>JARDYH010000003.1:133643881-136143881 GCA_029215795.1 Anniella stebbinsi | reverse complement strand
CAAGTTACTGGTATTCTTCTGTAGGATTTCCATCCCTAGTAGGTTAATTAAGTGCTATGCTCCCCCACATCTACCTGCCCTTCCTCTCCTTTTAAAAAAATATTTTTTATTTTAAATTATTTTTAGGCTGCTTTTAAGGATAGAACCCTTTGGAATTGTTGAGCAATTAATTTCATGCACACATAGGGTGGGGTGGGAAGAAATGGCCCAAACAGAATTGTGCAGAAGAACATAAGAAGTGTCATGCTGGATCAGACCAAGGGTCCATCTAGTCCAGCATTCTGTTCACACAGTCGCCAACCAGCTGCATATTGGAAGCCCATAAACAGGATATGAGTGCAACAAAACCTTCCTGCCCATGTTCCCCAGTAATAGGAGAACATAGGCTTAGTGCCTCTGATACTGGAGCTAGCACAGTAAAGAATAGATGCCAGTGTTTCCTCTCTGCTAATTCCCTGAGCGTTTTAAGGACAACGGGTAAAACTCAACATAAACCCTACTTACATTAAAGCCACTGAAATGAATGAAACTTAGGAAAACTTAAGTCCCATTCATTTTAATTGTTCTACACTAAATAGGGCTTATTTTGGATGTTACCCACTTACTTTAGAAGAAATACTGGGATAGGAAGATGTTTAAATGCTGCATTTTATCGTATTGTATTTTTATTGCATTGTTCTTGCTTTTTAAAAGTTATTTTTATTTTGTTAACTATCTAAAACACATTTTGTTATAGTGCAGCCTATATATAATGTAGATAGCTGATAGCAGGGTCACCCCCAAATGGCAGTGTTTTCTACATACTTTGGGAGGGGGCTCCTTATGTAAGCAGAAATGTATACATTTGAAAATGTAAATTTAAAAAAAGTTTAAAAACCAGCCTCTGACCACAATGGTCTAACAAGAAGGGATGTTGCTGGGTCAAGTTGGGTGTGGGGAGAAAACTGGATGGGATGGAGAGAAAAGGGAATTTGCCTGCTCAAGTTCTTAACACAGAGGTGAGCAATATGGGACCTGCCTGCACCTCCCTGACCTTTTTGCATTAACACAAAAAGTTTTGAATACAAGCAAATGCAAACTGGTGGTAAAGAAACTCATTTGATGGGAGCAGGGAAGGGAACTGGACTTTTGTGTGCAACTCAGTTTGTTAAACCAGAGAGGAAAAGCAACAAACTAAAGGTAATAATTTTAATGTATTTTGCCAATAAATTACACAATGAACTGCATTTATTTTTGTATTGCCAGGATTCCTTTTCCTTTTTGAAAATTGGCGGGGGGGGGGGAGAGGGGGTATTTTTGGTAATTTTAAAAATGCAGGCTGCGAGTGTCTGAAAGTGGCAAAAAAAATCCTTAAACCTGTCTAGTACTTTGAAAGGCAATTAAATTTTTACAACTTTTGAGAAACAATTTTGGCTAATGTCTGTTCTGACTAGAATGTCATTTTAAGCTGCAGGACACCTGTTTTAGCCACTGATCCTGAACAGGTTTGGTTTGAAGCTCCACTGAAATTGATAGAGCTTACATTTAAGTATGCATGCTTAACACTGCAGCCTTAAAACATGCTAATAGAAGGAATAGTATAAGTTCTGCTTGTTAGATACATTTATTTACAATATTTTTACCCTGGTCTTCAGCCAAAAAAGTCTCCCAGAGCAGCTTACAAAGATTAATAATAAAACAGTCCCTACTCTTAGGCTTACTATCTAAAAGACATAACACAAAAGGAAAAGGGATTGAGAGGGAGGAGGGGAAAAACGAAACGCAGCCACCAGATCTTAGTTTCAAAATTCTTATAGCTATATTTTTCTGGCAGAGAAGGTGAAGTCAACTCCCCCCACCTGCTCCCTCTCTACCTGATATATGAGACCAGGTGAGTCTCTCTGTTGCCATGATGTTTATTTTGGGAAGTATATGAAGCTTTGGTGAGGCAGTAATTTATTATAAATCTACAGGGAAAGGGGGGGGGGGGAATCCTGACGTCAAAAAACATTATGTTATCAAGCAAAGCAAGTTTGAAGCATTTAGTCTAAAAGGGGGTGAAAAAACCATAAGGCAATTTTCAAGAATACCATGAACAGGGGGGAATAAAAATAGAGGTACATACTGTGTTTGCATCACTGTGCTGAAAAAGACTACTCCCAGACTGCCTGCAATCGCTTCCAGGAAGTGCAGGCCAGCATCATTTCAGCCTCTTCCCTGGGCCAATCTGTGGCTTTTATTGGCTGGCACGGTCACACCGACCAAGAACAAAGCCCGGATGGCGTGGGGGAGGAGCTGGCCTCTAGCAACCCAGAGCTGGCTTCAGCAGGCCTTGGAAGGCCAAAACCGGAAGTGGGTGAAATGGGCCTTCTGAGGCCTGCTGAAGCCAGCTTTGGGGTCTTAGAAGGCTGTCGCCATGGTGACCGCCTTCTAGCAATCCAGACCTGGGTTTAGCAGGCCTCGGTAGGCCGAAACTGGAAGTGGGCGAAACGGGCCTTCTGAGGCCTGCTGAAGCCAGCTCTGGGGTCTTAGAAGGCTGTCGCCATGGCGACCGCCCTCTAGCAACCCGGACCTGGCTTCAACAGGCCTCGGAAGGCCGAAACTGGAAATGCCCAAAACGGGCCTTTCCTGGGGGGCTAATTTTCCAGATTTGGGTCCCAAACAAAGGGTTTCCCCCCGGCTTTAGATTTCTCCCCATTTTTCCAGACTTGTCTGGACAAAACCGGACCAATGGTCACCCTACTACAAAGTAAAGTTACATGAGCCCTGACCTGGATTTTATCTGGTCAGCCTACCTTCTTAAGACACATCCTGCACTTCTATGGCCTAATCCACACCAAGCAGGATATAGCACTATGAAAGCGGTACGAATGCAGTATATGGTACGTGTCAATTGGCCCCAACAGTTGTCAGTGCACTTCAATACTGCCATACAGCAGTAGTGTTGCTCCTGCCTTTTATATACCGCTTCCATAGTGCAATATCCTGCTTGGCCATTAGAAGCTGCCCCAGTAGCAGATCATCAAGAATGGTGCAGGGAAGGGCTGATTTCCCTCTGCAGAACAACAACAATTCTATGGCTCTATAAAATAGTCTCCTCTTAAACGCTGTTTTTTAAATTTTTTATTTTATAGCTTTTACAGGCTAACAAGCACACCAATTAAGTGCACACCAGGAGAGAGGCTTGTTTTTATAACATGCCCACAAGGTTAAGTAGAGTGCTATATTGGAGAGGGCAGAGAGAGGAGAAGAGGGCAGTGGAATGAAAAAGGAGAGATGAGAGAGTGAGAAAAAGGAAGGAGAAAGACAAAGTTGAAAATGGGTTTGCAGAATCTCACTTAAAACGAATAAGAGTATTATTGACCAAGATAGGGGGAGTTCATACTCCTAGAACTGCTAAGTGCAATTCTGCATAAACAAACATGGGATCATACTCAATGATAATATACAAGCGAAATGAAAACCATTTCCCACCTCCTCCTCCTTTTTGGCAATAATCATGAAAGATGAAATGTGCGCTACTTCTGATACATCGAATGCAGCTGCTTTCATCCCATGAAGCTGATTGGTGGGAGATTCAGGACAGATAAAAGGAAGTACTTCTTCACACAGCGCTTAGTGAAACTCTGAAATTTGCTACCAGAAGATGTAGTGATGGCCACTGATTTGGATGGCTTTAAAAGGGGGTTGGATAAATTCCTGGAAGAGAAGTCTATCAATGGCTTCAAGTCCTGATGGCTATGTGCTACCTCCAGTATCTGAGGCAGTAAGCCTACATACACCAGTTGCTGGGGAACATGGGTGGGAGGGTGCTGTTGCGCTTGTGCCCTGCTTATGGGTTCTCCATTGACAGTTGGTTTGCCACTGTGCGAACAGAATGCTGAACTAAATGGACCCTTGGTCTGATCCAGCATCAAGGCTCTTCTTATGTTCTTATGACTGTCCTGCAAGTTAAACTTTTTTCTCTGCAAGTGAAATTAAGGCCAACCTATCAGGAAACTTCTTCTCTTTGGATAGTCCTCTTGTTTCTTTTAACCTATGGGGAAAACTTTTCCAGGATAGTCATGTCTCCATTTGACAGTGGAGAGAGCAGCAAGGAATGCTGTCTGAGGGGATTCCTCCAGGGGGTGGGATGGGGCTTGGAGCTTAACCCCCACCCCCTGGAGGACCCCCAAGAGGCTGCATGGGCTAAATTCAGGTGCCCTGTGAGCCGAATTAAGACCACAGGATGGAGGTTTTGCTCCCATCGCTGCTCCATCTATTCATTTGGCTGCAAGTATTGTGTGATCTTTATGATGTGATATACTCTGTGTGTGTGTGTGTGTGTGTGTGTGTGAGAGAGAGAGAGAGAGAGAGAACTGGCCCTTTTAGGATATCATAAATGCCTTTTTTTGCCCAAGCAGTATAGGGCAGCAAGAACTCTCTCTGTTAATTATTGTGAACTGTCCAGAGAGCTTTGGCTATTGGGAAGTATAAAAATGTAATAAATAAATAATCACAACTCTGTAGGGTGCAAACAAAGCTGGTTGAGAAACCCTTCCATTGTTACCTCCACTAGTTTAAAATTGTACATCTTATTTCCAATCTCAACATTCTACCTCTGAATGATGCTATTTTTTTGTCTTCTCAACCTGTTGAGAAGCTCACAGCCTGCCTTGCTCTTAACTATACCCAAACATTCATTAATATTTGCAGCGATGTATTTATGGTACATATTCTTTTTTTAAAAAAACCTCAGATGATGGTGGGAGTTGAAAACTAGGGCATTAAGGCCGTTGGCAGAGACAAAATGTCTCTGTCATGGATTATGGACAACCTTGAGATTTATTTTTGCAAAGCACAAGGTTAAATTTATTTGTCCTAAAGACATTTTAAACATCCTCTGTTTTTGGTATATGTTTGCTTAATTGGCATAAGGTGCCCTTGTAGTAAAGCCATGGTTAGTGAATAAATGTGAGCAGTTAATAGAAATATTCTAAGGCTACAATAAGAGACACAAGAAAGGTTATCCAAACTTCTTAAATGTAATTAAAGTATATTTTCCGATTGGCTTGTGATTCCCCCTGCTCCAAAATAGGTTGTGAAGAGATGAGAGCTTTTCTCAGAGTTAAGGCAGTTTGTAAGAGAGATTAATACTGTGCTGCATACACTCATTATCTCTCATTTTCACCTCTTCTCAAATAGGTTTTGTAGGTCTTTGTTTTGGAAACATGCAAAACTGTTTTGAGCAAAGGTGATACTGGTAAAAATAAATATGCGTGCAGAGAAGCAATGGCTGTGTTCGCACATAACACTAAGCCATTGTTTATGTTAAACATGGTTGTAGCTTTAGCCATGAATTACCTTGCACATGAGCAAACAAACCATGGCTTATTTTCGCTATTTCTGGTTTGTTTCTCTCCCAACTATTTTGCCAATGTCAGAGTAGTTTCATTTTCAGGCTGATCTTGCTGGGTGCTTCTATTTAAGGGCAGCCAATAGCTCAAACAACCCAGGATAAGCTATAGCTCTGGGTTCAGACAACACAACAAACCATGGTTTAGACAAGCCAGAGTTCATAAGCCAACAACAAACCATGGCTTCTATTGTGGTTTATTGCTGGTTAACCAAACACAGTTTGTTTGCTGGAATGGGTTTAGACATGATGACAAGCCAGATTTCAATAAACCACATCACAGAGGGGGAAGTGGAGGGGGAAGGAGAAGGGGTGGGGTGGGGCAGGCGCAATAATGGGAGAGCAAACAAGTGAAAAGATAGTCCCTCGGTATAGCTACGATCGTGAAAGGGACCAGCACTTGCCACGCTAAAGAAACAGAGGTCAAAATTGCAGGTGCATACCAGGAAAAAAAGTAGGTGTGAAGGAGCTTGTGATCAGTGCTTGTTTGAAGAGAGACTGGGAACCCTTATGTATGTCATTTTGAGTTTGATTGTTGAAGAAAGGCATGATATTAACCAAGGCAGAATATCCATATTCATCAAAAGCATGCTAGATTTGGGGGCTTCAAGGGTCACAGGAATATTTCATTCTGCTCACATGAGGGCTAAGTGTGTGGTGGAGATGGGATACACATGCAAGCCCCACCCAATGTCCCCATTCCAGCCCACTGAGTAATTGACCTTTCTGCACTGAGCTGGAAGGTCTGAAGGAGGCTCCTGTCATCTCTGACCATTGAGCATGGAGCCCATCTGTTTGCAGAAGGACAACTCAGGATTCAAACCAAAGTCCTTATGCAGGCTTGATTCTACGTTGCAGTGCAGCCTGTAAATTCACTTCTATTCAGAATGTCATTAAACTCTCCATAACAATTAAGCAATTGGAAATGATGTTCAGGTAGCAATCCTGTCCCCCCCTCTAGTCCTTAGTTTTGCAATTTTAATTTTTTTAAAAATATATACTTTGCTTTTCAAATGAATATCTTCAAAACGGCTTACTTTGAAATGAGTGGCACCAGAGAGCTAATGTCCTTGCAGAGTGTGAGTAGGAGTCACACTGTCTACACCCAATCCCAGATTTTGTGGGGTGAAGGGAGGGAGGGGAGTTTGTGTAATGCTTATTTAACAGTAAGAGAATGCCTGAAATTGATAATCCCATGTAAATCTTGTCAGATAAATGAAACCTTCTCACACTAGCTATCTGTAAACCTGTCTGATGCAACAGTGACCCTATATGAACAAATGAAGATGCCCATGTTCCTTTTCTTTCATCGAGCTTTAAAAAATCTTCTAGCTGCACACATATATCAAACATTCACATTTACCAAATCAGATGCTGTTAACATTTGAGCTATAGAATTTGCCTGCATCTCAGCTGAAGCTGCATGGAATGACTGACGGGAGCCACATGGGATAATTGAGTTGATAACTTCTAGCTGGAAAAGAGATCTGATTTGATTTAGTGGAGCGTTTGAAATAGGCAATACACAAACCTGCATTAGTTTGCCATCAGGATGGATTGTATGTATTGACACCTGCGCTATGGCAGGGTCAGGATCTTATCATTCTCTCATTATAATTGAACTAGTATCCAGACACAGCAATCGTATCTCACTAGGAAATTGCTCTATTTCAGATGTGGCTTTGTATCTGATGAGAAAATGAAAGTGACTTCAGCCCTGCCATTGGACAGTGACGGGAGTGCTGGGGAAAAATATTCTCCCAACCTCCTTTGATTATTGCTAAAATGCTGCCTTAGTACCCTGCTGGGCTGAGCAGGGCAGGGCTTAAAATAATATGTTCAGACTAAAGCAAGCAAAGCCATAGGTAAGGTAAATACCAAGAATTGCAAGGAAAGTAATAGCAAATAAAGAGCAAGTGTCACAAATCCAATTATATATATTTATGGTACATCCATGTTTAGAATGCTGTGTGCAGTCTTAGTCATTGAACCACTCCTCAAAAGGGATATGATAGAGCTAGAGAAGATTCAGAATAAATCTGCTGGACAGGGCATCTTCTCGAGTGGTGTGGAGAGGGTGGGAATGCTTTTTATTCTCACTCAAAAGATGCCTAAATGTACACTCATCTCCTGAAAATGATGAGCAGCAGGTTTAAAGCAAATAACAGGAAGCACTTTGTACAGAGCACATAATGAAGTTATGGAACTTATAAATACAGGTTGTGATGACAATGACCATATATGAGTATATGAAATATAGCCTGCCAGTGACAGCTAAAAGTATAACTTCTCTTTTCAGAAACCACCAATCTTTGATTACCAGAGGCCGGTAAAAGACGGCTGTGGTGGCCATCCAGCCTTCTCCGTGAACCCCCATTGAATGCTTGTTTGGCTATTTTGGTAATATTGTGCTGAAGATGCAGCTTGGTGTGGTGTGGTGTGGTGCGCTTGCTTATCTTTTTTATTAAAGTTAGACACATTTAGCTATCCCATTCTGTAGAGGAATGAAATGAGATTAAAGCTGCAATCTTACACCCACTGAGATCAGTGGAGTTTACTTCTAAATAAACATGCATGGGACTAGGTTGTAATGTGTGCTTCCTTATACCTGAATTGAATACAGCTGTCCAAGGCTATATTGGCAAAAACAGACTTTAACATGTGCCTACATGAATGGTTGAGTGAAGAGTGACTGTAAAACATCTCTCTCTTAACAAGATAATGTGTCACGGTTCTCTTTATTGTGGAGTTATGTTTACATAGAAAAAGAAATTAATGTATTTTCCCTAGGGATTCAAAGTATCACTGCAAACCTAAGCCGATTTTCAAAAACGGCTGCAGCACTGTGGGTACTAAACCTGTGTGAGGGGGCTGAAGATCTCTCATAGAATATCTCATCCTCACAACGCTGTAATTCTGAAACTTCTTTAATGAGGGGGTTTGAAGGGAAGTGGCTGTGATTGCTGTATCAGTTCATTAAGAGTTCCGGTATGTAGGGGCAAATACAGTATAGTACCATTTCACTAGCTATACTTACACATCAACTTCTCTGGCAGGGCCTATTATTGCAATACATTCACACATAACACCGCGTCGGGCCTCGCTACAGTCTGGAGTGTCTAGCCTTGAACACAGAACAAAACTGAAAACAGATGGAATTCAGTAATGGAACAATGAGTGAGCAAGAGGGAGAGAAGCCAACGGGGGTGTGGGGGTGTGGGGGTGTGAGAAGCTAGAGATAAACAAGAGAATAAAATTCAAAAGCAGTGTATGAGTCGGCTGTAATGGAGGGGAAATATTATAGTCCTGCTATTTGGTTTGCATCACATAAGAACTCAAAGAATTGGTTAGATTTTAGTATTGCAAGCCTTTGAATGAATCGTTTAATGTATACTTCATTTGATTTCAGATTATACTTAGGCTGCCATTAAGGGCGCTAATTGGCTTAAAGAATATTAAGAGCACGTGACCAGCCTTAGTGGATCAGAACAATGGCTCAGCTAGCCTAGTGGCTAATGCAGGGATGGGGAACCTGTGGATTCTAACTCTCATCAGCCCCAGAAAACATAGCCAATAGTCAAGATTGATGGAACTTGTAATCCAACAACTTCTGGAGGACCACAAATCCCCCACCCCTGGTTTAATGTTTTAAATGGGATTGCTTACGAGATAGGATTTGGGGTTCAGTCTCAGTTGGAGAAGAGGATCATTGTCCCTTGCCTCCACCTCACCCCCATGCAACCTTATCCCAACCTCTATCCCTGTTCCCATGATTGTTGCCATATTACTGCCAGCAATACAAGCATACTGCTTCTCAGTGGAGGCCGGTGTTCCAATGTCAGTGGGACAGTGAATCCACACTGGGTTTCAGTCAGAAACAGTCAGAATTCTAAAGGTTCTTGTCCAAGGTGCTGAACCTATTTGGGGGCTCAACTTCAGCACACTGGATAGCACATTTGGAGTTCTGACTGAAATTCAGAACGGATTCACTGCCCCTTGACATCAGAGCCACCAGCCTTCACTGCCCTATGCTACTACAGGTGAGTCCACACAGGGGTAAGCATCATTCTGTGTCTGCAACATGAAGTGATGGCTTGCCTGTCTGGAACAGCCACCTTAGATCAAACACGGCTAACAGAGCTTTCCTATGATCTCAAAAGCAATACCTTTCTTTTCTACAGGGGTGGTTCATCTATTCAGCTGCAAGCCATGGAATAGCAAGATACTGACGCATGTGTGAATCAGCCTGGAGCAGTGGCAACAGGAAAGGTAGCAATCAGAAGGCAACAGCAGTGCAGAGCCTAATTCTGAAATATGTTCTGGAAGAAGTTCCACTTATTCAGGATAGAAACATACACTATCCCAACTAGACTACATGCATCTCTTGCCTCAAGGATGGCCACTTTCGTATCACCAAAAAACAAGGACAAAAGAGGGTACTGATTTGCACATTTCTTTATGCTATTGTATATGCAAAACTGCTCATTTAGGAATAATTACTGTCATTTAAACAGAAATGCATCTCACCAGATTGGGGGAGACTGTGACCTGGTGACCCATGCACCTGCTCAGTCTTTCAATGGGCTCTCACTTCTTATGGGTCCTTACCTTTAAATGGGATTAAGGCCAGATCTACACCTTGAGCTTCATCAGATGAGTATTTTATTGCACACTCGTTACTGGGCGCTCACGGATTTTTGCAGGTCCCTCTCATGATGTTGTCTGCCTCCCACGCGCCTCCAGCCCCTTCTAGCTTTCTTCGCGCCACAAAAAAAACCCCAGTAAGTCTGACTTGTTTTTAAAGATGGAAATTGCCATTATCTCCTGCTGTGTGCCGGAGAAGCAGCAGGATCAAAACGGCCCACTGAATGGGCCATGTGCAAATTGTTTACTTCCTCTTTCAAAAGAGGAAGTAATGAGGAACAAACACGCGGGCAGAGAAGCGACGGTACGCAAACACAGTTTCCCCCTGTGTAATGACGCTCCTTGTGTCAAATCAGTATGAATGTGGAATAAAAAGCAGGACATAACGCTATGAAAGCCGTATATGGAAAGTGGATTGTGCCCCAAGAATTATCAGTGCACTTCAATACCGCTATAAAGCAGCAGTGTAGATTTAGCCTAGGGCTGGAAGCCCTTCAGGCAGGGGACCGAGCTCTGCAAAGTAGGGCATGTGGCCACTCTGTGTGAAATTTCATTCACAGGCCTAGCATTAAAAAGGATGTTAAACGTTCTTTGCCTTTCCTTGCCATTCTTTCCAAAATTGCTAAAGTCTAATGTTTAATGGTTCCAACCCCTCCCCACTTCAGATACAAGGGTGACAAGAAAATCCGCATTCGTTGCAGCAATTCGTCCTGGGAATTAATATGTAGCACACAAGATATAATCCTATATACTTACTTGGAAATGTCCCATTGAGACGCATGAGATTTACAATGAATAGGGTTGAGTTCAGAAGGCAGTGGTGCCATTGTAACATGTCCCTCTCAGTTTCTTATTGCTGTAGAGCTGACCCAGGGCATAATACACAAGCTGACCAGTTGATATGGACATGGTTTATTATGCTTCTGTCCAGTGGTCTAGGATTTTGTGTGGGTTTGATTGTGACTAAGGGGTCCATCACACCTACTTTTTTTGCCAGGTAGGATCCGTGGTTTCCGCCTCCATTTCATTAGTGCATCAAGGGCTGGTCCCTTTCATGTGCCTTCTTGGTATCAGCATTGTATCGGTGAAATCTCTTTCCACTTGTTCACTCTTCCACTATTGTGCCCGCCCTACCCTGTTCCCTTCTCCTTCCCTGCCAGTTCATTGGTTCTTGTGATTGATGGACATTGTGTTGGGGATGGATGACTTCCCCCCCCCCCCTCTGGTTTTGTTGTCTAGCATTTTAGCGATTTAGTGTTACATCAGCTGGACGCTGTTTCTGACTTTAGAGGTGAGATGATGCTCCCTTCTGCATGGGATCTTTGTGCACCCTCTCTCCCTCCCTCCCCCTTCCCTGGTGAGTGGTTCTATGAACTGGAGGAGAACCGCCCTACCTTCCTCTTTCATCAGTAAGACCGCCCTTCAATGCACACGCCCCCAAGAAGGGATGTTCTGCAACATAGTGCAAGAACGGCAATACACGGAGATGGAAAGGTGGTTTTATCCTGCGTGGAGAAAAAATACTGCACTTTCCCTGCCCTAGAAAAACACGAAAATTGGAGGGGAAGAGGCAAGATGACTGCAGGACAAGGACGACATCATGTGAGGATCATGGGGCAAAATGTTAAACAAGGCAGGATGAAGATTTTATAAAATGCTGGTGTGATGGAGCTCAATAAGCATAACATGGATCTCCAAAAAACAACCCATTCACATCCAGAAAACCCCAAGAATCTAAAATTACTCTGAAAGCAAAACCACAAGTTGCTTTCTCTCTCATGTGTAGTTTTTTTGTAATTAGGCTTCCCATATTTTTTGTCTATTTGTTTTGCTAATTAGCAACCTTGTAAGGCTGCTTTGAAAATTGGGGAAATGGTGCTTTAGAAGAGAGGGTTTAACACTTTCTCCCATGTAGATCACAAACACCTCCAGCTGCTATTAGATCCAAGGGGTACGGGGATACAGGAATAACTCTTGTTCCCATCTCCACCCCAACCCCGTGGAACTAAAAGCAGCTTTGGGGGAAGGGGTTATGTCAAAGAAATGGCATGGCAGGGGGGGAAACCGCTTCTAGACCATGATCTTCAAAACAGCATTCTGGGGCTGCTAATTAGCAAAAAGAAAGGGGGTGGAACCACAGGAGATCCTAATCCCAGATCTCTCCCTTCACATCTAGTTTGACCCCAGTCAGATAGGGCCTACCATCCCCTTGTTTAGGTTTCACAATTTGAACTTTTTTCTTATCTGTGAACTGAGCTGTTAAAATATTATGTACCCTACGTGAAGCTTCCCATTTAAAACAATTTGAAATATCTGTGTACACACTTCAGTGGCATTCATTTTAATTAATTTAGTGCATCAATTGAGGAATCAAATCCCTCCTTGCAAAGCAGAAGATGGATTCAATTTCATTGATTCAGGCCTGGCAGATGCTTTCGATGTGCAGATTGGTGCTATTAGGATAACAAAGATTTAAACAATGCAAACATTATGGCCATTTGTGCAAGACTAATCAGTCAACTCCAAAAGGCTTTAATTTGTGGAAATTAATTATAAAGCACAATCATATGTCTCTCTCATTAGAACAAAGTTGATCTTGGATTCTGGCTACAGCACATCACAATTAAAATATATATTCTTCAAATCCTTTATTACAAAAGTGTCCAACTACAGCTGTCATGAATTATTGTGATGGTGGATCGTGCTGTCATAATCTCTTTCAGGGCCTAACTAGACATTACCCTAAATCTATGGCTGCCTCCAAAAACAGCAGCCATGTATCTCATTTCCACAACCACTCTCCCTCCTAAATCTCTGTTAGAACTTATCCATGTTCTGGCTTCATGACATTACTTATTTCCCCATCTCCTCTCCACAGTGGCACAGTTAAAGCTGGACTTTGGGGACCCAGCCTGAGGTCCTGCAGCCCAGGGGGTGGGAGTGGGCAAACAACCACCAGGGACTGGCTAATTATGAGAGGAAATGGCACAATAGTAAACAGGGAGTGGTGTCAGCACCCGGCATGGGCACACCAGGGCTGATATCACAACCAGTTTCTTTAGATTAAGGGAAATCGCATTGCCTTACCAGGGCTTTGGTTCTTGCTTTTCTTGTGCAATTGTAATGGGCTGCATTACACAGCCAGAGAGGAGCAACGACATGGTCTAGAATGGAAAACTTCCCTCGGTGCTCATAGCCCTGAATGGGACAGCACCCTCTAGTGGGTGCTTTGTAGCACAACTTCCCCTGCACATGGTAGGAAATCTTGAGATATTTCAGCAGAATTGGGATATCCAGGTTTTTTTTAAAGAACGGAATTACCAGGGGAAGGTACTGTTGGATGTCAAGTGTTTCATGGACAAGTCACAAGGCAAGCCTTGTGAATTGTAAGTTGAAAGATTGGGAATTGTTGTGAGAAAGTCTGTGTCTTTATACGCTTATCTGTTGCTGTTTCTCAAAAGAGGTTTGCTAGTGAGGCCTTGAGCTGGGGAGTTTCCTTGAGAACAAAAGTATGTTTGGAAAAGGTGGGGGCAATCTTGCAAGCTGTCTCTCACATGGTGTCGTCATCAGGAGGAGGTTGAACTGTGCCGCCCTGTGGGCACATGAGTTTGGGTTACAGGTCTGAGGTCCTGTCTGTCAAGTGGCTTGGAATAGCCAGCCTCCAGGCTATAAGAGGAACGAGCAAAGAGGAGGACCTTTGCTAGAGATCATCAGTTCTACACTTGCCATGAAACTCCTCATGTTTGGGATTCTGTTTGGAGATGTTAGATGCACTCTGTACATGCTCTGTTACTATTTAGACTTGGAATTTCTAAGGACTGTGCCATAGAAAGTGCTCTGAAGCTTTTCATAGACTTAGACTTGCAGTTACTGTTCTGGATTGTGTTCTATGGCCTGAGAGAGAGCTTTCCCTGGATGGAGCCAAAGTACAGGCATAAGGGAAGTTTCTTAGGTTGACCGTTGCTGTTCTGGATTGTGTGTGTGACCTGTGAGAGAGCCTCCTCTCAGAGCCTTTGCTACAGGCATTGGGGTTCCTGGGTCGATGTTAGTTTCCCTGGCATCTTGCCTACTTGGATCAACTCAGTGCTTACTGGCAGACTGGGTGGTCTGTACAAGATATATACTGTCTCTGCCGGTCTTCAAGCACCCCTGTACTGAAGCTGTCCTTACACTTCTCCCCCCGAGAGATTGCTGTTCTGGTTCACATCAAGCCGTTTGAGCCTAAAGCTATCTGGCCATCATCAGCTTTACGTGTATGTATGCGGAAATGAAACCATTATGCTTGAATTCCGTGTGATTTCATAAATAAAAGAGTCTCACCGTTTGGAGTGTCTTGTCAGTTTGCCTAAGTTCATGAGCAGAAGCCTGGAGTTAGGCAAGAGTCACGACAGGTACAGGAGATGTGCAGTGTCGTGACTCTCTAACTCCTTGCATTCATTGAAGTCAATAAGGAGGCCTTTTAGGAAAGCAATCGATCTTTTATTTAGCAAATGACCCCTTCCTTCCAGTCGAAGGGAGTTAAAAGTAGAAAGCGTTTTGCCCCAAGGCATAATTTAGCTAAGCAAACAACACAGTTGATCCATTCAAGAGAAAGAGAGAGTCACTTCTGAGAGAAATCTAAATCAAGCTTTTTCTGAGCCACTAATCTTTCCAAGCACCGCCTCCTGACCTCTTTGATCTGTGCGTGTTTCTCTCTCTTACGGAAAATGGCATCTCTAAGGTCACTCTCTCCCTCGCTTTCTGAAGTGGAGGGCTGTTTATCAGCCGGAGGGTTATTTACATCAGGAGAGATAACTACTGAAGGTGAAGCTATGGGAACCACATTTTCCCCTTCTGGTATGGACTGGAATGTCTGTTCGAGTTCAGAATCTGATTCTGAATTAACGTCTAACAGTCCTTTGCCCTGAGCAAGGGGAGAGGAATTAGACACAACATGCAGGAGGTTAATGACATCGTCAAATCATGAGCATGCCTTATGTTGCTCATGTGAAGAAGCTCAACATCAAACAAACAAACATTTCGCTGGGTAGTGTGCAATGAAGCACCAGCTGCAGGGGAAATGAAGACAGCAAGCATGCCTGGGGCTGCCTTTCCATATTCTTGGCTGCCTATGTTGGGTCAGGGAAACCCAGAACATCATGACTTCACAACATAAAGTAAGGTCAGCTAGGCATAAGGGAGGAGTAACTTTTCTATTGATTTGTATATACAGCTCCCACTACATTTTACAATTATCTTTTATGGCAATTCATTCATTCACAATTCTTGGGAAAGCTCACATATTTTTATGGTCTATGAAGCCCTTGTTTATTTTATTTTATTTTTAATTATGTGTTTTTTATAGCTTCTTCCCACCACTTCCTCTATAAAGATTTACTGGGTATACAGACCTGGGTATACAAATGGCCTAGGAGTCAGGAGATCCAGGTTCTAGTCCCCACTCGGGCATGGAAGCTCACTGGGTGATTTTGGGCCAGTCACAGACTCTCAGCTCAACCTACCTCATAGGGTTGTTGTTGTTGTTGCGAGTATAAAATGGAGAGGAGGTGGAGAATTATGTACATTGCCTTGAGTTCCTTATGGAGGAAAAAGTCGAGATATAAATGTAATAAATAAAAATAAATAAATTTGATTTTTCTAAATATGCATTATTTCTAAATGTGCATCTATCATCTATCTATCTATCTATCTATCTATCTATCTATCTATCTATCTATCTATCTATCTTAGCATATACACATCTGTATCACATTTTGTCCTCTTTTTTTGGAGATGCAGAAAGTGGCCACCCTAATCCCGCCTCATGCTCCAGCAAGAGCAACAGCAGTAGAGTGTGAGGGGAAAGTCTGCCTTCCCTCTGTTTTTGTCTTGATAAATTATAATTTACTTCTAGCAGGGAAACAGAAGGGAAGGGAGTGGAAAAGGCAGGGTTTTTCAAGAGAACACAGAAAAGAGGAGTGGGGACATTCCTGCATTTCTTTTTAAACAATAGGTTTGAGGTATGGCCTAGGATTGCTGCTACCTAAAGTGAGGAAATCAGTGAAGGACATGGCAGCTGTGCTCCTCCAAAGCACTTTTGTGTGGTGGAGTGGTTTACAGCGCCTCTCTGAGAGAAAAAGGAGGGATAGTAAAGTCACTTCATCCACCACATCACAACTCCATATACAAGTTCTGAGTAACAGGCTCAGCTTTACTATTAGGCAGCTGGAGATGGTTGACTCAGGTGGCAGATGCTGGGTGGCATGGAAGGGGCAGCTAGAGATGGGCTTTGGAGCCAATGTTGAGGACCCTACAGCCCCCAGGGCATTCCCAAATGACCATCTTGAGAGTGGCAGGAGATGCGGGCAGTGGCAAAGAGACCCAGTGTCAGCTCCTGAGTATAGTTGGTTTCTGTAGGTAGGATGACAGGACACCATTTCGTCCTTAGCTTCAGGCCACAGAATGCCTTGGGCTAGCGCATTGGAAAATGCCACACCAATCAATCAATGCTGGGTTTCCTGAAAGGGAGGTGTGTGTTTTTAAAGGAAGTTACTTGCAGCACAGGAAACATATATTCCGAATGCATATCAACAGCTATTTGAGGATTACATTAGCAAAAGCAGAGTGTATGGTCTTTTTGCTTTTCACAATGGATCATGTCCTCCCCGCCCCCCCCCCCCCAACAAACTCCTTTATTTACTTGCCAGCAGATGGAAATCAACGGTCTGTGCCTTTCAATGCTCAGTGCACAAAGTTCAAGTAAAAGGCTCTTCACAGAAATACATACTGTGGAAGGAGGTCATTGAATAAGGACCTTGTGCTATCCAAAGAGGATTATAGATATTGCCTTCTCTTGCCAAGTAATAAATTCTACTCAAGCTACCATGGTTTAATATTGCTTTTTTTCTCTCTGATGTTGGAAAGAACAGAAAAGAAAGAAGAAAGATGAAATAACTCTGGTCTTAGTAACTTTTTTAAAAAAAATCTATTAACGCTTATGGTCCATGAGTCTGGGGCAATGTGCCATCAGCATGTACTTTGATACTTGGAGTTATTCTGGAAGTCTTGCCCATTCAAACAGAGCTGAAAGCACTGGTCTGGTCTGAGTGAAGTAGTAGACAGTTCTTGAGAGAGTTTGGGGAGAAATATTTTTGGATTTTGTGGTGAGAAGCAGCTGGGAATTTTGAAAGGCTGGACTGATGTTGCTTTGAGACTAGCTCCAGAAAAGAGATCGACCCATCGCTGTCAAGATTTAAAACATTACAGTCATTTGTGCAAGTCTAGTCAGTCAATCCAAAAGACTTAAAGGCTGTGATCCATTATAAAGCTACTGATTCATGCTTTAGTTATCCATGCTCTAGTTATATCATGGTTAGACTATTGCAATGCACTCTACGTGGAGCTAACCTTGAAGAGGGTCCAGAAGCTTCAGTTAATGCAAAATGCAGTTGCTCTTTGCCAAATACCCCACTCCTGAAAGATCTGCAGTGGCTGCCAATTGTTTTGTGGACTCAATTCAAGGTGTTAGTTTTAACTTTTAAAGCCGTAAAGGGTTTAGCGCACGGCAATCTGAGGAACCACTTAACTTGGTATGAACCCACTCATTTACTAAGATCAACATGAGGGGCCCTTTCGGAGGCATCTGTGCTGATGCAGCAGGCCTGGCCCAACTGAAATTGCTGCCTCAAGTGAGCCGCCACCAAAGGTGGGAGTGCCAGCCGCAGGAGTGAGGAGCCATGCAAGCAGGCAGCTAGGAGGCAGGCGGAGGCAGTGGTGGTGGTGTCAGGAAGGAGAGAGTGGCCAACCAAACAGCGGTGGGCCCTTTGGGTGGGGGAGGCGGAACAATTTGCTGCTCTTCCCAGCCCATGCCTCCTGCTGCACCCGCTTCCTGCTACTTGATTGCAGGGCCAGCCCTGTTACAAAGGCCTGCTTGTCAGGCACACAGGAAAGAGCTGTAATACTCCCAAACTCTGGAGTGCCCTCCCTTTGTAATTGCAACTGGTCCTCACTCTAAGTGTTCAGGTCAGGGTCAAGTTGCATCTTTTTTTTAACTTGGCTTTTTAAATGTTGTTATTGTTGTTGTTGTTATTATTATTATTATTATTATTATTATTATTATTATTTGTATCCTGCCTTTTGCCCAATGCTGGGCCTCAAGGCGGCTTTACAAAATTAAAACATATGCAGTTAAAACGTATAAATACAAATATAGAAAAGTTAAAAATATATTAAATACGTTCCAATATTAAGATATTTAAACATTTAAAATACATGACAATTTCAAAAATCCTAGGCATCACGGAAGTCCAGATTATTTGCCAAAGGCCTGCCTGAATAAGAACATTTTTGCCTGCCAGTCTACTTCCCCTGGAAGAGAGTTCCAGACTGGAGCAGCCACCGAGAAGGCCCTCCCCCACGTTCGCACCAGGCGTATCTGTGATGGTGATGGGACCAAGAGAAGGGCCTCCGTTGAAGATCTTAAAGCACGGCCAGGCTCGTAAGGGAGAATACGGTCTTTCAGATAACCTGGACCCGAGCCGTATAAGGCTTTATAGGTCATAACCAGGCAGTATAGAAATCTTTTAAATAAATAAATATTACTACGGAGCAAGTCCCACTGTAATCAGTGGGATTTACTTTCAAGAAAATATGCAACCTTCTCTAAGCAACAGTCTGAACATGAGCTTGACATGGCATGCATTGCTTCCTTTGATCAGGAGTAGGCAGCACAGTGCTTGCAAACACCAATGTGCTCCCTGACACCTTTCTTGGTGCTCAGCAAAGTGCCCTAGCCGTCCCACTTAAAAAAACTAAAAAGCACATTTTCTTACCAGCTGCTGGGAGAGCTGTGAAATAGGTTTCTGTTGGTGTTGAAAACTGTGGGTTCAAAGGAGTTTCTTGGTGCACTGGGGCTCAGACCCCACCTCTGCCTTATATTCAGCCTTTTGGGTTGGTTGGTTACTTGTCCTTTGCCATATCTCCAATGGCAGCCATTTTGTGGTGGTGCGCAGGACAGTTTTTCAAATTGCCAAATGTGCCCACATCCAAATAGGTTGCCTACCCTTGATTTGATCATGTATTGAAACCCCAACATGATTACAGAATGGCAAGGCATGCCAGAGACAACTGCAGAGAACACCCTCAGGGGATCCCCTAGACTCAGAAAAGTACCCCCACCATCGAAAACCCACGATTGGAGGCTGCCACCAGTGGAAAGGAAAGGGAAGTTTCTAGTATAGAGCTGGGATGGGGAATGTCTGACTCTCCAGATGTTTTGGACTACAACTCCCATCAGCATAGCCAATGATGAGGAATGATGGAAGTTGAAGTCCAACAACATCTGGAGAGGCACAGGCTGCTCACCTTGGTGTAGATCAACCTTGTGCTCCAACAAGAAACTATTAATACCAGTACACCTATATTATAAGAACTGGTCTATCTAGCTTCCTGTCTCTCTACAATTAAATGTTGGTGTACCAGTTAAGTCATCGGTACCAATATGAAATCGTTTTCTTCGGGAGGAGTTTTTGACATGAAAAACCCAACATTTTAAATTTGAAGTGCTTGTGTTAAAAAAGAAGAGTAATTTAGCTATGGCATACAAAATAAAACAAGCATAAAAATACAGTAGCCAGTCAGAGGAACAATGGCTACCCAGATGATACAAGGAATAACCAAAAAGTTAAGGTTTACAAACTTTTAAAAAATATATTTTATATAAATATGTTCACAATCAAATAGAGCAATTGATATACACATTCAAATTTCTCATCAGTGATGATCAAGCCAATTGCTCTATAAAAATTAATGAAGGAGGCAAGCCAAACGCATTTCGACGTTTTCAGTTTTCTTCAGTGGCCTGTAATTACTAAAACAAACATACAAACACTAATGAAAAAATACACTAGCAAATTATAGGATACTGGTCATACTATTCTTTTATGTATCATGTACGTTTGGCCTGCCTCCTTCATTAATTTTTATAGAGCAATTGGCTTGATCATCACTGATGAGAAATTTGAATGTGTGTATCAATTGCTCTATTTGATTGTGAACATATTTATATAAAATATATTTTTTAAAAAGTTTGTAAACCTTAACTTTTTGGTTATTCCTTGTTTGTGTTTTTTGGTTAAGACTAGCACCTTGTTTTGTCTTTTGTACCCAGATGATACAACAGGAATTTTATGGGCACTTTACCATAAATTATCAAAGAAGTGATGCAATCAAATAGTATCAGGTTTTAACATAGCTATCAAAAGTCCCGTCTTTCCCTTGGAAAAGGCAAGCAATATGCGGGTCTGGGGACAATCTCAGTCAGGGTATGTTTCTGAGAAGTGGTTATGGCTCCAAACAGGAGTCCTCTGGCATAGGAGCCTCAAGAGCTCCCAGAGGAGGCAGATCCAGTCCCTGGCCCTTCCCGAGTTGATGCGCCAGTACCAGATTCTGCATCCAGTCCCCTAAGCACTGGACTGTGATGAACGGATATTGGACACATGGGAGGATCAGGAAAGCACTGAGCAGCTTCTCTCAAATAAGTCCCCACAATTCAAAACCTTGCTGCTAAAAAGAAGGCACCTGTTGAATAAAAAGGCACTTGTCCTTTAATTGGCGAGATGTAGCACCTGGAGGGTGTGGCTTCAGCGTTGACTATGCAGACCTGACTATGAGGATCATCAGCTGCTGGGGGGGGGGGGGAATCATGGTTCCCTGCCGTTGCTTCTCCCCTCCCCCACTGCTCTCGCACTACTTCCTCTTTCTTCACGAAGACGAAAGAGGAAGTAAACAATGACCATGTGGCCCATTCAGTGCCGTTTTTATTGCACAGCTTTTCCTGCACACAGCAGGAGAACGCGGCAAGTTTCACTTCGAAAAATAAATCAGAGTTACCGAGGTCTTATTTTGTGACGGAAAGAAGTCCAGAAGGATTGGGAAACGCATGAGAGGGAGACGTCACTGTCAAAAGGACTCATGAAAAACCATGAACGGGCAGTATCGAGCGTGCGATAAAATGCTCGTCTGATGACACTCTATAAAGCTCTGGCAATTGCTTGGATAGTGCTGGGACAACTTGCTTCGTGTGTCTCAATTCCACAATTGCTGTAGTCCTGAACAATAGCCACTGGACTATTACTCAGCATGGTTGTCCCTGTCCAGGGTCCTACCAGTCAGCTCTGGAACCCCAGGCCTGCCTTCTTCATCTTGCTTGGGTTATCCAAAGCTTATTTAAGTATCTATAGTGCCTTCTGAATCCATCTTCATTCCTCTGCATACTCTGTTCCCGTTCTTACCAAGGAAGAGTCAGTTGTCCAAACATGTACATTTCTGAGATATGGTTCCCCAGACAGGCAGACGGATATATGATACATTTAATGCATAAAAGCCCTGAGAAACAGCAGTCATTTCAAAAGTGTGCCTCTAAATAACCTTTTTTTTAAAAAAAATGTATTCAGTGCATAGATTAATTGCACTGCTATTTTTCACAAAGGATAGCATGACGGTGTTGTTTTTCAGTTTGTCAACTGGAAGATCAGCTTTGTACTGAATCATTCAAAACAATGAATTAGCAGTCCAAAATATAGCTGCCTTGCAATGTATCAGCAGTTTACTGCAGGATTTGCCTCTGTCAGAAATGTTGGGATTCTACACTGATGTTAAAACGTCCATATTCATGAACTTACATTTCTTATTTCTATTTCAAGCAGCAGAAGAAGCCGGCAGCCACTGAGGGTGGAACTACGGTATTGTCAGTGGTAAATGTGAGACTCCCAACTCAAGTTTTGTCATTGATACCCAGAGCAGTGGAGTGGTGGTGGTGGTGGGGTTGTAGGGGATCAAGCAGTGGGGGGGGGGAAATGTATCTGCTTTCCTCCTTCACCCCCTTTTTTGCATTCCCGAAAAGCTTATGATCCAAACTAGAGAAAGTGAGTAGACTTAGGGCGAACTTGGAGGCTGATGGGCATCCTATGCAGAGCAGGAGGAGCACAGAGGCAATCTTTGCCCCCATGTTTCTCCTGCTCGGCATTCTTGCTAGACAGGCATTTTTGCCCATCTAGGTAGGGCTCTGTGGAGGGGTAGGGAAGGCTTTGGCTTGTATCCCTGCTTCCCCAGTCCCCTCCCCATAGAACCGCCCCATTTCCCTCCTCTCCGAGGCTGCCTTTGTGACCTCTGAGAGTCAGCCAGCTCAATTCTCTCTGTGCTGGCTGTGAGGGGGAGGGGAGCTTGGACTCCAGGGTCCAAGAGCAGACAGCTGTTTCGAACCTTGGATCCAGGAATCTGAATTTTCCTATGGCCCCCCAGATGCTGTTTAGGGACCATAGGATTGCTCTCTTATAGTATGTTGAAAGCAATATGTTAGCCATGACTAACACCTCATGTATTTCACTATGATTTAAGTGAAATGATGAGCTCCATCACACCAGCGGTTTAACACACTCTTGCCATGTCTGGTATCTGGTTTTGCAGCATGGGACTCACATGACATTGTCCCTGTCCTACACCCATCTTGTCTTTTTCCCTCCATTTTGCATATTATTTCGGTGCGGGGAAAGTCTGGATTATTTTCCCCAAGTGGATTTAGTGCACCCTTAAGCCTCCATTTATTGCTCTCCTCTCATTTTTTCCTTTGTTGAGGGTGAGTGTTTTGAGAGAAGGGGGTGGGGTGGAGTGGAAGAGCAAACAAGCGAAGGGGAGATTTCACGGTGCAGCGCAATACCACAAACCCACCTGAAAGGGACCATTAGCTTGACGCGCTTATGAAACAGAGGTAAAAAACACGGAGGCAAACCAGGGGGAAAATAGGTGTGATGGAGCCCGACATGATCAGGACGGTGTGTGTCCATATATTTAACTATATTGTAACAGTTTTTCCTTTTCCTTTTCCAGCTTTTAAAAGGACAGCTGCCAGATGCAGGAATAAAACACTTTGTCAAAGTCCGTTCTACAATTTAGTCTGTTAGTAAGGCCAATTTCTTAATCCATACCACCAACTTAACTTTAATTATATGAATCTTTAATGATATGAAGAGAGATGTAACAGGAAAAAAAACCCACTGTATTGAATGCAGCACAGTATCAACAATGTTTATAATGCAATCAGGTGTCCCACACCAATTCATATACTTGTAATGATGGGAGAAATAGGAGGAGTTTGAACGGTCATGTGTAATTTAGGGTTTGTGTTTATAGCAAAAGGATGTGCCACAAGCCACAATATAGTGCTGCAATTTCATGGGAAATGGGAGGGCATATTGCAATTTTGCTTTGCTGTGTGTGGTTTTTTTTAGTCTGCTAACTGCATGCACACTTTCATTGCTCAGCAGGAATAAAGGCTGAAAAATAAAATCTGTGGTTATTCACTGCTGCTTAGCTGTGTAGGTGCACACTGAAAAATTCATGGATTTCCTGCCTGCAATTCCCATGGAAATCAGTGTGAGAAAAGATCAGGGAACAAAAGGACAAGAAGGAGAAAGAAGTATAGATCCTATTATGGGAGGGAGAAGTGGGGGGGGGGAATAAATATTGCAAAACAAAATCAACAGCTTTAGAGCCACTCCCACCAGTAAAGGTTATAATACAGCTAGGCAGGAACACACATGTTCTTAGTAGTGTAACCACAAACAGTAAAAAACCATAAGAAAAGTACTTTGGAGGGAGAAATAGGGACAAAAGATTGAGAGAGAAATAGGGACAAAAGAATGGGTTGGAGAGTACATCATGTGCCTCATATTAAGATAAAATGCTACTGTAGTTTGGCCCTTTGTTTGCTTTGCTCACTGTACCTGAAAATGGAGTTTTGTACTTTCAAAATGGATGCCACCAGCAATGCCACACTGTCCACACTATGGCAATTAGAGCCAGCGTAGGCCAAGTTCATCATAGTTGTAGAGTTATCTTTGCAGAGATTCCGCATTTTTATTTTAATTACCTGACCCGAAAGGCCAGCCCAAAGCTTCAAGAGCAAAAGATTGATTATATACCAGAAATAAAAGATCAGTAGTCATCCGTTGGTTGATGGAAGAGTTACAGAGCAAAACAGACAAAAGAAAGCATTAAGAACCGCAACAGAGGAATGCTTGTGCAGGCATATTCAGAGAGCACATTTGCTATATGATCAGGGAAGAACGACTATTCATTGATGGTAATGGTTGTGCAGGAGAGAAGCTGACAGTCATGGTGAGGAAGAGGATGCATAAAAGATGTAAGAATTCAAATTGGCTTTGGAAAGGTCACTTGGCATGACTCACATAAATGTCAAGCTCATTTTAGTGTATGCTGCTGAAACCATAGACCTTTAGTCTCTCTAACTAGTCAGCCCTTCAATGATTCTTCAACCCTTCAATGATTCTAACACCAACCCTTCAATGATTCTGAAATGGAACTGCAGTTGCCAGTTCTCATGGTCCTTTGTGCAAAGTCCGTACGTGCTGGATCTTGTCACCTGGAGAACAGCTTTATCCTGCCTTGTGTGTCATTCTAGTCTAGAAGTCTCTTCTGTAATGTGGGTTTTGCTTTCCTAACATGGAATCTAAAGCTTTTATCACAATCAAGACATTCTCAAAAAACGTTGGGAGTAGAGCACTAAGCAGGGTATGGGGGAAGAAGTGGATTACGTAGGTGGATTTGCAGTGCGTTTGGGAACAAATCTCAGGAAAGATGGCTTGGATAGACAAATCCAACAACCTTCTCCCCAGAGTCAGGAAATTGGTTTGAAGGGCCCTATATGGCCATTGAGTCCAACCCCCTGCTCAATTCAGGAATCCACCTTAAAGCATCCATGACAGATGGTTGTCCAACTACCTCTTGAATGCCCCTAGTATGGGAGAACCCATGACCTCCCTAGGTAATTGGTTCCATTGTCGTATTGCTCTAACAGTCAGGGAAGTTTTTTTCTGATGTTCAGTCAGAATCTGGCTTCTTGGAACTTGAGCCCATTATTCCGTGTCCTGCACTCTGGGATGATCGAAAAGAGATCCTGGCCCTCCTCCGTGTGACAACCTTTCAAGTATTTGAAGAGTGCTCTCATGTCTCCCCTTAGTCTTCTTTCGATCTTGTTTTTGAAAGTCAGTCAGTTTAGCATGGACTTTCCACCACCCCTTTTTAGTTTCCACATGGAAGGGGGGATTTTAGAGGGAGGTTTAAACCTGTGTGCAGTGGTCACAATTTGGATTAGGGTCACCTCAGGAACACAGAAAGCTGCCTTATAATTAGGCTGACCATATGAAAAGGAGGACAGGGCTCATGTAACTTTAACAGTTGTAGAGAAAAAGGAATTTCAGCTGGAGTAATTTGTATGCAATTAGTACCTGGTGAAATTCCCTCTTCATCACAACAGTTAAAGTTGCAGGGGCCCTGCCTTCTTTTGTATATGGTCACTCTAGTATAGTGCATGCACCTTTAACTGTTGTGATGAAAAGGGAATATCACCAGGAACTAATTGCATACAAATGACACTGGCTGAAATCCCCTTTTCTCTACAACTGTTAAAGTTACATGAGCCTTGACCTGGATTTTATCTGGTCAGCCTATCCAATAATGAAGTATCAAAATGTGGCAATGGCATCTCCAAGGAAGCAGAAGGGACACCCTGGCAGCTGGATAACAAGGTCATGGTGTTATACGCTTGGATTCAGCAATAATTTAGGGCTCAGATTTCTGCACTGTTCACAGCAAAACACTTAATTTGAAGCTTTGCTTTTGTGGCTTAGTCATGTACAATCATCACATTGGCTCCTTTCTATTTTATCACTTGAGGTCAAGGGTGGCGCTTGGCACCTTGCAGAGTGAAGTCCTTGAGACTTTAAATTTTACAGAAGACTTTTGTGAGAGCTGTCCTCCTAGAGGTTTCATGACTGTCCTGGTCAAAAGATGATTAAGAGCTCTGTTCTTGTCAAAGTGCAGTGAATTAGCTCCCTGTCTCGCTCACTCACTTTATTATTTATTAACTCACTAGGCAGAGACTGTGTGGGCTGGCAGATGGATGGGTGCAATTTTAAAAAACAACACAAAACATTGCAGCTGACCTTACCCAGAAAAGCATTTGCAGCTCAGTGCAACGAATGCTCTTTTCCTTCACTTCCAGTGTGAGTAGCTCCTGCGCCCAGCCTAACTTCCTCTTTTGGAGTGAGTAAGCACAATTAGCATTTGTAGAGCTTGATGACTGATAAAAGCCAAGCGAGGAAGGGGGGCATTTCACAGGATTTATTAGACTTTCTGAGATTTGAACTTTGGACTTAGGAGGTGGGCTGGTAGGTATGCTTCATGCATCAGTGATATATTAATTAATTCCTGCCTGGAGAAATTCGCAAGCAAAGCAGAAGAAGAGCTTCAATGAAGTATTTGTCTCTGTTGTAGGTGACCAGATAAAATCCAGGTCAGGGCTCATGTAACTTTAACAGTAGTAGAGAAAAGGGAATTTCAGCCGGTGTCATTTGTATGCAGTTAGTTCCTGGTGAAATTCCCTCTTCATCACAACAGTTAAAGGTGCAGGCACTATACTAGAGTGACCATATACAAAAGAAGGCAGGGCTCCTGCAACTTTAACAGTTGTAATGAAGAGGGAATTTCACCAGGAACTAATTGCATACAAATGACACTGGCTGAAATTCCCTTTTCTCTACAACTGTTAAAGTTACATGAGCCCTGACCTGGATTTTATCTGGTCAGCCTACTCTGTTGGGCCTACCTGGCATGATTGCAAGGGCTATATATTACATTGAAATGGGGGAGTTTTCCTCTTGATTTCTTGGTATGTGGAAGAAAGGCAAGCAAACAAAATGAATAAACCCAAAGCCTTAAAGAGCATAGCTCTATCCACCAAGTTACAGGGGGAGAGTGCAGCTGTTACAGCTGTATATTTGTCATTTCTAATCCTTCTGCAGTCTCACTAAGCCTTTACCTTTCCTTTTCTGGGATTCATTTTCTTGCAGCCCGGGCTTGTAGCCTGAATGCTAAATGTGTAGGTGGCATAAATACATTATGCTTTGGTGAAGATGTGTCATTTATCATGCAAAGATGGCCTCTCCCCAAGGAGATGAGGCTGGTTGTTGAAACAGCAGGGCTATGCCTTGAGATTAAATAACAGAGACCACTCCATTTGAGGCGTTTAAAAATAGGACAAATATGTACTAACAACAGAAGTTTGCATTATTATGTCTAATCATATGATGACTTTCCACGGTTGCCATTTTTCTTTCATTTTATATGGAGCTACATTCCTCTTACATATATGTAATCACTAAGGCCGTGTCTTGATGACAATGCATTGGCGGCTCATTCCCTCAAAACCCTGCGACATCGCAGCTGCAGGGTGAGAACGCTAAATGTTCCTTGCAGGAGGGAGTGCTGGCTTTCCGGATGAAAAAGCTGCAGCACCAGCGGCCATTCGCCTTATCTAGCCCACCCCCTGCCCTCGGTCCTGCCTTCCCAGTTTACCATGTCCTATCCTGGGCCTCTATCTTCCCCTGGGAATGCCCCCAGCTTGAACCTGAAGCGAGGTCACCATTGACAGATGGCAAAAACAAAGTGAAGATTTCCCAGCAAAGGGGAAAGCTGTGGTAAGTCGGCTTTAAAAGGGGATTGGATAAATTCCTGGAGGAGAAGGCTATCAGTGGCTACTAGTCCTGATGGCTATGAGCTACTTCCACTATCAGAGGCAGTAAGCCTGTATACACCAGTTGATAAGGAACATAGATGGGAGGGTGTGTTGCACCATGTCCTGCTTGTGGGTCCCTGGTTGAAAGCTGGTTGGCCACTGTGGGTACAGAGTGCTGGACTAGATGATGATGATGATGATGATGATGACTAATTGCATTTATATACTGCCCCATAGCCGAAGCTCTCTGGGCGGTTTACAAAAATTACAAACATTGAACATTAAAAAACCGATATACAAAATTTAAAAAGCATAAAAAGCATAAAAACAGATTATAAATACAGTATCCATTTAAAACAACTATTCTGGGTCAAACAACAGACCAATGGTCTGATCCAGCATGGCGCTTCTTACGTTCTTACTTTTAAAGCATGCAATTTCATCAGAAAGGCCTGTGGTGCCTGCAAGTTGGTGGCTGCGTCATATAAATGACGCAGCGCCGCTGCTCAGCGACCACGGGGTATACAGGGCGTATAGACAGTCACTAGGGCTCTCAATTGATTAAAACATTTTACAGCACAATTTTATGCATGATTATTCAAAACTCCCACTCTGACATGAAACGTATTCCCAGGTAATTGGGTATAGAATTGCAGCTTTAGTTGATTAAACATCTTTCTTCCAACTGATGGATCAGTTAACCAATTAACAGTGCAGTTAACATGTTGGCACACAGTTCTTGAGAAACATCAAAAGCCTTCATCAACTTCAAGACTCCTCAAGGTATTTCCCTGTGTACTGATATATAGACAGTCCTCCAGTCGTTTTTGGAAAAGGTCTCAACGGTGACTGAGCAAGGATAATCTGGACTCCTCCAGAATTTTCTTGAAGCTATATTTGATTTTCACAGGTGTGCTTTTTGTGTGGATCTTGCTGACCGATAATAACATCACAAGCAGGAGCATCTTCTTCTTGACAGGACATTGCATCGAAAGACCTGTGTCACTTTCACAAGTGGGTATGCATTGTATGCCACTCACCTCCAAGACCAAATTAATAATAATAATAATAATAATAATAATAATAATAATAATACTCGTAATGAGCAGAAAAGCTGAACAGAACAGCTAATACACCTAAATGGAACTAAATGTTCCTACTCTTTAACATTGTTCTAACTCTTCAAAAATACCCACAGGTCCTGTAGCTCTTCACCATTCATTTGTTAAAATTACTGTCCTCATTTTTAGACCAGGCATTTTATGAATCTGTCGTTCACAAACACAGTGTGTGTTTCTTAAGAAGCCAATTCCCTATTCCATCTACCTAAAAAAACCTAGGGCATGATTTCATTCCTGAAATGGCTAGTTCCATATTCAGAACATGTTGTTGATTTTCCAGAATGGTCTGACAAAGTCAGGAGGAGCAAAATTCATCACACAGGCAACCGTAGCTATGCAACATTTTGAAAAAAATACCAAACTCACAAGTGTGGTGCTCATGGTATCCTAATAGTTGGACATGTTCATGCTTATTCAGAAGTAGGTCTCATTGAGTACAATGGGCCTTGCTACCAAGTAGGCATGCAGAGAACTGTTCATGAGACCTACCCAGAGCTAATTTTATCATGATTCAGAGATTATGATTAGCATCTGAATTTATTGAGTTTACATAATACAATTGTATGCTGCTGTGTGATAGCAGATGGTCCTGCTGTAATATTCTGTGTCCAGTGTTTAAAAGCCTAGGTAACTGTATAGAATGCTAATCTTCAAAGAACCATTAAAAATTATGATTTGCTGAGGTATCCTGCTGCCCAAGTTTTCATTCTAGACCATTTTCCACAAAGAACTCTAACAGGTAGACCAAACCCAGCCTATGAACTTGCTTTCTTTCTGACCTTCTTGGCCTTCTTCCATACCGATTGGCAAAGAGGAGAAAATAGACTTAAAGCATGAAAAAATGTATATAATCAATGGCTCAAGTCAGCAGTCTCTACTAGGTACTCTGGAGCAATACATCTGGAGCAATGCATCTGCTATCCTGGATATAACAGTTCTGCATACTTGTCTGAGCACAATAGTTGAAACTTGTGAAACATTGACCACCGCAGATCAGGAATGAGATTATCCCTAGAGATGATGAGGACAGTCACATGTGTCTGTGTAGCATGTGGTTTTGGTGGGCGAAGCTCTGGCTTTAGTCAGAAAATGGAAAAGTTCTGTTTTGTGAGTCCTCAAGGGACATGCTCTGTGTGTCGTCAGCTTGAGCTTCTTTGCGTTCAATGATCCCATGATAGCCTGCTGTGCATGGCTCCCAGTCAATGCTGGAGCCTTGCTGATATTCACAGTAGGGCTAGCCCACTAGCTTTGCTTGATAGCCGTTGGAAAAGTTCAGCCTGCAAAGTGACTGGAATGACATAATTTATTACACAAGGATGTGCCGCAGTCATATACTAACTTCTCTCTATATGCAAATTGTGACAGAAGTGCAAGGGGGTGGTGTAAATGCCCAGGAGCAGTTAGAAATGATGCAGAAAAGGTTACACTGAAACCATAATTTCTTGTTTGGTGAATGTCAACATTCTTTCAAGAGGCAATGGCCCATATTTTGATTTGACTGCTGGGATTTACTGTGTTGTTCAGAATTAGCGAGTCGCAAGCTGTGCTCTTTCTTCCTAGAATCTTTAATTTGCTACTCTCCACATCATTTTAGCTTGAGAGAATGCAAAGGCAGATATTAGACCACCCCCCTCTGTTGCCTGTAGTGTCTGACAGAGAATATTTGCACTTAATCCCTGTGACTTTTACAATGTGTACACTGCTGCCTATTTTAGGGGAAATAAATACAGCTTTGATAGGACTCTGTTTAGTTAGAATAATTCCATTTCATTTCATAGCTGATAACAAAACGTCCTTTCCTTTAGTATCGCAAACTATTTTTTTGGCATGCTTGCATCCCCTCAAATACGAGTAGCTTGTACTCATCCTCTCCTGCTTCAGTCTCAGGTCCAATTTAAGCATGATGCCAGGCGGTCAAGAAGAACGAATCCATGCAGCATTCCATGTATCCAGCAACTTGGTCTAATTGGGTCTTTAATGTTTTACATGTTCAATGGTAAAATGTTAATGCAACTGCCTGGGCTACAGATCCCTGCGTGCTGACGTTGGACATGTCGGTAAGGTGATTCAATTTACATGATACAATAGCTGCTACGTTCTCCTCTTGGCCCACTTGGCGCTTCAATCACAGACCTGCTTTGTACTGCTTGCCATTGCCATTTTAAGAAGCACAGTTAACAGTGGGAATCTGTGCCCAATCCACTTTTGAAGAGGAGTTTTGAGTCTGATCAAAAATTGGTGAAAATGCAGAATGAAGACATCTGTATATAGCCTTCCTTTGTTTTTAAAAGACAGCAGACATATTTTTTCCAGAGTGTAGATTGGGTGCCACCATTTGACCCGGTCAAATGCTTTCTCTGTGCCCAGTGAGATGGCTGTTAATGGGCTCTTTGCATTACCTTTGTAATTATGTCCAATTATAGCTGCATCTCTTCTAACCCCTATCTAAGTAACACAAAGCCTTCCTGGCCTCTATGAATCGATATGGGAGAACCTGCTGCATTGTATTTGCTAATACTGTGGGCACATGTCTCACAATCATTTTGTTTGATCAGTAAGAGCCCCCCCCCAAGTCATTATATTAAATTCAGATCTAGCAGCTATAGTTTTTTTGTGTATTTTTTTTTTTACTCTTGAGTAGGTGGAGAAGACCTGATTTGGATCTTAAAATCTCCCTACACTTGAGTCCCAGTCCAAATTGGGAGCCCCGTGCCAATAGAGTAAAAATGAAGACACCCCCCCTCCCCATAGCTGCTAGATACAGATTTAATGTAGTCTGTTTCGGCCTTTATAGAATAGGGCCAAAGTGTTCCCCTTTCAACCATTCAGGTATAACCACAGTATACATGGAAATAGATAATAATGCTTAACAATAAACATCTGCACATTTCATTGCAAGAAGCGTGAAAATAGTGCAGAAAAGATTTGCTACTACTATGCTGGGTTTCCAGTGGGCAGCTGGTTGGCCAGAATGCTGGACTAGATGCTCCCTGGCCTGGTCTGACCCAACATGGCTTTTATTGTGTTCTTCTAACAGGAGGTGATGCATATCCAACAGTATGCGAATACCATGCTCTGAAAAATGGGCTCCTGTTAGCATTTTGCACCAGCTGCTGTTTCCAAACCCTTTTCAAAGGCAGCCCCACACAGAGTGTGTTGCGGTATCCTGCTTCGGGACTGGCCAAGGTGTGTATAACAATAGCTGAATCTCACTTTTCCAGAAAAGTGGGCCAACTTTGGTAAAGACTTTTTTTTTTTTTGCATTCTCAGTTCTTATGGGGTAGATGGATGAATCTGAGAGTCCCTAGAATTAATTTCCTCAGGGAAGCTGCAGAATTGATAGAACATTTTGTATTGAATATTTGGGCTGTTCTCTAGGGATGCGCCTAGGAATGGTCAGTCTAATTGTGTGTATACATGTCTGTGTGTTTTAAAAAAGGACATTTGAAAGTAATTCTACATAGCATTAAGGACATAACACATTTCACCAACATCATCCCTCTAAGAATTTGTAAATAAATTGGACACCGTTTTGTTCTTGGGAGTGGGGGATTGTTATTACCCTGAGCTCACCTATCTTAATTTCTTTAAATGTCTTACAATTAGCTTTTCTCCCAGTGAACCTGCCATGGTAACAGCTGTATCTGGAAGAGCGCTCTGCGTCTAATAATCATTCTCTTGAAAATGCCACTCACAAAAGCACAGCTCACAGGCTAGCAGCATTAAGGGTTGTTTGGGTACTTTCTAACCCACAACTAAATCAAAATAGTTGCTGGCTAATCACTCTTTTGGAGCCCTGGAATATCAGCTAAAAGGGAAGCTAAGGAAGAACGCAATTAGGAGACAATTTGAAGTTGGGCTACATCACCAATCTTGTAGTTCAGGTTGCCAGGGAATAGCAATGAGAACATTTATAATTTTGTTCCTCCTTGCAGAAGCTCATTGTCAGAGTCACCGCAACAAACCTTCCACCTCATTAGTATCAAACTGGCCAGTGAAATTTTTGGAAAGAAACTCCTTTGAACCATGTCATTAGTGAATAGTGTCTAAGCATCCTAACACACATGTGGATGCTGAACGGAATGTGAGATGTGAATTTCTGCACCAGTTAATGGCAGCCCTGGAAAGAGATGATTTAAAACCATTTGCCCTTCCTTCCTGTTTTTCCTTCCCCCATTCCCTCTAGACATGTTCGGGCATGCTTTTGCTGCCAACTGTCCTGTGGGCTGCCTAGATGGCAGTAGGTTGCCGCCACAATAAGTAAAAGGTCTGCCTCCTGCCCTCTGCCCAGGCGGATGGCGACCAATCAGGGGTCGCCATCTGCCCAGCCACGCCTCCACCACGCCTCCAGAGCGAGGATAGATGGCAGATGTGCTGTACTCGCCTCACTCCAGAGAAAAAAGTTGGGGTAAGTCCCCGACTTTTTGTCGTCGCAGCTTTGCGAGACAGCCCCAGGGTGGGTGTGAGATGGCTCCTGCATTGTATAAGCGTCACAGCAGCACCACGCACCCACCCCAGGGCTTTTCTTGCATATCGACAGCCCCCTGGTTCTTTACAGCCAGAAGAGATGGCAATGATAAATCCACAGAGCTTATTGCTTAGCTGGTTGGATAGAGCATCAGAGCAACGTTGTGTCTGTTTCTGGGTGCTTCCAAATGGATGACTCCTTTGTGCTACCAGTCAAAAGACAGTGTGCAGCGACTCCATCTTGTCTCTCCTTAACAGATTTTCAGGGGTAAGAAAAAAGACAGAAGAAGCAACAGATAAACATGGGAAGGTTACAAATGGAAGATGATGACACATGGACCCCCATCCCACCCCACAGGCAAAATTCCATGAACAAGGCAGGGTGACTGCACAATTAAACCCCCTTATTTAGAAACTCCTTTTCTCAACCTTCAATATGAGGAGAGGGGCTATTGCAAGACTGTCTTGGCTTCTTCTTCTGGACTGGGTAATGGGAGACTGCCAATTAGACATCGTTTCACACAGGCTTTCCCTGGGCTGTAACTGCTGCTGGGTTTATTTTGGTTTTATGTGGTATTTACTTTTTAAAAAACTTTAAAAGCTTTATATATATATTGATCTGTTGTATTTTATGGTTTTAATTGTGAACTGCCCAAAGAGTCTTGGCTATTGGGCAGTATAAAAAATGTCATAAAACAACAAATAACAAATTAGGTTTTCCGCTGCTGTTTTATCTTATGGCACACTGTAGTGGGGGTTATGTCTGAAGCATCTTTCCCCAATCAGGCACTCTCCAGATGTGCTGCACTGCAATTCCCATCATTCTCTTCCAGCATGGCCATCTGGAGGGCACTAAGTTGGGGATGGCTTGTCTACACACTGGGGAAACATGATTGGTCCCTGAACACATCTTTCCTGAGGGTATATTCTAAAAATAGCATGTGGCAGATACGTATGACCAGATGACAAGCTTTCTTTGCTTACATCTGACGAGCTACTTTGTTCCTACACCTCCTAAATGTGCAGACCTGTCAAACAGTCAAAATTAATTGCCATATGTTGCTGGAACCTTATCACTAGCAACTCCAACTCCGGAGTCCAGACCTCTTAGTCAAGTTTCCCTTCTTGGCTCCAACTTTAACACTTATTGTTTGCCATGGAAAAAGAAGTTCAGTCTTATACTACAATCATGATCTTAACCTTGGATACTGTGTTCATTTACAGAGACAAGGAATATATTCTTTGTTGTTATTTTGCAGTCTGCAGCCATGCTAGGAAAGAAGTCTCAGCTTTCAGCCTTACTGAAAATCTTCTCTTTTCTATTTAACCACACTGTACAGCTTGTGTTATTAAACCAACTATGTGGCAATAGATTCCTTCTAAGCATCAGCAGATTGCCTAGCCAGAGAGATGAGAAGGTATTTTTCCCTAAGCAATTTTAAGAACGTACGAAGAGCCATGCTCAATCAGATCCGTTGGGAGAGGCAGGTGATAAATAAATATATTATTATTATTATTATTATTATTATTATTCATTTAGCCCAGCACTCTGTTCACACAGTGGCCAACCACCCATAAGCAGGGCACAGGTGTAACAACACCCTCCCACCCATGTTCCCCAGCAACTGGTATACATAGCCTTACTGCCTCTGATATTGGAGGTAACACATAGCCATGAGGTCTAGCGGCCATTGATAGCCTTCTCCTCCAGGAATTTATTTAACTTTCTTTTAAAGCTATCCAAATTGGCGCACATCACTACATCTTGTGGTAATGAATCCCATAGTATAACTATGAGCTGTGTGAAGAAGTACTTCCTTTTATCTGTCCTGAATCTCCCACCAATCAGCTTCAAGGGATGACCCCGGGTTCTAGTATTATGGGAGAGGGAGAAAAATGTCTCCCTATCCACATTCTCCACACCATAGATATTTTTGTTTACCTCTGTTGTGTTTCCCTCTTACCCTCCTTTTTGTCTAAGCTAATTCCAGTTGATGTAACCTTGCCTCATTGGGGAGCTCCTCCAGCCACTAGATAATTTTAGCTGCCCTTTTCTGCCCTTTTTCCAACTCTACAATGTTTTTTTTTTAGGTATGGTGACCTAGGCTGACCATATGAAAAGGAGGACAGGGCTCATGTAACTTTAACAGTTGTAGAGAAAAGGGAATTTCAGCCAGTGTTATTTGTATGCAATTAGTCCCTGGTGAAATTCCCTCTTCATCACAACAGTTAAAGTTGCAGGCACTACACTAGAGTGACCATATACAAAAGAAGGCAGGGCCCCTGCAACTTTAACTGTTGTGATGAAGAGGGAATTCCACCAGGAACTAATTGCATACAAATGATACTGGCTGAAATTCCCTTTTCTCTACAACTGTTAAAGTTACATGAGCCCTGTCCTCCTTTTTATATGGTCAGCCTAGGTGACCAGAACTGTACACAGTAACTGCTCTATATGGGGCATAATCAGCAGGCCCATTTTTAGCAGCGAAGACAATTGTCTTTGCTGCTAAAAATGGGCTTGCTGATTATACCCCATATAGAGCAGTTGTTTAAAACACAATACTCTTCACAGAAGCAAGAAATTTCATTCTTCTGCTGCTTAGCCACGAAGTCGCTTTTTCTACAAGGCACTACAGTCTCACAGGGTTGTTTGGAAATAGTCTGGTTTCCAACAGCTGGTTTGAGCACACTGTGGGTTTATCCGTGCAGCATGTCATGATTAACCCCACCCTTTCTAAATCCCCATGGTCAACAACAGCTTGACACATGGTACAAACAGCTTGACAAACAGCACAAAGATATAGTACATGTCAAACACACTTCAGTGCAAAATTTATTGCTTGTAATGTTTAGCACTGTTATATAGACAAAACAGTCTTTATTGGCAAAAATGCAAACTTTACTGAAAATGTATAACAACCTAACAAACATTTTTCTCCATTTCTAAATGTGCACCTTAGAAATCTAAAATGGTTGCTCAAATCATTTACTAGATTATTCATTTAATTAAAAGCCTTTCCAAAAGAGACATGTTTTTGACTAAAGAAGAAATAGTTTTTCTGTGATTTTCAACAAATATTTCCAGTTTTTATACCAGTTAGGTATTCCAGATCAATGCTGTCCAAATACATTTATAGGCCTCACAGCTTTCATTTGTTTCAATGCTCTTATCATCATACTAATTTCTCAATGTATTTGTCTCAAAAGTAGGAAGGAGAATGTTTCAGCTGCCATTTTGAATTAGGGTTGCTATTTTGAAGTCAGACTACATGGTAAATTGAAAAGATCACTTTCCTAAGTTGATAGGTCCCATAAAACATGAATCAGAGAATAACAGCTCTAGAATATTTTTTCTTCCACATATAGGCTGCCTCTACAAGAGGCATTTAAAGCTCTTTCAAGGCGCATTAAAAAATTTACCTTTACAAGAACGGAGCGCAAATCGGGCGTAGAGGCGCGTTATCTCTCCGATTATGCTCATTATCGAATGCGCATTAAATAGCGAGTTTTATTTTGCTCCGGCTGTTAAAGCGCATTTTGACTATGTGAACAAGCGACTTGTAAAGCGCATTTGAAACAACCGGTAAGGTCACCTGTTGAGTGCTCAATTACCTCCTGCATACAAGCATTTACGATAAAACGCTTCTGAGAAGATGCACATAATCGGAGGAACAGGCGTCAAACGGAATCCATCTAGAGGGGGTCATAGCTTCTATTCCAGTCCCTAGACGATCACATCTAAAGGAACATTTTCCTGTCATGCATACTCAGAAGGCCAAAACCTTTAGCAGTTACAATAACTTACCATTCCCACCATTTCCCTGTTATTATGGCTACTGCTTCCGAAACTATAGTGCTGCAAGTCTTATTCCCACCCCCTTGACATTTTCGTCCCTAAAGATATTTGTGGGGCAGGGAGCGTTGAAACCTGGAGTTTCATATCAAGGTCTGAATCAACTGCCTTCATGCAGAGGAAGAATTTCATACAACTATTAAATCAATTACTGGCTGTCTGGTCCAGGCCATGGGCAGCAGTCTGTGGTAGATCAGGAGCTGGGAATGAGAAGTAAGAATAAAGAGTATGTCAGGACTGTAGGCCAAACCAGGATGGGTCGAGGAACAAGCCGAAAGCAGGACCGAAGGCCAAACCAGGAGGTAGGATTGAGGAGCAAGCCAAAAGTCAGGAGGGAAGGCCAAATAAATATTTTTAAACTGTTGTTTATTTTATCCTTTGATGTGTATTTGATGGGTTTAACTTTTGTGAAGTGCCCAGAGAGCTTCAGCTATAAATAAACAAATAAACAAATAAACAAACAAACAAACAAACAAACCAGGAGGCAGGAGCAAGGAGAAAAGAGCAAGGAGCAAGTCAAAGGTCAAGACCGAAGGCCAAACCAGGAGGTCAGGCCAATACTCAGGCCCAAAGACCAAACCAGGAGTTAGGATGAAGAAGCAAGCCAGAAGTCAGGATTGAGGAGCAAGTGAGGACCATAGGACGATCAACAGGTCCAAGAACACACCAGAGCTTAGGAGCTTAACTTGAACAGGAAGCCCTCTTATAGCCCTTCCTGTCCAAGACAATTCATTCACAGCCTTTGGATCAGGGTCAGTCCAACCTGGTGCCCTTCAGATGTTTGGGGACTAAAACTCCCATCATTCCTGACCATCCATTGGCCATGCTGGATAGGTCTGATGGGAGTTGCAGTCTAAAACACCTGGAAGGCGGTAGGTCGGGGAAAGCTGATCTAGGGCCTGAAGATACTAAGTGGCCTAGGCAGATGCCACAACATATAGTTCAGGACAGCCAAACCTAAAGGCTCCTAGTTTGAGCCACAGCAACTCACTAGGGAACAAAATGGGTTCTATTCATTCAAAGTTAGAGTAGAGACGGGAAGAAGATGGGAATGAAAGCATGCTGTGTATGAGGAATCCAAATCCATTGGAAGGAAGAGTCATTACTTCCGGCGTATGATGGTATTCCTCCCAAGGAGGTCTGGAAAATGTGTTGAGACATATACAGCCCATCCTTGCTCTGCCTTTTGCATCAGCTGGGGAGCAATGCATATATTCCTTCACCTTTCCCACTAAAGAAAAGACACTTTTGCCAAGAGTAATTTCTCTCTGCATTCAGTACTCAGTTTAAGACACGGCGCTTGTGAATAGAGGCACAAACCTACTCTTGCTTAGATATGGATAATGACAAATTTATAGGGCTGCAATGTTCATCTGAGTGAACAGCAATCAGGATGAACTTTGTTCTGACATTTAATCTATAACTGTGTTTACTGTGCTTCAGAGGCTAGATTAATAAAATAAAATAGCTGACCCAACATGCCTGGAAAGGTTATAGACATGATTTAAGCACATCTATAGGATACTTTTATATTCTGTCGCTCTGTCTCTCTCTTATGGAAATTATATATGTTTATTTATTGTCTGCACTGATACTTATGCTTATTTGCATTTTTAATGCAAATCTAATAGTTTTGGGAGGCAATCCCTGGAAATCCCTTTTCTTATCTTTTTTCTCCTCTTATTTGAGGATTGTTCACCACCCAACTGGCCAGCCTTTTGGTACAATTTTGTTCTAGTTTGAAGAAGTCCCCCCCCCCCCCCCCGGTTATGTGAATCCTAGCCAATTGGGAAACTCATACTCTGTGTGACATCACAACATCATCTAGTCAAGCAGATTTGGCAAGGTGATGTCATGAAGCCAATTCACAGTGATAACAGGAAACGCTGCTCTTATTCTGAATGTGCAAACATTTTTGTCCTTGACCCGGTCTTGATGGCGCCGCGAGGCCCCAGGCTTCCGCATTTGCTCCCCTTCCCGGGATCTGCATGGGAAGGAGCGTGAGTGTGGAGTTGCTGCCACTGCCATGCCCAGCACAGGGGCGGAGAAGGAACGGGGCAGCCGGAGGGGGATGAAGAGAGGGATGCACGGTGCCCAAACCTGGCTCTCCTCCCTCTGACCTCCCTCTGGCTGCCCTGTTCCTCTCCCCACCACCCTTTTAAAAGAAATTGTATATGTAAATATGAAGCTGCCACCATTGCAGCCAGAGGGAGGTTAGAGGGAGTGAGCTGGTTCGGGTGCCATGCGTCCTTCTCTTTCTCCCCCTCCGGCTGCCCTGTAGATCTACTGATAAAAAATAATAAAATAAATAAAAAAGGGGGGGGGGAGAGGAACAGGGCAGCCAGAGGTGGTGGAAAAGAGGGATGCAGGGTGCCCGAACAGGCCCTCCTCCAGCCGATGGCAACCAATCAGCTGTCCTCATCGGCTGTGGCACGCTCCGCAGGAAAAAAGTCGGGGCAAGTGCCCGACTTTTTTAAAGCGGGGTTTAGGAGTTTTGCCCCTTGATGGCTTCGGAGCGGCAGCTGCGTCATGTACATCACCTGCCGCCACTTCAAAACCAGTGCGGGAAAAAGCGCCCGTCTAGAGGTACCCCCCTGTTAGCAGCCCCTTCTGAAAAGTAGGCACCTTTCTCAAAACTTATGAACAGGGCTGCAAAACTGGAGAGCTGATGGAGTTTTGCCTCAGCCCTTCTTTTACGTCAACTGACTCAATGAAATAGCTGACAGTAAATCAGCTTTGAAAAAGTATATATTTAATTGGATGAAAAGGACCAAGAAATTTAACCAACTCTGATTTCACTGGGCATCAGACCCAAGTTCACAACCGCCATTCTACTTAGAGTTACCAAATCCGGTTATTCACTTTAGTCCACTGTTTCAAAATCTTCAGACTACTTTCTTCCCATTTTAGATAACTTGGAGCTAGGGCAGAGCAGTTCAACCTGCCACCTGTCATTACAGAGAACCAAGTATCATTCCGGCTAGAATGAGACCTACCCAAAGTTCCATTATAAAGGTGGCCAGGGCTTGCGTATTTGTAATGGCGGATGGCACATGTGGCGGTGCCCTGAGGGTTAATTAACCTAGTGGGAGTCATGTCATCCGTATGAGTCTAAATGGGCACAGTGGAATTGTTTGAATTTAAAATTGGATATATGCAGAGGTTGATTTTGGTTTTCTGGCAGTAATCAGCTGTTTTCTTATTTCAGATCTGCTTTTCTGATCTTATGCTGTGCTTTAAAGAACATATAAATTAGCCTAAATTAGCATACGATGAAACACTGCAGGAAATACTGCAAAGATGGGCAGTGTCTGCCATGACTGCATTTTAAAGCAGATTACTGCTATATAGTTGAGCCCCTTTTCACACATTCAATCACATATATACTCAATGTACGGAGTGGAGAGAGGATCATGCCCACTGACCCTATCCCCAACCTCCTTCAGGTGGAAAATGTGAAAGGGGCTTTTACACATGTACAGTAATATGCTAATAGGCTCTTCCATATGATTGGCAATGCTGCACAAACAGAATTCCCAGACATGTGTACGAGACGGCGCATTACAGCTGTATGGGTAGGGTGACCATATGGAAAGGAGGACAAGACTCCTTTATCTTTAACAGTTGTGATGAAGAGGGAATTTCACCAGGTGCTGCATGCTTGCAAATGACATTCACTGAAATTCCTTTTTTTATACAGCTGTTAAAGATTCAGGAGCCCTGTCCTCCTTTTCATATGGTCACCCTTTGTATGGGCACAGAAGCCATGGGAGTCAGTGACAGGGCTAAGGGTGCCATCTCATTCTCCCATTAAATCTTGGCAATTCAGCTTTTATGGTCTGAATTTTCATTTAATAATAATCCATGCTTCATGTTGCTTTCTCCTTCTGACACCACCCTTGCAGAAATATATCAGATTTCTCCATCTACAGGAAAGAGAGGAAGGTCAGTATAAGATCATCATTATAGTGCAGTTCTCACTAATGAGTAGGGGCATCTTGGAGAAAAAATTTAATTCATAAAATGAACTTTCCATATAGCTAACTTACGCTGGAAGTCAGTGACAGTTCATCAGGTATGAATGTTAGAGAGGGAGAAAGCTAAGAAAACCTGCTCCTTTAGCAATAACAATAGAAGAAATGTATAGCATGCAAAAATGTATTTCCATATTAGTTAGAAAAGTCTTCCCCAACCTGGTGAGTTCCAGATGTTTTAGACCACAACTCCCATAATTTCTGTCTATAGGCCATGCTGGCTGTGATTGATGGGATTTGTAGTCCATTAGATTGGGGAAGGGTGGGTTAGAGTGAGGAGGATTACAGAGTTAGAGTACAATATGGTAGAACGATATATCAACTTGTTTTGGCTCTTTCCTTTTTCTGTTGGGGCATTTCATCGTAATAAAACCTTCTGCTCATTATGAGCTCCTTTAGACAGGGGGGAAATCGTGTTCCCTTACCGTGGCTCTGCTTCCTGCATCTCTTCTGCTTCTGCAATGAGCTGTAATTACACAGGGAAGAGAGCAAGAAGAGAGCAGCGACCACATGGCTTGTACAGCCTCAATGCAGCTGAATGGGACAGCACCCTCTAGTGGGCATTTTATAGCACAACTTTGCTCAACAAATATCAGTTGATCCCAGAAGAGTCAAATTTTCTGAGCTTTTATTTTTAGCGTTAGAATGGGAAAATGGAGCAGGAGATACACAGGAAGTAGGGATGTGCACTGGATCGGACCCGATCCACGATCCGAGTCCGGTCCAGTGGGAAATCGGATAAATTATCCGATTTCCGATCCCGCAGCTGGATCGGCCGATCCAATTCGAACCGGTCCGAAAAGGCTCCGAACCGGTTCGGCGGATCGGCGGATCGGCGGGCGCCCACTGGCGCCCACCGCCGCTTCCATTGGTCCAGTGATGACATCACCCGGCGCGCTACTCTAGAGCAGGCCGCGGAGCCTGCTGGTGGTAGCCGCCGGCGCCGGACGGGAGCGGACGGGCCAAGAAGGTAAGCAGGGGGTGCGTGGAGGGGAGGAGGGGGCGCGCGGAGGGGGGGAGGGGGGCCCTTACCTTGCCGGCCTGGCCGCTCCCGTCCGGCGCCGGCGACTACTACCAGCAGGCTCCGCGGCCTACTCCAGGATGGCGCGCCGGGTGATGTCATCACCCGGCGCGCTACTCGAGAGTAGGCCGCGGAGCCCACTGGTAGTAGCCGCCGGCGCCGGACGGGAGCGGACGGGCCGAGAAGGTAAGCAGTGGCGGGGAAGGGGGCTTACCCCCCCCGGAGCCGTCCGCTTCTATCCGCTGGCGCCCGCGGGCGCCAGCGGATGGAAGCGGACGGCCCCGGGGGGGTAGGGAGCGCGGGGGAGGGAGCTTACCTGCCGGGGCCGTCCACAGCGGACGGCCCTCGGGGGGGGAGGGAGTTAGGCCCCACCCACCCACCCGCCGCCATTTTTTCCTCATAGACTTGCATTGCAATGCAAGTCTATGGGGAAAAAAATGGCGGCCGATCCAAAAATTAACGATTTTTGGGTCGGGATCGGACTCGATCCGGTCCGGGGGGCCTCCGATTTTGTCCGAACCGGTCCGGGACAAAATTGGAGGTCCCGATCCGGGTCCCGATCCGATCCGGGGGGTCCGTGCACACCCCTAACAGGAAGCTGACAGCGTCATCAGAATGACCCGCAAGCATCCGTGAGTGGCCAGTAATGAGCATGCTATAAAATGCCCATTTAAAGAAGCTCCCTATCATGATCTATACCCAATTAGGGTGGCCACTTAAACATCACCAAAAAAGAGGAGACATATCCCCATAAAAGAGGACACAAATTTGCATTACATGTGCATATGCTCATTTATACGCACAGATGCAAATTTAAAAATAGATATTATAATAGAAAGATAGTACCTCTCATCATAGTGAGGAAGAGTGACCAGGGACTGGTGTGCCTGGCTCTGTTGGCTGAGCAGGTGATGTTGATGGGCAACTTCAAAGCCCAGCTCTGCCTTCTGATTGTTCTTCATCTTTAAACTGGATTTGGACTGGACACCTGTTCAAATAGAGGACACCTTCAAAATAGAGAACAGTCCTCCAGCAGTCCTTCAAATAAAGGACTGTCTCTCTAAAAGAGGACACATGGACACCCTATCAATGTCCATTTGTGATATCTTTCTTTTATGTCCCTGGAAATAGGGGTAAATATGCCAGATATCAAGATTTGGCTCTGGACTATGGGTTATCCATGAGCAGAAATATCTGGAATTGGACCTATCCATAGCTGGTATCTGTGAGTGTAGGGGACTGGGACTGAGATAGTACCAGCTGTTAAAATGGATTTCATTCTGTAGCATCATACTTAAATATAACTTACAAATATTTACTTCCTTATCTACATTTCTTTTACTTCCAGGGCTGTGCAGAGTTGGTAATATGCCCAGGCCAGGTGGGAAGTGTGTGCCCACCCCATTTAAAAAAATGAGGACAACATGGCCGCTCCAAAGGGGCATGCCCATCAACATGTCTGTTCTACATAACACCTTCATATTAAACCTGTTCTACAACACCTCAAGGCACATATATCCCCACCCCGCATGTGGCATGGCCCTCTGGAGCTTGTAGTCTGACCGTGGTATTCATGGCGGACGGCTTCTGCACTGTTTCCGCAAGGCGGGCTCCTTGCTTCTTGATGGGCTGCTTACGCTCCTCATTGGAGTGCCTCCTTAAAATTGGAGGCACTGGCCCCTCCTCTGCACAACCCTGTTTACTTCTATGCTTTACACATAACATTCTGTTACTAACATTCTGTTATTTCCCTCTGGGAAGAAAATAACAACTAGCATAGTAATTGTTCTGTACTTTTCGTTGGTTAGGTTTGCTTACCTCACAAACATGGAATTCCTGTAAAGGCGATATTTGTGGTCGAGAGAGAGAGAGAGAGAGAGAGAGAGAGAAACAGTTCTGTGAGGAACTATATATATATATATGAGATATATATATATGAGTCAGCCACATTAAACTGGGTATCTCAGTTTGGAATCTATGCATTCTCCGTGAAATATCTTCCTTCCTGAAGTGGTAGAAGACATGCCCTTTGCGTGCCATCATCACAGAGCATTGTACTGTGTCATACAGAGGTTCAAACCATTTCTAAAGAATTGCATAATGTATTAGAAACCACAGCTTTATGCTTAGTTTATATCTGATCAGAGCTTCATCTTGCTCCTGTCTACAAGATATCCGAATTTTGATTAACCTTCGCTTATCTGCTGTCAGACTGAGTTAAAAATTATATAGAAGGCACTAGTTCAGACTAGCGAATAAAACTAGTCATGGCAAACTCCCTTCAGCTTAATTCGAAATTAAGCCAGCAATTACTAGTGTCATCGGATAGCCCTTTTTAAAAGTGTCATATCCGCCCCACTGGAGTGTTCTAGAATCCTGCAGGATTCTACATTAGCTCATAGTTGCACTTCATTATATTGGTTGCACTGTATTGTATTGCTAACACTTTCCATTGTCCATCAAGTCAGGGATACTAATCACAGTTGAGGCCAGCTCAGGGATTACACATCTCCTTGGCCCAAATCCAAAGAAAGTTAGTTACACTAAAGTCCCTTTGAAATTAATGGGTTATAAACGAGTCAAAACTAACTTGCCATATGGATTTCAGTGGGATCTAAGCCTGACTCATTCTGCATTCAGGCCCTTGTTTCAAGGCTCCAGAACTTCCCTGGGTTGCCCACAGTTTCTGGAACCAGAGCCAGCCCTGTCGTGCAGCACAGTAACATGACCTGCTTCAGGTAGCACCATGAGTTTTGGAGGTCAGAAGAAAGGATGAAATGATGTTTGAATGGTACGGCAAGTTTTGTGTTTTTTGAAGAGTTGGCCTTAGCAGGGGAGAGAATATCGCTTGGGCTCCTTATCGGGAAGCAAAATGCCTTGGGCCAGCACTGCCTGGGGCTTTCAAAATGATCACCCTTTGGGGACATTTGCACAGCTCAGGGAGGGACAATGGCCCCCTCTACAAGGATGCGCTTTTGCGCCCGGTTGTGCGATTATGCGCATTATCGCAGACGCGCATTTACTCCTAATCCCTCTGCACTGGAGGCGGCGAGAGGCGGCGAAACGCATTAATAGATGTCCAAAAAGCGCTTTACAAGAAGTTAATGCGCATAATCGCTTGTTCACATGGGGAAAATGCGCTTTAACGGCCGGAGCAAAATAAAACTCGCGATTTAACGCGCATTCAAAAATGCGCATTATCGGGGAGATAACGCGCCTCTACGCCCGATTTGCGCTCCGTTCTTGTAGAGGTAAAATTTTTAATGAACCTTCAAAGCACATTAAACCTCTCTTGTAGAGGCACCCTATGGCTCAGTGGAAGTGCAGCTGCTTTGAACGCAGAAGGTCCCAGGTTCAATCTCCAGCTTCTCCAAGCAGGGCTAGGAAAGAATCCTGCCTGAAACCCTAGAGAATCGCTGCCAGTCTGTATTGACAATACCGGATGGACCAATGGTCTGACTCAGCATAAGGCAACTTCCTATGTTCCTACTATTTACAGTTAGGACACAAATAAACAAAACAAATGATCACTAGTACTGGATCCAGTTTATACAATTTTATAGATCTAATCTTTTTTAAAAAAAAAAAATCTAAAAAACATTAAAATGGAAAATTTTATAGCTTTAAAATTTAAAGCTATCACATTTTAAAAAAAAGTTTTTAGAGTTTAATTTTTTTTTAAAACTATACAAATCTATAGTCTGCATGCGGTACTAGTGGTCATTTGTTTTGCTTTGTTTGAAGTTCTATTTAAAAATAAAATAAAATGGTTCAAGATAAATTCATTAGATCCTAAGATTAGCCCAGATGTGCCCTGCTATTTTTCAGGATCCTCTGCAAAGCTGGTTTCACTTGACATTCCTCTCCGTTGGATAACCTAAGCTGTGTTGGTCATGGGGGAACAGCAGGCCTTTTGCACAATACCTTGTATCTCTGAAAGCATGCCACTTGGCAGGAAGCATCATTTCGTTATCATCGGACAGTTCATGAAGCCCAAGCCATATCAAAAGAGGCTGCACCTGGGAACACAATAAAAAAGAATGAGAGGATTACATTCAAGTGTTTAATGCATAGCTTTCAGCAGAAGCAGGATAAATGTCCAAACGCACAACCGAATAGCCATGCATTAGCATAGGGTTCTTGAATGCTTTTCAGTTGGCTTTGTACATCGGGAAGAAAAACGGCCTGCTTGTTTGGCACGAAACAAAACGGAGTGCATGTGGCATAAGTAATGGATCTTTGCCAGGCTACTGTTCATCGAAACGCTCTGGAAAATCAGCCTCTTAAAAATGAACTGAATCTTTACCTTTTTGCTATTTATTTGTTTAAAAAGAAAACCAATGGCTGCAAGGCAGGGTGGGGAAGATGGATCGTGTCTTTAGCTTCCCGTTTGAAATACCAGTGCCCTAGTTTTTAGGTTTGGTTTTTAGTTCCTGGAGAGCCTGGCCCAGACCTATATGAATCGGAGCCTGATGGAAACATTTCTTTGGTTGGTTTCCTTATGAACAAGGCATCATTATAAAAATTCTGTGACTGTGGCATATGTTACTGGAACAGATGAGCTATATGTCTGAAAACAGCTTACCTAGTTTTGTATTCAGCAAAACCTTTGTCTCATTTTGGCCTTCTTCGCACAAGCAAATTAAAGCATGTTCATGACTGGCCACTCACGGAAGTTAGGTTGTCCTTTTGATAACATTGGCATCAGCCCGGACGTTTCCTGCGGTTTCTCCCCATTATTCCGTTTTAAAATAGATCAGAAAAAAGCTGGAATAAATCCCAAGGGCACGAAATCAGCAATGTGTAGAACTGGGGTTGCACTATGAACTTGCCGAGAAAGGGCTTTCACGTGTCTGTGATTGATCGAGGGAGAAAATACCTCCCTGATACAAAGGGAGGCAGATCTGATCCCACCCCAACAAAAGCACCAGTTTAAGTTAAGTGGGGCTTACTCCTAAGTAAGTGTGCTATGAGTTACAGACTTAAAATGCAATGTGATATCAACTCAGAAGTTCAATGGGGCTTACTCCCAAGTAAATGTGCCTGGGGTTGCACAAACTTACATCTACTCAGAAATGTCCTGGCTTTCCTGGGGGCTGCAAGGAAACAAGTTAACCTAGGATAGGGTGACCATATGGAAAGGAGACAGGGCTCCTGTATCTTTAATAGTTGCATAGAAAAAGGAATTTCAGCAGGTGTCATTTGTATGCATGCAGCACCTGCTGAAATTCCCTCTTCATCACAACAGTTAAAGCTGCAGGAGCCCTGCCTTCTTTTGTATCCAGGAAAAGCTCTGTTTCTTGAACTTCAGGACTTCTGGCTGATGAGCAGCAAAATGGTATGATGCAGGATGATGGTATCTTTTCAGATAGCTCTGAAAATCAGCGACCAATTGAATAGCTAAGATACATGAAGAGGTGATGTGCAAAGACTTTAGGTTTTGGGAGTATGGATCACAGCATGTTCTTGAAATGTCAGCTGCAATTGAAACTTAATTTTCTAATTCATTTCATCCAGCTTCTGTTTGCAGACAATGTGGTTTCTTCTTGCATCTTGGTAAATAGCAGCAAAATGAAAAATATAAAGTACTGTTGATTCCACACCCCACCCCACTGTCCCTCCTTACCAGTGAGTCTAGTCTTGGCTCTGCATTTATTTGAATTATGTAAAATAGGAATTCTTTGTTTGTTCTCCACAATGTAATTAGAAGGGATAGCCTGATTGAAGCAAACGTGCCCCTTTGTTAAAAAATGAACAATCGACTGTCATCTTGCTGTGCCGCAGCAGACAACAGGGCACCAGAGGCAGCACAAATGAATGACCAAAGGAAGACCCCCGTCCAGTATTTTGCTTTCTTTTCATAGAAGCAGTTTTAGATGAACGTGTTAATATGCATGCAAACATCATTTAGTAAGCTACATGCATTTCTGTTTATGGCGCCTGGAGAGATGTCCCAGAAGATTGCTTGTGTTGAGAGCAATTTCCCAGGAATCTCTTCTCTGGAGTAGCCTCCTGTCCTTCGCCAGCTTTGGCTAAAGAAAAGATAGGTGGCTGTTCCAGAGAAAAGGAGTCCCAGCTGATCACCCATAGCACAGGTGATCTTCTGGGCCTCCTCTCCAGTCCCCGCAATGCTGAGCTCTGAGGAAGGACCCCCTTAGAGCCAGGTATTTGAGGCTGGCTAGCTCTCTGCCACTTTTTCTTCAGTCTGACGCAGCTCTTCAGACCCACCCGCCTGTTAGATCACTCTGAGGTGGCTCTCCTTGGAGTGAGAGGGTGGGCAGCTCCTCCATAGCAGCCACCTATCTTCTGTTTAGCTCTGATTGCCTCAAAGCAAAACAGAGGGAAGGTGGCTGCTCTGGAGAGCCCTACCAGGTGCATTAGCTGCAGCATGACAACAGGGCTGGCAGGACTCAATGGGGCACCCACTGTTAGGGAGCCCTCCCAGCAGGGTGGGGAGAAGCACGCAATTCACCACTCCACCACCTGAGGCAGAGGATTCATTCCACCTCATGGGAGGGCCAGTCCTACCCACTGACAAGAGCCCCTTGAACATGCTCCTTCTCTTCATCACTACAACCTGCTTGTTCACCACCTCTCATTCTGTAGGTAGTGAGTAGATGCCAGTGCCTCCTTGCTCATTGGCTCTCTAACTATTGAGCAAGCAAGTGGTAGTGATGATAGGAAAGAGGATGAGGAGCAATAGTAGCTGGTGACTATTGTAGTGAGAAGGTAGAGGAGCAACAGCAGCTGAAATTGTGTCTTTTCCAAGAATCAATGAGACTTACTTCTGAATAAACATGTATAGGTTTGTGCTGTGAAAAAAATGAGGCAGTGGGGGTTGTTATACATTATGTTTTGCACAACGAAGCAGAATTACTGACATAAGATATGAACTTAGACTTCTGACTGGAAGATTTTGTTTTTAAAAATCATCAATTATAGCTGTGAATAGAAAATGTGTTTTAATAACATAGGCACTTTAGGTATTTTAATCACTGGATGGGCATTTGTCTATTTCAAGTTTAAAAGTGAATGATGTAATTGGATGCTATGTGCTAGCCCCTTTCAAACAGAGCGTGTAACAAAATGCTTTATGAATTTGATCTTTAATCTTTCATATCAAAGCCAAAGGGAACTCTGCACAGCTGTCAGAAAACAGAAGCTCTCAAATTCATTAAGTTGTTGGTTGGTGGACATTCAAGAACAAACTGCCAAATGAGGACACAAGTCATAGTCTGTCTGAGCAGGAGACCCCACAGCCTTTTGGATTCTTGTTACCTACATGCCTTAAACCTTACCGTTGAATGGTCTTATTGCAAGCAATGTCAACATTTAGGTGCCGTGTTATGGCCCTTCCTCTTCCAGCAAACATTTTAATTTTTAATCCAGTGCTTTGACTGTTAACTTTACTGATGGCTCTTTAATATTTTTAATTTTTTACTGTGTAATCCTATACATATCTACTTGGAAGTAAGCCCCATTGAATTATACTCAGGTAAGTGAGTATAGGATTGCAGTCTCAATGTTGCAAGATTTAATTATGTTGGTATTTCCTTTTTTGTATTTATTGTTACAATTGTTACTTTATTGTTATTTTTGTTTTGTTGTTTTTATTATCGTAAACTACCCTGAGGACATTTGCCAGTTGAGTGGTGATTATTATTATTAGTAGTAGTAATAGTAGTAGTAATAAATCTTGGGGATGTTATGGAATAAAAGGGTAGAGGGATTCAGCTAATCTAGTCAATACCTTAAAATGGTGTGCTTTTAAATCAGGAAGCATTTAATTAATGCTATCAATAGCAATTCTCGATTTAATGAAGTTACATCGACCGGATGAGAAACATAACATTTAAAAGGTCATTTTTAATGCACTTTGGATTTCTGCAAGGCATTCTTTAACATGGCAGGCCTCAAGGCATTAAGAATTTTCAACTTTCTGCTGCTACTTGACTTTCTCTGCAATTCAGAGCATGAAATTTCCAATTTCCCTTTTTGTATCAGGAAAAGAGAGACTGGCGATCGTTACTTGCCTCTCTACTTTGCTCTGAAATTGAATTTGTGTGCAAATTAAGGTGTTGTGGGAAGGGAAAGGACTGTCCAGGAATTTGGGATATGCATGGAGTATGGCACTGAGCTTATCTTATTGCTAAACATCAACATGGGTAGATTAAGGCCACAGGGTAAGATCCAGACTATGAGCATCATCACATGGGGAAAAGTAGCATTTTCTTACCGTCACTTCCCCACCCCCACTTCTGTCCCTCATTACTTCCTCTTTTAGCCTGGAGAGGAAAGAGGAAGTAAACAAAGACCACATGGCCTTCCAGATGTTTTGGACTTCAATTCCCTTCAGTCCCAGTCAGTTTGGCCAATTGCCAGGAATGCTGGGAGTTGTATTCCAAAACATTTGGAGAGCACCAAGTTGGAGAAGGCTGATCAGGTTTGACCTTTAGAGCTATCAGCTTACATGTTTAAACATAAAGTTCATCCTAATCCTTATATTAGTATCTCAAGGAGTTTGGTCTTGAACCATTCATCCAGAGCTGTTTAAACTGGATGCCCAGTCAGTTCTGTAATGGGAAAGCTAAACAGAGCTACTAAGAAGGAGGTCCAGTTGTGTGTGTTGGAGCTGCAAATCTGGTAACTTCCGCCGCGTTTCCATTATCTAAGGTTGGGCCTGGTGGAATTATCCTAAATTATGGAGCTAATTTTAATTACTGACAATTGCAGGATGGCTTGTTGCTATGGGAACACCTCGCTGTTGGCAATTTGAGTTGTGTAAGTGATTGAAAAGCACAAAATGGTCTGAGTTCTTCTTGTTTACACCTGCAGTCAATTAGGTGGCATTGTTTTGCCCTCGCTTGTGTGGGAATGCTGGCAGAATGTAGGGCTGAATCAAAACCATAGTATTTTTTAGTTGATTACAGACCCTTAGTATCATTGCTTTGGAACCACTTCTGAAAGGTCACTTTTCAAATGTCAAAGAAAAAATCAGAATCATGGGTATTACAGTGTGAAGAATCTGTCAGGTCACTGAGCCCTCAGTGCCAAGAGAAAGCACCCTGTACTTTTGTTCTGAGTTCTGATAAATCAGATCAGTGTCACCTACAGCTTTTCCCCACTCACCCACCCTGCTCCTCCTCAGGGTTTACCTGAAAGCAACGTTTTAATTTAAGTTTGAATATGAAACATACAGTGAAGTTCTTTCTGAATCAGAGTCTGGATAATTAGGTTTCTGTTCAGTTGCACCATGAAATGTCCTCCTCTTAATGAGGTCTCCTACCATATTTCTTCGATTCTAAGACGCCATCAATTGTAAGATGCACCTTAATTTCAGTACCACCAACAGAAAAAAAACTTTGATTCTAAGTGTGGGAAAATTGCCATCGATTCTAAGACGCACCCCGTTTTTAGAGACGTTCATATGGGGAAAAAAGTGTGTCTTAGAATCGAAGAAATCGGGTATATACTATGGCTGGGGTCTCCAACGTGGTATCCGCAGACACTTTTCATGGCAGCCTCCACGCTTCCTGTCTTTTCTGATTTTTATTTTATTCCTTACGGGTTTTTAAAAGAATAATAATACAATTAAGTGGGAGGCTGGCATGCTGCAAAACAAAGGGCTTCCCTCCAGCACCATGTGATTTGGGTTCAAAAGCGAGGTTTTGTGTTTTGGAGTTCAGAGATCCTACCTCTGCCTTGTACATATGTTCTTGGGCAGGTTACTTTTCTTTTAGTCTTTTCAATTTGCCTTCTGGGAAATTAATGTTTTGTGGCTGACCATGGCCACAATGGCAGTCATGTCATGAATTGCCAACCCCCATGGCAGCCATTTTGTGAGAGTGCTCACAATGCTCCCTTAAAATACCAAAAGTGTCCACCAGCCCCCATAAGGGTTGGGACCCCTGTATTATGGAACTGGAGTAAAGAAATGCTATGCCATGTGATATGTTATTTATTTATATCCCATCTTTCCTCTGTTGAGCTCAAGGTGGTGCAACATCAGGTTCTCAGGTGAGGAGATCTTCCATCCAGGCACTGACCAGATCTGGGCCTACTTCAGCAACGTTGCTCCATCAGATGCTTTCAACTCTTTGCCCTGGGCTGTAATGATAGGCCTCTGATGCAAGAGGAATGACCCTTTTAACCTCAAAACATGAGTGATATTATATCTTTTTTTCTTTCTTTCTCAAATGCAAAATACGTTGCTGATGTCAAGAGCCATCTGGAAGAGCTGAGGTAAATGGGAGGACTTTTTCAGGCTCCTGTTCAGTCTGAAGGCTTCGCTCATTGTGCTGAACATTTAGCAATACATTTAGCATTTAGTACAAATTAGGGATGTGCACTGACCCCCCGGATCGGATCACATAGCGGATTGGAACCGGACCTGGTGGACTGGATCAGATCGGAGGTTGGGCGGATCCAATCCGATCCGATTCCGATCTGAAAATCGGCTGTCCGGTTTTCGGATTGGACGCCATTTTGAATGCATTTCCCCATAGCCTAGTATTGTGTAACAAAAACACCTATAGCTTTTTCATTTTTAAAGTTAGAAGGATGAAACTTGGGCACTTTGTAGATGGGTTGGGGGTAGTTATCTGTGAAAAATTTCAGAAAGATTGGTGCAGGCATTTTGTGGCAATTAATTTTTAAATAAAAAACCAGGAATGTCTGTAACGTTTTCATTTTTAAAGTTCCACACATGAAACTTTGCCACATTGTAGGCAGTACATTGGGACCTGTGTATGTGAAATTTCAGAAACATAGGTGCTTACCTTGTGTGGCAATTAATTTTAGAAAAATGGGTAGTAGTGGGGTAAATACAGTTATGCCTCCAACTTTTTTATTTTTAAAAATACAAACAGGAAACTTGGGAACATTACAGGTAATACTTTGTTGATATGTGTGTGAAATTTCAGAAACATAGCTTCAAGCGTGTAGTGGCAAGGTATTTTTGAAACAATGAGGAAAGAAACGCCTATAACTTTTTTATTTTAAAAGTTAGAAGTCTGAAAGTTGCTCACTTTGTAGATGGGTTAGGGGTAGTTTTCTGTCTGAAATTTCAGAATGATAGGTCTAGGCATTTGATGGCTATAGATTTTTTAGATTAAAAGTTACAAAAGTTTTTCCACAGAGGCTTGGGCTGTCAATTGCACCCCCCTCTCCCCTTTTATCTGTCAAAACTCCGTGTTGTTGTAACTTTTAATCTAAAAAAATCGTAGCCACCAATTGATATCTGAATTTAGCTTAAGTTTTGACTTTGGGCTGAAGGCTGAAGAATCTGAGTGGGTTAGCAGAAATGAGTTTCTGTGATTCATCTTCATTCTTTTCTTTATAATGACTAACACAGAAACTTTTCATCTAGAGACAGAAGTTTAAGGTAGATATTGGGGGGGGGGAGAGAGGAGATAAAATTAATTGAATGTGCGGCTGTATCCAGAACTTCCCCCTAACTTGTCACAATTGGCAGAAAGTTTAATAAAAATGAAAGCACAGGACTGACACTTCTCTCTCTTACTGTAACCAGAGAAGCATTTCAGGGGAAAGAGAATGTCTGGTAACCTTTGTCAAAAAGCCTTCGAACTGTTGACATCTAGCATCTGAGGTGATGAATGACTCAAAGGGAATGTAGCTTTCAAATATACTGTTAGCATGCCCCAGAAGAACTTATTTTGGAATGAACAGCTTTTGGAGCTAGGACTCGGTGCTTTCAGGAGGTTCTTTACATAGGCTACCTCTACAAGAGAGGTTTAAAGCTCTTTCATGGCGCTTAAAAAAATTTACCTCTACAAGAACGGAGTGCAAATCGGGCGTAGAGGCGCGTTATCTCTCCGATTATGCGCATTATTGAATGCGCGTTAAATTGCGAGTTTTATTTTGCTCCGGCCGTTAAAGCGCATTTTGACTATGTGAACAAGCGCTTATGCACATTAACTACTTGGAAAGCACATTTTGGTCATCCGTTAATGCGCTTCGCCGCCTCTTGCCGCCTCTCGTGCAGAGGGATTAGGTGTAAGTGCGCTTCAGCGATTATGCGCATAATCGCCTAACTGGGTGCAAAAGCAAATCCTTGTAGAGGGGACCTTAGATTCACTCAATATGATCCTCACTGGAGGAAAATGGGGAAGATAGCTCTGTGCATAAAAACATGCAGAGCTGATCCGACACTGTTAGGCAGGCCTCAGGCAGCGGATTTGGGCAATACTATTGAAGGGCAGAAAGTTGCCAGTCATTTAATTTATCTAGAGGGGTAGCTGTGTTTGCCTGTTACAACAAAAACATCAAAAAGTCTTGTGGCACCTTAAAGACTAACATATTTATTACAGCATAAGCTTTTGTGGACTAGAGTCCACTTCATCAGATGCATGGGATGGTATCCAACTTGGTTGGTGTGTGTGTGTGTGTGTGTGTGTGTGTAATTATAAGCAGTGAGCTAAGGGTGAAATGAAATGCAAAACTTACAGACTGTATCAATTACATTACATCTTACATAAAGTCATTACAGTGATTAATCAGTGATGATTGGTGCTAAGAAGCTATTTGGCCTCATAAGTCATCCTATAGAGCAAATAAAGAAATTAGATCGATAGATGGAACATAGGGGAGACTGTTAATGTGCACATTAATTGGGTAGAATAGAGGTCCAGACAAGAAAATTAAGCTTGCAGAAAGCATGTGATTTAGTGAATTGGTGGATAACACAAACGTCCTGGCATTGGTGAGCCAACTGGCATCTGCTGGCTGCCTTCACAGCACCGAGTTGGCACCGCTCCACCGCCAAACCCCACAGGGTGTATCGCTGCTGCAGGGTGGCGGCCAATAATCCTCACTCCTCCCCTCCCACGGCTTCTGGCGACCAATGGGAGGTTGCGTTCCACCCAGGAACGCCCCCGGCACAGTGCTGAAGCAAGGGCAGATGGCGGAAGAGCCACGCTGACCTTGCTTGGGCAGGAAAAATTGGGGTAACTTTTCCACTGCACATCTTTGGCTCTATGCCCCAGGGTGGCTCCGAATCGACAGCTGCGTCATATAATGAACACAACGTGGGTTCAGAGCCACCCTGGGGCAAAGACAACATTTAGACAACCCCCCCTATAGATGGATTATCTTGATAGCATGGAACTTCATGGTAACTTGCAATTCAACTGTTCCACACAGTTTCATGTGAATTATTATGCGGAGTTAAATTTATTGCTATCTTTTTACCATGGGGGGGGGGGCATTTGAGTTTTCTGCCTCAAACCAAAGTTGATTGCGCCAGCTCTGCAAATATGTGTGAACGGTACAAAAGTATACCAAGCCCTTATGTCATACTAAATGTTGTTTCAGTGGTGCCGTTAGGTAATTTTAGACTCTGGGCTTTTATTGCATTAAAGCCTCCCCCCCCCCCCGCCTCATTCTTTAGATGGCACTGAGTATTACTTCACTTATTTTGAAGTGTGGGTAAGCCAGCTTGCTGTATTTGTGAACCCTCCTGCTCATTCTCTTGAGTGGAGCCCTCCATGTCTGCCTCCAAAGCCCTGATGGCACTACTGTACGGTTAACTTTTATCCGTGGGGTGGGGTGGGGTGGGGGAAAACACAGGGTGCCTCTACAAGAGGCATTTAAAGCTCTTTCAAGGCACATTAAAAAAATTACCTCTACAAGAACGGAGCGCAAATTGGGCGTAGAGGCGCGTTATCTCCCCGATTATGCGCATTATCGAATGTGTGTTAAATCGCGAGTTTTATTTTGCTCCATCCGTTAAAGCGCATTTTGACTGTGTGAATAAGCGCTTATGTGCATTAACTACTTGTAAAGCGCATTTTGGACATCTGTTAATGCGCTTCGCTGCCTCTCGCTGTCTCTCGTGCAGAGGTATTAGGCGTAAATGCGCTTCTGCGATTATGCGCATAATCGCCTAACCAGGCGCAAAAGCGAATCCTTGTAGAGGGGACCACAGTCTCTGTTAGGACAAAAACAGAGACTATGATCCAAAGAACTGTGAACCTAATTCTGTGAGCTCGAGTAGAATTTGGTTTCCCTCGAAGAGCAGCATCCCATGTCTTGTGGCAAATTGCTTTTGAAACGCTGCCTGTTAACTGCAAGTACTTTTTGAATGACAGTCACTAGTTGTTATCATATGGGCGGTTTTGAGCACACCTGGCGCGACTTTGCTCCACTTCTTCAGCGCTGGACTCTCATGACGTCATCCCCCTCCTGCTGCTCTCTCGCCCTGAGTTCGCAGTTTTTAGTTTCTGTTTCGATTTACTCTTGAATGGGCAAAGTCCAAAACGGGCAAAGTTCAACAGGACAAGCTGAGGTATCGTAGCAGTACTGACCACGTGTGATTCAAAATGCTAGACTTGAATAGGAAACGGAGGGGGAACCCGCAGAAGCAACCCAGGGGAAAAATAGTAGGTGTGATAAAGCCCTGAGAGAACCCCATGTGCGGAAGATGGATAGGGGTGCGTGTTGTCATGGGGAGCTAACCCATGCAGTCCTCCTCACATATTCTTTCATGATGTGGGAAGGTCGTGGGAACCCAGACATTTTTCTGCCTTAGGTAAAGAAGAAGATGGTGCCTCTTCTCATTCCACACACAAAAGCTGGCTGGACTGGCGGATTAATCTTCCTTCTGCACTGATGATGGGACAATATACTCCCGAAGGTGTAAAAATAATCTTTGCAATTCTTATAATTACAGACGCTATTTCAGAGTCCAGGTGGCACCCTTAGCGAAGTTCTACTAAAAGCATAGAATCTTTGGATTATTCCAGATATATGTATGCAGCTAAACTATGGTTCTTGAATAGCACAGACCTTAAATCTCAGTCCTGCTTAAGCCTTGGTGAGGTTTTTTTTTTTGGTGAAAACAGATTGTGTTCTGTGGGAGCTGTTGTGCTGAACACCTCCCCCCCACACACACAAAGCTGAGTTTTGTGCATGTGGTCTCTCATTTACATCTATGCATAAATAGGCTCACTGGGTTGCAGTCACAATTGTCTAGGTTCAGACAGCGTCTTGGGTATTGGCTCCTGCTAAAATAACCTTGGTCGAAGTGCCTGATCCCCAAGCTGTAAATTTGTTTGAAATAATTGCTAGTAACTCTCTTTCTCTAAGGCACCAGAGTGTAGGGGAAATGAATTAATTAACAGTTATGAAGTGCTATGAGGATGCGAGTTTAGCACTATTAATTAAAAAAAAGAAGGTTGAATCACAACAATTTTATTAAACGTCATAAACATAATTTGGGACGGGGAGGGGGAATGATTAAGCGCCTGCCGTAGACAGTCAGATTGCACAAATCACATCATTGGTGAAGTTGCTTCTCCATGAATAAGAATGAATGCTTTGTGAATACAAAAGAGATCAGACCGGCCTTATCCAATTTTCTGCATTTAAAATAAAATTACACATGAACTTTGAATGCCTGGTTTCCTGCGTAATTGAGCCATGCACACAGAAACGATATGTGATGATGCAGAGTTGCCAGGCAGCCATTATTTCGAGGCTTATTCCTTAAGTGGTCTCTTATTTGGAAGTGTCATCATTACACAATAGATAAAGATAGGCTGTTCAGATAAAATTCAGGTCAGGGCTCATGTAACTTTAACAGTTGTAGAGAAAAAGGAATTTCAGCCAGTGTCATTTGTATGCAGTTAGTTCCTGGTGAATTTCCCTCTTCATCACAACTGTTAAAGTTGCAGGGGCCCTGCCTTCTTTTGTATATGGTCACTCTAGTATAGTGCCTGCACCTTTAACTGTTGTGATGAAGAGGGAATATCACAAGGAACTAATTGCATACAAATTATGCAATTTTCTCTACAACTGTTAAAGTTACATGAGCCCTGACCTGGATTTTATCTGGTCAGCCTAGATAAAGACAAATAAAAAAAAAGGTGGGGGAGGGGCCCATACTAATGTTAGCTAAAGATAAAGAACCTTTAATATGTATGTTCAAATAACTCTTTATATTTGTCTTATTTGCTACATTTTCATTACAAGAATATGTAACCCATATTATATATACTAAATAAAATGTTTACAAATAAAATGTTTACAAATGGTAATTCTGGATTATATACATTCCATTTCTAATTAATTCTTCATCAGTGTTATAACTGCATACATCAAAGAATTTTGTTTCTCAACATGAGAATATTCAACTCTGATCACTGTAACTGCCGAGGGGGACGAAGCACTAAGATAAACAATGAATGAAACAGTGTTAATGTTTAAACATTATACGTTTATCATTCAAGAAACTATTCCTCTAGCTTACCATAATTACATAATAAACATGTTTTTTTAAAGACAGCATTATAGTTCCATTGTAGTATGGCAGATTGATTGTGGCCCCTTACTTGTTTATTGGTGGTCTCCTCCCTGGGGAAAATGCCAAATAACCATTCTATGGTGGGTAGGCTGACCATATGAAAAGGAGGACAGGGCTCATGTAACTTTAACAGTTGTAGAGAAAAGGGAATTTCAGCCGGTGTCATCTGTATGCAATTCGTACCTGGTGAAAATCCCTCTTCATTACAACAGTTAAAGCTGCAGGGGCCCTGCCCTCTTTTGCATCTGGTCACTCTAGTATAGTGTCTGCAACTTTAATTGTTGTGATGAAGAGAGGATTTCACCAGGTACGAATTGCATACAAATGACGCCGGCTGAAATTCCTTTTTCTCTGCAATTGTTAAAGTTGCATGAGCCCTGTCCTCCTTTTCATATGGTCAGCCTAGGTAAAGGGCATCTGTGTAACTCTGTCACTTGGACTACATTACCCTGGCTTCAAATTGCATCATCAAATGAGCGTTTTATCTCACACTCATTACTGGCCATTCATGTTTTTTTCATAGGTCGTTTTGATGATGCTGTCTACCTCCCGCACGCCTCCCGCTCCTTCTGGTCTTTTTTCCATCAAAAAATAAGACCCTTTAAATCTGTTGTTTTTTCCCCCCAAAAAATGAAACTTGCTGCCATTTTCTGCTGTATGCAGGAGAAGCAGCATGATAAAAACGCCCACTGAATGGGCCACGTGGTAGTTGTTGATTCCTCTTTCTTCACCGTGTGAAGGAAGAGGAAGCTGCTCATCTCTATTGTGGGACAGCAGTAGGAGGCCAAAGCAACAGTAGAGAAATGCAATTTTCCCTCTGCCTAATGATGCTCAAAGTGTCTCAGCTGCAAAGCTATGGGGTGGCTAAGGAAGCTTGCCACCTAGTGACTGAAGACAGTACTGCAGGCTTCAAATACAGAGACACATTTAAATTAATAATTCATTTTGAGAAACCAAATAAGCCCTAGGATCCCCTTGGTATGCATGCCAAATTTCAGGTGTCTAGGTTTCACAGTCTTGGAGATACAATGTTGACAGATGGACAGACAGATTCACCTCCTCTTATTATTATAGATGGGGATCTGCCTTTGCCATTCCTGTTCATTCAGATGACAGAGAGCATCATATTGTCGCCTCCACGGCAAATCCCGTTGTCCATGAGAGGAGTTGTGTCTCGTCAGCTTAGCAAATGAAGGTATGGTGTTGCTTATAAAAGGTGGGTGGGTGCTTGATTCAACACATGTGAGCTGATGCAGAATAAGAACTGTACACTTTCACCCTATGGCAAAACAAAGAGGTTTTGATGGTCAATATTCACACTTGTTTGTCATCAGTTCTGTAGGTGCTTGGGAAGTGTCACTAAAATGTACAAGCTCTTTTTAGGAACCAGTGCCCAATCTCATTTACAAAATGGTGCTATAATGAGATGTGTCCCTGATGAGTTATTCAAGAAGAAGAAGAAGAAGAAGAAGAAGAAGAAGAAGAAGAAGAAGAAGAAGAAGAAGAAGAAGAAGGTTTGCTTTTCTGGTGAGTGTGCATGCACTATATCAGCTTAGATCAAGCATGACGTAGGATCTTTCTATCTTTCTATCTATAATGTTTGCAGTACAACATCTTGCTTTGCTGGATTGTTATGTCTGCTTCCCCTTCTAATGGGAGCCTTGAGAGGAAATGGGCGGTATTTTCTGTAAATGAAAGATGTTAATGAATAATTTAAGTTCTCTGGGATGCCTGAACGGACTTTAACAAATTAGTCTTTTGCATTAGGCCTTCAAATTAGTTTGCCTTTGGAGGAATATTTCTCTTAATTTGTGATGGAAACCTTTGATCCAGATTCCATATAGAGGATGAAATTGTGACATACATATATTTAATCAGCACAACAGCTTAGATGTTATGGCTGCACTCTTACCTGGGACTTAATGTCTGAGTAGACATGTAAGCTAAGTGTTAATTAATTCTTTTTCATGTGGAACCAGAACTTGCGCTATTCAGACACTATCTGAAATATGTCTTAAAACTCGCCCCCAAATTACAGGTTTGATGAAGGAAGTAATTGCTAAATGAATTTATGGCTTGTGTCAAGTAAGAAGTCATTCTGTGATCACAGCTGGCTGGACTGCCTGACTTATTTAGGGGAATCATAAAAACAAAAACAAAAACAAACTGAATCAGTCTGGGTTGAGATGACACTGGGCTTGTTGGGAATGTGGAATTATTACATAATGCTTTTTAAGCAAATTTATTTATCCCCTGTTGGGTGCCATAAATTTATTTATTCTGTTAGCATTTTTATCATTAACTTCAGCCAAAAAGGCCCCCAGAGTGGCTCACAAAAATAAGAAATAAGACAGTCCCTGCCTGTAGGCTTAGAATCTAATAGATATAACACAAAAGGAAATGAGATTGGGAGGGAGGAGGAAAAAAAGCAAATGCATTAGATTCTTAGGGTGCAATCCTATGCATATTTAGACAGAACAAAGTCCTACAATTCCCAGCATGTCCTAGCCATGTCTAAACTTGCATAGGATTGCACTCTTGGTTGCAAATTGCTTTTCACCCCTACCCCAAAGCTGTTAATAATTGTGGAGGGGGGTGAAAAACAGCATTGTATTTGTCTTTCCCTTCTCAGAGGCTAAGAATAAAATGAGGAAACCTCCCTTTCCCCAGTGCCACAGTCCTGATCCAAATGACATCCATACACCCACACACCAAAGAAAGGGATGTTACGAGAATTCTATCTTGGATCTCCACCCACATCTCATCTGGTTTGGCCAACTGCAAATACGGACTTTCTGACCTGCGTGATGCCTCACAAAGTTGATCAACTATGGCTGCCTCTACAAGAGTGATTTAAAGCTCTTTCAAGGCGCATTAAAATTTTTACCTCTACAAGAACGGAGCGCAAATCGGACGTAGAGGTGAGTTTTCTCTCCGATTATGCGCATTATTGAATGCGCGTTAAATAGCGAGTTTTATTTTGCTCCGGCCGTTAAAGCGCATTTGACTATGTGAACAAACGATTCTCCGCATTAACTACTTGTAAAGCGCATTTGAAACAACCTGTAAGGTCACCTGTTGAGTGCTCAATTACCTCCTGCATACAAGCATTTACGATAAAGTGCTTCAGCGATTATGCGCATAATCAACTAACCAGGCGTCAAGTGGAATCCATCTAGAGGGGGTCAGAGTGATACCATCCAAGGATACCTCCCAACTTTTCCTCTGCTTTATTGGAGAGGCAAACAAAGTGTGTGTTCGACGAAGGCATGCTGCGATTTCAGAACAGGTGGAGACAGCTCTAATGGCATTCCCCCTCCCCCCCATATTTTGTTTTCATTTTTGGTAGAGGGAGTGGAGAACGTTACAGATAGCAGGATTCATAGAAAAACAGCACTGAATATATTCAAGGTTAGTTTGTTCCCTGCTGCTTTCCCAGCATCCCAGCCCCATATACGTTGTCCCACAGACTTGCTAACTTACCAGGGCAGGATCTACACTACTGCTTTAAAACGGTTTATTTCAGTAGTGACAACTGTTGGGGCCCAGGACACACTCCATATACAGTTTTCAAACCGTTTTCAAAGTGTCATATCCTGCTTGGTGTAGATCTGGCCAGGGCAGGGACCTATTTGGCTCTGTTCAGAAGACACTTTAAACCACGGCTTTAACCACGATGGTTAAGGCAAAAGGCCTTATTCACGGTGGTTTAAAGCTGTGGTTCAAGGTGTCGTCTGAACAGGGCCTTTCTCTCTCTTTCTTGAAAGTCAGTTTTAGCAGACAGCTAAGTGCCATTAGAATGTGAAGCACCAGCCTTCAGCCGCCTTGACCTCTTCCTTTCCTTTTCTAAGGAAAGGAAAGCAAGGGGGCAGGGTGACTGGAGGTTGGGACTTGTTTTCCAAAGCACTGAGGCATCCAAGGCTAATACTGTTGTTGTTATGATTATTATGATTATTATGATTATTATGATTATTATTGTTATTGATAATAATAGGGCAGGAGGCTTTGGCGAGTGTTAAACGAGGTCTCCGAGGCTGCCATAGTACCCTTGGGTGCTCACCCCAGAGCTGGATTAGATCTACACAGCTGCTTTACAGCGGCATTGAAGTGCATTGATAACAGTTGGGCACACAACACATTCCATATACTGCTTTCAGGGCGTTATTTCCTGCTTTTGATTCCACATTATCCAAAATACTGCAACAAATGTCATTGTGCATCCTACGAGGTAGAAATGTGCAAGAGGGATGTAGCGTTACCATGATGGGATTGTAATGGTTTGACACAAGGTGTAGATCTGGCCTTAGAGAAATATTCACTTAGTTTCCCCCCCCCCCTAAGCTTAATTGCTATGTGGGGGATGATGGGGTGGGGGGTTGCAACATGTGGGAAGGGAAGACAAACACTTCCCTCCTCAGCTGAGTCCCCCTTGAAAATTGTCCCCTGCATGGCAATTATGTTGAAGGGAGGAAATGCTTCCATTGGCACCAATGGTCATGTATGTCTTTGGGAAATGGATTCCAGCCTGTGGGAAATTGATTCAGGTCCAGAGCCCTATGTGCCCAACCTACTAAGGCTCCTGGCTGCACAGTCTGTTTAAATGAAGTAAGAGCTTTTCTACACAGCCGTTAATCCACTGTGAGCTCCATCAGATGAGCGTTTTATTGCGCACTCATTACTGGGCACTCACGGATTTTCACGGATCCCTCTCATGATATCATCTGCCTCCTGTGCGCCTCCCGCCCCTTCTAGACTTCTTTGTGTGACAAAAAAACACCCCAGTAAGTCTGACTTATTTTTAAAGACGGAAGTTGCCACTATCTGCTGTGGTGTGCAGGAGAAGCAGCGTGATCAAAACGGCCCACTTTCAAAAGAGGAAGTAATGAGGGACAAACGTGTGGGAGGAGAAGCAATGGTAAGCAAACACAATTTCCTCCTGGGTGATGATGCTCAGTATCTACTTTCTGTTTCAACATGGTATTGAGATCCAAGCACTATATGGAGAGTGTTTTTGCGAGGTGTAGGGTGCAAATAACGAGTCCAGGCAAGAAAGTTGGGTATAAAATGGGGCACTTTTATTCAAGATCTGCAGAAGGGAGTAAAACCTATGCGGGCATCCTCTCTTGGCCTCTTCCAGGCCAAATCTTAGGAATGGGCGAATGATTCCCTGACCTCGAGGTGGCAGCACACGTTCGCCACCCCTTGGTCTTACCCCATATGGGGTTGGGAGGCCTTCCTTTGTCACAACACCCGTGCCGCAGGGCTCCGAATGTGTGAGTAGAGCTGGCCTCAAAGGTAAACCTTATTCCCATGATCTGGTGCCGCGGGGCTCCCATTTGTGGGCCTCAGGTATTACCCTTTACCTCAACGGTTCCTGAGAATGTTCACCATTTGAAAATGCCCCTAAGGATGCCCTCACCTACCGCCACGGGGACTGACAAGCCACTTGATTAGTCATTCCCCCCCCATCTGGCCTCTATCGCTACCCTTAAACCCTTTTGCAAATCAGCCCCAAACAAGTCATTGCCGCAGTCCGAAAGATGTACACCATCCGGACGGTACAGCTCCCTCCGGGAACGCACGATGTCAGGATGTTGAATGCTGACATCCCCATATTTGGATAACTCCTTAAACATTTCGGAGTTCACCTTCCTGCGGGCACACTCCAATGCCAGAGGGTCGCTACCCTCTCTCCAGGCAAGCCTGGGCAACAAACATGACCACATGATCAGCTCACCGGGCCATCGCTGCCGAATGATTTCCAAATCGGCCATAGCTTGCAGAATCAGGGCCTTGTCTTTAAGCAGCCCAAATCATTCCCCCCTAGATGGATCATAAGGATTTGTGGGGGGGGGACGAATAATGACATCCCCATATTTGGATAACTCTTTAAACATTTCGGAGTTTACCGTGCTGCGGGCACGCTCCAACGCCAGAGGGTCGCTACCCTCTCTCCAGGCAAGCCTGGGCAACAAACATGACCACATGATCAGCACGTCGGGCCGACGCTGCCGAATGATTTCCAAATCGGCCATAGCTCGCAGAATCAGGGCCTTGCCTTTTAGCAAGCCCAAATCGTTCCCCCCTAGATGGATCAACAGGATTTGCGGGGGGGGAACCGCAGGCATGCTGATGGAATAAGGTGGGAAGAAGACGCGCCCACCACATGCCGCATCTGCCCAGACATAGGATGGACGCGTATTGACTCAGCCCCAGCTGAGTTCCAAAGCTGGATGAGAACGCTCGTCGGCCAGCCCAAAAGACCATGCTGTGTCCGCATATGATCACGCTCACTGGGGTCTGCCTTCTCCAGGTATCTATAATCAAACATGGGCATGTCAGCAACGCAAACAATTGACTACTTCCCAGGAAACTTTCTGACTGTACGTCTTGAAGGCAGAGGAATGCCATCTCACCATGGCTTGTATCTGTGTGGGAGAGAAACCCGCGCTGGCCGCCATTGATGCGGCACCTATTCGAAAGGAATGGGTCCCAAACAGATCTGCTGGGAGACCCAAATGCCTCACAGCCCACTTTGTCACCGACCAGAATTGATACTTGGTCAGTGGAGATCCGTCCAAATGACAAAAGAGGAATCTCAAGTCACTCCCCCTTTTCCCGAGGTATGTCCTCAATGCTTTTACTGGGCATAGTTCCACCAGTGGTGCGAGAAAAATGGCAATGTCCACCCCTTTTCCCCTTTGATCCGTTTTAGAATGTCGTAACCTAATAGTGACTCCTGAATCTGAGAAGGTTACATCCCTACACTGCAGCGCTCTGCCTGTGCTATCAGTGTTTGATGCTGCTACAAGTTCAGAAATCCTAAAGGCTCCAAAGAATGCCGTCAAGGCGGCCACATGAAAAAGCAGAGCCTCATAATTTGGAGAGCATAGCTCACCCCAGGCCGTCCCTAGTCCCATCAGAATGTCAGGGATACTGGGATCCTCGCATCCGGGGCTCTTGGCGACACTCTAGACCAGCCCTTGAAGGTACGCTTAACTCACTCATCTGTGGTAGAATCCGCTACACCGCGGATTTTAGCCAAAATTGACAGAGCAGCTAGTTTGCCTCCTATGGTGCGTGCAGCTAACCCAGTCCTGCGCAACATCGCGCAGAATTGCAGTATCTGGTCAACCGGAATTGGCCAGTGCTCCCATAAATTGTAGGTGGTCAGGAATTCCTGAAACTGCCTACCTGTCTTGCTATAGACTGCCCTGGTGCCAGGCGCCACAGACTGCCACATGGCTTGCACTATGTCAGCCCTCCAATTTCCCATAGCATTGCTGGCATCATTTCCGGCAGTGGCCGTGCCCCAGGAACCAGTTCCCGGAACCTCTGAACCTGCTGACGTGATAAAGCGTCAGCAATATCATTCTTGATTCCCGGCACGTGCTGTGCCTTGAACCAAATGTTATGTGCCAAACAATACAAGGTGAATGCCCTGACAAGCCCCATCACCCTGGGGCTACACAAGGTCAGCGTGTTGATGACCTGCACCGTGGCTTGGTTGTCACACCAGAAGTGGACTACCGAGGTAACCATTTGTGCTGCCCAGATGTGCGTTGCCCCAAAATTGGGGGGGGGGGGAATTCTAGGAATGTTAAATCTCTGCAAATGCTTTTAGCCAACCAAACCAAGGGCCATCTCACAGCACACCTTCGATCCTGGCAAATTACTCCGAATCCCAGGGTGCCGGAAGCGTCGGAATGGACCTGCATCTCAGCCTCGAGAAGCAGGTTGTGTTGCCAAAAGGACACACCGTTATACTTATTTAGGAATGTAACCCACATATTCAGGTCTTGACGCATCTGGGTCGACTTCCGGACCCTATGGTGTGGTGAGTGAAGGCTCTGCATGGCTGCGCACAAGCGCCGGATGAAAGCTCTCCCCAGTGCGATGACACGGCATGCAAAGTTTAAATGCCCCACTATCTCTTGTAATTAGGACAGTGTCGCTTTGTGTGAGCCAATCAAACCCTGGAGCTTATTGAGAAGTGTCTGCAGCTTGTCCTGAGGCAATCTGCTGCCCTGTGCCATGGAAACCAAGTCGATTCCGAGGTATCGGAGGGTAGTGGCAGGGCCCTCCGTTTTTCCGTGTGCTAAAGGGGACCCCCAGCTCGTTGGCCAACTCCTGAAACTGCTGCATCAGGAAGTGGCATTGGTTAGATCGCCTCGGCCTGATGAGTAAAAATTCATCCAAGTAGTGAGTCACGTCCTCTAGTCCGGTCCTGTCTCGTAACGCCCATTCTAAGAATGAACTGAACCTCACGAACATGGCACACGAAATGGAGCATCCCATGGGTAATGCCCTGGCGACGTAAAATTGGTCCTAAAAACAAAATCCTAACAAATTAAAGTCTCAGGGATTGATGGGTAATATGCAAAATGCGGGTTTTATGACGCATTTGCCCATCAATGCCCCCGCTCCGCTCTTGCGGACCAATGCCACTGCCGCATCGCACGAAGCATATCTTACTGAGCATAAATGCTCTGGTATGGCATCAGTTACTGACGCTCCCTTGGGGAAGGATGGGTTATGAATTAACCTGTACTCCCCAGGTGTCATCTCTGGCGCTATGCCCAGAGGAGACACTCACAGGTTGGGAATAGGTGGTTTATCGAAGGGGCCCAGTACCCTGCCCGAACTGACTTCTTTAGCAATTTTTCCGACACCACGGCTTCCATTGCCTGTATAGAATTCTGATTTTTGGCTATGGAAGCAAACCTCAGTCCTCTATACGGAATCATAAAACCACCAGTAAAACCAGCGTCTAAGTACACTGCATCCTCCTTAACCGGGTATCGTGCCAGTAATTGCCTAAGGGGTTCAAGCTTAATTGGACTGGGGCCCTTTGGGAGGCGGCTGTTGTCCCCCAGGGCCCGCAGGTTTCTTGAAGTTGGATCCACCTCGGAAGGTGCCCCATCCCCCCTTATTGGACTGGCAGCTATGCGCGGGGTGGATGCCCCCACAAACAAGGCAGTCATGCCAGTATCTGCAGGGGAATCTTGTGCAGAAGCCACGGGAGCTAAATTCCCAACAGGGCAGGCGGAGTCGAACCCCCTGCCCCGCCGATCCACTCAGGGTGGTGGCAGGTTGAGGCTTTTCCAGAAGGTGACCGCTGTCTGCCCGGTCTCCCAGACCTGGTTTGGCTGGCATCATAAATTGCAGCCACAGGTCGTTATCTTTAACATCCCACTGTAGGGTGCGGTTGAAGGTGGCCCTTCTACGGAAGGATGCATCATAGGCCAACCAGGCCCCGCCCTCGTATTCCCTATACGCCCGATAAATCATAACGAGGCATTTTGTGAGGATGTGCCCTTTGGAAGAGAAGCGTTGTTGAACAAAGCCCATATAAATTAAGAAACCCGGCAACCAATTGGTCCAGGTCCTGGCTACCTGTTTCTTTCGTAGCTTCTCTGCTACCCTCTCTGCCACTCTATCCTCGTCTAAGTTCTCTGGTTCTCAGAATAATAAGGAAAAGACATCTATAAATTCCCCTTTTAAAATCTTGTCTCCCTTAGCCGGTAGGAGGTGATAGCCCAGAGGAGCCGACGTACTCCCGGTGGGAATGGCCGACCTCTCCGCGCCTGCCAAGGGGTCCCTGTCTGCCATGATTGATGTGGCAGCCGAACCGGCAGGACCTTGCCACACCTCCGCACAAGCCACTACGACAGCTGGCACCTGCAAAGCTGAGGCCCCCCCAACCGGGACAGCCCCCGTTTCGGAAATTGCATTAACCTGTGTTTGAGCGGAAGGGTCTATCGGTGCCCTCAATGTCACCCTGGTGTCACTTACCATACTACTGTGACTTACATCTGACGGTCCCAGGTTGTTCAGCTGGGATGGTGCCGTGTCCAAGCTACCCCTGTCACTTCCGCCCGGCGTTGTTCCGCCCTCCCCCGTGGAGGATGGAGGTGGAACGTTCGCCTGCGGTGTCCCCGATAAATGACTGCCCAAGTGTGGTGTCGAATATGTATCCCAGGCATCCATGAGTACCAACCCCAAGGGGGGAAGGCACCCATAGCCTACACCGGGGAATTAACAGCGTTCACTAGCTGCTCACCTGGTCCCTGCAGTGGAAGACTTGGGACTGCAGAAGGAGGTAGCACCCAAGGTCGTGCTAGCTGTCCAGTCGTCGCCTGGGCGTCCTGTGAGGCCACTGTCCGTCGACTGGCTGGAGGAAGCTTCGATAGCATCCAATCTAGAATTGATAGATGACAACATGCTGTCTAACTTTTGGTTCCTGGTCTGCCGCTGCGGTGTAACCAAGGAAACCATCTGAGCCTGAGGTGATACGCTTGAGGGTATGCCCCTCCCCTCCTCTAGTGATTGCAGCCGTGCCAGAATTACTGCCAATTGGGGGTTAACTTCCTCGTCGGAAGAAGAATCGCTGTTAACACTGAGCTGTTTCGCCAGTGGCCGCGTGGCTTTCCCTTTGCCTTTCTTTCCCCCCAGGCCCTTCCTTGGTGACATGATACCTATTGATACGCTGTGGCTGTCCCGCTGTGTTAATCCTGCGCTCGACCACCAAAATAAAGGGCACAGTGCCCACGAGCCTGTATCAATGCTCACAGCCCGCTTATGACTGCAGTGGTGGAGCAGTGTGATGGCACCACCCAGTGACCAAACTAGAGAATTACTTGTGAATGCAACAATAAAGGAGTGCAATAGCACCAGCCCGTCAAATGGCACCACCCAGTGACTAAAGTAATGAATTACTTGTGACTGTAGCAATGAAGCAGAATGCAAAATGGAACAGTGCACTGGCACCACCCAGTGGCTAAAGTAGGAATTACTGAAGAGGTTCCCTCCAAGGCCCAGTAAGGGGCGCTAGGCCCTAGCCAACTCCCTCCAAATCTCTGTCGCAGGGGTATGTCCTGGAGTGAAGCCGCCCAGGCCTAATCCGGAGCCCAAAGGATCGCAGTGGGCCCCTCCCAACCGCGTGGGTGCAAACCAATGCCGCCCGTCCCCCGCAGCGAGGTGAACCAGCGCCGTGAACCCAGGAACCCGAGGTAAGCCAATGCAAGAAGGGTTGGATCTGAGCCCAAGAGGCAGACTCGCTGGCTCTCAGCCGCACTTATCCCTTGGGGGGGGGGGGTAGGGCCGGCCCGCCCACCCCGCAAACCTGGGGGCCGAAAAGCCCCTGGATGGTCGCCGCCGGTGGGGTGGACGGGTTCGCCTCCCACTTTCTGCCGCTGTAGCTGCTCCTCACTGCTGCCAGGCCGCCTGAAAGCCGCTCGCATGCCTCTCTCCAGCCGTGCCGCGCTGGAAGGCTTGGTCTGCGCGCCTCGCCCAGCCGTCAGAGCTGGAGCCAAGCTTCGCAGAGATGAAGAGGGCGGGCAGGCCTGTTAGCCGGCTATTTAAGCCGCTCGGCCCTGCCCCGCCCAGTGGCACCATATGGATGCTCCAATCAGGAGCATCCACCTCGGCTCTTCCCCCCCCACCCGCAAATATCATCCCTCGCCCAACTGGGCTGGGGATTTCACTTCTGCTACATAAACTCTGCGTAGCACTGTGGTATAATGGAATAGCACAAATACGCAAGTGGAAATAGCATTTTCTTTCACTTTCTTTCAATAATAATATATTTTCCCTGCTCTAAAAAAAACCTCACTGAAAATGCTGTTTAAAACAGAAGTGAAACTGGAGGGTCATGACATTGCCTAAAGAACCAGTAAACAACCAGTAAACAATCATGAGTAGGGAATGACGTGCGCACAATAAATGCCTTGTGTGGAAAAACTCCAAGTCTGTTTATTGTCATGGTTAGACAATCAGTATGGGATATTTCCTCAACTATATTTAATTATTGTTCAGTTTCTTTGTCTTCCTCCTCCTCTTGTGTCAGTCTTTACTTCCTCTTTTCTGTATATTTTATTGTACAGCAAATTACAGATCGGTATGAAAAATGATATGAAATCTGGCAAGATGTCCCATTAAAAAACAAAAACAAAATGTTGACACATTTGGAGAAAACATTCTGATTTAACTTCCCCAACAACACAGCTTTTACTTTGTACTTGACTTTTGATTTCCCAGAATGCAATTTCCTGATGTTTTTTTAAAAAAGTTTTCCCACTTTACCTCCTGAGAAGATGCAAGATGGAATAAGCAGAAAATAACAAGCATTTAAAAATCCCTGTGCTATCAATCTCTTCTGGGCACGGAAGTGACAAATTGCATATTTATTATCTTGTATCACACCTATAACAAAAGGGACTAGGTGTTGTACAATCCAATTACTAAAAGACTCCAAAGCTGTAGTAACCTCTGATTTATGGCCTTATGGATAGAAGTGGAGAACAGTGTTTTTAAAAACCACTAACCTGATGCTATAATGTAATTCTTTTCTGAAGTATGGCATGTACATTTGAACATCTACGTAGCGCATCAGTCCATCTAGTACTGATACTGTCTACTCTGCCTGAGATCTTTTTAATGGAGGTGTTGAACCTTTTTTTCAGCCTGAGGGCCAAATTCAATTTCAGAGAAACTCTCTGGGGCCGCATTCCAGCAGTGAGCTAGGCTAAAGGTAAAGGGGCAGTGCTAAAATAACAAAACAGCAGCATATTTTAGTTTAAAGTTCTTCCTGCCAGTAACTTAGCCTTAGGAGAGGCATTTCAACTAGGGGTGTGCACGGACCCCCCGGATCGGATCGGGACCCGGATCGGGACCTCCAATTTTGTCCCGGACCGGTTCGGACAAAATTGGAGGCCCCCCGGACCGGATCGAGTCCGATCCCGACCCAAAAATCGTTAATTTTTGGATCGGCCGCCATTTTTTTCCCCATAGACTTGCATTGCAATGCAAGTCTATGAGAAAAAAATGGCGGCGGGTGGGTGAGGGGGGGCCTAACTCCCTCCCCCCCCGGGGCCGTCCGCTGTGGACGGCCCCGGCAGGTAAGCCCCCTCCCCCGCGCTCCCTACCCCCCCTGGGGCCGCCCGCTTCCATCCGCTGGCGCCCGCGGGCGCCAGCGGATAGAAGCGGACGGCTCCGGGGGGGGGTAAGCCCCCTTCCCCGCCACTGCTTACCTTCTCGGCCCGTCCGCTCCCGTCCGGCGCCGGCGGCTACTACCAGCGGGCTCCGCGGCCTACTCTCGAGTAGCGCGCCGGGTGATGACATCACCCGGCGCGCCACCCTAGAGCAGGCCGCGGAGCCTGCTGGTAGTAGTAGGCGCCGGCGCCGGACGGGAGCCGCCGGGCTGGGAAGGTAAGGGCCCCCCTCCCCCCTCCGCGCGCCCCCTCCTCCCCTCCACGCACCCCCTCCTTACCTTCCCGGCCCGGCGGCTCCCGTCCGGCACCGGCGCCTACTACTTCCAGCAGGCTCCGCGGCCTGCTTTAGAGTAGCGCGCCGGGTGATGACATCACCCGGCGCGCCACCCTAGAGCAGGCCGCGGAGCATGCTGGGAGTAGTAGGCGCCAGCGCAGGACGGGAGCCGCCGGGCCGGGAAGGTAAGGGCCCCCCTCCCCCCTCCGCGCGCCCCCTCCTCCCCTCCACGCACCCCCTCCTTACCTTCCCGGCCCGGCGGCTCCCGTCCGGCGCCGGCGCCTACTACTTCCAGCAGGCTCCGCGGCCTGCTCTAGAGTAGCGCGCCGGGTGATGACATCACCCGGCGCGCCACCCTAGAGCAGGCCGCGGAGCCTGCTGGGAGTAGTAGGCGCCGGCGCCGGACGGGAGCCGCCGGGCCGGGAAGGTAAGGGCCCCCCTCCCCCCTCCGCGCGCCCCCTCCTCCCCTCCACGCACCCCCTCCTTACCTTCTCGGCCCATCCGCTCCCGTCCGGGGCCGGTGGCTACCACCAGCAGGCTCCGCGGCCTGCTCTAGAGTAGCGCGCCGGGTGATGACATCACCCGGCGCGCCACCCTAGAGCAGGCCGCGGAGCCCGCTGGGAGTAGCTGCTAGTGCCGGACGGGAGCGGACGGGCCGAGAAGGTAAGCGCCCCCCTCCTCCCTCCCCCCCGCTGTCCACTTTCATCGGCCGGCGCCCGCTGGCGCCCGCCAATGGAAGCGGCGGTGGGCGCCAGTGGGCGCCCGCCGATCTGCCGATCCTCCGAACCGGTTCGGAGCCTTTTCGGACCGGTTCGGATTGGATCGGCTGATCCAGCTGCGGGATCGGAAATCGGATAATTTATCCGATTTCCCACTGGACCGGACTCGGATCGTGGATCGGGTCCGATCCAGTGCACATCCCTAATTTCAACCTTTTAAAATAGGGGATAACATGCAAAAGCTGAAAAGTCAGGAAGGGCTCCTCAGAATGAGCAATTTCTTGTGTGTTCGTGATTGATCACTCACGGATGTTTGTGGGTCCATTACATGTCGTAATCAACAACCAGGATGTCTTCTGTGCTATCCCCTGGAAATCCCGCTTTTAAAAGAACCACTTTTAATGTAATATCCAGGGAAAAAATAGATCTTCTGGCATTAGATGGCACTGTCTCAATAGAAGGGGATGGAGCACACTTAGGGGGGAAGCAATCAATTCAAACCATGTGGTTGCCCCTCTCAGTCTCCGCCCATGTAACGCAGCCCATAACAATTGCGCCAAAGAAGCCAGATTGTTTTAACAGAAGGGGCAAGAGACTGAATGTAGACGTTCAGAATGCAAAGTAATGTGGCCCTCCATTCCCATGTCACACTGATTGGAATGGTGTGGTTTGGTGGCCTGTCATAATGATGTATGTAGGTGCACTCTTTTTCTTATGCCGTTATGATACCTGAGTTGTAAGATTATCATCTCTGACACAGCCCTCAGAGACAACTGCATATATCAGCAGTCTTACAAATTAGTACCAACTACTCTTACTAGATCATTTCCTGCACAGTGATAGTAGAGTTAGAGGCTAAGATACATAGTGCCAATTAATTTCTTCAATCAACCATTTAAGACAAAGCAGCAACAGCATGCCCAATTCAAATCCCCTGCAAGACATAACTTAGGATCTCAGTCTGTGCATTTGAGACACCCACTTGGGAAGGACAGTATTGAAGATGGAGGGAAGGAGCAGAGGATTTAGTGTGTGTTTGCAGTAGGAACAGCCTCTCTGCTCTAAGAAAAACTATTCGCTTCTGCAGTTATCTCATCTTTTCAGCATAGCTTTGCTGTGTCTTCTTAGAAGCTGAAAGTATGAAAAGGGTCACAAGCTTTTGTGGAAATAGAATTTTCAGTGACACATTTTTCAGTTTATACTCATATTCCATTATTGTTGCTATTTTCAATTGAAAACAACGTAGGTGTTTTTTTGTGTGTGTGGTTTTTTTTTTTAGGAAACACAGAAATACACCTCTGTGTTGATGTCATAACATTTGCATTGTTTTCTTTCACAAGGTAGTATTCCCACCTCCCCCGACATTTTTCTTCGGGAGAGGCCATACTCCCTGGAAGGAAGCTTGGATGTTTTACTTTTTAGTAGTGGTGCAAATGTGACTGCATAAGAATGGAGCTATTCACTGAAACATTGGATTGTACATCCGTTGAATGATCCAAATCAAGAAGATAGACATGAGAATACTCTGTGCAAGAACAAAATCAGGAATATGAGTTTCAAAAACCCTGCTCTCTCTGCGGATTGGTTCATACATGTAGTTTGGATCTGTGTTCACAACTATAAGCAAACTGGTGTCAACAGCCCACGGAGTAATGTAACTTTGTGAGGAACTTTCCATGTGATCTGCCTGACCAAGGTGGTTAGCCATTGAAGACGACAGTGCCGCAGCCACATGGAAAGAAGCTACCCATGTGATGTGTGGCAGCACCTTGAAGAACGTATTAATTGGTAGCAGAGGAATAACGGCGGGTTATCCAGGGGCCAGTCTACACAAGCGTTTGTAACTGTCTGGCTCACACATGTGACACATGATACACTCCTCAACACATCATCCTGACACCACTTCTCGCTCAATATTCTGTTTTCCCTAAGCTACTTTTATGGCTCCCTCACATACCCTGGTGATTGCAGTTTCCATGTGCTACCAAGTCATGTGTGTTACAATCTAGCTGTATTATAACTCTTACCAGCGGGAACAACTTTCAAGCTCTAAAACATGTTTTGCAACACCCCCCACCTTCTCTCCCCACAGTCTTTCTCTTCCCCTGTTCTTTTCTCACATGGATTTTGTTTCTGGGGCTCTTTCTGGGTGCTTGGACAGATGGGTGGATGGATCCTGCGTCCTGCGTACCTGTGGGTGGGACTAGGGTCCCCTCTACAAGATTTCGGTTTGACACCCGGTTGGCCAATTATGCACATCTTCTCGCAATCGCTTTTACGCCTAGTCCCTATACACGGGAGGCGGTGAAGCGCATTACCAATTGTATGAAACGCGCTTTAAAGTTGTTTACATGCAGAGCATCGCTTGTTTCCATGGTCATAAGGTGCTTTAATTCTCGCGGGAAATTAAAACTCACTATTTAACGCACATTCGATAATGCGCATAATCGGACAGAAAAAGCATCTCAACCCCTGATTTGCGCTCCATTCATGTGGAGGTAAAATCAGTAATGCGCTTTGAAAGAGCTTTAAATCGCTCTTGTAGAGGCACCCACCGGCTGCTGCCTCTCCTTTGAGCGCTGCAAAGAAGCATGATAAAAAAAGGAACAAAATGAGGAGGAATAAAAGCAAAAGCAAAGAAGTGCTGTCCCTTTGCCCAGGGGAACTGGGGCTTGCAAATGGTTAATTTCTAAAAGAAATGGTTTCGGGAAGAAGAAGTTAGACAGATGGAGGCTCAGAGATCTCTCACTATTGCCAGTCCTTGTCTCACATTTTGGAGGAGTCAGCTCAGAAAGCAAATAGGATGGTTAGCTTGTCCCATCACCAAGGCAAGATATCATACCAAGCACTTCCAAACAAGCTGGAAAGCTGCAGTTCTGCAGATCTCCTCGGAAGTACACTTCAGTGAATTTAGGTCCCCTCTACAAGAATTCGGTTTGACGCCTGGTTGTCCAATTATGCGCATATTCTCGCAATCACTTTTATGGCAAATCACTATACACGGGAGGCGGTTAAGTGCATAACAGGTTGCCTTACCGGTTGTATGAAACGCGCTTTAGAGGTGTTTAATGTGGAGAAATGCTTGTGGAGAGGCGCTTTAACGGCCGCGGTAAATTAAAACTCTCTATTTAATGCGCAGTCGATAATGTGCATAATCGCATAGAAAAAGCGCCTCGACCCCCGATTTGCGCTCCGTTCTTGTAGAGGTCAAATTTTTAATGCAGCTTGAAAGAGCTTTAAATCGCTCTTGTAGAGGCACCCTTAGAGGTATTTACTTCCTACTAACTGGCCCTGAAAGAATGTTCTTTCTCTTCAGAATGATTGGTTTGATGTCTATGCACATTTAATTGATTGATTGACTAGAACCATTATGATTAATTACCTAAATTTTCTTTAATTGGGTGGCAACCCAAGTAGTAATTAAGAGTAACTTATAGAATGACTTGTGTCTGGCAGAAGTGTATAGAAGGCATATATTTCATCCAGACTAGTCTGTATCTTGTATCATTTTGTCTGCTACAAAATGCTATGTATGTTTGTTTTCAGAGTGACTATCTTTAAAATGTCTTCTATGGGAAAACAATTGTTCACAGAGATGAGTCAGAAAATTGCTTCCTTCTGTCTGTCTGTCTGTCTGTCTGTCTTTTTTTTTTTTTTTTAAATCTTGTGGCATAGCAGTAGATAAATCCCTGCTTCCTTAAACATTCATATATGCTTTGGGAATTTCTCTTGCCTCAAGGCAGCACACTTAGAAAAGTACATTAAAATCCTTAGTCACATTAAAAGTCAGATAGATAGTGATGTTTTTGGATTGGCTGAGTTTTTGAGGTTATCACAAAAATCTGACATCTCGTGTTGCATTTTGGTTTTCACTTCACAAGTTGTCAGACTATATATATGGCTTCACAATTGCCTTGACAATTTCTTTTTCTGTCTTGACCACCAAGATATTTCAGACCTTTAATGACCCCCACATTTGAATAACTGTTTCCTACTGTGCTTTAGTGAAGCCAACCCTGAGCCCTTTCCCAAGCAAATTAAAACGTTTATCTAGAAAGCACCATTACTCATGTCAAAGGCTGACTCCAAAAGAGGAACATAACCAGAGTTAACAGGGACTTGTTATGAACTTTTCAGAAATGCCATGTAGATAAGAAAGGGCATGAACTTAAGCTATGTTGGGACATCACTTACTCCTCACTGGGTGGGGATGGAGGGGGATGGGATCAGTAAAAATTAGGCCTGTCATCCTAGGGTAAAGAAGACTTAGGGCCTAATTTACACTTGCAGCAGAATAAGGTGGTAATACGCTGAGGTGGTAGAATGGACTATACCACTTCAGACTGCAGGTGGGTGGTTGCATTTTTAATACCTAGATGCATGCAGTTCAACAAACTGTTCCTGCACACACAGAGTCCACTGCAACCCCCCAGGACAAAGGGATGATTAGGATCACAATCAGTGCTGTCTCCCAACATGAGCAGAGAAAGAGCTCCCTTTTCTCTTTCCCTCACAAACACCTCCTGTGAATCCAGGCCCAGGGACTATCTTCCAGCTGCTGACTATTACTCATTGCTCTCTCTCTTTTTGTTTGGCTGTATCACTTCTTGCTTTCCAGAGGTCACTCTTCCGCAAGTACAAGATCCATCCCACATCCAATTCTGTGTAGACCATGAGGAAGGCCCACCCCCATGACCAGCAGCAGTGACCATGATGCTCCCAGCAGCTTCCCTTCTGTAGGGTTGATGGCCTATTTGTTCTATGCAGGCTACTGCAGACTCCATGATGGTCAGTTATGCAACAGGAAGGTCTTCTTCTTACCATGGAGCTGTTTGTCATGCGCCTGCTGGAGGAATCCTCTTCAAAGGATGAGCTGGAGCCCCCCCCCCCAAGCCAAATGTTTCAGAAGAGCAGCCTGTGTTGAGGGCCCTTAAGTCAGATGGGCGAATCCTGGGCTCTTGGAGGAGACAGCACTCAGTTCTTCCCCTCAAGATATGGATAACCCCTCTCTGAATTGGGGACAGACACCAGCTAGCCCTAATGGTGCAGGCTCAGTTGGTCACCAGGGCTGCCTCTACAAGAGGCATTTAAAGCTCTTTCAAGGTGCATTAAAATTTTTACCTCTACAAGAACGGAGCGCAAATCGGGTGCAGAGGCGCGTTTTCTCTCCGATTATGGGCATTATCGAATGTGCGTTAAATAGCGAATTTTATTTTGCTCCTGCCGTTAAAGTGCATTTTGACTATGTGAACAAGCAATTTTCCGCATTAACTACTTGTAAAGCGCATTTGAAACAACTGGTAAGGTCACCTGTTGAGTGTTCAATTACCTCCTGCATACAAGCATTTACGATAAAGCGCTTCCGAGAAGATGCGCATAATCGGAGGAACAGGCGTCAAACGGAATCCATCTAGAGGGGGTCCAGGTGAAGAAGTGCCCGTTTGAGGCATAAGGACTCCTTGTGAGTAAAAGATACTTATGAGCAAGACCCCCTTACAAGTAGACCATTCCTCAGGTGACACAGATGTCCTGCAGTTGTGCTTTGGGTGGGGCACTGAGGACTCAGACTTAAAAGCTTTCAATTCTAGGCACAAGTGTGGTTGCCTTGTGTTTCCCTTGACTACCTAGCTCTTCTCTGGAGCCTTCATGTTTTGACTTTGGACAGCCTTTAGACTTGCCGTTGGTAATGACCATGGCTAATTCCTAGCTGCACTGCCATGAGGGTCTCTATACCTGTTTCCCTGCTGTTTATTGAGCCACTATCCAAGGCACAAGAGCACTCCTGGGGTGACTAGTAGGCAAACCCATTTATTTCCTTGAGGCTGGAGGTGGAGGTAAGTCAAATGCCCCATAATGACTGGTCTCTGTTGTTATGGCTGTGTGGCTAAGGAACTCCTCTGTAGCCTTTGCAGTGTGCTTTGAGTCCTCAAAGCTCCCTCTGTTTTGCCCCTGACATGACTGTTGCTGGTGGAGTGAAGGATGTTGTGACAATAGGCTGACCATCTGAAAAGGAGGTCAGGGCTCCTGTAACTTTAACAGTTATAGAGAAAAGGGAATTTCAGCCAGTGTCATTGGTATGCAATTAGTTCCTGGTGAAATTCCCTCTTCATCACAACAGTTAAAGGTGCAGGCACTATACTAGAGTGACCATATACAAAAGAAGGCAGGGTCCCTGCAACTTTAACTGGTGTGATGAAGAGGGAATTTCACCAGGAACTAATTGAATACAAATGACACTGGCTCAAATTCCCCTTTCTCTACAACTATTAAAGTTACAGGAGCCCTGTCCTCCTTTTCATATGGTCAGCCTAATGGTGTCGCATGTGTTGTGATGCAGGCACATCTCCATTGTCATGAATTCATTGGCTCCCTCTGCATCATTAGTTCATTGGCTCCCCTGACTAGTGGGCTTTGGCAGTATTTCCACAGATGCTAGGAGTGTCTTATCTACCATTTTCTGTGATTTGGGGATTTTCCAAGCAGTGCATGTTCTGTTCTCCTTCTCGGCTAAGGGGGCTTTTGTGTTGGTGTTGCATTTCCCTCTGCCAGGGCAGCTGCAATATAGGGTCACTCTGTTAGTAACTGTTACTTTGTTGGGCAAATAGCCATCTTCTGAGTTACCTTTGAAGGCATGTGGAACATAATCAGCCATTTTCCTAGACAGTTTGTGCATTTTAAAATCAGATGTGTCTTGTTTAATTCATCTCTTCGCATCTTGTATTTGCAATATTTAAGTTTCCTTAAGTGCAATGTGAATTGTTCCTAGGGGCTCTAAAGGCCTATTTTTGGAAATACGTACAATTAAACTCTAAATTCAATGTATTTAAGAGCATTGTTGTGGTTATTATTTTGATACCTCATAATAACTAGAAGGGCTATTATTTTATTATTTATTTATTTACAAATTTTGTATACATCTCCACATCCAAATATTTTGAGTAGGAAACAGCAGATAGGATAAAAGGGGGGGGGGACACCAACAACACGTTAAAATAATTACTATTTTTAAAAAGAAACAGAGTTCTTGTAAAACCAAGTTCTGCTAAAACTGCAGTCAGTCACTCAAGGAAGACTTCCTGAAATAACAATGTTTTCAGAAGACACTGGGAGCAACACAACATTGGCATCTTCCTAACCTCCAAAGACAGGGAATTCCATAAGAAGAGGTCCATTACACTCAAGGCTTTTCTCCTAATGAACTCCAATTAGGCCTTAGGTTCCTGTGGAGCATGCATTCTGATAACCTCAGTGTCTAGGCAGGTTGGTAAGGGAGAAGGGCGCTCTCTCAGGTATCCTGGTCCCAAGTTGTTTAGGACTTTGTACACTAGTACTAGAACCTTAAACCTGGCCTGGTAGCAAATAGGCAGCCAGTGCAGTTCCTTTAGCAAAGGCCTTGCATGCTGAAAGGGGGCAGCCTCTGACAACAGCTGAGCTGCTATACTCTGCACTAACTCCAGTTTCCAGAGCAGCCTTAAGGGCAGCTCCACACCTATTGTTACCATGGGCATTGTTTCTGGAAGTCAGCACCCCAGCACCCATGTTTCAGAGAATCTTGTGATTTTCCCAGAGTAACACCTATGTTTTCTTATCAGCACTAAATGGATAAACACAATCCGAGAGCAATCCTATGGCTCCTATCTCGGGGGTGGGGATAGGATATTTCAGATTCCCAGATCTGAGGTCAGAGACAATGCTCTGACCTTAGGTCCGGTCCAGAAATCCACACTCCCCCCAACAGCTGGTGCAGAGAGAACTGCACCGGCTGCCTCTCCGAGGTTGCAAAACCAATCTCAGAAAGGGATAAAGGAGGCATGTCTACAGAGGGGAAGGGACGAGCTGGGTTGCACCATATCCCCAGCCTCCTTCCCTCCCCCTCCACAGTGCTTCATCTCCATAAAACATAGAGCAGGAGGTGCAGCTGAAGTGATGATCCTATGTGGGAGGCCCTGCTCTTAACGGCTTCTGGTGGACTAGAGGGAAGGAAGCTTTTGAACCTGTGAATCTTGCCATCCATGCTGAAGTCCAAAACGCATGGGGGAAGGGGCTGTAACTCCATGGTACAGCACATGCTTTGCATGCAGAAGGTCTCAGGCATCTCCAGGTAGGACAAGAAAAGCTCTTGCCTGAAACCCTGCTGCCTATTGGTGTTGACAATACTAGGCTAGATGGACTAATGGTCTGACTCAATATAAGGCAGATTCCTATGATCCTGTCTTCACATCTCCCCAATCAACACATGACATGATTCACCATCTATAAAGCCAATGGATTTGTGCCTTTTACATGCCCACTGTTACTACATAGATCCATTTAATTCTTTATCATATCCGGTGAGCGGGCCAGAGATACAGTTGCTCCTGAGGAATAACCATGTGTGATTGAAACCATGAGAGGGGTGTGTGTCTTGCACTGTTCACTATGCTTTCAGTAAGCTTTAAATCGTCCTTCTCAACTTAGGGTTCCATCACACCTACTTTTTTCCACTGGTTTGCGTCTGTGGTTTCCCCCTCCATTTCTTTAGCGAGTCAAGCGCTGGGCACTTTCACATCTGTGTGTTGTTGCATTCATGTATCGTTCCATCTGTATCACTACTATGCTGGTGAAATTTCCCGCCCTGCCCCTTACGTTGTCCTTCCCCCTGCAGTTAATTTTTAAAAATGTCTGTGCAAATACAATAGTACGGCAGCCTGAAACTGCTCAATTATGGTAAAACAATACATTATGCTTTCCTCTAAGATCATATTAAACAAGATAAGTGAAGAGAAAATATTACGATTAGTTTTTTGGAGACGTTTGTGGTCAATGTTGGCATAGCAAGGGGAAGCCGACATTGTTCTGGTCAGAAAACCTAGACATGCTTACTCAGGAGTAAGAACCATAGCATTGAATGGGACTGAGTCCTGGGCATGGGTGGCAGCGGAGGCCTCGCTTGCCTTCTCTGCGGTTTGTTCAGGTGTTCGGGTGCCCTCTCTCCCTCCCCCTTCATGGTTGAGCAGTTGAGAGGAGAATTGCCGCGCCCTCCTCTTTTGTCAGTGAGACCGCCCTTTGACACACATGCCCCAAACAAAAAATGGGATGGTCCAACATAGTTAGGGTGACCATATTTTGGAAACTAAAAAGGAGGAAAAAATGGCCGCCCTAAGGGGGTGTGTCCACCAACATGTCCAGCCCCCAAGGGGGCGTGCCCACCTGAACATAGCCTTGGTCACTTGTCTGATTTCACAGCACACAATTAAGACAAACTGTTCTACACAACTTTTTAATGTTAAAATCACTGAAATAAAGAACAAGTGAGAAATGCAATGTATCTGAACTTAACTTCACTCACTCCTATTTTGTAGCTTTTGCTGTACTTTGAAGCTTTTGCTATACTCTGCGTGATACAGTCTCCCCTTCCTTCAAATATCTTTTCTGACTGCAAATCCTTCACTGGATGACCATAGTCTTACCTTTCCTAACATTTAACACTCTTTTCCCATCACCTTTCTCATATCTGTACATACAAATGCTGGGATATGCTACTTCACAGAAAATATTAAAAATATTGTTGCCCTAAGCTTGGGTTGCTTGTGCATAAGAGCCATCCACAATAGCTGGCAGTGTGGATTGTTATGGATGGTTGCTTGAACTGGGAATGGATGGTAGCAAACATACAATGTACCCACAATATGTGGTAATGGACCATAGATTGGTAGTAGAGCACATGCTTAGCCTGCAGAAGGCCCCAGGTTCAATCCCTGGCATTCCCCGGTTAAAAAGTTTGGGCAGCTAGTGATGGGCAAGGGGAAAAAACTACTTGAGACCCCAGAGAGCTGCTGAAAGTCAGACTAGACAAGGAAAGACTAGATGGATAATGGTGCATATCAGGTAATTTCCAGTGTTTCTGATATAGCAGCTTGTGAAGGGACAAAGCATTTAAAACAAGAAATATGGGAAGATGTGTGTGTGAAAAGTCAGATGAAAAGACTGAAAAGGGGGCAGGTATTGAGGGACTCACCTTCCACTTCTCCAGAGCCTTCTGAGGACAGAAAAGGAAGAACCAGCAGCAGCAGCAGCAGGAGAAGGCTACTATCCATCCAGTAGTACTAGACCTGATGGCCATAAGTTATCTCCAGTATCAGAGGCATATGCCTATGTACACTAATTGCTGGGGAACATGGTGCTTTCCAGATGTATTGGACTATACCTCCCATCACCCCATGGCAAATGTTGGCTGGGATGATGGAATTTACAGTCCAACACATCTGTAGGGCACTAGGTTGGGGAAGGCTGCTTTAGGTTATGTTCACATGGAATGGAGCAGAGCACCATGGAAGATTTGCAAACAAATGCTTGGCTCTTAATCCCCCTTCTTCATCCCATAATTTTAACAGCATCCAAAGGACAAACAAACCAAGTCAGGAAAGCTGATTGGCTTAGGTTACCAGCTATCCCATAAAGAAGAGCAAGTGATTTTTGAAAAATGTATGACAGGTTACATTCCTTCATAATGCTACAATAATTACTTTGAGGAAATACAAAAAGCTGGTTTTTGTTTTAATTAAAAATTGACTCCATTTCATCCATCCACTCCTCAGCCTGCCCTGCTGTAGGATGGGTAAAAATCTATGGATACTAAGCAAAAGGCTCAACGAATGCTTTGGAAATAACTGATGCTGCCTCATTGCTCAACCATTTCAGTGAGCAATGTAATATGTGCGCAGGTAGCTCACAAATTTCAGCTACAGCCGCTGTGCTATGATTCTACAACATACATTTTGGAACACTGAAAAAATGACAGAAGTCGCTGTGCCCAAGAATAATTTGCTACTACACTAGCTCATATGTTATATTTCTCACACAGACTGTTTGCTCTAACAGATTGCCGTGTGCTACATACTGGAGATCAAATATAAAATTTCACCTCTCTGCACCAGGAGTGAAGAACTTATCTGACAACTAAGGGCACAATCCTATGCATGTTTAGACAGAAAAAGGTCTGCATTCTCCCCACCCCCACTTAATTTCCCACAGAAAAATATAATTGGAACCCATTAGCTGCATGGAATTTTTCTTTATATTTCATAAGAACAAATTATATTTGGTCTCTTTTCCATAATCTGAGGATTATGGTTTGTATATCAAATAAAAACATTCCATACGCTGTGAAAATCAGATATTCTGCCTTTGCCATCCCCTAATTTCATCTGGTACATCATATGTTTCTCTTACCAGGTGGAGAAGGCATCTCTTTTTGTGATGCTACTGCTGGGGTGGTGGCTGCTGCTCGTGGCCCAGCCAGCTGCAGAGGCACAGCATCATAGTCATTAAGAAATTTGGTCTAAGAACTCAACTTGAGGATATTTATTCATCTTTTAAAACATGTCTGCCGTGCCAAGAGTAGCCAAAGTAGTTCGAAGAGTCTGCGGTAGGGCAGGCTAGAATAGCTGAGGGCTCCGTATCAGGGCACACCAGAACAGCAGAGGGGAGCATGACTTTTGCCAGATACTGCCCGTCTGGGTTTAACAGAGAGATCTAACACTTCCTTTGAAAAAATGATAATTGATCAAAGAAAATTGGCAGAAAAGAATGACAGATGCCCTGCTATTCTGAAATCAAGAGAAAGAAAGACTTAAGTGGTTCAAACAGTACTAAAATTAGAATAATAGAATAGTAAGAGTTGGAAGGGGCTTATAAGGCCATGAAGTCCAACCTTCTCCTGCTCAATGCAGGAATCCACCATAAAGCATCCCTGACAGATGGCTGTCCAGCTGCATCTTGAAGGTCTCTAGTGTGGGAGAACCCACAACCTCCCTAGGGAATTGGTTCCACTGTGATATTGCTCTAACAGTCAGGAAGTTTTTCCTGATGTCCAGCCAGAATCTGGCTTCCTGTAACTTGAGCCCATTATTCCTTGTCCTGCACTCTAGGATGATTGAGAAAAGATCCTAACTCTCCTCTGTGTGACAACCTTTCAAGTATTTGAAGAGTGCTATCATATCTCCCCTCAATGTCCTCTTCCCCAGGCTAAACATGCCCAGTTCTTTCAATCTCTCCTCATAGGGCTTTGTTTCCAGACCCCTGAACATCCTCGTTGCCCTCCTCTGAACAAGCTCCAGCTTTTTTGCATCCTTCTTGAAGTGTGGTGTCCAGAACTGGACACAATACTCAAGATGAGGCCCAACCAGTGCTGAATAGAGGGGAACCAGTACCTCGCGCGATTTGGAAGCTATACTTCTATTAATGCAGCCCAAAATAGCATTTGCTTTTTTTGCAGCCACATCACACTGTTGGCTCATATTCAGCTTGTGATCTATAACAATTCCAAGATCTTTCTCGCTTGTAGTATTGCTGAGCCAAGTATCCCCCATCACTATACGATCCATTCTTTAAAATTTATTTTTGAAGTGTTTTGAATGGATATGCTTCATCGTATGAAATAAATGTTTACAACCACAAAAGCTTTGTTGTGCAAATGGTGGGTCCTGCAAGTGCAATGGAACCAGTGAAGGTCTCCTCAGGGAACTGCTAACGTTCCTCAAAAGGTATCTGGCAAGGGGAGTAGAAGTTCAGGACTCAGTGGCCGACCATATACATCTTTTCTCCAATCCCAAGATCCTACACAAGACCATGCCCAAAATGTGCAGGTAATTCTAGCGCCTTTCTTCTGGACAAGGGGCCCTAGTTCTCCAGCATACTAATGCTGGTGAACGAAACCCCATGGCTTCCTCATTGGTCTCCCTTACTGTTACACTGGGGACCAGTTCTTCATTTGAAGCCAGGATTGATTGCTACAATGAGGGCCAACGTGGAAATGTAGTATGAGCTGGAGAATGTCAGAGCGAGGAGGTGCGTTTTTAATCAGGTATTTAAATGCAAACCAGAAGGAACTAGGCAGATTCTAGGTATTGTGAGTTCCAATGGTAGAAAAATTGTATGGGGGAAAGGGAGAAGTCAGCAGAATGGATAGTGTATTTTATATTAATAAAGCCCAAACATACCAGAAATGTGAGGTGAGTAAGAAGAGGGCATGTACTGATGTAGGATTTCTGGAAACCCTCTCAAGAGCAGCACATCCCTTGCATCGCTGTGCGCAGCACATTTCATTAGGTGGCGCCCCCAGGGAATTTTTTTAAGGTAAACATTGATTGAATATACAGTCATAAAGGACTTTTTTTCATTCATCAAACTAAATAAACTAAAACTTAACTCAACTGTATTTTTTTAATTAACAACTAATCTGTACTTTAAAAATACAAATTTTAAAAATGAGACCCTGAATACTATTTTTTTGCTGTAGTGATGACCAGGCATATATAAAGATACAATATTTACATATATACAGCAGGGACTCGGGTGTCTCCAGACAGTGTCGGAATACTTTAAACAGACCATTAACATGGAGCTTTCCTGACTTCAAACACACCACACCCTAACATTTTTTAAAAAAAATACAATATGAAACAAGTAACCTGCTTATACAGATAGTTGCAGCTGTTTTGCACCGCTTCTGAAATCCTTGCCCATTTGGGGGGGGGGGTGGCAAAGAAGACAGGAAGAACCCCAAAGCAGGGGGTGGGGGGTGGGGGAGAGACCCGTTTAGTTGCAGGGCTATCTCTTTGGAGTAGCAGCAGGAAGTCTTTCAGTGGGGCTGGGCAGCCTGTTGTTTTGGAGCAAATCCGAATGACTAATGATTTATGTTAATTCCACTCCACTTCTGTGAAAGAGAAAGGGCTGGGGGGGAGGAGGAGGAGGAAAACAAGCGGGGCGTTTGACTAGCTTTGGGAGGATTTTAAAAAAAGGACCAGAAAAATTGTTGTTGTTTGAATCCAATGCAATCCCCAGCTCCCTCCCCGACTGGGCTCTCCCCAACCCACCTACTCGCTGACACCACCGTCTCCTCGCCTCCCAGGACGGAGGTTTTCACACACAGGAAGCGGGAGACTTTGGAAGCCTGGGTGGGGAGCAAGCTCTTCCACGCCGCTGCTGCTCCTCCACCAGCCGTGGCGCCAAGATCTCCAGCTTTCTCGGCGTGCCCCTGTGCTGCGCCATAGAGGAGCTCAGGCCAGGGCGGCGGCAGCCCTCGCTTGCTGTCTTCTCTCCCTCGCTGGATCCGTCAGCCCAGCCTCAGCGGCAGTTGCGGTGGGAGAGTGGGCGGCGGTGGGCCTTGCAATGGGCGGCGGCAGGTGAAGATTAGGTGGTGCCTGTGCACCAGGTGAAAGTGCCCCGCGCGCGCCAGCGATCTTGCCTTTCCCCCGCCCCTCCTAGCTCTTTCTTCCTCTCTCCCCTTCCCCACTCTGCTGTCTCCAGGAGAAGGAGCCTTCCAATCACACTAATAAAGAATAATTCAACACCACCTTGCTTTGCCTCTGGCCACAATCCCTGAAATGGCAGCAGCAGCAGCAGCAGCACCCTCCCCATGCCGTGCTTCTAGGCCTGCTTTCGCTTTGCTTCCAAACTTGGCAAAGACGCACGCGGGTTGATCAGAGTTGAGCTTGTTTTATTTTTTTCCGCTTGCCCTGCTCCAAACTTCAGGCGATCTTGGCGAGAATGGGGGGTGGGGGACTTTCTGCAGCAGCTCCACCACAATCAAACACACACACACACACACACACACACACTCGCATGCATCCCATCACGGAGTTGTGCTGCCGTCACCTGAACTACTCAAATTGAAACTTCCACGCGCTGCACCGCGCCACTTTTACACGCCCGGAGGAAGAGGAAAAAAAGAACAATGTAGAGTCAGACTCACTTTTTATCCCTTTTTTACACTCGTGCGCGCACTCCAACCCAAAGTCTGTAGGGGGGTAGCCGCTCTGGATCAGCTGGGGAGGTGGATGATGGGATGGAAGGGGAGGGGAGGGAGAGAGAAGAGGAAGGAGGAGAGGGAGGGCTCTCCTTCACGCCGCGGGCTGGATCTGTCTCCCTCCCCACACGATGGGGCTGGAGGATTTAGATATGAGCCCAACGGCCAATGTGGAGGACATGCCTGGGCTGGTCTAGGCTCCTGCTGTGTCGCCGCCATTATGGCGACCCACGAGGAGCCTGGACCGCTACTCCGGAGAGGCTAGAAAAGGCCCGTTTCATTACTTCTGTAATCGTCCCTTCCTAGCGCTGCCCATGCTACGTACAGGCTCCTTGGGGGCCATCGCAATGGTGATGAACCTCAAGGAGCCTGTATGTAGTGTGGGCGGAGCTAGGAAGGGCCTATTACGGAAGTAATGAAACGGGCCTTTTCTAGCCTCTCTTGAGCGGTGGTCCGGGCTTCTCGTGGGTTGTCATGATGGCGGCAACCCAGCAAGAGCCTAGGCGGGTGGAGGGGGTGGCAAGTTTTCCGGATTTGGAGGCAAAAATGAGTTTTTCCCCCCGGATCCCAATTTTGCCGCCATTTCCCGGACTTGTCCGGGGGTTTCCGGTTGTCTGGTCACCCTAAACATAGTGCAAGGACAGCAGTACATGGGAGGGAGGAGTGGCTCTATTGTGCAGGGAGGGGGGAAAACCGGACTTTCCCCACTCCAAAATAAGATGGAAAAGGGAGGGGAAGAGGCGAGATGAGCGCAGGACAGGGACGATGTCATGTGAGAACCATGCCGCAAAAACACATACCAGGCATGGCGAGAGTGTGATAAATTGCTGGTGTGATGGAGCTCTTAGTGCCTTGCAGATGTTTTGGATGATAATTCCCAGAATTCCTGGCCATGCTGGCTGGTGCTGATGGGAGTCGAAGTGCAAAACATCCGGAGGGCATCAGGTTGGGGACAGCTGCTTGAAAGGAACACCTATGCATTTCTACCTGCAGCCTAATCATATCTGCAAGCATTCATCACAGTATAACCCAGTGGATTATTTGCTTGAACTCAGTATGGGCTAAAATGGATTCATTTTGAAATCTGATTGAATGCTTGTCAAAGAGCTTCTCTTGAGTTCTTTGGACTTCAAGCAGTACAGAAAGAAATGTGCTTTCATTTTGTCCTTTTTCTAAGAGCACCGCTGCTTCAGCTTCTCATTTCTTTAGAAATCTCCTTTGACAGATGTACCCATTGAAAAGTTAACAGTTTAGCGAAAGGAAAAAAGAAAGTGATTGAACTTCAGTGCGGCCAGAGAATCGCTCCTCTCATTTGCCAATCACATTAGTGCTGGATCTCTGTGGAATAAACTAGATATGAAGCTATTGAGCTGAAGTTGCAAGCGGTAGAAGTGGTGCATCTGCCAATTATATTTCTGCAGAAGTTGGAATTGGGCTAGTGGGAAAATGCATCTGGCTACAAAATTGGACTGTGGATGGAATTAATGATCTACCAAGACAAAATACTTCTTTCTATGTATATTGGAAAGCGATGCGATGTTTCTGTTGGTTCTGGTTTTTCTCTTAGCCATATATGACTTTTCTGTTTTTGTTCACTTCCATTATATACACACCTCCATGTTAAATTGTATCAAAACAAGTCACAATCCCAGCAGTGAAGTGAGGACAAACCACTTTGCACAGTCAATCACACACACACACACACACACACACACACACACATGGTTAATAGAGTTAATAGTGCTTAAAATGTTAATAGAGTTAATAGTGCTTAAAATGTATATACCAATCAGGGCTGGCCCAAGACCTTTTGCTGCCTGAGGCAAAGAACAAGATGGCGCCCTCTTCTGTTCCATGTTCAAAAGCTGACTGGATTTTTCTTCAACACTGGCAATGGAACAGCATCCTCCATTGCACATGAAAGCAGCAGGTTAGTTTAGGGACCACAGGGCAAGCTGCTTAATTCTCAGCACTCTTCTCCAACACCTTGCTGCCCCTCCCAGCCTCTGCTGCCTGAGTTGACTGCCTCACTCTGCATAATGGTAGGACTGGCCCTTGTACCAATTGTCTGAGTGCTCAAAACACTTCACACACATACATTACCTGGATTGGAAACACTCCCATGTACATCACATGTGTAACTTGGTGATTATTGCAGTTCCATGTGTGATTAGCACAGGAGGGCTATGGTTTCTTTTACATGAGGCTGGTAAACTCTGTACCTGCTTTTGGTTGAGATCTGAGCTTTATACAAAGAGTTTTTCCTTTTTTGCTTTTCCACTACATAACCTCTAGGTGGAGCTGTGCTATAGCAGAATAGCTCAAATATACAAGGAGAAACAGCATAATTTCCCCCATTCTAAATAATACCTGATTTTCCCCACTCTAAAAAATAACCAGACAGTGCTCTGAAAAAACAGAGTGAAAGTGGAGGATCACATTTTTGTCTAAAGAGCACATAAACAACTATGAGTAAGGAATCATGACTGTACAATAAATGCCCAGTGTAGAAAAGCACTTAGAGAGAGATGACATATAACCCATATAACCATTCATGTGGATTTTGCAAGGTGGTAGGGCAATACTCTAGTTCCTGGGACAATCAAGACCTCCCACCCACAAAACCTAGCCAATAAGTGTAATGGAGGAAGTTCCATGTAACTCTTCCTGGTTTGTAAGCAGACCAATGTCTGACTTAGAACTGTGATGCAAGGATGTTAGTCATAGGTGTATATGTACATGTGTGTCAGAAGTCCTATTAAGTGTAAATATTTATTTATTTATTTATTTATTTATTTATTTATTGCGTTTGTATACTGTCCCATAGCCAAAGCTCTCTGGGCGGTTTACATAGGATTGTGCTGTTAAATTTAAGAATTTTGTTCTGGAATTATTCTTTCCGATGCAGAACAAGTGATTCTATTTCCCCCAACTGCAGGGTACAACACCATCTACATTTAACTTATGTCAATTTTACAATTCAGTTCTCATACACACAATCTTAAGTATGTTATCTTTATGAAAATGTGTAGAGACAGGCAAAGCAGAAATAAAAATGCAGGGAATAAACTCTCTGCAACAGTTCCTTTTGCATTGTGTCATATAGACAGCTGGAGTTTTGAAGGGTTTATTTCCAAGACAAAACAGATGGGAAATGGATATTATCATTTTGAAGCCAATCTGAATGCTGAAACTATGATGACCAATCAAAAATTTGATGACTATTTAGATTTATAGCAGAACTCAGTCCAACTGTTCTTCATAGGTTACATCAATCATTTTTATTCAGCAATAATAGGAAAACTGCATTGAGGCGCAGACTAAAGGGCAAAATAGTGCTCTGTCTCCAACAGCAGCTACCCAGCTACCCCCCTGGTAGCTTACAGATATGCATGATAGAGATGGGAATGCCCTGTTGCTTTGTCTCTGGCATCTGGTAATTGTGGTGGCTCTGTTCTTGGCTGGAATAGCCTTTGATAGATGATGCCTTTCATAAATTTGTAAGCCCTCCTGTGCTAATAACTATTGCAACACCATGTAGCCATGAATCCCATGTGCCAATTATGTACTACATGAAGAAGAACTTCAATTTGCTTGTTGAACTTCTTTCTAAGCATTGCGGGAAATGTATGGAGTGAATTAACGAGACGAGACATGTAAATAGATTTTAAAACAGGGCCACTTTTATTATAGATCTGCAGTATGGGAAACCTATGCGGACATCCTACTCATTCATGGGCGAGCCATTCACCACCTGGGAGGTGGTGTGATTCCAAGCGCCACCCCCCAGGCTTGCCCCTTTTGGGGTAGGGAGACCTTCCAGTGTCAACCCCTCCTCGCGCCGTTTAGCTCCGAGTGGGTGAGAAAGATTAGCCTCAAAGGTAACCCTTATCCCTCCAGCTGCCGCTGTAAAGCTCACAGCTGGGGGGCCTCAGGCATTACCCATCACAACAACAGTGCCTGTGAATGCTCACCGACCCTAACAAACACTCCGGATGCCCGCAAAACTTGCCATTAAATTGTGACCAAAACAGTATTAACCAGATCAACCTAATTACATCTCCTTACCTGTCTTACAGTGTGAAGTAGGCAAAAAGACTCATAACATAAAGCTGATTATGAGCAAAAACTTCCTACTTGGCCCTCCTAATGAGCGACCAGCGAACCCACACTGCCTACAGAGAGGGAGGGAGGGAGCCGCAAAGAGAGAGAGAGAAGCTGCTGGGAGGGGTGAGTTCTATAAATACTCCCTCAGTCCCCTCCCAGCCGCGGTGGCACCACTGGGGAGCCCACCAATGGGTGGCTCCCAGTCTCGCCCGTCACTCCACCCCGACCGCAACCTCTTTTTCGCGCCCAGGCGAGCCGGGCGCAAATATTGTCCTTGTCATTGGCCTTCTCTCTTTTGGGGGGTTGAGATTGATCAGAGCTTCACACAACATTCTAGAAGTGAGTTTAACATTAGATTTAGAAATGACATTATGCTAGTTAGCTATCTTAGTTTCAGTTTTTTTCCTGCTAATTTCAAACACTGACTGCTTTTTTCACTACTGTGGCACACTGAGTTGACAGTGGGCAAGTATCCAATGCTGCTGCAGCACTAGTAGAAATGAACTCTAGCACAATAAGAAACTAGTGCAACTGAAAACTAATCCAAATTAGCTTTTTTGGAATGGGATGACCTTTCATTTCTACTATTTATTTATTTATTTATTTATTTTATTTAAAAACATTTTTATAGTGCCACCTCGCCATTTCTGGCATCGTGGCGCTTTATAATAATACATAAAACAATTTTGATTTAAAACCCTCAACCCACATTAAAATTCAAACCATATATGCTTGGTGATGGCAAACTACCAGCATTGGGTACTGATTTCTAGCATGACCCTGAAATCCCTTTTCCTTGGGTGGTAGGAGTCAATTCAGAACTTTTTAGCTTAGGGCCTGTCTTGACGAGGGGAGAGCCCCGGGATGGATCCGCAGTGGTGGCGGGTCATTTATATGATGCAGAAGCCATTGCGGACCTGTCCCAGGGCATTCCCCCGAAGCTCCGATTTAAAAAAGTTGGGGACTTACCCTGACTTTTTCAGCTTGCGGCAAGGCAACCATGGCATCTGCTGTTGGTTGCTGCTTTAGGGGCGTGTCTGGGCAAACGGCGAACCCTGATTGGTCGCCATCTGCCCAGATGGGGGGGAGGGGGCTGGCCCACTTCCACAATACTCTGGCATGGGGAGAAGCCAAACAAAGGTTTAAAAAAGGGGGGATGCGAGGAGGTGCATGCGCTCCATGCATGGGTGTTGCACCTCCTTCAAAAAAAAGGAAAACAACAGGGATACAAGGAGGTACGGGTGCCCTGTGCACGGGCGCTCCTCCTCGCACAAAACCCCCCACGCTCGCTCCTTCGTGTGGGGATGACGCGAAGGAGTGCAAATGCGGGGGTTGGGGGCTTGTGGCATCAAAGTGCCGTCGTCAAGATGCAGCCCTAGTGTGCCTCACTTTGGCCTTAGGTTGTGCCTTAGCTGCCATCCTCTTGTCCAATTAAGCAGTTTGGAGATAACCTTATGGAGCAATTTATCCTTTGTCTGACATGTTACCAGCTTCAAAAACGTGGTATCATTGGCAAACTTGGGTATCTCAGTAATGGTAATGCAGAAAAGAATAAAAAGCCATGATTAAAGAAAAGTGTGTGTATGTGTGGGAATTATATAACGGTTTTCTTTGGTAATGACATTTTGTTCTTTTCGGCCAGGCATTGACAATTTCCCAATGTTTCAGCTCTATCATCATGTGGCATTTATAATAGGGAGGGTTATGGCAGGCTTAAATCCCTTGAAGCCATTTTGGAGGTTCCAGCAAGCACTTCCCCAGTAGTTTAGGTCCTGTATGCACTGATCTGGGAATAAGCCCCATTGAGAGAGAGAGAGAGAGAGAGAGAGAGAGAGAGAGAGAGAGAGAGTATATATATATATATATATATATATATATATATATTGTTTTTATGTATTATTTTTAAGTTGTATGGCATTTTATTGATAGTTTTATCTTTGTTATTAACATTTTAATACTACCTATGGCATTTTACTGATTGTTTTATCTTGTTTAAATTGTTTAAACTTTGTATGATGCCTAGGGTATTTTGTAGATAGGTGAGGTATAAATTGAATAAATAATAATAATAATAATAATAATAAGCACCACACATCTCTCTAGTAATTAAAGGGAAAATGTACTTTGAAATAACAGGCATCCTAATCTACTAGCACTGCAAAAATAAATTCCCAACCCAGATAGCAGTTCTATACTGGAACAGTGAGCGTAGCACTAATGGAAATTCATATCTTCATATTGAGCAAAATTGCTTGTTTTCCCTCCTCCAGCTCTCACCATGTCAGCCAATTTCTATGGCTTCCAGAGAGCTCACAGGATTCTGTATCGGTTGCACTTCGGTTCCTCTTGGACTTAATACAGTGACAGGGAGAGATGGAGGCATTATTAGCCAATTAAGCAGGAGCTCTGCATTCGTACTTTTCTTGGTTGTCGCAGCCACCTTTTGCCGTTAGATAAGATGTTCGGTATTTTTTTTATTTACTCATAGAAAATAAGAGCAGAGCTAAGCACGTCAATTCGTCTAGTGGTCCATTTCCCCGTGGCCAAACATTCTCTACTGCATTAAAATGATTCAAGTGCTGGGGGTACCATTCATTCCGTTCGAAAACTATTATTTCGCAGTGTAACAGACATCATTATGGGTACTTTTTCGTCTGCCTGACTCACCTTTCCTTTACTCTCAGACAAACACTGATTCCTGCAAATGAAATTCAGCCTCAGGAGCTCCCTGGCTTGAAAGCCCACATAAAGCCCCTTTATCTGACAGTACTGAGCTTGCTTGAACATCACATGCGTATCAACATTATGATCTATCATGAGTCATTACTGTTCTCAGCTCCCTCCAATTAGAATAATCCCTCCAATCCCTTCATTTTCCCTTTTCCCAATCAGTGTTCTCTCTCTCTCTCTCTCTCTCTCTCTCTCTCTCTCTCTCTCTCTCTCTCTCTCTCTCCCTCCCTCCCTCTTTTTCTGGGCAGTTGCGTTATTTAGAAATGAACCCTAAGGGCCACTTTGCCAGCTGACTTCTGTTTTGGTTAATATCCTTGCTAAGGCCCAGGTTTCAATTCTGCAGGCTTTCAAGCAGAAACATGGGGGATGAGGAATGGCAGTGAGTTGGAGGATAGAGATATGTATGCCACATGACCTACCTTGTGTGCCTCAGACATGGTGGAGGGCACTGTCCCATCATTGGTGTTGAAGTAAGATTCACCTCTCAGTCTGGGTGGCTTCTGTATGTAGAATGGGAGTGGGTCGGGGTAGCTTGTCTAGGGCTGGCCCTGGGCAGTGGCTAAGGATCATGGGGATGCAAGGGCAGAGGATATTTGTTCAATCTTGCCTCCACCTATATTAGTGCCAGGGCTCAGCCCCTAAATCCCACCAAGTGCTGAAATGCCTCTGAGCACATGCCTTCCCCTCTCCACTAGTAGCATAGCCCTACTGGGGCTAGAAGTCTGTAGTTCCAGACTGAGCATGGCTTTCGGACAGGACTGAGCTGCAGCACCACTTCATTGAGCAAGTACACACTGCCTTGGCGTCATGTTGCAAGGCCTATCTATAATATGGCCATTAGAAAGCCATAAGAAATTACATTTCCAGCTTCAAGTGCAAGCTCCTGCTGAATTGCTTTCAACCACCACCACCCCGCCCCAAAATCAGTCTGAGTTGAGGCTCAGGGCCAATTTAGATATTATCATTTTGCCACGTTCTGCAGGTGGCACATTCAAATGTGCCATGCAAATTTCTAAAACATGGATGTTGCTAGTGGATCCATCTCCAAATATTAATGTTAAAGCTCATGGATCTGACCATGGATGAGATCTGCATGATACTAATGCTGTTGTTGTCACCCCCAAGCATACAGAGCCATGTATCCATACCAGCAAGAACAGTTGTTTGTGTGTATGTATTTCTGAGTTGGTTATCTGAGTTATGTTAGAAATAAAGAGAAATGTTTCTAACTTTAGTCCAACTGTAAGACTCAAATTGTGACCTGGTTCACAAATAATGACAACCCAGAATATGGGTTGAGTATAAGCTCTGATTGAATCATGGGTTGTCGTTATGTGTGAACCCTGCACTATGGTGTAACCTTACATTGTTAACCATGAACAACCCAGAGTTGACAAACCATGGGTTGACAAACCATGGGTTCACTTCCTGGGTTGTTTGTGGTTAACAACCCATAGTTAAACCATAGTGCAGAGTTCACATGTAACAGCAACCTACAGTTCAACAACAACCCATACTCTCGGTTGTTAAAGCGAATCAGGTCTATATGTGGCATGCAAATGTTTGTAGATGTTGCCTGATAGCGCTGCTCCTTTTGTTTTTTTTAGTGTGAAGATATTTTTGATAGCAGAGAGGGGCTTGATATGTTTACATGTTTTATCCCCCATGGGGGAAAAGCTGCTTGAGGGGGGATTTGTAGTGAGGAAAGGGCTGTCCAGTCTATGCCTGGTTTAAAGATAAAGAGCCATAAGAAGGGAGAGCCTTGGAGGGGCCTTTCGACTGTTAGCAATATGTGGAGAGCAGCCTCAGCAGCCACACAGGTCATCTGGTCCCAGTCTTTACCAGCATGATGAGATGTATTATATTTCTATTTACATTATTATTATTATTATTATTATTATTTTATTACATTTCTATACTGCCCCATAGGCAAAGCTCTCTGGACAGTTTACAAAATTATAGACATTATTTATGAATTTTCATTTATAAATGAGCACATACAAATTTTATGCAAATCAGTTACCTCTTTTGTCTCCTTTTTTTGGTGATGCATTTCCCCTTTTGCAGGGGGAGGGCACTGCATAAGTGCCCCCCCTATAAAGACTTAGAAGAATGGCTAGATAAATGGACATGAGAAGCATAACAGGCAGTGGGTAAAATCATTGTAAATGATGTTGGGAAACAAATGTTAATTTAATATTTCATTGCTTTTCTAGGTTGACTTTGAGAAGAAAATGCCAAATAAATTTTTAATAAACAGGAAACTAAATAATACATTTGATTAATTATACATGGAAAAATATTATCCAAAATATTAAATATTGATCTGGTGTATGTACTTTAAAATATGACTTATTAATCAGCATTTTCTGTGCAGCATTTGTACAGCTGAGAGAGTTCTTTCTATTGAATTCTACTCTCTTAAAATGGTGGAGCATGGAGGAATGGCATGTTTATGCTTTACTGGCTTCTGGATTGACTGTCTTCCGCTCACATTTTAAAATATTCTATATTAGCACAGTGCCATTCAACTCAAAGTGAGTGGGTGGGTGGGGGAAAACAAGAATAAACATTAGAAGCCAAGAGCTTCTGCACAAAGTTTTTCCATTCCTGCTTTTCCACTACATAACTTCTAGGTGGCACTGTGTTATAGCAGAATAGCAGAAATACATGAGTAGGAAACTATCTTTTCTTTCACCTTCAGAAATAAAATCCCATTTCCCCCACTCTAAAAAAACCCTGAGAAACTGCTCTTAAAAAAACAGAAGCAAAACTGGAGGATCACATCGTCTAAAGAACCCCAAAAGAACTGTGAGTAAGGGCATCACAAATGCATGATAAATGCTGGGTTTAGAAAAACTCACTGATTCACTCAGTCAGAAGGATGGCATGTGGTACAGCCTCAGTTAGACTAGGAATGGGGAGTTTGTATAGTTGAATGCTCTGCCGTGTAAAAGGCCTTGCTTCAGATAGAAAATTTATTGTCTCTAAGAGAAAGCTAGGCTAGCCCCTCACTTCTGTACGTGTGCTAGCTTACGTAGCACATGTACAGCACTCAGGTTTGTATCCTGTGAGAAGACTGCCCAAAATAAATAATTGCAAATAATGGATTCAATCATATGTAAACTGAAGGATGTGGGAACTCTTTATCAGCAGTGAACATTGTTGATTCTAACTGGGATTGTTTAGTGGTAGAAGTGCTTCCCCCTCCCCCGTCCATTTTTAAACATTATATAATCCAGGAGGAGAGCAGCACAAATTAAAACATTTCCATGGGAAGAAAATAAATTGAGAGAGGGAGAGAGACATTTATTTTCTAGCCTGCGCAGCAGCTGCAAATATTCTCAAGTGCAGACTTCAATAACAAGCTGGATGGGGACAGAGGATAAAATGGATTCCAGATTAATCAGGCAACCGTGCTGGTCTTGTAAATGAAAATGGGGAAAGCAAATGCCGATGAAAGCCACTTCAACACAAAAAGCTGGGTAGGGAAGGAAAAACCCATTAAAGGGGATATATTTCTGTATTTCCCAAAGCAAAATCTCCTCCCCCCCCCAATTGCTCTTGAACAAATGGGTGAAAGAGTTATCCCATTGACCATGGGAATAATGAGTTATCCCATTGACCATGGGAATAATGAGTTATCCCATTGACCATGGGAATAATGAGTTATCCCATTGACCATGGGAATAATGACACTTCAAGAAGAAACAGAGAAAATTAGTTGTGTTGGGGAACATTTTAATAGACCTTTCCTTCACACCATTAACCTTTCCCCAATAGTAAATTTGTGTCATGAGATTAGAATTTCTATTGCTTACTTTTGAGGTGTGAATGAAATACTTTTGCCCATTGCCCTGGACCCCGCCTCCCGCCCACCCCAACTTTGATCCTGCAGTCCTTGAACTGCTAACCCTCATATTTTAGAAAGCATGTGTAGCATCCCATTCGACACTACTGCTAATGTAAATTATGTTGCACTAGCGTAAGTGACCTCTAGTGCAATGCCAATAGAATTTGCTGGCGCAATGGGTTTCTCCAGAAAACCCATTGCATGGAAGAAGCCTTACACTAGCGCAATGTAATTTATGTTAGTGCCAAATAGGATACTGCCTTATGTGACCTGAGGATTGGTATCTGAGCGTGAAGGTCTTTTGCCTCATGCCACTTGGTATGGTATGCTGACACTGGGAATCTTGGCTCAAATTCCAACAATGTAAAATATAAAATTGAATGGTCAGCACAAGTGTCCAAGATATTCTTTCTTGCCGCTTTGCCACAAGTACAATGTAGCTTAAGTCTGGACATAGGTTATTCTTCCCCCCCCCACCACCACCCTCATGAGTTGTAAGAGTTTTGAAGCAGGGATCACTGGTTTCCCCTCTGGTAAACAGGATTTGCAGGTTTTCATACTATTTTTAAAACCTTCAAAACCTGTTTGATCAGAGGCAACTGTGGTTGAAAATAAGTATGTGATTGGGGAGTGAAACCTCTCTGAAGCCACTTTCAGCCATTCCTAGAAACTATGGTCAGTTTCCAGCCTGACTTCCTTTCAGATAAAAATGTAATGCTGTGCTATCCATTAGAGGATAAGAAATACGTGCTTTTAATTATGGATTTTCATCGTAATTGGTTGCTTTCGGTTACTTAATTAACCAAATAGGCATGAGTTAGATTTTGCTCATTAAATCTTAATGCCAGCTGGTTGTTAAAGACTGTCAGTTCCAAAGGTGCTAGGCTTCAACTGAGAAAGCCCTTCACAGGAACCGATAGCAAAAACATGGCAGCGCTTCTTAACTGTCAGGATAGGGTGTAGGTGAGACGAGGTTTGGAGATAATTAAATTCACTGAACAGCCGGTGGTGATTTGTCTTTTTTTACGTGCAGCTTTCATTCTGATCCATATCATATTTACATGGAAGTAAGTTTTTCCCCACTGAATTAAGTATGTTGTAAGCCTAATAGCTTTAGTACCACATTTTGCACTAAACTGTACATTTACATACCACTAATGTCAGTGGGAGTTAGACGTGCCAAACTTTTCTGGACTGAGTTCTTTTTGATTTTATTTTCCCCTACTTTGTATGCAAAAGTGGGAAACAGTTTGCCAATCATGCAGAAATCAATATGGCTTTCTTTCTAACAGTAAAAAAAAAACCCATCACAGGCGACTGAAGTAAACAATGCATCCTTAATTTTAAACCGCCCTTCATCAAAGAAATATTAGGGTGGTGTACAAAATGAGATTTCAAAATGGTCCTATAATCACAAAAACAAAATGAGATGCAATCACAAGTCAATTTAAAAGGCAGTGAAATATAAAAGGACAAACTAACCAACTAAAAATGCCCAGGCAAGCAAAACATTTTTAATTTGGTGCCCAAAAGTAGTAAAATTGACATCGGTTATGGTGAGGGGTGTTCCACAAGTAGGCACTACAGCAGAGTAGGTTCTCTTCCCTGCTCACACGTAAGGGGCTTTGAGGAGAACAATGTTAATAATGTTAAGAATTATGCCTGTTTTAATACCTTTATTAAACTGGGATATTCTACAACACTGATGGATCTTGAACTTGTTTTGGTTGTTAGTTCTTAGCATAATTGTGTTCATTCCATGTCTTCAACTTTGATGATGAAGAAAATAATGAACATGGCCTTTTCTTTTAGCAATGAGTGATAATTGTTTGTATAGCTGTAAAGTAGGTTCTAACTGATGCCTTCTTCAGTCGCTACTCACATAGAGGGCACTCATGTGTAAATGGAGTGGGCTACACAGCTGGCCCTGGCCCTTACGTTGTGCAGCTGGGCAAATTAAACTATGGAATTTGCTACCACAAGATGTAGTGATGGCCATCAATTCGGATGGCTTCAAAAGGGAATTTGATAAATCCCTGGAGGAGAAGGCTATCAAGGGCTACTAGTCTTGATGACTAGTCTTGATAGCCATCAACCTCCAGTATCAAAGGCAGCAAGCCTATATACACCAGTTGCACATGTATCCTGCTTGTTGATTGCTGACTTGACAGCTGGTTGGCCACTGCGTGAACAGAATGCAGGAATAGATGGACCTTTGGATTGATCCAGCATGGCTCTTCTTATGTATGTATGTATGTATGTATGTATGACACACACACACACCATCCACAGACTGAATGAGCACATCAGAAGAGGAAAATGTAGGTGTTCTACATGATTAGGATCCTTGCAAGATTTGGGGTTCTGATTATGTTGGGAGCCTCCACATTGGAGCTGATTAAGGGGCAGGACAAGCAGTGCAATCTCGACTTACAACCCTGAAAGTCACATGGTTAGAGGGATTAAGGGCATAATCCTATGCATGTTTAGACAGACAAAAGAAAGAAAGAAAGAAAGCCCTACTCCCAGAATTCCCTAGTCAGCATGACTGGGTGGGAAATGCTCTGAGTTGTATGACTTTTTTCGGACTAAGCATGCATAGAATTGCACCCTAAATGTGCACTGAAACTCCAGTAAGTCCTTAAGGAGGGAGCAGATAAAGAGTGAAGAAGTGGCAGAAGAAGGGTGCTTAACCCTTTCCCAACCCACTGCTTTTCTGCTTGGAACTACTCATAATCTGTTTTCTCCTCCAGTCCACAGGCCAGCTCTAGGTCGTTATCACACGCGCAGTTTTTAAGCACACCCACCTCGACTTTGCTCTACTTCTTCAGCGCTGGACTCGCATGACATCGTCATGCTGTCATGCTGCTCTCTTGCCCTGAGGTCGCCGTTTTTAGTTTCTGTTTTGATTTATCCCTGAACGGGCAAAGTCCGAAACAGGCAAAATTCAACAGGCCGAGGTATCGCAGCAGTACCGACCACGTGTGAATCAAAACGCTAGACTCGCATAGGAAACGGTAGGGGAACCCGCAGAAGCAATCCGGGGGGAAAATAGTAGATGTGATAAAGCTCCTGGTAATAGGTACCTGGTGCCATCTGTCCATGGTTTTTCCTCATGTTGAGTTACCGCAGAGTTAGTAAGAACATGGTTTCCCTGCCACAAGATATTTTATCCTTCACTTTGATATGTAAACCCAGCTTTTGTAATTCTAAAGATGGAGGTTGTGATTTTTTAAAGGAAACCACTGATTTAAAGCTAAACAGTTGGTTAAAGTAAAGAATATAAATGGGATAGTGCCTTGGTTGAATTCCCAGCGTCTATTGTAAAGAGGCAAAGCACATATCCTCTTAGAGATGACTGAATTATTTATTGTACAGAGTAAGTAAATGAGGTTACAAAGTCACAAATGCTTTTTTTCTTCCAGCCAGCCATGATAATTACATATTTCATCCACAGTATTCCAGACTAGGAGGTGGGGGGTGGGCAGGTTGCATCCTTTGTTAATGTAAGTTTCTAAAAGCAGTTACTAACTGGAGGGAGATAAGAAATGTAATTTCAAAGATGTCTATCAGCTTTGCAACAGGAATTTCAAGAACATATTTGTGAACAGTAGCAATGCAGCAACATCTTGAAGATAACTTAGGCTGGGCAATTCGGATGTTATGAAAAATACTCCTTTCTCCCTGCAATCCTCCCTTTGCTGTTTTATCAAAATGTTTTATTGAGTGTGTGTGTGTGCATTTAATTCCAATGACAAAAATTATTTTTCTGGCAAAGCCAGGCCCAAATGTTATTTCTTGTCAAATCAGTGTTTTGAAATAAATTGTCAGTTTATATTGTTTCCACATCCAGTGTCATATTTACTTCCTTATTTTATTTTAAGTAAATACTGCAAAACAAATGTTAGTTTCATTTCAGTTAAAGGACATGCATTTTATTACTACATTTTATATTAATGGTTATTCAGCTTGATGTTTAAAATTCTAAATTGTATAATTTAAAATTTCCCATGAAGAACCCCCCCCCCCCAAAAAAAAAACACCCAGCTTCCTATCAATTTGGCTGTTTGGGATGGAATTTTATGTCCACAATTTCAGAAATAGACATTTTTAGTAGGGGTGTGCACGCCAAAAAATAACATTTTTTATCCTTATCGTCATTTTGGACCAAAAAGATTATTGTCTTCATTCATATCGCAGGTGGTTCGTATCGTCTTCACGATAATTATAGTTAAAAAACGATATTTTTGGCGGAAAGGAAAAAATGCCTATAACTTCTGTATTTTAAAAGTTAGAGGCTTGAAACTTGATCACACTGCTTCTGGAGTATGCCTAAGTATTTGTATGAAATTTGAGATTGATCCCTCCAACCCTTGATTTTATATGATTTTTTTAAAGATCGTTTCCATTCTGACAGGTCTGGAGAGCTGTCATTCTGATGTCAGAACAGAAACAGAAATGATCTTTAATAAATTCATATAAAATCGAGAGTTGAGAATCATGTGCTCTGATGCCATGATTCTGACACTTATACTGTGGAGGAGGAGGAGAATGATGGATGCAGTGAGTTCTGCTGGTACTACAAAGCCCTTGAATGCTGATACTGGACAACAGCTTCCTGCCTGTAGTAGTAGATTACAAGATGTGAGGGAAGTAGGGGACATTAGCATTGCCATTTGAGGCCACTAAATCCATTAGATAACACCATCTCTATACTCAGCCCATTCCTGCATGTCTGCAAGATGTACTTTAAGCAGCTTTATCCTGTTTTTCATTTCTGTTTTGACTACAGTTTGTGGGTGTGAGCATTCCTTTTCTTGGGCTAATGCCTGTGTGAGTTGTTGATTGCATTATGCTGTTGATCCAGTCATGTCGCTATTAGCAACCAAGAGCATGACACTGCAAGCTCTCCCAGGCTGACATTTGCTCCAAGACATCTGGGTTAATTTAGGTCTTAGTCTGGTGTGTATATGTGTGTGGATGGCTTAGGCAAAACCATTCAGGTACGCAAATATTTGATTAAACATTTCTAAATTTGGTCGGCAATTTTTGAATTGTGCTGCTGTGTAGAAGCTATAAACACTGTCACTCACTTTTTTTTTTAGAGTGAGTTAAGTATTTAGGGAAAGATTAACAGTACAGTCATGGAGAGCCAAGTGACTTGGACTACATCCAATGCACTTGGATAATTAGAGGCTCAGATGAACAAGGGGTGAAGACAGATGAAGCATTGTGTCAGCAGTCATAGCGGGGACCTCACCCATAGTGTGAAACTGCCCTCGCAAGTGGTGGCACATACACACTCCCAGTTGAATGCTGGATCGAAAATGAGTTTGAACTTTCCTCTTGTACATCAGATTTTCAATATTTCTCTCCCCTTTTTAAAAAGATAGACATACACAGTAATATATAAATATAATTATATTTTCTTTACCAAAAAAAAATCAAATAAATTACTCCAGGTATGGAGTAATGGAAGGTATGTGTGGAAGGTATGTTGGTGATATAATGGGCACTAGCCAGTAGGCACTCATAATACAGGCCTCCTCCACACGGGGCGTTTAATGAGCCTTGAAGGCTCATTATAAATTTTACCTACACACGAGCGGAGCGCAAAACGGGCGTAGAGGCGCGTTATCTCCCGGATTATGCGCATTATCGAATGCGCGTTAAATAGCGACTTTTATTTTGCGGCGGGATGTAAAGCGCGTTATGACCATGTGTACAGTTTTTCAGTGAAGCGCATTTTCGGAGAGGTGTGAGCAGGTAGAGGGCGGGTTTTGACGAGATGGGCGGGGAGAGGGAAGGGATTTCCGGCGGGAGATTTGAAAAAAAGCCCTCAGGTTATGCGCAGCCGCGTGGGTGTGCTCACCCAACGGTTTGGCTGGAGGCGCAGGTGTGGTCGCGCGCCTATGCATATAAGCGCGTGCGCGCGATCCGACCGTTGACCTCATTTAACTTCGCGACGCCAGAGAGACTGCATCCTGATTTATTTCCTCTACACCTTTTCCACCTACCGAAATGGCTGCTCCAGGAAGGGGAGTTTCTTGGAAAAAGGCAGAGATTCTCGACCTTCTGGACATTTTTGGGGAGCAGAAAGTTCAAGCTCAACTGAATGCCAGCCATAGGAACCTCGATGCCTATGAATCCATTGCTCAGGAAATGCAAAGAAGGGGCCATATCCGTACAGCGAAGGAGTGCAGGACCAAGGCAAAGGCAATGAGGCAGGAATATCGCAGGGTCGTGAATCATAATTCACGATCAGGAAATGATGCTGCCACCTGCCCCTTTTTTGAGGAGCTTCATAGCATTTTTCGGGGGGATGCTACTATTCAACCAAATCGCGTGGGCAGGAGTCTGAACATCCATCGTGTCCAAGCACCTGCTGCTGCTCCCCCAGTAAGTTCCCCCCTGGCTTTCCCGCTCTCAGAAGGCTCAGAAGAACTGTTCAGCAGTGAACTTCAAACAATAGATGTGGAGGACTACCTTGGAACGCCCTACTCTCCCGGAGGTACATTGATTGTAATTGCCATTTTTTAAAAAATCTCGTTCTTCCTTCTATTTCATGCCTATAGCTCACATCTGATGTTTTCCCCTTTTAGAATTGGAGACACCAGAAGATATTGGAAACGAAGAACCTGAAGGTATAGACTGTTTCTTTTGTTGGGTTGGGAAGACTCTTAACTTTACAACTTAATATTGTGTTCCATGGAATAAAAAATTGTATTCTAAAATGGGGCAGGCAGATGCGGGTGAGCGGGTGGGGCAGGAGAGGGCAGGAGAGATCTCCTCTAGCTACCCAGCGTTTCTCTGGTCTCTCCAGGGCGGGGGGGAAAAAGGATAAGGGGCAGGCAGCCATTTTGAACAACCACCCCCATTTCAAAAGGAGGGAGGTTTGTGATTGTGCCTATTGATGAAACCTCCTAAAAGCTCTTCTTTTTCTGCCACAGCAGGAGCCTACAGAAGCAGCAGTACCACCAGTGCATCGGAATCCATTGAGCAAGCAGATTTGAGGGCCAGAAATCTCCAGCAGCATCCTGCAGCAGCAGCACCGAGTAAGTACAGGCCTAGCTAATTTCTGAGGTCAGACATCATGGAAGGAAGGGAGTTCCCAATGATCTAGGCTGGGTTTATGGGGGGGGAGGGGGAAAGGGGGGCATTGGACACAACATTGTGGTGCATGGGACCAGAAATTGTGGTCTATGGGAGGGATTCCCGCCTTTTTCTCTACAGCAGTTAAAGTTACATGAGCCCTGACCTCCTTTTCATGTGGTCAGCCTAGGCAGGCAGCCATTTTGAACACACAAACAACCCCCCCCTATTTAAAATGGAGGTTTGTGATTGTGCCTATTGGAATGAAACCTCCTAATAGCTCTTCTTTTTCTTCCACGGCAGCCTACAGAAGCAGCAGTACCACCAGTGTGTCAGAAACCAGTGAGCACGCAGATTTGAGGGCCAGAAATCTCCAGCAGCATCCTGCAGCAGCACCGAGTAAGTATAGGGCTATGTCAATGAAACCTCCTAAAAGCTCATCTTTTTCTGCCATGGCAGGAGCCTCCAGAAGCAGCGGTACCACCAGTGCGTCAGAAACCAGTGAGCATGCAGATTTGAGGGCCAGAAATCTCCAGCAGCATCCTGCACCAGCACCACCGTGTAAGTACTGGGCTAATTTCTGGGGTGCATGGGACCAGAAATTGTGGTCTATGGGAGGGATTTCAGCCTTTTTCTCTACAGCACTTAAAGTTACATGAGCCCTGACCTCCTTTTCATGTGGTCACTGTAGTATACTGCCTGCAACTTTAACTGTGGTGATGAAGAGGGAATTTCACCAGGTGCTGCATGCATACAAACGGCACCGGCTGAAATTCCTTTTTCTCTACAGCACTTAAAGTTACATGAGCCCTGACCTCCTTTTCATGTGGTCACTGTAGTATACTGCCTGCAACTTTAACTGTGGTGATGAAGAGGGAATTTCACCAGGTGCTGCATGCATACAAACGGCACCGGCTGAAATTCCCTTTTCTGTACAACTGTTAAAGTTACATGAGCCCTGACCTCCTTTTCATGTGGTCAGCCCTGACCTCCTTTTCATGTGATCAGCCTAGGCAGGCAGCCATTTTGAACACACAAACAACCCCCCCCCCTATTTAAAATGGAGGTTTGTGATTGTGCCTATTGGAAGACTCTTAACTTTACAACTTAATATTGTGTTCCATGGAATAAAAAATTGTATTCTAAAATGGGGCAGGCAGATGCGGGTGAGCGGGTGGGGCAGGAGAGGGCAGGAGAGATCTCCTCTAGCTACCCAGCGTTTCTCTGGTCTCTCCAGGGCGGGGGGGAAAAAGGATAAGGGGCAGGCAGCCATTTTGAACAACCACCCCCATTTCAAAAGGAGGGAGGTTTGTGATTGTGCCTATTGATGAAACCTCCTAATAGCTCTTCTTTTTCTTCCACAGCAGCCTACAGAAGCAGCGGTTACACCAGTGCGTCGGAAACCAGTGACCACGCAGATTTGAGGGCCAGAAATCTCCACCATCCTGCAGCAGGAGCGAGTAAGTACAGCCGATGTTATTTGCTTGATAAAGTTTCAGTCCTGCAATTCTTATAAATGTGTGAAAGGACATTCTCATCTTCAGGATGAGGGTGCGAGAGAACCCATGGTACAGGCTGGACATGTAATAAATGATTTTTAAACACACTAAACTTTGCCCTTTCCCTTCAGGTACAGATGAAGGAAGGAGACATCCCATCCAAAAGTCAGCACTCTCGCCTGCAACGCGCCTGGAAATGGCCAGAAACAGAAGACCCCCACGCAGCAGGGACACAGACCGCATTCTGGAGCATGCCTCTGCACACAACGCAAACCTCTTGCAGATGCATGAGCAGATGTTGCAGAAAAATGACCAGATGTTGGACTATTTGAAAACAGAAGATGCAAGGGACCAAAGAAATCAAGATGCCCTTCTCAGAATTCTAGAAAGACAATGTGTCACGATGGAGAAGCTGGTGACGGTGGTGCAACAGGAAGAACCGGGAAGATCAACCCATACAGCCAACCCATCATCTACTACTAGCCATGGAAAACGCCAGCCAATAAAAAGACGGTTGGCTATTGACAGTATGGAGGGGACCAGCTCTAAGCCAAATGACTTAGGTGGGAACTCAGGAGAGGGTGAGGGGAGAAAATGCCTGGCTAAGAAGAAACGTAAAGTCAGGGTGCAACACCCCCAGTCTGCCCAGTTGCAAAATCCCCAGAATGACATTTTAACCAAAGACTTGGACGAATCACTGCTCCCGTGCTCCCATACAGTACCCCCACAGCGCTCATCATCACCACTTCAAGGTGAGCCAAGCATAAAGCGCACGGCACGGGAGGTAAAAAAACCCTTAAAGTTCTCCCCTTAGAATACATGATTTATGTTATTGTTAATAATTTGCTGTTAATTATGGTTTTTTTTGCTGTTATTTATGTAATTGTTATTTGATGTTATTTATGTAATTGTTATGTTATTTGCTGTTAATTATGGTATTTTTTGCTGTTATTTATGTAATTGTTATGTTATTTGCTGTTAATTATGGTTTTTTTTGCTGTTATTTATGTAATTGTTATGTTATTTGCTGTTAATTATGGTATTTTTTGCTGTTATTTATGTAATTGTTATGTTATTTGCTGTTAATTATGGTATTTTTTGCTGTTATTTATGTTGTATTTAACCATTAAAATATAGTTTTCATATCTCACTGTGTGGTTGGGACTGTGCTTCCTATCTATTATTAAAACAGTTAGGCATCCCTCCTTAATACTGCACCAACCTGAAAATGCTAAGGAAAACCAAAACAATGTTTTAGTAACAAAAATAAAGATTTAGTTTTTTAAACAAATATTATTTTCAACTATTTACAATATTATTTTCAACTATTTACAATTTATTGAGGATCTTGTCCAACTTTTCCTCCATGGAGGACATGCGATTCTGCATGCCTCCAACGGCTGCCTCAAGCCTCTCCAGCCGCTCCTGAGTGGGAACTGCATGGGATGGTAAGGAAAAAAAAATGTTTAAAATCATATAATACAACCAACAGAAAAACATTTCAAGATGTACTACTCAATGACATTGGCTATTCAATGCGATTCAATTTACAGGAATGTGAATATAGTTTTTCTTTTTTTAATTAAAAATTTAAACCATTAGTCCTGTACTGTACAATAGGGTGACCACATAAAATCCAGGTCGGTTAAACTGTTGTGATGAAGAGGGGATTTCACCAGGAACTAATTGCATACAAATGACACTGGCTGAAATTCCCTTTTCTCTACAACTGTTACAGATACAGGAGCCCTGACCTGGATTTTATATGCTCAATGTACTCTACATTATACAAAGCAATGGAACTTCTATTACCTGCTGGAGACACAGCAGCAGGTGAGACAGGTGGGGGTGCATTCTCCTCTTCCTCCTCTTCCTGCACCTCCTCCTCCACCTCCTCCGCAGACGGCGATGGCGATGGACTGAGTATCCCTTCAAAATTGGAAAAAAAATGTTATTTTAAGTTTCTATCATGGTGTTCCCCGCCTCGATCCGTTGGGAGAGTCTATTAATTAATAAATAAATACATATATCATTACAATTATTAATATTAATAATATTATTAAAGTACGCTGGGCAAAAATAGTATTCCTAATTAATCTGGCTTGCATTTAACTTACGTGCCCTTCTGCGGAGGGTCATCCGAGGAGGAGAAGGAGGAGAAGGAGGAGGAGGAGGAGAAGTCCCCCCAACCTCCTCCACTTCGGGAGACGGAGCCGCCTCTTCCGCCCTCCTGTTTTGGGCTAAGAAAAAGAGGGAAGGGAAAAAGGGAAATAACATTAAAATGTGGAAGGGTCCCTGAAGGGCATCTAGTCCCACCCCAAGATGAATGCTGGAATCCACCTTAAAGCCTCATTGTGTCAGGGGTCATTGTTTTTGGGGCATTCCCCCCCCCCCAACCTGCACATCCACCAGAGAATACACAATGAGCAGTGGGCAGAATCACCAGCACACAGGGCTCCTGAAGGGCATCTAGTCCCACCCCACCCAAGATGTATGCTGGAATCCACCTTAAAGCCTCATTGTGTCAGGGGTCATTGTTTTTGGGGCATTCCCCCCCCCCAACCTGCACATCCACCAGAGAATACACAATGAGCAGTGGGCAGAATGCTAATGCACTCACTCACCTGCAGTCAGCCTCTCCTCCGGGGTTGGTCTCCCCGCCTTCCGCCACAGCTCCCGGAATTGACCGAAGTAGGGAGGACGCTGACGGAAGGGGGGATGCTCCCCATGGGCAGCAATGGCCCGAAAGAAGCCCGCCTTGACGTACTTAAACTTTGTCCGACACTGCAGGGCAGTGCGGACAAAGTTGTTCATTTGCAGAGCAGCAGCCGCCCTCCTAAACAGCCTCATAGTCGGGAGGCTGCTGCTCCGCACAATCCTTCCCACGAGGGAGGATTGGAGGAGGAAGGCCAACAATATGCGGACCTCCGCATCACTCCAATACCTCCCTCTTGGCATCTTGAAGGATTGTGAGGAAGTGTAGGCCTCACTTCCGGTTTGCGATGTTTCCGCGGACCGGTTTAGCGGTTGCGCGCATGCGCGCGGAACCGTCAAACCACCATTCCCGAACCGCGCGTAAGTGATTAAACACTGTCGCGTTTGTTCGGAGCAGTGGGAAAGTTACCAGATGTGTTTTGGGTGTCCTGAATGTACCTTTGGGTGTCCTGAACTGAAAACCTGAGAATGTTAGTGACTAGATGGTACTATGTTATTCTCAAAAAAACAACCCTGTGAGGTAGGCATGGATGGGCTGTGGTCCTGTTACTTGCCCTTCTGCAATGTTCACTGTACTGCATATGTGTGTTGGGTTACCTGAAGTCTTATTGTCTAGGAATACTACTATCAACATTGTTTGAAAGTTGTAGGAACATATTTTATTTAGGATAAGCATTTTTAAAATAAGCACTTTTTAATATGGCAACAACAATTTTGGGTGTCCTGAATGTACCTTTGGGTGTCCTGAACTGAAAACCTGAGAATGTTAGTGACTAGATGGTACTATGTTATTCTCAAAAAAACAACCCTGTGAGGTAGGCATGGATGGGCTGTGGTCCTGTTACTTGCCCTTCTGCAATGTTCACTGTACTGCATATGTGTGTTGGGTTACCTGAAGTCTTATTGTCTAGGAATACTACTATCAACATTGTTTGAAAGTTGTAGGAACATATTTTATTTAGGATAAGCATTTTTAAAATAAGCACTTTTTAATATGGCAACAACAATTTTGGGTGTCCTGAATGTACCTTTGGGTGTCCTGAACTGAAAACCTGAGAATGTTAGTGACTAGATGGTACTATGTTATTCTCAAAAAAACAACCCTGTGAGGTAGGCATGGATGGGCTGTGGTCCTGTTACTTGCCCTTCTGCAATGTTCACTGTACTGCATATGTGTGTTGGGTTACCTGAAGTCTTATTGTCTAGGAATTGTAGGAACATATTTTATTTAGGATAAGCATTTTTAAAATAAGCATTTTTTAATATGGCAACAACAATATGGCAATATGGCAACAACAATTTCAGCATAGAAAATAAAATTAACAGCATTTACAACAGCATTTAATTTGACATTGAAAGAAACATAGTTGAAAGTCACATTATTATGAACATACATCTCATAACAATATCTAATTACTAACAGCAATGTAAAAGAAAAATCAGCAAAGAAAATAAAATTAACAGCATTTGCAACAGCATTGCATTACACATTGAAAGAAACATACGTTACTTTGAAGTCACTGAACATCTCAAAACAGCAATGTAAAAGCGAAATCAACATAGAAAATAAAATTCACATATTCTAAAGGGATTGTCTATAAGTAGTCTCATTTCCTAATGCAGCTTCTTCTTGATGAAAAAAGAATAAACACAGTCAGTGCTGCCTGGAGCGGGACTTGGCTTTTGCTTGAAGAATGGAATGAATGATCCAGAAAAAGGAAGCGGTTGCCTTCTGGTCTGGTCACATCACAGAGGTTCCACACGACACCGTCTTTGATCCCCTGCAGTTCTCTCTATGCTATGTTCTAAGGGAAATTTAGAGATGGATTGTTTTAGCATAGGATGTAATAACAATATCCCACCCTCTACACATTCATTCATTCATTCATTCTCAGGCCATGAAGCCTTTATGCGGAAACTTTCCTGATTTGTTTATGCACTTTCCTTATTGGTTTATGCTTCTAGCAGGTCTTGACACATGCTTCCTTCCTGTGACTTGCTGAAATAGAGTAAATAGAGTAAAGTTAGGGAAAACATGGCTTACACAAGTTTGGCACAGGGGTTTGGCACTGAACACTCACCTCCCTAGGGGTTCTGCCCACGCAGAGACCAAAGCATGCCTCTTAAGGCATCTCTGACCTTTTCCCCAGCAGCCTTTTCTTGAATTTCCTCATGCCCCATTGGCAGCGGGGCACCCAGGGTTGCCAGTTCAATTTGCCTTGCTTCGTGGAGATCCAATGCAACATCATGTCCTTGACTTTCACAAATGTTGTGTAGAATGACACAGGCAGATATCACAGAAATGACGTTTTCTTCAGCGAGTTCTATCCTGGACGACAGGCATCTCCACCGTGCTTTTAACCTTCCAAAGGAACATTCAACAACATTCCTCGCCCGTGACAGACAGTGGTTGAAATGTTGCTTTTGCTGGTCCAGGGCTCCGCCGTAAGGTTTCATCAGCCACTTCCGAATGGGGTAAGCGGAATCAGCCACCACCAGTGGAGGAATCTGCACGTCATTAACAGTAATGGTAGGGTTCCCTGGGATGAAGACACCAGCTTCCATGGCCTCAAAGAACGCAGAGTTCCTGAAGACATGGGCATCGTGATTTCTCCCACTCCAACCTATTTCCACATCCATGAATCGCCCACGGTGGTCCACTGTGCCTTGAAGGAGCATGGAAAAAAAGCGTTTCCGGTTTATGTAGTCAGGGCCTTGCCTAGGAGGACAGGCAATTTCAATGTGACATCCATCTGTGGCTGCAACACAATGAAAGAAGCCCAGTTTGGAAAATCCACTCATGATCTGAGAGAGAAAACATAAATAATGGAAAATAAATCATTACTGCTTCATCGGCTGGCATGCTTGAGATACAATGATCAAGTTCCATTTGGCCACCTATATAACAGCCTAGCCCATCTTTTCCTATCCCAAATAATAAAAAACAAGACTCACCTCTGGAACATTGCCAAGGCAAACTGTTTTTCTCAGAAGCGCATGCTCCATGGCTAGGCAGACCTCCACAACGATCATGGCTGCCGTTGTTCTACCGATCCCAAATTGCTGAGCCACCACCCGGTAACCACCAGGATTTGCTAGCCTCCATATACAGATGGCCACGCGCTTCACCATTGGAATGGCTTCCCTCATGTTCGTATTGCGACGTTCTCGAAATGGCCGAAGATGGTCTGCAATCTGGAAAAGGGTTGCTCTGGTCATCCTAAAGTTCTCTAGCCACTGCTCATCACCCCAGAGGGCTAGAACATCGTTTTCCCACCAGTCACGACTCCTGGGGAAGCACCACCATCTTCTTGGTCTCTGTTTTTTCATCAAAGGAACATATAATAAATTCTCTTGGAGTCTATCTTGTTGGAGTCTTAAAAGATAAGAGTTGTTCTCTTGGAGCCTTCTCATGATGATTCGTCTTCTTCTTCTTCTCCGTTGAATCGTTCTCCTTAGGCAAGTCAATGTAACGTGCATATTTGCGATCAGAAGTTGAATCGCATAAATGAGGGAACGAGAAATCGAGGTAGGAGCCATCTCGCCTTCTCTTCCCGTCCAGCTCAAAATGGCGTTTCAGAAAGAGAAAAGGGGAACCAAACTTGCTTCTCTGGTGTCGCCTAGGTAAATGAACTCAAGGGTCGACGAAACTCAGATCACGTGCTTGTATGCATATGCTCGCGCGCGAAGGTGCGCGTAACCTGAAGGCATTTTTTCCCCCCGCTCAGCTCTGCCCTCTCCCCCCTCCCATCTCGTTGCCAGGTAACCCGAAATTACGTAGGCAGGCAGGTACATTCCTGTGGGTGGAGTACAGGAAGGGAGGGCTGGGAAAGGGGTTGGCTCTGATCACGTGCTTGTATGCATATGCACGCGCGCGAAGGTGCGCGTAACCTGAAGGCATTTTTTTCCCCCCGCTCAGCTCTGCCCTCTCCCCCCCTCCCATCTCGTTGCCAGGCAACCCGAAATTACGTAGGCAGGCAGGTACATTCCTGTGGGTGGAGTACAGGAAGGGAGGGCTGGGAAAGGGGTTGGCTTTAGGCAAAAAGCGAATTAAAATGTCTGTTTCCTCCTCCCGAAGCCCCGCATGTGAACAATTAAAACGCGCGTCGGAGAAAAGCGATAATGCGCTTCAACGCCTCTCGCTGCCTCCCGTGCAGAGGGATGAGGCGTAAATGCGCCTCCGCGATAGTGCGCATAATACCACAAACGGGCGCAAAAGCGCATCCTTGTGGAGGGGGCCACAATCAGTGTCAGAAGAGAAATCAGCTTCTCCCCATCTCATGCTGAAAACCTGTAGAAATGGGATCTGATCTGAATGGGGGGAAATGTGTGTGTGTTAAGGAGGACAGCAAAGGTGTTCCCAAACACCCTTTCCCACTCTTAAAACATGTCCTTTACTCAGGATTGCTATGGATACAGTATTACATGTATACAGGGAACTCAGAATGGTGCTGCTACTATTAATGTTACCACGGGTATTTATTATGCAACCCAACTATGTGCTGGACAAAGTATAAAATAGAGAAGTGATGTGGTTTCTGCCAACATTACATGGACAAGGCAGGGTGAGGAGAGGGAATGGTTTACAGGGAAAACCAGATGGTACTGGAAGAACAAGCAAGGAGAGGCTGGTCCAAGAAACGCTTTGCAGAAAGATGTGCCTTGAGGAAGTTCTTTTTTTTAAAAAAAGTGGCTACAGAGAGAAGGGGAAGGAGCTGTTCGAGTCGCAGGGGCCAACGTGGCAAAAAGCATGGAGATGGGAAGGGGAGAGTAGAACGCTAGCTTATATGTTTGTTTTAAAACACGGCCTGGCAACAGTTATCCATGCTTTGGTTACATCATGGTTAGGCTATTGCAATGCACTCTACATGGGGTTACCCTTGAAGAGTGTCTGGAAGTTTCAATCGGTGCAAAATGTAGCAGCTAGGCTGCTGCTAACCAGTACATGGTATTGTGATTACACACTGAAAGATCTATACTTGTTGCCAATTGTTTGCCAGACTGAATTCAAGGTGTTGGTGTAAACTTTTAAAGCTCTAATGGGCTTAGGGTCTAGTTACCTGAAGGACACCCTCGCTTACAGAGACTTGCTTGTCAAGCACACTGGAAAGGGCTTTCTCCTGTGTTACTCCCAAATTCTGGAATGCCCTCCCTTTGGAAATGCAACTGGTTTCCACTCTGCAGTGTTCAGGAAGGGGCTTAAGACACACCTATGCCTGTTATAGTTTTTAACATTGTTTTTACTGTTTTATCTTTTTCTCTGACTATAGGTTTTGTGATTTTGGCATTTTGTAAACTGCCTTGATTGTTCTAGGAGGGCGGTATATAAATGCTATATATATATATTAGGATAATAGATTTTTCAACATCTATTAGCCATGACATCTAAATATAACGTCCATGTACAAAGGCAGCATGGTTCTGAATATGAGATGCTGAGGATGAACCACAAACAATGGCTACTGCCTTCTTAGTACACAGAAATGTCAGAAACAGGGCTATGGCCGTTATCACACGCATGGTTTTAAGCACACTCACTGCGACTTTGATCCACTTCTTTAACATGGGACTTGCATGACGTCGTCCCCCTCGTGCTCGCGCCCTGAGTGCTCCATTTTTGGTTTCTATTTGGATTTAACCCTGAACGGGCAAAGTCCGTTTCAGGCTAGTTCAGGCAAGTTCAACAGGCTGAGCTGAGGTATCGGAGCAAAACCGACCATGTCTGATTCAAAACACTAGATTTGCATAGGAAACGGAGGGGGAACCTGCAGAAGTAATCCAGGGTTGGGGGAAAATGGTACGTATGATAAAGGCCTACATGGACCTTGGTCTCTGATCCAGCAAGACAATTCTTATGACTATAACAATGAGGTCCTATAGTAAATGGCCTTCGATGGAGTGGCTAACAAAGATGGAAGAGGCTTTCAGAGGAAGAGAGCTGAGAGGAGGAAGAAGAGGACTGGAGCTTGAATGCAGTAACAAAATAGACAGAACAACAAATGGTAAAAATGGAAGAGAAACTTTGTTTTAAGAATGAATTCTGAATCTGCTGAAGAGGAGAGATACAGTTGCAGAAATGGTGAGACTTCCCAAGTGAATTAGAAAGGCTGGCTGAGATGACTATAGTTCTGCTGTCTATCCATTGTTCTTGATTGCATTAGTAACACTTAAAGATTCTACTTGGTTCAAGTTTAAACTTGATTCTAAGACTCCCTTCACCAGCAAATGTCTGCCTAAGATAAGGCAAGGTGCTGTCCCAGTGCAACACTACAAAACCAATAGCTTATTAAATAAGGCACTCTATATACACTCAGAGATACTCTCTCTATTATTATTTTACCTTCAAGGAATCTGTTTTCAGTACAAGAGCCACAGCTGTTAAGAAGCCTGCAATCCCAAATAAGCCTTATTTAATAGAGAGAGTACCTCTGAGAATACAAAACTTCCTTTTCAGAGATTAGGAGGCAGGGATTCCAGGTAGTTCCAACACCTCTCTCACTCACATTTTAAAACATCCTAGAAAAAAATGTTTAAGATTGGGGGTATCAGTTAAAAACCATGGGTGCCTATATGCAACGATTTGACATGAAGCTATCATTATCTTTTAACATGTGAAAATTAGAGAGAGAAAGTACATAAGGTGATAAAAGTCTGGAAGAAGACAATCCAATCTTTGCAGCTCGCCAACCCTTTTATCTGTTCAAAAACCAAAGAATGCCAATTACCAGACAAGTTAATGAATACAATGCATAGATGATCCAGAATCATTGCCATGAGCTGGCTGTATGTTAAAAGGAGTGAGGAGCTTGCTTACTTTCCCAAGAATTCTGGGACTGAGAAGTTTCCACTTCCAGACCCAGATAATTAAATATGACCATCTGTCTACAGAAAGACCTGCACGCCTTCTTATCCATTGCTTGAGCATGTTTGCTGAATGGGGATCGTTTTCTGGAATGTTGATCAATCGTGGGAAATGAATGTGAAGGCAGTGTTTCCCCCCCTCACATAAGCGTGTTATGGTCTAAACACAAAGGCTTCATACTTATATTTAAACCTGAAAATGAGCAAACATGGGCGTTCCCATGTGATATTTCCTGTAGTGGAATTATTTGCTGTTAGTCACATGTGATGACTGATAATCTTGGTCTTCATGTGTTTGGTCATACATAATGATAGGTATACAGAAGTGGGCTATCAGTAAAGATGAAGAGGGTGGAGCCCTGGCTGTGTCTTGCCTGTGTGTCAAACACATGTGGTCTGGTTTTTAATCTTTTGGGCTTTTGTTACATAGGAATCTCACAAACAACAGATGAGGTGGAAAACTTATGTCTTGACTATATACCACATCATACAGCAGAAGGGTGCTTGCATGATGGAATGCTCTCACAAAAGCAGGGGGAGGGGGAAATCCTACTTATAGAGCTTTTTGACATGAGGCTGCTAATTGCTATATCTACTTTTGGTTTTGTCGCAGAATTGAGATCTGAGCTCCACACAAAGAGTTTTTCCTTTCCTGCCTTTCCACTACATAATCTCTAAGTGGAACTGTGCTATAGCAGAATAGTGCAAATACAGAAGTAGAAACACCGCTTTCAGAAATAATACCCCATTTCCCCAGTCTAAAAAGAACCCAGGAAAGTGCTCTGTGGAAAAACAAACAAACAAACAAACAAACATAAAAATCCAGAAACAAAACTGGAGGATCATAGCATTGTTTAAAGACTCCAGAAACAACCGTGAGTAAGGAATCACGAGCACACAATAAATGCCTTGTGTAGAAAAGCTCATAGTGAACTAACATGACAGAAAAAGACTACCTTTCTCCCTGACCTCTAGGCCCCTTTCAGTCAGTTATTCATTCCATGCAGAATAAATGTGTCTAGCAGGTTCCTCCTCCGATCTACATACAGTCATGAGAATGTATGTATTCAAGCATTCTAATGGACATGCAGGCAAGTCGAAGGGTGGAGTTGGCTGCCACTATACTGCCCCAAGATACTGGTGTTCATTCTACACAGTGTGAGCAATGGAAATGGTTTTGAGATTTCTGTGTGGAGGTTTGTTTTTGTTTTGTATGGAGGCACATTCCATCATGTGAGTCCTCACGTCCAGACTGAAGGGCTATAGTCCAGACACAGGTTTATCTCCTCATCTGCTGCTTGTGGGAACCAAGCCAGAGAGTCTTGGAAATTACCATTTCAGCCACAACTGCGCTTTGAATGACTTCTGTGAGGACCTTCTGACCTCATGGTTTGCAAGTCTCTTCTCCTCCCTTTATATCATATGTACTGGCTGTAACCTGAAACTCCATAAATATGCCATGCATCTGATGAAATGGGCTATAGTCCATATCGAGCTTCTGTAAAGGAGCGTTTTATAGCACGCTTGTGACTGGCCACTCATGGATGTTTGTGGGTCATTTTGACGATGCAGTGATCCTCCTGCATGTCTCCTGCTCCATTTCCCAGTTTTAGTGATTTTTTAAAAAAGGCTCAGAACAACCGATTCTTCTGGGAAACATTGGTATTTATTGGTATTTCCTGCCATGCGCAGGAGAAGTTGCACTATAAAATGCCCACTAGAGGGCGCTTTCCCATTAAACCACATTGAGGCTGTATAAGCCACATGGTCGCTCCTCTCTTCTTGCTCTCTTCCTCATGTAATTACAGCTCGTTGCAGAAGTGGAAGAGATGCAGGAAGCAGAGCCATGGTAAGGGAATGCGATTTTCCCCCTGTCTGAAGGAGCTCCAATAAGCTTATGACATAATAAATTTGTTAGGTTTTGAGGTGTTCATAATGAATGAGGTTTCCCTTCTCTTTTCACATCCTGCGTTATATTGTAATATCACTGGCGCTGTGAAATATCACCTGACCCCAATCTAATTGTAGTCACTATCAGGAGTGAACATGCAAGATACTGACCATATGAATGCCTGGAAAATCTCCATATTGGACAGATTCTCTTGTAACTAAAAACCACTGTGGGGGAATTTCCATGCAGGGCTTTTCATTGTTCTGGTGGCTGCCATTTTGAATATTCAAGCCACAATGGGGGCACACTGTAGCTTCTCATTGTGTGCAAACTTGTTGGGGTGCATTGTGTGCAAGCACCCCAACAACCCACCCTCTCTGGGTTCACATCACCACCAACCTATGGTGTGTCTCCACCGTGACTTGAATATTAAAAATGGCAGCCACCGCAGCAACAAGAAATTTTCCCATGGTGGCTTCTTATTACATGCGAAGCCAGTTGATATTTTGAGTATCTGCTGATGCTGCCATGGAGATTTTCCCCACAACTGGCCTCATGTGGTAATCCACAGAGTAGCTTGCCATAAATCACAATGATTTAAATCAAGTTTCCCGTTGAAACTTTTTCACATATTTTCTGAACAATGGTGCAAATCTAACCCCTAAACAGTGTGAATTTACAACTAAATAATGATGATGATGATAATAATAATAATAATAATTTCTTACCTGCCTCTCCCTCTGGATCGAGGCGGGGAACAACAATAAATATAAATACAATGACCATAAAATAGATAAAACATTAAAACAACTAAAACCCTATTAACAACTAGGTAGGCCTGCTGGAAGAGATCAGTCTTCATGGCTCTCTTAAATTCAAGAAGACTGCTAAGTTGTTGAATCTCTCCCAGCAGGCTGGGAGCAGCAGAAAAGAAGGTCCTCTGGGTAACACTTGTCAGCCTAGTTTTGGCTGACGGTAGTAGATTCTTCCCAGAGGACCTGAGTGTGCGGGCAGATTATATGGGAGAAGGCGATCCTGCAGGTAACCTGGACCCAAACCATGTAGGGCTTTAAAAGTAATAACCAACACTTTATACTTCGCCCGGAAACTAATTGGCAGCCAGTGGAGTGATTTTAAGACTGGTGTAATGTGGTCACCCTTAGGTGTACTGGTGACCAACCTGGCTGCCATATTTTGAACTAGTTGAAGTTTCTGAACTAGGCACAAAGGTAGCCCCATGTACAGCGCATTGCAGAAGTCAAGTTTTGAAGTTACCAGAGCATGCACTACCATCTTTAGGTTTTCCAACTCTAGGAAGGGCCACAGCTGGTGTATCAGCCGAAGCTGATAGTAGGCACTCCTGGCCGTCACATCTATCTGGGCTGTCATTTGGAACAACAGATCCTGGAGTACCCCAAGCTGCGAACACAGTCTTTCAGGGGGAGTGTAACTCCATCCAGAACTGGTTGACACACCTCCAAACCCAGGTTGTGGCCTTTGACAGCAAGCACCTCCGTCTTGTCTGGATTCAGCTTCAGTTTGTTTTTCCTCATCCAGCCCATTACCGCCTCCAAGCATTCATTCAGAGGAGACCCACTATCCTTAGCTGACGCTGTTGTCGAAGGCATAGAGAAATAGAGAATTATTTACACTGTTTCATTCTTACTAGCAGGCTTTGCATCTCTTTGTCTCACTGAATATATTTTGCATTTTTTTTTATTTTTACCTATAGAGGGAATATTTTTGAAATATTCCCATATACAGTCTTTCTTATGACCAGCACCTATGACAGCTTCAGGTGAACTGCACAATCCTATACATTTCTCCTCATAAATAATTCAGTGGGGCTTGCTCCCAGTGTATAGGATTGCAGCCTTAATATGAGAACTCAGGAAGAAGCGCAACGGCCTATCTTTACAGTCCCTTGGAATGTTTTAAATAGTATTTTAAAATGTTCCAAATAGGTGCATTCTAAAACGTCTTAGGCCACATTACTGAGTACTCACGTTACAGGAGAAAAATTCTTCAGTCTTTAAAGTGGTGTATGCAGTCACACACTCTTCTGCCCTGTCTCTTTCTCTTTCATTTTTACAATGAGTTTAGGGCAAGGCATTGTGGGCATTGTAGTTCAGTCACCCACTTCCTCCTTTGTTCCTCTGTCATTCCCTAGCGAGTATAGGGCTAAGAATTGTGGGCGTTGTAGTTCACTCGCCCACTTCCTCCTTAACCCCGCTCTCTTCCCCACCAATCAACTGCTAAGCATTTGGGCACCAGTAAACGAAGCACTGCCCCCATGAATCACAAACGGTAAGGAAGGACAAATTATTTTACTTAAAACGATTTATTAAAAGTGAAACTGTTGTATATAGCTGAAGTGAGTTTTAAAAAACCTGAGATATACAACGTTATAGGGAGTGCGTCATGTGGCCCAAAGAGTTTTCATAACCCTTATAAAACGTTAAAAACCTAACGTGTAGATTGGCCCTTTGTTTTCTCTTTTCCTTTCTAATATTGCTCCGTTCAGTTTCACTCTTTCTTGGTCCAGCCTTGCTCTCACAAAACAAGGCAGCACATGAAAACAAAATGCCCATGACTGATATGTCAAAGCAAGATTTGATCATTATTGGGCTGGAAAAAAAAAGCATTTTTCTCAAGCATTGATTTTTAGCCTCTCTCCTGTATTGTCTTTCTGTCTTAACTAACTCCTCTGCCTTGCTTGGCTCAAGTCCACCATGACATTAGCACAGAACAGCAATCATTTCTACCCTGTGTCTTCGCACATGTGACTTTAGTCAGAGAAACTGAAAGCCCAGAACATTCAAGAAGAGCAATTTCCATGAGATGAAAAACTGAAATTAAAGCCCATGTTTGATTGGTAGCTAGGTTCATTTTATAGAATCATAGAACGGTAGAGTTGGAAAGGGCCTATAAGGCCATCGAGTCCAACCCTCTGCTCAATGCAGGAATCCACCTTAAAGCATCCCTGACAGATGGTTGTCCAGCTGCCTCTTGAAGGCCTCTAGTGTGGGAGAGCACACCACCTCCCTAGGCAATTATGAGACTGTAAGAGTAGGTTTAGCATATTTATAATGAGATGTAATTACAACTATGCTATTTTTAGTTAGAATGAAATTTAGTATTTTATTCATGATTTTCTTCTTTAAAAATTAATTTCCTTTTTTTGGGGGGGCGGGCGGTTTCATCAATTTTATTCCTCCTGGTAATCCTTGAGCAAACGTTATGGTCCCTTGTGGATTTCTGCCACGTGGAAGCATTACAGCAGCCCCCACCCCAATGTATGTGGGCTAGAACATGAGATTGAGTTGGATTTTATACTCTTTACTGTGCCACAATATACATTCTTTCTGGTCATTGTGAGATAGTGCGTTGTTATGGACATCACCGTGGAATAATGGTTTATTGTGTTTTCTGTAGTATGAATTCTTTCATTCACAGAGCTTGCCGTTTACATTTATCCTCCCGTAGTTTTGATATTTAAATATTTTTGTCTTCTGTTTCACCTGAGTGTGGCTGCTAATGTTTTCCCATCTCTGTGGAACGGTAATGCACACTACTTCCATTTGCGTGTCTCACAGGAAATTGGGAAAGCCAACTGTGTATACAACTGAAGTTCACTTGTGTTTTGCTAAACCGTTGACAGTGATCACAACTGACAGAATGAAAAACAACAAATGCAGTGAGGCAAGAATTGAAGTTAAAGGGAAGTCTGTGAATAGTCACTTTCCAGTAGTCTGTTGATGGGGTGGGGAAGTACTTCTGAATTTGGGTGATGTCTTTAGCTTGCTGGAATAGGATTGTATGGAATCTCAAATCTGAAATAAAGACCTTGTGCTCTCTTCCCCTTTAGCTTTGGAAATGGTGCTTGCTGGTAGCTCTGATGTCAGTGAGGCAGTGAATCTGCTCCAAGTTTCAAGCAGAACCAGTCAGAATTGTGAAGGAGCTATCCAGAGGCTCCAATGTCAGTGAGGCAGTGAATCTACTCCGGGTTTCAGTCAGAAGCACTCAGAACTGTAAAGGAGCTGTCCAAGATGCCTTGGAGAGCTCCTTTAGAGTCCTGACTGAAATCCAGAGCAGATTCACTGCCCCCACTGGCACCTGACCCACCAGCTTCCACTCCTATCCATTAATAGACAGATGCCTTGAATGTAGAGGGAAGGAGGGGGCCCTAGCTCAGTGGGAGAGTATGTGATCTGTATGGAGAAAGCCCCAGGTTCAGCATCCACAGTTTTAAAAGGATCTGGCAGCAAGTGATGGGGAAAGGCCTCTGCATGACATTCTGGCTTAGCGTGTTGTTTAAACAGGCCTATTCAGTCTTCCATCTTGTGTTCAGCTTTCGCCAACTTAACCCAATAGATATCTTAATAGGAAAGCATGTGATTACATAGTCCAACACATGCTTAAAATAAGAAAATAGCTCATCGCTGCTAACTTTCTGTAGGGCAGGATGGGCAACTTGTGGCCCTTCAGATGTCTTAGCCTGCAACAACTTCCATAATCCCTCACCATTGACTGTGCTAGCTAGCACTAATGGGACTTGTAGCAGGCCAAAAAATATGGAGGGCTACAAATTGTCCATCCCTGCTGTAACGGATGAACACACAGATCTTATTCGTGATCTGATAAATGCAACTTTGTTTGATCAAAGGGCTTGGAGAAGACTTCAACTTCCAAAACACTGTTTATTAACAAGCAAGTTGGATAAACAGAGGATTACAGTTAAGTGGTTATTTGGAGGAAATGCATTGAACTGGACAGCTGGATGACTCAGATAATTAAGATTCAAGAATTTTTATTCTATTTTATAGCCAGAGGATGCCATAGAACTCAAACTTCAAGGAAGTTTATGAAAACAGCTATTACAGTTTAGATGTATTTGAGGTAGCCTTTTGTTTTGTTATGAGCCTGCATTTTAGCCACCTACCATCTACTTTTTTTTTAAAAAAAGGTGTTTCTAACATTCCCTGATATTGTAGTATGTGGATATTATATCAGCAAAAGATCCTCACACTTTTCTTTCTCTATGGCTTCATCCTCACATGCAGTTGAATGAGGTGATAGAACCTGTGGTTGGATCCAGATTTAGATGGTTGCAACTGGGCCAGCAGAAGTAGACTCTCCCATTCCTTCCTCCCCATGGCAGCCTCTCCATCCCCCAGAAAAAGTTACACAGAAGGTTGGGGGACATCTGCTGAATGGTTTGAGATATGGTGGGGAGGGGAGGGTGGATCTCAAAACATCAGGTGGAGACACCTTCCCCATGAGCAGATCCCACAGAAGGCATATGCTGGATCCAACACCTGGAGTGGTAAACAAGACTGGGATTCCATTTGAGATTATTTCCCCCTCATTTTTAAAAAAACTCCTTACAAATTAAAAAATAGTGCCCCCTATTTGTAGGTACACTTGGGGGCTATCTTCACAGCACTAGGTTGGCACCGCTTCCCTTCTCAACCCCGTACTTTCCCTCTCCCGGGGCAGTGTCAGGTAATCCTAATGTCGAGGAGGAAGCACGGGGTTTCTGGGTGGCTATCTGGGTCCAGGAGCTGCCCCTGCCCTCTTCCTGGTGGAAGGTGACCAATTGCTGGTTGACTTCCACCTGGCTCCACCCCAGGGTTGGCCCTGGATTGGCCATGGAGCGATGTTACACACCGGAAGTGCTGTGTTGACATTGCTCCCTTTGAAAAAGGTGGGGTAAATCTCTGACTTTTTCAAAATGCAGCATTGCAGGGAAGCCCTGTGGTGACTGTGATCCTGCGCCTGCGTCGTCTAACCGACGGGGCACAAATCCATAGCCACCATGGGGCTTTCCTCACGTGTAGACAGCCCCTGGGACACATCTACAGGATCTTTTCAGAACAAGCCATAGTTGTCTCAGACAATAGGACAGCAGAGAGAGCTATTGAAGTTCTCTTGCAGTGCTTTCCATTAATCTAGTAAAAGAAAATCGCTTAACTACGATTGAAAACTTCACTCACTCCTGATGTATTAACTGGGGGTTGCCTTCCATGTTGGATGTGGTGGTGTGAAGTAATGTTAGCAGGCCGATGGGAAACCGGTTGGCCCAGGCTCATGGAGCAGCTGCTGCAAGTGAAACATCATCTCTCCTGTGGCCAAAGTCAACTTCAGGCGGAAGGCTTTCAGCAGCCAACGCTGAAGCAAAACAAGGTTTCTAGAGGTCATTCTTTCAATAATGAGCACTCTTGAGCTTAGACAGCCTTCTCAATCCTCAGTATCGCTCTTGGAGCAATTAATTCTCCCTGTCTTTAATTAATTTATTTATACAGTACCTTTAACTGTTTGGATAAAGATCCATGCCTATTATCCTATGGGAGGAGGAATAATAATAATAATAATAATAATAATAATAATAATAATATTTTTTTAGAAAGCCTGGGAAGAAGGAACTCATGTAGACTCATTTGAGTGTGAAGACTGGGAAGATCCACAGCTCTGTATTGTGTTGAGTGACAGCAATGCAAGATCCCTGTGCCATATGTGCTGGGGATTCCAGTGCCTGATTAAGATGTCAATACTGCGGCAGCCACCCAAAACCTCTTCCATATGGCTGAGAATATGAAAGCAGGCTGCTGGACCATATGATCCCTCCCCCTCCCATTACTGCTGCACCTCTACCTGGGGCTTCAGATGCTGCAGTGGGAAGTGACAGTGTAAACCAGGCGGCCCGTGCAGTAACCTCTGTGAAGTGCAGCTATGGCAACACAATGGAAGGAATTTCTCAATGGTAGCTACAGCATCGCACATCAGAAATGTATGAATTGGGCACAGTGGATTGAGCAGGAGTTGGATAATAGTATAATCAGTCACATCTCCATTCACACCCTCATCAAACCCTTGCCTTTTGATCTCCAAGACATCTCTGGCATCATAAATAACTCCGCATCTTTCCCAGCCTACTTAAAACGCCTTTGCCCTTCTTTCCATTTTTGAGTTACAGATAAGAGAGGGCTAAGGCACTACATTGCAATCCTATGAGTTCAGTGGGACTTAACTCCCAGATAAGATTGCAGACTACTGAGCAAAAACAAAATGAAAAGAACTGAACTGCGGAGATCCTTCCTAAGGATAAGTGGAGCTTTTAATTAAGGCATCATCGTTGATTCTACAGACTGCAATCCAGAAGAGCTATTTTGTCTGCTCCCCAAGGTCGTTGAATGCACCAAGTTGGATTTTTTTTTTACTTTTCCCCTTTGAACAGCAAACCCATGTTCCATCTCACAAAACTTCCCTCATTTTAGTTATTTTGAAGAAGTTTCTGCGCTGCCCTTCAACATCGGTTTTCAGAGCAGTTTACAAATAAAATGAGAAAAAGCTTAACAGTACAAAACAGAAACAAAAACCAGCACTTGAACTAGGGATGTCGGAGAAATGCACAACGGAATCAGATGAGTTCAGATTTTTATGACTCATACCTGTGGATTCCATAGCAGACTGGCTTTTCCCGCGTTTCACGGACCGGGTTTCCCCCTCCGTTCCCTGAAATTTTATGCACATTTATTGTATATTAAAAAACACCAGCCAAAAATGTGCATTTCCCCCATAGGCTAAAGCATGAAAATATGGGTTTTTTGAGAGAGGGGGGGTTGCACATTTGTGTGTGTGTACGTGTGTGTGTGTGTGTGTGTTTGTGTGTGTGTGTGTGTGTGTGTGTGTTTGTGCATTTTTGCAAGGGTGAATTTGTGCAAATTCAGGAAATTGGGGGAAAAAATCAGTTTCACCAATGAGCAGACGATGGACCAAAAGGCACCTGATAAACCACAAAATGCAGATGGAATGGATTTTACAAAATCTGTACATCCCTAATTTGAACATCTCATTTGTATTTGTTTGATAAAGTCACCATAAGATTTATTTGTATGACAGGATTTATTTTATAGTAAAAATAACTTTATTGTTGTTTAGATTTTGCAGGTGCCTTTCTCAAAAGAAAACTAAAGGTGATTTACACCAAAATTAAAACATACAAAAATTAAAATGGCTAAAACCATTATCCACTAAAATATAACCACCACAAAAAAAACCCCTAAAACATCAGTGACAACCATAAACAATTCAACTAATAATGCATTAAACAGCTCATGAGATATCTTCAAATGCCTGGAAATAAAGGAAAGTCTTAACCTGTCACCAAGAAACTTACAATGTTGGTGCCTGGCAGATCTCACTGGGAAGAAGCATTCTATAATGGGGGGCCACCATTGAAAAGGCACTCTCCCTTGTTGCCATCTTTCATGCTCCTTTGGAGCAGATACTCAGAGGAGGGCCTGAGATGTTGATCACAGGGTACAAGTAGGTTCATACCAGTTCACATTATACTGTATGAAGCTGAATACTTCATTATCATGGAATTTATTTTTCGAATAGGAAAGCATATTGTCTATAGCTTTGCTTCATAACTTTTATAAGTAACCTGTTGTACAAATTATCTTGAAGCATTTGGTAAGTGGGTTGAGGAACTTGGAAATGATTTTTTAAAAAAGCAAACACTCTTTTGACAAACAACAGCACTGCCTTGGGCATGGCAGACAAAAAGCTTCTTTCATTAAGAGTTACACTTTCAAAAGCCTTAAAATATGAATAATTTCTACAGATGGATCATTGCCCTCACCACAACCCCCATTTCAATTAAAAAAAAGTAGAAGAAAGAAGTATCCATTGGAGTGAGTGGAAGCTTTCCCCCCCTTCTATAACACATAGACCCACCTGTGGGGATGGAATTTCAGGGGGAAAAGGTTAGGGGAGGAGGTCATCCACAGGAACACTAAAGTAAAGAGAATGATTGGGTTCAGCTACGCACAACATAATTAACATAATGGGGATGTTCACACAACATGCTGCCCCATACTCAATGGTTAAGTGTGGGTTGTTTGAACTGTGGGTTGTTTGTTGAACTATGGGCTAACATGTTGTCTGAAAACAACACATTTTCTGCAGGATGTGCTATCTGCTGAAAGCAGTCAGGGAGGCTTGTTAACCATACAGTGTGGCTTGTTAACCAGCCTGAACAACCCCAAAACAAACCATGGTTTTTCAAGGTGGCATGTTCAAGAAAATAAGCCCCAGTTCATGGTTAACAAGCCACGCTGGCTACATTCAGACAACATGCTAACCCACTGTTCAGCAAACAATCCACAGTTTAAAACAACCCACACTCAACCACTGAATGTGGATTAGCGTATTGTGTGAACAGCCCCAATAAGACAGTTTGGTTTGCTCAATGTCTAAACTGGTTTAATATCTGCTTTTCCATCCACTTATTTGGACTTCTCCATTAACCGGTGTCCTGGTTTTCTATCATCTTGTTGAACTCACAAAAATGTGGAGTGCCAGGTTTTTGAGGGCTACTGCAAGAGCCTGCCACCTCCCAATACTGACATGGTGTTGTCATGGTGATTTCTCCCTGCTTTCTCAATATTTCTTCACAACAAGGAAAATCCATTATTGTGTCAAAGTACCATAAAGAACCACTAATGTGACCCCTATTTTTGGTACCATGAAAGCATATTTGTGGGGCATGGTTGTAACATATACTCTGACATTTTGAATGGGCACGTCTACACAATATAATTTTGTTCCCTGTTGTGTCATTTTGTTTCTGATTGCTCTAGTACCAACACAGCTGGGGTTTTTTCTTATTTTTTTCTTATTTTGATGGTGTAGTGTTTGTGGCCTTCTGGAGTTAATTCCTTTTGAAATTGCACACTTGCAAACTTCCACCATAATAGCCTTGCACAATTTCTCCTCATTTTTTTTTTAAAAAGAAGCTGTGTGCACAGGTGACTTGACTTCTGTCTCACAGAGGGAAACAGAAATGGGAGGAGGGAAATGGTGGTGGAGGGTGGGGAACAGGTAGCAAGGGCAGGACAAAAAATAGATGTGTGGATGAGAGATCATGTTAAATACCAACGAGTATGAGGAAAACTTTGGTAGTGTGGTAGATATTGTGAAATTCCACATTTAAAGGGGTGGGTGGGTGAAAGGACCACAGTGAGCTGCATCTGCAAGAAGGCTACTGTGTGATCCAACTCTAAGGCTTTGCTATTACCTTTAATGTAAAATCAATAACCCTTCACTAGAAATACCAGGATTACATTAAAAACAAGGAAAATTAAAGCCACAAACAGCATCTAATATTATCTCCACAGCAAGCTATAAGAGTTAGCAATGTAAAGAAAACTAGCAACAGAATTGTTGGACACCCATTACCCAGTAGAAAAATCAATTTCTTACTGTTAGGCAGTGAAGTAAATGAAATCCCTCCCCCCCCGAAAGCAAAATAGCACAAGTTTCACTTAAAGATTTCTACTATTCAGACATAGTGCATATGATCCTCCACCTCCTGCTTTTACTTCTGATGATACATTAGATTACCCCAAACAATAATTATTATGTTGAACCTGCATTCCGAGCCTCATAAGAGTGACTCTTTGACTGGGTTCGGCTGACACAATAGTCAATGGTTGATTAAATTGTACGCAGTTGATTAAATAGTCCACCGTTTACTATTGTATTGTCTGTCGAGCATTTTCCACACAGCAGTTGGTTAATTCCCAGAAATAACCAATGCAATTAACCAACAGTGTGCAGAGTTGACTATCTGCACAACCATTGATTATTGTGTCATGGAGTGGGCTCCGTTGACTATTTCATGTGCCTACAGAGTCATTCATCCTGGGAAGCACGTGGGGAGCCCCCAAACATGCAGCTCCCCACGCAATCCCAAGGACATGCACAAATGGAAATCGGAGCGGAGGGATATAAGGATCTGTCCTATGGCTGCAAGGTCAAACCGGGAGAAATCCCCCCTCCGCCCCGATTGGATATCGGGAAGGAAGGGTGTATGGATCTGTCCTGCAGCTGTAACGTCAAACCGCAGATGGGTTTCTCCCATGGTATGACATTACAGCCACTGGACAGATCCATACACCCCTCAGCCCCAATATCCAAAGCCCATTTGTGGATATCACCCCGGGTGGAGGGAGATGTTCACTGTCTCCCTCTGTGCCATGCTGATATCCACAAATGGATGGTGGGGTGGAGGGAGACGTTCGTCTGATGCTGTCCTTGACAGCATCAGGCGAGCGTTTCCCTCTGCTCCACCAAATGGATCTGTCCCACGGATATGGATCTGCCATCTGGGGGTGGGGGGAGCAGGGAATGTAACCTGACTCTAGCACTCATGTGAATAGCTCTCATGTGAACGGGTCCCCTCAACTCAGCTTTCCCCAATTTTTTAAATTCCTTCTCCTCCTATATTCCTCCCCCTTCCCTACTTTGTTCCACATCTTTAATGGTAAGACTGCAGGGAGGACCCATTTTCAAATGCATTCATGTGCAGCTCTATTACTGGGAATAATAATAATAATAATAATAATAATAATAATAATACTTGGGATCGCATTCAAGGTAACTAGTTTATCTCTGTGAGTTTTTCTACACAAGGCTATTCATCCATTGTATCTACTTTCAGTTTCAATGCAGAATTGAGATCCAAGCGCTACACAAAGAACTTTTCCTTCCTATTGTCCACTACATAACCTCTAGGTAGTATTGTGCTATAGCAGAATTGTGCAAATACACAAGTAGGAAAATATCTTTTCTTTCATTTTCAGAAATAATATGCCATGTTCCCCACTTAAAGTGCTTTTAAAAGACAGGAATGAAACTGGAGGATCACAACATCATCTAAAGAATCTGTAAACAACTGTGAGTAAAGAAACACGAGTGCACAATAAATGCCTCATATAGAAAAGCTCTGTGTCATCATATTATATGTACTCAGCAAACCAAGAAAATACTTTACCAGTGACTTTTAATTTTCTCAGTTCTCTCCCTCTCTTATCTGATACCCTGCACCTAAGTTGGGCTCTGTAAACTCTCCCTTTGGCAAGATGCAGGGCCAAAGAGGACTTCAAGAAGGGAAAGAAGAGCAAAATAGAAGAATGGCATAGAGAGGTGTGGGATATCGCGATTACTGTTAAATTAACATGTAATATAAAAGTAAAGAGGGGATTATCTAAGAAGAATGATTTTAAAAATATATGGGGGCCATTGTTAGAGTTTGTTTTAATAAAGGGGAAAAGGTGTACACCTTTAAAAGCTTCTTTACAATTTTGGAAGAATGTATAACATAATAGAAAAAAGGTCTCAGTGGGTTAGGGGAGCACTGGGGGGTTGTTAAGGTTATATTAGTATGTTTTTTTGTATGATTGTGTTGTATTATATGTTGAAAATAATAAAAATATTTTTAAAAAAAGAAGGGAAAGAAGGGAAAGAAGCCAAAAGCTGAAGCAGAGAACCCAGATGGCCACGTCTGGGTAAACAGACCTCTGTTTGTAACCTTTGATGAAGCTATCCATTTGCTAATTGCACAAATTACTCCATTAATGGTTTCTGTTTATAATAGGCAGACTGACAGATGCAGTGCAGTTGCAGTCATAATCAAGTGAAAACGTACTAACGTTGGTTACTCTTCCTATATCAGGCTGTCATGTTCCCCATGGATTTGAGCAGTTATTGCAGAGGTTGCAAAGTCAAGGTCTGGTGTGTTTGTGAGAGTATTTTATTTAGTTCACACTGTAATCAAATGAGTTTTTGCTTCCAGTTGTCTGAATGTTGATCTCTAGTGCCTCAGCCAAGATGGTGGCTGTCATATCATACATCACTTTATATCTCAATGTGTCACTAAGCCTACAGTTTATTTGTCCAAGTTCCATTTTAATAATCCTCTTTCTCCAGGATCTTGTTATTTGACAGTAGCGGAGTTTATCCTGTTCTGTTGGTTTTCTCTTTCCTCAACAGAGCACAGGGATTTTCTTGTAATTCGACACAATGCTTGGCGAAGCCTAGCCAGAAGAACTAATCTCCATAAGTATGAATGTGTCAGGAGTTTGAAAAAAACAAAAGTGGTAATATAGAAAATCAAAAGGGCTGCAGGATTATTTTTAGTTCAGCAATCACACATATTGTGAAATTGCACTGTGGTACGGAAACCAGTGAAAGGTCAGTTAACATTGGCTCAATTCGGATGACACGATAGTCAATGGTGGGGTAATAATTAACTTTACAGTTGTTCAACTAGGGGGTACTCCCCACACAACATGGTAATAAATAATCAACTGTGGTGTCGATTAGGTTCAGCGCTGAGTTGACTATGGCAGCATTTGGATGACACAATAGTCAAAACAACTGACGATTGTTTCCTCCACACCAGTTGTTTATTGTGTCATCCGAATTGAGCCAGTGTCTCAAGTCAGGGAAATGAATATCCCAGGTAAGAAATAAAAATACAAGATGGAGTGGGGTGATATGGGGGGAATTGTAAAAGAAAAAGAAAGCTGCTTTTCTGGGATTTAGATCTGTGCTGTTAACATGGAGACCCTGTGTAGTTATTCTGAAGTCTTTGTATATACCTTGTGTTCTTCATGGTGTACACAGAAAGCCAAATCACATAATTTTGAATTAATAATATTATTGGTTTTTTTCAAATAAAATAAAGAGCAAAATAAAATAAAATGTACAGCTATATCCACAAAAGACAAATAAAAAGTGTATATTAATGAGGTTAAACCATATCCGGTATTTCATTAGTGTGCCGTGGGCCTGCCATGACTTAGGGTAGGGGTGGGCAACTTGTGACCCTCCAGATGTTTGGGCCTACAACCCCCATGATCCCCCACCATTGGCTCTGGTGGCTAGGGCTGATGGGAGTTGTAGGCTAAAGCATCTGGAGGGCCACAAGTTGCCCACCCCTGATTTAGGGAGAACTTTTTTCATATGATCTCTTCCAAATAGAGATCCACAGGGAAAAATCTAGTGTGGTTCCGTCTACACCTTTGGAGTGGTAGTGTTTCTTTATTGTTGAGGCAACCTAAAATAGGTTTTAGCCCAATCTCACAATCAGCATCCTACAATACACATATTACAGAATAAAATGGAGTAAAATGGAGTAAAATGGAGTAAAATACACATATTACAATACACATATTACAGAATAAAATGGAGTAAAATGGAGTAAAATGGAGTAAAATATATATAAATACATATGAGTACAAAATAATTTCTAAAAAACCCACAGTTATAGACCCCCTTTCTTAGGCCTGACAGAGAGTTATCAAGAAGGCAGATCTGGTTTGAATGTTCTCAATGTGGATTTTTTATCTGGTTAGGGTGACCAGATAAAATCCAGGTCAGGTCTCATGTAACTTTAACAGTTGTAGAGAAAAGGGAATTTCAGCCAGTGTCATTTGTATGCAATTAGTTCCTGGTGAAATTCCCTCTTCATCACAACAGTTAAAGTTGCAGGGGCCCTGCTTTCTTTTGTTTATGGTCACTCTAGTATAGTGCCTGCACCTTTAACTGTTGTGATGAAGAGGGAATTTCACCAGGAACTTATTGCATACAAATGACACTGGCTGAAATTCCCTTTTCTCTACAACTGTGAAAGTTACAGGAGCCCTGACCTGGATTGTATCTGGTCACCCTACTTTTGGTTATAGTGACTGTGGTCTTTTTTGGGGAGGTTTTATTATCTATTATACGTTTTATGAATGTCCCCGTTTGTTAAACTCTTGTTAACCATGCAGTGTGGCTTATTTTTCTTGAACAAGCCACTTTGACAACCCATGGTTTGTTGTTAGGTTGTTCAAGGTGGTTCACAAGCCACACTGCATGGTTAACAATCCAGCCTGTGGAAAAAGTCCTGGGTTCAGACAACATGCTAACTCATGATTCAGACAACCCATGGTTCAACAACAGGACATTAGCGGGTTGTGTGAACAGTGCCATTGCCTCCCCTTCTGTATAAGTATGCTTGTGGGTAGAAAGCTTGCATGTGAATAGGTGATGATTGGGGAGCTTGGAAATGAAAGGCAGTATGAGTCAACAAGACCTGTGCAGAGGCATAAATGGTCTTCTAATACTTCACCCTTCTCCATTACTCAAAAATAAATGATAGATCAAAAAGCCAACAGGAGAGGAGTCATGCTATGGCAGAGGACCCACCTTGCTCTCTTTTGTAAAGTGCACAGCTAACACTGGGGTGAGACCTTTCTATAAGGAAGGAACAAGTTCCTCAGGAACTGCTGGTGCCAGTGCAGTACCGATGATGAGTTACTGGAGTTGGCTGAGGACTTCTTTAGATGGCATTGCAGGAAAAAGGACTTGGCTTTCAGTATTGAGCATTATGTTAAGAGCACACAGCTCCGCCTGCACTCCGTGGGGATTTGGGGTTGGATCCAGGAACTGCCTTCCATTTGTGGAAGGTCCCCTTCCCCCACTCAATCTCACCTCAGCTCACCCCATTTAGCAGAATCTCCTGACTCTGTGTAGTATCTCCATGGAGCTGGAGGGGCTGCTATGGGAAGAAAGGGGTGGGAAAGCCCACTTCCATAAGTGTGGCTGATCCAGAGTATGGATCCTGACACTGTGAAGCATTTTGATGGTGGACAGTAAAGAAAATGACAGGCTATATAGCACTGTCCTTGGGAGTGCAACTATTATTATTAGTAGTAGTCGTAGTAATTTGTTATTGTTAATAATAATTCATTGTTATAAGTCAACCTACAGTTGAAGCTCTCAGGATGACATACACAATAAAAAAGATAAATAAAAAGAAATTCAACTAAACCAATTATAAAAGACATTTTTTTTTTGAAGTTTTAGAAAGAGCAACAAAAGTTTAAAATAATTTCAGGGAGTAACGGCAACGGGGGATGTCATGATAAGCTCCTGCACTTTAAAATTTACCACTATGCTATTCTGTGCCATGAAAACTACTTGTGTCCTCAATTTATCGTGGTTGTGTGAACATTCAAATTGGATGACCTTTTGTGCACTCTCTAGTTTGAAGATAGCACCCCTTTAACGTCACCAAGATATGAAACATGCTGTTTTGTATCAAACTCTTTGATTTCTTCTTCTTCTGAGAATGCTCAAGAGGTTGCCTTTGATTCTTCAAACACACTAAATGGAAAGAATAAATACAACTGTGATGATGATGATGATGATGATGATGATGATGATTTTAGTATTTAAAATATTTACACCTAGTTTTTTTCTGCTGGCAGAAGGTAAAAAAAAGAGAATGCACTGCTAATGGAGTACCTTCAGCATTTCTCAAGCACTGACAGTTAACAAGACAAGACCTTGTTTTTGAGGTGTCAAGAGATGAGACAAACAAGAGTCTGTAATGATCTTTGATGAGTTTCGTGTAGTGGTACATGCTGGAATAAATGAATTATAATGTAAGTGGAGAGACATATTAGAGGTATTCGAGAAGCAGTTATTAAGAGAGAGAGAGACAGAGCAAGAGAGACAGAGAGTTGATGTGCTGTTCTTTTAACATGGAACTAGTGTTTCTGCATGTGTATTAACCAAGTTCTTCAAACAGGTCCACTCTACAAGAATTCGGTTTGACGCCCAGTTGGTCGATTATGCGCATCTTCTCGCAATCGCTTTTACGCCTAATCCCTATACACGGGAGGCGGTGAAGCGCATTACCGGTTGTATGAAACGCGCTTTAAAGGTGTTTACATGCAGAGAATCGCTTGTTTACATGGTCATAAGACACTTTAACTCCCGCGGTACATTAAAACTCGCTACTTAATGCGCATTCGATAATGCGCATAATTGGACAGAAAAAGCGCCTCAACCCCCGATTTGCACTCCGATCATGTGGAGGTAAAATCGGTAATGCACTTTGAAAGAGCTTTAAATCGCTCTTGTAGAGGCACCCACAGATTGCTTTAAACTTAGCATGATCTTTTGGGATTTGACCAGTAACAAAAGTAACATCTACATTCATTAGTACTGCAAAAGCGGCGATGGAATGATATTAAAAAGGAAGCTTGGAGAGTTTCAAGAAAATGACAAGGAAAATTATTCAAGCACATCTGGGCACAAAACGTCTTTGTCCACAGAAACACCGCAAAGTTTAACTGTGCTCTAGTCTCATCTTTATCTCAGTATTGCATAGTAGTAACGTTTGTAGTTGATATTACTGAAAATGTTAGTTTTGCAAATAGTGTTTGTTTTTGCTTTGTTTCGATGAACATGGCATACATAAAGTGTACTAGCAAGACCATTTACCAGCTCGGAGAGACTGGGGAGAGACTACATAGCATTACCTGAGCTCATATTTTATTCATTAACATCCCCTTGTGCTGAAATGGACAGGAGTGCGGCAAAGTTTTACTGGTAGAGAAGCCATATTTAAGGATGCACAGCTGTGTGTCCTTAGTTAAGGTTCAACAGGAAAAAAGCATCTTACCATTATAAAGGGGTAATTGGGGGGTTGGTTATTCTAACATTCATAAAATATAGTTTTTTTCTCCACCAATTTTCCTGAAATTTAAATGTGCCGGAAAGACATGCCTATTTTACATAACCTGAAAATTTCAGGAAGATTGGTTAAACTTGGCCACACAAAAATGCCTCTGGAAAAGTATTTCCAACTATTTGTGTCTGCCTCTGGCCAGGCCAGGATGGCCACCACGTGTTAACCATTACCGTTTCCAGACTCCCTTTATCTCTACTAGGTGGAATGGATTTTTTATTATTATTATTTATTCAATTTACTTTTTTTTTTAAAAAAATTTTTTTTTATTGCTAATAAGAGCCTATGGAAGCTCATAATGCAGCACTCGGAATGTTGAGGGAGAGGGGACGGAGGGGAGGGAATAACTGTTTTAATCTTATATCTCACTGTGAAGCAGTTTGAGATCCGCAATACAAAAAACTGCATTGTATCGAGAGCAGATAGGTTGAATCAATTCACCTGAGACTGTCATTTATGCCTCCTCCTCCTCCTCCTCCTCCTCCTCCTCCTCCTCTTCTTCTTCTTCTTCTTCTTCTTGTTTAGGCACCATTTGTGGTGAATCTACTCTAATTGCCTCAAACATGCCTTACTTGGATTTCCTGCCCGGGGGGGGGGGGCTTTTAAGGAAAAGGACAGCAGTGACCAAACCCCAAACACAAGGGATATCACAGTTAATTGTTGTTAAATAATTTAATTACCAGCCATAATCCCTAGATGCTACAGGCTAGAGAACCCTTGCCCAGGCTGGCTCCCTCCAGATGCGTTAGCCAGTAGCACTGCTGACCGGGGATGATAGAATTTGTAGTCTAACAAATCTAGAGGGCATCACGTTGGGGAAGGCTGGGCTAGAGCCTTACTGTTGTTGGATAGGTTCTTGACTACTGCCTCAAAACCAGGGAAGAGAGCAGCCATTTTATTTTTATTGCTGCAAATGTGTCTTGCGGGTGTGTGGCCCCTGCTTCCACATCGTGTCTCCATGAAGGAGCTCACATAGAGGCTTTGTGGTATGATAACCATTCCTGTGGTCCACTCGGTAGGTTCATCTATCAGAAAGATGTCTCCCATCTTTTCCATTACGACTAATTCGTCTTTCGCCTTAGCTTGCAAAGTAATTGGATCTCAGCACAGTGCTGTCGAGGTGAATGGAGTGGCTGATGGTATCATCTTTATTTTATGGTCTCATGATAAAGTCCTGTAAAACCCTGGGAATATATTTCTGAAGCATTTTGCTTGTTTTATGTGATGTTCCCGTCTCTCCTACTACATGTAGTTGATGTATTGTAGATAATCACTAATAGAGCTGCAATGAGGTCATGAATCACATGCACAAGTGGATGAAGAACCTTATCTTCTTGTTCAACTATTGCCTGAAACTGCCCCCAAACATTCAGTGTATTCTTACTAGCTCCATTTATTTATTCATTTGAATTTGTACCCTGCCTTTCTACCAAGAAAAATGGCACTCAAGGTGACTTATTTGTAGAAATTAATTTATTGGTTGTAATTGTCCATCTCATAGTCTTTTGTGGGAATTGCAGTGACAGGAGGAGCCTCTAAATGAGAAATTTACTACTCGTTCATGATTGGCCATTCATGGAGGTTTGCAGGTCCATTATACGATGTTGTCAATGACCAGGACGTCTTCTGTGCTATTCCCTGGAAATCCTGCCATTAAAAGAACTACTTTTAATGTGGCAATATACGGGGAAAAAGCAGGATCTACTGCCACTAGATGGCGGTGTCTCCATAGAAGTGAGCAGTGAGGGGAAGTATTCAATCCAAAGCACATGGTCGACCCTCTCCGCCTGTGTAATGCAGCCCATAACAATCACACCAAAGAAGCAGGAAGCACAAAGCCCCAGGTAAACAATGTGATTTATCCTTAATGTAGAGATGCTCAGCTTCCGTATCAATTTTAAGTTGAAAACTTTTTTTCCAATTAAGTTTATGTTTGTGTACCAAAATCGCATATGTTCTAAGATCAAAACACAGATCCTAAAAGATTTGGGACCCTCAGGTTACTCATAATTAGTCCTTATTTGTTCCTGTATTGTTTTTACAGTTGAAGGCATTCAGCATACTACTGCGAAATGCCTTATTTTGTGGCATTGCCTACATTCTACTTCTTTTGTAGGTAATTGTCAACTCCTGCCCCATCTTCCACATATATTCCCCCCAGAGGTTCTGGTGGCATGTCACATACACTGATTGTGCTGTACTTCTGGTCTTTTTCTCCCATTTGACCTCTGCCTGGCAGACTGCTGGAGAGGCTGCTAACACCTGCGGGGGAGGAGGAGGGTGAGAGATGCTTGCTGGGACATTACCATCACCCCACCCACCCCTTTGAGAGGCTCAAGGCAGCTCAGAGCCCAGCTGAGCGTAATGTGTCAGGGAGCGGCAATATGTGTTGTGCAGGGCAGAGGGCGATATGGTGATGGCAGGGCGAAGTGCCGTTACAGGGGAAGGATAGATACTTAATATCCATCTTACCTTCCAGTTGCCCTGCTACCCTGGGGATCTTGGAGAATGAACCAGGCCACCCACAGAACCTTTCCTTGCTCCTATGCAATGGCAGGTCAGTTAAAAACAAAACAAAAATTATTTATGACCTTCTTTCAGATGAGGAGGCTGACCTGGCATGCTTCACAGAGACCTGGCTGGGAGATGACAGTGGCCCGACATGGGCCCAGGCCCTCCCATCTGGGTACTGTGTTAGTGAACAGGTGAGGGAAAGTGGGCAGGGGGCACAGTAGCTGTGGGCTACAAAGATAACCTTAACCTGACCAGACTTCCTGCCTGGGAATTGAGTCACATCGAGTGTGTATACCTGAGTCTGAAGACCAGGGATAGACTAGAGATTCTGTTAGTGTACCGGCCACCCTGCTGCCTATCAGACTCCCTGGCCAAGCTCACAGAATTGGTCTCAGAGCTGGTGTTGGAGTTGCCCAGGCTTTTGGTCCTGGGCGACTTCAACAGCCCATTCGAGGCCGGTTTGTCAGGTGCAGCTTGGGAGTTCATGGCATCCATGACAAACATGGGCATATCCTAATTGGTCTCTGGCCCAACTCATTCAGCAGGTCACACCCTCGATGCTGTTTTCAGTTCCGAACAGATGGATCTGTGGGCGGAGGTGATAATTACCTCTGCATTGTCACGGACAGACCATTTTCTGGTCAGGGTTAGTATCACGGCTACCACCTGCCCCTGCAGGGGCAACTGACCTATTAAGATGGTCCGCCCTCAAAGGCTGATGGATCCTCTTGGATTCCAGAAAGCCTTAGAGGGTTCTATGGCTGGTATTGTTGACGATCCTATAGAAGCCCTGGTCAATAGATGGAATCAAGACCTAACTAGGGCTATTGACATGATTGCCCCCAAACGTCCTCTCCGACCTGCTTCTAACTGGGCACCCTGGTACACAGAAGATCTCAGGGAGTTGAAGCGGGAAGGACAATGATTGGAGGGCCAATGGCGGAAAACTTGGCTTATATCTGGCAAGACACGACATAGAGAACATCTTCGTTCCCATGGGGTGGCAATACGTGCAGTGAAGAAAGCTTTCTTCTCTTCACGCATTGCGTCTGCAAATTTGCATCAAGCAGAACTGTTCAGGGTGGTGAGGGGTCTAACCCAGACGTCTTCCCCCCTGAACCCAATCTTAGAGCCTTCGGTAGTTCGTTGTGATGCCTTTAATGATCATTTCACAGGTAAAATTACTTGGAGAAGAGTCGATTTAGATGTTGTCATTATAGCAGAGGCTGACAATGGAGTGTCTTGCAACTCCGTGAGTAGAATTACACTGGATCAGTTTCAGTTGGTGAGTACTGAGGATGTGGACAAGCTGCTTGGACAAGTGAGGAGGACAACTTGCCCTCTCAATCCCTGTCCTTCTTGGCTGGTCGCCCTGGGAGGAGATGCAATTAGACTACAACTACAACATATTATTAATGCATCTCTCAGGGAGGGGAGTTTTCCATCATGTTTAAAAGAAGCGGTGGTACAGCTGCTTCTAAAAAAGCCCTCCCTGGACCTTAATAACTACAGTCCAGTATCAATTCTTCCGCTTCTGGGCAAGGTGATCGAGAGGGCAGTTGCCTTCCAACTCCAAGCAGTTTTGGATGATACAGATTTTCTAGACCCATTTCAAACAGGCTTCAGGGCAGGATACAGAGTTGAGACCACTATGGTCGCCTTAGTGGATGATCTACACATGAATATTGACAGAGGGAGTGTGTCCCTGTTGGTACTCTTGGACCTCTCAGTGGCTTTCAATACCATCGACCATGGTATCCTTCTGGAACGCCTGAGGGGATTGGGAATCGGGGGCACTGTGCTTCAGTGGTTCCGGTCCTATCTCTTGGGCAGGTTCCAGATGGTGATGCTTAGGGATAGTTGCTCCTCAAAGAAGGAGCTGTTGTGTGGCATACCACAAGGCACCATCCTATCCCCAATGATGTTTAACATCTACATGAAACCGCTGGGAGAGATCATCCGGAGGCACGGGGCCGGGTGCTATCAGTATGCTGATGACACCCAAATATATTTCTCTGTGGCTTCGACAACAGCGTCAGCTAAGGATAGTCTGTCTCCTCTGAATGAATGCTTGGAGGCGGTAATGGGCTGGATGAGGAACAGCAAACTGAAGCTGAATCCAGACAAGATGGAGGTATTTACTGTCAAAAGCCTTAACCTGGGTTTGGCGGTGTGTCAACCAGTTCTGGATGGGGTTACACTCCCCTTGAAAGGCTGGGTTGTTTTTTTTTACTGGTTTTTGCTGTTCCCACATTATCTGGTATATCATAGCGTTGCTTATAGGGCTACAATAGAAATCCAGCTGTGGTTTATTTAAGGTTTCATACATTTTTAGTTTTGTTATTGCATTGGCTAATCTAAGACTAGGATCCAGCTGAAGTTGAGCTGCCAATTTTGTATCTTCCATGCCCAGAATTATTGTGCCCCTTATAAGTTGCTCTTTTATTGTTCCATAGTTACACTGTTTGGTTAGGATGTGTACAGCAGTGATAAAAGCTTCTGCAATTTCCCCATCCTCCTGGCACCTCCTATTAAATTTTATTCTTTCATACAGTGTATGGTATTTTGTCTGCCTATAAAATGGTTATCAAAATTTTCTTTCACTTTCTTATAATCTTTTTGGTCTTCTGCAGTGAGAGGTAGATTACAGAGAGTGACCTGCTTTGCACAACGCGACAGCCCACCATGGCTTAATTTACCCCATGGCTTGTTTTAGGGTTATTTGAGGGTTGTCTAACCCTCAAACAATCCCTTGGGGTTGCACTACACAACAAGCTGCAGTACATAAAAATGGCACCCATGGGCAACCCACCACAATGTGACAGGCTCCGCAGATAAATTAACCCATAGTGAGCTGTCATGACGTGAGAACAGGCCCAATACTTCTGCAGCATCCCTTATTGCAAAGATGTGAGCATGCCCTTGGTGTTGTGATTTCTGCATCAACCCAGAGGCTGTCCTATATCTCTCAAATCTCTTAAACCAGTTGTGCCAGCTGCTTGAATTTTGATTTTTTTTTTTAAAGTTTAGCCATTTGAATAATAGCATCCACCGCCTTAAAAATCTATGTATTTTTAATTTTCACTTGGTTCTCTGATTATTCCCTTCCATCACCACGATCTCTCTCTCTCTCTCTCTCTCTCTCTCTCTCCTTTCTCTTTCACTTTGCAGGGCTTGTTCCCTGCTCCCTCCCTCTCTCTTTTAGGATGGCTTCTGGCTTTTTTCTATCATTGTTCCATTTATCCTTCTTGCAGCTTGGATGTTTGTTTCCCTCCCCCTGCACACCCTCAATTCTCTTCTGCTGGGTCTAGAAATCATCCCATTCTGACACCATTCTGAGTTTGACGGCATGACCAGCAACCATATTGAAGTAGAAACTCAAATGCCTCACCTAGGCCAGATTTACACCAAGCAGGATATAACACTTTGAAAACGTTTTGAAAATGGTATATGGAATGTGTCCTGGGCCCAAACAGTTGTCAAACCTGTTATAAATCGTTATAAAGCCGTGGTGCAGGTAGGGCTGGAACATGGGGCACAAACCCAGGGACTCACAGCCCAGGGCCCCCAAATGGCCACCCAGAGAATGGCAGGTCATTTGCTTCTGCGTACCTATATGATGGTGCTATGGTTTAAGTGAGTGCAAAACCAAATGTGCTAGAGGGTTTTTAAAAAAAACAAAACAAAACAAAAAACAAATCAGGTTTCACAAACAGTTTTGTTGCTGTTGTAACATCTTGTGTTCTTATGTACTCCTAATCCACCGATGAGCAATTATAAATTCAAAGCCAGAATATCGTATGAATTAATCCAGTGTAACAGATGTGACAATGTCATTCCTACTGTCCATTTTATGAAAAATAGTCCTGAAGGCTGCTTCAAATGGGGCGTAGGAGGAGGAGGGTTGCTACTGTTTTTTGTCACCCTGGTTGCAATCACAATAGGGTGATTTATTACTGCTTCTTAAACCTTTAGTACATGAAAATGATCTTTAGGGGGGGGAAAATCTTACTCATTTGAAATGGAAAAAGAATGGGAAATTAGGAATTGTCATTACATGAACACCATGTTACGTTTATTCTCATTTTTCTAGCTGCGACATTTGCATGATAAATATGCTTTTAAAAAAGAGGATTTAAAAGCCCATACTAACTAGGGGCAAAATTAATAGAAACTTATACAAGGTGGGTACAATATCCTTAACATGCAACATTCTCTCTGATTTTATAAACTCATAATGATGCATATATGAAAAAAAAGGGGGAAACCATCTGAAAATTTCATTGCAGAACGTTGACTGGAGAAATATTTGGATAGCAGGAAGGCCTGGTTTTCAGGTTGTATGAATCCGAGAGACTCTAATTTCAAAATACTGTTTTAATAATACCTGGACTCACAGAATCTAAACATGCTGGCACATTCATACTTTTTCCTAGCGTTGTCTAGAAAGGGCTCGTTCTCCCAGTTTTAGCGTCACAAACTAAACCTCAGAAAACCTGACTGTTCTCCAAAGGGAGAGGCAGGTAAGAAATAAAAGTATGATGATGATGATGTCTGGTTTGTGTGCAGGTGAGGTTGTACTATAAAATGCCCTTTAGAGAGCACTGTCCCATTGAAATGTACAAGTCACGTGGTCACTGCTCTCTTCTCCATGTAATTCTGCTTGTTTCAAACACGGAAGAGAACCAGGAAGCCCGGCGATGGTAAGGACACGTGATTTCCCCCGTCTGAAAGTCCTCAATGTCAATTTAGACATTTTCCCACCAAACATACAAAACACAGATCAATTCTAAGGAAATCTACTCAGAAGGAAGCCGCAGTGCAACAGCCTTCATGCATGCAAAATGCACACCTCCGTTCTATACATGAGGTGCGCATCAGCTCTTATGCGTATTGTATAATAGGAACCACTCTATTTCTTGAAAAATGTTCAAGAGTCTATCTACACTACTGCTTTAAAATGGTTTAAAATTATTTAACATGGTTTAAAACGGTTTATAACAGTTTTGAGAACTGTCGGGGCTCAGGACACACTCCATATACAGTTTTCAAAACGTTTTCAAAGTGTTTTATCCTGCATGTGTAGATAGGCTCCAACTCCATTTTTTTGCAAGTTAACTGCCTTTAAGTACCCACTTATCTCAAATCACTGATTGGAGATAACAGCAAAAGAGACTTACCTGCCCAATAGGGAAGCCCCAGGGGGCACATTGAGCCCACCCATTCCTGCCTTAAAGTAAAAGTTATGTGTGGTCAGTTTTGGTAATCATTTTTAGAACAGTCATAAAATATGAATTGCCTGCAGATTATGATGATCCTTCTGAGGAATATTAATATCATTAGATCCCAAGACAGGAAATTACTCCATTACTTATGGTCTGCTACAAAATATAATGATTATTCAACATTTATTGAAGGAAGCACCACCTCTAATGCTGCTTTGTGAAGGGAAATACAAGAATTAGGAATGATTACTGTACAGCTACCTAATGCATAGGATGTCCCCCTAAAATGAATTAAATGAATTAGAACTTGAAGAAGAAGTTTCCTGCTGTCAGGATTGAGATGAAGTCTTGTGTCAGAGCTGGGAATTTGATGCACTTGCCCAATTTGAATTTTTCTGCAGAAAAGATATGGCTGTATTATAGCGTGACCAGATAAAATCCAGGTCAGGTCTCATGTAACTTTAACAGTTATAGAGAAAAGGGAATTTCAGCCAGTGTCATTTATATGCAATTAGTTCCTGGTGAAATTCCCTCTTCATCACAACTGTTAAAGTTGCAGGGGCCCTGCCTTCTTTTGTATATGGTCACTCTAGTATAGTGCCTGCAACTTTAACTGTTGTGATGAAGAGGGAATTTCACCAGGAACTAATTGTATACAAATGACTCTGGCTGAAATTCCCTTTTCTCTACAACTGTTAAAGTTACATGAGCCCTGACCTGGATTTTATCTGGTCACCCTACTGTATTATTGCTCTAGCTTCCTCAGGAAGGAAAATAACCATTTGATAGCAAAACAATAGTGTTGTTTTCTTATTGTTATGGGTGAGGTGGGAGCAAGCAATGAAGAAATATCTTCCAAAATTGGGTATGGTAGGTGTTGAATGCTGACTCATTTTGCTCCCTGAAGATCTTCTTCTGAAATGAGAAGAATATGTGTCCTAAAGAATATGTGTCCCTCTTATGAGTTGCCTTTTCTTAAGCCAGGTAACTATTTCCTTTATTTTGTAGGGTTATCTAAATTTGGGAGATATTTTCAAGTCCTGTCTAATGTAAATCAAAATGGGGAGCCATAGGGTTGGCTCCAGTGACGCATAAGTGGACATTCACCAGCACAACGAGGCTTCCCATCCTCTGCGCTGCAGTTCCCTATGGTGCCCTAATTCTGCTCTGGTAGGTCCCCAACCCTCTGTAGCAGATTTGAGATACCCGTGGGAGCTGAAGAGGGGGAGGGGAAATCCATTCTACTAGCAGATGACCAACATTAGATACAGCCCATAATTATAAGGTTGGATCCTAACTGAGTGACGCTTTAGCTCCGTTGAGACCAATGGAATAAGTTAGTCTGGACTAATTTAAGTCATCCTAATGTCAATGGGGCTAAAGCATGACTAACTTATTTGGGATCCATTCCCTAATCTGGAAGACAAGGTTTTGTGCACTATGGCTGACAAGGGCCACAATCCAGCAAAACTTCAAATGGGCATGCATTGGAGACAGGTCTTTTTCAAAAGAAGAAAAAAGAAATGTTGTATGGTTTTTTCTTTTGTTCTTTAAACATCTGATCCCAGAGTCTGCTGCAGGGTCAAGTGAGTGGAGTTGAGAGGAGGTAGGAGGCGGCTTGCCAGACTAGCTGCATGTCAGGAGTTGTGTCATGAGGACCTTCTCTGAAGGAGGGGTCTGGTAAAAGCTTGTTGGGCTCAGCAGAAAACTGGCTATTTAGTGGATAGGCAACTACCTTGCTTTGTTAGGCTAATTAAGCTTAGAGGATAGCTCCTAGCCTTCAGGTGTGAAGAGGTGTCTATTTACTCAACAAAGCTTTGTGGATTGCACAACAGACCTCTATATTGTCTCACATCTTTGTGGAAGGGCTTGGAATTATATAAATCATGGCATATGCTGGACATGATTTCCATAATCACCAGTAGGCTCCTGGAGGGTTACTGGAGGGTTGCCACCCCCTCCAAAAAGCCATATCCGGGCAGTGATTATGGAAATCATGCCTGGCACATGCCATGATTTAAATAAGCCACCATGGCTAATTTAAGCCACACAGCATATTTTGACTCTGCAAACCAAGTCTTTATGTTTATATAGTGGGCAACATTAAATAAATACCACAAATAAAATTAAAGAAGAGGGAATAAAGCCAGTTTTAAGTTTCCAGGTTGTGAGTGAGAATCAACAGTGGGAACACATTCAGCAAAATATACAGTATTTTGGAAACCACTGAGGCACGATTTATCCGTTATTGGAATGGCATGGGAACGGCTTCCCAGTTGTACATACCGTGCTTTGGTAACATATGTAATAAGTAGCCATCCATGTGGGTGGGCAAATCTTATAACAGTCTGGGACTGACCATGGGGAAGCACTACTGCAGAAACATAAATCAAGCCTGAGAGACAATATGGCCAGATCTACACCAAGCAGGTTATGACACTTTGAAAATGGTTTGAAAATAGTTGTCACTACTGTTATAAACTGTTTTAAAGCAGTAGTGTAGATCCTGCCTGTGTCTCTTTCTAATGGGCACCAATAAGCTCAATTGAATTATTATATTTAGTTTTGAATTGAAAAAGGAGGAGAAAGATTTTGGATTGTCTAGGAAATCAGCAGCAAAGCTTGATAGATGATTTGGGAAGCAAGACCTTTGAGGGGAGTTTGGAATAAATATAATCTACTTGGAACAAATGTAATGTAATGTAATGTGTGTGTGTGTGTGTGTGTGTGTGTGTGTGTGTATGTGTATGAGAGATTTGTTTTTCTCTTAATTATTGGTTAAATTACAGCAAGGTTTTCTTTTTTTTTCTTATTTCTGGCTAGATTTTGAATGGACTATATGAGCTGTGAGTGAACAGTCACAGTTTTTCACCAGCATCCTTGTGCAATACTTGCAAAGCATGCTGAATACAAAGGTCCACATGCAAGCAACCCATGAGAACAAGCCCTTCTAGCTAAACTGGTAGGACCCCGACCAATAAGTCCAGTGACTCTTTTGTAGCTTTTTGCACACTGAGAGCTTTTCTATATGAGGCTGTTAATTTGCTGTATCTACTTTTGGTTTCATTGCAGAATTGAGATCTGAACACTACACAAGGAGTGTTACCTTTCCTGCTTTTCCACTACATAACCTCTAGGTGGCACTGTAGTGTAGTGGAAAAGCACAAACGCATAAAAGGAAATCACACTTTCTTTTGCTTTCATAATTAAATGCCTAATTTTCCCTGCTTTTAAAAAAGCTCACTGAAAGTGCTAGTTAGACACAGAAGTTAAACTGGAGGGAGTAGGAAATGATAAGTACCCAATAAATGCCTCATGGAGAAAAGCCCTGAAAGTATTGTTTCCAAGTTGTAAATACACTACTTTGGTAACACATGTCAGAGCCCAATTACTCATTTTTTTTTCAACTGGGGGGGGGCTTATCTTGAACTGAGAAAGGACTAAAGACACCATTGATCTACCCACTAGCCCTTCTAAGGCATTCTAATCCCTCATGCAATTAGAATCGTAAGAGGATGAGTGCACTAGCTCTGCCCCTTCTGTTGTTGCCGCTGTAGATGAACCTCTGCATTGCGGCAAGGGATGGTTATTCATGCAAGCTCTCCATGTGGGTTAGAGAGTTCTACATTGTGTGGGATCCTACTTGGGAAGAAAAGGCTCCCATCTTAGGGGGGTGATGGGAATTGCAGTCCATCACATGGGGAAAATTGCCCAAAAGTGCTGGTCCACCCTTCCGTCTATGCCTATATAAATGATTAGAACTAATATACAAGAGCTGTGGTGGGACTGGATGGGTACAGACTGATAGAGAGAGTACCTAAAAACATTATGGCATGATAACAATGAGCATAAAAGAAAATCTATCTTCTTGTCTTATTTAGCTCTGCCAGAGAATTTGAAGAGCTGTCGCCAGTTAGAAGAGACAGTACTGGGGCTTGATAGACAAAGAATCTGATCTAGCAGGAAGCAGAGTCCTATGACGTATTTTATTTTGGGCACTGGCGAGTATCTTTCACGTGGAAGAAAAAGAAGAGCTGTAGGCCACAATCCTGCATACAGTTTGGCTATTTAAATCTCGCTGAGGTCTGTGGGATTTCAAGACCTAACTGTGCCCAGGACTGCACTCTTGCAAATAATTTAATTGGAGGGAGGACTTTTCTAAATAAATACGAAGTGGTTGTGATTCAGATGTATGGATGGTAAAGAAATGGAACCTGATAGAAAATCCTTGATCAAGTCTCTGTCAACCTGGCTGCTACTGTAATCAGGAGCTAAATCTAGACTCATAAATAGCTCGTTTCATAATATGTGGTGAATACATTAATGTGAAATGACAGTCACTCTTGTTACAGCTGAGATGAGAAACGAGAATCTCTAATGAGTTAAACCTTTTAATTCTCTTGCGTCTGGTTGCGGCCTTGCATTCTACAGGCCTGAATTGAGTCAATTTTCCAGAATAGAAAATGGGCAGGGTTTGGAATGTAAAATTAGCGAATCAAGCTTTAAAACATTGGGCAGTCTCCTACTCTGCCTATGTGCCAGCAGGAGTGACTGCTTGGGTAATTGAGTTTTTAGGGTTCTGTAAGCAATCCAAAATAAGCGGAAAATCATTTCTGGAACAAAGCAGGTTGGTGGAGCTCACAGAAGGCAGCTCCGCTAACCTGTCCTGATCAGAAAATGAGCATTTCTGCTTGTTTCCTAGGTTATTTTTAGAACTACAAAAGCCCCGTTACACAAGCAGTCACTCGAACTGGCACAAAAGAATGCAAGAGTGCAGAGGCGGTATAGAATACTGCCCATCGTGTTTAATTTAGTATTAGTATTAGTATGTTTAATTTAGTAGGACTGGAATCTGCCTAGCAGAATCATTTGATCAGGGGTTTGTCTATACGTTCTAAATACCGTGTTGTGGCTGCGCAGTTGCGCCCCATCATTTATATTACACAGCTGCCAACTCACAGCCACATCAGGCTTTTCCCTGTGAAACTGCTTTTTCTAAGTGTCAATTTACTGTGATTTTTCCCATTGTTGTTTCCATCTGTCAGTGGTGTCTTCAGTTCAGGTTTCACAAAAAGTGGGTATAAGGCACAGGATAGGCCAAGGATGCAGGGCAGGGGGTTAGTGAAATGCGGGGCTGTGGTTTACAGAGCGCAGCAGTGAGCTTGCAAAGAAAGCCATGGATTTAGAACAACAACAACAAATACAGGCTAGAGAGGAGCAAAGGGGAGCAAACGGAGCTGCCACTGGATCTCGACCATTAGAACAGCTGATTGGTGGTCAGAAAGGGATCAGAAGGCAGGAGAGCTTTGGAAGTGATTGGTGCATGGCCAGCGTGCTCCCATTTACACAGCCAATGGTGCAATCCCATGGTCTACTCCAAAGTAAGCCCCATTTGCTCCCAATTCCTGCCCTCTGACAACGGCACTCCAATTTCTTCCAGGCAGGATAGCCTGCACTCATTCCTGCTGTTTAACTCTTTCGATTCTGCTTTGCAGCAATGATGCTGTGGGGTTTGGGGGGAATCAGGAAGTGAAGCAGAGTTGTATAGACACGGCCCTGGTCATGCACAGTATTTTATTTTAAGGACAAAAGTTTGAATTCTGCCATAATAAGGAGTTGGGTTGTTTTGTTAAAGATTTAGCATTTAGACTTTTAATACATTCTATGTACTGGCAGGTGGCTTTTGGGTGTATGGGAGAGAGTCCTTTTTTTGCAGCTCTTTTAACCACCTTGCTTGTGAATATTGGCCATCAAATGTTAAGAGGTAACTAATCAGCAAAAAAAAGGTGCTCTTGACTGTGTACTCTAAGAGAAAAGCTTGAATTCTAAAAGTGGAAGCCTTAAAGAGGAAATTCTTCAATTGCAATTCCTAAGAAGAAAATTATCTACTCAGATGTCATTGAAAATTAAACTATTTTCATTGCTGTAAATCATTAAAGATTTACTGGCTGCATTTTTCTGTAGCAGCATCCTGGTTATAGAATTCCTTCTCATGAGAAGTTAGATTGGTCCCAACACAGAAGTGGTGAAAATATTGCCTGGACTTTATTGCCTTTTCACTTGGGGTCAAAGGTTGTAACTCTGCTCTTCTCTTCTTGGTTTCAATTCTCTGTTTCAGCTCTGTTATTGTTTAAATCAGTTTTGTGGTATTTTGTTTTTGTAATTCGCCTTGGGGACCCTTGTTAGGACCAAAAGACAGTATAGAAATGTCTTAATAAATAAGTACATGCGATACCATGGTTTAGCATTATGAGAACATGCCACAGCAAGCCTTGACCTTGCGTGATCTCTCCCTCTGGAGTGGTCGTGAGAAGATTGGAAGCTTCTGCTTCAGTTTTAGATTAACCACAGTTTAGTGTGTCCTCCGAACCCTGGACTGTGGTTTATATTAATTGTGGTTAGTTGACATGTCAAGATCACTGAACTGTGTCCATAGGCAATCCCACACTGACAGAAACTCTATGTGGTCTATGTTTATTTCAGTGAACTGAGGGGAACCCTAAAATATGGGACGGCATATGACCCTCAGATCCATTATTCCGGCTCTGGAGTGGTGCCATAAATCAAAACAACAATACACCTTCCCCACAAAGACAAGGCAGAGTGCTTTATCCAATACTATGCTGCTTATTTCAGCCCAATTTTCATATTCTTGGACAGGGCTGGCTGCATATTTGAGAGAAATATGAAAATTCTGAAGCTGAAACATTTTGATGTGGCCACGTGAGGTAACCAGTCACCTCAGAATATCGCTGGTGGGTAGAAAAGCACATCTGCGAAGGTGGTATGTAGCTGCTACAGTTCATTATGAATTGGCCCTTTGTATTGATTTTCACAGTCTGAATACAAATTGGGCAAATCAAATAAAATGCTTTTTATCAATTTCAAGCTTCCCACCTTTCCCTTTTCATGTTTCTTTCTCCCTCTTCTTGGAATTAGAGGACAAGGAGAAAAGTAATTTCTAACCTTCATCCTTTCTTTTTTTAAAAAAAGAAGAATCTTGTCTAGGCACACTATTTCATTACCATGGAATCAGTAATAGGGAGACAGAAATGTACCTGCATTGTAAAACATAGCACTACAGCCAGGCACTACAGGCTGGATGCAAGGAAGCAGCAGGCTGGTTGCGGAGCGAAGGATGAGAAATGAAGAGGCGACACAAGAGTTGGGATTTAAACAAGGGCCACTTTATTCAACTGATAGCAAAAAGGGGGAGGTAAACCTAAGCGGGCATTTTGCCATGGCCAGCCAGGCCATAATAGGGATCGGGCGAGGCATCCACAGCCTGGGAAGTGGCGCCTGCACTTTCGCCGCCCCCCGAGCTTCCTCGTTCTGAGGTGGGAGGCCTTCCGGTGTCGTCTCCCCTCGTGCCGCAGGGCTCCGAGTAGACGAGAAGGGTTGGCCCCAAAGGTAAGCCTTATCCCCCCAATTGATACCGCAGGGCTCTCAGTGGTTGGCCTCAGGCGTTACCCATCACTTGAACAGTGCCTGTGAATGCTCACCATTACATAACATAAAAATGCCCGCTCCTACTGCCGATAAGTGACCAATAGCCAGATTAACCTAGTTATCACCCATCCTGCTTTTGCAGTGTGAAGTAGGCAAAAAAACTCACAACCAAATTAGATTGTGAGCAAAAAATTCCTACTTGGCCTCAGAAAAGACGACCAGCGAGCCCACACTGACAACAGGGGAGGGTGGGAGGGAGCTGCGCAGCCCACAATGGGAAGATAGAGGGGTCCCTGGTCTTAAATAGACATAAACCCCTCCTCTCTCCAGTGGCACCACCCAGGGCCAGCAAATAGCAGGCCCCCCACGTCACCTCACCCAATCCTCGCCCACAACCTCCTCTCCCCACCCCAGCGAGCAGGGTAGGGAACGGTCTATCTGGCTTACAGGCCATAGGCTACCTCCATCCCCCGTTATAAATACTTTTAAGCTTTAGGTCCTGTCTTTTAACCTTCAACACCTGAACTATTGATGTTTCTTTTTTTAAAAAAAATATACATCCTACAGGCTTGAGCTTATGTTCTGCTTTTTACTAAATAAGAGCATCATCAGACGAATGTTTTATCGTACACTCGTTACTGGCTACTCACGGTTTTTCATAGGTCCTTTCGATGACACTGTTGCAGGGATAGATCAGCTCTTCACACCCGTGTGGCCATTTTGCCCTAAATATCAGAACCTTCCCACCACCACCTTTCCCTTTCTGAATTATCAGCAAAGACTTGGATTTACAGAAAGAAATAGGTCTGCTATTGTTACATGTCCTTTGGTCCTAAGTCTGTAGGAAAGTGCATCTCCCCTTTACATGTTGACCACAACACACAGAATCCACTTGATGTCTTACATCAACATCACATTTTAGTCTATTTCTGGGATGGTAAACCTTCGTTTGAAGTAGTACAGCTCAGAACACAGGTCAATCGTGAGAACTTCAGTATAATCTATGGTCTTCATCCAATGTCACACAAGCAGACTTCTGCTCACGCAATGGGACTTCCCCTCCTGCACAACCCCAAATGTGCTCCAAACAGGCCACAACAATCCAGAGTAGATTTTATGGGGGGCGGGGGAGCTGCTAGGGGGAGAAGGAATCCATTCCACCAGCAGTTTCTGTTCTGCTGGTGGACGGAAACCATCAAATCAGCCCAGTATGTTCAAATTCACACAGTCATGGAAGATAAAGCTATCAATGACTATTAGTCATAATGTGTATTATCTTACCTTCAGTATCGGAGGCAGTATGCTGGGGAATGGGGAATACGAGTGAAAGGGTACTATTACCCACATATCCTACTGGTGGGTGTCCGCTGTGTGAACAGATTGCTGGACTGGATAGGTCTTTGGTCTGATTTAAGATGGTTCTTCTTATGTTCACATTTTCATGGAACAGAAATGATTCCCCTTATTTCATAGAACAGAAATTATGTCTAAAGTATCCCTCAGTTTTGAAATGTTGATCTGGAAAGTGTATCTTATCTACTCACTAATGGAAGACCCCATCTGTGTCTGTGTTTTTAAACATAAAAACCTGTACAATAGAGGAATAGGAACAGTGGAATGGAATGCTAGTTCATATATGTAGAACTTCATTGTTTATTATCTAAAATAAAATGCTAGTTCAAAGGATTTGTCTCTCAGTCAGAACTGTCAGTCATTAATTTGTTTGCATGTGACTTATCAGTGGTTGTTGAGAAAAAGCACAATGGCAACAGTCATGTTACAGGGTCTGATATCATTGCGTCCACCTTTCTGTAGAAGAGCAAACATAAAATGTTTTAATACACAGTTGTTTAGGTTTTCAGCAGGACCTGGAGACAGATTTTGGCCTCTGGGAATAAAGAAATGACCTTATAGCATATTAGATAAATGAATGACAACCTTTATATAGTTGCCTTTTTCTTTTCTTTTTTTTTTTTTTGCCAATAATCAATAAAAAAAAATCAAATTTTGGAAAAAGCAACACTGCTATAATGATGTCTCCCTTCTTTCACTCTAGTATAATTGTTCAATTTTGGCATAACAGCATATTGACATATATTTTACTTTCTTGCTCTGCAATACTTATCTCTTTCGTGGGTTAAGAATAATATATTTTTGTTGCTGTAATAATGTATGGCTCGCAAAGTCCATTTCAACAAGCCTGGTTTCACGAGCCCCACAAACCCTCAGCAACCACCTCCCCTTTTCCCACTCTGTGCTAATAGCAGCAATCGCTTGCCATTGGTATGGGGGGGGGATGCACAATTTCCAGACACTCCAGAAATCACACGTTTCCATCCCCCATGTGCCAATGGGGGCCATAAAGGCCCTCTTAACACAAGGGTGCCTTTGCATGAAGAGGGACTTTAAGGACCCATTGGTACAGGGGGCGAGATGCATGCTTTCCCAGGGTGCAACCACCCCTGAGCACTTGTGGGTTATCATGAGCACTTGTACCCGGGTCTGCTCTCATGCCAGGTGTATCCAGCTGGGGTTGTGATGGCTGGACCTGGGGGGGTCTGCTGCCCCCGCAGATTCAGCCGGACGCTTGCGTGAACTCTAGTCAGGGTACCTGTTGGGCGACTAAAAGCTTTTGGGGGCTATATGCAGTCTATAGGTTGTACATGCCTGATACATGGATAGGGATGCTGGAGAAATTTGATACTGACTAAAATGAGTTCAGATTTCTAAGAATCTGACCTGCGGAATCCACTGTGGACTGGTCTCTCCAGGCCATGTGAGTCCACGGACTTATGCATTTTAAAATTTTATTTGACTTTCCTGAAATTTACACAAATTCATTTGCAGGGAAATACACAAGTTCCTGCTGAGACATATGCCGTGCTGGAAAATATATGCGGGGAAAAGTTGAACGGAATGGGGGGACAATAAGCAAAATGTTAGGTACTAAGATAAATTATGTAAATTGTTGCAAACTTTCTGATGGATGTATTTATGTATTTTCCCACAGAACAGGGGGAAAAAATCAAATCCATCTTTGAACAGATGCTGGAACAAACGACTCCTCACAATCCATGAAACATACATAGGACAGATTTCACAAAATCTGGACAATCCTATATATGGAATCATTTAAGGATATAATATAGGTTTGTTTTTAGTATAATTAACAGTAAATTAGATTAATTTAATAGAAATATCAATAGATCCAGATGTAGATCACTACACTTGATCTTAGCCAAAAGGCCGAGAAGCCTCTGCTACCAGAGAAGGAACATTCAGGTTTTTCCTCTATAAACATTTCTGTTTCTTGACAGCATTGACCAACTTAATTCCTTTTTGGTTTTATACTCCTGGAGTCACTATGCTGGGGTTCTCATTTTAGATCTAATTATTATATGTACTCACATTTTATTTTTTAGTTAGAAATATACTATTGCAATTTTTATAGTTTCAGAACAGATAAGACTAAAATAGCCTTTTCTGGCAACTAAAGTTCTGGGCCCATGGAAAACAATTTTAATGTAGAATGTTTTTTCATTTTTAGTAGGGGTGTGCATTGGATCGGGTCCGATCCACGATCCAAAGCCAATCTGACCGAAATCAGATAAAATTGTCCAATCACAATCCCAGCTTCTGGATCATCCGATCTCATCCGAACCAGTCCGGAAGGACCCGATCCAGTTTGGATAAAATCAGAAGATCGGAACTCCTCCTCCTCCTCGCGCTCCTTACCTGCTGGGGCCATCTACTGCCATCCACGGGTGCCCACGGACGGCCCCAGCAGGTAAGGGGTACGAGGAGGGAGGGGGCTTACCTGCCGAGGCCGTCCGCTGCCATCCGCTGGCGCCCGCAGGCACCAGCGGACAGCAGCAGATGGCCCCGGCAGGTAAGAAGTGCGAGGGGGGAGGAGGGAGGGGGCCCCACTTACCTGCCGGAGCGGCAGCTTCCCTCTGGTACGTCAAGCTACTGAGAAACAGGATTCGCGGCCTGTCCCTCAGTAGCGCGCCAGGTGATGACTTCATCACCCAGCATGCTACTGAGGGACAGGCCACGAAGCCTGTTCCTCAGTAGATCGATGCACTGGAGGGAAGCCGCAGCCACGGAAAGTAAGAGCCCGAGGGGGGAGACGGGAGGGACAGGGGGGGGAAGTTAGGCCTCCACTCACCCCAGCCATAGGTTTGCATTGGGGGAAAGCTTTCTTTCCCCCAGTGCAAGCCTATGGCCGATCCGAAAATCGGACTTCCGATTTTTGGGTCAGGATTGAGTCTGATCCGAGGGACTTCTGATTTTGTCCCGAACGATCCAGGACAATCTCGGAGGTCCCGATCCGGGTCCCGATCCGATCCGGGGGGGCCCTGCACATCCCTAATTTTTAGCTTTTAGTCTGTTTTTTAATTGTTGATGTTATATATATATATATGTATATAAACCAAATTCTTTTTATGGCTGTCAGCATTCCCTTGATATCCAGGGATTCATAATCATTCTTATAACCTTTCTATCAGTGTTGATAACACCTGTAATAAAATGGTGCTCACTAGAAGGAGATATCAGGTTTTAGGTATCCCTCCCTGCACTGGGAATATTCCTCCAAAAATCCAAAACAAACAAATAAAAATCACACAATTTTGCACGACCAAAGTGACAGAAGAGGCTGCTGATAGGGTTATAGATGCCCCAAACCCCCAAATTCCATTTTAGACTGGACCCTGGATCTCAAAGGCAAAATACATGACTCAAATGAGGACTTACCCTCCGTGAACCTCGCACAAGAGCTGGCTTGCGCTGAGAATAAGGCACCCTCAGGGATAATACTGTCACTTGAAGAGGATAATCAATTAAATGAGATGATGATGATAAAACAAGTGGCAGAGCTGGCCCGCAGTGATGGAAAAGGGAACAAAGAGTCCTGTAACCAACTGGAGGAAACAAACGGGGACAGTGCTTTGAAAGTACCATTTGTTGGCTGTTTCTTTCTGGTGATGAAAGACCTAGAACATATTAAATCCTTTTTGCCAGAATGCAACAACCTCTTAACAACACTGGTTGAAGTACATATAAAAGATGGCCCGGAGCTGGGAGGAGAGGACTCAGGAATGGAGTTGAGTAAAACAACCCCACTATGTTGAATAAGAAGGTGAACAGGAGGTCGGCTAAGAAGAAAGGGAGCAGTAATTTAAAGAAGAGTAAAAATGTTTTTTAAAAAATGCTAAACCTGTAAGATACAAGAAAATGGAATTCAAGAATCTTTTTAAACGACTTGACAAAAGTCCAAAGCAGGAAGCAGGTCCAAAAGTTAAGAAGGAAACCAAGAACAAAGAAATTATTGGTGATATTGACAAATCCCAATCTGAAACTACATTTGATATTCCCCTACAGCCCATCTCACTAACATCAGCACAGGATCAGACCCAAGTTCCTGATACGCAGGATCCTTGGGCACTAGCCTCATTGAGAAAGAAACTCCATCAGATGAAGAGAGCAAAAGATTCCAACTGGAATTTAGCACTGAATCGCCAAAAATTGGTTTTAATGAATTATCCTAAGCCTGCAGGTCTTTTAACCCAGCACAAACGCAAGCTGCAATTAACTATAATCTTGGATGTAGTTTTACCAGGGCTAATTACCTCAGATAATATTGCCCACGTGGAATATTTATACTACAATTATACGCATGTTTGTTCTGTGGTCACCTTCAGTGAGTGGGGCAATAATAATAATGATAATAATTTATTTCTTACCCGCCTCTCTGTTTATATCGAGGCAGGGAACAACAGTAAATATAAAATATGATAAAATACATAAAACTGATTAAAAACATGGTGCACATTATTAAAATAGCAATAAAACATCATTAAAAAAAATCCTAAAAACTTTCTAAAATTCCACTGGATATGCCTGCTGGAAGAGACCAGTCTTTATATCTTTCTTAAATTCTAAAAGACTGTTAAGTTGACAGTTAAAGACTGTTAAGTTCCACAGTTTGGGAGCGGCAAGGCCAGAATTGTATATGACAGCAGAGATGCTTTCATTGGGAGTGGTATTTTTATCTCAAGACTTTTTGAGAATCTGGCACCTCCCCTGGCTTTAGGTCTCTGCCATTCCTTACACTCAAAAAACACCCAAGAGAAGCAGGCATGTGACACTACAAATCTAATTGACCTCGATACCCTAGAAGGAACTGTCATTAGCCATAAAGATTTAAGTGCCCAGGAGCACTTGGATAATAAAGAAGATCTCATTTATAGTGGTGTAAATGTGCCAAAATCCTGGTATAATATAAAACACTCTGAACACTGTGTAAAGAAGTGAGCCGATTCCTCAAAAAACTTGATTGCTTCTGCAGATTCAGTTGTGGCCCATAGAACTCCAACTTTTGATATGGCCCAAGAAAGGGCTTTTAGGCACCCTCTACAAGATTTTGGTTTGACACCCGGTTGCCCGATTATGCGCATATATGGAGAAGCGCGTTTACTCCTAATACCAATTAATGAGTGGTGGTGAAGCGCATTACGGGCTATATTAAACACGCTTTAAAGTTGTTTACATGCAAAGAATCGCATGTTTACATGACCATAAGGTGCTTTAACTCCCGCGAGAAATTAAAACTCGCTATTTAACAAGCATTTGAAAATGCGAATAATCGGAGATAAAAAGCGCCTCAACCCCCGATTTGCGCTCCGCTCTTGTAGAGGTAAAATTTGTAATGTGCCTTGAAAGAGCTTTAAATCCTTACTCTTAAAGGACAAGCTGATCAAAAAACGTTATGGGATCAGTGGTACAGTTACTATAAGGATGATGAACCATATACAAATGAGGAGATAGACCTTTAGGACTCTTTTTTCACATTGACCTTAGAAGCACAAAATGATATCCTGAGATATTTGATGTCTTTGAGAGAACATTTGATAACTAAGCAGGCAGGATGTGCAAGCCCATTGGAAAAGGAGGAAGCACTCAGGCCAATAGAGGACTGTGCCCTAATCCACCAGAAAAATGATCAAATGAGTGGGAGGGAAGTTGGAAATGGCCCCAATGGAGGGGAGAAAGGTATACAGAGAGGACTGGGTGTAATGGAGACTACTCCCCAGGATAATAAATTTGCTCAGCATGACTCAGTGCCCAAAGAGATTACTGCAAATGCCATCAGATCAAAATCTCTAACCTGGGTTGATATGCAATACTTAGAAGAAGAGGAATTGGAATCCCCAGAACCTGTTAACCCCCTAGTAAAGGTGATGAGACCAGTGAAAACTAATCTCAGTAGGATCATGCCACAGATGGAATTGATTGAAGACCCAGAGGAGAACTCAAAGCCGTCAACAGGGGTCGAGGAAATTGCAAAGGAACACCAGTCATGTATAGGGGGAGTAACTTCATCCACCTGCCCCAAAGAGACTATAAGAGCCCAGAGCTTCCCGCAAGGGGGGTCTGTACTGGTTGGCTAAGTAAAGTGGTAGATCCCCCATTAGTAGAATTCATCAAAACCCATGAGATTTTACTTTTCCAAGAGACTTGGGTCAGAGAGGACTTATATATAAATGGTTTTGCCTCATATTCTTTGGAAGCAACTCCTGTTACTTAAGGTTGGTGGCCCAAGGGAGGTTTGGGTATTTTGATAGCTACAAGTATCAGGGCCTCCCTAGCTAGACCGGAGGCCCAGGATGCCTCTACAAGAGGCATTTAAAGCTCTTTCAAGGCGCATTAAAAAATTTACCTCTACAAGAACGGAGCGCAAATCGGGTGTAGAGGCGCGTTTTCTCTCCGATTATGCGCATTATCGAATGCGCGTTAAATAGCGAGTTTTATTTTGCTCCGGCCGTTAAAGCGCATTTTGACTATGTGAACAAGCGATTCTCCACATGTCAACAGTTTAAATCGCGTTTCGGTCGTCCAGTAATGCGCGTCGCCGCCTCTCGTACAGAGGTATTAGGCGTAAATGCGCTTCTGCGAATATGCGCATAATCGCCTAACCAGGCGTAAAGGCAAATTCTTGTAGATGAGGCCCCAGACTCATTTGGCCACCACATTGATTTTAAAGTGTAATTTGTGTAATTTACTAATAATTAATGTATATATGCCACCACATAGGAAAAAGCACTTGGTAAAAGAAGACTGGCTAAAGCTGGAGGAGTATATCAATAAGCTGACAGACTTGTACCCTGAAACCTCGGTGATCTTAATGTCCGAACTGGTCAGAATGATGCTGCCTTGTATGCCCATTTCCACAAACACTCATCTGTAATAGAGGAGGCCCACTCCCTGCCTGACAGGCAATCTAAGGATTAGGGTTGTAATTACACTGGCTTATGCCTTATGAAAATGATAAATAGACTTGACCTAGTAATCTTGAATGGCAGTGTAGAGGGTGATATGAATGGGGAATTTACCTTCCTGTCTGGTTTGGATGCATCAACAATTGATTACATGATAGTCTCTTACAATTTCTTAAGTAGGGTGACTGGATGCAAAGTGGGTAAACGTGTTGAGGGTGACCATCTACCCATAATGTTATCCCTAAATCTGGGAAACCTTAATGTGCATGCTGATCACGATTTCCCACTCGTTGCAGAGGTAGAAATGAGATCCTCACAAATTAGGTGGTCTGCTAAATTAGACAAAGCAACATCTGAGATGTTATACTCGGGCCTCCATCACACCTCCATTTTTCTCCTGCTTTAAGTTCCTATTTTTCACCTTTGTTCACCAGCTCTAGCACTGGTCATTCACAACTTCCCATCATCACATCGTTTGCATCTTCACACTCTTCCTTTTTCCGCTACTGTACTTGGCAATTATTCTGGATGAATGCATTCTCACTCTTGCATTCTTTCCAGCCCAGCCATCTTCCTTCTCTTCCCCCTCGGTTTATTGGCTGCTGTGAGCCCCTAGTTCCATCCCATGTGAATGACACCGGTTTCTTTTCTTTAGTGTAAGGGGTTGGGGTACTTCTCCCCTCATTTTTGACTTCATGCGGGTGGGCAGGGAGGAGCTCCTGTCGACCTACCTACTCTCCCCAGTGAGGAGCTTCTCATCCTCATCTGCCCATTAAGCACACCCTGGGCAAAATGCTTACCAGTTGTCAATCTCATTTCAAGCTACCATGACTTTTACAGACTACAGATAGGGTTATGAAGCCCTCTTTCTAACTGTAACAGCACCCTATAATTTTCCTGCAAATTCAAATATCACAACAACTTCTACGTCTTCCTACCTTAGCCCTACCTCAGCCCTATCTGTACTGATGTAAGGACAGGAGTTTTCGGCAACACAGGGTGCCTCTACAAGAGCGATTTAAAGCTCCTTCAAGGCGCATTAAAATTTTTACCTCCACATGAACAGAGCACAAATCGGGGGTTGAGGCGCATTTTCTCTCCGATTATGCGCATCTTCGCATTCACGTTAAATAGCGAGTTTTAATTTACCGTGGCCGTTAAAGCGCATTATGACCATGTAAACTAGCGATTCTCCGCATTTCAACAATTTTAAAACGAGTTTCACACAGCCGGTAATGCGCCTCACAGCCTGTCGTTTATCGGAATTAGGTGTAAAAGGGATCATGAGAAGATGTGCATAATCGCATTTGATAGCCCATTTCAGCAAAGGGCAGCTGTTTAAGTAGCAATCCAAATAATGCTAAAACTGTTTCCTGGAAGAGCGCAATAGCGCTCTTCCAATATTGCATACAAAAAAATCATTAGTACGGTATTGTGCTCTTCCAATAGTTATTTTTTAAAAAGTAATATTTGAACACACACCCTTTTCCCGCCAACTGTAACACTGAGTACATGCAGTTTTAAGCCACGGGAAAGAAAGGAAATAGTGCATCACTTACTCTCTCCTTCATCATGGATGTCCTGTGTATTTAATGTTAAAAGATCAAAACCCTGATTAGCGGAAGGGGTGCAAGGAGGAGAACCACCGGAGACATGTGGTCTGCTCAGCAATATAGTAGAAAGAATCAATATTACGGTGGCTGCTCCTAAGTTGATCTTGTATCTTGCTTTCTCCCCAAATATCCAACAAATCCAGTGTCTCCTGGTGCCTCCAGGAAACACCACGGCCAGTCCCAGTACGGGAGTCAGCTGCATTTTCTGCTATTATTAGATAGGGTAGGATAATGAATGAATATGGAATGGATATATATAGGATACTGTAGGATAATATTGGAGGAATAAGAAATACACAAAATAGAAATAGAAGAGAAGCAATAGAAAGAGATAAGGCACTTGGAGGGGGAATGCAAGGAGCAGGAATTTATTGGAAAATCAAGTGAAGAAGCTAAAAAAAGCAAGTTGGGGCACAGAGATCTCCCAACTCCTAAGGTGTCCCCAGATGAAAAGGAGGAAATAAGTTCAGCAACTCCCCATGGCAGAGAAATGATACGCCCTCTTCTTTTATTACTATAATTGCCTACCTCTTCTTTTTCTAATATAATTGCCTGGAAGACACCCCCCAAATCACCCCCAAACCACAAAAGTGGATATACTCGAAGCAGGACGACAGTATTCACACTTCAGTTTCCAAAACAATTCCAACATGAAAACGGACTTTCCCCGGTAAAACAAATTGCGCTAGAACTAAATTAAAAAGTGAAACAAGGACGACGTCATGCAAGTGCTTAGCAACAAAAGCAGAATGGAGGGATTACGAGAGTGCCATGTGATGAACCCCTTGAATTGTATTCTCCGTCTTAGAGATGCTTTGTTAAATGCGTTTTCCCCTGAAACAGCAGTATCTTTATTTCAAGTACTGATTTCCTCCCTTCAAAATTGCTTAAAGCATAAAAAGGGACAATTTTCTCTACCCAACAAGTCTAAAAAGTGGTTTGACCATGATTGTATTGCCTTAAAACATTCCTTAGTTGAAAAATACAGGCAGTATAGGGAACAGAATCTGCCAGTATTTCCTGAGGAGTGTTTGAGCACAAAAGGAGATTAAAAGTTCTGATTAAAGAGAAAAGGAAGCAAGCTCAAAGGGAAACATGGCAGTACTTAATAGATGCATCAAGGGTGGGTGACTCAGCCACCTTTTGGAAAGTTATTTCGAGGGGCTGGCCAAATACAACAGCTGGACCGGAGTGCCTTATCCCTGCCAAAGTTTGGGAATCCCATTTCCAGACTATGTATGTAAGTGAGCAAGTCTCACAACAGTTTTCAATGGCTTTAATCAATAGTGTTCCCGAGAGGTCTCCTGTATCTATTTCTGAAATTAATAACCTTATCCTGAAACTTAAACAGGGTAAAGCATCAGGCGGAGACAACATTCCTCCAGAACTGCTTAAAGCCAATATAGAGTGGTGGGCGCCTGTTTTGGCAGCCCTGTTCACTTGCATTGACTGTTCCACATACATCCCAGAGGATTGGGGTCTTGCCATTCTCATCCCAATATACAAAAAAAAAAGGGAAAAGATCAGACCCCTCAAATCACAGACCTATCTGCCTTATAAGTATTATTAGTAAATTATATGCCAGCCATCTTCATGAAAAACTAGTTATGTGACTGGCCCAAGAAAATATTCTAGAAGATGAACAAGCAGGATTTAGGTCTGGGCGATCCACTGTTGACCAGGGCTTGGTTCTCCAACGTTTGGTTGAAAAATACGCATGAAAAGCTAGAGGAGCTCTCTATGCAGCCTTTATCGATTTCAAATCGACCTTTGATCTAATTTCAAGAGAAAGATTATGGGAAAAATTTGAGGATACAAATATTGATAGACGCTTCTTAATACTTATATGCTGTTTATATGAGAACACTCATCTTTGAATGAGTTGTAATCGGACGGGACACCGAACAGATCAAATTCCAACTTTTAACGGAGTAAAGCAAGGCTGTATACTTGCTCCCGCTCTATTTAATTTCTACATCAATTCATTAGTTAAAAGTTTGGTGGAAGTATGCTCCCATCCCCCAAACCTGGCAAACAAGCCCGTCAGTACTTTTGTATGCCGACGATGCTGTGTTGCTTTCTTTAACAAGCGTAGGTTTAAGATGTCTTTTAAGAGCTTTAGACCTCTATTGCAAAAATGAGCTACTGTTGATTAACCATCTTAAATCTAAGGTTATGGTTCTTTTCCAGAAGAAGGTTAAAGCACAAATGGCAGATTAACAGCTACTCTATTGAACAAGTTTAATCTTTTAGATATTTGGACATAACCTTTCATTCTTCTGGCTCATGGAGTTTACAAACTAAAAATGCAGTTGGGAATGCACAGAGAAGTATTAAGGCCCTCCTCCATTTTTTATATATGACCCCCTCTACAAGAATTTGATTTGACGCCTGGTTCTCCAATTACGCATCTTCTCGGAGGCACTTTATGGTAAATGACTGTACGCAGGAGGCAATTGAGCACACAACTGGTGGCCTTACCGGTTGTTTGAAATGCACTTTAGAAGTAGTTAATGCGGAGAATCCTTGTTCACATAGTCAAAATGCGCTTTAACGGCCAGAGCAAAATAAAACTCGCTATTTAATGCGCATTCGATAATGCGCATAATCGGAGAGATAACGCGCCTCAACTCCCGATTTGTGCTCCGTTCATGTAGAGGTAAATTTTTTAATGAGAATTGAAAGAGCTTTAAACCTCTCGTGTTGAGGCAGCCCACAAAAGGATGCCAATACATTCCTTCAGCTATTCAAGTTTTCAAGGTGAAGGCTATTTCCCAGATGTTATATGGATCCCAGTTGTGTTTGTATAAAAGTTTTGCCCCCTTTGAAGCCACTCAGACTAAGTTTTTGCATGCAGTGCTGGGAGTTCCATGTTGTGTTCCCAATGTAATTGTTCATTTGGAGGTGGGGCAAATACCTGTTGAGGCCCGTGCATGAATCCTTAGGATTCATTACTGGCTGAAACTAATTTTCTGCTCAGTGGGTTTGGCTCCATTGACACTTATTGATACATGCCAGACAAAATGGAAATCTAAACTATATGAGAAATTGAGAAATCAGGGCTTCTCACCAAATGCCCTAGTTGCTCTTGGTTACGAAAAAGCTAAAATAACAATTCAGCAGCATATTTGGGATATGGAATTGCAAAATCATTTGAGTCTGGCCTCAATGTATCCTGAATTTAGAGATAATGAGATGACCTTTGCATGTGCAAAATATCGGGTGGATTTGAACATTCCTAAATTCAGGAAAGCTTTCACTTTGGCCAGGTTCAATGTTCTGCCTTCAGCCCTATTGGAGGGAAGGTTTGGAAATATACCCTACCAAGAACGGGTATGCCCCTGTGAGATGAGTAATATGAAAACAGCAGGCCATGTTCTGTTGTACTGCTCCTTTTACTGGGATTTGCGTCAAACATTTATAATGCCTATCTTGCAACGAACCCCTGGTAGACCAGATGAATACTACCTAAAACATCTTTTATCAGATCAGAATCCTCAGGTTACTCCAAAAGTGGTCCGTTTCTGTGTGGCTGCCATAAACCAACGGAAATTAATGTTGAAGAGTTGTATTGATAAATAATAATATTTTAGATTCAGGTTGGGATTGTTCTGTTTTTATTTATGTATGTATTTTATTGTATGTATTTTATCAGGGTTTTAATATTATTATTACTACTGCTGATGTTTTCTACTGTACTGGCCCATGACCAAAATAAATGAAACTGAAACTGAAACTGATGTAGATTAATAGTTGGTATTTTTCCTTTCACATCCCTTATTTTTTTCCAATGTGTCTTTACCAAAATGCAAGTACACTATATATGGAAATAATGTCCTTCTGTTTTTTGACATATTGAACACTTGGTATCAATTGTACCTTACATTTTATGCAATTTCTTAGATGTAATATATCACCGAGTCACTATCTTAAAACAATTATCAGACAGAGTGATACACATAATCAAAAATAGTTTCTGGATTTTCAAATGTATTCCTTATATCAAATGTTGCAGACATACCCATATCTTGTTCTCATCTTATCATATAATTTTTAATTTACTCTGCTTCACAATGGAATTACAGCAGAATGTTATACGACCAAGGTAAGATTATTATTTTTTCATTATCTGACAAATACGTATTTTCAAATGTGGTACATTTTCACAACTGATAGCCACATTATTTTATGATCCTATAAGCAGATGTCAAAATAAATGTAACACACAATCCTATGCATGTTTAGACAGAAAAAAAGTCCTACAACCCCCAGCTTTCTGGAGAATGCTGGGATTTTTATGACCTTTTATGTCTAAACATGCATAGGACTGAGTCCTTAGTCTTTAAGATGCCACAAGATTCTTTACTTATTTTCCTGCAAAAGACTAACATGGCTCCTCTCCCCGGAAACTGTCAAATAATTGTAGATATTCAAACCATAGAAACTGATTAACAGTTATTAACTGCTAAATATCTCCCTTTGTCCAGAACTGATTACAGTGAATGAAGTCATTGCTTCTCCATACTTTAAAAGCTCCTGATTTGGTAACTTTATTGAAATGTAGGTAATACATTTACAACTACAATGCTAATTTTCTTCACAAATTTAATCCAGAGATAAACCTTTTCTTAATTATTGTTTTTATTGATGCTAATACTAAACAACATACTTTCTTCAAGAGCTGAAGTATGAAAATGTATATACCTTCCCCCTTCAAAACAAAAACAAAAACAAAACCTGAGTGAGCAATAAATTACAAGAAGTTATTATCTCTTTTTGAAGGTTAGAGACCATGGGATGGATCCAGGCTTGTGCTCAGCTAGCACTGGAGAAAGGAAGCAAGGCCATGATTTTGCTGTCTATATACATTCAAAGCCCCACTGTGGCTGTGGATCTGCACTGCATCAGTTATATGACACCACTGCAGATTAGCAATCACCATGGGGGCTTAAAACGTTGGGGACTTAACCAACTTTTGCGGTGGGAGCAAGGTCATCCCGGCTCTTCCGCTGTCAGACCTCACTCCATGGCTGATTCAGGATGTGGTCCTGGCAGAAGGCGACTGGCAATTGATCGCTGGAAGCCAGAAAGAGGGCGGGGAGGGCAGTGGCTCCAGTACCCGATGACCGCTGGAAATCCCACACTCCCTCTTTGGCTTCGGGATTACCTGATGCCACCCCGGGTAAGCGAAACCATGGGGTTTAGGGGGAATGCAGCGCCAACTTGCTGCCATGAAGACAGCACTTTGAGTATTCCTTTTCTCTGCAGCTCCTGTGCCTCCTAGAAGGCTGCTTTGGAAAGTTGGGGGGGACTCTCAAAAACAGTGGAGCTAGCACTGGAGGGTGTCGGGGGAAGGGGGAATCAGAGAAAACCATTGCCCTGCCACCATCCTCCAGTGGAAAGCCTCTGCTGGATCCCGGTTTCCTCCACAAATGAAAGAAGCCTTCTGTTCATAGAGGCAGCGCTGGCACCAGGTTTTTGTGGGCACTTCAACAGGACACCTTCAATGGGTCTCCTCCCTCTGTGAGTCTACCTTCTTACTGCTATTGTCGCCAGCTGCTGTTGCTCCTCCTCTCTTCCTCATCATTGCCGCCAATGGCTTGCTTGACAGGCAGAGGGCCAGTGAACAAGTAGGCAGGGCCATCCGCTGTCCTGCCTTCTCACTGCCACCACTGTCTGGACCCAGAGTGAGAGCCAGGCGAACAGGCCGGTTACAAGATGAAGAGGAGGAGTAATTTCAGGAGACTCTTGTCATGGGGCCGTTGCTATGGTGTGGACACTCATCAGGTGCCCGACCATGCCTGCATTTGATGCCAACCCTGCACAAAGTCTGGACCCAACTCTATATCCAACCCTTTTCTATATGAAACTATATATAAACATTACTATGAAATAAATATGCAATACAAGTCAGACCAGCTTTTTGGGAAGTCCTTGTTATTTCCGACTTGCACTGGCCATACTTTGAAAAGTGCTCATTATCACATGATAAAAGGGACTCAACATTTTAACTCGTATGACTTTTCAAAATCTCTCTTGTTGTTGTTGCTGTTGTTGTTGCTTTATGAAGGACTTCATTTCCTCAGCGGAAGCCCATTAGGATCTCATGGCTTTTTATCCAGCAGTACACTTGCAAGCAAAATAAAAATGATTAAAATGTCATTTGAACAAACAAAGAGGGAATTCGTTTTGCAAAATACCATTAGGATCATATACATGCTCAAGTACCAATTTTCTAGTTTGCTGGGATAATGAGTAATCTAAAAGCACATATTTAAGTGTACATAATGACTCTATTTATTCACTTGTCATTAGCAGTACAAAGGAGCTGAAATAATCACCATTGCTATTCATGCCATAATGCACCATCATCACTTTCATTTTTTTTAAAAGGCAAAGTGGGCTCATTGTAATTATTGTGTGAAAAAGGATCTAGATATTGTTTCCAAGATATCCGGTTTAGTATCCTTACAGCAGAATGAATATGGAAAAAATAATGAGCTACCTATTGGCTAATATGCTTTCTGCATTGTCGCGTCATCTCATGTTACGGCTCGAATGACAGTAACATTGAGTGACCTTACATTTTAGAGTTCATGAATAAGAAGTTCAGCTTCTTTAAATGATGTTGGATTTTCCAGACAGAAGCTTTGTGCATCCAGCTACATTAAAGAACTGGAAGTGGTGAATATCTGGGAAGTGTGGATAGAAACCTTTAATTCACCATTTATGTGTTAGTACCGGTCATTTAATTTTAAATGTATTCAAGCATTTTCAGGAAGGTGAAAGAGAGAGACACTGGGACAGGACGGGAAAACAGCAGCGGCCGAGGGACTGACGGCGCAGGAAGACGGTGCAGCATCCATCATTGCACCACCCACCTCCTCTCCTTCTCTCTCTCTCATGCACGAGAGAGACGCCGGGACAGGACGGGAAAACAGCGGCGGCCGAGGGACTGACGGTGCAGGAAGACGGTGCAGCGTCCATCATTGCACTGCCCACTCCTCTCCTTCTCTCTCTCTCGCGCACGAGAGAGACGCCGGGATAGGACAGGAAAACAGCGGCGGCCGAGAGACTGACGGCGCAGGAAGACGGTGCAGCGTCCATCATTGCACCGCCCACCTCCTCTCCTTCTCTCTCTCACGCGCACGAGAGAGACGCCGGGACAGGACGGGAAAACAGCGGCGGCTGAGGGACTGACGGCACGAGTAGAGAAGACGGTGCAACGGACATCATTGCACCCGCCCACTTCCTGTCCTTCTCTCTCTCGTGCGCCAGAGAAAGATAAACAACTTAAGGCGACTGGAATGTGTCTGGGAGCACCAATTTCTGTTGTGTGGGGCAGAGGGAGATATGGCGATAGCAGGGCGAAATGCCATTACAGGGGAAGGAGAGATGGATATTTAATACCCATCTTACCTTCCGGTCGCCCTGCTACCCCGGGGATCTTGGGGAACGATCCAGGCCACCCACAGAACCTTTCCTTGCTCCTATGTAATGCCAGGTCGGTTAAAAACAAAACAAACATAATTTATGACCTCCTCAAAGAAGAGGAGGCCGACCTGGCATGTTTCACAGAGACCTGGCTGGGAGATGACAGTGCCCCAACATGGGCTCAGGCTCTCCCAGCTGGGTAGTGTGTTAATGAGCAGGTGAGGAAAAGTGTGCGGGGGGGCGGAGTAGCTGTGGTCTACAAAAGCAATCTTAACCTGACCAGACATCGTGTCCGGGAACTGAATCACATCGAGTGTGTGTACCTGAGTCTGAAGGCCAGGGATAGACTGGGGATTCTGTTAGTGTACCGGCCACCCCGCTGCCTATCAGACTCCCTGGCCGAGCTCACAGAACTGGTCTCGGAGCTGGTGTTGGATTCGCCCAGGCTCTTGGTCCTGGGTGATTTCAACATCCCATTTGAGGCCGGTTTGTCAGGTGCAGCTTGGGAGTTCATGGCATCCATGACAAACATATGCCTATCCCAATTGGTCTCTGGACCCACACATTCAGCAGGTCACACCCTCGATGCTGTTTTCAGTTCTGAACAGACGGATCTGTGGGCGGAGATATTGAATACCTCTGAATTGTCATGGACAGATCATTTTCTGGTCAGGGTTAGTATCATGGCTACCACCCGTCCCTGCAGGGGTGGCGGACCTATTAAGATGGTCCGCCCTCGAAGGCTGATGGATCCTTCTGGATTCCAGAAAGCCTTGGAGGGTTCCATGGCTGGTATCGGCGACGATCCTGTAGAAGCCCTGGTCAATAGATGGAATCAAGACCTAACTAGGGCTATCGACACGATCGCCCCCAAACGTCCTCTCCGGCCCGCTTCTAATAGGGCACCCTGGTATACAGAAGACCTCAGGGAGTTGAAGCGGAAAGGACGACGACTAGAGCACAGATGGCGGAAAACTCAACTTATATCCGACAAGACACGACATAGAGAACATCTTCGTCTCTATGAAGTGGCAATATGTGCAGCGAAGAAAGCTTTCTTCTCTGCACGCATTGCGTCTGCGAATTCACGTCCAGCAGAACTGTTCAGGGTGGTGAGGGGTCTAACTCAGGCTCCTTCTCCCCTGAATCCGATTTTAGAGCCTTCAGTAGTTCGCTGTGATGCTTTTAACGATCATTTCTCAGATAAAATCTCTCGGATAAGAGCCGACTTAGATGCCACTGTTATAGCAGAGACTGACAGTGGAGTGTCCAGTGACTCCGCGAGTAGGATTACACTTGATCAGTTTCAGTTGGTGAGTACCGAGGATGTGGACAAGGTGCTTGGATGTGTGAGGAAGATGACTTGCCCTCTCAATCCCTGTCCTTCCTGGCTGGTCGTCCAGGAAGGAGATGCAGTTAGATCACATTTACAACATATTATTAATGCATCTCTCAGGGATGGCAGCTTTCCATCATGTTTAAAAGAGGCGGTGGTAAGGCCGCTTCTAAAAAAGCCCTCCCTGGATCCCCTGGACCTTAATAACTACAGGCCAGTATCAACTCTTCCATTTTTGGGCAAGGTGATCGAGAGAGCGGTTGCCTTTCAACTCCAGGCAGTCTTGGATGACACTGATTTTCTAGACCCATTTCAAACCGGCTTCAGAGCAGGATACGGAGTTGAGACCACTTTGGTCGCCTTAGTAGATGATCTATGCCTTAGTATCGACAGGGGGAGTGTGTCCCTGCTGGTACTCCTGGACCTCTCAGCGGCTTTCGATACCATCGACCATGGTATCCTTCTGGAACGCCTGGGGGAATTGGGAATCGGGGGCACTGTGCTTCAGTGGTTCCGATCCTATCTCTTGGGCAGGCTCCAGATGGTGATGCTTGGGGATAGCTGCTCTTCAAAAAAGGAGTTGCTATGTGGTGTACCGCAAGGTGCCATCCTTTCCCCAATGCTGTTTAACATTTACATGAAACCGCTGGGAGAGATCATCCGGAGGCATGGGGCGGGGTGCTATCAATATGCTGATGACACCCAAATATATTTCTCTATGCCTTCAACAACATTGTCAGCTAAGGATAGTGTGTCTCCTCTGAACAAATGCTTGGAGGTGGTAATGGGCTGGATGAGGAAAAACAAACTGAAGCTGAATCCAGACAAGATGGAGGTGCTTGCTGTCAAAGGCCCCAACCTGGGTTTGGAGGTGTGTCAACCAGTTCTGGATGAGGTTACACCCCCCCTGAAAGACTGTGTTCACAGCTTGGAGGTACTCCTGGATCCGTCGCTCCAGATGACAGCTCAGATTGATGCGACAGCCAGGAGTGCCTACTATCAGCTTCGGCTGATACTCCAGCTGCGCCCCTTCCTAGAGTTGGAAGACCTAAAGACGGTAGTGCACGCACTGGTAACTTCGAGGCTCGACTTCTGCAATGCGCTGTACATAGGGCTACCTTTGTGCCTAGTCCGGAAACTTCAACTTGTTCAAAATATGGCAGCCAGGTTGGTCACCGGTACACCTAGGGGTGACCACATTACACCAGTTTTAAAATCACTTCACTGGCTGCCGGTCAGTTTCCGGGCGAAGTATTGGTTATTACCTTTAAAGCCCTACATGGTTTGGGCCCAGGCTACCTACAGGATCGCCTTCTCCCGTACAATCTGCCCCGCACTCTTAGGTCCTCTGGGAAGAACGTACTCAAGCCAGCCAGAACTAGGCTGGTGAGTGTTCCCAGAGGACCTTCTCTTCTATGGCTCCCAGACTATGGAATGGTCTGCCGGAGAAGGTTAGACAAACTGACAGTCTTCACGAATTCAAGAGAGTAGTGAAGACTGTTCTTTTCTGGCAGGCCTATCCGGATTAATTTTAAATGTTTTAATGATGTGTTTCTCTTGTTTTAATTTTTTAACTTTGTTATGATTGTATGTGTATTGTGTTCTCTGCCTCGATCCGTAGGGAGAGGCGGGTTATAAATAAATATTATTATTATTATTATTATTATTATTATTATTTGGAATCCTGGCATGATTTACAAAGTCAGTTCAGATAAATGTAGCAGCAGCAGGAATATTTAGTTTATGCCACGTACAACAAAACATGGTTGTGTGTTGCATACAGTATACAGAAAAGAAAAAAAAACACATTGGAGGATTAAATGGGTGTGTGTGGGGAGGGGAATCTCACCTTGTAACACTATGTTATATTATGATGATCATAGCTAGTGCTTTCACCTGAACACCATTATACCAATGTAATATATAACTACATTACATAAATATAACTACAAATTTGAAGAAGCACAGATCTACCACTGTTCAGTGTTCCCCCCTCCTCTTCATCTGTTTCAACTTTCCCCATCCTGGTGCCCTGCAGATGTTTTGTACTACAACCCAGCATTCCTGACTATTGCCAGTACTGGCTGATGGGAGTTGAAATTCAAAACCTTTGGAGGGTACCAGGTTGGAGGGGAAGGCTGCTCCAACCACTACACCACACTGCTGTATTTAATATAACATATGACATCCTGCCCACATCTTGCATCTCCGGCTGTCAGGAATGATCAACTCACAGGGTGGTGATGGTGTCACATTATGTGACACATTAAACTTAATATTAGGAGGAAGAGAAAAGGAAGTAGACACAGCCTGGTTCACATGTAATAGCAATTTATAGGTTATTTAACCCATGAATTGACGAGGCTGTGCAGCTTTTCACCCTCTCACTGCTTTCTCTTTGCATTCACATCTGCTTTAGTAAACTATCCAGGAATGTCATTTTCCTGGGTTTTTTTCATGCAACATGCAAACCCAAAACTCTGGTTTTTTGAGAGACGAACAACCCAGAGTTTTAACCCAGCAACAAACCATGGGTTCAAATTCTGCATTATTTGTCTGTCAACAACCCACACTTTTGGGTTCACCTGTCTCATAAAACAATATTCCTGGGTTGTTGATGAAAGCTGATGTGAAGTGGAAATGGTGAGCAACTCGGAGGCACCATGCTTGCTTGCCATCTTAATGACAACACATTGGTGCCATGAGCCCCCAACCCCCCGCGTTTGTGCTCCTTTGTGTTATCCCTACACAAAGGAGCGAGCACGAGGGTTTGCATGCGGGGAGGAGTGCCTGTGCACCAGGGCACCCATGCCTCCTCATGTCCTAGCTTTTTTTACCTTTTCTTTGGAGGAGGCACCACGCCCGTGCACTGGAGCACCCTCACCTCCTCATGTCCAAGTTGTTGTTGTTGTTTTTACTTTTTCTTCGGCTTCTTCCCACACTGGAGAAGCATGGAGGCGGGCCAGAGGCTATTCAGCTCACTGGCCTGCCCCCTCCCCCATGTCTGGGCAGGTGGCAACCAATCAGGGTTTGCCATCTGCCCAGACACGCCTCCAAAGCAGCTCTGGAGCAAGGCGACAGACGGCAGATGCTGTCATCGCCTCGTTCCAAGAGAAAAAAGTCAGGGTAAGTTCCTGTCTTTTTTACTTCGGAGCTTCAGGGGAAAGCCCTGGGATGGTTCCGCAATGGCTGCTATGTCCTTTAAATGACTTAGCACCACTGCGGGTCCACCCCGGGGCTTTCCCCTCAAGACAGGGCCCAAACTAATTACGGGTTGTTTAACCCATTGTTAGTCATTACATGGGAACCAGGCCACAGAGTAGTGGCAGCCCCATGAATCTATGTAGCGCTTGTTGCCCCTATTCTAGAATGTGATGCACATCTGTTTGAGAACTTTAGGGTTGATGAAGACCCAAGGCCTTCCTCATGATAGGTTTTACCAAACAATATGATTATCCTTGTTTTAAATATAGCCCTTGATCTGCTCTTCACTTGACAGGGAGGAGTATAGTTTGGCAGTCTTATTTCTGCCAACTTCTGCAAGAGCAGAAGAGACACTTCTGCAAGACAGTTCTGTTTTAATGTTTCTATGTGTGGCGATACCCCACATTTCTGTCTCCTTAAGTATGTCCGGGTTAGTGTGTTTGGAGAGTGTGGAATGTTGGACTGAGTGGGTGTGGCTGATGATGCTGGAAAAGGGAGGGGGAAGACTATATATTGCGTGAGAGAGTGGTTTGATTATTATTGTGTTGGTTGGGTGGAGGGTAGTTAGGAGGAAGATAGCTGTGTGTGTTCTGGTCAGGAGCGTATGAAGAGAAATTAAATAGAATATTTTAAGGATTTAGGATTATTAGTAAGATTATTAGAAGTGTTAAGAATAGGCAGGTTTGAAATTGATTTTGAAAGAACTGTAAACAACAATAAACGTTTTCTTTTATTTTTGCTACCACAAACCACGTGTCAGCTTGGCTTTGTAACCTGCTCTCTTAGTTTATAAAGAAACACATAACATTACACCTTCAGCCAATATACTCACAGGAGAACCTTTTTCAAAACCTTAATACCCTTTCCCCCTCTGCTATAAGGGAAAAGTGGTGTATCTTTTACCCTTCCCTCAGGTATTTTAGTAGTGGTGCTTAGCTTGAGAGGGGTGTGCTCATCTAGGCCTAGTGTTTGAGGCTATGGCGGCACATATTGTAATGCAATTTTTTCTTGCAATCTTTTCTACAGATATAATGTGTCTAAAAAATGACAATCTCAAGTCTTTTGCTCAAATCTTACATTATTCTTGCAGAAGTATGGAGAAATCATATTGCCAAACCATATTCCCCATCCCACATCAAGTGAATAACATAGAAAGTCCTATATTTTAAAACAAGGAGGATCCTATTGTTTGGTTGTTTAAATCCTGTTAGTGTGAGGGCCTGAGGCCCTCATCAGCTCTCCAGCAGTCAGACAGATATGTATCACCTTCCAGAATAGACCTCACTGCCTATCCCTAGACTTTCCCCCTTTTGATTAGGTTAGCTGTAAGCTCGTGTTCCGTAATTATTTTTTCCATCCTTGTCATTTGAAACAATGTCTGACTATTCATAAATATGAGACACAAAATGCTAAGCTAATCCTGTTTTTCCTCCTCACTGTTAATACTGCACAATTCTCCTCTTTGCACTGTATGGCACCTTTCATCAAAAGATCTCAGAGCACATATAATAGACATGAATTATTCAGAGACACTGTATCTATCTTGGGCATAACAGGAAAGTATAATTACTCCATGGGTAAAGAGGAAACCTGAAGCAAAGGCATGGTGAGTGATTTGCACGTGCTTCCAGTGAATCGGGGTAAATGCATCCAACTGAGACCCAATTCCAGTTTTAAAGACCTTTTCTACATGATGCTATTCATCACAGACAATAGGAAATAATATTCCATTTTGAGCTTTTCTACACAGGGCATTTGTTGTGTACTCATCATTCCCTACTCATGGTTGTTTGTGGTTTCTTTAGATGCCTTTTTGACCCTCCAGTTTCACTTCTGTTTGTAAGCAGAAGTTTCTGCAAGGTTTTTTTTTTAAGAGCAGAGAAAATAGGGTACTATATCTGATGGCAAAAGAAAACACAATTTCCTCTTGTATATATTTGCGCTATTCCAATATGCCACAGTGCCAGCTAGAGGTCATGTAGTGGAAAAGCAAGAAAGGAAATGCTCCTCATGTAGTGCTCGGATCTCAATTCTGTGATGAAACTGAAAATAGAAGTGGTGGATTAACACCTTTGTGTAGAAAAGCTCTACCTCTGCTTTTTAAAAAAAAACTTGCAGAAAGTGCTATTTACAAACAGAAGTGAAACTGGAGAGTCACAACGTCATCTAAAGAACCCATAAACAACAGTGAGTAGGGAATGATGAGCGCATAGCAAATGCCTCGTGTAGAAAGGCTGAGAGACAGGGCTCGTGTTAACAGTTAGAGAAGAGATTGGCCTTAAATCCTTTTCATCCCCAGTTGTGAAAATAATAGAAGTTTATTAACCAGGGCTCATTGTTTTTCTCTTGAGCAATAATCTGCTTGTGTGTTTTGTTTTGTTTTGCTGTACATTTGATTTGCTGCTCATCTGAGTTCATTTGATGTAGCTTTGTCGATTTGTATAGAGCTAACACAAGTTTAGATCTATGTTCTTTGTACTTTTAAAAAACATTATTTTCCTAGTACATGACATATGCCAGCATAAAACCAATGGCTAGTTTGGGAGACAGAATGAGTAAAGTAATGTATGGTTCATGGACCACAGAAGGCTCTTTACAATGGAAAGATTGTGCAGAAAATACATAGCCCTTATTGACCCTGTTCAGACAACATGCTAAGCCATGGTGGTTAAGCATTTTGAGCTAAACATTATGGTTAGGCTGACCATCTGAAAAGGAGGACAGGGCTCATATAACTTTAACAGTTGTAGAGAAAAGGGAATTTCAATCAGTGTCATTTGTATGCAATTAGTTCCTGGTGATATTCCCTCTTCATCACAACAGTTAAAGTTGCAGAGCCCTGCCTTCTTTTGTATATGGTCACTCTAGTATAGTGCCTGCACCTTTAACTGTTGTGATGAAGAGGGAATTTCACCAGGAACTAATTGCATACAAATGACACCTGCTGAAATTCCCTTTTCTCTACAACTGTTAAAGTTATATGAGCCCTGTCCTCCTTTTCAGATGGTCAGCCTAATTATGGTTTAGCCTGTCATGTGAACCATGACTTAGCATGTCATGTGAACCATTCCTAACCATGGTGGCTACATAACCTTGGTTTAAACACACTCACTAACCATTTGTTGCAAAAGGGTCAGTGGCCTAACCATGGCTTAGTGTGTCATCTGAACAGGCCCTTTACTTTTTCCATTGTTATTGTAAGCTTAACTATTTGGTTTGAAATGATAATCACCATTCCTAAATCCTGTAATTTTGGTCCATTAATACTGAACCTGGATGCTCAGATACTAAATACTTGGTTTAACTTCACTTTTAGAATAATGAGAAATGAGTGGAAATGGGCATGTTGGGCACCACAAAATGGGAAAGATAAAAGCATCAGCCTGAAGCAGCCTACCATCTTAATTTCTCCGCGTTCCACATGTGGCCCAGAGGCATCCATGGGAAAAGAATGGGAACTGCTACAGGCCCTCACTTTGCTTTGAAATGATCCCAGCTGACAGTAAAAAATATATATATATATAATATAAAAAGTAGGAAGTATAGGGCACATCAGCAGGTGCCAAGAAATGTGTCGGAGGGCGCACTGGTGCCCAGTGGTGCTACATTGTCTACTTGCGCGGGAGCAATGGAATGAGTAGGAGTACAGTGGGAGTATTAGATACTGCCTTCTCTGTACACCGCAAAATTTTCCAGTTTTGATTTTGAGAGGTCCATCACAACTTGCATTCAGTGTTAATGTAAAAAGATGTGTAAGTGCCTTCACCTCTGCTGCTGTCATTGACTATTGCATACATGGAGAATAATAATAATAATAATAATAATAATAATTATTATTATTATTATTATTTATAACCCGCCTCTCCCTCCGAATCGAGGCGGGGAACAACAATAAATATAAAATACAAAGACCGCAATAGATGAGATATTAAAAACCAATAAAAACCAATGCATCATTAAAAACATCTTAAAATTCAACTGGATAGGCCTGCAGGAATGAGGTTGTTCCCCTTTTTCAGGTAGATGTATGAAGTGGACAAAACCTGACAGGACTTTGCTTCTCCTTCAGAGCTGATAAATACACTGAATTTATTTTCCTTTTCTGGTTTGTAAATCAATGTGACCCCTCACATCGGTCACAATTTATTTGAGTACAGCTTTCTTAAAGTCCTTAATTTTCCATAATCTTAATCCCTCTTCGTTCTTCAAAAACAAAGCAATGAAAGCAAACAGATCACATTCTTAACTCTCCACTTGGACAGTGCTGAAGTATTAATTTGGGTTGAGACCATGCCACTCTCACAGATTTCAGGTATAAATATGCGCTTAACACACTCCCATTGAATCAGTGGGACCTAAAAGTGCTTGGTTTTGAATCCAGACATCATCATCATAATAATAATAATAATAATAATAATAACAATAATAATATTTATTTATAACCCACCTCTCCCTCCGGATTGAGGCGGGGAACAACAACAAAAACAAAACACAAAAATCACAAAATAGTTGAGCTATTAAAAACAAATAAAAACCAATACATCATTAAAACATCTTAAAATTCAACTGGATAGGCCTGCTGGAAGAGAGCATGGCTCTCTTAAATTCATGAAGACTGCTAATTTGTCTAATCTCCTCCTGCAGACCATTCCACAGTCTGGGAGCAGTAGAAAAGAAGGTCCTCTGGGTAACACTCGTCAGCCTAGTTCTGGCTGATTTGAGTAAATTCTTTTAATATAATATAGTGCCAGAGAATGAGAAAGGAGGAAAACTGCATCATATGATCGGCTAGCTAGTAGATCCAACCAGTGGAGTATGCTTTGGCTTTTCATATTGAGCAAAGGAACCATATGACAGCTTCTGTGGAAATCTTGGTGGGATGTTTATCCTGGTGGAGAAGTCCTTTTGCTGAGAAAAGTCCTTTTGCTGAGAATTGGCAAGTACTACAAAGCATCCTTCCCCAATCTGGCACCCTCCTTCAAAACTTCAACTCCCATCAGCCCCAGCCAGCATGGCCAATGGTCAGGAATGCCAGGAGTTACAGTTGAAAATATCTGGAGATCACCAGGGATGGAAAAGGCTAGTATAGCTTGGGATGGCTGTTGCAGGGAACTCCGGCCCTTTTTAAGCTCGCCTGATTTCCTTAGAGCCTCCAGCTCAACTTGGTATTTGTGAGCCGAGCTGCAGCCTTTTACCCTGGAATCCGGGAACCCTTCTTGGATTTCCCCCTCCCCTTAATCTATATTTATTCAAATTGGGTAAATTAAACATATTACGGATGAAATTTGCACAAATTTGCACAAATTGCAGTCAAATTAGCACAAATTACAATCAAATTAATGCAAATTACAGCTGCAATTTGTGTAAATGTCAATTTTAGAGAAGAAAAAAAACACCCCAAATCTGTGAACTGGCCAGACTCGATCTCCATTGAGTTGGGCCAGCTCATGAGTAAGCAAGCTGAAGTCCGGGAAGGTGAGGTAGTGAGCTGATAAAAACTTAGCAAATTTCACCCCTCCCCCATACGGATTCCTCTGACAATCCCTAGTTACAGCATAGCAATATTTCTCATTCTGTAAACAAATGAATATGGGAGTTTTGGGATTTCTCAGGTCAGATAATGTTAGTAGGCTTGTATATTATTACTAGAATAATGTTGTTTCATGGAAGGACCACCTTCACCCATGTCAGCCTGCTCACACTTTAAGATCAGCATGAGATGCCCTTCTCATCTGCCCACTTGTGAGAGCAGTTAGGTGGGTGATCGCATGACAAGGGGCCTTTTCCACAGTGGCCACATACCTCTGGAATAAGCTGCCATCGGGAGGTCTGCCAAGCCCCATAATTGGTGGCTTTTCAGAAGGCCCTGAAAGCATATTATTTTACTTTGGCCATCCCGATATGTGTGCTGCTGTTGCTGCTTTCATTGCTGTTTTTATTGCTTGTTAAGACCGTAACAGTTTTTATTAGGTGTTTTATTATTCTACACTACCTTGGAAAGGCTCCTGCCTTGAACGTCCGCCAGGAAATCCTTTAAATAACTAAATAAATTTAAATAATGGATCACTAAAGACACTTTGCACTGCTTCATTCTCTAGGTTTTCAATTACATCAACTTTTGTTTACAGTTAGAACTGCAACATTTACTCAACAAATCAGTTAGATGAATTGATTAGAAACGTTTACAGCACAACCCTTTGCATATTTATTTGGAAGTAAGTCCCACTGTGTTCAAGGGACTTGCTCCCAGCTGAGTGTGAATAGTATTATGAGAGAGGGAGATAACCTTTCTTTGCCCCATGCATAATTTTATATACTTGCATCATGTCCTCCATTACTTTTTCTAAACTAATCACGATCCTAAAGGGTGGGGAACTCTATTTATGGAGTGCTCTGATTCTGAAGGTTCCTTCCTGCCTAGAGAAGTGAAGGCCCAGGAAAAAACCAGAAAAATTCGGGGAAAAACTGTTTTTTTCTGAATTTTTCCATTTTTTTTCTGGGCCCTCACATCTCTAATCCTGCCCTAAGCCATGCTGGGCTCTTTTTCCCCTCTCCTTCCTCTAAAAAGGGATGTTCTGTTAGGCAGGCCTCAGGCTGTCTAAATTATTATTATTATTATTATTATTATTATTAATTTCTTTCTTACCTGCCTCTCCCTCTGGATTGAGGCGGAGTACAACACCAAATACAAAACTCCATAAAATACACATAACTGATTAAAAGTATATAAAAGGCATTATTAAAAGGCATCTTAAAATTCAACTGGGTAGGCCTGCCGGAAGAGCTCAGTTTTTATGGCTTTCTTAAATTCCGGAAGACTGTAAAGTTGACGAATCTCTCCTGGCAGGCCGTTCCACAGACTGGTAGCGGCAGAAGAGAAGGTCCTCTGGGTAACGGTTGTCAGCCTAGTTCTTGCTGACTGGAGTAAATTCTTCCCAGAGGACCTGAGTGTGCGGGGCGGATTGTATGGAAGAAGGCGATCCTGCAGGTAACTTTGGCCCAAAGCATGTAGGGCTTTAAAGGTAATAACCAACACTTCGTACTTCGCCCGGAAACTAATTGGCAGCCGGTGGAGTGTTTTTAAAGGTGGTGTAATATGTGTCACTTCTCAGCTTCCATCGCAGTTTGACACTGAATTATTTCTAAGCATCTGTAGCAGATTGCAGTGGCAAACCACCAACTTTTCTGCGGGTGTTTTGCAGCCACTACTGCTGGACCACGCCTATATCTTCTTTTTAAAAAAACATGAAACTTGGGCACGGTGGGGGGAGAAGGGAGGAGGGGTGGAATTGACAGCTTCATCATCCAATCCTGCTGATCACTCCAACTTTAATGTATGTATGTTTAAAAATTAGAAATTAATAGCACTTTGCATGGACTGGATTTCCTGGAATATCTGATTTTTTAGAAATACCTTGAGAGTAAACGCCTGCACCTCTGCCTCTGAAATTGGCCACAGATGACTAGCAACAGCCCATCTATAAGGTCCCCAACTTCCAGGTATGTATCTTGAGAAATGAGAAAGTTATAGCAGCCTGAAAACCTGCACTTTAACACTTCTTTGCGAGTAAATGCCAGCAGCAATGCTTCTGAAATTTCTCAGACATGACTACTTATGTGGCATCTGGACTGTGGCCAAGTTTCATGTTGATATCTTTTAAAATAACAAAGTGATAGGTGTATTTTCTCAAAATTCAAATCTATAGGGGAAAATAGGCATCCGATGCTCAAATCGGAGGTCTGTTTCTCACATTGGAATTGGATCTGAAGCGATTCGAGGCAAGTCCGATTCGATCTAAATCGATTCAGGTCCACATCGGAAGTTACGATTCCAATTCTGATCCAATTCTGGAGGGCAGTGCACATCCCTAGGATAGACAATAGTTATATGCAGATGGGTTTTACTCTACAATGATGCAGCCTCATTTGTTTGTTGCAAGAGTATTACTGCAATAATGATAGCTCACACATACCAAGTGGCCCAAAAGTAGGTATACAGTATAGTTTAACAACATTCTAAACAACTGTATACATACTTTTGGGCCACCCAGTACTATAGCTCACACTGCAATGATAGCTCTCTTGGTTATCAAACAAAGAACCTGTTCTAAAGTCTGAAGATTAAGAATTAGTGCCCAAAATATTCTTTATTGTTAATGAGATCTTTATTTGGTTTTATAAATGTGTAGAGTATGAAGAAAATACTGAATGCATTGCCTTTGGTTTAATTTCTTTTAAAGACAATAGTTCAAAATTATTTTAAAAACATAATTATGTAGAAAGCTCCTAAGGGTGCTTCAAGTTGGAGGGGGTTCTTGCGCTAACCATTAGAAGGCATTATGCAGCTATTCCATCTTTTTGTCCTTAATGGATTTTTCCATGGTGAGAAAAAAAGACAGAAGAAATACTTGAAAAACACAGGAGGGGTACGAATCGAAGACGAAGATGTCTGGACCCCTCGTAAAATTCCGTGAATGAGGCAAGGGTGATGGCATGATAAAAGCCTCATCTGGAAACATGCTGAAACAAACCTCAAAAATCCCACGTTTTAGTAATATCCAAACAGTGTCCCTCTGCTGATAAAAGGCATCTGTCAACGGACTAGGGAAGGAGTGGTTCTTGGCAGTTCCCCGGTCTTCCTAGCCTAACATCCCGAATCTTTTCCAGAAAGTCCCCTACCCTCCAGAGCAGATTTGGGGGAACACAGAGGGCTGCAGGAGGGAGGGGGGATTGCTGAAGAGCAGCCCCCTCCCTGTCCCATCGATGGATGCCATCTGTTGGCAGAGGGACACTAGTTGGATACCTCCCAATGTGCGTAATTGAGCACAAACATTGTTTTGTCTCCTGCTTTCAACTGCATTTGCTTTGCAAGATTGATGATGTAGTTTATAATACTATGGCCAACTTAGCATGAGTTGCAAAACTCACTGAAATTTTGCAATGGTGATTTATTTTTCTGGGCAGAGATTTGCCAAAACAAAAGAGACAATGCCATCATTTTTCATTCTTCTCTTTCAGTATTTATTTATATGGGGTGGAATCCAGATTTACCCTGGGTCAACTGTGTGGGCTGAAGTGAACTTCCTCGCCCCCTCCTTCCCACAGCAGCCCCTCCATCCCCTGAAAATGCTACACAGAGTCAGGCGACCCTGCTAAATGGGGTGAAGTGTATGTGGGATCCCTCAAGATTGGGGGGAGGGACCTTAAGCGAGCAGAGCCCTTCCTCGTGTAGAAGGCAGATTCTGGATCCAACCCTTATTTATTAATAACACTTCTTTACCACTTAATATAATAAAATCTCAAAGCTGTTTACATATAAAAATACTTTAAAATTAGGGATGTGCACTGGATCGGACCCGATCCACGATCCGAGTCCGGTCCAGTGGGAAATCGGATAAATTATCCGATTTCCGATCCGACAGCTGGATCGGCCGATCCAATCCGAACCGGTCCGAAAAGGCTCTGAACCGGTTCGGCGGATCGGCGGATCGGCGGGCGCCCACTGGCGCCCACCGCCGCTTCCGTTGGTGGGTGCCAGCGGGCGCCCGCCAATCAAAGTGGACAGCGGGGGGGAGGAGGGGGGCGCTTACCTTTCCGGCCCGTCCGCTCCCGTCCGGCGCCGGCAGCTACTACCAGCGGGCTCCGCGGCCTGCTCCAGGGTGGCGCGCCGGGTGATGTCATCACCCGGCACGCTACTCTAGAGCAGGCCGCGGAGCCTGCTGGTAGTAGCCGCTGGCGCCGAACGGGAGCGGACAGGCTGGGAAGGTAAGCAGGGGGCGCGCGGAGGGGAGGAGGGGGCGCACGGAGGGGAGGAGGGGGGCCCTTACCTTCCCGGCCCGTCCGCTCCCGTCCGGCGCCGGCGGCTACTACCAGCAGGCTCCGCGGCCTACTCCAGGGTGGCGCGCCGGGTGATGTCATCACCCGGCGCGCTACTCGAGAGCAGGCCGCGGAGCCCGCTGGTAGTAGCCGCCGGCGCCGGACAGGAGCGGACGGGCCGGGAAGGTAAGCAGGGGGTGCGCGGAGGGGAGGAGGGGGCGCACGGAGGGGAGGAGGGGGGCCCTTACCTTCCCGGCCCGTCCGCTCCCGTCCGGCGCCGGCGGCTACTACCAGCAGGCTCCGCGGCCTACTCCAGGGTGGCGCGCCGGGTGATATCATCACCCGGCGCGCTACTCGAGAGCAGGCCGCAGAGCCCGCTAGTAGTAGCCGCCGGCGCCGGACGGGAGCGGACGGGCCGGGAAGGTAAGCAGGGGGTGCGTGGAGGGGAGGAGGGGGCGCGCGGAGGGGGGGGGAGGGGGGCCCTTACCTTTCCGGCCCGTCCGCTCCCATCCGGCGCCGGCTGCTACTACCAGCGGGCTCCGCAGCCTGCTCCAGGGTGGCGCGCTGGGTGATCACCCGGCGCGCTACTCGAGAGCAAGCCGCAAAGCCGGCTAGCGGTAGCCGCCAGCGCTGGACGGGAGCGAACGGCCCTAAAAGGTAAGCAGTGGCGGGAAAGGGGGCTTACCCCCCCCGGAGCCGTCCGCTTCTATCCGCTGGCGCCCGCGAGCACCAGCGGATGGAAGCGGATGGCCCAGGGGGGGTAGGGAGTGCGGGGGAGGGGGCTTAACTGCCGGGGCCATCCACAGCGGACGGCCCCGGGGGGGAGGGAGTTAGGCCCCCCCTCACCCACCCGCCGCCATTTTTTCCTCATAGACTTGCATTGCAATGCAAGTCTATGGGGGAAAAAATGGCGGCCGATCCAAAAATTTCCGATTTTTGGATCGGGATCGTACTCGATCCGGTCCAGGGGGCCTCCTATTTTGTCTGAACCGATCCGTGACAAAATTGGAGGTCCCGATCCGATCCGGGGGGTCCGTGCACACCCCTATTTAAAATCATTATTTATAATAAACTATTAGTTACAGTTACAATAACTAAATCAGAGGTGGGGAACCTCAGGCCAGGGAGCCAAAACTGGCTTTCCTGGGGTTCTAATTGGGCCATCCAGGATTCCCCAAATGGCTACACCTCCTTTCCCTGGCTTCTCCCCTTCCCCCATACCTCAATTGTTTAGTGGTTTCCTGGCTTTTGTACAGTCCCCCCTAAATTCTAAAATACTAAAAGGCCTCTCCTAAGGGTTAGTTAGTGGCAGTAAGAGCATTTAGACTGCAATAGGCTGGCATTTTTTAATTATTATTTTGGCCCCACCTCCTTTGCCTGGGACCCCCAAGAGCTTCCCTGAAGTTAAATGTGGCCCTTGGGCTAAAAGAGGTTCCCCACTTAATGGATACTATATCAAAACTACAACTGGAGCTGAAAATAGTACCTATATAATTAGTACTTTCCATTTTTAATGATCATACAATGTGTTCCTATATATGTTTATTCGTTTACTCTGTTCAGTAGAGCTTGCTCCCAGATAAGTATGCACAGGATTACAGCCATAAGAATTTTCTTTAACAGTTTTTGTTGTTGTTGACTGTGATCTGTTAAGTATGAATTACTGATCTTCCCCATCTTCACTTCTGACAGAGACATTGCTAAATACACTTGAAATTTTGGTGGAGAGATGATTGATTTCCAGTTGACAAGGAAGACTTCATTTTCCTCATAATTCTGGAGATCTGGGGTTGATCCACACATGCACATACATAATTTGATTTCTTATATAGTTGATCACTCTCAGCTGAATATATGAAGGGAGTCCACTGAAAGGCATTTGTGTTTGTGATATGAGATGAATGTGAAAATACTATCTGTGGTGTCTGTACTGTTATGGCGCCTTCACACATGCATGTTGTCACTTCAATCATTGATTGTTGAACTGAGCCATGAAACATGATCCGCAATCTTTTATTTGATGTGTGCTAGTTTCCTGTGTACAAGGTATTGGTTTTGGGTTTTTTGCATTGAAGAACATAGGTTCATAGGCAGCAATCCAGAAGACCATTGCACATCTGAATGTTGTGGCTCACTTGATCCTGGGATGCAGCAAGAGCTGCTGTGGTTAAAGGGCATTGGGCCACCCACTTTCCCTGACAAGGCCTTCCCAGCTGACCCAGCTCCCCCTGGGATGAATGTTGAAGGATTTCCTACTCTTCAGTTCATCCCACAGAACCTCAAACTGCTTTCTAGACTTTTTCTAGTTTCAAAAACATTTGGAGGTTGGGGTCAAGAACTGCCCCCCCCCACCCCACTACCACTTTTTTGCTAGTCTCCTTTTTCCCTTTTGATGGGCGGACATTTTGATTCATGAAATCCTACCAAGGTGGTTAGGTTACTGTGGGCTCATCTACATCTAAGGGTGTAGAGGGAGGGAGGGGGGAGGATCGCAGACTTACCTGTTTCCATGATCCTCCCCCAGCATCTAGAATGCTGCGCGATGTCCCGGAAAGGAAGCGGGACATCACGGGTGCCATTTTTTAAAGATCCGCACATGGCAAAAAAGGTAAATAACCCCCACCAAACCCCGCACTCAACCGCCTGCCATCCCAGGAATGGTGAAATTGCTGCCCCCACCCCCATGGGCACAGAGCCATCCCATGCAGCTCCATGCCCATTTGAGGACCAGGGAGGCCGCGCCACACCAGCCATGGTCCTCAAGATTGTCCTGGGACTGCAGAAAAAACAGGATATCCTGTTTCAGTTATCCTGGGGTCATCTCTAAGTCATATGGACAACTTAGAGACAACCCCAGGATATTTGGCAGGTGTAGACATGGCCTGTGTGTGAGTGAGAAAGAGAGAAGAAAATAGATAGGGTTTTAAAAACAATAGAAATGAAAATTCACAGCATTGACCTTACTAATGAGAAGGAAACACAATGCAATCTATGAAGGTACACTACAGATGGTAATAAAGATAAAATAAAAATTGATATGGAGAATAAATGGAAACTTTAATCCATTATTATTCAATAGTGTAACTTGTACTTCAATGTTATTCCTGAACTATTGAAAATAGAGACTGAACTTCCTTCAGAGATCCTCAGATTGTTTGTAAAACAGATTGATTTAAAGACAAAACATCTTTTTATTCACATTCTGTTGCTGGAGTAACAGAATTTGCAGTGCTCAAAAACATTTATTTCAGGGGCTTAACTTACCTTCCCCATCTGAGACACTGGCAAGCTATTGCTTATAACAGCTTTCAAGAACCATAAGAACACAAGAAGGACCCTTTTGGATCAAACCAAAACCGATCTTGTCCGCCATCTTGTTTCTCACAGTGGCCAGCCAGATTCCTCTTGCCCAGAAGCAGGTCAGGAAGGCTGGCTGTTGTTTCCCAGCAACTGGTATTCAGAGGCACATCATTCCATAGTGCAATAAGAGGATATACACACACAAAAAAACCCCTTAAATATATGAAAATGAAACTATTGTGGAATATAGATTCCCGGAACTTCACAAATTAGCTTTTACTTGAGCTCTTTGGACAGCCGTTTTTAGTTGCTAGCTCCTTTGCCCCGAAACAAATGGCAAGCAACAACTGCTACAGGTCTTTTAATTAACCAGAGTAACCCAGCTATTTAGTTGCTGTTGCTTGGTATTGCTCACCTTTCAATTATGACAGGGTGGGCGGGCTGTAACCCAAAGGCAACTGTTAAGAGATAATGATTGATGGTCTAAAAGATGCAGTCTCCAAACTGATCAAGATGAGAAAACGTAACAAAAGTAATTATTTTTCTGTCAAGCAACAAAGGTCTGATGAAAAGAAGAACAAGCCCACCAAGATGAAAGCTTCACTAGCTCCTACTCTCAGCTGTAGTTAAGCTGCAGTCACATTCCATTATTTCCTTTAAAGGTCAGATTCTGACAGATACGAGTCCCTAGATATGGTGGTAAATGAATTACCTCCTCTGGGGTGTGTGTGTGTGTGTGTGTGTGTGTGTGTGTGTGTGTGTAAAGGTTAGGCAAGATAAAATGTTGTAGTTATTTAAGAAAGTAGACAAGAAAGTTAAATACTGTAATTGCTAGAATGTATGGGCTGGAGCACATAATAGTTTGGATTCAATGTCATGTGAGTAGAGGTCTGCTCATGGCATCTAGGGTGACCATATGGAAAGGAGGACAGGGTTCCTGTATCTTTAACAGTTGTTTAGAAAAGGGAATTTCAGCAGGTGTCATTTGTATGCATGCAGCACCTGGTGAAATTCCCTCTTCATCACAACAGTTAAAGCTGCAGAAGCCCTGTCCTCCTTTCACATGGTCACCCTATATAGGACTTTCCCCCACAGCTCCAACCCTCCAGAACAGATTTGGTGAGGTGCCTGGGGAGGCTGCAGGCAGAAAGGGAATTCTTTTCTGCTAGTGCTTTCCGGTCTGCTGGTGGAACAACACTATTGGGTACAAACCAATTGTGATTGCCACAGGTGTGTCACTAAAAATGGCTTCCCATATTGAGTGATCCCTCTCTATCCCATAATATTTAGAACTACTTACTTGGCCATCTTGTTGAGAGCAGGCTTAAATCTGTGTGTTTCCAGAGAAACACTGAACGGATGGGTAAGACTGGACGTAGATGGATGAAAAACTGTGGCGTTGCTATTTCATTGCCTCATTAAAGGACTAATACTGATAGTGCACTCTTTCTGGTTTTAATCACACAGCGGATACTGGTATGTGATTTTTTTGCCTTTTAGAGTTAGGTACTTTAGTAGTGGTTTTGCTCTTGTCTCGCTTCCAGTAAACACACAAAATTGAAGTTTGTTCTGAAGGATCAAAATATATGAAGCAATAAAACCATTTTGGCTTGCACCTCTGAATGCTCACTTAGTTCCAGCTGCAGCCGTTATCGCAACTCAGTGATCTGTAAATATTAAACTAAAACATGATGGAACTGTGCAGGCACAGTAATTGTATGTCATGTAGCTTTGGCCAAAATTAATGTTTATTTGCTGTTCGCTTTAGAACTTGGAACTTACGATGGAAATGGAGTAGCATTCCTCAAGGCCTACAACTTACTTATTCATAGCAACTGCATTTCATCCAGTTTTTCCTTTCCAATAATCAATTTCATTATTCCTCATTTAAAAAAGATCTTTGGCATCCTGCTTTTTTATTTTATGGAGGTTGTTCTAGTTTTAAGAATAAACTCAGGATGACCACCAAGCTCTTTTGAAAAGTTCTGCTATTATATATTCTACTTAAACCAACTGATCTGCAGCTGATAAGCTGGATGACACCCACAAGTGGGACCAGATGGAAAGAGGGCCTTTAGCTTTAATAGTTGCATAGAAGAGGAAAATTCAGTTGGAGCAGCTTTTCTCACCCTCACATGACAAGCTGCATATGCCAAATTGTCCTCTTCTTCTATAAAGCTATTTAAAATACAGGAGATCTGGATACAGGAGATCTGGTGCGCATTGTATCTGATTTCTCTTAAGAGGAAAGGGCACAAAAAAGACCCTATACAGTAAAAACACTGAAATGAATTCCATGTTGTAGCTTGAGGTTGAAGATGGGTCTGAAAAGGCTTGAAAATTTAAACCATATATGTTTGCTCTGAAGAGTCTATTATCTTTGCAAAATCATGGAAGATGGGTGAAAAGCTGGATGACTGGAGGAGGGCTAATGTTGTCCCTATCTTCAAAAAGGGCAAAAAAGAGGAACCTGGGAACTACAGATCAGTCAGTCTGACATCCATCCCTGGGAAAATTTTGGAGCAGATTATAAAGGAGTCAATTTGTAAGTGCCTTGAAAATAATGCAGTGATTACTAGAAGCCAGCATGGATTTGTCAAGAACAAATCCTGCCAGACTAATCTGATCTCATTCTTTGATCAGGCAACCTCCCTTGTGGACTGTGGGAATGCTGTGGACATAATATATCTTGACTTTAGCAGAGCTTGATAAAGTACCACATGACATTCTGATCAGCAAACAAGCTAAAAGTGGGCTAGATAGAACAACAATTAGATGGATCTACAGTTGGTTACAGAATCAGACTTAAAGAGTGCTTATCAATGGTACCTTCTCAAACTGGGGGGAGGTATCTGCGGGGTACCTCAGGGCTCAGTCATGGGCCCAGGGCTTTTCAGCATTTTTATCAATGACTTGGATGAGGAGGTGCAGGGAATGTTTATCAGATTTGCAGATGACACAAAATTGAGTGGGATAGCTAATACCCTGGAAGGCAGAAACAAACTTCAAAGTGATCTTGATAGGCTGGAGTGCTGGGCTGAAAACAACAGAATGAAATTTAATAGGGATACATGCCAAGTTGGACACCTAGGAAAAAGAAACCAAATGCACAGTTACAAGATGGGGGATACTTGGCTCAGCAACATTAGGGTGACCATACTTTGGAAACCAAAAAGGAGGACAACATGGTTGCCTCCCAAGGGGGCATGCCCACCAACATGTCTGGCCCCAGGGGGCATGTCCAGCACCAAGGGGATGCGCCCACCTGAACATAGCCTTGATCACATATCTGATTTTACAGCACACAATTAAGACAAATCTGTTTTACATAACATATTAATGTTAAAATCACAGAAATAAAGAACAACGTCTCTGAAATTAACTTCACTTACTCCTACTTTTGTAGCTTTTGCTGTACTTTGAAGCTTTTGCTATACTCTGTGTGATACATTCTCCCCTTCTCTCAAATATCTTTACTTACTGTATCCTCTGTATCCTGTATTGTAACAGGGTTTGTTGCCGGCCGGCCGGCCGGCTGGCTGGCTTTTTTATTTTTAAATTTCATTTTTTTAACCTTGTGTATGATTGTCACAAGTTTCTCTACTCTAACATTGGGTTGTTTACCAATTCTCTCTTAGTTCCCTTCTCATTCTCTCTATCCCATATTGCTAGTAGAGCTATCTTTGGGTTTAATTCCAATTTACTTCCAATTATTTCACTTATTTCTTTAAACACCATTTCCCAAAATTTTTGTACATGTTCGCAGCTCCACCACATATGAAAATAGGTTCCATCCTCCTGACATCCCCTCCAACACTTCTTAGTCACTTTTTTATCCATCTGGTGAAATCTAGACGGTGTTAGATACCATCTCCATACAGCCTTGTAAAAGTTCTCCTTAATTCTTATCGATAGCAACTTTAATATTCTTTCATTCCATATCCTCTCCCAATTATACTCTTTAATTTTATCTCCTACATCTTCTTCCCAAATCTCTTTTATAACTTTAAGTGGGTCCTGATATTCATCCTCTATCAATATTCTATAAATCTCACTAATCCGCCCTTTCTTAATTCTAATTTCTTCTTTTTTCCCTTCTAGTTCAATTATATCTTCAAATCTTGTATTATTTCTACATTTCTTATTTCTTAATTTCCATTCCTTAGTCCAATTCCCCAATTGTAAACCTTTGAACCATGCAATCTTTTGTCTTTTAAACAACTCTTTAATTTGCTCATTATCCTTCATATTTTCCATCCAATTCCTTAACTTAATTATTTCCTGATCTTTTAATGTCGCTTCTATCTCCGCTTTTAATACTCTTGGAAAATTTCCCACTACTACAATTGGGGCAAGTGGAGAATCTCCCGGTATCAACTTCCCTCTAAATTTCTCCCAGATCTCTAAAATATTTTTCAACATTGGGTTGTCCAGTCCCTTCCAATCTTTCTTTTGAATATTACTAAAGAATATATTCTTCAATTTATAATCAATTTCTCCTGTTTGCATTTCCAGCCATTCAAGATCTTCCTCTCCTATTATACAATTTATAACATATCTTAACTGATTAGCAATATAATAATACTTAATATTTGGAAGTCCTAAACCTCCTTTCTTTTGAGCTTTATACCATAATCTTTTATTAATCCTAGCTCTCTTATCTCCATTACAATAAGCATTAATCATATTTTGCCAACTTTTTAACTCCGCTTCTGATATTTTAATCGGCAACATTCTAAACAAGAAATTAATCTTAGGTAAAATCTTCATTTTAATAACTGGAACTACCATTGCTGGTCTTTAAGGGGCTGGAAGATAAGAAGGCTATCCTCCCAACTGCCTATCCTTCAGCTAGGAACAGCAACAACCCACCCTGAGAAGAGCGGTAGCCCAAAGCATTGTGCTGTGTTTTGACTGTGCAGTGTTACCTGCACCTCTCATGGCTACCTCAGCCATAGGGTAGAGGCAAATCAAGGATAATTAAAGCTGGAGGCCAAGATTACTTCTAGATGAAGCTTTTATTGTGCCCTTCCTCATTCACAGAATTTTACTGGAGTCCAGATGTCGTCTTCCATTTGTAAACCCCACCCCACACACATATTTTCCCACCACTTCAGTCTTGTTTCTTAGCACACAGAAAATCTATTAAGGAGGGAAAGGTGAAATAGCTACACAATGGTTTGTAGCACAAGGAGCCATTTGTCTGGAAGCAACCAAAGACTTCATTTTGGGGGCAGGCAGCATATGTTTGTGTTCTCCTCACGGTCCTTTCCATGTCCTTTGCTCACACCAGCTGTATTGCTGTGAAGCCCCCTAGAGCAGGGGTGGGCATAAGATAGATCTCCAGATGTTTAGGACTTCAGCTCTCATAAACACCTGCCACCGTGTCCAGTGTTCAGGAATGCTGGGAGTTGAAGTCGAAAACACCTTCTGCCATCCCCTGCCTGGGAGGATAGTCAAAAAGAAAAGAAATGGATTGGCCTATGTATATATGGTTCAATAGAACATCAAACGTTCCATGCTCACTCCCAAGTAAGGCCCAATGTTTCATTTACATAGTAAATGTGTTAAGGATTGCAGCTTTAATTCGGGTGTTGTCAAGTGGATTGAGGCCAGTGTTTTGGGTTGTTGTTTTTAAAACAATATCCTAAGGAGGAGTTTTCATTTTTTCCAAATAAGCATCATTGTAATGCTGCCATGATGCAACGGATGATGATGTTGCTTTGGTACTTAGTTGTGGCACAGAAAGTCTTAGGATCAGTCTATTAAGATTAATGCTCTTATAGATCATTACTTTGCTTAGAAAACAATGCCTCTAAAACATTAGCAACCATGAGTATATACTAACAGAAGTAATATCCGTGAGTGATAACATTTAATCTGATGCTTTCAGAATAGAGAGGCTTTCTAGCTACTCTCCATTAATGTATATTCTCTTACATAGAAGAATGACTTCTCTCACAAGAATAATTGCTTGTGAAACAACTCATCTCCATTGCAGTTATGGTTGTTTGAAAAGTCAAAATTTACCCAAAGTGGTATCTTAGATACTGTAATTATCCTATACCTGTTACCATAGCCCTTCCTCTGAATGGTCTCTACACCAGATTGTTCCTCTCTAATGGAGGAACAATGGCAAGAGACACAGGCAATCAGAACAGAGACCCACAGACAATCAGTATATGTTGAGGAAAAAGATCCTAAAAGCCAATTAGTAGTTAACATGTCTGGTAGAAGATTCAGTCCATGTGAAATGAGGGTTCTACAGAAAGGTTTGACATTTGTACCCGCTCCAAAACATAACTCTTTCAGCAGTAAGGTTGAAATACAATCCATGCTCAGAAAAAGACGCATCTTGGATTTTTTTAAAAAGTGGTAGTATACCCCTTCAGGACAGATCGGTCTTGTTCAAACCTAGGTCAATTTTCAACCCCCCTTCCAATAATCCCAGAATTCTTACATTTGAGAAACTGGTAACTAGGGAGGTGAAGGATTTAGAAAAGACAAAGGTATGTACTTGGTACAACCTCACATGAGAAGAAAATATGGCATTAATGGCCTTAAAAAGTTACAAAGATGTGGTATTCAAGCCAGCAGATAAAGGGGGAGCAATAGTGGTCATGAATGAAGATGATTATATTCAGGAATCCTATCATCAGCTTCACAGTGCTAACCACTATATGCAATGCCAATACAATCCAGCTATACAAGTACAAAAATAAACAGCTACATTAGTGGATGAGGAACTTGACTACTTGTTGGAAAGTGAAGGGTGGGTCCCCAGATTTTATCCTCTTCCAAAGATCTATAAAAATGTATCTCCAATACCAGGGAGACCCATTATATCTATACTAGAACCTCTGTCTACTTATATAGACTCTTTTCTTAAACCCTTTATATACCAAATACAATCATATATAAAAGACACTACCCATTTTCTAAACATCCTGGGTACTATCCCTGAGGATTTGCAGGATACCTGGCTGGTATCTATGGATGTGGTCTCACTTTATATTAATATTCCGCAATGGGAGGCAGTAGAGGTAATTGAATCCACCTTAAATAGAAGAGAAGATGTTTCAACTCCTTCCATAGCTTTTCCATGTTCACTAGCAGAATAGGTCCTTAAGAAACCCTTTTTCCAATTTCAAGATAAATTCTACTTCAGATTTTGGGCACTGCCATGGGCTGCAGATTTGCCCCAGAACTGGCTAACATTTACATGGACTGGTTTGAGCATATCCTGCAGGAAGGGAATAGTAACTTATAAACAATACATTGTCCTCTACAAGAGGTTTCTTGATGATATTTTTATGTTATGGAGAGGGAGTGAGGAGACCCTTCTAGAGTTTCTCCAATATACAAACTCTAAACATGAAACTATCAAATTTGAAATGAATTACAATAAATTGAGGCTCAACTTTTTGGATGTTGTTGTCCTTTCTTAGAATGGATCACTTACCACTGACCTGTATCGTAAAAATACGGATGCAAATTCCTTCTTGAAATATGACTGTTACCACCCTGGTCATATGAAATGCAATCTACCTTATTCCCAAATAAATCCCAACCCTTGATTTTATATGAAATTTTTAAAGATCGTTTCCGTTCTGACAGATCAGAATGATAGCTCGCCACGTGCGTTCATTCAGACCTGTCAGAATGGAAACGATCTTTAAAAACGTCATATAAAATCGAGAGTTGAAGGGATCGATCTCAAATTTCATACACATACACAGGCATACCCCATAAGCACTGTGACCAAGTTTCAAGCCTCTAACTTTGAAAATACAGAAGTTATAGGCATTTTTTCTTTAAAAATAGTTCTGCAAAAAATATAGTTTTTTCACGATAATTATCGTGAAGACGGTACGGTTAACCTACGATATGAATGAAGACCAAAATGATGATAACGATAAACAACAATATTTTTTGACGTGCACACCCCTAATTGTCACCAGTGTGCCCAACCCAGTTGTTCTGTTTCTTGTATTTTTAAGGGGTTGGGATTTTTCCTGTTTCGTAGACAACCTGGTGCCATCCAGATGTTTTGGACAGATGACTTTGGGAGCACAACAAGGCTTTAATTCTTAATAGGCCTGAACTGTAAATAACTTAATTGTGAATGTATATCGAGAACTTGAAGAATGGATTTATTTTAATTGGGCCTATTAAGAATAAAGATGGGGACAGAATAGTTCACCCATCATTACTTGTAAGTAAGGATCTCAGAGAAACCCATTTGGGGGTTGGAGTTGACAGGTTTTCTTAGGTTCGACCCTTCCCCGTTGGAACATTGTTCTGGTTCCTGCTGTGGTACCTGACTTGGACTGCAATAAGTTAGGCCAGTTTGCGTATTGTTTTGGACATTTTGTGCATTTTTCCCCACAGGTTCTGCAATTTGTGCAAATCTCTGTGCAAGTTGTGCAAATTAATATGAGTAATATGTGTAAACTGCTCAGATATTCACACAAACTGCAGAACCTGTGGGTGGAATGCACAAAAAAAATCCCGGAGTTCGGGGAGAAGCCTGCAGCTCAGTTCACGAATGCAAATCGAATCATTCGTGCTGCAGAACTCCATTGAGTCAAAACAGAACCAGATTTCCCAGTGACAAACATCCTTAATTGTAAGCTACCTCACTTCCTTCAATAGCCCCAAAAGACACTTGCATGGAGGTTTGGGTAATATGCAGAATTACTTAAACTTGAATATTTCTCATTGGTTGATAGCCATTCTACTTCAATCTATGTATTTACAGTGATGGATTTCATCCTGAATTGATACAAGGGGACTCAGCACAGTCACCTCCCTATGTGGCATAATTTCTGTCCTCTTGTTATCTGGCAAAGACAGAGATCTCTCCATTGTTATCTGACAGTAAAAATGGATGTGGATAACTGAGTGGTGAATGATTAAGAGTCAGACAAATGGGGTTCTGGTGTATGTAATATCCATAATTTCCATAAAGAGCAGGACCCATTGGGGGCATTGACATTAGCAGCCTTTTTATCCCTGTTTAGCCATCCTTTTATCCTCCTCATTTGGCCAAAAAACAACTAAATTTGTCCTGACCTGAGATTTTCAGCACCATATCTAACAAATACGGCATTATGATATTATCCACTATCCATTACAGGATGAATACATCTTACTGCAATAACTGCATTCAATAAAGTGTCCCTAACATTCCCATAGCCTACTGGCTTATGAAAATATGTTTATCCCACAGCATTAGCCTTGCTACCAAGGTACTCTAATATTTCACGAAATCCTAGAAGCAGTACAGGCCAGATGGAAAGATTCCAATTGGTTCATCTATGGCTCCCTGATGACCTCAGTGATTAAATCTACCTTTCTGTTTCATAGCATTTAGCAGGATTTTCAAACTCTACCTCTCAAAAGAATAAGGGTCAGTCCGTGGGATTGAATGTCATGAATCTTTATTATTTCCTGTCTATCAGTCCTGCAGCTTATGTCAAACCCCGATAAAAAATGAGCACAATATATATCTCTTGTAAAGTCAAGCAAATCCTCTGAAATATCTCTTAATGTGTATTTACAAGAAAAAAAACATTTGCTGTCGTATAATTCATGATTATCACACTAAATTCTACAGGAATCTTGAACAACTTCCAGAAAAGCATAGGACAAGTATGTTATGATGTAAGGCCCTCTTAAACTCAGAAATAGTGGGATTATCTGGGTGTTTGAGCATCCAAGTAAATATTTCTGGTAACGATCTGACAATCTATTAAAACACTAACGCTTGAATTTAGTGAACATGCACTTCAGAAATTAGGAAAGTGACTTGCTAGACTGCAGACTGAGTAGTGGGGGAAGCATACTGCACTGATCAATGAAGCCTAACAGAATCTACTTTTTGTAGCAGATTTTAAAACTAAGATTCTCATCGGTGATGGTGATGGGCACGTCTCTCATGGGAATATCGGTGATAAACCACAAGTTCCACTGTTTGATATCTCTCATACAAGAATATGGGAGCCCCTGGTTCTCCTTCTTGTTTTCATTGTCCTGAAAAGTCCATGTACACATTCATAGTTGCAGGCTCTTAAAGATGAGAATGAATGATATCACAAAAAAGAAAGCGGGAGCTGGCAATACCCACTTGAAGACAATATGGGACAATGTAGCTGATACAAATTAGAGGTTCCTTCTGTTGGCTCAGATTCTGGATAAGCTATCAACAAATTGGACATGATCCAGACAAAATTAAGACATTTTAAGTCCCATTTATTTCAGTGGTACAGTCACAGATGTGCATATATCCCTTCCAATGAATTCAAGGTAACTTAAAACTGCTTACCTTTGGTTGGATCATGCTCTCTGCAGCCATTTTATAAACATGCTTCATTGGATATGAATTCAATACAGTGACAGTCTTCATTTCCCAAAATCTAATGGATGTCAAAGTCACAACATGTGCTTTGCATTAAGAAGTTTCAAGATTCAGGGCTAAAGATGAAACATGGTAACATTTATTTCAACTTGCATTTACCCTCCCTCTGTGGTTAAGTATTTGATCTTCTGCATTTAGTAGTTGCTTGTTGTTCAAATTGTGTTTTCAATAAAGTTGAAGATAGGTTTACATGGAAGTGTGGATTGAATGTGAGTTCAGCTGCCTGGGTAGGCATATAGGCCAACATGTGTGGAGGCCAGAAGAAAGAGAATGCTGGACTAGATAGGCCTTTGGTCTGATCCATGACACCTCTTCTTATGTCCTTATGATTAGAGTAGGCTGACCATATGAAAAGAAGGACAGGGCTCATGTAACTTTAATAGTTGTAGAGAAAAGGGAATTTCAGCCAGTGTCATTTGTATGCAATTAGTTCCTGGTGAAATTCCCTCTTCATCACAACAGTTAAAGTTGCAGGGGCCCTGCCTTCTTTTGTATATGATCACTCTAGTATAGTTTGCCACCCCTTCACCCCTCTACACCCCTCTGGTGTAGAAAGGGCCTCGGTTGAGGGTGGGTGCGGGGAGAGGAATTGTGTATAACACTTTTACACTAAGCAATGTCTGAAGTTGCTCAGCAATGAAAGTTTAAGTCTCTGAAATCTTTTCCTTTCTCTCTCTCTCTCTCTCTCTCTCTCTCTCTCCTCCCCCCCTCCCAAATGTGGCACTATCATAGTATTCATGGAATATTTTCATCAATGTTGAGATGTATATCCAGATGATTTATGTCAGAGGTTTCTGCATTACAAAAGACGTTTATTTGTTTTATTTTGTACAGCATAAGATTAATGCTACATTCCACGCTCATGATAGAGTTGTTTTACATGCAGAAGAATTTTGTTTATAGGCAAACCCTTCCATGTTAACTTTTATTTTGTTGAAGGTTGGCTAAAATTAGAATAGTTATGTAAATATCTACCGAAAAACTCATGTGCCATTGGCCAAAGTTAATCATTACATAATAATGAGATAATTGTAATGAACTGCACTATGAGAACTATTCCTTCAAATACACTCTGTGGAATAAATGTAGTGGATAGGAATATAATAGGGGTGCACCTAATGTGTAAGCATGTGTAGCCCCAATTTGATTGGGAACACAGTGCTCCATGAGGGCAGGGTTACCTCCCAGTGTTTTCCATAAATGCCTGCCATGAGGGTGGGGGTAAAAAAAAAAAGTAAAAAAAAAGTTTTCCATTGCTGTCAGTGGAAGCCAGTTTTCTTCTTTTCTTTTGGGAAAAAATGAAGGGGGGACTTTAGCCGTCTCCTCCTGGAGTGCCATGGTCCCAATCTGAATTGAGATCCCACATGCCAACATGAGAGTAAAATTTATGATAAGACTTGAGTTCAGGCTACATGATTAGCACAATGTGTAATTTGGTCCTGAGGCAGCTGCCCAGGCAACTGATTTTGGATGTCAGGAAAGACAGCAAACTTAATTACTTGCTTTATTATTGCATTTTTACTGCCTGGGAGGATGAGGGGTACCAGAATAATTTGGTTGGCCTTAGGTATTAGGCACCTTGGTTGTGTGTGGGGTATGTGTGAGGGGGTGTTGGGCAGCATTTGCTATTCCACCTCAGGCAGCAAAATATATTGGACTACAGGGTAGGCATAGTAGGGCATCTGCTGAGGGCCCTTGCAAATTCTCCCAGGACTTGCTCTTCCCCTTCACCACTGCAGTGAGAAGGAAGATGGTAAGAATGAAGAGCAGTAGATGCCACTGCCTGCTTCCTCACTGGCTCTCTGCCTATTAAGCAAGCAAGTGGTAGCAATGGTGAGGTTGAGGACTAATGACAATAGCAGTGAGAACAGGGGGAACAGTCAGAGTGTCTCACGCAAGGGCTCTCAAAACCCTGGAGCAAATTCTGTTGGGCTAGCCCTTACTCATGAGCTTTAGTCCCAGGTAGGCTATTGCTCACAAAGTGGTATAGATACCACTTCATGAGTAGTAGCCTACCTGGGATTAAAAAGAATGATTGGAGGAGTTCGATGTCTGCCACTTCTTTCGCAGGGCTTTCCATTGCCCACATGGCTCCCCTCAATGCTACTTTATGGGCGATGGTGGAAATCTGGATCTGAGATGTGGAAAACTGTGGCCTATCCAGGTAGATATCTAGGATAGCATTGAGTAGTTGATGTGTCTAAAACAATGCAATAGCAGTCTCTTCAGATGAGCATATCTTTGAAAATCTAACCAGTGGTGTAGTAGTAAATTTTGAAGTACAGGTGCTCATCATGATAGTCCCCATAGCCACATGCCCAAGGAGAGTCCAAAAACACAGGCAGCTGTTGATCCATATCAACAAAACAGTTCTAGCTGTTTTCAAGAGCAGGTCCTTAGAAAAGCTAATGAGTCTGTATTGCCCATTAAAGACTAGGCCACTTCAAAATACTGTGGATTACACCACAATCGCTCACAAAAATATATTGTTGTTGGGGAGAATCCATTCTCCCCCTCCCTCCAAGCTACAGTGAGGATTTCACCTAAGCTCAGAGGAAACAGAGAAACAGTGGGTGACAGGGGCGGCAGATGATGTCATAGTTCCTGCTCATCAAAAAGTCCTAGTGCTTTCACCCTGCTAGCCCTGGCTCCACTACAACACTGGTTTTAAGTAGACTTGCTTCAATCCTAATTGCCTGCATGGAGACAGAGGATCTAATATTAGTAAATGTTCCAACTGTGATGTAGTGTAATGGAGAGCAGTAGCAATGGGCAGCAAGGAGAGTTATCTATCAGTCTCCAGTGTGGACTCCATTTGCGCCCTGCTCTACATGACAAGGCATAGAGGATTGTGCTCATTTTCCCCAGCAGATTTAATCCTTCTAGTTTGCAAAATCACACCTTTTAGGAAATTGCATCTGCAATTTATTTATTTGTTTGTTTGTTTTAATCCACCCCCTGCCCTGCTCCCTTTCTTTTATAGTAAATTAAATTTAAGCGCTTCGCAAGTGAAAGGCATGATGACATTGCTGGAGAATTCCGGACGTGTATCAGTTCAGAAGCACTATCCATAACACACATGTGCCTCTATAGTAGCTTATTATTTCTTTCCCATGCTTACTCTAACCTTTATCAAGATATAGATAATATTGTGTCCATGAGCAGAATATTTAGAAAGCGAGCAGAAAAGCCATAGCAACTGGAGGCCAGCCAAATAACCTTTACGAAAGGAAAACGAAGAGAATGAGCATGCCACAAGCAAAGTCAGTTGGTGATATCTGAAAATAGTTTAGTAGACCGAAGAGACAATTTAAATGAGAATTGCGAAAAGAAGCGGACACGAGCCTATTTATTGTAAGATGTTTTACTCTCAGAACACCTTTCTTCCTAGTCGCAGAAATCAGTAACTCTAATGGAGTTGAATCGTATATAATATATTCATGATTTTGTAGTGGTGTGTTTTCTTTTTCTAGGTTTCTCATTAAACTGATATCACCTCAGTAAGCAGCGTTTTGTGATAAAGTAGTTATGGAAGAAGTGTCACATATATACTCTTGGCTAAGCCTGCACAACTTCTGAGCCTAAGGGGCAGGGAGTTCCAGTAGAGCCAGCTAGCTGTAGTTTTGCAGTGGCTTGAACTCCCCCTGCCCCCCTGCAACAACCCATTTTTATTGCCCCAGACAGATAATGCAGCCAGAAGGTTGATCAAGTTCTTGATGAGTGGCCATTGGCTGCTGCTTACAGGGCACACTCTAAACACAGTGGGTTGGCTTCAGACTAAGTTAGTTGAACTTCGGCCTCATTGAAATCAAGGGTACAAGTTAGTCATTTTTTAAACCCAATTGATTTCAAAGGGAACAAAGTGCAACTAACAAAGCCTGCAATTCTGTGCACACTTACCAGGGGGAGGCTGGCTATATGTTGTCGTTGCCCCGGGGTGGCTCTGAATCTGCCCTGTGCCAATTATATGATGCAGCCACTGATTTGGAGGCACCCGGGGCAAAAAGCCGAAGACCCGCAGAGAAAAGTCAGAGACTTGCCCCAACTTTTTCTGCCTGAACCAGGACAGCATGGCTCTTCTGCTATCTGTCTCTGCTCTGGTATTGCCCTGGGGGTGTTCTCCGGGCAGAAGGTGACCTCCCATTGGTTGTTGTAAGTCGCGGGAGGGAGAGGGAGCAGGTCCGGTGAGTCCTGCGCTGCCTCCACCTGGGGATTATTTGCCACCCCCTCCCCCCACAGCAGGGATACAGTGGGGTTTGGCAGAAAAGCGGTGCCAACTCAGCACCGTGAAAACAGTCTAGGAGTAAGAGCCATGTAAGGAGGTGGCATGTAGCCATCGGGACTAGTAGCATTGACAGCCTTCTCCAGGAAATTGGAGGCTACTTCCAGTATCAGGGCAGTATACCTATGTACATCAGTAGCTGGGGAACATGGGTGGGAGGATGCTATTGCATTCATGTCCTGCTTGTGGGTTTCCCGTGGCAGCTGGTTGGGCACTGTGTAAACAGAATGCTGGACTAGATGGACCCATGGTCTGATCCAGCATGTCTCTTCTTACATTCTCATGGAGCAGGGGCAGAAAAAGGCTGTCACACTACAGGGTTATACCCAATCCTGTCCCTCTGCCAGCAGAACAGAACTGATTCTCTCTCTCCACTGCAGCCTCACTTACCACCGGAATGTATTCTAGTGCATTAGGAGACCTTTCAGAGAAGATGTGTGGGTATATGGAGTGGGGTACATGGAGGGAAGGCTGCAGGGGAAAGGAAAGCAAGGGGAGGTTCTGTTTGCATGATGTTGGATGGAACCCCATGATTTCTTTTTCTTGTCATTACAGGAGAGACATATGGGGCACACATGAGTCAGCAGAAGCCAAACAACCCCCATAATATCTAATTAGGCCCTGATACTTTGTACTTCACTTTCAGCATCCTTAACAAAAAGCTTATCCATCAGTGTTACAAGGCAACTACGGGGGTGGGGTGGGTGGGTGGGTGTTCATTAAGACTAACTACAGTTCCATAAAAATCTGTGATCGTTCGAGTTCTCCAGAACTCTTAAACAGACTAGATAAAGTCCAAACATCTGGCTAGATCTTGTGGCCATGAGGTCTGCAGTTTAGATAGGCTCCCCAAATGGAGGTTGGGGGGTATCCGATTACACCCAGAAATGCATTTTGGGAAAGGGAAGTAATGGCTGATCTCCATTACTGAAAACACAAATGCCAGCTGTTACTCTAATCTGCCTCTTGTTTTGAGCGAAACACGCAGGTTTAAAAGTATATATTTCACAATCTAGGACATTCACATTCAAGTTGTTTTAGATGTGTACACACTTGACTTGTCTGGTGATATCACCTACCTACCCATGTGCACACAGAAAACATGTACATTTTCAGAATTCATTGCACACTGTCAAAGTTGGAAGTTCCAGCTCGGCATAAAACATGCGAGGAGGCCTTTTGTCAGCCCCATAGACAAGAGCTGCAAGCTCATTCGCTGGCAGAGCATTTTAGGAAGCAGAAGACAATTGTTTCTTCATAGTGATGTACAGAGGACTCTCCTTCAGCTTCCCAATCAAAGCCTTTTATGTTTCCAGGTCTCTTGTGTGTAAAACTTGAGCTATGAAAAGGTTCATAGTGAGTCTCCCAAGTGGGGGGAGGGGGTGTCAACCGCTCCGCTTTCTGAGTGCTGGAGGCCCTCAAAGAAATTACTGGTCCTGATTTTGATGGAGCTGAACTTTTGTATTTGAAGAAAGCCAAAAGGCAGAGAAATAACTTTAATGGCATTGTATTGCATTATAAAATTGATTTGAAATAACAGTCCAAGTGTGATGTAAATAATTCACCAATATGATTGGATCCTGTCTTTGTTAAGCTTTTTTTTAAAAAAAGTCTGCACTATTACCTTTTTTAAAAAAAGGACAATGGACTTAGAAAAGGCTGGGTTAGAAAGCTCTGCACTTCTCTGTTCAACGGAGGAGAAAAGGGGGCGATATAGGAGTTGGAGGCTGCCAAATGATGGGCTACACTTCTGGTAAGAGCGAGTGCAGAATCTGAGCCAATTACAATTGATGAATGGTCTCTAAGAACCTGCTTAGTAATTGCAGAGGAAGTGGAAGAATAGAAAAGGCAGAGCCCAAATGATGTAGAGTCTCCCTGGTTGTTGTTGTTGTTTTAAAAAAACTTCCTCCTCTAAGATTTAGCAGCTCATCAGAACATTTTCTTCTGCATCCCGTTTGAACCTGCTAATTATGGATGTGCTTCCATCACAAAGCTGGAGCCTGATTATTCCCCCCCCCCATGCTTTTTCTTAAAATTACTAGCAATTTCTCCCCCTCCCCTCTCTATAAAACCATTACCCCCATAAGTCTTTTACAAGCAGCGGAACTACTGATTCAATTTCTCCTACAGGACTGAACATGCAGAAGGCCTGGTTCTCAGTAGAGCGGAAGCAGCGGTGGCCAGCAGATGGAAGCGGCGGGCAGCAGTGGCAATGAGGCAGTAGGTAAGTAGGGAGAATGGGGGGAGGGCGGTGAGTCCTTTTCCCCATAGACTTGCAAGTTCCTAATGCCAGGATTTGGGCAGTGAGATGGATGAGTTTAAGGCAGGGGTAGGCAATCTTCAGGTGATTTGGACAACAACTCCCATAATCCTTTACCATCAGTCATGTTGGCTGGGGCTGCAGTCTGCAGTGCATCCATTTTGTTGTAGTGCCCAGAACAATTTCTCAAATAGCCATATGTGCTCATGGACCCCAAAAGGTTGCATCTCTCTGGTGTAAGCAGCCCTCCTTTTACACTAAAGATTGTCTCAGACGATGTACTACTTTTGTCCTTTTAAAACATACGCCCAGTGGAAGATTTCTTTTTCTAAAAATGGAAAATCACTCCAGACAAAACTAATAATAATAATGTTTCCTAGAAATTAGGCCATTTGGGATGAATCCAGATTTAGTCATACTTAAAGCCATATTGAAATCTCTGGAATAAGAGTTGGTCATGATTAGCTAAAGGTCCGTCGATTTCAGTAGGTCTGTTCCAAGTATGGCTACATTAGAATCCGAACTATTTTCTATATAGTCTTGGACTGGAATGCAAGTAATTATCATAATTATTTGTGGCAAAAGCAGCTGAAGTACATAGAGAAAACACAATATTGTGCCTGCATTCTGCAGAGTGTTTGAAGAAGTGCCAATACCAAGCAGCAGGGATTGTTCAAACTGAAGCCCTCCAGGTAAGCTTTGCCAAATCAAGGGAAAGCTGTGCTTCAAAATGAGTGTGGTGTGTCCTTCCCCCTCACCTCCGCAAATCATAGTCCCACAGGACTCCAAACCTGGAGTTTTTCCATTTCTCTCTCTGTAAATAGCTTGAATGTAGGAATCGGCTATGAAAAAAAAGACAAAATAGGATGGCTTGCTTGGTTCATTCAAAATCCAGGTACAGAGGAGGGGGAGTGAACAAAAAGGACATCATCTTGAATAGTGGCAGAGGGCTAGTGAAGATTTGTGAAGCTCTCTGGGAGGGACTATTAAAGACTAATACATTTATTCTGGTATATAAGCTTTTGTGAATGAGGGTCTGCCTTAACCAATTATCCTAATTCGGCAGGAACATGTGGCAAAGGGAGGAAAACAGTAGCAACAATAACTTGGGGTTGGATCTAGAATCTGCCTTTCACAAGTGGAAGAATCCTTCCATGGGAGGAAGAGCTCTGCTTGCAGAAGGTCCCTCTGTCTGATTTTTGGAGACCCCCCTCCCTCACACTACAGCTCACTCCATTCAGCAGGGTCTCCTGACCCTCTGTGTAGCAGTTTTAGGGGGCTAGAGGGGCTGCTGTGGGAAGGAAAGAATGGGCTTACATTAGGATCTACCCCAACATATTTATATATACTTGCCAACTTAGGTTATCACTTGATGCATCTGATTAAGTGGACTCTAATCCATGAGAGTTTATATGCTATTGAATTACAGAGTAATGCGAAGTTGGCTCTTCACCAGCAAGAGCCCTGCAGGAACATAAGCAGCCAAGGCAGGAGGGGGGGCAGGGGAGGTTCCACCAGTTTGTTCTGCCTTTTACTTTCTCATTGAAATCAGTGGAGCCAAAGATGAGGCCTCATACTTGTGCCAGCCCCATGTGTGGTGTCTGGTCTTGGGGTCTCATGGGGGAACATGCCCCTGCCCCATTTTTGGAACGCCTTGTTTCAGGGCCTCTCAAGCATCAGTGTCTCATCTCAAATATGGGGATGATACTCTAGCACTGACCTATCTTGTAGAGTTGTTAACATACTGGCTGCTAACTCACAGTCAAGGGTAGATTATGGGTTGAATATAGGTTGTTGTTGAAACATGGGTTGTTGTTGAAAAGTGGATTATCAAGTTGTCTGAATTCAGCCGTGCTAACAAACTGTGGTTTGTTAACCACAAACAACCCACAGTTCACAACACAAGAAGAAACTATTTGTTCTCTTCAAGGGTTATTCATGGTTAACAAATCATGGTTTGTTAGCACAGCTGGGATCAAACAACATGACAACCCATGGTTCAAGAACAACCCATGGTTCAAGAACAACCCATGGTTCAACAACAAGCCACACTTAACCCTTGAATGTGGGTTTTCGTGTTGTCTGAATTTAGTCAATGAATGTGTGAATTACTTAGAATACTCTGAATTGCTATATATAAAGGCAAAGTATGATTCTTAGTAGCACAGTTTATTCCTACAATGTAACTTTGATAAGTCATCATCTGTATTACATGCCAAGGATAATTCTATTGCACATCAGAGCTGATTGTGATTACGGGCCAAAATAATATTACTTCAAATCTGCAGGCCAAAATAATCTGCATTTAGCAGTCTTATTTTTACTGTAGAGTAGGTGCAGGGGGAGCTGATCTGGCTCTTAAAATTTCCCTACCTCCTAGAGTCCCAATCCATATCATCCCTGCACCCACTCTAGGGTAAAAATGAAAATAATAATAATAAAAAGACAGAACTGCTAGATACGGATTGGAAAGTAATGTAATGTCTATTTTGGCTCAAAGATACATGGCAAAATATAGAGATGTGCACAGCCGAAATTATCATATCGTCATCAGAAATTCCGATATAAAAAATTTCGTATCCGATCATATCGGGGGGTACCCGGATTTGATCAGATCCAAAATCCGATAAATATTGGAAGTTCCGATCTGATTACGGTGTTTTTCCCCATAGGTTTGCATTGGGGGAAAGAAAGCTTTCCCCCAATGCAAGTCTATGGGGAAAAACACTGAGCTGGCACTCTGTCCCTCTCCCCACTCCGTACCTGCCATCACTGCCGCCACCACCACCGTCCCGTACTACTGCTAAACAGGCTTTCCGGCCTGTTCGTCAGTACAGAGCTGCACCGAGTGATGGCGTCATCACTCGGCGCAGCTCTGTACTGACAAACAGGTCGGAAAGCCTGTTTAGCAGTAGTATGGGGCGTCGGCAGCTTCAGGGAACGCCGCAGGTAAGAAGATAAGTGGGGGAAGGGAGGGAGGGGAGGGAGGGGTCCCCAGGGGTCCCCAGTGGTACCCCTTACTTGCGGCCTTCCCCACTGCCGTCCGCCGCCCTTTGCTGCTCCGGACTACTGAGAACTAGGCTTTGCAGCCTAATTCTCAGTAGAGCGACAACGCTCCGGGTGACATCATCACCCCATGCGTCGTCGCTCTACTGAGAACTAGGCCGCAAAGCCTAGTTCTCAGTAGTCCGGAGCAGCATACAGCAGCGGACAAAAGCAGGGAAGGCCGCAGGTAAGGCATGTGAGTGTGGGGAGGGAGGGGTCCCCCTTACCTGCGGCCTTCCCTGCTGCTGTCCACTGCCCTCTGATGCTCTGGACTACTGAGAACTAGGCTTTGTGGCCTAGTTCTCAGTAGAGTGATGACACGCCGGGTGACATCATCACCTGGCATGTCATTACTCTACTGAGAACTAGGCCGCAAAGTGTAGTTCTCAGTAGTCCAGAGCAGCGGAAGGCAGTGGACGGCAGCGGGTTAAGCCGCAGGTAAGGAGCATGAGTGGGGGGGGAGGGAGGGCCAGCCCTAAAATGATGGTCCAAATATCCAATATGTCTGATAGTTATCGGACATATGGATTTCGGATCAGATAGGTCCTGAGGCCCTATGTATCGTTATCGTTTTCGGATGTCTGATAACGACCTTATCGGTTCATTATCGGACATCGGAACAATATGATACACATCCCTAGTAAAATAATCATTAGTATCCAAACTATGCTCATGCACAGTTTTGTATGCCAATGACCACGTGCAGGGGATTGAATTTTGGCATGCTGCCACAAACCACTCTAAAGATGAAACAGCTGTGGCATGCCAAAATGTGGATCCTATGTCCACATGGCTAGCTCAACACAAGCTGGATCTCCAAGACAAGGAGGCCTTTCCCCCATGTTCATCATGCATTGAAGTTGTCTTTTGTTAATAGGCCCTAAGTTTAGTAACTGAATAGTGTTTACGTTTTTGAAATGTATGCTCTGATTATTATGCAAATTACATCAACTGGGTTGAATACAACTTTAAATGTGTACCTCATTAGAATTTTTGCCCACAAATATCTCAGTGCTTTATTTAGATATGGGTGTTCAGTATTCTTTGTTTTTATAATAGTTAATTTGATGATGTTGCTATAATAAATTCATCAGATAAGGTAGCTCATTTTAGTCCACTTTATAAAAGAGACTTTAATTGAGAGGTAGGTGAGGCATAATAATAATGTGTGTATAGGAGGAATATCTAGATTAAAGTTTTCCAAGAGTGACAGGGAGATTATACTGGCTATAGTACCCACATAATAGCTGATTTTAGGAGCTTTTCTTTTTTTAGAACTGGTTCCGTTTTGCCCTCTCAAGATGGCATCTGATGAGCAAGTTTTCAGCTGCATTTCATTTCTTTTTGCCATTTAAAAATGAACAGCTCAATAGAGCGTGCTTCTTTTAATGAACAAGGGAGATATTCAGCTAATAGATGCATTAACATAACTGAGTTTTTGTGATGCCCTTTTCAAGACTATGTTTTAAAAAGTTTGCACAATGTGTGCAGCTTCACTTTAACCTGTAGATGTCTAGCTGTTGTAGGCTGGTATGTGAAAAGCAAAAGCAGGGTGGTGGGCAGAGTGTCCTGGACTTAAACTGGGGTTCAATTCTCTGCTTATTCATTAATTGGTACAATCCAACATAAATCTGAATTAGAGTAGACCCACTGAAATGAATGGGACTTGAGTTAGTCATGACTAGCTTAAGACTCATTCATTTCAATGGGTTTACTCTAAGCAGGATTTAAGTTGGATTGTACCCAAAGGGCTTTCAGTCCAGGCCATGCCATAATGTTATTTTATTTATTTATTTATTACATTTCTATACCGCCCAATAGCTGGTGCTCTCCGGGTGGTTCACAGCAATTAAAACCACAAAATGTATCACAAAAGACAATATAAAATGTAAAAGCACAATATAAAAGTACAAGCCACAATAAAACCTAGCAGCAATGCAGAGGATAAAATTGTGATTATAAAATTAGATAAACCCTTGTTCACTGCCCTGAGTTCCTTGGAGGAAGAATGGGATACACCCTTAATAAAATAGGGTTGGTTTACACATCTCCATACATGACTTGATGAATGGCAGCTAGCTACACTTAAAAGTGCTAGATTTATATGCCACTGAGTGTTGTGAAAATGCTATCAGATGTCTCATTCACACATGCAGGTCAGCAACGAATATTGTAGTTATCATGAAATGGACATGCCTGTTTGTGTTCCCTTTTAATTTTACACCATAGTACAGGGGTGCGAAGAAGGCAGTTGTCAGCTATCGGGAGACAATTTGTGAATTTCTGATAGCCCACATAGAGCTCCATCACACCAGTGATTTATCGCATTCTCGGCATGCCTGGTATGTGTTTTTGCAGCGCGGTACTCACATGACATCGTCCTTGTCCTGCGCTCATCTTGCCTGTTCCCCTCCCTTTTCCATCTTATTTTGGAGCGGGGAAAGTCTGGGGTTTTTCCCTCCATGCACAATAAAGCTGCTCTTCCCTCCCGTGTATAGCTTTCCTTGCGCTATTATCAGACCATCCCATTTTTTGTTGGGTGTGTGTGTGTCGAAGGGTGGTCTCGCTGACAAAAGAGGAGGGTGGGGCGGTTCTCCACTCAACTGCTGAACCGTGAAGGGGGCGGGAGAGAGGGCGCCCGAACACCCCACAGAGAAGGCGAGCGAGGTCACCACCAACCCATGCCTGGGACTCGGTCCCATTCAACTCTAAGGTTCTTACTCCTGAGTAGGCATGTCTTGGTTTACTGACCAGAACTTGCCATGTCAACGTTGATCCGCTGGCCTTGAGATTGTTGGACTATAGAAAATGATTTGATCATCTCTAAGCGAGAGTGTATTATCAGTTAAATCAGATTGAATGCCACTAAAGAGATCACTTTTGGGTATGTTTTTGTTTTTTTTAAGTAAACTACACAAGACTGAACTCAGCCTAGTCCTGCCTCAGTTGATGATCCAATGGAGAAAACCATTTCAGTCATAGGTGGGCAGCCCAAATGGGTTGGAGGGCCCTGATGATTCCTCACCCTGCCCTCCACGGGCCAAATGATGTAAAGGGGTTTGGCCACATCCACTGACATCAAAGGGGGAGAGGCCACACCTACTTAAGTCATTTGGTCCCTGGCAGGTGCATTGGAAAATCTAAAAAAATCAGTTTTTCCAGAAAATCCAATCCATGCAAAGTGCTATTAATATCTCATTTTTAAACATACACACATTAAAGTTGGAGTGATCAGCAGGATTGGATGATGAAGCTGTCAATTCCACCCCTCCTCCCTTCTCCCCCCATCGTGCCCAAGTTTCATATTTTTTTTTTTAAAAAAAAGAAGATATAGGCGTAATGCAACCCATTTTTAAAAATTCATTGCCACCAAAGGCCTGCACCAATGTTTCTGAAATTTCTCAGACATGACTAATTACATGGCATCTGCAATGTGGCCAAGTTTCATGTTTCTATCTTTTAAAGTAAAAAAGTTAAAGGCATTTATTTCTCCAAGGCAACCCTTAGGGGAAAACACCTAAAATGGAGGTCCGATTCTCTAATGCGATCCAATGCGCATCGAATAAAAAAAAAACGGATCAGAAATAATCGGAGCTCCTTGGACCAGCATTGGAATCTGGAATCGGATGTCCTATTTCCCTTGAATTGTATTGGAATCGGGCATCGGATCTGATTCAATGTACAACCTGACATTGTACAACTTCGTTCCTGTTCCTTGCGCTGGGGTTGATTGTTTTTTGTTTTTGTTTTTGTAATTAAATTCATTTAATACTACATAGCAATGGAAAGATTTGTACATAGTCTATAGATATAATTTATAGATAATGCATATATAATCTTTGAAAAACAATTTATTCAAAATATATGTCACTTATTCATTCTTCCAGGAGAGAGGTCTAGTGGCCAATTTCCAACCCAAACCTTTTTTTCCTATGAAACATTTCGTTCTAATCCTATAGCAACTCCAACTAAATTTTTAAAAGGAACATAAGAAGAGCCATATTGGATCAGACCAAGGATACTGTAGTCCAGCATTCTGTTCAAACATTGGCCAACCAGTTGTTGACCAGGAACCACAATCTGGACACAAGTGCAGCAGCACCCTCCCTCCCATGTCCCCCAGCAACTGGTGGAAAGGGGGAGGGAAAGGGGGGGAGAAAGAGAAACTTTTCATATACAAGATAACCTAATCTTATGTATCTTTCCTACTTCATATTTACTTGCATAGTTCACACCATAATATGCTGACCAACTTGGAATGGAGAACTTCCTTCCTGTCTCCCTGAATGAAGGACGATGTGTTAATGGCTCTCAGGTACACACCAGCAGTGATCTCTTTCATCTTGCTATGTGTGAATAGTGAAGACAATACATCAAAACTCATACTGACCTTTTGTTTTTATTTTTTAAAAAGGATCTTTCCAGAAGCTGGTCCAGATTTCTCAGCTGGGCAAATTGGCACATCACTGTGTTTTTGGCACCAAGCAACTGAAAATCTACTCTACTGACCTCTCTCTCTCTCTCTCTGTCTCTCTGTCTCTCTCTCTGTCTCTCTCTCTCTCTTTAATAAATACAAGTGTAAAGGAAATTAATAACGATTCAGGTAGATAATGGTCTTTTCCCACCCAGGAGCTGTGAAATTAGTTCCCCACTTCTCTTTTGATAAGCTAAACAGGGTGGCCTTCTCAGATAAAGATTGAATCAAAATGCAAATACCTGATTGTAGAGAGAGGGGGTGTTGGGGGGTGCGGGGGGGGGATACTCACACTTTTGTTTCTTTGTGAATAGAGTTTGTAAAACATCACAAATTAAATGGCTGGGGGAAAGGGGGTTGAAAAGCAGGAAATTTAATTGTTGAGCAGATCTGTTAGATCAAACATTTTCCTTGGCATTTGCTACGCAGGACAGAATAAATTTGAGATGTGATTGAGGGTGGAGATATTACTCAGACTGAATTGGCTAATTTTGGGGCACTTGCTTTTTGTTTGGTTCCCAGACACCACTGATGTGCAGCCCCTGAAAATTAGCCAGAGGAAAAACGGCCAGAGTTGAAAAAGGTTCACCACCCTTGGAAATACGTGAACCTGTTTGCGAGTGCCCTTCACTGGCTGTGAAATTTTTGGCATGCTTAGCTTTCTCAGAGATCATATCATTAAAACATATTTTCTTCCTCCAATCTTCTTGATGTCCTTACTCGCCTCTTCTCCAAGCTAAACAACTCTATATGGGAGTCGCTTTAGCGTTTTGATCATTTACTCACAGAATTCCTCACAAGATTGTTGCAAGTCCCTTACCTGAGTTTGAAGAAGTTGGGGATACAAATACGATAAGTAAATAAAACAGTGTCAACAATCTGCATGAACCAAACTCCATGCTTGTTAGACATACTGATATCTGTGAACCGGTCCCCATTGTGGCTAAAATCCTGTGAACACTTAGGCCTTTGTCACACGGGCGGTTTGATCCACAACCGCTGTGACTTTGGTCAAATTCTTTCACATGAGGTCGTTCCCCTCATGCTGCTCTCGCGCCCCGAATGCTCCGTTTCCCATTTCACTTTCGAAGTATCCCTGAACGGGGATTGTCCATTTTCCTCCCCTCCTCCGCAGGCTTAGCTGAGGTATCGGAGCAAAACCGACCACGTGTCATCAAAAGGCTACACTCGCATAGGAAACGGAGGGGGAACCCAGATAAGCAAAATGGGTAGGTGTGATAAAGGCTTTAATTGGTAGTAAGCCCAGTTGAAGTCAGTAGGACTTCCAGAAGCATTGGATTGTGCATGCATCTGTACATTCCTTAGGCTGTGATCCTATACAGATTTACCTGCAAGTGAGTTTCACTGAACATAATGACTGGCTTCTGAGTAGACATGTCATACGATTGTACTGTAACGGTCCACAGCAAACAAAGAAAACGATATTTCAGCTTTATGGTAGTGTTCCTCCCACATTGCATTTCTTAAAACAATCAAATACATATTCTTCAAAAAAAACAAACCAAGCCCACACTCTAGATAATGTGCAGCTATTTCTTGTTTTGGAAGTTGTTCGTTAGATCCCTCCCCCCGTTTGCAAGCATTTTCTTTTCTTGAACCTCTATTTACTGTTTTCACTTTTCAATTATTGTCTCTCTGCAGAAATCAAACCTCCTGAGTAAATGTTCTGTAGGCAACATTCCTGACTTTATTTCTAATTCAAAGAAACCCCCCTTGTAATAAATTCATACATGGTATGATAAACCTGGTAATAACTAAAGGCAGTAGTGACTCCCTGCTCCCTTATTTTGGAAGAACTATTATGGAGAGTCTCCTGGCAGCATTTGGTTGCTTCAATAAGGGAAGAAGATGCTGATATTTAAAATTTGCATTACGTGTTTTGTTTACTATCACAGCTCAGTGCCTTCTGGTATCACATCTGTGTTAGGAAAACAATATCTCTACAGAAGTCTTCCTCAACCTTGATCCCTCCAAATGATTTGGCCTCCAGCTCCCATCAGACCCGGCCAGCATGGACAATAGTCAGGGGTGATGGGAATTCTAGTCCAAAATATCTGAAGGAAACCCTGTTTGGAGCCGACTGCTGTACAGCTTCTAAAGGACTCTACAGATATGGGTGATGAACTGTGTTATAGCAGTGATGATCTAATAAAAGTCCTAAAGATGTAGGCTTAGAAGAGATCTGAAGACCATCCCACCCAAATATTTACCCAGGTGGGGAGGGGGGAGCTAGGCAGGGAGATGGGAGAGACTGTACCCAGGTGATCTGTGTGCCTGTTCAGTCTGCTATCCAGGTGCTAACTGCTAATGGGCAACTTCAAGGCCCCTCCCTGTTCTTTATGATTCTTCCCTTCTATAACGGACTTGGACTGTACTGCCCATCAAATAGAAACGGGTTCTCTGGCAACCTTTCAAATAGAAGACAGACCTTCAAATAGAAGAAGGCACATGACGACTACCCTAAATCCCACACTGAGGGTTTCTGTTATCAAATTAAGAGTACCTCTAGACGGGCGCTATACCCCGCAGTAGCTTTGGAGTGGCGGCAGGTGGATTGCATGATGCTGCCGCCACTCCGAAGTCATAAGTGCAATTAGTATCTTTTTTTGTGACGGAAATATTTTAGGCATAGAGATCTAACGGTTATAGAAATATAGCATTGAGAAGCATTTGTTGCTGAGAAAGAAGCTGTCATGAGAAAATAGATCTTCAGTGACATGTAGATAAAACAACATTTTCAGGGAGTTCTTCATAAACACATCTTTCCCAATTATGTAATATTGATGCACTGACAAAATTGGAATAAGTTCTGGTTGCTTTTTAAAAGTCTATTTTTTAAAATCAGATACTCTTCTTATTTGTGTGTGTATGTGGAGATGGGTAGGATTTACTGCTTCTTAATTGTTTCTATTTTATATATTTTGAGCGCTATCTAATATTCCCCAGTGAAATAGCAATATCAAACCTTATTGTCATTCTTCTATGAAAAAAGAAATACAATTTTGAGAAATTTAATATTGGACAATAAGAGGGCCAGGCAGTGAAATCCATCTGAAATGTTGATGATACTCATAAATATGGGAGAAAAGTGAGTTAGCACAAAACAATAACTACATTGAAGATAACGGTTCAAAAGCATGAAAAACTCTTTGAAACCATTGAACAGAGGGAAAGTGAAACTCCAGGAAAATTGCAGAATTGTAAACAGAAATAACATCAAATCCAGTTAAAACAGATTATATTAGATATGTGTGTGTGGCTTCTCATTTTTAGTATCTGAATATATGATGATTTAACCCCATTTGTTCATTGGTTTTTAATTTTTAATTTAAGAATTTACTGTTTAAAATTATTTTACAACACAATCCTTTTCATTTCTACTCAGACGTTAATCACATTCATTTCAATGATGCCTACTCCCAGGTAAGTGGCTATACGATTGTAGCATCTATTATTGTTGTTAAGTATCTTGGGTATGATATATGAGAAAGTGTGATATAATGTTAAATAAATTATAATCTTAGTTAAGATCATGTTTCTTTTATAGTGAGAGAGACTAAAGGGAGCCACAGTTGACAGAAGTACCAAAACAAACAAACAAACAAACAATTCTACCAATTGTAGAAAAATTGTAAGGGGGCAACCCCCCCCCCCCCAAAAAAAAATACCAATGGCATTCAATAACCACAGAATGCTGATACTCTATTAGGGGCAGGAATGGGGAGGAACCAGGGGGAAGAGAAATGGAATGTAGTTTTTTGAAAGACGGCCTGGCTGAAGAGGATCAATCCACCTTGCAACATGTAGTATTCTCTAATACTGAGGTATGGCACTTCCACAAACTCATTGTATCATGTTGCATCATACATTACATTTAACTGGATGATGCAACAAGATGCCATCCAGAGACCCAGACACATATATAAAGAAGCAATTCCTAATTCATTATTATTTAGATTTAGAGAGGTCAGTACTTGCTCCAAGCAGAGATCTTGATTACTTGTTACTATTAATAGGTCCCATCGTGCAGCCTTTTCCAAGGGGTGGAGTGTCTGCTTTCTTTTTCTGGTACAGATTATGTTTATATATAAAATCCCTGAGTTACAATTATATGATGCAGCATTCCTTACTCGCTATACTAATTTGTTGTGCTGGGTCACTGTGTGCCAAGAAACAGATGGTGCCTTTCAGCAGCAAGCAAAGTTTTCCCTAAATATAGTTTGCAAGGAGCTCTGGGATCATTCAGAACAAAAAACTCCTAAATATAACCATGAGAAGCATTGGTGCCATACGTACTATTTGCTTAGCATTTTTCATGTTTGCAGAACTCAGTTTCTTTGTTACAAAAGAAGTCATACCGAAGAATGCCCAGTGCCGTTTCACTCACCTCCCAAATGTGTAGCAGGCATTCAAAAGCGTCACACTAATACTTACCTAGCATATAGGGATCAGGAATGAGGATGGAGGGTTATTATATTCAGCAATCCATTCCACTGAGATATTGTTGCTACAGAAGTACTTTTTACTAGTTTGGCAGGATGATCCTATGGTCCCACTATGGCAAACAGCTTTTAGTTCAAGGACAATGCTGACGTAGTCCCCATCCTGTGCAACCCCCGGCAACCAAGTTAAGAGCACAACAATAGCGTTAGAAAGAAAAGCTAATGCAGCAACACTTACAACTTCTCCCCAGCGCCTGCGGCAACTCCATTGCCACCCATTAATCTCAATGTTGCTTGCCAATGATGCCACTTCATTAGCTAAGCAAGGAAGGCACCAGTCGACACAATGGGATGCCAAGGTGATGTTACTTTACCCGGCATGCTTATGAGATCCTGGGTCACACTGGTGTCTTTGTGATGGAAACAAGGGAAAGAGAAGAGAGTCATGTGGGTTAGGAAGAATGGAAGCTATATAACAGCAGACTCACAGGAAGCAACACCATGAGCTTTCCCAGTAGCCAGTAGGGCAATGGAATAGAGAAAATGTAGGTGCAGGTTTGGTTCCCATCCAAGGGAAATCCGTATCTGGTTTCCACAAGACAAAACCTATTACTGACAATTAAAATAGATCAAAAAGGGCAGAGTCAGCATCCAAAGCCTCCTGCTCTAGAGAACAACACCCTAACCACATCGGGGCTTTTTTAAATGTGGCTTTTAACCTGTCGCTTTACTGAAGCTTCTGTTTCCGGATTCTTTGTGGGATGAAGATTGACTCCTTTACACATGCTTTTTTAGGTGATGGGGGCTGTCTTTCTCTGCCTTTCTATATGTTTGAATACACAACCACAAGGTGGTGCTGTGGTATGGCAGAATTGCACAAATATACTGCTGCCTGGACCTTATCCCTGCCCCATTGGGCTAGATGCAAATCCTCAGTCCTGGTGGGGTATTGAAGAATCCAGTGTGCAATGATGAAGACAACTGACGTGAGCAGTGGGAGGTTCCATATCTGTGTGCTGACCATCATAGCACCAGGCACACAACCGAAAAATCACAGCATTGACAAAACTACATCAATTGTGTGGTGATCCAGGATCTTGCTTCCCATGAGTGGAAAAAACATTCATGACCTAGGATGACTTTGGGTGGAGGGAGAGTTCTGGAAGGCAAAGCAGCGCCTTCCTTTCCTCCATTCAAACTCACAACCTCTCATGGCTACTTTTCATTTTAAAAAAACTTTGGGAGACTTACATTCAACTGCTTTATAACTTCACATTTGGCCCTAAAGCAGCTCCTTATATCCACCAGAGGTAAATCTGATCCATTATGCTTTCTCTCTATGGCTAATATATTTTCCTTGGATCTGAGTGTTCTGCCTTCTGCTATAATTATCCTAAAATTCTACTTTTTCCTAACTTCATCCTCTGATTATTATTTTTATAGGTCTGGGAATAAATTATTCATGCTGTGGAGGCTCTCTGCAGCTTTTTTCCACTAGCTCTTATGGATCTTAATGCTTTTAACTAATGTGAATTGATGTGTGCACATACTTGGATTTTCTTGACAATGGGAAAGGAATGATCTACCTTTAGCTTTCATGTCCAGCACTGTTGTTCTGCAATATTCTGTCTTCTTCCCCCACCAAAAGACTGGGCCATTATGCTTTACCAATAGATATCAATATTTCTTTCCAGTTACAGTTTTGGAATGGCCATCTCAAATATTCTTTAATGAGGTCATAGGAACTACATTTAGAAATGAGAACCCCCTATCCCTAAATCTTATTCGTCAAGAAACAAGCATGCCTTTCCAGATTTTAGTGAGAGTGAAGAAGAGATTTCAGTCACCGAGGATCCAAAGGCTGGATCCAAAGGTTCGCTTTTGCATATATTTAAGGGTCAACTGTGAACAATACAAACTATTATAAAATTCTATGTTGTGATTGATTTATACCTCGTAATCACAACAGAGCAACTGCACCCATGTCCTGCTTGTGGGTTCCTGCTCGACAGCTACATGGCCGCTGTGCGAACAGAGTGCTGGACGAGACGGACCCTTGGTCTGATCCAGCATAGCTCTTCTTATGTTCTTATATACTAAACTAATGAAATACGGGGGCGGGGGGGGGGGATACTACTACTACAATAATATTACTAACCTATCTGGTAGGGTTGTTATAAGCATTGCTGAGGTGATGTATATGCTGAAGTTCCTTGAATACCCCCTAAAGTACTATATGAATGTTCCTCCTCCTCCTCCTCCCTCTCTCTCTAAGCCACTATTCCACCCTGCTCGCCAAAATTTTGTCTCCTGTAACATGAGCAAGAAACAACATGGGGTGTGGCTATGCAGATAGAAAGTGGGTGTGGCTATGCAGATAGAAGCAAGCTTGATTCTTAATGGCTGGTGGCACCAGGGGCAGGGAGCTTATTTAGCTCCCCCCCCCCCCCAATTATGGCATTCCAGAAGGAGTGCCCACCCCTTTCCTTACTCATATAAGAGGAATGAATGGCTGGCATTCATTCCTTAAAAGGGAAATGTAAAGCACATGATACTCTGGGCCACTCAGCCCTCCCTGCTGTGGAATTTCACAGGAGGTGAGATCCCCTGCAGTCCCTTCCATACGAACCTCACCTATCATAATGATTGACATGTTGTTAGTTATTATTTACCATCTTTTTATTTGTTTTTAAGCAAAGGGGATTGTTTCTGAAATTCATACATTGTGAATAATGCAACTATGCAGGAGAGAGACAGTTTTCAGAGGAGGAAACAGCTGGGGGAAGGCCTTGGAAGCTTTGGCCAGGATGTCTGCTTGCAAATGTGCAAGAGCACAGTAACAATTGTTAAAGACAGTAACAATACATGATGAGATGGCGTAACTATTGAACCAATTTGATGTAGATATTTTCAGTAGAAGGAAAAAGTTGAAATACCAGATCTATTATTGAAAAAGCTTCAGAAAAAAATGTATTTATTTTCTGTGTAAGTTTCCTCTCTGTTGTACAAATGAGTTATTCTTTTTTCATTTTATTGATCGAGTAACTAAACCTCAATTCTGTTTTTAATTGCATGGACCTTTATGGCTACTTGATGTTCTGCTGAAGTAGGAGTCTGCCCCACAGAAATGTGGTAGATCCGGTAAAACTATTTCCAGCACTGAAACTATTGACTTTAATTGTGCATTTTTTTTCTAATTTTCCTTTGGTCTCATGCACCATCAGCTGAGCATTTTAGAGGTAGGATGATATACAGATTGGTAGTTTTACAATTATTTTAAATCAGCCTTGCTACAAAGTCTGGCAAAAATGGGTTTTTTTCTAGTAAACCCTTCAGAACTCAGAAAGAACACATAAGGCCAGCCATTTAAAAAATGTATATTTTGCAAAGTCAAACCAAAGCAACTTTGAAATGGATGTAATTGAAAGAGGGCCACAGGAAGTGCATTACAATGTGAGACAATGTGGAAAATCTGCTATTTGATATTTTGATGGTTCAGATCTCATGAGTATTTATAGGTTGAGGAAAACACCAAAGGACAAGAACACTCTTCAATGGAGATTGAAACTGTGAAGGAAATGGACCCCTTTCCTTCCAGCGCGGAACTCTTTAGCCGAGTTCCCCCCAAGCCCACCTCCCAATCCCAAGGCCAAGTAGCCCCAAGCCAGCTGTTAGAAATAACCACACAAGTTAAGGACTGAAGCAATTTATTAAGATCCTAAGGTCTAACCACGTAAGGCTCCAGTTGGTCCAGTAAGCCGTTAAAATGCAAGCCAGGAAAGAGAGGGAGGGGTAGCAGGGAGTAGGGGGGTAGGATGAGGTTTGAGGTAGAAGTTATCAGCAGAAAAGCAATAAAACAATAAAACAGTTTAACCCACTCTAAATCACACCCCCAAAGGGTAACAAGTCTTTCCCTGGAAAGCGCCAGACCTGAAAGCAATAAATCTATCTATTCCCCAGTATCACCTTGCTGAGTAGGGATCCCTCCTTCCACACACCTGTCCAGGAGAAGATAGCTTCCCCCCGGTGGGTTTTCCCTTTATCCCTTTTTGGGTTATCTGACACCGTGACCAGCCAAAACCAATTCTCGACCATCCTTCTCACGCCACCAGCCTCCTCCCTGTGAACGGCCATTTCCCACAGCTGAAGCTCTTGCAGCTCACTTCCAATTAACTCTGACCTTGAAGCTGGGGCCTCCCAAGATAAGAGTGAGAGGGCCAGGTGTGGGTGCTGGGAACCAGCAGTTTGAAGTCTTATAGTTTCTCCTCTGAATTTTCCCCGTCCCAGTCCAAGGCCCCAGTCCTGCAAAGTAGGCCAACACTGGCCATTCCATCCATACTGTAGCCTTTCTGGCCCCTTTCTTCACAGAAACCAAAGTGATAAATTTATCTATTACTTTTTGCATGTTTAATATTAGTCATGTACTAGGTCTGGATCTGCAGCAGACATTTGTATACTTGAACATGAGTATATGCACAAGACAGTGAACAGGAAAAGAAAAGATACTCCTAAAACTAGATCGGTGTATGGTGTTTCTTCACTTGAGCATTGATATGGTCCTGCAGCATAAGATCACCAGGCATCATTGATTTTATGAAACCACTTTTCCAGCTGGAGAATAAGTCTAATAAATTGCTCAAGTCATTTTGCTCTTCCCTGATTGTCCTGGCCTGTTTGCAGCACAAAGCAGCAGCTACGTCGGTGCTTCTCACTGGAAGTATGTAGATGGAAGTATGAAGGGATAGGAGGAATGAACACCTGTTGGCCCCAGGCTGGATCCAGCTCCAAAGACCAATTTATCTGACCCCTGGCAGCCTCACCAGATTTTAACCAAGTTACTGTTCCCACAGTTTTTCTTTAAGGAAAAGAAAAATGCATCCAAGTTGTAAGAAGTAAGAAATACATTCTTAATGTTACATTCCACATGGGGGGGGGGGGGTTGCATGTAATATGCAAATATACCTGCTTGTATTAAGTGCCATGCTCAAGCTCCATTAATCTGAAGCCCTTACTTCTAGGTGGTGATGTTAGCGGCCTTATCCTCCTAGGAGACGAGCCTGGACCTAAGTTTGTGCAACAGTGACAGCTTCATTATGGAGCTGTTCTCTTCTGAGGGGATAATTTTGTGTCCCAGAGCATGGTTTGAGGGCACATGACACAGCTGCCTTGCTGAAGCTAAGCAGGGCTGGGTCAGGTTGGTATGTGGATGGGAGGCTGCCTGGAAAGCCCATCTATGCTGTTTTGAGTTCTGTGACAGAAGAGAGGCAGGATATGAATATGGTGTAGTGGAATCAGGGCTCACAGGGTCGAAGCACTGGGATATTTTGATTAGCAGGGACAACATCATCTGCTTCTCTGTTACCTTGGAACTAGCTGCAATCCTCACAGTAGCTGATGGAGAAATGCATTTTCCTGGCAACACTATATTGTCATGAGCTATCCCTGCAAAATATTTTGGGTTGGCTTGGTCTTGAATGGGCAATTAAAACCATTAGCTTTATAAAAGACCTACTCCTGGTAGAGATGAAAACTACTAGAATTGGTTTGGACTCTTCTTGGGAGCATGGCTACAGAGCTTGTCATGATGCAATTGGGGATTCCGCATGCTGAGTGCTATCCCCACCCGAACAAATACCATTGCTGTGTGCAAACCTCAGTGCAGAGCAGCTCTTGCAAACTGCTGAGAACAGTTGGTGGCATTGCTCTGGCATGCTAAAAAGTGGATCCATGCTGCATTTTGCAGAGCATGGTGGCTTTTATGTGACTGCCTCAGTACATGGCATCACAGCTGACAGACAACATAGTGTGAGTTTAGCTACGATGTAAAACCATGGTGTGTGCTAACCACTGTAAGAATGTACACCATCATTGGAGCTTACAAACCACACTCCCAGAAGACAAACCAAGATTTTGAGATGGTTGTCTGCTTTTGTTTCTCATCAACTCAGGGGGAATCTACACTGAAGCTTTGTTATGTTTAGGTTTGGTTTCGAAGACGCATTGGGGCACATGACACTAGTCCTGTTACGTTATATAGCAGCTATTTTTTGCACCGGTTTCATTTGTTTTATTACGTTTTTCCCATTAAATAAATCGTTCTATAAAGAGTAATGTGTCCTTACTTGCCATTTCATAGTTGCTGAAATCAAACCTCCAGTATCCAATCGCAGTCGTGGGGGGCGTGGCTTTTTGTTCCGGTTCCCAAATGCTTCAATAGTAAAATCAAAAGTGAAAGGAACTGAAAGGAAGGGGGCAGAAGGAGGAAGTGGGCGTGTCAAGAATGGGAGGAAGAAGTAAGGTTACAGGAAGACAGGAAGAAAAGAGTGAGTGTGCCCTTACTAAGCGAACTGAAAACAGGAAAAAGGATAGTCTAAAACGGTAAGGACAACTAAATGTGGCATGTTACGTTTTAAAATGTAGCAATTTGCATCGTTATAATCTAGATTTCGAAACGTAACAAACGATTGTGTGGATTCCCCCTCAGCATTCAGTTCACAAGTTCATTCTTGTCTCCATAGTGCACCATCCTCTTGAGGTGGAGCAACTCCAACTCCCATTCATATGTAACAGTGAAGCATAAACGGTGGCTTGCAAACCAGGGCCACGTTCACAGTGCCACGTTGGCGCTGCTCCACCACCAAACCTTGCAGTACTCACCACAATGTGGGCCTTCTGACAGCCATTTGGCTTGCTGGGCCCACTACCTCCCCCTCTCCTGGCTTCTGGCAACCAGTGGGAGGTCACTTTCTGCCTGGAAATGCCCCCAGTGTGGCACCAGAGCAAGGACAAAAAGTGGAAGAGCCGTGCTGACCTTGTTCAGGCAGGAAAAGTTAGGGTAAGTCCCTGATGTTTCTGATGCACATCTTCATCTCTTTGCCCTGTGGTGGCAACAAATCGGCGGCTGTGTCTTATAACTGACACAGCACCAATTCACAGCCACCGCAGGGCAAAGTCGACATTTAGATAGCCCCCAGCTTCAAACTATGGTTTCAGATCCTGGTTTGTTGGCACCAAATAAGTGGGCAGGCTTGAGTTTGCTTGAGCTATAGCACAAGTTAAACCCTAGTTTCACATTACTTAACACTGCAGCCTTCCAGCACTGAGAGGATTATGAGGCTAAGGGCCTGGGAAACCTTAATACCCATAGGTGTGGAGAAAATATGGAAAGCATGATGTCAGTGGGAAAGTAGCTGATTGAAGCTGATAGAGGGGAACATAATACACTCAGAAAGAGTGCAGCAGGGATAATAAGGCATAAGATAATAAGAAAGATATTAAGAACAGTTACGTGGGTGGGCACATGTATAACAAAGACTGCTTTTATACTATTCCAAATATGGGTGGGGTAAGTTTTAGAACTGAAATGAGGTTGTAATCTTGTACAAGGGCGAAATGATGGGCAAGTAGAGTGGATATTTATGTTGGCACTGATGGGTCATTTACTTCTCTCTCTCTCTCTCTCTCTTTTTCTGCACTAGTAAACAATTTTATCCTATTTGCAAGGTTAAAGTATAAATGACTAGTTTATCGTTGCACTGTTATAAAAACGATGTATCAGAATCATTCCACACCAATAATGTGTCTATTTGAAAACAAGCACACACACAAAAACCGCCTTCCCCCGCCCGAACGCTTTGCTTGTTGGAATCTTATCTCTTCAGACTGGTTTGTTTGTTTTTATAATCAATAGGAAATTAATCTTACCATCAGGAAAACATTTTCAGGGCAAACAGATCTCTATGACAACTGCTAGTGTGTTGTTCAGACAATACGCTAAGCCATAGTTAGTCCGCTAACCCTTTTGCAGCAAGTCGTTAGTGAGTGTGTTAAACCATGGTTATGTGGCCACCATAGTTAGGGATGGTTCATACAACACACAAAATCATGGTTCATATGACACGCTAAGCCATAATGTTTAGCTCAAAATGCGTAACCATGATAATTTAGCATAATGTCTGAACAGGGCCAATGACTTACAAAGCTTAGAGGAATCTGGTCATTCTAAATATTAGAAGAGCCAATCATTAGCAATTTTATAATGTTACATTCAAACAAGTGAGTCAGTTTATCTTTCAAATATGTGAATGTTTGTCAATTGCTTATGTGATTTGAGTCTCTCTTTGTGTTAAACTTTTTTTAATTTATAATTTTATATAATTATGATTTATGTGATATACAATGGTGGACATGGAAGTGATTAAACGTTACATATTGTTGTTTTAGAGTACCCTGAAGAAGGACTTAATGATCTGAAACACGTTGGGAGTTCTTTCATCACACTGAACTTCATTTTTCCTACCCCTTTGCACTTACTTTTTTGGCAGTTCCTGCAGGGTTCCCTCTTTTTGTTGGCTATGGGATTAGGTACCTGACATTTCTTTATGAAGATACCTTCTCTACACCCTAGGGTAGGGACTGGAGACAAATTGGTGGTGGCTTTGAAGCCATCTCTTGTCCCCTGAAGAGTACCGACCTGTCCCTCAATATTTCAATCTGAGGCAAAAGTGGTTGGTGAAGGCTGTGACTGTTCCTCTGGCAGTTCCTCTTTGTGGGGTCTGTTCTACTATTATCCCTCATTACTAAAAGTGGCCTTCATAATACTAGCTGCCAATTAGGGCCGGAGAGATATCATGTTGGTGCAGTCCTGTATATGTTTACTTGTAAGTAAGTCCCAGTGAGTTTAGTAGGATTTATTCCCAGTTATTGGATTGCAGCCTGAAGGACTATTTCCTCAGTTTAACACACAGTTAAGTGGATTGATAGTTTGTAACTGCAAGGCAAATCAGAACAACATCAATTTCTTATAGAACACCTCATTTTTATTTCCATTTTGAAGATAACATTTTCGTGTTTCTTTCTCATTTTGTTGTTGTTGTTGTTAGTTGCTTGCCAATCCAAGCAAAATTGTAAGCTGTGATGATTTGCTTCCATGGGAAAAATAACAAGCCCTGTGTTCTAGTTAGAGATTTTGGCATTATATTAAAAGGAAACTAAGTTTCATTAAATGGATACAAAACAGTGTCACCAGACACTTAATATGGAAACGTAATGTGGCTAAGAATTTGGGAGATACCCATCTAGTAATGTTTCATTCTTTTATTCCTCCCTGTCAGCCAATACAAACAGAGAGAAATCCACAGTCTGTGTCCAAAACAAGTTTAGTTCTGAATTAAAGAGAGAATATGTATTGGAGAAAGGAAAGATTTTCTAGGCTGCATGAAGAATATTTGATGTTAAATATGATAACTTGGTATTACTCATGACATGATGGGACCTATTAGCAGGTTTGCATAAGCTATGAGCAATTATAAGGAGTTGCTCTTAAATTTGCTGTTGTTTTTAATATTTGCATGATATACTGGAAGGCAAGTCAACCATGAATGAAGCTGTCTGTTGCCTGCCTGATCTAGGCTTTCTGTGAGGAAACCAGCTGGAAACATAGGACACTGCAACATTTTGCCAAAGATTCTGTATAATTTTTTTATTTGGCGTGTCTGAGGTTGCTAGGATTAGGTCATCCATAAGCATGTGTAACTGAGCACAGCAATGCAGCCAATGTTTAGGTAAAAAAATGTTAAGAACAATCTTTGTTGCTATGGTAGAAAAAAGTTTTAGACATTCCTTCTTGTCAAAACAGTTACTCTGCATGTTGACCATAAATTATATTGCAAGCTATAAGATATATAAAAAGCATGAAGGCTTCTCTAGCATGCTACTGAAGTGTTTGTTTTAGAGAATGAGAAATACAAAATTGAAGAAGTAATGTCTTTTCTTAGGGTGAGAGCGGAAAGCAGAATATTTCTCAAGTCATTCTGAATGATGAAGAGCTCAGTGAAATTCGACAACTCGCACGTTTAATGCTCTTTGAAGGCTCATTATAAATTTTACCTCTACAAGAACGGAGCGCAAAACGGGCGTAGAGGCGCGTTATCTCTCCGATAATGCGCATTTTCGAATGCGCGTTAAATTGCGAGTTTTATTTTGCTCCGGCCGTTAAAGCGCATTTTCCCCGTGTGAACAAGCGATTATGCGCATTAACTTCTTGTAAAGCGCTTTTTGGACATCTATTAATGCGCTTCGCTGCCTCTCGCCGCCTCCCGTGCAGAGGGATTAGGAGTAAATGCGCGTCTGCGATAATGCGCATAATCGCCGAACCGGGCGCAAAAGCGCATCCTTGTAGAGGGGGCCCAGAACAGACTGCCTGGCCTTGTTTACCTCAATCATCAGACCTGGCAGGTCCAGGGTTTCTCTTGTATACCTACCAACAATTCCCCAGCACCTAAACAGCTTGATGGTATCCAGTGGGTCTTTGATGGGACATTTCACAAGCATCAAAAAACTGGCATATCTGTGGATGGGTAAGTGTATTCTCTGTAAAAAAAAAAAGAGAGAGAGAGAGAGAGAGAGAAGGAAGAATATTTGTTTTGTAAAGTAAATGTGTAAAAGCAAAAACAACATAGAGAAGCATACTAATGATATGACAAGTTTTAAAACTTCATTGTAAGAAAAGGGTACTGTGGAAATGAAGCCAAGAGAATGCAAAGCTAATTTAGGCAAGGGAAGCCATGAGCCAATAGGAAAGCTATTTTAGACATGTTTTATCATAGTTCAGTTTGGAGAATTTCTCTGTTCTTTTGAACTTATCTAAAAATTAGTCTATCAAGGGTGCATATTTCCAACTATATAAAAGGCAACCCACTAGAGTTGGGTCAAATTGAAACTGCTTACCTTGCTCTATGTTCATTTCTGTGAATGTCCAAAAGGCCCACTGTGACAAAATGATATTTTATATGTTATTGTTTATAATGTACATTTAAGTATTTGCTTCAGGTTTGGATTTGCTATGGCCAATTCTTTTCCTTTCAGGATATGGTAAGTAAGTGGGAGGGGGGAGTTAGAATGGTGAGATGTGTGAATGGTGTAGTCTGATTGGTTGGTTGATTTGAAAGGGAGAGAGAGAGAGAGAGAGAGAGAGAGAGAATGAGAATAAGGGGGGAGTGAGAGACAGTTGGGCAGTTTCTGCAGTTAGAGAGAGTTAGAGCCTATCTAACTGCTTTAATAACCGGTTTAAAACTGTTATAAACTGTTTTAAAGCAGTAGTGTAGATAGGGTTAGTGAGGGTAGTGAATGGGTTTAGTAGAGGCTTGTTTCAAGATAGTATTAGGAAAGTGCGGTTATAGGATTTGGAGGTGGTTAGTATTCTTTGAGAGGTTGAGGGAGGTAGATGTATGTGTACAATGTAGAACAAATTTAAAGTATCTTTTGAAATCTTTTCCTATATGAATAAATTTCATTCATATTTTGTTTTATCTACCACATCTGCTCAGTCATATGTGTTACTTCAGGTGGAAAATATACACGCACACTCACACACAAAGTTTTAGTCTTCCCTCATTCTTTTAGGGTGATGATCTGGAGCAGTCTAGTCTTCACCTAGAAACTGTTGCCTAGGAAGGTCACATTTTTGTTTTACCCCTAATTATGAGTGAATTGGAATGGCAACATCAACTTAACATTGACAGTTTTATCCTACTAAATTCCTTAAGGAAGGGCAAACTTTCTTGTTACATCTTGTCATTATTCTCGTCACTGGTGTGAAAAGCATGCATTGATCCTGTGAGCAGCTTTATGGCTTTGGCTTGTGATTTGGTGTGACATTCTGTCTTACCCCCACCCCCGCCCCACCCTCACAAGACACTCTTATATAAAAGTCAGGACTGAAACGAAACCTCTTTCCTTTGTCCAGCTGTGCAGGTTTGTATCTGGTGTTTGCCAGGCTGGCTTCATGAAAAGCCACACCATGGCGGCTTCTCTGGGGATTCTGGGAGGCAAAAGGGACAGCAAGCATTCTCAGGAAGGCCATTGTACATTGAAAGGGGATTATCACACTAATGCTGTATTTGGATCAGCAATCTTATGCTGTGAATATACAATAAAATAATACATTGTGGATAGTGGGAACTTAGGCCTTTTCTACACCTAGGGGTGTAAAGGGAGGGCCTGGGGACAATCCCGGACATACCTACTTCCGGGATCCTCCTCCTCCTCCTTCTAAACAGGAAGTGCGATGTCCTGGCTTCCTTCTGGGATGTCGCACTTGCACGCACCTTTTTTTTTAAAGGAGCCAAGAAGAGCGCACTTGCACTTCATCGAAAAGGTAAGTTGTGTTTCCCGGTATCGGGCCCCCCACCTACCCCCTGCCATCCTGGGGATGGCAGACTTCTTCCCCTCCCTCCCTTGATGGGCACAGAGCCACGCCGTGCTGCTCTGTGCCTGTTTCTGGTGCTCGCTTACTCACAGGTAAGTGGGTACCAGGCGGGACGGGCACTCTCACCTCCCGAGGTCTCGGGACCTCCCCAGGATTGTGGAAAGAATCGGGTTTTCCCAGGGATCCCTTATCCAGGGAAAACCTGTGCCTGTCCCCCACCCCACCCCCAGGAGTCCCTGTGCATCATTTGCATGCACATGGACGACCCAGGGGCAATCCTGCAAAAAATGACAGGTGTAGAAATGGCCTTAGCCAAAAAATATTGCAACTAAACATTAACCTATTAATGAGTGGTGAGTAGAATCTTTCATTCGGAGTTCCTGGTTATGAGTTTCGAGTTTGATACAATAATAATAAACTTGGGAGACTGCACTGTTAACTAATTCACTATCATGCATATTTAACTTGCTATGAAAAGTAGCGGGTCTTCCAGGGGGAGAAAAAGAATTTAAAAGTATCTGCTCTCCTAACCAGATCCTAAATAAATTTAGGAGAGCCAGTGTAGTGTAGTGGTTAGAGCATCGGACTGGGACTCGGGAGATCTGGGTTCTAGTCCCCACTCAGCCATGAAGCTCACTGGGTGACTTTGGACCAGTCACAGACTCTCAGCTTAACATACCACACAAGGCTGTTATGAGGATAAAATGGATAGGAGGAGGATTATGTGTAAGCTGCCTTGGATTCCTTAGAAGAAAGGTGGAATATGAATGTAACATACATAAATAAAATAAACTCCATTCATTTCAAAGGAATTTACTTCCAAGTAACATGCTGCAGGTAGAAATCTTGTATTGGAAGGAGAATAAAAATTCTTTGTATGAGAGAAAATCCCAGTAGCTTTCCCCCATCCTCTCTCTTACAAATAATTGGCAAAATAGATGCACAGTTATCTTAGCCTGTTATCTATAGCTAGAAACCATTTTTCCTGCACTAAACCAACACTTGCTGCCTCATCCAGAAATCTACCCATACAACTGGCATCTCAAAGGCCTGTTTATTTACATCTTCTGCCCAGGTTAGCAAGCCAGAGGGATAAGAAACTGCTGAACTGAAATGGGCAAAGATTCAAGCATCGGCATCTGTTTGCAACAAATGTCAGTCCTTTTGGTAATTTACAGGGAACAGTATTATTTTAGGAAAATATTGTCTCATGGAAGAAAACAGTGCTTTTAGGACAGAGTTCCTTGAGTTTTCCCAAAACACTAGCATCAAAGATGAATGCTTTTGACTTCATTACACTAAAATGAATTGATTACCTCACTCGGTGATGATGAATGGCATGAATTTGAAACCCCATAGAGAATCTTCCTGTGAGGAGATTGCATGGGCAATCTGAAACTAGGAGAAATGGTAACTGCAGGATTTGATCAGACTCTGTTAGTGAAGATGGGGTAAAATGTGACATTTTCACAGGCACATGTCTTATGGGTCATTAACATTTTATGGTGCACAAACCTGGATATGCTTGACAAGGAATCACAACCAACCTCAGTTGTCAGACAGATGTATAACACGTGTGCTTGCAAATGTGTACGTTTTTAGGAACACACTTTTTAAAACTCATAGATTGACACCTAAATGAAGTACATCTAGGAGAACTCCTTCCCTGTATTGTGGTGCATATTTTCGTGAATATGGAACCACTCCATTCACATGCTCCAGGTCTAAGGACCATATGGAGGAATATGATGTATTTATTTATTTATTGCATTTATATACCACCCCATAGCCGAAGCTATGTATGTAACTGTTTATGTTTTGAAAAAGATTTTTGTGATCTCTAATGATCAACCCTGTCACTGTCAGGTTTAGAGGCCTTGTAAATGATAAACCCATGAGGATGTGCTTCTGAATGAACAGAAGAATTGAGATGGATGTGTTCAAATTTCCCTGAAATATATGGAACTGTAGGTCCTAAATCTTTCCCATTTTTTCATTTCCATGAAAATTGTGGGAGAGAACTGTATATTTAAATGTACATGTGCCATTCACAATTGACAAACCACACATGTATTTTGAGCATGGCTATCCATAACTGAATACAAAAAGTAAATGTGAATTAGCCCTAGGTGTGCAGCCTTACTCTGGGTTGGACTATTGATCCATCTACCTTATTTGTGTAACATCTACACTTGACTTATAATGGCTCTTCAGGCTCCCAAGAAGAGCCTTTTCACTGCCATAGTACATAAAATTCTTGTAATGAAAAATGCCAGGAATGTTCTAGTAAATGATCTACTAAAATGATGTATTTCAAAGGGAAGATAATTATTGGGCAGAGCAATCCTATGAGATTTCTCAGATTTCCCTTCCCAACGCCATAGACACTGCTACAACTTTAGGAGGGGGGATCCCTTCCCCCACCCATTCCAGGTTGCCATGGAAAAAATTGTGTTGCCTACTTTCCAAGGCTACAATAGCAGCGTTGAAGAACATCATGTAGGTCCAAATGGGGGCTTTCCAGTGGCAGGGGAGAGGCCTGGATACAAAATATTCTATGAACTCTCCAGGGCCCCACCCCTTCCAGCATGCCTCCTCTAAATGGGCACAAAGACCTCTCTAGGGGAAAAACCAAAGCAAATAATGATCTTTGGTGTACATTCACTGCAAAATAAATCCCACTATTCAATGAGGCTTACTCCCAAGTAAGTGTGTATAGGACCTGGGTGCATATCCGGTATTCTTCCTCGAATATATTTATTTATATTTATTTGTTACATTTGTATACCGCCCCATAGCCGAAGTCCCTACACTTAATTTTCCCAGAATGCTTACATGTTAAAGAACCTTGAAATTTCATAACCCAATGAAACCACACTCCATGGCCTCCATTCCCCCCTCCACTTCCCCAGTTCCTGATGGTTTATTCACATCTGCCTTTCAAGTGGGGCCTTGGTATGTCCTTTGATCAGTCCTTAGCTATAGTTGTGTGTACTGAATAATCACAACATTAGTACTGAGTGTTCTTGATGAATTTTGATTTCGCACATCAGTCTCATGTCTCGCTTAGACCGTTCCTCTAATTTTTAGGAAATGGGGGATGCTGCAAATATTTAGATGAAGTAGTTTTAAAGTGATTCTCTCTTATTGTTCCTTAAATAATCACATAAATGATCCATGTGCTTTTATCTATATATTAATTTGATAGACATTTTCTCCTAAAAAATCGGCAAAGCAAAACCAGCCTTTTCAATAAAGTGTTCGCATAAGGACATTTTCTGTGAGGATGGAGTCATTGGGCTGCGTGTAACCTGACGAAGGCAAGCAAGCTCTCCAAGAAATTCCTTTAACAAATGATGTCAGGTTTTATGTTAAAATGGGCCAGAGAGAGAGGGGAGCATGGTTGCTGACAGCAGGTTCATAAGATGCTTTCGTGCAGAGATATTTTCAGGCGCACCAGAGGCCTGCAAGTCACGATAGTTACTTGTGCAAAACTTGCCCCAATTTTTTGCCTTATCGTACAATAGCTACAGGAAATTGTAGGTTGTGCAGTCTGCAAGGGAAAGCCAGCAATGTTTGCAGGAAAAACCCCATACCATGTAATATCTGGTTTTGAGAGTTTTGCTTCCTATGCTTTCCAGTGTGTGTGCGTGCACACACGCACTAAAGCACAAGGCAGAAACACAGGAAATTCTCTCTGGGGATGCAATCACAGACTAGCCTGCCTAGAAGGAAATGTGCAGCCTTCAGGAACACTCTAACATCAGGCCTGATGATGATGCCAAACCCAAGTCGGCCTGGCTTGCTCCTTTGCCTTACACAGCAGCTTTATCTGCATATGGTAGAGGAAGCTCTGAATGACATAAAGCAACCTTCCAAGCTGGGTCCACTTCAGTTGCATTAGTCTACAACTCTGGGAAGACCTTACTGCAGTCAGCCAAGACTAGGCTGACAACCGTTACCCAGAGGACCTTCTCTTCTGCCGCTCCCAGACTGTGGAATTACCTGCCGGAGGAGACTTGTCAACTTAACAGTCTTTTAGAATTTAAGAAAGCTATAAAGACTGTTCTCTTCCGGCAGGCATATCCAGTGGAATTTTAGAATGTTTTAAGGATGTTTTTAGGATGTTTTAGGATGTTTTAATGCAGTTTTAATAATATGTGTCATGTTTTAATCAGTTTTATGTATTTTATCATGTTGTTGTTCCCCGCTTCGATCCAGACGGAGAGGCGGGTAAGAAATAAATTGTTATATTATTATTATTGTTATTGTTATTATTATTATTATCCAAACCAGTGCAGCCATTGACTACGGTGGCCTGGAATTATGGGAGGTGTAGTCTAAACCTGAAAAGGTCAAAGCTGCTGTTAAAGCAGAGGTGTGCAACCTCAGGTCCAGAGGCCTAATCTGGCACTTCGGTGGTCCCCAGATAGCCATGCTCCCTTCCCTTGGCCCCACCCCCTTTCCCCCAACCACTTATCATGTGGTGGTTTCCTGGCTTTTTTTTCCCTTTTTTTTTGCTATCCCCTTCCCTCCATTCTAAAAGGTTGAAATGTGACTCCTAAGGCAGTGGTCACGAAATCAGCCCAGATGGGTTGTGGTAAAGCTGTTGCCACCACGTTGGGCATGGAGAAAATTGTGAAAGTGGGTCCCATGTTGCAGGCTGGGAGTCCGAGGTGGGTCTTAGGTCTGGACCAGTTGAAGACCACTGTCCTAAGGGTTAGTCACTGAGAGAAAAGGCTTTAAGCTACAAGATGCTGGTTATTTTTTTGTATTTTTTGGACCTCCCCTTTTGCCTTCAGGCCCTTCCCTTTGCTGTTGTCCCTCCCAGCACTGAAATGTGGCCCCTAAGAGCTTCTCTGAAATTGAATTCAGCACTTAAGCTGAATGAAGTTCCCCACTCCTGTGTTAAAAGCAGTCGAGTGAGGTCCCTGCCCCTCTTTAAAATGGCAGACCTAGTTCTGCTACTCTGAGGTCTACCCTTAAGTGCCTAATGCTGAATTATTGTCCATCAAAGGTTAGCCACAAGTTACTTTAGTGTGCATGTGTGCCTTGCAGCAACACTTCCCCACTAAAGTTGCTCTCCCTCCTTACCAGGCTCCTCTGCTTTTAACAATTTTCCCTTCCCATCTTCCCCTTCCCATTAGGGCTGGCCCTACTATCAATTGGTCTGCTCTAAGTGTAACTAAGTTTGAATCCAATACATTGTATTTTTATTGTCAGGGATAGGGGAGATGCATGTGGGATTTTCTGCCTCAGGTGCCAAATCTAGTCCCTATTATCAGGCAACTGCCTCACCCTGCTTGATAATAGGGTCAGCCCTGATGGGAAGGGAAAGTATGAGATGCTGGAGGAAATGTTGAATTTCTGCCTGGCCCCACAGAAAGCTCTGCCTTGGGCAGCAAAATGTCTTGGGCTGGCCCTGCTTCCCATATAAATTAGGGCTGTGCACAGCCCCCCACAGTAGCTTATAAAGTCATAAAAATACTTGAGATAAAAGAGTTCCACTAATATCATGAAGGTGTCCTGCTAGATAGAAACAGTGTTATGTCAATCAAACAAAGAGTAGACAAGTTCTAGGGATATCCTGTACCAAAAAGCAACTGGCACACAATTTAAAATACAAACACAGGTGCGGTACCTATTCAATAGATAATATTTGGAACAAACATACAATGCTGCAGGTAGATATGGCAACTCAATTGTTAAAGATTGATATAGGAACGTAAGATGAGCTGTGCTGGATCAAACCAGGAGCCTAGTTCAGCATTCTGTTTCGTGAGGGTCCAACGACATACCCCACTGGGAAACCCACAATGACATGAATGCAATAGTACCCTCCCTCTAAGGCCGCAATTTTAAGCACACTTAACTTGGGAGAAAGTCCCATTGACCTCTGCAGGACTTATTTTTTAGTAAATATAAATAGGATCAGTTTGCACAGGGGACAGCAGAAATTCTATTAAGGAAGAAAAGATGCAACAGCTGCACAATGCCTTCTCACAGATGGTGCTAGGAGCCCTCCATCTGGAAGCACCCACCATCATGACCATTGTTGATACAATCATCCTGCCTCCTTCAAGGAATTTTATAGGAAGGGAGTTGCTTCTTCCAATTTTTATTTTCCTTCACAAAATCTGTTAAGAAGAAAAAGACCATAATAGTCTTCAAGCTGATGTGTTAAAACCCTTTGGATTTTGTTTAAGAAAAACCTCTTTTGCATCACTGGCGGCATCACCACTGTTTCCCTTTTGTTATTTGAGATTTTTAACAGAAGGAGAGAGATGGAAGAAAAAAAAAAACACCCAAGAGCCTTGTGGCAGCTGAAAGACTAACACATTTATTGTGACAGAAGCTTTTTGTGGACTGGAGTGGATTCCAGTCCAGAAGAGCTGCTGTCATAATAAATGTGTTAGTATTTTAAGGTGCCAGGAAGGTTTCTGCCGCAACATAGACTACCACAACTACTTCTCTCAGAAAGAGAGTGAGAAACATAATACGTAAACGATTTGGAATGAGTTCCATGTTGCAGGTTATCTGTGGGTTGGTCATGGATTGAAAAAGTTTTCAGCTATTGCACCACACAATGGTTTGAGTAGAAAATGCCCAGCTGTTCCAGTCTAACACAGAAAGAAATGGACATGTCTCTATAAAGGGAGAAAGGAGACAGGCACTTGGCAACTAGCGCTAGTAGCAGTGGAGGCTGATGGCTCCGATGCCTGTGAGGCCGTGAATCCGCTCTGGTGTTCAGTCAGAACCAGCCAGAACTTTAAAGGAGCTATCCAAGGTGCTGAGCCTATTTGGGGGTTTGGGTTCAGCACCTTGGACAGCTCCTTTAGAGTTCTGGCTGGTTCTGACTGAACCCCAGAGTGGATGCACAGCCCCACTGGCGTCGGAGCCACCAGTCTCCATTGACTGGCGGAGGTGGGACGACACTTCCAGGAGCTTCAGACGTTCATAGTGGGAAGGGCCCCGGCAGGACATGTATTGGAGGGAGCGAGCCGAGCCCCCAGCACTCCTCTGCCTGGTTCCCGAGAGACAGACCGCTCCTTCCCCAGCCACAGCCAGCCAAGCAGCGACAGCGGGTCACTTTGTTTTCTCAGGACTTCCTCGTAACTTCCTGCTTACCCTAGGCTAGTCAGCGCGGTGTATGTATGTGTGTGTGTGTGTGTGTGTGTGTGTGTGTAGGGTGATACCAAGTGCCGCACGGCAGCGGGAGGCGCCAAGCCCCTCCAAGCCAAACCCAACCGTCTGAGCGAGGCACCTTCTCTCTTCCTGCAGGCGGCTCGCCGTCCTTCCTCGCGGAGGTCAGGTGAGGAAAGCACTGGGGGGGAGCGCAGTTGCGCGGGAGCTTAGAGCCTCTTCCCTCAGCGGGCCACCCCTTCGGTGCTGGGCTTGGTCCGCTCTTTAATCCAATATGCGCTCGCAGCGGAGTGAGCGCCGCTTCTTTCCGCTGCGGGCGTAAACCGGAGCGGAGGTTGTGCTGCTCGTTTCCTGGGCGCTCGGGGGTAATAGCGGCCGTGGTTCTTATACGCGCTATGGGGCAGTGAGCGCCGCCCATTAATATCCGTCTGAGGAAGCTCCGCGCTGGCCGGCTGGAAACTTCTCACCCTCTCACACACGCGCGCTCTCTCTCTCTCTCTCCCTCCACCCCGCCTCTTTCTCTCTTCTTCTGCTTCCTCCCCCTCCCTTGGCTTGTGTGACTCTGCAGCTCGTTTCCTCTTGGGCTGTTTCTCGCCCTTCCCGCTCTCCCTCGCTTTGCTCCCTCGCCAGCGTTGAAGCGGAGCCGCTGCCACTGCGGGAGAGTACCACCACCACCACGAGCAGCAGCAGCAGCAGCAAGCCCAAGGCGGAGTTCCTTGTCACCAACAACCGAACCTTCTCCTTGCAGCCGCGCTTGGTGTCCTGCAAAAGCGGCAGCTCCTGCGAGAGGGAGAAGAGCGCGCAGCCAGGAGACTGGTAAGGGGGCTTGAGCGCACCGCGAGGGTAGGTGTGAGGGGGCTATTGGGACTTGTTCCACCATTCGCCGCACGGTTCCCTCCCTCCCCCTTCTCTGGAGTTGGTTGTTTTCTGTTCGTTCTCCCTCGCCCCCACTCGTGATCCAGCACATCCCTCGCCCAAGTGAGTTACTTCATTTGGCTCGTGTCCTCTTTGAAGATAGCGAATACAACTTGACTATCCAGGTTTCTGCAACAGTGTCATCATGGGGCTTCAGGCGCAAGCACTGACTTTTGCAGGTGATTTCTCCACACACACACACACACACACGCACCCCTATTTTTTAAAAAAGTAAAGCTCCAAGCATGGATGATGCGTTAAGATCGAACACTGTGTAGTGTTGAGTTCTTGGATCAATGTGACGAGTTAGGACAGGGAAGAGCTTACTCTTCTCCGGCTGACTTCGAGGGTTCCTGCCAGCAGCACGACACGGCTCCTGTGAGCCTGCTTTCCATTCATTTTGCAATGCTGATGTTGTGGTGTCTTTGCTTCTTTTGGTTGCTACTCCGTGATTCGTGGATGTTTTAAGCAAAGTGCAACTTCCTTACATGCCAGGGAGACCTTTCTTGTTAGCGACAAGCACCTCTTCCAACTAAGTCCCCCCAGCCACCCCACAAAATACGAAAACAAAACCCGAAAAGCTCAGGTACTTAATGTTGTATAAAAGGCGATGATCCTTACCTTTGGACTATAGAAAATATCAAGTTTTTCAGTCTTGTAAATCTGGATGTTGTGATTGTGAGTATGCAAGTTGTCCAGTGCAGCAAAAGAATATTAGGGCAAAAGTTATTCAGAGTCCACAAAGCTTGCATTAAGGGTAGTTAATATTTGACTGGATGTACAAATGAATATTAAGCTGGTGCAAACTTTAAAATGAAAGTTCCTAGTAGCTGCTGTTCTCTAAATTGCCCTGTCAAAACCTTTGGTTCTCTTTTTCTCTGTCTTAAATAGTTTAGTTTCTTTTAAAATAGAGAATCTGGCTGGATGTATATCAATAAATGGAAACAGTTTTTAAAATCAAGGATTTGTGGAAGGGATTTTAATGGCCCCCTTCGTGGAAAGTGCTTCTTGTCAGAATTGGCTAGATGGCTTATTGAGGCAGTAGACTTGCGTCTCTGGAAGGATTTCTGACATTTTAAATTTCTTGGGAAATGACACTTAAAATAATCCACTTGTTTTTTCAAATGACTTTCCATACAAACAAAATTAACTACAGAATAAGCAACAACATTTTATTTGTCAGCATCTGAAATAACATGCACCAGGTTCTTCCAGATGAGATTTTTATTTGTGCAGTTGCCCTGCCTCAATCATGGAATTTTACGGGGAGTCCAGAAAATGATCTCTCCCATTTGTAACCCTCCCATATTTTCCCACCGCTCCTTCTGTTTTTTTTCTTCCCCCTGCAACAGAAAATCCATAAAGGTGGGAAAGATGGAATAGATGCACAATTTATTTTGATCAATGGAGCTATCACTCTGAAAGGACCCAGAGTCCCCTTTTGGTTCACATCACAGCTAGATAACTTTATATCTCTTTTCCTTTTTGATGGATAGCTTACACCTCTAGCCTAAACACATCTGCTACTTGTAAGTGGCACTGATTTCACCAGAGCTTACTTGCGCATAACTGTGCAGGATCACAGCTATGACGCCTGATGCCGTTTTTGTTTGTTTACGTGGAAGTAAATCCTAATGAGGCGCTTGTAACATGAACATGAACATGAAATCTTAGCCAAAAAAAAAAGTTACCAATGGGTAGGCAGTGTAATTGCTTCTTGCAATGAAATGTGCTAGGAAAGCGATACATTGCTCCAGTCTCTACACTGACATAGTCTTCACATTAAGGAGCCATCTTGAACTCAGATCTTCCTATACTTAAAGTTAAGCTTATATGAGAGTGCAGGGAATCTTCTGTAAACTATTGTTGTGATGTAGTTTGCCTTGCTTGGGTTCCTGCCAATCTCCCTTCAGTGCTTCCTGCTGTCAGTAAAGGAAAGCTGTGACAACAGTTAATCTGCAGTGACTTTGAAGTGCCCTGCCTATTGGTCTTTGAGCACTCTGCTTTCCCCACGGGATGTTGGCTTGTATGACTAACCCATGCCTGTTGCCCTTATATCTTTGTTTGCATATTCCTGGGCACATGCCAATCAAAAAAGACTTCAGATGACTAAGTAGCATGTCTTCCTAGGCAACCTGAACCCCCACCTACTTCCCGCTCTGTTACTTGATGCTTCCCGCATGGTCCCTCGTTCCCCTCATAAATTCCCAATCCAGCATTCCCCAACCTGGAGGCTGCCAGATGTTTTGGCCTACAAATCCCATCATCCCTATTCAGCATGGACTATGATCTGGGATGATGGGAGTTGTAGTCCAAAATATCTGGAGAGTACCAGGTTGGGGAAGACTACCCTTATCTCTGGCCAGTTCAAAGTTAGATGGGCCAATGTATATGGAAAAACCCTCTAGGAAGGGACTCTGCCACATGTGAATTCTGTACAGCATCATTAAGCAGGAGAGACATGAAGGAAATATGGAGAGAGCCCTAGGTTGCCTTGACTTAAGACAATGCTCAGTTTTTGTGTTGATTTGCTTTGCACTTAGTAGTTTAGATGCTTATGTGCTCTGACAAGCAAATTTAAGAATGACTGAATCCTCATCTCCAGCAAGAGATAAATGATTCGTTGGATGGAGTGTTCTAGAGAAGTGGAATTTAACTGCAAAAAAGAAATCAGGTTCTATCTTATTTTTCATCGGATAAGTGCAAAAATGCTTGTAGATATATTTGTGGGCTATGCACTCTTATTAATGTGATGCTGCTCAGGCTTTCCAACATTTCAGTGTTGTTGGTGGTTTTTTTGCGAAGTTAAAGGAATAAATTTAAGTTTGATGAAACAGAAGTTGTTTAATATTTCTTATGGACCTGTAATTTATTTGCTGAAATAAGAAGAAATGTTTATCTTAAGGCAATTTAAAATAAAGTTTTGGTCACTGAAAGAGAGAGAATAGCACAATGTCTGTACTTTTCGGCAGGGGAAAAATTTGCTGTTTATACCCCAACAAATTTGGAAAAGACAAATTTTAGGAAAGCATTGGGAGTTGTTTTGCTTTTCTCTCTTTAAATTCTGTTCTAAAATTCTAGATTTAGAATACTTTGAGAAACTCTCCTTGGGATGTAATAATCTAGAAGGAAACTCCATTGAATTCAATGGGACTTACTTCTGAGTAGATATATTTAGGATTTGCTCTCTTAATGTGTTTTTATATTCCTATTATCTCTCTTAATTTTGCAAAGGCATCCAGCTCTATGCACTTAATCCCACTGAAGCCAATAGGTTTTAATGATATATAATTGAAAACAGAATTCCATCTAAAATCTACTTTATAAAATGTATTCTTTACAGAATCATTTCTCTGTATGTTCTGAGTGGTTGTGCCTCTATCTGTATTGTGTATTATGAGTGTGAATTAGTAGTAATTGCAATTGGTTTTTCAGTGAATGAAGCTGAAAAATAAATTCTTAGTTGTTTTGTTTTTAGATTGGCAAGCTGTTTAGTTTCTATGCTTAATAAAATACTTCATCTCTAATCTGTTCCTTTTACATATAATACACATCACCAATATATATTGTTTCAGGGCATATGAGGCAATGAGGAGGGAGGGAGATTAACTCACAGCGGAGTTAATTTCTGCTGGCAAGGAGTCATTTATCTCTTCCTCAGAGTGACTGTATTAGAAAGGTAATGTTGGCTACCCTGGTGTCTGAGCTATAAATTCTTTGACTACATCTGCATGCAGAAACCCATCAGTTAAACTTTAATGAACATTATACGCTTTAAATAAGTTTTAATTCCTCAATATTCTGCTTTTCTGAATTTTAACTAATGTACAAGATGACAAATTATTTTAACAGTTTATTGCTAATAAAAAAAGTACTAACTTTGAGTTCCATGTAGGCTTGCTCATTTGATTATTGTAATTCAATGTCTTCCTCCAGTTGTCATGCTGCATTCTGTAGAGCTAAAGTGAAATAAATTTTGTAAAAGAAAATTAATGGAGTGAAACACTCTCCTTCCCCCGCAGCAGAAAGAAAATAGCAAATGTTAAAAACACATGTTTGGAAAACTATCTTATTTCAGGTAGTGTTTGTTGTTATATGTGGGCCATCGGATTTGTAGGTTTGGACATCCATTAATTTTGCCTGAATGCTTTTCTTTGTAATATGTGAATTCATTAGTTTTGCAAGGTTCGTGTTTGGAAGCTAAGTGGCTTTTTAATCAGAAGTACATTAATTCCCCTAGAGTGCACTATCTGGGGCACGTAGTTCCTACTAAAATGTTATGTATAACTTATAATTAGATGAGTGAGGCCTACAAGTTTTCATGCAACTGAATGGTCAACCACACAGTCTGATCTGTGACTCCTTCAGCAGTTTCTTGCCTAGACAGAAAAAAGGATACTTCTGCTCTGTCTATTTATCCTCTAGAGTCTAGAGGAATAATAATGTCAATCTATTTAAAAGAAAGTGTATCCTGTTTTTCTAACTAGAGAGACTCAAAGTGTCTTTTGTTAGAACTAGGAGGAAATGGGTTTTGGGGGATCCAATGGACAAGAGTAGAACTGATGGCATTCTATGCACACATTCCTTAATTCCTCTGAGTGGATTTCCATACTCTGTAATGATACTTTTTTGTGTTATATCAAAATTAAAACCTGAATAACATACCTAGAAGACTCAGAAGGCATTGGAATTCTGATTAATCCAGAGCCAAAAAACCTCAACATCCTAAAATTAGGTTTACCTAAGAAAATAAGGAGGAAGATTAATATATATGAAACTTCTTTTTAAAAAAACTTATTATATGATACCACATTGCAGTTTTACACTCTCTTAAGAAGGATGAAAGGCATAGCAAACTAATTCATATTAACAACATAAGTTACCTCAGCTCATGATTTAAGGAGCAAAGTTTTTTTACCTTCAACTCTCTGACTAAGAGGTTTGGACATTCATTCAGCTGGTGGCGGTGAAAACAACAACAATGTTGGCTGAAGTAGGAGCATTAGTGGGGAAACACATAAAGTAACTGACAGTTGGATCAAGTATTGCTCTCTCATTGCTTGGCCTCTTCCATTGCACCAGGTGTGCAATTGGATGCATGCCTTAGGTTGTGATTGTTTTATTGTTTGAGCAGAGAGGCTGTAGCTCAGTGGTAGGTAGAGCACCTGCTTGGCATGCAGAAAGTCCCAGGTTCAATCCCCAGCTTCTCCAGGTAGAGCAAGGAAAGAATCCTGCCTGAAACCCTGGAGAGCTGCTGCCAGTCAGTGTTGACAGCACTGGGCTAGATGGACCAATAGTCTGACTCAGTATAAGGCAACTTCCTATGTTATTGGACCAAGTATTGTGTGAGTAGAATTGAATGAGGTCTGGTGCTACAAACAAGCCTTGAGACAAAACATAAGAGTCCCCCTCCCCATGTGTAGGCAGCAGCATGGGAACTGCTTTTTTCTGATCAGTGGTGCAGCTAGGGCTGGTGCAGCTAGGGCTGGACCTTGGTTCCAAGGTCAAGGCCCTGTAGCCCCCCCCCCCAGACAGCAGCAGGCAATGGGGCAATAGCAAGCAGGTCTGGTGTCAGCACCTGGACTGACATGGGCCAGCCAGGGCTGACTCTGATTGCTGCAGCATCTCTTCTTCTTCTTCTTCTTCTTCTTCTTCTTCTTCTTCTTCATGATAGTCAGGGGATGGCCTGGTTACAAATACACTTTTATTGTTTCTACTTTTACTGCTTATTTTCAAGTGTATGTGTTTTAGCATCAGGGCAGCAAAAGCAAATTCTATTTTATTCCAGTGATCAAGAAGGTGCTGTGATTTAAGTGTGTGTAAAATGTGAAACTGAAGAGGCGCATAAGATTCCCCCTTTCTTTTTATATATATCAGGTTTCGTAAATGGGTGGTGGTTTTTGTGCTCTAACACATCAGGAATGTACAAACAGTTGTAAAGCATGGAATGACTGTGCCAGAGGAAGAATACATATGGCAGTTTAAATCCCCCTGCCCTATGAGACCATTCAATCAAGGGTCTAAAATTACCTAGCTGCCTCAGTATTCATAATGTGATGCCGTGTTGTATGGGTGTAAATGGGAATGATGAATTAACAAAGTCCTGAGTTAAGGGACATGAATATACACAATTAAAATGTTAAAAAACATTGTAACAAAGTCATATGTGTTACAATGTACAAATAAGTTAATAAAACCTAAATACTATAATGCTAAAATATTGTAGCAATGTAAAAAGATAAAAATTATAATTTTTATTTAAAAAGTTGAAACCATGTATAAGCTCCTTAAAAGCAACAACTGAGCCAAGTTTTATATACTCACATTTTTATTTGTGTATTGTGACATACGTGTCTTTGTTACAATGTTTTTGACATTTGTACTTTTTAATAATATTAACAATATTACTTGTGTATATTCATATGCTTTAACTCAGGGTTTTGTTAACTGCACATATTGATAAGGTCCATTTTTGCTTTGTTGTTATTGCGTGGGAATGATGAGACTATGTGGGCAAGGCCAATTACATATGTCTTTACCCACATTTACCACCCTGCAAGAAAGGAGCATGATGATTGGCTGAGGAAGTCCTAGATGATGCTTCCTGTTCACAAAGTCACATTATTTCTATGCTCATCCGTGCACAGTGGCATCACATCATGCAGAAGCAGCTCCCATGCTGCGGACTGAATGTGTAAAGGTGCCCTGAAAGTCTGATATTTTGCCTGAAGAGCTCAATATTGAGTGTGTATATACAAATGAACTGTTAACATATTTTATTTTAACAAATGTTAAAATCTCTGAAAAACAGATGACAAATCTGGGCTCTGTGCCAAGAAAGAACAAAGGGGTGTGTGTGTGTTTGTGTGAAGAGAGAATGAATCTATATGGTATATAGCACACATTATTTCGTTATCTTACTTACTGATTTAAAATATTTATAAGCCATCTTTTAGGATAAGCCTTCCCAAGCCAAAACCTGAAACCACAAAACACAATAAAATAATAATAATAATGGCACTCAAATTAACCAACAAAACTGGAACAGAGAGTCCCATCTACACAACTGCCCCAGTAGAGTCCTAATTGAATTATAGGCCAAGGCAAACAGGTGAGTCTTTAGGGCCCGCTTGAAGATGTGTTTTAAAGGAGCCTGGTAGACATCAATTGTAACAGAGTTCCACAAGCAGAGGCTCCACTACCAAGGAGGCCCTATCCCTTCTGCACACCAGTCTAATTTCTTTTACATGCGGGCGTATAAGTAAGGGCCCCGATGCTGATCTCAGAGTGTGGGCAAGTTGGTATGGGTGAAGATAGTCCTTCAAGTAAACTGGACCCAAACTGTCTAGGGCTTTAAAAGCAGATACCAGCCTTTAGGGCTGGAAACACACTGGCAACCAGTGCAACTGATACATTATAGAAATTGCATGATCCAACTGCCCAGCTGCATTTTGTACCAGTTGGAGTTTCCAACCATCTTCAAAAAGAGACCCGTATAACACATTACAGTAATCCAGTCTGGATGTCACTGGAGCAAGTATAACTGAAGCAAAGTCTGTCCTCTCCAGATAGGATTGCAGTTGGTATGCCGTCCTAAGCCAATAAAATGCACTTCTGGCCACCACCGCTACCTGAGATTCCCCAGTTAGCACTGAATTCAGGAAAGCGCTCATATTTTAAGAGTTCAAAGTCCTTTTTATCTCAGTAGTGGTGGCTCTGCTTTCCTACTGAATTCTTTCTTCTCTCTATATAAACATGATGGGGCATAGGACCACAAGACCTTCTTGCATTTCCAGTTCACTGTTTCAGTGCTTAACTTTGAGCTATGGGAGGCAATGCCTACGGAAAGAAGGTTGTACATAGGACAAGATATTGCACACCATTCTACCAACCTATCCTCCAAGTTCTTATAGGCTGCTTTATATGGACTAGAAATAGAAATGGAATTTTCATGTGTGTCAGATGCATCATATTTGCATGTCTTACATTTTGCTAAACACTCTTGTGCAGATGAGCTGTAGTATACACTCTCTGTTTCTGTTAAACAAAAATCCTTTGTGGTGAGCAATCTTGACCTATTTAAGTTCTCATATAGACAGTTAGAATTCTATCAAAATACAAAAACTTTTATTTTTAAACAAAAATTGATAAAGTGCCTGGGATGAGGAAATTCATTTTGCGAGTATCTTAGATTTTTTGGCACATTTGCTGTGTAAACTCAATGTATAATTGTTAGGGAGTGGGAGGAGCGTGTCTTCTTGAGCCAGAAATCAGGTATGTGCGTGGGTGTAAAGCAAGCTGGCCTTTCCATGGTCTTTATTTTAGTTCATTTCAGACCTGAATGTGCTGTTTTACTTCCGGATGCCTTTGGTTTATAGTTATATGCTTGTATTTTTGAGTTTTATAGAAGTGTGCTAAAGAGAATTCCTCTACATATGGTTGAGGTCCCATCTGCATGTGGGAAAGAACCCTGGTAGTTTCCAGCTGCTCTAATATCTGCAATCAGTCTTAATTTTGCTCAGCTGTCCATAATTTACTTTCTGTTCTTTAAGCACCTTTTCTGTAATTAACAGTGTGTTTCCTAGAATTGCTTTCTGAAAATCATCAGTAGCTTTGCGTTATATATTTGTGCATTGTAAAGAGCAGAGGTCCTCACTTCCCTGTTTTTGCATGTCCTTCAGTCCACCAACTTGTTCATGTAGGCGAGTAACTTATCATCCCACATTGCTGTGCACTGTTCAAAAGGTAGAATTTACTCTAGCTTACTGTCATAGGTACATTGTGGTTGCCCATCCCATCCATATAATTATAGGGTGCCTCTACAAGAGCGATTTAAAGCTCTTTCAAGGCGCATTACAAATTTTACCTCTACAAGAGCGGAGTGCAAATCGGGGGTTGAGGTGCTTTTTATCTCTGATTATTCGCATTTTCGAATGTGCATTGAATAGCGAGTTTTAATTTGCCACGGGAGTTAAAGCACCTTATGGCCATGTAAACATGCGATTCTCCACATGTAAACAACTTTAAAGCCTGTAATACGCTTCACGACTCTCGTGAACAGGTATTAGGACTAAATGCGCTTCTCCGTATATGCGCATAATCGGGCAACCGGGCATCAAACCGAAATCTTGTAGAGGGGACCAAAGTCAGATCTGTTGAGTCTGCCTCAAGCCTTCAGCATCAAACCTCAAAACTTTCCATGTTTCTCTGGGGTATATAGTATGGATGTTAAATGCATCATAGGATACAGAATAAATTGGACTGTGAGAGTTGATTAATATACGCATTTGGGAAAGTTTCAGTATGTTAGACATATTCAAGTCACATTTCCACTAAGAATTCCTTATTATGAAACTTGGGGAAGAGTCTGGGGGCACAGAATAGAAGTGGAAGTGAGAGATTATGAGGGGGAGACAACGGCATCTCTGTCTACTGCACAGTCCTCGTTAACTTGAAAATAAATCCCACTGTGTTCAATGGGTCTTCCTCCCAGAAAAGTGTGCATAGGATTGCAGCCTTAATATGTAAGTAAGAAGGTAAATATGAGTTATTTTCCATTTTGATCTCTCCTGTTTTTCTGAGTTATTACAATACACATTCATGCATACACTTCTTCAAAAAGGGAGACACCAGCATATATTTTCCTTAAAAGTAAAACAACAGCCCTGCATTATATACAGAATGTGGTCTTGTATGTGAAATGGAGATACTTTTGGCAAATAATGGCACTCTTTTCTGACTCTTTTTCCTTCCCCCTCAAGGAAAAATTGTTCAGGACTGTGAATGGGAAAGGCACCACAACCAATTTATTGCAAAACAATTCCAAGTTGCCTTAAAGAAAATACATGAGTTTGGAACCCCGAACTTCATATGATGCAACTACAGTAGCATAATCATAGATATGGAACAAAGCACTCACAATGTTCTGGGCTCTTTCTACCCCCACCTCCCAAATGTGTAAGCATGTAAAATCTTGTTAATCTCTAAACTAGATTGCTTACTTGTTGAAACAATATTTTGTGGGGGGTGGGGAGAAATCTGCCAAGGGCTGACTGGTTGGCAGGCTTCCATAAGTAGGAGAGAACAGGGGTCCTTGGCTTGTCCTGACAACTAATAGTTTAACATTGGTCTGCCACCACAGCAGGCTGCCTACCCCTGGTGTAAACAGTTCTGAGTTAAATGGACCAATAGTATAAGTCAATAGATGTCAGCTTCTGATGTTCCAAATACTACTGTAAAAAATTTGGTTGGTGTGTGTAGTGGAAACATAGGAACCTAACTCTTCTTTCCATGTGTAAATCTGCCCTGTGGTTCAGTACTGGATTACTTTGCACTCCCTGTGCTTTGCAAAGTTCTACTTAGAATTGCAAGATGTCATTTATTTTAAACCCACCCCTGATGTTCCTTATTTTAGAATGGCATCACAAAAATGTTTGTAGACTTTAATCGTGACGTTGGCAATTTCTTAGGGCAAACTAGATGATGGGAAGGCAGAAGGGAGCTGGGGCGGGTTGCACCCAGTTCTTACTGGTTAAATTGAAAAAGTCATGAAAGCTGTTGAGACATTTCGTCTTTTTCTAAATTTAATGGAAGGAGTATTTTAAAGTGAGTTTAATCTTGAACCTTAGGGTTCATGCTACTTGGCATCCTTAAATAGAAACTGTCCCAGTGGCCTGGAACATTTTCCTCCAGCTGAACACAGTTAAGTGACACGTGTAAATGTTTCTGGTTGAGACAAAGATAGAAGACCAATTGACCTGGTTCATGGCTGTTTGGGGGGGAAATTCTTGGATTTGGCAGAATCTTAGTGTCTGGTCTGATGGCTCTTGGACAGAAATTCCATATAAAATGGGGGTTCTTGCTTGGGTTTATAGTCTTTAGCACAGATGCAACTAAGGAAAAACATGGCTTGGAAGGCATGTGGAAACTTTTACAGAATTGCAGAGCTAGGAAAGTCATTGTTGCTGGTGTCAAAGGCATGTTCATGTATTATAATCTGACTTCAAAGGTCATACAGATTCTATTTTATTGCCAAGAAAAAATAAATCAAGCCAGGCCTCAAGAAGGAAAAGGTTGTTATTTTGGCTACCATGTAATAGGACAACTGAATTAACAGAAGATAATTGAAGACATTAATGCCTTAAACTAGGGCAAATTATTTTCTCCCTCCCCCAGATTGGAGTGTAACTTGTTTTACCTTGGGGTGGTCAAAAACCACCCTGCTAAATCCTGTGCTGGCCTGCATATTAACATTACTCCCCGTAGAGTACTATAGGTAGGATACTATATATTCTGCAGTGTCTTATCTCATTTTGTACATTTCTGAAGTAGTAACTCTAAGTGTTGTGCTTCTCTTGTTCTTGTGAACCCACCTTGCTTTGTATATTATTTTCATTTAGGATAAAAATGTAATCCCTATAAGCACAAACCACATTTACACTGTGATGTAGGTTTCCATGTGGTGGCTTTTTCACTGCTAATCTGCTGATTGAATTGGCCAGTGTGAGCATCAAGGTTGAACATTGTTTTGCTGCATGCATGCCTTAGTAGTTGTTACATAGTGTACTTTAGTTTTCCTAAATGTATATCCCTCCCTGCCCTTATTCATTTGGAAGCTGTTTTACCCTCCATTTATCTTTCTCCACTAATCTGTTTTTCTTTAATGATGGGCAAGAACTTTCCACCCTCAAAAATCTCCGTGTTTGGAATGGGCTTAGCTAAAACAAATTACTTCTTTAATTAAACATTTCATTATTTCAGAGTGTGTTCTGAATATTAGGCCCTGTTATGCTTCCAGTTGATAGCAGAAGTGTGAGAGCACTTGAGCACCTCATCCCAGTGCCTCTTGAGCCTTCAAAGGGGGCCACCACTTCCACCTTCTTCTCTAAAAATTACCTGGCAGTGGTAGCAAGATAGTCTCACAGTGAGGCAGGTGGCCTAACTTTTCATTTACGCCCTAGTTTGCGGCTGAGGCAACATCCCAAATGGGATTCCAGAAAGTATAAATTTCTTAGGGCATGCTGGTAAACTATACTGTTCAGGGATCATGACACGTTTATGCTGCTGTGGTGGCACGCTAGGGTATAATGGAAACATTGATGCTAGCCCTCCTTGTCACTTCTATATAAACTGTGGGAAAGAGAAGAGTTGGCTGTGTGATGGTGTGCAGAACCAAGCCCTTTATGAAACTGGCCAAAAGTGTGCAGATGACAAAACTTTTGGGGAGTTTGAGTTCTGTTCATAATTAGCTTGAGGGTTCTGGTTTGAAAGATGTGTTTTTATCCCTCCTTACACAATTTGCCACCATTCTTTTTTTTAAAAAACTACTTTCATATCACTTGTATCCTTAGTGGAATGGTGAGAGATGTACAGTCCTGAAAGTATGGAATATTCTGGTGGTCGTCATCTCTGCCACTCTATGGCTGCATTTGGACAACACAATAGTCAGTGGTGGGTTAATAGTCAACTCCATGGTTGATTATCGAGGGGATACTCCCCACGGCATAATTAAAATCAAACGTGGTATAAATTAAGGCCAGCGTCGAGTTAACTATTAGTCAATGGTGTGTTCGACACATTCCCTACCCTCTCTCTCCCCTCAGCCTTCCCGCTTGTATCCCATCAGCCATTGCAAGTTCTGCCAGATGGACTAGAGCGGCAGCCGCTGCTTTGGTCATTCTTACCCGGGGACTCTGTACTTGCTGAAAATAACCAACTATGTGCGACGAAATAGTGGTGTCTTGACACACAACACTATAACCAACGGTTGTTCAGATAATCAACTTCTGCACAATGTTGGTTATTTGCATTGGTAATTTGGGCTGAATCACCAACCGTGGTGTGAAAAAGTCCTGACTGATGACACAATAACCCACTGTTGACTATTTAACCCACCGTTGACTATTTAACCCACCATTGGTTATTGTGTTGTCTGAACCCAATCTAATAATCCCAAATATTTTTTGTAGCTGCAGTACATTGGTATGATTTCAGGGAGGAATGTACAACAGTACAAACACATCCCTTACTGGACATTGTTTCAGCATTGTGTAAAAGTAATTGGAGTTATGTTCATTGTGGTGTTCATTGTTACTGGCACTGGGATTTATCTGCATTTTATTGTTCAGAGTTCGTGCAATGTAATTGTGGTGCTTTATAATCTGCTTTAATTAACTGTTTGAACAATTTGGTATAATTGATCCTAAAGAAATGCCTGAAATGTTTTGTTGTAATTTACAAATTGAACTGCTTTAAACAATTCATTCATTTTTCCTACATTGTCATTAAAGGGGTTAAAATGATTATACCTCCATACAAGTTCTGAATGGACCCTATCATTTTTCTCTCCTACTTTGATTTGGTTAAAGCGGTGCTTTATGATCTTGAACGGCATTTTTTTGTACTTTGTGCAGGGAATACAATTTGCATAAATTACTTGGGGCTGAAAATAAAATTGAATTTAGTGCAAATGTTTACCAACAGTTTAGCTTTCATTTAAAAAGCAATGTTTCTCAGCCTAATGGTTGGCAGCAAGAGCTTGAAAGTTACCATGAAGTACTTCCTCGGAACTCAAATCACAGGGCTCTTTGGCTAGGATTTTCACAGTTCAAGTGGTACAGACTCTGTGCCTTACACTCTGGAGAGAACAATTAGATTGGTGGGCACAAGGGACAGAGCCTTCTTGGCAATGACCCCAGACTTGTGGAGTTCTATTTCAGCTAAAATATGCAGGGCCCAATGACTACAGGCCTTTAGGCACCTATTTGCTGCCTCTTAAAAGCATACTATTGTGCTGCTGGTTTGCTTTCTTGACTTTATTATTGTTCTGCTGGGCTGGATGTTACTGTACTGCTGTTTTTATTATTCTTTCCTTGTTAATTATGCCATTATTTTAGCATTAAATGAGAGTGTTGATTGTATTATAATATGTTGGAAGCTGCCTTGTGATGGTTTGACCCTAAAAGGCAACCTAGAAATATCTTACATAAATAAATACTTTACAGAGTATCTCTAGCAACCTCAAAATCAATTGTTGTCATAATGGTCAAACCTGAAGGAATATGTGGCGAGGGTGTGGGATTGCATCTGCTGGGTGTACTGCAGACCTCTGTGCATGTGTACTGTATATACTCCGTCATGGCTGCGAAGTTTACAGGACGCAGCTGCCAAGTTGCATCCACATCGTGGTTTTCATCGCGAAGCTGTGCATTTTCAAAGTCTCGTTTTACCCCATATTTTTATTTTGCTCCACTGTTGCCACAGTTGTTTGTCTGTGTGTGTGTGTGTGTGTGTGTTAGTGGTGGCTTGAGTACAGCTTAGGAGGCCTCACCTGGACACACTCTGTGCATGTGTGAAACATCGTGAGACTGCAGGGTAGGTGGCAGGATGCAGGTGAGTGTTTTCAAATGGTCACCAAGGCAACATTACAGTACAATTGTGAGACAAAAGCCAGGGCAGTCAATGAATTGCAGCTGTGTAGGTGTGCAGCTAAAGGCTTTTAAGACTACAAAGTTATGCAGCGGGTTTGTTTGTTTAAAAAAATACTTAGACGGTTCCACTGTCACTAGATCGTTCTTGCACATCAGCACCATATGACATCAGTGCTGTAGAGTTTCTGAGTAGGATAGTCCATGTTCAATCCTGCTATGTATCACTGTCATTGCCACTTTGCAGCCACAATGCTGTGGGGTTTTGGCGGGATCAGCAATGAAAGCGGCACTGTATAGATGGCCCCTTGGTATGACTGGTTTCCCAAGACGAGTTCAGGCCATACACATAGGCTTAGAACCTCTCCTACTTTCAATCTAGCCTGTCAAGATAAGGGTTGGGGTGCCAGCCAAAGCTATCCAACTGTCCCTCTGCCCATTCAGGTCAATGAGTGAAGGTTAAGGTGGGACTCTATTGAACTCTAATGTGTGTGTTTGTGTATACGCATGCATTAACCATTTGAAAAGCATCCCCAAAATATCTCTAAAAAGGCAAAAGATAGCAAATACAAAAAACAAAATCAGGACAGTTGGAGTCTGCCTTAAACTGTTCTATGCAATGAGCTTCTCTAAACAAATAGGTCACTGCTTAGATTTGCCTTAATGTGATTGAGTTTAATAGAGTCCGCACAGGTTGCTTAGCCAAATAAACTGACTTGAAGCATGTGATACAAAGGGTTTTGGCTCTTTCGTATTCTGGCCAGGCCAGAAGGGTGGTGCAATGTGATATTACCAATGTTGGATGAGAGTGCTACAGAAAGGTCAAGCCCTGAACAGTCAAAAGCTCTGGAAGCTTCCTCTGACAGATGTTACAGCCCTTTCCCTTCCTTGTTCCTTTATTTAAAAAATAAGTCTTCTTTGGATTTAGCTCTAACCCCCACATAGGGAAGAGAGAACTCTCTTTATGAAGATGTGTGCACTACTGTTGCAGCTGCCACAGGACAAGCAGTACAGCATGGGCATTCAGTCACCTCTTCACTGAACAATCCTGGTGACCTCTTACTTGCCCACAGTGTATGACCCAGTTCTCATATCACAAACAACCCAGGGTTAACAAAACATGGGTTGCTGAACATGCAGTGGGAGCAGATGTGCTGGGTCCTGTGTATTCTTCGTCTGCCAAAAACCCAGTGTTCTGGGTTCAGACACTTGCAGCCGGAGTATGGGAACTAGCATGCAAGCTTGCGTCCTCTGCATTTGTTTGTGATGTATGAACCAGGTCTGTCAATCTGTTAATCATTTTCTAGGCCTGTCAGTTCTTCTGTCAATGCTTGCCAGGACATTGTGTTGTTGGAGGTGTCCCCATCCTCAAGTCAAAGTGTATATTATTTAAAGCTGCCTACATTGTTTTGGCACCTGTGGCAGAAAATTCCGTAAATGCCTCTCTCTAGGATTAAAAATACATATATTTCTATTTATAATAAATAAATTTCAATTTCCTGCCCTTCCATGACACCTTAAATCAGCTACCTGAGGCAACCACTTAATTCTGCAAGGTGCCATTCTGCAAGCATTTCCAATTACTGGTGTGTATGTCCACAAACAGGATTTAACAGAATAATCTCAGGTACATCACCCTAAACAAGAGTTTACATTTCAAAGATGCACGATTGCGTCAACATTTCTATGGATTTATTTTGTAGCCATACAACTTGTTTGCTTTTTTTAAAGAAGAAAATATCAAGGTAAAATCAAGACGGTAGCCTCTACATTAAGAGTGGGCAACTTATGGCCCTCCAGATGTTTGGCCTACAACTCCCATCAGACCTAGCCAGCATATCCAGTCATAAGGAATAATGAGAGTTGTAGGCCAAAACGTCTGGAGAGCTGCAACTTGGTCACCCCTGCTCTATAATGTAGAACAATACTATTGCAAAATTATGGTAATGACACTGTGAAAATATAGTACCAAAATGCTATTATACACATGTGCTATTATCTGAGAGATGAATAGCATGCCACAATTATTTTCCAAAAACCTGATTCTGACGTTTCTCCAGTAACATCTGGAAATTCCTTGCTTTCCAGATGTTCAAGGCTATAAAATTGCTTGCTTTTATTACTTTCCTACTCTTGTTAACAACAACAACAACAAAACAGTTATACCTTTCAATCTAATTTTACAAATGTTTTTAATTGAGATTCTGCCTGGAAAATTTTACAGTAGCAAATTAATTTCCTACTTTCACTCATTTCTCCCTCCCTCTCTTTCCACAAAGCTGTTATTACATTTTGTGTGCGGAAGAATTAACTGTAACAGTTAGCTTCCTGGGCAATTGGGAAGTGCAGTCAGTAGAAAATGATCAACTTCCTGAGCAATTAATATGTATAAATATAATTGTGTTAACCTTATTGGAAACAGTTTAGCATTAAAAGAGGAAATGAACTAAAGTAATGGGTAAAATTCTATCCTTTGGTATCTATACACTCATTTTATTTCTTTCATTTTTCCTTGGTAATTCAGGACAAACCACAATATGCTGTATGCAACGATTGCCAACTAACGAATGTATATTAGAGGAAGAAGGAAAAACAATAAATCTCATGTGTGTCCTTCAAAGGTTGCAAAATTTGACTAAATGAGAACTAATGCAATATTACATTTCCTATGATTTTCAAAGTTCTTCTCATAAAACATTGACAATTAGAGGGACTATCTCTGAAAAAAATGTTCTAGGGATGTTTCAGCCACAATTTAATCTATGAAGGGTGTTTCTAGAAAGCTGTGTAGAATGTGGTTTATAAATGTAGAACTGGGAGGCTAACGTGAACTATATTGAAGCTGCCTTCACATTAAAAAGCAGGTAAAGCAGTTACTGTTAAATACTTAGCAACTGATGGGAAGGGTTGGTAAGGAAGGAGATCCTGTTTACTGTGCTAGGGGCTCCATGAGAGAAGAATTCTGAGCATCTGGTTCCCCAATGAACATGTCTGAAGTTGCTGCCTAGGAAACTAAAATGCCTTTTCAGTCCTTGTCCCCACCATTCCTCCCCCCTCCTCCCCCCACAGATGCTCTGAAACTGAATGGCAAATTCTGCAAAAGTGCAACCAACACGAAGTATGTGCAAGTTTAATAAAGATGCCTAAATCTGTGTAATGGAGTTAATGGAATGAATTTGCTAATAATGGTGGTGTTGCAAAATTTGTGTTGCTGTTGCTTATACCAAGCCATTTAGTGTACGTGGCAATTCAGAGTATCAGAGAAAGGTCCCACACCCAAGGCACTTAAAATGTAAAACAGATATGGGGAAACAACAGTGGGGAAGGGAGAGGCAGACTAGGAAACGGAGGGGGAAATGTCAGCAAATGTCATTATGCATACTGAAAGCTTGCATACAGTTGGGGAAAGGGATTTGAACCAAAAGCCATATAGAAGAGGTGGTATTTGATATTTGAGGAGAGAGTTGACAGAAGGGGGAGAGGGGGTAATTAGTTCAGGGAGGAAGTTCCATGCTTGGGGGGCAGCAAGGGAGCAGTGAGCGTAGTTTCTTAAATCTGGATCACTTGATTATTTTGTCTGCCTGTGGAGATGAATTGAGCAGTATGTCCATTAAAAATGTGTGAGTTGAATGTCAGATTTCCACTGAAAGTCATGTATTATGTGTTGAAGAAATAGTTCTTGTTTAAACTTGGCTAAATCCACATGGCTGTCTTAAAAGATTAGCTGCTGTTCCCTTTACTATAACTTATTGCAGTAGCTCCTAAGACTGTGTCATCTTACATGTATGCTTCAAAGAAAGATCCCATTAAATCCTTGGGATAGACACCCAAGTTAATGTGTTTTAGCATGTGGGTTCTTTTTATTAGTAGAACTTTTAATAACGTGCTTATTTTAAAAACGGATAGGTTCCTTGCAAATACAAAATGACATACCTAAATAGCATCCATCAGTACTGTTGAAACAAATTATATTACAGTAGCTTAACAAAGCATTCCTACCCTTTAACATGAGGGTTTCTACTAAGTTGAACGTTTTGATGAAGCACCAATATGTGCTTTTCTGGTTTGCTGCAGTCTGCTTAAGAGCTTTATCACAACAGAATTCTTGCTGGTTCTTTTCTTTGTAACATCTCTCTTCACCCTGTAGTTTGATACTCTGTGAACTTGTCAAGGATTTTGGTAATTCTTTGAACACCCCTTGATTTAAAATAGTCTAAACTTTGCATTAAATATTTTGGGATTTTCTTAGGACCCTGTAAGCATCACACCTTGGTTTGTATCCAGTGGTGTCATTTTGTGAGTGCAACATCACAACCATGCTTACAGAAATCTTGTTTTTATCCATGCACAAGTATCAATCCAATGCTTTGATGCTGCTCGTGCAAGCCATTGTACAAGCCATTGAATAGGCTGTCGCACAACGTATTATGACTTCATTAGACTAGCTGTTGCTTGTACTAGTTGTGCTAGTTTTGGTAGCGCAACTGCTAGCAGAACAATGCCATCTCTTGTAATTTTTTCTGCTTATATAACGTTCGTTGGCTATAATCCAGAACTGGCACAACAAGGGAAAGCAACACCTAGTCTAACGAAGTCATAATGAGTTGTGTAATGCCCTGTGTGAAGTCTTGTGCAACAGTTTGTGGAATGGCTTGCACAATACTTTGCACAACAGTTTGCATAATGGTTTGCGCAAACAGAATCAAAGTATTGGATCTGACACTTGTGCAAGGCTAAAAACAGTTTCTGCAAGTGGTAGAAGCTTCGCACTAGCAGAATGCCATCATTGGATGCAACCCCTTGAAGTTAGCATAGTTTGGCATTTTGTGCATGAATGCACAAAGACTTCACATGGTTCCATGAAAATGTCCTTAAAGCAGCCATGCTTTTGCAACCTGAAGTCAGTTCACTACCCATTTTTAGATGCTTTGGCTTAAATGGAAAAATTCATGAAGAGTTAATGAAGGGCAAATAGACTGTAATGGAGTCTTTTGGAAGGGACATTTTATATATATAACAACACAATAAGCAACACAACTGACGATTGTTTCCACCCCCCTCAGTTGCTTAATGTGTTGTCCGAATTCAGCCATTGAGTCCTCAGATGTAGATACAATGGGCATTCCAAAAGAAAGTGAGGAGGATCTTCTACCTTCTTGCATTCAACTGGACAATGACCATTTGCCATAAGTTGGTCACTATAGCATCCCTCATCCTCCATTAACTACAGGGTGTTTGATCTGCATTTAGTTAAGAGCCTCTAAAGCGCCATTCTGCCGCCCCCGGCAACAGCCGGGGGCGGGGAGGCATTTGCGGATGGGGGGGGGGGAGAGGAGAGACATGCCCGCTCCTGATAGGAGGAGCGGGGTGGTGCACACAGGGAAAGGGAGGGGTGAAGGCTTTATTAGGGAGAGCCTCCCTCCCTTCCCTCTCTTTCACAACGCCACTGCTTTATAACGGTATCGAAATGCATTCATACCACTTTCAGAGTGTTTTATTCTGCTTGGTGTAGATGTATCATGGTATCATGCACTTCAATACCACTATAAAGCAGCAGTGTAGATCCAGCCCTAGTCAAACAGGCACTTGATCATCTATAGGCTCAGTTGTTTGGTCCTAACGAAGGCTGGTATGGCTGTCAGTTCTAACTGGTTTGTTTTTGGCTAGAGATAGGTTGTTCTTGCTGGTTCTTGGTTCACAGAATTGGTGTTTGGAAGATATCTGTGCACCTAGATTGTGAAAGATGTTCAAACTTAAGGAGAAGATCTGGTGGAAACTATGTATGAGAGAATAAGCCTTGGTTTTCTTTGGGAAAATACTGTATTGTTTTTACCATCCTTTCCAGGTCATGACAAGTAAACAGAAATTAATAAACAAAAACCTGAAATGAAGCCCTGTCAGATCCATGAGAAAAAAAACACCAACATCCACAGTTGAGCAATACCATTATTAGGATCAACTCCACAAAACTTTGCAAACTTTAGACAGGCCTTGTAGCTATGAAGTCTGAAGTTTAGATAGAAATAGTCTCAAAATGGAAATTTGCAGTCGGAACGAATTAGCTATGGTAGGTGTTGCAGGTTTCTGATTCTATTCAGATTGCAGATCTCCATTTTAAGACTGAGTTTGTCTAAACTGCAGACCTCATTTATTATTATTGCATTTATATCCCACTTTTTTCCTCTAACAAACCCAAGGTGGCATACATAATCCTCCTCTTCTCCATTTTATCTTCACAACAACAACCCTGTGAGGTAGGTTGGGCTGAGAGTCTGTGACTGGCCCAAAGTCACCCAGTGGGTTTCCATGGCTGAGTGGGGACTAGAACCCAGATCTCCCAGCTCCCAGTCCAACACTTTAGCCACTATACCACACTGGCTTTCATGGCTTGGCCAAATATTTGGACTTTCTGTTTCTTCCCCCATCCCCTGCTTTTTTGACCACCTAGCCTGGTGAGTTCTTGAGAACTCAAAAACTTGCACAAACGTGGACTTTTGGTTGGTCTTAATAAAAGTATTGTTAATTGTGGATTTCAGAAACAGATAGTTATGGAAACAGCTTGTCTGCATGCAGAAAGTTTGAAAAAAAAATCTTTAGACAGAATAACGGTGTTGGTAGAATGTCTGTAATTAGCATGGGAACTTTTTCAATAATAGTATTCCTGGACAAAGATGCCAAATTCACTGAGAAATTGACTTCTAACTGGAGGAAATCATGAGCACAGAGCTAACATTAATAATAGTATTGATTTGCACTAATACTTTTTTACTCTGAAAGTAGACTTTGAAGAGCAAGGTTATGTTTTGTTTATTGTTGATTATATGGATATTGATCTGGAGATATTATCAGCAAGCAGAAAATAAATGGATATAAGAATGATGATAAAGCAGAAGTAGGTAAAGAACAGGACATCCTACTCTTCCCTCTCTGCCCTAACCCCTGGTAGAGCTGTACTGATTAGAATGATATGGAACATTTTAATACAAAGGGAGTTTTAAAACTTTCTGGCTTACAATTTAAAAGCAAAAACAAATGATGGATGGGGTTTGCGGCGAAGACTAAATGTGGTAGAGGTTTCTAAATTTGTGAGTACTGTGGAGAGACAGCTTGATCATCCAATGAAGTTGGTAAGGCAACAGGAAAGTACACTGTTATACAATTAGCCTATTTAATTCAATGCTACAGGATGTTCTAATGAACTCCAACACAAATGCCTTTTGTAGAAAGGATATATACACTTGGAAAGTTAATCTTCATGATGAAAGGTCACATACTGTTGACTACCATAGTCTGAGATCAAGCAACCTGGTATGGATATCACCATAGCCCCATTACTCAATAATATCTTTAATAACTTACGGACTCACTGCAGCTTCATATCTGAATATATATGTTAACCATCCCAAGTACAGAAGAGCATTTACCCTTGCTCACTTTAATGTGTTGCCATCAGCACTACTAGAAGGACGGTTTACTAAAATCCCGGTTAATGATCGAATATGTCCCTGTGGCACTGGAACAATAGAATCTGTTGAACACGTCCTTTTGCATTGCAACATGTACAAGGAATGCAGAAAGAAGCTAATCTTTCCATTATTAAGAGCCGCTTCTGGAAGTAACCCCACAACTTTGGTATTAATTTGTTTAAGGGATGCGTCCTCCTGTATTACTGAAAGGGTCTCTAAGTTTTTTATGACAACAATGCAAATTAGGAAAAAAATGTTGCAATCCTCCTGAGAGAAGGAAGACTACAAAGCTGTATCTTATTTTCATGTCACTTTTTAACTATCTTTTGTGTGTTTTATATTGACTTTGCTGGTCTGTGACCGTAATAAATAATTGATTGATTGATATCACCATAGTTCTCTACCTGTGAACTTCCCTGTGTCATCTGCTCTCTACAACTCTGAGGGCTGGAAATGTCTTGTAAAAAATGAAAGCTGAGGTTCCTAGGATCCCAGATTCCATGGCAGACTTTCAGATCTGCACACAAACGGAAGATTTTGTCTGGATCTGCAAAGACATTCACACATCTTTGGAGAATGTCCATTGTCCGTCAGATAAAGTAGAGTATGGGCTAATCTACACCTACAGCCCTTTCGCAACTGAGGAGGGATGATTGTGATGATTCCCTGCTTCCGCGATTGCTGCTCACGGGGCACACGTGAGGGAAGTTTCCCTCAATGACAGGAGTGTTTTGCAGGAGGACCTGTGCCCCTGATGGCACTTCCGCATGTGGATCGGGAGAAGTGGGTGGGGCTAGGCAGATAATATGGCTACGACACTTTTTTATGAATTGGAAGGGATGCGCACGAACGAAAAATCACAGCTACGCATGGAGTGGATAGGAGGTCCAGCAAATATGTGTTGTTGCGCAGAATAGAATAGAATAGAATTTATTACGGTCGCAAGACCAGCAAAGTTGTTGCGCAGACATATGTTCATGAAGAAGAAAAAAACCCACGGTCAGTGCCAAAACACGCTGATAACCAATGAAAAAAGTGCAGAAAATGGCAGATGGGTCCATTCCTGCACACCTCCAAGACCGCTGGACATGCCCCTGTCAGCAGGTTGGCTGTTCGCCGAGGTGGAAACTCACACCAAACAGTGACAACTTCATGAATGGGGGGCACACCAGCTGCACACTTTAGGATTGTAGCGAGAGAGCCAGAAAAAAGGTCAAAAGCAGTCAGCAATATTCCTGAATAACTGAGGGGCTGACCCGAGATCACAGCGGGATCATCTGACCCCAGATCAATATCTGTTTAAATGGATATCCTCTTTGTATATTATGGTTTTAAAATTTTGTATATTATCTGTTTTATGTTTTTACAGGTTTTAAATTTTGTATATGTGTTTTCTAAAATGTTCAATGTTTTAATCTTTGTAAGCCACCCAGAGAGCTTCGGCTATGGGGCGGTATATAAATGTAAATAATAATAATAATAATAATAATATGGCCTGATAGGGACGACTTTGATATTATCCTGGAATAAATGGCTGGTGGAGATACAGCCTAAGATAAAATGCCAATGAGAATGTCTATATCCGCCTTCTTCAACTTGGTGCTCTCCATATGTTTTGGGTTTCAAACCCCATAAGCCCCAGCCCCATTAGGTAAGGAATTCTGGGAATTGCAGTCCAAAGCTTCTGAATGGTACCATGTTAGGGAAGGTTGATCTATGTATTCACAACTCAGGGCGAACTTTACAACCCCCCCCCCCCCCCAATTCATGTGTTGGCTGTTGGCTGAAAGTGCAAATCCTTTCTTGCTCCCGGGGACCCCCCTCCCAAACTGCCTGGCTCTGACGAAGGACTCGACAGAGGCATGCATTTTAGCCTGGTTGGCTCTCTGCAGAGCCACACTGGCCATCTTTTATGTCTGATTGGCTCTTCAGAGAGCAGTGGCAGGGAGATGGGAGTGTAGTGTGGGAGGAACATGGCGGGTGGTGGTGGGAAGAGGTTGTTGAGGAGACATGGAAGATTGCTGGGAGATACCGTTTGAGGGCCAGGGGGAGATACAGCAGTGGGCTTAGATACAGTGGGGGCAGCAGTTATGTGTGTGAGGTGTGTGTGTGCAAATGCAACAGAGGCACATGTGTACTTTTTTTTGTCTCAGACGGTGGGAGAGCTTTTTCTCCCTGTCTTGATTGACTCCGTCCATGTATGTTTATACCTCTTCCCTTTTTAAAGGCCTGGAATTCTGGAAAGGCAGCAAGTGCTATTGATTAGCAGTGGTTAGACTAGGATAAAAGCTTCATTTTCAGGCCTGTTTGGGTCTGTCTTGAAGCAGTGTGCTGTGTGTCCTTGAGCTTCCTATATATTGATAGGCAATACCTATTTTTATTCCTAAAATCTCTTTCTGGTGTGAAAAGCCTAAGTAAAAGTTCCAAAAAACAGTCAGCAGAAAATGGGGTTACAGTTTGAAACCCCATATATAAAACATCTCAAATGTAGTACTGATTAGTAGCATATGGGTGGAAGGAAGATGTTGGTGCAACTGAAGTCCCTCAATAGCAGATAAAAGACCTTGGTTGATTTCTGTGCCAGATCTTTTATTTCTATTCTGGAGATAGGCCAAGTTGTGCTTTAAAAAAATTATCCATTGAAGAGAAGAGGTGCTAGAGTCTAAACTGAGTGTGGATTTATTTGAATAAGTTTATATAGATAGTGAATGTTAAATATATTTTAATAGTCAGGTTAATCATGTTACATGGTGTGGGTGTGGGGGTGTTCATCTTTTTCTGAAAAGCATTATGTATATTACCACCTTTGATTCCTTTCTTATCAAATGTACTACCATGTTGCATAATATGAATACATTGAAAATTATTCACCTGTCATTCAAAAGCATTACATGCTGCTGTTTAACAGCCTCTAAGTTAACAGTGCTTGTTTTTTTACACATTATAAATTATCCCTACCACCATTTTGGATATCTGCCAGCTGGAATTTTAAATCTGAAAGTAGGGAAAAAGTGGGGTTTATGAGAAATGTTTTAATATCATGTAGAGATTTTGTACAATCTGGTGGGATTGTATGGGACAGTGTTTCCCAACTTGGTGCCGTCCAGATGTTTTTGACCTCAACTCCATTCACCCCCAGTCAGCATAACTAACGGTTGAGAATGCTGGGACTTGTAGTCCAAAACGTCTGGAGGTCACCAGGTTGGGGAATGCTAGCATGGGACTAACTGCTTCACAATACCTAGAGTACTTGTTCTCCTGTTACAGAGAAGTTGTAAATTAAATGGTTAGCATGAAGTCATTCAAAGGCCCCCTCCACAAGGATGCGCTTTTGCGCCCGGTTCGGGGATTATGCGCATTTTCGCGGAGGCGCATTTACTCCTAATCCCTCTGCACCGGAGGCGGCGAGAGGCGGCGAAGCGCATTAATTCATGTCCAAAAAGCGCTTTACAAGCAGTTAATGCGCGTAATCGCTTGTTCACACCGCGAAAATGCGCTTTAACGGCCGGAGCAAAATAAAAGTCGCTATTTAACGCGCGTTCGAAAATGCGCATTATCGGGGAGATAACGCGCCTGTACGCCCGTTTTGCGCTCCGTGCTTGTGGAGGTAAATTTTTTAATGAGCCTTCAAGGCTCATTAAACGTCTCGTGTGGAGGAGGCCAAAGTCTGTGATTTAAATTAGCTCCAGGTCTCCTCACCCACATACAAACAGCATGTGTTAGAGAGCAAACTGTATGTGACAGCTTTAAAATAATTTAATACAAATTTCAAATAATAATTTGCAATAATAATCTCATTAACTCTAATGAGATCCTGAGGATACATCTTCAGAAAATGGTGGCAAGATAGTTACAGATTTTTGTTGAAAGCCTTCAAGATGTTTCCGTAGATATTCTTGATATGGTGTCCCCAACTCAAATAGAATTTGAACTCGTTGGCACAAACTTTCTGTGTAATATTCCTGTGTTAACAAAATTTGTGAAAAGGTTGCATTAAGGCATCTCTTTAGCTTCAGAGACACAGGGTGGAGCATGGCTCAGTTAGGACATAGTAAACCTGTTCCACAATTGTCCTATGTTTGGAACATTATCCCTGTGTTTGTTTTGGGTACGATGCTATATTCTGAAGACGCCTTGGTGGATTGTGTGTCATGTCCTAATAGTTGATTGCTGCTACCTTGCCCATGTAATCACATTCCCCTTTTCAGGAACTTTTGCTTTCCTATGGTACCTGCTTTGGAGATGCAACAAGATATTTAAATCTCATGTGGAATGGCTTCCTTATCTGATGTGATCGAAGCCTTCACTTGCATTATTTTTTAATTTATTATTTATTGGGGTGGGTGCATCATATATGATACATTGGGCAAAGTTGTATTAAACTTGTGCAAATGAGATGTGTAAGCGGCACATTCAACTCACCACTTGCTTTCAGGAATAATATAATTGACTCACTGGTCTATATATCTATGCAGCTGGATTAAAGTCTTCAGTATTTTTGTTTAATTCCCAGGCAATAAAGTTTGTTAATAAGGCATACTTCGTGTGAGATTCATGGTGGATTTGGAACAGAGAAGTGCACAGATGAATTTTAACATTAATGTGTCCTCGATTAAATAACAAAACAAAGCCTTATGGAGTTTTAGCAAGATTAATTTTGTTTCGCTGGAACTATTCATGTTTATATCATTGTGCCTGTCAAACTGTTTGGTATTGTCCTAAGTTATTGCATTTTAAAATAACATCTAATTGAGCTTTATGGCTAAGGTATTTGCTCATTTCATGTTTTCTTGTGGCTTTTCTTTGCAATATTCCTCTGAAGCTGGATGTAGACACAAAGCGCCTTCTACTAACTTCAGTTGGTGGCCCAGCTATGCCCCTATCTGGACAGGGATAACCTGGCTTCAGTTGTCTGTGTTCTGGCAAGTTAGATTACTCTACGTGGAGCTGCTTTTGAAGACGGTTCGGAAGCTGCAGCTTGGGCAAAATGCAGTGGCCAGATTGATATAAGGAACCAAAAGGTTTGAACCTATAAAACTGACTCTGGCCCACTTGCATTGGCTGCATGCATGTTTCTGAGCCCTATTCAAAATGCTGGTTTTATCCTATAAAGCCTTACATGGCATGGGACCACAATACCTGACAGAACTCCTCTCCTGACATGAACCTACCCGTACACTATGTCCAATATCGGTCCTCCTCCAAGTGCCTACTCCGAGGGAAGCTTGGAAGATTGGCAACATGGAAGAGGGCCTTTTCAGTGGTGGCCCCCCAATTATGGAACAATCTCCCCAATGAGGCTCGCCTGGCGCCAGCATTGTTATCTTTTTGGCGCCAGGTTAAGACTTTTCTCTTCTCCCAAGCATTTAACAGCATATATTGAGTTTTTTAACTGACCCATGGATAGTTGATATGTAGTTTGTTTTATGTTGTCTGTTTTTATACTTTTATGGTTTTAAATTTTGTATATTGGTTTTTAAAAGTTCAATGTTTTTAATCTTTGTAAACCGCCCAGAGAGCTTTGGCTATGGGGCGGTATATTATTATTATTATTATTAATAATAATAATAATAATAATAATAATAGGCAATGTCATTGTACATTCACCACTTTTATAACTTCATGGACAGCATATATGCATTTGTACAATAAAAAAATTAAATAAGTAAATTAATACATATATAATGCTTTCATTGATGTTCTATAATAAAGAGCAGCAGATGTTCCCATGCATTAATATATTGAAACTTCCTTGGGTCAAGAATTGGAAATATGAGTTATAGTTATTTCCATCTTGGTTTCTCACATCTTCTGAGATTTCAAAATAATGTAAAACAGTATAATGCAAGATAAATAGAGTTTGTATGTTTTTAATTGTTGCATCTTTATATTGCCAATTTCATGCTTCTCTAGCTTGCTTTATTTTACTCCAGAGCTGAATTAATTTTTATGTTTTTTATATTTATTGTACAGCATGAGTTTGGTCACTTGTGCTATTATTATAGCTCTTTTATTACGCTATCAAGACTTCTGATATGCTCTCATCAACACACAGATTAACCATTTAAAAATAGATATGTGAAAACTTTTAGTCCTAAAACTCCAGAACAGATGGATATTGAATTATTATTGTTGTTGCTGCTATTGTTATTTACTAGAACTTAAAAAGTTTTTTAAAAATCTATCACTTCATTTCAGAGATGTGAAGCCCTGGAGGTGGGGGTGGGGGGCTTTAGAAAAAGTATGGGCTTGAAATGGTATTTGGGTTGGGTGGGCTGGGGACTCTTAAGAAATTTATTTATTTATTTATTGAAATGTTTATATTCCACCCTATATCACTAGGATCTCAGGGCGGCGTACATATAAAATCATACAAACAGTATAAAACAATAAATATACATAGCTAAACACAAATTAAACCATTAATTAAGCTAAAATCACTAGAATTTTAAAACAATTAAAACTATATGCAACCTTGGTGAATTTAGGCTTTGTTAAAAAGCCATGTTTTAACTTGGCACCGAAATGAGGCCAGCGCTGGTGCTAGTCAGGCGTCCAGCTAGGGCACCACAACAGAGAAAGCCCTCTCCCATGTCCCACTTTGGCATATGTCTCGTGTTGGTGGGGACGCAGAGGAGGGCTCCTCCAACAGATCTCAGGTCTTGTGCAGACGTTTATAAGGAGAAGCGCTCCCTCAAATATCGAGGTCCCAAGCCGTTTAGGGCTTTAAATGTCATTACCAACACCTTGCATTCTGACCAGAGACGTATAGGCAGCCAGTGTTATATGGTCTTTGAGGGATGTGGGGTTGCATTTTCCCCTAGCTGCAACTTCCAAGTGACCTTCAAGGTCAGCTCCACATGGAGTGCATTGCACTCTACATGGGAAGTTACCAGCGAATGAACTACTTTGGCTAAGTTGTCCCTGTCCAGGAAAGGCCGTAGCTGGCAGATCAGCTGAAGCTGGCCCCAAGTATTTGTGAACTACTTGTAAAGCAGTATTTTGAAACACTGTAAATAACCCAATTCAAGTTGCTGCAAATCTCTTAGATCAAAGATTCAAAGAAATAAATTGGTGTGATGGTTTGATTAGACTACTAAACAAGTAACACACTTGAGGCTTGATGATGGAAAAGTACTTTCAGATGTTGCAAAATACAGAACAGGTATTTGTTCCAGAAATGTAATCGCAGAGCAGAACATATATTGCTTCTGCAACATAATGGCAAGCGTTCCATGTAACAGAGCGGCCTCTGCCTTCTCTTGCTCCTATTTGCCTCAGATTTTGCCACCTTTTGTATCAAGTAAAATAAACTCAGATTTTGCCACTGTCTGAATCAAGTAAAATAGGCTAAGCATTTTAGTTTGTTTCTTCACTGAAAATGCAAGAGTTGAGAAGCTTGTTTGAATCCATGCAACTTCCCACATTCCGAGTCCCTAAAGCTCAAAGTGAACATTCGGAATCTGAAACTTTGAATCTTTCCAACATTGATTCCAAATGGAAGACAACATTTCCAGAAGGGTTTTAGTTCAGCTGCAGCAAAAATAACAGTCTTGTGGCACCTTAAAGGCTAATAAATTTCATTATGGCATAAGCTTTTTTGGACTGATTCATTTCAACAGATGCATGTGATGTTGTTATGCTGATATATTCAAGGTTATAATCATACTGGGATGGAACAGAATATAAATCAAATGAATATACATAGATCCAGATTCATGTAATTTTGTCCTTATTATTATTATTATTGTTATTGTTATTTACATTTATATACTGCCCCATAGCCGAAGCTCTCTTGGCGGTTTACAAAAATTAAAACTTTGGACATTAAAATTTGATATACAAAATTTAAAACCATAAAAGCATAAAAACAGACAACATATAAAAACAGTATACATTTAAAACAACTGTCAACACTCAGCCAGGCCTAAATATAATTCTGGGGTCAAGTAAAAATTCAGCATATGCCATTAAATGCCTGGGAGAAGAGGCAAGTCTTGATCTGGCACTGAAAAGATAACAATGTTGGTGCCAGGCAGGTCTCGTCGGGCAGATCATTCCATAATTGGGGGGCCACCTCTGAGAAGGCCCTCTCCCTTGTTGCCATCCTCCGAGCTTCCCTCGGAGTAGGCACCCAGAAGATGTTGAGCGTAGTGTACGGGTAGGTTCATGTCGGGAGAGGCGTTCCGTCAGGTATTGTGTCATGTGCTATGACATTGGCTGTATGGTACAATATTTAAAAGTTTTATGTTATTAGGTCTGACTATCCTCATTTATTGCCCCCCTTTATTGCCCCATCCCTTCATTACACGGCCAGGATACACTGAGTTACCTTAGGCATACCTAAGTGTTTGAGCATTGCCAATGGGATTATTTCTTTGAACAGTAAATATAATCCTGTTCCCCTGTTACAGATCATTTTCAAAATGTTACAAAAGTAATTTGCCATGTGAGAAGGGGAGCTGCTGTTTGAAAGAATGAACCCAAAGCCCCTTTGGAGGCACAGAACTAGTGTGGCTCTTTGGATTTCTGACATTATACAGGTCTCTAAAAATATACTGAACAGAGCAAGTATTGTGTGCACAAGTCATTTCATGTTCTTAAAGTACTGTATGCATTTTCCAACTGCCTCCACTATTTCTGTCCCCCCCTTTTTTAAAGGGTTATTTTCCATAGCTTTAAATTTTTATAGAAATTTTCAATCACTAAATCACTGACATAATACATTTTCCACAAGAGGTTCACTAGTAAAGGTGAGAATTCGGTTTCTGGAGTGTTTGAAGCAACAGATCTGTGCATTTAGAATGTTTCATTCATAGCTTACTACAATGATCTTAAGCATGTTTACATAGAGGAAATTCTTATTGTTCTTGAAAGGACTTGTTAAAAGAAAGAGAGAGAAAAAGAGGGTGCTTATTACAATCTGTTGGGGGTTGGCTTTACTATAAGAGCTCTGAGGTGGGGAAAACCCCTAATAAAATATTAAATTTTGCCATATTATGAGCGTCTATATAACATATGTTGTTCCTTTAAAAATCTTATTTCAAAACTGAGCATTTAAGAAGGAAGAAAAAGGATGAACTCTTGTCTTCCTGCAAGCCTTTGATGCTGTTTCGCTGCTATTCCAATGTTCATCCTTTAATAGCATGGGATTACACAGCATTATAATCTTCAGATTGACTCAGGTGGCACTATTTTTATTTAATCTGTATTAAGGTATCATTGTGCATCTTTGGTCTTGCAGTGTAGTGGTAATGCGATTTGCTATTTTTATAAAAATCAACATGGCTGAATAAATCCCATCACTCCCAAGTACTGGAATAAAACTCGTCACTACCATGAACTAGAGTGCTTTCCATTTTCTTCCTGTTGAGGAGGAGCTTCACTCTGAATTTTTATTAACAATTAAACATTGGTTGTTGGTTTCAGTACAGTCCAATCTCTCTTTAAACTTGTGGCACAGCATTTCCTCATTAAGGTGCACAAAGAGATCTGAGAGTATTGCAGTACTATCTAAAGGAAAGGCTGAAATTTTCAGTAATGGGGAGTTCTGGTCTCCCAAAGCACTCCCTAACATCCCCAGCTGACATTTTTATTTTCTCAGGGTGACTGAACATGTTTGGAAAGAAAGGGCCAAGCTATAACCACCTGCCATTTTTACTTTCTAAAATGCCTATGTGGCTCACTTGGGACTCAGAGATATTCTTGGAAATAAACACAGGTTCTAGAAACCAGCACTTCATTTTGCCGCATGCCAGCATCCACATTTTTTTTAAATAATTTAAAAATATTTAAAAATTGAAAAACAGAAAACAGGAAGAGCAGTGAGTCTGGCAGTTGCCATGGGAGATGTCTGCCGTCACGATGATACTCTTGGACACCACATTAAAAGGCCCGGTTTTACATGCTGGCCAATTTAAGCAATGCAATATCTTTTGTTGGATTAGCTTCCATTCATATTTTAACAACATGAGCGCATGTCATGGAACAGGAAGACAATTAATTTTCATATATATATATATATATATATAGGCTGAAGCTAAACACATTCATTGCATACAAATTGCACTCCCTATCTCTTAAATTGAGCTTTTATTAAAGCATTTAAGATAATTTGTTCTGATGATTTTTGATAATTTATTATCTGTGGGTAGTATCTAACAGAGACATTGCATGAGCAGAAATGCTAATTTCTGGATTAGGATAGGTCGACGGAGCTCCCTTATCTACTTTCCACCAACCTACCCTGTTCCAGAAATGATCTTTTTACTTGTATCCTGTTGCTCCTGGAAGCACTAAATCTCTGTTGCGCAAGTGGTGAGTGCTGCTTGCAGAAATGAATCTCCTGCGGCACAATGGAATTGCAGGGGGATACAGCAACCTGTTCTATGCTGCAAAATGTATGCAGTAGTCTGAAGTTTAATAAAACACAAAAACCTAAAACAGAAAAAACCAGCTTTTGAATGTCTTTTCTTGCAATCAGGTGATGACTTCAAATGCCTCCATCACTAGGCTGACCATATGAAAAGGAGGACAGGGCTCATGTAACTTTAACAGTTGTAGAGAAAAGGGAATTTCAGCCAGTGTCATTTGTATGCAATTAGTTCCTGGTGAAATTCCTTCTTCATTACAACAGTTAAAGGTGCAGGCACTATACTAGAGTGACCATATACAAAAGAAGGCAGGGCCCCTGCAACTTTAACTGTTGTGATGAAGAGGGAATTTCACCAGGAACTAATTGTGTACAAATGACACTGGCTGAAATTCCCTTTTCTCTACAACTATTAAAGTTACAGGAGCCCTGTCCTCCTTTTCATATGGTCAGCCCATCGATCACACCAGCGATTTACTGCACTCTTGCCATGCCTGGTGTGTGGATTTGCAGCATAGTACTCACATGATGCAGTGCCTGTCCTGCTGATACCCCGCCTCTTCCCCAGCCTTTCCTGGAATGCTAAAAGTCTGGATTATTTTCGCTAAATGCAATAAATCTGCAATAAACCTCCGTGTAGTTTTAAAGGAGCGGGGATTTGAATGGATTGCATCAGGTCCTGGCAGGGAAAAGCGATCTCTCCCAGCAACTGGCTCCAAGCCTCAATATAAAACCCAAACCTTGCATCCCAGCCTCCAAAGCATTTTTTTAAAATCATGCAATGCCTGGATCTCTGCAGAGACAGGATTGTACTCCCTCAGTGCCCCCAAAGAGCCAGACTAAATGTTTGTTCCATTTTTGCCCAGGAGAAGAGCAGTCTGGTTGAAGTACTCATCTGCCAGGACCTGACTGGAAAGAGAATGAGAAGGGGAGGGGTGGAGTGGAGTGAAAGAGCAAGGGAGCAAAGAACCTTAGGAGCAAAGGAGCAGCTATTCAGGTGAAAGGGGTCATAAGCTTGCCATGCCTTTGCCTCAGAGTTTTTTTTAAAAAAAACAGAGGCAAACCAGGTGGGGGGATTAGGTGTGATGGAGCTCTAAATGCCCTGCATTACTGTGACTTGATAACTGAATTTCAGGGGAAACAGAGTATTTGCCTGGTGGTGGTGGTAATGGAATGTTATCTAGGAAATTAGTAGAATGGCAGCGAAAATATGCAAAGTGATGGAGTTTGTTGATTGACTATATAGATTTTAAAACTCTCAAGTAGTACACTAACAGATGTACATAATTTTGAACTACATAAAACTGAACACATGATTCATGCTTTTATATGATTTCTAGGCAGTGCAAGACCTAATTTATTTTCTTATTTACATTGTGAAGAGAGAGATACAGTCTGGTCTACTTCACAAGTAATGAGAAGCTGCTGTTGGTTAGGCTGACCAGATAAAATCCAGGTCAGGGCTCCTGTAACTTTAACCGTTGTAGAGAAAAGGGAATTTCAGCCAGTGTCATTTGTATGCAATTAGTTCCTGGTGAAATTCCCTCTTCAGCACAACTGTTAAAGTTGCAGGGGCCCTGCCTTCTTTTGTATTTGGTTGCTCTAGTATAGTGCCTGCACCTTTAACTGTTGTAATGAAGAGGGAATATCACCAGGAACTAATTGCATACAAATGACACTGGCTGAAATTCTCTTTTCTCTACAACTGTTAAAGTTACATGAGCCCTGACCTGGATTTTATCTGGTCACTCTACTGTTGGTAAATTTCAGTGCAGGACTTCTTATGGTGGTGCCTGCCATTTTGAATAATAGGGCATGCGGGGGGGGGGGGCGCCGTAGCTTCTTGTTGTGTGTGAATCTAGTAAGGGTGAGTTGTTGGGGTGGTTAATAGGCTACCTGTAACCCTAAAAGAGCCCATGTGTTCTTGGTGGCTTGGCCCCTATCCCAACAACCCACCCTCGCCGGGTTCACACGAAATGAGAAACCATGGTGGCAGGTGCTTGGATTGGTAATGTGGCACACATGAGCAGGGCAACCCACCATGCCTAATAACCTAGGCTGACCATATGAAAAGGAGGACAGGGCTCCTGTAACTTTAACAGTTGTAGAGAAAAGGGAATTTCAGCCAGTGTCATTTGTATGTAATTCATTCCTGGTGAAATTCCCTTTTCATCACAACAGTTAAAGGTGCATGCACTATACTAGAGTGACCATATACAAAAAAAGGCAGGGCCCCTGCAACTTTAACTGTTGTGATGAAGAGGGAATTTCACCAGGAACGAATTGCATACAAATGACCCTGGCTGAAATTCCCTTTTCTCTACAATTGTTAAAGTTACAGGAGCCCTGTCCTCTTTTTCATATGGTCAGCCTAAATAACCTATAGTGGGGCTGCAGTGATCATGTGAACCAGGTCACTGTGTGTTCTTGTAACATGGTAACCTTAATTGATCTTTTGAATTGTATCCTTTAAACATAGTTTTGCTTTGTGTTTAATATTCCATTATTATTTTTAGCTTAAATGAACACTGATTAGATAAAATGATAATGTAAACCTTCTAGTTATAAGAATTAAGAGTCTAAGGGCTGCTTCACATAAGAACTTCCTTCATAATATCTTTTCCATGTAGTAAGCTGTGTGAACCCCAGATTGAAATGGATCTACATAAGAGAAATGGCAGTTGATCCACTTTACCCATGAGTGCAATGTTTGAGGCTGGCATTTAATCCCCCAATCCCAATGGGATCCAAGAAGGGCTTCTTCAAAATGGGTTTCATACCAGCACTGTGGGGCTATGTGGTAGCCACCTATGACGCCACCCTATTCCTGGGCTTTAACGGAATAGCCAGTGGTGGCAGCAACAGAAAAATATCCAAAGGTAGTCTGAAAACTAACTGATGGACCAAATATGGCCTACATACAGGGATTTTGACCTGCAGGGACCCTAGAATGCTTGTTCTAACCTGAATAGAATTCTGAGTTATGTGAATGGAAGCAACCATGGACTCATTGTATTGGGGAAATCCTGTGACTGTCATAATGGACGTGAAATCTTGAGCCACACTAAGAAGAGAAGGCCTCAGGGATGGATGTTATTTTTTTCCATGGCTAGAAGCCTGATGAACCTCAACACAAGATCCAAAACCACTTCCGGCAGCTTGGTTAGATTTTTTTTTTTAGCCAGGAGGAATGCAAATCTGTGACTTGTCCCTATACCCCAATAGATGCATGCACTGTGCCTGGGTAGCTTGATTTTAAGGAGCAATGGACAGTTAGTGCCACAATTCTGGTTGTGGGGACCATGTTTATTTGCCTCCTTTACACAGGACTACATAGAAACAACTTGTATGCCAGCTGTCCTCTAAAACGGGTGGACAGGAAGTAGATCTCCAGTTGGTTTTGTCTTCAGCTCCAAGCATTCCTATCCATTGGCCATGCTGTCAGGGGCTTCTAGGAGTTAAAGTCCACAACATCTGGAGTTTTACCTTCTGCTCACCTTTCTCCAGAAGAAACTAAAATGAGCTAAATACCCATATGAACCATTCTACTTGTATTGAAAGTAAAGCTTATACTAAGATGTGTTAATAAGTCAGCTGACCTCTGTGGAAAACAATGCTGCTGGGTTATGTTTTTGACTACAGAGCTGAACCATGACAGCTATGATGTATGGCATTTGGGAAATGAGAAACTATGGTAATTAAGAAAACAAATGGCCTCTTAAACTAATTGCAGCTGCCTAAAATGTCTTGAACTGGAATGGATTTCCATGAGGGACCACTCTTCCAAGTATGCAAGAACTATTACGGAGGTAGGCAATATGGTGCCCGTGGGCACCAGTACAACCCTGTACACCAAGAAAGGTACATCCAGTGCGCCTTTCTTACCACTCATTTTTTAGTTTGAAAAAGATAAGCTTTTTTTTACCAGGATTGCTTGAAAGCAAAGTGAAGTCCTCCTGCAGCTGCCATCTTAATTTCCCATGAATGAAGAGGGAGAGAGAAAGGGTTCAGGTGGAATTTTGGAGGGATCCTGAAAAAGAGTGAGTGTGGGGTTTTTGTGTGCTTGCATGAGCAAAGGTGAGGGATATGTCTGTATGCATCCATGTGTGATGCGTGTGAGTGAGAGAAGAGAGAAAGGTTTTAGTATTAACTTATAAGCTGTAAACAACCTTGGACTGAGATACCTAAGAGGGCATCAGCTGAGATCACAGAGTAAAGAAGTTCTTTTCAAACAATGAAAAAGATACCAAAATATTAGCAATGGCTGGGAAAGAGTTGAAGGTAGGGGACTTCATCTTTTTGCGCATCTCGTAAACACTGTATTTTGCTTTGAAATTTGAACCTCATGAGAAGTTAGCACAGTACTTTTTATTGCCCTTCACAGGCCATTCCTGCATTTCACAGTCTTAACAGGATTGTTTCTGTGCACACTATGAGCCTATTTACACTACTGCTTTAAAACGGTTTATAACTGTTTTAAACCGGTTAATAACCGTTATTAACCAGTTTTAAACTGTTATAAACCGGTTAATAACCATTATTAACCAGTTTAAAACTGTTATAAACCGTTTTAAAGCAGTAGTGTAGATAGGCTCTATATATTGCTATTACGATACACCTTGGGAGTGAGCAAAGGAATATTTTACCAGATTATATGCATCTTCCAAGGTTCTGCTAACCTTTAAAAATAACTTTCACCACTGATTAATCTGTAATGCTTCCACCTTGGAACTATAGAGGATTTCAGAGCAGATGTTCCCAAGTTTCATTTATATAACACACATTCCTTGTGAGTACAGAGGAGAATGTTTTGTGCTGCTTGGCAGTGCTCTCACTTAATTTCCATACCTGAAATATAGTGTGAAAAGGGTTAAAACAAACATCTACCTACAAGGAAGGCATAAATATGCCAGGATTTTCCCTCCTGCTGGAGTACTACCTAAGGGGTCCTGGATTTGAAAGGCTCCTGCCATTTTAGAGAAGTTTCAACAATCAGAAGCTTATTAAAATCTCTCAGGGCTAAGTGGAAGCAGCACTTCATAACAATCCAAACGATGCTTGCACATCTTTTGCCAGTTATACTGAGTGGTGTACTGCCAAGTCTTCTGCCTCTACACCTGCCAATTCATGGAATGCTTCTCCTCCAATATGTCATAGTGAGAACACAGTACTAACTCAATTTTAAGTTGCTCTTAATATCTTACTTATATAATGTTATGTGCTGGGAAGGGGGTGTTTCTGATTTGTTGTTGTTGTTGTTGTTTTAATGCTCTGAACTCTTCTGATAATCAAGAATAGAAAATAAGTTTTCCCAGTTTAGTCCCCCCCCCCCCCCAATCTTGGCAGGCAAGCTCACTCTTGTCAAAAGAAACACTAAGTAATCTGAATATCCCAGTGATTAGGATTGGGTTGCTTTCAGACAATCGATTTGCAAGTGTTCAAATTCAATTATTCCTTAGCAGTATTTACTAGATGAAATGCATACTTGAGAAAACTACAGTAAGTTGAGAACAATGCTACATTGTTCTCAAGTATGTCTTGGGGCAGGATTTCTAATATAATCTGAGATTAGACAGGCCGATCTCTTTTTTAAAATAACAGCAGCATGTTGTATGTTTTACCATAATTCTGCTGAGATTCAGGTTCCATTTTGCTAGGTAGATGGTAGGAATCTAGATTTGGAAATGGGTCACAGCTGAGTGGTGGGAAGAATACTCAGGTTCAAGAAAACCCCAGGTTCAATCCCGCACATTTCAACATAAAAAGATCTTGGGCTGGGAAAAGCCTCTATCTGGAACCCTAGAGAGCTGCTGTCAATCAGAGTTGACAAGGCTGGTCTATTTGGACCAATGGCCTGATTCACTAGAAGGCATCTTCTTGTACTTCTCATACAAAACCAAGTGGCATCACTAATATTTCCCGACTCCCACCCCAACAAGGTTCATGTATATCAGCCTTCCCCAACCTGGTGCCCTCCAGATGTTTTAGACTTCAACTCCCATCAGCCCCAGCCACCGTGGCCTATGGTCATGAATGCTTGGAGTTGTAGGACAAAACATTTGGAGGAAGGCTGAAGTATATGCTTCCAGAGGAGCTAATCCTAACACAAATAACACTGGCATTGGTGGTAAGTGGGGTCATGAACATGAGTTCTACAGGAGTTAGTACTGGAGACATTAAAATGTCCAAGCTTAGTACTTCGGCATATACTTCTTTTTCCTTTTCTCTGAGGGCAGTATGAGCACTTTTTTGATCATTCAAGTGATCTCTCAAATATAGCTGTATAGATGAGGCCAGAGAACTTTGTTTCAAACAACCTTTATTCAATAACCAAACAGCATTCGAAAAAGTACTTTACTTTAATCTCTCTACTGTTGAAGATTACAGCAAGGGGCCATACTGAATGCCCCAGGCAGAACTCATACTTGAATAAAAAATAACTCGGTCTATCTCTAAGACATAGGACTTCCTCTTATCCTCTGAGCACCAATTTCATAATCTCCATTTAGCTAAGGCTAATGTTGATCATGTAAACTCCTTGAGGTTAATATTCCTGATCTGTTGATTGAGGCTTTAAAGTACTTAAATTTATAAACATGGTATCTGTGTCTTCACTGGGTAGATTTGAGTCTTGCGGAGCTACTGAGCCTGCAGCTGTTGTGGGAGTTTGCTTTGAAGTGTTTGAATTCTGTGTCCTAAGACCTTGAGCATGTACTTCAAAGCCTTTTAGGCTGGCTCATCAAATTCATAAAGTTTCGATAATTGATAGGTTTTAGTTGTTTCCTGAAACCCCTGGGTAGTTCAGGATGGTGGTAATATGTTACACAACATTCCTCTCAATTTTATACTTCAGTGTTTGCATCTTTTCTGTGTGGAGAATACAGAACGCCATCAAAACAAGCTGTCTCTTGGAAAAAAACAGAAATTTTTAAGTCTTGTCCTGTGCTACTTTAAAAGGAAAAAAATGATGTGCTGACACCTGAATTCTACATCAAGAAAAGCTGGATTCTTATATAAATTCTGCAAATTCAAAAAGTCCACATCTTAATTTGCTTCCTCAGTATAATTTAGTGTATTTACTTACCTAGTATAGTTCTGCTTCTAGCTATAAGACAGACCAATATACCAAAGTCCTGCCTTCTCTCCCCAAAACAAAAGTCCTGCTTAATCCTCTGGTTCCCATACATTTTTAAGCCTGTGGTAAGGAATGAGGTACTTTGGATGCTAAATTATCTGCCCAGTATGAAGCTTTGTACTTGTGTGGTACAGGACAAAATGCACACAGCCAAGGAAAACTTTCACCTTCGGTGTGATGCCAGAATGGTCCTCATTCTCCAATGGACAGAATTCAAACAACCCAAATAACTCTTTTTACCCATGCTGTTACCACCACTCATGCAGCACTAGAAGCATGTGGTAACATTGCCATGGATGCAGGGTATGACCTTATTGGAGAGGAGATTAGTCCATTTGCTACTTCTTAAAAAGAAGAGGGGAAATGTGAGCTTCGGGTTGATGTTGCAGATATTGGGAAGGAAGGTGCCCATGGCGTTCATACAATCCCATTCTACATAGCACTCCTAATGAATCTCATGTTACCATGACCAAAATACTGTGGTTTGAGTGCTGAGGAAATATAATGCTGTCACAACAAGAGAGGATATGTTTAAGGAAAGATGTTTGGAATCCCCCTTTACAGCAGAGTAAATATCACTGCACATTTATTGAACATCACACAAAGGGGCCATCTACACCAGCCGTTTATTCTGGAATAATATCAAGGTTGTCCCTACTGGGCCACATGGCATTCATCTACTCCCACAGTGATCTCAGGATGACCACTCAGTTATTCAGGGATATTGCTAACTGGTTTTGTAGTGGCTTTTGTAGCAAAGTCCCCGGCTGGTGTGCACCCTTCGTGAGTTCCTGTTTTGGCAAACAGCCAACCTGCTGTCAGGGGAGTGTGCATGGGCATCACCAAGCCTATCTACACTACTGCTTTGAAATGGTTTATAACAGTTTTAAACCTGTTTTAAACCATTTTAAAGCAGTAGTGTAGATAGGCTCACTGTACTTCATCGCCAGCTGTCTCTCTTTTTATTTTTACACAAACATATTGATGCACAATAGTGCAATTTTGACAAAGTACCTATCCCCCCATGTTGCTGCGTGTTTGCGCTTGTGCGCATCTTGGAGGAGTTATAAAAAAAAAAATCTGTGCCCTGTACCTATCAGTCTAGTTCCGCTCACTTCTGCCGATGCACATCGGAATCACTGTCACGAGGCACACATCCTCCCACAACAGCTGTCCTTTACTTGTGGGAAAATTCCCTAGCGTGTGCCCTGTGAGCAACGATCACAGAAGCGGGAAACCTCGCGATCATCCCTCCTCCCTCTCGAAAGGGCTGAAGGTGTAGATGAGCCCAGAGTTAACTGACAGGAATGTTTCAACTGATGGTTGATCTTTTGTTTGAACTAGAATTTAATTTTAGCATCTTGGATGATGACCGAGGCATAACCTGAAAGAAGACTAGTCAACAATCTCTCTAGCTGTAAATGTTTTGTTCTTTGAGGGCCTTTTTCTAGACAACTCTGTTGCCTTCCAAATTTTGCCTGAAAGAAAACACACATTAGCTTACTCAAGGTCCTGGTAGCCTACAGCAGGGGTGAGCAACCTGCAGCCCCAGCAATGTGGCCCCTCTCACCCCTGAAATTCAGGAGGAACCCCCCCAGAGTTTTTTTTTAATTGTTTCATACCAAATGGCATCCACAATAGCTGCAGAGCACCAGAAGAATCAAAATTAGCCCATTCACAAGTTAAGTTTTGGACCATTTTATGTTCTATAGCAGCTCCAGATGCCATTTTGTTTTTATTTATGTTTTATTTCCCCCCATTTTCAGATCTCTTGGAGTTGCCCATCCCTGGTCTACATACATTGTTGGAATTGGGTACAGTTTTTTTTAAAAAATCCGCAGCTTTTAAATGAGCAAAGAGGTTGGTTTGTTTAGCCCTTGGGACTGTGGTAATAGGATGGAAATGCTTCTAATCCTTTGGGAAATCTCAGGAGATGGGAATAAAGTTTCTAGTGACAAGGTGGGGGTGGGGGAGAACCAGTGCCCTGCATAACCCCCTTTTTTGCTCTTCTTGAACAGAAGTAGGATCAATCAAATGTGTCAAATTTAGCTCTGTTTGCCCAGAGTCAGAGGACACCGTTTTTCTTTTGTGCAGAAATGTGGCATTTTTTTCTTTCTTTAAAAGTGAAGAGTACACACAGATTTGCTTGCATATTATGGGGTGTTTCCCCCCTTTTTTTTAAAGATAGCCATGCTTGTTCATGGGGGGAACTCCAATAGGGAGATCTTTAGGGCCCTTCCTGCAAGGCAGGGGGCACATAGCATAGTTGTGGTGTGAAGAGAAAAGCAGAACAGGACAGATACAGCACAAACTGGGATTTAACAAACTGGTAAGTCATGGGCTGGGTTTGGACGACACAATAGTCAATGGTTGCTTAAATAGTTAATAGTTGACTATTGTGTCATTCAAACACGCCCTTCTATGAAGCCAGGCACATTAACAAGAGAAACCTATTGAGCTTGTTCTAATCCAACATGGCCGACTGCATTGGGCCATTGTTTCATAAGAGCATTAGAGATAGGAATAGGGTGGCTCTTAGGGCAGATTCCCCACTACAAGTTCATTACTCCATTTAACATGAAGCAATGATAGACACATGAGATTAAACACACCAGACAGAGTTTCATATCCCCAGGAGGTCCTCAAATACTTCTCAATAGAGCCAGTTCACACATTCAGCTGTGAGCTTTCCCTTGCCAAGGTGTTCAGTATCAGGCCCAAGTTCTAAGACCGAGCTTCAGTATTGTTAAGTAACACTTAATGCATTAAAAATAAATTTTGTACATGCTACATCTGTTCTTAATGTAGAGTTTAATGCCTCAAAGAAAACAATACTATTTGTTTGCTTGCTTTCTCAGCCAAGAAATACGTTAATATACAGCCATTTAAAAAGCTACCTCAAAACATTAGGATTGTCAGTTTAGTCAACAATCCAATTGCGTACAATAAGTCTCCATAAATTATATTACCTGCTAGCAATGGGAAAGTCAACAAGAGTTTTAAAAGACAGATATTATGTACACCATTATTTTTATCTGATTTCTAAGTACCTCCACTACACAGAGGCAGCGAAACAAAAATAAAGATTGAAAATTAATTTATAAAGATAAAACTCAAAATAAGAGATCTATTTTCATGCTGGGGATTTATTGGACATGAAAGGGCACCTTCTGTTATGTGAATATGCACAGAGATACTACTCTAACAATGTCTGGAGATGCTTAATTAATGGGAAAATCACTGTTATCCTCAATACCGCACTTCTGTGCTAAATTACCCTACCCCACTCCCATTTATGGGTCATAAGTTAGGATAAACACTCGTCTTTGGAGTGTGTGGCACAAAATCAGAAAGCCACAAACTTTGTTGCACCCATAAAGTGCTTAGGACATAAAAGTTTGGGGAGAGGGGCACTAACTGCTGTGCTATAAAGTATGTTATTACCGTCTTTGTAATAGGTGGAGATGTTTTTTTATTATAGGTAAATTTGATAAATTAAGTTGCAGAACTTCAGGTGGATGCAGAGGAAGTGAACCAAGGAAGGATCACTGTTTCTTGTTGATTTGGGTATGGTTAAATGATTTATAGTGCAATGTCTACTCAGCAGTAAGCCCCATCAAGTTCAATGGGGCTTATCCCAAGGTAGATGGGTATAGGACTGCAGCCTCAGTAAAATTTTATATTCACTAACTATAAAGGGGTGAATGGCTGACCAAGGCTTGGACAAATTGGTGGATGTAGCTATATTGGAGATGGGGTATACTGAGAACTCTTGCCCTTGGACATGCACTCTTGCTGGGCAACATTGCAGGGCAATTTGTGGCTGGTGAAATGCACATCTGGAACGAGCTCTCTGATTGGAGCCAGGCACATTACTTTCTAGGTCAGGCAAGGTGGGCAACTTATGGCCCTCCAGATGTTTTGCCCTACATTGGTGAGGCTGGCTAGGGCTGATGGGAGTTGTAGGCCAAAACATCTGGAGGTCTACAAGTGGCCCATCCTAGCGTCTAATTGGTCCAGTGGGATATGTGACCAACTCCATGCCAGCCTTGTATATTCATACTTTTTGTGGGCTTTGTGCTTTGTCTTTTGGTTTTGCACAAGCACTAGAACAAAACTGGAATTTAGGGAGATGTGTTGGAGATTAGCTGCCATTTTTCTAGATCACTGTTTGAGATTTATGGAAGGAAAATTATACATACACGTGGATGAGAAGCTGATTGAAATGGAAGATGTGTTTACTCAACCCTTTTATTAAATGAAAGCTCTAATGAAAAGAAAATGCAATTTAATTTTTTTACGGGTACTAAGAAAACAGGTTGCCAAGTGAGGACACATTTGAGATCGGTTTTCTTAACAGAGGCACCCCTCTTCACTGTTGACTTAAGAGACCATAAATGGATATAATAACCCTAGCTTTCACATTAAAACACAGCCCTTTTATTCCATCAATTTAGAAGGAATTGAAATCGGATCAAGCCTATTAAAAAATGAGAATCGCTCTCCCTCTACAGTGTGACCTTTATAGTATGAAATATTATTTCAGCATTTGCCAAGGCTGGGTGAAGAGTTTGAGACAGCTGGATCTGCAGAGTGATTACTTCCCATTAAAAAGAGATGTTAAATCCTATTTCTACTTCCAAGATGTATACATTTAGCCTGCAAGTGGGATATGAAAGTAAATGGAGCACTTAACATTTCTGGAAGCTGGACGGATATCTCTCTCTTTGCCAACTTACATTGTTTAGGTTAAAGAGAACGTGCTTATCAAGTATTTAGTGATATGTTTGGAATTAAGAACATGGAATATATTCAGATGTTTGGTGGGATATGAAGAACCCCATTTTGCTGGGAAATGAGGTGTGTGTTTCTAAGCAGAATCGCTGTGGCACAGTGGCAGCTTTAATTTTCAGTGGCATGCCAGTGGGCGGATGGGGTGGGAGGGCACACAAACAACCTTGGTGGGCCTATAGACTGTATGTTGTCCACCCCTTTTCAAAGCATCAGAATTGGACATCGCAAGAAAGGGGGTATTGTTTGGGAGGAGATTAATGTTAAGCACCAAAAAAATGTAGACGAAAAGGGATATGGGATACACTGTTGCAATGGAGGTGGCTTGCTTGTAGGCTAATAGTCTAATGGATTGCCTTGTTAGGAAGTTTCTTGAGGTAGGTTTATTATGTTCAGTCTTTTCCAAGTATGATGTAATGCAAATCATTTGCTTGAAGAGTTTAGGGTGGTTTTCTCAAATTTGATTTCCTTGGGTAAATGGGGATTGTGCCCCAGTGCAAAGGCTAAACAAAGTTGTGTTCTAGCCCTACAGAATTGACAGATGGAAGCAAAATCAGTTTAATTCAGCATAATTTCAGTGCTTTTCTATATAACTAATGCACTGAAATTATGCTGAATTATATTTTGCTTAGTGATTGATATCTTTTTTGCTATATCTGCCATTATTAAATCATTAACCTGCTGCCCAGTGGAGCTTTTCAGAGTTGTCCAAGGGCTTTTATATGCCGGTCCCAAGGACATGGTAAAACCATCTGAGGCCCACTGTAATATATTTGCTAGGCACTTCCAGAATAAAATCTTTGGCATCCACCAGGACTTAGACTCTAGCATTATAGCAGGTGAATCAAGTGAGGTATCCAGAGCACAGGCTTGTCCTGTCTTCGTGGATGAGTTTCAGTTGGTACAGCTCCAGGACATTGACAAGGTGCTTGGACAGGTTCGTGCAACCACCTCCGTATTGGATCCTTGCCCCTCTTGGCTAATAAAAGCTAGCAGGGATGGAACATCTGGCTGGGCCAGAGAAGAAATTAATGCCTCTTTGCAAGAGGGAGTGGTCTCGGGCCGCCTGAAAGAGGCAGTAGTGAGACCACTCCTGAAGAAATCTTTCCTGGACCCTGAAAATTTTAATAACTACAGGCCAGTAGCAAATGTTCCATTCCTAGGCAAGGTCCTTGAGTGGGTGGTTGCGAGCCAGCTCCAGGCACTCTTGGATAAGACCAATTATCTGGATCCATTTCAGTCGGGTTTCAGGCTTGGCTTTGGTACGGAAACAGCCTTGGTCGCCCTGTATGATGACCTATGTCAGGAGAAAGACGGGGACTCTGTTGATTCTCCTTGATCTCTCAGCGGCTTTCGGTACCACCGACCATGGTATCCTTTTGGGACGATTGGCTGAGTTGGGAGTGAAGGCACCGCATTGCAGTGGTTCCGCTCCTACTTGGCAGGTCGGTTCCAGAAGGTGGTGCTTGGGGAACATTGCTCGACCCCGTGAAATCTCCACTATGGGTTTCCTCAGGGTCAGTCTTGTCCCCCATGCTGTTCAACGTCTACATGAAACTGTGGAATGCGGTCATCTGGAGTTTTGGGGTGCGTTGTTGTCAGTATGCTGATAACATGCAGCTCTACTTCTCCTGTTCATCTTCATCAGGTGAGACTGTGGATGTGCTGAACCAGTGCCTGGCTGCAACAATGGAGTGGATGAGGGCTAATAAACTGAAACTCAATCCAGACAAAACTGAGACGCTGTTAGTGGGTGGTTCTGCTGACCGGATGGAGGGTCTTCAACCTGTTCTGGATGGGGTTGCACTCCCCCTGAAGGAGCAGGTTCGTAGCTTGGGGGTTCTCCTAGAACCATCTCTGTCACTTGAGGCTCAGGTGGCCTCGGTGGCACGGAGTGCCTTCTACCAACTTCGGTTGATGGCCCAGCTACGCCCCTATCTGGACAGTGATAACCTGGCTTCAGTTTTCTATGCTCTGGTAACCTCCAAGTTAGATTACTGCAATGCGCTCTACGTGGGATTGCCTTTGAAGATGGTTCGGAAGCTGCAGCTTGTGCAAAATGCAGCAGCCAGATTGATAACAGGGACAAGAAGGTTTGCACATATAAGACCTACCCTGGCCTGCCTGCATTGGCTGCCTATATGTTTCTGAGCCTGATTCAAGGTGCTGGTTTTAACTTATAAAGCCTTACACGGCATGGGACCACAATACCTGATGGAACGCCTCTCCCGACATGAACCTACCCGTACACTAAGTTCAATATCTAAGGTTCTCCTCCAAGTGCCTACTCCAAGGGAAGCTCGGAGGTCGGCAACAAGGGAGAGGGCCCTCTCTGTGGTGGCCCCCAAATTGTGGAACGATCTCCCCGATGAGGCCCACCTGACACCAACATTGTTATCTTTTTGGCGCCAGGTCAAGACTTTCCTCTTCTCTCAGGCATTTAGCAATATCTGATGAGCCTGGGTCTCTTTTTGTTTTTTAGGCTTATAGCTTTTTAAGTTATTATAGTGGTTTTAAATGTATTTGTATATTATATGTTTTTGCAGTTTAAATTTTTGTATATTGTTTTTAAATGTTTTAATCTTATGTAAACTGCCCAGGGAGGTATGGCTATGGGGCAGTATACAAATGCAATAAATAAATAATAAATAAATAATAGCAATGAAAGAAGAGTTCCCAAGCACATACTGATGTAGTTAAAAAAGAAAACAAATGTGTTGAGCTAAATGTGATCTGTAACAACTATGACAGAGATACATAAAATATGGTGTGTGGATTTTGTGTCCTGGTACACCAACTAATCATAAATAAGGATAATAATCTTTTAATTAAAGGAGTATTATATATTGGATCTATATGAGGTATTCATTCAATCATGAGCACAAATGGGCTGCATGTACCAGCATTCAGCTTGTTCATAATAAGCCAGGATTCTCCAGAATTCTGACATACTATTGTGTGCAAATGCATCCAATATCTGTGAAATGCTTTGAACGTTCTAGAACACCATGCAATTGACAATTTATTAGTAAAATGGCATTTCTTTTCTTTTCTTTTTTGTTTATTTTTTGCAGTGATCTTCCATTTAGGACATAGCTTCTTCAGTCCATATTTTACTCAAACTTTCCGCTTCTTTTCTATATGTAAAACTATAAGGGTGTTATAAATGTTACTAATGTCCAAGCAAAGTTACATTGTTTTACTGTCTTAGTTCCTGGAGATGTAACCCCTATGGAGTAGATGGTTTAGTCCCTTGGGCCTCACTCAGAGGGAGGGCTAAGAGAAGAAACTAGGGATGTGCACGCCCGAAAATATCATATTTTATCGTTATCAGAATTTCTGACCAAAACAATATCGTAGGTTAATCGTATCGTCTTCACAATATTTATCGGAAATCCGATATTTAATTTGCAGCCCCATTGTGCCCTATAGAGCTGATATTTTTTAGAAAAAATGCTACAACTTCTGTATTTTCAAAGTTAGAGGCTTGAAACTTGGTCGCAGTGCTTATGGGGTATGCCTAAGTATGTGTATGAAATTTGAGATCAATCCATCCAACCCTCGATTTTATATGAATTTATTAAAGAACGTTTAAGTTCTGACAGGTCAGAATGACAGCTCGCCACGTGCGTTCATTCAGACCTGTCAAAAAGTTGCAGGATCTTTAAAAAACTCATATAAAATACAGGGGTGGAGGGATCGATCTCAAATTTCATACACCTACTTAGGCATACCCCATAAGCACTGCGACCAAGTTTCAAGCCTCTAACTTTTAAAATACAGCAGTTATAGGTTTATTTATATGGCAGTCTGATAATCTGACATAATCGGGCTGAAAATTTTCGGATCGGATATTTATCGGAGGTTTTTCTATGTATCGTTATCATTAATCGGATGTCCGATAACGACCTTTTTGTATCGTTATTGGACATTTTAACGATACAATACACATCCCTAGAAGAAACAACTAAAAGAGAGACTCAGTGGCTGGGTTCGGACGACACGATAAGCAACGGGCGTGGAGGTAAAGAGTCAATTGTCCGTTGCGTTGCTTATCGTGTCTTGTGAGGGGGACAAACAACTCACGGTACACTATTTTTTCCATTTAACCCACGGAGAAAAACAACGGGCTGCTCCATTGCTTATCTGGACACCCCTTGATTAAAATGTGTGGCGGCCTCCGTTGCGTGTTGTGTGCATTATTTCCATTGGCCATAGAGTTCTCTGGCAGGAGCGGCTGCTCCTGTACAGCCAGCAGAACTTGCAATAGAGCCAGGAGGACTGGGAGAGTAGCACCAGCTGCCTGGAAGGATGACAGGACTTTCAGCCACATGATGGGGGACAGGACAACATGTTGTGTGTGGAGTACCAACAATATTTATTTATTTATTTATTATTTATTATTGCATTTGTATACCACCCAATAGCCAAAGCTCTCTGGGTGGTTTACAAAAATTAAAACCATGAAACCCATTCAAAATACAAAACAAACAACAGTATAAAAACATAATATAAAATACAGTATAAAAGCACAACCAGGATAAAACCGAGCAGCCATGTAGAAATTAATACAGATTTAAAATACAAAGTTAAACAGCAAAGTTAAAAATTAAGCTGATGAACTGTTAAAATACTGAGAAAATAAAAAGGTCTTCTTCACCTGGCATCTAAAAGAGTATAATGTAGGTGCCAGGCAAACCTCTTTAGGGAGCTCATTCCACAGCTGGGGTGCCACAGCAGAGAAGGCCCTCTTCCTGGTAGCCACCTACCTAACTCCCTTTGGCAGGGGCTCATGGAGAAGGACCCCTGAGGATAATCTTAGGGTCTGGGCAGGTACATATGGGAGGAGGCATTCCTTCAGATAACCTGGCCCCAAGCCGTTTAGAGCTTTGAATGTTAATACCAGCACTTTGAATCAAGCCTGGACCTGGACACACGATAAGTTGCCTATCCCCCCTCCCTCCGTTGCCTAAAGTGTAGTCCGAACTCAGCCGGCTTGTTCTGCTGAAAGCTGAATGTTAGAGGATTGCTGTATAATTATGGGCTCTTATTACCTTGTATAAGGTAAATTGGACGGTTATTGCATACATTAAAATTCCAACAGGATGGGGAATAATTTTTGCATCCTTGATATTTATCAGAACTATTTTATTATTGCAAGGCTAATATGCTGAACAACAATGTTGAGTTACAAATTGAGGAGTGCCTTGTGAATTAAAGTTAAAAAAACTGAGACTGGGCTACAAGCAAGAGATCTATATTTTTTGTTTGGCTATAGAAGGGAGTAATTGTGGCATGTTTCTGTAATTTGATGTTTGCTAAAGACATATTTTGTTCAAGTTATATTTTTTACAAGTTTATTCTAATTAAGCCCCATAGGACCCACACAAGTAGAAGTTATAGAGGCAAGATGTACTAAATAAGAAACATACAAACCCTGGATCCTATTAACCCATAGTAGGGAGAGGTTCCAAAAAAGCAATGAGTCTGAAGGGTTTGTGCTGCCTCTTGTGCAGTATATGCAAAACCAGATAATATATTGCTTCCGTGTAGCAGGCTCCTCTCCAGCTGTGGCCTCCCACCTTCATACTATCATTTATCAAGCTTATTGGAGCTCCTATAGTCCCTGTTAATAGTAGAATCCCTTCTTAATTAGCTGAGTCAGAGTGTATCATTGGTTTATTTTTAATTTTACTTTGGCCATATGGCTGGTTTGCCTTTTTTTCCCTTTTTTTCCCTTTTTTAAAAAATTTACTATAATGATTTCCATAAGAATAATACAAGAACAAACAACCAAAGAAGGCAGTATACGGATTATTAATGATTGATAAGAGACAGACCCCATCTTTTGAAAAGAATCCTGCCACATTGTTCCATGTATATTTAGTGGTTTTCTTTTGATGGTTTCGTTCCTGATGTAGACCATAAAACTATATCAGGCACTATGCATTTTTTTTTATCAGAGAGGAAAGAGATTCTGCAGCCCAGTAGGTTCTGGGTGACTTGTTACCCACAGCAACAAGCTTACCCTGCCCAGGATAAGCTGCATCAACTCCCACTGCAGCTTGAATATTCACAATGGTGAGTGGCACGCACCACAACCCCTGTGGCTTATTTAAGCCACAGTAGGCACAATCGCTTGTGCAAACTGGATCACTATGTTGAGAAGACATGTAAATGGCATGCTGCTCTTCTGCCTTATTTCATTCCTTGAACAGAGGCCAACCTGAAATCTACTGTAGCTGGTTTGGACTACTTAGCAAATCCTATTATGCCTGAAGCGTCTTTAATACAATGTATATAAAACTTATTTCAGTTGAGTCTGTTTTTAGCCCTGTTTAAGACTATTGCAGACACATGGCTTACCCATCATTTACAACTATACCCAGGGCATGGGGAGTCTTGTCCTTTTAACAGTTCAGGCATTTAAGTTCATTAAAAGTTATTTGTGAATTGCAATGAAGGCCGTGGGTCTTCTTTACCAAGAAGAGGTGAAAATTATTCTTCTTGCTAATTTTATTTATTTATATTTATTTATTTATTACATTTGTATACCGCCCCATAGCCAAAGCTCTCTGGGCGGTTTACATAGGATTGAAAACAATTAAAAACAATATACAAAAATTAAAACAGCAAAAACATACAACATACACACAATCTATACATTTAAAAACCACATCAACACTTCAAAAACTACAAAAACAAAGCAAAACAAAACAAACCCAGGCTCCTCAGATATTGCCATATTCCTAAATATGTGACTTGTATTTCAAGCAATGGAGCATGAAGTATAAAGTGCTTATTGTACCTGAATTTTCAAAGACATCGAGCATTGAAGAGAAAATTCTTGCACAGTTGAAAGGCAAGGTGGTGGACTGTATGTCCGCTAAGCATAGATAGAATGGTAACCATGCCACCTGACCACTGGAAGTCCTCCCCAGACCCCACTTTGGCTTCTGAAGTTTTAGTAGAGATTACCCGCACATTTTTTCAAGACACACACACCTCCACATCTGTGAGGGATAGCAACTTTCTTTAAGAACAACAACCCAAATTTTCTGATGACAAATTTGCATCAAATACTAAGTTCTATACTTGCATAAGAAACTTGTGGGAAAGGAGTATATTATATTCGGCAGTGTATAAATCCCACAAATAAATACATGGCTCTTTAAAACAAATTGTATGAGAGAGTCCTTTGGGTAACATCCAACGTTAGCGGATTTCTGCTTGCCTTCACAGGGATCATACAACTCCCCTGTTAAAACAGCTCCACTGGCTTCCAGTCTGTTTCCGGGCACAATTCAAAGTGCTGGTTATGAGCTATAAAGCTCTATATGGCTTGGGTCCAGGTTATCTAAAAACCTGTATTCTCCCTTACGAGCCTGCCCGTGCTTTGAGATCTTCAGGGGAAGCCCTTCTCTCAATTCCACCACCATCACAGGCATGCCTGGTGGGAATGCAGAAGAGGGCCTTCTCAGTGGCTGCTCCAGTGCTCTGGAACTCCCTTCCCAGGGAAGCTAAACTGGCTCCCTCAATGATGTGTTTCCGGAGGCACGCAAAAACTTTCTTATTCCGGAAGGCCTTTGGTGAATAATGTGGACCCCCATCTATGTTTTAAGACTTTTAATTTTCATATATATTTTAAATGTTGAAATGTTTTAATATTGAAACCTATTTAATTATATTTTTAACTTTTGTTCTTATTTATAGCTTTTAACTGTATGTGTTTTAATTTTGTAAAGCTGCCTTGAGACCCAGCATTGGGCAAAAGGCGGGATATAAATAAAGATGATAATGATGATGATGATAATAATAATAATAATTCTCCCACCACTGCAGCCCCTGTACCACTTATAGCTGCGACAGAGGCCATGTCTACACCAGCCTTTCATCCTGGGGCCATCCCTAGGTTGTCCCTGTGTGTCCATGTGATGCACAGGGGATCCCAGGATCAACTGGGGACGACCTAGGGACAACCCTGGGATAATGGAAACCAAGGTTATCCCGATTTTTCCGCGGTCCCAGGACCATCCTGAGGACTGCCGTTGTGTGCCGTGTGCTCCTAGGTCCTAAAATGGGAGTGGCTCCATGCCCATGAGAATGACCCCGCCCCCCGTAATTTCACCATTCCTGGAATGGCAGGCGGTGGACGCAGGTTTTGGTGTTTTGTTTTACCTTTTTCCATGCACGGCTGCGTGGCTCCTCTTTCCTTCCAGGACGTCGCACAGCCATCTAGACACTGGGGGAGGATTGTGGAATCAGGTTATTATTATTATTATTATTATTATTATTATTATTATATTTATTTCTATTCCGCCTTTTTCCCAATAATGGGACTCAAGGCGGCTTACAAATTAAAACATGTACAGTTAAAACAAATAGCGAAATACAAAAATTTAAAATATAATTAAACATAGTACAATTGTAAAAAATTTAAAACATTTTAAATACACATAATTAAAAATCCAAACTATAAGCAGTACATCCACAAAGGTCTGAATTACTCCCCAAAGGCCTGCTGAAACAGAAAAGTTTTAGCCTGCCTCCGAAAGCACACCAAGGAGGGAGCCAGTCTAGCTTCCCTGGGAAGGGAGTTCCAGAGCCCCGGAGCAGCCACCAAGAAGGCCCTCTCCCTCGTTCCCCCCCCCCCAGGCATGCCTGTGATGGTGGTGGGACGGATAGAAGGGCCTCCCCCGAGGACCTCAGGGGACGGGCAGGCTCATAAGGGAAAATACGGTCTTTCAGATATCCTGGACCCAAGCCATATAGGGCTAATTGTGCCTGGAAACAGACTGGAAGCCAGTGGAGCTGTTTTAACAGGGGAGTTGTATGCTCCCTGTAACCATCCCCAGTCAACAATCTGGCTGTGGCTCTTTAAACCAGCTGAAGTTTCCGAACACTCTTCAAAGGCAGCCCCATGTAGAGAGCATTACAGTAATCCAAACGGGATGTAACTAAGGCGTGTGTCACCGTGGCCAGGTCCAACATCTCAAGGAACGGGCACAGCTGGCACACAAGCTTTAACTGTGCAAATGCACTCCTGGCCACTGCTGAAACCTGGGCATCCAGGCTCTGGGCTGAATCCAGGAGTACACCCAAGCTGCGAACCTGTGTCTTCAGGGGGAGTGCGACCCCATCCAGCACAAGCTGAATCCCTATTCCCTGATCTGCCTTTTGACTGACCAGGGCACCTCTGTCTTGTCTGGATTAAGCTTCAATTTATTTGCCCTCATCCAGTCCATTGCTGCTGACAGACACTGATTTAGGACCAAAACAGCTTCCTTGGAATCAGGTGGAAAGGAGAAGTGTACTTGTGGCACCACACCCCAAAACTCCAGACAACCTCTCCCAACGGTTTCATGTATATGTTAAATAGCATGGGGGATAAAATGGAACCCTGAGGGACTCCACAGGCCAGTGGCCAAGGAGTCGAACAGAAGTCCCCCTGCACCACTTTCTGGGTCCGCCCCTCCAGGAAGGAATGGAGCCACTGTAAAACAGTGCCTCCAAGACCCATCCCGGTGAGGCAGCCCAGAAGGATACCATGGTCGATGGTATCGAACGCCGCTGAGAGGTCCAGCAGAACTAACAGGGACACACTCCCCCATCCAGTTCCCAACGTAGGTCACCTACCAAGGCGACCAAATCTATTTCTGTCCCATAACCAGGTCTGAAGCCAGATTGAAATGGATCTAGATAATCCGGCTCATCCAGGAGTCCCCGGAGTTGGGAGGCCACCATGCGCTCCAATACCTTGCCCAGAAATGGGATATTGGAGACTGGCCGGTAATTGTCTAATACATTGGGGTTCAAGGAGGGCGTTTTCAACATAGGTCGTACTACTGCCTCCTTCAGACAGGGTGGGACCCTGCCTTGACAGAGGGAGGCATTAACCACTCCGCTCACCCACTCGGCCAGTCCCCCTCTAGCTGTTTTTATGAGCCAGGAAGGGCAAGGATCTAGCATACATGTGGTGGCTCTTACCTCTCCAAGGATCCTGTCCGCATCATCAGACTGTACAAATTGAAAAGTATCCAATAACTCTGGGCAAGCAGGTGCCAAAGTTACATCCACTGGGTCTGTATCAACTATAGCATCCAAGATAGAGTGGATCCAAGCGATTTTGTCTGCAAAGTGCTGGGCAAACTGGTCACAGCGGGCTGCTGACACGTCTGAATTCTCTTCTTGCGGGCCAGTATGTAAAAGGCCCCTGACCACCCAAAACAGCTCCGCTGGATGGCTCTTTGCAGACGCAATAGTGGCAGGAAAAAAAATTGTAAGTCCACAATCCTCCCCCCTCTCTCCTTCCCTCCCTCTACACCCTTAGGTGTAGATGAGCCCCGACAGTCCACAAAACTTCCAGAGCAGATTTGGGGGATACCCAAGGGTTTGTAAGTAGAAGGGGACTCTATTCCATCAGTGGTGTCCATGCCACTGGGCAGATAGACAACGTGGATGTGATCCTTTGTCTTTCTCTTTGATATGAAGTAGGGAACTAGCTTCTCTGATAGGGCATCTACAGACAGCTAGATTGCATTCATGTGGATCTGCAAGGGGACAAACTAGCACCTCATCCTTATGATTGCTGTTGGACCCTAACAATGTATAGTGATATTCTTGCCATGTATCCCAAGCCTACATTTAGGCAAACCTTTGTGGTGGCAGGGTGGTGGCTATATGTTACCTTGGGTGCCTCTACAAGAGGCATTTAAAGCTCTTTCAAGGCGCATTAAAAAAATTACCTCTACAAGAACGGAGCGCAAATCGGGCGTAGAGGCACGTTATCTACCCGATTATGCGCATTATCGAATGCGCGTTAAAACGCGAGTTTTATTTTGCTCCGTCCGTTAAAGCGCATTTTGACTGTGTGAATAAGCGCTTATGCGTATTAACTACTTGTAAAGCACATTTTGGACATCTGTTAATGCGCTTCGCCGCCTCTCGTGCAGAGGGATTAGGCGTAAATGCCCTTCTGCGATTATGCGCATAATCGTCTAACCAGGCGCAAAAGCGAATCCTTGTAGAGGGGACCCTTCACCAAGTATTCCTAGATCACTTCCCTCATTAAAGATTATTCCCATATCCTCCCCTTTCAGCTGGAGTGCTTGTTTGCATGTGACGTTCTTGCACTAACCCTTGCCCTGTTCCTGAATCGCAGTACTTTTCTCCAGTGCAAGGTCTCTCCCTCATCCTGCAATGGACTTCCTAGAAGGCTCTAAATCCCCATTACAGTTGCATTTCACAAAGGTGCAATATCTGTCTCTGTGTCAGCATCTGACCTCCAGGGGAAACTTGGCTTCATTTGTCTACCTAAACTGTTACTCATGCCATATTCCACCTTTCACTCCTATCATGAAGGCAGTGCAGGAAAGCACCCCAATGATGCAGCTGCAATTAAAAATGGTGTCCATTATTTAAATACAGTGCGCTGCTATACCCAAAGAGGGCACAGGATGAAAGGATAATATTCTGAATGCCAGTATTTTAGCAATCTCTCCCCAGAGTGCCACATGGGAACAAAATGTGTGTAAACTTCCTGCTTCCTTAGAATATGCAGCATGCAGATAGCATGTCCACTTCCTGCTTCTCCAGTCTAAATTCTGAAAGTTATACTTTTTCTTTTTTTAAAGTCAACTGTATATTGCCATCTGTTACAATAATTATTTTCTTCCTAAAGAGTTCATTCTTGGGACAATAGCATAGCAGGAGTGTCTGAGGGAAAAGAGATTCTTTCTGAAAATTGCTTTCTGCCCAGGGAGCCTCCTTGTGAGTTTAGGCTTGTAGACCTCTCTACAAACAATAGTTTGCTTTTGCTTTTGGAACAGTGCTGGAAAGTTTAGGAATTACTGCTGTGATGGTTATAGACAAACTACTTCATTTCATGCTGTTTCATTGTGCTAAGAAAGCAAAAAGGGGAAAAAAATCTTCTTTATGGCTACCTTTTCCACAATTGCTGAATTATCCAGAGTTTCTACTTCTTCTGTGTTGCTGGTAGATATGCCAAGCCAACATTAAAAAATAAAAGAACGCTTTGTGGGAGATAGAGATCCAGTGAGAATAGAGGTGATTTGTTTTCTTCAAATTCTTTAACGCAGGGGTTCCCCATCCCTTCTTTAACTTTTCTGAACTGCTAAGAATTGACAGCATGTTTGTCATTGGTTAAGCATGCATTTGATTCTTGAAAACTACTGATAATACTGGACCTTTTTCAGATACTGACTTGCCATGTTGCCTTGGGCAAGTCACTTTTTTCTCAGACTTAGTTCCTATTTGTTTATGAAATAATAAATACTTTATCTCCAGGATGTTTGAAGGGAAAGCATATAAAGATTAGAGGAAGCAGAATTTGGTTGCAAAGGCATTGTGTTTTTTTTAAAAAAAACATAGTTTACTTTTAGATTCTCATATCTGCAGTAGGTACTAATCCCTGCCTTTATACTTCTATATGGTTACTCTTTCTCTGTAGATTCAACCAAGTATAATTAGGATTGGAATCTTATTCACCTGAAAACCAGTCATTTTAAATTTAGACCCTTTCTACACCATGATTTTTTCACAGGGTCGCACAGGGGATCCTGGGGGCAACCGGGGATGACCCCGGGAAAACTCCGGGATAGCGGAAACTGGGAATATCCTGGTTTTCCTGGCATCCTGGGACATAAAATGGTCACGGAGCTATGCAGGGTGGCTCCGTGCCAGTGGGGGGGGGGGAGCAATTCTGTCATCCCCAGGATGGGGGGACACGGGGGTTTCCCCTTACCTTTTCCGCTATGCTCCCTGCTCCTTTAATTTTTTTTTTTAAAAAAATGGCACCCGCAACAAGCGTGACGTCCCTGTTCCCTTCCAGGATGTCGCACTTCCTGTTCGAACGGCCAGGGAAGATCGCGGAAGCCACGATCCTCCCCCCTCCCTCTACACCTTTAGGTAGAAAGGGCCTTAGTGGGATATATTAGTCTGTGTCGACATAATTAGGATCCAAGTGTAAGGGATTGTCTTCCTGAGAGATCGAAAGGAGGATTTCTACTTATATATTCTTACCCGAAAAGAAAGGCTGGGAGGGAGTGTAGCAGTGGGTGGGGAACCAACTGTTCTTGCTTAATGGTATTTTATCATGCTTGCTGTGTTCATTAATAATTCTAGATAGTACCCTGTTACAGGATTTGCCTCCTAGGTAATGTCGTTCTCAAGTGGCTATAAATATACATAAAAGCAGAAAAACAGTTCTTTGAAGAATGGTATTAGATGTAGTATATATATAGTTAATTGTTATGAGTGTGTTACTCCTTCTTCTTTTTTGTTTGTTTGTTTTGCTTTTCTTGGAAATAGTTTTCAGTGCATATAGAAGCCTGGTTAGCTGACGCATACCATTTGGCATGAAGTGAACGGTGCTGGAGGCATGAAGCATCTTCCCACACCCACATAGCATAAATAGGCAGATAAGTTGATCTGCTTCTCTCCTAACTTGCATGTGGTAAAAGTAATCTACAGTGTCCTACTTAAAAATGTTGGCCAGCAGTATCCCTTTTTATTTCATTTCATTTTCTAACCTATCCAATGCCTAGGTTTGGATCTTCAAAAGACAGACATTGCACTTTTGTGAAATCGTGGAGTTTTACAAAATCATTAACAGCATGGAAAGAGTAGGTAGAGAGATTTTTATCCCTCTCTCATAATTCTAGAACCTGGGGGTTACCCAGTAAAACATGCTTGGCAGTAGGTTCATGACAGTTGTAAGTATTTCGTCACACAACACATAATTAACTTATGGAATTCACTAATGCAAGATTTGCTAATGGTTACTGGCTTAAATGGGCATTAGATGCATCCCTGGAGGATAGGTCTATCAGTGCCTCTGCCTTAGTCTCATACACACAGATACCAATGTCTACCTGGCTTTGTTTCTCAAAGCTGATTCACACACTTTTCCCAATAGAATTTAATACTTGTGTCAATTAAAGCTTGTGCAATGTAATGTCAGAATAGCCATGTTAAGTATACTGAGTTAAGATGGGTATATTAGGAAGGAGATGTCAGCTGGCTTCCTGACATTACTGGTTTGAGGACTGAAGTCATTGCAGCTCTTTCTGACAATAGATAGGCTTAGTGTAATAATCTTTTACAACCAAGCCAAACATGAAGCTTCCTGAGATAACTGGTTGTTGTTGGTTTTTTACAGGAAGCTGTTTCTTTTAGCATATGTTGGATGCTGGGCTCATTTCCCCAACTGAAATAGAGGAGAAATGTGAGCCCAAAGCCCTGCAAACTGATTCCTACAGTACCATTTTATCTCTTCTGCATATCTATTCATGTATCTCGTTTTCTTTACCTTTTAGATTAAAAGGTGTTCCAGGCATACGTGCACACACATTGTAGTAACAGGGACAATTGCTCAGTTGTGAGAGGTCATGAGAACCACTCTTCTCATTGTTACTGCATACCTTTATTATTCAGAAGCCAGGTGACATCAATAGAAAGTAATGGTTGAGTTGCTCCAATATTGGTCTGCTCCTGGATATCGAAAATGTACTGTGATATCGAAAATGTACTGTGTTACAGATCCTGGTAAGCAATTGAATAATTTTCTTGGCTTTCCAGTGGTTGTTTCTCAGTACTAATTCACACAATTCCCCCATAAAGTTTTAATATTTGTGTCATTTAAAACATGCATATTGTAATGTCAGAATAGGCATGCAAATGTCTATGGAAGGAGACCTTTATTTGCTTACTGACAACCAGTACAAGGACAAGTATTGACTTGCAGTCCTTGAGTAGCACCCTGCTTATCTGAGCAAAGAAGACTATAAGAAGTGCACAAAAATGTGTTAATCTATTAAAAGAACCAGAGTCCTAATACATTTTATATTATATAACATACTTTAGGGGAATATTTTATTTTATGCCAGATGTAGGTATGCTGGAGGGTGGGGAAAGACATTCAGCCAGGCTTAACTGCATTAGATTTATGGGATCTGTTCAGACAACATGCTAAGCCATGGTTAGGCCACTAACTCTTTTGCAGCAAATAGTGAGTGTGTTTAAACCGTGGTTATGTAGCCACCATGGTTAGCAATTGTTTACATGACACGCTAAGTCATGATTCACATTACATACTAAGTCATAATGTTTAGCTCAAAATGCTTAACCACTATGGCTTAGTGTATTGTCTGAACAGAGTCAAGCAGACCACCTTAACTCATCACCTGCTCATTTGAGACAGAGTGGGGCAGAGTCTGGTTCTATCAGATTTCCTAATCTCAAATGTTAATCTGGCCTTGGAAAGTGAAGTTCACATGGTGGAATCTATGATAAACTCTAATCATGCTCCTTGGGGCTCTTAACTTTGTATGGTTGCCATCTCTTGTCCATAGGTTGGCTGAGATGTTCCTGGCAGTCTTCCACCAAGATCTGAAGGGAGCCACAGTAATGAATGGCATGTTTCCAGCAGTATTTTTAGGCATCATTTTCCAGAAAAAATCATGAAACTCTGACAAAAGTCAATTGAGAATGTGCATTGCATACATCAGTGTACCTCTGCCTGATCAAACTGTGGATAAACTGTGGTTGGGGATTCTGCCTCAGCCAACATCACTAGGAAAACTGATTTGGAGTTGCTACTAATGCAGCGGGTGCTGCCTCTCCTCCATGTTGTGTTCCTGTACCATTGGAATGAAGGTTGGAATAAAGGAACCACATGGGCAGGGAAGGATCTAATGAATGGCTCCATCACATGGCTCCCAAATTGCTAGTTACACTTCAAATGGATAATGTGAAATACTAGTGATAGTCTGTGCCTGTGAAGTAGGTAGGAACACCAAGTTGGTACCCTCTGAGTTTTTTATTCTTGTCCAGCACAATCATAGTACAGGGTCTGGACAATCAATTGCTCTAAGGATGTCTCTACATTAAGGGGAAATCGCATTGCCTTACCCGGGCTTCGGGCTTCCTGTTTCTTTTGCATGATTGTAATGGGCTGCATTACACAGGCAGAGAGGGGTGACCATGTAGTTTGAATTGCTGACCATGTGGTCTGTAATTGAAAACTTCCCCTCCTCTCAGTGCTCATATACTTGAATGGGACAGTGCTCTCTAGTGAGTGCCTTGTAGCACAACTTCAGCTGCACATGTTAGGATATCCCGCAATATTTCAGAAGAATCAGGATATCCAGGGGGTTTTAGAACGAGATTGCCAGGGAAAGGTGTGGGAGATGTCCTGGAGGTTGACAACATCGTGAAATGGGCCAACAAATGCCCATGGAGCGTACAATAAATCGCTCGTGTAGAGACAGCCTAAGAATTATTCAAGCTAAGATATTGGCACACATATTTTTCCCCAAGCTGCTCCTGTTAAATCATCCTGCCTTCCTGTTGTCTTACAAAACCTATGTGACCAGGTTTACCACAGAGACTACAGCTGTGAATGTCCCAAACATTCTGGAGCTTTGGATTCAGGCCAAGCCCAGAAGCGCCACTCCGGCTCTGCTCGTGAGTATAAAAATACTCTTATCTCACCTTTACCCACGGGGATGCTAGAACCAAAGAGCTTCACTGCCTTGAATGGCCGCCCTGCAGGCTACAAGAGTGAAATTAACCACTTGTAGCCATTAACCACTCGTCTTTATGTTTTCCTTAATTTGCTCTTTTCCTCAACAAGGAAAAATGCCACGTATTGTATATGTGGCAATAAACGAGCCAGTTTGAAAAATCCTGACTCTAAGTGAAATGTGTTATATGATGGATTTTGAGGACCAGGTGTTTTTTTTAAAAAAGGATATAGCAGGGGGCAAGAGAAGATACAAAATGGAATAATGCGGTTTCTGAAGTAAGGCGTCTCAAACTTTTTGCTTTATGAAGGAGAGTGACCACTTCCCTTCTGTTTGTACAGACTAATTTAGCATTGTATTTTGTTCTGTGTCACTTTTGATACTGCTGAACTTGGCAGCTAGCCACCCTGGGACAGATGTGCTCTGTGTGACATGTGCATAATTAACATGACAAAGTGAAATTTGAGCCAGGGAATCATACCGAACCTCGACTAAAATGAAGACTGTCTGAACTTATATTTTCTTCCTCCCTCCTGCTAATCAGAACATGATTTGAAGGTCTCTGTTGAACCAAAGCTGAAAGGGCACCGTACCAAAACAAAAAATAAAAATTGAAATAATATTTATTAATTTTATTTATTCATTATATTTCTAGACCACCTGTTCAGAATCAGGATTTCACTAAAATACTGATGTTGTGGTATACTTACCGACTCCAACTTGATCGATTCATGCATGCACAAAAGGAATATCTGGAGAGAGGTTTAATTGTTTTAACTTTATCCAGGTTTCTGCATTCCACCATCTTCTAAGGGTGGGAAATGAGTAGACAGGATGGGGATCTGTTGTTTTAAGGTTGCAGTTCACCATAGAGCAGATTGTGAAGGTAAACGAGCATGATGAAGAAAGGGGGAATGGAAAGCATCTCTGTGAATTAGAGTCCATCAGCAGTGCTGTAATGTCCAGCCAGTCTCTGTGTAGCTGTTGTCCTTTCAACTATTGACTGAATGGTCAGCATGTATTATAACATGTGTTATATTCCCTCACAAGAGAGGTGGTTAGACCTGCAGAGAGGAGCAGCCTCCTTGGTATCCATGCTTTGACGAAAGACCGATGAGAAGATGAGGGAGAGGGAATCTTGCAGCAAGCAGTTGCATGATGTGTAGGTGAACAATAGAAGAGATGTAGCTTCCTTTCTACCCATCATATTACACTTTTTGAACATCGAACTTCAATTCTCCAAATTGTTTGGGACCTAATGGGCAGAGTGACAACAGCAGCCCCTGTCTGTCTGTCAGCAAATATGCTTCCAGAAAAGTCCACTGTATTCACTAATATAAATAATATAATACTTGGGTGTCCAAAGTGGTTTATCTACATTATTTCAATAATCTTTACAATTTACAACCCGCAATGCACGGGTTAATTAATTAATTAATTAACTAACCCATGAATTGCTGCCAAAAGCCGCTATTACAGCCAAACACAGCCTTAGTGTGTGGTGGCTACTTGAAAGTTCACCCATGACAACTCTAACTTCAGTTAACAGATGAATGCAATCTCACTCCCATAATAATCATTAACCACCATTTAGCCAAAGATGGAAATGCTCAACTTGCTACGTGGATGAAGAATACAAGTTAGAGCCTGAACGACAACAGGTTCCTGAATGAACACTAGACAGTGAGTGATAGCATGAAACCATTCTTGGTTCAAGGTAGTGAAATGTCTGAAATAATTCTTCATTCTACCTCTATGTTTAGAATGTTGAAAGCACTGTATTGCTAAAAGTAGTTTTATTTATTTATTAAATTCTTTCTTTCTTTTGGTTTTCTCTTTTATCTCAAAATATTGGTTTCCTGGAGTTTTTAAAATAAGCTTTCTTGGCTCTTAAGAACATAATGATTTCCATGTAAATGTCTACAAAAATCCTTAATTGGATTAAATACGAAATAAAGTTCATAAGCCGCAACCTCAATTACATGTGGCTGCAGAACTAACAAAAGGAATCTCTCTCTCTCTCTAATGAGTTTGTTGTTGAAGTTCAGCCAGCAGTTATTTTTACCTCCTCACATGACAAAAATATTTTCAGTGAATGTGGCCAGCTTACTATTAGGCAGCTATTATAGTTAAAAATGGGGCAAAGTTCTAATGCATTCAGCTTAATAGACATAAGGCCATTTCACGTGCTACATTTCCCCCCCAGCTCAATACTGCAGGTAATCTCCCTGCTCAAATATGGAATAGAATGTGTCATACATACAAAAAATTCTTCATTACTAACCAGTGTAATATGGTTCTCTGATATTCACTTTGATATCCAAATAAAGCAGGGATAGGGAACCACTGGCCTTTGGGCCTACTCCACCCCATAGAGATTCCCCATCCCCACTGAGATAGCAGTGGGGGTGCCATGCGGCCTTGGTTTGATTTGCCCATGCAGAAGGGAGAGCAAACCCTTCTGCCCCTCATCCCTGTTGCTATCTCCAATCTGAGATCAAAGACAGCAGTGGGGTTGGGGGCGGTGTGGCAGGACTTGAACATGCCAGGGATTGCAGCTGCTCTCCCCAGCCCCACCCCACATGTGGACATGTCCCAACTCCCAGGCTACCCCACATCCCCACACTATCTCTGACCCCAGATCAGAAACAGCAGCAGGGGTTCAGGGTGGCATGGGCTTTCTCCATGCTGGGAGCAGGCATAATACCATACAAAGAAAAAAGGAACAAAACAAGAGAAAAAAGATGATGATGTCAGGAGCAGGGGCATGCCCCCTGATGTCATCCGGCCCATGAGTTGGGGAGAATCTCTCCCCCTACCCCAAAACAGTTCTGCACCTCTCCTCTACTAGATGTATTAACACAGAGGCCCAATCTACACCAAGCAGGATACAGCACTATGAAAGCGGAATGAAAGTGGTATATAAAAGGCAGGAGCCATACTACTGCTGTATAGTGGTATTGAAGTGCACTGACAACTGTTGGGGCCCATAGACACATACCATATATCACTTTCATACCACTTTCATAGTGCTATATCTTGCTTGGTGTAGATCTGGCCAAAGTTTTATTTTATTATTCAGCTTAAGCAGCAGCCTTGGTTATGAACTCCTAGCAAAACGGCCATCATTATGACAGCTTGTGTGTGTGTGTGTGTGTGTGTGTGTGGTCTATATATTGCAAATATCCCTGGAGGGTTTAATGTCTTTGCACACAAATCAAATAGCTCAGCTCTTCTGGACCCCTGTCAGAGGCTACCGGATGGAAGACAAGTTTTCCCTTTCTATAACATCGTTCCCAAGGACATTGCTTTCTTTTTTTCCATTCACCTCCATGTGAGAAGGTAATGTGGTGTACCTGGGGGAAAGGACTAGATTATGGAATATTCTGCATACATAGATTTTGCCTGGTACGTGAAAATAGCCTTCTGTTGCTGTGCCTATTGTATGAGTGAGCAATATACAGAACTATATTTGTTTTTCAAGTACATTGTGAATACAAGTGCACAGTAGAACATACCCCATTAACAAGGTACTACTATAAATGCTCAAACATTTTCAGCGTGGAAAACTTCGGCCTTTTAAAATAATAGACGGGATCTGAAATAATGAATTGCACAGCCAGCAAAAAGCCAGCCATTGATGCTGAGCATTTGAAAGAACACATAACTTTATTATGCTGGTGGCTCTGAGTAGAGCTTTCTCTGTGAGAAGATAAGCCACAGCCTCCTTTTGATGCTCCATTATTTATGACATTAATGTGCTGTTTGTGCATTTGCAGTAACCTGATCTCCGTGCCACACATGATGATTGTAGGAAGGTCTGCACCGCCAGACATACTGTGTGAGCATGGCTTCATTTTCAGGCTTATTCCTGCAAGACTCCTCTGGTTCGAGCAAAAGCTCTTTATGAGCTTTTGAAAGCTCACACACTTTAGCTGCTGCTCAGATATGTACTGTGTGTGATTCTCCTGCCCTTTTACCCTACAGCTCCTTAGTTATATAAGTGACTTAAGCAGTGCATTGCATCATTTGGACTTGATCTCTTGTTTCCCCCCCCCCCTCATTCTTGTTGAATATGTACTGTGCATGAATGCAATTAAAATATTGTTTTATGAGAAGGATATTATGCACTTAAAAAAGAATAAGGATAAAAGAGTAGTCTTGTGCATTTCTTGCAACAAAAACAAAGTTTGATGCACTTTACAGAATTGCACCTGAAGTAGGCTTTTACCTACAAAAAGCTCATGCATGCTTCAAATCTCTTCCTTTTAATAAGAATGAGATTCCGGCCACAATTTTATGTATGCTTACTTGGGGAGCAACTCCCAGTGGACCTGTGTGAATTACTTCTGAATAAATGTGATAGGACTGGGCAGTCAGTTTGTAATAACCATCACTATGTACGTGTCTCTGTGAAGGAGAGTGAGAAAAGGTAACTGCACTTCTCTGTTAAAGAAAATAAATTTTATATATGCTAGTGTCAGACATTCCCATTATTTTTAAATAGAAAGATTGCCTTGGATATCCTTATACAATGGGCTTAAGATACTTTCTTTGCATCAGGTTATCTTCCTGGCTTTAACTGAAATTATGCATTAGGTTGTTCTGAGTACATTTCTGCTTCATTGCCTAATAAATTTGTTAATCTGTCATTCTGTAGACTTTTGAAGATGACAGAGTGCTAGTGTAGTACGAGTATTCTGCTATTAGCAGAGTTTAGTGGATGGAGCAAATGTGCATCTTGTTGGTACCGAATTTGTTCCTAAGGGCAGGATGTGGTGTTACAAGACAAACTACAACAGTGGTGAGGACTGGCAGGGGAGCATCAGCAAGCAGGAGGCATGCTTAGCCCTTCCCTGTCCATTGATTTTCCCCTGCAAATGCCCTTCCTGGCCATTATACCAGCTGATTCCCGCAAGCCAAAAATAAGCCCAGCTCATGGAGGGGGAGGGAACTGCCTCAGTTGAGGAAGAGAATTGGTAGGTGTGGGGTTAAGAATGCCTGCTTGCTGATCCTCCCCTATAAGTATCCCCACATTTATGTTATCGATGCAAAAATTAGTATTTCAATGTGCATTTTCCAAACTAATACACCGTTCCACCTTAAGATTTCAGATTTAAAATTACTGTTCTTTTCCAAGAGAGCTGATAACACAGAAATATACTGAACTCTGTATTTGTAAGATTCAGGCCCCCTCTAGAAGAAGTTGGTTTTACGCCTGATTCTCCAAATATGCGCTTTAGCTTACAGTCGAATTTACGCCTAATACCAATATATGAGAGTCATGGAGGCGAATTACGGGCGCCATACAATGCGATTTGAAGTTATTTACATGCGTTTAATCGCATTATCAATTGCATATATCAATGCTCGAACGGGGAACCATCAAAGTAAATTAAAAGTCGCTATTTAATGCGAAATCAAAAATGCGCATTTACAAGGATAAAAATCGCCTGCACACCTGATTTAAGCCTCGTTCGTAAAGAGGTAAAATCGGTAATACGCCTTAAAGGAGTCGTAAATCGATCGTCTAGAGGAACCCTCAGACTCCTTAGCTTATTAGCATTTACAACTCTTTTTTCCTCTACTCTAATTCTCAGCAAATGAACTAGCTTTTCTGTTCCACTTTTTCCTAGGCTCCACAAAGGAAACTCTTAGTTGGAATCCAAATGTTTATATCTGTCACTCTCTGCTTTCCAGCTACTTCTACCCTGCCATTCCCGCCCTACTTACTTTAAAATAGTATTTGTGAGATCCAGAAAGTTTGTCTTGAAAGACCTACTACGTTTCAGGTTGGTGTAACTGGGGAACGTTGCCTAATAAAGGATGTGCAGTGTAATCTGATCCAGGGAAGCTGTCAGAAGGCAGCTGAACGTCTCAGTATTCACAATGTCACAGATAACTGGACCCAGAGATATATAAATAAGATGCATACCAGCCTTGTACCCTCCAGATGTGTTGGTGTAAATCCCATCATAGATTGCATGTCAATTGTCATGCTGACTGGGAATGATGGGAGGCTTAATCCAATATATTGGGAGGGAGTCAGGTTGAGAAAGGCTGCTCTAGATACATCTATGTATTCCTCCCTTTCCTTTCAATATTAAGATGTTTTTAATAATGTATTTGTTTTTATTTGTTTTAATGTTTTCTCTATTTTATGATTCTTGTATTTATATTTATTGCTTTTCCCTGCCTCGATCTGGATGGAGAGGCGGGTTAGAAATAAAATAAATAAAAATAATAATAAACATAATCTCTGTCGTCACCCAGACAAGATACGGCTTCTATTGCACTGAAACCTGTGTTCCTTTCTTCATTCCCTAAAAAAAGTGAGTTGCTGTTCCATCATATTTTAAGTGTTCTCAAGTAGCGGGCAGATGGTCTTTTTAATTACTTTTTTCTTTGTTTAATCTTGAGGCCATTACTCTGATGTTGCAAAATTATATATTTTCTATCAGTTCTTTTTCCTCTCCAGAAAGGGAGCAGAAAGACTTAACTCTTGGCTATGTAAGCATGAATCTTAATGAGCTGTAGCTATATAACCTAATCTGCTCTTCAGAAGAATTTGTATATATTAAAACAGCCTTCCCCAACTGGTGATCTCTAGATATGTTGGACAACAAGACCATCATCCTCAGCCAGCATGAATAATAGGAGTTGTGTTCCAACATACCTGGAGGGCACCCTAACAACACTAGCAACAGTTGAAAGTGTGGTCTGTACACGTCATTTATGAATGGACTTATACTTGGATATTTGGACTGCCTTTACTGAAGTTTATGTATAATTTAATCCCCCTTTTTCATTTAGAACATTTCAATATTTGAAAGTGGGGCCTTTATAGTTACACTTGCATTTTTTGTTTTTGTTTTATTGTTTTGTTTTGTTAAAACTTACAATAAAAATTGATTTTAAAAAAGGTTAGTGGAGGCTGAACTAGAACAATTCCATTGACCCTGTGGTTCAGGTTGTGCATAGCTCCTATGAGTTAATTAGTGTTAAATCCTACTGTCAAACATGCCCAGTTCAATTTTAGATTACTGTAAACTGTAGCCTGGTACTGAAACTCAGTTGGGGAATTAGGGTTGGGAGTAGTTATGACCTAGCCTCTTTCCTTTTGGAAAGAATTCAGATCTCCCACACATCCCTGATCATATGCAATGGGCTTTGTTCCTCAGAAAACTTTAATCCCAATGTTTTTGAATTAAGAAATGGGTCACCCTGGGAATGTCTGAACGATTGCCAGGGAAGAGGCAATATCTGCCATCTCAAATTCCCCCCAAGGCCAGATTTTTGTGGGGAAGGGCTCTAATTCAAAAATGTTGGGAGGTGCTGGGTGGAAAGATATTTGCAATTTCACTTTGAACATTTGTAAGGAGGCTTATTATAACTGTTCTGGAAACATCTGGAGTAGTTCATTCACTCTGGGCTGAATGTCCGGGGGGGGGGGGGGATGCCAAAAAGCAGAATCCTCAAAATGTCCTCTGTATAGTTCCCATCAACGCTTGAGTATATGGTTAAAAGAGCAGTAGCCACTTTCTCTTTTCAGAATAGGGAACATGCCATGTAAACCGTACAGAAATGAAGAACTATTCTTGCCAGAATTAATGTAGGAGTAAACTAAAGATAGGTGTGAAACTCAAGACTATAATAAATCCACAGATAATGTGTGTATTTTCATGTAGTAGCTACCACAAAAAAAGATGTGGGGAGGGTGTTTTGGACAAAAGGAGAAAGGGAAAAATACAGTATGGAGTAGGCTTAGCTCATGCTGGAAAGAATAAATGATTTCTATATGGAAAAAGTAACAGTTTTGAAGCTGGGTATCATTCTCTCTCTCCCCCCCCCCCCCCACCGACTGTCTGTCTCTAGTTTCTATGAACTTCACACTTCTTGTTCACTGATACCTGATTAGTAAAATACCTAACTTTCCTTAAGATCATAGCATGCTAATAAAAATGGCGGGAGTGTATGGGTTGAAATGATGATCTGGCTGAGTGCAAGCTGGAAATGGTACTATGTGATAAGGCGGGTTCTTGTCAGTTCCCAGTGGATAAATGTCTACCAGAAATTTAATATTTTTTGTATATACCCAGTATTCTCTGCAGAATTGGGTTGGAAAAATTACAGAAAGGTTATTTGTTTGTTTATCCAGATCAAAGAAGCAGTTGTTAATTAGTAAAGGCTTTGCTTTAACTAGGGATGTGTATCAGGTTCAGCTGAAGCCCGAGCCAAATCCACACCTTGTGGACCATTTCTGGTGCTTCTCAAGATGAAGTGGGCTTTCCTCCAAAGTGGCCAGAATTGAAGCTGGACCTTCTACAAGGCTTTTTTCACAGTTCAGCTTCAGAAAGTCAAACAGCATGTCTCCAAAAATAGCATATTTTGCTTTTGTTTCTCTAAATGCTGATGGGGGCCATGGGAATGGGGTTGAATGACTGATAGATGCCCCTTCTAATCATGAGTTATGTTTTACCAGGGGCTTTCAATCAATGTGCTTTGGGGAAGGGCGAGGATGGGACCATGAGATGGCCAGTCTTCCAATGCCACCAGTCTTTGCTATGGAAAAAAGCCTGAAACAGGTTTCCAGTCATCATAACTCCTTAGTCCCTGCTCCTATCCTTCTAAAACTTTGCAGGTTTCATCCTCTAATTTCTTATTTTCATGCAAATTGCCCCCACCCAAAAAAATGGGGGGAGAGGAAGTGAATCACTCAATCCCCCAAATTTGAGGATTCCCCCTCTACATAAACCACTGCACCTACGCTTCTAAAACTTCACAGTTTTTTATTTAGAGCCTTCTCTATACTGTCTGTAATTTTTAGAAGAATGAACAAAAGGGGGATGAGCTTGTCCTTTTTTGGATACTTTCCAAATGTAAAAGGTTGCCTTCACACAAAAATCCCTGCACCTATTCATTTGAGCCATGTCAGGCTTAATCCCCTTAAAAGGTGCAACTATCGCTACAGATTTCATCCAATTCTGCCAAAAAATAAACGTTATCAGAAGTTCCAAAAAGCATTGCACTTTTTTCTGAAATACAATGGGCGTAATCCCTTCCTAAGGGGTTACTATGCCTACCAAATGTCATCCAACTTTGACAAGCAGAAAAAAAAAACCAGGTTTTAATTTCCCATGATAGCCAGTTGGAGGCATGAAGCCTCAGATTTCCGAATCTTGTCTCAGGTTTGGCACGCAAGTCAAAGCAGATGGTCTCCATATAAGTTTGAGCAGAATTGGCCTATTTCAAAGCTCTGAATCAAGTGCCAAGTCAAATCATGAAGTCGGCACACACCTCAAGTTTTAAAGTATATACAGCTTTTTGACTGTCTTCAGCATTCTCTTTCTAGTAGAGGAATGGTAGGGTTGTTGTTGTTGTATGTGTTGGAAATATATTTAGAATATTGGTGGGGGAGATTCTATGGATATGTGGGAATGAAAATGTATTTTGCAACAAACATGTGCCTGGCTTTATTGCAGGGGATCTCGATTTAGGTGACACAGCCTCATATATCCATGCATGAATGACCAAAGGGGAGTTACAGAGTTTTACTTCTTTGTCAAATCACATTGCCTATGCTTGTTGTCATGTAACGTTCTGCTCTGCTTTATCTGCCCTCCCTCCCTCCATCTTTAGGAATGAACAAATCCTCAGGTAACAGGATAAGCCAAGTAACAATGTGCCTTGACCACCTATTATTTTTCCCTACAAGCATCGTACCTGAGGAAAAATTCTGTGATTCAAAAAGTTGCTTACTACAAATTTGGTTGCAAGGTGCTTTAAAGCAGGGGTGAGAAACCTGTGGCCCTTCAGTTGTTGTTGGGCTGCATCACCTATCAACCTTGGACAATATAGCCAATGGTGAGGGAAAGATGAGTGAGTTTGTATGTGCTGCTGAGATCCTCTGAGAATAAGCCGTGGTGGGTTGTTCCTTACTCCTCCTGATAAGACCATTGAACACTCTGTGGTTTGCTATTTCACCCTCAGTTGTCCCACCTGCCCCCAGCATGTATCCTGTTATGTTTGTGGCATAAAACCTCATTTCTTATTCCCTACATCAGCACACTTTCTGCAATTGGTCCGCTGGGGTTGCTGGCTCACAAAGGAAACTACGCACATACACATACTCACACATACACGTCAGCTTGCCAAATGCATATAATTTGCTGAGCCCTTATTAAAGTGGTTACACATTTGCAACCTTTTAAAAAATTGGGCTTTTGCACAAGTGTGCAGGAGCGCAAGACCTCCTGTCTACTGTTTAGCCCAGCATATCACCCTCTTGTCAATGTTCTTGTCAATTTCATCCTCCACTTCAGAGCTTGCCTTGCTAGTAAATACCTTTTTTCAAAGACTGTTTCAGGTACTACTGAAGTAATTACACTGCCCGAATAGTTCCTTCTCGTGCAGCTGCGAGCCACTTTTGGCTCCCCCCTCCCTTCATACTTGTCGCCACTCTCCACTGATTTCCGTTGTTAGTTGTTAGATATACGTATCGGTTACAAAGTAGAGGGATATGCAAACTTCAAGGCAGAGCAGGGAGTGGGATCAGTAAATGCATGTAAATTTCATGGCAGAGGAGTAAAACAGAGGAGGAAATTATAAGAATTTCATAGCAACGAATTTGTGCTATACCGATGTTAAAAAAAGAAAGATTGCAAACACATTTGGGACACTTTCCAGTGTCCTTTCTTCTTGATTTTTAGGAGCATGCGGTATAGGGCACTGATAAAGGATGAGGGAGAATGGTGGCAGAACTAGCAAGATTACAAAGACTGGCAGTGATTTTCACTGCTCTTGTCGGATCTCTCTCTGGCCATTCCTGGCAAACCACGATCAAGCTGCCCTTCCGGGTCCCGAGGTCAAAACAAGCCACCCTGAACAACCCAAAAACAAGCCATGGGTTCTCAGGGTAGTATTTTCATGGAAAACAACCCACAATGAAAAAAACCACTCCTGTCTCGGACGTCACAAAAAGCCACCCAGAAACAATCTATAATGCCACCCCTCCATGGCTTATCATGTTGTGTGAACCAGGTCTGTGGTTCTTGCCGTGTGTAACCAACAAGCTACAAAAAATAGAAGTTTCTATTACCATTGCAGAAGAAGCAAATGAAGGGCATTTGATCAGAATTAAGGACCTAGTATTCATTCATTAAAAATGAATAGCCTGTGAAGAGCTAGGATTGCTGCTAAAACATGGAGGGAAATGAAGTTGGGTTGATATTGTGGTTCTGTTGCATTCGAATCCCAATTTAAAAAAAATACTGGTGACCATTCCATAATCCACCATGCTTTCAGTGACTAGTCTTTATTAGTCTTTTGTTTGCTATGAATATGCTTACTCCTCTTACCTGTATCATTTCAATATTTTCTGATATGTGTGTATTTGTATGCATCTGGCATGATAGCGCACAACTTGCATTCTCATTGGGGAAACCTCTGAGAGCTGAGTGTGCCTGTTAAGCTTATTGTGATAAGAGGATGGAGTTTAAGAAAAAGAAAGGCAGAAATGTTCTATACCCTTAATTTATGTGTGAAGCATTTAGATTTTAAATTGTATAAAGCAGTGATAGTGCTTTACTGTTTTTTACTGTATCAGCAGGTACCTGTACATCACACATCTTTCAAGGCAGATGAATAGCATGATAGTGTTAGTCTGTTATTCAATCAGAGCAATTTGTCTTTCACCAGAATTGAAGACACATACTGATTTAAAACTTTTTATGCCATTGAAGTAGCAAGAACTACTTCCTCCCAATACATTTTTAACCCAAATTCCATTAATGCTTTGCTCTGTTGCCCTGTCTCCTACACCCCTGATGTTCTTTGTTGCTCTACAGTTGTACTGTGTCAGTAGCTTGTCCTGAGAAGTATGTCTTTTCTTGTTCAAAACAGAATGTTTCCAGAATGCCTGTTGCAGCATGGGGCTGAACTATTTTGAATAGCTTTCTTAATTCCTCCCTCTGCTTCTCTCCTTTCCAAATTAAGGAGTCGCTACTCGTTTGGAATTTCCCTACATTACTTTGTTTGCATTGGAGTACTGCCATTCTTGAAAGGAAATGTTCAGTTTCCACTGAATCACTATTTCTGACTCTTTGTTTTCGCTGCATGTTTCTGTAATACAATATTAATATCCATTAGGATATTGAACTAATGTGTAACGATAACTAGTATTAGCTTCATGCTGGATTTGTGCTTAGTATTAAGACCCTCTTTTCTGAGCTCCTTATGAAATGCTTTTGGGGACCATAGTTAAACTGCAGATGTAACATTTTTGATACGGAACTTGGTGGTTTAAGAAGGTTTTGGCTGTGTATATTGTATTCTCCCTCCTTTTTTTTTTGGTCTAATTACTGCTGTTCCCTTTTTTTTATTATTGCGTTATGAATGGCTGTTCCTATTTAATTCATTTCTGGGGTTATGATGTTAATTGCTGTTTTCCATGATTGTTTAATGTACTGTTGATCTATATATTTGATATATTGTTTGGCTGCTTTAATTTTGTACATTGTTTACCTATTTATTGGGGGTGTTAAATTGGGGACTTATTACTTTTAAAAATAAATGTCCATTGACATAAAATGTGTCTTCCTGTGCAAGGGTATCCACAGGATTTGTTTTGCAAGATAACCTCAACTGAGGAGTAGGTGGGTATCATGGCTTTGAATCTGTCCTAAAAATATTTGTTTTAAAACCACTTTCCCTGGATAGGCAAACCATGGCAAGGATAATTTTGTTTTTGTGCTGCCCAGAGAACCTGTATTATGGGCTGGCTATAGAAAATTAGTAACTAGCTTTGCAAACTAGAAAAAAGTTATGAAGATTGCAGTATGAACATTATTTTATGTTATCATTTTCTAAACCTGAAATTGGAGTAACTGCAAGTTGTACAAGTCTTGGCCTGACTAGATGGTCAAGGAAAGAGTGAAAATGGTTTGTTTTTCATATCAGGATTAGTGAACATGGACCATATTTCCATTGCACTATGTAGTAAACTCTATATTGGGACTCTGCAAATTAAAGCAGCATTTATATCCCTACTTTTCAACCCTCATATGGGCCTCAGCATGGGTCCAAAAGATCAATTAAAAATAATACACCGAATAAAACAGTTTAAAAGAGGCAATTCATTTTCAAATGAAAAGGAAAGTCAATACAACTTTAAATATCGGAAACTACTTACAGAAAAGGGGAGGTTATTAACTGAATGGTGGTTAGATGTGGGGGTGGATAGAACTGGTACTTTTGTATTCAAATGCTCATTTGTGCTAAGCAAATCTTTAGAAATTATTTTAGTTGCAGAGTTCATGTTACATAGCTGATAGTGGCATGTCTGTTCCTCCTTTGAGTTGGGGGTATAACTCTACCTAGGGTGACCATATGAAAAGGAGGACAGGGCTCCTGTATCTTTAACAGTTGCATAGAAAAGGGAATTTCAGCAGGTGTCATTTGTATAGATGCAGAACCTGGTGAAATTCCCTCTTCATCACAATAGTTAAATCTGCAGGAGCCTTGCCCTCTTTTGTATCTGGTCAAGAGGGCAGGCTCCTGCTGTTTTAACTGTTGCAATGAAGAAGGAATTTATTTTCATCACAACAGTTAAAACAGCAGGACACCTGCTGAAATTCCCTTTTCTATGCAACTGTTAAAGATGCAGGAGCATCTAACTCTGCCATTATCTTTGAGCGTCTCTATATTAGAGGGAAAGCATGCTGCCTTACCAGGGCTGCTCTTTTGCACAATTCTGATGTGCTCCATTACATGGGCTGCCATTTGAAAAACAGTTGGAAACTTCACTTAGTTCAGAATATGGCTGCAAGACTGCTAAATGGAGGTGGGCGATATGAGCACATCACGTCAGTGTGTTGCCATCTTCACGTTCTTCCATTCTGTTTCCAGGTGCAATTCAAGATGCTAGTATTAACCTTTAAGGCTTGGACCAGAGGGCAGTATCCAATGGGGTACAATCACTAACAGAATTTATGTTACACTGTGTACTGCTCTAGTGCAACGCCAATGGAGTATGACATTTCTGGGTGTGCAAGGGTTAACTCATGAAAGCCCTTGCCAGGGATGCATGTTTAAAAGTTGGCACTTCCTGAGCTGAGACTAGGAAGGATCTTACGAGACTGTGGGTTACCAGGAGTTAGAGCTTCTTTGGGCCTGGTAGTCATGATTTGGATCAGGACCATGGCATTCCAGGAGAGGAGGGTCTAAGCTTTTCCCGCCCCCCGCCCCCCATTTCCCCCCTAAAATTCCACCCTCCATCCCATGGGGAATTTAGAAGAAAGAAAAAACCTCCACTGATTCCAATGGAATCTTTCCCCTTTTTTAACCCCCCCCCCATAAGAGTGTAATTTCAGGACAAAAACAAGTGGGGGAAGCTTTAAAGCCTCTTCTCCTGAAGCGTCATGGTCCTGATCCGAATTGGGGTGTACGTGCTTGCAGGATAGAACACATTTAAAGGAATGTTTAGTTTGGCTCTCAAACCTTGCTGTCTGACACAAGACAGTTATATTTGAACAGAATGGAAAATTAGAGACAACTACTTAAAAAGTATTCCAGCATTTGCACCATAAAAGCCCTAATCAGCCTGTCTGCATCTCCTTTTGACTGCAATGGCCACTCAGCCATGACTTATTTGAGGATTCTTAACTTTGTTCCCCCCCCCCCCCATTCTTTCTGGGTAGGGTATCATATCAATTTTTAACATAGTTCTCGTTCTGGTTTCAGTCCTGCTTGATTTGGTCCTGATTTACGTATTAGTTCAAAACCCCAAATCTCTGGGGCCTGTTGTCTTCATACGGGATCGAGCTTTCTGCTGTTGCCTTTGTGCTTCTCCAACCTAAAAGGCAGGTCAACAGATTCAATACTGAAAGGTTCTGGTTCTTGTTGTACTCATTGCTCAAAGCTTCATAGGCCCCCTCTAGAAGAGATTGGTTTTACGCCTAATTCTCCAAATCTGTGCATTAACTTACAGTCGAGTTTACGCCTAATACCTATATATGAGAGGCGTGGAGGCAAATTACGAGCTCCATACAATGCGCTTTAAAGTTGTTTACATGCGTTTAATCGCATTATCAATTAAGCATATAGCGATGCTCGAACGGGGAAATGTTGACGAAAGCACCGCCTTGTTTCCTGGTGGAACTGCCCCCTCAGTTTCCTGCTGTTTGTTAACCCTGCCCACCTGAATCTCCCGCCTTTGATTACCTGGGTTACCTGCTGTTGGTCACCTGGTTTACCTCTTCCTTTGTGCCCAATCTCCATTTGTAGTAGCCCTCCCCCCCCACTGCTCAGGAGTAAATGGAAATGCAAGCCTATGGCTTTGGACAGGCTCTTATGGGATGTCTTGCCCACCCCTTTCTGATTCCTCCAGCCACGCTTTCCTTTGCAATAGGCTTCTGCCCTCCTTCAAACAACATTTGTAGAATAAAGATATTCCAGTCGTATCTCAGTAATAACTTGTCTTTTGGGTGATTGGCAACATACACATAAAACATACGCACATACGCACGCCTCCCGGGGAGGAATTCCCCCCACCTGCTCATGAGCAAACAGAAATGCAAGCCTATGGATATATGCCGGAGCAGCAGTACCCGTGACTGGCGGTGCTTGAACCAGGCTCGTACGGGATGGGATGGGAGAAACCCCTGTGGGACACTCCCTCCCAATACTAGCTGTAGACTCCCCTTATCTCCCCCTACTTCGCAACCTCCTACTAGGCACATCTGCTGCTTCAAGGGCAAATTTTTGTGTAGCCTTTTCTGTTACAATGTTTCATCTTGCACTGAAGTCCTCTTTCCATACCAAAAGTTCCCCACATTATACACACGAATATGGCTATCGAGATGCCTCCCACCTGTCGTCCTGCTCGCCGAAGCACTGAACGGGCACAGCAAACCAGAGGTGGGTAAATGGCCATGATTGGCAAGAAGGGATTGGGTTAGGGATGCTCCCCACTTCCGTCCCCTGAAGGGTATTTGTCATCCTTTTTCTACATTCTCTTCCCCCCTCCCCCCCCCCCGTGCGGCTGATTTGCCGCCGCCTAGCTGCCCTTAGCAGCCAGCAGCAGTGGTGGGAGAGGCTCGTGCGCAGTTTCGTGCATTCATTGTGCTTCCTTCAAAGACGCTTCAGGAGACTGCAGCGGATATTCTGGCGTGGCCATACTCCAGTACTCCACCGCCAACCGGCCGTGCCAATGGAATGAGCGGCCTGACTGACATGCCTTCCCGTCACCCTGTCTTGCCCCCCCCCCCACGTCGTGCCTTTCTGATTACTCCACCAACACCTTGCTTTGCAACGGGCTTGTGCCCACCTGTAACCTTTTGTAGAATAAAAGATATTGCAGTGGTATCTCAGTACTAAATGGTCGTTTTGGTCCGATACACCAGACAGACCACACACACAACTTCCCAGTAAAGCAATGACAGAAGGGAGAGGGGGGAGGTAACTCAATGTGCCTTACTCCCGAGTAACAGTGAGCAAGACAACAGCTCAATGGCAGGAACTCACTTGCACTGCACGGAAACAAGTTTCCCTGCCTTTTTCCAGCCAGGATCCCAGCAAGGGAGCGGGGGGGGGGGGGGGAGGGAAGCCTTAGCGGACCTCAAATTAGACTCAAAATGAGCAACACACATCCTTATTCCAACCCCCTTGCTTCCTGTAGAACCAGCTCCATGTGAGTAGCCGCGCATCTCGACGAAAGAAAGATTCCAGAGGGGTTTTAAACTAAACTTTACTTTAAATACCGGTACGGTCAGCCATTACTAAACAGTCCATCATGACTCAAGGGAAGAAGAAGGAAGTAGGGAGGGAGGAGACAGGAAATGGCAAAGCACAACTGTGGGAGGTGTTCCCGCCGAAGGGGCGAAGGGGCAGTTCTTCATGCATGACATCACCACCACAGTCTGCCCACTATCATCGTTCATGCGAATGCTCAGAAGTTCATTACACTAAGATAAGGCGCTGTAACTTCGGAGAAAATTAAAAGCCACTCTTTAAAGCAAATTCGAAAAAGCGCATTAATGAGGATAAAAATTGGCTGCATGCCTGATTTGCGCTTCATTCTTATAGAGGTAAAACCGTTAATGTGCAGTGCATGAGCCTTAAATCGATTGTCTAGAGGAACCCATAGTGTTGTGTTTAAGTTGCTTCGTAATGTCTTCTTTAGCACAGTCCTTCTCTAAACCACCTCACTTTCTCCTCCATTGAGTGACACCTCATCTTCCCTGAACTTCTGCCAACTCCTGACCATTCATTGCCCATTTCATTTCATTTATTTTATTTCTATAGCGCCCCGTAACCAAAGCTCTCTGGATGGTTCACAGAATTTCTTCTCTCATCCCATCTCTCTTCTGTCTCTTGTATATCATGTACAGCAGCAGGCATGTTGTGGGTGCTAAATAAAAGTTTGATGGTGCTGGGTTAAAAGGGTTTTTAATTTTAAAAAAACAAAGCTGCAAGACTATTGTAACTCTGTTATGTACCTGGCACAGTACAAACATAAAGATTCTCTGATGTGCTCAAGGTGAACTCTCTTGCCTTTCACTTTCTTAATGCAATGAAACAAATTTTGCAGAACAGCTTAAAAGTGTAAGACAAAATAGAGTGCAAGTCAGCTCCACTTAACTGTGAAGACTCTTTAGACTGACAGGGATTTAGGAAGGGAAGCAAAATATTTGTCACTGAAGTCTGGTGATAAGGCTGTGTAGGCATGTAAGAAGTAGATTCGGGGGACTAATGTGCCATAGTCATTTTATCATAGTCAACACAAAGTCTTTAAATATAAAACACTCCTCTTAGAACAAAGCAGGGAGGAGAACGCATGTATTGTATCTGCCTTCATGCTCCATGGTGCGAGATGCAGCGGAGCAGCAAAGCACAGCAAATCTCTTACTAATTCACAGTGTATTTTTATGTGTTTTGCTGGCAACTCCTGGTTACGGTATACACAGTAAGCAGAGTTCTTCCACTGACCCTGTACACAAGAATGCTAAGCCCTAAAGAGGCTTTGATGCTGACAGTTAAAGGACATCTGGCATGGAAAGGCTATGAACACTGCCATGATCTAGATGAATAACTCAAATTGAATCTTCCTGAAAAGCGGGCAACAGAACCTTAATTCTCCTTCACTTTTTTTTTATTGTGCATCCAGTTCTGCTGTTTTTCTTGCCCTTTTTAATAATGTCAAAAGCAAACAGAAACTGGTAAAATCAAATTGCTGCTCTGTTTGTATCGTGAAACATTCAAGTATTTCATGCAGTGACTTTTTATATTTTTGAATAACACTTTACAGTAAAATCTTTCAATTGAAAGTGCAAATGTTGAGGGGAACATATCCTCAACAGGGATGTGGGCAGAATATTTTCCAGGGATTAATTTTTCTGTGGAAGAATGTCCATTTTATATGTACATTAGTAGCAATAAATGGATGCCAGTTACAGTATTTGGCAAGCATGGGCGTTTCAGACTTATAGATGAGTGTCAGTATATCATGCACAGTTTTTTGTGTTGCTTAAATTTATTAGTGTGTCAGCAGTTTTCAGCAAAGTTGGGTTGATGGGGTGGTTGACAAGCCACACATAACCCTAAAATAACCCATGGGTTCTGGGAGGCTTGTCAACTACCTGAACAACCACCCTTACTGGGTTTGCATGTAATGAGAAGCTAAGGCATGCCTCCGCCGCACACCAAACATCCAGAATAGCGGCCACCACTGCAACAATTCACCCACAGTGGCTTCTTGTTTCATGTGAACCAATTTTTCCCTGTGTAAGACTAATTACATTGCTTTAAACAATGTAACCTTAAAATTATGATGACTTCTCAATTTTTGAAAGCTTTCAAAGAAATTATTACTTGTTTCTTAATTTCTCTTTCATTTCCATGCATTGTTTTGGTGGGTTTTTTGTATCTTTCCTTCAAAATCAGTTGTTCGTGATCTAACTTCTCTTCCTCGCCCCCTCTCCTGTGCCCCCCCCCCCAGTACATGAAAACTGCCTTTTTTGTGGTAATTCAAGTAGCTCACAAAACAAAGGTAGAAGAATACTCTGTTTTAGGTGAATGCAGTACATGAAAAGTTAAGTTGCTTGCAGTATGGATATATATGCATTTAACACATATATCCATATTCGTGGAAATTGTGTTGAGAGGTGGGGAAATGTGGTTTTGTGTTTTAGGAGTTACCATGGTAAAGTCAGAAAATGAGCCTCTGAGAAGCGATTTGATGAAGCCATGTATAGCAATTGACTGAAATGTTACAGAGGTGCTAGCAGCAAGACTTCTTTCTCATGATTAATTAGAGATTTGGGCATTTAATTTTGTAGCAACTACCTGAAGCACAAGTCTTGTCTAAGGGCTTTCCCATTAGATGTGCCTTAATACATTAATGTATATGTCAGTTACTTAATTTCTTATAATAAATTGATTATATGACAGATGATTTATACTGAAGCCTATTACATTTAAGAAATCCAGTATTTGAAAACAAAACGCTTCATTGAAATTGAATAACTGAAACCAATATTTCAAGAGTATTTAAAAATTATCTAAACAACAAAAAGTAGGTCCAGGGTTGTTTCTGGTTCTTTAGAATGCAAAGCTTAATTTGACAGCTTTTTTTAAAAAAAGAATTGTGTCTCTTCTAAGAACATAAGAAGAGCTGTGTTGGAACAGACAAAGGGTTATCTGTTCCAGAATCCTGTTTCCTACAGTGGTTAACTAAATGTCTGTGGGAAGCCCACAAGCTGAACATGATGGCACCCTCCCACGCATGTTTCCCAGCAACTGGTAGACAGAGGCATATGCAGCTCACACTGGAGTAGCATCATGACTAATAGCCACAGATAGCCTTATTCTCTATGACTTTGGCTAATCCCATTTTGAAGTGGTCCAAGTTGGTGGCCAGGACTACCACATTTTGTGGTAGCAAATTCCACAGTTTAACAATGCATGGAGAAATACATCCTTTTCTCTTTCCTGAATCTCTTGCCATTTAGCTTCATCAAACAATATGGGATTCTAGTATTATGAAAGTATCCACTTTCTCCACACCATGCATAATTTTATACCCCTCTATCATGGCCCCCCTTACTTGGCTTTTTTCCAAGCTAAAGAGCCCCACATGTTCTACCCTTTCCTTGTAGGGGAGTTGCTCCAACCCCTTGATCATTTTGATTGTTCTTTGGAGCACCTTTTCCAGCTCTATGATATGCCCTCTGAGATGCAGTGATCAGAACTGTACACAGTATTCCAATAGTGTTTGCATCGTAGATATGGGCATTATAATATTAGCAGTTTTATTTTCAAAGCCTTTTCTAACGATCCCCAACATGGAATTTGTCTTTTTCACAGCAGCTGCACACGGGATCCACATTTTCATTGAGCTATCCACCACAACCCCAATATCCTTTTCTGGACCAGTCACTACTAGCCCAGACACAATAGCATATATATTGAAGTTAGGATTTTTTGCCCCAATGTACATCACTTTGCACTTGCTTACACTGAGCCGCTTTTGCCATTTTAATACCTATTCTCCCAGTTTGGAGATATACCTTTGGAGCTCTTTGGTGTAATCAGCAAACTTGCCCACCTTACTACTCACCTCTAACTCCAGATCTTTTATGGACAAGCCCTGACCAGTGGCGGCTCCTGGCCAATGAGCTGGTGGGACAGAGAGCAGGGGCCAACAACATCTGATTTTCCTACACAAAAGCAACAGGGCATCCATTGCTATTGTGCCGTTCAATCACAAACCCAATGAAAGTGTAAAAGCAACAGAGCATCATCCATTGCTTTTCTTCCATGCAATCACAAACCCTTCTCTTTTTTGGTTTAAAAAAGTCTAGAGCTATTTTCCTGCAACCCCAGATCCACCTAAGCATGTACACGCAAACACACACTTTCCTTTCTTTCTTTTTGAGCAAGATATGGTGGTTGTGGGGCAGTACCATTTTTTTCTGAGCAAACAATAGCAGTGGGCTTGGAGGAAGGAAGCAGAAATGGGTCTGAGGAAAAAAAAAATCCCAGGACCATTGCAGTATCTTGCTCAAAATAAATTCTACTGCCCCACAATCACCATACCACAACCACGAGATCTTGCTTAAAAAAGAATGGGGTGGGGAAGAAATGACCCACAGCTACCAGATCTTGCTCAGAGAAAAATAAATGACCCACAGCCCCCAGATCTTAGAAAAATGTGTGCCCACCCCAGCAGTCACAGTCAGCTACCACCCTCACCCCATTCCCAAATAAAAGGGGGGAACCTTTACATATGGTTTTGGTTGGCTCTTCTCAGCTGGGCAAAAAACACAGAAGAAAAAATATTTCACTAAGAAGAAGGGCTATCTCTATCTCTAACACACACACACACACACACACACACACACACACACTTATTGCTTTGAATTTAATGAAAAATTAATCCTCAGATGAATGCGGAAGAGAAATACCCAATCTGTGGAGTTAGAAAGGGAAAAGAGAAAGTGGGGGGGGGAATCACTCCCTGAGACACTCCCACAGTCATTTTCATTGGATACCTGGCTACCTGGTCCATCCCCTGAACTATTCTGATTGGCCTGGTCGGTGCTCCTTCTATTTCACATTCACAACTCTGTTTTGATCAGCTTAGAGGCTGCTGGGCAATGTGGCTTCCTCTCCCGCCCCCTGAACATCCTGCCTGTTGGGAGGAGCGCCGGTGAGCTTGCCCCAGGCAGGTCACTCCAATTCCTTCCTTTCCCCATGCCTTCCATGGGGAAGTTGTTCTGAAGTTGCGTGCCTTGCATGTGCACACATAAATGAAGCTAGTGAAACTGCGCCAGAGAAAATGTTTAGTAGCAGCAGCTGGCAGGATGCTATGGGAGGCTTGAGTTGCTAGGCAACATGCTACTATAATGGAAGTTTTAAAACGGGTGGCAAGGAAAGGGGGAATGCAGCCAAGTTTGGGTGTTTGTTGCCCCTCCTGCCCTGGAACTGAACATTTATTCCTACATTCTGCTTTTTGTTCTCAATTAGTTACAGATCCATAAGAGGACCTCTCCTCCTATCCCATGACTGTTATGCTTGTTCAGGGTGGTAGAAGTCCTTTTGGAATCCAACTCTCTCTCGCTAGAAAGTATGATTCTCAATATTGAACTAATAGGGCTTCCTGTGAGCAGTCAGGGACACAAATAGCACTTGTAATGAGTAATTGGAACATCCAGAGGACTAGGAAGAACACAAGAGTATTGATAAAAGTGCCCCAACTCAGTAAGATTGCAAGGTGTTCTTATAAACAATGCAGAATACTTTTTTTTGGTATTAACATAGTTGTGTCTGAACTTGTAAGTATGGTTGATTCAGTATCTAAAATGGAAGACAGCCATTTTAGATTCAACTTGCAACCCTTACTTCTCTGCTGAACTGATTAAAATGATCTAGCAGACAAACATTTCCTTGAAAGAACTGATGTGATTTTGCCGAGGTACATTAGCGCCGTTACTGCAAATGAAACATTTGAGGCTGCCTTCTTATAGATGTGATTTCTTCCCAAGCTAAAAGATGACAATGAAATAAATTAGGTGTGCAAAAAAAAAAAAAAAGATTGCACATTCACAGTGCACAATTCTCATGTTCAATGCAGTTGTGCTGTTTTGGAATTACTCCACATAGGGCAATGATTACAATAGGTTAAAAACAACAACTGTAAAGGATATCTTAGGAAGGTGGCAAACAATGTCCAAATGTGTAATCTATGAGAGAGAGAGCTCAGTTACCTTGCCCTAACCCAGTCTGTATTAGATATGAGGGAATGGGAAGAGGCAGATAATAGAAGACAACACTTTGTTTGTTTGTTTGTTTATTATTAAAAACATTTTAAACAAGCTAAAAGCAGCTGCAAAGCCAAAAATTCAAACCCAAAACTAGCAATCAATAAATAAAATTTACAAATATGGTATTTAACAATGTGAACTAAACTTGGAACGAAATGGAGAGAATATCCTGCAAGGAAGTGTCCTGCTTTGAAGGAGCTCCAATATCCTTCTCCAAGGCCAAGGTAAGCTCGCAGGCATTTATTTTATTTATGTATTACTTTATTTACAACATTTGTATACCACACTTCATCTAAACAGATTCCGTAGCAGTGAACAACAAGAGATAACATGAACAAAAGATAAAAAAGAATGAAACATGATATTAAAATTATTCTTTAAAAAAATAGTGCCAATAAAACAAAGGCTAGTCAACCAAGGGAAGCTTCCTGGAAAGGAGCTGTTTTCAGGATGCACCAAAAACAACACAATGTTGGAGCCTGTCTGACCTTCCCTCGGTGGATTCCAGTTGGTCCATGCAGAACCACTGGGAGCATACCCCCTGATGATCTCAGTGATCTAGCAGGTTGGTAATGGAGAACGCTCTCTCTCAGATATCCCAATCCCATGATGTTTAAGGCTTTAAACACTAGAACCATCACAGTTAACCTGGCCTGCTAGCAAATAGGCAATCAGTGCAGTTCCCTCAGCAAAGGAGTTGCATGCTAAAAAGGTGCAGCTCCTGATAACAGCTGAGCTGCTGCGTTCTGCACTAACTCCAGCTTCTGGAGCAGCCTTAAGGATAGCCCTACATAGAGCACATTGCAGTAATCAAGTCTTGAGGTTACTAATGCTTGTACCATTGTGGCCAAGCTATCCCTGCCCAGGAGAGGCCGTAGTTGGTGAACCAGCCGAAACTGGTAAAAGGCACTCACTCTGAGCCAGCATGGCAACAGTGTGTCGTGTCCCTCTCGCCCCTTGCGTTATTTGAAGTCAATAAAGGAGTCTGCTATGAAATCAACAAAGCTTTATTCAGGCAATAAACACCTCCCAGCTGAATGGAGTCTAAAAGTTCTAAGAGACTTGTCCTCTAGGCAAGATTATGCAAAACAAGCAAAACAGTTGTTCTTTTGAGGGAAGGGAAAGCCCATTTCTTTCAGTACGCCTTTAGGGAGACTGGTTCTGACAAAGCCGTTTCCAAGCAATCAACCTGGCCAACCTCCTCCTCCCTTCCCTTCCCTCGCCTCAGCCCGCCTTTCTCTCCTACAGAATCTCGCATCTACCAGGTTTTCCACACCCTCCTCCTCAGAAGAAGCCTGATTCTCAGCTTGGGGGTTATTTACACCATCAGAGATAAGAGCTGCCAAAGGTTCATTCGCAGCTGGGGAAGTGGCCATGGGAAGCAACTCTCCCACTCCTGGTATGGACTGGTATGTCTCTAGTGCTGTCTTTTCAGCCTCAGAATCTGAATCTGAATTATTGTCTGACAGTCCTTCACCCTGCCCAAGGGGAAGGGGATTAGACACAACACAGTGTTGGATCTAGGGGAACCTCCAAACCACAAACCTGATCTTTCAAAGGGAGTGCAACCTCGTCCAGAATAAACAATAAGCCCATCTCCCGGATCTGGGAACCACTCACCCATAGGGCTTCCATTTTGCCAAGATTCAGTTTCAGTTTATTGGCCCTCAGCCAGCTCATCACTGTGTTTAGGCAGTGATCCAGGACTGACACAGCCTCACCTGATTCAGATGTCACAGGGAGATAGAGCTATACGTCATAAGCATACTACTACTACTAATATATTTATTTCTTACCCGCCTGCATAAAACTAATTAAAATCCTATAAATTTAATACGTTATTAAAATACCAATAAAACTTAAAATTCAACAGGGTAGGCCTGCCGGAAGAGATCAGTCTGAGGCTGCCTCTACAAGAGGCATTTAAAGCTCTTTCAAGTCGCATTAAAAAAAATTACCTCTACAAGAATGGAGCGCAAATTGGGCGTAGAGGCGCGTTTTCTCTCCGATTATGCACATTATCGAATGCGCGTTAAATAGCGAGTTTTATTTTGCTCCTGCCATTAAAGCACATTTTGACTATGTGAACAAGCGATTCTCCGCATTAACTATTTGTAAAGCGCATTTGAAACAACCAGTAAGGTCACCTGTTGAGTGCTCAATTACCTCCTGCATACAAGCATTTACGATAAAGCGCTTCAGCGATTATGCGCATAATCGGCTAACCAGACGTCAAACGGAATCCATCTAGAGGGGGTCTTTATGGCTTTCTTAAATTCTAGAAGACTGGTAAGTTGGTGGATCTCTCCCGGCAGGTCATTCCACAGTCTGGGAGTGGCAGAAGAGAAGATCCTCAGGGTAACAGTCGTTAGTCTAGTTTTGGTTGACTGTAGTAAATTCTTCCCAGAGGACCTGAGCGTGCAGGGCAGATTGTATGGGAGAAGGCGATCCCGCAGGTAACCTGGACCCAAACCATGTGGGGCTTTAAAGGTAATGACCAACATGTTGTACTTCACCCAGAAACTAATTGGCAGCCAGTGGAGTGATTTTAAAGTTGATGTAATATGGTCACCCTTAGGTGTACCAGTGACCAACCTGGCTGCCATATTTTGCACTAGTTGAAGTTTCCGGATTAATCACAGAGGTAGCCCTATGTACAGCGCATTGTAGAAGTCGAGCCTCGAAGTTACCAGCCCGTGCACACCAGCGGTTTATCGCACAGTCGCCCTGCCTTGTATGTGTTTTTGCAGCATTATGTCCCTGTCCTGCTCTCATCGCGCCCCTTCCCCCCTTCTTGCGTTTTATTTAGGCACGGAGAAAGTCTGGAATATTTTCCCCCTCTTGCTTTTTCCATTGTTGGGGGCATGTTCATTGCTGAGGAAAGGGGAGGGGAGGGTGGTTCTCCTCTAGCACACGGGATTCCCACCTCTTCTTCATCTTCCACTGCCTGCCCCTTCCTTTCCTGCCACCGGGAACAACCCACCCCCACCCCTCTTCCGGCTTCCTTTTCCTTCTCCCTGGCAGGATCTCCTCCTTGCAACAACCCTTTTCATTGCTGCTTTCCTCCTTCCCCGCTTGGATTGAGTAGGAAAGGAAAGGTCAAGGAGAGAGGGAGGGGGAAAAAACACCACCAAACACTTTTTGGAGGAGATGCTGCGAAAGCTCCTGGTCTGCAAACAGTTTCTGGGGCTCGCAAAGGCAGATTGCTGGCTGACTTTGCTACAGGGCTGCTTGGAATGACTGTCCATCAGACAAGAACCAATGAAGGGAGGGGGGAGAAGGGGTGGGGGGAGGTGAACACAAAAATGGGAGAGCCCATAAGTGAAAAAAGAGGCCCCAGTAAAGCTATGACCGCGAAAGGGAAACCGTGAAAGGGTGCATACAAATAATTAAAAAAAGTAAGTGTGATGGAGCTCTAATTACATATACCACTTTCATAGTGTTATATCCTGCTTTTTATTCCGCATTCGTAATGATTTGACACAAGGTGTAGATCTGGCCTGCGTTTCCGCTGTGAGGTTGTCAATTCTAGCTGCCCTTTTAAAAAACAACAGGGAATACAAAGGGTTTGGTTCCTTCCTTCCCCACCCCCTTTGCACAGGCAAGACATTTTGAGTAGCATTTTGAAATGAAGATGGAGAGCAAGTATTTGCCTAGCTGTCAGTGTGTGCAATTAGCTGGAGAGCTCCTCTGTGCTCTTTACATGGCTTGCAACTCTACCAGCTGGGAGCCTACTTTAAACATTACAACATTTGGGAAGCAAGCAGGGCTCCATCAGAGCAAACAGTGAATAGGAATAAAGCTAGGAGGCTGAGATGTTTATGGTATCTTCCAACACAGAAGTCGCTAATGATATAAACACAGGTTTCTGTTTAAACCTGATGTGTTCTATTAATGAGTAGCTGGTTGCTTTTTTTGGTCTCTGAGCAGGATAAGGATTTCATGTTGCCAAGGCTGAGTAGAAAGTAAATGGAGTACAAATAGCACACAGGAGAGTGTCGTTTCTGATTAAACCTCTCCAGTTATGTCATATATCTTCCTCATATGCAAGGTTTAAATGCTCATATGCAAATTAGGCTGGGAAACAGCTTGCACATTAGTCTGGTAGTGGGGGCTTGTTTTGGTTTGTTACATTTGCAGTACTTTCAGGCCGCAGTACATTACCGATTCCCCTCATCCCCCCCCTCGCATTAGTAAATGGAAGTGAGGGAAGGAAAAGGCCAGGAATGTGTTTCTACATAACAGAGAGATCACTGATGTATGTAGAAGAAATCATGTGGTGATGGTTTGTTTTAGTTTTTAAAAAATTCCTCCCTTCCACCCCCCAAAACCACCTAGTAGATGCCAAGGTGCACAACAGCGCTGCGGAAATGCTGCTTCTGAATGCAGGCAGGGGAAGGAGCACGCAGGTACAAGGTCTCAGAAGACCAGGGCTGAAGAGAAACTCGTGGTTTGCTGCTTCTCTTTCGGCCTGGAGCATTCTCCAAGCCCACTCTCTCTTCCTCCCTCCAGATACTTCAGACCATGGATCGCAAACCGAATTCAGCCGGCTAGGCCTCTCTCCATCCAGCCTGTGAAGGCCTCAGGTGAGGCTCCTCCCCAAAGCTCCACCCCCTCAAGAAGGGAAAGGAGGTGGGAGAGCAGCTGGGCCATGGCTTCAAGGCATGCGGAGGGTGGTGTGTGGGTGTGTGGGTGTGAGAGAGAGAGAGAGAGAGAGAATGGTTTATGTGTGTATATGTCTGTGTGAATGAGATTAGTCTGTTGGTTTGAATGTGTGTGAAAAATGGGGGGGGGGGATATATCAACAGTGGCTCTACCCACTGTTGGCATGTGGTCCTTGATACCCTGGGGCCAATTTGGCCCTTGGACCCAAACTAGTTCCCATCTCTGCTTTAGATTGTGAGGGGGAATGCTCCCCTCCCAGAGCTTAAAAGACTGGAACAGGGTGAATTGACCTTGGAAAATGTACAACTTCTCAAGCATGTCCTCCAAGCCCAAGTCCACCCACCCACTGAAGCCCCTGTGCTTTGGCTGGTCACTTCCCAATTCAAGCTTAGGGAGATTTGCTGCATGCAACTTCTATGCCTAAGCTAGGTGCTTTCCAACTCAAACACACAGGCTAAAGGTGGGTGCATGTCCCCCAGTTACCTATCATGAAGCAGCAGAGTTTGCTAAACATCATAGAATTATAAACGATGGAGTACGATGATGAGCACCAAATACGCCTTGCAAATAAGTTCACAAAAGTTACTACCAGCCCACATACATATCCCAATGTTAATAATTTGTTGCCCAAGATTTGAAAAAGAACCAGCTTCTACAAAACCTCCCTACCTTGTGGAGATCTTACCACAGCTGACCAGACAATTCCCTGTTAATAACCCAAAGTTCACCCCTAAATTAGTGTAATAATAGTTCATATGACAACAAAATCATGCAAAATAAACAATTTTATCTAATCATTTACCTTTTTAAAACCTGCCACAACACAATATATATACAACGATCAGAGAGTTGCAAATCCAAAATGGGTTTTAGTATTGCTGTAAGACACTTGTGAAGATGATATAAAGAATAGATTTACCTAGAGGAGCTCTGGGACATACTTACTTTTTTGCATTGAATTGAGTATTATTCAGTATTGCTAAAAAAACAAAAACAAACAAACACCACCTCATTTCAAATTCTGGACAGAGAATTCATAAAGTAAATCAATTTAAAATGTGTAAACTTGATTGTTCTGCATTCATCTTCTTCTGTACTTTACTGTTCTTAGATTTTCCAAAATGTTTGGTTGTGTGTGTGTGTGTGTGAAAAGTAGGTTGCAGGATATTTGACAAAATTATGCACAAGTACTATCTGCAGAATAGCATAGTGGTCAGAGTATCAGATCAGAATTGGGGAGACCCAGTTCAAATCCCCACTTGGCCATGTAGCTCACAGGGTGACCTTTGGCCAGTCACCAAGTCTCAGCCTAATCTAACTTGCAAGGCTATTGTATGGACAAAATGGGACGGCGGATGTGGGAAAGAACCAACTATGCTGTGTACAGCTCCTTGGAGAAGAACTGGGGTATAAATGTAACAAAGAAATACAATTGGAAAGTTATATTTCTCAGTAATTCCTTTCTTTGCCTCTTGCATTCCAAATCTTTTATCATAATAAAAGTAGAATATAATATTATTATCATATAATAACTAAAACTGTTCAGGGTGGTGAGGCGTCTAACTCAGGCTCCTTCTCCCCTGAATCCGATTTTAGAGCCTTCGGTAGTTCGCTGTGATGCTTTTAACGATCATGTCTCAGATAAAATCTCTTGGATAAGAGCCGACTTAGATGCCATTGTTATAGCAGAGGCTGACAGTGGAGTGTCCAGTGACTCCGCAAGTAGGATTACACTTGATCAGTTTCAGTTGGTGAGTACCCAGGATGTGGACAAGGTACTTGGATGTGTGAGGAAGACAACTTGCCCTCTCGATCCCTGTCCTTCCTGGCTGGTCGTCCAGGGAGGAGATGCAGTTAGATCACATCTACAACATATTATTAATGCATCTCTCAGGGAGGGGAGCTTTCCATCATGTTTAAAAGAGGCGGTGGTAAGGCCGCTTCTAAAAAAGCCCTCCCTGGATCCCCTGGACCTTAATAACTACAGGCCAGTATCAACTCTTCCATTTTTGGGCAAGGTGATCGAGAGAGCGGTTGCTTTTCAACTCCAGGCAGTCTTGGATGACACTGATTTTCTAGACCCATTTCAAACCAGCTTCAGAGCAGGATACGGAGTTGAGACCGCTTTGGTCGCCTTAGTAGATGATCTATGCCTTAGTATCGACAGGGGGAGTGTGTCCCTGCTAGTACTCCTGGACCTCTCAGCGGCTTTCGATACCATCGACCATGGTATCCTTCTGGAGCGCCTGGGGGAATTGGGAATCAGGGGCACTGTGCTTCAGTGGTTCCGATCCTATCTCTCGGGCAGGTTCCAGATGGTGATGCTTGGGGATAGCTGCTCCTCAAAAAAGGAGTTGCTATGTGGTGTACCACAAGGTGCCATCCTTTCCCCAATGCTGTTTAACATTTACATGAAACCGCTGGGAGAGATCATCTGGAGGCATGGGGCGGGGTGCTATCAATATGCTGATGTCACCCAAATATATTTCTCTATGCCTTCAACAACATCGTCAGCTAAGGATAGTGTGTCTCCTCTGAACGAATGCTTGGAGGCGGTGATGGGCTGGATGAGGAAAAACAAACTGAAGCTGAATCCAGACAAGACGGAGGTGCTTGCAAAGGCCCCAACCTGGGTTTGGAGGTGTGTCAACCAGTTCTGGATGGGGTTACACCCCCCCTGAAAGACTGTGTTTGCAGCTTGGGGGTACTCCTGGATCCGTCGTTCCAGATGACAGCTCAGATTGGTGCGACAGCCAGGAGTGCCTATTATCAGCTTCGGCTGCGCCCCTTCCTAGAGTTGGAAGACCTAAAGACGGTAGTGCACGCGCTGGTAACTTTGAGGCTCGACTTCTGCAATGTGCTGTACATAAGGCTACCTTTGTGCCTAGTCCGGAAACTTCAACTTGTTCAAAATATGGCAGCCAGGTTGGTCACCGGTACACCTAGGGGTGACCACATTACACCAGTTTTAAAATTACTTCACTGGCTGCCGGTCAGTTTCTGGGCAAAGTATAAAGTGTTGGTTATTACCTTTAAAGCCCTACATGGTTTGGGCCCAGGCTACCTACGGGATCGCCTTCTCCCATACAATCCGCCCCGCACTCTTAGGTCCTCTGGGAAGAACGTACTCAAGCCAGCCAGAACTAGGCTGGCGAGTTTTACCCAGAGGACCTTCTCTTCTATGGCTCCCAGACTATGGAATGGTCTGCCGGAGGAGGTTAGACAAATTGGCAGTCTTCATGAATTCAAGAGAGTCATGAAGACTGTTCTCTTCCGGCAGGCCTATCCGGATGAATTTTAAATGTTTTAACGATGTGTTTCTTTTGTTTTTAAAATTTTAAACTTTGTCATGCTTGTATTTGCATTGTGTTCCCCGCCTCGATCCGTAGGGAGAGGCGGGTTATAAATAATAATAATAATAATAATAATAATTATTATTATTATTATTATTATTATTATTATTATTAAAACATTCTACTTCATTGGGCACCATGCCCATCATTGCACATGCTGTTTAAACAAAGCGTTGTCTTCTGTGACTTGTTAAAATTATTCTTGGCTGTGTGAAGGTTTCTCTAATATTTGGTCAAGCTCCAGGTACTCCATTACATGCTGCTCATCATGCAATCGTCCTGCCTTGTTCATAGAATTTTACAGAGGGTCCAGATGACATTGTCTTCCAATTGTAACCCTCCTTTGGCTTGCTGCCTGCCACTTTTTCTATCATTCTTCTTGGCACCAAAAATCCATTAAGGAGGGAAAGATAGAATGGTTCCACTATGTCTTTTGACTGTTAGTCCTGACTAGAAATCCTCCGTCTAGAAGCAGGGCCAGTATCGAGGGTAGTCATGGTGAAACACCTGCCAAGGGCCTATACCCCAGCAGGGGCCCAATAATAAGAACCTTGATTTGCTCCTCCTCTTCACCCTTGTAACCTGCTTGCTCACCTCCCTCTTGCTCTGGAACAGACAACAGTGTACAAAATTATGTGTGGTGTGGAGAATGTGAATAGGGAGACATTTTTCTCCCTCTCCCATAATACTAGAACCTGAGGTCATATCGTGAAGCTGATTGGTGGGAGATTCAGGACAGATAAAAGGAAGCACTTCTTCACACAGTGCATAGTTAAACTTTGGAATTCACTGCCACAAGGTGTGGTGATGGCCAGCAATTTGGATGGCTTCAAAAGGGGGTTGGATAAATTCCTGGAGGAGAAGGCTATCAATGGCTACTAGTCCTGATGGCTAAGTGCACCTTCCAGTATCAGAGGCAGTAAGCCTATATGCACCAGTTGCTGGGGAAAATGGGTGGGAGGGTGCTGTTGCACCATGTCCTGTTTGTAGTTCCCTGGTCGACAGCTGGTTGGCCACTGTGCGAACAGAGTGCTGGACTAGAAGGACCCTTGGTGTGATCCAGCGTGGTTCTTACGTTATAACGGTTGTGAAGAGGAGGAGGAGGAGCCACTGCCGACATGCTCGCTGGTTCTCTGCTTATCATGCAAGCAAGCGGTAGCAACAATGAGGAGGAAGAGGAGCCAGAGCAGCTGGTGACAATGACAATAGACTCACTGAAAGAGGGGGCCATTGAGTGTGTCTAGCCTAAGGGCCCAAAAAACTTGGAGCCGGCATTGTCTGGTAACACCCTTAATCTGTTTTATATGGAGACTGTCAGTTTATATATTTTCTTTATGGGAGGAGTTAATTTAAGAGTCTCATTGAAGGCTAGCCTATACTTCCCAATCTTACCCATAGGATTGGGTAGACTGAGAGAGAGGATTGGGTAGACTGGGTGGCAAGCGCATTCTTCTGATGCAGACATTTACAGCTTATATGCAGTGAGTGGCAAGGGGCAATCATGGCCTTGTACTCCTCCACTGTGTGAACTGGGTTTCTGGCTTGGGGTGACCATGAGCTTCTCCACTGAAGTGATTTATTGCACATTCGTGATTTTTCACTCACAGAAGTTTGTGGGTCTTTTTCATGACATTGTCAACCCCCAAAGCCTCTTGTGCTGTTTTCAAGTGGGAATCCATTATTTTATAAAACTCTGAAAATGCAATAATAAATGGAAAATGTACTATAAAACAGCACCATCCGCTGGTGGTAGGATTGAAACATATGGGAAGGAACTGGCAAAAATGGGGGGAGCATATGTATTTTGCTGATCATTAAACCTGCGAAGACTCTAGAAGGCACAGCCCTGGTAAGGCTGCATGATTTTTGTTGAATGTGGACAAGCCCATCATGTGAACTGACCCTAAAAATCCCAGTTGGGAAATCCTTGATCAGTTGTTACTGGTCTTTTTGGCAGATCAAGATCACTGCTGAAAAGCTATTTAGACAAGTTATGGCATTCCAAAAAGTGTGTGGGCTACTATTTTTTAAAAGCTTTCTTAGAATGACAGTGCACAAAGACTGAACAAATTATCAGATTTACATAATTCTCCGTGCAAATGCTTGTGCCAAAACCGCAAACAAGAGTGGCAGAATCTACTTCCCATTCACTCACTTCACTGCTCGAAACTATCATTTCTAACTGCATAGTGTGTCTGTTGTTTACATGCTAAACATACACACACACACACACACACGTTAAATCGGCTGAATCACTTGAATGCTCATAAATACATATTCCTGGGTAACATGCTTGTAATGTGCTAGTGAGTGGGAGGGGGAAGCTCCTTTAGAGTGCTCCTAATAAACATGGAGATGGCTTCCCAGTAGCATTTCATGTTTCCTTCTGTGCCTCCTGTTATCTTTACATCCTGCTTATTTTGTTTGGAATGCCTGAATCAACTTTCAATGCACTTCTAAAATCTTTGGCTATGCAACTGTGTATATTTAGCTAGGGTGGAAGACAGAGAGAAATGAAAGCACCACATTCAAAGTCTTAATGAGTCAGGGAGTGGCAGAGGAAACCAGTATGTTAAAATTTGAAGTACATCTGAACATCAGCACACCCCTTTGATATTGGAATTATCTACGCAGCATTGTATATTGTCAATCTATGTTTGTACACCCAAGAAAAACATCCTTATAAACTGTATTTGTTGAAAATTATGCTCATGTGTAATGCGGTCTGTCTTCATGGCACCGAGTTGGCACAGGCTTCCCCCAAAATCTGCGGTTTTCCTAACCCAGGGTGGTGTCGAGTAATCCCCATGCCAAGGAGGGAGTGCAGGGGTTTGGGCGATCATATGGGTACTGGAGCTGCCGCCCCACCCTCTTTCTGGTTTCTGGCGACCAGTCGCTGGTTGCTTTCCACCAGGATCAGCCTCAGAGCAAGATCAGATGGCGGAACAGCCATACTGACCTTGCTTCCACCAAAAATGTCAGGGCAAGTCTCCAAACTTTTCAAAGCGCAGCTTCGCGGGAAAACCCCATGATGGCTGCAAATCTGCGGCTGTGTCATACAACTGATGCAGCGTGGATTCGCAGCCACCATGGGGCTTTGGCCGCATGTAGACTGGCCGCATATAGGCAGCCCCCATGACAAATGTGGGAAATTTGGAGACAGAGCTGATATACCTGTGATAAGCTTGTCTGGAAATATACTGGGAAGGACTGTTAAAAATAATTAGAATAATGAATTCCATTTAGACCCAGTGTTTTTGCTTTTACTTTTGACATGGACAAAGGGTACAATTAGAAGGGGAAATGAAGAATTACTATTCAGTAAGATTGTAACCGCTAGGATTACGTACATAAAGTAGGGGTGGTGGTGGAAGATAGAAGAAAATTCCTAGCATAGGAGAAACAGCTACAGTGGTGTTTGCGGCTTGATACACACACACACAAAACCCCAGGGTTATGCTTCCAATTGTGCATCTGTTCGCAAAGGGCATTTGACCCAATGGAGGCTTCCACTAACCTGAGATGTCACAGGAGGGGCTGCAGTGGGAGGAAGAATCAGAAAAAACTGCCTTCCATCTTTGTTAGCAGAAGCCTCCACTAAATTAAAAAAAAATCTTCTTGGAACATAAGGACTCTGTCTGTTTGCAGAAGGCCACCACTGAATACAAGTTATAGTTTGTTTTATATGTTCTGTACAAACGAAGGGGAGAAAATTGCTTGCATAATGATCCACATTGCCTTTCTCTCTTCTCGTATCCTATAATGGCCTTGTCAGCAGTGATAAGCTTGGACAAAGGTGGGAAACGAAGTGTTGGATATTTCTTCTCAAGAAATTATTGATTAAACAGCCCCCTCCCTCGTATTGATCAAACAGTTTGAATGAAATCAGCATTAATCTCTTACATTCAATCTGTATGTTTAATATCCCTAAGTACTGAATGTCAGTAGCCGGTTTAAGAGTAACTTAATTTGTGTTGTTTTTTGCAGCCCCGTAGAGATTAGCAAAGAACAGAATGGGGAAACAGAACAGTAAATTGAGACCTGAAGTTCTCCAAGATCTTCGAGAGAATACTGAATTCACAGACCATGAGCTTCAAGAATGGTACAAAGGCTTCCTAAAAGATTGCCCAACTGGGCACTTGACTGTTGACGAGTTCAAAAAGATATATGCTAACTTCTTCCCCTATGGCGATGCCTCAAAATTTGCAGAGCACGTGTTCCGCACTTTCGATACCAACGGCGATGGGACCATTGACTTTCGGGAATTTATAATTGCATTGAGTGTCACTTCTCGAGGGAAGCTCGAACAGAAGCTGAAGTGGGCATTTAGCATGTATGACCTTGATGGCAATGGCTATATCAGCCGTGCTGAAATGCTTGAGATAGTGCAAGTAAGTAAATCAGTGCTGGAAGAGTACATTAAAAATAATTAGTCCAGTCTAACGCCTTTAAATGTTACATTGCATATTTAACATGAAATAGTGTGCATTGGGCTCCTCTAAATAAGTGATTTATTGCACGCTCGTGATTGGGCACTCAAGGACGTTTTTGGGTCCATTACATGACATTGTGAACAACTGCAGTATCCCCTGGAAATCCCAGTGTGAAAAGAACCACTTTTAAAGTAATATCTGGCAAAACGTGGGATCTTCTGCCACTAGATGGCAGTGTCTCAATAGATGTGAAGGAAGGGGAAGTATTCCGTTCAAAGCACGTGGTCCCCCTCTCTGCCCATGTAACAATTGCTACAAAGAACAAGGAAACAAAAGGCCCGTGTAATCAACACAATTTCCCTTAATGCAGAGATGCTGACACTTCAGGCTCGGGAGTCTGCAAGTATAGATTGTCTTGATTTGTGTGCCACAGGACATGAGCATATTCTTGATGAAGTTCTTCCCATCTTGTACCAAACAGCTGATTCAAAAAGATTTGTGTGTATGTGTGTGTTTATACACACACACACACATACACCATGTGCACATAGAGCAGTCTTAGCTCCAAAACCCTATATTGTCCCCAAATGGTCATCCATTTGCTTTCCCCCATTTTGCTTTGTGGGGAGGGGGATAACGTTTCTCAGTGTAGTACACAGAAAAACACAGCACCCCACAACAGTCCTCAAAATAAGCCCAATATGTAAACCTATATAACGCTGTCAAACTGATGGGCTTTTTCTAGTAAATTATAATACTCTGTATTTGTTATGACTAATAATAAACACTCATATATAAATCAGCACATGCAGTATATGGGGAATGCATTGGATGTAAATCACAGTGCATGTCCTGAATTTGGTTTTTAAAAAATACAGAATGAGCTCTTTTCCCATAGCTTAAAATATAAGCTTCCTTAATGATTTCCTATCTGCCTTGCCTAAGTTTGGTCTACAATCCCTTAAATGCACAAAACACGTTTACTATTTTTTGCTGTCCTTGTATAGGCAATCTACAAAATGGTGTCTTCAGTCATGAAAATGCCAGAAGATGAATCTACTCCAGAGAAACGAACAGACAAAATCTTCAGGCAGATGGACACCAACAATGATGGTACGATTCCTGCACCAAGCTCTTATACCAAACCTGGAATATTTATTTATTTACAACATTTATATATCACTCCACAGTTAGAAAGTTTCCAGAGCTGTGAAGAATAAAAGGATAAAAATATAAAACAAAAGAATAAAACTCTATATTAAAATTATTATTTTTAAAAAACAGAATACTGATATAAACCATGGCTGATCAGTCAAGGAAGACTTCCTTGAATAAGGATTTCTTCAGGGAGCGCCAGAAACAATGCAGTGTTGGTGCCTGCCTGATGCTCAGAGGCAGAGAGTTCCATAGAAAGGGGACCACCACACTGAAGGCTCTTCCCCAGGTCACAGGTCCATGCGGAATAACCCGGAGCATGTCCTCTGATGACCTCAGTGACTGGGGAGATTGGTAAAGGAGAAGGCGCTCTCTCAGACGTCCTGGTCCCAAGTTGTTTAGGGATTTACACACTAGTAGCGAAACCTTAAACTTAGCCCAGTAGTGAATAGGCAGTCAGTGCAGTTCCCTCAGCCTATCTCATGGATCCAGGACATTTTCCTCCAATTAGTGACCTCTCCTTCTTTCCTTCTTTTCCCATGGGAAAAAATGCTTCTTTTTCAACAGGTTGCTTTTGGGGGCAGAGTTTTGCTTCAGAACTCTTGATCAATGAAGCTGGTGGAAGGAGATGTTACGAGCTTTGTCTTACCTGTAGTACTAAGACCAGTCAGTGGTACCATTGGAAGCAGATTCCTCCAGTTGGCTAATACAGTTATTTGTGAATAAAACAGTTGCAACAGGACTAAGAACAGCTTGGATTTTTTTTCTGGGATACAGTAGTTCTCTAATGATATAAGAGAATGCATACATATGTAATAGTAGTTGAAACTACATAACATAACAAACATAACATAACATAACAGGTGTTGTTATATTTAATTAACATTCCCCCCCCCCCCCCAAGGATAGCCTATCGAAGTGTCCTAGTTTTACAAGGCTAATGGCATTCACAAAATATGAGACCCTCTTTTCAGGATTTTTAAAAGTTGCAAAGTAGTATACATTTCCAACATGAATAACCTTCCCTCTGGCAAAATACATGTGATGGAAGTCATTCTCATATTTGGAACAATGGAAACTGGGTTAAGAATTGTCTTGGAATAGGTGTTTTTTTAAAAAATAAAATACTGTCTCCTATGACATCAAATACACATGGGGTGTTTTTATGAAATTCCTATTAATACATTTTATCCTGAAATGCAATAACCTATGTATCAAACAGTTTTCAAAAAGGAAGAACATGGCCTGTTGTAAGTAGTCACTATCAATTAATAGTTGTTTCTAGGGAAGAAATGAGAATTGGAAGTTGGATCCCTCGATGATTCAAGCACCCCTGTTCAAATAACTCTGAGCTGAATCAAGGCAGGCACGGCCTCCCTCAAGTAAGCCCCGCTTCAATTCTGTTTGCCCACCCCACCCCCCTGCTGTCCAACTTCTACTCTGCCTCTCCTCACCATGAGGAAAAGAATACAGCCTTGCAGCTGGTGGAGGATTTCAGCAAAGATTGGAGAGACTGATAGGTTCATCCGACGAGCATTTGATCATATGCTCGCTACTGCCCACTTGCGGATGTGCGCTCATTCTTTAGATGGCAACTTCTGCCTCCTGCTCCTTCAGCTATTTTTTCCATAGCAAAATAGGCCCCTTTTATTCTGACTTTTTAAAATAAATGGAATGTGCTGCGATCTCCTGCTGTGTGCAGGAAAAGCGACGTGATGAAAACAGCCTCTGAATGGGCCACATGGTCTTTGTTTACTTCCTCTTTCCCCTCTGGGAAGAATGAGGAAGTAATGAGGGACAAAAGCAAGGGCGGAGAAGCAATGGTAAGGAAACGTGATTTTCCTCCATGTGATTATGCTCCCAGTGGGCTACCCACCAGCAGCAATGAATGCAGAGTGTCTTGGTTTATTGACTGGATTACAGCCTCTATATGATTTCCTGGCAAGAAGCCATGCTCTGTGTGTCATTTGCCCAACTCTCCAGGTTTCATTGAAACTCTGTGCTGGCTACTATTTAGCCCTAGGAAAAGAGGGTAGCAGCTGGTGGAAGATTGGAACATGTGCTCTTTAAGCATTGTGGAGGGCTTTGAAAGCCTTCTTGAGGCATCGCAAGCATTTGATTTTAAAGTTTCAAAAGCCTTCTTGAGGAATTACAAGCATTTGATTTTAACTCTCAAGACACAATGCACTTTGGGTCAAACACAGGGCAGCTCACCCGTCCCTACTTACATGAGTTGTGGGAGAACTTAAATAGAAGGGTATGTGTGTATAAGCCATTTAAGTTAGGACAGTGTTATTAATTATGATGATAGTGCACACGGAAAGTTTTACTGTACATTATTTGGGATTATGAGGGAGAGGGAGAGAGGGCTTGAAGATGCCATTTTCAGTAGCAACATCATGATTGTCAGAACGAAAACAGTGTTCTGTGAAATGTTTTGTGTTGATTCAGACAGCCAAGTCCGCAAACCAGTTCAGCTAGAGTAGTTGGATCTAATGTCTACTTAGTTTCAAATATTTTGGCATCACTGGTTTGTATGTCGTAGTCAAAGTGCAGGGAGGGATCTGCATTTGCTTCAAAAAATATCTCTGCCTGGGATTTGGCCATCTGGATTTGTTAAAGTTCACACCTCGGCAAGATGTCAGTTCAAGGAAGCAGTGGATCACTAGAGAGGTAATACATGTTTTCCATGTCAGTTCCATGAAATATTTTTGCATTTATCTTGAGTGTTTCAGATTTGTAACAGGATGTGAGAATCTTGTCTGGTTCATGTTCTGATTGTTCTAAAGTCTAGATTATATCAAGATTTCTATAGACAGCCCCTCCCAAGAAGAGTCTGCTAGGTTCTGTTGAATAAGGATTATTGGATGAGGATGAGGATGGATATATTGGTACTATCATAATACATAATTTGGAGTATAAATAACTTTATATTTTACCAACGTTTTATTCAAATGTGCCCTGAGCTGGCACTTGTTTGAACTGTCATAATTGTTTCACCTTAAAACTTATTGGCAGCAGAATATGTATGTTTAATCCTTCAATCATCATTTTATTTGAGTTTTATAAATTACATTTGGCTATCTTTTTTTTTTTTGGCAAAAATATTTTTTTTAATTTTGTGTCTTCTGTTTCCCCTCAAGGTAAACTATCGCTCGAAGAATTTATTAAAGGTGCCAAGAGTGATCCCTCTATCGTGCGGTTGTTACAATGTGATCCAAGCAGTGCAAGTCAGTTCTAATTGAACTCTGGACAGTTTGCAAAGAAAATTACTGGCTTGTTCAAGCTTTGCTCGTAAATTGATGCCTTCTCAACCATTCCTCGGTGGTTAGTGGATAAGACTCCACTGCCAGATTGTCTGTGTATCCAAGTGAAAGAGGGTCCCACTTCTCTCACCAATACTGATGCAACTCCTCCTCTTTCCATAGTTCCATTTTCTCTCTCTCTCTCTCTACATAATGTTAAGACTCGCTCTACACATCTATCATAACTTAAGAGTATGTTTACATGCAGGTTAAAGAGAGGTTATTGCACATCACTTGGTTGATATGAATGGGTTACCTTCCAGTAGTCCCTAAGAAGAGAGGTTGTGTGAACCTTTTGCCTGAAACAGCAACAGCAAAAGACAGGCAATGGCATTTGCTTCCCAGAAAATGTCTATGAAATGTGGAATAAATTGAGTAGATTTTTTTTAAGAGCATGAAACCAGTTTCCTTTCTATGAGGAAAATTGCTTGCACTTACATAATGGTCTTTCCATTCTTTTAAATATATATATATATATATATATATATATATATATACTATATATATATGGTGAGGTAAAATTTTAATATTTAGGTCATATTTAATATATCAAGTAGAACTCATGCTTCATTTCTTCTAGTTGTCTGTGATTATTCAAACCTTTTTTTTAAAGGATTGTGATATTTATGCATAGCAAAGTTGTCGAAAAGGCATTGCATGGCTAGCTGTTTATGGATATAACACTTTTAATTACCAATTGCAACACTTCATTCATTTTTACTGTTGATTGTTGAAGCGTTCTGCTGTGTGAAATGAAATCTAAAAAGGAATAATTCTACTTCTGTGTTTCGCGGTGAAGTGCCACTTGCTGTGGCTGCAGCATTTAAAATGGCTTTTGAGTGAGGTGAGGTGAGGTGATTTGACACGCATTTGCTATGGCCCTCTGACCTTGTTGCTGTCCATCTCTGTTAATAGTCTTGTGCATTTCAGTGTTATTTAATATCTGCCTAATGCCAAGAAATGTTAATTGAAATAAAGACAAATTTTCTTGTCGGCCTGTGTCATCCTTTAATCGCCTAATGCTTCAGGTTTGCACACGGCACAATTGCTCTGTGGAAAGCAATGAAAGGGAGTTAAATGGTCAGTTGAAAACACTGTTTAGCCAAACACTAAGCAAATGGATCTTTCCCCATTCTTCCACATGTCTTTAGAAGAAGACATGGTCTATTCACTTAAGGGCATAAGAAGAGCCATGATGGATCTGACTAAGAGCCCTAGTCCAGCATTCTGTTCACACAGTGGCTGGGAAGCCTACAAATAGTAGGGTGACCAGATAAAATCCAGGTCAGGGCTCATGTAACTTTAACAGTTGTAGAGAAAAGGGAATTTCAGCCAGTGTCGTTTGTATGCAATTAGTTCGTGGTGATATTCCCTCTTCATCACAACTGTTAAAGTTGCAGGGGCCCTGCCTTCTTTTGTATATGGTCACTCTAGTATTGTGCATGCACCTTTAACTGTTGTGATGAAGAGTGAATTTCACCAGGAACTAATTGCATACAAATGACACAGGCTGAAATTCTCTTTTCTCTACAACTGTTAAAGTTACATGAGCCCTGACCTGGATTTTATCTGGTCACCCTAACAAAAAGGATGTCAGTACAACAGCACCCTCCCACTCATGTACCCCAGCAACTGATAAACAGAGGTTTGCACAACATCCTAACCTACACTCAGTAGTTAAATGTGGGTTGATTGTTAAAACGTAGGTTAGCGTGTTGTCTGAACCCAGAGATTTCCCACAGTGTGGCTTGTTAACCATGCAGTGTGGTTTGTTTTTCTCAAACAAACCACCTTGAGAATCCACAGTTTGTTGTTGGGTTGTTCATGGTGGTTAGCAAACTACACTGCATGGTTAAACAAGCCACCCTGTGGAAAATGTCTGGGTTCAGACAACACGCTAACCCACAGTTCAACAACAACCCACACTCAACCACTGAGTATGGGTTAGTGTGTTGTGTGAACAGCTCCATTGTCTCTGATACTGGAGGTAGTGTATAGCCACCATGGCAAGTAGTCATTTATAGTCTTATGCCGACTTGTCATATGCTGACTATTTCCTTATACTATAGAGGGGGGATAAACCTTTTGAGGCTGAATGGTGGCAACTCTGTCCATGCCTGAAGCACAGGCCAAAGAAAGAAGGGGAAAGGGGAAAGTCAAGGTACAGCTCCTAATATAACCACTGGGAGGCTTCTTCTACATGATGACTCATTAAAGAAAATGCAAGAATGAAGGCAGAACTAATTATTAATTAATTACATTTATATCTTACCTAATGGTGCTCAACAAGAATAAAATCATGTTGGTTCCAAAAGACTGTAGTGTTTAGAAGAGTTATGTGAATTTCATGGAAACCATGAAGAGCAGCTTTCCCCAACTTGGTGCCCTCCGGTTGTGTTGGACTGCAACTCCTATCATTCCCAGTCAGTTTCAGCCCTGGGGAAGGGGCCTAGATTGGGGATAGCTGGTGTAGAAGCAGCTGACAAATATTTCCTTATGCTGGCTGTAGTGTTTGTGATAGGCCCATTCTTTGAGCCAGGCCAGGATTTATGAATGACCTGCAATTAAGAACAGATAATCCATTCCAGGTTTTGTAGCAGGCTGGCAATGCAAAGGCCAGTCTGCCTGTAGCTGCCTACAAAAAAGGAGTACTACAATAAATGTCTACCACCTATGTTTTGTGTGGAACCAGATTCCTACTTCCAAGGGTCCTAGGTCTGCGGACACAACACTGGCCAAGCCAAAGCCATGGCCATGACGATACAAGGAAGAGTCACTTCAGGCAGTAAATTTCAAAGGGGCTTCACTTTCCTGCTTCCAGCCCCCAGCAGGCTAGAAAGAAAATAAATAACTTGGACTTCCAAGTGCTGCCACCACCAGCTGATACCAGCCATGTGCAGTGCAAACTGCTTCTATACCTCATAGCTGCTAGGTGGACTCACTGCTATGCACTTCCCAGTTGCTCCCACATTGCTGTGATTATTTAAGTGTATGGAATTACCAAGAGTGATTCCTTCTATATGTATTGAAATACTGGGGGAGGTGGGAGCTACATGCATACCACATGACCATCTTGGCTGTATTAATGAAAGGGCACTTCAAAGATACATTTGCCTGAAGTTTTCTCTGCTCTTGGTTCAGTGAAGTAAGCATGCACGTAAGACCATATTTCATCCCTAAAGTGTGTTAAGGCAACCCTAAACATATTTGCTTGGGGAAAAGTGCCAATGAAATCAATTAAGCTTGCTTCCAATTGCACGCTATTTTGTGACCATTGAGTCAGCTTAATAAAGCAATTGCCCTAATACAGATTTTGTAATGGTTAGAATTTCTGAGTTGCATCTGATGAAGCAGGTTCTTGCTTACAGATATGATTGCACGTTGGTAGTTTTAAGTTACTTTTTTTTTCTCATCAAGAGTATTACCCTGAAGCATGTTTCTAATTCTTTTATCCAAAGTAGGCTTTTGATCCAGCAGAGCTTTTCTACTGGCTGAGGGGGAGGGGGGGGGAGGTGATCTTCACTTATTCCCCCTGCAGTCCATTATGGGGAGCTGAGATTGCAGAGAGAGGAGGAACTGGCAAAAAACATCTCCTCCCCCCATCCCTTTTCCATCAGTATGAGTGTTGTGAGTGAACCTCCACTCAGGGGGCACTTCCACTACCACAATTAAGGCTCTGGATCCATTTCTGTGATTACGAGACTGGCATTTTATTTTTAAAATGTGATATTTTGAATCTGTCTCTAAAGCTTGAACTCATGTTCGCTTTGCCCTACTGAAAACTCAGAAGACAGGAGATCAATGTCCCTTTGTTATTTGTTCCCTTCAGCTTTTGTAGGAAGAAAACACTGCATTTTCCTTGCTTTTTAATCAACCCCAAGTGTACACGCAAGAATAAAATGTAAGTGACCCTTGTTTTAAAGTGCAATATAAAAAAAAGGTCTTTCGACAAATACTGGAGAAATCAACAACAGCAGCCCCATCACCAGGTTGCTCTGCATTGTATTGTTTACAATCTGTTAAAAACTGCCTTCGGGATTATTTGATCAAAAGCAGGATATATACATTGGAAAACAACTTCATAATACTTTCGCTTGAAAAAGCAGAACATACTTCTGAATAGTTCCAAACCTCCAAATAACTTTGGAAAAAAAAATGTCTGCAATGCCACATTTTCAGCCAGAAAAACTTAGTTTCCCACACACACACACACACACAAAGATGCAGAGGTAAATCGGCTATTTTGAAGAGACATCAACAAAAATCACCACAAAATCTCTACAAATGCCACGGGCAGAAGAAATGGATAGCTGAAGATTTTGTTGGTAACTGTGTAAACAGCACTCTCCTTCCTCATTTTGTATACCGGAGGAGACCTGTTTCTCCAGTGTTGGGGAGTGCTGCTGTATAAATAGCGGCATTAAACAGTACCACTAGTTGGCAAATGTTTTTGGTTGACATAAAAGCTATCGTCTATAATATAAACAATGCACTCCACATGTTCATTACTTGGTTTTATATCTATATGAAAGTAAGGAATATGTGGAGTGCAGTGTACTGTATTTATATAACTCTCAGCTATACTCTATGCTATACACATAGCTAAGTAAGGAATATTGATCCGGTGTGCAATAATGGGAAAACATCTGCTCCTGATAAAGTGCAATCTAATCCCTGCCTATCTGTGAGCACTTAGTTTTCCATTTCTGAGCAGTAGAATTGTTCATACATAATTCCATCATATTAAAGTGGAAAGCCAGTGTGGCGTAGTGGACTAGGAGCTCAGAGGTCCAGGTTCTATTCCCCACTCAGCCATGCAGCTACCTGGGTGACTTTGAGCTAGGCACTGACTCTCAGCCTAACCTGCCTCACAGGGTTGTTGTGGAGATAAAATGGAGAGGAGGAACAGGACCACCCCAACAACAAACCACTCTTGGCCACCAGTGACCACCCAAGCAAATCTAATCTTAAGAGGAATTGCAATCATTTATCACACAAGTTGTGCAGCTTTACCAGGAACGTATCTCGGGTGACTATATAGAAAGAAGACAGGGCTCCTGTAACTTTAACAATTGTATAGAAAGGGGAATTTCAGCAGGTGTCATTTGTATGCATGCAGCACCTGGGGTGCCTCTACAAGAGCTATTTAAAGCTCTTTCAAGGCGCATTACAAATTTTACCTCTACAAGAGCGGAGCGCAGATCGGGGGTCAAGGCGCTTTTTATCTCCGATTATTCGCATTTTCGAATGCGCGTTAAATAGCAAGTTAAAGCACCTTATGGTCATATGAACATGCGATTCTCCGCATGTTAACAACTATAAAGCGTGTTTCATAGAGCCCTTAATGCGCTTCACCGCTTTTCGTGAATTGGTATTAGGAGTAAATACGCTTCTCTGTGTATGCGCATAATCGGGCAACCAGGCGTCAAACCGAAATCTTGTAGAGGGGGCCCTGGTGAAATTCCCTCTTCATCACAACAGTTAAAGCTGCAGAAGCCCTGCCTGCTTGACCAGATACAAAAGAGAGCAGGGCTCCTGCAGCTTTAACTGTTGTGATGTGGAGGGAATTTCACCAGGTGCTGCATGCATACAAATGACCTGCTGAAATTCCCTTTTCAATACAACTGTTATAGGCTGACCATATGAAAAGGAGGACAAGGCTCATGTAACTTTAACAGTTGTAGAGAATAGAGAATTTCAGCCAGTGTCATTTGTATGCAATTAGTCCCTAGTGAAATTCCCTCTTCATCACAACAGTTAAAGGTGCATGCCCTATACTAGAGTGACCATATACAAAAGAAGGCAGGGCCCCTGCAACTTTAACTGTTGTGATGAAGAGGGAATTTCACCAGGAACTAATTGCATACAAATGACACTGGCTGAAATTCCCTTTTCTCTACAACTGTTAAAGTTACATGAGCCCTGTCCTCCTTTTCATATGGTAAGCCTAAACTGTTAAAAATACAGAAGCCCTATCCTGCTTTCCATATGGTCACCCTAAACACATCCCCAAATTCCTTTATCTTGTCCAGGCTAAGTTTCAATTTGTTTGCCCTCATTCTGGTCTGACCTCAGACATTGGATCAGTGTCTCCCCTGTCCCAGGAGTGAATGATGAGCTTACAGGATATGAATCCCTCCCTGCTAGTGTTATCAGGATCTGGCCAAATCAGTGACTTTTTCATATGGTATTTTGGCAAGATTTTGTCTACTGAATTATGGCAATGATTAAAACCCATTTTAGTTGAGACAGCTTGCATAATGCATTTCTTTGATTTGGTAATGACAGAGGTTCTCTTGTAAAGAGTCACATCCCTTGAGATCCTGTAGAGAATTCTTAAATTAGTAATACAAAGTATGCTTGCACCCTGGACATTCTAAAGAATACTCATCAAAAATAAATGTGAACACTTTTTAACATACATTGAGACTGGTATTAAACTCAGAATGTGACTTACCAAATCACTTCACTATGGGAAGAAAGGTGCTGATGGTTCAGCAAAGAAGCATAAATAGGCCCTAGTTCCAGCACACTTTCATGGAAAGCCAATAAGACATTTGAACACATCCTATATTCAGGTTAAGGCCTCTCTTTACGGGCATTATCAATAGTCTCTCACCAGGCCTTTATCAAATTGTGGTTCCACCATTTCACTATTAGACTGTCTACTATGAAGTTTGCTGGACTTAATGGATTATTAAGATCTTGCCTATTTAGTAGGAAATTATTTGGAGAGCAAAATAGTGAAAACAGAAAACCAATCCATTGGTTTCATCTCTTCACCACCACACCGAAATTCAGTGTTTCCTCCAAATAGCAAGTAATATTTTATTTATTTAATTAATTATTTCAGAAATTTCTTACTCACTTTTCATTATATGATAATGAAACATAGCAGTAAAACATAGTAAAATAATACAACACAACTTAACCTGGAGAGAGTAATAACAGGTCAATAGAAAAATTCAATCAAAAAGCCTGGGTAAACAGTTAGGTCACCGAAAGCTTCTAAGACTTGGTACTACCTATATATGAGTGGGGAGGGAATTCACATTGGAGTGCCTCTCTAGGATAACCTCAGATCAAATTCTAGGTAAATGGGACATTGTAAAGAGGGCATCCCCACTCAAGCTTAATATCCAGGTGGGTACATATTGCAGCCTCCCCAAACCTGGTGTCCTCCAGATGTTTTGGACTTCAACTCCCAACAGCTCCGTCCACCATGGCCATGATTAGGGATTTAGGGAGTTGTCATCTAAAACATCAGGAGAACACCAAGCTGGGGAAGGCTGCTACATAGGAACTAAACTTGCAAAACATTTGAGTAATGGTAGCACCGCTGAACACACTACTGTAAAGCAGCCCCCTAAGAGCTGGTTCACCCCGCATGTGCACCGTTTGAGGACTACAACATCGTGGTTTCTCGCTTGTGTGAATGAGCTATCCTGAAACCTTTGTTTTACCTCAAACGCAATGCTTTGCAGCAGAGCCAGGTCACACATTCAGCTGTGAGTCACCAAGTGAGAGTAGACCTACAGCCATAGATAGTTAATTTTGCCATCTAATAGTCCATAAGGCACAGGACATTTGGGCATAACCAGAACATGCCAAGTAATTAGTTCTGTCTGTACAAAGAGATGGCTAGGTGTCTACAGATCAATGCGCTCGTTTTCAGCATATAGGGTTAATTGCATACAGAGCAGTACAATTAAAACTGATAAAGCCTTGCTAGTTGAATTAGCATTTTCCTGCTAGCATCCCAAGCCACATCCAATAAAGTCAGCGCACAAGCTTTCTTACTTGACATGTTCATGCAAGCGTTAATTCGATTTAGTGCATGCATTGGAACAATCTTCTTGGAAATGTGTAAGGATAAAATTTATACTTGTGCAACCAGATCAGGACATGATGGACAGCATTTCCCCCCTGATGAGTGGTCTCTCACTCTCTCTCCCCTCCCTGCCCCCTCCATGGGGAAAAATACCTTTCCCCCGCCCCCAAAAGAATGCTTCAAATCCGAGCTTTGGTGAAAAGTCCCGTGGTGGCTGTGAGTTGGTGGCTGAATGACAGAACCGATACAGCACCACTGCGCAGCCACCACAGGGTAAATAGGGCATATAGACAGCCCCCTGCTGTGTTTGGGGGTCCTGATAGCACCACTGACTCAGTTGCTGCAAAATCTGGACAGAATCTGCAAATCTTCATCAGTCAAGCTGGTGGGAGGAGAGGTAAGGGGATTTGCCTTACCTGAAGTGTTGAGATCGGTCAGTGGAGCCTTTACCTTGGGAGCAGATTTTGTTAATGACTAAAAGCAAATGGGACAAAGCAGAGATGCTCCTCCATGATTGCCCCTTTGCTGGATCCTATTCCATTTGGAAGGAAATGTATTGAGATTGAAGGAGCAATGAAGGTGAGTACTTTCTATTTTAGTCATTTGTGGAAGCCTTTAGCTGAAATCCTGTACACCGCTGCTGACTCTTTTGCTCCATTTCATAAATGAGGGATGAGGCGCATATTTGAGTCCTGGGGGGGGGGGGCAGTTTGCCCATGTGAGCTGGATGACATGGGGTCCCCAGCCGAAGCACTGGCGGGTGCTCCTCCAATCAGACTACTGGCTTTGCTCCACTTTGTCAGAGAGGAGTCCACTCAGGGGGTTTGGCTTTACTCTTCTATCACCTTCCCTGCATGGGCAAAGTTAAGGAGGAGCAAAGCTGTCTTAGTCACTTTCCAGCCCCTCTCCCTTCTAAGGTGGCAGGACTTAGGGAGGGGAAGAGGCCTTCTCTGATGCTCCATGGGTTGGGTGGGCCAGCCTGGCCTGCGGGCTGGAAGTTAATGCACCCTTAAGCCTCCATGTAGTTTTCCTTTGTTGGGGGCGTGTGCTGTGACAGGAGTCTTGCTGTTGGCTTAAATGGATTGCATCAGGTCCTGGCAAGGAAAAGCGATCTCTCCCAGCAGCCGGCTCCAAACCTCAATATAAAGCTTGCATCCCAGGCTCGAAAGCGTTTTTTAAAATCATACAATGCCTGAATCTCTGGAGAGACAGGATTGTACTCCCTTGAGGCCTCCAAAGAGCCAGACTAAAGGGTCGTTCCATTTTTGCCTGGCAGAAAGATGGTCTGGTTGAAGTGCTCATGTGACAGGACCTGACTAGAGGGAGAAAGGGGAGGGGAGGAAAGGGGAGGAGTGGAGTGGAGTGGAAGAGCAAAGGAGCAAAAGTGCAGCTATTCAGGTGAATGGGATCATAAGCTTGATGTGCTTATGTATCAGAGGTTAAAAAATGCAGAGGTCAATAGGGGGTGGGGAATTAGGTGTGATGGAGCACTTAGTCATGCTTATTTGCTATAGACCACTAGGCAAGTAACTATTTATAGGCTTAACCTATGCAATATTGCATGGCTGACTAGTAAAATATTTGTTTTGGTGGTTATCTAAAATGATTGATTAGGGTAGCCTGGCTCAGGAGCAAAGAGGGATCCAATGCTTCCATGGATGGAAATCTCAATCGATGCCGTTTCTCCCAACACTGCAATTGAGGAAAGGCGCAGCTGGTATTGGCAACGGTATTGTTGACCCATCTTATGGGTCAACAATGACAGACACTCTATAAATGATTCAGCATAGCAGCCCCCATTTCTTTTAATCCATTTCATGACCACCCATCTGGAGAATATGGATTTTAAAATATTCACTACACACCTGTAAAAGACACAATGCATAATGTATCATTTAGATTGTTTTTCTGCACTCTTTCAACCAGAAGCTTGTTCAGGGGCAATTTTGGCTTATTAAAGATGTTGTCATTACTGAAGACATCTGAGCAAAGGAACAAACGAGATAGAAAATCCAAAGTGCTGACTCCCATATATCTTTGGAAATGGAGATGCATATGTTTGGTAAGAACGTAAGACTGGCAATTCGGTGGCATGGACCACAGCCGAGGGGGGGGGGAGCAGCAGAGGACATGGTTTAATAGTGCTGCTGTGGTCCAACATTTTTATAATAAATATTTAATATACTGTATATTTAATAGTGGTTTTGTGAGCCAAGCCACTATTAAACCACATGTGACTTAACCAAAAAGTTTATACCATATATGGCTTAAGACAATGCCAACGTCCATTCTTTTTAACATAGACAAGATTGGAATCATCTGACTGAAATGTGCGGGGTGTGTGTGTGTGTTTAAATACTCTTGTTCCAGGTGCCTTATCCAAATCCTTCGAAAGATATTCTTACCTCTTTCCTATGTGGCAGTATAGTGTCATTCTAAACGGTTAAATAATGAATGCTTTTCGCTCCAGGGGTAATTGCATTTCACCACTCAGTGGATCGTATAGTGCTGGCTCAGAGTTTTACATTTACTTTGGGTCAGCACCTGCAAGCATGCAGACACAAGCCATTCCTAGCCCCTGATGGACTCTGCCTAATCCTCATCCCAAACCAGGCAAATCTTACTTTGGATTTGGGTCTCAACCAAGGTCCCCTCTACAAGGATTCACTTTTGCGCCTGGTTAGCCGATTATGCGCATAATCGCAGAAGCGCATTTACGCCTAATCCCTCTGCACGAGAGGTGGCGAGAGGCGGCGAAGCGCATTAAAGGATGTCCAAAATGCAGTTTACAAGTAGTTAATGTGCATAAGCGCATATTCACACAGTCAAAATGCACTTTAACGGACAGAGCAAAATAAAACTCGCGATTTAACGCGCATTCAATAATGCGCATTATCAGAGAGATAATGCGCCTCTATGCCCCATTTGCGCTCCGCTGGTGTGGAGGTAAATTTTTTAATGAGACTTCAAAGAGCATTAAACCTCTCGTGAAGAGGCACCCCAAGCCTCTTGTTAATCCACTCCCAGCATTCCCCAGGCTGGAGTTGTAGGACTTTTTTCTGTCTAAACATACATAGGATTGTGCCCTAAACCACTAGCCTTAACCTTCTCTGTCCTGTGCCTTCCTTTCCTTCCATAAGGAATGGAGCTTAACAGTCTTTCTTGTGTCAACTGATGTGCAGGCGAAGCGATGCAATGTGCGTGACACAGCAAGAATGAAACAAACGGCCACAAGTAGCACATCCAGTTTATACATCTATTAAAATGTATAAACTGGATGCACTACCTATGGTCGTTTGTTTCGGTTTTGGAGTCTTTCTGAGGCTGCCTCTACACCAGAGGTTTAAAGCTCTTTCAAGTCTCATTAAAAATTTTACCTCTACATGAGCAGAGCGCAAATCGGGAGTTGAGGCGCGTTATCTCTCCGATTATGCACATTATCGAATACGCGTTAAATAGCGAGTTTTATTTTGCTGTGGCCCGTTAAAGCGCATTTTGACTATGTAAACAAGCAATTCTCCACATTAACTCCTTCTAAAGCGCATTTCAAACAACCGGTAAGGCCACCAGTTGTGCGCTCAATTACCTCCTGCGTACAGTCATTTACCATAAAGCGCTTCTGAGAAGATGCGCATAATCGGAGAACCAGGCGTCAAAACGAATTCTTGTAGAGGGGGTCTGAGACTGTGTCAGAGGGTGAGTAGGAAAGGGTATCATGCAAAAAGTTCTTAACATATAACCACCCCCACCCCTGAAAATGTCAGGGGGAAAAGGCGTTGGCTTGGCCTGCTTCTTGTCATGCTAAGATGTTTTTTACATGAGGCGCATCAAAACAGATGATTCCCCACCTGCACTCTTCAAATGAGAGCAAACGAAGCAACTGTTCTAGCCATCTGGTCCTGCCTCTACTCTTCTGTTTCTCCCAGCAAGACACAATGGCTGTAGCTGCATCACAGAAAAGCAGAGTCAAGAGAAGGTGGGAGGGAAACCCCAACCAGTTTTAGGTACTGACGGGGGGAGGCAATGCATTGTTGGCTCATATCCTATTTCTTGTACAGCCAGTTACCAACAACAGTCTGTTTCATAGTCACAGAGCTTTATCACACCTACATCCCCCCCCCCCCCCCGGCCCTGGTTTGCTTCAGCGGGTTCCCCCTCCGTTTCCTATGCAAGTCTAGCGTTTTGATTTACACGTGCTCAGTATTGCTGTGGTACCTCAGCTTGTGCCTGTTGAATATTAGTGCTTCCGGAATTTGCCCGTTCAGGGATCAATCGAAACAGAAACTAAAAACTGCGACCTCAGGGCGGGAGAGCAGCAGGAGGGGGACGACGTTATGCGAGTCCAGCGCTGAAGAAGTGGATCAAAGTCGAGGTGGGTGAGGTTAAAACCAGGTGTGTGATGGCAGCAATACTCTAGACTCAACACACACAGAATGTCATCAGATGGCGTTTATTTTATACAAGTGGGGGCCCTACAGTAAAAGAGTTCCAGAGGCTGCCTGTACGGTGGCAGGTCGCCACTGCAGTAAGCAAATCCCCACGACTTTGCTGTGACAGGGTGGTGGCGGCTAATCCCAACACAAAGCAAAAGTGTGGGGTTTCTGGCAGCTGGGCCTGCCCCCTGCCGGGGCGGACAGCAACCAATCGGGGTTGCCATCCGCCTGGCTACGCCTCCGCATCAAGGATGGAGCAAAGTTAGATGGCGGAAGGGGCCGTGTTCGCCTCGCTACATCTGGAGAAATTGGGGCAAGTCCTCGAATTTTAAAATACGGAACTTCTCTGGTACTCCCCAAGGTGGCTCTACAGTGGCTGCTGTGTCATATAATTGACATAGTGCCACCATGTAGTCACCTTGGGGCTTCCAGAGCGTATAGACAACCCCCCCCCCCCGACACCACCATTCCACCCCCACTGAACTGTGACCACTGAGCATACTCAGTGCTCTCTGGGCTGTTTGTGTTCCCAACCCCAAACTCTTGCCTCTGTTTTGGGGGGATTTGTGGAGTGGACTCCCTGGTGTACCCCGCCTCAATGGAGAGGCAGGTAAATGTTGTTGTTGTTGTTGTTGTTGTTGTTGTTATTATTAATATTATTATTATTATTGAGCAGTATTAGCAAATAGACAAGCATTTTTATGATGGAGGTAGGACCACCAATCATATTGTTTGGTCTCGGGCTAGCCCTGCAAATCCAGACTTTACCTCTATGCTTCTTTGACAGAGGAACAATTAAGCCAAGCAGATGGCTAGGATGGAACGGGGGCTAGTAATAAGCCTCACAGAAGTAAATTTCATCAGGTGTGGTTTTCCCCATTTGTACTGGAGAAAGTTGCAGCTGGAATGGTCAAGGTGAGGGGTAACTTATGGGTCAGAGAAGTGAGAGCCCCCTGAATGATTCTGCATTGGAGCCCCATGGCCTTTAATTTATAGAATGATAGAGTTGGACAGGGCTTGGGAGATAATCTCATCCAGCCCCCTGCTCATTACAGGCTACGCAGTGCAGGATACAGCTATGGCATCCCTAACAGATGACCATCCAAGCCTCTGCTTAAACACCTCCAGCAAAGGAGAACTCACTACCCCCCGTGGCGGGCTATTCTACTGCTGAACCACACTGAGTGTCAGGAAGATTCTCCTAACCTTAGCCGATAACTGCTTTCCTGTAACTTCCACCCTTTGGAACAACAAATAACTGTGATCCTTTTTCTGCTCAACAGCCTTTCAGATATTTGAAGACTGCTATCATGTCTCTGCTTAATCTTCCCTTCTCCAGGCTAAACATACTAGAGCTCTTTCAACCATTTCACATGGGACAAGGGGGTCAGTGGTGGCCTTAGTTCAGGTTAAGCCAGTGGGTGTTGCTGGGAGAGGATGAAAGTCCAGGATAAATCCAGGGTAAGATTAGGAAGGCAGGGCAAGGGTGGGCTTGATGAATTTGAAGCCAGTTAGGTATGACAGTGTGGGTGGAGCCTATAGACCACAGCCAGCTCAAGACATGTTGCTGCCTGAGGTGAAGGACAAGATAGCACCCATTCTATCTGTCGAAGAATCTTATTTCATAGAATCATTGAATTTAGACATGATGCTTGTTAGAAAGGCAATTAGAGGGGGACGACAAAAAAGGTAAAATAGAATGAGCATTTACTAGTCTCACATGCACACAGGCTATCTTAGCACAATAATGGGAGACTACACCCTTCTTCAGTGAAGGAGAGGTAAAACAGTTTTACTCACAAATTTTCTTGCATATACAATGCAGGTACAGCATAGAGTTTTCAAACATCATTTGATAAATCCATTTTGTCTTCCATAACACAGGCAGGACCGAGAAAGCAAACACGTATGCTCCCAAGAATGAAGGAAGTCAGAGGTCCCCTCTACAAGGATTTGCTTTTGCGCCCGGTGAGGCGATTATGCGCATAATCGCTGATGCGCATTTACACCTAATCCCTCTGCACGAGAGGTGGCGAGAGGCGGCGAAGTGCATTAGCAGATGACCAAAATGCGCTTTCCAAGTAGTTAATGTGCATAAGCGCTTGTTCACATAGTCAAAATGCGCTTTAACGGCCGGAGCAAACTAAAACTCGCGATTTAACGCGCATTCGATAATGCGCATAATCAGAGAGATAACGCGCCTCTATGCCCGATTTGCGCTCCGTTCTTGTAGAGGTAAAAAAATTTAAGCGCCTTGAAAGAGCTTTAAACCTCTCTTGTAGAGGCAGCCAGAGAGGCAGGGGAAGAAAGGGGAGGAGCAAAAGGAAGAAATCACAGAAAACCATATTGTAAGCTATAGCGATGCTCAGGCTAGCTGTGGTCAAAATTCCCATGTAACTAACTGCAACCCTGCCCCCTTCCAGTAACTTGCAGACAAACAGGCTGGCCTCCACTGCACCAGAGGGCAGTAGGGGATGCAGGGTAAGCCATCTAGCCCACACAGCTCTATAACACCTCACTGCCCCAAGCGGCATGTGCTGTGCTCCTTGAGGCGGCTGCCTCACCCTGCCTAATGACAGGGCTGGCCCATTTATAAACAACAGCCTCCCTGTGAGCCGATCTACACTACTGCTTTAAAACGGTTTATAACAGTTTTAAACCGGTTAATAGCAGTTATTAACTGGTTTAAAACTGTTATAAATCGTTTTAAAGCAGTAGTGTAGATAGGCTGTGTGTCCTTACAGGCACTATGAGGCAAATGTTTTGGCTCCCAGTTGTTTGGATCTATCCCAGAAGGGAAGGCTATTCCTGAAAAGGACTGGCTGATGCTAGAAGCAGAGTGGGGTAGGGCCGTAGGGAGAGAACTGTGAAGACCTTATGAGAAGCAGAAAGGGCAAGAAGGGGGTAGAAGGGCTATAAGAGAGAAGCTTCCGTATGAACCTTCTAATAGAACCATTGCAATGAGTCAACAACCTAGCAAAACTTGTACAAGCTGCACAGCCATTGCTGCCCTACTGTACAATAATGTAATAAAAAACTAAGCGTGAGAAATCTGAATATTATCCATCAGCCACAGCACAAAGCTATGGAAAATATTGTCCTTGATGTCCCTTAGGGCAAAGCTAAGGCCATCGCGTGAGGCTGTGGAAGGCACACACAGCCTACCTTCTGCATTTTTAATATTTAAAAAGCATGCAGCAAACATCTTTCACCTTTAACCAAAACGCAAGATGGTATATTGCATATTAATGCATCGAGTGTGTTTCTGCGTCAAGTGTGTTTCTAAATTAATGTAATTTTCCTCCTTTCCCACAGAATCACACTTCTACTGATGGATGAAATATTCCACAGAGAGGCAGTTGGCAAACAGCGAATGAAGAATTTGAAATGTTTTAGGTATATTTTTCAATGCCCCGAGTTTAGGCCTCGAACCTAAAGTTCTCAAGTCTCCCATTTGTTCTCTCAAATGCATGCATTTTATGTTACTTGTTTACTACATCACATGAACTGACCTCAGAATTGGGTCTTAAATATGAATCATTGGCCTCCAATGAGCTTTAGTAGGAGCTGGGTCTTTTGTCCAGAACTGAAAGGAATTTAGCTTAATGTTAGGATTCAGCTGTGTATCTGGAAAGCCCACTGTGAACTCTGCTTTTATTCTGCAGATTATCTGGGGATTTAGATAATCTGGCATTGTTTCATAGACATGAGACATACAGAGCTGGTATGAATCACTGCCAGGCTGGGCTCCTGGAATTAAATAATACATGTTATCCTCTCTTGCTCCATGCAGTTCCTCGTACTAGTGTTAAAGAGGTCTTGTAGGCCTACCTCCTGCATTTGGGTGTGTTGCGCTTTCAGGGGCATTGTAACACAGCCCTTTTTGGGCTAAGGCCTCAGTGGTATGAGCTGGACAGTGGCATTTGATATGACTTATGTTTCACTGTAGTTTAGGGAACTACATAAGAACATAAGAAGAGCCTTGCTGGATCAGACCAAGGGTCCATGTAGTCCACATTCTGTTCACAGAGTGGCCAACCAGCTGCCCACAGGAAACCCATAAGCTGGACATGGATGCAACAGCACCCTCCCACTCATGTTCCTGAACAATTGGTATATATAGGCATACCACCTCTGGAAGTAGCATATAGCCATCAGGACTAGTAACCACTGATTTCCTTCTCCTCCATGAATTTGTCCAATCCCCTTTCAAAGACATCCAAATTGGTGGCCATCACTACATCTTGTGGTAGTGAATTCCATGGTTTAACTATGCGCTGTGTGAAGCTTCATGGGATGACCCCGGATTCTAGTATTATGCGAGAGAGAGAAAAATGTCTCCCTGTCCACATTCTCCACACCATGCATAATTTTGTACATCTCTATCATGTCCCCCCTTGCTCGCCTTTTTTCCAAGATAAATAATCCCAGCTGTTGTAACATCCTCACATAGGGAAGGTTACAACAGTTGCTCTAGCCCCTTGATCGCTTTAGTTGCCCTTTTCTGCTCAGTGGTAGCCCACATTCAGTCCCTAGCAATTCTAGGTAGGCTGGGAAAGACTCCTGACTAAAATGTTGGGAAGCTGCTGCCATCATTGGAGTATAGAATATTGACTTAGTTGGACAAATGGCTGGACTCAGTGTAAGGCAGCTTCCTATATGCCAGTGCTTTCTATTTAACTATTTTCCCATTCTGATTTATAGGGTTGAGACAGGCTAGAAATTCATACCTTTTAGTAGATCGGTTTCCACTACTTGCAATAAAAGCTTTAAGAGCTCCAATATGCTGGTCTTTTTTCTTTCTTTTTGTAATTTTGGCCCCACCCACCCCTGGAATTTGGCCCCTGAGAGCTTCTCTGAAACTGAATTTGGCCCTTGGGTGAAAGAGGTTCCCCAGCTCTGGTTCAAAGTATATCAAGGCTCAAGCCCTGGAACATGGAAGTACTAATACAGGCAGGTGTTTGCTTATTACACTTACACCCCACTCGCCCTTTGGGAAGCTCATATGATCTCCCATAAGAATATAAAACTTAAGAAGAGCCATGCTGGATCCGACCAAGAGTCCATCTAGTCCAGCACCCTTGTTCACACAGTGGCCAACCAGCTGCGGACCAGGGAACTACAAACAGGACATGAGTGCATCAGCACCCTCCCACCCATGTTCCCCAGCAACTGGTGTATATAGGCTTACCTGCCTCTGATACTGGAGGCTGCACTTAGCCATCAGGACTAGTAGCTATTGATAGCCTTCTCCTCCAGGAATTTGCCCAACCCCCTTTTAAACCCACACAGTCCCTGAGTCCATATCTGTTTAATTTCAGCTATGCTGAATTTGAGTGCTCCTCAAATCCTCCTAAATATTTGTAGAGTGTTTTGTTCCCTACTGACTCAGCTCTATACATCTGGGATTAGGGCGCTCTGGAACTTACAAGATGTATATGTGTTCCCATCCCTTTTTCCCATTTCTCTCAGCCGAGAACACACTAACCATCTGTAACCACTCTATCCAGATTCAAGAAGAGACCAAAGGGGGGAGGGGACACAAACTACAAAAGTTGACTATCTTCAGATGTGTTGTTAAACTGTTATTCTCTCATCTGCCATCATAGCTTGTCTTGTCTGACAAGAAACAACAGTCAATGTTCAAAATATCAATCAAGGTATACCTTTGGTACCAGAAATGCAGATCATTTCTAAGGGTGGAGCAGTCAGGAAGAAGTGAATCATGGGATACTGCTGCCATCTAGTGACTTCTGAGGTAAAAATGGTACAGCTAGCTTTGTAAATTGCTTTATTCTAAACTAGCTGATATGCCCGGTGTTGCTCGGGTACGTGAATAATGTTTATGACATTTATTTGATAAATAATAAATTTCTCTGCAACTTATTCATCTTTAGGTTGGTTGGTTTTTTTAGTTTGGTTGAGTTCGTAAATTGTTTTGTTAGAATAAATGGAAAATTGTGTTAACACGAACTGTATTTAAAATTAGAGCTTTATGATAAACCACATTTTTTTGTTTTACCTCAAAAGCCTATTATCATTATTATTTGCATTTATATACCCCCCATAGCCGAAGCTCTTTGGGCAGTTTACAAAAATTAAAAACATTTAACATTAAAAAACCGATATACAAAATTTAAAAAGCATAAAAAGCATAAAAACATGTTATAAATACAATATTCATTTAAAACAACTATTCTGGGTCAAACAACAACAACAACAAAACCCCCTCAACATATGCTGTTAAATGCCTGTGAGAAAGGAAAAGCCTGCACCTCCCATCGTGCCTTGGCCAGAGCAGCCATCTAAACTTCAAAAACAATCAGGACACACAACACCCTTTCTACCAGCTAAAAAAGATGCAAACTTAAAAATATGTTTTCAAAATATACCCGGCATTGCCCAGATAACTGAATAACATATAGTAGGGAAGCGGATCCCAGTGGACGTGAGGAAATGTTGTATGCACGTGCTCTGAAATTATTATTATGAAAAAAGGAAAGCAGCCAGAACACCAGCGTGTCAGATTTCAAGTTTCTACCTGCCGTCGCTCGGGCCCCCTAAAATATATGTCTGTGAGGTAATCATGTTAAAGTTGAAGGCCAGCTAGGCCTGTGAATTAACCTTTAAACAAATTAAATTAATTTCTTTTTTCCTCTCTCACCCTCATGACAACCCTTCAAGGTAGGCCAGTCCTAGGCCTGTGAAGTAACATTAAAACAAATTAAATTAGTTTCTTCCCCCACCCTCTCTCACCTTCAATGCATGGCTGGGGCTGCCTTGAAGCTGTCACTATAATTTTCCTTGTCCCCACAGAAAACAAAAACTACAACTCCTGGCATGCCTTTTGCTGTGATGCCCAACTTGCCCAGTGGGAGTCCTGCTGCTGAAGCTCATGGGAAGTGAAATCTGGCTGAGCCAGTCCACACTACACTATGCAATCAGTGCCCATAGCCATGAGGGAGCAGGTTTGCTGACTGACAGTTCACTTGGTTGCTGTTGGCAACAGGCCCAGTGCTGCAGCCTCCTCTCCTCCTGCTCCCAATGGGGCCTAGCAACTGAGGCAGCTGGCCCCAGGCGCTCTCCCTTCAGGCCCAGGAGGGCGAGCCACAACCAGATAATAGCAGCCAAAGCCTGATAAGTCGCCCCTCCTGCCCAAGGCATGCTGGGAGTTGCAGGGATAAACCTAGGCCGACCATATGAAAAGGAGGACAGGGCTCATGTAACTTTAACAGTTGTAGAGAAAAGGGAATTTCAGCTGGTGTCATTTGTATGCAATTAGTTCCTGGTGAAATTCCCTCTTCATCACAACAGTTAAAGTTGCAGGGTCCCTGCCTTCTTTTGTATATGGTCACTCTAGTATAGTGCATGAAACTTTAACTGTTGTGATGAAGAGGAAATTAGGGTTGTAGCATGCTGGACTCCCAGCTCCAAACTGACCCTTAACCTACAGTAGGAATACAACAGCATGGGACTATGTTATGTGATTGATGTTGCAAACTACTCTGAGCCTCAACCTGACTGCCAACCTGCAACATTAACGGTGGGTCACATGGTGGATCACATGATAGTGCCATGTCAGACACACACACAACCCAACCTCACTGTACAGATTGAGGGGTGGGGAAGAATGGGTTGGATGGGTGTGAGGACAGAATCATGAAAAGCCAGCAGGGCTGTACAGATTATGAATGGTAAAGACACTGTACAGGGTCACATTATGAATGGCAAAAAAAAAGAGCGAGGGAGAATCATGAAAAGCTAGCAGGACTGAATTGAAATAATCCTGAAAAACCCAGCAGAACTAGACATTATAAAGATGTCAGATCTGGCCACAATCATGTCTGCCTTAGTTTCTGTACAAGCTTACTCCTAAGTAATCTGCTCTTCTTACTTCTGAGTAGACATGCATAAGATGGTTCAGAAGCACCCATACTGATACGCAAAATTATCTCCCCTTGCTCGCCTTGGTTTTTCAAATGTTCCAGTCAAATATTCACAAATATCTGTTTTTCTTTTTAACCATTCCACAGGAACACTAAGAAAGTGGAGGATTTGCTTAGGAAGTGGGAGAGAACTAGCGGGGGAGGACCGACAAAAGACACAGATAGGGGGCAAACCCCATAGCCAGACACAAACGCAAAAAAATTTGGGCCTGGATTGAAATAGGGCAAAGCTTTCTAAAAGTGGAGGGGAGCAGACTTCACATTCTAAACCTCCCCATCACTAGCTTTAATTATATTACCCTGTCTTAACAACGACTTTCTGCAACTCAGAGAGCTGGGGGGTAAAAAAAAATGCTAAGTTCAGGTTCCCTCTTGACGACGTTGGTTAAATGTTGCGGTGGTGGCAGCCGGTGCGAGGCACGTTTGCGCTCCCAGACGCCCCTCATGAGGGGCACCACTCCAGCTTTTCCTCGAGCAGCCGGCGCTGCCTTGTGGGTGGCAGCCCACCAGCAACTGGAGGGGTGGCTGGGAGCATCAGCTCCTTGCCAGTAAGGTAAGTTTTTGTTTTGTTTAATCAAAATGGGGGGGAGGACAGCGGAGGTGGTGCAGCGAGCTTACGGCTTGCTGCTCCATCCCCGTTCCCTGGGCTGCCCGCTCCGCTCCAAAAAAGTAACACTAAATGGCCAAGTTTTTAAAATCAGAGCAAAGGACATTTGCCCCTAGATGACTTTGCACTGGCGGCTGCATCATATAACCAAAATGCTGCCAGTGTGAAGCCATATCGATGGAGTCCGTCTAGATGTACCCTCAGTCATGGGAAGAGTAAATGAAGACCAAGGCTGCCTTTACACTAGCTAATTAGGAGGGATTGCTGTTGCAAGACACTGGGGTGGTCAACTCAATTGCAAGTCAATAATTGTTTCAAGAGGTAGTGGAGGGCCACCTTGGATGTTTACAAGTACAAAGGGAGAATATATATATATATATATATATATATATATATATGAAAGCATCCTTGTGACTAACCTGATTCCTCACCTCTAGAACTCCTTTCCAAAAGTTCAAGTATCTTCCAGCAGCAATGCAAGATTTGTGCCACATCAGCACAGTGCTGTATAGTTTACTATGGAAACCATATAAAGTGTGAAGAGAAGATGTATGTCCTCAGACATAGTTTGTCCTTTTAGGCATTCAAATACCCATGAATACTGAACATACATAGATCGCGGTGGCAAGCTCAGTATTCAACCTACATACGTCAATTTGAATGCCTGACCAGAATTCCCTTATTCCCAGATGTTGCTGAGGGGTCTCAAATACAGGTATTCAAATAAACGCACATAGACTGGGATTGAAGTTTGCTGCCCCCACTCTTCAGGTATTTAGTATCCATGTTTACTTCAATGCCTAAACATGGCTATTGTAGACACACACCTGGAAGCTAAAACCAGCAGTGACTCTGTGTACATTGCAGTTCCTCAAGTGTTTGGAACGTGCATCCTCCCTCAGACCATCACTAGTGTACTGCAATGTTAGGAACACAGGAATCTGTCATATATACTGCCTTGGTCCATCTAGCCCAGTGCTGTCAACATTGACTGGCAGCAACTCTCCAGGGTCCCCTCTAGAAGGATTCGGTTTGGCACCTGGTTGCCTGATTATGCGTATCTTCTCACAATCGCGTTTACGCCTAAATCCTGTAAACAACATGTGGTGAAGTGCATAACCGGCAGGATGAAATGCGCTTTAAAGTGGCTAAAATGCGGAGAATTGCTTGTTTACATGGTCAAAATGCACTTCAACGGCCGCGGAGAATTAAAACTCGCTATTTAACTCGCATTTGATAATGCGCATAATCTGAGAGAAAATGCGCCTCAACCCCCAATTTGCGCTCCTCTCTTGTAGAGGTCAATTTTTTAATGCGCCTTGAAAGAGCTTTAAATGCCTCTTGTAGAGGCACCCCAGGTTTCATGCAAGGGGGGGAGGGTTCCTCCTAGACCTACCTAGAGCTGCCCAGTATCGAACCCAAGACCTTCTGCAAGCAAAACACGTGTTCTTCCACTGAGCTATGCCCTCCCCAAAGTTACATAAAATGGGGAGCAGCTCGTAATTATACAAGCACTTGGCAGCTAGTTTTGGGATGATCATACCTTTGAAAACTCAAGGCAAAGTGGGACACCATTGTGATGTTTTACTGTTCATTGCCAGTTTATATATATATGTAATGTTCTAATGATAATGCCCTTTAGGATGCAAGTGCTGTGTGGGCTTCAAATACAAGGTTGGTCAATAGTTAAATAGTGGGGGGGGGGGAGAGTGAAGTGAATGCTGATTGGCTGGTGGTTCAAAGGTCTGGATTGGTTATTAGTAGTCAGAGGGAGGAGTTAAGGGAAGCATTAGCGATTGTATGTGAGGAGAGTGAGTTGAGTTTGGGGTTTGGTCTGAAAAGGGTCTAGAGAGAGAAAGTGTAGGAACATGCTTTATTATTTTGGGAACAGAGTGGAGGAGTGAGTGTAGAATGGGGGTAGCGTAGGCAGGATTGTAAATGAAACTGTATGAAACGAACAAGTATTGAATCTGATGAAACCATAAGCTTTGTAACTGCATAACCTTACTTTTGTTAAATAACAGTTGTTTTTCAAAACCTGGATTGGAGTTGTAGGGTACCTGAGGTAGGGTACAGTGGTCAATGGTGGCAGTGGTGAAGGAGTAGAGAAAATATAGTGTTGGGCTGGCTGCTATGAGACCAAAAAGTGTCAGTGAGTCACAGAGTCAGTGAGCAGTGTTCTGATGACTCACCCCATACTTGTGATCCTTTGATTTATAGAGAGAAATAAAGGACCAAAAGGGGGTGGCATCATAACCATCTGCACTGACTTCCTAGTATTATCTAGGTCAAACTCAAGATAGTAAGCAACCTTGACCCTTAATATGTTGGGCCTTGTACCTCTGTCTTTTGCTTTGTTCTATCATGCCCTTTAAGATCAAACGAGCATCTTCTTGGCTATCGTTTGTACATTAACTTGAACAGCAAGGACATGCATGACCCATTATTGAGGACCTTTGTTCCCTTGCAGGTCCAGACAAAATCCAAGCTTGAACACCAGTGCCAGTTCCGTTAGGCCTTCTCCCACAGTGCACCCACCTTGTCACGACTGCCTACACATCATCAAAAGAAAACAGGCAAGAAAGTGGACAGTAGCTGCTTGCTGCCTGCTCACTTGCAGAGCCCTCCCCCTGCACACCAGAGAGAGTAAGCAGAAGTATGCGAGCACCTCATAGCCCTTGCTTTCTCAACAATTATGTCTAGGCTAGAGGAAGACCAAACATGTGGGTGACCAAGCAGGCAGAGAGGGCAAAGGCCAGTAACAGGCACCAAGGGCGAGTTAGCAGCCAGCCATGCAAATTTAACAGCAGACCTATTGAACACCTTCCCGAAGTCCTGTAAATTTTAGACTAATATTCAGTAGCCAGTTCAGAAAGCATAGGGTGTTTCCTTAATTTCTATATATGGTTTAACTAGCTATGTTTTTGTAGCATTGCTTAAGCTACTAGCCTTCCAAATGATAGCCACCAGATGTTTTGAACGACAACTCCCATCAGCCCCAGCAAGCATAGCCAATAGACAGAGATTATGAGGGTTTGGGAGAACACCAGATTGTTTAAGCTTATCTTAAGCTCTTGAGAAGTTAAGAATTGAAACAAATACATTTCCCTGATCCATCAATGGGACCCGTTTCAGATGCTAATCAGGTCCCCATAAAAGTTGTTTGGCTTTCATAAAATATGGTGGTGTAATTTTTTTGGTATTGTTATGTATCATTTGAAACTATGGAAACAGGTAGATTATAAATCTTAAATTATGTATCAACTTGTGCTTTCAAGTACTGAAGTTTCTGTTGGGTCAATATGACATTATTGTATCAGGCTTTTCCTCCTCCTGTTTACAGCACCAGCAACCTAGCAGGTAATATTACTTTTCTCTAATATGAAGACGGTGAGGCATACAAGAAAATCCAGATTTGTAGTTACAGAAACTGTGGCCAAGGCAAAACCAGCAGCAAACTTGCAAATGACTTTTCTCTTTACTACAATCCTGCAGTTGTTATTATAGCAGTGCAATCCTATTCAGAAGCTTCACTGAACTTAATGGAACTTGCTACTAAATAAGTGTGTATAGGATTTCAGCCTCAGCATATTCTAGCGGGAAAATAGCTGAATGTAAATGAGTGTGTTGAGCATTTGCATTTACATCATAACTATTGAAATGGATTGAACTCATCCAGATTGATTCATTTGAAAGCAATCCCATTTATTTTAATATATTTTGCTGAAATAAGTAGCTCAAAGTCAGATCATCAGACTACTTAAGATGAAACAGCAAGTAACCATATGTCATGTATGTGATATGCATGGCAGTTGATCAAGCTCACCCATAAAGATATAACAAAGCTGCCATGAAAATCTTATTGAAGAGCAGGGCATAAATCCCTAAAAGAAATGTTATGTAGCTCCCAACTATGCTAAAAGGCTTTTTATTCTCAGTTATTTTAATGGCTTTTTTGTCTTTTAATTATCATTGGATTCAACTTGAGTTAATAACTCAGTGGATATTCATCCTAATAGAATTTAAATTTCCATGAAAATATATGTCCCATGTTTAAGCTGCACTCCAACCAGATACTCTTATATTGAAAAACTAACTTTTAATCCTAATATTAACTAACAATTCTATGCTTGGATTCAGGAAACAGGTTTTTCTTCTGCCTAATTACTCCTGTAAGATGTAAACTTGAGATGAAGGAAACATGTACTGACAATGCTAAAAACTGTTATGATCATGGGTTTTCCCCAATTACTGTCAAAAAAGTACTGACTCAGATACAGTCCAACAGCACCACAGAATATTTGCACAGAATCAAATGGTCACAAAACAGCTGGTTCAGAAGTCAATCCTGAACTACCATCAGCTGATTTACAGCTCTTCAGTAATTTTCCTTGGTGTTATATAGTTGTGTCATGTAATTCTCCCACCCAAAAAATCGTTCTTTGAAATAGCCACAAAAATGCAATCCAATACATAGCTACAATCGGTACAATAAAGATCCCTGCAAAAGCAACTCAGTATCTTCTCAAAGTCTTAACATTAGCTAAATGCCAAATATTGGCCATACAAGCCTTTTCCTTCAATAGGACAAACCAAATTAATCCATACAAGGTTACATGCCTTGAAGTACAGAACTTCTGTATGCAAAGCATGGGCATTCCTATAATTTGAGTGAAGCAAGTTTGTATTTGATAAAATTTAGATAGCCAAGAACTGGGAAATACTGGACATGCTTTTAAGTGGGATGTTACAGGTTATTTCATAATTACAACATGCAAGCCTTGTTTCAAGAGTCCCTTCGTTTTTCTTGTCTTATAATAAAGGCAGAGGCAAAAAAGCATTGAAAGCTAGCGTGAGGGAAATTAACTTGGCAACTTTTGAAAAATATCCAAAGTGTGTGTGTGTGTGTGTACATATGTATGCTCAATCCAGAGCAAGTGACAACTCAAGATCTTAACTATTCAAGTTATGGTTTTAAATTGTGTATATCCATTTTTAATGTCTAAAGTTTTGATTTTTGTAAACCACCCAGAGAGCTTGGGCTATGGGGCAGTATATAAATGTAAATAATAAAATAATAATAATAATAATAATAGAACTGCTACCCAATTATTTCAATAGACTTTATTGTAAAACAGTCAGGTCACAATACTACATCCAGACCATTCTGCCAAATATACAAGCTACAAATGCTTGCTTGACAGTCAAGGATCAGTTTTAGTAGCATATTTGAGAAGTGAATAAAAATCCATATAAAACAATATTCAAATAGTTTCCATAGGAACACAGATAAATGTGACCTCCCCGTCTAATTGTCTATTCTTTTACATTTACGGACACCCTAGTCTTTCAAAACATTTAAAAATTCTAGCAAGAATTAAGTTAATGGTCCCCAAAAGCCCTAAAAAATCCATTCCTAAACTTGCAAGTTAGCTAAAACCGTATCTATACGTTAATGCTAGCTGAAGCACAAGCTGCTGAATAGCGTTCAATTCCACTTTCCCAGGCACAAGACGGTCGCAAAGTGATATCCTGCTCTTCCACTTCTGCTCGAAACCCTTGCTCTTTTATCTGTTCCATCAATTGCCTAATAAGGAGGGAAAAATGAAAGAGTAATCTAAATGAAAATCAGCCTCCAGTAAGATGCCATCGTTTCCCAGTATTCATAGCAGCTCCCAATTACTATTGGGGGGGGGGGGGGGAATTGGTTATATGACATGGCTGTGTGCACTCTGAGCTGATCTTTTACTCACTCAAGATTCTGCGCCAAGAGAAGCCGGACTGGGACCTATGTAAATTAATCACTAATCTGTATAAATAATTCTGTTCTTCCTAGCTATGGGAAAGTGTCAAGAGCTCCAGAGAGTCTCCAGGTACTTATTTTGCAAATATCTGGCATCTGAAACTTCACTGGGCATTGCTCCCATTTTGATATTTTTTTAATATCATGCAGAGATATTCAAGCTGAATTCTACACTCAATTTATTATACGTTTCTACACTTGCATGTAGTTGTCACAGGGGGGTTGTTCAGACAATCAGGTGGGGAATGCACCATGCCAACTGCATGACTGGGATTACCCTAATTACCTGGCCCATGGCACAGGCATAGCACATTTTCACCAACCCTACAACTCCTACTGCAAGCTATGGGTTATAGGTTGGGTAAAAATGCACTATGCCCACACCGTGCACTGTGTTTGGCCGACATGGCAGCCCACAATGCAGTGCAGGTAATTAAGAGTAATCCTAGTTGTGCATCTGACACACATGGGGAAACAACCGACACAGCACTGTTTCGCCCGCTGATTGTCCAATTCTGGAAAAAGAATGCTAGTGAGAAATGAAGTTTCCCAAAGTAGGGAAGCGACTACTTCAAAACTGAGTAAGCCTGAATCAGAATCCCAGTGTGTTTGTGCAAGCTGGAATTGTCAGAGGAAGGCTAATATTGTGAGGAGCCACAGACTAGGTTTGGACAACACGATAACCAACAGTGGTTTAAATAGTTAATGGCTGGTTATTTAACCCACTGTGGGTTATCATGTTGCGTGGCAGGAGTTTTTTAATCAACGGTTGCTTACTTGGCCAAAATAACCAACGCAAATAACCAACTCTGTGCAGAGTTGGCCATTTGAACCACCACTGGTTATTGTATCATGTGAAGGCCAAGGTTGGTTTTATTTCATCAGCCAGAGTCGCAAGGCAAGAGTGGTCAAAGCAGAGACAACTGCTCTAGTCCAGCCGGCAGGATAGATTTTCAGCAGCAATGGCTGATGGGATACTAGTGGGAGGACTGAGCTGGGGAGAGTGGGTCAGGGATGAATGAGTCAACTCAGCATGGACTTAATAGTCAGCTCAACACTGATCTTAATCCATACCACAGTTCACAGTTGTTATCATCATTTTGTGTAGGGAGTACTCCCTAGATAAACAACTGTCGAGTTGATTATTACCCACCATTGACCTATCATGTTGTCAGAATGCAGTCACAATCTACTTGTGCTCTAGCAAAGTAACCTACTTGAGCTTTTCTCAAAAAGAATTTACTCACACCTTGCCCGAGTCAGATCTAACCCTTCTGGGCAGAATTACAAGTACAGAAGGAAGAATTACTAACCATGCTGGCCTTGACATTACATAGTGTATTGTTGGCCTCTGGAATCCATTGAAAGTAGAAGCAGCTGCCACAGTGTAGGCACCCATGTTTTCAAACAACATCCAATCCCCAACCTGCATCTCTGGCATGCCACAGCGCTCAACTATACGATCTAGGCCATCACAGGTTGGTCCCCATATGCTGCAGGAGTAGTATCTCTCATCTGGTTTAGGTCTCTGAAAACAGTTTAAAATGAAATCAATTCATGCAACAATTCATACATACTGCCACAGCAGAGCAGACAATAATACAATTGTTCATAATATGGTCTTGGGAATGTCTTCAATTATATCATGCAGAGATAAATTAGATGTCTATATTACAAAAGTCACTCCCCCATTTTCTTCTATGTTGGAATTTGGCAGTGATAAGAGAGCAGGAATGGGCTGAACCTTAAAATTATGTTTTTATGTTTTTACATATTTTTTATGTTTTTACATATAAATATTATATAAACAATGTGTGCGCTCCTCTCCCCGGCTCCCCTACAACTTACCTTCTGCAAAACTGGCTTAACATGTGCATGATCATACAGGATGCAGTTAAAAGATCCATATACACCATCATTTACATAGTACATAAGAGTTTTGTCATTCAGTTCTTCCTCATCTATTGGGAGAAAATGGGAGAATATTGGAACACTGATTTGATAGAATTTTAGGAACCGGCTATTCTCTATCACATTTTGGTATTACCAAAAAACATAATCTAGGATAGCACCCTCCTCCTCCTCACTAGTACCAATTTGAATTCTTCTGTGCTCAGGCTTAATTACGCCTTAAGACTCATGCTCCACTGTCTTGTTTGCAGACTGGCTAAAATGTTCAAATGGGGGAAATGCATATCAAGTACAAACGTTAGAGCAGGGACTGCTGTCTGAACCTATCTTATTTTTCAACTTCCTCAACCAGAGAGAGACTAAAATAACACACATATGCTCCAGTGATTCGTTGCAGGGCCCCACTTGTACAGATATGATCCTTCATGGCTGGAGTCCTTGGGAACTTAGTCTTAATTCTAGTTGCTAAAATTTTGCCTATATAAATAAACAGCTGATATTCACATTCTTGTGGAGCAAGAGTAAAGCACAAGCCATCCTCCACAAGCTGCTACTAGCACAAATCCTGCAGTCGAGTACAGAGTATGCACAGAACAAAGATCCACAGCATCTCCCAGGAGTCTGTGCAATATGCATCCCCCCGCCCTACAACACACACACAAATATGAGCATTTGCCAGTTACATATAACACTCCAGACTGTGATTTAAATGTTACATACCATCAGATCCAGTCTGCTCCTTTATTACCACTTTCTTTGCAATTATATTAACAGCCAGAGTAAAAGCTGAGGCAACGTAGTATCTGCCAGGCTCTGCAATAATTCTCACTCCAGAATCAGAAGGAAAATACTTGTCCAAGGCAGGATTGATTACATTTGTTATCTTTAAGAAAAAGAAAATAAATTAAAAAAGAGGCAGGGAGAAGAGTTAGTTGTTCAGAAATTATGGATACACCATAAACAATAAGCTTGTCAAGTACTTCATCATGTATACTCATTTCCTTAGTTAGCTTTCTCAAAGCAAGAGCCCTAAATTAAATTCCTACTCCAACAAGCAGGGGGTAGAAAACCTACAAGAAGATATGGGATCTGTGCTGAATAATCAGCCAAATGAAGAGGTGGTATTTTGAGAAAAGTTGTTGTGAAGCTTGTTAGTCTGAATGGGAAGCAATAGAGACTAACTAAATGTACCTACTCAAGTGGAATACAGTGTTCTAAACAAAACATGGTTTAAACAAGAATCAGTTCATTACTTCCTGAATGTCCTCCCAGATCCAGTAATTTGGTCTCTAATTTGGTCTCTAATTTAAAAGTATTTTTACATCAGTTTCAGCTATGTAAATCCTCCCATACGTGATTGCTCAAACAAACCCGGATGGGGAAATATGGATTTACCACACCACCCCCTACATCCACTACAGCTGGTGTTACCATTCTAGAGCATAGAAACAGCTTATCTACTTATAGCAGCTGTCTAATTCAAGGCTCAAGGTATGGTATTTTGTACAACTGTACATAGTTCCTGTGAACACTTTCTTCCAAGCTGAACATTGGTTGCACTGCCACTTTAGCAGCCAGGAATCATAACAACCTCTTTCAACTTGAAAATTATGATGTGGATCTTAAAATTTCCTTCATCGTGAGATTAAAAGTTATTGCTATTACATGCAAGGAATTGTTAAATTAGTGAGCTCACTAACAACACTCTGTGCTTAATTCAAAACTCTTTATGCATACATCTTTGGCCATATAACAAAATTGTGAAAGCCCTGCATGTCAAGTGGAAATACTAAAGGATCATGTACAAGGTTAAGATGCAGGTGTTAAGTTCATACCTCTTCAAACTTAAGTTTCACATCTTCAGAGCCAGGAAAACCTCCACCAATATCAAGCAGGTGCATGTTGAAACCAAACTCATTCTAAATGAAGAAATATTGATTCATTAATATTGGTAGTATCAATCAGTTTTACTAACTGTGAACAGAAATGGATTATGGACTCTTGTGAAATAAATCGATAATGACAAGAACACCCCCTATAAATAAGCAACGTTTGGCCTAATCCAAGTTTGCAGTCTAGCCTAATTGTTTCCCAATGTAGGGATACTAATTCTACTTTTAATATTTTCTATTCCAGAACTAAGATGTCGAAGACATTCTAGCAATTTTGTTTAAACTCTAATGAATTGGTGCTATATGAATTATTATTAAAATGTACTGTGATGTTCTACTGTTTAGGGATGTGAATGTGTTGCAAAAGTTATTATTGTTTGGAGTTGCAGGTCTGGGTGAGTATGGAATGAGTGGTGAGTGCTGATTGGTTAGTTGTTTGGAGTGCCTGGATTGGTGGAGTGTGGGAGAGTGGGAGGAGCTGGGGAGCGAATTTTATATGTGTGTGGTCCCCTCTACAAGGATTCGCTTTTGCACCTGGTTAGCCGATTATGTGCATAATCGCAGAAGCGCATTTACGCCTAATCCCTCTGCACGAGAGGCGGTGAAGCGCATTACCGGATGTCCAAAATGCGGTTTACAAGTAGTTAATGCGCATAAGCGCATATTCACACAGTCAAAATGCGCTTTAACGGACGGAGCAAAATAAAACTCGCAATTTAACGCGCATTCGATAATGCGCATAATCTGAGAGATAACGCGCCTCTACGCCCCATTTGCACTCTGCTGGTGTGGAGGTAATTTTTTTAATGAGACTTCAAAGAGAATTAAACCTCTCGTGAAGAGGCACCCTGTGTGTGTGTGTGTGTGTGTGTGTGTGTCAGACAGGGAGAGCTGACAGGGTTGTTTTGGGTTGATTAGAAAGGAAGGGTTGATTGTGGGTTGATTTGGGAGAGGGGAGAGAGAGAGAGAGAGAGAGAGAGAGAGAGAAAGAGAGAATATCTGGTGAGGTGTTTGATTTAATATTGTGAAAGGAAAATTTAGCTTTAAGAACAGTCTGAAGCATATAAGCATTGTACTTGAAACCGCTATGCAAATGAACTAAAGAAACCAATAAGCTTACTGTGCACGCAATACACTGATGTTAATAAAACTTGTTAATTTCATCCAACTGGTGTGGTCATTAAAATGTACCTGAGGAAGGTACTGGTGGCAGCGGGAACATAGATGCTTGTCTGAGGCCAGGTTGCTGGGCTGTGGAGCCTAATAGTAAAGGCTGGACAGGGGCAGCAGCGGCAACGAGCTAGGATAAAGTGTCACATGTACTTACTCCCATATCAAAGACACAACGAGCATCAGAAATAGCTTGCACAAAGGTTTCAGGATCTGTACAACCACTTCCAACATGGAAACTAGAAAAGATGAATTGAGTTTAGTATTGCTAATCTTCTTAATGAAAGCAAGTTAAGAGATTGCAAGTATGTCATTTCTTTGACATAGCTTTGCTACTCACCTGACGCCAACAATGTCAATATCAAGTTCTTTTGCTCGCTCAAGCAGCAACCTGCTGGTTTTTATTGTTGCTCCGAATTTGACACTCAGGCGACAAACTGCCTTTGAGTCGTCTGTTGCAATGCGCAAGACCATCCTAGAAAACATTTTAGAAACCACCCTGAGAATGTTTTCAAGCTTAGGCATATCCCACTTGCATTCCAAAAAATACTTTTATACTTAAACTATATTTACAATTGCTCTAAGCTATTTTTTGGGTTTTGCATATCAAGTTACCTAGCTTTCTGTGTGACTAGAACTATGGGGAAAAAATGTGGACATCTGGCATCTTTTATCTGGGTTATCGACAGAGAAAAAAACATATTGACTTACAGCTATTTTATTACATGGATATCTTACTTTGCTTTTGGGTGGACTCTTGCAACTTTCATCAGCTCAACTTCACTATCAAAAGTCATCATCTGCACACCATTATTTGCAGCATGCTTAATTTGAGAGACTTGCTTGCATGGATTGGCATATATTATACGCTCCGGAGGAACACCAGCACTCTGGACCAGCTGAATTTCAGTCTGGAAAACAACAATTTATTAATTTGCACACTGTTCATTAGAAACGCCTTGTCCAGAAACAGTTGGGTCAACTGGGATTAAAGGCATGACATCACTTTAATTTATAATACAGAAGTGCTTAACCAAACCATTCAAAAACGGCCACTTACTTTACTGGCACAATCAAAGCCTGCTCCAAGTGCAGCAAGAGTCTTCACTATAGCTATGCTGTCATTACACTTGACAGCATAGAAAGGAGATACTCTAGGGAGGGCTTTGTGCCATCGCAAGTGCTTCTTCAGAATATCCCCAAGGTCAGCAACGTAGAATGCATCCTTATCATCCTGGGGACAAAGAAAACATTCATCAGTCAATATGTAGTTGCCTACCATAGTACATTACAAGAGCACAAAGCGTAAGTTTAGTATAAAATGTATTTTTTACGACATTCACAACCGAGTGTCTAACATACTCACCGAGGAAGAAACTTCATTTATTTTTTGGTCTACAATATCCTTTGCAGTAAAGCCTTCATCAAGGAAAGTAAAATTGAATTCTTCCCCATTGAAGCCGTTCATCTTGCTCAGTGTTCAGTTATACCACCAAGATAATTTCCAGTGTTACAAACTGTGGGGACATAGGAAAAAGTTTTAGTTCTCCCTTCTATCACAGACTGGCAAGCAAAATGGAAAATACAGGAGCTTCACAAGCCAACTCTCACAGTTCAATTAAGATGCATTTTTTTGATTCAATAAAAGGGGAAGTCAAGAGTACGGAAAATGCATAAATATATGTAAAGCACTGAGAGTGCAACTGCTAACTATACAGTCTACATACAATGGTCACTCTGAAGGAGTTTAAATATACTCTTGGCAGGCACCCAGGCAAGAAGGAAAAGAACTGTCTGGCAGGCACTTGCACTTGGTAGATGTTACAGGACGATGTGCACTAATTTTGTATACCACTGGAGGTGACAAAGCACTACAAACTTTACGTTGCAATTCTATGCATACTTGGGAGTACACCCTATTGAAACACTGGGATTTATTTTGAGTAAATATGCAAAGGAGCAGGCTGTACATGCAATCCTTCTGTCATGCTGAGTAACAGCGCATATTTTCACACAGAGCAAAACTATGAGATAGCATTAAACAGCTCGACCCTTTGGGCTGGCTTGAAGCAGGAACACTCCTCCTCCTCCCTGAAAGCTTGCAGAGCATAACAACAGAATGTCTAACCCAGCCATATCTCCGGGCCCTTAACAGTAAAACAAGTGGCAGAAGTAGAGCTCTCAGGGGCATGCACAACACAGTTAGAGACAAGGAAGCTAATGCAATACAGAGATCACCACTTGTTGCGCCAGCATCACCAATTAGAGCAGTCCTGCAACTCAGCCCACTTCAAAGCTGGACAAGAATCAAATTAATGTTAGACTCCACCACACCATTTACGAAAGGGTCATGGCTGTATGAGATAAGCCTCAAGGAGACTACAAGAATGTGTGCATGCCTAAAATGAGACACTTTAATTCCCATTTATTATCAAAGACCAGCAAGGTGGCAATTACTATTTGAATGATTGCTAATTGTGCTTGAATTCCTTATTTTCATGCTACTCAGTCTAAAATTATGAAATCCACAGGACTTTTCCAACACTTGATCCATATCCTGAACGTGTTTCATAGTAAGCAAAAAGCAACAACCAATAATTTCACCAAAAAGACAAAGTAAGCAGAATTTTAAACATGCCCCTATTGGTTCAACTTTTTTTTATTACTACTGCTACTATCTTTGCATCAGTTATAAAGCCACTTCAAAGTTTTACTTTTAAACTGCTAATGAGATTGCAATCCTAGGCATATTTGGAATCAAGTATAATGTATTTTAACTATTCTTAATCTTTGTAAATCACCTAGAAAGCTTCTGGTATGGGGTGGCATAAAAATGTAATATATAACAACAACAACAACAACAACAACAACAACAACTACTACTACTACTATCACAATAGATTGAACACATATAAAATCCCCATAGTGGGAAAACCCAAAGTAAACTGAACACATTACTGCTGAGTTCTTAAAGATAAATTCAGCTCTGAGTTTTTTGCTGTGATACAGCAACAGAAATTAATGTGTATACACTACTTCAAATATGGACAGAAGCAAATCCTTTAGATAAAATATTCAAGCAAATCATTGCTGTAAGATTAAGATGCACTCCTTAAAGCAGCCAAAGTAAAATAGATTATCCTAATCACCCGAGTAGTATCATTTATACTTGGTTTGGAAGCTTTAAATAAGAGCAACCCCTATGTTGTTAAACCACTAACCGTAACTAGAACATAGCACTATTAAATTGATACGCTTTTACAGGAATAAAGATGGCAAAGAGGCCGTATCCAGACTGAAGGAGTAAAACCAACAATAAGTTTAGGGCATACACATTTGAATCGTGTCATTTACATTCACGTAACTAGCCATCGCCTTTCCAGCAAGCAACTATGTCAGCTGCATACTAGACACACACAACGCATGCAAACTAACAAGGACCTCACTGGCATCGGTGTGTCTTGTCAACCACATTACCCGATTGGTTAGCAAAGGCTGTTCAGGAAGCTCAGCCTTTTCTCTCTTTCTCTCCTCCTCTTTTGTTTCTGCCAAAGATGCCAAACTGCATCCCCCCACTGACACAGATGTCTATGGCAGGGTGTAGCACATCAGTTCCGACGTGGTAAGGGGTGGGGCAGAGATCAAGAAGAATGCATCTACGTCGTTCTTTTATAAGAGAGAGGAAAGGGCAAGCCAGTAACCCAGTTCCAACCAGCTTCTGACGTCATGCCATTAAGAGTATCAATTTTTAGGGCGCAATTACCTTTTTATACATAATTAGCCAAGGTTTGATTCTCGATCTGATCACCAGCTTGGTCAGCCTAGCAGCCGTTGTCACCCCCTCAATAGACCCGCCCCCGCCCCCGCATTTGCGGCAGTGAAAACGGAAAAAAAGCAACCACTGCAAGGTTTTCTCCACCCCACCCCACCCCCCGACGCCTCCTCAAAATGAAGAGCCGCTAGCCCCTTCAACCACATGGCATGTCAAGCCTCCTTCAACCTGGCGCCTTCCAGTTGCGCTGAATTACAAAACGCACCCAGCCGGCTGGCGATGCTGGGAGTTGTAGTCCCAACACATCTGGAAGGCGCCAGGTCGGGGGAAGCTAACATGCTGTCTCCTCCCAGACCAGCTGGAATGGCCGTCACCGAAACCTCGTCCTCTTTGCCGCATGGTGGCAATTGAAGAAGACGAAGGAAAAATAAAGGAGGGGGAGGGAAGGAGGGCGTTAAAAGGTGAACTTTCAACACCCAACTAAGGGAAAAGCCGTAGTCTCCTTGTACATCATTAGCCCGAGTCAATCAGACCCTGAAACGTGACCTTTTTTTTTGGCGGCGGCGGGAGGATGTTTGTGACGAGCTTTGTCATTAAAGCAGCAACACAACGGGACGCTTCTGGTCGTGAAGTCATTCAGGAGAGAGGGCAGATTTCAAGGTGGGAGGTGTTATTTTTTAAAAAAACAAACGAACGATTAAAAGTATAAATTAATAAAAGCCACTAGTTAAAGAAGAGACCAAGTCATGTTAATTATTTCAGGCGTTTCGTAGTAATTACTTCCACCTTAAACTCTGCGTTCGCCTTAAAAATTTCACCCTCCGCTGGCGAAGCTGCCTCACTCCGTTTTCCAACGGCCTGGCCCGCTCGTCTCTCTCCCTGCTACCCCGCCCGATTGATTGATCGATACACGTGGCCGGCCGGCTGCTTAGCCCCGTTTTCCTCTTACCTCAGGATCGCTGTAGCGGCGGCGGCGGCTTCTTTTTCAGCAGCAGCAGCAGCAGCCTCTCGCCCTGCGCGGCAGCCGGTCGGGGTCGACGAGCGGGTCAGTCTGCCCCCTCACGCCTCGCCCCCTAGGCTCGGAAAAGAACCGGCTGCTGTCGGAGAGAGAGCCGGAGCTCGTCGGCCGGCGACGCCGCGCAGGTAAGCGGCCGCCGCTGCTGCTGTAACCGCCTCAGCGTCTTCGCCTGACAAAGCCTCGCAAACGCCGCAGCGCCTCTATTTATAGGTCCCGGCCGCGTCACCATGACAACGCACCAGCTCAAACCAGCCCCGATCGGCTCCGACCGGGCCGCAGCCTTCGCCAACCGCTATTATGACGTCAGGCAGAGGTGGCGAACGCGAGCGCAGCGTGCCGGGCGTCAGGCGATCGGATCCTCCCGTCCCCAAAGAGATATGTTTGAAGTAGGAGAAGAAAGAGTTCTATACAACTCTCACTTCCAGTTCCTATTAGCATTTTCCTCCTGCGCGACAAATGTGTTGGAAGGATCAGTACAGAGCAAGACTAGCGGCTTCTGTGCGATGATGCTGTCCACCTAGTGGCATTTTTTTTAAAGCAACATTTCACTCTTTATTCAGACTGGATGCAGATCAGTGGAGACGTTCGGTGCAACATTCCTCCGATGCCCTGATGTGTGTGAGTGTGTGTGTGTGTAGGCTGCATGTGTAGGATTTTCTGCCAATCGTCACGCAGCCTATAGGCACAGAAGCTGTTTCCCTCTCCCAAATGCAATGCCTATGTAGCTAATTTCTACTTTGGGGGTGGGAGGTAGAATGGGTTATTTTTAAAGCACTGAAAAGAAAGAGAATATCTGGCCCTGCCTGCTTTTTTAAAAATTTGAGTGTTCGCATTAATTCCGAAGTAATTCCAAAGCTTTTGCCCCGCACATGGATGTTTCTACCAACTGTAATTGAGAACCGGAAGTCTTCCTAGAGAAGCCTTGGGACGCTTTGTTTTATTTCTCTTCTCTTCCCTTCCCCTCCCCACCCTCCCCCGCAGGCTGTGCACCCCGTCTCAAACTGCTCCTCTTCCTGGTTTTTTTTATTTATTCACTGTGACCACCCAAATCCTCAGAATGGAAATAAGACATGACAGGAAGGATACAAGCAGCATTTCAGGGTAACTTTTAATATGCTCCTCGCAGAACTGCCTCTTTTCAACTTCCTCAGCGAAGAGGTTAGTCATGCCATAAGTTCCAAAGGCAGGAAATAGGGTCTTTGGTTTGAGCCCAAAGCAAAGCCGGCCAGGTCAACCTCAAATTGGCACAAATAGGCCATGGGCCTCGAAGAATTTGCTCTCTCTCGCTCTTTTCTATAGCCTTGGCCTGTGATTACTCTCCAAAACAATGTTTTCTTTTAGTTAAAAAAAAAAAGAAAAAAAAAAGCGGAATCCAAAACATTTGGGAAGGCACCTTTAATTGACCTCACCTGCTTTGTTGGTTGATTTGTAAACTTCCAAATTACACAGAAATCTTTCCACCATTTTGACCCCGAGGGTGCTTCCAGATGAGACTTACATTTTTGCAATTGCTTGTCTCGTTTGTGGAATTTTACAGGAATGGGGGGAGGTCCAGCTGTTGTTACCTTCTCTTTGTATTTATTAATATAATTAAAATATTTTTATTTTAAATATTCTTATTATTCTTAGATCCCTTGAGCACTATTTCCTTTGTGTAAAAGTGGGATATGAAAAACAAATAAATAACCCTCCCATGCTTTTCCGTCTCTTTTTCTGTGTTTTTTTCTTACCACAAAATAATCTGTTACAGAGGAAAAATGGAATAAAAGCACAATGTCTTTTGATTGGTAGCACTAAGAGCTGTGTGTCTGGAAGCATACAAAGAAACCATTTTTTGCAAGATGAATACATGCTACCACACTCTGCAAAGATGCGAACCACTTTTTTTCAGATAGGAAAGAAAAAAGGCTTTTGTGTAACTTGAAAGCTCGCAAGGCAACTAACACAATATTTGCAAATATAAATTTTCATCTGAACCATTGGACAGGAATCTGGTTTGGAGCCTTGGATTGCCTCAAACCACTTCCCCCAGGCAAAGCAACTACAAAGCCAGAGATAGTTCAATTACAAATTCTTCTGGATTCTTGCAATTTCTGACTGACAAGACTGCAAAAATCTACTGTCTATTCACAGCTCAACATCCACTTGTGGAACACAAAAGTATAAATCATGGCTACAGCACAGCCCTAGTACAAAGACTAAGATCCAGATGTTTTATAGGTCTGCATGAAAATCACAGATTCAGTGCTCTATGGTGTTGCCACGGAGCAAAAAGCTAGTTATGAGGCACAGATTCTCATGGTTATAACATTACAGGCAAGCCACATAAATCCAGTTTCTAATAATAGAACACATTGGATATCAGCTTTTGCATCACAGCAAGCCACAGTGCAGTCTGTGGGCATGGATGTAAACTATGATTAGATGACTGATCTGATGCATTCACAAGGCTTCCTTATCTTAGATCTAGGATCTGACTAATACAAAATATTCTATGTTGTCCCATGGCAGGTCTCAAGGCAAGTGGATCTGTGATTTTCATGTTTACAGGTAGGGTCTCTGATTAACTGATGAGTGTCCCCAGATAACAATCCTGAGGATCCATGCTTTGTATATGTGATTTTGTGCCATGAGATGATTTTTAATAATTACATCTGTAGGAGCAGCTGTCTGCATTTATAAGATTGGATTTTTGCGCCCTATGTAGATCATGAGGATCCTTGACTGATATCTAGGTTTTTTGATAGGAGGGTACCATGATGCACAGTAGCCATAATTGCTGTAGTACTATCATTAGCACTGATATTTCTTATATGTATAGCCAGTGAGAATGAAGTATCTATACATAAAATCATGGGGACTGATGAGGGTCCATGCCTTGCAATTATGTTTTTGCACCACAGTGGGGCCACAAAGGGCAGTGTCCATGATTTTATGATGCAGTCAGCACATGGATAAGAGCACATGGATAAGATCGTAGCTTTGGGCGGGAGGGGGGAGCATCTCCATGAAGATAAAGGTAAAATCCATGACAATCTGCATCTCAGAGACTCTAGGATCTGCTCCTCAAAAGCTTTGCTTGGCATCTTTAGGCTGACTTCCAGTATTCAATACTTTGTATTATTTAATCAGGACAAGGGCGATTAAACATTTTCCAAAGGAAACTCATGGTTAAAATGTTGTCCATATCTAAGACAAACCATCCAGTTCCTATGCCTGTTCTTAACATATTCTGGCAAATCACTTGTTTGTTCTGCTATCCTTGTGGTACAGAAGTACCATTTGGGATATAGGTCAACTTTAGACTAGTATACCAATGCTATCCTTTCACCAAGGTTACCTAGTAAAATCCATAGAGGTCACATGTTTTCACTCTTTGTTTGTCTCTTTTTATTTCTCCCTAACAATTCATTTTTCTTCCACCCTTCCTGTCCATCAGTCTCCTTTTCCCAGACACCTTTTGGAGTCCTGGGGAGTGCATGGAAGCAGGAGTTAATCTAAGCCAAAGCTTAGACAAACTTTCTTTATGCATCATTGCCATGGGAGAGATTGCTGCTGAGTGTGTACAGAATGCCTTCCCCTATTGTTCACAGCCAACCTTGCTACTCTACTAGAATTTGGGTATACTGCTTTCAATTCAAGGGGTATGATATTGAAATAGCTCTGAATATGTCTTCACATTTCATTTTAGAAACAAATTGTGCCAATTGGTGTAGGGCTTTCAGGTGCATAGAGTTTTGTGCACATTGTTCTCACTCACTGAGACCATCTTAATTTTGGTATCAGTGGCACAGGAATTTCTCACTGGGCTTCTCTTATGACTCCTCTAGGAATTGGTAGGTTGCAGGTACATAGGTATTTGGGCTGGAATTAGGAATAATGATTTGCCAAAAAGGCAGTGTAAGTGGAAGCATGTACCGAATTGTTGTATGCAGACTCATCTACAGGTAGCAGTTCTGCCCAATTATCTTATTGGGAAGGGGCATTGGATACTGATCCAATGTTTTATTTGTATGCTCTGTCTGCCCACCTGTTTGTGGATGATAAGCCAATGAGAGGTGTACCCCTATGTTTTAAGACTTGTGAGATCCCCTCACTCAACCCCCAGCTAATGCAGTTGCAGGTGCCATTTTCCTCATGAAAGAGTTTTGGTTTTAAATGGTAGCCACTTTACTGGATACCATTTGCCCCAGGAGGAGCAAACCCAATTTCATAGAAATTTGGATTTAAACAAAATTGCTCAAGAAAGTGTCTCCATGTAGATGCCCCTAAAGCATATATGCTGGACGTGGTGGTCTGGGGTATCAGACTAAAAATGGATGTCTTCACTATCATCTTAAGGTAATGAGGGAGTCCAGCTAAGGAGAAAATTGGCTTAGAGATAGAACCTAATTCGACAGAGTTCTATTTTCTGTCAATTTCTGGCTTTTAGAAGTGGGCTAAACAATTTAAAACACATAAATACAGCCCAGTGTGCTTAACTTTCACACTGTTTTGCTATTTGGAGAGATCCCGAATACACATACCGTCACTTGCCTTTTGTCTGCAGTTACATTGTTACCTGATCTTCCCTTCATTATAGAAGAGTTTCAGAGGATTGACTGCCTCTTTGTCACAGAAGACACAACACAGTAGGTGAGGTGACACATTATAACTGGGCCAGTTTCTCTGGAGGCAATTCGGTCAAACATTCTCATGTAGGGCAATCAGTAGAAGAATTCAATTTGCCTCAAGACCATCACAAAATATTTTTTCATCAATTTATTTCATGTTTATCCCAACCTTCCTCAAAGCACGGTGTAGTGTTAAAGTATGCCACACAATGCATGGTTCTTTTCCAACATACACCTCTTTTATCCTCATAACAACCCTGTGAGGTAATTATGCTGAGAGATTCTGGATACTTCCAGATGATGCTTTTAGTGTGGAATTGCCCTCCTTCATTCATGGAATTTTATTGAGGGTCCCTCCAGAATCGTTGTTTTTCACTTATGATCCTCCAACGTTTCCCCATTGCTTCTTTCATCCTTTTTCTTACCACAGAAAAGCCTTCATGAAGGGAAAAAGAGTAGTTGCACCATCATTTTTGATTGGTGGTGCTAAGAGCCATCCACAATTACTTAGCCTGTTATTATTATTATTATTACTATACTATACTATACTGTATTACTATTGAGACTGTTATTACTTAGTGACTGACTTTTTTAAAAAAAGGAAATTCCTTGCTCTGCCCATACAGCAATGAGAATATTCAGACTGCAAGCCTAAACCCACTTACTATGGAGTAAGCCCATTAAACTTAGTGGGGCTTGGTTCTGACTAACCATATATAGCAAGTGTGCAGAAGCTCACGTCCAGGGTCCAAATCCAGCCTAGCTGATGTTTTCCAGATAGCCATGTCCTGACCTCACCACTTTCCTCAACTACAGACTGTTTGGCATGTTCCTGGCTTAGTTTTGTGGCATTCCCCACCCCCATTCTAAACGGTTGAAATGCCTCCCCTAAGGCTAATATACTGATAGTATTTTGGTCCCACCCCTTTTGTTTTTGGCCCCACCCATCACTGGAACGCCTCTCCATCATGTAATCTGGCTCTCTGGCTGAAAGAGGTTCCCCACCACCATTTACCCTGTCAGTCTTTAAAATACGCAAATCCCTCCAGAGCCAAACTTTTCTCCCAGCACCCTTACGCTTTTCATAAGCATTTGAGAACTGCCCCCCCACACACACACACTGTGAAACAAATTTAATTTGTCAAAACTGCAATATCTGCCAGCAGGTGACAGTTACTTAGAGGTAACTGAAACCTCTACTTAAGAGACTTCAGTAACAGCGAAACTTACATTTTTTTTATTCTTGAACTAGCTTTTCTGATAAAAGCTCTGTTCTAATTCAGATTTGCAATACCACACTGTGCCACATGAGAAGCTAAAGAATCTTCCCTTCTGGTTATAGCAATAATTTGAGGCTGCTGCTCTGAGGCTTTCAGGGCCAGACTGCTCATCACATGCACCAGCGTGTATCTTTTGGATTTTTCCAGACAAGACTTTAATCGTGCCCTTCCTCATGCATGGAATTTTACAGTGGGGTTGGAGGCAAGCGGGGGTGGGGGCATCTTCCACTTGTAACCCTCCCATGCTTTCCTCTGAGCTAATTGGGGAAGCCCAGGTGGCTGCAGTGTCCAGGAGTGCATTATGCCAGTTGCAGCCCTATCTGGAGAGGACAGACCTTGCTTCAGTTATCCACGCACTAGTCTCGTCCAGGCTGGACTACTGTAATGCGTTGTTAGTGGGGCTGCCTTTGAAGACGGTTTGGAAACTTCAACTGGTGCAGAATGCGGCCGCCCAAGTATTGGTGGGGTGATCGCCCGCGTATTGGTAGGGGAGAGGGCCTTCTCAGCAGTGTCCCCACACCTGTGGAACAAACTCCCATCGAGGGTCCGCCATGCACCACCCATGCAGGCTTTTAAGAAGGCCTTGAAAACATTTTATTTTGCCATGGCTTTCCCATGATAAGTACTGTTATTGCTGTGATCGTTGTTCTTGCTGGTTTTATTGTTGATTTTATTACCGGTATTTTTAATTGCTATATTATTGTGATTATGTTTTTATTGTTTTTAATATTTGCACTGTTTTTATGTATTTTATTGTTGTAAGCCGCCTTGTGAGGACTTCTGTCCTGAAAGGTGGCGAAGAAATGTTTTAAATAAATAAATAAATACTGGTTCTTCAGTCTTTTTTCTTTCTAACCCCCCACCCCCACCAAAAAAAATATGTTAAGGAATAAACACCAGCAGAATGTCTTTTTGTTGGTAGCATTAGGAGCATCTGTCTGTAAGAAAACAACATTTTTAAAAAAACCAAAGGTACTCTCTTAAGGCCACAAATTTCACTGGAAGATTGTGGGTATTGTTGTTTTGGGGATGATGGTAGGGGGGGAACAGCAGCTTAACTTGACCACTTCTGGCTGCCTTTTCATTCAGAACTTCCCCCTCTCCGGAACTGTTTTTTGCTTTGTTTCTTCCACGTGGAAAAGATACAAGTACCTGTATCATCAGAACAAAAATGGATGGGATTGGCCTGTACATGTGGTAAGGAGGAGGGAGATTGACAGGCCTTACAAAATAGGACATATGTCAGGGGTGGACAATGTGGCCCTCCCATAATCTTTCACCATTGCCTATGTTGGCTAGGGCTGATGGGAATCGTAGGCCAAAGATCTGGAGGGCTTGCCATTGACATACCTTATGTTACGCAGCAGTATTCAGGCATCAGGACATGTCTGTCGGTGTTCATTAAAAAAAAAAGCTTTCACAAAGGATTCTCTTAACTGGACTGGAGCCACTTTGACCACATTTGTTTATTTGCCCAAATCCTCTACTTCTCTTGTGTTAAATCACTGGAGGTTTTGTGAGTGGGATGACAAGCAGCTTCCCCAACCCTGATCGTTGGTCATTTTCTCATGTAACTGCTGCACAGCACAAGATTATAGTATGCCTTGAAGCTCATCTTTGGTGGTTCATTAACTAGTAATAGAAATTTGCATCTCTATAGAGCCTTTTTATCTTAGGAGTTCAGAGAACTTATGTAACTGATTAATATTAATTAAACTCTCCCACACCTGCCAAAAAATAAAAATAAGGTAAAAATAAAAAGCAAGTATTATTATGGAGAGATGCTGAGAGCTACTTTTCTTAGCTGTGCATTTACTTGTCCCATTGTTTGTCAAGATTCATCCAGCACTTCAGCTTTCACATGTACAGACTCGTAGAAAAGTAGGCTCTGTTGATTTTAAAGCAAGCTAGAGAAAATGCTCCGTTCAGTTGAAATGAACAGGCAGCACACACTGATGAGACAGGAGCTCTAGGTAGGCACACTGCTCACATAATTTCCTCTAATCCTCTGGCAGAATAAGGTCCCGTAATAGCACAAAGCCTTTGCCATGGCAACTGCTGTGCCATATGATGCACTTTTACCTCTGAGAATCCTTCAGTCTTGTAGAGATATCAGAATATCTCTTAAAGCAAAATGAATGAGAAATAACCAAATAGAACAGTACTGCCCGGCATAGAATACAATAAACTTGCAAGCTCATCTTAAATGATAGTGAATCCCATTGCATGTTGTTTGCATCTTGCAGTCTTATCTGTGTAAAGCCAACAGGTATCTTTTGTGTCTAGAAACCACAGAAGAACACGCAGTTCAGCTTTTGATCTGGATTAGGCACGTTAAGGATTTAGGGGTTTGGTGCTGTGTTCAATGCTTTGAGCCTTCAGGTTTCATCATGGATTTAAAGGTGCTGAAATTTTGTCCCAATGTTATTATTTTTTTCAGAGAGGATTCTAATTCACAGTGATTTGATTTCCCAAGAGCCCAACACAGGAACAAGAAGATTCATCCCTACAATGTAGGTGAGAGGAATTTCAAGCATTAAAGTGAAATAATTTCTAAGATTATATTGCTCAGTCTTTCATACTAAGGTAGAATTAATTGCAATAGCGGATACATGTTGCTGTTTTAAAATAAATAAATAAATAAATAAATAAATAGATAAAAAACAGCTAGTTCTTCTCCCCTTTTCTCCTTTAAAGAGCTGCTAGTTTTTGAAATTCCTGTTTTCCTAAATAATTTCTTGAGAACATCACATTTTTGGAAGCAAATTCCATTTTAAAAAATAATATAAAAGTCCCTATTCCTTGTTCTGCCAGAAAATATGGAAAATAAAGCTTGTACTAGCTCCTACAACTCATGCAAGCCAAGGAGATGACCGCAAGTGTAAACATTGCTTGCGTACATCATATTTGCATGTGCGTAACCAAGTATTGTTCTTAATTTCCCTATAGCACTACCCGGAGCTGTCATGTCAAATCACTTTTACTTTAAAAAGCAGGTCAGTGGTTCAGCAGCGAGAGCAGCTGAGGTGAAAACTAAAGGGAAAGCAGCAAGTTAGCACATGGTGTACTTTTATTGCTGCCAAAACAGGCTCCTCTCAAATAAAGCGATTTACGTCACAGCAAATATCACTAGTTTCAGTAGAACTTGCTGTAAAGGAAGGGCCGCTTCCCCAGAAATCCATCTTTCACGCAGTGATCCAGGTATGTGGTGGAGATATCCATCAGTGGGTTTGCCGGGGAGCCAGTGCACTGTATTTTAGTCATTTACTGATCATGAACTCTGTGTGAAGATGCGATGTTATGTATTTATAATATTAATCTCAGAATGCGATCACACTTCAGTAGTTCCATTCCACATATGTCAGCAGCTTTAGGCAGTTAGCTCCTCACATTGCTCAATTAGCCTTAGCAGACAACGGTGTTCAACAAACTTATATATGCCTAGAGCAAAGCTTGCTTGTCTGAATGGGAAGCGTTAGAGACTGGCTGAGTGCAGCTACTCCAGTGGAATACCAAATGGCATCAGAAGCCTTACTTGGGCATTTGGAAAGAGTAAACTTGGAGGGGACATGGCGATGTGTGTGTTGGCCTTGCCCCCTCCACTCCTGGTTTCTCTTCCGATATTCCCCATGAACACTGGGGAGGTCAGGGTGGGTCTGGTGCATGTGTCATCATGTCCCCTCCATGTTTTAATTTTTGAAGCCCGAATAGGGCTAATGTAAATCTGGTATTATTTGTACTACTGTTCTTGAGTATGCATGTGAGTTGGGGAACCCATGCATTATTCAACCGAAAAAGTTGTGAGTTAAGTTCACCTTCTGTTTGAGTGAATTGCTGTCTGGGGTGCAGCCCTGCAAGAGCAGAAGGTGGATCTTAATCTGGGAATCATAGCTAGTAGCGTTACCACTTTTTTTATTTATTGTCTTTTTTAATCTTGTTTTCATACAAATATTGTCTTCCAAAGTGGTTCACAACAATAAGAGAGAGAGAGAGAGAGGTCCTGACATCAGGATTACGAAGTAAAGAGATGTAAGGAAAAGGGAGTGGAAGGAAAAGCAAGCGAAAGGAGCTCAGTTTTTCAAAGGGTGCCTCTACAAGAGCGGAGCGCAAATCGGGAGTTGAGGCGCTTTTTCTGTCCGATTATGCGCATTATCGAATGCACGTTAAATAGCAAGTTTTAATTTACTGTGGCAGTTAAAGCACCTTATGACAATGTAAACAAGCGATTCTCCGCATTAAACACCTCTAAAGCGCGTTTCGTACAACCGGTAAGGCAACCAGTTATGCGCTTAACTGCCTCCCACGTATAGTGATTTGCTGTAAAAACGATTCTGAAAAGATGCGCATAATCAGGCCTGGTTTTGGTACGGAAACAGCCTTGGTCGCCCTGTATGATGACCTATGTCGGGAGAAAGACAGGGGGAGTGTGACTCTGTTGATTCTCCTTGATCTCTCAGCGGCTTTCGATACCATCGACCATGGTATCCTTCTGGGACGACTGGCTGAGTTGGGAGTGGGAGGCACTGCATTGCAGTGGTTCCGCTCCTACTTGGTGGGTCGGCTCCAGAAGGTGGTGCTTGGGGAACATTGCTCGGCCCCGTGGATTCTCCAGTATGGGGTTCCGCAGGGGTCAGTTTTGTCCCCCATGCTGTTCAATATCTACATGAAACCGTTGAGTGCAGTCATCCGGAGTTTTGGAGTGCGTTGTCATCAGTACGCTGATGACACGCAGCTCTATTTCTCCTTTTCATCTTCATCAGGTGAGGCTGTGGATGTGCTGAACCAGTGCCTGGCTGCGACAATGGACTGGATGAGGGCTAATAAACTGAAACTCAATCCAGACAAGACTGAGACGCTGCTGGTGGGTGGTTCCGCTGACCGGATGGAGGGTGTTCAACCTGTTCTGGATGGGGTTGCACTCCCCTTGAAGGAGCGGGTTCGTAGCTTGGGGGTTCTCCTAGAACCATCTCTGTCACTTGAGGCGCAGGTGGCCTCAGTGGCACGGAGTGCCTTCTACCAACTTCGGTTGGTGGCCCAGCTACGTCCCTATCTGGACAGGGATAACCTGGCTTCAGTTGTCCATGCTCTGGTAACCTCCAAGTTAGATTACTGCAATGCACTCTACGTGGGGCTGCCTTTGAAGGTGGTCCGGAAGCTGCAGCTTGTGCAAAATGCAGCGGCCAGATTGATAACTGGAACCAGTAGGTTCGAACGTATAAGACCTACTCTGGCCCGCTTGCATTGGCTGCCTGTATGTTTCCGAGCCCGGTTCAAGGTGCTGGTTTTAACCTATAAAGCCTTACACGGCTTGGGACCACAATACCTGATGGAACGCCTTTCCCGACATGAACCTACCCGAACACTACGTTCAACATCTAAGGCCCTCCTCCGAGTGCCTCCTCCGAGGGAAGCTCGGAGGTCGGCAACAAGAGAGAGGGCCTTCTCTGTGGTGGCTCCCCAATTGTGGAACGATCTCCCTAACGGGGCCCGCCTGGCGCCAACATTGTTATCTTTTCGGCGCCAGGTCAAGACTTTCCTCTTCTCTCAGGCATTTGGCAATATCTGAGGAGCCTGGGGTTGTTTTGTTTTGTTTTTGTAGTTTTTTTGAAGTGTTCAAGTGGTTTTTAAATGTACAGATTGTGTGTATGTTGTATGTTTTTGCTGTTTTAATTTTTGTATATTGTTTTTAATTGTTTTTAATCCTATGTAAACCGCCCAGAGAGCTTCGGCTATGGGGCGGTATACAAATGTAATAAATAAATAAATAAATATAAATAACCAGTTATGCGCTTAACTGCCTCCCACGTATAGTGATTTGCTGTAAAAACGATTCTGAAAAGATGCGCATAATCGGACAATCAGGCGTCAAACCGAATTCTTGTAGAGGGGGCCAAAGCTAGAAGAAGGTGCTGAGCTATAAGTGGGCATTTTTTATCCAGTTTGTGCCAGGGTCATCTTTCCTTCCGGGTGTTCTTGCTGGAATAGCAATTGGTGGCTCTTGGTTCTTTTGGCCAACGGATGGGGCTAGAGTGTTCTTTCCCGGTGCTTCTGCAGTCCCAGAGCAGCAGGCAGTTGGAACCGGGCTGTCTTCCTAGCAAGGATCCCCTCTACAAGAATTCTGCTTGACACCCGGTTGCTCAGTTATGCACATCTTCTCACCATCGCTTTTACGCCTAATTCCTATAAGCAACAGCCGGTGAAGCGCATAACCGGCAGTATGAAACGACAAATCATCTCCATAAAGCAGCTTGCCATATAACCAACCTAATGTACATTTTAAACAAATCATAGAAACAATTAAAAATATGAAACATCCCTGAAATACGTTAAACTGGGAACAGCAACGCTGAGAAACATCCCACCTCCGACCAGCAAAGATAAAGCACAGTTCATCTGCCTCAGGGGCATCAGCAGCTGCCCAAGTATACTTCATGGTGGTGCCAGGTCTGGAGACTTCTAGGGTCTTAGGTCAGAGCTTTTGAATAGCCCAGGACAAACTAAGTAATAAAGGAAAAGGTTTATTCAGTGAGAACAAGAGGAAATATAAAACAAGTTATGTAAAAGAATAAAACAAAATATAATGCTAACTTAATTAAAATTCTGACAGCTACAGATATATTATGCTATTAGACAAGGCAAAGCACTACTCTTACTCAAATACCAAATAAAGTCATCTGTAGATCAGACAAACATAATTTTGGCCTAATCATGTGCTAGCTGGAAATCAAATAGGCAACACCAAATTTGTGGCTCTAGGCAAAGAAAACCACATCTTTCATTTAAAGAAGAAATGTGTTCGCTAAGATATTGTTAGAATTATATTTTGAGATAGAACAAATTATTAATTTAGTGTGGAGATTTAATCTGAGGTGGGTATGAGAAAAGAAAAAATAGACAGATGGAAGCCAAATATCATAGTCTGCCTTTGGATGCTTCCAAATGAGGCTTTTATTGTGCAATGATACAGTCCAGATCGCATGTTCCATTTGTAGCCCTCCTGTGTTTCCCTCCACTTCTGCCATCTTTTATCTTGCCAGGAAAAAAATGTTAAGAGAAAAAGAAGGAATACCTGCACAAAGCCTTTTGATTGGTAGTGCGAGGAAGCAAACACCCTTTATTTCCAGGAAATGTTTGTACACCTGATGGACAAAATGGGGCAACTTGATTCAAGAGGATGGAGACATTGTTGTTGGGTTATTTGAGGATTGTTTCCATCTCAAAACACCCATGCTGCCCAGGTTCAGATGACAAGACAAGCTGCGCCTGGGCAAATGATTAGGCAAGTGTTGCTCAGCACATGCCGGCATGTCCCGCTGCTTAAACAAACCACCGTGACTTGTTTAGCCCTCCATGATCATGCAAACTGGACCAATAAGTATGGAATGGTTTCAATATGCAACAGACAAGGCTCTTGTGACAACATTGCCCTGCCTCATTCACATAATTATGTGGAATCCAGATAACAACATCTTCCATTTGTAACCCTTCCGTATTTTTCTATTGCCTCTTCTGCTTTTGTCTTACTGAAGATTCTTTTTTAAGGAGAAAAAGATGGAATAGTGGCACAATGCCTCCTGCCCCCCTAAAGCAGACTAGCTTGCATTTTCCAACCTCTTCATATGCCAGTGTTGAAGGAACATTTAAACATGATTCCTGTCAGCTTGTGTAAATGGATGGCATCCTCGTGTTCTTTGTCTGAGGCAGCAAAAGGTCTTGGGTTGGTCCTGAGGAGAACTACACCTTAAATGGGGTCCCCTCTACAAGGATTCGCATTTGCACCCGGTTAGGCGATTATGCGCATAATCGCTGAAGCGCATTTACACCTAATCTCTCTGCACAAGAGGCGGCGAAGCGCATTAATGGATGACCAAAATGCGCTTTACAAGTCGTTAATGCGCATAAGCGCTTGTTCACATAGTCAAAATGCGCTTTAACGGCCAGAGCAAAATAAAACTCGCGATTTAACGCGCATTCAATAATGCGCATAATCGGAGAGATAACGCGCCTCTACGCCCGATTTGCGCTCCATTTTTGTAGAGGTAAATTTTTTAAAGTGCCTTGAAAGAGCTTTAAACCTCTCTTGTAGAGGCAGCCTGGGAGAGAATGAGGATGTTCCAGATTAATCTACATATACTGGAGTGCTGGCTGGGGAATTTTGGGAGTTGTCGGCCCTTTTTCCATCTAATCATTCACCCTTAATTATGGTGATATCGCACAGAATCACACACGGCTGCTTATCACAATGGATTGCAAAAATTAGTATACATTTCACTTCTCCCAAGATAAAAAGGACCTGACCTGGTACGGAAAGGTGAAAAATATATCTCGTTTGCAAAAATGCCCTTCAGCACGCATGTGTCTGGAAAGTAACATACCCAAGGTGTGCATAGACTGCTGAATCACACATACCTAGGGGAACCAAATGCAGCTTATTAACTTGTTTAATGGGGTAAGTAACCTTTGAAAATATAAAACATTAGTAGGTGATTAATTCATTCAAGCAAATAGTAATAAAATAAAACAGCATATAAATATAAAAGTGCTGTAACTAAATTCAAATGAACTCATAAATAATAAAGACTGAAATAATGGTGAAATCTGAGCTTGAGCTCAGGGGATTAGGTTTCTTCTTTCTGTAGACACCTACTTTTACTTCACAGTGCATGGAAGATTGGCCCTTTTCTAGCCCAGCATCCTGTGTCCAGCAGTGGTCAGCCAGATGCTTCCAGTAACAGTTGAATAAGCTAATTTAATGGATGTAACTACACTCCAATGAGGCATTCATGCATGTGGAAGCAAGGCCTTCCCCATTGCCTGTTATTGCAAATATGGTTTAACATATGCAAGTCTAAAGTGATGCCCATTGGGGCAAAAACACCTAATCGCACATATATGATGATGGGGTCTGAGTTAGCAGTGACTGACCAGGAAAGGGATCTTGGGGTCTTGGTGGATAGCTCAATGAAAATGTCAACCCTGTGTGTGTGACTGCTGTTGTGGATCATTAGGAAAGGAACCGAAAATAAAAACCGCCAAATGCCTTTCTACACATCTATGGTGCGACTACCCTTGGAATACTCTGTACAGTTCTGGTCACTGCACCTAAAATAATGGTATTGTAAAGTTGGGAAAAGGCGCAGAAAAAGGCAACCAAAATGATAACAGAGCTGGAGCAACTCCCCTATAAGGAAAGATTACAACACTTGGGGCTTTTTGGCATAGAAAAAGGGAGAGTTAGGGGGACAGGATAGAGGTTATTAAATTATGCATGGTGTGGAGAAAGCAGATACTAGTGGATCTATCTCATGACACTAAAACTCAGGGTGATCCAGGTGAACGGTGTGAAATTCAGGGGCAGACATACTTCTTCACACAGTGCATAGTTCAACTATGATATGTTTATCCATATCCAGTGATATCCATTGGCTTGCATGGCTTTGTGATGAGGGGATTAGATTAATTCATGGAGGGTTAAGGCTATCAATGGCTACTAGTCCTGATGGCTGTATATTCCTCAAGTAAGAGAGGCTGTATGCCTCTGAAGACCAATCGCTGGGGCATATAAGCAGGAGGGTATTGTTGCACTCTTGTCCTGTTTCTGGGCTTCCCATGGGCATCTGGTTGGCCAGTGTGCAAATAGAACGTGGAATCCATAAGCCTTTGGTCTGTTCCAACATGGCTCTTCTTACATTTATGAGATTTAAGTGAACCGTTCATTGCTGCTGGTTTTCTTGATGTTACACTGGATCTTTGAACTAAAGCTGGGCCATATTTTTCTCAAGCAATACCTCTGGAAAAACGTGATGTCCAAGATTCAGACAGAAGCACTAAGGAGGATGGTGACCACAGGGTTACTCATTGCAGTTCCATTGCTGCAAGAGCTGCTAGTTAGGGTGCTTTCAGGCAGAGGGCTCCCAGTGCTAAACCCTGAACAGATTTTCTGCACTAAGGAAAAAGATGGAAGAAGCACCAGAAAAAACACTGGAGGGCTACAAACTGAAGATAACAACGTCTAGACCTTAGTGAGGCAGTGGGATTGCATATTAAAAGCCTTGTCTGGAAGCTCCCCCTTCAAGAAAGAATGTTTGTTTAATTATTATACCTGTCATTTTTTATATTAAAAACAAAACATTACAGCACATTGTTACAGAAGACAGCCAAATTCTTTAAAAAAAAAAAAAAAAGCTTCATGGACATAGACTCCCAAATGTGAATTATACTGAAAACCGAAGTGTGTTTTGTGAGAATCAGTCAATGGGAAGGCAGTCAAAAAAGGGATGACCAACTAACTCTCAACTTTGAATTATATGTGTAAGAGAAACGAAAGAATGAATGAAAAGATCAACAGAAGGTCGCTCTCTGCATCCACTACTAACAACGCAAGAAAACAGCCCTTGTCTTGAACACATCTGCCAAACCGGAAATGCTTTGATGATTAGACGTAAAGGTGTTTAGACCTCTTGTAAAAGAAACTGAATTTGCTGGGACTGATCAGCAGAACTGTAAGCAAACTTAGACTAACAATATTCTTCTAGCAGCTGCATGTGGATGTGGGCGTGGGCGTGGGGGGGTTCTCCTAAGGCTGAGGTATGGTAGCTCATTGTGTGGCCTAGTTTTAAACTCTTTCTAATCAGTTGCAGCTTTTCCATGATTGTGACGGTGACTCACTCTTTACCATCATACATTATGTAACTCCGCACTAGGCTGTGCCTGGCAGGTAGGCAGCGTCTTCAGTGGGTGCCACTGAAAGATCTTACGGTGCCACATCTGCTGGCCACTTGAGAACGTCTAGCATTTGAATAAGAAGAAATTCCAGCACAGAGGCAGACATTGGTGGCTATATGAAAAATAGGCATTTTCAGATACTATGAAAATGCATTAAACTGTTTATTATTAAACTGGGTCTCTAATCTATTACAGAAACTAACTCATGATCTAATATTGCTATCACGTTTTCCAGTCATCTGTTACCTCAGTCATCTGTTATTTTCAAGTACTCATTCCATCCATTCATTTCATCCATTCATAGTGTTATCTGCTGGGTGTGTTGTTGTTTTTTAAAATTCTATACCCATGGGCTGCTGCAATCCTATCTGTAAATGGGTTTCGCTCATTGTGGCTTACACCGGCATCTGAGTCATTCTGTGGCTTACACACAATAAGCAACTGGGGGTGGGGAAACAATCGTCAGTTGTATCGACTATCGTGTCGTCCGAATGCTGCCATAGTCAACTCAGCGCTGATCCTAATCCACACCACAGTTGATTATTTATTACCATGTTGTGTGGGGAGTACCCCCTAGATGAACAACTGTAAAGTTGATTATTACCCCACCATTGACTCTCTAAGGGCTTAACTAGAGAGGTCAGAAGAGATATAGGTTGAATTCAGACAACACGATAGTCAATGGTGGGGTAATAATCAACTTTACAGTTGTTCATCTAGGGGGTACTCCCCACACAACATGGTAATAAATAATCAACTGTGGTGTGGATTAGGATCAGTGCTGAGTTGACTATGGCAGCATTCAGACGACAAGATAGTCAATACAACTGACGATTGTTTCCCCACCCCCCAGTTGCTTATTGTGTCGTCTGAATTCAGTCACAGAGTTGTTGGCACTCTGTGACCCTTCCCACCAGGGCTTTGTAGACTCTAGCCTTTTCCAACCTGGAACAATCCAAATGTGTTGGACTACAAGCTGTGGAGTGATGGAAGATGTAGTCCAACACATCTGGAGAGCCCCAGGTTGGGGGAGGCTGCTGTAGAGTAAACATAATGTGAGTTCTGGTATCGTTATCTGCTTCACATCATCCACTGTTGGCAGCAGGGGCAAGGCAATGCACACCGCAATGCTGACACATCTGATGTTTACCTAGATGTTACTAGAAAGAGGGGGGAAAGGGACACAGAGGGGACACAGCTCTATGCCACTTGTAAAACATAGCCAGAGGAGCTTGGCATCAAAGGGTGTCTGTTGAGACCCACACCTAAGCAGGGGGGTCCACTGCTGAATTCCCTGATCCAGGCACTCTTTCTCCTTGCAGTGGCTGCCTGGGACCTCCCCTCTTCAAATGTACAAAGGATGACAAGAGCAAGGGGAAGGAGAGGCTGTCTTAGGCTGACCATATGAAAAGGAGGACAGGGCTCATGAAACTTTAACAGTTGTAGAGAAAAGGGATTTCAGCCAGTGTCATTTGCATGCAATTAGTTCCTGGTGAAATTCTCTCTTCATCACAACAGTTAAAGGTGCAGGCACTATACTGGAGTGACTATACACAAAAGAAGGCAGAGCCCCTGCAACTTTAACTGCTGTGATGAAGAGGGAATTTCACCAGGAACTAATTGCATACAAATGACACTGGCTGAAATTCTCTTTTCTCTACAACTGTTAAAGTTACAGGAGCCCTGTCTTCTATTTCATATGGTCAGCCTAGGCTGTCTCCAGTTACCTTTAGTATTTACTTTATTTGTTACCTTAATATCCCACCTTTCTTCCAAGGAGCTCAAGGTGGGTTACATTTTATCCATTTTATCCTCACAACAACCCTGTGAGGTAGGTGAGGCTGAGAGTCAATGACTAGCCCGAAGTCACCCAGTCAGCTTCATGGCCGAAAGGGGACCAGAACCCAATCCAACACTAACTGCTACACCACATGTAGAGCTCCATCGCACCAGAGATTTAGTGCACTCTTGCCATGCCTGGTGTGTGGATTTGACACCGTGCTTTTCCTGCTGACACCCCGCCTCTTCTCCAGCCTTTCCTAGAACGTAAAAAGTATGGATTCTTTTTCCCTAAGTGCATTTAATGCGCCCTAAGCCTCTGTGTAGTTTTAAAGGAACGGGGCTTGAATGGATTGCATTAGGTCCTGGCAAGGAAAAGCAATCTCTCCCAGCAGCCAACTCCAAGGCCTCATCTACAAGAATTCGGCTTTGCGCCTGGTTAGCCGATTATGCGCATATTCGCAGATGCGCTTTATCGTAAATGCTTGTATGCAGGAGGTAATTGAGCACTCAGCTGGTGACCTTACATGTTGTTTCAAATGCGCTTTACAAGTAGTTAATGCGGAGAATCGCTTGTTCGCATAGTCAAAATGCGCTTTAACGGCCGGAGCAAAATAAAACTCGCTATTTAACGTGCATTCGATTATGCGCATAATTGGAGAGAAAACGTGCCTCTACGCCCGATTTGCGCCCCGTTCTTGTAGAGGTAAAAATTTTAATGCGCCTTGAAAGAGCTTTAAATGCCTCTTGTAGAGGCAGCCCAAGCCTCAATATAAAACCCAAACCTTGCATCCCAGGCTCGAAAGCCTTTTTTTAAAATCATACAACGCCTGAATATCTGCAGAGACAAGACTGTACTCCCTTGATGCCCCCAAAGAGCCAGACTAAAGGGTCATTCCATTTTTGCCCAGCAGAAAGGTGGTCTGGTTGAAGGGAGGGCGAAGGAGAGGGGTGGAGTGGAATGGAATGGAAGAGCGAAGGAGCAAAACAGCAGCTATTCAGGTGAAAGAGATAAGTTTGACGTGCTTCTGCCTCAGAGGTAAAAAAACATGGAGGCAAACCGGGGGGGGGGGATTAGGTGTGATGGAGGTCTGACTCTCTTGCACTCTCCTTGTGGACAGTGGTGCTGTGGATTGGGACCAGCAGGAGAGGGCAAGAAATCAGGCAGTGGTGACAGTGGCAAGGAGTTGGGTCGACATGGGGCATATTGTCCATGCCCTGTCACATGTCCCCCAAAAAATCTGGAGCCATCTTCTAGTTAAACCCTTAATGGCTCCTTTCTTTACAATGAATGGCAAAGAACCCAGCCTGTGGTTCCTGGAACTAAGGGCCCCTGCACACACAAGCCACACAGAACACATTCAAAGGTGGGTAAAATGATAAAACTCAAAATAAGGCTTGATTGTGAGCAGGGAGAGCGTTGTAACAACAGAATTTGATAGAACAAAAAAAGCTGTCACTCCCTGCTTGCTTGGCAGTCTGTCTGGCCGACATCTCCACCATTTGGATCACAAAAGATGGTTTCTGTTTACTGTAGGCGCCTCTTTGATGTGCTGCAATTTGTATTAGAAAACGGGCATCAAAAGCTTCCAAATGCCAGAGTGCTAAAGGCATGACAGAAATAGAAACCTGAAAAATGTGGACTATCCATTTTCAGCATGATTTATTATATTCAATATCAGCTTTTTTTCTTTTTGCAGGAGACATGAAATGCAAAATGAGAGGGAAACAGATCCTATGCTTTAGCTTTACTAAGAGCAATGCTTTACTGATACACTAAAAACACTAAACATTCCAGAGACAATTAAATTGGCTAAAGTCCTTTGTCACTGAATGGTATTTAAGCACAGCAAAGCATTGAAACGCTATCGATTTTGCTGGCGCTTGTCTGGCTGAATGCTGGAGATGTGCCATTTTTCCAGATGAGCTCTGGGTAGCCCAATCCATGGTATAGAACTGACTTTTAATAGTGTGGTCACTGAGAAGCTTTTTTATAAAGTCTGAAACAGCAAAGTACAAAGAAGTGCTCTGCAACCCTATGCTTACTTCTGAGGTCTTACTTCTGTTTTCTCAGCAGTAAGTCTCTCTCTGTTCAATGGGGTTTACTCAAAGGTCAACAGGCATCGATTTTAGTATGACTTGGATGTAAATGCAGTTGAAATCAATGGGATTTACTCTTGAGTAAGGGAACAGCAGATCTCTATTTTATGAACTGGAGATGCACAGCTTCGCATTATCAAAGTAAAAGAAAATAGATCCTTCACAAATGCAAACAGGTGGACTTTCGCATGTGTGGACTATCAGGAAAAGGGTTTAAGGGAGGGAAATTAGAAAATTGCTAAAAAAAAATCAAGGGGTGAACCGATTTGATTCAAACTTGGCAAGCTGAAAGCTCTACTTAGGAGTTCTCAAGGTCCCACATTTCATCTCTTTATCTTAAAAAATTACGCAGATGAAAGCATTTTGGTTAATTCCCCTAGTTGCTCCAATGAGGGAGGGGGGAAGGCTGCCACTTTGATCACAATGTCCATCAATGACAAGAACCAATGAACTGGAGTGGGAAGAAGGGGCAGGGCAGGGCAGGTGCAATAGCAGCAGGAGAGCAAACAAGAGAGTTCAGCGGTGTAGCTACAATCTGCTTGCAGCGCTTATGAAATGGAGGTAAAAAAAACGCAGAGGCAAACCAGAGGAAAAAATAGGTTTGATGGAGCCCGTAAGTCAAAACATCTGGATAGCCACAAGTTGCCACACTTGAGGTATAGGAATACAACCTTAATCCCATCTCCATTCATCAATGAATTAAAGCTTTAGCTTTAATTAACTTTGATTATATAACAATGACATAAAAGTCCTAATTTGTTTGTTTTTAGATCGAGGGAGATGTGAGCACTGCACCAGAGCTCGATGAGAACTACGTTCAAATACCTACATTTTAAGAAAGCAGAGGAGTCATAAAGTGACAACGGAGATATAGCTCAAGGAATTTTAATGCCTGAAGCAGAAAACCCAAACAGCATTAGACCTTGGAAAAATATAATAAGTTAAACAATCATTTGCTGCCCTTTAGCAGAACCTGCATATTGACTACTCAAGATGGACTACCGCATCCTGCCCAATGGTAGGGCCAGTCCTGAACAGCAAGGCATTGATGTGGGAGAGGGAGAAGCCTTGCTGGTGTTCCCTTCTCAATTATTTCTCAAAGGATTATGGAGCAGATGTTTTGCATGTAGATGGTCTCAAGTTCAATCCCTGGCTTTTCCAGGTAGGGCTAGGAAAGAATCCTGCATGAAACACTGGAGAGCCATTGCTGCCATCAACAACACTGGGCTAGAGTGTTGGGCCTGACTCAGTAGAAGGCAGCTCCCTTTGCTCCTATGTTCCTGTCCCACCTTTCCTCCAAGGAGCCCAAAGCAGCATGCATGATTTTCACCCTGTAAAGTAGGTCAGGCTGAGATAGTGTGACTCAATAGCATTGAGGCTGAGCAGAGTTCTGAAACTGGGTCTTCCCAATCCTAGTACAGCTCTCTAACTACTATGCCACACTGCTTCTAAAAGTTTTTTTTTTAATAACCTTTTTTTAAAAAAAGTACACAAGTGGCATGATCATTGAAGTGGCGTTGTGTTGCTCATCATCAATAGCGTCATGGTAACTACTCAGATGTGCCTGTGACACACAGACAACTATGTTTCATATGGCGCTCATCATCGCTATCATGCTGGCTAAAGTAAAGTGTGTGTGTGTGCGTGGATCTGTGCATCGAAAGTGTAACAACTATGCAACTATTGTATGTAAAAATATTGGACACAATCCAGCCAATGGTAAACACTTTTAAGGCAGCAATCCTGTGCCCATTTACCTGGGAGTAAGTCCCATTGAGGTCAGTGGAACTTACATCTAAGTAAAAATCTATGGGGCTGTGTTGTAAATCTCACTGATTTTTATGAGAGGAATTTATGCATGCGCTTAATCCTTCCGCCAAACTTAATGGAGCTTTAAAAAGTGTGACTTTGGTTGCCTTGTGCCCACTGTCTAGAAAGGTATGCTACTTAGTAATGAAAGCAGACTGGGATGATGTTATAGATCGTAAAATTCATATGTTTTTAGCCCCTGAGTCCAGAGAACCTCCCAAAATATGTAATTACATTCTTGATGAAGTACAAAATATGGGCAGTATATATTTCATAACTTGCCTAACCTAGAAGGCAAGCCCAGATAGGAAATTGATTTGACTCATCCATCCTGATAATAATGCAATAACAATAATATTTAAATGTTGTACTGTTTGCTATTTGCATGTATCCAAAACAATCTGTCTTCATCCTTGTAAAGTTATAATGCAGTCTGATTTGTTTAGAAAAGAAAAGATGAGACACTCACCCAATTAAATGGATATTCATGTTTTCCTCAGCTCCTCATACAGGACCTACTTATTTTCTTTGAACTGGGGGATTTTGGATGGCAAAATTACAGAATAGTTTTGAGCAAAAGATAACAACTAGCAAGCCATGGATGAAATCCACATAGGGTAGTGTCTGCCCCCACCCCCATTGTTCCTCATGCTTTGTACTGCCATTTCATTTGCCAGAAACTGCCATTTCAGGAAGCAGGACAGGGAGGGGAGCAGGAAACAGAAAAACAGGAAGATGAGGCAAAATATAAGCAGGGATTTGGCCTGCTCACTCACCCTATCTCACTGGGTGGTGTGGAAGATGAGCCTACTCACCACGCACTCTCAAAGCAAAGGGGGGAACCATAATTTGGTCTAGGTGTTAGAATGCCCCGAGCCGGGCTCCCGCCAGTGACATAATTGAAGTCCTGGCCAAACCACTGTCTGGAGCTCTTCCAGTCAGCATTTCACCTTCCCTGCATGGACGCACAGATTTTTATTTTGTTTGTATGTAGCGACAGCAAGCACAATATGAAACATAGAGCCTATCTACACTACTGCTTTAAAACGGTTTATAACAGTGTTAAACTGTTATTAACCGGTTTAACATTGTTATAAACCATTTTAAAGCGGTAGTGTAGATAGGTTCATAATAGTTGTCTGTGTGTCACAGGCACTTTTGAGTAGTTATCTTGGTGCCATTGATGAATGACACAATTCCACTTAAATGGTCTTGCCATTTTTGTGTACTTTTCTTTTAAAGAGATTATATATATATGAGAAACAGTGTGGTGTAGTGGTTAGAGAGTTGCACTAGGATTGGGAAGGCACAGTTTCAGAACTCTGTTCAGCCACAATGCTACTGGGTGATCTTGGGCCAGTCACACTATCTCGGGGCTTTATGACACCTACTATTTCCCCCCCTGGTTGCTTCTGCGGGTTCCCCCTCCGTTTCCTATGCGAGTCTAGCGTTTTGAATCACACGTGGTCAGTATAGCTGCAATACCTCAGCTTGGCCTGTTGAATTTGCCTGTTTCGGACTTTGCCCGTTCAGGGATAAATTGAAAAAGAAAATAAAAAACTGCGACCTCAGGATGAGAGAGCAGCAGGAGGGGGACGACATCATGCGAACCCAGCGCTGAAGAAGTGGAGCAAAGCCGCAGCGGATGTGCTTAAAACTGCCCGTGTGATAACGACCTCAGCCTGACCTACTTTACAAGGTTGTTATGAACACAAAATCATGTGTGCTGCCTTGGGCTCCTTGAAGGAAAAGTGGGGTAGGAACATAGGAGCTGCCTTCTACTGAGTCAGGCCCTTGTTCCATCTAGCCCAGTATTGTCAATACTGCTACTGGGTGTTCTTGGGCCAAGTTGTAGCCTGGCCTACTTTACAGAGTTATTGTGATGCTGCCTTAGGCTCCTTGGGTGGGGCCTGGGGTAGGGACAGGTTTTCATCTGAGAAGCAAGCAAGTGCACTGCCCAGAGAGAGGAAGAAGGTGAGTGAGCGGGGAAAGGCTTCCTCTCATGCTCTCGCTAGGCAGCCTAAGGAGCCCCGTCCTACCTGAGGTACACTGCCCAGAGTGGATGAGCAAGAGAAAGTTGGTAGGAGCAGCTACTGCCTTCACTTGCTTGCAGTCTTCCCAGCCCACACACTGAAGTGGCAAAGCTTTGGTGGAGGAGGAGGCAGCATGAGGAGACTTGGGGGCTCCGTGGCTGAGGTGTCCTTCCCCCCATACTTGTCTGGGCTGCCTCTGCTCATTGGGCAAGGGAAACAAAGAGAGGTTGCTATATACTGTTCTAGGTTTGATTGCCTCTCCTCACCCATTTGGCTGCTCTTTGCTTCCCCCCCACCCCCACAACAAAATAAATAAATAAAATAAATAGTAGTAGTGCTAACCCACTTTTTTCAAATACATATTTAATGTCATGTATAGTTAGGTATGTTTCACTCAAAGGAAGAGACAGATCTGGGTTACAGACGGCCTTTTATGTTTTCAGAAATGGGCATCAGTCATTGCTTTCTTGTCCCACAAAACTGATGCCTACAGGCTCTACCAGTGTTTAATTAATTAGAAGCTTCATCACACCTATTCCCCCCCCCCCCTGGTTTGCTTCTGCGGGTTCTCTCTCCGTTTCCTATGCTAGTCTAGCGTTTTGAATCACACGTGGTCGGTATTGCTGCGATACCTCAGCTTGGCCTGTTCAAAATTTGCGTTTCGGACTTTGCCCTTTCAGGGATACATCGAAAGAGAAACTAAAAATGGTGACCTCAGGGCGAGACAACAGCACGACGGGAACGACGTCATGCGAGTCCAGCGCTGAGTAAGTGGATCAAAGTCACGGCGGGTGTGCATCAAACCTCCCGTGTGATGACAGCCTCAGTCTAGAAGCTCCATCATGAGACTGGGGGTGTTTGTGTTTCCAATGGGGGCTCCTAGCACTACCCATTAGAAAGCATTGTGCAGCTATTCTGTCTTTTCTTCCTTAATGGATTATCTGTAGTAAGAGAAAAGCTGGAAAAACCAGTGGGAAAACACAGAGGCTTATGAGTAAAAGATGTTATTGTCTGGACCCCCATAAAATCCTGTGAATAAGGCAGGGCAATTGCACAATAAAAGCCTCATCTAGAACCAGCCTGGATCTAAATGGCAGACGTCATGGCCACACACCTAGCCTAATTTGGGGACTCCTTTGTTTCTTCTCCCATCCCTCACCTAGTCTGATAAAGTGTTCCAGAAAACCCCAAAATTTGAATACTCTTTTGTGATATATTGGTTGGTCATAATAAAAGTATAGCCCAACTTTTTTTCCTCATGCTTTTCACACAATAGGAAACAATCAGATCTGATACCTTTCCAAATGCGTTCTGTGAACCTGGTGGTGCTGAGTCACTTGGCTGACTCCTGAGGACCTCCCCCCCTATCTTGAGCTGACTGGCTCTTTTGTGACCCTCCAAATTCAGCCTGTTTTTCCAGAAGCAGCAGGCTCCAGTACAACATAAGCCTGTTTGTACCACTTACGAGAAAGCTATTTGCACACAGATTAAATCAGGAGCCAGCTTGAAGAGATCAGGGTCACTGTCTAGTGTGTTACTAAACCCTCAGAAAATACAAGGCAAAGTTTAGTCCAGAGCAATTGGAGCTAGTGGGGCACTACATGGCCTTACAGTGACTCACATCAAGCATCTCTCTGCTCCACCAGACCCATAGTCCATGATTCAACAGGCACCACAGATATCCCAACATAACAAGGAAACCATCCCACAAGGGCACCTCAAGAACATTAATTTACAAGACTCAAATGGCATCATATTCAACCAAAGATGGGTCATGTCATTTGCACTGTTTCGTTTTTCCATTATCTCATAATTGAAAGAGCCTTTGCCATCTCCTCTATCTTTATTTTCATTTCTTGCTGTGATTGTCTCACTATAATCTGTGTTACCAAGTAATATCAATACCATTCCTGGGATATTTGCTGAACAATCCTCGTATGCACCAATGATGCTGGGGAAGGGGGGGAAAGCTACCACTACACTGGGGGAATGCCGACTGTATCCTAAACTGGATAGCACACATCACAGAAAATCAGAATTCAGCATAAAAATTTCACACACACACACACACACACACACACACACACACACACAGAGCATCCCTAGAAACATTGCCAAAAGCCACCAGTCAAACCCTGTGCTATCCTGGCAGCGACAACTGCATAGTGCTCACATTTGGAAAGAGCCAATGAACTCGTGGTGAGGAGCACCCCCCCCCCCGCAACATCACACAAAACATCACAACATCAACCCCAGTGGCACAAGCAGCAACAACCTCAGTGGCACTGCCCGTCCCCAGACATTCCCACAGGCAGGAGAGGGGTGTTCAAGCCCCGCTAGGAGGAAGGAGGTCTGAACTAAGGGGGCGAGGCCGGGGGCGGGGCCATTGTACCTGGAGATAGTGGGGATGGGACCAGCAAATGTGGTATATCTCTCCACATTAAGCTGTTATTCAGTTTAATAAAGCTGTAGCCTCTACTAATCAGGATCTGGGATTGGGTTGTGTGGGATTGCCAACTACTCACCCCAGGAAGGCTCCTGTGCCTTGGCTGCGGTTTGATAGACAGCACTGAATCCGGTGGAGTGCCCCTTTCGGCACCAGCTCCATGATAGGGATATCTTCAACTGTTGCTTAACTCTGGAACTCCCTGCCAAGGGAGGCGAGGCTAGTTCCATCTTTATTGGCCTTCTGTCAGCAGGCAAAGTCAGTTTTATTCAGACATGCATTTGGCTGTTGCGCTGTTGTTTTTGCTCAACTGGGATTCAACTGGTGGGTGATGTTTGTTGCTTATTTGTTTTTAACTGCTTTTTAAATTGTTTTTTTAACTGATGGCTTTGAATTGAGATGGCTGTGTTTTAATTAGGTTATGTTTTATCTGTGCTTTGTTATTGTTAGCCACCTTGAGCACTATTTTTAGTAGAAAGGTGAGAAAGTAAATACATGCACACACACACATACACAAAGGACCTATTCAGACAACACACTAAGCCATGGTTAGGCCTCTAACCTTTTTGCAGCAAGTGGTTAGTGACTATGTTTAACCATGACTATGTAGCCATCATGGTTAGGAATGGTTCACATGATATGCAAAGTCATGGTTCACACGACATGCTAAGCCATAATGTTTAGCTCAAAATGTTTAACCACCGTGGCTTAGCGTGTCATCTGATGAGGGTCAGGGTCTGCCATGGAGCTTGCAAGGGTACAGGGTCATGTCTGGCACACGTAGGTTAAGAACCCCATGGAGTATAACGTGAAAATCATCTCCCCACTTCCATTAGTTGGATTGTTCCATGATCAGAACACCACAGGATCTTTGGATCTGGACATATATCCTTTTAATTTTTAAACAATATAACCAGACTCAGTCTGTGGCTAAGTTCATCCTTTCTTCATTGCCTAAATACAAAACACCAGGCCACTTCTTCCCCTCTGTTTTTCATACATCTATCACAATATTATAGGCTGACCGGATAAAATCCAGGTCAGGGATCATGTAACTTTAACAGTTGTAGAGAAAAGGGAATTTCAGCCAGTGTCATTTGTATGCAGTTAGTTCCTGGTGAAATTCCCTCTTCATCACAACAGTTAAAGGTGCATGCACTATACTAGAGTGACCACATACAAAAGAAGGCAGGGCCCCTGCAACTTTAACTGTTGTGATGAAGAGGGAATATGCATGCAAATGACACTGGCTGAAATTCCCTTTTCTCTACAACTGTTAAAGTTACATGAGCCCTGACCTGGATTTTATCTGGTCAGCCTACACTAGATCCACTGTGAGATTAAGCATTGTATTAAATGTTCTTATGTTTCAACTAACAAGTCTTTTCTTCCATTTATTCGCCACATTTATTATCTTCTTTATAAAGTAGAGTTGTCCAAGTGATGTTCAAGAGTATGTATAAACTCAAATTAAAACAATAAAAATGCATAATTAGCAATGAGATCCCAGCCCAGCATAAAAAGATAAAATAAATGCCATAAAAAGATAAAAATAGACCACATAAAGAGCTCAAAACCAACTCACCAGAGATAAAAACCGAGCCGACAAAGAGTAATCATCAAATGATGATATTAAAAGGGCTTGGGAGAATAAGAATGGAAACCTATTAGAGTGGGCTCCAGGTGAGCCTCTCTTGGGAGAACATTCCACAAATTGATGTTAAGTGTGTGTCAGTCAATTTACTAACATGCTTGCTTCAGAGTACAGTACAGAAGGGGCTATTGGACAGTGCACAGCAGGTGAAGAATAACCCTTTTAAAGTAATGTGTGTGCTGGTGATGGTACTGGGAGGGAGGCTTTACTAGGGTGGCCTTGTGTCCTGCTTTACAGAGCATAATCCTGTATTTGGAGGGCAAAGTCAAATTTAAAATATAAGGACCCATAAGAAAGGACAGCAGAGGCCTTGAATTTGCTCATCAACAGTTAGCACCTCGTCAGCCATCTGAGCAAGTCATATGGCCCATAGTCTTCCCCACTATGGAGAGATGTAAACCTTAAATTATAGTAATTATTTCCAAATTTGTATCTATACACACATTAGCAAATGCAATTTATATACAAACCTGTGTCCTCTTTTGCCCTTTTTTTTTTTAGTTATGCATTTGTTTGCTTGTTTGTTTTTGTTTTGTTTTTTGGAGAAGCATAAAGTAGCCACTCAGGGTTTACTGGTGGGAGAATGGGAGTATAAGAAGTATATTTCTTACCTGCAAAATATTAGAAGGAATATAAAAGTTACCCTGGGGATTGTCTACACGGCGTTGGGTTGGCCCCATGTCCCTCGGAAACCCTGCAGCTCCCCTCCCTTGGGATGGCAGTGGGCAAACCAATCACAGGTCGCCTTCCACCAGGCACTGCTCGGCCATGCCTCCACTGCGACTCCAGAGCAAGACGAGGGGCTCTCTTGACATCATCTTGCATGTCCTCGCCTTGCTCTGGAGAAAAAAATTGGGGTAAGTCCCCAACATTTTTTCTCCGCAACTTTGGAAAAAAGCCCCAGGGTGGGTGCGCAATTGCACCAGTGTTGTATAATTGTTGCTGTGCCACCGTGCACCCACCCTGGGGCTTTCTGAGCATTTAGACATCCCCCTAGGGAAGATCAATCCATGCTCAAGTGCTTCAATGAGAGCTGTAGCCCTAGGGCTCTTCCATCAATCAGAAGGGAGAAGTCATCAGTACTTCTCATCAATCTCAGACATGTCGCCATCCACGGCTGGTCTTATGGAGGCTTGCTCTCCCTCATGGGCCTCATCTGTAAGCCTCACGTCTTCAAGGTTGCTATAGCCGGGGGGGCCGTCACTGTCTGGATGGCGTATGATACTGGATATACCGAACAGTACATAGATGTCCCAGAGAACAACCAGCAGGGCTACAAAGCCAGCTTGGTGGTGCTGCATGTCGAAAAACTCCCCAACGAGCCCAACCACTTGCTGATCCTCCATGGGTTTCTGGATGAAAACGTGCACTTTTTCCACACCAATTTCCTGATCTCCCAGCTCATCCGGGCTGGGAAACCTTATCAGTACTTAGGAGAAGTCCCAAAATTCTCCAGGCCATGGGTAACAAGCCCTGGCAGACTTACACAAGGAAGTGTCCATGGCTGCTGAGTGCTCCAATAAAGAGTTCCTAATCTCCCGGTTTCATGAGCATCAAAAGACATAAAAAGGCTCTCACCAAATTTACCGAAAAGAAAAACAAGACATTGAAATTGAAAAGGAAAAAGAGATCCTGAGGTTTGGCTCAACTACATACTGTATCGGCTTTGATGCATTATTAGAATTGTAATAACTTTCGCCCATTTCAAGAAAAAGGTTTTTTTTTTCCAGGCATGAGATCAAAGCAAAAAGGGCTAAAGGGTATTTTGGGTCTCAAGCGCAAGGAACTTTCAGACAAGTGAGTCGTGATTGTTTATGTATCTAGAAATGTTGTGATAGAGAAAGCTCTTTTTATGGGGTGCAGTAACAACAGTGTAAATCAAGCATTAACCAGAAGTAGACAGCAGATTCACCATATTTTTCAAAAGACCTCTGCCTGAGCTGAATTTTAAGGTCAGTCCCAACAAACTTCTGTTTTTAGTAGCATAAGTGCAGTCAGACAGGAGGCGCCACTGTATCTTTGTCCTAAAGCATAACAGTGTTTCATATGAAAGAATAACTGGAACAATATGAAATAGCTGATCAAGCCACTTGCAGGAAAGAAGTGCCAGTGAGCGCTAGGACGGAGCTCGCATCAAATGTGTGATTGGCTTTTCAGGTTCTAACATAAGGAAGTAGTTGGGCTAAAACACACATACACACACACACACACACACCTGTTCCATGGGATGTGTCTACCAAGCAGGTCAGTGTGCAAAACTAATATGTTCCCAGTAGGCCTGTTCAGACAACACTTTAAGCCACAGTTAGTAGGCTGACCAGATAAAATCCAGGTCAGGGCTCATGTAACTTTAACAGTTGTAGAGAAAAGGGAATTTCAGCCAGTGTCATTTGCATGCAATTAGTTCCTGGTGATATTCCCTCTTCATCACAACAGTTAAAGTTGCAGGGGCCCTGCCTTCTTTTGTATATGGTCACTCTAGTATAGTGCATGCACCTTTAACTGTTGTGATGAAGAGGGAATTTCACCAGGAACTAATTGCATACAAATGACACTGGCTGAAATTCCCTTTTCTCTACAATTGTTAAAGTTACATGAGCCCTGACCTGAATTTTATCTGGTCACCCTAGCAGTTAGGCCGCTAACCCTTTTGCAGCAAATGTTTAGTGAGCATGTTTAAACCATGGTTATGTAGCCACCATGGTTAGGAATGGTTTACACAACACGCGAAGCCATAATGTTTAGCTCAAAATGCTTAACCACTATGGCTTAGCGTGTTGTCTGAACAGGGTCAGTATTTAATTTCAACCTTCCCTTTTGGTGAGAATGCATACCAACCCAAGAACATACATGCACCCTTCCCAAACCTGGTACCCTCCAGTTGTTTTGGACTATAACTTCCATCATCCCTGACCATTGGCCATGGTGGTTGGGGCAGATGGAGCTTGAAGTCTGAAACATTTGGAGGTCACCAGGTTGGGGAAGGCTAACCTATAGCAATGCCCTCCCTCTTCTCCATGAGTATAGGAGCTCAGAAAATGGGCACGGAGCTGTGTGTGGGGAGTCCGTGGGCATCGGGGGTGAGGAGGAGAGCATTTTCGTCATCTTTGGGATGCCGCTCAGCATCTTTCAGCACCGGGTTTGTTGTTGTCGGGGGTTTTTTTTTTTTTTTAATGTACCTTTGAGCAGGATCGTGCCCACGCAATTGACTCATCTTTTTTTTTTTTTTTTTTTAAATGGCTCCCCGGAATGTTCCTCTTTTCTTCCAGGACAACTCACTGGCGTGTGGCCCCTGAGGAATAATCCCGGAAGTGGAAAACTCCATGATCGTCCCTCCCCACTCCCCAAAGGGCTGCAGGTGTAGATGAGCCCCGGGAGTGGAGAGAGACAGAGAGAGAGTGCAAGGGGGAAAGGTCTGTGTGGAGGAAGAAGATTGAGTGGTGCCCAGGAGCAACTCTTTTCTACTGTTCCTGCCTATTGCACAGTGACCAATGGCAGGTTCTGGAACAGAAAGGAGAACTTGGTGCCCTAACACGTTTTTAAAATCATTTATTTTATTATTTTAAAGTGGAGAGCTTCGCAGGTATAACTTGAAATCCCAGTAGGTGCTATGGTACCTGTGGGCACCACGTTGGGGACCCTTGGGTTAGACCAAGCATCAGTTCTGGGGGATCACTGTAATTGCCCATCCTTCTAAAGTTGTCCATGTGCTTTCTTTAATTTTATCAACTTGTTTGCATGATCCTATTCCCAATGCTTGTCTTTCATTGCTCCTAGGGTTTTACTTTCTTTAACTCATTAGTCTCTCATGTATGCTTGATTCTGTTTTTAACCCCACATTTTGTTTGTTTAACACCCGTCCTTTATCTGTCTTCTGTGTCCAATTATCCTTGAGTTTATCTTCTTTCCTTTAATGCTTCTTTTATGCAATTTACTCCCTTTGGCTTGAATATCTTATCATTATTTTGTTCTTCATCTTTTCAATTTGGCTTTTGTTATCATTAGTTGAATAACATTGTTCTTACTAAAATATGGAATGGGCACAGACTTAAGCCCTTTATTCTGTTCTTATTCTTTGAGACCTTTCTGCAGTTTTTGATACTGTTTACTGTTTTTGTAGTTCACCCTTTAGCCTTTAAGTGTCTTTGAACAAGCATTTTATAGCATGCTCAGGACTGGCCACTTACGGATGTTTGTGGGTTATTCTGACGATGCCGTCAGCCTCCTGTGCATCTCCCGTTCCATTTTCTGGTTTTAGCGCTAAAAGTAAAACCTGACTCTTCTGGGATACATCGATATGGGTCGGGTTTTCCTGCCGTGTGCAGGCAAAGTTGTGCTATAAAATACCCACTGTTTCTATTATTCTGCATTTCTATAAGTTTTTGTTCCTTGCTGCCTCTCTGAGCATTTTTTCCTATTTTCTTCATGTGGTTGTTCCTAGTGTCCGCTTTACTTTGTTAAATTTCTTGTTAGACTCATTAATGACTCTTCCAGACAAGAGGGCTCCTAGCACCAATACTCATTGGACTTCCTGTAAAGTGCAAGCAGAATTTCTGTGTACTGCCCACACAGTAATCTGAGGGTACATCTTGACAAGGGGAAAGCCACGGGGTGGACCCACTGTGGCAGCAGGTCATTTATACGATGCAGCCGCCATCGTGGAGCCATCCCAGGGCATTCCCCTGAAGCTCCGCTTTAAAAAAGTTGGGGACTTGCTCCAACTTTTCCCATTTGGAGCGTGGCGACGATGGCATCTGCCATCTGTCGCCTTGCTTTGGAGCTGCGGTGGAGGTGTGCCCCAGCCAATGGTGACCACTGATTGGACAGAGGAGGGAGCGGGCCAGTGAACTGAATGACCGCTGGACCACTTCTGCGCAGAAGAAAGCCATGCCAGAGAAGTGCATAAATGTTAAAAAGAAACTACAGCCACGGCTGAGAGCAGTAGCCTTGGGGGCATGGTGCTTGTGTACAGCCTTGAGGGGAGGAGAGGCACTGCTCTCTCGTGCTTGCTCACCGTCAGCCGGCATCACTTTCCCATCCCCTTCGCTTGCAGTTGTCATGGGGATGAGCTTGCAGGCTGACCTGCCCAGGCTTGATGAACGGCAGCAATTTGTCCTCGTCCGGGGCTGCTGCCGTCGCTAGGCTTCCTCTTGGAAGAGAGGTGCTTTGGGCCATTTGCGCGAGCATGCCAAGGCAAAATAAGATTTAAAAGAAAACAAAACCATGAGGGACATCAGGTGCTGCGCCTCCCATGGAACTTTGTGCCTCTCCGGTGTGGCGGAAGGACGCTACGCCAGAGAGGCACATGAACGCAAGAAAAGTTTTTTTAAAACTTCAAAAAGAGGTGGCACTGAGGTGCCCTGGCGCCCATTCACAGGTGCAGCAGCAGCAGTGGCTCCTTACTGTAAAACCCACACTTGCGCTCCTTGCCATGGGATAACGGGAAGGAGTACAAATGGGGGGGGGGGGGTCAAGGGCTCGCGGTGTCAAGACACGGCCTGAAATATCACTAAAGCTCTTCCCACTCTTCGCTGGTCCCGTCTGTCACATTTCCCGTGCCAAAATGGTTTTTCCATTTTAGTTAGTTTGTTTGTTTGTTCTCCAGGATTGTGCAATTCTGAAAGTCTGAAGATTCACTACTGTGCTTTTACTGACATGTAAGTGCATGTCGCCCTGGTTAAGATTAGGACCATGGTGTTCTGGGAACAGAAGGTTAGACCTCCCCCATCCCCACACCACCAATACTACCACTAGTCCCCCCCCTTTTCCCCCCCAACTGGGTTGAGGTGAAATTGATCCCAATTTTGGACCACGTTAGCTTACACGGGACTAAAAGCATAATGGTGAACCTTAGATTTGCCAAATTGTACAATTATGGAGAACAGCAACAACGAAAAGCCTCTTACAAATACTACTAGTTGCCTCATACAGACACCACACTTTATTTTGTTGCTAAAACAGGAGCATAAGTGTTAGAGAACAGCAGTAGAGAGAGAACACCAGCTTCTTAGGAGAGGGAGAAATGTAGCTATCTGGCAAGTCTGAAGGCATAAAAGCACTCCACCACCACCCACATAACCTTATATGTCACAGAGCCACATCTCCACAAGAAAACACAATGGCTGAATTCGGACAGCACATTAGTCAATGGTGGGTTGAGTAGCCAACTCACCGTTGGTTATTTTGTGGGTACTCCCCACACAACATGTTCCTACACAACTGTGGGTGGTTGGTGTTGGTGTTGAGTGGACTAATAGTCAACCCAGCATTTGACTAACCCCCCCCCCCCAACTGCTGCCAACTGGAAATACATGGAGCTGCCAGGCTGAAAACCAAGGAAAATTGTTCCCCGCCCTCCCCACCTCTAGGGCAGCCACTTTTGAATCACCAAAAATGAAGATAAAGGATGCTGACTTGCATAATATTTGCATATGCTAATGTATATGTCTAAGATGCACACTTTGAAATAATGCTTATAATTTAAATAGAAATGCAGTCCATTTCACCATAGTGTGGGAGACTGGTACCAGGTGACTTGTGCACCTTGCTCAGTTTGCTGTCCAGGTATTATTGATGGGCAGTTTCAAGGTCTGGCCCTCCCTTGTTATGGCTCTTTAACCTGGACTTGAACTGGACAGCCCTTCAAATAGAGGATGCCTTCAAAATAGAGGGCAGTCCTCTGTAAAAGAGGACACCTTGATACACTATGTTAAATTCCTCACTTCGCCCCTCTTTGGACTGCTCTGCTCTCTTCTGTTTCCTATTGACCCTATAATTTGCTCTCATTGTTTATCTTGCTCGCTGCTATTATGATCAAGCTCTTTTGTTTCTAGCATCCACTTCACTGGCTTTCAATTTCATTTTGTATTCAGTTTATTAATGTCTTTAGTTCACACTTGTTTAAGGTTCTCCAAGGCCTTTAGGCCACCATCAGATGTCTTGCTATGTTCCAGTATGGACAATTCCTTTAGCCGATTGTTTTTTGTAAGCTGAAGGAAATTTTGTCTTCTGTTAAATATCTTTGTCTGGTTCTCTTACTTTTGTATACCTGCAATGCCTTTCCTCAAAATATTCATCTCTCACTCTCCTTTTAAAATAAACTGCTTTATTTTCATTTTCTGTTCCTACATATTTATTCTCTCCTTTTAGTTTTCATTGACCATATGTTTTTAAGGTTTAATTTAGAATGTTAAACCTATGTTTCATTTGAGGTTGGCTGAAAATTTATAGACAGATGGAATAATTCTTTCCAAGTCTCTCCCTGACATGTTCAGGTTTCATTTTAAACAAATGACAACCCATCTCTAACCATTTATTTATAGTGATAAAAGGAAAACAATGAAGGCATTGTTTTACCAAGTTGCTCAGCAAGAAGTAAACCAGCATCTGCCATCCAGTGTCCTGGAGAATAACTGACAAGCAGTGGGAAGTTATTTTAAAACTTGATAACTTAATTTTTTTACATTTTATTATTAACTTCAATTTAAATCAATTAACAGTGCAATCCTATACATTTCTATTCAAAACATAACTCCCACTGAGTTCAAAAGGATTGCAGCCTACACATATTTAATGTGTGCAGTTTTTCATTGACGTATGATGCACCCTTTGTATTTTTAGGAACTGCCATCACCACTCCATTTTGGGCTACAGGCATGGATTTACCTTATGTAAAACACACTGTATGCCTGTAGGTTATAATACAATAAAACCAAGAAAAGTCTTGAAGGTTAATAAATCTTTGGCAGTGAGGAATAAAAGAGAAGGGTCAAGATTCTAGAATGAAGAAACCTAAAATGTATTCATTAACTCAGATTCATGACATGTAGCCACAGAATTAGGGCTTTTCTACATGCAGCATTTATCATGTGCTCATCATTCCCTACTCATGGTTGTTTATGGGTTCTTTAGACAACGTCATGACCATCCAGTTTCACTTCTCTAACCAGCACTTTGGGTGAGGTTTTTTTTTTTTTTTAGAGTAGAGAAAATGGGGCATTTAATTGTGAAAGTGAAAGAAAATGCATTTTCACTTGCATATTTGCACTACCCCACCATACCACAGTGCCACCAAGAGGTTAAGTGGCAGAAAAGCAAGAAAGGAAAAGCTCTTCATGTAGTACTCAAATCTCAATTCTGTGACAAAAAAAGTAGACACAACTGATTAACAGCCGATTAAGAGCCTCCTGCAGTAAAGCTCTTAAAATTTTTAAGTGCAATAATACAGAAAACAACACAGACAATATATAATACCAGCATGTGCTCAAAATATAATGCTGGCACATTCACAGCCTGTGCCATGGGCTATATCATCCACATCCTTTTCATATAAACTGGCCATGTACATTTTATCTCACAGCAGCTCAGCTACAGACATCAAGTTCCAAATCCTCCAAACTATCGTCTGGAAGTCAGTAACAGGCCAGGGGATCATGTACTACCTCCTCCTCCTTTTGCCCTGCTGTCTTTTGTATCTGGTCACTCTAGTATAGCTCTTGCAGCTTTAACTGTTGTGAGGAAGAGGGAATTTCACCAGGTCTTGCATGCATACAAATGACGCCTGCTGAAAATCCCCTTTCAATACAACTGTTAAAGATATAGGAGCCCTGTCCTCCTTTTCATATGTCACTGTAAGAAAGTACATCTCTCTGTGTGCTAAACCTACTCAAGTCAAAGGAGTTCTTGACAGACATGGGGTGCAGAAATTGAACCTGCCTAGAGTCCCAATCCAAAGCATCCAGGATTCCCCAGATGGCCATGCCTCCCATCCCCAAGATTTCCTTCCTGGCAGTAAGAACTTTAAGCTACAATATGCTGGTGGTATTGTTGGTATTTGGGCCCTGCCCCTTTTGCTTTTGGCCCCTCCCATTTTGGATTTGGGGCGCCTCCCACCCCTGGAATATGACCCCAAAATGTTCTCTTAAATGAAATTCGGCCCTCAGGCTGAAAGAGGTTTAATACCTTATTCTAGGCCGAATAAGATAATACATCATGGTGCATAAACCAGATTTCTGGGCAGACTAATTATCAAGAATAATACAGTTGTTAAAAACAAGGAGGAGTCTGTAACATATGCCTGTTATTGAAATGTATATGCTTATATTGTTAAGTGAAACCCGGGTAAGAAAAGGTTAATAGTATGCTAGGGAGTGAGTGAAAGGTGGGAGGGGCTTGTGTGTGAGAGGATTCTAAGGCTATATAAAGGGACAGTTAGTCAGAGGGACAGGGCTTGGTCATTGAAAAAGCAACATCTTGTTAGTGGGGTTTGTGTATAGAATGTTAGAAGAGGTAGAGTAGGTAAGGAATTTAGGACAAAGCATTGAGTAATATTAAATATTAATAGCTCTTCATATTTTAAATGTTTGTTTATTTATTTATTTATTTATTTATTTGAAAATACAAATTCCCACGTGTTGACTTATTAGGCTATCATTATTAAATCTATTTCCTTGTTGCTTCTCCTGTAGTGGTTTGAGGGAACAATAATAAGACATATTGGATGACTCTGGAACCCAGAAAGAGAGAAAGAGAGAAAGGGGCTGAAGCTTGGGTGTCAGTGGGGGACAACCCATCCAAGTGAAAGCAGACATTCCTGAGCGGTTTTGCTTTTTAGTTTCCGAGGCCAGATCTACACCAATCTGGATATGACACTTTGAAAACGGTTTGAAAACTGTATATGGAGTGCGTCCTGGGCCCCAACAATACCGTTGTCAATACCGTTATAAATCGTTATAAAGCAATAGTTTAGATCCTGCCTGAGGTAGAAACTGGGGAAGGGTGGAACCTGGCAGGAAAGTCACAGGCTGCCTCTACAAGAGGCATTTAAAGCTCTTTCAAGGCGCATTAAAAAATTTACCTCTACAAGAATGGAGCGCAAATCGGGCATAGAGGTGCGTTTTCTCTCTGATTATGCGCATTATAGAATGCGCGTTAAATAGCGAGTTTTATTTTGCTCCGGCCGTTAAAGCGCATTTTGACTATGTGAACAAGCGATTATCCGCATTAACTACTTGTAAAGCACATTTGAAACAACCGGTAGGTCACCAGTTGAGTCCTCAATACCTCGCATTTACGATAATGCGCTTCAGCGATTATGCGCATAATCGGCTAACCAGGCGTCAAACGGAATCCATCTAGAGGGGGCCACAGAGACTTATCACACCTTAAGACTGGCATATGTATTGTGGCATAAACTTTCATAGAGGCCGTTTGATCAGACGTTTGAGACAGAGAAACCAAAAGACCATGCCATGTAAGGTGTACTTTCTATGACGTTTCTGGTGGTGACAAGCAATGCCCTGGTTCAGTGTCCAGGCTAAAGATACTTGCGACGATCTGAGACTCATGTGGTCATCATGAAGCACAGATTCTACGTGGATTTCTGACGTTGCTACTGTTCCTCTGTTTGCACATCTCCACAGGCAGGTGTGTTAATTCAGCTTCAGTCTTAAGAACCAGTTTTAGGAAATGCTGTTTGTCTCTGACCTCTTGCTGGAAATCGCCACCATCACATCGTGGAATGCACTTATCTTCCCTGCACACTTGGTATGTGGAAACATCTTGAGAAAGGAAGAACAATCCCAGCTGAACTGAGAAATAACTCCCTCCTTACCTAATTAAAACATACACACATACACTCCATCACCATCATCCTTTCCGATAGGATTGCCAAAGTTTAAGGTTCTTCCCTGATTTGTACATCCTGCAGATGTGTCTCCTTGAAATTCCCGTCCAACTATTAAGCCTTTGGCATAATTTTTTTTAAAGGAAACGAGAAACTTTTACCTGAACAAAAAGCAAGTCTTTTTTTTTTTTTTTTAACATCAATGATAGCTGACATAGGGCTAAATCTAATGCTATGCAAGTGGACCAGCTGGTGCAATAGGACTTCTTCTCTGGAGGGTCCACCAATCCTCTGGAACAGTTTTGGGGGATGCACAGGAAGTTGCAGTGGGGAAGGGAAATTCGATCCACCAGTGATGTTCATTCTGTTGGTAGAAGGACATTATTGAATACAACCCATAAGCAAAGTTCTATGACGGTAGCAAGCCTGTCTCAGGGTGTGCCAATTTAGAATTCCTGGGGTGGGGGTTCAAATAATCAAACGCACTGCCATATCAAAAACCAAAACAGTATGTTGTCCATAAAACAAAAGGTTTATGAATAATGTAGAACTCTTCTCCCTCACCTCTAGTTTACTATGTGCAGGTATTTTGTTTGTTTGTGTGGAGGAGCACCTGGAGTCTGAAGTGGTACAGTCCAGACCCTTCCTCGGTGAGAACAGGGCCAGAATTAGTGGTCAGTGACGACACACAAGAATGTTGCACATCATGATCAGTGAAATCAGTGGGACAGAAAAGGCGTAATGCTTACAGGATTGTACCCACAGTGTCTGAAGCAGTCTCCAACTAACCTTTTTAAAGGAGCAGTGCCTAAAATACACAGAAAATTATTGATCCGAGGTCATTGAATCTTGTGTTTTCTTGACCCCGGAGTATCTCTGTAACTCAGAGACTAATCCCATTGTGAAAAAGATCAACTCTTTTTAACAAGTCCAATTTAATAATGTGAAGTTCTATTTTAATTTGGCATCTAAGCCTTTGTACTCCACTGATAATATGGGTGGAGTGTTAAGTTAGTCCACAGATACCAGGCTTCAGAAGTGAAGGTCTAAATTAAACTGTTACAGAGTAATCTTTGGCTGCCACATACCAAGCCAATAGTAGGATGTGGAGAATTAAATAAGTTAGTTAAGAAAGAAGACAGGAAGAATAAAGGTGTCTCTACAAGAGCGATTTAAAGCTCTTTCAAGGTGCATTACAAATTTTACCTCTACAAGAGTGGAGCGCAAATCGGGGGTCGAGGCACTTTTAATCTCCAATTATTCGCATTTTTGAATGCACGTTAAATAGTGAGTTTTAATTTGCCGCGGGAGTTAAAGCGCCTTATGGCCATGTAAACATCCGATTCTCCACATGTAAACAACTTTAAAGCGTGTTTCATACCACCTCTTGTGAATAGGTATTAGGAGTAAATGCGCTTATCCGTATATACACATAATCGGGCAACCGGGCATCAAACCGCAATCTTGTATTATTATTTAAGAGAGTCATGAAGACTGCTCTCTTCCGGTAGGCCTATCTGGATGAATTTTAAGATGTTTTAATGATGCATTTTCTCTTGTTTTAATTTTTTTTTAACTGTGATTTTTGTATTTTACATTGTGTTCCCCGCCTCGATCCGAAGGGAGAGGCGGGTTATAAATAATAATAATTATAATTATTATTATTATTATTATTATTGTAGAGGGGGCCTAATTGAGGGTCAAGCTGCATGCTTCATTATTCACCTTTATAAAAAGTGTGATGAAAGTGATACTTGGATTTGGAAGAAAAAGCAGCCACAGGGCTCCAATCCAGAACATGTTCCCAATCTGGATCAGGGCTCTGCACCAGTTTCACACAAATAATCTCCCCTCTGCTGCTATTTCCCCTGAAGGTGATGTTTGCAGTGACCTTAACCCAACTCAGGGCATCTACAGTTATTTTTAAAAACACAAATTTAGAGATCTTCTGATGACATGTTGAGTTTGAAAATTGGGACAATTGACAACTGAGCAAACCTGATATTTTGCATGCCACCAAAATTGCCAGTCTCCCCAGCGCTTCTTACTTTTTGATATTACTTGATATTTGTTCTAAATCATTCTGAATTGCCATTTTTGGCTGCATAATAAAATTCTGGTCAGACAGGTGAAATTCTATAATTGGAGCTGATTAAAAACATATGTTGATTCACATACTCATTGGCTCAATTTGGACGACACAATAAACAACTGGTGTGGGGGAAACAATCGTCAGTTGTTTTGACTATTGTGTCATCCGAATGCTGCCATAGTCAACTCAGCGCTGATCCTCATCCACACCACAGTTGATTATTTATTACCATGTTGTGTGGGGAGTATCCCCTAGGGTTAGGGTTAGGGTTAGGGTTAGTCAACCCACCACTGACTATCGTGTCGTCCGAACTGAGCCATTGTTTCAAATATTGCTCTATTAGGAAAGATTTGAAATCAACACAAGGTAAATAAGGTATGTGCCACCACTTTATCTCATGAGATGTAACCTATAAAATAAAATAAATAAAATCTGACCTCAGTGCATACTTTTTTCATAGAGGAGTGGACAGAATCACCAAGATTGAATCCCACCCTTAATAAAAATGGAAGGGAGGAATGGAGGCAGTCCATTCTTGGTCAATTGCTTAATTTACAAACTAGTATTCAATTATAAGCCATTACCACAGGAGCCTTACACATGGAAGAAGTCATCTGGACCCCCCTGTAAAATTCCGTGGATGAGGCAATGAAACTCTCATCTGGAAGCACCTATTTTCTGGGGATTCTGAGTTCAATGTCAACATTATGCTAATGATACACAACTCTGGGTACCTCTTCACTGCTTATTTGGGTCGCCTTTACTTCGCTCTGATGGCATTTTGTACACACGAGCGGGGCACAGATCAGACGTCTATGCGATTTATAGCCTCCGTTAACCCGCGTTTCCAAAGTGTCAATTAAATGCGACTTTTAATTTTTCTCCAATGTTCGATCGCATTTTGGTCGTGTAAACTTCCACTGCCCATTTGGATTAATGCTAATCGTGGGCGTAGTTTCGTGGGCAGGGCTTGTGATGTCATGAGTGAATGCCTGCCCCCAAGTTTACCACCACTTTTCCCACTTTCCTCGGGGGCGGTACTTTCAGGATACAGGGGAAGGTACTTTCATCAGATTACCCACATTCAGCCCTATAACTGTGATCCTCCCTCCTACTTCCTTCTTCTTCTGTGTTCAGTAATAGCTGATCTTAAGTTTCCGGAACTACAAATAAGGTGTCTTTTCAATACCCACTGGAATCTTTCTTTTGTCAAGATGAGTGGAGCTGGTTCTACACGAATCAAGGGGTTTGGAATAATGTGCGTGCTACATTTTTAGAATAATTTGTGGTCTGCTAAGGCTACCCTTTCCTCCCCCGCTCCCTTGCTGAAATAACGGCTTGAAAAAGGAAGGGAAAGTTCTTTACATGCAAGTCTGTTCCTGCCATTGAGCACTGTTACTGGGGAGTAAGGAGCATTGAACAGGTGGGGGGACTTGCTCCCAAGGAAGCTGAGTGCCCAAGCGTGCATTGGCTTTGTATCTACTCTCCCTTCTTTCACTGATTTTCCTGGAAGTTGTGTGTGCATGTGTGTGAGTGTGTATCGCAACGAAAAGAACACTTATTTTATTATCATAAAGCAACGCAATATCTTTATTCTACTAATGGTCACAGGTGGCCAAAATCCCATTGAAAAGTGTGGCCGGAGTAATCTGAAAGGCACAGCACAAGTGCGGAAAACACAGGGGATTGGGAGGAACACACCAAACAAAAGGGAAACTGCAACAATCATATGGAAATTAATGTCAGTCCACAGACGCAACGTCCGAGCCGACATTCCCACGTTGGGGTGTCCCCTGCTGGGCCGGTCATTCAAATGGCACTGCTGGTTGCAGAAGTGGTACCGGAGAGTGGGCATGCCAGACTATATGCTCCAGTCTCCTCATTCTGCGCTGAAGGCAATGCAACATCAATGCCATGTTCAACCCTCCCCCAATCCCACATGCCCAGTCACCCACCTCCGCGATGCAGAGACCAGATGGCATGGCGAGGTTGTGCTCTAGCCAGCTCAGCATAGGGCATCCCAGAACCGTTGTGAGCTGGCATCTCGGGGTCCGTAGACAGACAGAATAATAACCAGTTTTTATGGAACTGGGGAAATCAATGCAAAATGCAACATTGTAATGGAAAGGATACACAAAAAATTGTCCTTGAAGCAACACATTTCCAAGATGGCAGATAAGGGGAAGCTGCCACAAGCATGGTGGGGTGGGAATCCAGTATCCAGCGTCTTCTTGGCAGGAGCAATAGGGGAGGCAGACGCTACGCGGGCGGCTGTTTGCCATGGCCTTCCAGTACCTGGAAAAATGTTGCTTTTATGGTTTTACAATAGGTCATCCAAGGATGCCCTGCTAAAAACTATAATTGTAGGCACCTCCAATGTTTAGAAATCATACCCACATGCGAAGTCACACGCGATCGTGATTAGACAGAGAACAGCGAGAAAGTCAGGTGGGCAGAGTTAACAAACGGTGCAAAAGTCCAGGGGAGGTACAGGAGACAGGGTGGTGCTTTTGTCAATTTTTCCACATTCAACCATACACCCCTGAACTGACTCTGCAGCGGAACTCCGCATATAAACAATTGTAAAGTGCATTTTATGATGCCCGTAATTCGCCTTAACGACTCTCTTCTACCGCTATTAGATGTAAATACGAATATAGGAAAAAACGCATATTATCAGAAACAGGCGCTAAAGAGACCTGATGTAGGACCCCCCCCCCCCCCCCGTCTCTCCTTTCCATCACAGGCCAGAAAGATCATGGAGATTCTAAGAGCCTGTAATGAACTAGATGTGGTCTACCAAGAGGAGAGCCCCTCCACACCCTTGCACATATTCATATTCATTTAACATGTGGGGGGGGCAGCAGCTTAGCCCCAACTCCCACCGCAACCCCTGCCAACCACAGTGCTATATAACATCTATAGCATTGAAACAACATCTTGTAAATAATAAACTTTTATTTTGTGTTATTGAGTTAAATCTGTGTGCCAGCATACATTAGCATTTAATAGCCAGCACCCACTTAACAGTGATAAATTCAACACGGTGTTAATTGTGGCAGGGTAGAAGGTTAACCAAATCAGTGCGTACAACTGATTTGGCAGTGACGTCCTACTCCTTGGGCTTATTATCCTAGATGTGAAGAGATAATAGGGGAAAGCCAGGGTAAAGGAGAGACAGACATCACACCCAGTTTTGGCTGGTGCTTAGTTTGAGCCTTTTCTTGGAGAAGAAGGACTTGGCCATGGTAAGCAAGATATGTGTGACATTGAGATTAGACTATTGTAACACATTCTGCCTTTGAAGAGCATTCAAGAACTAGAGCTGGTACAAAATACAACAGCAAAATGTCTCTGAGCATGTCCCTCTTTCGTTAAATCAGCTTCATTTGTTGCCAGTCTGTTTCCAGACTCGGTTTAGACTGAGGTTATGCAACATATGGATCCTCTGGTTATTACTTTCAATAACCAGAGGACCAGGATAGGACAGCCTCCTCACTTAGGGGCCTGCTGGTTGAGTGAGTCAGGTGGGAAACCCTGCTGTGTGACCCACCATCTTCTGAAATGTGGCTGGGGGTGTGCATGAGGTTACCTTCTCTGGTGCAGCACTCAGGTGATAGAACTTCTTGCCCAAGGAGATCCAATTAGCCGTCTTCTCTTTTGTAAACAGCTAAAGCCTTTTTAACAAAATCAGTCAATCAGTCAGCAGACCTTCGTCCTGTCTGGTGGTTGAGTCTTTATAGCTGGTTTTCTGGTTTTGTTGATTTCTATCTATGGCCCTTTCCACACGAGGCATTTTGCCTGGGATGGCCCCTGGCTGGTCCCTGTGTGCCAGTGGTGTGTATTAGGTACTTCCGGGATCGCCCTCCTTCTGTCTACACCCCCATGGTATAGAAAGGGCCCAAATCTTCTGTTTTTGTTCTGTTTCATTATTAGAATTTATAATTTCAATTTATTGCTGATTCTCTTTGGGGTTTTTTTGTGTGTGTTTTGTGTTTTTTTTAATGTTAGGCTTCTTGTTACCCTGGCTAGACTTCCTGTTTTTTTTAATTTTAAGCATGAGGAAAGGTTTTAGTTTAAACAGAGACCTGAGTGAAGGCTGGTGAGAATATTTCCTTTTCTCATTTTATCCTGAACATCTTCAGTTATATGCTTGATACAGGTGAGGGAAAGGCTATTTAGCTTATATTCAGTTGCATATATAAGGAGAATGGACAATTATTGTATTTACTCCTCATGTTCAAACCATGATGGGCATGTTGTCATGGCTACATGCTCAATCCTGCTATTATAACTTTTAAAAAGAACTCTTAAAATATAAATGCATCACTTGGAGCATCACTTAACGTTTTAAAAAAATAAAAAATAAATTGTAGCTCTGAGAGAACAGAGCAACAATGTATGCTCTGAATCTTTGGCAGGATATGGCTCATTCATTACATTGCAAAACATAAAACATTGCCAGGCAGCTAACAAACTTATTTTTTTCCCATGGTTGGTTTCATAGATTCCAGCTCAAGTGACCATGGTATGGGTCTAACTATGATAGCGTACCACGAGGAAGGAAGCAGCCAGGCCTCAGGGCTATTTGAACTTTTGGAGCTCAAAATACACTCAGAACTAACAAGCAGAAAAATCAATGATGTTTAATATCTTTGCAAAGTTTAACAAGCTTAAAACTAGACCTCAGTGGTACCTCAAGCTTTTGAGGTATCGATTGACCTACTCACAATAAGAAAGCAATCAGGGATACTGGGCCTAACTACATGTTAATTCAAATGTGTTGCCTGAAGCAACCTCTGGGGTGTTTCCCACCTCCTAATTAAAACCAAACAGCAATAGTAAAAGAAAAAGAAAAAGCACCTTCCCATTGCACCAATGGGAAGTGTTTGTGTGTGTTTTGAAACTATTGCTATTTGCTGCCTGGGGCAGGGTGGGGTACGTATTTTGGCTTTTTTAAAACGATTGTGGCTCAACCTCCTCTCCCCTTGTTCTGTGGTCCCAATCCCCCATGCACTTGGTTTTTAAAAAAAATTAAAGCCCTGACAGTGCTTCAAGTGATATGTTTAAATAATATTAGGTCCTTAATAGCTTGCAAATAGTGATTTTGTTGTCCCTCAACGGGAGGGAGGTTTATGGCCTCTGGGATCTCTTACCCAATAAAGACCCAGAGACTGGAGAATTCAATTTAACCTTTTAATGACTCTACTGCAGTGAGAGGGGACCCCGGCTCTTTGCAAATCAAGAGTCCGGCGAACAAAGGATTTCACACACTTATATAAACTTTGATCACAGAAGTAAAAAACATTTTCATTGGTCAAACACCTCTACAGTCTAATAACACTGACCATTATAGGTTTGTGCTCAAGGGATTATATTTCAAGTGCATAGATAAGATATGCATATATGAGTAAGTTATAGAATCCACTTCATCTAATTGGCTATGTGCCAGTCACGCGGACCACACTCAACGTTTCATTGGCCTCAAAACTCTTCTCTTTGTCCTCTTCACGGCATAGCCATTAATTAATCCTGACAGGTGGTAGAGTTAACCCCTTCCATTACACAGAGGCAAATGCAGACACACAGACACCTTAAGGAGACATTACTTTCTCCAAGTTGAAATTCCTTCAGTGTCTATCAAATCCCCCCTGTCGAGAATATGTCTGGCTACAAAACAGACTTATGTCCCTCGACCATACAGCGCATCTCAAGGAATTTCTTCACCTCTTCTCGGCTCCTCTGGATCGGATCCGGGTCCATTGACTTCACAAGCATTACACGATTAGATGAAGTTGGCAACACATTCTTGAAAGCATTACAACATAAAGGCACACATTGTATTCCGCAACAAACTACAAGAAAGATGCACACTAAAATTATGAGAAAAAGAAATGCCTGCTTTAACCATGAAAAGTTAGGAAGCCACGAAGTCAACCATGAGGTTAGCCCTGAGAAATCTAGTCCTTGATCTTGTGTTATATTGTCAACAATGTCATGCAATTTTCTCACTCTTGATTCCACCAATTCTGACTTGTCAGACAAGTTAAAACAACACATCCCTTCAAATTCTTCGCACCCATGGTTGTGTCTTAGTAAAAGATAATCAATGGCCGCTCGATTTTGCAAAGTAGCTGTTCGCAACTCTTGGATTTCACTATTAAGAGCTGCCATGGCTTGTGATGTATAATTCAGACCCTTGGCTAGAGCACAAGCCACTTGATTCACTTCCACACTGTCAGCCACTGCTAAACCTGGAACACCCACTAGGGATACAGCCAAAGATACGGTTTCAGCTTTGCTCAACAAATCCACGTTACTATTGCATGTCTCATCCAAAACAACTCCTCTCTTTTGGCGAGGAGACGATGTCACCATCTGGAGACTAGATTGGGGTTTCTTGGGCAACCACACCGCCAGCCTACCTATTGTACAAGGCCCCCCAGTGGAATTTGCAGGAATGTATGAATAGGCTTGCCTCCCACAAAGTAAAAACCATCCTGGAGGTAAGACTCTGTATGCATGGCAAGATGGGTAATCAGTAACTTCAAAGCACCACAGTGGCGGATCTCCCTTTTTGGCAACCTCTGCACAATCTTTGGTACAACCCACAAATCGAACGCACTCCGTGTTACCGAGTGACGTCACCTTTAAAACTTGGATGTGAAACATCTCTCTATTAAGCTGGGTCACCCCTGGTCTCCAATGTGCGAAATCTCCAAACGTAGCAGGTTTGTTGAGGTTGGTCTTATACTGAAGAAATAACTTAGAACGTTTCACAGGTGTGGGAACTCCTATCATACATGAGGCAAGGACATCTTGTGCTGAGTTCCCCCCTTTCACACAAAAGTATGTCGTGTTCACTATGTGTTTGGCTATATGTACCCACACATTATCATTTGCTTCAAACTTCTTAATCAATTCATTTTGACCTATTACAGACTTCTGAACCCACGGCCCTCCTCCTATTAGGCCCAGGAGAACAATTACTTTCCACATTCTTTTGCCTTTTAAACAGAAACCTTAGTCCTTCTATAGGTTGAGCTGTCTAACGTTGTCCGTTTGAGTCAGCTTCCGGTGTGACTCTCACGGCAACTTCTTTCTCCTTTGTTCCCTCCGGGGCTGCCTTTACTCGAGTATAGTGGATCCACGGTTTCACGCCTTCAACCTTCATGGCTGAATGGGTAGCGAGGATGACACTATGCGGCCCCTTCCACTTTGGCTCTCACGGCTCATCCTTCCACGATCGGATTAGGACCTGGTCTCCGACCCGAAACTTATGAACCGGTGTGTCCAATGGCAAAGGAAGCCGTTCGTGGATATATCTGTGGAGAGAAGACAAAACACCAGAGAGAGACTGCAAATAACCCTTTATCCATGCCTCCCCCCTTACATGCATTTGACTCCCACGCGTCACCACTGGATTCTTAGGATAGGGCTTCCCATACATCAATTCAAATGGGCTCACTCCCAATTTGGCTCTAGGGGCAATGCGAACTCTGAGTAGGGCAAGAGGCAAAGCTTCTGGCCATTTCAAATGAGTCTCTTGGCAAATTTTCGCTAATTGCCTTTTTAGAGTCTGATTCATTCTTTCAACTTGTCCACTAGATTGTGGCCTCCAAGCCGTGTGGAGGTCCCATTGTATTCCCAACGCCTTAGCAACCCCCTGAGTCACTACTGAAACAAAATGGGGTCCTCTATCTGAGGCCAAACCCTCTGGTATCCCGAACCGTGGGACCACCTCCTTGAGCATTACGCGAACCACTTCTTTGGCCTGGTTTGTTCGACAAGGAAATGCTTCAGTCCAAGCTGTCAAAGTGTCCACCAATACCAACAGGTATTTGAAATGTCCTTGTCTGGGGACCTCTGAGAAATCCACTTGCCAAGATTCTCCTGCTAAAAGTCCATGCTTCCCTGTCCTTGGAGGGGGCCTTGGAGCAATCTTGGGGTTGTTGGCACAACAAACAGAACATCTCCGAACTATCTGTTCGGCCATCTTTCGCATCTTGGGTCCCACTATGACTCTTTGAAGTCCTTGGGTCATGGCGTCCGCCCCCAAATGAGTACTCTGGTGATATCCCTGGATTACGTGGCTGAGGGTCCATTGTGGCACCAACACTTGTCCTTCTGGCAGTATCCACCATCCATCCTTCTTCTCTCTTGCTCCTAGTTTTTCTGCCAGTTGATTCTCTTTGGCGCTATACTTTGGAGGTTCTCTTGGCAATTTAAACTGAGGTACGAGAGCCAGCACTGTGGTGTCTATAGTTCCTTCTCGAGCTGCTTTCTTGGCTGCTGCATCGGCTCTTCGATTCCCTCTGATGACTTCACTGTCACCTTTCTGATGGGCTCTACAATGCATCACTGCCACTTGCGTTGGTCTATTGACGGCCTCAAGCAAATTCAGAATCTCGGTCCCATGCTTTACGGGACTGTTGTTGGCAGTCAGCAATCCTCTTTCCTTCCATATCGCTCCATGGGCATGCAACGTTGCAAAAGCGAATTTGGAGTCCATGAATATCGAAGTTGTCTTCCCTTCTGCTAGTTGAAGAGCTCTAGTCAGAGCTATTAGCTCTGCCTTTTGCGCTGATGTGTTGGCGGGCAAGGCTCTTGCTTCCACGGTGTCCCACAACGTAACCACCGCATACCCTGATTTTCTGATTCCATCTTCCATAAAACTACTTCCATCACTATAAAATTCCAATTCCGCGTTGGGCAGCGGGGTGTCCTTGAGGTCCGGCCGACTGGCATACACGCTCTCTATAGTTTGGATACAATCATGTTGCGTTCCCTCTTCTTGTTCCAAGGGCAACAATGTAGCTGGGTTCAAGCTATTGGAGACCTGCAGGTTAACATCCCCTTGGTCCAGAAGGATGACCTGGTATCTGACCATGCGACTTGGTGAGAGCCAATTTCCTCCTTTGGCATCCATCACAGCCATCACTGCATGGGGAGTGTACACAACCATTGTCTGTCCCAAGGTGAGCTTCTGAGCTTCTCTCACCAACATTGCCGTTGCGGCCACGGCCTTCAAGCATGCCGGCCATCCTCGACTGGGTGCATCCAATTGCTTGGAAAAGTAAGCCACCGGTCTCTTCCAGCTTCCCAGCAGCTGAGTCAAAACTCCAGATGCAACCCCTTGGCGTTCGTGCACATAAAGTTGGAATGGCTTTTTCAGATCTGTCAGGCCAAGAGCAGGAGCTGTCATCAGGGCCTCCTTGAGGTCATCAAAGCCCTTTCGACATTCTGCTGTCCATTCTAGTACTCCTTCTCTGCCTGCAGTGGCCTCATACAGAGGTTTCGTCTTCAGGGCGTAATTAGGGATCCACACTCTACAGAATCCAGCCATTCCCAGGAAACCCCTTAACTGTCTCTTAGTCTTGGGTACTGCTATCCGACAGATAGCCTCCTTCCTTTCGGGCCCCAAAGCCCTTTGGCCCTGCGAAATATCAAATCCCAGGTATCTGACTTGTTGCTTTTCAATTTGTGCCTTCCTTTTGGACACTCGGTAGCCAGCTTGCCCCAGGAAGTTCAATAGGCTTATAGTCAGTAAGTGGCACTGCTCCTTAGTGCTAGCTGATAACAAAATGTGTAGCACCACAGTCCAATAAGAAATCTATAAGCTCTTGGCCCACTTGCATTCTGACCAAGGGCTCACGGGCGGAGGCAAATGTTCGTTTCTCATTCTCTTTCTTTTCCAGTCATTCCTGATCAGACTCATTCAAAGCCATGACATTCTCTTCCTTTCGTCCTTTTCTCTGGGGGCATTCCCTCCGCCAGTGCCCCCTTAGGCCACACAGAGCACACTCGTCGCACCCTAATCTGACATTCCATCCTTTTCCTCTCCGCGCACGAGACGCCCCTCTGCCTCTTCCTCTTCCTCTCTGTTCAACAAGGGCAACCGCTAAAAGCGATGCTTGCATTTTCACCCGCTTATCTTCCTTCTCACTTTTCGCCTGCTCTCTACTGGAAAAGACCTTATAAGCCACTTCTATGACTTGACTTATGTTCATGCCTGCCACGCCTTCCAGTTTTTGCAATTTTCGTCTAATGTCCTGACTGGCCTGACCCACAAAAAGCGTTACAAAAAGCCTATGATTCTCCTGTTGTTTTGGGTCTAAGTCAGTCCACCGTCTGGCTGTGTCACACAATCTCTCATAAAAGGCAGATGGATCCTCTTCTGGCCCCTGGCGTACTTCATATAGTTTGGACAGGTTTTTCTGCTTTGGGATTGCCTCTTTAAGCGCAGCCAATATCAGTCCTCTATAATTATTGAGCCTCTCTTGACCGACTTGGTCATTGGGATCCCAGTTTGGATTCTCCCTTGGGCACAAATCGTTTTGATTTCCCTGTGGGTGGCGGACCAAACTTATAGCGCGCGCTTTCTCCAAAACCAGCCTCTTCTCCTCTGGTGCAAGTAGCGCTGATAACAAAGCCTGCACGTCTGGCCAATTTGGCTCATGCGTGAGAAATATCGTGCTAAACAGCTGTTCCATCCCATGGGGATTTTGGCGAAAGGGGCCAACAGACACTTTCTAATTGAGAAAGTCATTTGTGGATAACGGAACATGAAGAAAAAGTGCTTCTCCTGTTGGACCTACGGCCTGTCTTAAAGGAGCCAGCACTATATTTTTCTCAGTGTCTTTACTCCTAACACCGGCTGAAACAGGGTGTGCATCTCCCAATCTTTGAGTCATCCTATCCCAAGCCTCTTTCTTGGGAGTCAGAGCCTTCCCTAGCTCACGTGCAATTCTTTGCAACCCTTCCAAATTCATCAATAACTCATCCGTTGATCCTGAAGTTGGAGAAGATAGAGAGCCCACAGCCGGCTCAGAGAGCTGCGCGTCTCTCATCTGCTCCAACTTCTGTGACGCAGGGTTCACATGATTACCATAAGGGGGAGGAGAAGCTGGACGAGAGAGGGGAGGGGGAGGGAGAGGAGCGGGGGCGGTGGGTGGAGGCATTAAAAAAGTTACATCTTCTTCTTCTTGCGGCACGACCAAATGCTGTTTCTCCTTTTCTACCCTCCCCGCATTTTGCAAAGTCATTATTCCAGACCCCCCTTTCAGCCCACATGATTTCTGGGCTGATTCATTTTGGAACAAAGAGATAAAAGCTGAAACGTATGGGAGCTCACACCATTTTTCCTCCCTCTCACAATACAGACTCAATTGCAAAATCACATCATAATTCAAACTGCCATGGACTGCCAAACCTTCCCCTCTGGCAAATGGTATTTCGGCCAGACCTTTGTACACAAAAAATTCATCTGCTTTTTCGACATAGGAGCGCTCCCAAACATAGCCCAATTCTTTAACACACAACCGAGGGGTGACGTGAGGGGAGCCTTTGATTGAGAAGTTCCCATTGTTTTCTTCCTTTCCCAATTGCAACCACCGCTCGGCTGGAGACTTTATCTTTCCCTCTACTAATGGGGGGCAACCACGGACTCGAACCGGTGGGCCCTCCCCCGCCTCCAGCGTCTACGCGGTTTCCTGCTCTGCTCCGGCTTTTTCCCACAGCCCGGTTAAAGGCGAAAAAGGGGGACTCAAACACGCACTTTTTCCCTATAGCATCAACACAGTGAAATCTTTTACAGTTGCTTGTCTTACTCCAAAATGAATGGGACACTCACCAGTTTCGAAGGCTTCCCTCTTCCCTCTTCTGGTTAAATTAATTCTCCCAGCGTGTTCCCGCTCCGCTCCACCGCGTCGCCCAAACCAGAGAGAGAATGTGGCCCCCGGATAAAAAAAGTTCCAGGGCGCGCAGGCCACGATTGTCGCTCCTGGAAAGGGCACCGCGCGAGTATGGATCAGGGCCAGGCTGCACTTCACCTCCTGGCTGACGCTCGCCAATTTTGTTGTCCCTCAACGGGAGGGAGGTTTATGGCCTCTGGGATCTCTTACCCAATAAAGACCCAGAGACTGGAGAATTCAATTTAACCTTTTAATGACTCTACTGCAGTGAGAGGGGACCCCGGCTCTTTGCAAATCAAGAGTCCGGCGAACAAAGGATTTCACACACTTATATAAACTTTGATCACAGAAGTAAAAAACATTTTCATTGGTCAAACACCTCTACAGTCTAATAACACTGACCATTATAGGTTTGTGCTCAAGGGATTATATTTCAAGTGCCTAGATAAGATATGCATATATGAGTAAGTTATAGAATCCACTTCATCTAATTGGCTATGTGCCAGTCACGCGGACCACACTCGACGTTTCATTGGCCTTAAAACTCTTCTCTTTGTCCTCTTCACGGCATAGCCATTAATTAATCCTGACAGGTGGTAGAGTTAACCCCTTCCATTACACAGAGGCAAATGCAGACACACAGACACCTTAAGGAGACATTACTTTCTCCAAGTTGAAATTCCTTCAGTGTCTATCAATTTGGTTCTCACATAAGGAGAAGACATCATGGGTGAACTTCCCCACAAGGCTTCTCCCCAACTATTTGGAATATTTGGGGCATGGTGGGGGTACACTGTAGCTTCTTGTGTAGGAGCCTGGCGAGATTGAGTTGTGGGGTGTTTGATGAGCCATCTGCAACCCTAAAAGAGCCCATTGGTTATGGGTGGCTTGTCAAACACCCCAACAATCCACCTTCACTGGATTCGCATATGACAAGAAGCTGCAGCAGCAGGGGCTTGGACCGCCCACCTAGCACTCAGGGGTGCCACAAGTCACCATGGTTAGGAAGCCAGGGTGGGCTGTGGTGATTGTGCAAACCAGGTCAGTGTCACCTGAATGCAAAAGGATGTCATGCAGAGAGGAAAGTCAAGTGCACCCAATAATCCAAACAGACTGAAAAAGAGGACAGACATCTAACAGAATTCAGGAACCTGTATAAAAGTTTGCAAATCAATATGGTCATCCAGAACTGAGGCTGAGTTCAGAGCAGGACACTGGATATGCAGAAAGGGCTGCCACACACCTGAGGATTGTTGACATCCCAAGAAGACATGTTTAGCGGTGAGGGGAGGAGACATGCACGTGGGTGAGGGCCTTGCCCCGCCAATAGAAACAGAAGTGTAGGCACTCTGTAGACCTTGGCCTTGTTAACCAGTCATCACATGCTTATTGTACAAGCCACATAGACCATAATAAAATGAATAACACATCAAAGGCCTTGGATGTCTCCAACTTGCTAACAAAATTTTGCTTGATTTTCTTTGCTTTTAGTGCAAACTACTCTATAGGTAGTTGTCACGTCCATGTCTGACAGCAAATAACAGACTGTTTCTACACCAGAAGCAACTCATGAGATCCTAGAAGGCCAACTATAGGTTTAACTCTGATGCCGCTAAGCAGAGGTTATTTTAGAAGGTAATACACCAACTTCTTGGTCTGATGTGGACATTTCCAACACACTTGCTCTCCTAGGGCACCTTGCTATAACATCCTTCCACCACAGGTGAAGGCATCACAATATCCAATGGAGACCACCCACAAGTGGCCAGGCCCAACAAAGCCCTTCTGCAAGCAGCGCCCCGCTTTCAGGGACAACTTCATTTCTGGACTAAGGCAATCCAGCAGAGCTCCACCGCCCCACCCTGTTCCAGAAATGTTTGTTTTGCTCCTGGAAGCACTAAGAGCTCCAGTGATTTTTCGCACTCTCAGCATGCCTGGTATGTGTTTTTGTAGCGCGTTACTCACATGATGTCGTCCCTGTCCTGTGCTCATCTCATCTCTTCCCCTCCGTTTTCCATCTTATTTTGGAGCGGGGAAAGTCCAGTTTCCCCTCCCCCTCCATGTGCATAAAGATGGATGCAAACCAAGGGAAAAAGTAGGTGTGATGGAGCTCAAAATCTCTGTTCTGTAAGCAATGGGCATCAATTGCAGAAGGGAATTGACAGATCTGGCCATTTGTGCAACAGACGCAGCAGTGGGCCCTGCTTGCATCTTGGCAGCATTCTAGCAGCATTAGACACTGCCCATAGAAACCAGTAAACACTTAAAAATTTAACTTGAATACCAAGGGGATTCACCATCACTGATAGATCAATATTCAAGAAATCAAAATATGTCAAAACCAAGAAATCTGTTGGCTGAAGAATCTTAATGAAAAATATAAATAAATGGTTCTACTGAGATTGTGTTCTTCTTACAAAGGGTTCACAAAAAACCTCTCTGTCATTCTCCCCTGATACTGATAGCTCCTTCCTGGCCTTCTACCCTAAGCTGTTTAAATAGTCACCATACCAAGGAGAAACCAAGGTGCAAGGTGGCCAAACGGTATCTAAGTGGGGCAAGCGAGCAGTGGGGGCGCCACTGGACAACAGCTTCACGTGGTGCATGGAACATCACATGGTCAGCCAGCCCTGTGCTTTTCTGGGTTACAGAATTGCTGTGACCAATTAATCATGACCTGGATTAAAGCAGATAACGGGTGATAATCCACACCAAGGAAACTATTAGAAAAGGAAAAGAGGCAGCTAAAGAGACATTAGCAAATGTCAGGGAAAAAGAAGTGGTGCATTTTCTTCTCCTTGCATGTAGATCTGGAGACACATGACTTGAAGGTTTGGGGGAAGAAATATCTTAAGCACAAAGCTCCAAGTATCCATCGACATGCACAAGATCAGGAACCACAAAGCAACATCCTGATCACTGTTTGATAAACATGCTGCTGGGTAAAAGCTAATGCTCTGGAAAGAAAGTTGTATAAAAAAGGGAACACTGTCAGAGCCCTTTGCTATTACACATCCATAAAAGCACAATTTTTAAATAGCAAGGCAACCCATTTTCATTTTACAGCAGGAATGGGCAACATACAGTTCTCCTTATATTTGGCCTAAAACTCCCATCAGCCCTAGCCACCATAGACAATTGACCACCCCTGCTTTAGAGTAATGTTTAAACAGAGTTGGTTAATGTTCCATAGGGTTGACATCAAATGTACAAAAGGTTGTGATTGGCCTAAATGAAGCCATAAGAAAAGCAGAATTTGTTCCTGGTCGGCAGCCAGTTGGCCACTGTGTGAACAGAGTGCTGGACTAGATGGACCCTTGTTATGATCCAGCATGGCTCTTCTTATGTTCTTATGTTATTACTGCTGCAGACTGATTAGTACATGGGCTACAATGGGAAGCGCGCTTGTAGGAGGTGAGTGTAATAGCACCTTCCCGCTTATGTTCCCCAGAATCCGGCATGCAGAGGCAAACTGCTTCTAAAATTGGGGGTAATTTATAGCCATGACTAGTAGCCAGTCTCTGACTAATACAGCCAGGGTTATTCCAAATGTTGAATCTTGGCCTTCTCCTGGAGATCCTGTCTGTCCCATGAACACCATGCTCAGTCTGCTGCACATGGGCATAGATCTACAATAAATGTCCCAGTAGCTGAAAATGATCACTATGTAATAACCCACCTACGTATTGTGTAAAGTTGCTTTTATTAAAAAGTGCGCAATTTTTATACACTATGTGTTATACCATTTGAACACATCACATGTGCAATATCTCATGCCTCAACATCTGAAAGTGAGCACTGTGTATTAGTCCACATAGTGTAACTTGGTGCCTTTACGAAAAAATGCACAATTATTCTGAAAAGCTGAGTTATGCTATCACACAGTTAATGTCAGAAACACAGAGACTGCTATAATTCTCCATATTATTTCCTGCAGTGGAAAGATGGATTTTCTTGTCAAGGAAACATTCCTTTAAATACACCCACATCACTTTCCACGTTGTAACAAAAACATTGCACAAATATCATTTCTAAGCTTTTTTGACATTTGCCTCGAGACTAATGCTAAAATCGTAGTTTCTTCATTGTTTTCTATGGGCAACTCTCACTGTGAATTTTCTTCTGTGTGGGCTTTGTTGCTTATCATCATATTCCATGACATTTAGAAGACTAAGCAGAGTAGTAGAAGAACCTGGGAATTGAACAGCACTAATGCTTAAGTTTATTGTTTTCAAGGAGCATCATGAACTCCAACAAAACTATATTTGGAGTAAGGAACACAAGACAATCCCCCACCAAATGTACAAACATAGTACAGCTGTCTTAAGAATATCCCAGATATTTTATGGCATCACTGCCCTTATGTTAACATCGACAACTTCACATGATCACTCGACTACACTGCAGACCAAACATATGCTACTCTGACGCCCACCCACACCCTACACACAATAAAAATAACAACACTGGGCAACTTTGCAGGACTGGTGTAACCCATACTTTCTCAGTTACAGCCCTGCCTCCTGCAATCCGGGTATAATAATGAAGAATGGGAAATCGTTTTCCCCTACCATCGCTTTGCCCCCTGCTTCTGTCCCACAATACTTCCTCTTTCTTTACATGGGAAGTAAACAATGACCATGTGGCCCATTCAGTGGTTGCGTTTATCCCACTACTTCTCCTGCACACAGCAGGAAATGGCAACATGTTTTGTTACAGCTGGGAAAGTCAGATTTTTCCAGGTCTTTTTTTGCAACAGGAAAATGAGCAGAAGGGGTGGGAGATATATGGAAGGTGGACAGTGTCGTTGAAAGGACCCACGAAAAAACGCGAGTGGGCAGTAACGTGTATGCAATAAAATGCTCATCTGATGGTGCACTTTATCTGCCCGCATTGTCAGGATATTTTTTGTTAAGGTTTTGTTAAATTCAGAAAAAAATATTAGCAAGACCTGGACTAGAAAGATCTTGAACTCCTGTCTTTCCTGATACCTCTTGGTTTTTGTTAGCTGAACTAAAGTCCCGGACTGCTAAATTGTATTTTTATGAGGTTGCAATTACTTCCTAACAGGGGAAGGCCCCCAAAAGGCTTTAAAATGAACCAGGAAGTTCCTTCTCTAGATAGTGGGTGTGGTAACCATTCCTATGACTTCATTCATTGGTCAAAAACACTGAAAGGTGAGAGCAGATTAGTTTCTCACAAAATGAACAAGTAGAATAGTGGTTGCACATTTTGCCTCATAACTCAGGTTCTACAAAGGCTTGAGATATTTTTTTTCTCTTTTTAATGAAAGTGGGGAACCTGGAGATTATGGCACATCCAGTGGGTGCATGTCACTTCCTGCGGATGCCCATGTCTTTGTAAGAACCAGGTCAACCCAAATCTACATTGGGAAGGAGCTTGTCTTTCTTGGGAAGTCTTCATTGGCTTTCTTTCTTTCTCTCTCGTATATACATATGTGCAAAGGGACTTTGTCACTAACCATATTACATTGCAGAGAGAGAATCTTGGTTGAGAAGTGAGTAATCTACCATGCGCTAGATGTTCCTGACAGCATTAATGTCACACCATTTTCAGGTTATTCTGGACAAAAAAGGAGAAAAAAGGTGTTATGAAACACAAAAGTTTAAGCAGCTAAAAATATCTGTCTCATATTGTATTATAGCATTACTTCGAAGAACTTGAGACTAGAACCCAAAACAGTATTAATGCCACTTATCAATAAACGATCTCAGCAGTCATGTTGCCCTCCTTTTAAAAAGTGTCTGGTGCCTCTTTGTGGGAGATGATCACTTTAATGAATTAGATATATATATAAAACCCATAGCAGCCAAGACAAAAAGCTATATTCATTGATAGAAATCTGTTAAGCAAGATTAAAACCACTGAGAAGATGTACAGAGGGAGATCTCAGGACTTGAAGGCAACTGATCAAAGATTTATGGCTGACATGCTAATTAGTCTCCAGATAGACACTTAAAAATCACTCCACTACATAGTCCAGGCCTGCACAATGTGGACACCCACCAAGCTGAACGCAGCTCATCAGCCACTAGGGTGACCATATGAAAAGGAGGACAGGGCTCCTGTATTGAAAAGGGAATTTCACCAGGTGCTGCATGCATACAAACGAGACCTGCGGAAATTCCCTTTTCTATACAACTGTTAAAGATACAGGAGCCCTGTCCTCCTTTTCATATGGTCACCCTACCAGCCACTCAACTTGTTGGCTTACTAGAGGCGAGCTAGCCTGGAACTGCAAAGACAGAGGGGCTGTCAACCACTTGGCAGGCCATAATATATACAGCTCAGAGGTTGCATTCAGCTTATTTTGATGGATCACAAGTTGCACAGGTAGGATGACCACTTATAAATTTCCCCAAAAAAGAGGAAATGCATGACTCAAAAAAAGAGGGCTGCAATTTGCATAACATTTGTATATGATAACCTATATGCATAGATGCAAATGTATAATACTTAAAGTACATCTCACCATAGTTCAAAACACTGCAACCAGGGTCCCCTCTACAAGGATTCGCTTTTGCGCCCGGTTAGGCGATTATGCGCATAATCGCTGAAGTGCATTTACACCTAATACCTCTGCACGAGAGGCGGCGAAGCGCATTAACGGATGACCAAAATGCGCTTTACAAGTAGTTAATGCGCTTTAACGGCCGGAGCAAAATAAAACTCGCGATTTAACGCGCATTCGATAATGCGCATAATCGGAGAGATAACGCGCCTCTATGCCCGATTTGCGCTCCGTTCTTGTAGAGGTAATTTTTTTTAAGTGCCTTGAAAGAGCTTTAAACCTCTCTTGTAGAGGCAGCCTAGGTGACCTGTGTACCTGCTGTTCAATATGCTGTCCAGATGCTGACGAATGGGAACAGTTCTTACGGTTCTTTAGCTTTATACTGGACTTGGACTGGACAGGCCTTGAAATAGAGGGCGAATTCAAATAGAGGATGATCCTCTGGCAGCCCTTTCAACAGAGGACTGTCCCCTGTAAAAGAGAACACGTGGCCATCCTACGCATAAGCCTGATGTAGTTGTTGCCATCACAGGGTGACTATTTATGTTCATGGCTCCTCACTCAGCAGAGGGATGGGGGTGACACCTGTTCTGAAATGATATTTGGGGGGACAGCAGACAGAGAAGTTGAGAAATAGTCAGTTGCTTTTAAAATAAAATGAAGTCTTAAACTAGCTCACTAAACATGCTTTATCAGGATCCTAAGAATAACTTGCCAAAACAGCTTTCAGGTGAGAGAAGGGACAAGGCCCACCTGGGCTCTGAGCCTGCCCTGTCCTTATGGTCAGGCTCTGCCAACCACTCCACTCAGACACAAAGGAAAAGAATTGACATTACAGGTATTTCTGTGGGGACTGGGCAGCTCCCCACACAGGGGAATTCAAATGGACCAATTAATAGCCTGGGAGGACCTGGTCATGGATCCTCCAGGTGATTTTGCCTACAATACCTCTTTAGCATAAAAGGGGGGGGGAGATAAAGTTGCAGAGTCAGGCTGGAAAGTATAGAGATGTAAATTTGGGGCTCCTTGCAGCCCTGCAGGGCCGGGCCTGTTTCTTTGTTCAAAGATCTTTCCAGAAAGAGTGAGGAGGGGAACCCAACATCTTGTTATGGATGGAGATGGCTGGTATTTTCTGTGGAGGTGAGATTAGGCATCCCCCCCACAAAAAAAACCTTCAATTGGTGAGGCCTTCAGTTTCAAAACTGTGTGCGCACGTGTAAATGCATTTACCAAAGGACTAATCTGAATAAGTGGTTTTCTAGAAAGATAATGTCTGTTGCTGTTATTTTGTCATTCCTACTCATAAAACCGAAATTGATATATATGACAATAAAGGGCTATGATGGTCATTAGGCCCTTATAACCTACACAAAAGACTGCCTTATCCCACATGAGCCGGCCCTGGTCTTAAGGTTTTTAGAAGAGGCCCTTCTTTCAAGATTGCTGCCTTCAGAGGCATGTTTGGAGGTGATGCAAGAGGGCCTTCTTGGTGGCTGCTCCCAGGCTGTGGAATTCCCTGCTCAGGGAGGCTAGGTTCACTCCCTCTCCACTTTCCGTCTGCCAGTAGGCAGACCTTTGGCATGTAAATGGGACTGTTGGCTTGGATATTGTTTTTTTATTGCTAGTTTTTTCATTGTGTTTTGATGCATTTATTTTATTATTGTTTTAATCAAGTTTTATTTATGTTTGTAAGCTACCTGAAGTGTGTAAGCTTCCATTTCTCTTGGTAGAAAAGTGATGTACAAATCAAATCAAATCAAAAACATATCATCTCAATTCAGTCATCAGGCTGCAGAGCAGAAGGAGAGAAGCATGTTTGTTCTGTCACCTCTGCTGAGAGGCTAGCTGCTTTTGGCCTCCCCCTCAAGTGTCATCTAGCGGCATTCCATCAGGCTACCTGAACAGTTTCCCACCCAGTAATTAGTTACTAGAACTGGAACTTTAGGAAATAGCCTCCCCACCCCTCCTTCCTCGTCTCTCCTTTTTCTTTGAGTGTCATGTCTTTAAATTTGTAAGCCTAGGGGCAGGACTGTCTTACAATAGCTTTGGAAGCATTTCCCCCCTTTTCCTTCCCCCTCCTCTTTGGCTTAAAGAGTGGGGGTAAGAAAATACTAAATAATTTAATTAGGGTGACTTATGGCAAGGAGGACAGGGCTCCTGTACCTTCAACAGTTGTATCAAAAAGGGAATTTCATCAGGTGTCATTTGTATGCATGCAGCACCTGGTGAAATCCCCTTCGTCACAACAGTGAAAGCTGCAGGAGCCCTGCCCAATCTGGTCACTCTAGTATAGCTTCTGCAGCTTTCACTGTTGTGATGTTTTCGACACAACTGCTAAAGTTACAGGAACCCTGTCCTCCTTTCCATATGGTTACCCTAATTAATTAATTAATAAATAAAACAAACTTCATAAGTTTTAATGCAGTAGTTTCATGCTGGACTTTTCCTTTTAAGTGCATTTGTTCAACAATGACACCTTTCAGGTGTCCTGGGAGGTTGAAATATTCTTCCACTGGTTTCTACCAACCCATAAAATTCTGAATAATACTAAGCAGGTTGTCCATTCACCATGATATGCTAAAAAAAATTGAGGACATTGTAAAGAGGGAAGCCTGGTTAGCATTACCTGTGCTTAAGATAACCGCTACGTTGTCCTTATTATTCCTATAAAACACAGTACAATACACACCCAGTAGTAAAAACAAAACTTGCAGCTGAACATTGTCCTGCACCTTTTTATTCCAATGTATAATGGACAAAACTCCATCAGCCTGTAAATGTATAAATCTAATACACTTGCAATTAGGATCAGTGCTGTGGTGGTTTCCACACCATTAACTTCAGGTGTGGGCAGGGATGGGCAACGTGTGATCTTCCAGATGTTGTCAAGCTGCAACTCCCATCAGTCCTAGCCAGCATAGCCAATGGTGAGTGATCATGGGACTCAAACATCTGGTGAGCCAGAACATGTCTACCCCTGGCATAATTGCAAAGATGATTGGGCTCGTAGCACTTGGTTTTCTTAACCACCTTGACGTTTTCACAGCAGCTCACACCAGACTGATGAAGTAATGTCTGACGAGGTTCAATTGTGCCAACCCAACACATTGTGCTGCCAGATGCAGAGCCCAGAAGTCTAGGTCTTGGGAAGTTTTGCTGCAAGATTCAGACACTAGTTCCTGCCTTCATCACCTTCCTCCCTCATGCTGCCATCCCTGAAGTACGTTGCTTCACTCTGCTGCATGGCAGGAATAGCAAGAAGACTTCAAGACCATACCAAAATCTAAAGCAGGAGCGAGAACAACCTCCGGGAGCCATTTCCCTGTCTCCCCAGCCTGCTGCACACATTCAGTGGCAAATCATTACAGTATGCTAAAAGGGTCAAATGTAAGTATTCTCAATATAAATTTGACTCTTTCAGCGCTCTGTAGTGCTAAAACCACCAATTTCCTCCCCTCCCCAAATTTGGTGGGGCAGCAGGGGACATATGTGGCCAACCCCTTGTCTAAAGCAAATGTGCCAATACATTCAGCAAGTGACAGCCCCTTCAGAAGTCACAGCAATGTAACATGGTTTCAATCAAAGGTGTTTCACCCACTCCCAAGAGGCTCATTTTAAATTTTACATGAAAGAGTTTTACAGCTACAAGTTGCCTAACAGGAGTTCCACCTTTGCGTTCGCAACCTCACTACTGAGGGCAGAGGTGTCTTATGGGAGAACCAGTACTGAGCGTCTCTAATAAATACCAATAAATAATTCTCATAAACTTGTCAGCTCAAGAGCGCAAACAACTGAAATGGAAGAAAGGCACATACTGCTTCATCAGCAATAATCCTCACCTGTGCAACATTTAAGGGAACCCTTTCACAACCTTCTGCGCTTTTAATAAAGAACATCTCTTGGCTCAAGATGTCAAAGACGGCTATACTTGAAGTATGAGGAGAGGGTATTTGTTCAGCATCAAGGGCTGCTCTGGAAATCTGTCATGAGGCAGAGAGCCGTAGGTGATTTGGTTATGTTTGCATTCTTCTAATACGTTGAGTAGCGTTAAAACTTCTGCCATGTGACCTGGTAGACAGGATATACTTTAGCGATAGTTTTAATTTCTGCTGTGTGTATTCCACACCCCCCCCCCATTTTTCTGATATAGTTTCGTTGAAACAGTTTTTTAAAAAAACGTGAAGCTGTTTTGCAAGTCTTCATGCTAATGAAGCAGGGTACGCAATGTTTAAAATAAAAAGAAAGGAAATATCACTGTCACTTTCGAAAACAGCAAGTTTTAAAAGATAGTTGCAAAGCAAAATAAGTCTCAAAGACTAGTGCTTGCTTAACTTTTAACTGTAAAAGAATTTTCGTTACCGGGGTCTAAAAATCAACAGAGACATGACTAAACAATCTTAGGATGATGGAATCGTTAATGCTTCCATGAAGTCCTGAACAATTTCACCTTTTTTAAAAATTAAAATGTTTCTAAGTTTCCATAGTTGTGGGGGCAGGGTGGGGGGTGGGACATTCTAAAAATGTGGAAATAGTTCCAAGTTAAAGGCTTAGAAACCAGAGGTGACTGTATGAGGGTCGAATCATAGAATTAGAAGTGGCCATTTAGACTGTTGAATCCAACCCCCTACTCATTGCAGGAATCCAGTTTGACACATCTTTGACAGATGGATGCCCAGTCTCTGCTTGAATACCTAGTAATAGTAGCCAAGAAGTGAGATGTCTTAATAGCTCTTTGTATACCCTCCTGTTCCTAATCACTGTCACTCGGCCTCCCTATTGCTTCTCATATTCACTAGTACAAGACGAAAATAACTGGAACAATTAGAATCATAACATTTAGATTTGGAGAGTCCTTGGAGGTTATCTATTCCAACCCCCTGCTCAATGCAAAGATCTTATAGCTACAGTATCTCTAACAGATGGACATCTAGTCTCTCTTTAAATACCTCCAGTGAAGGAGAACCCACTACTTCCAGAGACAGCTTCTTTCATTGTCCAACAGCACTTACCATTATGATGTTTCTCCAGATGTTTAGCCAGAACCTGCTTCCTTGCAATTTCCACCCATTAGCTCTAGTCCTGCCCTCTGGAGCAACTGGAAACAGGTGTACTCCACCTTCTACATGGCAGCTTGTCAGCTGTCTAAATTCTGCCGGTCCAAAAACCACAGCCACAACAAAGCACGGCCACTCAATTCATTCTTAGCAGCAGAATTTGAGGTCTGATTATAGAATTTGGAGTTTCTCATCAAATAATTCTCATCTCTCCAGCTTAAGCACTGATAAACTTAAGACAAGCACTGCAGTGTTTGCATTAGGGAACCAAGCACACTTAACAAACAGCAAGATCTGGGTCAGCGTTTTGAAGCCCTACAGTAAGTGAAATGGTCACGACTGAAGTCATCAATTCCTAATTCCACATCTCAGCAACACAGCATACTATTCAAAAAGTTGACAGCCATTGAAAAAAGTTGAGCCTAGTGCCCACTTTTCAGAAACAGGCTGAAAATCTTAAGTTTTAAAGCCTCTTTTTTCCTTTTTCCTCACAGCTCTTCTACATGCTTCAGAAAAGCATTGAAATCTCAAAAGAAGAATGTACAGAGAAGGGAGGAGCCAATTCCAAAGAAGGTAGAGCACGACTAAAACTCCCAGCATCCCCCAGGTTGGGAAGGCTGCTGAAGATAATGAATGGCAGCTATGCAAAGACCTTTAATTCCAGGAAGTCCTGGAGGGAGAGGAGAAGCCAATTTCTTTTTAAGGAAAGGAACAACCTTAAAGCAAATTGTTTTTTACTTCCGTACAATGACCTCCAGTTATTTTTTAATTGAAACCATACATGTTAGGGGGATCTTACATGAGCAAGCCCCATGTCTGTTTCATATGGGCCTTCTTCTGTAGAGAAATCAAAATCCTTTTTTTCCCACTGCAGTTTGGAAGAGTTCCTTTTTGGAAAGGACCTCATGCGATTTTCCTTTTCTGACTTTTCCACAATAGTTGTTTGTTCATGAGGCACACATTTACTTGCTTACCACTGAAAATTATGGAAGGAATGGCTGTTTTGACATTTAAACAAGTGTCCCTTTTTTCTGTGGGAGCAATACTTGTATTACTGTAACACTAAGTACTACATGAGGGGTAAGAAACCTCATTGAGCTGTGGGCACATCAAGCAATTTGAGAAACTGAATTGGGAACTCCACAAAATGGCTACCATGGGAGGTGTATCGAAGGACAAATAACCTGCCCAAAAGACTACAAGACAGAAGCAGGGATTAAGCCCCAACACAGTCAATGATTCACTTGAATCTACAGTTTTCAGCACCAAGAGAAACATGACAAGAAAGGTGCCCAGTAGCAAATTGGTGTCTGTGGGCACCATGTTGCTGAACCCTATATTACACTATGTGGACACCTACTGGTAAAATACAAGGATTACATTACCAAAGAGACACAATGGAGAGAGACTTACACTGTCCCATCTATAAAGGAAGTGGGTTTAACTCTACAACCTACAGATGCCTGTCCCCAAACTCAGGTAGCCAATCACAGAAATGTTTACACTAATTGTGTAAATTCATCCTTAGCTAGTTAAAAGCTATGCTGGAGTAAAAGTCACATGAAATTATGGTTAATGCTTGGATAAAGGAATACAAGGCTTGTCTAAGTGTCTAATATCTGTTAATTATGGAAATAAAGAGCAGTCAGATCAGGTGAAATGTCACAAAATCAGAGCCAGCATTAGCATAATGCTGAAAACTATTAGTACTAATCCACTTTTTAGATCTTTATATAGTAATACTGGCACACACAAATGCATCTCCTACATTTGTTTGTTCATACCCTTCCAGGTTTAAGGATATGAACAAACTTATTAACTGTAGTAGAGGACAAGAATTTGATTTAATAGGGTTAAAAGTAGTCATGAACAAAATCTCTAGTACAGGGCTATCAATCCCGCACCTCTATACAATAGGATTAAAAAATGCCAGAATAGCAACTAACCAAAGACTATTGGATATTGATGGGCAAGAGTAAGGAACGGCATCTAAGGGTCCCTGCTCCCCACTGTCGTTGGGGCTGACACCTCATAGCAACAGCAATGGGGTGCAATATCTAAAATGGTTATCAATTCCAAAATATAGGCGGGCCTTTACGCTAGCCAGATTTAATGTGCTACCTTCTAGATTATTGGAGGGTCAATTTGAGAAAATCCAGTGGTGCCACAGATGTTGTCCTTGTAATAAATCTGAGGTGGAAACAATAACTCACATTCTGCTATCCTGTGAATACTATTGCCAGGCCAGAGCTGATTTAATTTGGCCCATTATACACTCCTTTCCAGGAAGATCACCTGAACATCTCTCAAATCTGTTACTACAAGGTTTGTCTAAGACAATAACAGAACAGGTGGCCAAGTTTCTGAATTTGGCAATACAAACAAGAGCATTAATATCAGCCTGATTATTTTAGATTATTTTAGAATAAAAGTCTCTGTATTTTTTTTTACTTAGAATGTTTTTATATTTATGATTCCCTATGTAGCTAATAATATCTGTGATACCTTTGGTCTATTGACTGTAATAAAGGAATGCTTTATTTATTTATTTATTTATTTATTTAATAGAATCACTTAGATGTTAGTTATGGCTCTAGTTATGGCTCTATGTGATATTCTTCAGGCAAATGTTTGTCGGCAATAGTCGAATCATTTGATTCCCTAATGCATAATGCACATGACTATGCATTATTGCAGGACAAAACTGCTGTAATAGTTTTATTTTAGGATGTGGCAGATCAAAGAGTTCCAGTACTTGAAAACCAGAGGCTTTTGAAACAGTGCATTATTGTTAAAACTTAATTTAAAAAAGCTAGCATCCAGTTCACATAGCAAGGTTCGTATATAAATCACACACAAGGTTACACGATAACCAGGCACTGCTCCTTTAGAAACATAAATATCTCTGGTCCAAAATTGAGATTCTCCATGGGTATTTTTCCACAACACAATTATGCTGTGGACAGTTCTGCTCTGTCAAACAGGACCTGAAGAGCTCTTGACCTGTGTCCATTATTTATACAAAAGAGAGTACATCTCAAAGTCCCCCAAGTAAAAAAGAAGAAATGTTCAATCAATGGTAGGGTCGTCCTCTTCCCCTTTTACTTCTGAGATGGCCAGCGGAACGCCTGAGCTTTTTCCTCTCTTGATGATGCTGTTTTTCTGCTTCCTGCTGTTTTTTCTGTTGCTCTGACTGTAAAAATGGAAGAAAATGCACAAATGAGAAAATCTAAACATCTAAACCAATAGTTATATAACTAGAGAGAGGAAGAAATATTACTTTATTCTAGCCAAATTAAAAAAGAAAGAAAGAAAAAACGAAGAAGCAATCTATTAAGTAGATGCATATCAGCAGATAATTTCCACCCCCTAAAATCTGCAGCACCAAATGTAAGAGTTGTCTTTGGCATATAAATATGCTGGTAATTGTGCTTCTGGCCAAAATGCTATTTCTAGAACATAAACGTAAGCCTGCAATGCGATATCCGCTTAAGTGGAAGCAAGCCTCACTGCACATAGTGAGGCCTACTTGAGCAAACATGTAAAGGTAGGGTGACCAGATGAAATCCAGGTCAGGGCTCATGTAACTTTAACAGTTGTAGAGAAAAGGGAATTTCAGCCAGTGTCATTTGTATGCAATTAGTTCCTGGTGAAATTCCCTGTTCATCACAACAGTTAAAGTTGCAGGGGCCCTGCCTTCTTTTGTATATGATCACTCTAGTATAGTGCCTGCACCTTTAAGTGTTGTGATGAGGAGGGAATTTCACCAGGAACTAATTGCATACAAATGACACTGGCTGAAATTCCCTTTTCCCTACAACTGTTAAAGTTACATGAGCCCTGACCTGGATTTTATCTGGTCAGCCTAGCTTAGGGGAGGGGGAACAAATGAAGTTCAAGCTCGCGAAGATCCTCCCAACATCTGCTCGCTGCTCGTTTCTCCTCAATTTAAACTCGTGTTTGCGACTGCTGCTCAATTTGCCCAAATGGGAAAATCACATGAAACGAACAGCTATTAAACGCAGAAGTTGTGCAAACAATTCCAAAATTTGCACAAATTTCCAAAGTTGCGCAAATTTTCCACATAGACTGAAGCAGGGGAAATGTACGATATGCGCATTTTGAGAAAGCTGCACATTTTTAAAGTACTCATTTTGCAACGCTGAAAGCAAGTTTGGGAACTTGCGAACGTTTTTGGAGAAAATGGCACTCCTGTTTGGGATTACAAATGGGATGTTTTTGAGTGATTCACGAACTGAAATGAAAGTCTCATACATCCCTAATAGGATTGCGCTGTAAGGCACACACTGTTTAAATACTTGTTTGTGTTTCTGCTCCCTCCCGATTTCTTTTCATAGCCAATGTGCAGTTGTCAGCAGTGGTCCGGAGAAAGGGCTTGGAGAGGTTCCCTTTCATCTCAACCAGACAAGGTAAAACGTTAAGGGTACTTATATCTGATTGTGCACCTTACTGATCTCACTAGCACTCTAGTGAGAATACATTTCATCACTTTTGTTGCATATTAGCTTGGCTTGTAGGGTGCATGCCTACACAGATACACCAAATGGAACACAGAACATTGTAAGTTTTTGTGTCTTGTAAATTATTATTCTTCCTCCTCAACTGCTTCTGACTCTAAAACATCCCCAAGTACAAGGGCACACGCTGCAAAACTGAGCCCATCACAAACCATAAGTGGCTAAGTGGATTCTTTTGAAGCACAAGATGGGAGAAGGAATCTTATTCATGGGATGTGTATGGGTGTCTTTGTGTGGAATATGTATTTGATAAATACATTAAATCAATTTATTCAGTTATAAAGGAAGATGTCTCTTCTCTCCCTAACACCCACATCTAAGTTTATTTACAATGAAAGTTCTAAAGGATCTTGCAATCCTAATTCATGTTATGCAGAAAAGCTAGCCACCATAATCCTTCATATGATGTAGCTAGATCATTAGTTCATTACTATAACACATTATTTTGTCAAAGGTAAAACGTGGTATTGGGTCCAGAATTCAGCTTCCTGGGCGTATTAAACTTGCTTTAATTTTTTGATTTTTAAAAATGGTAACAGTTATGAGTGTGAAGTCGGGCTGTATAGATTTTGTTAAATCCATTCCATATGTATTTCGCAGATTGTCTGGTGTCTTTCATTCCATCATCTGCTCGTTGGCGGAATCAACTTCTTTTTTTTTTTTTACCAGAATTTCATTCTACTTGTGCTAATTTGCATTAACACATTTGTGCAAGTAAACATTCGTGCTTATTGCACTAATGTGGATTAGCGCTAATGCGACTTACTACAAAACCCTCCCAAAAGCGAAAAACTGGTCCGCGCACCCACAAAATCCACATGAGCTGAAAAAACCAATAAGCTGCAGAATCTGCAGGTCAGGTTTATAGAAATCTGAACTTGTCTGAAACTCTTGTGGATTTCTCCCCGGTCCCTAGTGTAAAGTCATGCTTGAAAGGTAGACTACGGCTTGGAACCGAAGGACTGTGAGCTGCGTTCACTTGCAAATCAGAAGTCCGCCACCTCTTCCTTCCTCCTGTAGCCCTCTGCATAACCCTCAAAAGCGACTCTTTGTGGGTTGGGGGCATTGCAAAGCAATGTCTGATGCAGCATGGGGTAGGGGGCTGCAGGAAGGAGGGAGAACTGGCAAAAACAAGAGATGCCCCTCCCCAATTTCGCTATGCAGAGAAGTTCTGCTGGATCTAAGGTAATATGTAGGGGTGTGCACGGACCCCCCGGATCGGATCGGGACCCGGATCGGGACCTCCAATTTTGTCCCGGACCGGTTCGGACAAAATCGGAGGCCCCCCGGACCGGATCGAGTCCGATCCCGACCCAAAAATCGTACATTTTTGGATCGGCCGCCATTTTTTTCCCCATAGACTTGCATTGCAATGCAAGTCTATGAGGAAAAAATGGCGGCGGGTGGGTAAGGGGGGGCCTAACTCCCTCCCCCCCCCGGGGCCGTCCGCTGTGGACGGCCCCGGCAGGTAAACCCCCTCCCCCGCGCTCCCTACCCCCCCTGGGGCCGCCCGCTTCCATCCGCTGGCGCCCGCGGGCGCCAGCGGATAGAAGCGGACGGCTCCGGGGGGGGGGTAAGCCCCCTTCCCCGCCACTGCTTACCTTCTCGGCCCGTCCGGCGCCGGCGGCTACTACCAGCGGGCTCCGCGGCCTACTCTCGAGTAGCGCGCCGGGTGATGACATCACCCGGCGCGCCATCCTAGAGCAGGCCGCGGAGCCTGCTGGGAGTAGTAGGCGCCGGCGCCGGACGGGAGCCGCCGGGCCGGGCAGGTAAGGGCCCCCCTCCCCCCTCCCCCCTCCGTGCGCCCCCTCCTCCCCTCCACGCACCCCCTCCTTACCTTTCCGGCCCGGCGGCTCCCGTCCGGCGCCGGCGCCTACTACTTCCAGCAGGCTCCGCGGCCTGCTCTAGAGTAGCGCGCCGGGTGATGACATCACCCGGCGCGCCATCCTAGAGCAGGCCGCGGAGCCTGCTGGGAGTAGTAGGCGCCGGCGCCGGACGGGAGCCGCCGGGCCGGAAAGGTAAGGGCCCCCCTCCCCCCTCCGCGCGCCCCCTCCTCCCCTCCACGCACCCCCTCCTTACCTTTCCGGCCCGGCGGCTCCCGTCCGGCGCCGGCGCCTACTACTTCCAGCAGGCTCCGCGGCCTGCTCTAGAGTAGCGCGCCGGGTGATGACATCACCCGGCGCGCCATCCTAGAGCAGGCCGCGGAGCCTGCTGGGAGTAGTAGGCGCCGGCACCGGACGGGAGCCGCCGGGCCGGGCAGGTAAGGGCCCCCCTCCCCCCTCCGCGCGCCCCCTCCTCCCCTCCACGCACCCCCTCCTTACCTTTCCGGCCCGGCGGCTCCCGTCCGGCGCCGGCGCCTACTACTTCCAGCAGGCTCCGCGGCCTGCTCTAGAGTAGCGCGCCGGGTGATGACATCACCCGGCGCGCCATCCTAGAGCAGGCCGCGGAGCCTGCTGGGAGTAGTAGGCGCCGGCGCCGGACGGGAGCCGCCGGGCCGGAAAGGTAAGGGCCCCCCTCCCCCCTCCGCGCGCCCCCTCCTCCCCTCCACGCACCCCCTCCTTACCTTTCCGGCCCGGCGGCTCCCGTCCGGCGCCGGCGCCTACTACTTCCAGCAGGCTCCGCGGCCTGCTCTAGAGTAGCGCGCCGGGTGATGACATCACCCGGCGCGCCATCCTAGAGCAGGCCGCGGAGCCTGCTGGGAGTAGTAGGCGCCGGCGCCGGACGGGAGCCGCCGGGCCGGAAAGGTAAGGGCCCCCCTCCCCCCTCCGCGCGCCCCCTCCTCCCCTCCACGCACCCCCTCCTTACCTTTCTGGCCCGGCGGCTCCCGTCCGGCGCCGGCGCCTACTACTTCCAGCAGGCTCCGCGGCCTGCTCTAGAGTAGCGCGCCGGGTGATGACATCACCCGGCGCGCCACCCTAGAGCAGGCCGCGGAGCCTGCTAGTAGTAGTAGGCGCCGGCGCCGGACGGGAGCCACCGGGCCGAGAAGGTAAGTGCCCCCCTCCTCCCCCCCCCCCGCTGTCCACTTTCATCGGCGGGCGCCCGCTGGCGCCCGCCAATGGAAGCGGCGGTGGGCGCCAGTGGGCGCCCGCCGATCCGCCGATCCGCCGAACCGGTTCGGAGCTTTTTCGGACCGGTTCGGATTGGATCGGCCGATCCAGCTGCGGGATCGGAAATCGGATAATTTATCCGAGTTCCCACTGGACCGGACTCGGATCGTGGATCGGGTCCGATCCAGTGCACATCCCTAGTAATATGTAATGAACCCCCAAATGGATGACTGAATAGCATTCCTAGCTCCCAAGACAGAGATTCAGCACCTTGCATACCTTGTTGCCCCTCCCCATGGCTGGAAGCAGACAAATAAGATTATGTGAAACAAGCAGAGAGATGCAAATCTGTGAAATTTGCCCAAAGCATAGAAACAATCAAATGTAGTATGTTTTTTTTTTGGGGGGGGGGGGGGATAGGCAACTAGGAGGCTCATTGAACACATTTTAATGTCATTAACATAACAGTAACTTATCTAAGGTTTAAACTTACCTTTTTCAATTTAAAGCTAACTTGTTTACTTCCTACAGTGGTATCATTCACACTGAGTGCTCCAACTCTCTCTTCAAGCTGCAAGCGATCTCCAAGCGGTTTCCTGCAGATGTCAGGAGAGGGGAATGTCAGTTTCTTAAAGTTGGTTGGTCAGCATTTCATAGGTGCACAGACAAAAACCCCAATATACCATCTGTGAACATGCAAAGAACAAGCCAATCTGCTGATCTGCCAAATATAATTATTAGAAACCTTTAATGAAAGGTTCAATTTAAGTGTTATTATACTGATGCACACCAACAGAAGTTTTGTATTCCTCTCTCGCACACACACTCTTAGGCTCACAATCTATTTCCACAGAATGCATAGGAGCTCTAGCTGTAAAAAAAAAAATCCCACACATTTAAAAGAAAAAAAGGCATGCATTTCTAATCTCTTATGGGTAGGTAACACAAAATAGATACCTTTTAATAAAGTAACTTTCGTACGAACAAAATGGAAAACAAATTTTAGGTGAGGACCCCCCCCCAAAGTGAAGCAACTTCAAGCCTAGCTTATCCTTCAATATTTACAACAATTCAAATATGTACACCTCAGATAGAGGATGTCTTGGCACCAAGCAACTTTTGCACAAATGTCTTAACAGGGAATCTCATATATAAACTATTGGATCTGGAGATCTCGAAAGCTTGCACATTTTGTGGTATTTTTGTTGGTCTAATAATGGTAATGCATTTTTGAACTTTTCTGACAGGCAACAGGGCTACCTTGACTTTTTAAAAGCTAGAATGTAATTCTAAGAGCAAGTTCTTGAACGAAGTTAAACCAAAGCAGGCTGAAAATGTGCAGCCCCAAACTGTGCTAGCCCTAAGTAGGCTCAACACGGATAAATCTAGTAACTCTTTGAGCTAAGTGGCAAAAAGCCAAGCCGCTTTCTGTTAAATGATTCATATAGGCTGTGTTAGAGCAATTATCAAGCCATACTGTGTTATTTTAAGCACTGGTGAAAAATACCGGTGTCGGGAAATTTGATAAAAAGATCTCATCAACATTGGAATATGGGTTATAAAGATGTGTGGGGTGTAAACAGAACTTCACCCCAAAAAGCTGGTCTATGAGGGAGAAGTAGGGATGCAGAACATTTAGGAGGGATATTTTAGGCTCGTATAGATAGGCTGGCTGGCTGGATTTGGGTCCTACAACCTTTCTGCATGGGTGCTCATCAGGTCTTAAAGGGTGCCACACACTGCTTATGCCCCTGTGCACACAGCCCTAAGCTGACTTTTAGAAAGCAGATCGGGGGTTCGGTTGCTAGAACAAGGGTCTTGAACCTTTCTCAGCCTGAGGGTCGAATCCCAGTGTAATGAAGGTCTTGGGGACTGCACTCCAGTGGTGGGCGGAACCAAATGCAAAGGGGTGGGGCCAAAATATAAAAAAATCCATCAGCATATTTTACCTTACAACTCTTACAGCCAGTTTCAACCTTTTAGAATGGGGAGAAACGGCACAAAATTTGGGAAACTACCAAATGGGAAAAGGGCGTGTGACCCTTCTGGGGAACCCAGGACAGCCAGACTGGGATTTCAGGAAAGCCAGATTTGGCCCACGGGTCTGAGGTTCTGCACCACACAATTCCTTCAGTTGGGGCTGTCACATCTGTGCAAGTTAAGGATGATGGATGAATGAAGATACTCCCCTTTCCCCATCACCACGTCTGACTGTAAAAACAAACTGCCTCCAGAAGGAATCAATGGAAACCACCAACACATCAATCACGCTCGAGTGGGAGGAGGAATTAACTACCAGCCTAGAGAATGAAATAAGAGGTGTTAGTCTTACTTCATTAACTTTTGCCTTTTGGCGGTGTCCTTGAAGCTTCTAAATTCTTCCCCGGCTTTAATCTCAAAAAACCTCGGTTCCAGGACTGTTTGCTGATCCTCCTTGAACCTTTCCTGCCGTTTTACTTTTTCCTCTTGGCGAAGAAGTCTGCGCTGTTTCCTGACCTCTTCAACCCAGCCTTTTTCATCATCTGAAGTCTCAGAACTTTCTGCATCACTTGGTTTTCCTTCTGGTTCTTCCTCCTCTTCCTGTAGACGAAAATAGTTACTTTTTTTAAAACAACAACAACGCACCTCTTAATGTGCCTTAGAAGAACCATTTGCCCAATTAGGAGTACGTGACGATCTACAGATGCACTATTTTGGAGTGGGCTATGACTTTAACAGACACTCAACCAGGCATGGAGGGGGTGGGGAAGAATACAAGAGCACAGAATATATTTCCAAAAATGTCATCAGCATCCATGTTATTAAATCTACAGTTCTAAATGGGATATATTAAAATAAAACTCTCTCATAAAGGCAAGGGACAAAATATAGTCAGTCAGTTAGATTTAACATTCCTGCATTAGATGGGGAGGGGACCCCAAATACATAGAAACAAAAGTCCTTTCTGTCAATTGTCACTCCATTCCCAACACGCTTGATTTAGTTTGGCCTCATTTGAATCTCTTACACTAGTGAAGAACTTTAAACATAGCCACAGTGTGAATGCTTAAAATGACACTTACACCGATCTCTTGTCTGCTCATAGGAAGCTGCCTTGTACCAAGTCAGATGATAGGTTCGTTGAGCCCAGCATTGCTGAACTCTGACTAGCAGCAGCTCTTTTGAGGTTTTCAGCAGCTGTCTTTCCCAGTCCTGTTACCCGCTAGTGATGCCTGGGAATGAGCTCATGCAAGCAAAGCTGATGTTTTACCACAAGGCTGTGGACACGCTTCAAAGGCGTCACATCATTTTTGTAATTTTTCCCCCTACACACTATCCTGACAATTCTTCTTGAATTTAAAAGTCACAGAATTGAGGATTTACCTGTCCATCCCAATACCAATCCTATAGCTAACTGTGTCCGAACACACCTTTCCTTTTCCTTTTTCTTCAAGAGTGCACATCTACATTTTTTCAGATTTTCAGTATATGGAGACAAGGGGACCATAAATATAGTGACTACCTGACGTGTTCTTTATTACAAAGCACTTCAGCTTGATAACAAGCTCAATGTAGCCCCTTTAGCACTACTGAGCGATGAAGCAGTCTGCTGCTGACTTTAGACAGCAAACTGTCAATTTTTAAAAAAAAAAAAAATAACCCCTCCAACTCTCATTGTGACACATGAGAGAGTTGTATTCGGGGGGGGGGGGGGAGAGAATGGTCCCCAGACTTCCCAGAGGTGTCCACCCTGGTTTAGGGGAGGCACACAGAGACTCTACTTCCCCAGTGCCTAGTTGTGTGCATAAGTACAGGCAACGTGTGTGTGTGTGTGTGTGTAAATGGGGGCTCTACTATGGCCCCATTCAGAAGACACCGTAAACCATGGCTTTAACCACGGTGACTAAGGCAAAAAGCCTTATTCACCATGGTTAAAGCCGTGGTTTACGGTGTCTTCTGAACGGGGCCTATGTCTCCCAAATCCTTTACACATGATGCAAATGGATCAACACCATGTTGTTGTAAAGAGGTCTTAGAGAATAAAAGACAATCTGACAAATTTACCTCTCCCAGGATTTCTTGAAGCTCTAACATCTTTAACTTCTTCTTTCGTTTCTCAGTTATCTTAGACACGAGTGGATTAAGCAGCCTGAACTCTTCACTCTTCTCATCCACCTGGAAATCTGGGTTCTCAAACATAACTTTGAAGCGATCATCGCTAAGAATGCTTGGCATTTTCTAGGGAGGGAAAAACCACAGAAACCAAGTTGAGAGCAGGATGCAAAGTTTAAACCATTTTCAATAGAAGTGTTAAGTGCGTATGGTCTCCAAAGACTTTGTTAAGAAGGAGGGCATTTCATGAAATAAAGATATTTTCTTCACCAAAACATAATCTCTTCTCCAAAATCTTTAGTATATTTCATAAACATCAAATATTTGTCTTATTCAGAGATAAATGTTCAAATGTAAGTGTCTACAGGGAGAGCTTGCATGTCGTGCTAAGCCATTGTTTAGTGTGACCAGAATGAGCTGCAGTCTGTTCATCCCTCCTCTTTCTCCAGCATGGTCACATGGAAGGGTTCGGAAGTTTACCCCTCCATTTTAGATCAACCACAGCTTGCCATGGCATCTCAACCTGACAAACTGTAGTTAATCCTAACTATGGCTTATTTGAAACAAGCCAATTTCAAACCATTGGTTATGAAATCGACTTGTTACAAACCATAGTTAATTTTAACCACAATTTAGGATTTGGGCGCAAAGTTAAACTGGGATTAAGGGAAAACAAAAGTAAATATTGAATATTCTTGCAGGTACACTGGAAGACGGTCTGAAGTTTGCTGTAGTTTGTTCTCATCATGCTAAACTATGGTTTATGATTTAGTGTGACACCAGAACACAACCATAAACTATTGTACCAGTGCAGCAATAGGTCAGTGGTATTTGCAGATTATATATAGCATACAGTTCAAGGTGAACTGCCCCCCTCCACCCACCCTGAAAAAATAGTGGATGGACACAAATTGAGACCCAGGATGACTCACCAACAGCATTAACCCAAATACCCTTCAGCTACCAGAGAGCCAAGCTCTGGGAAGGGCTGGAAATATTCTGGATGTCTAATTTGAAGCTTGTGACTAGGAATGTGAAATCTTTTTTTCCAGACTTGTCAAAGATTTGACTATAAGCTATTAAAATGGAATGGCAACTTGACACATGGTATGGAAAATGAATCTGTCCCATTGTAACTATTCACCCTGCTTTATCTGATTAAAAAAATGGTTCAAAGCAGCTAACACAAAACATGAACATGCAGTAATACAGCAAAACGAAGTCTGGTTACACAGCAGTACAAATTAACTCTGCCAACTGAATATGATCCAGAGGGGAACCACAGTGCTTTTCCTAACAGCAAGAACTTCCACCACCATCCCAGCAGTAAAACGTAGTACTGCTTTTTAAATTGCTGAGCCATTTGACAAAAGACTACCTCCAATGCATCAATGATGTTTTAAAATGTCATATCAACGACTCTCACGCTCTTGAACAATAAGCAGTTGTTCAAAAGCAGTCTGCAGGTTTCTGGTGGGAGCAGAAGCTGCCAGTGCAGAGGCAGCTGTGTTCCTCCAAGATTGTGCCTGGAGTTCTTATGTTTCCCTAATACTTAGCATTTCACATTTGCCTCTATCTTAACATCTACGCAGCATTGTTGAAAGCGAGCTACGTTTGATCAGATGTGAAGCATTAAGACTGACCTGTTTTGGATTGCAACGACAATGAGAAAATTACTAGATTGTCCCAACTATCTACATAGCAGTTTCTACATAGGTGTATGCATACCTCGCTTTAAATACATTTGAAAATAAAACAGTGTGCAGCATCCAATACTGCTGCTGAGCTTCCGCTGTTTCTGTTGACCTGGTGAGACCCACCGCTACTGCAACAGAAAGATAATGCTTCCTAAAGCAACAGAGGAAATGTTCCTTTCTGATATAGGACAGGTGAGCAGAGCTCCCTTCTGTATACTCACCTGACCTGCCCGTCTCTGGAAACAAGAATTTCCACTTGTTTCCATTTGCTTCAAGATCTGCTAGCTTCTCGTTGCGCTAGTAGTGGATTCCACTAGCACACAGGCAGCATTGGATACTGCCCAAACTGTTAAAATGTATAGCCGGAAAAAGACTAGCTCTAAAGGGTGCACAAAGCAGACTGAGTCCTGGCAGCCTTCATAGGCTCCTTTGAGGTGTAATTAAAGTCACTTTTCAGTAATGGCCCCCTATGCTCTTTTCCTAGGGGCACTAGGTACAGCCCCATCTCTACTGACCCCAAAGGTATATGTGCTCTGTATTGGTTTAGCTTCAGTTGTTGTAAGGTCAGTAATGCTGTATTTTAATATTGTGGTTTTATTGATAGCATGATTTTACTATAAGTTGCCTCTGGAAGGGTTTGCCCTGAAAGGCTGCAAACAAATATTTTTTTGGGGGGGGGGGAATCCAAACTGAGGGTAGATGCCCACTTCATGACCTGCAGTGCAAACATGTGAACCATTAATCAGACATTGCTAGAAAATTTGGAGCTAGCATGGGAACTTCATAGGGGTGTGGGTAAATCAGGATTAACTCACAAACTGCAACAAACGAGGCAGCTTCATCTTTATAAAGTAAGTTACAACTTCAGTTAAGATTAGGATACTTTAATGAGCCGTGTAATAAACGTTCACTTTTTAGTAGTGAGAAGAATGCCATTAGACGGCTGCTGCTGGAAAAGTACTAACACCTGGGAATCGATCTGGTCCAACAACTTGTTTGTACAGCTGCCCAGAAAGGAAAATTCTTTGAGCAGTAATCGTAGGTCCAAAAATATGCAGAAAGAATAATGAACAAGAATATTACCAACACTAGCTGTTTTATGACCCATCAGGGAAACAGTCAGAAGTTGTTGTCATAATGTAATTTACCGTTAAACTGAGATAAATTTAAGACCAAGTTTAAAAAGCATCACCCCTGCATATCGCAGTCAAGTTGTCCACATTTTTAGTAGAAGTCACATCTGACAGTTTGAGTTAGCCTTGATCACAAATAATCCTAACATAACTTCTTTATAGCGGGATATGCTCTCTGTCTGTCTTTCATTCCTTTCCCTGACTACATGAAATCAAGTGTTCCTTCAAGTCCAACACACTTAGTAACACACAAAGGGTCTGATCAGAAATACAGTACATACACAGGTTACATGAAGTATTCTATTGAAATAGTGCTATCCAAGTGCTGATGGATTTTAAAAAAAGGTAAATAGAGGTCTGGTGAGCAAACGAAACTCCTTTATTTGCCCATCTGTCTCAGTACTGTCTACACCCGCTGGCTCTGCAAGGCCTGCAGTGGGTGGGCTTTTCTAGGCCTGCTGGCAGAGATCCTGCAACGGGAGATGACAGGGATCAAACCAGAGACCTCCTGTAAGGCACGTGCTCTGCACACACACACACCAATATACACATCCCGAAACACACTTGTCCTCAAAACACCAGCGTGGATTCACTGGATCTCATACCTGATCCCACTCCCAGTTTTACTCTTGTACAAAATTAACGGCAGAAACAGGGAAAGATATCCTACCTTTTGTTTCTTTTTCCTTGCATTTAGTGGCTCTTCTTCTCCTTCCTCGATCAACTTCAGTGCAAGCTCTTTATTAACCTTGGGGAGTTTCTAGTGAATGAAAAGAAGCATGGACCTCCTTTATCTTGTCCTTTCTGCATAGAACCTTGCATGCTCAGCACATCTTCTAATGAAGTGGACAGGCCATAGCACAAACAATGGGTTGGATCCAGGGTCTGCCTTCCATAGATGGAAGGGCTACACGCATGGAAGGTGCCTCAGCCTGATTTTCGAGGAACCCCACCCCCTTGCACCACAGCTCAACCCACTCAGCAAGGGCTCCCCACCTTCTGTGTAACTTTTTCAGGGGACTGGAGGGGCTTCCGGTGGGAGGATGGGGAAATTTGTTTCTCCCAGCCCAGTTCTGGATCCAACCCAATAACTGTGCTGACACATAAGTTTTTGGCCTTTTAAAACAAAATCTTTCAGCTAGTTAAAATCCAGGTTTTCCGGATGCCTTTCCTGCATGGCCCTGATATCTTGAGAAGCCCCAAGCCACAGGGGAAGAAGCAACCCACAGCAAGGTTTTCTGTGGAAAGGAGCTGCAGCTTGGGCTCTTCCCGTGTGGTTGAGGTCTTCTCATGCTATGCTAGTGGCCTGGGAAAGGGACTGCGTCGCCATGGTACCCACACCACCAGCATAAAATGAGGTCTAAGCTTCAGGGTGGCCACGCTGCATAGGAGAATGATTCAAGTCCTTATTAAGACTGTTTTTTCTTAACTGCCTTGTAACCTAGTAACCTATGTAAACCGCCCAGAGAGCTTCAGCTATGGGGCGGTATACAAATGTAATAAATAAATAAATAAACTCAGCCAGCATGAGATAAAAGTAAGGTTCAGGCTGCTGACTGTGTGTCCTTCTCACAAAGCCTTACAGCTTAAAAGCACCGCAATTGAACAGCTTTTGTAGGGTAAGTTCTAGTTGTTGTTGTTTTTAATGAATCTGTCATGGCCTAATAGAGACTTTATGGACACTTTCCTGAAAAGCTTTTAACCTTTACCTTTAGTTGCACTCTTTGTGCACGCGTTTCTTCTATCTTCTGCCTAATTTTCTCTCTTCGATATTCCTCATAGGCAAAAGGATTCACCATCATTTTAACCTGTAAATACAAAACAGTAAGCGATCAGTGAGGAAGAACTCATGAGATGCCATACATCAGACCGATCCCATTTAGCCCACTTTACCTTGTGATACAGTCGTATGTCCATGAAAAAGCCGTGCATATACGCTCGGAGAAGTGGCGATCCGATAAGATGGGCGATACCTGGTGCGGGGAAGAAGAGAAACATACACAGGCCAGCATGTTAGTAAAACTGGACGTCGTTTCATCAGTTACTGGAAATAAATGTAAGGCTTCTTCACATAAGACAATTTTTCTACACTGGTGTTGCGTGTGGGGACTGGTATACCTTGTACATACTCTATCATGTGCAAAAGTTGTGCGAGTGTCTATTTTGCAGGCTTTGCACATGTTCAGGATCTAGTGTGCAGGACAGACACGGTGTAATTTATTTACACTTGATGCCAGGTACAGCACACTTATTTCTCCTACGCTCAGGCCGGGAAAATTTACTCCAGTCAGCTTGGGCCCCTCCACACTGAGGGCTTTTCCAGCCTGAGTGTAGAGAAAACGCATAAATTCATTCCATGTCCCTGTGTGTGGGCAGTTGACAAGGGTCACATGAAATTTCTTGTTAGCTTAATACAATTTTGTCAACAGAAGAAAGATATGAGGAATCCTGTGTGTTTTGCCCCCATTCTACCGTCATGTCCAGGAAGTGGGCAAGGGCAGCAAGTTCTCCACAGGCCTACTTCAGGCTTTGGAAACCCGCTGCCAATCTCCCTCTTTCAGCAGGAGGCAGCTGTAAATGTTCACCTGTTATTGTGGCTAAAAGGAGGGAAGCAAGGAGAGGCTCGCTCTGGGCTTGAGTTGCCCCACCTCCATTCCATCCCCTTAGCAGCAGGTTTGCTCAAGAGTTCCTCTGTACCAGAAGTGAGGCAAAGTTCCACTGCTGGACGGAAGCAAAGGAGAGAGGCAAGGCCTCTCTCCCTCTCAGTGGCAGCAAGAGGAAAAGCCAAGCCATAAGATGAGGCCTCCCCACCAGTGTAGCCTGTAACTTTCTGCTGTAGAAGTTAACAGAGCCAATTCACTATTACAGCAGAAAGTAAGCCAGAGAGTTTGGGGACAAAAACCTGCCCAAACCTATTACAACCCCCCACACTTTTAGAAAATGCATCTTTCAGATTTAGCCTTTCAAGGCATGTAATGTTCATGGCTTTTTTTTTTACTGGTTTTAATGTTCTTGCTTTATTGTGTTGAGATTTTATTGTTTGAAATTGTAAAACACCGCTTTGATGGCTTTTTAGTAGACAAGGCGGTGAGTAAAGGTTAATAATAAAAAAAAAAGATAAAAACTGGTGACTTCTTCAAGGATGCAATCAAATGATAACTCCTGTGTGTCTGTGTCTGTCTGGTGGGGGGGTGAGGTTAAAAGCTCCTGCCGGGGGACATCATTTTGGTGGAGATAGTAAAGCCACCAATGCCTGGTGGCTTTACTGTCTCGGCAGTCTGCTCTTAGCTGACAGGGCCAACAAGAGAGGATGGGATCAGTGGATGCTGTGAATCTGCTCTAAGTTCCAGTCAGAACCATAAAGGAGCCCCAAATAGGTTCAGCACCTTTAGAGTTCTGACAGAAGCCCAGAACGGATTCACAGCCTCACTGACATCGGAGCCACCAGCCTCCACTGGTTGGGTTGATATGTCTTTAAATGAAATGCACACAGAGCAATGCTGCCCTCTTCCAGGGGACCTTTCAACATAGAGGGCCTTTCTTCATAGCTCCCTGCCCCATTGTATTGCTTGCATAGTATATAATGAAATGAGGAGTAAAATGAATAGGACTTTCTGAACAAGTAACTTCCCAGGCACAGAAAAATAGTCAGGTGATGCTATATCACTATAAACTTGGTTTTTGAATCTAGGATCTATTCTGGGTCTTATTACAGACTTCCTGTCAAGAAGGAAGGAAACGGTTTACACCTCAGTTGTCCATCTATGAAGTATCTTCAAAACAGTATCATGACATTTTTCACTTTTGTAAAGTACCTGTAAGTTTTAAAATGCAAGAAACAAATGGACTATGAAGAACTAGACTTCTCACAAGTACAAAACACTTCAATTCTGTATGCCAAAACATGATATATTCCAGTGTTTATCTGGTCTCCCTTTGCCACATTATACTACTACATATTTATGAAATCTTTTTGAGTATTCACCAATAAAGCAGTCGAGTTTTATTATTCCCAAATTGCTAATAGAGGACAGAGGCTCATACTGCCAAAGAAACAAGCAACTTTGACACTTAACATGGATGGGCCTCCCTCTTCAGCAGACAGAACTGATCCTGCAAAAATGCCAAAGGAAATCTCTAGCTGATAAAGATTCTTTGAATTGTAGCCATTAAGTGGGGTGAATAAACTAATATAAAACTTCCTTGAAAGTGGATCAAGACAGGGAGGGGAGATTGATTGGCAAAATGGTGAAATCAGAGCTGAAAGTTTATACAATGACCTGGTTCGCACAATACAGCAACCCACAGTGGGATGTCCCTCTTGTTTGTTTCAGGATGGCATGTCGTGATGGCTGAACTTGGCAGTTTCCTCAGCAAGGTTTGTTAACCATGCACAAGCCCTCCTGAGAACTCATGGCATGTTGTTGGCTTGTTCTCAGTGTGGCTTGTCGTGATGTGCAAATCCGGCAGTGTGGCTTGTCAGTGGCTTCTTGGCACGCCTGGTGCATCGGAAGTACACAACTGTGCTCATAATTTTGTTCGCATCTTTTGCAAGTGTGTGGATTTGCCTGTCCGCTATGTGTAGTCTGCAGTAGTACATTCACCTTGTCAATTTTCTTGAAAATTACCAATGCCACTTCTGCACTTTTCTTGACAACTTTATTTATTTATTTGCACATATGTAAAATTATAATTACTATCATTTTACCTTTGGGGAGATTTGTGCATATTTAGCAGGTTCTGTTTTTTGTTTTGCTTTCAGGGAGATCTGTGCAAATTTACAGTAACTACTTTGCTACAGCAAATTTGCACAAACCTCCCCAAAGGTGCAAAAAGTAATTTTAAATATGCGCAAATCTCCCCGAAGGTGAAAATAAAATAGTGGAGTAGGCTGCTGAGGCTATGCTGGGAGCAAGCGAGAGGACTAAGGGGGAAACAAGCCATGGCAAGCCACAGAGCGCCTGGTTGTCTTTTGGGAGTAATGAGGGTTACCGAGTGAACAACCAACCATGGCTTATTTGCGGGGTGGCTTATCGTGAAACAGCCGAATAAGTTGAGACAGACTTTGGGCAACTACATTGCATTGCTCCTTTGTAAAGTGCACCAAAGCAGTAAATAAGCAAAGGGAATCACTGAGAAGGGAACCAAAGGAAAAGGGCAATACAAATAAATAAATAAATTTCTTGCATTAGTCAAAGTAGTAACAATTTACCTAGGTTTTCAAGGTCTTTTCTTGTTACGAACTTATAGTCATCATACACAGTTGTCTCTGGGTTCTCCTCCAACTCTTCTGTCAAATTATCAAGAAATGAGCACCATTTTGGAGCAGGGCCTAAAACCTGGAGATATATTAAGATTAAACATAACAAGTCACTATATCTGTGAAAGTCCAGCAGCTGTTGTCATAGTAACTTATTATTACTTTGATCAGAACATTTCACTTGTAATTTGTTAGACGAAAAGACAACTAGCCGAATGTCTCCCTGGTACGAGACTTGTTAAGATGCATCATGAAAGTCTGAACAGTCCAGGTATAGTACAGACAAACTATTCAATTACAGTATTATTTGGAGAACTGCAGCTTCAATGCAAATAATATGGGGATTCAGTTACACAAAAGCCTAGTTCGCATGTAATGACAACCCAGAGTATGTGTTAAGTTTGAGTTGAGTATGGGTTGTTGTTGAATCGTGGTTGTTGTTATGTGTGAACCCTGCACAAAGGTATAACTACAGACTGTTAAACACGAACAACCCAGGAAGAGAACCCATGATTTGTTGTTGGGCTGTGAACTCTGGGGTGTTCATGGTTAACAATCCTTAGTTAAACCACAGTGCAGGATTCATACATAATGACAATCTGCGATTCAATGACAACCCATACTTAACTCATGATCAACCTGTACTCTGAGGTTTCGTTATGTGTGAACCAGGTCATAATATAATTGTGGTCTACTCCCCACACTAAAATACCGCAGAGACTGCAGAGTAACTAGTGACCATTAGGCTATCACGAGATCTAAATACGGGAAGGCTCATGAGAAACAGCATTTTTAATGGAGAAGCATTTCAGTACATCCTGAACAGATACCAAAGGATGCCAGTATTTTACAATAATGCAGATATTCTAATTTATTACAAATAGGTTTGTTACATACATATTGCTGATAGACTGACACAATTAAATTAAAAATCAAAATTATTTTGAGATAAATTGGGAAAGGTTTAGGATTTTGTACAAATCCAAATCAGATTGTATTTTATCTCATTCCAAATAATCCCTGGTTGTGAAGGGTTTACCAAATCTGACACTTCTGTGTGTAGCAAAAGGCTCTTATTTACACGAACAGTGTTGTAAAATACATGTCAATTCAGTAATGGATTTGACCATTGCCAGGATCCAAAGTGCCACATATGTGCATTCAGGGATGGTGTCATATGGGAGTTTTCCTGTTGCTAGGGTCAGGGGGTTCTCTGAAAAAGCACCCCATGAGGTCCATGTGCCAGTCACCAGAAGAAAAGGAGGGGGGGAAGCATAAACCTAACATGCAGATACAGGCCTCTTTGGATCCTAGTCAACAACACCGATTAATTGTAAAAGAAATAAATATTAGATTAGGGATTATTGTTTATATAGTAGCTCTGTACAACTATAAAGAAATGATATTTTGAGTCTGTAATGACCCCAAATGTTAAGAATATGAGGATTCAGTTATGAGGATTCATCTTGTGCATTTTTTGTTCCTCTCAATATTTTCTGAACGTATGAACAGACACAAATAAAATACTAAGCAGTGTACACTTCCTTCACTGCTATATCGACATATACTGTGGTGTTAAACGCACAATCAATCCTCAATGCCTCGGAAATGCAATGTTTTGTTTCGATCCATTCACTTTAAGTGGGATGTGCCCTTATATCGGGGGTGGGGAACCTCAGGCTTGCGGGCAATCTGGCCCTTCTGTGGGCCAAATCTGGCCCTTCTGGGGCCCAGATGGCCCTGCCCCCAACTGCCTACTGATCAGTAGTTTCCTGGCTTTTGCCTGTCCCCGTCCGCCCATTCTAAAAGTCTGAAATGCCTCTCCTCAGGCTTAGTTACTGGTAGCAAGAGTTTTAAAGTAAAATGTGCTGGTATTTTTGGTCCCTTTGCTGTCAGCTCCACCCACAGTGGAATGAGGCCTCTGAAAGCTTCTCCAAAATTGAATTTGGCTCTCAGGTTGAAAGAGGTTCCCCATCCCTGCCTTATATAGTAATATAGTAATACATACCATCAAATTAAAACACACAAACACTGGGAAGGGGGGAAGGGGGGATCACCAGGATCAACCTTTTGATTACACAAGATTTCATGGGAATGTGAAATGGCGAAAGTTAAGTGGAAAATGATTTATAGATTTATACCCCCCCCCCCCTTTTTTGGGTTCCAGTTATGACCCCAGATACGATGTCACGGATGTAACTCAAAATGCAGGTTTCCATTTCCTTCAAAATTTAGACCTGTTAAACCCTTTTCCACTGATGTTATCGATCTCTTTTCCACTATAATGAGCACCGTCACACCCAGTGAGCCCAGATTGAGTAACTGTACTATAGATGGTGCATCAAGGTGAACATCAAAAGCCCTCTCTCCGGGGGAGGGGGGGGAAGGAAACGGGAAATAATGGCAAGTATTCCAACCCAAAGCACCTACAAAATGGAACTTTAGATGGATGGGCTGCTTCCTTTTTGATTATATCAGTGATCATAATTTTGATGGAAACAAACAAGAAATTTCAAAAGACAGTGGCTGCTATCCAAATACTTACGTTGCTTGATTAAAGAGAGAGAGAGAGAGAGAGAGAGAGAGAGAGATGTATTTTAGCTATGCTGTACATATATGCTCTTAATATAATGACTGAGACTATGGCAGCCTGAGAGAATGTACACTGTTTGAACAAGCCCTTCATGTTTTTTGTGGGGAAAATATCTAAAATATCCTAGGGTAAGAATATTTGTCAAATCAACAAAAATGCAGGAACTCTGCAAAAAATGCAGATTTATGACATACTGAAAGAAAGCAGTGTTTTAATTTTTAAGCTTTAAAAAAGCCCCAAAGGTTTCTGAATATTGCATACTATCTGTTTCCAATTCCAAGCTTCTTAAAATACATTCTTGGAATCGTTAATACCGTCTTGGGTTTTGTCTTTGCTGAGTGTTATCAAACTACAGTTCCAATAGTTAGGAAGCCCTTTGCTGCTAGTTAACTATATTTACTGATTTATACATTTTAAATTAAAAAAAATACACCCCAAAATTGCTGCAGGTTGGGCTTGGTGACAAATTGAAACAGAGTTGAGATTTGGAAATCCGAGACTTTGCGCCTCACATTGACTATCATGGGAAATATAACTTTCTTTCTCTTGCTCAGAATTGGATATTTGCAGGTGAAGTAGCCCCATAGGAAGGAATTATGCCTGCCAAATTTCAGAGAAATATGCGCAGTGGTCTTTGTGCGATGTATGCACACATATGTGCGCACAGACACACACATAGATAGATGAAAATGTAAATGGAACTATCAATAACTTCTTAAAAAATTATTTGCATTTTTGAATGAAAACTGCAGGGATAGTTGCTTCTTCTGAGGGAATCAAAGTGGTAGCTACAGGGTGTATATGTGTGTGTGTGTGAAGCTTATCCCCCTTTGTCCCTTGTGTAAAAGTGATCTGAAAATGACAGACAGAGGTGTCCCTAAGTAAGAAACCTGAAATGTTTCAGAAGTATAGGTGTAACAGTTCATGCGGAAGGGGGATCGTCACATTTTTATTTTATTCTTTTGGTGGGGGAGGGAGGAAGTGATTCACTATCTATTCCACCCCTAGAGCTTGGCGTGGAATAGGAACATAAATTGCACATGTCATAGAGGTGCCTCCAGGCATGAAGCCTGCAAAGTTTCAGAAGGATATGTATAGGGACTAATGACACTTGAAACCCAGACAAGGAAGACAGCGGAAATTTTATTGAAACTCAATCCTTCCCCCAAATCAGTGTGATTGGAGCCCCTGGTAAAAATTAGAAGGTGGACCTGTCAGTCACCTCCCCCCCCCCCCATCGGTATTTTAAAGAAATAAAACTAAAAAAAATGCTATTTACAAAATACATGAAGTCTTGGCATCTCCCACATCTCTGAAAACATGAGTCCGTAATAAAGTCTCGTTTGGCTTCAGCTTTGTTTCTGGTCCGTTCAGAGGGATGCCTTCTTCACCTCAAGAAGCACTTGAACCAAACCAAAGTAGCCCAATTCTACTTGGGCTTCGTCTGAATTCAATGCACATCCCCAGTGGACACTAGATGTTAAGATGCACATCATACACAAAAACCAGGAAGGTTTACCCAATGGCCTTTGAAATCCTAGCATTGTAATGTCTGACCCATGAAATAAGCAATTCCCACCGGCCACTCTCCACAACATGCCACGTGGTGGACAACCCTTGTCTCTGCATTACTAGGTCGCCAGCAAAACCAGGAGGTTTATTGAGCCGGTCTGCAGTACATGGCTGGGTGAGAAACAAGAAGCACTCACATGCTTCATCCGACTACAGCCCAGGTTGCATTGGGCTACGAATGCACTAGGCAGTAAAGAAGGGTTAATAATAATAATAATAATAATAATAATTTATTTATTTATAACCCACCTCTCCCTCCGGATCGAGGCAGGGAACAACAATAAATATAAACACAAGAACCACAAAATAGATAAAATATTAAAACAAATAAAAACTAATACAACATTAAAAACATCTTAAAATTCAACTGGGTAGGCCTGCCTGAAGAGATCTGTCTTCACAGCTCTCTTAAATTCATGAAGACTGCTAATTTGTCGAATCTCCTCCGGCAGGCCATTCTACAGTCAGGGAGCGGCAGAAAAGAAGGTCCTCTGGGTAACAGTTGTCAGCCTAGTCTTGGCTGACTGTAGTGGGTTCCTCCCAGAGGACTTGAGTGTGCGGGGCGGATTATACAGGAGAAGGCGATCCTGCAGGTAACCTGGACCCAAACCATGTAGGGATTTAAAGGTAATAACCAACACTTTATACTTTGCCCGGAAACTATTTGGCTCTTTCCCACTCAGTGCTCTTGCTACTCATGAAACTCATGAACCCTTCTTCCCCCAGAACCACAAAAAGGAAGGGTAAAGATGGCTTTACATTCTTAATCACCCAAATAAACTGTCCTTTAGAGCAGGGTGGGCAACTTCTGGCCCTCCAGAGATATTTTGGCCCACAACTCTTATCAGCCCCAGCCAACACACCAAATGGTGCAGAGTAAAACATCTGGAGGGCCACAAGTTGCCCTCCCCTGCTTTAGAGAAAACCTCATAAGTGTTTTTTTACTGTAATTCACAGTAAAAGGGGGGAAATACGCCTACTTGTGTACAGCTGATAGCACCTGCTAAAATTGCTCAAGGTTGGTCATTCTGCGTTCTTTAGTTGCTGTGTGAGGTGTTTGTAAAACGAAACATCGGAGATTTCTCTGGTCCCTTTCCCACAAAAGTACCCTTTCATCCATTTTTTATTTCCTTCACCGATAAGAAACGCAGAGAACAGGCACTTTTTAACCTCTGACTGCTTCTCAATTTAGGGTTATCTTCCAAACCTCTGCATCTTAAGCAGAGGATGAGAAGCACTCAGATGCGGATCATCTCTGTTTTCACTGTCTCTCCATAACTGTATGTTCTGTCCTCAACCTAGATTGGACAGTTATTAGTAATAGCTCAGCCTTGTCAACAGGAGAGCTCAGATTTAATTTCTCAGCAGCCCCAAAGTCACTTGGGTGATTCTTAGGATGCACAATCTACTTTTCTCTTCCAGCTAAAGTCCACAGATGTGTGTTGAATTTACAAAGCAAGACTGCAATTTCAGAATCCTTAAGAATAAGGCGCAAGAGCAGGCAATTCCATAAGCACTACAGAAAACTCCCACAATGGATAAATACATACATACATATGGAAACTAGGGGCCTCATATCAAGTTTTGCCCTGTGGTGGTGTTTTGTTTCTAATATTCTTAATTGACTGCATATCAAACCCTTAGTCTTTTAATGATAACATCTTTGACATTAAACATAGACAAAAACATCCTGCCGTGAATGAGTGCCTAAAATAAGCATTGTGTGTACTAGAACATTTTTGTTCTAGTATTATCTGATAATCAACCCAGTTTTTTAAAAAAATAAGCCTGGCAAATTTGGCTTTATACTTTCTGTGTCATCCTTAGATCTGCCAGAGTTTTGTTTAGTCTTAATTACCAAGAGGTTGAACGCCCAGATACAAGGGCTGCCTTGTGGCTTTTTGATGAGGATTAAGAACGTATTCATCATCATTTGAGTAAGCTGCCCCAAGGAAGAGGAGGCATTAACAATTTGTCAGAGCTGACAGGATAAGTTGCTCCTTAGAACTCGAAAGAACACAGAAAGCTCTACTATTGACAACTTCCATGCATTTCCTTCTTACTGGGTACCTGTTATTCCCCTGCTCTACAGTTGCTCTAATTAATGTCTTCGGAGGCCACTGAGTGCCCAAGATCCCTGTTATTTCCCACCCCCAGATCCAAGCTTGTTTTTTACTAGGGTCAGATACTTCATAGACTTTCAGTCACATAGGCTGCAAGAGCAAACATATGATGCACAGTCAAATTGCCAAGGCCTTGCAGGTCAACCACTACAGTGGTGAAGGCTGGCAGTGAGGGCTCGTAATGGTGGTTGTGAAGAAAAAGCAAAAATTTTGGTAGACCATACATTCCATGGGTTAAATAAACCATGGGTTAGCGTTACATGCGAACCGGATCAGTGAATGACTGAGACCCAAACATGCAGGACTCAAACCATATATTGCCTCACCTCCTACACATTTGTGACAAAGTCTTCTACAAAGCAGGCCTACCAGCTCTCCCCAACATTTGACAGGCATACTAGACTGCATATTTGAGTCTAAGTAATTCACTGACCTGGTTTGCATGTAATGCTAACTCATGATTTATTTAATCCATATTTTGTTGCCCTACCCAGGGTTTGTCTGGCAGATGATAAAAAAAACCAGATTTGTTTTCTCAATTCCTGGGTTGTTTCCCTCCTCCATCACCCGCTCCTTCCCTATCTCCCAAATGCTTTTGCAGCACTGTAGTACTGGCATATAGAGCAACTGTGGGGGGGGGGGGGTTACCACTCTTGCCCACAACCCATGAACAACCCACAGTTCTCAGACCACATGTCATGACATCCCATGGGTTCCCTTTCTGGGTTGTTCATTATTTAACAAACCATGGTTTGCTAGTGTGGCTGGGTTCACAACAACACATGGGTTAAATAAACCATGAGTTATTGTGATATACAAATCAGGTCACTGTCACACAGTGCAACCCTATGCATGTCTATGACGTTCCACAATATTCAATAGCGCTTACTCCGAAGGAAATGTACACAAGATTGCAAACATAATTATCTTACCTAGGGAAGCTCCTGGTAAGCTTTTAGGAAAGTCACAAAACCTTCTCTTTTATTTTATTGTTTATACCAACAAGCCTTCTGAGACTGCCTATCATGCAAAAGATGCATATCACAGGGATCTCTCATTATATTTTTCACCCTAGATAATAATCCTTGTGTGCAAAACTCCAATCACTTTGCAGAATTGCACAAGGCCTTTTTATTTAGGACATGTTGGTAACCGGGAAAGAGTTGTTTGCTTCTCTTCTAAATGGCACTCCTTGGAAATACAGCAAAAAAGTCTCTTTGTACCTCTCTGTAGGCGCCTCTCCTCAAGTTCTCAAACTCTAGCGCTCCTAAGGTGCCCCCATCAAAGTCTGCATCTAACCTGTTGAACCCCCACCTGTTGATCACTGCTGCGCTGTTTACTAGGCACACATAGGCTTCCCAACAGGACATCCAAATGTGTTAAAAGATCCAACAGGATGGCCACAAAATTACTTCCCGAGTGTCACACATTGGATGGTTTCCGCCACCTATGCCCACACACGCGCATTTCCTTTGAGGCAACATGTTATGATGGGAAGTAGAGGATTTCCTTTGTTGTGAATAAGCCCAACGTGCTACTTTTTAGATTGAAAGTACTTATCTGAAAACAGATAGGAAACCCACATTTCCTGTTTTCTGAGGAAACAACAACCGTTCAGTAGGTTATACTTAAAAATACCAGCAGACGAACCATGGCTTTTCACCTGAACTCCATCCTACTATAGGACCCAGAAAAGTGATATTAAAATTCTGTGGAAATAACAGATGAAATGCAGTCTTTATATACCACATTTCTCTCTGTTCTAATAGTTTTATGCAGGCACTCATCTCACTTGTGGGTGAAAAGACCAAATAGTTTTTTTTGCAGGAAGGTGAGAGAAGGAAGCAGACAAGTTGTTATGTCAGAATGTGAACACTGCCTATTTTGCACTTCACCATAATAGCAAAAGTTATACTGAACAACCAAAGTCCCCATTACCAAGCTTTGCCCACAATGTCCTATAACCAGTGGAAAGTGAGGAAGCAACTTTTGCAAATAGATTCTATTATAACTGAGCCTAGTGCTACAGAGCTTATATAAATGTATGCCTATAACGTACGGCTGAAGTAATTTCTCATAGGTCAACACTGCTGCAATACTTCCATTCTGTCCTTACAACTTGGAGGACTGATTTCAGCCACCTTCCAATATCCAAGATTCTAGCCTCATCCTGTTTATAAAAGCAATTCAGATGTCCGTGGCCAACACAAAGGCATGCACACAAAAATCAGCCTAAGCCCTCTCTCTACTTTTCCTATCATTACATTCCAAAATTCTGACCTTGATTATTATTATTTTTAAAAAAAATCACCTAGAGAGCCTCTCTCCTGCCTCATCTTGGATATCTATCTCAAAGTGAACAACAACCTTCAGAAACAAGTTAATAAGCATGTACTAATAGGAATGTTGATGAACTTCAGAAATCTTAGCCAATTAAGAGCAGTAATCCACCAATCTGTATAAATTTGTATATGAATAATAGTTCTAAAGTGAAAAAACTTACTTTGTTCTCGGATGATCCATGAACATGCCACAGCAGACATCATCTTAGAAAAGGCATTCCTACCATCTTTGAAGATAATACTTGCCATCCATGATGATGATGATGATGATCATCATCATCATCATCATTATGATTTTGAAGTACTGGTATTAAAAACTATTCAGTTAAAAAAATGGTAGCCTAATCAGTCAGTTTAATAGATTAAAACCCCTTTAGATACTTTAAAAATTGCCTTGATTAACTGACCTAGTAATAAATTGAAAGGGGAACCACCAATTCCGAGATCACGGCTAGACGCTTGTGGTTTCTCAAACATTTCAAGCTCCAAAGCTTGGAAGCAGCCAATGAGAATGCCTCCCTGTATGCCAGTTCAGACTTAAGTGGGTGGAGGTCACCACCAAGAGATTACTGTCTGCCAAGTGCGGAGATCACCAAGGAACAAAGAGGAGGCCCAGATGATATGTGGGGAGCATATGAGGTAGGGCTTATAACTAATGTCTTGAATAGAGCCAGAAAAGCCATATAAACCCAGTGGACAGGTCAATAGAACAGAACATATGAATGCCTCATAAAATCAATCAACCCACATTAAGATTTTGTTGTTAGGTTAACATGAAAGCCTGCCTCAGACTCATATGCACACTTCCCCCCTCCCTCACTTGTCTATCCCCTACCCACAGTAGAAGGTAACTAACAAACTAGGAAATCTGCACAATTATTTGGAATGCAGCATGTGAGATTGATTCTGATTTGTCTTTTTTCCTGAATCAAAATCCCAAATTACAAAACTAAGAAAGCCAAGCACTGTTAAGTAGAGCTGCAGGCAGAATAAAGGCAAACCGATTTTCTATCATCTGATTGCAGTCGTTTGGGGAATTTCACAGCACTGTTCTTCCTCATGATCATCACAGGTGGATGTGACTGACAGCACTAAAATTCTGTTGGATATTTTCAAGTTCTATCAAAGCTCAGTGAAGGGGAGGGGGGGGGGAACAAGCCACACAGCACCCGAAACCAAAAAATGTCAATATAATTTGGAAATAAACAATACCTTCACTTTCCACTCTGTGAAATCAAGAATGAATTGGATGTTTGTTTTATCTTCCTCTCCCTGCTCTGGCACACGTGATGATGAGAAAAATGTCTCTTTAAAATGTTATATGACCATGGCTTAGTTCTGCATGCCAAACTGAGCTTTGCACATGTTTCTCAAAACAATACACCCACCCATGCACCCCGCCACAAGCTCACGCCACATCGCAACCTACATTTGAAATGGAGGGGAGTTTCAAAAGCGGTTTGTCATGTGGAATGGGAATCTGCTGTTCAAAAAGAAAAACTCAAAAATCCCACACGGACATGCCTAAAGTGACTCAGATTATTCTAACCCACTCTACTTGGCTTCGGCTTTGAGAAACGTTCAGGGATTTCATGTGGTGCACAATGCAGCAGCAGCAAGACTGCTATTTCGTGCATGACATTCAAACCATATTAGCTCAGTGTTATTCCAGCTTCACTGAAAGCCAGTTTCTTTCTGGACCCCATTAAAAGTGCTGATCTCAATTTTGAGGCTCTAAATGGTCTAGGACCTGGGTTCTGCCTCTTACGTGCCATCTGAAGTGCAGGAGATGCAACGTGAGACAGGGCTTTTCGATGATAGCCCCTTACTTTTACAACTAATTCCCTAAAGCTGCCTGTTTGTCCAACTTGCTACATACATTGGCTGCATTTGAATGTTACAATAAACCATGACATTAACAAGCCTCAGCAAGTCTCAGGCTTGTGCGCTCCCCCCGTTTTCCTCCTCCAATGCAGCCATGAGAATGGAAGTGTCCAATTGTGTGGGTTTTTTTTAATTAGCAGAGTTTAGTATTATTTCTGAAGCCAAAACGGTGGTTAATATTAACTGTAGTTTGTTGAAATAAGCCAGCTTTATATCCCATGGTTTGAAGTTGATTTGTTGCAAACAAGCCATAGTTAAGATTAACCCCAGTTTGATGGGTTCAGACAAAACAACAAGCTGTAGATAACCGAAAATGGAATCAAAAGCTTCCAAACTCCTTGTTGTTGAAGGGAGTGAGAGTACATGAGCATGGACTATAGCACCCATCAACCCGCACCAACATAGCCCATGGTTAGTGATGATGGGAATAGTGGTCCAAAACATTTGAAAGGTGCCAGGTTGGGGGAAGGCTGTGATAAAACATTGATTTACTGTGACATCAGTCAAGAATCCAAAACCTGGCTTTTTAAGGAAGTGTTTGCAGTGGTCGACTAATTTTTACTGAGCTATTTGTTTTAATTTTGTTTGTTGTTGTCCGTACCATCATCATTTTTTATTTAATATTGCAAGCTCCCATATTTCAGTAAAATATAGAAAGTAGCTGTTTTTGATCCCAGGTCTAATATTTATGCACATTTTTGATGAACCTCATTTAAATCAGCAAACTCGTTTCTCTCTCTCTCTTTCCCCCCCACTCTCTCTCAGTGAACTTCCCAGTGCTCCTAACCCAAAAATGAACGGCCAAGAATCAATGAATTTGCATTACTTCAATGGAATGGGACTGAAACGAATCCATGATGTACCATGCGCATTGCATTGCCTGCATATCTGTTGATGTATTTCTGTTGTATACTTTTCATTCGCAAATTTAAGCCATGGAGTGAAGCATGACTATAATAACCAGAACTCTATGTCATCTTCAAACCTTCAAAGAGCACAGGGCTGTTATTTGTGTCCAGAAACTAGAACAGAATATAGGCCAGTAAAGAATTTTGTTTTACCTACCGGAATGTAGTAGATGTTCATTTTGGGGGCTTCATTGGCTGTGAACAGCATTCCTAGAGATAACAGAATTGAGAAAAAAAATAGAGTTTTCCCGCCTCCTTTTTAACTTCCAAGAGTTTGAATTGAACAAGGTTCTTAGTAAGAATAAAGCCAATGTTTCATAAATTCCAAAGCCATTACGAAACAAAAACTGAGGAACTCAATCGCTATAGTAACTCTGGCTCAGTTAAAAACAACACCACACCCTGCTATTCTGAAATGCCCAGGTCATTCCTTTCTCTCGCTTGTCCCCCCCTCCCCCGTATACACTTTCCCCCAACCAAATGTGCATGTAGTTTAAGTCAGAGAGCAACCTTTTCAGACCAATCCTCAATGCAATCCAAATAACTGAGATGAGGAATAATTTATCTTCCCTCAAAATAGTGAATGTCTTCCTTCTTCCAGTGAATTCAATAGCAAACTTGCCATTGATTTTAATGAAGCAGGTATCAAAATACTTAAGCTTTCTGTTGTGAGCTTCATTATTAGTAAACCCAGTCATTTTACCTTCAATAGTATGCTAAGAACCAAGGAAACATTGGGCAAATTTTGAATACTCAGTTCTGCATTTTCACATGTCAGTGACCTCCAACATTAATAATGAGAAGAAGCTTAAAGTGGAAAAACGATCAGCCTAAAAGTAACAGATACCACCTAATGTAATCAATGAATAATGTGGGGTTACTCATCTAATAGCTAGAGGGGATCAATGCAACCTTCACAGCTAGATGTGCACAATTAATGCAAGTGAGGCACAATCTTCAGCCTTATTGTCAATTTTTTTTAAAAAAATAATGGGTACATAATAAAGACATTTTCCAATCTTAAAGAGATAGTCATCTGTAGCAGAACAGGACAGCTGCAAGCTCTTTCACAAACAAAGTAAAGGTAAAAAAAAGTTTCTGGAAAATGTAACACTTATCATAACCTTAAACCAAAGAATGCAAGAAACAATGGCCTGGTTCACATGACGCAAGGACCCAGAACACTTTAAAATAATCTGATCAGCGGGAACGTCCAGCTAAAACAAAGCATGAACTTCCGTCCAAGGATTGGTTGGTGTGTGTGGACCAGAAACTCTGACTTGTCTTTCCCCTAGAAAGCCTAAAAAGAACGCATAAACAAGTTCTGGGCACCACAATTCAAGAAGGATGCAGACAAGCTGGAGCGTGTTCAGACGAGGGCAACAAGAACAATTAGGGGTCTGGACACAAAGCCCTATGAGGAGAGACTGAAAGAACTGGGCATGTTTAGCCTGGAGAAGATTGAGGGGAGACATGATAGCACTCTGCAAATATCTGTAAGGTTGTCACACAGAGGAGGGCCAAGATCTCTTCTCGATCAACCCAGAATGCAGGACACGGAATAATGGGCTCAAGTTACAGGAAGCCAGATTCTGGCTGGACATCAGAAAAAACTTCCCTGACTGTTAGAGCAATACAATAATGGAACCAATTACCTAGGGAGGTGGTGGGCTCTCCCACATTAGAGGCATTCAAGAGGCAGTTGGACAACCAACTGTCAGGTATGCTTTAAGGTGGATTCCTGAATTGAGCAGGGGTTGGACTCGATGGCCTTATAGGCCCCGTCCAACTCTACTATTCTATTATTCTATGAAGCCATGGGTTATTACTCTGGCTTGCTGGAGGCAAGACAAACCAAAATTCTTGTTACATAAGTAACACTATCCAAAGCATGGATGGAAGATCAGTGCTTTGTTTAGTTGCTCCTGCTACAAACCAACATCCACATACAAACAAAATTCTGGGTTATTTTGCCATGTGAACTGGACCAATCACAGACTAATATTGGCTTGGTTCCATGAGTGGGAGAAGAAACCATGAGTGGAAGAAGAAAGCGTATTAGTGTTGCTCTGTGAACTCTTATGCAAGCTAGCAGAAGTCTTCTGCCAGTTCAACACCATAAATACACGGGGTGGGGACATTACAGTATGAGAAACATGGTAAATAAGATAAATACAGGCTACGGTAGAATATCATAAAATAGTAGAGTTCGAAGGGGCCTATAAGGCCATCAAGTCCAACCCTGAACTCTTGAAGGCTATAAAAAAGATCCTCTATGAGAACTTGCACAAATTAAAAGTACTGGTAGATTTGAGATGACTTTTTTCACTCAGTGGTCTTCCAGTATGTCACAAACAGCACTTCTATGAGTAGAAGAAACTTTCTACTACTATAAGGGCACCTTTGAATCCAAACCATTTCCCTCTTCCTGCTTGCAAGGAACAAAACTAATTTTGTTCAGCAAGAAGGAGAAAAGGATTTAATTCAGTTTCAAGTAGAGCATCACAGAAGAGGAAAAAGCTTCCTCCTAGAAGTGTGATTTCCTCAGAATGAGAGCAATGGCCAGATGCATCTTATGGAGGAAATCTGAAAAACAATTAAGAGATTCTTAATCCTCTCTCTACTGTTCAAACATGTTAATCCTGGTCACTTTTTTTTTAACTGGGAAAGAAACACACCTATTAAACTACAGAGCAGACTAATCCGATTAATATATATAATCAGACTACTTTGGATAATCTCCCCATTAATAAAACTGAATGTAAAATGACAATATTAAGAAATCAGACATTACAGGTGATTCACTATGAAACTTGGGGATGGAAGAATAAAAGATCCAGTTCTGGCATGACAACATTTTTATGGGAAAGGGAGGGATTCAGAATTTAGGGATGAATTGACATACTAACAAATTCTACTCCGAATAAAACCGGGATACACGACTGATTGCATGCTATTTCTTAAATGTGGCAACTTTCTTCTGAACAAGAACAATCCTTTTTCGGGAGCAAAACGAGTTCTCCTCCTGTAGAGTATTCCACAAATTGGCCCAGGGATGATGTAAAATTGCTATTTTGGTTAAAACAGCTGGGGATTTTAAAGTGGTCAACAGATGCTTCAACCTTTAAGCACCATCACCAGTGTCATTTCCTTCAAGATTCTCAAGAAGCCATTATGATCCAATAACGGACCACAGTCAGCTACCACTAGGCAGGAACGCGGAGTCCAGATTCCACTAACATGGCTCTGATTTGGTGAAGTGTGTTCTACATACCTGAATTAGGATATAGACAAACATCATTCATATCATGTTCAGGCTCCATAGAAGTAAATATTTTCCCCTGAAATAGAAGGATATGCAAGAGCAAGGATTGAACACAGCCCTTTTAAGAAAACACACAGAGCAAGTATAATCAAAACAATCAGCAACATAGCTAGCTAATATACTCTATCCATAGCAGAAGGCAAACTAGGATTCTCCAAATGTGCCCCCACCAATCCACCTGGCAATGGCGCTTGGATATGGCTCTTCCCCATCCCCTTGCTAGTGTTTTAATTTCATGATGTGGGGGGGGGGGGATGAAGATGCATGCAATTAAAAAAAACAAACCCATAACGAGCAGTCTGGCCACAGCATAGCCCTTTCCCAAAGTAAACTCATTTTTGCTCAAGTAAACGCATGTGTACCTGTGGTCCAGCTAGCAGCCTCTCCCAATTGAGGGTCCCCATGTATTGTTTGACTACAATTCCCACCATCCACAGACTGTATGGCCAATTTTCAGAGGTTAAGGGAGTTATAGTCCAACATCATCTGGGAGCCTGTGGCTGGGAACAGCTGAGCTAGAGGAACATGTCCTCTGTTGACATCCCAAATGTTAGTGCTACCACCCCATTAGAGAAATCAATTTTTGATAAATTTCCATATGAGAAAAAACCAACAGTTCTAGAGAGAGAGAAAAAAGCATCTCTCTTTTGCTTTTAGTTGATTTAGACATGTTACTACAGGCATCTCCTCTTCTTCCACACAAAAGGGAAATGCTTCTTCTATAGTAGCAGTTGCAGTGTTTATATGTGCTTGTATTATTATTTTATCTGCTGCTTAATTAATCAGAGGCACCTTGTTAGTTGGGCAAAATGTTTCTTTTCATCAATTAAATGATTCAACCAAAAGTTGTAGGCCTAATCCATTTTATAGCCTGCCTTTTGACCTGTAAAACAGATTCTGAAGGTGACCGACATCAAATAAAAAATGCACCCCAAATCTTTTTTTATGGCAGCAATCAAGAAATCATCTATACAGCACCAATGAAGCAACCGTAAGGAGCCTGAGTCTCTCTCATTTTCACCTAGTTCTATCAAACCAATTTTTGCCTAAAACTTGGATAATTTCCACCTACTAAAATTCGATGCATGTAAAAATGGTCAGTTGACACCTAAATTTTACTTCCTGCATAGCTTCTTATGATGAGAACTAAACTGCAGAACAGAAACTTCCCCACCCAGTTTGAACTTTTGGAAATAAAGTGTGAAGAAGAAGTGGAACAGGAAGGAACTTGGGGCAGAAGAAGCAAAATGAGAAGGAGAAGAGTGGCTACATATGAGTGAATGGCTGGTTTCAGACGACACATTAAGCAACGGGGGGGAACAATTGTCAGTTGTGTTGCTTATTGTGTTGTGTGGAGGGTTACACACCACACACACACACACACACACACACACACCTGACAGTACGCTATTCTGCCCAATTAAGCAACGGAGAGAAACAACGGACTTGCACATTGTTTAGCCCGAAGCCCCGTTGTTTAAACCAACCCCCCCTCTCTCCGTGGACTATTCCATGTGGGAATAGAGTTCTGCCGGCCAGAGCAGCTGAAAACCCCCAGCTGCTCTATGCAGGCAGCAGAACTCACGGTGCATGCTGGGATACAGCTGGGGGACTGAGGGAGGGGGAGGGAGCAGCCGCAGCAACCAAGATGGCCACCGGAACTTTCAACTGCATCTCGTGTGTGAAGCTCCGCCTACCTAACGCACGGTCAGTACACTATTTCCCCCTCCGTTGCCTAATGTGTCGTCTGAAACCAGCCACTACGTGGTGAAGACACTGGTGGGGGGGAACAGGAGCAGAACAGAAGAACAGAACCGGTGAGCTCTTCCTGCATTTCACAAAAGCTGAATTAGAAGCAGTTACCAACCTACTGAACAACTTAATTATTTATTTCTGTAGTTTATTATTTATTTATTTATTTATTTATTTAATTTATATAGCACCATCAATGTAGTTTGATGTAGTTTCTGTAATTTGAAATTAAGGGCATTAAAAAAAAAAAGGCCAAAAATATATTGCTCAACTTGTACATTCACAATGTTCTCAACCCTGTCTGAACTCAGACGATTGCAAAAATATTCAGGAGCAAAGCTCCATGACCAAGACTCCATATTGTTCTAAAACAAAATGTGTACTATGGTCAGAAGCATAAAACCAAATGAGGAACTTGGGCTTCCTCACAAGGCACGATCCAGTCAAAGTTGAAGATTTCGAGATCCTACTGATTTCAGTGTGAGAGTCAAAGATATCCAACTTCTTCCACTCAAAGCAGAGAGACTGAAGTGTTAAGTTTTAGCTGAGTCATACTCAACCTTATGGGCTGTCTAGTCCTTCCCCGGAACCCTGCATAAAGTGGCCCTTTCCTTCCAAGAACTGTCCTATGGTCCTTCCCAATTCAGAAGGTGAACACTGCATGTAGCTTCTCGCTCCCCATTTATTATGCAGATGTCTGCAGCAGGCTCCATTTTTTCATTTTCTATAAGTCAGGTGAGGCCACCCAAATTGCTTCTGGCAATTTGTTGCAGTAGCCAGTTAGGCTGATGCTGTGAGTTCTATGTAGCCTTGTGTCATCATATAAAAGAGCACACAGATAGGCTGAGCTAGAATTTGGTTCCGTCGGATGCATCTCTTAGGCGTAAAATGAGACATTATATACTTTTTATGACCTGCAATATACTGTACTTTAAGAGATCCTATAAAAAAAGTTCCAGTTGCAGCCAATTCAAAATGGAGAAACAGATTTCACAAGTATGCTTTTAGACACACACATATGCAGAAAAGGCTGACTCAGTTCAGAGGTCCTCCAAAACACAAACTCCCTTCTTTCTTCCTCTCTGTCTCCTTCGTGTAGCTTTCCCCTTATTTATTTATTTGATTCCATTTATATACCACCCCATAGCCAAAGCTCTCTGGGCAGTTTACAAAAATTAAAAACACTGAACATTAAAAACACCAATATACAAAATTTAAAACCATAAAGCATAAAAACAAGTTATAATTACAATATCCTTTAAAACAACAATTCTGGATCAAAGCACAACAACAACACAAAACCCTCATCATATGATGTTAAATGCCTGGTAGAAAAGGAAAGTCTTGACCTGGTGCTGAAAAGATAACAATGTTGGCGCCAGGCAAGCCTGTTCGGGGAGAGCATTCCATAATTGGGGGGGCCACCACTGAAAAGGCCCTCTCCCTTGTTGCCACCCTCCATGCTTCCCTCAGAGTAGGCAACCGGAGGAGGACCTTAGATGTAGATCGTGGTGTACGGATAGGTTCGTGTCGGGAGAGGCGTTCCATCAGGTATTGTGGTCCCAAGCCATGTAAGCCTTTATAGGTTAGAACCAGCACCTTGAATCGGGCTCGGAAACGTATAGGCAGCCAATGCAAGCAGCAGCAAATCATGGTTCGTACTTGTTCTCCAAACCAGAAACCGGGTGGTGGGCTTTGGGCACATTATACGATAGAATCAGATAAACTGCTTATCAGATCAGAGCTATGACTTCATATTCTTTATGACCATCCTAAAGAAACCAAACGTTGCTTTAGCTTACTTAGCAATGACTGAGACAGATATTGAGTTGCCTAACTAATAAATGACACAAATATGACACAGTGAAATAGTCAGTGATTTAGGCTGCAATCTACTCAAGAGTAAGCTCCACTGAACTCAATGGGTTTTACATCTGAGTTGGCATATATAGGATTAGACTCTTTAAGGCATCAACATTTCTGAAAAGTTGGGACAGACAAATCAGAGAGAAAGACAGAGAGTGTCAACTAATTAACCTACACAAATAATAATTGAGGTGAAATGTGACCCAATGGCCACATTCGTATGTCACTTTAAGCCATAATGGCTTAATAAGCTACTTACAGCTGCTTATTTTGTAAATAACCCATGACCCCCCCCCCCCCGTCACACAAGCAGGGTAATGAGTCAACCCTTGTCCCTCTGTCCTGCTGCAGACCTCCTGCCCAAGCAGTGGCACTATTTCACTCATTGACAGAACCCTGCATGCTAACTGTGAAAGGAGTGAAATCCCACGCAAAAGAGGGTGAAGCCTATAATACTATGGGGATTTACAGGATCGAGACCAAACCTCATTCCATGCCTCCTCTAGTAAGGAGGCACACGGTGCATCATCAAAATCATGCCCCCCCCCCATTGCTGGCTTTCCCCCCATTGACACTGCAGGTTTGGCCACTTTAACTAGTTCCTTATTATATCAGTAAAGCTCTTGAGAGCTTTGATGCAAATGCAAAAATGTGTATTCCCCCATTGACCCTGCTGGCTAATTCTTTCCTTGTTCCCAGTGCCAGTATAAAATGCTTTAGAGCTTTAAAGCAAACAACAGGAAGTGGAAGGTACTCAGAAGTACATACACTTCCTAAAGTGTACTTGGGCGTGTCAGGTTGAAGCATACCCATGACAGAGCCATAACACAATTCACACAGTATGCTGGTCTAGCGCAAAATGCCTGCAGTCTTCCCCCACCTTCCAATTTGAACATATCAAAATATGCCCCCTCAGGTAATCCCATCTGCTTCTGAACAAGTCTGTCCTACTTTAAGAAGAACTGTAGCCTCACTGCACTTCTGCCAATTCCAGCTAAACATGGTACAGATGTCTCCAGGATAATCGCCATTACAGGACGAATCCTGTCAGCTGATGTAGGTGGGTAGTAGGAGTAGAGACTTATGGCACAGGAGTATCCAGGTCATATACTAGAGCAGGGGTGCTGAACCTCTGGCCTGTGGACCAAATTCGACTGGCCTCAGATTTCCCAAATGGCCTCCCACCCATCCTTTTCCCCTGGTCGTTTGTTATTTTTCCAGTTTTTGTGCAGTTTTCCCCCGTTCTAAAAGGTTGAAATGCCTCCACTAAGGCTTACTTACTGGCAGTGAAAGCTTAAACTAAAATATGCTAGTATTTTGGCAGGACCCTTTGCCTTTGGCACCACCCCTGCCCACCATTCAAATGCACCACCACCACCAAGAGCTTCTCCAAAATTTGGCCCTCGGGCTGAAAGAGGTTCAATGCCCCTGTACTAGACAATGGTTCAAGCAGCCGCCTCTGTGTTTCTATTCCAGTCATATGAAGCAACTGGCTTTGGGTGGTACCAAGGCTGGGGAAGAGAGATGAAGGCAGAACTGGTTTCTGGAAAGAACAGCGAGACTTTTTTAAAGTGTTGGCCCTGGCACGAGCGGAGGACACCATTCGGGCTCTGCTTCAGGGAGCAAAATTCTCTCACCATGCTTAAAGGTGAGGGAAACACTGCAAGGCCCACACACAGACAGCGCCTCCCCTCTTTCAACAGTTGCTGAAGGGACCCACTTGTAATGTTTTGCCAAGCCGGGACGACTTCCTGCCGGCTAGTAGAGGAATTGCTCCGTGCTTTTCATGCAGTGGGTAGACACGGCCTTGCTGGACTTTTCCATGGGAAGTGTGTGGATTTTCCATTCCACTGTAAAAATTTCCACATGTATATCTCATGAGAAATCACTACAAAAGGATTCACGTAGAGGAAAAAGATGTTTGGTCAGAACCAGCCCTAATTTGGGGTGGGGTCATGGGAGAAAAGCTGCTGCTTTGGAAGAAGCAACGTGCTGCATATCCCAATCATCGGCTGCTACATATATTCCCCCTCCCCACCCGTTTTCTGCTTTCCTGCCCTCCATCACGGCAAGAACTCTTTCCTGCATGCAATTGAAGTGCTAAATGCTGGCTGTGGCACACCTGTGACAAGTGGCAAAGAGGTGTTTGGCCTGCCTGGGAAGGCGCAAGAGGACCGTCTGCCTGGCTCTGGCACAGTCATGGGCCTATGCTTTGCCGTGCTAGAGCAGAGGGAAAGCCACATCAAGGCCTGGAGAGGGGAAGGCAGGCAGCCAGCATCCCCACCGAGTGGCTATTGCTTCAAAAAGAGAAGAGATCTAGGCTAAGCCAGTTTCACACTGAATCCAGGATGAACCAGCTTATTAAGCAGATAAAAAGGGCATGAGCAGCTGAATATTGTGACCACAAGCCTGACACACAAAGAGTCGAATGGGATGACTGGTTTCCCTTGGGCTCCTCCCTTCTTCGTTTATTTTTCTGACAGCTTCAACCTCACTCCTGACAACTTCCTCCTGATCCTCCCTGTTTAATTTCGCCACCCCACCTGCCTCTGCAGCCGCCCTCACATAATGAATAGAAAGAAGGGTTTTCCCCCACCTCCACTCTTTGAAAACTAAGAATTGGATGCTCCCTGGCCTGCAGGCAACATCTGGAATGTTAATACTGTTCTTTACCTGAGTGCCTTCCTTCTTTTTCCATTGATTCCCAGCCAGGAATAGTTGGGAACCATCATCAGAAAAGGAGAGGCCAGTGAGAACCCAAACCTTTCAAAGAGGAGGAAGAAACTGGAACTGCCTTGCAGCAGGAAATCTCCCCATTTGCACTCCACAAATCACTTTGAACTTTTGCTGAAGGTGCAATTTACAAACCTACTGGAAAACCACCACCTCCACCCTGTCATGGCCTCTTGGACTGCACAATCCAGGCCATAGCTCAGTGGTAGAGCACATGCAGAAGGGCCCAGGTTCAATCCCTGGCATCTCCAAGTGAGGCTAGGGAAGAATCCTGCCTGACACCCAGAAGAGCTGCTGCCAGTCAATGTAAACAATGCTGTCAGGATGCGAGCCCTCACCAAACAAAGACTTGATCTCCAAGTCAATGGGCGTCAGTCTTTCAGCAGTTCAGATCCTAGTTCTTGACTGCCCAGACCACAATTAGCTGACTTGAAGATCTCTTTGAGAGATGCACTACAATAGGATAGAAAGTTGCTGCAAATCTATCATTCAGCACAAACCCTGAAAGGCCCTCTAAGTCCCGCCCTCAAGGAGGCTCTTCCCCTAAAGACCTCCGGTGATAGGCTAACCCCACAGACCCCCACCCCCTTAGATTGGCATCTGACCTGTACATCTGTCAAGCTCTTCCCCTTCCCTTCAGCAAGTTGCTGAGTTCTCACAGCAGGAGATGTGGTTCCTACGCCTGGCTCTAACTGATTGATGTGCCCATGAGAAGGTTTTTCTCTGCCTCCTGGAGCCCTTTGAGGAATTTCCTCCCCCCCCCCCACCCCACAACCGCCCCAGCCCATCTCATCTTCTGACTCTATGGTCTCTGCAGGGAGTCTGGGCCCAATCCTAACAAATACTGGGCTAAATGGACCAACCGTCAGACTCAATATAAGACAATTTCCTATATTCCAGAGGTAAGTGGACTCCCCAACTATGGGCATAAGCACATCCAACTATCTGCTACCTGTTTAACTGTGCTTTGGAGAACATGCAAAGCTGGGGAATCTGGATAAAAGGGGAACTAGTGTTAAAAGCAGTAGTCAATAACCAACAATAAATCAGGACAAAGCTAGGCATTCCAGGAAGGGTTTGTGAAGATCATTTTCTAAAATATATAGCAGAGGGAAACTGTGGTCCTTGCTGACAGCAAATTTCCACTGCCAACGTATGCAAATGGCCTTGATAACAAAATACATGGATTCTGGAAAACTAGATTGTGCAGGAACCCAGCCACTTGAGAACTAAGAGGAATACCATCACCCTAAACGTCTCGGAAAGAACCAGTATCAAACAGTACTATTATGAATGTGTCAGTAACCACACAATTAGAGAAACTTGAAGTTAAGCCTACCAAAATTACTGCTTTTCACACATGAGCCAGGTATATGAAAGGCTTCACTTTTCCCTTTGTATTTTAGCAGTATCATGTCCATGGCACTTTACAAACTAACTTAAGGAAAAGAAACAAGTCCCTGGCCCCAAAAAGCTTACAATCAAGATGTCAACAGTTGAAGGGGACATCCAAGTGAGAGAAAGGAATTAAGGAGGACAAGGAAGCAAAGGCAAGAAGGCAAATCTGTTTCAGTTGAAGATGAGGAATGAGAGGTATGGTCCTGAGTATTTACGGTAGTTCATTTCCCAAAGTGATCATAGGTGTAGGAAGTGGTCTACTCTAGGTCCAGTCAATAATTAGAAAATGGCAAAACTTTAACTGTTAATAGGATAAATAAAAGAGAGTATATTCCTTCCTTCGGTTGCTGGTGCCCATCTATAATCCTGTGAATGTGGCTCATTTCTGAATCAACTTGGCAGAAAGAAAATGCCATTCTGAGGGGTGGTGGGAAGCCATGTAATCAGATTATTTGCAGGGGGCAAGGGGAGAGAGAAAAGGAAGAGGAGAGTGCACAAGATCATAGAGTTGTGACTTTGAGTCCTACCTCATCACTGCCTTCACCAGACTGGATGGATGACATGAAAAATGACTTGGCCCCAAAAGTGACCATGTTAGGATTGGATTGAAATGGCGTCAGACCGTGGCTTTCTACCTTAAATTCTTGCAGAATTACATATATTCTAATCCCTCAAATGAAAGTCTTGAAGAGATTCTTCATAATTTTATAAAAGCGAACAAAAAGCATTTATGCAGCTTCACTCATGATTTACTAAAGGAGAAAAATAGTTTGGCTCACAAAACAACACTATTAATAATCACACAAATTAGCCTTAGCTGGAGTGTAATGTTCAGAGCAAAACACAGGCCTGGTTTGCATGCATATAACGATAATCCAGAGTAAGGACTAAGCGTGGGTTGCTATTGAATCATGGGTTGTTGTTAGGCCTGAATCCTGCACTATAGTTTACCTCTGGGTTGTTAACCATGAAAAGCCCAGGAAAAAACTCATGGTTTGTTTTTGGGCTGTGAACTCTAGGTTGTTCGTGGTTAACAACCTATAGTTAAACCATACTGCAGGGTTTACATATAACAATAACTGAGAATTCAACAACTGCCCTCAATTAATTGACAACCCATACTCAACCAGTACTCTGGGTTGTTGTTACTATATTAGAAGTTGCTCAATGGAAAGACAGAAGTAGTGAAAGACTTACCGTGTCCTTATTCCACAGTTTTATGATTCGTGAATCAGCAGAAATAATTAAATCTAACGAATTGTGGAACTGGATTGATTTAATAGGGAGGCCATACTGGTGATCCTTCACTATTAATGGGTTACTTGATCGGAGATCATATAACAAGACCTGGTAACAAGAAAAAGTAACTAGATTCACTCAGATTTAATATATCTGCAGAGCTAAAAGATCATTTTAGATTCTTAGTAGACTGAAAATGAATAAATGAATAAATTTTAAATTTGGTCTTTCTGAAGGGTTGTGTGTGAGAGAGGGGTATAGTTGTCTTTTAAGCATTATACACAAACTTTTAAGCAACATGATCTATAAAAGAACTAAGATCTATTGGTAAGGAGACTAGATAAGTAATGCTAAGTATTAGCTTAACCTTCATTTGGACATTTTCTTTTAACACAAGCGATCACAAAAGCTGTTGAATTTCATGTATTTTATTTGATTGTTCATTTAAAATCATCTTTAGGTTGCCTTTAAGGGTAAAACCCTTTCAAGGAATCATACAACATAAAAACAGTGGCCCAAGGACTTATGGAAAGGCCAACAAAAAGAGATGGGTCTTCAGTGCTCCTGAAGTCCTGCAAAGAAGAGGCCAGACAAAACCCTGAGCTTTCTCCCTTGTACTCATATGCTTGATAACCCTGCACCCACCCCCCATGTAGGTGTCCTGTTGTTGCAGGAACAAAGGTTTTGTTTTGGTCAGGTTGTAATCTGCTGTACTGGATCATTTGGCCAGGAGTCTAGCAGACCAACCTCGTACTAATGTACTATCACTATATCCAGTCATTGTCTTTTATTCATCTTTAAAAAAATCTGAGGAAATAAAGCAATAATTCTCTGCATGCCTAATATGCTTCAAGACTGTGTTCCAATCAGTCTTCTTTATGGGGAACTACTGCAACAAGAGGGCACAAGAAGCAATAACCCCCAACTAAACCGGATATGCAACGAATCAACTACCCACACAAAGAGCAACAGAGCATGAAAGAAGGAACAGGGTGCTCATTTTGCTTTGAAACGGTGATGACTTTGAAAAGTGGAGGCAGATTAGAACTGCGAAGCTTCAGCATAACCCCCACCACACAGTGGGGCTGTTCACACGTAACAACAATCCATCGTTTCAGCAACCAACGGGTTGTCATGCACGAGCGGGAGCTTTTACTGCACAAACTATGACCGGCTCCTTCATAGGTTGTGGAGTGTGACGTGAGAACCCGGACCTGTGGATTGTTTAGGGGCTAAACAACCCAGGAGTTAAACCATGGTTAGTTGTTGGGTTAGTTGCCTGGCTCGTTTAGCCCCTAAACAGCCCAACAGTCTGGGTTCAGATGTCATGCTCTACAATCTACAAAGGAATTGTTTGTGGGTTGTGTAGTAAAGCAGAAGGCGCACTGCCTCTCGTGCATGACAACCCATGGGCTGTCAAACAAATGGATTGTCATTACATGCAAGACAGATCAGCGTCAACTAGCCTGGTAACATGCACAATTGGTTCAAAATGAATTCACACTCCATAGAATTCATGGTCCACAATTTATACATGGGTGCGCCACACAGTTTGGCTCACTCCACATTTAACAACAAAATGGTTTACATAATGCAACCCTTGTCGCTATTCAGTGCAGAAATCTTACACGAAGTACGTAGCAAATAAGTTGACAGCATAGTTACCTGCCCCGTGGATGTTCCAACAGCCATGTGCAAAGATCCATCAAACCTCAGGGCTGAAATAGATGGCAGCCCATCTATCCTGAAAGAATTTAAATACATTTCGCTCCAGTTAGATGTCACTGAACTTCAGTTTAAAGCTCATTATCATCAGCTACAATCTGCAACTGAACAGTGGCAATTTAAAGCAATCTGTTAAAAAAATACTGCACTGATAAAAGTTTTTAAAAAGTAAAGCAAAGTGAAAAGTAAACAGATATCCTACATACTCCTTATCAGCCGTCACACTGCTTAGAGCACAGTCCAACACCCCAACTCGATTTCTTGTTCTAGGGTCCCAGCATTCCACCTTCCCCTGAGGAAAACAAAGAAAACATCACTGAGGACCCTCAAATCATTCAGCATGTTTGATCTGCTTAATGACCCACTTTTCCCTCTTCATCTGCTTTATCTAGCTTTCAATGGGATGTTCCAAATCACGCCAGATCTAGTCCGATGCTATCAATTTTCTGCTGAATTTAAAAGAGATGTGATCTGAATACTTGCACTGAGCAATTCCTAATAACAGCCAGGAGGAATTCAACAACTGTGGCTACAAACAGGGCCCTGTTCACTGCAGCATGCGAAACAACTGAATTACATGCCAAAGTCGACAGGGCTTGCTGCCAAGTTCTATTGCAGCCCAATTCAGTTTCAGAGATGGTCTTTGGGGGTGGGTCTCATTTCAGTGTGGGTGAGGTTGAAGGCAAAAGGGGCGGGGAAAATACACACCAAATAACACCATTATTTTTAGCTTAGAGCTCTTATTGCAGGAAGGCTTCAACAGCCCTAATCTAAACCGAGAATAGGAAACAGGCAGCAAGGGACAAAACATGGCCCCCACCATAGCCCCCGATCCTTTCTGCATCTTTGCCACTTCCTCCTGCAGAAGCAAAGTGATGGAGAAATGGTCCTTTCACGCCCTCCTCTTCAGTGTGAATAAGTATATTAAGATGGAATACATTGACCCGAGAGAGGACTGAGTTAAAGGGACCCGACCTGGAACGAAGCAGTGGACAGGGTCATTGGCCAGTATCCCACACTGCTGCTCTGCTTACATCACCGATGTAGTGCTAGTTGAAGCAACCACTAGTACAACATCAATAGTGTATGCTGGAGCAATGGGTTTTCTGGGGAAACCCATATTTCCAGCAATGCACTACGGATTGCTTACGCTAATGCTACATCAGTGCCATAGCATAAGCGGAGGGGCAGCACTGGATACTGCCCCGCCTTGCTGGCCCTGCAACTACTGCTCAATTTAAAAGATGCCCCCTGTTAAATGTTAACAACAAGGGACTTAGGTTGGCAGCAAACAACAGTCCTGCCTTCTGGTATCCTCTAATTATGCCAGGCACTGTGGGCGGGACTTCCTTCCCCCACAGCAGGCCTAGCAATGGTACATGACACAACTGTAGCAGAATTTAGCAAGAGATGATCTATTTTTCTCTCTTTCTTTGTCATCCGAACATGTACCCTGCATCCCTAGTTGCTACTCACAGTGCTTTAACGGCACTTCACTGTTTGCAAATGCCAATGCACTTTTTTTTACCTCTGAGAGAGCTATTTGGGTTTCTTTTTCTATTGACATACTCAACATCATTACGTCTACCTCAGTATACAAAATGTAGTTGCATCCTTGATCCCACAAAATAATTCTACCTGCTTGAAAATATTTTGCCAGGATAGTTTTTCCTGAACACACATTGCAACCCTACAATGTCCACTCAGAAGTTATCCCACTGAGTTCAATGTAAATGTAATGAAAACATTTCCCACTGTTATTTGATATGCTTTTTACACTGTGAATACCACCCCCCAGCAAACGTATTATTCATACCCACACACATCATGGGACCTGCAACAAAATGTTGCAGTGTGGAGAGTTCCTTACCAGGATTCCAGCCACACCCTTTCCCAGGATACTCCTTTCACTCCACTCTCCCTTCCCTGTTTCCACTCCTTTCCACTCCCTACAGCCATTCTGTACCGACTGAGCATGCTCAGTCCTTGTTGAGATGTTTTTGGGGTCTCCCCCTTAAGTGTTTTTTGCCTAATTTTTTTAGTATTTCTGTAAACCTTGGGGCTCCCCCAAGCCTGTGGAGACCCCCCTTTGTGTGTGGATGGTGCTGTTTGGACTCCAATATAGATCTGCACTTGGAGAATGAGTTTGCTATTAGCATAAAGGAGATCATTTTTATATGTGTTTATGTATGTTTTTAAGGAGAAAACAGTCAAGGCCATGTTTCTTAGGAAGGTAAAAGATTTACCTCAATTGTCCCAGCAGCAAATAAGCCATGTGCAGAGTTTATGTCACATACATGATTCTCCCTAGAAAAGGAAAACAAACTTAATGACTGACAAGGGAATAAAATATTAAAATAAGCTGGCTTGTGAAATTGGCAGAAAGAGTTAATTTAATACGTAATGTTTGATATGTAATGTTTCTTGGCTATTTTTGCATTTGGTCACTATAATTTGGATCTGAAGTAACGTATGCAGCAAAACTAAGCAAATATCTTACCGAATTCTTTACCGCTGAAGGGATAACTGGCCCCCTGGTTTATTAGTTACACCTATTACAAACTGCATGCTCATTTCCTTGTACAATACCTCAAATATCAATATGGTCCTTTCCTGATAGAGCAAAAATGGCCTGTTTGCACATTACGCTAAGCCAACGAAAACCTCTGGCTTAATAAACCAGGATAAGCATGAGTGGTGCACACCCATCTTTGGATTCAGCACTATAGCTTCCAATTCATATGAAACGGGAAGCTATGTTTAAGGGCCAAATCCTGACTTGCTTTGCCACTCACACAAAGGGAGGAGCAAAGTGGCAGGGAAGGGGCTGCATGTGGGCGCATGCCTCTCTTCCATATCCTGGTTTACCAATTCGGGATTTTTGGCTTAGCATGACGTGTGAATGCTGCCAATGAGCAAACACATTAGAACTTTTGTTGGGTTATATTTTAAAATATGAACCAGATCAACCACCTCCCATTTATAAGTGCAGATTTCAATGCATTTGTGTAGCTCATAATCTGGATCTTACACTAAGAAGAAGGGGAAAAAACCAGTCACTTGGCTCCACCTGCTGGAAGATGTATGTAATCAACTGCAGATACTTACGAAGCATCTGTCTGTAGGGAATTCAGAAACCTTCCTTGCTCCAAATTGAGCCTGTATATTTCAGAGCTACAAAAACAGCAATGACAATAAAATCAATACTTGCTAATCCCCCTTTTGATCACTGATCCATTCAAGTAAATATAAAAACCATATGATGTCTGCATGAAGAATAATTGTGCATTGTTCCCCCACAATCAGGAAAATGTTGGATGTGTTTTCTAGAGCCCGCCCTCCATTCACATAAAGAGCCATTGCAAATTCTGTCGGCTGGACTAGAGCGGGAGCCATCACTTTGGTCACTCTTGCCAGGGGACTCTATAGTCGCTGAAAATAACCAACTGTGTGCGATGAAATAGTCAACGGTGCATGACAGACAACATGATAACCAACGGTTCTTCAAACAATCGATTCTGCATAGCATTGGTTATTTTGGCCGAATAACCAACCGTGGTGTGAAAAAGTCCCGACAGTTGACACAATAACCAACTGTTGACTATTTAATCCACTGTTGACTAGTTAACTCACTGTTGGTTATGGGGTCATCCGAACCTAGCTGGTGGGGTTCCAAATGAAATGATTGCGTATTCTAAAACAAGCATGAGCAGACTTGAAGCTTGCAGGATCTATTTTGGATTTTTTTAACTAGAACCCAGAAGCCCACCAACTGGAGCTAGGTGCAAAACAGTTACTCAAATAGATGGATATTAGGGATGTGCACTGACCCCCCGGATCGGATCGGATAGCGGATCGGAATCGGACCTGGGGGGTCGGATCGGATCGGATCGGAGGCTGGTCGGATCGGATCGGACCAGATGTCCGATCCGGATCGGACGCCATTTTGAATGCTTTTTCCCATAGCCAAGTATTGTTTTACAAAAACGCCTATAACTTTTTCATTTTTAAAGATAGAAGGATGAAACTTGGGCACATTGTAGACTGGTTAGGGGTAGTTATCTGTGAGAAATTTCAGAAAGATTGGTGCATGCATTTTGTGGCAATTAATTTTTTAATAAATACCCAGGAATGCCTATAACTTTGTCATTTTTAAAGTTACACACATGAAACTTTGCCACATTGTAGGGGGTACCTTGGGACCTATGTGTGTGAAATTTCAGAAACGTAGGTGCTTGTCTTGTGTGGCAATTAATTTTTAGAAAAATGGGTAGTAGTGGGGTAAATACAGTTACGCCTCCCATTTTTTTATTTTTGAAGATACAAACAGGAAACTTGGGCACATTACAGGTACCACTTGCCTTGATATGTGTGTGAAATTTCAGAAACATTGGAGCTTTCCTTGTGTGGCAATTAATTTTTGAAACAATGAGGAAAGAAACACCTATAACTTTGTCATTTTTAAAGTTACACACATGAAACTTTGCCACATTGTAGGTGGTACCTTGGGACCCATGTGTGTGAAATTTCGGAAACGTAGGTGCTTGCCTTGTGTGGCAATTAATTTTTTAATAAATACCCAGGAATGCCTATAACTTTGTCATTTTTAAAGTTACACACATGAAACTTTGCCACATTGTAGGCGGTACCTTGGGACCTATGTGTGTGAAATTTCGGAAACGTAGGTGCTTGCCTTGTGTGGCAATTAATTTTAGAAAAATGGGTAGTGGTGGGGTAAATACAGTTACGCCTCCCACTTTTTTATTTTTGAAGATACAAACAGGAAACATGGGCACATTACAGGTACCACTTGGCTTGATATGTGTGTAAAATTTCAGACAGCTGGGTCCAGGCATGTGGTGGCAAGGTATTTTTGAAACAATGAGGAAAGAAACGCCTATAACTTTTTTATTTTAAAAGTTAGAAGTCTGAACATTGCTCACTTTGTAGATGGGTTAGGGGTAGATATGTGTCAGAAATTTCAGAATTATAGGTCCAGGCATTTGATGGCTATGGAATTTTTAAATTACATGTTTCAAAAAAATTTCTACAGAGGCCAGGTCTTCCCCTCCCGCTTCCCGCGAAGAAAAGGAAACACTCTCTCGTCTCGATCCCTTTGATCCTTGCTAGTAGTATCCATTACAGGGCTCGTGTTTCCTTTCCTACTTTCACTTTTCAAGCAGAACGGCTGAGCCTAGCTGAGTTTTGCAGCCATGCGTGCAAGGAAGGATCACTCTGGTCTCGATCCCTTTGATCCTTGGTAGTATCCATTACAGGGCTCGTGTCTGCTTTCACTTTGTACTCAAGCAGACACGAGCCCTGTAATGGATACTACCAAGGATCAAAGGGATCGAGACCAGAGTGATCCTTCCTTGCACGCATGGCTGCAAAACTCAGCTAGGCTCAGCCGTTCTGCTTGAAAAGTGAAAGTAGGAAAGGAAACACGAGCCCTGTAATGGATACTACTAGCAAGGATCAAAGGGATCGAGACGAGAGAGTGTTTCCTTTTCTTCGCGGGAAGCGGGAGGGGAAGACCTGGCCTCTGTAGAAATTTTTTTGAAACATGTAATTTAAAAATTCCATAGCCATCAAATGCCTGGACCTATAATTCTGAAATTTCTGACACATATCTACCCCTAACCCATCTACAAAGTGAGCAATGTTCAGACTTCTAACTTTTAAAATAAAAAAGTTATAGGCGTTTCTTTCCTCATTGTTTCAAAAATACCTTGCCACCACATGCCTGGACCCAGCTGTCTGAAATTTTACACACATATCAAGCCAAGTGGTACCTGTAATGTGCCCATGTTTCCTGTTTGTATCTTCAAAAATAAAAAAGTGGGAGGCGTAACTGTATTTACCCCACCACTACCCATTTTTCTAAAATTAATTGCCACACAAGGCAAGCACCTACGTTTCCGAAATTTCACACACATAGGTCCCAAGGTACCGCCTACAATGTGGCAAAGTTTCATGTGTGTAACTTTAAAAATGACAAAGTTATAGGCATTCCTGGGTATTTATTAAAAAATTAATTGCCACACAAGGCAAGCACCTACGTTTCCGAAATTTCACACACATGGGTCCCAAGGTACCACCTACAATGTGGCAAAGTTTCATGTGTGTAACTTTAAAAATGACAAAGTTATAGGTGTTTCTTTCCTCATTGTTTCAAAAATTAATTGCCACACAAGGAAAGCTCCAATGTTTCTGAAATTTCACACACATATCAAGGCAAGTGGTACCTGTAATGTGCCCAAGTTTCCTGTTTGTATCTTCAAAAATAAAAAAATGGGAGGCGTAACTGTATTTACCCCACTACTACCCATTTTTCTAAAAATTAATTGCCACACAAGACAAGCACCTACGTTTCTGAAATTTCACACACATAGGTCCCAAGGTACCCCCTACAATGTGGCAAAGTTTCATGTGTGTAACTTTAAAAATGACAAAGTTATAGGCATTCCTGGGTATTTATTAAAAAATTAATTGCCACAAAATGCATGCACCAATCTTTCTGAAATTTCTCACAGATAACTACCCCTAACCAGTCTACAATGTGCCCAAGTTTCATCCTTCTATCTTTAAAAATGAAAAAGTTATAGGCGTTTTTGTAAAACAATACTTGGCTATGGGAAAAAGCATTCAAAATGGCGTCCGATCCGGATCGGACCTCATCGGATCGGATCGGATCGGAGGTTGTCCGGATCGGATCGGATCGGATTTTCCCGATTTTGGGTCGGATCGGATTCGGATCGTGGATCGGATCCGATCCGATGCACACCCCTAATGGATATATGCTAGGAATTAAGGAACCATGTGTCTCTGTGCACATGCTCCGCCCAGGAATTTGTGATTAGTACCAGAACCAAACTCACAAGTGCTTTCAAACACAAATCCACTCTTGATTTTCCTCCAAGCATTCTTTTTCAGCTAACGTGGATGGGAGGGGGAACCTTTTAGTTGTTGCTATTGCTAGACAATTATGAGTCTGGCGTTCTGTCTGTCCCTGCTCTAAACACTCCGTGGAAAGGGTTGCTTGAAAGTGTAAGGCAGGCTTCCCCAACATGGTGTCCTCCAGATGTTGGAGACTACAACTCCCATAATCCCTGATCCTTGGCCTTGTTGGTTGGGGCAGCTGGATTTTGTAGTCCAAAATAACTGGAGGGCACCATGTTGGGGGAGGCTAGCATATGCTTGAAAACCACTCAGCTAGAGGAAGTTCATGTTCTGTCTCCAACAAACAACAAAAATTCTTATTCCGCTGTTAAGATTATATGGAAATGTTTGCTGAGTTTACAATGAATTTGATCTTCTCCTTCCCTTATTTTTTTCAGTAATTCCACAGCTGAGATTTTATTTGCTTTAAAAAAAATGTTGTTACTGAAACGAACTCAGATCCTCAAGAAATCACAATAAAATTGAAATGCCCCACACCTATTTCAGAAACCACAGACCTTTTAAAAAAAAATCCCAAAAATCCTGCTTAAACAATTTAGATTTTCCTACAACATATTTTACAATTAAATAACGACTCAGTGCCCCAAATACCTTGCTCCTACGAAGTACAGGTCACATGATGGATAATGGTATGAGAAATCTCTACCAAACTTTGGTATCCTTGTCCTGTAGTAACGGCCATGTTGGGAATGAAATTCAACATATCTATCACACAGCAAGAAAACTACCTGGAAAATAAAAAGCACAGAATTGAGAGTATGACGCAATAGTTCTCCGCTTTGCTTAACCCCTAGAAAGGGGAATCATTATTTTTAGAGGCACAATTACAACTTTCTTTAACTCAAAGTAAAGGCAGATTTATCATCCAGGAAAAATGATTTAAGGTGCAATCCTATTCAGGTTTAGACAGAAAAAAGTCCTACAATTCCCAGGATGCCTCAGCCAGCATGGAACAGACTTCACATAGTTACTAAATCATATTTCCTGGATGATTGATCTCTCATTACTTTCATTAAACAGTCATCTGACCCCACACTCAAAACTGGCTCTGCACACCTGGTCTAGAGAAAACTGAACACAGCTTTTAAATGGGAGGAGAGCAATATGGAATATACATATTTGATACAGCTTTAATATATGATGTTTAAAAAAGTCCAAAATTGATCCAGCACAGCTTTCTCCAGCTTAGTGCCCTCCAGAAAAATTAGATTACAATTCCCCCCCATCACCCCCAGCCAGCATGGATGGGAGTCCCACACATCTAGAGAGCACCAAGCTGAAAAAGGCAGATCTAGCAGTTGATACAAGCCACCTAATATTTGCTTCCACAAAGGCAACCCTAGCATGCAAGCTACACTGACCCTTGCATACTGCTAATGTTATTAATTGATTATCTATTATTAATACTTATATTAAGCAGTATATAATATAATAAAATTCCAAAGCAGTTTATATGCTGGGGTCATGTTTTTAATCGATTTGTGTTTTTGCTATATTTTAATTCAGACTTTGTTTTTAATCCGGATTTTATTGCTAGCTGCCTTCCTGCCAAGTTTTTGGCAGAAAGGCAGGATAGAAATAAAATATAAAAATAATAATTAGCACAGTGGTTAAGGGCATGAGCTATGGAAGGTTCAAATCCCAGCTCACTAGGAACTCACTGAGCAGCCTTAGGCAAATGAACCTCTCTCCGTTTCAGCTCCCCCTACCTGCGCTACCTAGGTTAACAGTTTATTAAGCAAGACATGCAATAGAATATAGACAGAGAGGTAAATATCAATTTTCTTTCCAGTTTCTGTTTATTAAAATGGGAGGAAGGCAGTTACACAGTAAAGCACTAAGATGCTTTTAACAATGCTGAAATGTGACATTTGCTACTATTTCAGTATGTAATTTACAAATGAAACATAGACGTACCTTTGAGTAATCATCCGATAAAATATCAAACGTAACCACTGAGGAGACGAAAAAGAATGCATGTCACTAAAACACTCGCTTTTGCTAATGGTATTGCCATTAACACTTCTCTACGTTTGCTCTGCGGTGAGAGCAGCCATCTTAGTGTTGCTTTGGATCCCTGCTGCTGCCACATCTGGGTCTGAGTGCCCACTCAAGAGACCAGGGGTCAATCCTTGAGCGCCTCCTCTCGCCGCAGGAAGAAGGCAACAGAAGGTGTCCCACCCTCACTCCCTTTAGGCGCATGCGATGTGTTGGCAAGTTATGTCAAGCTATCCTCATGGCTCTTTAATTTCCTTCTGCTTTGGAGAGCCAGTAGCATATAAGCCAAGAGGGGAGCAGAGATGAGCACACAGCCAAACATGGTGGCGGCGGCTGCTGGCTCCCATTTCGAACAACACGGAGCCTGCAGTATAGCTCACTTGGCCAGCTAGACTTACTGCTTAGCCTGCTTAGCTTACTGATCAAGTGCTTGCCCATGGACAAGTGCTACTTGTCCCAGGTAAGCAACTAATACAACATCCTGCCAAATATTGATCTTTATCAAGGTTTTACAAGAAGATCATCCAATACACTCTCAAATATATGCCTACTCTCACTGTGTAAACACGCTATTATATAAAGTTTTAAAATTCATGTGTACACTATCCTCTTGCATACGTAACGGCCATGACCCAAAGAACTCCACTGGAAGATCCATGCATAAGGGAGTGGACTATCAAGGCCCTCCCTCCTCTCATCATAAACTGCTTTTTAAAATCAGGGAAGTTTCAAAAGCAGCACATATTGGAATGTTAGGCGTGTGTGTTTTAAATCCTACCTTTCAAAGAAGGGAAAACAGCCTAGCAGAAAAACTGATCTATGTAGGAAGTACAGCAGTGTCACAGAGAGCAACGCAGGCTCAGGCACTTAGGTTGCAATCCTATACATACTTACCTGGGAGTAAACCTCATGGAACAAAATAGGACTTATTTCTGAGTTAAAATGCATAGCTTTGCATTGTTACGACTTTTTTCTTCTGCTTCATTAATACGTAATACATACTGTCTGCGTTTGGACAATATGATAGTCAATGGTGGGATAGTAATCAACTCGACAGTTGTTTATCTAGGGGTTACTCCCCACACAACATCAACCGTGGTGTGGATTAAGATCAGTGTTGAATTGACTATTAGTCCATGCAGGGTTGACACACTCATCCCCCGCACTCGTTCCCCGCCTCAATCCTCCTGCTAGTATCCCATCTGTCATTGCTGCCGAAAATGTATCCTACTGGCTGGACTGGAGCAGCAGCCACTGCTTTGACTGATCTTGCCTTGTGACTCTTTGGGTGAGGAAATAACCAACGGTGGCTGAGGAAATAACCAATGATCCCCTCCACCCAATACAATAACCAACGGTGGTTCAAACAGCCAACTCTGCACAGTGTTGGTTATTTTGGCCAAATAACCACCCAGTGGTTAAAAAACTCCCATCACACAACACAATAACCCAGAGTGGGTTAAATAACTAACTGTCAACTATTTAAACTACCATTGGTTATCGTTTTGTCTGAACCCAGTCATTAGTTGTCATCATAGTTAGTTCTACTAACCTTCAGCGTCTAAGCATCTTTCAAATTTCATCGATAACTGATAGGTATCAAAACATCGAATCCTTGGTTTATATGTCCCTGGTTTTTTAGAAAAAAGTATAAATTTGCTTTAATACTCTTCTATTCATTTAGTTTATGCATCATCCATTTTTAAAAGCATAGTTTATATACAAATAACAAACATTTTAGATTAAACTTCTCTTCTAGCTATGTCAGTGAACTTGCTTTATTTTCACCTAACTTGCATTATTTTGACCTCATATAAATGGACAAAACAGCACATGAATTACAATGAAATACTATGCCCTGCCAAGTTCTACTTGCCTTATTTGAATTTCTTACCTTATTTGAATTTAGTGCAATGAATGGTTAAAAATCTCATTGTGAAAACAATGATTCAAGTATACTTAACTGTAAATTGGAGGAAAACAAAATGAGGACAACAGTTCCAAATACAACTAACCAATTAAGTGCAAAAGGGCACAAGACACTATAATAAAACCACTGAACTCTAACGTGCATACAAAAAAAGTCTTACGTCCATTTTATTACAGAATGTATACATATGTATCGTACATAGAATAAAATTCAAATATACAAAGCCTGAAGGCTAATGAACAATTAACCCCATCAAAAAATTCAACAACTGCAATGTTATGTTGGAACGAAAGGCACTAAGTTCTAATTTCTGAAATGTGTGTGTGTGTGTGGATAGATAGATAGATAGATAGATAGAAATAACGTATTGACATTTTATCCCAAATAATCAAGGCAAGAGATGAACACTTCAATCCAAGTCTCCACATGTCTAGCCCTAGCTGAATGGAAAACTGCATACAGAAATGGGTGCTACATGCATGATTCCTTAGCTCAGGCTTCCCCAAACTTGTGACTCCAGATGTATTGAGGGGAGTTGGATTTAGTGCCTCCCATTCCAACTCCTTCCCAAACAGCTGGTCAGTGTGACTGCAGTTTAGCTGAAAGGGCCAAACACATGCATACAACAGAATCAGCCAAGGAAGAGTATGTTCTCTTTACCTTTGACCACAGAAAAGAAATTTAAATATATTTTATTTATTTATTTGATTTATATCCCAACTTTCCATCAAGGAAACGGGGCACAAGGTAGCTAACAATAAGAAACAAAACAAAAATAAAACAAAATATAAATTTTGTTAAAACAATCATAAAATAAATACATTCAAAGAGGCAATTTTTAAAAAAAACAATGATGAAAGAATAAAAACAGCCCCCAACTCAACAGACCAGCTTGTATGCCAAATTCCTGCTTGAATGCCAAATTCCTGCTTGAATAAAAATAGCTTTGCCTGCTGGCAGAAGAACAGCAGAGAGGGAGCCCAACTTGCTTCCCTTAGCAGGGAATTCTAGAGCCCTCTCTTGCACTGCGATCAAATGACACTCTGAAGGCAGCGATATGGAGAGAAGGGCCTCCCCAACAGATCTTAAAACTTGTACAAGCTCATATTAGAGAAGGTGATTTTTCAGGTAGGCTGGTCCCAAGCCATAAAGGGCTTTATAGGTCATGTATCACATCTAAGGAAAGATTAAAATTGGACTAAACCACATGATTGACAGGGGAGGGGGGGACATTGTTGTAGAAAAGCAAGCTCTTATACATTGGAATGTAATTCAGTTAAGACTTCAGACACTACAGGCCTGTTCAGAAAACACGGTAGGTCATTGTCAGGCAGCTAACCCCTTTGAAGCAAATGGTTAGTTAGTGCGTTTAAACTGTGGTTATGTAGTCACCATGGTTAGGAACGGTTCACATGCTAAGCCTTAACGTCTAGCTAAAAATGCTTAACCACCGTGGTTTAGCTGTTGTCTGAACAGGGTCTATATTTACAGCTCCCCAAAAAAGGCTTCAAAATTTTGCTTCAATGCCATATAAGCAAACTGAAAGATGCACAACTATAGAATGTTAGATTAAGCAAAGCTTGTAGTTGCACAATCCTTAAATACAAATATGCTTTCTGCCAACCTATCCTTTGCCAACTTATCAGAGTTTACTATCTAGTAGAAGTTGCACACACCTGATGCAATCTTCAAAGCCCAGTCTCTTATACTCTAGTACAACAGTTACTAGCACTTTACAATTCAGAGCAGACACATTTACAAGCCAATAATTAAAGCAGGCAGAAGTCTGAAAGGAATCTGGCCATTGGCCTACTCACCAGCTGCCATCACATACTGCCCATCTCGTGACACCTTGATCTTGGTGCTAACAGCAGGCATGTCAAAATCTTGGATAAGTTCAATTCTCCTATGAATAGCTTTAAAAAAAATAAGGACAATTGTACAAATGATTGCCTAGCCAACACATCACAATGATAAGAGCTTTAAATGGCAAAAGTACTGATAAAAGTACAATTTTTAAAAATGCTTTTAAGAGCAACCTTTCCAATTTTAGGATGAGATCCACTCCCTCGCCCACAAACAATGCATGTGGAAAGTGCTTCTGCTTAAACATGGAGTGGGGGAGAGCAACATTTCCTTTGATGACAGCCCTGCATGCCTTAGAGGCTTTCTCTCAGGAGCATTTTGCATCACTCGAAAAGGACTTTTCAGGGGTAGATATTTAAAGGTGGGAGCTTCAAAGGCCCTGAACAAAAGCAGAGCAGCTGCTTACAGCAATGTGGATCCTGGCCTCAGGGATGGATGGGCCAAAACTGACACAGCAAAATTGACCAAATTACCGTTTGGCAGCAACTGCAACAGTAATAGCAAACTTACACGCAGAATATAAACCAAAGCATGCAGAACGCTGTATTTTTTGTGCCATTTGTAAGCTTCTTGTTGAATAATGCTTTTATGTTACTAACTTAATAATGAAGGGCACAGCCCAAAGGTTAAACACTTTTAAAGTGCTATTGATTTCAAGGAGACAGGATGAGGACAGTGCTTTATGCTAACATAGAAAGCAGCGGGACTTAACTTCAGCTGTTATGCACACAAAGTGCCCGTCAAAAATCCAGCTGAAAAACTATTTTCAAAATTGCATTGTTATACACATCAACAGCTGAGCTTTACTAACAGCATCTTACATTGGTTGAATTTAAGGAAAAAGAATGAACTTGCTAATTTTAGCACATCCAAAGAATTGTACATTTGATATATAAACATTTCCTAGGTATAGGCTCAATTCGGACGACACGATAGTCAATACAACTGATGATTGTTTCCCCCACCCCAGTTGTTTATTGTGTTGTCTGAATTGAGCCACAGAGTCAAATGCAACTTTAAAACTGTCCCCTGACTGGTACTGAATTCAGTTACTATGGACCACTAGCTTGTCTCCTTTGTGTTCCCACTTTCAACTTTTCTCTCAGGTCTCTGTCTCGTCTGCTCATTAGCTGGCAAGAGCTTGCTATCCAGGACAGGGTGTATCACCACCCTCTATTAATATAGCAAAAGAACATCCTGGCCTTCTTTGCCTTTGGCTAAGGACCTCCTGGACTTGCAAAAATCCCAGCTTCCTGTATCCTAATGGAATCAAAACAACACCTTGCCATGTATTAATTGGCTATTGAGAGCCCTGAATTCTTGTGTGACTTTCAGCTGGCACAGAACCTCACCCATCAAGAGCCCTCCCCTTTTGTTCACCTTGGTTGTTGTTGCATTTTTTATTTTAGGATCATAACTGGGCTTGGATCCTGAACTCTTAGATCGTCTTCATTTTTCATCCCTGAAGACCCTGACAGAGGCACAGGATACAGCTCTTTTTCCAGAAGTTTGCCCACTCTGACAGCAGACAGCTATTTTGCCCAACTCACTCCTGGAAGCCATGATTAGCTTGTGCCTGTTTGTGCCACATGCCCCACAATCTGGCCAGGTAAAGCCTTGCTTTGGTCCCCCGAATCCTGGCTTTCATTACCACTTTGGATTAATCTCGATATTGTGAACGCCGCTCCCCTTCCCTCCAATATACTCTAACAGTTCATAAAAGGAAGGACACGTAGAACCTCTCTCTCTTTCTGATTTTCTTCCTCCCTTGTCAACTTCACAGCTTTCAATGCTCCCAGTCCCAGAAAGTTTAGGCATTATTGAGCAGCTGCTTTTGGCTCGCTACCATCTCATCTCTTTCTCTTCCCACTCTCTTCAATAATTTTGTTTATAATTTTCCTTTTATTCTACTTTATCAATAAAACTCCCCTTCTCTAGAAAAGCTCTGCCTTCGTCTCTGTTATTTGTTCTAAGGTACCTTACTAGGGTGCTCCGCCATCTAGACCAAAGTTCCTAACATTACTCATGCTGTGCTCCCGAGTATTCGATAAAATCTGCATCAAGGACAGTGTTACTGGCCTAAATATAGCCTATCCTCCAGCAGAACAAAGCTAGAGCTGCAGATGGAAGGGGTCACCCTAACACTAGAGCTAAAAGTGGACAGTGTCCACAAAGCTTACGCCAGAATAAAGGTGCCAGAGTATTTAAGGTGCCATAAGACTCTTTGCTAAAAATTACTCCCACTCATTCATTTTCCAAGACAGCTTATTCCCTAAACACAGAGAAGCAGGTTTCAGTTTGTGTATAGAGACAAGCTCCGCAAGCTAACAATGTAACTGGTCAATTTCCATGGGAAAACATAGAAAAACATACTCTGTGGAAATAGTCAACAGAATCATGGCTTTCATGCCTTCAACTCAGCAGCACCAGACCACTTTTTTAGAGCAGAAATGACACCCATGCTGATGTTGTTGTGCTCTTGCCACTGTACAATGAGGGTAACTCACCAACATCTTTCTTTTGTAGTGCTCTCTTTTTTCTATCAGAAAGCCACTGTAAAGAAACAAAACAAAACATTAAGTTGGGGGTTAGTGTTTGGTGGGAAAGTATAGGGATGGTGCTACATAAAAATTAAAATAAGGCTGATAAACTCTTATAAGACCAATCCATTTATTTAGGAAACGTCAAAGGACTCTCGGAGTTATCCATATAGGGTTAAATACATAAAGTCAAACAGCAAGAAACCAGTGGTGCACTAGGGCAGATAAAAGTTCAAACTACAAATAATAACTCTAGATCATGGAAAGTTCACTCTTTTAAAGATGTCTGTACTGTAGTGCAGTCCAACATAGATTTCTTATTCTGGGCATCCAACCCTGTAACTGAGTATTGAGATGTACTGAATAGACACCTATCTAGGAAGCCAGGCACACATTCAGCTTCACAACTTAACAGTTGCGAAGAATGAAACAAATATGCTAGCGACGGACTATAAAAGCTCAACTCTGTTGAACAAGAGACACTGACAGAACTCCCCATCAGCAATGTCCCATCCCACCCACCCCCGGGAGCTGAAAGCAGGCAAATTGTACTAGGCTGGGCAGATCGCAAATTCAAAATATTGCAATCAAGATACAGCAAACTGGGTAGCCGAGACAGAAAAGAGAATGACCAGGTTCGCACAATCAGAGAGGGAAAGTAAATCCACAGTGGTTTATTTCCCCTCCCTGATCATGCAAATCCAGCCAAAGGGTTATCCTATCTTTCATACAAAGGAAGGCTGGCAAAGAAATAGTTGCTAAGCAAAGCAGGCATACAGGAATGAGGATGTGATTCATTTATTCAGCCTTCTTCACCAACAGTGTGCACCAGGTTACAGTGCCTAACTTGTGGGTCAGAGGCTGCAATTCTATGGATGCATACTTGGGAGTAAATCTTATCAAATTCATTGAGAGTTACTTCTCTTTCAACATGTATAGCAGCCTTCCCTAACCTGGTGCCCTCCAGATGTATTGAATTACAACTTCCATCAGCCCCAGTCAGTATGCCCAATGGTCAAGGGTGATGGGAATTGTAGTTTAAACCCATTTGGAGGGCATAAGGTTGGGGAAAACTAAGGTACAGGACTGAGCTGCACAGCTGTGATTCTAAGTCAAAGGTTTATTAATAATCAATAAAGTCTATTTTACAGGTGATAGTAATCATCTTGCATTACAGGCTAAACAATGTCAAGAGGGGAAGAAAGCTTAAACTTAAAAGTTCACAGAAAAGACACACAGAGAGAAATACTCCCATACCATACTTTCCCACATATCTTAAGAATTATTAACATTAGGCTTCAATCCTATACCTGCTTGCTTCTGAGTAGACATGTAAAGAATTGTGCTGCGAGTGTCATTATGTATATAAAAGTATCTTTTTATTGACTTCATCTTGTTGAATAGGAACAAACACTATCCCCTAAGTCTGTTATTCTCAAATTGTAAAAATTTCATGAATGAGCCAGGCCAATGGTATGATGAAAACCTTGCCTGGAAGAACCTTAAAAGACCCAAGTTTGCACAAGTAAATTTCCAACATGTCATCCACTTTGAGGGCCTGAGGGAATGTCCAGGGAGGGTCAATCGCTGCATTGCTGGTATTCCTGCTCTTTTTTATCAGTTCTATGACCTTTCATTACCTTTCTTAAACAGGATCCATTCAGGTCTATGAGGATTCCATCTGGACTCTTACAGCCCAAGCCTAGGCATGTTCACTCAGAAGCAAGCACCAACAAGTACAGAGGGGTACTCCCAAGTGAAAACGGGTAATACTAGAACCCAATGGGGTCATCCCATGAAACTGATTAGTGGGAGATTCAGGACAGACAAAAGAAAGTACTTCTTCACACATCACATAGTCAAACTTCGGAATTTACAAGATGTAGGGATGCCCAGCAATTTGGATAACTTGAAAAGGGGGTTGGATTAATTCCGGGAGGTTTCAATGGCTACTAGACCTGATAGCAATGTGCAATCTCCAGTATCTGAGGAAGTTAGCCTATATACACCAGTTGCTGGGGAACATGGGTGAGAGAGTGCTGTTGTACTTGTGTCCCGCTTGTGGGTCCCTGGTTGACAGCTGGTTGGCCACTGTGTGACCAGAGTGTTGGGCTAGATGGACCCTTAGTCTGATCCAGCATGGCTTTTCTTATGTTCTTAGGGTAGCTTTCCAGATGTTCTGACCTACAACTCCCATCAGGCCTAACACCACCTTGACCAGTGGTTAAGGAGGATGGGAGTTGTAGGCCAAAACACCTGGCGGGCCACAAGTTGCCCACCCCTGCAATGGAGGCTCATGGGTGTGACGATCCTCGACTAGAAACACGCGGTGGCCGTTATTCCGGATTTATCGACACGGAATGCAAGCGCGTGGTCCCGCTTTCGGCCGGCACAGAGCACAATCCACGGCATCTGCCAGGCAGGCCAGCACAGAAAGCCGGGAGCAGGGCGGACACGGCCGCGTGGGAAGGGGGCGCGAGCCGGGAAAGTGGGGTGCGTTAGCGCAGCGGATCTCGCAAGTTCTCACCTCAGGCAGGCTCCGGCCGGCGCTGAGACTGTAGATTTTCACCTCATTGAGGCTGGAAACCTGCATGATGCCTCACTCCTTTTGCCCCTAAGAGGACGGCTTTCACTTCCGGGTTCAACGGGGAAATATTTCCGGCCATAGAGTTGAGAAAAAATTCTAGAGAGAGACAGTAATTCCGCACGGGCAACCCCAACCATAGATATAAACATTTAATCGAGGTGTTAGCCACGTACACAATAGTCTTCTTTCTATCTCTAGGGATATGGAAGGGCTTTCACCATCGAGGTGTCAACGGATAGAGCGGCGCTGCTCTGCGTCCACAGAGAACCCATAGAAATAAGAAACGCCGAAGTAACCCACCTCTCACCTTTCAGTCTTTCCCCTCCTTTCCATGTTTTTTTTTGTAGTGCCTCTTTTTAAAAATAATAATAATCATGAAGCAATATGATATAATAAAAGCACCTCTGAGCATGTAACGAATGCCTTTTTCCGTCCAGTAAACAGGATTGCCATGTCTTCAAAAACATCTGGTACTTGTTACCTAGGCGCAGAAACCAGAATAGATGAAGTGATGAAATCAGAGGGGACAACCCAGCTATTTTTAACAGATTTTGGTGGGTTTGAGACTTGCACTGCAATCCTACAAATGTCTACTTTAACGTAAGCCCCATTGAGTTCAATGGTGTTACTTCCAGGTAAGTGGGTATAGGACTGCAACCTAAGAGTGGAACCCAGTGCGGTCTTTCCCTTAAGGCAGGGGTAAGCAACGTGGTGCCCTACAGATCTGTTGGACTACAACTCCCATCAGCCCAAGTCAACATTGCAAATATTCAGTGTTATGAGAGTTGTAGCCTAAAGTATCTGATTGCCCCTGCATTATAATGTGCAGTTTAAAACAACTAAGCAACTGTCTTGCCCCTTTTTTCTGGAAACTGGGTCCAGATCAAACAAACTTGCCACTGAACAACTACAACCTCTCCCCACACAAGGTAGATGGTAGATTTCCCATTTAGGTCCAAACCTGCACTTTGTTCTTTATTGAGCACTGATACCATTTCACTTGGCAATGTTCCGAAGATATTTCCTCTTCCAAATTAGGAAACCCATTAAAGCTTCTACCTTATTGATCGCTGTACACTACACCACCAATACTAAACCTAAAAGGTGTTCTCTGTATGGCCAGGTCCACTCACTTTCCATATAGTATAGAATCCTCTGCAATGTGCAGAATTTTCCCAGCACTCAAATCGATGTGGAAAGGGTCCCCTGGTGGTAGGAAGTTTGAAATCCAATGCCATTAAACAGATCACTGTGCCTCTTTTGTATCTGTTATTCTCTGGCTGAAACCAAAAATATAATCTATTACTGCTGTTGTTTATATTGCATCAAGGAAGTTGCTGCTGGCCATACAGTCATCCAGTAAGAAGGCATTATCTCAACCTTTGTTCAATGCCATATACTTAAGGTCATCTTCTTAGGATGCAGTCCTTTGCATGTTTAGACAAAAATAAATGGCTGGGTGTGGGATGCTGGGAGTTGTAGGACTTATTTTTGTTTAAACATGCATGGGATTGTGCCCTTTCCCCCTTTTTAATGAAGCCAGAATAACTACCAGTCCCTGGTTTCCAAATATAGATTGGGATTCCCTCTTAATCCATAAATATGTCAAAGGGGCAGGAGGAGACTTACCTTTCAGCTACCAAGAAGAAATAACACAGGCTTCAATTCTGAACCCACTTACTGAGAGTAAATCCCATTGAATTTAATAAGATTTATTTGGATTGCAGTTATTTGCATTAAGATTACAGTTCTAGTTGATAAGGCTGTAATCCTATGAACATTTATTTGGTAGAAAGCCCATTGAAATCAGTAACATTTACTTCTGAGTAAGAATTAGACATATTGTGTAATGTATTGTAATGTATTTATACGGCCACCTCTCAAGGCAACCCACAATATATAAAAACTATCTATAATAACATCACATCCTAAGCCTGATAAAGTAGACTCCTAATATTGTCTCCAGTATACAGGATAAATTAGGTGCAATCTTGTACCCACTAGACACAGATAAGATTGCACTGTTTGGGTTGCATCCAATGTTAGTCTAACTCAAATCCCATTCATTTCAATGAATCTTCTCTAGGTAGAATTAACATCGGATGCAACCCTTCATTTCCTTTCGATGCCTAGCAGCGCAATCCTATGCCAAATTGCTCAGAAATAAGTCCCACCTAATTCCATGAGATGGGCTCCCAGACAAATACGAGTGGGATTGCAGCCTTCAGTTAAGGCCTCCTCCACACGGGGCGTTTAATGAGCCTTGAAGGCTCATTATAAATTTTACCTACACACGAGCGGAGCGCAAAACGGGCGTACAGGCGCGTTATCTCCCCGATAATGCGCATTTTCGAACGCGCGTTAAATAGCGACTTTTATTTTGCTCCGGCCGTTAAAGCGCATTTTCGCTGTGTGAACAAGCGATTATGCGCATTAACTACCTGGAAAGCGCTTTTTGGGCATCTTTTAATGCGCTTCGCCGCTTCTCGCCGCCTCCCGTGCAGAGGGATTGTGAGTAAATGCGCCTCCGCGATAATGCGCATAATCGCGGAACCAGGCGCAAAGGCGCATTCTTGTGGAGGGGGCCTCTGACAGTCTAGTTTACCATACAGACATTCTTGCTTCCTTGAGGAAGTTTGAGATCAACCATGTGCAGCCACACTTTTTAAAACCTGATGGGAAGCAGCTAATCCGTGGCGAGGCGAGCGCCGCTAAATTCATAGCCCCACGTTGTCTGAGTAACGGATGACTACGAAAGGAGGAGGAGGAGCTCCAGAGTGTAGCGCTTGGAAGCAAACGAGAGTGTTCAATACATCTCGCAGAGAGCGAAGCTGCAGCCGGCGGCGATACAACGTGCGCGTCCCCATCGGTGAATCTGGCTTGTCCGGCCACCCGCGGCAAGGAGAAACAGCCGCCTTGGAGAATGAACGGGGGGTCAGCCGTTGGAAGGTAAGGGCAGCCGGCCCGTTGAAGTCCCGATAGGTCTTTGGGCGACAGTTAGCAGAGAACTTTTTCCTCCGTGTTTTTCTGCATCGCTCCACGGAGGAGGGCTTGCTTGCCCAAAGAAGCATCTGTAGGGCGCAAAATATCTCCTGTCTATTGTCCAGCCTCGGCTGGGCCGTAAATTGCCGGCTCTGGTTTGGAGAAGTTCAAAAGCTGACCCGAAGTAGGTAACAAATGCGTGGAGCTCAAGTCCTTGATGGGCTTTTCCAAGCTGCGTTTCAATTCAATTAAACGGAAGCCCTCCGATTCAAACAGCTGCTTAATGGGAATACAATGTTCTAATTGTCAGACGTTTCGTGTTGCGTATGGTTTGGCTGTTTTTTTAAATCTCTTTTTCGCATTCTGAAAACAGGTGGGAGTAATGGACAGTTTTTTTCTCCAGCCTTTTCGTATTTGAAGAGTCACAATCCAAACCGAAGTAAATGTAAGTTAGCACGGTAAAAAGCAAGCACCGGTAATAAAGTTTTGTTGGGTTACTTGTTGGGGAGGGGATGGGGTATGCAAGATTTGGGGGTTTCCACAGAATAGTTGAAACAAAAGCTAGAGGCAAGCACGTTTTGCATTTTCAACTCTGAGGCCTCCTCCACACGAGACGTTTAATGAGCCTTGAAGGCTCATTATAAATTTTACCTACACACGAGCGGAGCGCAAAACGGGCGTACAGGCGCGTTATCTCCCCGATAATGCGCATTTTCGAACGCGCGTTAAATAGCGACTTTTATTTTGCTCCGGCCGTTAAAGCGCATTTTCGCTGTGTGAACAAGCGATTATGCGCATTAACTACCTGTAAAGTGCTTTTTGGGCATCTTTTAATGCGCTTCGCCGCTTCTCGCCGCCTCCCGTGCAGAGGGATTAGGCGTAAATGCGCCTCCGCGAAAATGCGCATAATCCCCGAACCGGGCGCAAAAGCGCATCCTTGTGGAGGGGGCCTGATACAAAAAACACCCAAGTTTAAAGCTCAAATTGCATGGAACACCCAAGGATGAATGGCACACCATTTGGACAGCAGGGGCAATATGTAAAGTCCCATTCACTGATAAATTAAATAATAAATGATATGGGGAAATCAGTTACACAGTATCTTCAAAATAGTTGCTAAGGTAACTTTTAAATACCTATTACAGCAGATTCAGCCCCTCTCCATTTTTTTTAAGCAAAGGCTTTGTAAGTTTGACATGCACACCTAGGACTGAAGCTCACTTACAGTGGAATCCTATACCTGTCTGTGCATTGAGTACAGTGGGACTTACTCCCGGGTAGGTGGTGTAGGATTCCAGTCTTTTTTGTACATAACAATAGTTGGTGTGTAGAACTAGTAAGCTGGTTACAGATGTGCTCCTGATGAATAATCACATGGGGTCTGAAACCTGGTGGAAGGGTGAGACTATCCCCTCCCCACTCTTCCTAAATAGCACCTTAGTGGTTTATGTGCATTTAATTGGCCTGATTTCTCTAAAATAACAGAAGCCGATTTGTAATAAAGCACTGAGCATGCCTACATAGCAACAAGTTTCATGTATTAATTATCAATAGCTTTTAATATGACATTGATTTTTGTTCTTAACCAACTTGGTCACTCCTAGTGGAAAGGTGGGATTAAAATATTTATAATAAATAAATTAAATATTGTTTGATCACACCAGCCCTGTGAGGTGGATTATTATCATACCCATTTTGCAGTTTGGGAAACTAAAGCTGGTTTGCCAGACATCGCCTAGTAAATCCATGTATGAGCCAGGATTTTGTCCCAGACCTTTTATGACTAGAATGAGCCCTAAACCCACTGAACTACACTGTACCTCATCAGGAGTTGTTTCCAAGTTGATGTGTTTAAGATTTGTGGCTTGGGAGAGAAAGGGTTAATTTCTAAATGCCTCTTCATCTCTGCATATGCATGATGACAGTTTAAAGCACAATCCTATGCATGTCTACGCGGAAGTAATTCCCACTAAATTGAATGAGACTTACTTCCAGGTGTGTATAAAATTGCAGCCCTGATTATACCCCCAATCATTATCTGTCTCTGCTAGAGCAAATAGAACACATCAGACTCCACTGTAGGTTACATCAAAGAAAATCTCCTTTAAGGCTGCAAGTTGGGGCCATTGAATTCGGTGGAACTTTCTTCTGAATAGACATGCATAGGGTTTGTTGCCAAGTAAATTAAAAAGAGAGGAAATAATGAGCAAATGTGATTGAGGTTAACTCCTTGTACTTGGGACAGCATCATGGAGTCCAAAATACGTTCATATAATATAAGCTATGAATGATACAAATGTGTATACAGTAAGGCTTTTGCAAACAAAATACACACAAATGGTGACCCAGTCAGGACTAAATACAGCAATCTATACACACGTTCATCATTCATAAATTATACTATTTATGTGTATTTAATACCTAGGATTGTTTTCCTAGTACAAAGAGTAATGTTAGATATGACAGACACCTATGCTTTGCTCCAACTTCACACAGGTAATAGCCTTGGTGAAATAATCAATAGTAGCACTGAGGCCCCCTCCACAAGGATGCGCTTTTGCGCCCGGTTCGGGGATTATGCGCATTATTGCGGAGGCGCATTTACTCCTAATCCCTCTGCACGGGAGGCGGCGAGAGGCGGCGAAGCGCATTAATTGATGTCCAAAAAGCGCTTTACATGTAGTTAATGCGCATAATCGCTTGTTCACACGGCGAAAATGCGCTTTAACGGCCGGAGCAAAATAAAAGTCGCTATTTAACGCGCATTCGATAATGCGCATAATCCGGGAGATAACGCGCCTCTGCGCCCGTTTTGCGCTCCGCTGGTGTGAAGGTAAAATTTATAATGAGCCTTCAAAGAGCATTAAAGCGCCCTTGTGGAGGTAGCCTGAGTAGCAGTTTCTAATCTAGCTAGGAATACATGTGAAAGATGACTTCTGTGTATGTACCTGTACATAAACAGCCTTGGGCAACATTACAGCTGTTTTGTATTGTTAGTGGAGTTATTGAGATGGTATCCACTGTAAAGTTCCCAATTTGGGACAGAACAGTGAGGTTTGAATTTTTAACACAAATAAACTTCAGTCTTTTCTTCTCTAGAATGTGTGTTAATATTACATTATTTGCCAAACCTTTGTCATACTTTTTAAACTGGCCTTTCCCCCCAACATTTTAGTTTCCAGTGTGTATAGACTTCTCTAATCTGTTGTTTGAGATTAATAGTAATTATGGCATTCAAGTGATAAGTAGCAGTTTCCCTTTTACCCAAGAGTGGAGAAAATTGTTTTGTTTTATTTTCCCTTGTGATGTTTTTTAGATGTTAAAAGAGACTGTGACCTCTACTTGTGAGAAAAATCTAAAAGGTTCTCCAACCTTTCATGCAATTTTTGAGAAGGATTTCCCCCTCTCCCATTGCATTATTCTGATAAAAGCAAGGTTCCGTTTTTTTTAAAAAAAGTAGTTGTATTCCAATCAGTGTGCCTGCTCTTGGAATATTTTTTTTAATGGATAATTACTTTTGCAAACTTGTAGAATGCTCCAGGCATCAGTGGCCTTGTGACTGCAAACTCCTCCCAAACGGACCAGATGAAACAACCCAGGGCAGGAAAAAAGGAACTACTGCCTTACGGTGACTTTCAGGGGAAGGTCACATTTTATTCAAGATTTGGATTGCACAGTGACTTAATTCTCTCCAGATAGACTGACATATTAATCTTCCCAGTGCTTTTGAAAAAGTTAATCTAAAACAGAGAAGATTGCCTTAGATCTGATCTAGTGTGTGGGATTTTTTTTTAATTGTAGCGTGTTTTCTCGCTTTGTGCTTTTGTTTTTGGCTACAGTGATTCAGAGTGAAGGGGACCATTTACACCATGTCCGAATTCTGGTTAATTTCAGCACCTGGGGATAAGGCAAATTTGCTGGCCTGGGATAGGATGAACACTGTGACTTCCAAAGCCAACCTCTCCACCAACAGCAGGTTCACCATCCCAGATCTCAAGGTAAAGATGGGACTAAAAGGAGGAGGAGAAAACTAGAATGGTAACGAGGTGGAAGGGGACAGGGATGGGGTAGATCTTCCTCCTTCCCACCTTCCTCCATGGGGTGGGTCTGTACTGCAGTACTAACTTAGCTGTTCAATGGGTCAAAATAAGCCTAGTCTGAGAAAAAGATTTTGTTTTCTTTCTGTTTGAAGTGTCTTGACCTCAGGGATGAAAGTAAGAACAATTTTATATGATTAATTAATGGATTAATTACCAATAGACAAAACTGGATTTTAATTATTTCTATCAGACCTGTCTTTTGTGGGAAATCTTGAAAACCTTTTTTGTAGTTAAACTGCAATTTTGCTTGTCAAAGCTCCCATTTAATCAATGTGCAGCCGTATCTTATGTATGTTGATGTTACTGAGTTCAATAGAATTTCCTGCAGAATTGTAGCCTAGATACTTACATGGGAAGAAACCCTGCTGAACTCTGAGATTTACTAAGTAAATGTGCATGGGATTGGGCTATTGAAAAGTATGCACTGCTCAATCCTAGGCATGTCTACTCAGAATTAAGTCCCATTGACTTCAGTGGGGTTTAGTCCCAGGTAAGCCTTTGCCAACACAATGTCCTCCAAATGTGTTGAACACAAGTTCTATCATCCCCAGCAGAGTTTGAGCCTCTGATCATTTTTTGGGTACATCTCTTCACCTTGTTTTAAAAGGAAGACTGCATAATTTGTGGAAACTTCCAAGTATGTATTGCTGGTTAAAATATCACATTCTTTGATCTCATTATTCAACATCAGTTTGCTGTATAGATCTTCATATATCTTAATTTATATTGTGTGTGCTTTTCTGTCCATTCACTAACTTCTTTTATATGCGGGGTTCATCTTACTAACCATTTTATTTACAGCAGTAGACATAGTACAAGACTGATATCATAAGCATGTGACTATGGTATTAGTGCTGGTTCATAAAATCAACTTCTCTGTAAGAGGAATCTGTGGTAACATCAAGAAGTACAGAGATAACTTGGGGGTGGGGGCAAAGTTGTTTTCTTCCCACATCATGTTTAGATGTTGCTGTTTTGTTTTTTTGTTGATGAGGGGGAAGAGTTTAAGTTATCCTAAGGATTATTTATGCTGCATTTACCTGGGAGTAAGCCTCACTGAACCCAATGGGTTTACATATGAACAGACAGGATTGCACTCTTAGTCTTCTTGTTACTGAAGCTGGTAGTAAAACTTGTATTGACTTAATTGGCCCAGGATTGAATTTACAGTAGTCACATCATGAAAGACAAAATTATTGAGGAACAAAAAAATTGGGAAGAAGTCCACAGTGGTCTGTAATCATGAGACAATGACTTACAATATTTCCTTACTTAGAATAGATTCTTTCTAAGAGTTATTGTGGCCATTTTCCATTGAAGGAAAAAGTTCCCTCAGATATCCCATGCATATCGTTCCTAATTTGAATAACCTAGAAGATATTACTTGCAAAGAAAGGTCACTTTATTAAGAAATCATCTTGTAAAATATGCCCTGCAGATGATTTGCTTATGCTTAACATACTTGTGTTTCTTTCTGCAGGTGGGAACACTGGATGCTCTTGTTGGCCTCTCAGATGAGTTGGGGAAACTTGATAGCTTTGCTGAGAGGTAAAACAGATCTTATTTACTACACACGAACAGCCAAAGGATGTTGTTTTTATAGGACACAGTGTTCCTGAGTTAACTTACCTCTGACTTGTTTAAGCCTAGCCCTAGAATTCAGCCAGGAATGGACAGGTTGGACTCTATTCTGCATAAAGAAGTGTTACCCTAAAGAAGGCCTAGATCCTGCATTTTCTACTCAAACCAACAAGAATACCGGAAGTCTCAGGGATTAATGCAGGTGGAAATGTTCATACTGGGAGTAGGAAGTCAAATCCCTGTGGAACATGGTACCTTTCCGTCTATATTTTCTGTTTTGTGCAGTGACACTAAACTGGGAAGCTTCCACCTAGACTCGCTCTAGAAAAGAAAATAGCATTTTGCAGAATTGATAAAAGCACCCCAATGACTACAGCGAGAATTATTCGGATAAATACCTCTGGTCTGTCCTATTTAATTTGGTTTCTTTTCAGATTGTATTTCATTTAAAGAGGACATCCATCCGCAGCTCTTAAAGAGGACATCCATCCGCAGCTCTATCTCCCAAAAAAGTGTTCATGTTTAGGCTCTGCATATACCTCCTCTTGTCTGTCCCCATTGTGGCCTTAGAAATATTTGTATTGTCAACGTAGAAGCATGGTAATGTAGGCTTGTACCTGGAAGGCAGATTCAAAAAAATACCCGTAGCCAGTAGATGTTCGTGCAATAACACCGACGTGGAGGATATTGACCACGTACTGTTTTTCTGTAATTTTTATGATAAGGGACGATTTACTGCACCCTATTTTGCAGGGTTTCCCGGGTCGTACCAGGAAGTCCCTAATGATTAATCTTCTCCAGGGTACAAATAAGCACGTAACCCTGCAAGTAGCTAAATTTCTTTGTTCTGCGATTGGCTGTAAAACCCAGTCGGTCTAAACCCACAAGGACTAATCTCGCGTGTGATATATTTTCTGTTGGAAGGACTGTAGACTGTAAATAAAGACTGACTGTAATCTCAACATTAAGGGAAGCGCATGCTTCTGCATGTTGAAAGTTTTCCCTTGTCTATGAACATTTTAATAGCTGTATATCTAACCTACTGTTAAATGGTCTATGGACTGTCAATAAAGATTGTTGTTGTTGTAGGCGTGTACCTACCATGTTAACAACAGTCATTGCTAGATGCGGCCTAGTCAAGTCTGTCGGGACTGAAGCATAGCATAGAATTGTGGAACAGGGATGAGGCTTGGGCAGGTTTGAGATCGATTTATCTATTTCGGATACTAAGGTGGGTCTCAGCACTTGGCAACCCTGAGCCAAATCTATGTGAGGTGCTGCCTGTCTGGCCCTTCTCACATTTCCAGTTGAAAAATAAGAAAGGAGGAGTCAAGCAGGAAGAAAGAATAGTGTCTTGCCTCCATCTGTCTCGAGTTTCTCTTCTTTCTTTTCTCCCTTGTCTAATGGGGAGTATACATATTTGAGGCAATGATCTTGCATGTTTTCTTCTGGTTTCTGGCCTGTCCAGGAGGAATAGCAGAGCACTTGGGCATGTTGCTAGAGTGTCCACGTGTGAATTTCCCCCCCCCCCCCAAAAGAGGGGAAAAATAGGACACTGAGTTACATAAATTTGCAAATTGCTAATTTATATGTATAGATGTAAATTTAGGAATAATTATTATAATTTTAATAGAAATACAGTACATCTGACTATTGTGTGAAAGATTGTGACCAGGTGCTTTGTGTGCTTTGCTGAGTCTGCTGTTCAAGGGCTGTTCATGGGCAACTTCAAGGCCCAGCTCCTCTTTCCGATGATACTTTATTTTTAAACCAGACCTCAACTGGCAGCCCTTCAAGTTGAGGGTGCCTTTCAACATAGTCCTTTTGCAGCCTTTCAAATAGAGGACTGTCTATTTACAAAGAGGACACTTGGCCACCCCACGGTTGCTAGGCAACTAGCCTGCATCTCTTCACCAATGGGGTAGAAGAGAAGGGAGAGGGAGGAGCTGTTAAGTATGCAGCTGGGATATGCGTTGGGGGGAGGCATTCTACATGGTGACACCCAGGATGTCAAAGTTCCTGCCCCAACAAATCCTCTGGGCTCTGTCTGTAATGGATTTAGATGCTGTTTAAGCACTATTGTTTCAGGAGGCTTTTGGCCTACATAGCTGCCTATTTTATCATCTCCCTTGACTTCTTGGATTGTTTTTGTCTGCTATGTTCTGTTATGTGTTTACTGTTTTTAACCAGCTTTTCAATATAATATGAGGTGTAAGCCACCTTGGGTGATTTGGAAATAAAGCAGGAAGGCAAGATGATTGAGATATAAAATCAGTACCACGTGATTGATAGATCGATCGATCGATCGATCGATCGATCATGTGGTACTTATTTTTTCAATCACCCAGCTTTTCCTCTCCAGAAAAAAGTCACTCAAAGCAGCTTACAAAATATAAACATTTAAAAGCAACAACAATAGTTAAAACACACTAGCAAGCTAAAAGCAGCAGCAAAGACACACAAAATCTAAGCAACAACCAATACATTTAAGCAACAGCAAAGTTAAATACTTTAAAAAAAGAAATGTAATATTTTTAATCCTTATGAAATCGTAAGAAAGATTTAAAGGCAATCAGTATAATATTTCTCATTTATATAGCATAGACATATGTCAAGCACATAAATATATTTATATACATGACATATATGGTCTCATTAATCCTTGAAGAGCTCTGTAATATAGCCTAATATTATTACCTCCATATTGCAGGGCAGGGAGAAAGGGGTGATGGTGAGTGCTAAAGCAATAGTAGCCTATCTAAGGTCGTAGGAAGCTGCCTTAGGCTAGCTCAAAACCCTTTGTCCATCTTGCCAGTATTATTTACTATGATTGGCAGTAGCTTTCCAGTGTCTCAAGTAGAGAGCCCATCACTTGCTACCTTATCCTATTATAACTGTGTCCCACCATGTTTAACAAGTCTTACTCTTGAGTAATTGCATTAAGGATTGCAGTCTTACTTGGGAGCAAGCCCCTTGTTTCTTATTTCGGAGTAAACATGCATCGGATCAGGCTGTAACTGGCTGTGGTGAGATCTCAACCCAGAGCTTCTCTCGGCTCCTGCTGTTCTTACCCATTACACTCTACTACAGCAGGTCCAAGGGGGCGAAGCAGGCATGGCAGGCCAAACACTGCCAGTGAAGGAGGAGGGTGTATTACAAGGGTTAAGATTACAGACACCTAACTAAGCCCACTGCAAAGGCAATTCGGTCAGAAGCAAATGAGATCAGGATTTGCATTTCTGCTCCCCTGAAACATAGGTCTGGCAGAGCTGTTGTTAGATCAACACATGTGAGGAGTTCTGATAAACTTAGTTAGGCAGCAGAAACCTGTCAGCGCTGCTTCTGGCCAGGAACAGCAGAGAAGAGGCAAGAGTTTTCAGGGTCTCTTGTTTCCATGTACTTTTATTACTTATTTACACAGGGAGGCTGGAGTATTTTTCCATGTCACAATAAAGCACCGTGCGGCATTCAGATGCTTTCGGCCGGTTCATTCCTGAGGGAATAAATCATCAGATGGCACGTTTCTTTTGCGGGCCTATTTTAAAATAACTGGCCAAGGTGAACGGTAGATTGAAGGTCCGGGTTATGGGATACCTACCTGTAAGCCTAAAGCAGACTTCTCCAACTGGCACCATCCAGATGTGTTGAACCTACAACTCCCATCATCTCCAGCCAGCACAGCCCATGGTCCTGCTGGCTGGGGATGACAAAGTTGTAGTCCAACCCATTTGGAGGGCGCTGGGTTTAGGAAAGCGGACCTAAAGCTTAAAAGTGAGGTTAACCGTGCAATCCTATGCAAGTCGAGGATGCAGAGTAAGCCCTGTTGAGCTCTCCCAATTCTGCTGCATCGGCATCACTTGACCCTCTGGGTGGGTGCTTCCCCCATCACATGTACAAATACACATCTGAAGGGGCAGCTGTGGCTTTATCCTGCTTCAGCAGCTCCTAGAAATGGGGCTTGTTCAGACAACATGCTAAGCCATGGTTAGGCCACTACCCCTTTGCAGCAAATGGTTAGTGAACATGTTTAAACTGTAGTTATGTAGCCACCATGGTTAGGAATGGTTCACACAACACGCTAAGTCATAATGTTTAGCTCAAAATGCTTAACCACCATGGCCATATTCTTTTACTCCTTGCTTGAGTGCTTGCAGGCTAGTTTCCGTAATGCTCAAACTCGAATCATGTAATGTATTGTTTTTCGAACAGTACTTCATACTACTAGAAATAACTCGAGAACTGGTTACTGGGGCCATCTCAGGGCCTGAACATGGCAACATTTTTGAGCATTTGTTTTGAGTATTTTGCTGGAAGTTACTTCATGGTTTTAAATAATTTATTTGAACTGTTTTTAAAACTTTTCTCTACTTTTATGAAGCATAATCAAGAAAATTGCCCAGTACATTGGAGAAGTTTTGGAAGACTCAAAAGATAAAGTACAAGAAAACCTGCTGGCAAATGGAGGTAGGCTCTACAGAACATAAATATGTTTGAAGTGTTGTGTTTTGTTGTCATTTTCATCCAGTTAGGAATTGGGTAGCTCCTGGTTTAGAAAAGAATTCATCCAGACAGTCAGTTTCTGTATCCACTGGATTATCATCACTCTTTGTAGGTGATGTGGTTTGATTTTCTTCCTCATCTGTTTACATGATGAAAATCCTTTATCTGTTTCACCAGATGCAAGGGTGACTATTAATTATTGGCTCCCCATAGTTCTTTAGTTTTTTTCTAATGGCATGGAGAAGTACACAGTTGCCTGGTTCGCACATAATGTATGGGTTGTTGAATTCTGGGTTGTCATGACGTGTGAACTTGGCTGTGCTAACAAACAATGGTTTATTAATCATGATAATAAACCATTGATCATGAACAATCCAGAAAGAGGGTTTGTTCTTGGGCTGTGAACTCTAGGTTCTTTAAATCATGGGTTGTTGTTACATGTGAACCCAGAACTGTGGGTTGTTTTGCCAGGCTACAGAGGCAGCAGGCAACAGTGGTAAAAAGCACTAGCTGCTCTACATGTCAGTACTACAGTGCCACAAAGACATCTGGCAAAGGAGGAGGGAAACAAACAGTCCAGGAATTGAGAAAATAAACCAGTTCGTTTGTCTGCCAGACAAAACCTAGATAGGGAAACAAACCATGGGTTAAATAAACCATGGGTTAGCATTATGTGCAAACCAGAATAATGATTATTACATTTACTTTTTTTGTGAAGGATATTTCATATCTGGCAACTAGCAACATTTGCAAACAGGAAGAAGAAAAATCAAATGGTGTGTGTGGGTTAAGTGACACCTTAAGGTACAATACCCAGAGCCGTCGCAATCACTAGAAGATATAAAAAACATATTGCAGGAGATGAATTGCATCCTATGCAGTTCCCGTTCGTGTTTGTGTCTATTATATTTTGCTTAAATAAAAATATACTATTGTCTGGTATATTTTGCTTAAAACGTTAAAAAGAGCTCTATTTTGCCACTGGTCTCTAACCCAACAGAAAATGGAGAGAGCAACCACAGCTGTGCCTGTGTAGCCTTTAAAAAACCCAACCCTCCTAATTGGTAGTTTGGCAGAGAAAGGGGATGGTGGAAGAGATCAGTTCTGGAACCCAGACCCCATTTCAAAATAAGTAACTAAATGAAATTGAAAGTAGGGCAGACCCAGCTACCCAATTCTGCTCAGAATGCTGGCACCCCAGACTGAAGCCCACCAGAGTCCTTTGACAGAGGAGGGGGTTCACCAAAGCAGGGTAGGCATAATTGGGTACCTACGGAGGGCCCACACTCTAGCAGGGACCCATTGACAAGAGCCGCCTGGAGGTGCTCCTCCCCTTCACCATTGTAACCTCTCGCTCTGACCTAGACAATGATGGGTGTGAGAAAGGAAGCGCAGTAGATGCCACTGCTAATGCCTATTGACTCATTGGCTCACTGCCTGTTAAGCAAGCAAGTGGTAGCAATGATAAAAAGAGAGGAAGAGCAATTACAGCTAGGGACAATGGTGGTGAGAAGGTATATTCTATACTCACTGAATGGAGGCATTGTGGGTGTCTTGTCCAAGCCCCCCTCCCCCCGGAAAACTTGGAGCTGGCACTGCACGAGAGGACACTGCCCAGGCCCCCTCCCTCAAACCAGGCTGATGCTGCACCCGGATGGGATTTCAGCTTTTCAAAAACAGCTAAGCAACCATGTCTTCGGCTGCTCTTGTGTTCTAGGGGCTAGTTCTTGTCCGTAGTGCTTCCTTTCCAGCATTAACTGGAAGGAAACTACTTTTAAAGATGTGCTGAAATGTTTACGGTATAATGTAAAGACTAGAGTGGGATTTTGTTCTTTGACATAGATCCTGTTGGATGCCACAAGCTTAATTTTAAGTAGAGTCTCTGTTAAAAGTTTAATCATCACACTTCCTATATTTCAGGAGCGAAGAATAAAATGAAATGTCTAAAGAGTATGTTGAGTATGGATGACGGTTGTGTTTTTCAAGCATGTAATGGTGTGTTTAATGATAGAGTTGAGTCTCCATCTGGTTGTAGGAGTACAGTGATCAGGTTACGACGGATTTCTCTAATATCAACCTCGTAGCTTGATCACCATCTCCCTATGACCCAGATAACAGCAGGTTTGCCTCCCTCCTTTCTATCCCTCTGTTCCCCCTGTCTTTTTCCTTTCCTTCTAAACTACTTTGCATGTATAAAAAGAGGATGCAGGGACTACTGGGCTGTGTGAAGATTTATTACAAACATCTGTATTCTTATGATCCATTTGTCTTGCACTTAACCTACAGCATCAATGTTTTTAATCCTCCAAAAATTATTTTATCTAACAGCAATTCTTTACTCAATAGACTAGTAAATTAGAGACTACCTGAGGGCCAAACTAGACATCACAGTAAACACGCAGTTGCTGCCAAAAATGGCAGTTGTGTGTCTTTCCCCCATCCCCACACTATGCAGTAGAAGTTATATCATGTTGTGAGATCACAACATTATTTTGTCTCCCTGCTCCCTTTCAATAATTGGCTGCTAGTGGTACAGAGGCAGGACATTTAGAACACTGTGACATGAGGTCAGTTCTACTAGACATTACACGGAGAAGGAAGAATTAGATATACCACTGCTGTTTTTGATAGCAGCTGAGTGTTTAACATCACCTCTAGTTTGGCCCTGCATTTTAGGTTATAACATCTAGAGGAAGCTGACCATGTAGGTAAGAGTTTTGTCACTGGATTAGCTCAGCTTTTCCCAACCATTGCAGTGCCTCAGTTTGCCATTTGTTTTTGCTTTAGAATTCCCCTTGTGCATTTAACCAATCAAATTTATTCCTTGTTGCAAAAAAATGTTCAAGGAGAGGTAAGGGGTTGGCTGTGTGATATCACAGATGCTAATAGGGATGTGCACGCCCGAAAATATCGTATTTTATTGTTATCGTAATTTCAGACCAAAAAAATTATTGTCTCCGATAATATCGTAGGTGAACCGTATCGTCTTCACGATAATTATCAGAAATATGATATTTAATTTGCAGCCCCATTGTGCCCTATAGAGCTGAATCTTTTAGAAAAAATGCCTATAACTTCTGTATTTTCAAAGTTACAGACTTGAAACTTGGTCACAATGCTTATGGGGTATGCAGTATGTGTATGAAATTAGAGATCGATCCCTCCAACCCTCAATTTTATATGAATTTATTAAAGATCGTTTAAGTTCTGACAGGTCAAAAGTTGCACGATCTTTCAAAAATTCATATAAAACACAGGGGTGGAGGGACTGACCTGAAATTTGGCACATATGTGTAGCAACATGTGCTAGACATGTGTATGAAATTTGAGATCGATCCCTCCAACCCTTGATTTTATATGAATTTATTAAAGATCCTGCAACTGTTTGACAGGTCTGAATTGAACGCACGTGGCGAGCTGTCATTCTGTTATCTTTAGTAAATTCATATAAAATCGAGGGTTGGAGGGATCGATCTCAAATTTCATACACATACTTAGGCATACCCCATAAGCTCTGTGACCAAGTTTCAAGCCTCTAACTTTGAAAATACAGAAGTTATAGGTTTATTTATATGGCAGTCCGATAATCCGATATAATTGGGCTGAAAATTATCGTCTCCGATGATTATCGTAGAAAGTTGTATCGTCTCGTTATTGTTAATCGTATGCACGATAAAGAGCATATCATATCGTTATCGGTGATTTTAACGATACAATACACAAGCACAGCCTGCTTGACTCTGGTGAACATGGTGAGCGGACTGACTTTCAGAGCACAGCCACTCTTAGTAAGTTTATAGGGACTCCAGTTTTCCTTATGGTTTTTTTTTTGTTATTCTCTTTGAGTTTTCTTTCATAAAGTATATTGGCAGTCTCTTAAGAAGTACCTTAGTATCTTCTAGCTGGTTCGATACAGATTCCAAACAGGCCAAAAGTCAGCTGAAGAGAGTTTATCGCAAATACAGGAACTCTGGCTCAGGTCTTTTGACCAATGAGTATGCTTACATTAGGCAAAATATATTGGCAGTCATCTATGTACTTTATGTTAACCGTGCCAAAGATGGAGTCTGTTGGCTCCAGGACTCTTAGGTTCTTTCCGAGTTCTTTCTGTGCACATTAGACTTTCCGCACACCCATGAAATCTAAGATAGTAAAGTGACTCTTTCTGAGACTTGAGAAACTCTAGGTCAGGAAATTCAGATACTGAAAGGGAACAAGTCTCATGTCATGAAGGAAGAGGCTGTTGAAGTGCAGTGAGTGACAGTCAGAAAGAGACAATTTTCTCTCGGCAGACACACAGCCCAAAACAGACTTTGCTAAATATGCTTATATGTCAGACATTCCCTCATTTTTCTTTCCTAAGATCAGTTGACTTTAAATCACATGTACTTGAATGTACTGTGAATAGCTGGTGTTGAACACATGACATCTCTCTATCCCTGAGGAGAGTTTCACTTAGAGGTTTCTTTGTGAATATTAATGACTCATTGAAAAAGTACATGGGGCTGTTCACACAACACGCTAACCACACTCGGTTGAATGTAGGTTGTTGTTGAACTGTGGGTTAGCGTGTTGTCTGAACCCAGGACATTTTCTGCAGGGTGGTTTGTTCAGGTGGCTTGAGAAAAATAAGCCACACTGCAAGTACCCAATAAGGTACCTGCTTCTTAGGTACTGGCACTATCAGGATGAGGGTCAAACTAAACATACCTACATTCATGTAAACTGCAATTGTACAAATGGCTTTTAAAGTGTAAATAGGTGGATTGAGATTTGGGTAGGGCAATCTGGATTGGGACCTTCTATTTGTATAGGAATGAAAGCTCCATTGGCATGAATGGGAGTTTTCTTTCCAGTGCAAATAGCAGGTAGAAAAGAACTCTGGAACAAAACTTGGTGGAAGACCCTTTGCTTCACCCCTCCCCCTTTATAATTGCACTGGAAGGAGCCTCCTAATTGGGCCAATGGAAGCTTTTCTTCCAGTACAACTAGCAGGTGCTGCCCCCTGATCTGGATCAGATCTGCAGTGGAGATGAGGCACAAAGGGTTAAAACACCCTACCTCCACCACCAAGATCCTAATCCAGATCAGAGAGGGTGAGCACCCGCTGTTTGCACTTAAAAAGCTATTCATGGAATTGCTAAATGTGTGAATGGTGTCAAATTCAGAAAGACCAAGTCCTTGCAGATTTCCATATTGTTCAATGGAATATGGGGTCAACCCTCACTCAGAAATCTTAATGAGCAGAGACTCTATGTGAGAAGCCATTTCTAAGGTATGCCAAGCTCAGGTCAAATAGAGCAGAGTACTTTTGTTTTGAAGTGTAACTATCCCAAGGAAAAAATGGTTTCTTTACACTGATCTTTTATTTGGCACATCTCCACGATTTCCAAATTAACTCATTGAAATGTTAATTTGACTTATAAAAGTTTTGTTATGTGGCTGAACGTTTCTCAAAAGTATCAGGATTGTGGGCTGGATGCAATACCTGCTCCCAGTGAGCTGGGAAATCCTCTGAAGTAGATTTTTGGGTGGCATAGAAGGATCCAGCGGGGGCATAGAGTGTCCTGTTGTGCTAGTGAACTTCCACTAGTATGACATTGGATTTCATCCTGGTTTTTTTTTGGGGGGGGGGCAGGTTGTGAAGGAAGACCCAAATATACATTTGAGAGGCAGTCCACATCACCATGAAATCAGTGGCAAAACTCCGATGTATTTGAATTGATCATTATATAAACCTTAGGGTGAGGTTTAGATATACAGGTCATTTATTTATTTAAAGTATTTATTGGCCACCATTCAGGGCAAATCTCCTGCAAAGCCACATATAAAGTTGAAAATGGTACATAAATACATTGGACGCATTAAATAGGCATATATTACTATGAGAGCACTAAACATCTAAACAATCCCACAAGGAATTCCACTTGGATAGGAAGCTCTGGTTGATAAGTCATCTATGAGGAGACAACTGCCTTGAGGAGCTGAGGCAAGTCATATGCAGCATCCTAAAAAACACCACTTTTTTAGGATGTTTTCTGTGCATTAATAGACGTTTTGTTTGAATAGATCATCTACACAATTTACCTAAGAATGATCAGGTGAGCTGAAGTTGATTAAAATAATCTATGTATGTGATGACCTATGATAATGAAAACATGGGATTTATGGTAAAAGCCAGAGGTCAGATGCAAGCCATTGTATTGGATTTCTCCCTGACTCGAGAATAATGCTGATTAAAACTGGATTTACTCATGTCTTTCCAGTCGACCTGATTAGTTACCTGACAAGGTTTGAGTGGGACATGGCAAAGTATCCCATAAAACAGCCACTAAAGAACATTTCAGAAGCATTAGCAAAGGTAATGTAATTCCTCTCTTTCTCTCTCATGGAAAATCACCCTCACAAAAACCAGTTCTCAGGCTCAATAATAATAATTATAAAGCGTGATAGCTCTTTTATTAGAGGCAGCCGAGGGGGGGGGGGGGGTTGTGGTTTACGTTTGCAGGAACCAGGCACTTTGGGCTCCATATTAAGGCAAACTTCTGTAATACAGCACAGAAAGTTAAGGAACGATAATCCCAGACCTAAAGTGAAGGGCGTTTTTCACAGTGGCATCATGTAAGTCTCCTCCCTGAATATATTTTCTTCATATCTGAGGGGAGAAGGAAAAAAAACAAAGGCACAGTAACAGCTATGTGCCCCCAGACTACTATGTAATAGAGTCTAATGAAATTTCCAAGGAAGGTTAATTGTTTAAACTCTGGGCTAAATTACACATTAAATGCATATTTGCATTTAATGTGCAGGTTTTAAAAAATGGAAATAGCTTCATCTGGGAAGGAGTTGATAATTATCAGGATCACAGCAGGAGTGAAGTAGAAATTTAATGCTTTCCTCTCCTGCTGTAGCCCTAAAGAAAATCGCTCCTCTGAAACTGGTATTTTGCACTGGGAGGAAATCCCCCATTGGCACCAGCTTTGCAATACCGGCTTCAAAAGGGTGGTTTTCTTCAGGACTGCTTTTCCTCCTTCACTCCTGCTGTGATCCTGATCACTGTACATATACCCAACTGATATTTTCATTTTTAAACACACACACACATAAAATGCAAAGGTGCATTTAACATCTCAACCTAGTTTGGCCTTCAAATATGGTAAATCTAGCAATACAATACACATTCTTGTAGACTTTTGTTTTTGTAATATTATGTAAAACCTCTAATTTTGTAAACATTTGCAAAGTCAGCTGAATTTCTGTCTCTCCCCTTTTTAATAATTAGCAAATGACACAAATAGAAACCGATATGAAAAACCGAGCAGCCGTGTACAACAACATCAAAGGAAACCTCCAGAATCTGGAAAGAAAAAATGTGTATGTATATATATATATATATATATATAAGTATACATAAGTAGCAGTGAGCTGCATCTGATATGTAGTGGGATATTTACTTGATATGATGATCTAATGTGTTACTTGCACTGGAATATAGCCTTACAGGTAATGTGGACTGGATGAGTTACTTAATGAATCTGATGATGGGAAACAGGATATAAATCAAGGGTGGGGAACTTTATTGGGTAGGGGGATGGATGACGTCAGGGAACGGGGCCATGTACTCTGATTTCATTTGGTCACCAACCAGAGCATCAGATAATACAAAGTTATCTGGATTCAGGTTAAATAAAAAAAATCTATTTCATAGAAATGTTGAAGAGTTGAAGTAAGTATAAATGCTTGGGGATCTGGTATAGGACTCAATTTTTCCAAACCTATATCAAGCAACCGTAAGCTTGTTTTAAGTCAGTGGTGGACATGGGGACCCAAACTTACCTCCCCCCCACCCCAAATTAATTGAATGGCTCATCTTCTAGTATTAGTACAAATATAACTACTAGTTAACTTTTATATAGCATCAGTAGTAGTAATACCCATATTTCCCAATGTTAGTTTTTGTTTTTTTGTCTTTTCTCCTAGGGGAAATCTTTTGACGCGAACTTTAACAGATATAGTAAACAAAGAAGACTTTGTGTTGAATTCTGAGTATCTCATCACTCTGCTTGTTTTCGTTCCCAAGTAAGAAAACTTTGGCCCTCCCGTGGATGGACAATCGTCACACTCAGCATTTACAGAACACTTTGGTGGAATTAAAGCACTTCACATACATTATCTCAGCAATCCTCTCAACAACCCTGTAAGGAGGAAGTCCACTGTTGTTATTAGGGCTGTGCATGCCCCCCCAATTCGCCTTGGGGCCCGTTTCCGAGCCCCCGAAATGCCCCCGATTCGCCTCGAGGTGCTTTGGGGTTTGCTTGCCTCGCCTCGGTGCGGAAGCCAAGGCAAGGTTCGGGCCCCCCGAGGTGACTTGGCCTTGCAGGTCCCTGAATGCTGGCTGCGCAGCCAGTATCCAAGAAAGCTGGTAGCAAGGCCGGAGTCCCTCCCTTGCTCCCCCAACCCAGAGCCGCTGCTGCCAGGACTTATCCGCCACCATCACTGCTACCTGCCACCGCATCGCCACCCGCCACACCACTTGCAACCGCCGCATCACCACCACCAGCTGCCATCGCCACCTGCTGTATCACTGCTGCCACATCGCCTGCGCTCCATAGAACCAGGCCGTGATACCATGTGGCCTCTGTAGTACATCTATGGCCACAAACTATGGCGGCCATAAAGGGCCATTTTCCCTTTACAGCTGCTGTAGTTTAGGGCCATGAAGAGGCCACACGATATCGTGGCTTGGTTCTAAGGAGCGCGGGCGATGGAGAGTATGGCGATGCAGCGGCGGGCAGCAATGGTGACAGGTGGTGATGGAGCGGCGGGTGGCGATGCAGTGGGTGGCAATGGTGACAGCAGGGAAGAGGGAGGTGAGCCCAATGGGCTCACAGTTGGCCTTGCGCCAGCTTTCCTGGGATGTAGGAAGGGAGGTCCCAGTACCACTCCGAAATGGCCCGAGGCACCCCAAAGCTTTGGTACTGATCTGCTTCAGCTTTGGGGTGCCTCAGGCTGACTTGGAACCGAGGCAAAGCAGGTTGAATTAGCCTGTCTCGGCCCAAGGCGGTGCACAGTCCTAGTTGTTATCACCATGTTGCATATATGAAGTTGAGAGAAAATAGCTTACTAGCCAGCTGGAGAGTTCATGGCAAGGTTTGAACCAGGTTCTTTGTGGTCCAGAGACTGGTCCTTCAGCTATTACATTGGTTTACATAATTAATGCATGCATTTTGCATCTAAAATGAGAATGCTTAATAGTAGGGAAGCCCAAAAACATGGCATTAGAACCAGAACTATCTCTCTATCATCTATCTATCTATATCCTGCTTTATCTTTATAAAATAAATTCAAAGCAACTAACATACAAACAGCACAGTCCTATACATATTTACACAAACGTTAAGACCACCAAGGATCTGTTGAAAACAAAGGGATAAAGCTGTGTGTTGTCAAGTGTACAGATCACAGCCCATATCTCCAGATGACTACACAGCGTGGCTTCAAAAAAGTGTGGGGGGGAGACAAGATGGAATCCTTGTGGAAACGTTTGTATAAATGTTTCTGTATCGTCTTCCTTGTTTCAGGTCAAGCTATGCACAATGGCAAAAAACATATGAATCACTCTCTGACATGGTGGTTCCTCGCTCTACAAAGTAAGTGAGAGGTAATTTGGTAAGGAAGGAAAGGGTAGCAGTTGGGATGGCCAGATGCAGAGGACAGGGTTCCTGTTCCTTTAGAAATTTTGAAGAGGAGTGAATTTCAGTTAATGCACTATTAGTATTCTTGTTTAAAAAGACCTACTTATTTACAGAATTTGTATGTTGCTGCCTATTACAAACTTTTCCTGCTGGCTTATGCTACATTGGTTGAATTTCCAACTTTGACATGACTCCTAAAATGACAGAATTCCTTTCCTCTTACTCTTCTGCCCATCATAACCGTACAACATGGGTGGGGAACCTTCAGACTGTGGGGCTCTTTAATCCATCCTGTGAAGCCTTTGCCAGTGGACACCCCGTTTCTTACCTTTGAATTGTCCCCACTCCAGAGCAATTTTTGCTGAGGAGTTGTCTTTTGGAATGCTTTTCCCATGCTGCCGGGTACTGAAAAAGCTCCCTTGCTCAGCTGCAAACTGCTCTTATCTCTGATCAGCTGCTGACTGGAGATAAGTTTTACCCTGTAGGGAGAAGGGGCGTGAGTTATTCAATCCTGCTTACTTCTGAGCAGAAATGCAGAGGTCTGTCCTGCTTACTTCTGAGTGGGCCTGAAAATCACTAAGAATCATATTTTAGCCCTATCTACTCTGCCCTTGGCTACACCCAGAAATGGAACGCAACCCCCAAGACGTTTCCCAGGTTGTAATGTGGCCCTTGGACTGTAAAAGGTTCCCCAACCCTGCTGTACGATGGGTACTGAAATGGAATCTTGGACTTATAGATCCCGGCCTGAGGCAGGCTCTATTACAGTCTCCCCCAACCTCGTGCCTTCCAGATGTGTTGGACAACAATGGCAGTCTGGGGATGATGGGAATTATAGTCCTCCCAACACATCTAGAGGACACCATTTTGGAATAGGCTGCTCCGTTATCTCAAGGAGGAGACAGTGGCTGAGTTTGGATGGCACTTTAGGCAACGGAGGGGGGAATAGCATACTCACGGTGCATTATTTTTGCGGCGCCCGCCACACAAGTTGCCCCTCCCTCCGTCGCGCGGCTGAAAGTCCCGGCCTCCTTCTGGGCTGCTGCATCTCCTCCCTCCCCCCTCCCTCAGTCCTCCGGCCGTATCTCATCATTCACCGCAACTTCTGCTGGCTGTATCGGAGCAGCCATGGTTTTTCGGCTGCTCCGGCCAGCGAACTCTATGACCGAGTGGAATAATACACGGAGAGAGGGGGATTCCCTCCACACGACACTTTAAACAACGGATTTCGGGATAAACAATGTGCAAGCCCTCCGTTGTTTAATTGCCCAAAATAGCGTACCATCAGTTGTGTGTGCATTGTGTGTTGCCCTCCACACGACACAATAAGCAACACAACTGACGGTTTCCTCTTCCCCTCTCCGTTATCGTGCCGTCCGAACTGAGCCAATGTCGGGAGGGGGAAGTAGGTACCCATTTCTGGTGTGTTTAACTTGCTTTGGGTTTTTAAAACACCCTGATTTTCTATTAATCAGGGAAGAGATAAAATTACAGTTGGGAGATTGGGGGGAGAGGAAAGAAGCTGAAACTGGCATGCAATAATGTAACAAACACAACACTGCTGTAGCATATCCTAATTAAGACACTACTGAGAAGATAATCTGATCTGGCAACTACTAGCTCTGCTCATTCTTGGTTTTTTTTTTCTTCCCAAATTGTAATGCTATGTTTTATCGCTAATTGCCCTGGGCACCTTGTGCAGAAAGGCAGGAAAACCTTTTAAAATAAAAAATGTATGCCATTCCTACAGGATGATTGCTGAAGATGCAGAGGGAGGACTCTTCACTGTAACGCTATTCCGAAAAGTGATGGATGACTTTAAAGCCAAAGCAAGGCAGAACAAGTACTGTTGTTCACTTTCTCTTAGCATATCAAAGGAGGAAAAGCAGGAGTGCTTTAAAAAGCCCCTATTTACCCTATTGAATGGAAACTAGGAAGATACCTGGATAATTACATCAGTGTGCCTGAATTCTTTACTAAGAACACACCTCTATTATACATTTAATCTGGTTTCAAACTTCTTAAAAGAGCATTTTCAGGCATGGTGTGTGTGTGTGTGTGCAAATGGGTAACATATAACAAGTGTGTTGAAGCTCATGAATAAAAATGCCTAGTAATGGTTACAAGAGTTCCTAGAACGCTTATAAGGTCTGATGTGACGTACTTGGAGGAGCTGCTACCTTGACATGCTTTGTCTTTGCATCTTTTAGCTGTAAACACACACATACATACACACACACACACACAAACTCTAAATGCACAGGTTTACTAAGGCACAACAGCTGATCGTCAATACCTTTTCATTTGCTTTAAGGTTCATGGTGCGGGAATTTTATTTTGATGAGAAAGAACTGAAATGCGAAAAGGAAGAAATGAGGAAGTTAGCTTCGGATAAGAAGCAACAGTATGTAAGTATACTATGCCTGTTTGCATACTCTGGCCTAACTCTCATTGGATTATGGGCTTCTATATCTACAGCGTAGGTAGGGTACAGCTCTGTCTAGACTTGCTCAAGATTGGCATATTATGCAGGGCCAACACCCAGGGCCTTTCAAGATCATTTTTAGTGAAATAATTGTGCAGTAACTAGTTACACAGTTGCACCTCCTCAAGATATTTTTGATATCAGATTTAAAAAATCTGAATAGTCTTGATTCACCTTCTTACACATGTGTCATGTACAACCGCTGACCAGTGCCTGTGATATCATTGGTCACAGATGACACAGTTCCTCTCTTCCACCATGTCAAATCTATTTTGTCATCATTAGAGCTGGTCTTCGCTCGTTAGAGGCGAAACGCTCCTCCACTATAACACTTAAGTATATGTGCACTTTGTGAGCTTTTTAAACTCAAGCAGCAGCAAGATGGTCATCTCCTCCTAAGGAACACCTCCACTATCCTATGGAGGTTTCCCTCACCTTCCCCCCTTTTTAGGTTTTCTTTTAATGCTGTGCTGGAAAGGAGGAGCACATCTCCCCACCCCCGGGCCATTTTTAAAAATAAAAAATAGGAGTCCAAATAATGTTCTATTGCTTGTAGCACTATACAAAGATGAGATATGGTGACTTTGGTATTCAGAGGCTGTGCAAGACATGTTGATGCCCCAGACAGAAAATTCAAATAGCAATAATAATAATAATAATACCACCAACAACACACCTAAATAATTGACAATTTTCTGCCTTGACTGATACATTTTGCCAGTTATCCACCCTAATGGCAGGGCCAGCCTTGTTGGCTCTGCAAAAGAGAGGGGGTTGGAGAGGGCAGTATTTATATCACATGGAAAGCCCTAAACCAAACTTTAGCCATATAGATAGCAAACATTTTATGTCCATCCTATAGAAATTACAGTCTTTGTGTTTCCAAATAAAAGTACAATGTACCTCTTTTTCTCATCACAGGGCCCGCTATTGCGCTGGCTAAAGGTGAACTTCAGTGAAGCATTTGTGGCTTGGATTCACATAAAAGCTCTTAGAGTTTTCTCAGAATCTGTCCTCCGGTAAGCGGGTGAAGGTCAACACTTCAAGAAGCCCACTGGTTGCAGTGGAAAAAAGCATGTATTTAACTTTCTCAACAAAATCAATTTGGCTATATCACATTGGATGTACTCTTAAAAAAAACTATACAGGGAAGGGAGCTGGCTGTCATTAAGCAAATTTGATATTATAAATAAGGGAAAATAGGAATTGTCTGATGCCGGTTAAAATTTCAGGAAAAAAACCCATATTTTCCAAGTTACAAACTTTCTGCATTGGAACAGGGAGCTTGTTCCAGAAGAAGCAGGAAAAGGAAATTAGATGGAAATTTAATTGCGTTCAGAATGTAACCTGATCTTTGCTGAGTTTACCCTGTTGCTTTACATTTTAAAAAGGTATGGACTGCCAGTGAATTTCCAGACAATGTTACTTCAGCCCAACAAAAAATCTTCAAAAAGGTTGAGAGAGGTCCTTAATGCAGTCTTCAAACATCTGGATGAAGTAGCAGCAGCCAGTATAATGGATGTAAGTGTTCAGTCGACTGAATGGAAGACATAAAATGTCTTGCTTTCAGATTCTTCTCAAGTAGTGCTCAATAAAACCTTGCCCTTACTTTCACCTTACCACTAAGCCCTAAAAACTTTAATATATCTATACGTGAAAGTTAGTGTCTTACATGAGTTATGGTTTTAATTTTTTTCCCAGACTTCCATGGACATTCCTGGCTTACAGCTAAGCAATCAAGACTACTACCCTTACGTCTATTTCAGGATTGATCTCAGCCTTCTTGATTGCAGCTAAGAGATGCCCGGCTTACGGCACAACTTGTCCTCCAGTATTTTAGTATCTGATTGTTCATGAACAATGAAACTGATATGCAAGCAGCTCCACTCCAAGCAGGTTTTTTTAAAAAAAACACAGCATCACTAAGGGACCACATGATGGGAGCATAGCCCCTTTTTATTTTGGAGGACCAAGAAATTTTAAACAAGTGCTGATAGTAGGTTTGGCCCAACTATCCAGATACAGTAATTTTGCCCTCTTTCGTTTTAAGCGTTAAGATTCTGGAAGCCTTTTCTAATCATGTTAGAAAACATGCTTCACAAGGCAATTGCATTACAGTTGTATTTATTTTTTTTTGTAAGTTACAAAAAAAGTTCTCAACCAGAATTTTAAATAAAAGCAAGAAATATCTGGTGGTTATGATCAAATACTCTTAAGTCATGGATCTGTAACTGTTTAAGGTACAGACTCAACGCAGTAGGTATGTACTCTTGCATTAAAGCTGAACAGTAGACTGAGGGTGTGGTGGGGGTGTTAGCCCTAATCGGTTCACTTGTTTCAGTTTAGCATTTAAGAGAAATCCAGGTAGAGATTACATTAATGAGAACTGGCGCAACTAAGCTACTCATTTCGCCAATTAATTGAATGTTAGATGAAATGGCTGGGAGGGAGAGAAGGGAGGCCGTGGCCATGAACTAATAAAAATACAGCACTGGAAATCTAATCCATATTGCCAGTTTGTTGGAAGAAGTGTATCATTACAAGGCAGTCTAGTACAAGTGTCTGTCCTGCATTTAATTGTTAAAATTAACCCTCCATTGCTGGTGAGTTGCAGCGCACATAGCAACCATTATTTCTTGTCAGAGTAAAACGTAATCATTTCAGGTTCTGTACAGGATAGAAAACAATAACATTATTGGTTATAACTACTTTATAAACTTTTCTTAAAGGGTAGCTTACAAAAAGGTGAAATAAGTGTAATAAGTATGGAACTGGCCAAAACGATGCCAGATAAGGTTGTTCCCTATAGAAAGACTGGCTGTTATTTCTCTCTCCAAGAAATATTCATTTAATACTGACACACTGGTGTATGGTTTTTCACCCATTCCTTCCAAAGAAACCATGACACCCACTGACAAGGGGGAGATGATAGGTGTCCCTCTGTGTGGCAGCTAAATCAAAAACAATCTGGAACCATGGCTTTAGATTGCCTGAGAACCTTCTTCATCAGACAACAGGAATGCCATACTAGAAGACTCCTCAGTAAGTCACTGTTCAGCTGGCATGCAGATCAACCCCTCTCCCAGATCAGCATCATGCTGCATTCCCATTCCACATGATAACATTCATGTCAAGACTATACCCTGCCATGGGCGCTCCCAAGCACACCTTCAAGCAATATGTAACTTCAACAAAAGAGACGGGAGACGTATCCTCTCTAATAAAGAACCACCTGCTCAACGGCCTATAGGATAGCTCTCCATGCTATTGAATGTTCACTGCAAAATGGTTACCTGAAACACTGCACTGGTTTGTCAAGAGATGGAGCTCTGTACATTGTACAACACTGACACCGGGTGTCAAAAATATTGTTTTATTCTTTCATTGAAACAAAGGCTAGAGCAACTAGCTTTTGGGAGGGGAAATGGGTCACATTTAAAAACTAGTTACAATAAAAGTCTCAAGTCACTGTCAACCACCACATACCAGCTGGACAAAAGCCAAAATAGGAATATTTCAATGAAAGATCAGTGTCATCCTCAAAATATCTGTTGCACAGGATACAATCAATTTTACTCAATAGAAAAAAAAATTCATAGAATTTTAGAGATGTTTTTTTCTTGAGAGGCACACTACTCATAGTGTTTCCAACAGCTGACTGAGGGCTTCTCTCAGCAAAGAAGGCCACTGGTACGTCCGTGCGATGTAAAGCCATGTTCCGTCAAATTACGGCCCAAAGTCTCTCAAGAAACAAAATGTCTTCAAGTTCTCACAATTCATCTTTCCCAACATCCCAGTCATCAAGATCTATGTCACTGAGATCAATATCCTCTTCAGCTGGTAGCTATGAGACAATTAAGCAGAGTATGAATTAAATAGGAATTTATTCAGATACATCAACTGATGTCACCAAACGTTTCTTTGATCAAGTTCAGAATCTTCTGACGTGCTTCAACCATGACAACAAGCTCATAAAGTCAGGCTACACCAGGGTGGGCAAACTTGTAGGCCAGAACTATTAGGTCCACACTCCCAGCAGCCTTGGACAACATAACCAATGGAGAGGGATGATGGGAGTTGTAGGCTAAAACCTCTGGAGGGCCACCAGCTGCCCATCCCTGGTCTACACTTAGGTGAGCCACTGTTGCAGGTAACCTCTTCAGACCTAACAGTTCTATAGTGCCATTCAGATGGCTGGTGTACACTCAACTGACACAGCCTTGCACACCCTTGAGAAATCTGCACTAACGTATATAAAGTACATCCAATACTGCTACTTAAGTGGTGGAGATGCCCCCCAAATTAGGATTTACCTACACATTTTAAGATAAGAGTGTTCTCATACCAGGAAGCATGCACAGCATAATCTGGAGCTCATTAACATTCTGAAAAGCGTTGATACTGACAAGCTTTGATACTGGTTTAGTCACATACTTCACACAATAACAGCAGCAAGTAACTAGACATTTTTAAAAGTTATGGTTAGCCTGATTACAGTTTCCATTAGCATTATGTACGGCAGTTTGTAACAAGACTTTGTAGGGTCACAATTAATAGCCACATCATACAAAAGGGAAAGGAGGAAGTAGCCAAAACCAACTATGGCTTGAGACACAAAAACACCAGCACAAAAGGACCAGTATAAAATGGGTGGGAAACAATGAAGAGGAGCTAGGAGAATGTCGAGGAACAAGGACAGAACGGTAAGCGAAGAAGGGAAAGATAGGATGTTGAGTCAAAAGCCTGATGAGCAATGTGCATTAACGCTGGCAGGAAAAAAATTCAGGGGGCCTGCACAGGAAGAGAATTAGTAATACTGAATACAGAGGAAAAAAAGAATGCCAGCAAAAGAGAACAAAGCAAAACATGTTTGAGGCTTAGAGTGAAAAACAGAACAAGCAAACCAGGGCTAGATCTACACTACTGCTTTATAGCAGTATTGAAGTGCACTGATAACTGTTAGGGCCCATTACACACACTAATACCACTTTCATAGTGTTATTTCCTGCATTTTATTCCACATTATCCAAAATGCCTCAACCAATGTCATTGTGTCTTCTACGTGGCATAAATGTTCAAGAGGGATATACTGTCACTATGATGGGATCGTCATGATTTGACACAAGGTGTACATCTGTCCCAGGATATGCAGCCCAGCTTAGAGCCAAGAAGGTTTTCCATATATACGACAAATGGAAGAAAAACCAGAGCTAGCAATACTCTAGATGGGAAATAAGAGTGAAAAATCAAGGGTTTCACCCTTTATGGAAAGAAAGAACCGATTTTTTCCCCAATGTTATTAAATCTGATTCGATAACAAGCAGACTGAAAAGAAACACCCACTGTAACACTCACGTCTGAATCGCTACTGATGAAGTGATCACCCTTGGATGGCAAGTTTCATAAAGAGCTCAATGAGCCCTAAACAAAAGTTCAGATAAAATGCTCCATAGGTAGGGATGAAAAAAGCGCCTCTTACCTCGCCATCTTTGCCATCCCATGGCTCTACTGTGTTAATCTTTGCAAAAGACCCTCCTCCTACCGGTGCGGTAGACCCGCGACCAACAGAGAGTTCCCTGAAAGGACAAGATTCAAAACAAATTTAGAATTTCCTGCATTAACTACCAGACAGCCTGCCTAAGGTAGGGCTGAGAAAGCATAACGCTTGCGTTATCCAATCGGCAATATATAGCCTGCTTGTTTCACTTGCTCTAACAAGGGAAAATGGTTACCAAGCATGTCTTGAAAGGTTTACTCAAAGCCAAGCGTATAATATAAACAGGAAAATAAAGCAACCCCAAGGATAAGCTTCAGGGACAGTCGTGCTTTTGCCCCTGACTGATATCAAACGCAATTTTTGCCCAAACTCGGCAGATAACACACAGCTTCTTGCTATTTAAGGTGATAACAAAAGAGCAAACGTAAAGATATACTTGTACCTAAGGAATTCGTTAATCCCCTGCTCGCTGAAAGACCCTTTCAGGAGCGCAAACTTCATCTTTCGAGCATTAACTGCTGCCATCGCTGGGTATCCAAATCCTCCGATTCCCAAGGAATTTTCTAGACCCGACTGCGCTCCGGCCTCTGTCCACAACCACCTTAGGAAAGAAACGAATTGGATGCATGTCTCCCAGCAATTGTACACGAAGGGATCATGTTCATGGGTACAAACTAGCTGGGGAGCCCCTGCACTTCCCCACGTGCGTTAACGCCAATGAGGTGCGACGCTGAAGCAGGATGGGAGAGGGGCAAAGAAATGGGAATTTGCAAAGCACACAGTCTGCTCCTAGTCCCTTGTCCCCAGTTCACAGCCAAGCTAGAGTTAAATCTACACTGGCCCAGCTGGTCCCGTATTTACATTTCTACAGGAAATTTACTGGGGCACATTATTTTGCATAATACAAGTGACCACTCTGCTTAAAAAAAAAAAAAGTATCCAGGACAGGGCAGCAATTTTCTCCAAATATCTGCCTTTCGATATATTTCAAAATAACCTCTCCTTACCCCCACATCTTCTTTTTGTATTTGTCTGCCATTTTCAACATGACTTCCAAGTAGGAATTTCTACCTGCAGCTCCTGTTTCATAAACAGAAATTGCAAAAAGGAATGAACATGTTTCATGCCAGCATTAGAGATATATAGTAAGATGGGAAAATGTGTCTTCTTGCTTACCTGTGTCAAGAATATGGGGCAAAACAGAAATGATACAGAGCTGGTGAGCATCACACGTTTGCTTCAAGACATCTTCGTTAATAATCTAAAAGAGAAACAAATGCTTTACCACCTGTAAAATACTAATTAAAAGATGATTACAGCAACAGGCTGTAGTTTAATTCTTCCATAAAGCTTTACTCTGCATCCAACTTCTCTACCTCTCCCAATGCGATTGGCTTATCTGCTCTTGATGCCAGATGTTTTTAGGACGTTTTAGGATGTTTTAATGCAGTTTTAATAATGTGTGCCATTTTTTAATCAGTTTTATGTATTTTATCATATTGTTGTTCCCCGCCTCGATCCAAACGGAGAGGCAGGTAAGTAATCAATTATTATTATTATTATTATTATTATTATTATTATTATTATTATTATTTTGCAGCCATGCATGTCACAGCAATTCTAACTACCATTTCTCTTTGGCTGCTCCAACATCATGAGTGCCTAGGACAGCCTTCTGCCAAGCAGCCGAGCGCTAAGGCAGTCCTGGGAGACGTCAGAATCCACATTCTGAAAAAGTCCATGAGTGACTTTTGTTAAAATCAAGTCACGTGAAGCGCTTCCGGCATGCCAATGGATTTTCAAAGGGACAACTTGTTCCAAAGCCATTTAACAGCAAGCAAAAAGACAACGTTTGACACTTACTGCATGCACTGTATTAATAGATCCAATGTTGAAGTAGTGGGCAGTATCCAATGCTGCCTGCGTGCTGCCGCCGATGCTGTGATAGTGGGATGATGTTGCGCTAACACTTCCTGGAGCAACTATGGAAACGAGCAGAAATTCTCATTTCTGGAATGGGACAGGTCAGTGGAGCTCACAGAAGGGAGCTCTGCTGACCTGTCCCATTCCAGAAACTAGGAGTTCCACTCATTTCTGCGATTACTCTAAGAAGCACTAGCTACCTGTTGCACTGGCAGTCGGCCCCATTGGCACACGGGCAATGTTGAATACTGCCCAGTGTGTTTGTGTGGGAGGAGCTATATCCTCGGATTCCAACTATATGAAATGTATGAAGGTAGCATTGCAATTTTCTATGCCAGAGCCAAGTACAGACATCCAGTGAGAAATCAAGCTTAACTTCGCACCAGCCCTTACTTCAGTTAAAAACTACAGATCCTAACAGCACACTCAGATGGTGAGCTATGTAGCCAAAACGGGGCTACTGAGAAACAAGAGGGAGGTATCAGCATGCTCAAAGGAGCCCCACATCTTGCAGAAATAGAAAACAAAATATGGGGGGGGGGGGGAACAATCAGTGAGCAAAAGCCCCACAAAATAGCCTAGTTAATACCGAGCATGCTCTATGTCCACAGAATGCTGCATATCTGTTGGGGCACTGGATTTGGGGGGCGGGGGAGGAGAAGAGAGAACGGAACCGAGTATCCTGGAAGAAGGCATGGGTGACTGGCACACTGAACAGAAGCATTCCACACTGCAACATTCTGTTGCAGGTCCTGCTAGTAAATGCTAAAATTGTAAGCCAAGGAGGTATTTGTTTAGTTTATCAGGAGCAGGATACCTCTAGGATTTCAGGTGCTGGTGCATTCTCTGAGAATAGATCCAGAGCACGAGCAACAATATCCGATTTTGTCCTTCCGCCATCAAAATCAACAGGGTCTTCTCCCTTCGGGAAGATCTTTATTGTAGGAAATCCACGGATCTGGAGTAAGGTTTCAAACGGTAACAAATTAGAGCGACAGACTAAATAGTCTTCTAGGTAGTATATAGTTTAAACACTAAAATTAAGCAGGTCTTAGGTGCATTCAGATCATCTAGATAACGGGAGTGACATGCAAACATAGAAACCACTGCATACATGTCAATGTGTTAAAAAAAAACACTTCCTGACATGTGACATGCAAACTGGTTGTACTCTTACCCTGTGTATATTTTCAAATGAAGTTTAAGTTGCACAAGTCAGTGTTTAAAATACTCAATTAAAAAAAAACCTCTTAGTCATTAGAAAGAGGCCACTTTCCCTCTGTGTGAAACTGGGGCACTACATGAAAAAACATTGACATTACTGCTTGCTGCATCTACTCACCCCATATCGGCTCGCTAACCCTTGGTTCACTGTAGCATCTACAGCAGCCAATTTAACTTTTCCCTTGGTTTGCTCCTTCACTTCTGTTGCAGCTGATGCCCATTCTGGCTCTAAACTGTGGGAGGAAAATGTGTGTTTGTGCAGGTTTCTTTTTTCTTTTTTAAAAAAGACCAGTGATAACTGCAATGGCATGTCAGAATTAAAAAGGGGGGGGGGAGAAACAATACAGAAGAGAAAGTCACTAAACAATGCCAGTTAGCTGCAAGTTTGAGGGTAGGATGAAAAAAATATATTTTAGATTCTTGAGGACCAGGACAGCAATCCTGTGTGCATTTATTTAAGAGTAAACAACACAGAACTTGATGGGATTTACTCCAAGGTAACCATGGGCAGGATTGCACTGTGGGCCACTTAACGTTTTTTTATTTTTTAAAAGCTACAATTGTGCAATTAGAATGATTATTAAATATTCTACATGCTATTAAGATTTACAGCAAGCTTTATCTCAGACTCATCTGTGATCACAAATGAGAAGGACCACATTCTCTGGTACCAGCCTGCCTGCACTGTTGATGAGGTCATCAACAGAGACCTTCTTACTTGCCCTCTGCCAAGGACAATTAGTGAGTACAAGGGAGAGGGTCTTTGCAGTAGTGGCCCCAAATATCTGGAATCAGCTCCATTGTAGGTCTTCTGGAAAGCTCTGAAAACCCAACCTGCTTTTGCTGGCCCTTGTTTTCATGAATTTGCATTGAATATGTATTTATTGAACTGAATTGTGCCCACTTTGTATTGTTTTATCTTGTACTCTGCCTTGGGAGAGTTCCATCCTTACAAGTTGCTAAAAATAATTTTAAATAAATAAAATAGTAGACTGGTAGATGGTGCCAAGGAATACCGCAACAAAACCAAAAGAAAGAACCTCATGAAGATGTGCATTCATTTCCAACAGTCAGAAGCTGAAGAGCAATTTAGACTGCAATCCTGTACTCACTTGCCTGGAAGGGAGCCCACTGAACTGAACAGGGCTTACTTCTGAGTAGCCATTTGTATAAGATTGCACTATTAGGATAGTATCCAATAAGGTCCATGAGCATGTGGCCAATCCCAATCCACCAGTGTTTTCGGTTGCGGTGGGGCTTGGCCTCAAAGCGTTATTATCATGGCCACGTATGGGCCAGGGTCAATGGGGCTGGCCGTATGCTCATGGGCACCTATTGGACACTACACTTAAAGTACTTACCCCAAAATACCACTTCGAGAAGTGTCTGCTTCAGGTTTGCAGATTGACTAATGACACCTTTGACCTGGGCCCAGAGCCTTTACTTACCTTTTGCAATGTCCACACCAAGGAGCGTAAAATTCAACCAGCCAGATGTCATCGCTATTTAAGACATTCTGATCAAAGTTGTCGTCTGTCAGCTCGATCACATCCTTTTTGCTTGAGCCTCCACTTTCACGGCTGCTCTGTAGTTGGAATCACAAACACAAAACGTCCCCAAGTTGAGTTAGAAAACCTGTAGTACAATCCGGCAACGGTAACGTGAGCTCTGATTTTTAGCTAGAAGGTGGTGCGCATGTGCACATGCGTGAAGCATTTATCCGCACAGCGGATAACGGGGACCCTTGTCCAGCTTGGGAGTCCTGTCCACCCATTGCCAGGCCTTCACTTTCCAATCCATTGATAGGCCTGCTTTGGAAAGCATTTTGCCTTGCAAACCACAATGATGACGTTACTGTTAAAACCAGAGGCGTTTCTATTAGACTTTTCTTTGCAGTTTCATCCCTTGCCATTTACCAAACCCCAAAATGCACGCTTCCGCTCTTGCTGTCCCCTCCTCCGCTTTTTGATACACATCAACGCGCCATAAAGTTTTCATAGGCAAATGACAATTCCACTTGCTAGCTCTCAACATTTGAAAAGTCTTCCCTGTGTGGTATTTAAAGAGTTTTAAAGGTGAAAACATACTCCTTGCGGTTTATAACAACTTCGCTTCCAACTGTTAAAAAAAAAAAAAACCTCTTTAAGCCCGTCTTTAGAATTCCAGTAGGTTACACATTTTTAATCTCCCCTCAAAAGTATTCGCTGTTTAACTTCTAGTATCTTCATGCAAGAACTCCTGCCTGAAAAACATGCTTCTGACTGGGTCTCTGGAAAAACAACAACAATAAGATTATTCCTGCCTGGAAGTACCTGTTTTCCAGAGTTAAATCCACCTCCTCTGCCACTAAGGCGATCTTTTACCAGTGACCGGAGAGCACTTAAAGCAGCATCAACAATTGCGTCGCTTGTCCTGGCCCCTGAGGCACAAGAGAAAGATAGAAGTTAAGACTCACCACATCACATGTCAACACTTGGGAGTCTGGACACCATTTTGCCCAGACCAGAGACACTTCTCTTGGCACCTGTCAGGCTCCCTATCCCTCCTAACTGTCATTTCTTAAGTTTTTTAAAGTTGTTATTATTATTGACCCCGATCAGACGACACGCTAAGCCATGTGGGTTAGTATTTTGAGCTAAACATTATGGCTTAGTGTGACATGTGAACCATTCCTAACCATGGTGGCTACATAACCATGGTTTAAACATGCTCAGTAACCATTTGCTGCACAAGGGTTAGTGGCTTGAACAGGCCCAATATTATTATTTTAATTGTGATACTGGCATGCTGCAAAGTACTGCTCTCTAGCGCCATCTTTATTTAGGCACAAAGTAGTGGTTTTGTATTTTTGGAGTTCAGACCCCCCCCACTGCCTTGAATTTAGGTTCGAATAACTTTTTCTTTTAGTCTCTCCAGCATGCCTCTGGGAAATGAGTGTTTTATGACTGGCCACGCCCACCAGGGCAGCCATTTCAGGAATGGCCAAACTGCCACGGCAGCCAGTTTTGTGAGAGCACTCGTGACACTTTCTCAAAATTCCAAATGCGCCCACTGACTCAAGAAGGCTGCAGACATCTGTTCTTCATTTTTCAGTGGCAGCCTTGACGGAGGCCCCAGCACCTTCCACAGTGGGGAGAAATGTCAAACAATCGCTGCACTGCTGTATCAGAAATCATATCTGCCAGGACTAGTACAGTAATTAAAGGCACTGGAGGGTGAGTCTAGAGTTTGGAAGCCCTGCATGCAACAGATTCAAGTGCCCCTAGAGCAGGTGTCTGAAGGCTCATTAACGCAGCCACAAAGGCAGCAAATCTGTTTCACTCTTTGGACACTCTGGGCTTCATCTCTGCAGAACAGGTCAGCTACTAAGACAGTTGTCCTTGCTGATGAATCGGGCCATGTCTTGAAAACACGAGAACACAAACAGTTTTGCTTAAAATGCTCATCCATGAAGTACACAAGGCTCAACAACAATAATAAAATAAAGTACCACTTAAAAGTACCTTGGTAATCTTCTGCTTTGTTCTTGTTGGCACCAAATACCTTGATCGTGGGAAATCCTTTGACACCATACTGGCCACCGAGGGACTGATGTTTATCTGCATCAATGGCTCCCACTTTCACAACACCCTGAAAGAAAAGAAAACTTCTACTTATTTACAATGAATCCACTTGAGGAACGAAACCAAACTAGCCTCTGAAAAAGGGTGGGGGGAGGAAGTAAGCTTCTATAGAGGATGTTTGGTTGAACTAACACATGTGCATTAAATTTTGCCCACACTGATGCAATAAGTCAAGGAAACCGTTCGTGAACACATAATTTCAGGACTGCTGCCTTTGTTTAAGTTGGACATTAATAAAGCGGTCTAAAATAAAGAGCTATTTCAATACTCAGAGGAGTAATTTTAACTGGGTTAGAAAATGAGGCTGTATGAATACATTTATTCCCTTTAAATTACATCCAAGAAAATCTCTTATTTACTGTGTCAGCCAACCCATAAGGGCCCTATGTATGGGACTACATTTCATAAAGGTATTGAGATTAAATAGGATCTTCTAGAGATGCCGTATTTCCCCCAATATCAGAAGATTAAATTGCCATTATGCCACCACACTCCTCCAGTTTGATTACAGCAATAATCGATTTCTCTATAAGGAAACATACAGAGTGGGAGACTCGAGTTCAACTCCTCCCCAGCACTGGACAATTCTTGTTCGTGTCCCACCTTTCTACACAATGGCCGCATTCGGACGACATAATAGCCAACCCTATGTGAACAGTCCACTCCACGGATGACTATTAGCATGTCACGCTGGGAGAAGATTGCTGCAGCGGTGGTCGCAGGAGAGGAGATTGGTCTGCTGCTTCTTGCGGTAGCGCGTCTTACTCTGTGGCTGCCGCCGCAGCAAAAAGGAAGCGGGGGCGCGTCTCTCCCCCCTGCTGCCCCTCCCCACAGAATGGCAGCGCCCCGATAAGGTAAGAGGGAACCAGTGCCACCATTCGGTGGGGAGGGTGGAGGAGAGACAGCAACAGCCAACCCTGCCCTTATAGCCTACTCCACGGATGACTTATTAGCATATCACCCAAGCACAACATGCTAATAGTCATCCGTGGAGTGGACTATGAGGGCAGGGCTGGCTATTGTGTTGTCCGGACGCACCCACTCTCAGCCTAACCTTTCTCATGGGGTTGTTTGCAAGGGATCAAAATGCGATAAGGACGTAATGTCATATATCATTATTAAAGTATATCTCTTCCGGCAGGCCTACCCTGTTGAATTTTAAGATGTTTTTAATTGATGTATTAGTTTTTATTTGTTTTAATATTTTATCTATTTTGTGGTCCTTGTGTTTATATTTATTGGTGTTCCCCGCCTCGATCCAGAGGGAGAGGCGGGTTATAAATAAATATATTATTATTATTATTAATCTTACTTAAGACAAAGGGTCCATCTAGTCCAGTACTCTATTTACACAGTGGCCAACCAGCTGTTGACCAGGCACCAACAAAGCAGGACATGGTGCAACAGCACCCTCCCACCCATGTTCCCCAGCAACTGGTGCACATAGGCTTACTTGCTCAACTAAAATCCTTACAATTCATCAATTAAATGTGCAAACATTGGCATATGGATGAAATATTTCTGAAGCACTCATATTTTTAAATGATACACCCAGGTTTTGTATTGGGGCAACTTTTTAGTGAATTCAATGTTTTTGTAACTTAACTGATGTAACAAACTAAATGGTGCAGCCCAACTACAATAACCCTGAACGCATGAGATAAAATGCAAGGCTACACCTCAACAATTTACGTATGAACCGGGACATCCCAGATATTATATTCGCAACCCCACATATCACTTAGGGCTCCAGAGTTTTAAAAAGACACACTGTAAAATGTTTTACTTGTTCAAGGGAAATAATAAGGAAAAAAAACCCTACATATGCTACCAAGGCAGCTGATGACAGCCAGCTTTTCAAGCAACAAGGCAGACAAGGGCAACAGCTCAATGGTAGAGCAAATGTTTTGCATGTCAAAGGTCCCAGGTTCAATCCCCAGCATCTCCAGACAGGCCTGCCCAAAACCCCAGAGAGCTGCTGCCAGTCAGTGCAGACAACACTGGGCTGGATGGAGCAGTGGGTCTGACAGAGTCAGGAGATCCTTTCCCGGTGGGTAGTTTACTCACTTTCAGTGCAGTCGCAGCTTTCTTCCATTCAGGGGTCAGTCTTTGGCAGTGGCCACACCTTTCAGAAGGAACAAAGAAAATGGAAACACATTCTTTAAAAAGTGCTCAGCATATGTATTATTAGTCTTTTTGCACCCTGCCAAGGCCAGTTGCTGGGAAGACACACTAAACCGTGATTAGACCTTAAGCATAAGCAAGGGTTCTGTTCCAGTCCTCTAGAGGGCCATGCTGTTCGGTGCCTGTGTCTGTTTCTAGCAGAGCCTTCCAAGCACATAGAATTGTGCCAATGGAAGAAGCGCTGCCCACCAAAGGCTGCCCCCCAACCCCACAAATCCCCTCCAACAGAAGTGCCATGCCTTTCAATAGGTGCACAACAGGCAGAAATGCAACTGTGGTGGCTCTGTCACCGCACTTTCAAACTGGTGCAGCATCTCTTGAATTCCTGCCTGTTAAAGATGCAGATCCTCCATCAGAAAAAAAGTGGCAACCCCCATGCACACCTAATCCATGTCCCCAGTCCTGGATTTTGTGTACAGAAGATTCCCTCCCTCCCGACAAATTCTTTACAAATTGCGGAGAACTTGGTAGGGACAGGGAGGGAAGAAACAAACCAATCTGAACCCAAGTATTTAGAGGGCACAATCCTATTGAGATAGTCATCAGCCTCCAAGCTCAGAGGCTGGTGACTATCCAATGCAGGGTGGCCAAAGCACATGCTTCGGCTACCCTGCCTTTTTAGCTAGACAAGCAATTTCACCTGTCTAGCCGGGGAGCTTCGGAGCAGGAGGCTGTGCAGCGCATAGGATGCTGTGTAAAGCAGCTTCCAGTCTCCTCCCCTCTTCCGGGGCTGCCCCCTTTTTGCCCTCTTCGTGCTCCATTTATGAGTGCAGAGACTTAGCCGGTGCGGCGAGAACCACACCTGCTACTAGGGGGCAGAGGAGGGGGCCTTGGTTCCCAGGAACTGAACAATCCTATGGCCTTCTAGCAGGGTGGATTTGATTTAAATCAATTTGATTTAAATCACGATTTAAATCACTACCAGGGTGGATTTGATTTAAATCACTACCAGGGTGGATTTGATTTAAATCACTACCAGGGTGGATTTGATTTAAATCACTACCAGGGTGGATTTAAATCACTACCAGGGTGGATTTGATTTAAATCAATTTGATTTAAATCATGATTTAAATCACGATTTTAATCACTACTCAGAAAGACTCGATTTAATCATGTGACTCCCCCCCCCAAAAAAACTGCACTCTTCTTCGCTATAAGCTTAATATATATATTTTACACAACTCAGACTCTTTCTTGCTGGTATAATCTTAATATTTACAAGCAGATGCAGGTTTCATTTTTAGCTTCTTGTGCAGATCTATTTCACTCCCAATAATCTATTCATTGAATTTTTTAAAACTCAGCACTTAAAAGTTAAGGGGTTGATTCTGTGTACATAGATTTGCAAAGGAATAAAGGGATTGTGATCTCTGCAGGCACAAATTCACAGTTTTGAGAACTGTAAAACCAAGCATCTGTGATAATATCTTCTAGATAGAAAAACTGCTCAATAATCTTACAGAAACCTCTGGAAGAGCATGACATTGTAAATGCATTAATGGAATTCATTTACCAAAAAATTTAAACACTGCATGAATATACAGCCTCATGCTACATAATTAAGAACTAATCCTTATTTCATGATCAATAACCTTTGGACTATAATGTTATCTTAAATAGAAAACTATTTTGGATAGATTTTTCCTCAAAAAGCGTTCTACTAAAAAAATCTGATTTAAATTTTAAAAAATCTGATTTAAATAAAAAAAATCTGATTTTTATTTTTATTTTTTAAAAAATTGATTTTTATCCACCCTGCCCTCTAGACAGTATCTAGTGGCTATAGGATTGCATCCTAAAGGAGCCATCCCCGATCCGTTGCCTTCCAGAGGACACCAGGTTGGGGAAGGCTGCTCTAGATGCAACTCAAAGCAGAGGTAAGACTCTCTCTGTGCTGCTGCCTCTATCTGAAAAGCAAGAACAGAGTGAGACATAGGCCTGGTTCGCATGTGATGGCAATCCAGAGTACGGGTTGAGTTTGGCTTGTTGTTGAATCGTAAGTTATTGCAACATGCAAAACCTGCACTATGGCTTAACTATGGGTTATTAGTCATGCACAATGAGAAGTTCACAACCCAATAACAATCTATGTTCACAGCTAACATGTGGTTATAGCTATAGTTAACAATGCATGACACGACAGCCCGCTGTGGCTTAATTTACTTGCGGGGCTTGTAGTGTTGTGCTAGGCACCCGTCAGTACCCAGCTTGCTGTGGCTTGTCATGTCATGCGAACCCAGGCAGGAAGGATTGTTTTGAGGGTTAGACAACCCTCGAACAACCCCTGCCAACTGAGTTCATACGACATGACAAGCTACAGCAAGGCTTTAGTACTCATAGGTGCCATGCATGATGCAACAGCCTCCAAGGGTAAATTTAGCCACGGTAGACTGTCGTGTTGTGTGAAACAGATCATAGTTAAACCATAGTGCAGGGTTTGTATATAAGAACAACCCATTACTCGAGACTATAATTCCATGTGAACTAGGTCACAGACTTGTGCTACTTCCACCTTCATCAAAACCTGGGAAAGCAAGTCACGCCCACCCTAATGTTTTCTGCACATTACAAAGAAACTGGAATCATGAGGTAACATCTTGATACAGGCCTGCAGCTAATCCCTCCCCCCTAAATTTAACAGTGGGAATCTGAAAAAATATGAAAGAAAAAGCAGGTTAAAGCAGAGTTTCTCCTATCACACACCCACAGATGATACATACTTTAAAACGCATTCTACTTGGTTTGTCAAGATTTAACTCATTTTAAGAGACTACCAAACTAGGCTTAATAAGAAGGCTGCCATCCTTAATACTGCCAAGGTCTCAAACTCTACTGACTTCTGCAAGCGAGTGGTGTGCAAAACTGTGACGTCATGGTGACTGTGTTGGACTAGGATTGGGGAAACATGGGTTCAAGTCAGCCATAAAGCTCACTGGATGACTTGGGCCAGTCACCAACTCTCAGCCAAACCTAGCCCACAGGATTGTTATGAGGACAAAATGGAGGAGGAGGAGGATCATGAATGCTACCTTGTGATCCTCGGAGGAAAGGCGGGATTATAAATGGAATGAATAAATAATAAAGATAAACACAAGGGGTGGGCAGTCATTTCCAACTATATAACTAAAACAATTACAATTAGAAAACCACTATTGGGAAAGTCGTTTGTAATTTGCTTTCCTAATTGTAATTCTTTTAGTTCTTGTTGTCTCATTCATATTTTATATATGGATTGTTACAGCTCCTTTAAGAAGGCCTAATAGAAAGCAAGAGTCCAAAACGCACCAGGCTTTTCTACAATCAATTTGTTTATAGCGTCCTGAGACAATTCTCCTTTTGTGTCTACCCTTCAGAAGCCATAGGTTTGCCATTACACATTTCCCCGAATGTACAACAATTTATGCACAAATGGCAACTTTATGTGGGCCAAGTTTTGCAAGTGCAAAGGCTGCCAGAGGGGCGTGGCCATCAGCCATGTCAGCAACAGGACTAACAGATGTTTTGTGCCAAGATACGTTCATATGGTTAGGGCTAATTTATAGCAATTCAGAGAGAAGGTGGTAAACAGAACATACCCCAGTAGTACTTATTGCCCAAACAACAAGGGTCAATTAATGCTTACCATGGTGCATAGAACTCTACAAGCCATAAACTGTCACTCTGAATGACTTCCCTATTGAAGTTTGTTGGTGTTAGATCTATAACATCATCACTGGAAGAATATAAGCTGTTAACAGCCAGGAAGAGTGTGCAGCTTACAGTTCCTGGAATACAAAAAACAGAGAAAAATTAAAGACCTTCCAAAAGACTTACATTTGTGGCCAAGAGAACCCTAAAGAAGAAACAGTAAAGTAGCGTAAGAGAAACCTGATCAAGTCCCACCAATCCAAACAGATCAACAACTGCTGGGAGGTTACATAACACACCCACCTTTGCCATTAAGTGCTTCCAATCTCTCTGCAGAACTCAAAGTATAAATGTGCCAGTGTGGTGTAGTAGCAAGAGTGTTGAACTCTCAGGAAACCCGAGTTCTAGTCCCCACTCAGCTATAAAGCTCAGTGGGTGATTTTGGGCCAATCACTGATTTTCAGCCTAACCTACTTCACAAGGTTGTTGTGAGGATAAAATGGAGAGGAAGAGGATCATGTACACCACTTCAGCTCCTTGGAGGAAGAAATGCAGGATACAAATGTAACAAATAAAAATAAACCAGTCTGCCACAAGAGACTCTGTGTGTGTGTGTGTGTGTGTGTGATTGTATGGTCAAAATAACTTTTGCATGTTACCTGAAGATACACCATAGCACAAGCTTAATCTGATTAATCTTAAATGGATTGAGCCTAAATTAGGGCTTTGTACACAGACTGGATTCACTCCAATTAAGGCAGCAATCCGAGACACACTAGAGAAGCCCCATCAGATGCAATGGAAGTCACTTTCAAGTAGACGTGCATAGGTATGCACTGCACCTCACACTCCATGCAGAAGAGACATCTCTGCTTCCAGTGTTGATTGCACAAATCTGCATGCTTTATTATGCTGTATATCGTTTTACTGCTATACTTTGGTAGTATTTTAAAATGACTGTAAAGCAACCCAGGGATATTTGAATCAAAAGCTATGTTTAATTAAAGTAATATGCCAAGCGTTCTTCAAGAAGTCTTTTTAAAGTTATGAAGAAAACAAAATCAAGCTCAATCAGCACGTGATCCTTTTTGAAAATCAAGTCTTTAGTACCCACTTTATCCAGTTCTAAAGGATGCATCCAGGTTAGACTGTTGCAGCCAAAGCATCCTGCTTATTATCAGTTATTGTAAGGCCAGTTTGGGATAGAAAAAAATCTATATGAAAGCACTTTGTTAGGATGCATCACCCTTACAATTTCCTAGTAGAATCTACTAAGTAGAACAGTAGACGTCTCCATGAACAAAATTTCTGGATAACCCAATTAACAGGATTGGCTACGAGCAAGCTGCATTGATGACTCATTCCAACAACATACAGAGGCCATTCTATAACAACGTAAGAGTAGTTATCTTTTCCTGATAGAGAGCTTCCCAAATGAGAACCTGGAGACCCACTGCCTGAGCTTTACAAGTGATGTGCGTCTTAATATGTAGTGTCTTACCGGTGAGCCATACAAAGTTGCCTTAGAACAATGTCTGACTTTCTATATCTGCTCTGGATTAGAAAGGGTCTGATTCAATGTACGAACCAGAGAGACCTTACAAAAGTATTTGCACCATCTTCAGTAGAACTAAAGCCATTCCCCACCCCCCACCCCATTTTAAAAAAGATCACAGAAACCTGGTCTGTTCTATGTTCTGCATTTTAGAAGCATGTGCCTAACTTAGCATGCCTAGGAGACACCCCTACATCAGACAGGCTGATGACTTAAGATCACACAACTTTCACTACATCCTAAAGTTCATCACCTTACATTTGCTTACCAGTACCAAAAAAAGGCGTGCACTGCCTTAAGCAGTTAATCAGAACCAAGTCCCACTGACTTCAACAGGACTTACTCCCCAATAAGTTTAAGTAAGAACGTAAGACATGCGCTACTGGATCAGTCCAAGGGCCTATCTTTTCTCAGCATTCTGTTCCCAAAATAGCCACCCAGATACCCATGGGAATTGTACCCGCCCACTCGGGTTCACCAGGAACTGGTATTCAGAGGCACTCTACCTCTAACTCTGGAGGTAATATATAGCCATCCTGACTAGTAGCCATGGATAGCCTTATAAAGCCATCCCAATTGGTGACCATCACTGCGTCTTGTGGAAGCAAATTACATTGTTTAACTCCGTACTTCCTTCTGCCTGTCCTGAATCTCCCACCATTCAGCTTCACTGAATGCCCTCTGGTTCTAGAAGGATGAGGGATTGCAGCAGTAGATGTAAGAGCCAGTGTGGTATAATGGTTAGTGGTGGACTAGCCCAGGTTCAAATCTCCACTCAGCCATGAAGCTGAATTCCTCTGGGCCACTCACTATCTTTCAACTTCGTCTAGCCTATCTCAGCGGGTTGTCACATGGACAAAACAGGCAGGAAAGGGGAGACAACCCTGCACAGCACCCTAAGCTCTTTGGGAGGAAGGCTAAGATGAAAACATAGCAAATACGTAAATAAAAATAACATTCTTTAGCAGCAGACAGCCCTCTCCTCCTTCATGCCCCTCCCTTCTATTTCTGTCAGCATCAAATCAGAGCACCCTTCCCCAACCTGGTGCCCTTCGGATGTCTTGGACTACAACTCCATGCTGGCTGGAGAGTACTGGGAGTTGTAGTCCAACACATCCGAAGGACACCAGGTTGGGGAAGGCTGACCTAAACGATTGTGCGTAAAAAGACGGTGTCCTCTTCTTTTAGAAGAGGGATGGGCAACTTGCGGCCCTCCAGATTTTTGTACCACAACTCCCATCAGCCCCAACCAGCAAGGTTAATGGGCAGCAGGTATTAGGATACGGAAATTGTAGTCCGGTTACCTACCCCCGACTTTAAAACGTTTGCATTCTATCCCAACATGCAGCAACAGTTTCAAAGGGGGTGGGGGTGGGGGAGAGGTTCCCGGCCCACGCCGTGATCCAGAACCCAATTTAATTATTAGATACCGAGATTGTACAGTCCCCACCCGCTTTCATTAGGGCTAACAATAGGGCTAATTCCCCACCCCACCGGGCTGGGAACCTCAAATGCCCCACCACCACCTTGCAACGATGGCAACCGATGAGCCTTGCCCTCCTCGCCTCCCTTACCAAGCAAAAAGCGTCTTCCGCCCAACTCGCCCATGTTGCAGCCTTAGGAGACTCCCGCACACACTCTCACTGCGTCTTCGCCCCCCACGCTCGCTGTTCTACCCCTGCCCCTCCACCACAGAGTACCAAATGCATCCACGATCCCAGCCGTGGCCGCCGTTCATTGGTGCTCTGGGCGTTCTCTCCTTTGCATAACCAATGGGAGTCGGACGGATCATGGTCGGAACGGGGCGTGCGAGCGAGTGAGCGTTCGGAAGGGAGGAGCGAGTTCCCGTCTTCTCGAAAGGAAGTCAGAGAGACGCTTCGGAGCGAGAGGGAAGGACCCGGCGCAGAGCGGACGCCTGCTTCCTGACGTTTTAGCCTCCGGATGACGAGCCATAGAGTTAGGGGAAAGAAACGGTGGCCATCGCTATCCCGAGCACAGGATTCGTTTCAGGCTCCGCCTTTGCAGAGACCATTCACTTTTGTGGAGCCTTCCTTAAAAGGCTTTTGTTTATTTGTACATTTAAGTATTGGTCAATTTAACTATGGGTGAATTCGGGACACTTTAGGCAACGGAGGGTGAAATAGCGTACTGTGCATTACTTTGGCGATGCCGCAGCAGGACCCGCCACACAACATGTTGCCCCTCCCTCCGTCGTGTGGCTAAAAGTCCCTGGTTCCTTCTGGGCTGCTGCGTCTCCTCCCTCCCACCTCTCTCAGTCCTCCACTGTATCCCAGCATGCACCGCAAGTTCTGCCGGCTGGGTTTTTTCGGCTGCTCCTTGCCGGCGAACTCTATGACCAAACGCAATAGTTCACAGAGAGGGGGGGTTCCCTCCACACCACACTTTAAACAACGAATTCGGGAATTCAGTTGTGTGTATGTTGTCTTCCACATTACACAATAAGCAACACAACTGACTACTGTTTTCCCCGCCCTCCGTTGATTATCGTGTCTTCTGAACCAGGCCTACATTTGATAAAGAACAAAGCAAAAAAAAGAAAAGCGTACTCTCTTTTCATCCTCTTCCCTTTTCCCACCATATATCTTATACCTGTATTTATTTTATCCTAGGGTGACCAGATAAAAACCAGGTCAGGGCTCATGTAACTTTAACAGTTGTAGAAAAAAGGGAATTTCAGCCAGTGTCATCTGTATGCAATTAGTTCCTGGTGATATTCCCTCTTCATTACAACTGTTAAAGTTGCAGGGGCCCTGCCTTCTTTTATATATGGTCACTCTAGTCTAGTGCCTGCACCTTTAACTGTTGTGATGAAGAGGGAATTTCACCAGGAACTAATTGCATACAAATGACACTGGCTGAAATTCCTTTTTCTCTACAACTGTTAAAGTTACACGAGCCCTGACCTGGATTTTATCTGGTCACCCTATTTTATCCAGTATCTATTCCAAGTATTGCGTTCTAAAATTAAGGGCACAAGCCTAGGCATCCTTCGACAGAAATAAGTCCTGTGGTTCCCAGCATTCCCCTGTCAGCAATGTTGGCTGGGAAATGCTGGGAGTTATAGCACTTTTTTCTGTCTAATCATGCGTAAGATTGTATTTATTTAAAGCATCTCTCCCCCTGCTATTCTAATGAAAAACAAAACAAAAAAACGCTTCCCAAGCAGTTTACAAAGATGCCCTGCCCTCAGGATTACAATCTAAAGACTATATTGATAGGTATTGAGTTATTTGGAGGCTATAACAGTTGTTCAGTCTCTCTCTCGTGCCCCTGTTGTATTCTCTGGCTGCTATTCTATTAGGAAATTGTCACCAGTTTTGTTTCTCGAATTTGGTATCAGGTTGTATGTTTCTTCGAACAGTTGAGATTGAGCTATGATCATCTGTACATTTATTAACTATTTTGAATCAGTTCATTATAAGAATGAATGGTGCATTTCTCATTTATTTATCCCAACAATCTGATTAACCTCCCACCTGAGAGAGGGTAGAGATGTGAAGGCCCTGAAAAAACCAGAAAAATTTGGGGGGGAACTTTTTTTACCTTTCCCCCCAAATTTCAATTTTTTCTGAAAAAACAGGGAAAAATGGGAATTATCAGGGAAAAAGGGAAAAAAACTGTTTTTTTCTGAATTTTTCTGTTTTTTTCCAGGCCTTTGCATCGCTAAGAGAGGGGGCAGAAAAACAGACTGGTGTTTTGCAACTTTAGGGAGAGGCAGATGAGAGTTTTATTTATTTATTGCATTTATATCCTGCTTTTTTTCCTCCAAGGAAACCAAGGCGATGTGCACAATTCTCTCCATTTTATCCTCACAACAACCCTGTTAGGTAGGTTGGGCTGAGAGTTTGTGATACGCCCAAAGTCACTCAGTGAGCTTTCATGGCCAAGTGGGCACTAGAACCCAGTTCTCCCAACTCTCAGTCCAACACTCTAACCACTACAACACATCGGTTCTCTTAGCTGAGCTCCTCTGTCTCTGACATTTGGTCAATGCATTTACTTTTTTGAGATCAGATAGTAAGTAAAACATCCTGGGGCTAAGGGTCCTTTCAGATGCTCGTTTTGCAATATTGGTAGAGAATACTAATATTAAACATGATGCAAAGGAAGTAGGCAGAAGTTTTTCTCCATTTCTCATAATACTGGAACCTGGAATCATCCAATGAAGCTGAATGGTCACAGGAAGTACTTCTTCACACAGCGTATAGTTAAACTGTGGACTTCACTAGAAGACATAGTGATGGCCCCCAACTTAAAAGGGGATTTGACAGCTTCATGGAAGGTAAGGCTATCAATGGCTACTGGACTTGTTTGCTGTATATTACCTCCAGTATCAGAGGCACTATGCCTCTGCATGCAAGTTGCTAAGCAACACGAGCAAGAGAGTTCTCTTGCCCTCATGTCCTGCTTTGGGCTTCCCAGGGGTAGTGGCACAGCTAAGTAATTTTGGACTGTGGACTTCATGGTCTTAAGAAGCATACAACTCACATTCTTCTTCCCCCTCAACTGCCATTCCATGCTTTACAACTGCTTCTGCATTCCTTATATGTTAGAATGTTTGCCAACCCTGATAAAAGAAATACTCTTGAGCATGTGCCGTTGCGCATTTTAAGCTCACTGAATTCATAGCACTATAGGAATAAAATGGGAGTTTGCGTCTGCTGCCCCGATCATCTACTGCTCTCTGGCTGGGTAGTCGTGGCTGGGGAGGGGGACTTTAACACCAAGGTCCAGCCCCAGCTGCATCTCTGCTCATGGGCATCTGTTTGACCACCGTGGGAACAGAATGCTGAAGTAGATAGGACTTTGGTCTGATCCAACATGCCTTTTCAGATAGTCCTCACAGTATATAAAGGTGTGGAGAGAGCTAGCAACCTATCCACTACCATAGTGGTAACACACCACTTGTCCACCTTGGCATGTGAAAACTGTTCGGGAGGCAGTGATTCCACTCCGATCCATCGTCCTAACTGGGACATTAGAACAGAATCTAATACCAGCTTTCTTTAAAGGATGTCCAGCAGATTTGAGCAATTGTAGGCCTATTTCAAAGCTTAGATTTCTGGGCAAGGTAATGAGATCAGGTGGCATCACAGTTCCAGTGTGTCTTGCAGGAACAGATTTCCTTGACCCATATCAGTCTGGGATCAGGCCTGGTTTGGGCTCTGAATGTTCATTGGCTTCCCTGTCAATATAATCTGCTGCAGAAGCTTTGCAAGAGAAATGTAGCCTTCCTTGCTGGTGCTTTTTGACCTCTTAGCACTATTTGATACTGTTGAACCAGCAAATCTTTCTTAGCTGTCTGGAAAGGTTAATGACTTAATGCATCTGGTTATGGTGGTTTGGTTGGCATAAGAAGGTGGCATTAGGTATCTGGTATAAGATTAGGTATCTGGTCGGCATAAGAAGGTGGCATTAGGTATCTGGTATAAGAAGGTGGCATTAGGTGTAGCTGCTCTATCCTATGGTTTATGGGGTTTTGTAAGGACTCTTGTCTCTGATGCTTCTTAATGGTAACACACAGCTGCTGTATCCAAAGCTATGAAGTGGGGGTGTCATCAGTATGTTACTAACAACTTGCTCTGTTCTTCTTTTAAATCAGCTTTCATTTACACCAAGAGAGCACAATCTATGGAACTCTAAGGCCTTTGCTGTGCTCCCCAAGGGTGCCCTGGCACCCCCACCACTGCTGCCAAATCCCCCCCCCCCATCCCCAATTTCACTGCTGTCTGGATTCTCCACTCTCCTGGGGACCAGAGCCTCATACAGATCACTCTTTCCCCACCACTGCTAGCAATGAGGAAAGAGGTGTGTGGCAACCCATGAACTAGTATCACATACGGCCCTTGGGGCCAAAAATGTTGTGCACCCCTGTTGTAGATCAGCGGCACTGACTCCTTTAATCATGCTGAGCGTACGTACTAGCCTACCTCTGGCATGCTTCCTTTTCCCTCTCTCTAACCAAGTGCGGACTGTGGGGGTTGCTGGATTTTCCCCTCTGAGGGCAGACTTCTCTCTCTGCCCTTGGAGGGGAAGATCTGAAAATTCCTATAGCATGGGGGTGGGAGGGTCCCAACTTTTTTGGGTCAGTGGGCACGTTTGGAATTTTGAAAGGGTATTGGTTCCCTTACAAAATGACTGCCAAGAGAGTGGCTTGCGTATTCATAAAATGGCTGCCAGGTTGGGCATGGCTGTTCATAAAACACCTATTTCCCAGAAGGCAAGCTGGTGAGACAATAAGAAAAGTAACTTGGGCCTCCTCCACACGGGGCGTTTAATGAGCCTTGAAGGCTCATTATAAATTTTACCTACACACGAGCGGAGCGCAAAACGGGCGTACAGGCGCGTTATCTCCCCGATAATGCGCATTTTCGAACGCGCGTTAAATAGCGACTTTTATTTTGCTCCGGCCGTTAAAGCGCATTTTCGCTGTGTGAACAAGCGATTATGCGCATTAACTACCTGGAAAGCGCTTTTTGGGCATCTTTTAATGCGCTTCGCCGCTTCTCGCCGCCTCCCGTGCAGAGGGATTGTGAGTAAATGCGCCTCCGCGATAATGCGCATAATCGCGGAACCAGGCGCAAAGGCGCATTCTTGTGGAGGGGGCCTTCCCCAAGAATTTACACAAGGCAGAGGGGTGGTCTGAGCTCCAAAACACAAAACCACTCCTTTGAACCTATTTTTTTTTTAAAAAAAATATTTTTTAAACCTTTTAAGAAATAACATAAACATCAGGAGGGGAAGAGAGCCTGATGGGCACCAAGAGAGATGTTCATGGGCGTATTGGAGTCCACAGGCTTCAGGCTAGAGAGCTCAGCCCCTGTGACACTCTCCCAAAGCCTCTAGAAGTATATAAATACGTAATAGCCTAGCTTTAGAATAGAAACTTGACCTTAATTTTTGAAACTTAACAAAGGTAATCAACATTAATATTAATCTCAAAGACTCACAGCATTAAAATTACACGTTGTTTGGGGCAAAATTCCTATTTTTTTGCTTTTAGCTTGTACAGTTGCAAAAGGTCGTGAAATTCTAGCATGCAGTGCCAGGCAATACACGTCATCTCTGGTCGGATTGCTTCTGTCCAAGAGGCAAAAGCTAATTGCTCTTTCATGGTATGCAAGTAGTGGGCAGTACCTGAGGACAACAAAGAACACAAAAAGTGGGCAAGAACTGATGCCAAGATCTTTCTCTCACACGGAGTTTAAACAAGCGCTGGGCGCCAGTATTTGTCCCCCAAAAATGCCAGAATTCAAAGCGTTGGAGAGATTAGAAGATTAAGTCTCAACAATGCAAGAGCAACATCTTGTAGTGCTGACCCCTGTAACTGACTACTTTTCAGATCATGTGAGCCGGACCATAGGAAGCTGCCTTATACTGGGTTGTCTTTTTTTCCAGCTTTGTACCTAAAGGCTTCAGCTGGCGGTGCTGGGGATTGAACGTGCGGCCTTATGCATGAAAGCTAAGTGCTCTGCCACTCAGGTTTTGACTCTCTGGCTCTCGGGGATGGTGAACATATTACCACCACCACAAATGTTTTCATGCGATGAGCCATTTGTGTTCCCTCCATGCCACCCACAACTCCAGCCCCAACAAAAAAAAGACTGGAATTGAAATGGAGAAGAAATGATGGAGGTGTTGCATTATTACATGATGACAGTGGGCATGTGAAGTGATTTAAAGCAATTCCCGAAGGCTAACCATGCTAGCCTGTTGCAGCAAAAACAACAGTCTTGTGGCACCTTGAAGGGCTTCTTCACATGAGCAAAATAAGACATACTTGTGACTGGCTACTCACGGAAGTTCATGGGTCCTTTCAATGATGACAACAACCTCCTGCATGTCTCTCGCACCTTCCCCTTGAATTCCGTTTTAAAGAAAAACCTGTGATACCCTGATTCTGCTGAAGGGGGGCAGTGATTTTGCATGGAAAGAAATCATGCTGGGAGGACACAATTTGTTTGTTAGCAGAATCACACTCTTGAATGCCTCCTTGGCCCCAATTCCACCTGTTATTTGTTGTACTTTTATACCACGTTTCTGAAGCCAGCCAAGATGGTTTAGAAAGATTTCAGAAAATAAAAAAAACCATTATCAAATAAATAACATAGTAAAATAGTAAAAGCAACCTTCAAAAGCCACAATAGGCACCCCACATACCTTCTCTTTGAAATATCTATCTATCTATCTATCTATCTAAGTTGGCACTTGTTTGAATTCAGATAGCTGACAACGTTTTGATTGGCTGGAATGTGCCTTTTCCAATCTTTATTGGACACATCATGAAATTTTTAAAAAAACATTGTACCAACTGGCAAATGCCATTACATCACAGGCTACATTAACATTTTAATAGCCAACCTATGAAAGCCAGATGACACAGCATTGGCACAGAGAAATTTGTCCCAGTGCAATTTGAAGTTTGTCCCGGTGCAAGCACTCAAGATTTAACCATTGGATCATAAAGATGTGGGCATTTAAGGGACACAGTTACTAGTTCAGCTTGTATTGACTTATAAGCTTTTCATTTGGATAATATTTGGACAGGGTGACCATGTGAAAAGGAGGACAGGGCTCCTGTATCTTTCACAGTTGTGTTGAAAGGGGAATTTCAGCAGGTGTCAATTGTATGCATGCAGCACCTGGTGAAATTCCCTCTTTGTCACAACGGTTAAAGCTGCAGGAGCCCTGCTCTCTTTTGTATCTGGTCAAGAGGGCAGGGCTCCTGCAGCTTTAACAGTTACGATGAAGAGGGAATTCCACCTGGTGCGTCATTCATATAAATGTCACCTGCTGAAATTCCCTTTTCTAGACAACTGTTAAAGATACAGGAGCCCCATCCTCCTTTTCACATGGTCACCCTATATTTGGACCAGGAACCAGGATGGCTTATTTTTTTACCGTGTAGCTGGTACTGCGCCCATAGTTCCTAACAGGAAAGCACAAAAGCATGAAGAGGTATTTCTGAGTATAATATGAATGGGCATGCAGGAGGAGAGCCAGAAGTCAGCCCAGAAATACTCACATCAGGAACCAGTCAAGGGAGCAGTCTAGAGTCAAGGGATGCTGGATTCAGGAAAGTCTGGTCAATGTTGTTTCAGCAACTCTCTTAGCCCTATGCTGCTGTTTTTGTGCAGAGCCATACACAAGCCTCAGCCATGACCTGTTAATGACTGCAGCTAAAAACATCCTCCTTGTGAGCAATCCTCCTACATGCAAGTAGACCTTTTCTCACAAGGAGGCCTTTGGCTCAGGATAGCACTCCTGAGTTCCTCTTTTCAGGCTGTGTCTCTCCTAAGGGCCTGGAGTTTCTTTGCCTCCACCCCTGGGGTGGAGTCCTTGTCTTCCACAGTTGATGCCCTCATGGTAGTCACCCTGAGGGCCCAGGCGTCTCCTGGTCTACTGGGAGAGCCTGGGCATTACTGGTGGTGGGTGGTTCCAGGTCCTTCAGCTTTCCTCGGAGGAGAAATCTTCCAGCGGGGGCATGAAAAGTAATCCTAAATTGTAGATGATTTCACATTTAGTTTTGACGTTAGCTAATTCCACAACCACTTTCTTCACCTGGAAATGAAGCCTGATTTATGCAACACTACTACAACTAGGGTGTGTTCGGACAACACTTTAGAAAACAGAAGGGTTAACACACTCACCATGCGTTATTTTGCCAGTGCGCGCCACACAACATGTCGCCCCTTTCCCCATCACGCGGCTGAAAATCCCGGCATCCTTCTGGGCTGCTGCGTCTCCTCTCTCCCCCTCTCTCAGTCCTCCAGCCGTATCCCATCATGCACCACAAGTTCTGCTGGCTGTATAGGAGCGGCCGGGGTTTTTTTCAGCTGCTCCTGCCCGCGGACTCTATGATCGAGTGGAATAGTACACGGAGAAAGGGGGGTTCCCGACACATGACACTTTAAGCAGCGGATTTCAGGATAAACAACTGAGCAGCCTGTTGTTTCTCTCCGTTGCTTAATTGGGCAGAATAACGTACTGTCAGTTGTGTGTGCGTTGTGTGTTGCCTGCCACATGACACAATAAGCAACACAACTGACAGTTGCCTCTTCCCCCCTCCCTTGACTATCGTGTTGTCCAAACTGAGCCCTAGAGTCATCTGGGGACACCAAGAGCCAGCCCCACCAATTCTATTCCACAACCAGCACCATGTGCAGAAAGGAGATTAAGCGCTTCCAGGGGCAAGCCCCGAAATAAGTGGAAATGCCTGTTTCTGGAGCAGGGGGGCTGGTGGAGCTCACATGAGGGAACTCCACTCACCTGCCATATTCTAGAAACGAACATTTTCAGTTGGCTCGGGGTTTGCCCCCAGAAGCACTAAATCCCGTGAAGGCTGGTGGTTCTGATGAGAATGGGGTGGTGAATCCACTCTGAGTTTCAGTCACAATTAGCAGGAACTCTAGAGGAGCTATCCTGGGAGGTATCCTCCAAGATTTAGCCAGTGTAGGCTGGTGGTTCCGATGTCATGGGGCAGTAAATCTGCTCCTTCCACTGGCTAAATCTGCCATGCAAGTGGTTGCCGCTTGTGCAATGGACTTGGTGGTGCTGGCTGCCCAGAGAGCTTCCAGACGGAGACCTCCTAGAGCTAGCAACCAGAAGGCAGCTATTCCATTGTTTTTCCTAGTGGATTTTCTGTAGTAAGAAAAAAGATGGAAGACGTGGTGGGAAAGCACAGGAGGGTTGCAAGTAGAAAACACCAATGTCTGGAACTCCCATAAAATTCCATGAACGAGGCAGGTTAATGGCACGATATAAACCACGCCTGGAAGCACCCTCAATATATGAAACACTACACAGCATCCAATTGCATCATGGAAAGGATGGCACAAAAGCATCTATCCAGACAACCATAGAAATAGGCGTACTTTTTATTCACAATGGGCAGAGGGTAGATCTCCAGATGTTTGGATTTCAACTCCCAGTATTCGTGACTGTTGGTCATGCTGGCAGAGACTTAAGGGAGTTGAGGTCGAAAACATCTGGAGATCTACATTCTGCCCACCCCTGTACTGTTGCACCCAGTAAATTTGGTGGTGCATGCAACTACCATGAAAACACAGAGAGGTTTTTCTGTAGGAAAAAAACGTTGGAGTGGGATGTTTTGGTGTACTGCTATCTTTTCCAGAGGCTCTAGTGCATGGCACCAAAATAGCCAGCAGATGGTGCTGTTTGCTTTGATGTGAAAGTCATACCAAACAAGACTTTCTGTAATATAAGGCTCCATCACACCAGTGGTTTATCGCACTCTCGTCATGCCCGGTTTGCTGTTTTGCAGCACGGTAGTCACATGACGTCGTGCCTGTCCTGCAGTCATCCTGCCTCTCCCCCCCATTTTTCTGTTTTCCTAGAGAGGGGAAAGTGTGTTATTATTTTCTCTTTGTGGGATAGAAGCGCTCTCCTGTCCCTGTGCCTTTCCACACCAGGCAAAATGCCTGGGATGGCCCCCGGCTGCTCCCTGTGTGTCCAAATGATGCACAGGGAGTCCGTGGGGGGGATGGGATTTTTCCTGGTTCTCAGGAACCACAAAAATCCCGATTCTTCCCCGGTCCTGGGAAGTTCCCAGGACCGCAGAAGAATGTGCCAGCCAGCCCCGGTGTTGCCTTTTGGCTAAGATCAAGTGTAGTATCTGTGTGTGTGAGTAAACACGGCAGCAAAATGGGCTCTGGACCCATCAAGGGAGGCGGGGAAAGGATGTGCGCTATCCCCAGGATGGCAGGGGGTAGGCCCCCCGATTTCGCACGGGGTTCCCCCCCCCCACTTAACTTATTCCTGGAGTGCAACTGCGCTCTTCTCTGTTAAAAAACAAAAAAACAAAATGGCAGGTACGACAGACGGCGCAACAGCCCGGGTCATTGCGTTGGTGATGTGAATTGATCACGACAAACCCGGAAGTGGCTACTTCCGGGTGCACCGGCCCTCTACACTCAGTGGTGTAGAAAGGGCCCCTGTGTATTGCCGCCCTCGCACTATATGGCAGAACCTCCGTTCTTGGGTAGGCTGACCATATGAAAAGGAGGACAGGGCTCATGTAACTTTAACAGTTGTAGAGAAAAGGGAATTTCAGCCAGTGTCATTTGTATGCTATTAGTTCCTGGTGAAATTCCCTCTTCATCACAACAGTTAAAGTTGCAGGCACTATACTAGAGTGACCATATACAAAAGAAGGCAGGGCCCCTGCAACTTTAACTGTTGTGATGAAGAGGGAATTTCACCAGGAACTAATTGCGTACAAATGATACTGGCTGAAATAATAATAAAATAATAATAATAATTTATTTCTTACCCGCCTCTCCGTCTGGATCGAGGCGGGGAACAACAACATGATAAAATACATAAAACTGATTAACACATGACACATATTATTAAAACATCCTAAAACATCCTAAAAACATCCTTAAAACATTCTAAAATTCCACTGGATATGCCTGCCGGAAGAGAACAGTTTTTATGGCTTTCTTAAATTCTAAAAGACTGTTAAGTTGACGAGTCTCCTCCGGCAGGTCATTCCACAGTCTGGGAGTGGCAGAAGAGAAGGTCCTCTGGGTAACGGTTGTCAGCCTAGTCTTGGCCAACTGCAGTAAGTTCTTCCCAGAGGACCTGAGCGTGCGGGGCGGATTGTATGGGAGAAGGCGATCCCGCAGGTAACCTGGACCCAAACCATGTAGGGCTTTAAAGGTAATAACCAACACTTTATACTTCGCCCGGAAACTAATTGGCAGCCAGTGGAGCGATTTTAAAGCTGGCGTAATATGGTCACTCCTAGATGTACCGGTGACCAACCTGGCTGCCATATTTTGAACTAGTTGAAGTTTCCAGACTAGGCACAGAGGTAGCCCTATGTACAGCGCATTGCAGAAGTCAAGCCTCGAAGTTACCAGCGTGTGCACTACCATCTTTAGGTCTTCCAACTCTAGGAAGGGGCGCAGCTGGCGTATCAGCCGAAGCTGATAGTAGGCACTCCTGGCCGTCGCATCTATCTAGGCTGTCATTTGGAGCGACGGATCCAGGAGCACCCCCAAGCTGCGAACACAGTCTTTCAGGGGGAGTGTAACCCCATCCAGAACGGGTTGACACACCTCCAAACCCAGGTTGCGGCCTTTGACAGCAAGCACCTCCGTCTTGTCTGGATTCAGCTTCAGTTTGTTTTTCCTCATCCAGCCCATTACCGCCTCCAAGCATTCATTCAGAGGAGACACACTATCCTTAGCTGGCGCTGTTATCGAAGGCATAGAGAAATATATTTGGGTGTCATCAGCATACTGATAGCACCCCGCCCCATGCCTCCGGATGATCTCTCCCAACGGTTTCATATAAATGTTAAACAGCATTGGGGAAAGGATGGCACCTTGTGGTACCCCACACAGCAGCTCCTTCTTTGCAGAGCAGCTATCCCCAAGCATCACCATCTGGAACCTGCCCGAGAGGTAGGACCGGAACCACTGAAGTTCAGTGCCCCCGATTCCCAATCCCCTCAGGCGTTCCAGAAGGATACCATGGTCAATGGTATCGAAAGCCGCTGAGAGGTCCAGAAGTACCAACAGGGACACACTCCCCCTGTCAATACTCAGGCGTAGATCATCCACTAAGGCGACCATAGCAGTCTCAACTCCGTATCCCGCCCTGAAGCCAGTTTGAAATGGGTCTAGAAAATCAGTGTCATCCAAGACTACTTGGAGTTGAAAGGCAACCGCCCTCTCGATCACCTTGCCCAAGAATGGAAGGTTTGATACCAGTCTGTAGTTATTAAAGTCCAGGGGATCCAGGGAGGGCTTCTTTAGAAGCGGCCGTACCACCGCTTCTTTTAAACATGATGGAAAACTCCCCTCCCTGAGAGATGCATTAATAATATATTGTAATTGCGATCTAACTGCATCGCCTCCCTGGACGACCAGCCATGAAGGACAGGGATCGAGAGGGCAAGTCGTCGTCCTCACTCGTCCAAGCAGCTTCCCTTTTCTCTGCAACTGTTAAAGTTACATGAGCCCTGACCTCCTTTTCATATGGTCAGCCTATTCTTGGGGGCATTTGCTGATGAAAGAGGAGGGCGGGGCGGTTACAACCACTCAACCAGGAAGGGGTTGAGCGGTCTCGAGTAACCAAGGAAGAAAAGCACAACTTGCAGTGATCAAGGGGCGCAAGGGGGGAGGGGCTGGATCACGTTCTTTCTCTCCCTGACACACACACAGACACACAGGCACTCACACTCAGCGGAGAAAAGTAAGAGCGAGCGTGATGCTTCACATGGGAACGCAGCTGGGGAGAGAAGGCCGCGAAGCATCAAGTTTTGCCCAAAGTGCTTGGGTATCTGCTGGGAAGCCTCTCTCAGTGGTTCTTCCCTGCCAATGCTGCTGCTGCCCCTGCAGCAGAGCCGCCTGTGTCCTACATACACAGAGAGCAAGAGGCAGGCAGAGAGAGGAGGGGAGGAGTTGGGAGCCACCGAGCGCTGCACTCCAGAGAAGCCCAGCATTTCCCCTCTGCTGCTGCTACTGGCAACTTGGGATGAAAGCATTCAGCCTGAGGCTGCCTCTACAAGAGGCATTTAAAGCTCTTTCAAGGCGCATTAAAATTTTTACCTCTACAAGAACAGAGTGCAAATCGGGCGTAGAGGCACGCTATCCCTCCAATTATGCGCATTATCGAATGCGCGTTAAACAGCGAGTTTTATTTTGCTCCGGCCGTTAAAGCGCATTTTGACTATGTGAACAAGCGCTTATGCACATTTACTTGTAAAGCGCATTTTGGTCATCCGTTAATGCGCTTCGCCGCCTCTCGCCGCCTCTCGTGCAGAGGCATTAGGTGTAAATGCGCTTCAGCGATTATGCGCATAATCGCCTAACCAGGCGCAAAAGCGAATCCTTGTAGAGGGGACCTTACCTTCCCCAGCAAACCTCATTATATCAGTCAGGCTGCTGACACCAGACTGCGGATCTGACTACGCTTCATCCCAATCCGTGATTCTCCCCTTCCCACACCGGCAAAAAATTAATGCAGTTTCGTGGACTGATATTTTAATTGTCTTATTATTGTCTTAGTCCATCCTGGGAATATGATTAAAGAGCAGTATAAAAATACTTACAATAAATAAATAAATAAGTGGGTTATTCATGTTTTGAATAAGTTAAAAAGTTAAAGTTAAAAAAAAGTTAAAGAGCAAAGAACAATTGCTCTTTGAACAAGATTCAAAGCAAACTTACCAGCCATGTATTCACACCTTAACAAGGGTTATCAAGGGCAAAATGAGTCTCCCTCAGTACCAGCTGGCCTTTCACAGATCAGAACTAGATCAAAGCGTCTGAAGCTCTGTAGAATCATCATTTTGTGTACTGAATATATTTGTAGAATACAAGAACTACTGGACCAAAAGAAGGCGCTCTGTGAGATTCATACCAATTTCTGAGCCGAATCAACTGGGATTAGAGAGGATCAAATGATGCAGCAGAAGTAAGCAATGGCCTTTTCCAGCCCACACAGTTTCAAGAAGGTGAACCTCTGTACAGAGCACAACCAATCCAGTTTTAGATTGAGTTCACCAAGAGAAAACGGAAAATCTGAAAGAGACAAGAAACACCTTGCTTTATTCAGTTATCCAAGAGAATGAAAAGGAAGCTTCACAGTGCAATCCTAGGGTCTGTCTTTACCCCGTGGTGGCTGCGAATTGGGGCTGCAGCAGTTATATGACACACCTGCAGATTCCAACCACCGCAGGGCAAATAGATGAAGTTGCAAAACAAAAAAGCCGGGGACTTACCCCAACTTTTCCTGTTGAAGCGAGGTTGCCATGGCTCTTCCGCCATCTGACCTTACTCTGGCGTCCAGCCAGGGGTGTTCCCGAGCGGAAGGCAACCTACGATTGGTCGCCAGCAGCCAGGTAAGAGGCAGGGGTGGGTACAGGGAACCAAATGGCCGCCGGAAAGCCTGTGCTGTCTCCTGCAAATTACCTGACGCCACCTCGTGAGGTTTTCTTAAAAGCAGGGGCAAGGCAGCACCATCAAGACACCCTCCTTTTCATGTTCTCCTAGGCTGCAATCCTATACATACTTATTTGCAAACTCAGTGGGACCTACTTCTGATCAGACATGCATAGCATTTTGCTGTTAAAGTATTTGCAAATCCTCCCAATTTTGTGACATCAGCAGACGTTCCTTTAGTGCGAACTCAGGAAGCCTTCCCCAATCTGGTGCCCTCCAGATATTTTGGACTGCAATGTCCAGCATTCCAGGCCATTGACCATGCTAGCTGGAGCTGATAGGAGTTGCCATCCAAAATATCTGGAGGGCATGCAGTTAGGGAAGGCTGGAGTAAGGGTTCCACGAGTTAACTTCTTTACGCTGTGCTTCTGGGATGAATACCTCTTGCTTGCTTCACATGACGTACATTTTCTACGTGGAAGTTACATTTCTGTAGGGAATGTCACAGATCCTGTATATATATTTAACCTGCGATGATCCAAACTGTGCATTATTAATTATACATTTATGCTACATGTGGCAAACATGCTTGGGAAGATGCATTTTTATAGGATTGTCATATGTTATATTCTTCCAAGGTAGGGGTGGGTTGATGTCTGTGTTGATGTCTGTCCCAGCCCTGGGAAAAAGGCGGGATAATAATAATAATAATAATAATAAGAAGAAGAAGAAGAAGAAGAAGAAGAAGAAGAAGAAGAAGAAGAAGAAGAATTTGGTTAATGCTGTGAAAATACCTTGAAAGAGTACTGTTATTGGGGGAGGGAATTCTTATTTCCCTTTAAAAGCTGCAGTGTAGGTGAAAGAGCACCACTCTAGTGAACCTTTAAGGCCCCTTGATGTTTTCAGAGGAAAGGTTTGTCCTTCTGTCCTTGGCTGAAATGTCATCCTCTGATGTTGTTTTAAAAGGATTCTAACTGTTCTTCAGTCACCTGAGAGACAATTGCTGGCATAGGCTGTGAAGTTCTCAGAGTTCCCACAGGATGAAAGGTGCCGAGAAGAACCTGATAGCGTTTTGCAAATGGCATTGAAGCCACCTCAGAGGGCCAAAATCCTTTTAATTGACCTCTAAATGAACGTGTTGGATTTATTGGGCAAGAATTTGCCTCACTTCAGCCCTGTTAAGGGCACTGTGCCACCCACTGCAAAAACCAACCTGGAATGAAGCCTCTGGAATGAAGTTTCAAGTACAGAGTGCTAATGGGCTATTTCCCTCAACTATAATTCCCATGCTGCTTCACACAGCCAGCACCATCCCTCACCTCCCTCATCACCTTCCTGGATAGGTAAAAATGTGTGGTGAATCCTTCCTTTCACACTGTTAGTTCAGCCCAGATCAGGCCCAAACCAGAAGTGATGTGGCACATCTGATCCCCAAACATCCTTTTTGTGGTTAAAAGACCTGTGGTGTGTGTGTGGTGTGTGTGTGTGTGTTGGATTGAAGTGCTGGAGAAAGATTATCACCATTCCTTTGCTCCATTTCCTTAATGTAGCCCTGAAGTGGGTGAGAGGGAAGATAGATACAGTATGAGAGCCAGTGTAGTGTAGTGGTTAGAGTGTTGGACTAGGAGTCAGGAGATCTGGGTTCTAGACCCACTTGTTCATGGAAACCTACTGGGTGATTTTGGGCCAGTTGCAGACTCTCAGCCCAACCTACCTCACAGGGTGGTTGTTGTGAGGATAAAATGGAGAGGAGGATTATGTACATTGCCTTGTGTTAGAGGAAAAAGGATGGAATATAAAAGCAATAAATAAATAACTAAATACCTGTCTTCTCTCATCTCACCCCACCCATCTGCAGCTAACAGCATCTTCAGGGGACAATTTAAGTTGAGGAAAGAAAAAGACATTGGGAGACCTAATCAAAGCAACATTACATGAGTGTGTTTGTTTACTTAGAGCTCCATTAAACAAATGTTTTATTGCACACTCGTTACTGGGCACTCACGGATTTTCGCGGGTCCCTCTCATGATGATGTCGGCCTCCCGCATGCCTCCTGCCCCTTCTAGCCTTCTTCGCGCCCCCCCCCCAAAACCCACCTCAGTAAGTCTGACTTATTTTTAGAGACAGAAGTTGCCACTATCTTCTGCTTTGTGCAGAAGCAGCGCAATGAAAACGGCCCACTGAATAGGCCACGTGCACGTTGTTGACTTCCTCTTTCAAAAGAAGAAGTAATGAGGGACAAACACGCAGGCAGAGAAGACACGGCAAGCAAACACAATTTCTCCGTGTGATGATGCTCTTAAGGTATTTCTATCTTGCCTTTCACAAAGAGCGGCAAAGTGGCTTGCAATTAACCTACCTCTCCCACACCCCCGCCACCAACTTCTTAAACATGGAGTTGCTCTTTGTTTGTTTCATATTAGTCTGGATGCTGTTGAATGACCACAGTGAAGTAGATGATCAATAGTTTTTAGCCTGACACTCCTGAAAAGCTTGGGGAGACTGTTCAGAGCCACTCAGGCAATCCTTCCATGTTTCTTAAGGAACAAATGCCTTCAGACATAATGAACTACAATTTGCACACCAGCCTGCTTAAAAATGAGACCATTGGTCTATTTTGGTAATGTGTATTAAAAACGAAAACAAAACAAAAAACTTTATATTTGTGTACACCAGTGAGAGAACCCCAGTTTGTATTCTATTTTGTACACTCTTCCCACTCCCTTTTTGAAGGTTATAATCATTCCAACTAGGCCTCCACATAATTATTAATGTGGAGTACCCAATTCGTAGCAGATATTTGCTGCATAATTAGGGTGACCATATTTTGGAAACCAAAAAGGAGGACAACATGGCCGCCCCCCAAGGGGGCATGCTCCCCAACATGTCCGGCACTGAAGGGGGCGTGCCCACCCAAACATGGCATTGGTCACATGTCCGATTTCACATAATTAAGGCAAACCTGTTCTACATAACATCTTAATGTTAAAACCACTGAAATAAAGAACACTCACTCACTCCTACTTTTGTAGCTTTTGCTGGACTTTAAAGCTTTTGCTATGCTCTGCGTGATACAGCCTCCCTTTCCCTCAAATATCTTTTCTGACTGCAAATCGCAGCTTCTGACCTCCTTGGGGTTTGTCGCAATGGCAACGAGCCCCGAGGAGGCCAGAGGCCGCACGGAAGAGGCGGGAGAGGGCCAATTCTGGAAGTGACAAAAATCTGCCTCTCCCGCATGGGCCAATCCAGACGCAACTTCCGGACAATGGGGGAACTATTGAAAATTCCCCCCGGACGCCGATTGCCCCCCCCCCCCAATTTCCAGTCATGTCCTGGGGAATCCGGATGTCCGGTCACCCTATGCATAATGGATGGGAAGAGGGTCAAGCCCACTTCTCCACCATGTAATAATAGTGTGATCTGTGACAAATGAATAAATCAGAGAATGGAGATAGACAGGCACACGTTATTATGGACAAAGTCCTGATACTTTTATCCACCTGGGCCTTGAGCCATTCCCAATCACTCCAGTGTGGAATTGTACAACAGAGGTGAGCAACTTGTGGCCTTCCAGATGTTTTGGCCTACAACTCCCATCATTGGCTATGATGGCTACAGCAGATGGGAGTTGTAGGCCAAAACAACTGGAGGACCACAACTTACCCACTATAGTTGACTAGGAAAGGAGATGTTCTTGGTGAACTGTGACCTTAGTCACAGACACTGGCTCAGTTCGGACGACATATTAAGCAACGGAGGAGGGGGAGAACAATCGTCAGTTGTGTTGCTTATTGTGTCATCTGGAGGGCAACACACAACGCACACACAACTGACAGTACGTTAATCAGGCACTTTAAACAACAGAGCGAAACAATGGGCTTGCATGTTGTTTAGCCCAAAGCCCCATTGTTTAAAGTGTCATCTGAATTCAGCCCCCCCTCTCTCCGTGGACTATTCCGTTTCAGAATAGAGTTCTGCTGCCTAGAGCAGCCAAAAACTCCCGGCCGCTCTATGCAGCCGGCAGCGCTCACGGTGCCTGCTGGGATATGGCTGGAGGACGCAGGGAGGGAGGCTGCAGCCAAAATGGCCACCGCAAATTCGTAGCAGCCGGTGCGTTTGCCGGTGCCAAGCAGCGCTGGCTGCAGCATGTCGTCTGTGAAGCTCCTCCTGCCTAACGCACGGTCAGTATGTTATTTACCCCTCTGTTGCTTAATATGTCGTCCGAACTGACCCACTATGTTGGTGTCAGTGAAATTGCTTACATGTGACCATGGGCCTGGACTTACCCCTTTGCAAATGAAGGAAGCTAGAGTTCTGGATCCAGAAATGTGGAAAGGAGAAATAAAATGACAAGTGGAAAGATGAGAAACTAACAGAAAGGGCAAAGCAATTTTTAACGTTGAGCCAGAATAAAAATAGGTGACTAATTAGCACTCTGTCTCTAAGGGGAACATCTTTAGCACTTTAAAAAAATCCATTATTAGACCTTGCTGAAATCATGTTAACTGGGAAAATAACTTACCATGTTATAAACTCCAAGAATATTTTCAAACAGCTGCTGGAGCTACTGATTTGAACTAGTTCGCAGTGGTATCCTATTCCTAATTAGCATACTATTTTACCTATGGGCCATGTCACTTGGACCTCATATTTATGAATTAATATTCATGATTTGTAATTGCAATAGGACAGAATTGGAAGTATAGGATGAATTCTACAATAGTAGCCCTATTAAGGACAGAGGTCCACTTCAAAAATAATAGAACAAACCAAGTTGCTTGCTGAATTTCAAACATATACTTTTGCTTAAAGCAACAAAAGATACTGGATCTTTCACCTGCTGCCTTATTCTTGCTTGATTTTAAATAATTCCCAAACTTTGGGTCTGCAATATTCACATAGTGTTTGCTAATATTTCTGTAGTGTCACATTTTTCTTTTTAGCAGATGGAGACTATCTTTCAGTAGGGTGGTCACTTATGAATCGACCAAAAAGAGGCAAAAAGGGGACAGTGATTTGGAAATAAAATTGCCTGTGTTAATTTATATGTCTAGCTGCAAATTTAGAAATAATTATTATAAGTTAAATAGGGTTCTTTATGGAATTGGAAGTCCTTCAAACAGAGGATGCCTTCAAATAGAGAACTGTCCTATGTAAAAGAGGGCACATGGCCATCTTAAGCATCATTTTACAGAGAGTCAGATAGTACAGGTGCATACCTGTTCATTGGCCCCCATTCCGCACAGTTCAGTGGGGGCGGGGGAAGATACTGAAAGTAGTTAGCTTGACTGGTACATATCACTGTAGCCACCTTAGAGCCAGCTGCTGAGTGCAAACTTTTGTTTTCTGAGACACCAATTTGGCTTTAAGATGCAGTGAAAATATTCTTCCTGTACTAGAAGGAAATTGCATTCATGGATAAATCCATACACATATACCAACTTGTTCAAACTGCCCCAAATTCAGACATCCTAAAAATACATACAATAGACTTGCAAATTTGGTATCTGAGATTATATTTTGTCACACTTCTGAGAAACCTGTTTCACTGTTCTGCAGTTTAGCTTCTTACATGAATTTGCAAATCTGTGTACCTTGTAGCTGATGTGTTTTTGCATTTTAGAATTTTACTATGGCTTACAGCCAACATAAATAAAAAAAACCATGAACCAAACGGAACAATTTAAGCAAATTAAGGAGCAAAAGATAAGGGCCTAAAACGTATACTCCCAACTGAGGCCTAGTTCCCCCGAGGCAGCAAAGCTGTGTTTGGATTGTACCACGCCAGACTGCAAATGAGGGCTCATATAGACAACAGCTCCATGAACTAAAATTCTCTGTGCATTGAAACAGGTTAGTTTCCTATGTCGTGTGTGGGAAGTGAATGCTTGTTGCAAGGGAGCATTTCTTCATCTGAATTCCCACCTTCACAAGTGGTACAATGAAGAAACAGGTTTACTGCCTCAGTGAGAATTAAGCCCTGGTCACATGGCTGCTTTCTGGCAAAAGTTCTTTCTTTTCTTCATTGAGATCATGGTCGCATAATAGCTTCATAATAACTTAATGGATAATAGTTTCATCCATGGATAACGCTTGGGTTTAGTGCAGAGTTGGGAAACCTGTGGCCTTCCAGATGTGGGATTCCAGCTCCCATCAACCCCTGCCAGTGTGGCCAATGGTCAGGGATGATGGGAGTTGTAGTCCCACAGCATCTGGAAGGCCACGTTTTCCACTAGTTGGGCCACTTGGGGATCATCAAAAAAGTGTACACAAGATTGACATAACATTTACATATGCTGATTTATATGTATAGGTGCTAATTTAGTAATAATTACTCTCATTTAAATAGAAACACAGTACATCTGACCACGGTGGAGAAATCTCTGTCCAGGTGTCTTTTGTGCCTGCCTGTTCACTCTGCTGTCCAGGTGCTAACTGTGGTAAGGCAACTTCCAGTCTCCTGCACTCCGTCTCTTTTTATGGTTCCATATATTTAAACAAGCTTTGGACTGGACAGCCCTTCAAATAGGGGACACATTCAAATAGAGAACTGTGTTCTGTAAAACAGGAAACATGGCCAGTCCACCCTATTCCCCACTCCTGATTTAATAACAGCATGAAAGCGGTATAAAAGCAGTATATTAAAGGCAGGAGCCACACTACTGCTTTCTAGCAGGATTGAAGAACACTGGCAACTGTTGAGACCCATGCTTCCATAATGCTATATCCTGCTTGGTGTGGATTAGGCCTCTAGGCAATTTCCAAAATGGCGGTGCAAATTCAAACACCTTAAGATATGTTTCTCATCAAATTATGGCTGTGAGGGCAACACTTTGAGGCCTTCCACATTCTACAGATTGCTGGAGCACAAGGCCCATCATCCTTTGCCATTGGCTAGGGCTGATAGGAAATGCAGTCCAAAACATCTGGAAGGCCACAAGTTGCTCATCCTGTTTTAGCTGAAGACATACAGCTACCATATGGGATGCTGTATGTTTCTCCCATTAGGAAGATAGCACTGTGTGTGTGCGTGTATGTGGGCAGTTTAGGCTTTAGAAATAGCACAGGGAAAGGGTTTTTTAAAAGCCTCTGGTAGATCTGTAGAGTTAGGGTGAGCATGTGTGTCCTCTTTTATAGAGAACAGTCCTCTGTTTGAAAGGTTGCCAGAGGACCCTCATTGATTTGAAGGGCTGCCCAGTCCAAGTCCAGTTTAAAGATAAAGAACCATATGAAGGAAGAGCTGGGCCTTGAAGTTGCCCATCAACAGGTTTACCGACTGAACAGACAGGTACTCAGTCTTTTGCACTATGGTGAGGTGAACAGTATTTGTATTTACATTATAGTAACAGGTTTACCCCAGGCCTGAGTTTCTCCACCCATAGGCTAGAAGTTTGGCCTTGGTCTACTGAGACCTTGCTTCAAATCTCCATTCCATTATGAAGCTCACTTTGAGGCAATCACCATCTCTTTCACCTAACCGCTTTCACAGGGTTCTTGAGAGGATGCATATGAGAGGGCCCATAGACGGGATCCAGGGTCTGCCTTCCATGAAAGGAAGAGTTCATTCATGGAAGGTCCCTCCACCCAATTTTGAAGGAACCCCCTCCCCAACTTACCCCATTTGCCAGAGTCTCCTGACTCTCTGTGTAGCATTTTCAGGGGCCTGGAGGGGCTGCTGTGGGAAGGAGGAGTGGTGAGGTTCATCTCTGACAACGCCACTGACAACGCTCCAGCCCCGTGTATACAGTCCTGAGCTTGTCAGAGGAAAGCAGAACAACACCACTAAATGGGCCAGGTTGGATAGGCTGACCATCTGAAAAGGAGGACAGGGCTCATATAACTTTAACAGTTGTAGAGAAAAGGGAATTTCAGCAGGTGTCATTTGTATGCAATTAGTTCCTGGTGAAATTCCCTCTTCATCACAACTGTTAAAGGTGCAGGCACTATACTAGAGTGACCATATACAAAAGAAGGCAGGGCTCTGCAACTTTAACTGTTGTGATGAAGAGGAAATATCAGGAGGAACTAATTGCATGACACTGGTTGAAATTCCATTTTCTCTACAACTGTTAAAGTTATATGAGCCCTGTCCTCCTTTTCAGATGGTCAGCCTAAGGTTGGAGGCTGGGGTTCTGTGTTTGGCGCAGGCAATGCGTCTGTGTGCACACTCACACTCTAGGCTCTGTGATGGCAAAACCAACAGGAAAAACAGGTACATGACAAACTGGAAGCAGCAGCTTGGGGAGCAGAGATACTTTAAAACTTGCAATTAACATAGTAATGCTACAGAATATTTCAGCAAGGAGAAGGTGAGAAAAGCTTTCAATGGAAAGCAGTGGGGTTGGCTCAAGACATCTTAAAACTGGCTATAGGCTAACAATTAGAAGAAAGTCAAACGTAACAACTGAAGTGGAGGAGATGTGGACCTCAACATCCTGGTGGGTGGTTTGTGGTGGGTCAGTAGGAAGTTCCCCATCCCGCTCACTTCTCTGCCCCAATTCTGTTGGAAATACCAAGGATCTTTTCTAATCCCCCAATCCTATGGCTCCCCCACCCCACTCAGATGTCCATGGTCTTGAGCAACTCAGAGGAAGAGGAAAATAGTAGTTTGGTCAGGTATTGTGAAGCACAGGCAGCTGTTGAGGTTCGTTGATGGCGATTTTATGCTCAGAGTCTGCATTTGGATGCATCCAGCACAAAGCAAAACATGAAGGATTCTGGGTTGTTATAAAGGTGAAATGCTACAGTTTTGCACAGTACACAGCAATGAAATCAGATTTGCTAGCAAATATGCACGTAGTAGAACACTTGTTTATTAACACAATGGTGCCTATTCCCAAGGAACTGTGTTTAATGTCAAGGCGGCAGAAGTAAACTCCATTTTATTCCCATAGTCATGATGGTGTTATAATAAAAGTGAGTTTTAAAATGCAAGACTGTAGATTGTGGTGCTGTTTAGACAACACAGTAAGCCATGGTTAGGCCGCTAAACCTTTTGCAGCAAGTGCTTAGTGAGTGTTTAAACCGTGATTATGTAGCCACCATGGTTAGGAATGGTTCACATGACACACTAAGTCAAGGTTCACAGAACACGCTAAGCCATAACATTTAGTTCAAAATGCTTAACCTAGGGTGACCATATGTAAGGGAGGGCAGGGCTCCTGTATCTTTAACAGTTATATTGAAAGGGGAATTTCAGCAGGTGTCATTTCTATGCATGTAGCCCCTGGTGAAATTCCATCTTCATCACAACAGTTAAAGCTGCAGGAGCTATATTAGAGTGACCAGATACAAAAGAGGCAGGGCTCCTGCAGCTTTAACTGTTGTGACGAAGAGGGAATTTCACCAGGGGCTGCATGCATACAAATGACACCTCCTGAAATTCTCTTTTCTAGATAACTATTAAAGATACAGGAGCCCTGTCCTGCTTTCCATTTGGTCGCCCTACTTAACCATCATGGTTTAGTGTGTTGTCTGAACAGGGCCATTGAGGGTCTTTCTTTAATCAGGGTTAGCTGTTGTTTTCCCTCTAATATATCAGGAATATAGAAGCAGTTGTAAAGCATGGAAGGGTGGCAGTGGGAGGGGGAATGTTAGCTGTGCGCTTCACAGCTGAAGTAATGCACATGCCCATCTAAAGGGGGTTCCTATAAGACTATTCAGGTCAGCATCTAAAACTGCCTAACTGCACCACTGCACTGAGTTCAATTAGGCTTATTCCCAGGTAACTGGGCTTTACCCCCAGGTTCAGTGGGATGTACTCCCAGCCTCAGAATTAGGCCACATGTGAGGTGTGTTAGTGGATAGGAATTGAAAAGGCTTTTAATGGTTCTTTCCAGACTCATTCTTGTTTGTGTAATGCAATTAATTTAATTGCAATTTTCTTGCAAAAATCTCCCTCAAGGTGCTATTGCAAGTGTAAAACATCTGCTCTATTCAGAAACCCTGGTAGCAAAATAATGTGCACTCCAAGGGCTATTCTAATGTAATTAAAATGAATAATCAAACATTCTCAAAGTCATACTGCAGTTAGCTCTGCTAAATCTTCTCTCTCCCCTAGGTGGTTTTTTTTTTAAAAAAATTAAATTCCCAGTGTATGTATCCTGTTTGAAATGCACCTAAATATGTCCAATATCCCCTGCAACATGCAGGAAGCCCTCATCAGATTTGTCGGTGTGGAAAGAGTTCCCTGAAGGATAAAGTTAGTCCAGAAAATATTGTCCTGAACCAAAGTAGCACTAGGGGGTTTCTTCATGAGCAATTTATTGCACGCTCGTGATTGGCCATTCAAGAAAGTTAGTGGGTCTTTTACATGACATTGTCAACCTCCAGGATGTCTGTTGCACTTTCCCCCCCTTTATCCCACCTTCAAAAAGATCGGAGATAATGTGAAAAGGTATGGTATTCCAATCTATCAGCTGTGTGAAATGCCAGTGTAGTGCTGTAATAACACTACTAACTAGTGGCTGTATATTGAAACACACAGAAACATGTAGAACTTGCCAAAGAAGGATTTAAACCACGTGTCCACCGTGAAAAGCAGCCCATTGTAATCCTACAAAGAAACTGAAAGCAGAAAGCCCCGGTCACAATGCAGGGGTTTTGCTTAATGTAGAGAAGCTCTAAGATGTGCACACAACAACCTCTGTCAAAAGCTGGTGTCTTTCCAACTTTGGAATACTCTTCCAAAGAAGATACCAACTTTGTTTTCTGTCTAGCGCTACATTCAAACATGAATTTTTGCCTCAGCATTTTAACACTTTAGAATTTTACTATTTAAAATTTGAAGACAAATTTATTTTTTAAACTGAATTGATTGTTATGTTTTTGTTTGGCTGGTTGGTTGAAGAGTCGTTTTAATTTGTCTTTCAATGTGTAATTGTATGGTTTTATATTGGATTTTTTAATTCATCTTAATGTTGTGTACACCATCCAGGGATCCCTTGTAGACGAAGGACAATTTATAACTTTTGCAACGAAAGAAAGAAAGAGAACAATAGACTACTGAGAATGCCTTGTGGTGGAAGTTAGCAATGGAATGGAGAAACCGAAAGCTTGAATGCTGTTGTGTGAAACTTTGGTTGGCCTAAGAAAAATATTGCCCTAATATAGATCTTGGAGATTTTCTTATGGACAAACACATTTGCTTTTAGTCAAACACAGATCAACTTCTCCCTAACTTCTTGACAGGTCTATCTGTTTAAACCAAACTTCCTCCTCCCAATCGAGAGACAGCTTGCAAACATACCTTCTGCAAAACAAACTAATCCCTAGAGGAATTTGTCAGGAGGCAAAAGAAACATCTGCTTATGGGCATAAGCAACTTAGAGAAATCTCTTCACAACCTCTGCAGGGGGACAGATTGCCGATATTCGTGATTATCTCCAGACTGATGGAATCTCAGCAAGAAATCAGATTGGGTCTAACCTCACACACACCCTTGTCAGCTCCAGTTATGCTTGGTTGATCCACGTGGCAGCAAATTATTATATGTTTTAAACTATACAGCTCTCTTCTTTGAGGCACCATTAAATCTTTTCAAGTTGATATAAACCAGAGGTAGGTGGCCTGGTGCCCTTCAGAGATGTTGGACTACAAGTCCCCAAAGCCCCAGCCAATATGGCCTATGGTCAGAGATTGTGGGAATTGTGATCCAAAGCATCTGGAGAGAACTAGTTAATTTCATTTGAGAAACTTGGGTTGGTAGTGTTTTATCTTCCTCATTTCCATGAGATGTTCCTTCTATCCCTGGAACCCATGGCTAGTTCTTTGATTTCAGTGTGGTTTGTAAACTAGCACAGTCAGCCACCCTCGCTAGGTTTGGCCATCACAACAACCCATGCCCAACAAGAGTAATTATGCTAATTAGGCAGTTCATGACCACCACGTGTGGGAAAGAAAATAAGCCGCCATGGCTTATTTACCCTCTGTGATCATGTGAACTTGGATGTTGCATCTTCATAACAGACTAGTAAAGCAGTGGACTGCCATTCTTGTAGAGTTACTGATTGTGACCTCAAAAAGTCAGTCAAGCAAGTCACTTAGGGAATATAGAAAAGCTATAGTTTCTATGTTGTCAGGCTATTAACCACTCTGAGGAGATAACATTTTATTCCCCATGGCTGCCTGGTGCATTCATGGAACTGCATTCATTTCTATTACCCTTTTTCTAAATGGAAAAACAAAACTAACAAACAAAACTCCTAAACCAAGACAGTTTCAAAGTAGTCTGAAGTGATACAAGATAAACTGAAGCCTCGGTGACTGATGGAAATCTTTTGGATGCTCAGTCAAGGGATTGCTCAATTCATTCCGTTGGAAATTGTCCAATTTTGTGGAGATGATAGGGTAACTATGTTATGCAGTGCCCATGAAATCTATAATTGTAGGCCTGGCCAAGTGGCTTTAAAAGATTATAAAACCATTAATGAAGATAAGCTGCAGTTGCTAGAGTGGAATTTTTAAATAATCCTCAGCATTAAAAGAGAGGAGACATTGTTAGCAGACTTCTATATTAAAAATGCCAGAGTAATCTACATTAAAACCTTGTCTCTTCCTGTGGAGAATAGGGTTGCGCTACTTTAGTATTTTTTTAAAAAAGAGAGCAAAAATAATGAGAGGAAATCAGTTACACACACACACACCATCATCATTATCATCATCATCATCATCACCACCCTGCAGGAAAAGAAACTGACATGAAACAATTCACAGAGAGGTTACTCAAGGGGAAATTACTCACCAATGCCCCAGTGGGGATCAGTAGGATATGGTTAAACCTGCAAAGACAAAGTGACCTGGTTCACACATAACATTAACCCATGGTTTATTTAATACATGATTTGCTGCCTTACCCAGGGCTTGTGGGATTTGTTTTCATAAGCCCTGAATTGTTTATTTCTCCCCCCGCCCCTGGCTCATTCATTCCTTCCCTGTATCTCAAATGTTTTTGCAGGGCTGTAGCACTGGTATATTGAGTGGCTGGTGTGTTTTTTTACCACTCTTTTCTACCACATATGTAGCTGGTGAAACAACCCATAAATAACCCCCAGTTTTAAAAACCCAGAGTTCACAACCCAACAACAAATCATAGGTTCTCTTTCTGGGTTGTTTGTGGGTAACAAACAATGGTTTATTAGCACAACTGTGTTTGCACATCATGACAACCCAGAATTCAACAACCCATGGGTTAGCATTATGTGTGAACCAGAACAGTGTTTAGTTTAAGGGACTAGGAATCCCCCCAAAGCCTTAATAGCATCCCATTTTGCATTTCATTACAAACCTCCAACACACAAATTACCATAAACCAGAGCTGAAAAACACAGAAGGCAACCACAGAAACTACTGGAGATCAATGATTTTGAAATGACATCATTTGGATGTTCAGTAAAAAGTGAGCAACGCTAAGAGAAAATAAAACTAGTATGCTAAGGATGTATCCTTAGTACATAATGACAACAAACATGCCACTTTTCTACAGGAGGTATTTTTATAAGCCTCCAATTTCACTTCTGTATTTAACGAGCACTTTCGGTGAGTTTCTTTTAGAGCAGGGAAATTGTGCTTTAGTTTGGTTTTGTGAAGCAAAGAAAACGTGATTCCGTCTTATGTAGTTGCGCTATTCCGCTATACCACCTAGAGGTTATCTAGCGGAAAAGCAGGAAAGTAAATGCTCTTTGGGTAGTGTTTGGATCTCAATTCTGTGGCAAAACTAAAAGTAGATACAGTGGATTAACATCTGATTAACAGCCTCATGTAGAAAAGCTCATTGAAGGGAAGCATTTCGTGAGGAATCTTGTCAACACGCCTGCAGGAGAACTTATGAATCCATATTGTACAAAGAATTCGGTTGTATCAAATGTTAGTTCTACTTAGAGTAGACCTATTAAAATGATATAGGCCTTAAGGAAGACTAACATTGTATACAACTCAGACAGACTTCTGAATAAAGATTGAACAAAGTTTACAAGTTCTTTTTATTTCTCTTCTGAGTTCAAGTGTCAAGATCGTCTTGGTTTGTGTTATTATCGTTTGTTAAATCTTTGCTTTGCAATCACTGAGAAAGCGACTTTTGCTTGAATAACCAAGCTTTTCATATAAACAGCCTTTGGATAATGTTAGCAGAAGTGGCAAAAGCGGAATAGCTGGGCCTCTTTTCTCTTGGTATCAGATGCCTCTTTCCTGATGAGGGGAGCCAATTCCATTCATCACTATAAGAGCTAGGAAGGCCCTTGACCATTCAGGAGGATCAAAGTAGCTGTAGGCTTATACTACCTTCCTTTCGTTCCTCTTCTATGCTAGCGAGAGGATAATTTCAGAAGAATCTGATGTACTTCTACAGGAAGGCTGCCTTCTTTTGACCTCTGGAAATTACAGCAAGAAAATCAGATACATTATTTCCCCACTTTCTAAAAATAAAAGCCAGCTGGTTATAAGTAAGAAGAGCTAAATCCGTTTCCAACACTTCAACCATGCTCAAAAAGCAGCATATTCAGAATCACTCTAAGACAGAATTCTTTTCAAATCAATGTAAGCTTTTGTGGATGCCATCCAGGTATTTTGGACTTCAACTCCCATCATCTCTCACCATTTGCCATGCTGGCTGAGCCTGATGGGAGTTGTAGTCCAAAACATCAGAAGGGCACCAAGTTGGGGAAGTCTGATATAATAGGTTCCGTGTCTAAGGATAGATCTACACTACTGAAGCGCACTGATAACTGTTCGGGCATATGAAACATTCCATATACCACCTTCATAGTGTTATGTCCTAATTTTTATTCCACGTTATCCAAAATACCGCAATAAATGTCATTGTGTGTCCTATGAGGTATAAATGCACAGGAAAGACATAGTGTTACCATGATGGGAATCATAATGATTTAACACAAGATATAGATCTGACCTAAAGCAAAAGCTGAGAAACTTAGCAATAACCATTTCTGAGAAATTCCTCCACGTTTCTGATGTTTACCAAAGCATTTACATATACATTTTAGATATCGACTGACCACGTGGTGAGTTTTTTCAGCTCAAGAGTCAAATAAAATAAGTTTAGGACTGAGTGCAGAGGGTGGGAGGAGATATCCCCACTTGAACTGTCAATTCGAACTCTGAAGCACTTTCCCTTACTGTTTAGGCAGCTTAATTTTTCTGGCTGACTCATGCAGCCCTCCTGTGAACTGATCACAAGGTTATCAGTAATTACTGTCAAATTGATGTATCCAGCTGGCTCTGCAACCTCCAGTACCTATATCAATATAATGGCAAAGCAGGAGCCTAACAGCTTGTGATGAGATGATAATGGTGGAGGTGGCAAAATAAGGATTTCATAAGATTCTGTCAGAATAAGGAAGATCAACATCTAATGCTCAGTATAGGCATAACACTGGGTCCTGGCAGACAATGGCGTGCACATCACTCTCAGGAATGTCTGCTCTCTCCCCAAGTTTCCCGTTCTCTCCAGAGCCATTTCCCTTTCTTTCTTTTCCCACCAGTAAATGTGGCTTTGTGCTCCGTGTGCATCAACACAAAAGTTGATGAATGCAAATCAGTTTCCCTCCTAAACCATGGTTTGTAAAACCACTTCAAGCCATCCTTTCAAATGAAGGAACCCACATTTTTTAGCTAACCATGGGTTGCATCAGCACACAAGTAATGTGAAACCATAATTAATGTTTGGAAGGGGAGAGGGGAGGAAGAAGGAGGGAACAAATACAAGGATGGTTTGCAATTTGAGAACCAAGGTTTGTAGGGAACCAGTATTAAATTTGTACCAGGGCCTCATCTACACCTAGAGGCCTTCTGGGATGAGCAAGGGGAGGGTTCCGGGCTTACCTGTTTCTGGAATCATCCCCCTACGTCTAAATGCCAGCGTGTTGTCCCAGAAGTGAAGAGGGACGTTCCTGGCATAACGTTTGTGTGTGTGTGTGTTTTGAAGGAGGAGCAATTACATGGCCCCAATGCTGCACAAAACGTAAGTTTAAAAAAACCCTAAAACTTGACGCCAACAAGCACCGGCAGCCATCCCAGTGATGGTGGAATTGCTCCCCCCGATGGGCACAGAGTCACCCCACACAGCTCTGTGCCCGTTTGGAGAGCCTTGCTACTCACGGGGTGGAGGGAGGACCCAGGAGCCCACGCTACACTGCCTGCAGTCCTCAGCGTTATCCCAGGACTGCGGGACAAATCGGGAAAACTGCGGTTCCCGGTTATTCTGGGACAACTGAGAGGTCGTCCCCAGTTGACCCTGGGATTCCCTGTGCATCATTTGGACGCACAGGGACGACCTTGCACCGACCCCGGGATAACTGGCCAGTGTAGATTAGGCCCAGGTTTATGTATGAAAGGCTTATCAGCATCAGCAATTGTCAGAACACTGTGAGGACAGATGCTCCCCATCTGCTGTTAGATTCCCAATACCCATTGACATGGGATATTTAAAGCCATGACTCCAGTTTATCATCAAGCAATATGGCAATCTTGTAGAATTCCTCATAAGGAACCAGCCTGCAGGAACATGGTTGTATACAAAAGCCAGGCCAACAATGACTGAATTTAGCAATTGTACAAGGGTCTTGGGACGAGTCACTCTTCAATCCATTAAACTGTCAAGCACAAGATGAATAATCACTTTTTGTTGGCAAACTGTTTTAAATTGCTTTTCAAATGCTTCAAAAGCAATTAATTATGGCATGGCATTTTTAATTTTCTCAGTAATGGCCAGAATGCCCCTATTTGGCATATTTATATTTTTTCCAGGTTATTTGCAAAACAAACAAAAACACCATGCGCCCCACCTCCCCTTCATTGTGCTGCTATTCCCAATGGACCTCTTTCTTGCAGTGGAAATAAACTCTGTACCGTTAACTAGATTACCGCCAAACTACATATTTGGCATCTGTCATCTGGATCGCCCACTCTTTACATTTATTTTAAACGCAACTAAGGGGAGGGGAAGAGTGGGATGGAATTGGGTCAAGACTGCTGTGTTGGAAGGAAGGAGGCTTACCCTTTCCCTCATGCGTTTTCCCACCATCCCCTGCTGAAGCTGCAATATTTGATCTCTCTTAGTCCAAGTGTGCAGCACAGTAAACAAGAAAGAACTTCAAAGCAAAACCTCAAACGAATGAGGACGGGTCCAAGACCTTTTGCTGCCTAAGGCAAAGGACGAAAAGGCACCCTCCCATTCCATGTACAAAAGCCAACCAGACTGGCAGTTGAATCCTACTTCAATGCTGGTGACTGGCAATGACTTGGTTTGCACATCACAGTAAGCCACTGTGGGTTAATTCATCCGTGGGGCTCTGAGAAATGTGCCAACCACCATTATGAATATGCAAGCCACAGGTGCGGTGGGGACAGACAACCACACATTGTCATGTCATGCAAACCTGGACATTGTGAGTTATTTGAGGATTAAATGATTCTTGGATAAACCTAGAATAACCTGTTGTAGCTTGCATATTCAAAATGGCAGATGGCACAAATCTCAGAGCTGCATGGTGAATTAACCCATGGTGACTTATTATGACGTGTGAACCAGTCCAGTGCCTTCTTCCAGTTAAGGCAGCATACTAGCTTAAGAGATGCAAGGCAGGCTGCATATCACACAGGTCCTCCAACACCTTCCTGCCATTGTCTGCACTCCAGTATCTGCTGCCTGAGGCTTTTGCATCATGGTACTTCTTCACAGGGCTGGCCCTGGAGCTCCTGTCCCTTTAAAAGACATATAGGAGGACTGGAAGCGTTGTGGAGCACTACTGCCCATTTAAAGCATTGCCTGAAATTTGGATATTCTATGCAAAATATGGCTGCTTTGCTTTTGGGCTTGAAATGGTGTTGCTATACTCCTGGTTCAATGCTTTACTTTCTATGCCCCTAAAAAATAAAATTTCCTACACTCCTGCCACAACTTTACTTTTTATGTCCCTTATTTCAAACAAATTTCCTTCATTTACAGACCAGCACAGTCTTACCTTATGTAATGGATGTTCCTTACTTTATATTAGGGGTGGCCGGTAACACATTGTGGGGGGAAAGAAATATGTTGTTGCCAAAAAAGGATAAAAGAGTATTCAGGGTTGTTCAAAAATAGCATATGCTAATTTATAGGTATAGGTGAAAATTTAGATATAATTAGTACAATATAAACAAAAATAGCATACATCCCACCATAGTGGGGAATGCTGTGACATGGGGCCTGTCTTGTTGGTGCCATGAGCCCCCAGAACCGCACGGTTTCACTCCTGTGCGGTTGCACCACGTTATTCCCACACCAAGGAGTGAGCATGGGGTTTATCTGGATCAACGGGGGAGCAGGAACCACCCCTTCCTGGCTTCCCCCCCTTACGTCAGGGGATTGAAGCCAAGAGAAGGGGGAATCGCCCCCCCTAGCAAAAGGGAAGACTTTTCTCCCCATACCAGAGGCAGTGCAGGGGCATTCTGGTGGCCATTTGGCTTGCTGCCCCGCCCCCCTGTCCAGGTGAATGACAACCAACCAGGGGGCGCCATCCACCTGGCCACACCTCTGCTTTGCTCCAGAGCAGCAATGGGCAGCTGATTCACTATCCTCACCTCGCTCCAGAGAAAAAAGTCAGAGTAAGTCCCTGACTTACTTTACTTCGGAGCTTCAGGGAAAACCCTGGGATGGCTCTGCAGTGACTGCTCCATTGTATAAGTGCCACCGCGACACCACAGAGCCACCCCGGGGCTTTCCCCACCTATAGACATCCCCTAGGTGACTTCTGAGCCTGCTCAGTCTGCTGACCAGGTGCAAACTGTTGATAGATAACTTCAAAGCCCCTGCTCTCCCTTCTTTGAATGTCTTATGTTCTTTTCTTTTAACTAGACTTGGACTGGACAGCTCTTCCGATAGAGAACACCTTCAAATAGAGGACTGTCTTCTGTAAAGTAGGACACCTGGCCACTCTATTTCATACAATGTTCATTATAGCACAACAGTGTGTCCCTCCCTGAGCTAAGCAATTTCAATTTGGTATGTCTACACAGAGATGAGCTACCACTAAAGATGTTGTTGTTGTTGTTGTTGTTGTTGTTGTTGTTGTTGTTGTTATTTAAAATGCTATTCTCTCTAGAGCATTTCCATTCAGAAATAATGCTGTTTCAGTAGCAGATGTTCTCAGGATGCTTTGCCCACACAAGCCCCGCTGAACTAAGCAGTGCTAGTGCATGCTCAAATATTCAACGCAACAACCATTGTTTGGCTTCAGTAGTTTAGTTTATAGAGTCCGCTTTCATTAAAGGGAAAAAGGGGGAAGGGTAGGTAACTGTCCCACTTCATGCCTTTTGTAGAAGGCAAAAAAATTAAAACACAGTATTTCCCCTTCCTTATTTTCTGCTTTACAAATTTGGCTTGGACGCAGCATGGCAGCTGGAATGCCCACTGAAACGAAATTACAGCAGCTTCCACAAATAGAGATGGAAACACCACTTGAACATTATGTCAAACCATGTCAGCTTGAAATATTTTTATCTCCTTTGCCAACAATTCTGTTTGTCCCTAAGAGTCTCGGTTTACACCTGGAGGAGATCCAGGGATCCTCTTACAGCTGAAAATGGATATTTCCTCTTCAGTATGAAATTACCCTTCCCATTAATCACATCCAATATGAATTGCACCCATTTTTAAAATGATCTATCATATCAATACAATCTCTCTAGCCTATTTGTAACTCACCATACCTCTAAGGAACTTAGGCTGTTATCCTCAGCTAACCTATGATGCTGAGTGGTTGCGGCTATTTCAAGGTCACCCCATGAGTTTTATGCACCAGTAAGGATTTGAACCTGGATCTCCCCCTGTCCAACATCCAATGCCATTTACAGCACCCAGAGGTACACCAGCATAGAGGAAGGATGTACTTAAACCCTTTTATATTAATGGATTTGCATGTCCCTAGCACCATACTGGATGGTGGCCTTAGTCTCTGCATTGTTGCTCAGTTTTATTCTGGTTGTACTTTTATGTTGTGGTTTTTAAGCTTTTATATTTTATGCTGTACCTTACAGTTTTAATTTTTATGAACTGCCCAGAGAGCTTCAGCTATTGGGCAGTACAGAAATGAAACAAACAAATAAATAATCAAATATAGTAATCATCCATGGGCTATTATTAATGCCTAGCTGACAAACAGACCGGAATTCAAGCGGTACGAATTTAACATAACATTCTCAATAGCTGAAACACCGTTGCATTTCTCATTCTTGTAGGCAGCCAGATTTTCCAGAGGGAGTTGTACAACACTGCATAACATGTTAACTTCTCAGCTATGCTGAGTAAATGTGGCTTGAATGGTTGATTTTCAGAAGCTGAGCAACTTTGTTTTATATACTTTGCTTCCCACCAACCTGCTTAGACCTCACCACAGACTGTGGCGACTCCTGTTTTAAGATTGTGAGATGGATTGCAGATCAGACTTTGCACTTTCCCAACCAACTGTAGATTTTATTCAAGTAAAGGATTTAGAGCTTCCTCAGGCCACAAGTTGTGGGCGTTGCTCTTAATTCCTGCTTGCTCCTAGAAAACACAACAGAAGCAGATGGTGGATACTTCCAGATGAGACTTTTGTGATGGCATTTTCCCTACCTCATTCACAAACTTTCATAAGATGTCCATAAGATGTCATCTTTTTCTTCCACTGGTAATTGTCCTATATTTTCCCACTTTTAGTCTTCTGTCTTTTTCCTTACTGGAGAAAATCCATTAAGGAAAAGAAGACAGAGTAGGTACACTGTGCTTTCTGGTTGCTAGCACTAGTAGCCCTCTGTCTGGAAGCACCTTGGATCTAGTTGATCTTTCATATTTTACAACTCATGCGATTATAGGAAACATTCCAACAGTCCATCATCAGGGCAGGATCTATACTACTGCTTTATAATGGTACTGAAGTGCACTGACAACTTTTGAGGCCCATGACATTCTATATGCCGTTTTCAAACTGCTTTCAAAGTGTTATATCCTGCTTAGTATAGATCTGGCCCAGAGGTTTCATCATTGATCTAAGGGCTGTATAAATGTCATCTTTGCCCCACGGAGGCTGCAAATCGGCACTGCATTGATTATATGACGCAGTTGTCAATTCACAGCCCTGGCAGAGCAAATAGACGAAGCTGTGCTTTTCCTGCTGAAGCGAGGTCACCATGGCTCTTGCTGTCTGACCTGGCTCTGGTGTTGAGCTGGAAGATGGGTAAGGGGCAGGGGGCGAGCCCAGTGAGCCAAATGGCCGCCTGAAAGCCCACGCTGCCTCCTTTGTCAGGATTACCTGCTGCCATCCCACAGCAGCAAAAGCTTACAGGCAGCGCAGTGCCAAAGTGGTGCCGTAAAGGCAGGCCCCTAGAGAACAGGGGTACTTCTAAACAGAGGGCTCCTTGTGCTACCAATCAAAAGCCATTGTGCAGCGATTCCATCTTATCTTCCTTAAAGGATTTTTTATAGAAAGAAAAAAGGCAGAAGTAGTAGTGGGAAAATGCAGGAGGCTTATAAGCAGATGTTGTTAAAGTGCTAAGCGCTTATTCATTTAAGTATGGTTGCCCACTACTACCCATGAAACACAAAAAGACAAAGAGTTTAATGTTTGTTTTGGATTCAAAGTATAGGTTGGAAATGTTTCATTAGGGGAAAACTAAGTCACTAAAATGGCAGTGACAAGAAGGGTGCTTTCCTCCCCTTTATTTTTAGATCAGCAGTACAGTGCTGTAATAATAATAATAATAATAATAATAATAATAATATATTTATTTATCACCCGCCTCTCCCAACGGATCGAGGCAGGGAACAACACCAAACACAAAATACAAAAACTGATTAAAAGCAGATAAAACCAGTACATCATTAAAACACCAATAAAACACCAATAAAACACTTTAAAATTCATCTGGGTAGGCCTGCCGGAAGAGATAAGTCTTTATAGATCTTTTAAATTCCGGAAGACTAGTGAGTTGGCGAATCTCTCCCGGCAGCCAGCTTGCACATATCAAAAACCACACTTCTTCAAAAACATCAAAGAAGAACGTTAAGGGGATCTACAGTTGTGGAGACTGCACTACTATTCAGCCCTCAAAAAGTTGGATTTACGGCAGGAAGAAAACAGATGCAGCACAGTGGAAATCCACCGGAGGATTACAAATAGATGACATTGTGTCCTCCCTGCTTCTAATATGTGAGTCAAACTCTTACCAGCTATTTTTGTTTGGTAAGTTATAGCTGCCTAGTTTCAGCATGTACCTGGTGCAAGGCAAGCGCTACAGAAAGAAAGAAACACACCCACACACTGCTACTTGAAAAGCAAACCTCGTCATATTGGGAGTTCATAGCTCCTGGGGAAACAAAATAGTTTCTGATGGAATAGGTTGAGCACAGCCATTATGATTGCACTGTCCTGACAAAGGAACACTTAATACCAACAAAGAAGGGGGAAGGAAGGAAGAAAAACCTGAGTTTTGCAATCTACATCAAATAATAGTTACAAGAAGGAACTAGTAGAGGAAGAAAACAAGTTCCCTTTGGTCTGTCGCCCCCCATTGGTTCGGATGACTTATCACAAGCACTGGGTATTTTTGCCGACAGAAACAAGCATGATGATTCCACCCTAAATGACTACAGTGGCAGAAGTCCCAGTGTAAAACTTGTTGTTGATTTCTTTCCCTAGGCCTGCACCATGTCCTAATAAACAGAATGCTATTTGAAACAACTCCCTTCAAAACCGAAAGGAAAAAAATGCATTAGGGTCACTGATTATAGTGTTTTATTTCTCAACAGACTATTTAGTTTTTAGTACTGTAGTCGCAATACTTATTTTCACAGCCTAACAGATGCCACCTCTGAGTAATAATTACACCCTTGTTAACAAATGGGAAGAAGTTTTTAACTGTCTGGTGCCTATTATTCCAAAAGATTTTTTTAAAAAACCCCGTCAATCTCACTTTTCAGTAAGAATGTAGTTACATGATCAGCAGAATCACATGATGTAACTCATGCTGGATTGTACCGCTTCAGATTTCCACGAGTGGTGGTCGCATATTTTCCTTCTCCTTGACATTCTCATTTTCTATGCCAAAGGTTTTTTTCTATAGGAGCAGATTTATCTGGCAATACCACCACCACCCCATAAGCAGTCTGAAGTGGTGCGGTCCTGCAAGGGCCGCATCACATTTTACTGATTGTGTAGCTACCTTCTTTCCACAATGAAGCAGTTGCTTTGGAGGCATCGTTTCTAACATCCAAGAGGTTCATGCTATGAGACTGTGCGAACATACATGGAAGAGCTGTGCTTGCTTGTACAACCCTTTCACTACCATAGCAGTTATTGCTAATAATGCCTGTGGTATTTGCTTACTTAAAGTGCTTGACAAAAAGCAGGTGCCATATCAGTCAGGGTCTAAAAGTGCAAATTAAATGACTCGCAGAGACTGTAGATGGAGAATGTGGTAATGCATCTGAAAGACCCAAGGGAGTCTGACAGAACAACAGAGAAGCCAATATCACAGCTAATTTAGGCTGGAATTATAAATTTACCTGGGAATAAATCCCATTGAACTAAGTGGAGATTACATTGGAGTCGACATATTTGGGATTGTACTGCTAGTGTGTTAGGAGACACTTTCTGTAGTCTGCACTATATAATCCTACCTGGAATGACACTGACGTTTAGATGCAATTCTGAAGCCCTCTTGCCTTTACGGCAAGGTCATGTCATTGAGGTTTGTTGTCGGCTGGTCATAAATGAAACAGCTGTTGCTGATGACTGAGGCAAAAGCCTCAGATGCCCTGCTGAAGCCAGTGGATCTAACAACTGCTCCACACATCCATCAGAAACGGAAGAGCCCTGTTGGATTCAGATCTAGGGCTTTATCACACCTACTATTTTTCCCCAGGGTCGCTTCTGCAGCTTCCCCCTTCGTTTCCTATGCGAGTCTAGCATTTTAAATCACATGTGGTCAATATAGCTGCGATACCTCAGCTTGGCCTATTAAACTTTGCCTGTTTCGGACTTTGCCCGTTGAGGGATAAATCGAAACAGAAACTAAAAACTGCGACCTCAGGATGAGAGAGCAGCAGGAGGGGGACAACGTCATGCAAACCCAGCGCAAGAAGTGGAGCAAAGCCGAGGTGTGTGTGCTTAAAACTGCCCGTGTGATAATAACCTAATATATGCAGGGATGACACAAGGAGAGGCCCTGCAGGGTCGGTGCGACTCAATTTGGATATCCGGTTGAAACATTCATTAGATATCTTTGCGAGGAGAGAGGAGATCTTGATGGATTTGTCAGAATTCCTGATGCGAGACAAAGGAAATTTGTAACAGTCCATTATGTAATCCTAAAGGAGCATTCCTGTACATTTAAGAAACTGTACAACAGGGATAAGCAGTCTGGAAGTCTCCAGACGTTTTGGACTATAACTCTTATTAATCTCAGCCAGTAAGTCCAAGGGTTATGGGAGTTGGAGTCCAAAACATCTAAAGGGCGACAGGTTACCGACCCCTGCTATAAAAGTTGAAATAGAGCCCCAAACAGCTGATATGGCTGTCTACGGACATTATTCATGTACAAGTGCAAATTTGATAGTTTGCTTTAAATTATTCATTTCTTGTATTGCTACTATACATTGCATTTAAATAAATGCACGGTGGTTTGACAATAAGGAAGATAGGGCTGTGAGGGGAAGGAGATCTAATGACCCTCATTACATATCCAAACATTTGTGCTGGTGTATCCGTCTGTAATGATGAGGTTGCTACTCTGCAGAAGCTTTGCTTGATAATGCTTTATGATGTGGCACCAATGAAGCAGCCACTTGCCCGGTGCCTCTGCTTTCATAGTGACTACCTACTTCAGTTTAAGTCAGTAAACCTCAACCTTTTCATACCCAAATTAAGACAGGGTTCCTGCATCTTGAATAGTTGTACAACAGAGGGAATTTTGGTACTCATGCAGAGGTAAGGGAAGGAAAGCTGTAGCTGCTGAAAGCTCTGTTATTCAGCTATTGAAGATAAAGGAGCTCTGTTGGATCTCCTTTGCAGCCGGTAAGTCTCTCGCTGCATCTTCTATACAAACCCCTAAACAAATAAACAAACAGGGGGAAATGGTGGTAGGGACTATGGCACAACCCATCGTAGACTGGGCAAGGCCCAAATGTTAGTCCTGACTCATCAACTGAAGGCCAGTTGTAATCCTGGATGGCCAAAAAGATGCCCTCAGACTGGATCCAGCCTTCATCCTTATTTTTCTCACCCTCTCAAACCTCCCCCTTGGGAGAGATTGGGAGTGTGAGACATGGCACCACTTTTTACCTTGCAGATGTCCCTCTCATTTCCTTGGAAAGAAGCCTGTATGATAAGGAACATTGGCTTTGGGAAGGGAAGGCCCCAGCGGAAAACATGTTCCTTCTTCCTTGCAGGTGCACCTCCCATCAGGATATGAATGCAAATGCCCTTGTGGAAGACCACTCATTTCCTGAAGAGAAAAGGGGCATCTGTTGGATTGAAAGCAGGGCACAATGTCACAATCCTGCATCTTGCTCCAGCTCTCCCTGTTTATATGCAGTTAAGCCACATGTGCAGTTAAGCCACATCCCATTCCCCTGCCACCAATTGAGCATGCTGGCTGGGAATGATAGGAGCTGTAGTCCAACACATTTGGAGGGCACCAGGATGGGGAAGGCTGCCATAATGTATAGTTTGGACATGCAACGGACCCTTAGAGCAAACTTACAAACATTTACAACGTGAAAATGCATCACATTTATCTCATCCTACTTTGTACAGGTCTGTAAAGGAGCAGAACTGCCTTCCATTTTGTGTATAGGTTACTTTTGGGGCATGATGTGTTTAATCATATACATCAACGGCCAAGATTATTTGCATCAGGATATTGGCTCAGAAAGCCAAGAGGCATGCAGAAAGTTCACGGAGCCAGAAGGTTTGGCAAAGAAGACGAAATAAGGAATGGGCAGGAGATTCAAGAGAAGGTCAGAGAGATACAGGCTGCCTCTACACGAGACGTTTAAAGCTCTTTGAAGTCTCATTAAAATTTTTACCTCTACAAGAGCTGAGTGCAAATCGGGAGTTGAGGCGCTTTATCTCTCCGATTATGCGCATTATCGAATGCGTGTTAAATAGCGAGTTTTATTTTACTCCGGCCGTTAAAGTGCATTTTGCCTATGTGAACAAGCGATTCTCCGCATTAACTACTTGTAAAGCGCATTTTAAACAACCGGTAAGGCTACCAGTTGTGCGCTCAATTACTTCCTGCGTGCAAGCATTTACAATAAAGCACTTCAGCGATTATGCACATAATCAGCTAACCAGGCGTCAAACAGAATCCATCTAGAGGGGGTCCTAGAGGTTTGAAAAAGGTGTTACCTGGATCCAGGTGCCAGAATGACTGCAGAGGAAGAAGGGGAAAAAGGTTTGCAGCAAGCAGCTGAAGGTCAGAAGAAGAACTAAGAAGATAGGAATTTAGGGCAAAGGTGAACAAGAAACAACCCTCTTAATTGGTTGAGAGGTGGAGAGTACAGGTGTTGTGTCTAATTCCTCCCCCCTTGCACAGGGCGAAGGAATGTCAGATACTAATTCAGAATCAGATTTTGAACTCGAAGAGACAGACCAGTTTGTGCCGAGGAGACCAGGTTCCCATAGTTCCGCCTGTAGAAAATGTGTCGGCTGATGTACATCACCTTGCTGATAAGAAACAGCTTTCGTCTTCAGAAAGCAGAGACGGGAGCCAATTAAAAGATCCCATTTTTCATAGAAAGATGAAACGAGCACAGTTCAAAGGCCTTACCAAACGCCGCTCGGAGAGACTACTAGCTCAGAAGAGGCAGGATGTGAATTCGTGTTGAAGTGACTCTCATTGCCTTTTAGGCTGCCTCTACAAGAGGCATTTAAAGCTCTTACAAGGCGCATTAAAAAATTTACCTCTACAAGAATGGAGCACAAATCGGGCGTAGAGGCGCTTTAAACATCCGATTATGCGCATTATTGAATGCGCGTTAAATAGTGAGTTTTATTTTGCTCCGGCCGTTAAAGCGCATTTTGACTATGTGAACAAGCGATTCTCCGCATTAACTACCTGTAAAGCACATTTGAAACAACCGGTAAGGTCACCTGTTGAGTGCTTAATTACCTCCTGCATACAAGCATTTACGATAAAGCGCTTCTGCGAATATGCGCATAAACGGCTAACCAGGCGTAAAGCCGAATTCTTGTAGCTGAGGCCTTAGATAGATCAACTGGTTTGTTTGCTTAGCTAATTACACCTTGGGGCCAAACACGTTCTAAGTTTTAACTCCCTGCAAAGGGAGACAAGGGATCATTTGCAAAATAAAAGATTGTGTTTTTCTTAAGAGGCCTCTTTATTGACTTCAAGGGGCACTAGTAGTTAGGGAGTCACGACAACAGGCTACTTTAAGATCTAAACCTAAGACAAAAGAGCAGAAATTCAGAGAAAGTGAGAGAAGGATCAGAAAGACCAGAGAGAAAATCAGAGAGAAACACAGAATTCTAGAAAAAGGACAGAGAGTTGCTGCCACTGGAGAAATGGAAGAGAATGCTGGAACCATGACCATAAGATATTGCTGGGAAGGAACTTGGATACAATAGGGACACAGTCTAGTTAGGTTACCTGGATGCATTTATCCCTGGTTATTTTATTACTCTATTGCTCTTTGCGTTTTTGTATGTTGTATATGTGTATCCATTTAGAACTTCTTTCCTCTTAATATTTTTTGAAGTAAACTTTTCAACTTTGTTGAAACTTCATGGTCTCTTTTGTTGTTGGGTTACCCACCCAGTGCCTAATAGACCCCCACCCGACCCCATGCTACTTAAAAGTGGATACTTAAGACCCAAGGGGTTTTAAGACTGGTTTGGTGGAGGCAGCCAAAGGGGGGGAAAGGTTTTCACCTGGTGGCAGCGGAAAAGGCCACAGGAAGGGCAGGATACAAGGGAACGGGGAACACTATTTCCCCTTGCATTCACAGAACATGACAGGGCACAAAAGGACATTCAAGCAAAACAGCCTTCCATCAGATGTGTTATCTCCTCACTGCATGGTAGCAAACATGATCTCTGGGGAGATGTTGGCAAATAACAGCTCTTCCTAATTAGGTACTTATCAGAGTGTAATTCAAAGGGTAGACTGCTCTTTCATTTCAATCATCGGGTTGCAGGGAACATCAACTTTACATTTCCCAAGAGAGTGGATTTCCAACACCTGCCTAGGGCAAACCGAAACGTTTTGTTTGTCAAATTAATCTTCTAATGATGACATTCGTAATTGCTTCATGGTGAAACAGCAGAAAACTCGTCACACGCAATGTATTCATTAGCAAAATGTACAGGCCTGGAGCTAGAACATTTGCTTGATGGGACAAAATATTAATGGGGAGGAGCAACGAGAGGGGATGTTGCATGTAACCCACCCACCCCCAAATACAGTTTGTCAAAGTAATAATAGAGGCTAAGAACACCACTGTGAGCCATCTGTGGATTTCTACATCATTATCCTGCATACACTGTCGTGTTTGCATATCATGACTTGCATACACCGTCATATTTGCACATAATTACCTGCATCCACCATCATGTTTGCATATCTGTCCTCATATCCTAGGCAATGTGTACTTACATTGGGGGGGGGGGGGTGTCATAGAATCATAGAATAGTAGAGTTGGAAGGAGCCTATAAGGATATCAAGTACAACCCCCTGCTCAATGCAGGAATCCAGAATAAATCACAAATTTATTTAGCTATAATATGGAGTATAGGAAATAGAGCAGTTTTTTTTCCTACCCCTGGTTTTAAAATAGCACTTGACACTTGAGGCCAATACAACTGTGGAGAACAAGGATGTTCTCTGTGTGTGTGTGGGGGGGGGATAGTGTGTGTAAGGTGGGTCTTCCCTTCACACTACCCACCACTACATTCCCAACAATATCCCTTATCAGCAACTGACATGTAGATGGTATATTGTATTCAGGGACAATAAATTAATAAACCAGCTAAGTTTTTTCAAAAAGTGCAATATTTAGACACCCAGGTGTACTATTAATTTTAGCATACCAAAATCTGGAAGATTTCCAATCCATATGTATAATATTGTTTTCTCCACAGGCTAGACTTGGTTAGGTCTGGAAAGCCTCAATCTAAATACTCATGTATACCAAAGTAGCCCTTTGCCTTAAACCAGTGATGGGCAACCTTTTGAGCTTGGTGTGTCAAACTTCGCCAAAAAACTGAGCATAACTCGGGTGGTGTGTCACTTTGAGGAAAAAACATTATTTCGTGATATTTATAGTTTAAATAACATAAATGTATAATTGTTATTTAATTTGCGACTAGAGTCTTAGTCGTTAGACTCTAACTCCAAGATTCTAGTCGCAAATGTTTCATCCTCAGGAGCAGCAAATGTTTCATCCTCGGCTACTGCACTTGGCCGTGCAGGAGCCGAGGATGAAACATCCTTCTCTAGGGTGACCCGGTCCGCCCCCCCACCCAAAACAACCCCCCCACCAAGCCACCCCCCCAAAAAAAAACAGCCTGGACCTACCGCCGGGTTCTTCCTCCGCCGCCCGCGCGGGGTCCTCCGTCGCGATACTGAGACTGAGAGACAGGCCGCGCAGCCTGTTTCTCAGTAGAATCTAGCACCGGAGGGAAGCGGACGCCCAGGTAAGGAGCGCGGGGCGGGCGGCGCGGGGGGGGGGCGGCCGCTTCCCGGGCTCCTCCGCCGCCACTGCCGCCAGCCCGGGTCTACCGGCGCCGCTCCTAACTTGCTGCCACCCGGGCCATCTGGTCACCCTATCATGCGGCCGCCTCAGCAGCCGCGTGTCATCAGAAATGGCTACGCGTGTCAGTGCTGACACGCGTGTCATAGGTTCGCCATCACTGCCTTAAACAGTTCTCTACATCTTCCTGGGTCCATGAAGAAACTTATGATCTGAATTACGTAGTAAGCATGCAACAGACTATGAGGACTTTCAGTTGGGAGAAAATCACGTTCCCTTATCATGGCTCTGCTTCCTGGTTCTCTTCCGCATTTGAAATGAGCTGAAATGAGAGAGCAGCAAACACGTGGCTGATATAATTTAATGGGACAGCCCCCTCTTGTGGGCATTTTATAGCGCAACCTCGCTTGCACACAGAGGCAAATCCTGACAAACCTGACATATCTCAGAAGAGTTGGATTTTCTGAGGTTTATTTTTTGACGCTAAAACTAGGAAAAGGAGCAGGAGATACGCAGGAGGCTCACAGCATTATCAAAACGACCCACGAACATCCATGAGTGGCCAGTCATGAGCGTGCTATAAATTGCTCATTTAAAGAAGCCCAATGTGAGCAGCAAATGCCAGGCACCTATTCCAATAAGGATGGAAGGAGGCATAAACAATGGCCTCACTCACCACACCAGGCAGGAAAACATGTGGTAATGGCAAGACCAGACCAGCAAATTGCTGAGGAGGCATGGTTGGTGCATGACCACTGCCCCATCTTCACACATTTCAGTGGAATGGTCAGATCATAGGCCTCCTCCACACGAGACGTTTAATGAGCCTTGAAGGCTCATTATAAATTTTACCTCCACACCAGCGGAGCGCAAAACGGGCGTACAGGCGCGTTATCTCCCCGATAATGCGCATTTTCAAATGCGCGTTAAATAGCGACTTTTATTTTTCTCCGGCCGTTAAAGCGCATTTTCGCCGTGTGAACAAGCGATTATGCGCATTAACGTCTTCTAAAGCGCTTTTTGGACATCAATTAATGCGCTTCGCCGCCTCTCGCCGCCTCCCGTGCAGAGGGATTAGGCGTGAATGCGCCTCCGCGAAAATGCGCATAATCCCCGAACCGGGCGCAAAAGCGCATCCTTGTGGAGGGGCCCATAGTTACCAATAAATCCTTTTGTGGGAGGATTAGGCTGACCATATGAAAAGGAGGACAGGGCTCATGTAACTTTAACAGTTGTAGAGAAAGGGGAATTTCAGCCAGTGTCATGTGTATGCAATTAGTTCCTGGTGAAATTCCCTCTTCATCACAACAGTTAAAGTTGCAGGCACTATACTAGAGGGACCATGAACAAAAGAAGGCAGGGCCCCTGCAACTTTAACTGTTGTGATGAAGAAGGAATTTCACCAGAACTAATTGCATACAAATGACACTGGCTGAAATTCCCTTTTCTCTAGAACTGTTAAAGTTACATGAGCCCTGTCCTCCTTTTCATATGGTCAGCCTAGGGAGGATGCCATTTTGTTGTTAGAGTGACCCGCCAAGTAAAACAAGGGCACTAGTTACAAACTTCATGCCAATCCTCATTCAGAAGAATGGGTGGTAGAGGGGCCCTTATATAAAGTTTCTGTGGTGGGAAGGACTGGATTATGGAGCATTATAGATGACAGTATTTTTCTAACCAGCATAATTTTTCCTTTGTTTTGTTATTGTTCTAATCCATTAATGATCTGAAAAAACTATATATATATAATTTAATTTGTACCAGGCCTTTCTACCAAAAATGGCCTTCTGAGGCAGCTTACGGAACCAATTTAAATTGCTCCTCTGGGGTAAAAGTTCAAGTGCTCACTGAGGTGGGGGGGTAGATTGGGAAAACAGCACAAGGAAAGGGTTAAACCCTTCCACAGCTCCACCAACCTGATCCAAACCTTCTCCCCGCTGGCTGTTTTTAAGAACAAAAGGGTTGTATGCAAGGCGATGTATCCAATGTTAGTCTAACTTACATCCCATTCATTTCAATGGATTCACTCTAAGAATGTCATCACATGAGGGGAAATCGTGTTTGCTTACTGTCGCTTCTCCCCCCCCCCCCCGCGTGTGCACTTTTGTCCTTTCTCCTGGAGAGGAAAGAGGAAAGTAAACAAAGATCACGTGGCCCATTCAGGGGCCATTTTTATAGCACTGCTTTTCCTGTACACAGCAAAAGATCACGGCACATTCCATTTTGGAAAAAAACAGTTGGATTAAAAGGGGTCTATTTTGCAATGGAGATACAAGCAGAAGGCGTGGGAGGCGCGCAGGAGGTGGACATAGTCTAAAAAACACACAAACATCCATAAGTGGGCAGTAGCGAGCGTGCGATAAAACGCTCGTCTGATGACACCCTAAGTAGGACTAACACTGGATACAACCCAAAGTAAGATCAGGTTATCTGGCATTGCTGTCTTACCTAATTTGGTCCTAAGACAAACCTAACCACTGCCTGGATGAAGTAATATAAACCAATACCCCCCTTCTCCTGTAATGCTTTTCTTAAGTAATGAGTCTGGGATATCTATCTATCTATCTATCTATCTATCTATCTATCTATCTATCTATCTATCTTTGGAAAAGTGACATCAACAGTTTAGGACTGGATGTCAATGTTCATTTGGATAGCAAGCTCTGAATTAGTAATTCCAAGGCTGTGATTTCAAAATGCCAGTTACATTCCACAAAGTGCTGCAGGTTTGACTATTTTTGGGTTATAATCATTCCCTCCACTAGCCATGGCCAATTGCATATGAAATACCATGAAATCAGAGAAACCTTAAGGCAGATACTTAAAGCCAGCTCCTGCTGCCTGCTAATGTGTGATATTTTTGGTCCAGTACTTTGGATTTAAAGTGCTGTGAGAAAACCAACCTTGAAGCCGGCGGAAGTTTTACCTATGTGAGAATTGCAGGACTAGAGCGACATTATTTATAAAAATCATGCATATTTCTCCAGTCCTTGAATATATACATAATGAATAGCTATAACGACCAACCATTGAAAACACAAGTACATAATATAGTTTCAGGGCTGCTGCACACAATTGTTGCTCACGTTTGGGACTGACTTTAGCCATGATTAACAGAAGTTCCATGTCTATTCTAAGTATAACTAGGTATGGATTCAATTTGTTGTGTATGTTCTATGCATTCATAATATCACTGTGGGTATGATCCCCACTGTATGATCTGAAATGGATCGACAATATTCTGTTCCAGGAGTAGAAGTGAAAACAGGCAAAATAGTGTGCTCACACTCCTTTTTGCCCTTTCCTTCCTGTGGCCTTCCACTACCATCAGGCGGAAATCTGCAGCTGAAAGTCCTGTGGCCATCTTAATTTTCCCAAAATGTAATGCCCCAGAAATTCCAATGCCACTGTAGGCCCATCAGACAGCACCCTGACATTTCCTCTCTTTGAGGAAGAGTGAGATAAAAATGTGATAGATAAGCAGCCAGAAGAATAGATATCTGCCAGAAAGAAGTGGATTAAAGGCACAATCCTATGCGTGTACTCACTGGTAACTTCGAGGCTCGACTTCTGCAATGCGCTGTACATAGGGCTACCTTTGTGCCTAGTCCGGAAACTTCAATTAGTTCAAAATATGGCAGCCAGGTTCGTCACCGGTACACCTAGGGGTGACCACATAACACCAATCTTAAAATCACTCCACTGGCTGCCCATTAGTTTCCGGGCGACGTATAAAGTGTTGGTTATTACCTTTAAAGCCCTACATGGTTTGGGTCCAGGTTACCTGCGGGATCGCCTTCTCCCGTATAATCCGCCCCGCACACTCAAGTCCTCTGGGAAGAATTTACTCCAGTCAGCCAGAACTAGGCTGACGAGTGTTACCCAGAGGACCATCTCTTCTGCCGCTCCCAGGCTGTGGAATGGCCTGCCAGAGGAGATTTGACAAATTAGCAGTCTTCTGGAATTTAAGAAAGCCGTGAAGACTGCTCTCTTCCGGCAGGCCTATCCAGTTTAATTTTAAGATATTTTTAATAATGTATTTGTTTTTATCTGTTTTAATGGTTTATCTATTTTATTGTTTTTATATTTATATTTAGTATTGTTCCCCGCCTCGATCTAGATGGAGAGGCGGGTTAGAAATGAAATAAATAAATAAATAAATAAAAATAAATGTATAGACAAAAAAAAATCCTACAACTCCCAGCATGCCCCCAGGCAGCCATGCTAGTTTGAGCATGGTGGGAATTGTAGGACTTTTTTCTGTCTAAACATGCACAGGATTGCATCCTAACTTGCACAGGAAAAGGAAGATAGAAACAACTGTGGAAATTGTTTCTGGAAAATGAATATTCATAATTTAAGATTTTCTTGATACATCTAGAGCTCTACTTATACTTCTATATTTTTGTAAATTGGTATTTCCAGATGAAATTGTATGCTTAATGGTATGACTAAGATAAAGGGATATTTTAAGAAGTGTAAACCATATGTTTCATGGTGGGTTTTGGTTTTTTTTTGCTTGATTTATGGGATTATTTATAGGCATAATAAGTGCGGTATAATTAATTATTTTGTTCAGAGCATTGCACAAGTGACAGTAATTATCTAGCAGTTTGTGACTTAGTGGTTTGTTTTTTTTAAAAAAACAGTTTTTGATTACCCACCGCCCAAATCTGATAATAAGAGGAGGGGGGGAGACATCTTTCTTGTGCGAAGCAAATTATATGTGCGTGGGCATAATGTTCCTTGTTTTTTTGTTTTGGTTTACCCTAGTGTGTCAATGTCCTCTGAGACTTTGCATAGAAAATTGGAGAGTGGAAAATTAATAAATAAATAGAAGAAAAAGAAAGAAGAAAAATGAGGAGGGGGTGAGGAGGGAGAAAAAGCTATTTAAACCACGCCTTGGCTTGTGCCGTGTGATAACTCCTAATTCAGATACCAATATCTATCAAGATCAATGAGCATGCAGAAGCAGGCTTTGGGTCCCCCTTTACGATTGAGTCCCATGTATACAAACTGGCTCCCCCTACAAGGGAACTAAGGCTGCAGTCCTATAGTTCCCTTAGCTGGAAGTAAGCTCTATTAAACTCAGTTGGACTTATTTCAGAGTAGACATGTATAGGATTGCACCGTAAGCCTCCTACCCAGTCTACTAGTGTCTGTCACTGAAAAATACTTGAAATGTCCTTAACCTATATGAAGAACCGTTTGTGCAAACTGACTCTTGAAGCAAGCATGTTTTCTTTCTTCCGACAAATTTTATATGACACAAACCTGAGAATCACAGAGTTGAAAAGGGCAAGGCAGCCAGTCCAAACTTTTGTTCAAAGGCAGGACTGTCTACCCATCAACACACTCACATACCCACACATCAGATTAATGTCCATTACAAGGCTGAGAGGACCAGAGCCCCACCTAGGCTGGGGTTTGGCAACTCTCGGTACACATATCACAGTACAAAGGGTGAGTCCAGCTGGAGGACATCTAGTGGGTGCCTATATGTGTAGCTGTGCAGTGGTGCTGCGTTGTTTATATGACGTATCACCAACATGCAGCCACATCAGGCTTTAATTCCCAAATCTACGCTTTTTCACGATGCGGTTTTACTGCAATTTGTTTAGTTGCTCCAAGGTCACCACATCATATCCTAGTCTGTCAGTGGTGGCCTCAGTTTGGGTTAAGTCAGTGGGCGTTGCTGGGGCGGTTGCAAGTAGCAGGGTAGGCAGGGCAGGGTGTGGGTTGGACGAGCCATATTGGCTGCTGGCTCTGCAGTTTTTCTGGCTAGCCTGTGCAACCCCTTCCATCTGAATTTATTGATCCCGATTTGCAGCAGCGATGCTGTGGGGTTCTGAGGGATCCCAGCTACAAAGCGGCATCCTATAGACTTCCCTCTAGTGATACCAATTAGAAGGCATTGTGCAGCTATTTCTTAATGGACTTTTTTTGCGTTATTCAACGGATTTTCTGCATTAAGAAAGAAGTGGTGGGAAAACACAGGACAGTTATGAGTAGAACACAATGTCCTTTGTCACCCCTCCAGTAAAATTCCGTGAATGAGGCAGGTTCTTCAGAGGGAGAGAAAAAGACAGAGAAAGGTATTTATTTTACTTTACAAACTCTTCTTCTCTAGCACCTTTTCTTCTCTGGAGATAGCCTTTAGTCTTTAAGAACATTACATGTCATGCTTCTTTCCTTCTGTTTTCAAGTTTATGTCGTCCGTCTCCCCCACCGCCACCAGTATTAGAAATGCAGAGGATAGACGGTACTCATGCTTTTGCTGTGTTTCACCAGAAGAGGGTAGAGTTCAGGATGCGCTTGACGTCAGCCTGGAATTCCTATTGTGCTTAAAAACAGCGAGGGGAAAACAAGCGCAACTTTCTCCTTGGCACATTGCTAGCCTTTGCATGAAGGAGCCGGTGAAACACTCCAGAAGACCTTTGTATCAAAACACAATGGATTTTCCTCTGTGAGCTTCCCTGAAGCCAAGGCGCTGCAACAGCTGCTAGTTGGATGTCCCTTTCTCTCAGACCTGCCTGTCAGTTCACTTTCCGCTGTTTAGGTATAAAGGATTTCTTGCAAGGACAAGATTCTTTCATGGCAAATCCATGCCACTTCCAGAAAAAAAAGGAAGCCCAAAACAGACACAAGCGCTGGGTGAGTTTCCTTAAGTATTTCTCTTCTTCTTTCGTTCTTGTTGAAATCTGCTGGAGCAAATAGCTGCTTTTCAAACTACTGTGCTCTAGCTTGCAAGCTGCCGGATGACTCGTCCGTTCACTGCAGCTTGTTGCATACTTCGCAAGGTTTCACAGCCTGCAGGGTCGTTTCTGTATGCTTTTCTAGCCCTGTCCAACGTCACTGCAACTGAGATTTGCTAATAACACAGCTGACTTGGATTTCTTGCAAAGCTACTTCGGGAAAGATTTTTGGAGGGAGAAGGCTGTTGAAATCAAAGGTGTGATCAAATTAAAAATGGCAGATGACATTAGCTTTGAAGAACCAGACAGTGATGGGTCAGAAAACAGTGAAGAGATGGAGATTATTGTTAATGTTGGTGGTGTAAGGCAGGTGCTGTATGGAGATCATCTAAACCAGTACCCAGACACGAGACTAGCAGAGCTTGTGAACTGTTTGTCAGGGGGATACGACACTATTTTCTCACTCTGTGATGACTATGATCCTGGGAAGAGAGAATTTTATTTCGACAGAGACCCAGACGCTTTCAAATGCATCATCGATGTATATTACTTTGGGGAAGTTCACATGAAGAAAGGCATCTGTCCCATTTGTTTCAAGAACGAAATGGAATTTTGGAAAGTGGATCTTAAATTCCTGGATGACTGCTGCAAGACTCATCTCAGTGAAAAAAAGGAAGAGCTCGAAGAAATAGCCCGTAGGGTCCAGTTGATCTTGGATGATTTGGGAATGGACACCTCTGCAAACAGCTGGAAAAAGTGTAAAAAATGCATCTGGAAATTCCTGGAAAAACCAGAATCTTCTTACCCAGCTAGAGTCATAGCTATCATGTCTTTTCTACTCATTCTAATCTCATCGGTAGTGATGTGCATGGGGACCATCCCTGACCTGCAAGTGGTGGACTCTGAAGGGAAATTGGTGGAGCACCCGGCTCTGGATAAGATTGAGACAGCTTGCATAGTCTGGTTTACCCTTGAGTATGTCCTCAGACTGATCTCTTCTCCTAATAAATTGCACTTTGCCCTTTCTTTCATGAACATCATTGACATTTTTGCCATCTTTCCTTTCTACATCAGCCTGATACTGACCCACTTGGGCGCCAGGCTGATGGAGTTAACTAACGTGCAGCAAGCCATTCAAGCCCTCCGGATCATGAGGATTGCGAGGATTTTCAAACTGGCACGCCACTCCTCCGGTCTGCAGACTTTGACCTATGCTCTTAAGAGAAGCTTTAAGGAACTGGGACTTCTGCTGATGTACCTGGCTGTTGGGATCTTTGTGTTTTCTGCCCTCGGTTATACAGTGGAGCAAAGCCACCCTGACACGTTGTTTAAGAGCATCCCTCAGTCCTTTTGGTGGGCGATCATAACGATGACCACAGTGGGTTATGGGGACATCTACCCAAAGACTACGCTGGGGAAGCTCAATGCTGCCATCAGTTTCCTCTGTGGGGTCATAGCCATTGCATTGCCAATCCATCCCATCATTAATAACTTTGTCAGGTATTATAACAAGCAGAGAGTTTTAGAGACAGCTGCCAAGCATGAACTGGAACTGATGGAGCTAGGTGCAGGTGAAAAGAAAGGTGGAAGTCCCAAAAATAAACCAGCATATCTCTGGGGGAAAGGAAAGGAAGTGACACCTTCATTCATCCCCTTTCAGATGATAACCACCACCGAACTAGGCTTCAGAGCTGTAAGTAGTCTGTGAATTGTTCTCCATTCAGCAGAAGCCTAGAATAAGTGTGACAATCTCTCATTGAAATAATATAAGGGACTCCTTTGAGATCAGCCTGTCTTTTCCACCGAAATACAGCAACCTACTCACTCAAACACACCACAGCATCTCCATCTCAGTTGGGTAAGCCATGCTTTATATAAACCATGAGAACATAATGAATGTTTGGCCAGATAAAAAGAATGCATCCTGACCTCAATCTCTTTGTAATCATTTCAGAGGCCAAGGAAACCAACAACATCTTACTCAATATATGTATCATGATTTGGATGTGAAGCCTTATAAAGTCACACAAAAATATATGTATACTACTACTACTACGACAAATACTAATACTAATAATAAAAGAAAAAAGAAAAATACCAAGGGTGCATGTGGTGTAAGCTTTGTCAAATGTCTCTCTAGTTGGAAAGTGCTGCTTGAACAAAAATTAAAGCACACTGTCACTACTAAAACTTTTGTTTGTCTTGTGATACAAGTGATATTTACAAGTGATAGCCGCTTAAAACTGCGATGCTCTGGAATACAAAACAAATGGAAAGATACCTTTGAACTCTAATATTTGGGGAATGCCACCTTCCTTTTTAGTAGGGAAAATATTTATTGCTCCAGTCTGATCTTCTGAAAGAGAAAAGGATGTAGAGGGATGTATACAGAAATATATACATGCAAATTGGAGAGTCTTATATAAGGGATATGGTTTTCTTTTAGTGACTTGGTTTAATTTATAGTAGGGGTGGGAAACCTATAGACTTTAAAATGCTGTTTGACTCCAACTCCCATCAGCCCAAGCCAGCATGGTCAAGTCATGGATGATAGGAAATGGAGTCCAACAACATCTGGCCTCTACCTTATAGGAAAGTGATATGTGTGATTGCAATTGGAAACTTCAGGCTTGCTTTAAAACACCATCCCCACCCCCATTTCAGTTATAGGTCCCTAAACATTGCTGAACAAAACCTGTTGGCCTTCTTGTAAAAAAATAAAATGTACAATGAAAATAAAAATGAAAACAAAAAGTCATCACGGTATACATTGTATATTGTTTCACAATGCAGAACTTGATTTCTTCTTAAGAGGAGAGAAATCTTGTATGTTCAATGGCTTGTGATTCACGCATATTACTGGATAATTTATGAAGTGATATATTCAGTCTCCGTTCTGCAGTCCGTACAGCCAAGTCAAACATCTTATAAAACTGCCAGAGCATGCCCCTGCTTTATGTTGGGTTTTGCTTTATTACGTTCACAACGTCATAGCTCACTTACAGTGGTACAATTCCTGAGTCTGAAAGTAAAAAATGGATGTTAAGATTTGAAGCATGGTGGAAGCCAACTGAGCATTTGATGCCCTGAAAAAAAATGCCATAGAACAAATGCAATCAAGGGTTCAAATCAACCCACCATGCTTTAAAACGTTGTGCCATTAACTTCACCCTAGGCAGAATATGTCCACATTGGAACTGTGGATTTGACTTTGAAAGCACTCACTTGAATACGTAGCACAGTTCACTTCTGCAAATCACTTAGTCAGAGTGTTTTGGATCCTGGGCTGGCCCTATCATTAGTCCTATTAATGCCATTTTTTCCCTTATTTTTTAAAAAATCATTTTTCAGTCACCTGGTAATCTGCAATGAAAATGGCCCCTGGACCTCCCAAAGTTACCTATTTATATGCTAGCACAAGTTGCTAAACAAACCAGAAACTGTTTGTTTGTCATGTATCGAAACCCAGAATTCTGGGTTGCTGCTCCTTTTACAAGCCAGGATCATAAACTAGGGTTTGATCTTGGTTTACAAACCCTGGCTTATTCGGGAGCAATAAACCAGACAACATATTAAACCACTTATTTCCGATTTGTTTTAGCAGTTCGCACTTGTGGGAGGGGCCAAGCAGGAGCAAATAGGCTGCATGAAGCAGAATGCAGCTCATTCACCATCACCCAATGTTTGCCAAAAGGTTGGCTTATCATTCCAGATGAATGCAGCTACTGATTCGCATCTGAGGGTGAAGGTAGCTTTCATTTAATCACACCTTCTTTGTCCCCTTAGACAAAACTTCCATAGAATCTTATATTTGGAAGAAATCAAAAGGGCAAATTCTTGATGTGCAGGCAGGCAGAACTAGCTGTGTGATCCAACCATGCTGCTGTGATTCAGACCACCAGCAGGTAGGACCAGTGACAGAACTTACCAACTCCAAACATGGTGATCAAATATAGTGACCAGACCTTGAGCATGAGCAATTCCATCCAAAGCAAACTGAGCTGTGTGCTTCTCTAGGCTGCTTCGGTGTCTTGGGCAGTAGCCAATGCTGTCCCCGTGCTAATGTGTAAACCAACAGTTGCACCATGTCATTAGCGCTTGCTAGTGGAGGCTGGTGGCTCTGATTTAGGTGGAGCTTTCAATCTATTCCGGGTTTCAGTCAGAACCAGCCAGAACTCTAAAGGAGCTATCCAAGGTACTGAACCTATCTGGGGGACAGGCGTCAGCACCTTGGATAGCTTCTTTGGAGTTCTGGCTGGTTTTGACTGAAATCCAGAATGGATTTACTGCCCCACTGACAAGGCAAGGGGAAAAGCAGTGATATGTGGCTGACAAAATTCGACAGCAAATCACCACTTTTCTCCTTTGCTTAGCATAAGCTAATGGCATTGTGCTAATGCTGATGTAGCGAGTGCTGGGGCAGCATTTCATACTGCCCATTATTCCTAGTTTTGGCAGTTCCTAATACCGCAAGAGTGTTTGGGGATGGGGGGCCGGTTAACAAAATCACACACTCCATCACTTCTGCTTGCCATTTCAAATTGGTCTAGCTGGGTGCCTTTTTAAAACTGTATTTCCGCTTCAGGACTCAACACCGCAAAAATGCTAAACTTTCATGCACTGTCAGAATCTCACAATGCAAATGTTGTGACTTTCTGTTTTTTACATGTGAGACTGGTGGGACACCTACGGGAGCCTGTCAATGGTTTTTCAAGCCCCTCTCATTCACTGTGCATAAGTTTATCTCCTCAAGTAGCTCAGCTCCTCACCGTTTGAAGAGTTGGTGTGGGATGGCCTTCGAAAGGGAGAGTCATTTGAAAGAAGGCATTGCTTCAGTCATTGACCAGTGGAGCTGCCCACCCCCATTCGATGAATTAAATGCTATCGGTTGTGGAGAGCCAAGAGCAATGAGTTAAACGCGGTTGCTTGTATGATGCACTTAATTGCTACAGTATCGGCAAAGAAGAAAATCAATGATCTTGTTTTAACTACAGTCAAGATATTCCAGCTTTATCAGAGGCACATTGTATGTAGCTATACATGCACACACTAATAGAGCTTGATATATAGTCAATGTATATAGATGAATGAACAATTTAAAGCAGGAGTCTCTAACCTTTTTGGGCCAGTGGACACATGGAATTTTGTGGGGTCATGGGCACTATCACAAAATAGCTGCCATGGGGTGGAATTGTCTAGTTTTAAAACTGGCAAATGGATAAGGCTCAAAGATAAGTGACTTGCCTAAGAACCTGAATACAAGGAAAAAGTGGTCTCTGAGCCCTAAAACACAAGACTAGTGATTCGAACCTGTTCTCTCTCTTATTCAGGATCACCTCAATCCCTCTCCCTTCCTCTCTCCTTGTCTCTTATCCTACACCCCCAGCACACAAGATCAACTCATTCCAGATACTTAATTTAACTTTTTCCTTACATGGCTTGGAACCACAATACCTGATGCCTTTCCCGACATGAACCTACCCGTGCACTATGCTCAACATCAAAGGTCCTCCTCCAGGTGCCTACTCCAAGGGAAGCTCAGAGGACGGCAACAAGGGAGAGGGCCTTCTCTGTGGTGGCCCCCCAATTTGGAATGATCTACCCAATGAGGTCATTTTCGGCACCAGGTCAAAACTTTTCTTTTCTCCCAGGCATTTTAACAGCTTAAGTTGCAGCTTTAACTGACTTTTTGGCCAGGTTTAAAAGTTTAAAATGTTTTAAATATCAGCTGTTTTATGTTTTATGGTTTTAAAAATTGTATATTGACTTTTTAATGTTCAATCTTTTAATTTTTGTAAACCGCCCAGAGAGCTTCGGCTATGGGGCGGTATATAAACGTAATTAATAATAATAATATCATGCCCCCAAATTCTCTCATTGGCCAGATCGACACCAAGCAGCATATAGTGGTCTGAAAGCAGTATATAAAAGGCAGGAGCCACGCTACTGATTTATAGTGGCATTGAAGTGCACTGACAACTGTTGGGGCCCATTGACACATTCCATATACTGCTATATCCTGCTTGGTGTGGCTCCTGCCATTTATATACCACTTTCATACCACTATATCCTGCTTGGTGTAGATCTGGCCATTCTCTCTCTCTCTCTCTCTCTCTCTCACACACACACACACACACACATATAATACCAGCTCACACACAAAGACTTGCAAATAAAAAACAATAGTCAGCCTAATGTAGTTAAGACACATTATACCCATTTGCATAGAATTTTGAGTTTCAGAGCATGTGCAGAGTTCCCTTCAGAAAGGACAGTCTATCTTTGGACTCCTGATTAGATGTTTCCAGGAAGACAAATAATGAGGTGAGGATTCAACTATTTATGTGATTTGAAACCAGTAAGAGTCAGCCCCTTGACAGAGGTGGACTACTGTTTTGTCCAATGGTGAAAACAGCTACATCTCTTATGTAAGTAGTCTTGCTAGCCAATCAAAAAAATATGTAGAGGTTGCATCCACCTCCTTCTTGACTCTTGATTTACATTACAAAACAACTGTTTAGTTTTGTCCAGCTGAGGTATTGTTAAAAAGAGATTAAACCTCTGGATGCATAGGGGAGAATAAAAGTCAGGATATCTATCTATCATGGACTTCCCAGAGAAGGGATCACACACTCTAAGGAGTTGCTGTTTTCAGAATATAGGGTTCCACATCTTGACTCAGAAGTAAGTCCCACCCAGTTCAATGTGACTCATTACCTTGAAAATGTGTTTGGGATTGCAGCTCAAAACATTTTAAAAATCAACCTTAGGTTTACACCTAAAATATAATATGTGAAGAGGCCCTTACACTGCAAGAACCTCACTGTAAATCCCCACTGAATCACACCCACAGGAATGTAAGTAAGTGAGCAGCTCATCCTTTAAAACACAAAGCTATTTTATTAACAGGTCAATTGTATGTGGATATTATGCTCAAAGATGTGAACCTGATTGTGCTGCCATCTAAGATACTGGATCGAAATGGAAGTTTGCCTGAAGAAGCAAGGAAAAGTGCAAAGCAAGCTGGCAATGCAAGAGACAGGCTGTGTTAATTATAGATTAGGAATTAAATATGACAAAGTGATCTGAAAACCAGAGCTCAAAGAACAGCACTTAATTTTGTTTCTTATTGCACTCAGAATTCCAAACGCACAAGAAATATAAATGAGGCAACAAATGTTCTTCCCTCCCCAGACCCACTTTACAAAACCCACCTTACAAGACTTAAATTACCTCTGATTTAATCAGTACCTAATCATGATTTTAACCTTGGCTTGCTTTCAAGTAGAATTCTTTTCTCCCATAGTAACAGCATTAGAAATGCAGGACTGGCCCTACCATTAGGCAGACTGAGGCAGTTACTTCAAACAGCAGATGCTGGGGCACAGGAACCAATGGCAAAGTGTTGGAAATCAGACCTGTGTATGCGACACAGCCTGTCCTACACCCCCTAAGCTAGCTTGCTTCCTCCAGGTGCAGGGAAGGACACTATCCCCTCACCAGTATTGAAGTAAGATTCAACTGCCAATCCAGTTGATTTCAAGGGCGGTCCTACCATTAAGCAGAGTGAGGCAGCTACCTCAGATATGGCGAATGGGAAATGGAAGCGATGTGTTGGAGGACAGAGCTGTGTGTGCCACACAGCCTGCCATGCGCTGCCTAAACTATGAGCTACCCTTAGTGCAGTGGAGGACACTGTCCCATCTGTTACAAAGTAGCTCTCTTGCGAGCACTGACTCCATTTTGAGGCAGCCAAAAAGCCAAGGCATCTTCATCCCCCATCTCCAACAAAGATGGGTCAAAGGTACAAATGGGGCGAAGAGCAATCACGTAAGGCTAGATCAAGCAATTCAGTTTCTAATAAACCTCCTAAAATGCATTCCCCAGAGACAAAGGTGGAGCGGGGAGGGGGGTAAAATTGAGCAAAATATGAATGCTGGATGGCAAGATTGATATCTGGTAATGCACCTGGTCATTCACCTGCAATGTCGTCCTTTTGTTGAACTCCAGCCTGGACACCTGTTGTACATACATAGTTTCTGTATAGAAGATCAGCTGAATGCATAAAGGTTGGAGAGTAGTAATGGTAGTGGTGGTGGTAATAATGGATTTAAGTCCTATCTCCTCTTCCATGCGTTCACTAGTAACATGAACAGGGATCAAGTGTCTCTTGCCTTAAAACACCACACACTTCCAGTGCAATGAAATCAGCTGATCTGCCTGCAAAGACATTACGGAAAAGCAATAGAATGTTAAGGAGTCCGAACACAGATGTAGGGAATCCATTATGGAAAGTATTCCAACTAAGTAAGGAGGAGGAGTTCAATCTCACTTGGGGTGATGCAGTTTCATTAAGCTGTATTGATTACCATATTCATTCTCATTGCAAGCAGAGTGTGCACGTCATCCTTTAATTTGTATTCTTTCATTTTTTAAAAAAAACCAAAGCCATAGCAATGCTGTACATTGTATTTTAAGCAATCAATGTGACATTTTAATGGAAATGAGATTATAACTTGAGAGTTCAGTATTTGTGGGGGAGGAAAGTGGTGCTAATGCTAAGCCATGGAGGCACATGAAGCTCGTGTTTTATACTGAAAAGTTTTACATTTTAAAATCCATATATATATATATATATATATATATACTGAATGCGCTGGTGGTGGCCTTTTTTTTTTTTTTGGCATGGAGGAACAGTCAGACCACATTGGGTTGGTTAAAAAGGAGAACTTATAGTGCAATCCTATCCATATTTACTCAGAAGGTAAGTCCACCTGTCTTCAATGAAGCTCACTCCCAAGAAAGTGTCTATAGTATTAAAGTCTTATAGCCCAGCCTTTAACGCCTACTGGTAATACACATTCACTTCAATGGCACTTACTCCTAGGCAAGTGGGTGTATGAGTGCCATCTTAGGGACCAGTTCGACTTCCCCAGGAGGCATATACAGGGTGGACAGATTCCCATGAGGCATCCTGTCTCTGCCATCCAGCCGTGCTGGGAACTTCAGCCTGTCCAGGTTGCCCCACTACAAACTTGCACCCAGCAGAACAAAACAGATGTTTTATACTTGTACAGTCTCCTGTCATTTTAATATGGTCTCTATTGTTTTTATTTTATCTTATAAGGCATATTGGAAATATTTATATGAAGGACAATGTAAAATAAAAATCAAACAACATGGCTACCTTCTCAGCATTGGCATTGGAGTCCCCTGCAGAAACAAATGACTGCATTTTGCAGGGAGATTTCCCCTGCTTCTGCTTTTATCTATCTGCACAGTATTCAAATCGGAAGCGTTGTTATCTCAGTTATACGGCAACATAACGCCAGGAAGAGCATCTAAGAACTTGACTGACTGTATTGTGGGGGCATTTTTTGCCTTTGTGATGCACTTTTATATGCTTGGAATGGTATGCTCACTGCACTTTACAAAACATGCTTCTCCAATAACATGTCCCACTTTCCAGGAAAGTCTTAGAAACAGGCCATTTTCTGTTGTACCGAAACGCAGGAGAATAATAACACAAAGTTAATGTTGGTTTTCAAGCAGGAAGGGACTCTTACTTCAGTGATATGCACGTTTCAAAGTTCCGTTTAATGTCCATGTGTTTGTCAGCATTCGTTTCAAGGCATCTTTTAGTGTAACGGTAAGATATTAGGTGATAAGGGGACCCTACTATTTGTTGTAGTTTTTCATATTGTGAGAGGATCCAGGGTCCAATGTCCCCCCACCCCAGTGTGTTGGCTCTTAAAATATGGTGCAGGATTGAGCTTCCATGTACTTTTTTTTTACTCTAGTTCATCACTGTAAGCAAAAACATATTACCTGGAACTCTTTCCATATTCCATAAGATAGCAGGATCCTAATCCTTGGCAGTCTTTGGGGTAGGGGGGTTTAGTTCAGGAGTGAGGAATCTCTTTCAGCACCAGGGACGAATTCACTTGTGAGAAGATCTTAGGGTGCTGCATTCCGTTGGTGGGAGGGGCCAAAGGGGAAAGGGGTGGGGCTAAAATACAACCATCACCGCCTCAACGTATTTAGTTTAAAACTCTTGCTACCAGTAAGTATGCTTTAGGAGAGGCATTCTGACATTTCAGAATGGGGAAAAACAGCACAAAACCTGGGAAATCACCAAACCTTGGGTGGTTTGAGGAAAGGGGATGGGTCCAGGGGAGGGGGTGTCCATGTGGGGAACACTGGAGGGTCAGATTGGGAGCCCAGGATGGTTGGATTTAGCTCCTGGCCCTGAGTTTTTCCACCCCTGGTTTAGATGAATACCTTTGCTCATTCAAGGAACATGTGAGATGGCTGTGCAGGCCAGTCCAAGCCATCTTGCTCCTGACATGCCCAGGGCCTTGCTCTTCACAATTCATGAATTTGGCATACATGAGAAGGGGCTCACTCTCCTCCATACAAGGCGGAATCCTGAGTAATCTGAGCTCTACATATGTATATTGGTATATCCGTACCACTCCTTGCTTATGCTGAATTCATAGATGGTGAAGCTCAGTAGTGAGGCACATGGCCACTGGATATGAGCCCACTTCTCCCTCAACATAGGAGGACTGTTGCTGTTGGCACCCCTAGTATCTAACTCATGAAATTAGACATTGTTCATACAGACATAGTTAAACTGCTTGTGGTCAAGTAACCTAGGCCCAAATAATATCTTACTGTCCCATTCTGTGGGCACATGAGGTTCACAAGGAAAGCCAGTAGTGTCGAATGGAGTCAAATCAAGGCAGATGAAGTCTAGTCAAAGAATGCAAAGTCAGGTAATGGTAGGCAAGGTCAGATCAAATAAGCAATGCACACTCAAGTTAGGTAAAGTCAAGTCATCGCCAGCAAAGCCAAGGCAAAAGCCCTCTCATGTAGACAGCAGACAAAGACAGAACCTTGGACAGTTCCAAGGAAGAGTTGAAGGCAGAGGTTCTCTTCTACTAGGGTAACTATAGGAGAATGTTGCCTCAGCAGGAAGTTAAAGCCAATTGAAGCCTTGTGTAGTTTGAAAGCCTCTAGTATAGTTTAGCTCTACACATACCCTGGAGGAGTTGACTGGATTGTTGCCCAATTTAGCAGCCTTTGACTTCTGCAAGGCTCAGCAGATGGAAGTTCTGCCAGGAACTTATGCCTTGAATTTGAGGATGGCAGCACAGCTGTGTCCTCCAGCCAGGAGGGCTCTGAATAAAGTACTGAAACACCTTCCCCCAATGAAGCAGCCTGAACCTCATCCTTATCAGAGCCCTTCACCATGCATTGTAAGGACTGAAAGGCGGGGATCATGATGGTTCACATCATGGTATGACCACCCTCAAAAACCTGGCTGCCAATTAGTTTCCGGGCGAAGTATAAAGTGTTGGTTATTACCTTTAAAGCCCTACATGGTTTGGGTCCAGGTTACTTGTGGGATCGCCTTCTCCCATACAATCCGCCCCGCACGCTCAGGTCCTCTGGGAAGAACTTACTGCAGTCGGCCAAGACTAGGCTGACAACCGTTACCCAGAGGACCTTCTCTTCTGCCGCTCCCAGACTGTGGAATGACCTGCCGGAGGAGACTTGTCAACTTAACAGTCTTTTAGAATTTAAGAAAGCCATAAAGACTGTTCTCTTCCGGCAGGCATATCCAGTGGAATTTTAGAATGTTTTAAGGATGTTTTTAGGATGTTTTAGGATTTTTATGCAGTTTTAATAATATGTGTCATGTTTTAATCAGTTTTATGTATTTTATCATGTTGTTGTTCCCCGCCTCGATCCAGACGGAGAGGCGGGTAAGAAATAAATTATTATTATTATTATTATTATTATTATTATTATTATTATTATTGCTGAGTTCTACATCACATTAGACATGTATACAAGTGGCAACCATATGGATGACTTCTATCATGTAGTTGCTTCCCATAGCAGCATCTACAGATGGTGCTGTAGCTCAGTGGTAGAACACAGGCTTTGTATGCAAAAGGTCCTACCTGTTCATCCCTGGCATCTCCAGTTAAGAAAGTTCTCAAATAGCAAGGCTGGGACCTTGGGGAGTTGCTGCCAATCATGACAGAAAATACTCTAGTAGATGGACCAGTGGTCTGGCTCAGTTATAATGCAGCTGCATATGAGACTGCAATAAGCTGCTGTGTTGCTGTGCTCACATGGCACCAACGTGTCCTACAGGAAGACCACACTCTGGGCTGTTGTGTTGGAATGGCTACTCTATAGGCAGATACTGCCAGCACATTTGCAGAGGAACAAAGCACAGCATTCCTTGCCAATTGAGCTTTTAAAAACAACAACAACAACAACAAATCCCCCAAACTATACTGCTTGTCAGCATAATAAATTGCAGCAAAAACGTCATTTCCAGCCAACCAGCTGAGAAACTAAAAACTCTTTTGAGGGGCACATGTCAAGTAACTGGCAAATGGCCTTTGAGAATGGAGCACTTTGCCACTTAGCCATTTATATGGGAAAAAGGAAACACTTTTCCTGGAGAAAATCAAAACCAAAAATAAATCTGCTGCTGTGGAGATGGGCTGTTTGGTTTAAGAGCAAATCAATCACTTCTATGTGCTATTACTGCTGCCCCCTTTCTATCCCATCATATGCCCTCAGCAAACTAGGGGACAGTGGAAGGCTTCCAGGAAGAAAGCTGCCGGCCGCCAGGGCTTTAAATCTCCCCAAGTGCTGCAACAGGACTAATCCTCTTCTTTCTCTCCTACAGTAATTGGGTTGGGAAGAAGAGCGGTGACGGTGGACACACATACAGAGTTCCAGGAAGGGTCAAAGGTCCTGCTCCATAGCAACCAGCTTTGACATATCTTGCTACTTTCACCCACCTCCCCATTGTCTAAGGTCTGAGTCACACATCGATTTTGACGGAGGTATTGCGAGCATGTAGTACCTTTATTACTTTCATGAAAGGAGGGAAATTATTAATAAAATAAATAGATAGAATTTTGTGCAAGACACACACACCTCCCAAGTAATATCTCATTAGAGAAAGCAGTATTTTCAAGATCCATATAGGAACTTGTGCTGGTAAAGATACTGAACCCAGACTTTGGCCAGAGAGAGGCAACAGGGTTTTTAATAGCTTGAAAGGTACTAGGATACCTTTAGCGTTACTCACTGTATACATACTCACTTCTTCTGTCCTTCTGTCCCTGCTATTCAAACAGGTTTTGAGTGGTTTTTTTTTTGAAGCACTATAAAATCCCACAAAACCTATTTGACTAAAGGCTACAATGGAATGAATTTTGAGCCTAATGACTAATAACTTGTCCGTTCACCAATAGAAGTGAAGCTTCCATGCAAAATGACTCAGAAGTGTTTACAGATAACTGTATATTATAATTTTGTCTGTGATGTAACGGGAAATCCACTACAGGTGCAATCTGGAGACTATCACCAGTTTTGAAGCACCATCTCAGTGAGGCTTTAAATAATATTAATTAATTAATTCAATTTTTTTATAGCACCCAATAGCCGAAGCTCTCAGGGTAATTTACAATGATTAAAAATGTAAAAATGCAATATAACATCTCCCTCTATATAAAAGTGTTTATCTGTATGTCCTCGATGGACTCGAAAAGCAGACACTAGATTGTTATGAAACTTTCAGGATATGTTCTACCTCTATCTGGGATGGTTATAGGCATAGTGAAACATTTTAAGTAGGTGGGGGGATAATGTAGAAGGAGCTGGAATTAGATACAGATAAATACAGCAGGGGGAGGAGCAACTTGCCCAGATAACAGAAGAAGAATGTTGGCAGTTGATGTGCTGGGAGGGGGAGAGAAGGAAGAGCAGAGAAGAAGGAGTCATGGCTGACAGAAAGGGAAACTCAAGATAGTCTTCAGGAGACTAAGAACAAAACAGACCCTTCCCTCAAAGGTCTATGGCAGTCACTATGGCAGGGGCTGTACCTAGAGGCCAGGATAGACATAATGGGTCCAACTCTGGCAACTGAGTAACTCTATTTGAAGCCTTTGCTGTATCCAACTCTGACAGATGTGTGGCTTTGTTGTATCAAACTAAGGGCTCTTCCCAACCCATGCAAAGTCAGGTCCTTTTGCTAGTCATAATATAAAACTTTTAACATACAAAAATATACAAACCATTTTAAACAAACAACAATAAAAAACCCAGGATCCATTAAAAAACATTATCATTGCTCTCAAATCTTCAATGTTGCTGAAGATTCAGTAAACACACATTTACTGATGCAGCCATTGTACTGTCCTGTAAACTTTCTAGTCTGAAAGAATTCTTTGAATATATGTATGTGGGTTTTTGTTTTATTTTTAACTTGAAGAACCCTTTCTGACTCTCATTGAAATTCTGTCATCATTCAACGACTACTGATGGTTACCTGCAGGCAAACACTCAGAATAAGTATCACAACAGTGGCAATAACTACGGCAGTCAGAAAAAGATTTCCCTAGAAAGAATTTTGAAAACTCTTTCCACGTCTAAACATATTAGATCACCATAATTGGGAAAAGAGGTTTATAAATAACTATGACATTGGATCTGGAATTCTCATATTTGAGCACAGTGAGCCCCAAGATCCAACTCAAGGTGGGGAAATGTTTGAGTCTTCCCAAATATAATAAAGGACATGTCCATAGAAGCTTCTCACCCTCTTGTTTCAGCATGTTGCTTACTAGCAAAATGCTCACCAGAATGATAGTTACAAAGTATGCAGAAGAAGGGGCTGTATATGACAAGGGCCCTATGAAGAGTGCAGTGCATCTCTCCATGCGCTATGCACAGACACATGACACACCATGCAGGGTGCTTTTTGGATGTTCAAGAAGGGGGTCAACTCATTCAATGCATATGCATAGGGTATGTCTGTATTGCTGGGGGAATCTGAGAGTGCTGTGGCGGGTTCTAACCCTATGGCTTGTGTATGTTCTGTTACACATTTGCTATGTGTTTTTGAAGACAGTTTGGAAGCTTCAATTAGTACTGAATACAGCTGCCAAAATTGTGATTGGCACTTGCTGGTTTCGCTCACATCATACCCCTGTGAAATGAGATTCACTGGCTGCCTCTTCATTTCCAAGCTGGTACTTTGCTTCAAAGAGCCCTATATGGCTTGAAGCCCAAGTTCCTGAACAAGCACCTACTCCATTTGAAACCTGCCTGCAGTTTAAGAAAGGCCTTCTGTGTCTGCCCCCTCATCTGAGCTGAAGTGGATATGGAAAAGGAGCGGACTTTTTAGCTGTGCTCCCCCCCCCCCCGGCAAGTAGGGTTGCCATACATCCTGGAAAACCAGGAATGTCACAGATTCCAGACAATTCCAAAATGTCCCGTCTGGTCAGTCAAGAATTCCGGATTCCCAGTCCACCCGGCTGTAGAAATTCCGCCCTCTAAAATGGTGCCTTGAGCCTGTTAAGTGGAGCGGCAGCAGCAGAGAAAAAGACATGTCAATTTGGCGCCTTTTCCAGAGTGCCGCTGCTCCTCCACAGGCTCAGCTGAGTCACTCATTATGACTCGCCTCATTGTGCCTGCAGCTACGTAGAAGAGAAAGAACAGCAGGGAAAGACGCACATGCTCTCCTCAGGCTGCCTGAGTTTTCCTGGTTGCGGTCAGATCTTTGGAGTAAGCGCCGGGCAATGATGCTGGGTTTGTGAGGAAAGAGAGTTTTGGGGGGGGAGTGAGGGGGGAAGGAGAGGAAAGGAGGGAGGGAGAAAGAAAGAAAAGAAAAGTCCCTCCCAAAAAAATCACCCTTCAAAAATCCACCTCCTTAGATTTGGGGTGCAAGCCTCAAATTTGTTACTTGGAAGTAAGTTGCAGTGAATGTAAGATGTCTGGTTTTACAATTGTTGATGTTTTAATTTAAAATTGTGCTTTGCAAAAATGTGAAGTAGCTTTCCTGTTATGTGTTATGTGTGTAGAAAAATATTTCTCACTTAAAAAGAAGGAAAACAAAAACATTACTTTGCAACAAAGCACAAAAGCAAACTTTCATTTTAACTGAATAAAATATGGGAAAGGAGATTTTCATCTGGATTTTAAAAACAAAAAATATACACGTAACGGCACGATCCAGCTACTATTAAACACTTTTAGCTACCTAAACTTATGCATGTTTAATTAGAAGTAATTTCCACAGAACTCACTGGGACTTGCTTCTGAGTAGACACACAGTAAGTCCCGTTGTCTTCAGTGGGGCTTGCTTTCAGGACAGGTGAATGTGCTGGGTTGCTCAGACATAAGTCCCACTGTTGTTCAATGGGTCTTACTCCCAGGTAAGCATGCATGGAATTACAGCCTTAAAAGTGCTTAACTTTGGTTGGATCATACCTTAAGTTTAATTTGGTGTGTATGTGGCCTTTTAAATATGTATAGGAAAATCAACATTATTATTATTGTTGTTATTATTTACAATTCATTTGATCTCTTCAGCTAGTGGCACTAAACAGTACATATTCTGGTAGAGCCACCACTTGAACACAAAGTAGATGGCTACTTTGGGGTTAAAAGATACCTTTTAATATTAATATCCTTAATATCCTATGGTAGCTACTTGGGCGACTGGGGTGGGAGTAAGTCTCCCTATTGAGTTCTCCTCTAGCTTTTGAGAACTAGTGGAGAAATGTAATTTAGTGTCATTTTTTTATTGCTTAAACTGTTCTTTTCCTATTATTTATTTGCAGATGCTAAAATATTTCAGGCTGCAATCCTATACATACTTACCTGGGAATAAGTCCTATTTAACTCAATAGGATTTATTTCTGAATAGACACACATAGGATTGCCGCTGTTCGATAGCTTTCTTTCCCTAGATCTTTACATATTGCTCAGTTTTTAAAAAAATCCTAGCCAAAAAAAATAAAATAAATTGTCCCGGTTTTGTGGATTCAGAATATGGCAACCCTACAGGCAAGAAATGGCCTCTTCCAGGAGACCTGCCTTGTACTTACATGATTTCTTTTATCCACCAGGCAAACATTTGTATCCACTCAGCCACATTAGTTTTTTTTGGACTGCTGTTGAGATGGTTTAATGTTTTGTCTGTTGCTATTCTTTTGTCTGTTGCATGTAATTGTATTGTTATGCTTTTATACTATTGTAAACTACCCTGGTTGAAGGGCACTATATGAATATTTTAAGCAAATCAATAAGACAAACTTCCTCCCATGCAAGGTGGGGTTGGCTCCTTCCTTATTTGCTTTAGAAAGGCAGTAAAGACGATTCTGTTCAGTTGGACTTTTAATTCTGTGTGATGTTTCATAGCACTTTTCACTTTTATTTTTAACCCTACCCTTAAGTTTTATTGCATGGGGTGGGTTTTGTTCTTGCATTCTTTGATTTTATGGGTTTATATGTTTATTGTTCATTGCCCTGGGCATCTATCTGGTAGACAGAGAGTACAGTTTATAAATGTAATAAATAAGTACACAAATACAAACATAAACACAATGCAGATGAGTGATGGAATTACACATCAAGTGGAAAGCTGGAACACAGGAAGCTGTCTTATATTGAGTCAGACCCTTGGTCCATCTAGCTAAGTATTGTCGTCAAGGGACAGGCAGTGGCTCTCCAGGGCTTCAGGCAGGATTCTTTCCTAACCCTACCTGGAGATTTACCTTGGAACTTTCTACATGCACAGCATGTGCTCTACTGTTCAGCTATGGCCCATTTTTCCTGATGAACCTGCCAGTCCCTTCCTACACGTGTTTGGAGCTCCTTTCTCTGAACATCTGAATAGATGGGCAAGTTCAAGAGGGACGTTCTCCTATGATTTGGCCTACTCATACTTCTACAAATTGTGTGCCATGTGAATAACCCATGGTGGCTGGGTTTGGATGTCCACTGCAACCCCATTGTGGGTTGCAAATCCATAATGGTAGCTGTACACATCTGACACCCCCCATGGCTTATTGTGGGTTAAAAAAAAACTATAAAGAGCCTGGAATGTTGTGTGGACCAGGTCAGTGCCTGACTTTCAAACGTTACCTCAGAGGTGTGGGTTAAAAAGAAGTAGAAGTGGCTACCTTGTTGCTGTGATAATATATAGAATCATAAAATCATAGAATATTAGAGTTGGAGGGGGCCTATAAGGCAATTGAGTCCAACCCCCTGCTCAGTGCAGGAATCCACCTTAAAGCATACCTGACAGAATAAAAACATAGAATAGTAGAGTTTATATGAAGGATCCCTTCCAAATTTTATTTTTAATTTTAAAAAAAGTGAAAAGAAAATATTCGACAAAAAGGAAATACACTTCCTTACAAGATGCACAGTCAATATATGGAACTCATTGCTACATGAGGACATAGATATCACTGGCTATGTGCCAGGAAGTTAACAGTGAGACCTCCTGTTTCAAAAACAAGGTACTTCTGGTTACCATATGCTAGAGATTAATGACAACAGGTGGATATTGGCTGTTGTTGGCAGACAAGAATAGGGACCTTAGGCTGACCAGTCATAGCAATGTATGATGTTGGGATCTACTATGGCAAAGATTTTAAGAAAAGAAGAAGTCAGAAGCACATTTTAACTGTGGATCAAGGACCTTAGAATCAATGATAGCATTCAAAATGGGAGAAGAGAAAAAGAAGGACATGAACTATTGACACATATTATTTCTCTTTCAGAGATGAAGCAAGACTAGCCCCCACCCTGCTATGGCTGTCTATACTTGTTTGCAAAGCCTGAGAGCATGAAATAATTCTGATGCCTGAAGGCTCTACAGCAGTGTGTTATGACAAGACAGTAAACAAGCCCTGTTTAACTTGGCTTTTTGAGAATAATTGCGATTTTGATAGCTCGGTCTCCTGAGGATGAACCAGCAGATGGTATCTTTAACAAAGAGTTTATAAATCTTTATGAGGTGTTGTCCAGCCCTTTAATTGTGGGTCCTTTCATATTGTAAAAGCCTGCCTGTTTTTTGAAGGTGGCTTGTTTTTTTTAGAAGTCTATTGAGCATCAAGCAAGGTCATGTTATGGTTTATCCCAGAGCCAAGAGATCAGCGATTTGGTCTTAGCTGAAAAGTGTACACCATGACTCAGGAGCAGCTTGAACTTAAAGCTCAGACAAATTTCCAGTGGGGGACACAGGCAAACAGGGGAGAGGGGTTCTGCTGCATAAGAGCAAATGCAACATGAAGAAGGATAAAGGCATAGCAGCCATAATGTGGAACCCTTTCTCCGGTTTAGAACTTCTCACACTACATTGGCAGCCTAGAAAGGAATTAGCTATGGTGGCAACCATACCTCCAAAGAGCAAAAGATGAAAATAAAGTTTAGGCCCATTCAGCAAGAAAATTGCTCCCAGACCTAAAACAAGAGCAAAAAACTTTAATTATTTTGGGTAAAGAGATCCCTCAATTCACATTTGCATGATGAAGAATTGACCCTCTCCTCTCCCCTCCACATGTGAATGGGAGCATCCACAGGAACACCCAAGCACATAGAGGTCCTTTGTACAATTTCTTCCCACTTTTTTGAAGGAGAGAAATTTCATGAACTGCATAGTGGAAGGGCAATGCTGCTCCTCTACATGATGCAAGGACACCCCTCATAAATTCTGGAGCATATCAAGGAGGATTAACACACCCACGCTCATACCCACACACACCATGGAACATTATCCCACAGTGTGGTCCACAAGAACAAAACGTTGTGCTTACATCGCACACCCTACCTAAAAACCAACCAACCAACCAACCAACCAACCAACCAACCAACCAACCGGTGAGCCTAGCATCGTGGCCCTCCAAGGAGTCAGGCAGAGGTTTTTCCCATCACCTGCAACTTAACCCATTTAACTAAAGGCAGTTGAAACTGGAAAGCATGGACTCTTATCACTGAGCTATGGTCCCTCCCCCAAAGCAATTCTTAACTCTCCCACTGAAAGAAGTGAGGCTTGGGAGGGACTAGATGTTAAGATCTCCATTGGCTGCTGAAAATTTCAGCAAGCAGCTGCATGTTTAGCTCACTTCCCATCCCCATAACATGTAGTACAACTTAACTGACATTAAGGTGTTTTGTATTTCTCCCGCTCCCCACCAGCACCAGGCAACGACATTGAGCCAGGGAGTGGAACCGAAGATTATCACAACATGAAGACATGGCAACAGTTGCACAAGACCAGCTTTCCCCAACCTGGTACCTTTCAGATCTCCCAGAATTCCTGACCATTAGCCATGTTGGCAACAGTTGATGGGGTTTGGCATCCAAAACAAGTGGAGGGCATGAGGTTGGGGAAAGCTGTACTAGGCAGTTGCATTACAGAGGTGGGGGAGGAGGGAGCAAGTGCCAGAGCTTCCATTGCGGTGTCAGGAGCTGCTGGGATCCACTGACACAGCTTCCCCACGTGGTGAGTGACTGAACTGCAGCTGGTAGCTTCTCAATGAAGTATCCAGACTCTGTCCATCAAGGCTGGTCACTGGAGCCTCCTGGATAAGAAAAAGAGGGCTTCCTGTTCGAGCTGAACCATGCTTGAGCAACAGGGTTTTGCTGAGCTCTGGTGTGTTCTGGTTCTTGGCTATTCTTTGGTACCGGCTTCTGCCTTACTCTTCAATCCTATCTCCTGGCTGGTCCTCTGTCTCTGAGTTACTCTTCAGTCCCAACTTCTGGCATGGTCCTCCATCCTGTCTCCTGGCTGGTCCTTGGTCCCAACTACTGGCCTGTCCCATGGCTTGCCTGTTGCCCACAGTTTGGCCCTGACAGATTGCAACTATATGTCATAATGTCGGATTCCAGTCTTAAATGCTACTGACTGGATTATTTCATGTGCATTTGTGGTAAAATGGGGAACTGTTGTTTTTATTAAAGTTCAGGTTATATTTATTGCCGGGGTTAGCTGTAGAGATGGGTGGAACGTTATGGTGATTGAGCTTTTATTCCTGGACCAGGATTGGTCCCTGTGGGTTTAGAGGAGGGTTGACAATTGAAGGAGAAAGAGAAGCAGTTTTGACAGTTGGGGTTCCAAGGACAGTTAAGAAAGTTGGGTTGAAAGCTGAGGGTGAAAGGAGTTAGATATCTTTTTGTGCACTGTGTTTTCATTTTTTAAAATTACTTAGCTTTGGAAGAATGTGAACTGTGAACTGTTTCTTTATAAGAAAAGAAATCCATTGTTATTTATCCAGCGTGGCTTAGTATAGGTCAATACTCACATGAATTGAAGCAGGCAGCAATATAGGTGCTGTGGTATTCTTGAGGGTACCAGGTCATGGAAGAGAAATACCTCAAGTGGTGGTAGTAATATTAGTGTTAGGCCTCTCATTTCCCCAGGGAGAGGCATCATAGAACCTATTTCAGGAGAGCTCTTCACTTTTGTTTTTGTGGAACCCAGCATGATTCTTCTTGTAGGAGTGGCAACAGTATCAATTTATGCTAGTTAATCATTTACTCCAGTTCTGACTCTCCCAAAATATAAATAGTGGGGCTATGTTAGACAAAAAGAAGCAGTGGCGCCTTACAGTTAATGTTATTTCTTCTTGGTACCTCTTTGAAAATGTAATGGAAGCTGAAGAGATATTGTATCACAGTGCTTATCAAGGCTGACTCAGGCTTATGATACATTAGCTGCCTACTTTTCCTATTAAAAGATTTCTTACATTATCTCATTTAATTTTGTATATTTTTTAAAAAATGGCACTAGACAGCTTGTTGAGCTCGTCAGTGCATTATCATAAAAAGCTCAAGAGCAAACAGCCCTCAGTTTTCATTGATGCAGATTATTTTATTTCAAGCCGCTCTGACAAGATTTGTGTGAAACCTTGAAATCTTTTTTCTTGTTCCATTCTTTCCCCAACATTTATTGGGGTCACAAAATGATTCCATTTGAAACACAGAAGGAGCAGCCAATTGGATCAAGGGATTGAGCTATGGTCCACTTTGAGGTGGATGAAGACTAAACCTGTAATAATTTCAGTGGTCTTCTTTAACCCAGCAGCTCTATGAGTCACTTATTCTGTGACATTTATTAAGGGTGCTTCCAGACAGAGGGCTTGTAGCCCTGCCAAAGAGAAGGCATTATGCTACTATTCCGTCTTTTTCTCCTTAACAGATTTTCTGTGGTAAGGAAAAGATGGAACAAGCTTTGGGGAAACACGGGATGAGTTGAAGATGACAAGGAGCTTCTCCACACAAGTCATTTATTGCACGCTTGTGATTGGTCACTTATGGAAGTTTGCAGGTCCTTTTCATGATGCTGTCAACCTCTGATGCCTCTCCATTTTCAAGTGGGAATCTGTCATTTCATAAAACCCCAAAAATGCTGTAATAAATCAAAATTGCGCAATAAAACAATGCCATCTGCTGATGGTGTACCATCTGACGGTAGTATAATTGATACATATGGATGGAACTGCCAAAAATGGTGTGGGGGGAGTGTGTGTGTGTGCCGATCGTTAAACCCACGAAGACTCCAGAAGACAAAGCTTGTGGGATTTTTGCTAAATGTGGGCCAATGCCTGCACAAGCCCTCCTCCCCAGTATATTTCCGTACGTGAGACAGGATGATGGTGCAATAAAAAAAGCCTTAACACACTATAAATCAGAGGATTTAATTCAATTGTGTTGTTCCACTGGTGGAAGCAGTTCATCAGTGGATGCAGGAAGGGGTGATTCCCCCTCCCTGCTGTGCACTCTCAAAATATGATCCAGAGGGCTGGGAAATCCTTTGGAGCAGGTAGGAGGTGAGGGGGAGAAAATCCCATTGCTCTAGTGGATGTTCACTAGCAGGGTTCAGATAAAATCTAGGTCAGGGCTCATGTAACTTTAACAGTTGTATAGAAAAGGGAATTTCAGTCAGTGTCATTTGCATGCAATTAGTTCCTGGTGATATTCCCTCTTCATCACAACAGTTAAAGGTGCAGGCACTATACTAGAGTGACCATATACAAAAGAAGGCAGGGCCCCTGCAACTTTAACAGTTGTGATGAAGAGGGAATATCACCAGGAACTAATTGCATACAAATGACACTGGCTGAAATTCCCTTTTCTCTACAACTGTTAAAGTTACATGAGCCCTGACTTGGATTTTATCTGGTCACCCTATTTACTAGTGCCACATTGGATTTAACCCAGACATTTCTTTACTTCTTTAATGTATGTTCATTTAAAAGATTTGCAGGCTGCCTTTCTGCCAAATGGCATTCAAGGCAGCTTACCAAATTTCCATCAAAACAGAAGCCATCATAAAAGAGAACAGGATATAAACACATGCACTATACAAAAATAATAGGCAAAAGCAGCAATCTGCTTGTTCTGCAGTCCATAAACCATCTATGAACCAAACTGGGCAGACAGGCATAGGAAAGCAATTCCATCATCATGATACATTAAATCACCAAAACTAATTACCAGATTCCTAAATAAACAGAACAGACTTCGCCTGGTGCCTAAAGGTAGTCATGAAGGCACCAGACGGATCTCCCTTGGGAACATGTTCTGCAGTTGAGGAACAGCTGCACAAAAGGCCATCTATCTGTTGGCTACCCACCTCATTTTCATAGGTCACCTGGAGAAAGGTCTCCAATAATTATTTCAGCTATCAGGCAACGCTACAGTTAAGTGTTGCCTACTCTGCTTCAATCTGTTAAGCAGCCAAGCAGCCATGCTGTTTAGCCTAGCCTTCCCAAACCTGGTGGCCTGAGGATGTTTTGGACTACCAGCATTCCTGACCATTGACTGTACAGGCTGGGGCTGATGGGAGATATAGTCCAAAACATCTAGCAGGCACCAGGTTGGGAAAGGCTGGTTTAGCTGATCATGAGAAGAGACATCCAGTTCCTGCCTCCCCCCACTTAAGCAACATATTGACACATTGACATTGCCCCAATCAGCTCCACATCAAAAGGCCCACAAGAGACTGGTCTCCAAAAGCATCTCACTCTTTTGCTGGAGTTCTATATTCTCCTTCAGCACGATGGATCCATCCAGCGTTTTGCTTTATTTATATTGGAATGTGGGCAGCTTGACATGTCAGGAACCGCAGGTGAAACACCTGCAGATCATTTCAGGAATATCAGGTGGGAATTTGTGCTCAGGTGGCTTGTCTTTCAGTCCACCCATACACAAGAGAGGGTTTGATAGCTATCTCTGACAACGCTGCTCTGTTTAGGAGCACAGCATGCCCGGCTTGAGCTTTTTCCAGCTCCAGGCACCAAGGCTAATTTACAATGTTTTTAATTACTTTCTTTCACTCCTCCCAGCTGGCAGACCACTCTACCTCTCAGTGCTAATTTTTGACATTTGCGTTCCTGAGACCTGCGGCAGAGCGACATAATGCCGTTTAATTCCATGATCTCTGCGGGTCATAAATCAGGTCTGCTAATTATTATTTACTTCCTCTCTCCACTCAACTTTCCACTACTGCCAGCAATTAGCAGTTATTTCTTTCCATGCTGCTCGCTTTTATTCTGCCAAGTTCTAAATTCTCTCTTTCTTAAAAAAAAAAAAAAAAAAAAAACCCAAACAGAAACAACACAGAATTGGCCTTACAGGTCCTCCAGGCTTGTCTAAGCCAATCAGTTGTTAGAAACATAGGAAAGTAAGGTATAATATATGCTGCGCAAGGTAGGAGGGAAGGAAAATGTGTATTATTGGGTCGACCCCCTGATGCCAGACTTGAGTGAGGGAGCATTCAAACAAGGGCCAGATCTACACCAAGCAAGATATGACACTTTGAAAACATTTTGAAAACTGTATATGGAGTGTGTCCTGGCCTCCAAGGGTTGTCACTACTGTTATAAACTGTTTTAAAGCAGTAGTATAGATCCTGCCTAGTAGAAATTCAACAGATGAATCCCTTCCCACCATGGAGATGGAGGAACAGAGGGGGAAAAAACCTTCATGTTTACATTTCTTCATGCTGGCATGAAGCTGTTAAAGGCAGACATCTCCTTTTGGAGGGTGGGGGAAAGGAAAAAAGCTGGCAACCCTATTTGCAGCATACGCTACCAAGCCTAGCACTGTATCTGACAGATTTCACAGGGAAAATGTCAGCAGGAATCAAGAACTCATTTTGAGCTCCACAATGAAACTTGGAAACAGCTTTCCAAGTGTTTTGATGCGTGGAAATTCACATTGGCTGGAAAATGCACTGTTGGTACATATTACCATGACAAAAAAAACACCAAACCAGCTGCCAGTCAGTTCCTGATGAGTGGATGCAGGACGGTCAGCATTGGATCTGTTTGCTGATCTCACCATGTTGATGTTGTAGGTGTCTGTTTTCCCATAATTAATCAATCAGGCCCAGGAGTGTGGCGCTTTGCTGTTGTTGTTTTAAAGTGCCTTTGTATGTTTATTTAACTGCTGGCTCCTGTTATTGAAAAGGGTTCTATTTGAAATGGCCAATCTTTCACCAGCATGTTTCCAGGTTTTTGTTTTTGTTTTCAGATTGCAAGATATATTTAGACTATGGACAGTATCCAAGTTGCCACGAGCGCTAATGTAAATTACATTGCACTAGCATGAGGGACCTCAAACTACACAACACATAATTACATGTCAACTTAGTTACTGCCCAATGTATTCATATTTGTCTATTATAGCAAAAACGGAAAGTAATTCCCAGAGATAGAGCAATCCTATCTGTTCAGATGTAGGTCCCATTGAGTTCAATGGGGCTTATTCTTAAGTAAGTGGGTATAGGTTTGCAGTCTTAAAAACTAGGGCTGTGCAAAATTTGGCCTCGGAAGTCTGAAGCTTTGGCGGCCATTTCGCAGAGTAGCCACTACGTCCTGTACAGCCCTTGCATCCAGGGAAGAAAAGTCTACAATTCCCACCATGCCTTGGCAGGAAGGGATGGACTTACTGGGGTCGGGGAATGACAGGCACTCATGGCCTCACCGCTGCCCACCCGGGCATGTGGGAATGCCCACCCAGTCATGCGAGACCCCACATGGCTCACCACAGGGTCTGTGAGTGCCCCGCAGCCGCCTGCATCCCTCTGCTCCTCACTGATGCAGGGTTTCACTCAGCTGGGTGGACAATCTACCAGGATCAGCAGGAGAGAGGCCATCAACATCAATTGCCTTCTGATCCTAGTAGATCCCTCCTTCCCTGCCAAGGCATGCTGGGAGTTATAGGCTTTTCTTCCCTGGACACAAGGGCTGTGCAGGGCCTGGTGGCTACTCTGTGAAATGGCCGCCGAGGCTGAATCTTGCACAGCCCTACCACCTACTTATATCTGTAGATCAGATTGCTCTTAAAGGCCCAGGAACAGGGGCCAGGGAGAAAAAAATATGGAACTTTTTCATAATATGATCCCCTTTTCTTTTTAATAGCCCTGCTCCTGTGCTTGCGAAGGTTGAGGGTTCCATGGTGGAGCAGCTGCTTTGCACGCAGAAGGTCCCAGGGTTCATTTCCCAGCATCTCCAGTTAGAGCTGGAAAAATTCCTTCCTGAAACCCTGGAAAGATGCAGCCAGTCAGTGTTGGCAGTAATGTGTTAGATCGACCAATGGTCTGACTCATTAGAAAGCAGCTTCCTAAGTTCCTATGTGTTTTGCCAGAAAACTAACAGAAGGTTTTTCTAGTATGGAGATAAGAAATCCACGACATTTCTTTGTCAGACTGTGGGCCATTTAAACAAAACAAAACAAAATGTAGTCCACAAAGAACACCCTATTGGCTGGTGAGTGATCCAGGATTCATGTTGACAGTCAGAAATTACTAGCCTAATCTTATTACTGACTCCCAAATTGCAGTTCCTAAATATCACATCTAGTACCTTCCTCTCCACCTAGGAAATATACACTGTTGCTAACTCAGCTAACACTTCTATTATTGTTGAGCTACTTATTCAGTGCTCCAAATGAAAGCCTTTTTAAACTGAATAATCTCACCAAAGCCAGGTGTTGATTTTTTAAAAAACTATAAATTAGGTATTGAACTGCCAACATTTCAGAAGATTGTTTTCAAATAATTTGGACAGGTGCATGTGTATTACATACGTTGGTCATATGTACTGTGCTCCTACTTTTAAACATTTAAGAAGAGATGGAGCCATTTAATTCAAAACCACTGTGGGCCATCAGGAGCCCTTGGAAAGAGGTAAGATTTAAATCTAGTCGGATAAAACCTGGAATCCTGTAGCAGGCATTTTATTTCAGACAGGGAAGTGGCAAACCTAGTGTCTCCAAGCTTTTTGGGCCATTGGGCACCATCATACAATGACTGCCATATTGGGTGCTGCTAATTGTAAAACAAAACAAAATTACGGATAGGTTAATGATGCTAAAAGACAAATAATATGCCCAAGAACGTGAGTACAGATCAGAGTTGGGGGCTAAGCACCAAAACACAAATCCACAGTTTGAATCCTTTGAATCCACAGTACTCTTGTTCTGAATTCCCTCCCTGCGCCACAAATTCTCTCATCCCACACTCCCAGCACACAAGATGTACAGCACCATGTGCATTGATGGTGCTATATAAATTAATAGTAATACTAATAATACTAATAAGATCCACTTACCCCATCCTTGTCCTGCTCCATCCGGAATTCCATCATCCCATCAAATCAACGGCTCAGACAAGAGGGCACAAAGTAAGGCAGCCGATTCATGGAGGTCTGGAATGAAGCAGGTTCAGGATCCTGGGCCGGATCTACACATCGTCCTCAATGCGCCCTCCCTGCGCCACAAGCCGCTTTGGAGCGCTGCACTTCGTCTAGTGTGGCTCAAGCCTCAGAGGCTCTGCTCGTGTTCTCACCACCGCCGCCGCCACCCTTTCATCCCGGCCGGTCCCAGGGAGGGAGGAGGGAGGGTTGTAAACAAAAGCTAGCAATTGGAAATCCCTCTCCCAATCGCTGGCTTTTGTTTACAACCTTCCCTCCTCCCTCCTCCCTCCCCGGGACCGGCCTGGATGAAAGGGCCGTGGCCGCGGTGGCGTGACAGAGCCTCCGAGGCTTGAGCCACACTAGGCGGGGTGAAGTGCTCCGAAGCGGCTTGTGGCGCAGGGAGGGCGCAGGGAGGACGACGTGTAGATCCTGCCCTGGTCTGTACTTCAGGCCCTGGCCCAGAGTTTTTCCGACTTGGATTCAGGACCATGGCTAGCAACCCTGCAGTTAAAGTAAGAGACAGTTACCCCAGCACTGACCTGGAGCACATGCTGCAGTTCATGGTGAGCCAGCTGGATTCATCTGCTGCCACATACAGCATTTGCTTTTCAGCACAGCACTGTGCGGGTACCATTTTTCACTAGCAAAGCCGAATAACTGCTAGGTAAAATAAGGCTGGCAAAATGTCAACATTGGTCCATCTCACTCCTGCCAGTTGGGGAAAAAAGTCCTTGAGAAGTAAATTCCATTCTAAGTCTACAGACATTTTCACATTTAGCTAAGATATTTCAACTATACCTGTCCCATTATCTTGCTGTTTCTCTCCACTCCCAGCCTTGCTATTTCTCTCCCCAATACTGTACCCCTTTGCCTTGATTTCTCTTCCTGCCCACTGAACAGCTGATTAGCTGTAGGTTCAAGATCAGGAAGGAGAACCTGGCACCCTAATGTTTTCCCCTTTATATTTAAAAGGTGGATTTTTTTTGAAGGGGGCAGAGAGGGAAAAGTTGTGCAGATGACATTGGAGGTGCCTGCAGTCACAATGTTACTTGAACAAGAGAACTATAGAGTAATGGGGGGGGGGGGGGACACAATGACTTTGGCCCTAGTCGTACCATTGCACACATCCAGTGAACATATTCACTTATTGTCTTAATTCGTGTTCATTTTAATGAAAATCCAGACATTCTTCATAGCTAATTGTTACTGAATGTGCTCTACATTGACCAGCCTGCTAATATAATATTGTGAATCAAATTTACATTTACAAAGCAATTGGGTGCATGCTACATGTGTTGAAGCTGTAAGAACCACTTACATTCCCCATACCCCTAATAAAGATGGCTTCTGTAACCATTCCAATCAACACGAATGACTTAATTTGTGCTTAATTTCCAGGCAAATTTTGTTTTATCCATCCGTGCCAAGAGAGAGAAAGTACCTAAATGATGCTAGGAAGGTTCTCACAGATGGTTAATTAGCCTTGTTTACAGACTGCCCAAATTACCTCACTGAGGAAATGTCAACATGATTAAAGAATATCTAATTTTAAAGCCTTTTAAAAATGCTATAATTCATTTCATGGATGTTTCTTAGATCTGCCTAACATTAAAAATATCAAGTGTGCAACTTTATTTATATCTCCCTAGTTCAAAGCCTCTGATAATTTATTTCATATCTGAAATGTCATTTTATGCCGCGTCAGAACTAGACAGTTTTCTGGTGTCTCGGTTTCTGATTGGGTGCCTCTGAACTTGTTATAGATTGCCAAAATGACTGTCAGAATTGAAGACCAGCTGGCCCACAGAGCTCCAAATACACGGGAGCACACTAAAATGACCACAGGGTGTACCTACCTGAGGAGAAAATACTTATGGATCTGTGCCTTAGAGTGCTCCAGATGAGGCCTTTATTGTGCAATTGCCAAGCCTAATTTATGTAAGTTTACAAGGAGGGGGATAGTGTCCAGACCTTGCTGTCATTCAACTGTTTTCACAGGGCTGCTCCCATATTTATTTCTTACCACAGAAAATCCATTAAGGAGGGAAAGAGCAGAATAGTAGCACCGTCATCTTGCAGGTGAGGATATGAAAATGCTTGATTAAGGCACAGTTGGAGGAGTTGTCCCCCTGGGAAGGTGGATGATGTGTTGGGGATGCAAGTGCGCAATTTCACACATCCCTAACTTAACATGTCAGGGAAGCCATCATAATCATAATGAGCATTGGTCCAGATCTTTCAAGCTGCCTGTTCATGAATAGATTTTCTCACAAGCAGTCATGGCAGCAACCACTTGAAACGGTCCAACTGATTTGATTTGTCCCTCATTCTCTGCCTTGAGCCTCCAAGACATCTTGTTGAAAAACAACACCCATCCACACCCCAGGTTTAGAAGTGCATTACTGTGCCCATTTCCCAGGAAAGCTGGTTTAATTATTATGGCCAACCACCATGTGGTTGGCCATAATAATCAGGGCCAACATCTAAAGTAGGCATGATCAGGCACCTGCCAAGGGCCCACATGCCAGCAGGGGCCCCCTGACAAGAACCTCCTGGAATTGTTCCTCCTACTCACATGCATTGTTCACATGTCTCTCAGACAACGATGTTGGTACAGGAAGGAGCAATAGGTGCCATTCCCCACTTACATTCTGGCTCTTTGCCTGTCAAGCAAGCAAGTGGTAACAATGAAGGGAAAGAGGATGAAGAACAACAGCAGGTGGTAACAATTGTGATAAAAGACTCACTGAAGGAGGGGGCCCATTGAAAGTGTCAAAAACCTGAAGCCAGCACTGACAATAATAATGCTGGCCTACCCTACAGAGTTCTTGAAAGGACTGCTGGGATAATTATGTGAAGTGCCTTGAACATTCTCAAGCAGTGCTACATAATGCAAATTATCTTAGGGTGATAGTGATTACTTAAGCATAAGCATTCTGAGGTCTGATCAGTTTGCAAGTTATGGTGTCAATTCTTGGGTGAGTGTGTGAGTCACACACTCGTCATTTCTGCTTTTAATTAACCAAGGAATGGCAGATTCCTGGGTTGTTTCATGACATGTGAACCTGGAAACAACGTGTTGTTTGTGGGTTAAACAACCCAGAGTTAACCCAACAATTGCCCATGGTTCCCGGGTTGCTAATTAAAAGCAGAAACAATGAGCATGTGGTTTACATGCCTTCCACCCATCCCTGCAGTTCCTGAGTTAAACAACAACGGAATTGCCACTGTGATGTGCAATCCAGGTGACATGCAAAGAAAGCATCAGCTTCGTACATTAGCTGCTGCTTCATATATCACATACTATATATGCTTTGAAGGCAGTGAAAAAACATGGATCAAATCAGTTATTAAAAGTTATAGCCAGTTTGTAATATACTCTGCTTGGTTATGTTTAATTTTAGAGACGGAAAATGAGATATCATAGGCCCATGTATTTGCTCATTAGAGATGACCTATTGGAAAGGTACAACATGAATTCCTTGCTCATTAAAAGAAATGGTGTACTGGGAATGCTTTCTCTGGATATAAATGGGACGTGAGCATATTTTGAAAATTATGTGACATTTGAGATGGCAGTCTTTGTTTGCATTTGCTTTAGTGAAGTCCTTCAAGGCAGAGAAGTCAATTGATTAGGTTCAGCCAAAGGGAACGTGATTTCCAAATACTAATTCTATGAGTTGAAATGAAAGCGCATGCCTGGAAACATAATAAAATCTATTCCAATTTGAGAACTATGAGCAAACGTTTTGTACTATACAAGACTCCTGTGACTGCTTCCCCCCCACCTCGAAAAGAAGAGTTCATAGTGACAGTCTGCATGGGTTGCACAGACACACTTCTTTTTGTGTTAGAAAGAAAGGCAATAATTGCTGCAGTAATTTCCAAACAAATATAAGTTTAAATCCAACATGATGCAAGCATACTTATGCAACCGGGTTCCCTTCTCCTTACCTCTGCTCATATCTGTTTGAGGGTTTCCCTCAGTCTTCTAAAGTAGATTTGGGAGTGTACAAGGAGTTGCAGCAGGGAAGGGAAATTTGATATGTCAGTGGTGTCCGCTGGATACAATCCATTGACAAGACAACCCAGGGCAGAATCTCCTAAAATGAAAATTGTACTAACTAAAAGAAATGATCCAACTCAGGCCAGAAATAGATGCTACAGAGGATGTGTGGCTGATACCCAATACAGCAGGCCTGAATATCTTTCTCCTCTCTGCACTGTAAAAATCTTTTATACAGCCAGTTCGATCTTGTACACAACCAAGTGTGTTTCTTAAGAGCTTGACAGTGCAATCCTATTCATTTATACTCAGCAGTAATCCCCACTCAGTTCAATGGGATTCACTCCCTAATAAGTGTGTATAGAATTGAAGCTTGAATGCCTTCCAATCAGAATTCTTCCATATTTAAGCATTTTCAACATGGACAAAAAGATATTGACTCCATCAAGTCCACCTCTCCAACATTTTCGTGATCCTAATAATGTATTCTACGAATACTTTCAGGTGATACCACTGATCTGGCTGAAACAACGTGTTTCCATTTTGCTTCTCATATTTTAAACCTTAGATCTCATTCCCACCTGATTTTCAACATATTTCCTTGGTTCATGATTTTGTTTGATTAAAGGGCCCTAACAAAACGATCACAAAAGCAACAAGCAATAATCTGTAGCAAGCAGATTCCAAAACGATCATGCAGAACGGCAAGTGAGATGGGGAAGACAAAAATGTTTAGTATTTTGCTGCAGTGGAGGCTGTTGGCTCCGATGTCAGTGGGGCAGAGCAGAACCAGTCACGCACCTTGGGTAGCTCCTTTGGAGTACAGACTGGTTCTGACTGGAACCCGGAGTGGATTCACCATCCCACTGACATCAGAGTCACCAGCCTCCACTGTTTTGCTGTCAGCAACAGAAGCCGGGAGGTTGTTGGCAGATACAGAAAATTACTATAAATTTATCCTATAGTATAGGGCAAAGTTGCAGAATGTTGTTGTTGTTTTCAGCCCAAGGACCAAATTCCATTTGGGACAAACTCCTGGGGGCCAGATTTTCCTGGTGGGTGAGCCAAAGGCAAAAGGGAAGGGGCCAACCCCCCCCCCCCCCAAATACCAACGTATTTTAGTTTAAAACTCTTACTGCCAGTAGTAAGTGGCATTTCAACCTTGCAGAATGGGAGGGAGGAAAAGCTAGGAAACCACCAAATGATTGGTGGTTGCAGAAAAGAGTGTGGGGTCAGGGGAGAAGGGTGTAGTTTTCTGGGGACCTGCAGAGGGCTGGATTTGGTCCCTGGGGCTGCAGTTCTGCACTCCTGGTATAATGGATATTTACGGATATTTTCTATGCCAACCAGCCCTTTTCACAGCAAGCTAATTAATTATTATGTTGCAAAATGATTCCCTGAATACTCATTCCATTGTCAAGTACTTTTAGTGAACATATCCAGAACTAGAGCTGTCATTTGCCTGGTTCTATGATGAAACCCATTTGATATGAAGCAAGAGTGAAATCATGATAATCCAGCCATTTACTTCTATTCTGCATTACAGCAAACTGTTTCTTTTTAAAGGAATGTGTTAGATTCCCTTTGGCAGTGGCAGCTGAAATGTGTGAACTGCTGACATATTTAGCATTGCTTTCAAGTCTGGAAAGCTGGAAATAAGCTTCTATGAAAATCAGGATCGAGGCTAGACAACGAGTGTAAAATGTATTTTCCTCCAACTATGTGACTAATTCCATCCTAACGGAAATTTGGTTATGCGATTAAAGTCAAGGTGGCTACCAGAGGCGGGCAACCTTTTTGGCCCTGGGGGTGGGGGCGGGAGGCGCACATTTGGCAATTTGAGAAAGTGTCCTGGGCACCACCGCAAAATGGCTGCCATCAGAGGCATGACTAGTTACAAAGGACAAGTAACCTGCTCCCCAAACCAACTCCTTTGAACCCACAGTTTTCAACGCCAAAGCTATTTCAAAGAAGATAAACCCTTTTCCTCTTCCACCTTCCCTCTGCCAGCCAAATCATTCACCATCTTTCTGTCTCTCACTCTGAATCATCTCTCTCTCTCTCTCTCTCTCTCTCTCACACACACACACACACACACACACACACGCTAAGCCACAATGGTTAAGCATTTTGAGCTAAACATTATGGTTTAGCATGTCATGTGAACCATGACTTAGCATGTCGTGTGAACCATTCCTAACCATGGTGGCTACATAACCACAGTTTAAACACACTCACTAACCATTTGCATTAAAAGGGGTTAGCGACCTAACCATGGCTTAGCGTATTTCCTGAACAGGCTCAGTATGTATCCATCATGCATGCATACACACATCGCTTTTCCTCATTACAGACACATATACATACACACACACACCGCTCACTGGCTATGCTGACTGGGCATGACGGAATCATAGTCCATTGCCTCCAGCACACACCAGACTGGCAAGGACTGGTGCAGACAGTATTAAGCTTGGTGGATCAATGGTCTGACTCGGTATAGGTCAGCTTCTTAAAAAGAATTCTCAAGATGAAATGCGAATGTGTTAGCTACTCCTTTTCATGACGAATCGTAAACATACTTAGAATTGCACTACTAATTCATTACAATGGGACACAAGTAATTGTGGCCAGGCAATGCTATTCAAGTGTAACAAATATCAGGTAGGCAAAACGTTAAAATATCTGTACCTAAACATATCAGAGTAAAAACCTTATAAACCATACAAACAAGAGAGCCCTCAAAGCAATATGGTTAACTAGTGATTAATCTACAAGAATGTGTTAAAAGTCTGGCCCAGCAGGAGGCTTCAGGAGAATTTGTCAGAACAATGATGCCTGATGAACTTCCTTATCCTGAGGAAATTTCCTCTTTAGTGGTCCACAAAATAACTTATATTCCTTAGGGTGCAATCCTATGCATGTTTAGACAGAAAAACGGCAGAGGCATACTGGGAATTGTGTGACTTTTTTCTGTTTGAACATGCATAGGATTGCAACTTTAATTGAATAAAACTTCTTTTTAACTTTGTAAATAAGGTCACTATTCGCACCGAGATCAAAGTGCGGTCACTGATGTTAGAGTCACTCTTTGTTTTGCACATCAGACTGTTCTCTCTTAAGCAGTCATACTATAATTATCTATGTGCCTCAGAAACAGTACAGAGACTCCCCGCTGAAAAATAAAGCAAAAAAAGGGGGAGGAGAGGGAAAGTTTGGTATGCCAAAAAACAATCCCAGATGATATACAGAGTTGAGTCTCAAAGACAGTTTTATTGGTGGTGAGTGTAGAAAAGCCATGAAGCTTGGCCTTATCTGTGTTTACTCGGCAGTAAATCCCGCAGTATTCAAAGGGACTCACTCCCAAATAAGTGTGTGTAGTCCTGAAACTTAATTGGTATTGATGTTATGGATATGTTTTTGAATTAATCCAGGAATAGTTGTGCAATACTTTTCAGGTTCTGCTCACTACTTTGTGATGTTTTAGTTGGTCCTAATAAAGGTGTTGTGCTACTGTTGCTTTTGGATTTCTTAAAATAGACCACTACAGCAACTTGCAAATTCTTGTCATTTTAGAAATAAAGCTTTGTGGTCTGTATAAGCAACTCCAGGCACTTTCACCAGTTATCGAGAACCTCCTGCCCCCTCCTTGTCTGCACCCCCTCTTCCCAGCCCCATGTCCTATCCCCAGACTCTGACCCCTGCAACCAAGACCTTCAATCAGCAGCTGAGCAGAGATTTCCCCCATCTCACTATAAGTTTGTGCATGTGAATGCAAAATCTGTGAAATGGCCCTAACTGGGTGTATGCTGGATTGCGTGCTGTGTTTATGGCATGCAAAGTGTGCATTATCATGTGTGAAGATGACACAGATGTTTGGGGTGTGTATGTACACCGGGGGCATGCTTCCAGTCGCACCTTGCCAATTGCACACACTTTGTAAATAGGAGTAATCTGCACATACACTGGGGTGCAATTCTTCCCCCTTCCTATACCAACGTAGGGAAAGTGTATGTGAAGCAGCCCTGACTTCTAGTTACTAGCGATGGTGTTCAACTTAAGACACCTTTTTCCCTAAAAGTCAGCACTTTCCCTCTAGCATTAGCTTTACATTTGGCCTCCAAAACAATAGGGAAAGCATCTCAAGAGAAAAAGTGGGGAAATCTGTTATGAGCTTAGTAATACTGCAGGAAATGACATGGAATAAGGCAGGCCATGGAGCTTTATTAAATGTAGATCTAAAATGACTTGATGTTGTCTCTCTTATGGAGTGCATTTGGTTCACTGCTCTCCTGAATGCCTGCAGCCAAGCCATTTAAGGACAGAGTTACTGAGGGTGCAGGGACGCTGTGCATAGAGCCTTGTATAGTGCTTCCCACGTTGTTACACCCAACAACTAGCTTCTGTTGCAAACTGATCTGTTAGCTATAGTAGTTCAGAGCATTTGGGTTAATTTCTCTAAAACCTACTCACACAATTCGGGGATACAGGTATGATCAGACTTGATATAGATATGATCAGACTTGAATCAGGAAGTACACTTCACAATTTAAATACAATAAGTTGGATCCACACTTAATCAAGTTTGGAATAGATCCATTGAAATCGCTGGGCCTTAAGGCTCCATCACACCAGCAATTTAGTGCACTCTTGCCATGCCTGGTGTGCAGATTGGCAGCATGGTACTCACATGATGCCAGGCCTGTCCTGCTGATGCCCTGCCTCTTCCCCAGCCTTTCCTAGAATGCTAAAAGTCTGAATTATTTTCCTTAAGTGCATTTAATGTGCCCTAAACTAAGGAACTGGGGGCTTGAATGGATTGCATCAGGTCCTGGCAGGGAAAAGCAATCTCTCCCAGCAGCTGGCTCCAAGCCTCAATTTAAAACCCAAACCTTGCATCCCAGGCCCCAAAGCGTTTTTTTTAAAAAAAACATACAACACCTGAATCTCTGCAGAGACAGGATTGTACACCCTTGAGGCCCCCAACGAGCTAGACTAAAGGGTCGTTCCATTTTTGCCCGGCAGAAAGGCTGTCTGGTTGAAGTACTCATCTGATTGGACCTGACTGGAGGGAGACAGAGAAGGAGAGGGGTGGAGTGGAGCGGAGCGGAGCGGGGCGGAGTGGAAGAGCTAACGAGCGAAGGAGCAGAAGAGCAGCTATTCAGGTGAAAGGGATCATAAGCTTGATGCACTTCTGGCTCAGGGGTAAACGGGGTGGGGGGAATTAGATGTGATGGAGGTCAAAGTCATGGCTAAATTAAGTCTCATTAATTTCAACGGGTTTGGTCGAAGTACGACTGACTCTGGATCCAACTCAGTATATATATGCAACAAATCCAAAATCTTATGATCAGGAACTCCTTTTCACCACTACTCTGTTACTCCATTCTATTATTATGTCCACTAATACAACACCTTATGGATGGAGAGGTGTATAAAATTTGGGGTAACTGTCAGTTCTTCCTTGCTTCTAGCCACCCTGCTGAAAACACACTGCATTCAGACAACACATTAATCTTTGTAAACTGCCTAGAGAGCTTTGCTGTTGGTATAGAAATGCAATAAATGAAATGAAAAGATAGCCTCTTAACCCTGCTTTGGTGGCTTTTCCAATTAACAGGGGATTGGTCCAGGACCTTGGCTACTAGATATGATGGCCACATGCTACCTCCAGGATCAGAAGCAGAATGGGATGCAACAGCTTGAGAGGGCTATACTTACCCTCCTGTCCTATTTGTAGGCTTCCAATTAGGGCATCTGGTTGGCCAGCGTGAAAAACAAAATGGTGGACTAGATAAACCTCTGCCATAACCCCTATGGCCTAATTCAGGAGGGCTCTGCGTACTTCCTTAGCTGGAATAGGGCAACAGGTGAAGCCACATACTCTTCCCTGGGTAACAGGGAGCAGCAAACATTGTTTATGATTTTGGCCGACTGTGAGGAGAGCCAGGGACCAGGCACTGCTTACATTCATACCTCTGAGCTATTTTGGAATAATTGTTCCTGCATCTGTTTTCCTTTTAAAATATGGCCAATTTTATACTTCGGCTTACAGCTAGCCTGCACACTGAAGTATCTCTGTCTTTAAAGAGTACAGCAGAAGGGGAGAAAATAAAGCCACATTTATAATTCATATAAGTTCTTGTTCATACCAAGTAAAGTATTTACCGTAGAGAAATGAAACATGGAACTAATTACGTTTGATCTGCAAGGGTCCCCCCTATTCTTTTGCTTACTGCTCGGAACAATTGTATCATAGCAACTGTTTGGAACCAAACTTGTCTTCCCCAGTTTGAAAGGCTAATGGGAATCCAAATTAGTATGCTACAAGAGTAATCTAAAAAAAAACCTGGCAACTTCCCCAACATTGTCTTAATGGAGTTTTTTTTCAAAATGAAAACAAAAATACCTGCTCTTGGAACTGTAACTGTAATTTACCATTTAACATTAGTAAATTCACTTCATATTCCTTCACAGTCTAAGAATGAAGTCAGAGAATAGAGTTTTGTCCCCCCCTCCCCCGCACCTATTTCCAGAGTTTTGAAAAGTGTGTTGAAAGAGGGTTTGCGGCTCTTGGTGTTACCTAGGATGACCAGATGTCCGGTTTCCCCTAGATAAATCTGGAAACAGGTGGGGCAAATCGGAGTCCGGGGGGAAATGTCAAAATATCTTCAAATGTCCAGGAAAATTGGGCCTCTCTCATGCCATCTGGGCCTTGTTCTTGGCCAACACAACTGCACTGGCAAAGAAAAACCCCAGATCGGCCCGGGGAAGAGGCCAGAACGACGAGCGCCTGCACTTCTGGGTACGCATCATCCAGCCCTTCCCCCGCGCCATCCGGGCCTTGTTCTTCCCGGCACAACTGGCCAAGAAAAGCCCCAGATCGGCTCAGGGAAGAGGCTGGAATGACGTGCGCCCGCACTTCCTTAAAGTGATCACAAGTAGCCTGGGAGCAGTCTTTTTCAGCATGGATGGTGATGCAATAATCTGTATGTACCTCCCCCTTTTATAGTAAATGCTTCAAATTTGCTTTGCTTGATTACTTAATGTTTTTTGACATCAGGATCCCCCCCACCCCTGTTTCCCTGTAGATGTATAAGAAATTACTGCCTCACCAAAGCCTCATGTACTGACCATTTGTTCTCTGGACACAATGCTTTGGCCAGCCCTCTGCTCCTCCCCTCCAGTTATGTGTGAATTGCAGTGTGTGTTGTGTCAAGAAGAGGGAGGGAGTGGAAAAATTGCCTTATGGTTTTTCCTTTAAGGAATTTTTTTTGCCGCTTTCAGATGCTCGCAGCCTAAGTTTTTAAAATTATCAAAAATACCCTCTCCCCTTCCCCATTTTAAAAAAGGAAAAGGAATCCTGGCAATATAAAAATAAATGCAGTTCATTGTGCAATTTATTGGCAAAATACATTTAAATGATCACCTTTGGTTTGTTGCTTTTCCTCTCCGGTATAGCAAACTGAGTTGCATACAAAAGTCTGGTTCCCTTCCCTGCTTCTTTCAAATGAGTTTCTTCACCACTAGTTTGCATTTGCTTGTATTCAATACTTTTTATGCTCCATTACATTTGTATTGATACAAAAAGGCCAGGGAGGTGCAGACAGGTCCCACATTGCTCCCCCCTGTGTTAAGAACTTGAGCAGGAAAATTCCCTCTTCTCTCCATCCCGTCCAGTTTTCTCCCCACACCCAACTTGACCCAGCAACATTCCTTCTATCCTGGCAGCACAAAGGACCTTGTTAGACCATTGCGGGCAGAGGCTGGTTTTAAATCTTTTTTTTTAATTTACATTTTCAAATGTATATATTTCTGCTTACATAGGAGACCCCAAGTATGTAGAAAACACTGCTATTTGGGAGTGATCCTGCTATCAACTATCTACATTATATGTAGGCTGCACTATAACAAAATGTGCTCTAGACAGTAAACAAAATAAAAATAACTAGTAAAAAGCAAGAGCAATGCTATAAAAATACAATAAGATAAAATGCAGCATTTAAACATATTCCTATCCCAGTATAGGAAGACCTATTTAGTATAGAGCAATTAAAACGAATGGGACTTAAGTTTTCCTAAATTTCATTAATTCAGTGGCTTTAATCTAAGTAGAGTTTATGTTGAGATTTACCCTTTGTCCTTAAAATGCTCAGGGAATTAGCAGAGAGGAAACACTGGCATCTATTCTTTAATGAGCTACTTCCAGTATCAGAGGCACTAAACCTATGTTCTCCTATTACTGAGGAACATGGGCAGGAAGGTTTTGTTGCACTTATGTCCTGTTTGTGGGCTTCCCATATGCAGCTGGTTGGCCACTGTGTGAACAGAATGCTGGACTAGATGGACCCTTGGTCTGATCCAGCATGGATCTTCTTATGTTCTTCTGCACAATTCTGTTTGGGCCATTTCTTTCCACCCCACCCTATGTGTGCATGAAATTAATTGCTCAACAATTCCAAAGGGTTCTATCCTTAAAAGCAGCCTAAAATAATTTAAAATAAAATAAATTTTTAAAAGGAGAAGAAGGACAGGTGGATGTGGGGGAGCATAGCACTTAATTAACTTACCAGGCATGAAAAACCTACAGAAGGATAGCAGTAACTTGAGGTCTGAGAGTGCTTGGAGAAGCTCATAGCCTTTGCCACCTGTAATTATGTGCTTGGCCTGGGACATGGGAAGGTTGCCAGCTGCCTGGTGATCAAAAGAGATTAATGTAAAATGGGGTGGGGGTGAGGGATCAATCTCCTTTTTTAGCCCCTTTTTCTTTGTTACTTTGCAGTGCATACATAGTTACTAAGGCTACAATCCTGTACACACTTTCCTAGGAGTAAGTCCCATTGAATTCACTGGGTTTTACTTGATAGTAGGCATGTATAGAATTGCACTGTAAGTTGCTATAAAGCTCTCTCTAACTCACTGGTTGAATTCGGACAACACATTAGTCAATGGTGGGTTAAGTAGCCAACTCACAGTTGGTTATTTTGTGGGTACTCCCCACACAACATGTTCCTACACAACTGTGGGTGGTTGGGGCGGCCGTTGAGTGGACTAATAGTCAACCCGGCATTTCACTGACACAGCCCCCGCCCCTCTCTCCACCCTCCCTCCTCCCTCAGTCCTCTGAGTTCTATCCCAGCAGCCTCTGCAAGTTACACCAGTTGTAGCAGAGTGGCATCCGCTGCTTTGGTCGCAATTTGCCTCTATGGACTTGTGTTTTAACCCACTCACCACACGCCAATAACCCACTCATCCCTCCACATAACACTTTAAACAACTGGCTTGGAGCTAAACAACTTTCAAGCCAGTTGTTTCTCTCCATTGCTTATTTGGGTGGAATAGCATACCATCTGTAGTTTGTGAGCAGTGTGTTACCCTCCACACAACACAATAAACAACACAACTGACTATTGTTCCCCCCCTCAGTTGCTTAATGTGTTGTCTGAATTCAGCCACTGTATGGCTGCCTCCATATGTACATGGAAGGGGAGATGGCTTCTCCCCCTACAATACAATTACCTAGAAAACAACAATACATTATGATATCCTACAGCTGCTGCCTCTTTCTGGGAATGGGAGAGAACTTTTATATTGTGCAGTAAGTCCCACTCTTTCTGGTTGCTGCAAGGAGCTTTAAACTGTTAAAGAAAGGGGAAGGGGAAATGAGGAGAGTCCTTGGCTACCTTACCAGTGGTGGAGTAGGGCAAGAACTTGCAGCCAAAGTTCAGGAGCCCACAGAAATGAGCAGATAATGGGGAAGTGTCAAACAGGCTTCAGCACAGTGCTGGCAGGAGAATGCAAGGGGGCAGATCAGGGCTGAAGATGCTTGCAGCAGTATCTTTTATTTTTTTTCTTTTTAAAACAAAACCAAACAAAACATTTTCTAGCCAGGGCGTAGCCATGCTGTATTATTTTTTTACTTTCAAACTATATTACCTTTTTCTACAACAAAATTTTGCTTAGTGCCATGTAAATATATTTGGTCCATCTTGGTTGCAGCACACAGGTTGTGAAACTCCCTACCCTGGGAAAATAGTTACATCTCCGAAATATGAAACTTCCATGATTGTCTGAAGACATTTTGTTTCAGCAGGCTTGTGGCCTGGCTATTGCTTGATTTTTATATTTTGGGGCTTCCCTCTGGATGTTGGGGTCCCCCCACTTGCCCCAGGAAGGGCCTGTAGATGCTTTTTATTGTTTGTTGGCGTTTAATTGTTGTATTGTTTAATTGTGTTTCAATACTGCTGCTTTAGGCACTCTGTAGCATGTTGTTAAAGTGGAAAGTACAGGGTACAAAAGTTAAAATTAATGAATGAACCTAAGAATATAAGTGGGATAAAACTGATCAATTTCATTAGGCATGCATTGTGGGGGTATATTTATTTGTTTATTTATTACCGTCTTTGTATTATAAAATAAACCCAAATTAGGGTACAACCAATAAAACACAATAAAATCACATGACACAAGAGATTCTCAGTCTGATTGCATGTAATGAGAAGATATGGTGCCCCCCTGTCATGAGGCAGTCTGAAGAATCTTCCTCTGAGGAGGAAGAAGTGGCAGAGACTGCAGCTTTACCCATTCCCCAGGACTTACCGGAGGAGGAGGAACAGCAGGGAGATTCCTCTGAAGAGCCCCAGGAAAGCCACCCTCTCCCACCCCCTGTTTCTAATGAGGAAGACTCGGGGCCTGAAGGAGTTTGTCCAGTAACTCCCCAGCAAAGGCGGCAGCTCAAACGGGCGGAGAAAGCTAAGCCCACAAGGCGAAGCATGAGACTGAGAAAACAGAGCACAGCTGATGCAAGCCTTAAGTAAGATAATGAAGGAATTGCACGCAGCTGTGAACAGGCTCAAGCAACTATAAAGGAGAAAGAAGTCAGAAGCTAAGATCTGTTGAGAACAACTGTCGTCTTTGGCTCTTGATACCCGGCATACTCCTGAATCGGAACCTGTGGACTGAACAACTGGCTTGACTATTTTGGCTCTGGACTTTGGACTGCTCTAATACTTGGTTTGACCCTCGGCTTGACATTTGGACGGACTGAACTTTTGGTGTGACCTTGGCTATTGGTAATTGGATTTTGGAATTGCAAATAAACCCTTTAAACCGTTAAAGGCCTGGCATTTTTCCCAGACATTCTTAGATAAGGGAGTTGGCAGGCTTCCTATACTAAGAGTCATAAATACGACACCCCCTCTTGCTGCCATGCTCTGAATATGCTGGCAGGGGTTGACAGGGTTAGCCTGGGAGGCTGGACATATTGGTGGGCACGCCCCCTGCAGGGCAGATATGTTGGTGGGCACGCCCCCTGCAGGGTGGCCATATTGTCCTCTTTGGTTTCCAAAATATGGTCACGCTAGTTACCTTCATCCCACTTTTGCCTCTGGTTAAGCAGGTTTTGTACAGATCAGTCTGCCAGCCAAAGAGAGAATGCCTGGGTACCAATAAGGGTGTCACAGAAAGCCTATCTACACTACTGTTTAAAATGGTTTATACCAGTTTTAAACTGGTTATTAACCAGTTTAAAGTTGTTATAAACTGTTTTAAAGAAGCTGTGTAGATAGGCCCTGAGTGGCATAACTTGTGGATATTCTAGGTTTGCCACTTTTTATGGTCAGAGGAGATGTGCTTTTAAGCGCTTCATGTCAGGCAGAAATGGAAGAGGTGCATCGCCACTCCACAAAAAGATACATGCCAACTTTCTGCAGTGCAATTCTATGTACCATTGGCCATCAGATAGAGTGAATCTCCCCCTCAACGGGCAGAGAAAAAGGTATGACCTCAGGGGGGAGATCCAACCTTGGAATCCCCCTTCCAGTCCCTGTGGAAACCTCCATAGCCAGTGGCAAAGTGCAGGGGTGGGCAGAATGTAGATCTCCAGATGTTGTAGATATCAACTACCAGCATTCTTGACCATTGACCAGGCTGGCAGGGGTATCTAGGAATGGAAGTCCCAAACACCTGGAGAACTCCCTACCACCCGCTCCTGGTATAGTGGAGCCAGGGTTCGCACGAATGTAGTAATGAGGCTATTGTTGTTGTTGTTGTTGTTATTATTATTATTATTATTATTATTATTATTATTATTAGCAGGGGCATTAACATCATCTGCCACCACCGCCCCTCAGATGCCCCAGTTATCTCTGAGCTTAGCTGGAATCCTTCCAGTAGCTGGGGTGGGGGAATGAATTTTTCCTACAACAATATATTATTCCTTGTTGCAATGCAAAATATGTGTGGGTGGCTTGGTCTTGAATGAGCAATGAGCACCCATTTGTTTTACGAAAGAACTGCTCCTAGCAGATGAAAACTGCTAGGACTGGTTTGTTGACAGTTTTGGACTCTCCTTGGGGGTGTGGCTATAGGGACTGTCACAATGAGCGCCTGCCCTTCAAAATGGACCACTACACCACTGTCCACTCAATAGCCCTACCTTTCTGCCATCAGAGCTCCGATGAAGAGGGGGGAAAGGGAGCAGATGAATGGGGGAGTCCTTAGGCATGTTGGAGACGTCGAAAGGGTTGGGGGGAGAGAACTATGCCAGCCCTGGAGGGAAATATCTAAAGCAAAGGTTTTTTTAAAAAAAAATGGATGGGGGAAGCTGCTCAACCTTCTCTTCTGCCCAGCTGGGTTTGCACCATCAAGGCTTTGGATATGTCAGAAACATCTGTTGGAGCTCTCTGGAAAAGCAGGTAGGAATGCCCTGTTAAAGACTTTCTCATGCATATACTTATGAGGCCAATGTACAGAGAGCAGAAAAATTAGTGCAGCATGAAAACACCTAGTTTTACTCACTGGCTGTTTTTATAATTATAATTATTTTTAAGAGTGCCTGGCTTTTGAGTGAGGAGTTATCTGGGGACAGGCTAACTTCTGTTATGTAAATGATTTCTCTCATATTATCAGTCAGGAACATGAGCAAACAGATGATTAAATTTGTTTGTTTAGCATAATTAAAAAGCATACTCCAAGTGACCCCCAGCATATTTTTAACTCATTCCTTCGAGCATATTGTCCAAGCTCCAAATGCACAACAGTTGGGCTGGGGGAGGATGTGTTTGGGCATGAAATCAGATTAATCGAAACAAAATCTCTTAACAAGTAGATATATAGTAACAGCTGGCATTATTATGCATTTAAAAATCTATATGTAATAATTATTGACAAAACTCCTAAAATGTCCTTTCTACCTATCTAAAGAAAGTAACCCCTCATCCTTCGTACATTTTTCACTTAGCATTGGTTTTCCAAACCAATCCAAACAGTTCAAATTAGAGTTTAAACTTTTCCAGATGAATGTAGTGCCTCATTTAGGGCTGTACTCTTTAAAATAAATTTTAGTCCCTAAAAATAAATTAGCTTACTGGCCAGAAAAGATGATTTCCTAAATAGACCAGAGATGGTAGAACGTGGGGGGTAGGAAGATAATTATTTAAAGAGGTGAAAAGGCCACAGAGGAAATGGACAGGAAAAAAAAACACATTTTCAAAGGAAGAGCAAATAACTCCAGCACTATCAAGTTCTATTTCAGTTGCATAAATCAAAAAATAATTTTCTCCCTCCATTAAAAGGGTTCGGTTCTCAGTGTGAACAGGCAAATCACATGTTTTCAAGCTATATTCTATCATGTTACCATTCAAAGACAGCCAGCCATATAACTGCACTTAATGGTCTGAAATATTCAAATGCCATAAAACAGGGGTAGGCAGACTTCAGCCTTGCAGGATCTACTTATTATTATTTATTTTTTTTACTAAAACTTCAGATCCACCATATGGAGCCTGGGTGGGAGGCATACACTTAGAATTTAATATTGTGAGACCAGGAATTTGTTTTGAGTACCGGACTAGGATGTAACTCACAGTCCTTCCACATAAAAATCCACCCACCATTATCCCAATCTTTAGTCATAACTTAGAGCATGTTCATTGGAGGCTGATGGCTTCGATATCAGTGGGGTGGTGAATCGGTTCCAGGTTTCAGTCAGAAGCAGTCAGAAATTTAAAGGAGCAGCTTCACTTTGCCACTGACCTTAGAGCCACCAGCCTCCATTTGTCGCTGCTAAAGTAGGGGTCAGAAATGCTTCAAAAACCACCCAGAGATCTAACAATAGATCCAGATTTACCTTCTGCCCACCCCTTCCAGAAAATGATTTTACTGCCTTGTTGCTTCTGGCCTGACCAGCATGTCACACATTTTGGGCCCACTTTTGGGAGGGAGGGGTGCTATCACAAAATGGCTGCCTTGATAGAGGGCAGTCACAAAATGTACTGCAACAATAAACATTCGTTTCAAAGAAAGGCAAACCAATTCACATCTATAAATACGTTCTTCACATCTATCAATACTAGGGTGACCATATTTTGGAAACCAAAAAGGAGGACAACATGGCCGCCCCTCCAAGGGGGCGTGCCCACCCAAACATGGCCTTGGTCACACGTCTGATTTCACAGCACATAATTAAACAAACTTGTACTACATAACATCTTAATGTTAAAATCACTGAAATAAAGAACAAGTGAGACATTCAAAGACATTTATAGCTTTTGCTGTACTTTGAAGCTTTTGCCATACTCTGTGTGATACAGTCTCCCCTCAGGTATCTTTTTTGACCGCAAATCCTTCACTGGATGACCATAGTCTCAACTTCCCTAACATTTAACACTCTTTCCCCATCACCTTTCTCAAATCCATACTTACAGATTCAGCATACTGCTACCACTGAATAAGTGCAGAAAAACCGAGTACAACAAACTAGCATTCAGAAAGAATATAAAATACTATCCCCCTGCAAACAAAAGCCATGGAACAAAATGGACTAACGGCTTCCCTCCTTTTATCCAAATATCTCCTGAATTTACACTGCCTCAGTGTGCAGAGAACAGAGATTCCAATCAGGGACCCAAGGAAAACTGGCCAAAAAAACCTCAGAAACAGGTCCCATTGATTTCAATGAAGCTTACTCCCAGATAAATGAATATAGGATTGCAGCCACTTAACATCTGTGCATCTTTCTCTAGCAAGTGCAAGCCCCTTCTGTCAAGGACAACTGTGCACTCACAGAACCTGGCCTCATGGATCATGCAACCAGCAGGTGCTCTCCAGAAAGATGCTTTCAGAGCCTAGGAGATCCAGACACATTCAGACAAGACACACTATGAACTCACATAGTATCTTGCTGGGACAGAACAATTCCCAGAATGACCAGATACAAAAGAGGACAGGGCTCCTGCAACTTTAATTGTTGTGATGAAGAGGGAATTTCACCAGGTTGGGGGGAGGGAGGAATCCACAAAGCCACACTGTAAAATAATCATAATCACAATCTCAAAGCCATACAGAAAAGAAATGTCTGGAACCGAGCTGAAAGTTGTGAGTACATATATCCCTTCGCATGTAGTATAATAATCATCATCACCTGCATCAGCACAGAAGCAGTTTTGGAGCCACATTTTTTTAAAAAAAATCATCATCATCCACACACACCTCACACACGGTCACCAAAGGCAATAAAAAATAAAATCTACATACCCCTGCATACCCACCCAAAGTGGGGGGAAACCCCACCTTTCCCCAAGACAATTTAAAAAAAAACTCCCCACACACACTTAACCGGGGGGGGGGGGGAGAATAAAAATCCACCCCACACTCATCCAAGGCAAAATAATCATAATCATAATCATAATGGCTAAAAATAGAATACAAATCCACCACACACCAACATACTCACCCATGGCAAAACTGATAATAGTTTTTAAACTCACCCAAGGCAACCCACTCTCTACACACATTCACCCAATTAAGAGTCTATCTACACTACTGCTATAAAACAGTTTTAAATGGTTTAAAATGGTTTATAACAGTTTTGAGTACTGTTGGGGCCCAGGACACGCTCCACAGACAGTTTTCAAAACGTTTCCAAAGTGTTTTATCTTGCGTATGTAGATAGGCTCTAATTCATCAAAATCAGTACCCAAAGAATGGATAGAAAATCAGTAACAACTTATTTCATCATTGCAGCCAGAGATAAAATCCAATCTACCCCCCAACACCCCACTAGACTTAGATTGCAGCTAGAGACAGTTCATTTGGCCTGCACTAGTTTAACACACACACACCACACACACAGGCGCACACAGGAGCAGCAATTCCCAGGTGGGCGCAGAGCGGAGGAACGTGCCAGTCCTTGTATTTTAAAAAGGGGGGAGATTAAGTTGAGGTAGCGCACTAGGTTAAAAAAGTCAGTTGAAGCCAAACCGTATTACCTGGTAGTTGGAGGGGATGAGGCACCCTCAGTGTGAAGCCCCCCTCTCTCTAGGTCTAGGGAGCAGGAAAATAAAATACCATCAGCCGCCCCAGCAGCCCCACTGGCCAGGCCCTGGCTAAGCAAACAGGGAGGGACCACGTCGGCCCAGGTGGAAGCGAACCCAGGCAGCGGCTGCAGCCATAATAACTCACATACTGGCTGGAGGCCCGAGCGCCGGGAAGACGCCCGAGCAGCGGCTGAATCAAGGCACGGCTGTGGAAGACGAGGAGGAGGACGGGGCAGGCGGTGCTGGCTGGAGGTCCAGGCGCCGGCGGGAGCAAGTTTGGGCGAGCCGCATGCAGTGCACGCGGAGGCTGAAAATGGAGGGGAGCTGAACAAAGAGCAACCAAATCGCCATGTGCTCATAAAAACGGGGAGGAGGCGCCCTAACTGGCCCGGGCAGGTGCAAGGTGAGCCACAAGCACCGCCGCTGCTTTACCTCCTCCGCTGCCGCTTCTCTCTTCATGCCCCACTGCTTCAGCGTCCTCCTCTGCTGCTTCTCCACCACCAATTCTCCGCTGCTGCTGCCACTGCCACCGGTTCTCCTCCTCCATCCGTCCGTCTTCTCCTCCTCTTCCTCCGTCTGTCTTCTTCTTCTCCTCCTCTGTCTGTCTTCTTCTCTTCCTCCGTCTGTCGTCTTCTTCTTCTTCTCCTCCTCCTCTGCCGTTGCCGCTCTCATTGCAGCAGCCTGGGCCCTGCTGCTGCTTCTGCTGTAAAAAGCCCCTGATCGGCCTGGGGAAGGGGCTAGAACGACGCGCACCCGGAAGTGCGGGCGCGCGTCGTTCCGGCCTCTTCCCTCGCCGATCTGGGCCTTGTTCTTGGCCAGCGCAACCGCGCTAGCCAAGAACAAGGCCCAGATGGCACGGGAGAGGCCCAGTTTTTCCGGACTTTGGGGGATATTTTAAAATTTCCCCCCCGGACTCAAATTTGGCCCCTTTTCCCTGACATGTCCGGGGGGATCCGGACGTCTGGTCACTCTAATCAATACGTTCCCCCCAAATAGGAAAATATCATTGTATTTGTTTCAGCATGATGATGGTGTTATCTGCTCGGGGCTTCCTTTTGAAATGGAATGATGAATCATGCTATGTTTCCTTGAGTCTCATAGGGTGAGTTGGTAGCATCTGATGGCAGTCAGACCAAGGCAGGTCAAGTCCAACCCAGTAAGCAGAAGTCAGATTGAGGCATGACAGAACTTCAAGGCAGAAGAAAACAGGGCCTTGGAGAACTCCAAGTGTGTCCTGCTGGCTGGAACCTCTCCTATTAGGACAATTGCACAAGTAGTTGTGCATTACGCTTGTGCAGCTCATTGTGCAACCAACTGCACATAACTTGTTGTGCAACCAGTAGCGCAACCGCTTGTGCAACCAGTTGCACAAGTGTCATGGTGTATAACCAGTTGCGCAATGGAAAGATTCAGCAGAGCTTCGCTAGAGTTATTTGAGTTTGCGGGATGACGCCGTTGGATATTGCCCTGGGTAAACTGGTACAATTTAGGATATGCTAAATGCGTGTACAAGTCATTGTCTTTAATACATATGCGCACACAAGCTCGCAGGATAAAGTATATTTGTTTGTCTAATATTATATTAAAAATGTCCTTGAATTATCAGAGAACAGACATCTCTACTGCTATGTTACACAGCCCTTGAAAATGTCATAAATATATGACACACAGGATGGATTCATCTTCCGCTCCTTGACAACTCTGCATCACATTTATTTAGCAAACAGTTAAATGTCTTATCAGCACTGACACTATAGTTTTTGATGCTGTTCTCCCCTGGTTTCTCTATGCAACCCTCTGGGGGTGCCTTGCTTGCCATTCTCCCTGGCTGATTATGAGCTCCATCAGACAAGCATTTTATTGCACGCTCGTTACTGGTCAGGCACGGATTTTTGCAGCTTCTTGCGTGCCTCTCATCCCTTCTAGCCTTCTTTGCATGACAAAAGACCACTACAGTAAGTCCAACTTATTTTTAAAGATGGAAGTTGCCATTATCTTCTGCTGTGTGCAGGAGAAGCAGCAGGATCAAAACAGCCCACTGAATGGGCCACGTGCAAGTTGTTTACTTCTAGGGTGACCAGATAAAATCCAGGTCAGGGCTCATGTAACTTTAACCATTGTAGAGAAAAGGGAATTTCAGCCAGTGTCATTTGTATGCAGTTAGTTCCTGGTGAAATTCCTCTTCATCACAACAGTTAAAGTTGCAGGCACTATACTAGAGTGACCATACAAAAAAGAAGGCAGGGCCCCTGCCACTTTAACTGTTGTGATGAAGAGGGAATTTCACCAGGAACTAATTGCATACAAATGGCACTGGCTGAAATTCCCTTTTCTCTACAACTGTTAAAAGTTACATGAGACCTGACCTGGATTTTATCTGGTCAGCCTATTTACTTCCTCTTTCAAAAGAGGAAGTAATAAGAGACAAACACGCAGGCAGAGAAGCGATGGTAAGCAAATACTATTTTCCCCTATGTGATGACGCACTATCTATCCTCCCAGCTTTACTAAAAGAATCAGGGAGCAGATCTGGAGTTTCAGTGGCATTATTACAGAGATCATTACATGAAAAAGTTTTGTTGACTGCATAGCTATTGAATATTTATCGTGGCCCAGTCTCTCATTTTAATTGAAAACTATCATTAATTTAGTTCTTGCCATCTCACCTGAATTCTCAGGAGATTTATATGCTTTGACCCTTTCAGGAAGAAAAAGTTATGCTGCTTTTTCTGATTGGTGCCTGAATCGAGGGAGAAATGAATATCACTGCTGCAGTTGCCCAGAGGTCAAAATAAATGCCAGTACCACAGATTTAAATTTGAAACTAAAGGTTGGCTTTACTCAGTTTGTCATGAATTCACAAGCTGAATATAAGGCAACAGTGTCATGTGGCTGCAAAAAAACCAAATGCTATTTTGGGTTGCATTAGTAGAAGCATAGCTCCCAAATCGGACGAGGTACTGGTTCCCCTCCATTCAGCACTGGTTAGGTTTCATCTTGAGTATTGCATCCAGTTCTGGGCACCACACTTCAAGAAGGATGCAGACAAGCTGGAGCGTGTTCAGAGGAGGGCAACAAGGATGATCAGGGGTCTGGATACCAAACCCTATGAGGAGAGTCTGAAAGAACTGGGCATTTTTTGCCTTGAGAAGAGAAGACTGAGGGGAGACATGATAGCACTCTTCAAATACTTGAAAGGTTGGCACACAGAGGAGGGCCAGGATCTCTTCTTGATCATCCCAGAGTGCAGGACTGAATAATGGGCTCAAGTTAACAGAAAGCCAGATTCCGGCTGGACATCAGGAAAAACTTCCTGACTGTTAGAGCAATATGACAATGGAACCAATCACTTAGGGAGGTCGTGGGCGCTCCCACACTAGAGGCATTCAAGATGCAGCTGGACAGCCATCTGTCAGGTATGCTGTAAGGTGGATTCCTGCATTGAGCAGGGGGTTACACTCGATGGCTTTATAGGCCCCTTCCAACTCTACTATTCTATGATTTTATGGTCATTTTAGGGACCAATCCAAGTTCTGCTTTGACTCGTCATGATATTAATTCCCAAGTTCTTTTCTTGCTGATTGCAGTTTAGGCTAGGCCTGAAGAATTTGTGATCCCCTTTCCACCTTGGGATTACTACAAGTCCCAAGGACCACAATGCCTTTGCACAGTGTACTTTCCTCCCTGGAAAGTACACCAATGCATCCAGGCCTGAAGGAGTCTGGAGTGGGGGCAGGACTGCTGAAGGAAGAACCCAGTTCTTGCTACTACATATATTCACTTATAAGTAGTTGAGAGAGAGAGAGTTCTACCATGCTGTTTCTGCACCACCCCTGAATTTTCTGCCCCCTGCCCTCTTCAGGAGCAGAATCCATTCTCCAAAATAATAATTTTGCTCATCCTTGTCCCACCTCTACTTGTAGAACCATTCAGACACCAATTTCTACCTTCATCTATCCTTCCCTCATATGTCACCTGAAGCAGGACACTTCACCCTGCAGGCCCTGCCAATTAAAAGATGGCAATCCCAACAGGGAATCAAGTGCCTAAAAGTCAGCAAAGCAAAGCAGGGGCTAAAGATTCTGGCCACCCAGAGATTCGGTTCTCTTGAACTGTGTTTTCTTGTGGAGGACCTAATTCTTCATTTTCAGAAGGCACCCTTGGGGAAGAAACTTAGTGAGTTCCATACCTGCTTACGCTTTCTCTTGCCCTAAAGGCAGAGCTTTTCAACTATTACTGAAAAGTAGGAATCATATTTTGTCTGTGGAAGATTAAAGTGAGTGTTTCCCAATGTTATCAAATACTTTGCATACAGGTGTCAGGCATTTCAGAAATATGAAAAGGCACCTTATGAAGTAAACGAGTTGAAGAACAAAGCCATAGTGTACAGTTCCTGTTCAAAACTTTCCATCCTACATAAACTCAGCCTTATAGAAAACCAAGTAAAAGAACATTGAGAAGGGAACCCAGTCACATTCCTCTCTGAGAGGCATCGCTCCATTCATACTGTTATGCTTTCCGTGCTGGAGAATCGCTAAAAATAAATGCGTTTTCTTACAAGCCAGTCTTACTATCAGGCTGTTAAAAAGAAAAGAGAGGCTGTGACTTGTATATCGTCTAATTAGATGACAGCCAATCATATAGTGTAGGATCTATCTGAATGGTAACAACACATGTCAAAAGATAAGGCTGGTATAAATAAGTGATTTGTATAAATCACACCTAATGACAGAACTGCAGGCATTTCCTCCCACAGCTGGCAAGTGTCATTTTGAGTCTCTTGGTTTTTTGGATTACTTTCCTTATAGCTGCGAAAGCCTTTTCCTCTTTTTCCTCTTTACAGGGGTTAGATTTGGTATTTAGAAAATCTGGTGTTGGGTGAAAGTTATACACACCACATACACATATACCTTCTATGCTGACATTCTCCCCTCCCCTGCACCCACAGAGATATTTGGGGGGGGGGGGATTGCATGGAAGAATAATGGTTGTGAAATAGAATGTTTAATTTCCTAGTTGGAATATAACACATACTCTCTCAAGGCACAGAGCAAACTTACAAACATGGCTTTTTTTCACAATATTCAGATTAAAGAAGCTGATATTCTTATGTCGTGGGCATATACATATGTGTGGCAGCCTATCTACACTACTGCTTGAAAATGGTTTAAAATGGTTTATAACAGTTTTGAGAACTGTTGGGGCCCAAGACACACTCCATATGCAGTTTTCAAAACGTTTTCAAAGTGTTTTATCCTGCGTGTGTAGATAGGCTCTGGATCTAGACTAGCACTTGTTAGATGTCTGCTTGCAATGCACGAAGAGGGTGGGAAGACAAGCTTCAATTTCCTCTGCAGCCCCCTGTGCCTCCTGAATATGGCACTGGTGAGTGGGGGAGGGGGGACTCTCCAGAGCAACATGAAAGGTGATGCAGAAGGTTTTGAGAAGACGGGAGACTCAAGATCGTGTCCTCACCCTTTTTCTCCAGCAGGGAGCCTCAGCTAGATCTCAATGCCTTCCACAAAGGCAAGGAGCCCTTCGGTACAACCCCTAATGTTTACATCCCGTTTTTCTTCCATGGAGGTTAGCCTAGCATACTTTGGCAGTCTCCCATAACAGACCAGAATTGAATCTGCTTAGCTTCAACCAGGTTGCAGTATCATTTGTATTGTAACATGTCATAAGGCTTACTCACTGCTAAGCTATATGGGAGTCATCTCAAAGCAGCATTTTCAAAGTGCACAATCTACGTTTCCAAACTTCCTACAACATTCCTGCCCTCCTTGTCTTTTAAGTTCTGCAGTTCATCACCTCTTTGCCTGCCCCTCTGCCTTACACCTTTCCACATGATTTGATGGCAGAGATGGTACACTCCTGTATAGTCGGTTGCCTTCTTAAAGGAGCTGAGGGTACATCCAGAGTACATATTTAAAATGGTTTAAGAATCATTGGGCCTGTTCAGACAACACACTAAGCCATGGTTAAGCCGCTAACCCTTTTGCAGCAAATGGTTAGTGAGCATCTTTAAACCATGGTTATGTAGCCACCATGGTTAGGAATGGTTCACACAACATGCTAAGCCATAACGTTTAGCTCAAAATGCTTAACCACTATGGCTTAGAGTGTTACCTGAACAAGGTCATTCTCTCTTCCAAGATAATCCTAGGAATTGCAATTCCAGAGAGTAGGGCTAAGGTTCTCTTAAGGGAATTCTCAGGGTTAAACTACATGTTAATTACACAGCATGCAGCTGACCCCTCTGTGTTACTTTCTCTAGAGCAGTCTTATAGTGGAGCCGCAGGGACACAGCATTGGCACTTTTTGATTGGTAGCAACTTTCCTCCAAATTCCTTGTTCCCTCTGGGCTAATCTGCAATCTTCACAATAGCTGGGAAGGAAACTAATTTTCCTAGCAATACGATATTTGTCCCTGTTATAATGCAAAGTGGCTTGGTCTTGAATTAGCCTTACAAAATACCTGCTTCTGGTAGAGATGAAATTGCTATAATTAGTTTGCTGACATAGATCAAAACACTCCTTACCGACCTGGCTATTGGGACTGTCATGATGAGCGCCTGCACTTCAGAATCTATCCCTATACTACTGCTCTTGAGAACTGTATGTGCAGCCCTGATCTGCATTGGGGCCACAGTATGGCAGGAAGGGAGATTTAAACTTTCCCCCCTTCCGTTGCTTGCTTCCCAAAGTCCACTGCCCGCCCACATACACATATGCATCGGTTTTTGTTTTGTTTTGTAAAAGGAACTCTACTGATGTCAGTGGACACTTTTTTCTTCTTTTAACCGCAACATAAAGGGGGATTTTGGAAAGCAAACATCTGAAGGGAAAAGGTTTATACTAGGGATGTGAAGGGACACAAAAAATCAGATCGGAGTCAGAATAGGAATTTAAGACTTTTTAAAAAATTGGATCAGAAAAATCAGAGGTCCATCATATCGTATCGGATCTGAACCCGATATGAAAATCAGACCTCCAATTTTTGAATCGGACGCCATTTTGAGTGATTTTCCCCATACCCTAGTATTGTGTTACAAGATAGAAGGATGAAACTTGGCCACATTGCAGATGGGTTAGAGTTACTTCTTTGTGAGAAATTTCAGAAAGATAGCTCCAGGCATTTTGTGGCTATGCATTTTTTTATATATATATAAATGAACCAGGAATGCCTATAACTTTTTTATTTTTAAAGATCCACACATGAAACTTTGTCACATTGCAGATGGTATATTGGGATTCATGTGTGTGAAATTTCAGAACCATAGGTGCTTGCCTTGTGTGGCAATTAATTTTTAAAAAATGGGTAGTAGTGGGAGAAAGACAGTTATGCCTTCAACTTTTTTATTTTTAAAGGTCCAAACATGAAACTTGTCCACATTAAAGGTACCACTTTGGTTGACATGTGTGAGAAATTTCAGAAGAATAGTTTCAAGCGTGTAGTGGCAAGGTATTTTGGGAGAAATGAGGAGAGAAACCCATTTAAAGATGGAAGCGTGAAACTTGCCCACATGGCAGATGAGTGTTGTCAAGGAAAGTTAACACCTTCTTTGCCCTGGCAGTATGCAACCCTTCCCTGGGTCTCTCGCCCCTGCCACCCGGTTCCCCAGCCCAAACAGGCTTGAGCCAACGTTGGAAATAACCACATGTAATTTAGGGACCAATGTAGTTTATTTACAATCTATTCTAAGTTAAGGCCTGGGTCAAAACAGAATAATATCAAGCAAGCATTAGGGAAGATAGGAACGGGGATTTAAGGGAGAAAGAAAAGTTGAGGTAGGTTCAATTTAGCAGCAGCCATCAAAACCATAAAACCATAAAACAATGAAACCCCAATCAATTACACTCTTAAAAGTGTCAAGACTTCCCCAGACTGATCAGCTGGAAAAACAATAAAATTCTAACTAACACCCGCATGTGCCTGGCCGACCAGGGTTCTCTCCATCCAAACACCGGCTCTGGCTTCCCACTATCTTCTTTTAACCTCTTCTGGCCATTGGTACCATAACCATGGAAACCACCCTCCAGCTACTCCCCTCCAGCCTCTCGCCTCCAACTGATTTCCCACAGCTGGAGCTCGTTAACTCCTCGCTCTGTCCGTATCTCTGGCCTTGGCAGTTCTTCCCAAGATAAGACACAGAGGCCTGAGAACGAACACTTCTACTCCACCACAGCCCCCTCCCTTCTACTTGAATACCAATGCTTCCATCAGGTCAGCCACTCTTGCAAGGTAGGCCAGCCCCAAAAGTACACTTTCTTCACAGGAGTGAGGTACTTATCTGTGAGAAATTTCAGAAAGATAGGTCCAGACATTTTGTGGCTATGAATTTTTTACTTTTAAAGATCCAAAAGTTCAAAAACAGAGGCTGTGACAGCTGTCAAACTGCACCCCCTCCCCTGCCCCCCCCCCCCCCGTTAGCTATCAAACCAACTGTAATGGAAGTTTTGGAACTTTTAAAGTAAAAAAAATCATAGCCACAAAATGCCTGCACTAATCTTTCTGAAATTTCTCACAGATAAGTACCTCACACCCATCTTCCATGTGGGCAAGTTTCATGCTTCTATCTTTAAAAATAAAAAAGTTATAGGCATTTTTGTAACATAATACTAGGCTATGGGGAAAATCACTCAAAATGGTGTCTGATTCAAAAATGGTTTAAAGATAAAGAAATGTAAAAACTGTTGTCAATCAACAGTGAGCACGTGGGTAGCCGACTGAGCAAACACACAGGTCACAGTCTTTTGCACTAGGCTGAGATGTACTGTATTTCTATTAAAATTACAATAATTATTTCTAAATGTGCATCTTTCCATATATATATTACATATCCATATAAATTTAAATAAATAGTATATGCAAATTTTATGCAAATTGTGTCCTCTTTTTGGGTGATGTGTTTCCTCTATTTTGGCAGTTCGTAAGCAGCCATCCTATGTCATATCCTGCAACATACAGTGCCTTGCATAAGTTTTCACACACACACCTTTGATTTGTCAACACTTTGTTTTGTTACAAACTGGAATTAAAATGGAGTCGACTGATTTACACAACATAACACTTTGAAGGTGCAAAATATTATTATGGTGGCACAAAAGTTAAAAACAAAGCTCTCTAAGACCCTTTAGGTTCCCTCCCTCTGCAGAGGTGAGGTGTGCCAAGACCTGAGAAAGAGCCTTTTCAGTGGTGGTACCTTGTCAGGTGGAAGGCTTGTTAGGGACCAACGTTTGGCCCTGGGTGACATGTTTTTTATTTGCCCATGCCTTTTACATGTTCATTTTGTTAGGGTTTTTTTTAATCCCTGCTGGTTTATCTTGTTTTAACATCAGTTTATCTTTCTGCTGGTTTTGTTCTGTTTTAGTAATTGTAATTACTTTTCCCTGTGAGCTGTTCTGGGTACTTCTTGGGCAATAAAGAATGGAGTAAAAATGTTTGTATATGTATCTACAAATAAAAACCACTCAAGAGAAAGGAATTCTATCCCTTCCAGATTGAGCGTATTTGCCCTTGATTATGCCTTGCTTACAATTCATGGCAACAAACCATACAGGCCCAATTGGATATAGGAAATAAGTTTATTTTAAAAGAAAGAAAATGTACATCCCCCCCCCCCCAAGTGAATGTCATAACCTACTATAAACACAACTTTTGATAGCATGGGCAATGTCTTTGATGCTAAAATTTTAGGGCACAGTCTGAAGGCACATAATAGAGTAATCTTACCAAAGCTACAGGCCTGCATCTAATCAGTGATTAGATGAGAGATCACTTGGAAACAGTAGGAACACCACTTTGTGCTCCACAGAAGAAAGGCAAAATATAAATGCAATTTATAAAATAGAATATGAATGCAGTTCAAATTTATGATGACAACAAAATACCTTCAGTTAGTGGCTGTCTAGATTATGAATGATTGTTTTTCAGCTACTTAGGGGTATAAGTCTTTGAAGTGATCACACTGATTTGTCTGCTTTGATAAGAAAGGGAACAAGCGTTGATGTGCTATTTCTTAGTTTGCATAATCTTTAGTGCAAATCAATTATTCCCCTGACATTTGCATTTCGACTGCAAGGCACATCTTCAAGCCATCATTTTTACATAAATAGAAACTTAACTAAAATTAACTTTTCTTAAATGTTTTATCAAGTATCTGGTCTTGCCTGCTGACACCTGTTTTCAAAACTCAAACGCATCTCTCTTCTGCTGTATGTGTTTCTCTATAGCCCTAAATAAAAAAAAGACTGGAAGAATTAAGAAGAACAAATCTAGAGCATCCAAGAATATGACTGCATTTGCACATAATGCTAAGCCATGGTTTATGTTAACTATGATTTGCTGCTTTAGCCATGGATTGCAGACAAGCAAACAAACTACAGTTTGACCCTGTTCAGACGACCCACTAAGCCATGGTGTTTAAGAATTTTAAGCTAAACATTATGGATTACTGTGTCATGTGAAGCATGACTTAGTATGCTGTCTGAACCATTTCTAACCATGGTGGCTACATTAGCACGGTTTAAAGATGCTCACTAACCACTTGCTGCAAAAGAGCTATTGGCCTAAGCATGGCTTAGCATGTTGTCTGAACATGCCCATTACATTTTTCTTATTTCTGGTTTGTCTCTCTCTCCTGCCCATTTTGCCAATCTTCAGAGTGGACATTCTCAGGCTGCTGGTGCTGGGGGCCTCTGTTTACAGGGTGGACAGCAGCACAAATAAGCCACAGTTCTGGCTTCAGACATCCCAACAAACCATGGTTTAAACAAGCCAGACTCCATAAGCCAGCAACAAACCCTGGACTTTATTTGTGATTTATATCTGGTTAACAAACCATGATTTATTTGCAGGGATGAGTTCAGACACAATGACAAGCAAACCACACCATGACTTAGTATTATGTGCAAATGGGGACCATGTGTGTGCAAACATGTGCGCACATTGGGCTGGGTTATCAGGTCAACTGATTTAGCACCGGTGGACATTTTGACAGTCTGATGTATTGAAAAGAGTTGTATTGAATCAAACAATCAACCATGTTCTTTATCTGAATGCATGTATGGCATCTTGTGACTACAAGAGTGTGTAATAAACAGTACAACACTCTTGTAATTCCAAGGCCATTTTCACACATCAAGTAATTTTCATTGCTTTTTAAAAATGGACTAGATAGATTAATGGAGATGAGGTATCTCAACAATTATTGACTGTAATGGATAAATAAAACCTCCACATATAGAGACTGTGTATCTCATAATGCCAAAAGGTGAGAACAAATACTAAGCAAAGGACATCTTCCTTCCTTGTTGCTAATATCCGGAAGCATCTGTTGCTGCTGGAAAAAGAATGCTAGACTGTTTCTCCCTTGCTATTTATACAAATACCAGCTCATTATTAATGTGGAAAAGAATACAGAAGAGATTATGCAGTTGCAACTCTGGACTATTGTACACAATATGTACAAATGTATGTAACATTTTTTTTTCTTCTTATTTAATTTTATTTCAGCTCTTAACAACAATTATACCATTCTTTTCCATTCTTTATACACCAAGTGCTCCCCTCACCAGGACCAATTCCTCTTCATTACATTTTCCAAAATTGTGATACTTCTTGCACAGGTTTGTGTCCTTTCCCTCTCAACAATACATGTTCTAAAAATAATTTCCATATATTTTCAAATTCATTTCTATTACATATTCCCTTTTCTACTTTAATATTACATGTTAATTTGTCATTAATAGCAATATCCCATACCTCTTTATACCACTCAACCATTTGATAGTTATCCTTCATCTTCCATTTCCTTGCTATTATTAATCTTGCTGCAGTTAGTAACATAGTAATTAAATCCTTAGTATTCTGATTACATTTTATCCCCTCATATATTGATAATAACGCAATCTTTGGGGATGACTCCAAATCAATTCCCGTTATCTCTTTTATCTCTTTATATACCATTTGCCAAAACTTTTGTACATATTTACATGACCACCACATATGAACATACGTGCCAGTTTGTTGACATCCTCTCCAACATAATACCGAATATTTTTATCTATTTGATTCAATCTAATTGGTGTTAAATACCATCGCCATATTAATTTATAATAATTTTCTTTTATCCTTACTGATAAAGTTTTCAAATTCCTTGCTCCCCATAACTTTGCCCAATTCTGATTACTTATTAAAATTTTCATGTCATTTTCCCACACCAGTTTGCAACCATCCCCTTGTTCTTCTTTTACCATCAATATTTTATAAATTTCACTTGTTATACCTTTTAATACCATATTTTGTTCCTTCTCTCGTCTTTGTGTTATCATTTTTTCAAATATCGTATATTCTCTACATCCTGAAAATAATTTCACCTATCACAGTTGACAGTTTTCCACTAGTTTTCTGCTATGCCTCCCCTACAGTGAGAAGGCTGCCTGGAACACTGGAATTCATCTCAGTATTTTCAAAGCCCTGGAGTACAGGTAGCAGTATTGTGGCTTCAGAGTGAAACTGAGCATTCCCAACATAACTTTGCCAGCAGTTGCTGCCATAGGCTTTCATGGCTATTTAATGAGGGTGGCCTAGGGTACTATGTACTAGGGGTGTGCACGGAGGAAAAAATCGTATCGGAATCGGGACCTCCGTTTTTTTAGCTGATTCATACCGGTCAAAATTGGAGGTCCCGTGTATGGTATCGGATCCGATTCCAACACAAAAATCGGATGTCAGAGTTTTGAATCGGATGCCATTTTCAGTGTTTTTGCTATAGGCTTACATTGGGGGAAAGAAAGCTTTCCCCCAATGCAAGCCTATGGGGAAAACATGGCGGCTGGTGAGTGGGGACCTAACTCTCCCTCCCCCTCCCCCCACTTGTGCTCCTTACCTGCCGCCATCCCACGCTGCCTCCGCTGCTTCCTTACTACTGAGAATCAGGCTTTGCGGCCTGGTTCCCATTAAAGTGGCAGTGCGCCGGGTGACGTCATCACCCGGCGCGCCAGCGCTTTTATGGGAACCAGGCCGCAAAGCGTGTTTCTCAGTAGTAAAGAACCAGCGGGCGGCAGCGGACAGCCCCGGCAGGTAAGGGGGAAACCTCCCCCTCCCTCCTCCCTTGCGCTCCTTACCTCCTGGGGGGAGGGAGGGGGAGTTAGATCCCCACTCATCTGCTGCCATGTTTTCCCCATAGATTTGCATTGGGGGAAAGCTTTCTTTCCTCCAATGCAAGCCTATGGGTAAAATCATTCAAAATGGTGTCTGATTTTCCGATTTTTTCTGATTCAAATCAGACCGGAAAAAATTGGATCAGGAAAAAAATTGGATGTCCAAGGGACTGCATCGGAATTGGACATCGGATGTCAGATTCCTCCAATTTTAATCAGAATCGGACATCGGATCCAATATGATGCACATCCCTAATTTCAACACAGGGTGCCAATTTCTCTGTAGATCTGTTCCACTGAAATTAATGGGGAAGCTGTTCTGGGCAGGGGAACTCTGTGCATGCACTGGAGTTCCCAGTATTGGAACAAATGGCTGCATCAGGATAGCCATGTACAGAAGTCCTCAGTTCTATAAAGTTATATTCACTTCTAATTTTCAATCAGAAAAGCGTGGGAGGGCCATCTGAATATAGAAGGGCTCCACTTGAAGAATTATAATCAGTACTGTACTACTTGATGGCAATGAGATTAGAGCTTTGCTTTTTACCCCTGCACGGGTGCCATTGGAAAGTATATTTTGTTCAGTGCTGAACAACATCAGCATTCACTTAGATACATATTAAAGCTGTCAGAAATCTTCTCCCTACCTGCTGAATACCATGTATTGCTACCACGGGAATGAAAGCTTGCACAGCAGTAAGAAATAAAGTTGTATAAGTTTCTCTTTACATCCATTCTTATCTTCTTTTCCATATTTATGATTAGATTTTGTTTTGTTCTGCTTTGCGGGTGTACAAAGCCATGGATGAGATAATAACCTATTAATGTTTGTAACATGCCTTTAAAACCTGGGATGGTGAAAGCATTATATTATTAGCATTTGGTACAACCTCCAGGGTAGTTATTTCCAGCTCATTAAATTGCGGTCTAATCCAAAAATTTTATGTGTAATTTGAAAGAGAATTTGAAATAACAACAAGCCATTTGTTTTAAATCGTAGTATTCTCTGATTTTTTGAAACAAAGAAACAAGAACAAAGAAAGCAAGGCTATTAAGACTTGACATTACAGCTTTAAAGAAAGGATGTGGTACAGAAACATTGCCTCACAAAAAGGGATTTTTGATACAAAAAGAGATTAAGGTCAGACATTTCATAGCCTTTTGTAAAATCCGGCAGCATTTGAGAAACTCCACTTCTTTTGAATTACTTTATTAGTCCAATTATGCCTTATTCCGGTTCCACATCTAAGTGTAATCAGCATGGCTGCAAACAGAATAGTAAAGGGTTTTCCTTAGAGAGTTGAAGGTGATATGATAGAGACACTATTGTTGATGGTGAGCCCACTCAATTTTTTATACTGCTTAAAAATACCTGCAAAACCTGTTTGGCCATAGGCAATAGGGGGACAAGAGAAAGAAGTATGCATACCACAGGCAATGTTTCCTCTGTCATAACTTTCAAGAGTATTGTCAGCTCCAAGAAGGGGGCAAGGCAACCCCCAGGAAGCAGCTAAGGCCGCACTGGGACCCCCAAGTAAGCCAGAACCGGCCTACTCCTGTGCTATATTTAACAGGGTATCAAACAAGCTGGCAAGAGCAATAAGGTTGGGACTCAGGTGGCGTTCAGTTGGAATGCAGTTTTTCCAAAATGCAGCCACAAAGGCTATAAATCAAAGAGGACATTGGGTGTGTAGGAGGGAGATTACAACAGCTGAGATTGTTTAGCTTGGAAAAAAGGAGGCTAAGTTTAAACCTGATAGAGGCGTACAAAATTATGCATGGAGTGGAGAATGTGGATAGCGAGACATTTTTCTCCCTCTTGCATAATACTAGAACCCAGGGTCATCCCATGAAGCTGACTGGTAGGAGATTCAGGACAGATAAAAGGAAGTACTTCTTCACACAGCACATAGTTAAATTATGGAATTCACTACCACAAGATGTAGTGACGGCCACCAATTTGGATGGCTTTAAAAGGGGGTTGTATAAATTCCTGGAGAAGGCTATCAATGGCTCCTAGCCCTGATGGTTATGTGCTACTTCCAGTATCCGAGGCAGTAAGCCTGTGTGCACCAGTCGCTGGGGTGCCCCATGTCCTGCATTGTTGGTCCCTGGTCGACAGCTGGTTGGCCACTGTGTGACCAGAGTGCTGGACTAGGTGGACCCTCGTTCTGATCCAGCATGGCACTTCTTATGTTCTTAACACAAATTCTTTGTCAGAGGCAAATGATGCAGGGACACCACAAATACCTTTTGCTTTGTGAACAAAGAGCAGTGGGGAGGGGGCAAATTTCAGCAGGGAAACAGCAGTAATAAGCACTTCCTCCCTTTGCACCAGTTCTCCATTTCAATTTTTAGCCTTTCAGGCTACAAACTACATTTTGGAAAACAAAACAAAAAAGCGTTAAGTGCAAACCACATGCAATTGAATGTCATCATCCTTTAGCTAGAATGTCATCATCCCTTAGCTAGAACAATCAGGAATCCTGTTGCACCTTAAAGGCTAACAATTTGCTGCAGCAAAGAGGCTCATGGATCAAGTTAATATCTGGTGTAGGCTCTCCAACAGAGGCTTCTACTTGAAAATAGGGATGGGAGAGAAATTCATCCAGTTCGCATTGTAATGTGAACTCACTCAATCAACCTTTTAAATTTGCACTTCTCTGAATTTTGCCATGGAGTTCTCGAATCACAAATGTATACTAAAATGCATATATGACGGGAAAGGAAGTTTAAAAATGCATTATATTAGAAAAATGTGTAAAAAGGGAGTATTTTATGCAAAAATGGGTGTGGTTTGAAGATACTTGCACAAAAATGCTTATGAATTTTCATGCTAACTTTTTAAAAAATCTTCAAAGTTCAGGGCCAACTAAATTGTTTACTGCAGAAATTCTCAAAATTGGAGCTGAACTGGTTAGAAAAATGAGACTCCAAAATTGACCCAAGACTGCCATGCTTATGAGTCCTGGAAGCAATGGGATGAAGATGTGAGCATACATGAGTGATGAACAGCCCACACACCCCTTCCATACATATTCCATACATATACCCATTAGTTGCTGGGCTCTCCCCACCAGTATCAAATAATTATTTGCCATCCATATTTCAGCCTAGAAGAAATCAATTTCCAGCTTCATTCATATATTAGGAATGGGAGGACCAGGCACACTCAAGCTTGTTGAAATTCTGTGAACCTCACTTCAAAAGCTAGGCTTGCTCTTGTTTTAATTTGCACTCTATTTTTCAGTTCATTCAAATGGGGAAAGTGCGCATTTCGAATAGGAAGAGTGCACATTTCTGTACTCATTTTTCAAAAGTGCATGCTTACTTCTCCCATTGACAAAAGCATGAAAATGATTTTTAAAAAATGCACATTTCACTTGTGCAATTTTTGAACCTGATCATAAGTTTGGGAGCATGCAAACATGTTTCCAAAAAATGTATCCCTGTTCACATTTGGGGTTGTGAACAGGGAAAGTTCAGATGATTTGCAAACTGAAATGAAATGCTTGTATATTCCTAATATATCTATCACTTCTGGGTGACTGATTAGTTTTTTTGGGGGGGGTATTTTTTAAATGATGGTCTTTTGATTTGAACCTCAGGAAATTCCATTTCAACTTGTGCCAACAGACTTTGTAACAACTCCTCATGGGCAGCTGCATCAACCATATTGCATAATATTGAAAAGGACATGATGGAAGCATTCTGATAAGATAGAGAAAATGAGTTGGCAACTGGACCTTTTATGATGGAAATCTGACAGGCAGTGCTGCTTCCTTGCAAGGAGGATTAATTTAAACATTAGTTCTGTGACAAGCACCATGGCTCAGTCAACTGACAAGGAGAAAAGTTAAAAGCTTTCATTAGAAGAGAACAAGGCACCAACTTGTCATGATGCCTTGCTCTCAGGAAAGAGAACTTCCAGAGTAAATAGTTCAAGGAGCAGGCTCAGCTACAGAAAGGTGCCATGAGGCTTTCCATGTCCCTGGGATCCAGTTCACCAGAAAGACCCAAGGGTACAGCTCCCCTGAGTCCAGAAGAGGTTGCATTCAATATCTAAGACCCTCCTTTGAGTGCCTACTCCGAGAGAAGCTCGGAGGTCAGCAACAAGGGAGAGGGCCTTCTCTGTGGTGGCCCCCCAATTGTGGAACAATCTCTCCGACGAGGCCTGCCTGGCGCCAACATTGTTATCTTTTCGGCGCCAGGTCAAGACTTTCCTCTTCTCCAAGGCATTTGGCAATATCTGAGGAGCCTGGGTTTGTTTTTGTTTTTGTAGCTTTTTGGGTTGTTGTAGTGGTTTTAAATGTATGTGTGTATTGTGTGTATGTTGTATGTTTTTGCTGTTTTAATTTTTGTATATTGTTTTAAATTGTTTTAATCCTATGTAAACCGCCCAGAGAGCTTCGGCTATGGGGCGGTATACAAATGTAATAAATAAATAAATAATAAATTTGCTGCCATAAAGCACTTACGTCTACCTAATTTGCAGCTGTTTTTACCTAGAAGTAAGTGCTTTCCAGCTACAAATGGTGTAAAATATGCCAATCACAGACATAATTTTACTGCTCCCATTAGCCTATTATGGCATTTATAAAGACAGAAAACATTCCCTCAAAGTCCGGCGGATGCACCAGGGCTCCAGGAAATCCACTGGGCCCCTAGTGGCCCAGATGTCCCCCTGGCAAACCCTCCCTCTCCCCTGGTCTCATCAGGGGTTTTGCCCATCCCTACACATGATTACCCTGTGGAAGGTCAAATGCCCACAGTGCCTGCACACTTCACCATCCATGAGTCAAAGGAGGAAAAACTTTAAAGCCCTTCACTGAGGAAATAAGATGGGCTGTTTGCAAAGGGCATAACAAACAAGTTATTTTCAGAATCCATGAAGAATGCCACTAACTTTGCAGGAAAGGTAGAAATTTTCTAATCTCTTTGTGTTTAATTTATGCAGTGAGCTTCTAAAAGCTACGAAATGCAATTAGTCGCCAACTTCTTGCTGCTATTCTTGTTCCAGCTGGTAAGGACAATAAAAGCAAAAAATAAGGTGTGCACATTAGTACCAAATATAGAATAATCCAGTTAACATGTCCAATGGGAGTGAGTTAACACATACGTGATCCTATGCATGTTTATTGGAGGAAGGTTGCACTATGTTTCATGGACTTTACACACAAGTAAACATGCATGGGATTGCAGCCTCTCTCTCCCTGTCAAAATCAATGAGCCACCCTAAAAATCAACAAATGAACAGATCTGCTTGAAGCTTGGCATGGCTAAAACCCTACGTGAGAGCTATCATGTCTCCAACTTTCATATCTCTATCTTTAAACATGATTGTTTTTTAAAAAATAATAATTTCAAAACCTCAAACTTTAAAAAAATCATAAAAATCAACAGATAAACAGATATGCTTGAAACTTGGTATGGCTAAAGCCCTACTTAAGAGCTATCATGGTGCTAAGCTTCACCTCTTTATCTTTAAAAATGATGGATCTGTAAGCATTTTTGTTAATGCCCTTTGGTTGGGGGGGAGGATGGGAAAAATCTGGATTTTCCTTCAAATTTCAGAATTCCCCCCTTTCCAGATTTGTTACCAAAATGACATGTCCTGGTTTTTCCTGACGTATGGTCACCCTAGAAGGAAAAGTCTTGGTGGCACAGTTCTGCTTACAAAGAGGCTTCCATCAAGCATGTTTGTGCACACTACACTGACTACTTATTGATTAGAAAATCCAAGAGCAAACAACTTTGGTCCCCTCTTGATGATGTCGGTTATATGTTGCGCCGCTGGCGGCAGCCAGCGCAAGATGCATTTGCGCTCCCAGACACCCCTCTACACATGAGGGGCACCACGCTGGCTTTTCCTCGAGCCACAGGCACCACCACATGGGCAGCAGCCCGCCAGCAGCTGGAGGGGCGGCTGAGAGCATCGGCTCCTTGCCGGTAAGGTAAGTATTTTTTTTATCATAATGGAGGGGGAGGACAGCGGAGGTGGTGCAACGAGCTTACGGCTCGCTGCTCCATCCCCTTTCCCTGGGCTGCCCACTCTGCTCCAAAAAAGTCGCACTAAATGGACAACTTTTTAAAAATCGGAGCAAAGAGCATTTGCCCCTAGATGACTTCGCACTGGCGGCTGCGTCATGTAACCAAAATGCTGCCAGTGCGAAGCCATATCGACGGAAACAGTCCGTCTAGAGGTACCCTTTTTCTTCTTTTTATATGCCACCAAATAATCTGCCAGACAACTAGCAGCTGCAATGTGCTGATTAGCTGTCAGCACCTCTGAGGAGACCTTTCTATTTCTGCTAATACTCTGCTAATATTGCCTGCTCATTCTCTTCTGTTGCATTTCAGGTTTTCGTGAATTAGTTCACCCTGCCTTGAAAGTTGAACCATAATGATTGCCAAGTAAGACTTGGTCAAAACAAAAGAATTGGTCTGAGAGGGGTGTGGTGTTTTTGGGTGGGTGGGTGGATGTAGAACAGAAGGCGTATAGGAATAAGAAATTATTTTGCACTCGTTATTTGTCAAAGCAATTCTCTGTGGAATATATAGACTTGCTAACGAGGAAAAAGAAAATAGTGTGCCTATCCACTGCACTGAGGAAGTGACACAAATTGGAAGTAGACTGATTGGTCACAAACAATACTCTATTTTCCCTACTCTACAAAAAAAACAGGATGCCCCTTCCTCCAAATATTAATGCTCACCTCACAAAATGTACTGTCTGCATATTCTTTGCCACAAAGTTGGCAGTAAATAAATAATTGCATTTGAATTCCACACGACAAAACTGAAGTACTTCCATTCTACTTCCACAGAGGCTCACTTAGAGCTATTTTTCACATTACACAGAGGCAAACCCAGATTTCCACCAAGAAGCTGCAGCCAGTCATGGTTCCCTGATCAGTATGCCTATATGATACATGTGTTTTCAAATCTGCATTTGTAACATTCACAATTTACATGTTTAGGTGTACACATAACATTTATTAGGAATACACATAAACATATAACAACAATTCAGGTGGTACCTACCTGAAAGATGGGGTGACCACTTACGAATCACCACTTACAAATCACCAAAAAAAAAATATGCATGAGCAAAAAAGGGGAAACAATTTCCATAAAATGTGCATATACTAATGAATATGTACAGATGCAAATTTGAACATATTATAATTTAAATAAACACAGTACATCTCACAATAGTTGGAAGAGTGTGGTCAGATGACCACTATGCTTGTCTGTTCAGTCTGCTGTCCAGCTGCTACGGATGGGCAACTCTACCTTCTGATCAGGTTGTTTATCTTTATATCAAACTTGGACAGGACTCAGCCTTCAAATAGAGAATGCCAAAATAGAGGACAGTCCTCTGGCAGCCCTTCAAACAGAGAACTGTCTCTTGTAAAAGAGGACACATGGCCATCCTACTTAAAGACTAGCAAATTTAGGGCGCAGTCCTATTAATTACGCCCTTATCGTTTGGGAGCCTCCAAATGAGATTCCTGTGCCCTGCTGGATTGAAGCCAGCAGGGTGAAGAACAGCAGAGGTGATCTTCACCTCCCTGGTCTTGGTGATTTTTGCAAGACAGACCTTTCAGTCCATCTAGTGAAGGCACTTTGGAGGAGGAGGGAAGGAAGCTGGAGAAGGCTCAGGATATATTGTATCCTGGCCTCTCCAGACTCCTCCCCTCCTCACTGGAACACCCCCTTTCCTCCTCCTTGATCGCTTTTCCAACCTTGGAGGGCAGTCAGCATGGTTCTCTCCGCATTAGCTGCAAGAGGGTGGAGGTGGATCTCCAACTCCCTCTTCCGAAGTCGGAGTACAGTCTCTGGCCGTTTCTACACCAGGCTGTTGCCTGGGATTGCCCTCCCTCCCTGTGCGCCGATAGTGTTTATAGGTACTTCTGGGATCGCCCTCCCTCCCTTCCTCCCTCTAACACCCCTATGGTGTAGAAAGGGCCTCTGCCTCAGAAAGTTACTGTGGCATAAGATACGTGGACTGAACCAAAGAAAATCTGTGCTACAGTAAATCTGTTTGTACTTAAGCTGCCACTGGACTCTTCGAGGCTTTTTGCTACAACAGATTAGCATGACTACACCTCTGAAACTTTTTTAAAAAATGTAATGTAATTGAGGTTCCTGCCATTCTGCACCAAGCCAACTGAAATAGCAAAAGGCTTTTATGTCGTTATTGCTGGCTTCCCAAAGCCCTTGAACATGAGTGAGGGAAGGGCTGGTTGCACTCTTGTAGTATGTTTGGGTACTTTGCTCAAAATGAACATGTGGTGGAAGGAAGAGAAATGGTGGTGCAATGCAGTAAAGGCCAGAGACATTGAAAATCTTTTTAATTTTCACTTCATTCTAAATAACAAAAAGCTGATTCATTCATTCATTCATTCATTCACTATATTAAGCACTACAAAGGCTATAAACACTCCAATCTTTAGGATGGGGGAGAGGGGCTGAAAGTGCTCCGTGCCTAGGCTGGGGCCGGCCCTGGCCAAGATCAATAGGAACCAATAAAGCTGACAGGATTTGCTATCAATATACTTTTAGTTCACATTCCCTGGAGCCTATGCTGAATGAGACTTACTTCCAGGCAGACATTCACTGTCATCACACCGGGGGAAATCATATTTCCTTACCATTGCTTCTCCGCCCCCACTTTTGTCCTTCATTACTTCCCCTTTCCTCCCCAAGAGAAAAGAGGAAGTAAACAAAGAGCACGTGGCCCATTCAGGGGCAGTTTTTATCGCGCTGCTCTTCCTGAACACAGCAGGAGATTGCGGCACATTCCGTGTTTTTTTTTGTTTTTTTTATAAAAAGACAGATTAAAAGGGGTCTATTTTGCGATGAAAAAATGAGCGGGAGGCACGCGGGAGGCGGACGCCGTCTTCTAAAGGACGCACACACATCTGTAAGTGGGCAGTAGCAAGTGTGCGATAACACGCTCGTCTGATGAACCTCATTAAGTGGCACTGCCTTGATGTTTGTTTGTTGTTGTTTTAGCAAACAAGGCAATATATAAACATTAAATCACAAGAACAACAAGAACAGAAGGATCTTGACCATGGAGATGGGCAATACCAATTAATATTAGGGATGTGTATCGTATTGTTAAAATGTACAATAATGATATGATAAGGTCGTTATCGTGCATGTGTTTAACGATGACAACATGATAGAAAAACCTACGATAATCATCGGAGATGATAATTTTGGGGTGATTTTGTCGTTTTATCGGGCTGCCCACACATATGTACCAAATTTGAGATTGTTCCCTTCAACCCTTGATTTTATATGAATTTATTAAAGATCGTTTCAGTTCTGACAGATCAGAATGACAGCTCACTATGTGCGTTCATTCAGACCTGTCAGAACGGAAACGATCTTTTAAAAATCCATATAAAATTGAAGGTTGGAGGGATCGATCTCAAATTTCATACACATAGGCATACCCCATAAGCACAGTGACCAAGTTTCAAGCCTCTAACTTTTAAATACAGAAGTTATAGGCATTTTTTTCTTTAAAAATAGGGCTCCAAAAAATATCATTTTTTTCACGATAATTATCATGAAGACGATATGGTTCACCTACAATATGAATAAAGACGATAATTTTTTTGGTCTGAAATGACAATAACAATAAACAATGATATTTTTTGGCGTGCACACCCCTAATTAATATGTTGTCATATTAAATACTGTATGAAACCACTGTATTAAATATACAGGTACTTTGTCAGGGAGGAATCAGACTTGGCTGTAGCTCCCTATTTAAGTATATGCTCAGTGGCAAACCCAGGTTTGTGTCTGCATATTGTGTTAAATAATCATTCAAAAGGATCATATTTGTTAACATTTCAGAGTTGTTTTTATAAGGCACCAAGAAAATGGATGCTGGCAGCATTGAAAGCCTTAATTTGAATATCCCTTTTCTTTAATTCTCAATGGCGATGACATTTTGAAGGGCAGCTTGGCAAATACCAATTACAGCCAAGCATTTGTGAGTGCATGATAAGATTCACAAATCCCATGCTTTTCCAACACATTGCAATTTGTGTGCTTGTCTCCTCTGTTTTTGACAGGCTAACGCTAGTTTCTCTCCCAGCCATGGCAAATAAGTGGCTCCTCTTATTTTAAAAGGACAATAAATTTACAGGCCTGCAGACATGTTGGGAGAAATATTAGACATTTGGAGACTCCTACTCGCCGTACTAAGCAGGAAACCACCATGCATTTACTAAAGGAGGAGATCCTTGTTTCCAACACCTGACCCAAACTCTTAAGGCTGCCATTAGAAGACTCCCCATCAGATCCCAATTTCTAGATCAGTCTTTCCCAACCAGTCATCTTCTAGATGTGTTGGACTACAACTCCCATAACCTAGGCCGGGGCTGATGGAAATTGTAGTCCAACACTTCTGGGATGGCTGTTCTAGGTAGCATCTTGACATTCTTAAGGTAGACCAATCATGTACTTTGAGGACTTAAAACAGAGACCACTGATTAGACAAGGAAGCAATTTTTGACATTTCTACTGTTCTCCTTAAAAAAACATATACGAACCAGTCCCAAATCTCCTTTGAAATATGAACATCCACATGAATCTTTCCCTGGGTCATGTTATGTGCTTCTATACCTCAGGGATTTATTCTATACTCTGCACAGTTTAGGAAACCTCTTGATAAATCTTTGCTTTATTTCGCTCTTGCCAAAAGGGACAATCAGAAGTTCTTAATAACCTGAACCTCATAAGCATCAGCTCTTAAAGTTTGTCCTTATATTTTGCCTTGGTCCTTGCCTTAAACAGTCTTCCTAAACAAATGTTTAAAGTTCAGTGGAAGCTGATCTTCATAGCAAAACCATACACACACACACACACACACACACACACACACACACTGTTTTCACTACCAAAGATACAGTAAAGTAGATTGAGACAATGGCTGAGATTGTATTCTTCTAGTCAGCAGGAAATGCACATGCATATTTGTTCAAATCATTACATCTTAAGATGACTTCACACAAAACAGAATGAATAGAAGCTGCAGACACATGGTGGCAACTGGTTTCCCTGGAACATGACAACGAACTTGCTAGCAAAAAATGAATAGTAAATCGCTTCCACTCATGCAAGCCCCCCCTCCCAATTTATGCCAAATCCTCCTCCTTCTGTAGGCTCCACACAATACATCCCATGCCAATCTGGAGAGCCTTCTGACTCTAGGGATGGATGGGAGTGGGGGCATCCAAGAGGCTTCAGGAAGAGGGGTGGGTAGAAAAGCATTGTTGCCCAAGCAGTGTGTGGCTTATGCTTTTCTGGATCCTACCTAGCCTAGCTAGCTCCAGGGCGATGTCACACATTGTTTTTCAGATGTACATTTGATTAGCTAAACATGTAAATGTGCATGTGATAAAGTGGTTTTTGAAAACAGAGCTGTCATGTAGGTACACTTCTATAAAAGCAGCAAGGGGGAATCTGGTCCACTGTCACAGAACTAGGATTGTCTGCCACTTCCTGGTGAACAACTCATGGGTCCCATTCACACGATCACGGGGGGAGGGGAGGTAAAGTATACACAGAGCAGGGAGGGGTAGGAAAACCACGACATGTGTGCCCGTCACACGACTGTTACTCATAGTTTACTTACCCCTCCTTGCTCCGTGGATAAATTTGTGGCCTGTCGCCGCAGTGCCCATTTATCCCAGTAGGTGCTGCAGTGTGGCTCAGGCTGCAGTAGCCTCCCCAGCCATCAAAAGGGCCACGTGACCATAGAAAATGTCTGCAGCAGCAAGAACATCGCTTGAAGTGGCAGTCAGTCTTGCCAGTGGACTCATTTTCTGCAATATTTTTCTTGAACAAGCCACCTTGAGAACCCATTATTTGCTGTTGGGTTGTTCAAGGTGGTTAACATGCACTGGCCCTGTTCAGAAGACATCTTAAACCATGGCTTAACCACAGAGAATAAGGCTTTTTGCCTTATTCACCGTGATTAAAGCCATGGTTTAAGATGCCTTCTGAACAGGGCCACCCATTGTAAATGTCCTATGTTCAGATAACACGCTAACCCACGGTTCAATTATAACTCACTCTCAACCACTGAGCGGCCCTGTTCAGAAGACACCTTAATCCATGGTGGTTAAGGCTTTAACCATGATGGTTAAAGCTTTTTTGTTAACAAAAAAACTTAACCACGGTGATTTAAGGTGTCTTCTGAACAGGGACAGTGTGGGTTAGCATGTTGTGTGAACAGCTCCACAATGGAAGTGTTGGTGCCCTCTAGTTTTCCCCACAGTGGAAAACTTACAGGTGCCCTGTAATCAGTGGTGTAGTGGAGCCAGGGCTCACTAGGGTCAAAGTGTTGCGATGTTTAAATTAGCAGGGATGATAACACCATCGTCCATCCGCACTCAGGCTTCCCTGTTCGCTCTGAGTTTGGCTGCAGTAACGAGGGGAGAAATAGATTATCCTAGTGACAATATATTGTCGTGAACTATCCCGATTGTAGTGCAAAGCATTTTATTGTGGTGTTGTCTTGAATAGGTAATTAAGAAGATCAAAGCTTTACAAATGACCTACACAGGACATTTTTTTATTTTTTTATTTTGTGTATTGCATTTATATCCCGCCTTTTTTCCTCCAAGGAACCCAAGGCAGCATACATAATCCTCCTCCTATCCATTTTATCCTCACAACAACAACAACAACCACCTTGAGAAGTAGGTTGGGCTGAGAGTCAGTGACTGGCCCAAAGTCACCCAGTGAGCTTCCATGACCGAGTGGGGACTAGGACCTGGATCTCCTGAGTTCCAGTACAACAATCTAATACACACAGAGAGACAAGGATCAACACAACACAGGCGAGAATTTGGACTCTTATTGGGAATGTGGTTATGGAGACTGTCATGATGAGTGTCTGCACTTCAAAATTTATATATTTTAAAACTAATTTATTAAACAACTGACAAAAGACAGACAAAAAGGACATAATCAGATGGACAATGAAGAGATTACCGAACCGTACACGCAGAATACTTCCGAAAGGTAGACAACCTTCTCTGTATAAAACTCATGCCCTTATACTTCTCAACCTTCTATGAAAGAATTATAAATAGCTCGACATCATAGTTAATACACCAGATCTTTCTATAAATTTACATGGTATGTAGGTATGATGCATTCATCAGTGATCCTATTAGCGTAGGAAATAAATAGAAACCAGATTTCATGGAAATCTCCCTCATGTCCTTCATCATTCCTTAAGGAATGTACATATACGGTAAGGTTTTCTATGAGTGCAATTGACCATAGCTTCTCCCTCCATTGTGTAACAGAAAAAGGGTTTTGATTTCTCCAATTTTGTGCGATAATTAGTCTTGCTGCTAAACAACAAAAACTAATCAGGTCTTTATGCAGTAGCAATTTGTTAGTACCTGTAAATATGGACAAAAGACCCAAAGAAGGAGATAGTTCTAGAGATTGTTCGGTGATTATCTCTATTTCAGCGAAAACGTTGTACCAAAACTCAAAGGCTCGGGGGCAACGCCACCACATATGAATATAACATTTTCATTACACCACTGCCTATGAAATGGGCCATGGGATGTTGAGACGATTAAGCCCCGTTGAGGGCTGACTTCCATGTAAACAATAAACACATGTATGGCACGAGGCAACAGATCCACCCCACTCCACATGTGCAAACGTACACCTGCAATCTGTGTATAATGTGTTGAAGGGAACCCAGATTCAAAGTGCATTCTTCCTCACAACAGGCACTCCAATATGAGCATGGTCAAGCTTGTTTCAGTGGCTTGATACCAGGTTGACCCTTGAGCCTGCCCCGAGAAAGAACTTGGCTCAGAATGTGCAGAGCTTTAATAAAACCTTTCCCTCGAGCAGCTGGGTGTTGCTTCCCTACTTTTCGTTATGATTGGCGCTTTCCCTAAAATGCATTGTAAACAGCAACACTCCATTCAGTCGGGAATCCTGAATTGCAAAGGCACATTGCAGACGTGCATCTGCATACCCCCTTTTGGGGGAGGGGGACAGAGCCCATTGCCTCCCAGCACATATGCATTCATTGTACAAATCCTGGACGGGGCTTTAGTGTATAGTAATTCACAGAAACATCCCTGGAATGAGGAGAACTCCAAGAAATGGAAACAATTCAATCCAGCACCTTGGGAGGCACGAAGCAATAATTCCTTCTGCAAAAACCCAAACATTATGGCGCAACATTTCCTTGCTGACGTTTACAACCCATCCATTTGCTGCCATTCTGTCCTCTTGGAAGAGATGCAGATGGGTAAGCACATGGACGATAAGATACGGCTGGACAAAACGAGGCAGAATGGGAGGAAAGCAAGATTTCTCCATTAACGATAGAAAGGAAAAAGTACTAGTGCTTTTGCCACACTCTGCCTTAGCCTTGGGTAATGCAGATAGAGCTTATGGATCATTGAAACAATTATTAAATAATGACTTTGTCCTTCGCCAAGATCCTGAGGCTAATCAAATGCCTTTGCATTCTTTTTGGGGCCCAGACACTGTTTCCTTAGAAACGTCAGCATGCTGATTATTATTATTATTATTATTATTATTATTATTATTATTATTTACATTTATATACCGCCCCATAGCCGAAGTTACACTCCTTGCCATGCTAATAATGCAGTTGGTTGGATATTGTGATGCCCGTTGATATCACTGGGTTATGGTATAAGTTCACCTCATGTCTATTGGAGAAAGCCCATCTGACAAGGCTGTGTCAGGAGTAGGGCAAATGCAGCAGTAGAGGAAGCATTGGTCTTCTAAATCAAAGATTGCAGAAATTAAAGGAAAAAACGGAGACTTTCTACAGTACGCTTCCTAGCTTTCATTTCCGACTGTTTCAGAATTCTTTAGTGGTTTCTCTAAAATTGGTGCTGGTTTTAATGCTAGACCTGGGGGAGCAAGCTTTGCATGGTGACTTAATGTGGCCTGTTATTAAGTCCCTCTGAAAAGTTATTCAGGTTCCAGTATATGAAAAGCTTATGCCACTGATTCTTAGGCTACAAACCTAAACAAACTTATTAATTCTCATTGAACTCCATGTGACTTGCATCTGAGTGAACATGCTGAGGACTGCATCTGAAATTAGCAGTACTGTTAACAAACAGCGTAGCCCATGAACTATCGATTATCCATGATTTAATTGTGGATAAAGGAGCTAACTTGGCAGGTATATCACCGAGACCTGAGTGGACAAGATGGGAGGAGCTGCTCTCTCTCTCTCTCTCTCTCTCTCTCTCTCTCTCTGATGTTGTGTTGCAAGGGCCCTGCCTTCTTTTGTATATGGTCACTCTAGTGTAGTGCCTGCACCTTTAACTGTTGTGATGAAGAGGGAATTTCACCAAGAACTAATAGCATACAAATGACACTGGCTGAAATTCCCTTTTCTCTACAACTGTTAAAGTTACATGAGCCCTGTCCTCCTTTTCAGATGGTCAACCTAACTCTGAGCTACATGCTACACCATTAGTGTAACATGTAGTTGGTTCTAAATCTTGTAGGGAGACTACTTGAGAACAGCAGGCTCCCCACTTTAGACCTACCCCTCCAGCACGTGGAGGGCAGTGGAACTGGGTGACAGACATACATCTGAGGCAAGGCAGTGAGCACATCCTCACTCTCTTCTCACCTGTGGGGTTTGAATGCCTGCAAAGGGCATTTCTTTCAGGCTGCTCAAAAACAGCCCTCAGAGAACATTGCAGTCTGGTACTGAACAACACCCTCAAATCTCTCAGCTTGACGTCCCCCACCGCACCGGAGGAAAATCAGGTGGAACTCAGGACTTGCACCAGCAGCTGCTCTTGGAGACAATGGCTGGGCTCCTGCTGGTTTTAAAGGAACAGAATTGGCTTATAGCAATAAATGATTACTGACTTCCCAGATAGGTTTTTTAAGCACCTAACAATGAAAGGCATTTTAACCACAAACTGCCAATTACAAAAACTCAGTGAAGTAAGATAGACTTCCCATTAAGCCGTCTTTATCAAATTGGACACACCTGATTGCTTTTTATTAAAATTTTGCTATGAGGGTAAAACAGGATACATTTATCTCCTGCATTCATGTTATTCACAAGCCTGATATATAAGAAAAGGTAAATTAGCTTTGAGAGGATTTTATTTTATTTTATTGCTGTCCTGTTACAATTGATTTTTATGCATATTGCTTTATGTAAGGTTATATGGCATGATAGCATTTGGTGCAGTAAGATAGCTGTTCTGGGGATTTGTTGAGGGTGCAGCATAAAATAAATGGCTTAAATGAATAAATCAAGGTGTAGTTTAGGCTCGTTAAAGTGTAGTTTAAGACAAGTATTTAAAGGCAGTTTAGGACAAACTGCTATAAGCTGTTTGTCAAGTTTGGTTCATCTGGACCACCATCCTTTCATAATCTGTAGCCATAGCATCAGAAGATGGCCCAGGACATTTTATATTGTATTTGCTGACAGCTGTTTTATGGCAGACATTGAAAGTTACATTCAGTTCTGGAACAGGAAAAAAAAATCGTAATCAAAGTATGGCAAATTGCTGAGATGGATTCTCATAAGGTGCATCCAGGAAAAAGGAAGAGAAGATGATCTAGCTCGACTTGCTGAACGTTGATTAAGTAATTATGAGCATATTCCGAAACATGACTTATGTATGTATGTATGTATGTATGTATGTATGTATGCATTTATAACATTTCTAGGCTGCCTTCCAGGACATTAGTATTGTATTATAAGTATTGTGTAAATCTCCTTGTAATGACTTTTCGCAAGCAGGTGAGCCATTTTAATTGGAAGAAAAATAAATATTTGTTTTAAAGCAGGACCCAGGTGCCACACCTCTACAGTAGGTTTCGTTGGCACCATCACCCTCCTGAGAAGCTGTTATGTGAAAATGGTTTGGGAATGGATCTCTATGAGGCTGTTGCAAACTCAAAATACAAAGGTCTGTTGGCTCCAAAGAGAATATAGACCAGTCTTTCAGACAGATAAATACATGAACAGATAAATATGTTAAAACCCTAGTTTTCATCTGCCCTCATTCTTTCACTGCAGGGCAACCACAATCATATACATTTCCTTGAGGTGTATGCCCTGTTCAGGTGATTCCAATGCAAAATATGCCCTATTCATGTAGTTCCATATAAATACACAGGAAGAAACTGCCAATTCACTGTTGTAGCAATGGTGGAGTAGTGTGGACGAATTTCCAACTGCACCCTTGTGTCAGTGCCAGGGCCTACATCTTGGCAATTACAACAAAGCAGGCCCTAATCCTGCCCATCCTCAGTAGGTTTTGCCCTTTCATCTCACCAGCGATTTATCACACTCTCGCCACGCCTGGTATGTGTTTTTGTAGTGCGGTACTCACATGATGTCGTCCCTGTCCTGCGCTCATCTCACCTCTTCCCCTCTATTTTCCATCTTATTTTGGAGCGTGGAAAGACCGTTTCCCCCCTCCATGCTCAATAAAGCCACTCCTTCCTCCCATGTATTGCTGTCCTTGCGCTATATCGGACCATCCCATTTTTTGTTGGGGGCATGTGTGTTGAAGGGCAGTCTCGCTGACAAAAGAGGGCGGAATGGTTCTCCGCTCAACTGTGAAGTGGGAGGGAGAGAGGGCGCCCAAACACCCTGTGGAGAAGACGATCGAGGCTGCCGCCGCCCGTTCCTGGGACTCGGTTCCCATTCAACACTATGGTTCTTACTCCTAAGTAGGCATGTCTAGGTTTCCTGACCAGAACAATGTAGGCTTCCCCTTGCCATGCCAATATTGACCACAAACTTCTCCAAAAACTAATTGGAATACTTTCACTTCACTTAGGGGAGAGAATATGATCTTAGGGGAAAGCATAGTGTGTTGTTTTACCGTAATTGCACAGTTTCAGGCTGCTGTACTATTGTATTTGTGCAGAAAAAATAAAATACAAAAAAATATAAAATATTAACTGCAAGGGGAGGGAGAATGTAGGGGGTGGAGCAGGCGATTTTGCCAGCATAGTAGTGATACAGATGAAAAGATACATGAGCTGAAATAGTGCAACAACGCACAGACGTGAAAGTGCCCAGTGCTCAACTCACTAAGGAAATGGAGGAGGAAACTGGACACAAACCAGGGGAAAAAAAGTAGGTGTGATGGAGCCCTCAATATGAAAGAGGGCTGAAGAGATAGTTTTATAGGAAAACTTGTTGCACACTTGATTTCTGCTTTAAAAAAAAAAGAGAGAGAGATGTTCTGCTGTTTGTCTTTTTATTCGGTATCAGCGCCGAACACAAGAAAGATTTCCCTCAGATTGGCCTACTATCTACAAATGGCAAATCATCATCCCCTAAAGCGTTTTTCTCACAGTTATCATTTTTGTTCTACCGTTGGAGTAAAATTTAATTTGTGAAAACTTTCAAGCCTCTGAAATGTAGATATAATTTTCTTAGAGGAAAGAAATTTCAAATTACATTTTATCATTTATATTAGCAAATATCCTTGAGCTCCCATTTCAACCTATAAAATAATTAAAAAAAATTACCTCCCATGTTATTTACAAATGGAGCCAAGTAATGGGATTTTCCTTATGCTTTTGTACAGCTCAAATGCAATTTAAATTAGCAGATTATTATTTTTAATGGCACTTCAAATGATTAATGGTGAATAGTTTTGGGGAGACCGTGAACACATTAATCAAGGTTAATTGAGACTCCTCAACTTCTCTCAAGTCATAAAATATTTAAAATGCCCTTCACTTTCCTTTTTTCATTTCACCGGAGAAGGGGTCTTGGCCTTAATTAATCAGTTGGCAATGCCGTTCAAATCAAAACTTTGGATATTTCTTTATCTCTCTTTAACAGAGATGTCTCTCCAATTCAGTAACTGGGAGCTCCTAGCCCAGCCTGAGAGGATCTCAAGACAGCTCTAGAGCTATCTAGGATAGCCATGTGTCTTATTTTACAGACTTCTATTTGAAGGGCTCTCACAGGGCAATCCTCTATTTTGTTTATTTATTTTCCACCTTTCTACTAAAAATAGTGGTCAAGGCAGCTAATAGTGCTCCAGGCGGCAATGAGAAGGCACCCTCTATTTGAAGGGTGTCCACCATCAGAAGGGAGAGCAGGGAAGGGCCTTGAAGTGGTCCATCCACAGCCAGCCCTTGGAAAGAAGACTGGGCAAGGCACACAGGTCATCTGATCGCAGCCTTCCATACTAGGGTGAGAAGTGTTGTATTTCTATGTAGCAGAGCAATTATTTCTAAGTTTGGATATATATATATAAATGAGCACATGCAGATTCTATGCAGATCTTTCAACCTCCTTTTTACTGATGCATAAGTGGCTATCCTAGCACAGCATGACCGATTTGTTTTCAGTTTGATGGACAGGGCCGGCCCTTGCATTGTGCAGAGTGAGACTGCTGGCTCTGGCAGCTGATTATGGAGGGTGTGGGGTGGAGCAGTGGTAGTATCCACCCACCACCCACCCCCAGGCTATTCCTCCTGAGCTCTTTGCAGCCAATCTCCTCTTTTGGGGACAGAGCTGCGTGTGCTACATGGCCTGCTGCGAACCCTCTAAACTAGCCTCCTGTACTCTGGTGTAGTGGAGGATACTGTCCCATCACCAGTATTGAAGTGAGAATCAACTATCAGTCTGGTTGGCTTCTTTATATGGCCTGGACTGGTGGTCCTATTTTGTCTTCCAGCAGCATCATTTCTTGGTCTGGCCCTGTAATGACAATTAAATGCTAGAGTACTGTATTCTCATGTCTTTGCCCATGAGGTCACCCCTTCTAAGGGCAGCAGCATTAGGTAGGTGTGTTGGCAGAGGGCTCAAGTAGGCAGGTTACTGCCAACCCTATGGCTGCCAACATCAATCCCAATAGCATTTCAAGTGGCTGGCCCATACCAGTCCTGGAGCCAACCATCACCACATCTGTGCTGAGCTTGGCCAATGGTAAGCCCCCCTCCCCCCCACCCAAGTTGAATTGGCCAGTCAAAATTCAGTTGGTTATCAATCCTTAGGGGTAGATGAAAGATGATGCTTAGCTAAAGAATATTCCCAAAATGATCAGTATCAAATAGGAAAATATTTCATAATATTCACAGGACAAGGAAAAACATTGCATATTTATTCTACACTGGTTATGTCCGTGTGTCTGTGGCAGGATCTACACGTCGTCCTCGATGCGTCCTCCCTGCACCACAAGCCGCTTCGGAGCGCTTCACCCTGCCTAGTGTGGCTCAAGCCTTGGAGGCTCTGCCCGCGGCCGCACCACCACGGCCGCCGCCCTTTCATCCAGGCCGGTCCCGAGGAGGGAGGGGGGAGGATTGTAAACAAAAGCCAGCGATCGGGATTTCCAATTGCTAGCTTTTGTTTACAACCCTCCCTCCCCCCTCCCTGGGACCGGCCGGGATGAAAGGGCGGCGGCTGCAGTGAGAGCGAGAGCAGAGCCTCCGAGGTTTGAGCCACACTAGATGAAGTGCAGCGCTCCAAAGCGGCTTGTGGCGCAGGGAGGGCACATTGAGGACGACGTGTACATCCATTGGGATGTATTTGCAGTAACATGCCAATGGAAAATGTAAATTGTGAAGAATGCTAATCACATGGCCAGTTATTCCTCATTGTGCAACAACAATACAAATTGTTAATCTCTTGCACAGCCATTGCCATACAAAATGGTTTCCTTAGCAACAGGAAATAGGTTGTGAAAAGAAGGCTTCCATTATGAGCCCATAATAGCCTTTTTTTAGAATTATGGGACGATTTCAATTTGGCCAGATATTTCAAAAAGCAGGAAAGAATATATAATCACCTCAAGAAGGTACCAGCTTTATAACTGTGGAAGCATCACTGGATTTCTCTGAACCAGGTTTTTTTTTAAAAAAAATAAAATTTATTTAGTCTATGAATATTGATGATATTGCATTTATATAATAATAACTATTTTAAAAGCTACATAAAATAACTCAATTCTTTGTTATGTAGTACAATAACTAGTGTGGGGTGAGATGTGATACCTTACTAACAAAATCCATCAACAACCCAATGGTTTCCCAGGCTTTCCCAGGTGACATCCACAGGGAGATTCATTGAAATTAATGAGATTTACAAGCTCCCTTCAGTTATAGATCTTCACATCGTTAAGATAGTGGGACTGTGCCTGCTAACCCCACCCTGCATGCACCACCATCCCATCCCCTGTTGTTTCTGATTTGGAGCTCAGACCCCACCTCTGCCTTGTAATTAGGTTTCTGGGCAAGCTAATTTGTTTGTTTGTTTGTTTGTTTGTTTGCCTTCTGGGAAGTGACTGTTTTGTGACGGCCCATGACCACTGTGGCAGGCATTTTATGAATGGTAAGCTCCACCCCGATTGCAGTCATTTTGTGAGAGGGCCCACGATACTCTCAAAGTGCTAAATGTGCCCACCAACCCCCAAAGTTGAGGACTCCTGCTTCATACATTTAAGATTGTACATTTAAGACTGTGCTTGCTAGACCCACGCTGCATTCCTCTGGTGGTCTCACACTGTCTACATGTTGGGGGAATGTCTGCCTCCTGAGTATGAATATCCTTTCCCCATGAGGTGGGAACTTGACCGTGCAGAATTCCAGGTCACAGGGTCAGTCTATGTGCATTTGGTGTGCTTCCCTTCTGCAGATATGAATCCAATGGACCACATAGGGGCAGAGGCTGGCAGGGGACATAACAGCAGGGGCAGCCCTGCTCTCCCCCTCTCTCCATGCAATCTTAATTGCGTGGAGATTAATGACTGAAGAGGCTTCAGTGCACTCCTCCTATACATGACTATGCAGAAATAAGACTCAATGAGACTCACTCCTAGGTAAGGGTGTATAGGATTGTAGGTTAAGGCTCATTGTTTAGTTATTTATGGCCCACTAATGTGACTTAAGAGCACCCATCTATGGCCGAGTTCAAGCATTCCAAAATCCACTGTACTGAGCAACCCTGTAGACACATGGAGGAAGTAATGTATGAAGTGGGGTCACCATATTGATAAGCAGCGTGGGGCTAGTCAGTAATTTGCAGAAGTTGGGCAGCTGAAAAATGTGGTACTGTGTTCATACAATCTGACAACATAGGCCCATTCTACACCTAAGGGTGTAGAAGGAGGAACACAGACTCACCTGCTTCCACAATCCTCCCTGGGCAACCAAACAGGAAGTGTGATGACCCGAAAGGGAACAGGGATGTTGCACCTGTCATGCCCGCAATTTTGTTTGCATTTTTTTAAAGGAGCAGAGCAGGGATCATTGCAGAACAGGTAAGGGGAAACCCCCCATGCCTCCCCCCTGCCAACCTGGGGATAGCAAAATTGCTTCCCTTCCCCATGGGCAAAGAGCCACTCTGCGCAGCTACGTGCCCATTTCAAGTCCTGGGATGGCGGGAAAACCAGGATATCCCCGGTTTCCGGTTTCCCGGGGTCATCCCTGGGTTGTCCCTGGTTGCTCCTGGGATCTACTGTGCATCATTTAGACACACAGCGACGACCCAGGGAAAAATCGCTGGTGTAGACATGGCCATAGTTGCACAATCTCGTACATTCACTGCAGCTACTCATGAAGAGCACTGAAGAAAAACACAGTCTGCGGGTACTATGGGTTAGATCCAGATTTAGTCCTACTTAGAGTAGACACATTGAAATCAATGGGACTTAAGTTGGTCATGACTTACTTGTCCCATTGATTTCAGTGGGTCTATTCTAAGTATGACTAAATCTGAATCCAACGCATTGTCTTCATGTCAACTTTCTGGAGATTGTGTGTTAAAAATAAGAATCATACAATTTTAGCCCTGATGAAGCCGTTGCTCAAAACATACATACTCCCCCCTTCATATGAGTCCTGTTTTGATATCCTTGTATGAAAACAGTATCCTGAGTTCAAATGAAACAAGAAACTGTGGTTTAAGAGAAATCACAACTAGAGGCTTTAAATCTCCTCACCTTGTGCATGAAGGGGAGGGCGGAGCATGCAAGCCCACATTTGATGCTGGTTCATGTTCATAATAAAACATGTTTGGTTGAACTGGGCCAGAATATTTACATTATCATGGAAAACAAATTATTCATTGTACGTTTGGCTTCTGGTTTTGCTTTAAAAGGTATTTACTTGAAACACAACCTTTTTGCCATGTGGCATCAGAGCAACTACAAATGTAAATAAACTGCAATGGAGTCATCGAATCTCCATCCACATTTTTAACAACTTTCCTATAATACTTTCCACCAATTTCCTTGGGGCAGAAATTGGGCTGAATTTAAAAGATCCCCCCCCCAAATGTGTTTAATTTTGTTTGAATTTCCCTGTTTTATTTTATAGGTCTTGTCATCTAACAGTCCTGTTATCTCTCTGGATGGTGTTGTCCTTGAGATATATTTGAAGTATGTTTTTAATTGCTACTTTTTATATTAATAGCAATTTGCTCTTTAGATTTCTGTCTGGCAGATTTACATTTAACTAGCCATTCTTGCACAGGGATATAAGAAGAACCACTCTGGATCAGACAAAAGGCCTATCTATTCCAGCACTGTTACCCCATTGGCCAGCTAGATGCTTATGGAAAGCCCATAACCAGGCCATGAGTGCAATAGTTACTTGAATGTATTTAATTCTATTCTCGCATGATTAATAGGAAGTAAATTAGGATATACAATGCTAACAAGAGAAATTTAGGCACAACTTGGTTGCACTGGAATGAATAGGTTATAGACTGTGAACCCCATACCAACGTACCTGAGAGTAAGACCCACTGAACTCAGTGGGACTTACTTCAGAGTAAACATGTATAGGATTGCACTCTTAAGCATGTAACGTTGAGTCCCAGCCCTGGGAAAAAGATAGGATATAATCATCATCACCACCACCACCACCACCACCACCACCACCACCACCACCACCACGTTTGAGCTAAAGTGGGGAGGGCTGTGGCTCAGAGGTAGAGCCTATTGCTTTGCAAGCAGAAGGTCCCAAGTTTGATCCCTGGCATCTCCAGGTAGGGTTGGAAAAATTCCTGCCTGAAACCCTGGACAGCCACTGCCAATCAGTGTTGACAATTTTGAGCTACATGGATCAATGATATAAGGCAGTTTCCTTTGTTCCTATGATGTCATTGGATCTTAAGGCCAGTGTACACATAGTACAATAGGTTCAGTAGTAACTCTGTCAAAAACAGTCCCTCCATCATGAGTGCTTCATCTTGCAGCTGTAACATATAGAGCTTTTTATCATGTGTACTGCCAACATTGTCCATGCCATGACCTTGCAGAAAACCATGCTGTGAGTCAATGGCCCTGTTCAGAAGACACCATGATTAAAGCCATGGTTCAAGGTGTCTCTGAACAGGGCCACCATGACTCAGAGGACCTGATCCACTGGTCAGTGTTGCTCATCATTGGATTGTCAGTTTCCTAGAATAGGATTAGCAACAGTTGGAAATATAAGAACATAAGAAGAGCCATGCTGGATCAGAATAAGGGTCTATCTAGTCCAACACTCTGTTCACACAGTGGCCAACCAGTTGTTGACCAGGAACCCACAAGTAGGACATGAGTGCAACAGCACCTTCCTGCCCATGTTCCCCAGCAACTGCCTCAGATACTGGAAGTAGCACTTAGCCATCAGGACTAGTAGCCATTGATAGCCTTCAGGAATTTATACAACCCCCCTTTAAAGCCATCCAAATTGGTGGCCATCACTACATGCTGGTCTCGAATGATGGCCCTTAGTTGACTGAGCCTAGCAGTTCTTATGTTCTTAAACTGCTGTAAATATTACAGTCATGGTGAGGCACCCTCATCACAGAGAAGCTCTTTTCAATGCACTCCTTCATGACATATATAATTGGGTACCAGCCTTTCATTGGGGCATGCCTAATCTCTGTGGATTGTGCCTTGAATGTGCAAAAGGCCACACTGAGTTGTACAAGAATTTTATGCGCGTTGGTGAAAGATCAGAACGTGCCTCCTCTCATACCCCTAAACACAAATGCATTGTGCTAACAAAGCTCGCACATTCCTGAGTTAGCGATGCAACATTTGCAAGATGCATACTTCAGAAAAATGAGAGCTTGCAATCAAGACTGGGATCAAGGTGGACTGAGCTTTGAGACTGAACTTGGAAAACCCTGACAAGCTCAAGCCCTGCTAACTAAAGTCCAGTTCATACATTCACTATTGCATAGTGCAGGTTGGCCTACATTCCTTTCCACTCTACCAGACACTGTACCATTGCAATGCAAGTCTTTCACCTGCTCATGCAGACACCCAATTCACGTGTTTAGTTGTAGAACCCCTGCTTTACATGGAGAAGGCTCCAGGTTCAACCCTGTCAAATCCTCTGAAAAGGGCCAGGAAAATCCTGGAGTGTTGCTGCCAGAGAAATGGGCTGGATGGACAAATAGTCTGATGATATAAGATGGCTCCCTACTCTCCTCTCCTTCCATTTTTTTTTAGTGGGGAAATGGGGGATCCACACAATTGGGCATCCACATGGATTGAATATGTCACATGTGGAGTGATCTGCATGGAGAAGAGAAGAAGTATGAAGATGAGCTTGAGGAGGAATTCTTTGTGCACTTGAGTGTATCAGGGGCTACGTATCAGGGGTGAAGAAGTCTAAACAACAACATGCCAGTGACGCAGTTTAAAAGAAGCTACATTCACTTTTTCTCCATCTTTCATATATTCAAAATGTCCCATTTAATGCAAATTTGGAGTGAATTACTCATATGGAGCTGACCACTTAGAATCACAGTGTTGCTATTACTAAAATTTGCTGCAAAATAGGCCGTGATGTTTTGTTTTGTTTTTAACAGCACCAACAAGTGCTGTTACATCCCCTTTCTTCTAAACTACCGCAAATGTCTAAAAATGACAGTTTCACTTAGGAACAATGTAAATTATTTGTATGAAAATTCCAAAATCAGTAAATGGAAATTAACACTAAGTGTGTTTGGGGACAGGACGGGACACACACATAATTATTGTATTTAGTTTTGAAATGATATATTTCTTCATGAAAAACACATTACTATACTCTCCACGTTCTTTATGTTCTCTCTTTTTAATGTCTCTCCCTCCTGCCCCCCCCCCCAGTTTTATTTTGGCAGATTCAACATATCCGAATCTAGCTTCCTCCTCCTGAGTAGGGCTCAGGGATAGAAGAACTGGCAGATGGGCACTGAGCACCCTGCTCAGAATCATAGCAGCTTTTGCTTCTGGGGTTCCAGCTGTGATCATGGAGGGTCCGGGCCCAAAGATGGGAACAATCAGTATGCATTGCATCCCCAGAATCTCCAGCCTCTCTCAGCTGGATGTCCTCCCAAGTGGAGATCTCCATGAGGTGGTGGGTAGTTGTCAGTGCCCGCTGACTCTTCTTGAACTCCATAGGTGCTTGGACTGGTGGTAGCATCATTCTCCAAGGAGGCCTCATCCAGTTCTAGACTGGTTCTGACAGGGATGTGGTGGGACCTGACTCCACCACAGCGTATGGCTACTTGTATTTTAGGAATCAGAGAGAAAAGAAGTTCTGGGATAATGTCCTCATATAACTTTACTGAATGTGATCTTCCTGAGGTAAACAGCATAACTCAGTTCTGTTCTCAAAACATTTATGAACAGTACAGAAGCGAGGCACTTAAAGAAGTACCCAATACTGTTTGCTTATGTTCATGTCAACACAACTCAGGTTAAGTGATTTTTAAAGAATATGTCATTGGAGAGGCCAGTGAAAAGACATCCATCACTTTGATGGCAGATTGGTTAAATAAAGTACAAAATTAGATCATTTAAATTTAAAGCTGAAGTATTGTCTAATAACAACTTCAACAATGAAGCTAACTTCAACAATGACGATGAGCAAGTGCTATAGTAGACTTTCTGTTTTATCCCCTGTTCTTCTCTTTTGTTTTATTTATTAGCCCAAATAATCCTCTCCAAATATTAACGGTTGCCCCCTTTTATCATGTTGCTATCACTAAGAAAGTTAATTTCTGCAGCCCAGCGATTACATAGATAAAACCAAGCTCTCGTTAAGAACAAAACACACACACAGGCTGAATTCAGCCGACACAATAAGCAACTGGGGGGGGGGGGGAACAATCGTCAATTGTATTGACTATTGTGTCATCCGAATGCTGCCATAGTCAACTCAGCACTGATCCTAATCCAAACCATGGTTGGTTATTTATTACCATGTTGTGTGGGGAGTACCCCCTAGATCAACAACTGTAAAGTTGATTATTACCCCACCATTGACTATCGTGTTGTCCGAATTCAGCCACAGAGTCAAGATTTTTTTAAAAAAAAATAGGTTTAGAAATTTTCACCATGAACTTTACAGAACATTTATGGATAATGAAGTTTCCTGGGGGCCCAAGGAGTAATCTGGGAGCTCCTGATGCTGGAGTACTGCTGAAACTAAGCATGGACAGCTCCCCTCTCTCTTACTACACCAGCAAAGCCAAAAATAAATGTACGAGTCATGCACCCACAATCACTACTTCTAAGTAATCTGGCAGCCCACCATTACCACTTCAACATGAAGATCAGAATTAATTTGTATTTTGTAACATAGGAACGCTGATGTGCAAGTGTATTTTCCGCCATGGGTAGACATATTAGATAGCTCCTTTGTGTCATAATTTTTCTGTTGAAATCATTAATGCATGGTGTGGACGTAGTTCTAGTTAGGAACTACACTGGAGCCCCTATCATTTGTGAGGCATTGGTGAGGCCACAGGAGCTATACTAGAGTGACCAGATACAAAAGAGGGCAGGGCTCTTTAACTGTTGTGATGAAGGGGGAATTTCACCAGGTGCTGCATGCATACAAATAACACCTACTGAAATTCCTTTTTCTATACGACTGTTAAAGATGCAGGAGCCATGTCCTCCTTTTCATATGGTCAGGATTCATCATGTATAACCAGCTGCCCTGTATATCTAATACTGAAATTAAAATTTATATGGATGCAATGCTCTGGTAGGTTACTTTTTAAAAGCTGGAAAACAGTAATTACCATTCTGGTTTGACATTGTTATAGGCATAAAAGGACCATCTAATCACATTACCTCACAGGATCAGAATATATCGTTGATTCTAATCTCCACTTGACATTTGAATGTTAAGATTGGGGTTGCAGACTTGTGATCCCAGACTGAGCCAAATAAAGTATTTTAATTACACTATCAGAACAACTGTCATATTTATTTAATATCCCCTCATGCTCTGTGTTGTGAATGCTCCTTTCTCATCCACAAACTAACTTTATATTATAAAATCCTAAATTCTCTTGTCACAACACTGACATATTATTACCTCAGACCAATAAACTTCCCAGTCCTTGTGCCCCATTTCTTTAGTATGCGGCAGGGAAGTTGCTAGGCACTTAAAAGGGCACAAATTTGCATGGTATCTGCATATGCAAATTTATGCCTACATATGCAAATTTGGAATTAATTATAGGATTATTCATATTTCACAGTAGCCAAAGCCAGCCAATTTCTCATCCAAATAATCTCAAATAAAATAAATTACTTGGTTCATTTTCACCCTGCCCCGATCATCCCAAATCAATGGAAAAAGCTTAATTGCCACACAGGGAAAGATTTTGGTGGTGAGGGTGTTGCCACATGTGAGAAGGGGAGAGTTAACCCTTCCATCCCCAGCTGAGGTCCCCCTTGAAACTTGTCCCCTGCATGGCAATTAAGCTGAAATGGGGGGGGAGGGGACTTTCGTTGGCAACAACAGACACTCAGGGCTCTGTGCAACAGATAGGGGGCCTGGGAAATAGATTTAGCCCATAGACCCAGGACTAGCAATGCCCCTGGAATGAGGGCTGCACAGATTGGGAATACACTATTAGGATGACCATATGGAATGGAGGACAGGGCTCCTATATCTTTAACAGCTGTATTGAAAGGGGAATTTCAGCAGGTGTCATTTGTAGACATTTAGCACCTAGTGAAATTCCCTCTTCGTCACAACAGTTAAAGCTGCAGGAGCCCTGCCCTCTTTTGTATCTGGTCACCCTAGTATAGCTCCTGCTGCCCTGACCACTTACCAGCAGAACAGAAACTGCCAGTGGAAGTGTTATCTCCTCCCCCTGCAGCCACCGCACTTACCCCAAATCTGCTCTGGCAGGTTGGAGGACCCTCCAGAGCAGATTTGGGAGGCAAACTGGGGGCTGTGGGGGAGGGAAATGAAGGGAAGTCCGCATGTGCAACATTGGACTTCAGTCACTGTTATATGTGCTTGCTTGGATGTGCAGGTGCAGTCCTAATCAATGCATTTATGGAGAGCTGGTGAAGAGTTCCCATTGAACACAGCAAGGTTTACTTCTGAGTAAGAATGCACAGGATTGCACTGCACATGCTTTTTCTACCTTTGTATTTCCTCACCCCCTGCCCCTTGCTCAAATGACTCTGGCATCTTCCTGTACAAGTAGAGGTCAGGCCCAGAATCGCTTCGCCTCAGAGACAGAGCTACGTCACCCTCTGGGCGTATATGATGCTGCAGAACATATTATGGCTAACGCAGCTGGTGTTTACATTCGTGGTTATTTAGAGTGGCACAATTCTGCTCTTTTTTTCCATTTGGAGAAATGAGCCCTTCTCAGAGCAAGAGAGGGAAAGAAAACGGTGTTTGTACAGTGATGCTGATAACGTTTTGTTTGGTTTGAAAGACAACATACACACACCTTGGAATCGTAACTTGTTCTTGCACCACCAGAGAATGGTCTGACAGTCTTTTAATTCCACGTGACTGGTCTTTCATACCAGGCTGAGATGCAGTGGTAACATTGGTCTCCAAGGGCCACTGCAATACCAGCTGGCTGCTGTTTGCTGTTTTAATGAATAGATTTCTACTCAAGCCACCTATGCCAAAGTGCCTTCAAAGAATTGGTATTACAACTTCAAGCTGTGCCATGCTGCCAATGTCACTGCCAAATCCAACAGTCCTGGAAAGGTTTTGATGACTGCCTAACACAATAGGTTAATTAAAATCATGGTTGCAGGGCAAAACCGTACCTCCAAGACCTTGCTCGAAAGGCACCAATTCCCAAGACCAATCTCAGCTGAAAAGATAGAAGCTAAAAACCAAGAACAAGGAAGGATCAAGGACTAACACTGCCACATTCCCAGACTGTAACCTGCACACAGGCTCTGATCCAACTGTAAATGCATGTTGCCCTGACAGAAAGTCAGTAATCAAGCCAACTATCTATCCCACGAGGAACTAGAAGGCTAAACCTAGGTGTCCCCTCGCCATTTCTGAGCACCCTGTAGTCTTTTTTGCCCATTTTATTTATTTATTTACTGCATTTCTATACCTCCCAATAGCCAAAGCTCTCTGGGCGGTTGACAAAAATTAAAACCATAAAAACCATTCAAATATAAAATGACAGTATAAAAACATAATATAAAATACAGTATAAAAGCACAACCAGGATAAAACTGAACAGCCATGCAGAAATGCATATGGATTTTCTGATAGGGTTGGCACATGTCAATGCCCCAGCAGCTGAATCAGGGGAGCAGCCGCCTTCCCTGCACCTAGGCTCCCTTGGGAACATTTTGACAGCCCCCTTGGGGACATTTAGTTTTAGACATTTTTAAAAAAAGTTTAATATCTATTTTAAGTTCAGGCCACAAATAAGCAGTCATTACAAACATCTCAGGGCCACAGTATTTGTTATTTATCCCCCACCCCTTGAATATGGAGATTCACCTCCATGCTCAAATATGTTCTATAATAAGGGAGTGGTGCCATGGGCATATTTTCTACTGTGGGCGCATGGATCAAGGAAACACTGTGTATATCAACCACATGTGTCTGAAAGGCTTGAGGGACACTGGTGTCCCCCCAAATAACCTCGGATGGTTCTCCACCCACCCACCCTCTCTCTTATTCACACTTTCTTTCTTTTTGCAACAGCTGCTCACTCTCAGCAGGGGGGGCTCTTCCGCTTTGCTCTTGTTGTTTGCTTTAGCAGTGGGTCGGCTGCTGTGATCTGGGCTACCAGAGGTGACTTTGGGGGTGGGGAGGCAGGAGACCTCCTGTTGTAAGGTGGCAGGGAAGAAGAGGGCCAATCAGTCAACTCGCTTTGTGAAGTGAGGGAGCCCCAGAGGTGAACAGCAATGTGACTGGCTAGCTGCAGTGGTATGGGAGGTGGAGAGGAAATTGAATGTGTGGGTGAGAGAGAAAGCAATGTGGACCTTCGCCGAGAAATTCTACAGCACTGAGTAGAACCAATGGAAAAGATCCATCCCAATCCAAGGAGCAAGTCAGCTTGTCAGAATGTGTCTGCTTGGTGACTGATTGATGAGGCCTAGCTTTGATGACACATAGGGTATGGGGAAGGATGAAAAGGTCTACAGCTTAGTATGGTGCACAATATCACTGCTTGACCAGAGGGAAAAGGAGAGCCCCTCCCCACAGCCCCAACCTCCCCCCCCCAGTGGCTTCAGTGGTGTGGCTGGTGCTGAAGTGCCTCCTGCTTAAAAAATGGTGGAGGTCACTGGCCCCTATATCACTGCCCAGTCTGTATGCCTGTTTGTCCCACCTCCCCTCATTAAGGGGCAATCTACACACTAGGTTTTTAATGTTTTATAAGGGTTATGAAAACTCTTTGGGCCACATGACGCACTCCCTATAACGTTGTATATCTGAGGTTTTTTAAAACTCCCTTCAGTTATATACAACGGTTTCACTTTTAATAAATCGTTTTAAGTAAAATAATGTGTCCTTCCTTACCGTTTATGATTCGTGGGGGCAGTGCTTCGTTGACCGGCGCCCAAATGCTTAGCAGTTGATTGGTGGGGAAGAAAGAGGAAGTGGGTAAGTGAACTACAACACCCACAATGCCTAGCCCTATACTCGCTAGGGTATGACAGAGGAACAAAGGAGGAAGTGGTGACTGAACTACAACGCCCACAATGCCTTGCCCTAAACTCACTGTAAAAACGAAAGAGAAAGACACAGGACAGAAGAGTGTGTGACCGCACACACTGCTTTAAAGACTGAAGAAGTTTTCTCCTGTAACGTGAGTACTCAGTAATGTGGCCTAAGACGTTTTACTACGACAATATTTAAAACTCTTATCTGACCAGTTTTTAACGCAACAACACTCCGTGTAGATTCCCCCTGAGTCGCTCAAAAATCTGACTGGGGAACCAATTAAGATGCTCAAGATGGAGCTGTCCAGCAAAGAAGCCACAGGGAGCACAGCAGGATAAGGTGACAGCAATGGCTAACTGTAAACCAAGCAGCTTTATAGCTGGTGCTACTGGCCTGTTCCAGAGCTCATGATGAGCCTGGTTTCCTCTTCATGGGTAGAGCTCAGGGATGGGAAGCCTTGTGTTGCCGGATGGGTCCTGTGCCGTTAGGTCTCTGCTTCCCCTTAAACAAATTTCTGCCTTTGCTCTTGGGGTCCTGTGGGTTATCCTGAAAAGTCAGGAGCTGGGGTGAGTGGGACCAATCAGGGTGGACCAGTTTCCTTAAGCCCATGGTCTCTTCAAGTGGATTATCTCCTCAGGCAATAGTCTTGGGGCAGTTGTCAGTGTCTGCTTAAACACAGTAGATACTAAGACTGGTGACAGGATCCTCCTCTTCTTCCAAGGTCTCAGCCTAATTCAGGGCTGATCCTGACAGAAAAGTGATAAGACATGACAGTGTTGTGCAGAACACACACACGCAAACTTACACATGTCACAAAAGTACACACTGGCTGCATTGAGAGGTCACATTTCTGAGGCTCAGGAATGAGTGATGAGCTCAAGTGAGCACTTTGACCCTGTTTGCAATCCTAGTTTGGAGGGTTCGCTGAAACCACTTTCCCAGTTTGGATGTCTCAACAAACTGTGGCTTGAGGAAACCAGGAAGTCTTTTATTAAGACTGGGGTACAGAACCTCTTTCTGCCCAGAGGCCGAATTTCATTTAGGAGAGGTTATAGGGGGCTGCATTCCAGTGGTGCCAAAAGGGATGTAGCAGAAATACCAGCATATATAGTAGCTTAAAGCTCTTACTACCTGCAACTAAAGCCTTGAGAGAGGTATTTCAACTTTGTAGAAAAACTGCACAACTTCCAGGAAATCACCCAATGATTGGTGGTTAGGGGAAAGGAGGTGGGGCTAGGGGAAGAGGGTGTGGTCATCTGGGGAACCTTGAAGGGCCAATTTGGACCTAAGGAGGGATGGATTTGGTCCCTGACCTGATGTTTTGCACCCCTTTACTGAAGGATGTGAACATATGGAAGACAGAAGTAGGAAGGGGAGGGAAAAGACATGTTTTAGGTCAGCACCCATTCCTGAACCCTTGAATTGTGACATCTGAATGCAGCCATAGACTCTGCTCAGCTTAGCGTGTCGTGTGAACCATTCCTGACCATGGTGGCTACATAACCATGGTTTAAACATGCTCACTGAACATTTGCTGCAAACGGGTTAACAGCCTAACCACGGCTTAGCATGTTGTCTGAACAGGCCCATTGTATCCAACTTAATAGTGATTAATTTCTGGGTGAGTAAAAATAATAATAATCATAGCGTGCTTGAAAGTAATGAACCAAATGTCATAGGGTTTTTAGAAAATAGCCCAGTCGCTTAGCTTAGCCCACACCAAATTATGGATAACATTCTGTACAACAAAGATGGCCCAATGCTGTTTGGCTCTGAGGAAACTATTCAAGCTTGCCTCAAGGAGTTGACCTTATTCATATGAAAATGGATGTTTTGCTAAGGCAGTGTGAAAGCTTCTAGTGTTCCACTCTGTCATCTCTAGGCTGGGTCTAATACCAATACAAGGCAATAAAATGAAAAATCAAATAGAAATCTGAGAACTGAGATGGAATACCTAATGGCATAGCGTTTCCCTCCCTTCTCTCACCTTGCAATTCCATCTTGAAATGCTCTGAAGTCACTGCCAATAAACTATCGACAAAATAACTTGACACCACATATTGTTTTTATTGCTGTGTCAACTTTCTTTCTTTCTTTCTTTTAAAGAAAAGCTCTTCTCTTCCATCAATGACACAATGGAGATCTTCTTAAACAGAGAAGAGAGCCAGTTTTAAGGATGTTTTTAGGATGTTTTAGGATTTTTTTATGCAGTTTTAATAATATGTGTCATGTTTTAATCAGTTTTATGTATTTTATCATGTTGTTGTTCCCCGCCTCGATCCAGACGGAGAGGCGGGTAAGAAATAAATTATTATTATTATTATTATTATTATTATTATTATTATTATTCAGTTCCAGAGAGGGGGACCCAAATTTTACCAGATTCTTCCTACACAAGCCCATAAGATATAGGAACTTGATTGGTCTTGGACCTGTGCCTTGATTCCTGGCTGAGATAAGGTAAGCATCACAGACAGAATCATTTACTTTTCAGACTGAAGGATAAATAGCATTATCAACCTCTAAGGTGATTGTGATTCCTTCACATGGAACTAAAGAAGCAATTTCACATCACATGGATAACTGTCAGGGAAACTCACCCCTGAAGAGAATTCTCATCACACCATCCTACCTCCATGTTATGACCTTTGAAGGAGGCTCTGCTCCAGGTACTTCCTCTGCCTGATACATCGCCATGTCTTGGACTAACCCAACTCACAGGGTTGTTGTGAGGATAAATTGCGATATCTTCTATTAAGCTGCCCTGAGCTCCCTCGCAAGATAGGACTGTGAGAGTGTGAAAGAATTCTGTGACCTGTATAAATTAAGTACATGTGTTTATTTTGTATACACCCTTCAGCTTGTCGTGGAGTGGGGCACTGAAAATCTGCTTCACCTCTCTCAGCTTTGGAATTTTTATCAGATTCTGCCCATGTGGGCCCATAAGGTCTAGGAACTTGGTGTTTGTTTTTTAATGAATTGATGTTCACTACCAAATTTGATACTTTTTTCTATGTTTGTCATAAATTATGGAACCCATTGTGTATACTGTATTGCAATGCTGAAGTAGCAAAGATAACTGAGTGATCTTTTTCTTTTTGTGACAAATTTTTGTTTGCCAGAAATTAAAGCTGCCTACAATTTAATAACCTAATAGAAATGCAATTAACAAAATAAATGAAATGTGAAATCATATTGCAATGCATATAAATAAATAACAAATATTCTAACTGATATATAAAACTAGATTTGACTGTTAATTTTAATCATGCCAGTATGCCTGGAATAATCCTACTGGATGTTCAATTTGTGCAAGTACCCTGGATTCTTCATCTCATTAATTTATACAAGTTGCTATAAACTGCATGCCACTTACTTTTCGTAATGGAATGACTATGAGAGTAGACATTTTGTAAACATTAGAACTCGTGGCATCAAGTTGGGGCATGAAATCAATAATTAGCTGTCTTTTAACGTGATATTGATATGGCTGGGGAACATAATTTACTTCCCACTCTTTGCACAAAAGGGCAGAGGCTGGGAGGATTCAAGGTTTCCTGCACAAAATGATAGCTCCATCACACCAGAGATTCATCACACTCTCGCCATGCCTGGTATGTGTTTTTGCAGCACGGTACTCACATGACATTGTCCCTGTCCTGTGCTCATCTCGTCTCTTCCCCTCTGTTTTTCATCTTATTTTGGAATGGGGAAAGTCTGGTTTCCCCCCTCTGCGCGCAATAAAGCCTTTCCTCCCTCCCGTGTATTGCTGTCCTTGCGCTAAATCGGACTATCCAATTTTTTTGTCGGGGGCATGTGTGTCAAAAGGCGGTCTCGCTGACAAAGGAGGAGGACAGGGCGATTCTCCACAACTGCTCAACTATGAAGGGGGAGGGAGAAAGGGCGCCCAAATACCCTGTGGAGAAGGTGAGCGAGGCCACCGCAGCCTATGCCCGGGACTCAATCCCATTCAATGCTATGGTTCTTACTCCTGAATAGGCATGTCTAGGTTTCCTTACCAGAAGTCGGCTTCCCCTTGCCATGCCAACATTGACCACAAACTTCTCCAAAAACTAATTATAATACTTTCTCTTCACTTATATTGTTTCATATGATCTTAGGGGAAAGCATAGTGTGTTGTTTTAGTGTAATTGTGCAGTTTCAGGCTGCCGTACTACTATATTTGTGCAGAAATTAAAAAAAATTAAAATATAAAAAATTAACTACACGGGGAAGGAGAACATAGGGGATGGAGCGGGAGATTTTGCCAGCATAATAGTGATACAGGTGAAAAGATACATGAGCTGAAATAGCGCAACAACACACAGATGTGAAAGTGCCCAGTACTCAACTTGCTACGGAAACAGAGGGGCAAACTGCGGATGCAAACTAGGGAAAAAAAGTAGGTGTGATGGAGTTCAGAGTCATACAAACAAGATGCTGTGATAATAAAATCAAAGGCTGCAGGTAGAATGATTGAAAGAGCAGTTCGACCTCTGGACAGCCACCATATCAGTGATGAAAATATAAATTTAAAGAGTACAGAGAGTGTTTCCAAATGAGGCTTTTATCATGCCATCACCCTGCAGGGGCAGCCCTTCCATTAGGCACAGTGATCCTGTTGCTTCAGGCGACAGATACTGGGAAGCAGCAGCAAGGTGTTGGAGGAAAGAACTGTAGGCTGTGCAGCCAACCTATACCCCTTACTTTATCCCGCTACCTTCAGATGAGGAGGAGGATACTGCCCCATTGCCAGTATTGAAGAAAGATTCAACTATACAAGTGGTATGAAAGTGGTATATGGAGGCAGGATCTACACTACTGTTTTATAAAGGTATTGAAGTGCACTAACAACTGTTGGGCCCCATGATACATGCCAAATACTGCTTTCATACCACTTTCATGGTGTTATATCCTGCTTGGTGTAGATGTGTCATGAGCCCCAACAGTTGTCAGTGCAATTCTGCTAAAAAGCAGTAGTGTAGATCCTGCCATTACTTTAAATCTGTATGTTGATGTGTCTTTTTTCATTTTTACTCTAGTATAGTACATGGGCCCAATCTGGACTGGAACCCTTGTATGGCAGGGGGCAGGAGGTTTACGATCCAGATCAGGGACATTGTGCCTAAATTAGAGTAAAAATGAAAAAGGTTGTAGCTGCTGTATACAGATTTAAAATAATGTGTGTTTTGCCCTTCAAACTAAGTCTAAAGCATTAGATTAGCCTTCCGCAACCTGGTGACTCCAGTTGTGTTGGACTACAACCCCCATCATTTTGAGCCAGCACACTTAATGACCATATTGGCTGGGGCTGATGGGATTTGCAGTTAAACAAATCTGGTTAGGCGGGGTAGGGAAGGCTGTTTTAGATGAACCCTTGCAGAGATAATTTAAAAGAAATATATGGTTTTGCTCAAGAATTCTCCTTTTGAAACATTCCAAATTTTCTAAGTATCCTCTCCATGAGAACAATAAGCAACAGGGTCCTTAGTGCTACAGGCTACAATGAGGCAGACATTTTGCAAAAGGGGCAGAGCGGTCTGTCTGCTTGGCTCAGTTGGCTGCCTTTGAAGGGCTTAATAGTGCGATGCGTGTGCCCCCCTGAGAGTTATCGTACTCAAGACTTCACTGCCAGGCGGATTAATCCAGGCTAGAGCTTCCTTTCACTCTGTGACAGCCCAAATAGTCATTTGGGATCAGATTTAAAACCAAAGCATTCATTGCGCTCCAGCGAAAGTCCTCATGACGGATATCCTGCCTCATTCTCTGAGGCTGTGAAGGTCATTCAGCTGCTTGTCTCCTCTGAGAAAAGCACGTTTCCCTAGTGACACTTTTGTCACGAGAAACCTAAGTCACAGGAGCACTACCGAGAGTGATTTAAAGCCTGACTTCAGTGTGTCGGAAGTCAAAGCATGTTGGCAGGGACATCGCATCACAGGGGAAGACCATCCATCGCGCTTACAAGAGGACAAATTCCCTTCTGGAAAAACAGGACAGCTCAGTCGTAAAAAAGAGCAAATGTGCCTATGGCACTGCATGGACAGTGCTGGGTTGCCGCCGGGTTTTGTTTTTTTTAATGTGCTTTCTCTGCTGTGGGGTGGCAGTGCCTAACCCTGACGCAGAGGGAGGGTGCAGGCTTTCCAGCAGCCATTGACACAACACCACCGCGCACCCACCATGGTGCTTTCAGAGCATCTAGGCAGCCTCTATGTCTCTGAAAACGACCCAGAGAATTGTTTTGGTTCAAACAGAGCTTCAGGCATGCATTTATAGATCTGTCCCTACCATTAGGTAAGGGGAGGCAGCTGCCTGAAGCGGCAAATACTGTGTGGTGTCCAGGGGTCACGGGCAGTAGCCCCCTGGCCATTCTCCTCTATTGGACGACAGAGTGGTCTGTGTGCCATTTGGACTGCCTTGCACTCCATCAGCCAACCTGCTATGGTGGGGAATGCTGTCCCATCACCAATGTTAAAGTAAGATTCAACTGCCAGTTCTGTTAATGATTTGATAGTGGCAGCAAGGTATTGTTTTTTGCCGCCCTCACTGCCTCTGAATATACCTACCATAGGGACTTACCAGTGTTTGATTGCATCCACTAGGTCTCCTATTTTGTTTCATCACTCTCAGCTCTGGGGTATACCATGGAGCCGTACGAGCTCTACTCAGGAGGGGACACTCAGAAGCAATCTCCCCAGAGCCCTTTGGAAACCATCCGGATCCATTAGCCCCCAGGGACAGACCATCTTAATAGGTCCCCCACCCTTGCAGAGGGGGAAAGCTGGTGTAAGTCTAAACCTCAGCAAGCAGTGATCTGATTATGAGAAAGGGACTGTTGTGAAGTCCCCCACTTTCAGATCACCATCTCCATGTCCGGTTGTGAAAAACAGATCTAGAGTATGTTCTGCTACATGCGTTGGGTCAGTGGCATGTTGGGACAGTCCCATGGTTGTCATGGAGACCATGAAATCATGAGCTGCCCTGGATAAGGTGCCCTCCGCATGAATGCTGGCATCCCCCGGAACCAACAGTCTGGGGGATCTCAGCAGTACACCCTAGACCAACTCCGACAGCTCACCTAGGGAGTCTGTTGAGCAACAGGGTGGTCGGTACACCAACAGAATCCCTAATCTGTCCACTGACCCAACACATGGTGCAAACATTCCAGACCAGTAGTCACATGAACAGGGAGCTTGCAGAGGGAGATGGAATTCCTATAGATCACAGCAACCCCCCTTCCCCGGCCCTCAAGTCTACCCTGATGCTGAACCAAGTACCCCAGTGGGCATCGCTAGGAGAGACTAATTCCTCCCTGCTCACCCACCCAGGTCTCGGTTATACGTGCCAGATCAGCTGCCTAATCCACAATTAAGTCGTGAATGAAGGAAGTCTTATTATGCACCGATCTGGTGTTTGAAAGCAGCATCTGGAGACCTGAGGGCTGGCTGATAGGGCAACCAACAGACCTGTGGTTGCAGGGACTGGATGATGATATGGTGATTATGATGGCACTTAAGGACAAATTACACATGCTGTTAACACTTTTTTAAAAAAATGCAAATTGTATCAGTGAATGTGGGCCATGGCTGTCTAGAGGTTTTATGGGGCCTGGGTCAGGTGTGATGTGTGCATCACTGGCACCTGTCCCTTACAATGACCCATGGAGTGGGCTCTGGTGATCAATGTGGCAAGTCTGAGGCAGGTGCCAATGGTACACACAGCAGGTGAGACAGGGAGAGCCTTGCTTTGTGGGGGTGGGGGACAGAACAAACGGTCCCAGCTTTCCTCCCAAGCAGCCTTGGTGTGGGAAATTTAATTGGGTCTGAGGCACTGAGGTGGGAGACCTAGCCCTTCCTTTCACACTACTGCTCACACCCACACCAGGCTGATATTTGCCCTTTGAGGGGAAAATATGCAAACACCCAGAAATACTTGGCAATGTAATCATGAGCCATTTTCTTTCTGAACAACACTGCCTGCAGATTGCAACACTGCTATGAAAGGTGAGGTGGCTTTATTGAGAAATAAGTACAGTCCTAATCACAAGCTATGTGTTGCTAAACCAATGAGAATGGTCTCTTGTAAAGCTTCGACACATTCTCCAACCAATGGACATTTATTTGAACTGTAAACAGAAGCTGAAGTTGCTATGGTGTGCTCTCCTTTGCCAAACGGCCTTTTGGTGATGTTGGCAAACCATATAGATGGCATAGTGCACAGAGTACAAATCAAAAGAGCAAAGTAAGGTTATCTCAATATGGCTTTTCAAAGTCCTTTTTCTAAGAAAACTGGGTTGGAATCCCAAGTTCAGCAAAGAAGGTATGTACAACCGTAGATTCAGCTTGTTGAAATCTCATCGATCACACTTTGCTCAAAGTTTTGTGGGGTGTTGTTTCAAGACACAAGGTAGAGTTCTGAACCGGTTTGAGGTGTTTTTAAATTGTTCGCATTTATTTGAATAACTGCTATGAGATGAGGCCTAGAACTTTGCAAGAGGCAATTACTGGCTGCTGAGTTCTGGCTAAGAACTGGAGCAGATGTTGATGTCTGTCACAGTGAAGCTGTGAAAAATAGCACCCCTGAGGGAAGGTTTCCATTTCCCAGGTGTAATTTATAGAATGTTTTTATTGTATAGCTTCCTCCCATCTTATGAACTGTCTTCATGCCCTTGCAGATATTCCTGGTGGCTATTGGTGGGAATGCAAGTCTCCAATATGGTGGCATTGTTTCACCACTGCATAATGTGTGCTAAGACTCCAAGCTTCTTGATTTCACACAAAATGCCCAAATAAGGCTAATCTAAGGGATTCTTTCATGTAGTTTCTGCGGGGAAAATAAAAACAACTTGCAACAACACTGTTAACTGAAGATGATCCAGGTTACAGTTAGCTAGCAAAATTTTTGTTTTGAAAAGAATTGGTGAATAGTTTTCACTCAAGATCAACCCATGATACTTGGGACTGAAAAAAAGAAATTTGCCTAAAATCTCCAATATTAGGGTTCAGTCGTCTTATGTCTCATTAAACAGCTGCTTTCTGGTTCAGCTATGGGGACAAAGTGTTTTCCACATGAGACAAACGAATTCTCCTCACTACTGATATAATCTCCACTCATGTTGTCTTCCTTCTACAGTATTCATTTATTAAGTGTGCATTTATGTGGTGTCCAATAACCACGGACTCTGAGAGGCTTAAAAACATTTCAAAATAGAGTTATAAATCATAAGGATATATCATGCAGCATACATTCTAGCAGCAGAGAATAAAAGCGACCATCTCAAGCTACATCAGCATGATTGCAAACCAAATTCAAAGGGTATTTTTAAACCAAGTTTTAATAAATTGCCTGTGAAAATAAAAAAAGGCCTACACCTGGTACTGAAAAGACAACAGAGAAGGTGCCAAGTGAGCCTCTCTGGGAAGGGCATTCCACAGCCTAGGTGCCACCACCAAAACCAGCCATGTTCCCAGTAGCTACCTATGGCACCTCACTTTGCAGAGCACCTGGAGAAGGGAATGTCCATTAAATGTAGGAGGGAAGAGCATATCTATGAAACATTCAGAAATCTGAGCATATTTCCTTATGGCTTTTCTGGAAACCACTTGTTTCCACAAAGCAGTTGAAAGCATGAGCCTAATTTTATGATATCAGGCCTAAGAGGCAAGATACAATATAATACTAATCTCCCAAGGCTCCTTCTTAGACCTTTTTTGTGAAATGAGTGGCATAGTTGGTATGCTATATAGACCTACCTGTGCTTTACTTTAGACCTCCTTCATTGCTACTAAGGTCGACATGAATATTCTCAAAGTAAGTTCTCAGTGCTGGAACAGCAATAGGAGAATGGCAGGTAAAACTGTCCATGCAGGGGGCAGAAGAAATTTGTTGAGTAAAGCCTCATTGGCTTAAGTCCCATTCATTTCACTGGGCCTACTCTAAGTAGGACTAGTATTGGCTACAACCCTCAGTGTCCCATTTGTACATGACCGACTCATCATTTGTGTTTTCCAGGTTAGAAAGTTTTAACTGTTTTTAAGACACGCTTGCAAATGTTTTGTACAATTTAAATTTAGCAACTAACTGTACCTGATGACAAAAGAGTAATTTAGTCACTGACTATGGTAGTTTCCTTCCACTGTATATTTTGCCTTACAGCATCCTCTTGTGGTCAAGTTTAGTTTTGCCAGAGAGAGCCCAACCTAAAATTACAGAAAACCACCTTTCCATTCTTCATTTGGTATCGCTGCTCATTGGCCTTCTGATGAACTGATGTGTACTGTAAATTCAACATGCTATTCACACGTTTCCACTCATAAATCGGTTGAATTTAATAGATAGCTCAACATGTTTTAACTGCTCACTCATAAATCACTGGAAATGAATGCAGAAGCAATGAAGTTCTTTTTCTTGTACTGCCATTAATCACCAGTCCTTAGCTGCATCAGGCTCATATTAAACGAAGTCCCTGGTAGCTTCAAATTACAGCCATATACTTGACATAAAATTCAGCATGGAAGGGAGCTAGTGGTGCCATATTTTTTACTTGCCTCGTTTCTATGCCTTTGGCATCAGCCCATCACCCTGAAATGAAGCCAATAAAATTTGTCCTGACATGGAGACAGCGATGGGAAAAGTCTCGCCTGCTTAAACTGCAGTTTGCCAGGCTGTTCCAAAGCACAAAGGAGCAGGGGCAATTAAACAAACAAACAAAAAGATTGGCAAGCCAAGGCAATGTAAAGGTTTGGGGGGAGAGGATTGGGACAGAAAGATCTTGGGGGGAGATTCCCCCCCCCAATTTCCCCCAAATCCCTGAGAAATTGGGGAAATAGGTTTGGTTCCTCCCCCCATTTTTCCTCCCCCTCCCCCCCGGGCTTTCATATCTCTAGGCAAACCTAAAACGAACACATCATAAATAACACAGAATGCTGTACTATCATGGTACAGTGACCCAGCTTCTGGGCCATAAAATTTTCAGGGCTGAAAATTATCACTCTATTTCCAAGTCTTGGCTTGAAAATACCTTGGAATATGACTCCATTTAAGACCTGATCCTGTGATCTACCACTCCGCTCTTCCACTGCAGTATTATAGCCTCATGTTGCTATCCCAAACTGATTCAAAGAACAGCAGTGGGGATACGCACTGCTACGCCAGAAACAATAACCCAAAGTGCAAATACTGCCACATGGCAAAGATTAGCACAACAGGAAGAAGCGTAATCTGAATGGCTGGTTGTAAAAAAAATAATTTAAAAAACCCTTGCTATTTGTCTCTATCAGTTTTCCTTTCCCTTCAAGAGCAATTTTCAGGAGTCTACAAATGTTGGCTGGCCTTGGTAGCCAGCCATTATTTGAGTTTGCCACTGATGGTTGGATGTATCTGGGAAGGGCCTTGCCTTTTCCCAGAATTCAATTCTGTGATATTGGGCTGTGTTGTTGGGATGGTTTCAAGGAGAACAGCTGGCCCTGTATCTGTACTTCTTTGGGCATATGTGACCAATTGTGTGGATATACTTCAAGTTTCCAGGTGTATAAGTGGGTTGGAAGAAGTAGGCCTCACTGCCCCCCTTCCATTGGCCTCACTGCACCCAATCCCTTCAACCTGATTCCTGTGAGGTACATCGCCCACCCATTTTACTTCTCAGTTTGCTCGTTCTACTTAGTCCATCCTTTATACCAGGAGCAGGCAGCCTTATTTCCATCAGGGGCTGCATTTCCTCATGGACAATTTGTGGGAAGCCACGGGTTGACAATGAGCCGAACCAAAGGTGTCAGGGCCAGAGACAAAAGTGGGTGGGTCCCCCATTCTCTTTCTGCCACCCCTTTCCTATCTCCTTTCTCCCTCCCCTCCATCCCTCCCTCCCATGCTGTGGGCTGCCAGGGAGGGGGCAGTTCACTCTTGATAGAGGTCTGAACTGAGCACATGCGACGGGGTTTTGAAATTAGGCCAAGCACTGCATATAGCATTAAGACCATAGGTCTGCTTTACACAGAACATCTAGCAGCTGGTCTGTGCTTTGTCCGGAAAGGGAAAAAAATATTTAAATCACACTAATCCAAGGCAGAAGTTTGTGTGTGTATACATACACATGTGTTTGCATGCATGTATGTCTGAGGTTAATATTTCATGAAATTTGTTTTTGCTAAAGCCTTAATATATATATTGGCCTTCCTCAGCCTAGTGCCCTGCAGATGTTTTGTACTTCAACTCCCATCTGCCCCACCCAGCATGCCCAATGGACATGAATGCTGGGAGTTGCAGTCCAGAACATAGGGAAGTTGTGAAAGGCTGTTATGTATCTTATGAAACACATAAAAGAAAGGTATTGAACGTCACTATCCTTAAAAAAAAAAAAAAAAGGCCTAACAACATGCTCAGCATCTAGCCAAGCCCCAGCAGCTGTTTTTATTGGGTACATGTCTTCTGTCTGTCATGAATATTCATGAGAAAACCAGTCTGGTTTCCAATGGAGACAGTAAACACACCAGGAAAACCCAGGCTCTCTGAGTGTTTTGTTTCGGCTGTGCAGGCAGAACAAAAGCTATGGAAGTCCAGAAAAATGCCCTGTAGTACTGCCTACAACAATCGGCTCTTGTTACCTGTTCAGTGGACATTCTGGGGATTCCTGAAGCACTTATCTGTGTGGCTTACATATCAGGAACAGAAATGTAAAACTTGCAATGGAGAGCTGATAACTTAAGCCTTTCAGTAACAACATCTTTGGCTTTTCCAATTTTAAATTATTACATTGAATCTTGTCTCCATGCAGTGTACAGCTGCCTAACAAAACATTATTGGGTCATCCAGCAAATGTGAACCCTAATTGCACAGGAAATCATAGAACCTCTTTATGCAGTTGTCAGAAACGCTGCTTGTTGGACATCAGGGCTTTCTGTACAGTTTCCCTTTGTTTTGCTTATTCAATGAAATCCTACGAGAAAACTCTGGGCGAGGCAACAGCACATGTTTAGGATCTGCCCAAGCTTCTTTGGGGTGCATCCCAACATTGTGTAGTGGAGAAAGCACGCATAGGATGGGGAGCAGAGCAAATGGACTCAGGAGAACTACATCGGCAGGGTACCGGTCACTGGCTACCAGCCCTGTGGAGGATTTAGCCTCATACTCCTCTCCTTCACTGAGCAGCAGCCAGTCTGGAAGGAACCTGCATACCACCATACAAAGCTCAGTGAAACCATCAAGCAAGACCCGAGAAGAGCAAGAAGCCTTGAAGGGAGATCAGGTTCGACAAGACAGGGTCTGGAGAGAGTTTGTGGAGGCTGAAAGAAGGGCAACAAAATACTGGTGAGTAACTTAGTGCCATTCTTCAGTTATCAGCACCAACACTACTGTACATCATTGTATGTTTGACTGCATGTACTGACTTGGGTGGTCCTGTCCTGTCCATAATTGACCTGTTTATGCCACTGTGATCTCCATATTGTTGCATTACCCTATTGTCATTTTTCATATGGTACGTCTTGCTTATGTGAGGATAATCTCTGTGTAGGTAAAACCAGATGAGACCAGAGATCAGAAGTCCAATGGTGTATGCATTTTGCCCAATGTGAAGAATATCTCTGTTGGAAAAATATAACACGTAAATTGCCCCCTCTATTTACACTGGGAGCTCTCCGGAGGGTCATTTTACTGGTACATTTATATTTGGTCCAGCAGAATGCTGAGGATTCACATTTGATAGAAAATTGAATACTTTTAAGGGCCTGAGGTATCTACTGCTGCAACTGCTGAATCTATACGCCAATTCTGAGTGGCCCTTTAAAAACAACCCCCAAGTGTTCCTTGAGAGATTGGCTAGATCTTCCCTGAAAGAAAGCATGCCCACAACAACTGACAATCTTGCCATGTAATACGAAGAAGCACATTGAGTGTGATCCAAGGTACAGGAAGGCAGAGGGTACATCTAGACGGACCATTTCCATTGATATGGCTTTGCACTGGCGGCAGTTGTGTTACAGTGCGAAGCCATCTAGGGGCAAAGACCCTTTGCTCTGATCTAAAAAAGTCGGCCATTTACCCCGAATTTTTTTAGATCGGAGCAGGCCGGCCGCCTCTGCTGTCCTCCCACCCCCCAATTAATTTTTTTTTAAAAAAACCACTTACCTGAGAGTAGGTGGGCCACCGCTCCAGCTGCCCCTCCAGCTGATGCTGGACATGCGTGGTGGTGGTGGCGACAGGAAAAGCCGCCGTGGTGCTCCTGCTATGAAGACTGGCAGCAGGAGCATCAATGCGCCAGCGTGTCGTTTGCTGCTGCCGCTGCGCGCCAAAAGAAGCGCCGTGAAGAGGCGGCCAGAAAATAGATTGGAATCTACTGGTACGCTGATTGGTGATTTGTGGTAGGTCAGCGAGTGTCTCTAAGATTTCCAATTTTTAATAAACGTCAGCAGCAAAATAGCAACAACTCCACCTCTTACCTACCCCACCCAATTTAGGCTATTATACCATATGAAAAGGAGGATAGGGCATCTGTATCTTTAACAGTTGTATTGAAAAGGGAATTTCAGAAGGTGTCATTTCTATGCATGCAGCACCTGGTGAAATTCCCTCTTCATCCCAACAGTTAAAGCTGCAGGAGCCCTGCCCCCTTGACTAGATACAAAAGAGGGCAGGGCTGCTGCAGCTTTAACTGTTGCAATGAAGAGGGAATTTCACCAGGTGCTGCATGCATTCAAATAACACCTGTTGAAATCCCTTTTTCTATATAACTGTTAAAGATACAGGAACCCTGTCCTCCTTTCCATATGGTCACCCTATTATAAATCAGGGATTCTTTTAATTTAGATGAAAATTTGTACCAGTATATGCAGGTCAACCCTGTGTATGGCTCAGAGGTAATTAGCTCTCACCATTTTGCATTCTGCTGCACGCACACACATCTCAAGCCACTAATTTGCACCTGGCTCTGGTGGGCCTCAGTAAAAAAAGCAAAGTGGGTCCCTGAAGCATGAGCTCTGCCCATGCCTGTTTGGGGGCACATTCTCTCTTCCTGCAAGGCAATGGTGGTGAATCCAACAGTCTTGTCCAGTGCTCCCTGCACATGGAGTGTGTGCCCTAGATTGAATCCTCTGCCAAGCACAGGGCTTCTATGGCAGACAAGCTGATGTGGAGGTTTGAAAATCATTGCTCTCGAGGCCATAAAGAAATTATAGACATAGCATTTCAATGTGTGTGTTTTGTGCACACTCGAACGTATACATACACAAATGCATTCATAGAACAATCCTGTTCATGTTTACTCAAATGTCCACTGTGTACAGTGGGGCTTAACTGATTCGCACATCAGCCACACACATGTGGCATGAGAATACAAAAGTGACAGAATCTATCATTTATTAATGTGATATTGTCTGTTCTACAGGTCTTAGAAATAGAAAACACAGAAGTAGGACACAGCGTTCTACCAAAAATTATTGATACTCCAATACTTTTCGGAGCCCATCACACCTAACTTTTCCCCCTGGTTTGTCTACGTGTTTTTTTAGAAGCACGTCAAGCTTATGATCCCTTTCACCTGAATAGCTGCTCTTTCGCTCCTTCTCTCTTCCGTTCTGCTCCACTCCACTCCACCCCTCCCCTTCTCTTTTTCCCTCCATTCAGGTCCTGGCAGATGAGTACTTCAACCAGGCTGCCTTTCTGCCTGGCAAAAATGGAACAACCCTTTAGTCTGGTTCTTTGGGGGCATTGAGGGAGTACAATCCTGTCTCTGCAGAGATTCAGGCATTGTATGATTTTTTTAAAAAGCTTTGGAGCCTGGGATGCAACGTTTGGGTTTTATATTGAGGCTTGGAGCCAGCTGCTGGGAGAGATCACTTTTCCCTGCCAGGACCTGATGCAATCCATTCATGCCCCCAGTTCCTTTAAAACAACATGGAGGCTTTGGGCACATTAAATGCGCTTAGGGAAAATAATCCAGACTTTTAGCATTCTAGGAAAGGCTGGGGAAGAGGCAGGCTGTCAGCAGAACAGGCACGGCGTCATGTGAGTACCATGCTGCAAATCTGCACACCAGGCATAGCAAGAGTGTACTAAATCGCTGGTGTGATGGAGCTCTAAATCGCAAGTGTTCCTAAGCATTTGGCATTATTATTACTCGGTTAACAAAACTAAACCATGCTTTGCTTTTACATTAAAGGTACCAGAACTGGAGTTTCCTAAAGGACTATGATCCACTGGTAGGTCAAATACAAATATACCTGTTATAAAGTATAGCTACCAACCTCCTTAAACAAAGAAGCAATACTTGAAGCAGATTTGTCACACCTTAAAAGTGACATGTCTCTCCAAGTTGTCATAGGCTTTTAGACTCATAGTGTTTTAGACTACACATCTTGGATTAAGATGTGATGCTGTCCTACTTTGAGCCCAGTATTGCTGCCTGATTAGCAACAACTTATTGACTAGCAACAAGGTTTATGATTTGGAACACTAGGAACCCCCTGTATAGATGCACACTGTGCCTTTAAGTCTATTATTAAGCTATTAAACTGCTCCTAAAAATATCTTGTTTGTTCATTTTCCTTGATTCATAGGGATTTCATATTATTCTATACAAAGTACCGGTCAGACATCAAACATCTCACTGCTTTCTGAGCCAAGCCTCAGTGTGAGGTTGATGAGATCTCCCACCCTTTCTCAATGCATGGAGAAGGACAGGGGAATCTCCCAGAACTTGCACTTATCAGAAAGAATCAGAAAACAATCTGCTGCTTCCCAATCTTTCCTGACATCAGCATGAGATCTGGGAGATCCCCACTTTTGATTGTAAGCACTAGGAGACCTCTGATTTGAAGCACCATATTTCCAGGAGGAGGGCAGAGAATCTCGCCAGAGTAAAACAACAACAACAACAACAACAAAACCCCTCTCACCAGTGGTTAACTAGCAAGCACAATTGTGGTCAACTGGTAAAACAGGTTTTGCAAGAGATTATTTATTTATCTTTTTGGTGCCAGGTCAAGACTTTCCTCTTCTCCCAGGCATTTAACAGCATATGTTGAGGGTTTTGTTGTTGTGGTGGTTTGACCCAGAATAGTTGTTTTTAAATGATATTGTATTTATAACCTGTTATGGTTTTAAATTTTGTATATCGGCGCTTTTTAAAATGTTCAATGTTTTTCATTTTTGTAAACCGCCCAGACAGCTTCGGTTATGGGGCGATATATAAATGGAATAAATAAATAAATAAATAAAAAACATTGAAAGCCTGATTTATCAGAAACCACAATGGGACAGAAACAAACATGTGTGACTGCAGGCAACCTATGGCTCAATCCTGCTGTCTTTAATCCTCTGAAGAACAATCTTCTACACACACACAGTCTGAGAAATGAGGCAAGTAAGCCTGAGAAGTTGGAAGTGCCAAGTGCCAACCATTTTTGCTATGCACAGATGGAGTGTGTTTTGATCCATTACTGGATAATTAATAACCATGTACTGGTAAATATTTTTAGAGATATTTTTATAACAGTCTGGAGAACAATTGAACATGAACACAGTAACAGTGCACTCCTATGCATGTTTATTTGGAAGGAATTCCTATTATGTTCAATGAGGATTATACCTAGCGAGATATACACCAGATTGCAGCCTAAATATGATTGAATACAAATATACTATTAGAGCAGGGTAAGGTATGTTTTACCATTCTTTTCAACAAGTTTTAACGCACATTATTATTATTATTATTATTATTCTGATTGTTATATTAATTTTAGGTTTTATCTTCCCATATCATTCAGGTTCTATGTCAATCCTTAACTGAAGAGTTGAATTAGCTGCCTGTTCATGGCTACAGACTGTTTCAAGCCATACAGAATTGTCTTAAATTGATTACCAAGACGTGGTGGGCCCCAAGAGCCTAGGCTGACCATATGAAAAGGAGGACAGGGCTCATGTAACTTTAACAGTTGTAGAGAAAAGGGAATTTCAGCCAGGGTCATTTGTATGCAATTAGTCCCTGGTGAAATTCCCTCTTCATGACAACAGTTAAAGTTGCAGGCACTATACTAGAGTGACCAGATACAAAAGAAGGCAGGGCCCCTGCAACTTTAACTGGTGTGATGAAGAGGGAATTTCACCAGGAACTAATTGCATACAAATGACACTGGCTGAAATCTCCTTTTCTCTACAACTGTTAAAGTTACATGAGCCCTGTCCTCCTTTTCATATGGTCAGCCTACAAGAGCCACTAACCAAGATGGCTTCCAAAAAGAATGTGTCAAACTGATGGAGGATAAATCACTTGTGGCCATTTGCCATGATATTTCATCATGAAAATAGCCACAGCCTCCAGATTCTGGAGCACAATGGCAGGTATCCAATGGTGGCACAGTGCTAGCATTAGTGACACTGTACTAGCATTGGTGTACATCATTAGCGCTTACTAGTGCAAAGAGAAAAAGCAGCAATTTGCTGGCAAAATTTGGTGGCAGATCACCACTTTCCCCCTTTGCTAGTGTTGACATGCTAATGTTGGTTTACAGTAGTGCAACATCATTAGCACTAGCATTGGATACTACCTGATATCACTAATAACCAGTTGCTTGGGACAAACAACAGTGGATAGCTGCCACCATGCTTGTGAACATCCTAGAGTCCTCTAGTTGGCCACCAGGCTGGCCCTACCATTACACAGAGTAAGCATGTGCCAGGAGGTATCAGGAAGGTGTTGGATTAGAGAGCTGTGGGCATTAAGCTAGTCTTCTGCCTTTAAGTGTGGTAGAGGATGCCGTTCCATTGCAGTATTGAGGAAAGTTTCAACTATCAGTGCAGTTGGCTTTTTTGTACATGGAATAGGAAGAGGGTGCCATCTTGTATTTTGTCTCAGACAGCAAAATATCTTGACTTGCCCTGTTGGACAACATCGGTTACAGAATTCTGGAGTAGTTAGGCTTTTGGCTTGCTCCCAAAACGCAATCCTTATAATCTGCTGTTCATTCTTGTAAACTGACCAGTTATTCCAGTTTTAGTTAATGCGGAATAGATTAACTGCAGTATCTCCATAGAAGCATCTTCCATTAGATCCAGGTGCATTGACATAAATAACTTGTCATTTCTTTTATCTAGGGCCAGAAAAAAGAGCCTGAGCAACTCCCCAAGTACATGTCAGTATTCTCAGACAAAATTCCCAACACCAACAGCCGTGTTATTGGCAGCAGAATGAACACTGATCTTGGCAAAACCCTGGTAAAAATGGATTACTTCCTCAACTATGGAAGAAGAAAAAATAAACTTGGGCAAGAATTCCAGCCTTCCTAGAATTAAAAAGCAATAGCCTTGCTTTAAAAATGAAGTAATGCTCTAATGTTTCGTGGAGCAGGATCAGTGCTGAAAAATAGATGTCTTTCTCTTTCTTTAGATGCCTTACTTCTAAACGCTGGCCAACAATGGTTCAAACTTTATCCTAATAAGGTATCTGGACAATTGTAAGCTGACACCAAAGCTTGCTAATATGATCCTTGAAACACAAATGGGGATCACATCTTGGTTGGCCACAAGCTGACAAACGACACAGACTTGCATAACTAATTGATATGTATAGATGCCTACAATTTTCATTGCCCCAAAGTGATCGATTTGTTTTAATGGATCACTTTTTGGCAATGAAAATTACGGGTGTGGGCTTGTTGATCCAGATAGGGACCACAGGAGTGGTGGTGGGTAAAGGATTAAAGCACTCTATCCCCTATGCTAGGTTCCCAATCCAGATTGAGCCCCCTGCACATACTTTAGACTAAAAAAGATGTCGCTGCTAGCTACATTTTCAAAGTAATATGTAGTTTGGACCTAAATGCTAACTGCTGATGGGCAGCTTCAAGGCTTCTGATCTCCCTTCTTATAATTCTTTATCTTTAAACCAGATCTGAACTGGACAGCCTGTTGAATAGAGGATTGTAAAGTTGGGCATATGGCTGTAGCTCAGTGGTAGAGTACATGTGTTGAATGCCTGGCGTATCCAGGTAGATCTAGGAAAGACCCCTGCCTGAGACCTTGTGGAGCCACTACCAATCAGTATCGACAATACTGGGCTAGATGGACCAATTGTCTGATTCAATATAAGTCAGCTTCCTATGTTTCTAGTCACATCTAATATAAACTTTTACAGTTTCAACAGTTATAAAGTACTGGAGTTGCATCATACCTCAAAAGTATAATCTGCACAAGGTTATGTTAGACAATGAGGTCCAGTTTTACTGAATTTATAGCACTTTGGTAGCTATATTTGCTCTACACACAAAAATCAGGCTGAAGTTTATAATCTGCCCACTACCACACAGTTGCTAGCATTGAATTATTCTATTCACTTCATTAAATGGGCCCAAGGCAGCTTTCAGAATGATGCATTGACCTGTAAAAGGACATGGAATTTAACTGTTTATGCAGATGAGAATTTCTCTTGAGAAATTATTTCCTTTCCAGTTACAGTTCAGCTTTGACCTTGTGTTCTGCATAAACCATTGTAGAGAACAGAAGTCAAGTATGACTTCCTGGGGGATTGCTACTGGCAAGGAGAATGGCCCGTGGATTTTGAGCAGATTTAGCTGCCATATGTTACCAAAGCTATCTGCAGAGATTCAGTAGAAGTTGGTTTAGGGGCATGAAAATCTGGCCATGCAATAAAGGGGGAGTTCTCTCAAATGAAGATTGCACTGATTATTTCTATGGACATTATCTTTTCCAGACTGTATCTGCTGTATCTAGAATCCTGGAATGGGCCATAGCTCAGCGGTAGAGCACATTCTTTACATGCCCAAATCCAATCCCAGGCATCTCCAGGGGGCTGTCTATTTGCTTGGGATACTCTGCGGTGGCTATGCAGTGGCATTGTATTGGTTATACAATGTAGCCACCAACTCGCAGCCACCATGGGGCTTTTTCAAGAAACTACACTTTTAAAAAGTCACAGATTTACTGCAACGTTTTCCTTTGCTGCAAGGTCACCACTGTCTTTCCTCCATCTGTGGGTGGTGACCTCGCTTTGGGTTCAGGCTGCTGGCGTTCTGGGGGAGGATCATGGCCACAGATAGGTCGCAGGAAGCGTGGGCAGAGGGTGGGCTCATAAATGCTTCACTGAACAGCAACTCCTCTAGGATTATTTTATCTTTCTTTTATTTTGCTCCATTTCCCTTCCTTTTCTTTCCAAACAATCAGCCCTTGTTTAAAGGGCTCCTTTAAAACTCCTGTCGACAGACAACTGTGAGCTCTCTCCCTAAGCCCTTGCTGAAAGTCCATGCTCTCTCCTGGCCATGGGGCAATGAAAATTGTAGGTATCTGTACATATCAATTAGTTATGCAACTTTCTCCCGAAGTATCAAACGCTGTATACTCTGTACATTGTACAGAATACTAAGGCATCATTTAGCTGTTGTTATGTCCTCCCAGATGACTGAACTAATTGGTTCCACTGTGGAACCATCCCCACTTGGTTCCCTGTTGCTGAAGCCCCTTTGGGAGAACCAGTTAGCACTTAGGTAGAAAGCTTTTTAGCACTCATTTAGGGGTGGTCATGTACAATTACACTGATAGATTTCAGTATGTAATGGTCCAGGTTTGTTGAAAAGTGTAATGGTATCAGAGTCCCTTCAGGCTGGATCCTGTCATACTGCGTCTTCTGCATCCTTCTCTACACATTAGATAGGAACTTACCCCTAATACTGAGGCAGAACCGAAGGCAAGGCAAATCTAACAGATGCAAGAAAGTTTATGGGTTGGTTTAAGGTTTCTCAATACATTTTCAATGTGAAAATAATAGCTTTTCCATGAATAGTATATCTCAGTGGAAGTAAGAGCAGACGAATTAAGGAACTTAATAAGCAGCACAATATTTACTAGTAATACCTGAATTTTTATGTTAAAAAGTTTCCTGTGATGAAGAACATTTATGTTAGAAATGTGTTTGGAAACCAGCTTGAAATAAAGCTGTCCTGTACCTGCTGGCTTTATCTTCTCTTCAGTCTACTGGGTGGTACAGCCCTCTTTGCTGCTGCACATATGTTGGTCGGATCACTAAGCCATATAGCCTAGTATTGCCAATTTGGCTAAGAGTGTCTCTCCAAAATCTTGGGCAAATGCTTTTTGCAGCTTTGAGAAAGCCTAGTATTATCTGAGAACCTCTTCATTGGAAGTGCCCGGAATTGAACCTTAGGACAGTGGACATGCAAAGTATGTGCTTTGCACTGCTTATAATGGATCCATTCCTCGACCCTAGCCAGGATTCCAGATGTCCCTGATTGCACACTGGGAAAAGGAAGACTATTTTAGAGATATGCTTGTAGGAAAACTCAGAGACAATAAAACTGTTCAGTGTTTGCTGTTGTATAAAGCTTCAAACTGTGGTGTCTATGAATGCTAGTGCTGACCTTCCCATAAGCACTCAAATATTATAAGTCAATAATGACTCCCAGGAGCATGGTGTTATCATTAGATATGATTATAAATGTAGAGAGTACAAACACTGAATACTCAGCAACCTCCAGATGGCAGTCAAGGCTGACATGAAAGTAGCAAAATGTTTTTTAAAATCCTTGTAAAATTACTTTTGTTTTGGATATAAACGGCATCAATATAAAAAGTGTTCAAGATTTTAGCTCAGTTTTCTCCTTGCAAGCCTGGATGAAATCAATGCTGCCAGTAGATTTTTTATTCTAATCACTATTGATAATAAGACACTCATTATTTAGATTTAGTGAATGGGTATCAAGAAGCATCAAGCAAAATTATCTAAATGCAATTATTTGCACTGCAAATAACTTTTTTAAAAGTGTCTTTGTTTTGCCCCTTTCACAGTTTAGACACGTTTCTTTCCTGGAGGCCTGCGTGTGCAGTTCAAAATTCAAGCACTGCAAAGCTGAATTATATTGGCTGGTGTAAAAGGTGACTGATAACAATGTGAAAAGTAAAGTGAGCAATCCAGGCTCCTCCAGAACCCTAAATCCTGAGCAAACACACCCATTTCTCTTCCCCCTTGCCAAAGACACTTCCTATAGAGCTCCATCACACCAGCGATTTAGTGCATTCTCGCCATGCCTGGTGTGCGGATTTGCAGCACGGTACTCACATGATGCCGTGCCTGTCCTGCTGGCACCCCGCTTCTTCCCCAGCCTTAGCTGTTTTTTTCCTAGAACGCTAAAAGTCTGGATTATTTTCCCCAAGCGCATTTAATGCGCCCTTAAGCCTCCATGTAGTTTTAAAGGAATTGGGGGCATGTGCTGTGACGGGAGTCTTGCTGTTGGCTTGAATGGATTGCATCAGATCCTGGCAGAGAAAAGCAGTTTCTCCCAGCAGCCAGCTCCAAGCCTCAATATAAAACAGCGCGAAAGCGTTTTTTAAAAAATCATACAATGCCCAAATCTCTGCAGAGACAGGATTGTACTCCCTCAATGACCCCAAAGACCCAGACTAAAGGGTCATTCTATTTTTGCCCAGCAGAAAGACGATCTGGTTGAAGTACTCATCTGACAGGACCTGACTGGAGGGAGAAAAAGAAGGGGCAGGGTGGAGTGGAAGAGCAAATGAGCAAAAGAGCAGCTATTCAGGTGAAAGGGATCATAAGCTTGACGTGCTTTTGCATCAGAGGTAAAAAAAAACATGGAGGCAAACCAGGGGGAAAAATTAGGTGTGATGGAGATCATAGTCTCCACTGCTACTCTCCACAGAGTGTTCACTAATGTTTCCAAGTTGAAGGAAATCATTCTAGAACACGCTGATAAGCCATGTGAAGTTTTCAATGTTATGATAAAGTTGGTGATGCCAGAAAATATCCAATATGACATTCTTAAGACTGTTGTACTATTTGTGCATCATTTCATATATATCCATCCCTCACTCCAAATAAAGTTTGTTAGAATTCGTGCTGTCTTTTCTGTGAAAGTTGAATATAATACTCTTCTGTATTAATTCTGCCAAACTCCCAGGATTTTCTGCCACTTCGTGGTATAACCTACTAAATGCCATGGAATATGACTCTGAGGCTGGAATCCTATTCGTGTTTAGACAGAAAAAGGCCCTACATTTCTTTGCATTCTTCAGCCGACAATTACACCCTAAGCAACAAAGTACACAGATAAGGAAAATGCATAGGTATTTTGTTGTGACATACGCTATGCACACAAATTACAAAAACATACCACTTTGTAGCTTTGCCGCCCTTCCCTTCCCCCTCCACTGAAAAATTCTTACAGATGCTCATAGCTTTTCCTCATAAGGAAGGCACTTCAACCTCTTGCAGACCTGGGGAAGGTGATATTAAGGATTACCCAATAAAACTACACACCCCCAAACAATCCAAAACCTCCCAGAGGCAGAGAGGGTTCTTTCCTGTTAATATGTTAGGATATGAAACAAAATACAGTATATGCAAACTTTTTTTGTGTGTGTGTGGGGGGGAATATGACATAGTATAATTACTGTGCAGATTGTAGATAATTCTTGGTAATCTTTAAAGAAAAATATCTAAGTATCCTGAGCTATTATGTCAATTCTTTTTTTTTTACATAAGTCTTTTCTTAAGTATATTACAGACCAACTGATACAAGCAGGCAATATAAAGCTTATGGTGAAAGAACAGGCTGAACTAAAGGAAGATTTTGCAATTTAAAAGGATATTGCTCTTAGTTTCAATATATCATGTGGTGGAAGGTTTCTGTGCAAAGCTTAAATGATGCTGCAGAAAAGCTTTGGCTGCTCTAGCTTCCAAATTACATATAATATTAGAGTAATCCAGCTCAGCAATTAATGTGCTTTTAAGCACTGCAGGCTAAAAATGCAACAGGGAGGAAAATATAAAGTATGACCATTCTGCAGACCACACAACAAAGGCAACAATTCAAGTATTATTTTCCCCAATAGCATGACTTGGATATTAAAGGATGGGCTGTGCAAAGGTGTTGCATGGCTTGTGAGCACACTCCATTAGCACACCAGAAACATGTGTGCCCCAGATAAGAATTTACAGCCAAAGATGGCATCATTGTAGGCAGCCCTGTTTCAATAAACACAGGGCCAATAAACACACCAAGCCATGGTTAGGCTGATAACCCCTTTGCAGCAAATATGGTTAGTGAGGGGCTGGTTTTGGACAGCAGAGTCTCCTCCCTCCCACCTCCCTCAGTCCTCCAGCCATATCCCAGCATGCACCGCAAGTTCTGCCAGCTGTATCAGAGCAGCAGGGTTTTTTCTGCTGCTCCAGCCGCCAGAACTCTACGCCCATACGGAATAGTACACGGAGAGAGGTGGTTTGCCTCCACACAACACTTTAAACAACAGAGTTTGGAATAAACAATGTGCAAGCCTGTTGTTTTTCCCCGTGGTTTAATTCACCAAAATAGCATACTGTCAGTTGTGTGTGCGTTGTGTGTTGCCCTCCACACAACACAATAAGGAACACAACTGACGATTGTCCCCCCCCCCCCCGTTGATTATCATGTCGTCCGAAACCAGCCAGTGTGTTTAAACCATGGTTATGTAGCCATCATGGTTAGGAATGGTTCACACGATTTGCTTAGCCATAAAGTTTAGCTCAAAATGCTTAAACACTGTGGCTTAGTGTGTTGTCTGAACAGGGTCAATGTTTAGCTCAAAATGCTTAACCATCATGGTTTAGCGTTCTGTCTGAACAGGGCCCTATACAAGTTAGCTGCTGCTTTAGCAGTATAAGTAATTCAAAATTACCACCAGCAGCCATTCCTTGCAGGCTGTATGGAGGAAGAAGAGAGGAAGGATGGGGCTATTCCACTAGCCTGTTGATAAAACATTTTTATGAAAGTGTCTCCCTCATCTGTCACTACCAGGAGTCATTCCAGTAGGTTGTACTGCAGGAGAAGAGACAGAGAACAGGATTATTGCAGGAGTTATGGTAAAATAATTTCCCCCTTCCTGCCTCTGTATTCCTTTTTCCTGCCTCTGTATTATTTTTTCCATGTGTGTCATAACATTTTAGACTGTAAGAAATTTAAAATGGAACAGTGAAAAGGCATATTTCAGGAAACCATCATTTCAGGCATACCAAAGATGCATACCTAAAAAGGCTGCTTTCTGAACCAAAGTTTGTTCTTGGCCTATTACTGGCAGGTGGCTTATCAAGCCATGGTGAGAGAATAAATCTTAAGTCAGTAAAATTCATGCCCCAGACAGGTTTAAACCACTGGGTAACCACAAAGAATAAGTTGAGAAATTTCTATAGAACTGAAGTGTAAACAAGATAGCAGCAAAGATTTAACCACAAAGCTGTTACCCTCAACTGAGGAGGGTAGACCACCCTATTGCAATCAATCAGTAAGGAGCTAGCTAAACACAAGAGTATAAAACAGAAACCTCACCCTGGACGCCACCTCCTGCCTTCATTCAAGATTTCTAGAACTCCTTTCAACTCCATTCAGAGGATCTTTGAAGGAAGCCAGATCCATCACCGGTGAATATAGTAAGCTAATTCCATTTTTCTATTTCTCTATTAAGGCTGAATGAAAGGTGTGTATGTTCTTTTCTTTCATAAAATAATTATTCCCTATTTTAAATAGTTGCCTGAACGATTCAGCGGTTCCCTGTACCATGCGCCAAACCACATCTCTCTGAACCCAAGCCAGGAAGTAAGAGCCTGTCAATAGTAAGCGGGGTGCGGTTGGTTCAATACAACTGTTAAAGATACAGGAGCCCTGTCCTCCTTTTCATATGGTCACCCTACTACAACTCCCATCATGCCACAGCCAGCATGGTTGGCTGGGGAATGCTGGGAACTGTAGGACTGTTTTTCTGTTCAAACTTGCACAGAATCGCGCCCTAAAAGAACTTCCCGCTATCCATGCAAGCTTCACCAGTTTCTAATGCGTGCACTCCATGCTGTTAAGCACACAGGAGCGGAGATTAAGTGAAGAAGTTGGCAGCCCCGAGTATTTTCGGTTTTCTTTACGAGAAAAGGACACCCGGGAAAGCCACAGCCGGGGAGAGGGGTTCTTCTTTTTGAAAAAGGAGGGTACATTAAGGTAGAGTAAGCAACATGAAATGTTAACCAAAAATCAAAAGCACGGGAAAGGAGGGAGGCGGGAGCCAAGCGGTATACGAGGCGAGCCCTCCGCGCGGGAACAGCCCGCCTCCTCCGCGCGAGAAAAGCGATCGCCGCCAGCGCGCCCCACGCCGTCATTCCTTCGTTGTTCTCTTCCTCACAGCACAGGGCGTTTCCCGCGACCTGCTCGCCCGGGTAGGAGGTGCCGCGCTCCCTGCCTTGGTCCGGGCCACGGCCGTAGCCTCGCAGGCGCCCCCGCGATGGAGCCGGCGTCGCTGTTGCTAGACGTGGCCAACTGGAGCACGATCTTGGTGTGCCTGGTGCTCAAGCTGCCCCAGGGAGCCGCCCTGCTCGCCGCCAAGTCCGCCCAGGGAGTCAGCCTGGAGAGTTTGGTGTTGGAACTGAGCGGGTAAGGGGACCCTCCTCCTTCTCCCTCTTCCTCCCCACAGCGGCGGGAAAATCTCCAGCAACCAGTTCCGCGGTCTTTCTTTTCCCTCTTGTTCTTGGGGAGAGGTGAAAGAAGAACTCCCCCTTGTCGTCCACGAAAGGATAACTTCTATAGAGCGATAGTGGGGGAAGGGGGCCCAGGCATGAGTGTCAACTCTTCGCCCCCCCCCTTCCAGCTGTGGTTGTATTTCCACGGTGATGAAGAAAAGACATTCTGAACATGCCCCAAAGCATTCCCCCTTATGCATTGTTCCACTTTATTTCCCGCCTTTCCTCCACGATAGAAATGAAGTCGGTGTGCATCATCGGGTTCCCTCCCAGGCAGTCTTCCATTCCGCCTTCTCTAGCCTGGTGCCCTCCAGGTGTTTTGGACTTATAACTCCCATCCGCCACGCTGGCTTGTGCTGATGGGAGTTGTAGGCCAGAACATCTGTTGGGCACTGCTTTGGGTAGTCTCTCGAGTGAGCCCAGACTCATCAGCAAGATTGTGGCATCCTATATGCCTCCAGACCAGATGCTTCATATTTTCCAGGGCTGAGCCCTGGCATTCTAAATGGAAGAGGAATGTGAGCCATGGTATTTTTGCTATATAACTTATATTTTCATACTTTAATTAAATAGTAATGTTTTATTTAGGCTGATTTTACTCTAGTTGTTCCACAAGCATATCCCTGATAGATTCACAATTAAAATTACTGAATTTCTTTCTTTAGTGATCTTGCTATGTTACGTATGTTCTTTTTTTAGGTTGCCTTTTCAAAATCAAATAAAATTTCATGGAAAAAGGGAAGCACATAGAAGGCTTAGTTTGAATCAGAGCTCAGTCACAGTTCTGTTTCTAGTTCTGAGGATTTTTAAAAAGTGAAACAACAAACATTGCCATTGAGCATGTACAAATTGAATTTCCTTATTACCACTGAGTCCAGATAGCCTCTTCCTATCTAAGATCATAGGTTGAGTTTACAGCTTAAACCCTTGCCGTTTTAAAATTAATTATGTTTCTCAAATCTCTTCTTTAAGTGTATACTTTTAAGGCTACTTGGCATGGAAATTTTCCTTACCCTTAGTGACTCATAACCCTTGTGCTGTGGATCATAGCACCACATCAAAAATAATAAAACATGAAAGCCTTGCCCAGAGCAAATGGTGCCATGTGGTAAATTTGAACCCCCCCCCCCCCCCCCCGTGCTCCAGTGCAGTTGTGCTGAATGTACTGGTGTGCATTTGAAGAGTGACATGTTGATGGGCAACCAGCAGGTGTTCCAGGGCTTTTGTATGGTACTTTACCCTGAGAAAGCTGGTTCCTTATACAGACACCTGTGACTGGAGAGCCTACATCTATCAGTAATATTAGTAATGATTCATTATCCTACCTTTCTACAAAGTATTCTTTTTAGGGTAACCATATGGAAAGGAGAACAGGGCTCCTGTATCTTACAGTTGTATTGAAAAGAAAATTTCAGCAGGTGTAATTTGTATTCATGCGGCACCTGGTGAAATTCCCTCTTCATCACAACAGTTAAAGCTGCAGGAGCCCTACCCTTTTTTGTTATATATTATTATTATTATTTATAACAAAAGAGGGTAGGGCTCCTGCAGCTTTAACTGTTGTGATGAAGAGGGAATTTCACCAGGTGCTGAATGCATACAAATTACACCTGCTGAAATTTCCTTTTCTATGCAACTGTTAAAGATGCAGGAGCCCTGTCCTCCTTTCTATATGATCACCTTATTCTTTTTGGATTTGCCCTTCCTACCTTGCAGGCTTGTAAATAAGTCCTTGCCTGGTTACCTGCGGTGTCTAAGAACTGACTCCAGGTGACTAGGCAGTCAATTCCCCCCCCCCCCCCCCGGCTGTTGCAATGCCACATGTGACTATAGTGTAGACAGGGAAGCTAGTAATTTTTCTAGATGTATTTGTAAGGCTGAATCCATATTCTCTTATACCAGTAAGGAAATGTTTTTGGGTATCAATACACCTGCTGAGACACTAGCCACAATTAGCTAAGTGCTGAAGTTGTACCTTTTATGTTTTGGCTGTGTCCCCCTTTACCCTCCCACAGATTATAGGCCAGAGCTGTTGAACCTCTCTCAATTCAAGGGCCAAATTACATTTTGGAGGAGCTCTCGGGTGCCACATGTCAGTGGTATGCAGAGCTGAAAGCAAAAGTGGCAGGGCCAAAGCATCCCTGTTGTAGGCAGAGTGTAGCCCTCCATGCATGTTGTTTGAATTGCTGGCCCTGTCCTGAACACTGTGCAACTTCCTAGCCCCTGACATCCATGCATTGAGTATGAGTGTCTGTACCAGGGCAGCCTACACATCTAGGCTTTCAGTGCAAGCTGGAACACAATGTGATTGGATTTCCATTTCACATGGAAAGCCGAAGTGTGAAGGCTTCTCCTCTGTGGACATCTACTCAACATGTGGACTTCAGGGACAAGGAAATTATGTGACGTTAGGGGCAGCCCCGCAGCCCTGCTTCATTTTATTGGTGTAGAGCCCCCCTTCTCACAATTAACATGTGAAATATGCTCATGTAGGAACAGGCCAGTGTTCACAAATGATTATTCTGGAAAGTTTAGCTTTCTCTTTTTTGCACGCCGGAGATCAGGCGTTTCCACTTTTAATTTTCAACTAAACACAGTTGCCCATGATATCCAAACTGGGGGGACCCGTGGTTTGTCTAAACTGTGGCTAGTGAGAACAAGCCAGGATCAAGCTGTGTTAGCCCAGGCTAATTGCAGCTTGTTCTCATAACAGGAAACTGTTTCCCATTATTTGTGAGTGGAGCTCATGTGTGCATCAGAATCCTCCAGAGCTTTGTATTGCTCAGCAAGTGTCTTTTTGTTTGCCATAAACATGAAAGTGTTGGCCAACATACACTGTCTAGATGCCAGAATTGACTGGCTCATTCAAAACATGTGAAATTCAGCTTCTTCCCTGCTTCTTGGTCTTTGTTACTGCCTTACTGTTGGTTTTGCACAATGTAAGGGGGAAACATTTAAAGATAATAAATATAATTAACAGTTCCCCTGCTTACTGGAGACAAGCCCATACTTCCTGTCTGTTTGGCTTAGGTTCAGATATGGTGTCTGTCTTTGGTGCTTTAGAAGTACTGAGTCATACAGACAACTATATGAAATAGGAAATAATTATTTTATTAATAAGAAAATGCCATTCACACAGCCAGTCTTAATATGGAAATAGAGAGAGAATAGAATTAGCTTACTGTATTTACTGGTGAAAGATCTGTCTTCATTCAAATACCCTTCAAATGGAGCTGAAGGGGACCTTAGAAATCTGGGATGAAGGCAGAACAAGGCATTTTGGGCAAGGCTCTGTTTTATACCGTTATATTTTGCCAGCTCCCTTTCCCATTACCATAAATGGAAAATATAACACTCTAAGCTCCCTGATTGGTTTAAATAAGGTGGTTTAGCCTCTTGAAAGACCCTTCCTTATAATCAAAGTAAAACCTTGGTTTCGGAGTTGCTGAAATCTGTTTACAGTTCTATAGCAATTTCCCAACTTGTTCTCTGTGGGTTTTCCCTGTAGTTTAGACCTGTCTGGGGCAGGTCTTGCACCTTATTTTGTGACATAATTATTTTCATTGTAACATGATATAAGTTGCCTGACAGTAACAGGGCAAAAACAAGCCTTTTTAGCTAGGTGTCTTTGGTATGCCTAATACGACGGTTGCCTTAAATATGCCTTTTCACATTGCATTTAAAATTTCTTACAACAATACTGCAGTAATAGTAAAAATCACCCCTGGCAGAATTTGCCTTCTACACAATTCTTCAGGGTTCAGCCGCCTATCAGGCCTAGTTTCCAGGCCTAGTATCCCCCATGCCCACTTGACTTCCTGTTCCTCAGTCCTCCAACTGCACTTTTCCCTTCTTGTATATATTACGCACTGTCCTTCTGACACACCAGAGGTGGAGATCAGCTCCTAATTTTATGCCCTGATTTTGAGGGAGCCTTTTAACTACAGTTTCCCAGTCTGGGTGTCATGGTAAACTGTTGTTTAAAAAACTAGGGCATCATTGAAATTGGGTGTGAATAGGGGGGTGATGAGGAAGCAGGCCCATTTTCAGTCTGATAAACCAGGATTGCTATGTAAGAACTGGCTGTTTAATATAAAAATGAATTTGATACTAATTTTAAGTTAGCTTAAGGCAGTGATTGAAGTTATACCTTTCCCTTTCAGCTTCCTTGTATGCCTACGATACATGAGTTATTACAATTATCCTCTGCCAACATATGTAGAATATCCTATCATCATTGTGCAAGGTAGTACATTGCATCCCCTCTCCTTCCATTGTTGTATCATCCTTTGTTTTTCTCATTCATGCCATAACGATCTAATTTTTCGTTTCAGATGTCATTCTTTTGCTGTTAGTTCTGCATTACAGTGGCAAAATGAAGCATGCTTTGCCTTACACAGTCATGTATCCTTCAGTTATCTGTTTATTCATTTCTATTTTTACAGCATTTCTGGCAGTTCTGTTGGCATTCTGTCTTCAGGAATGAAACAAATCATAACCCCTAGTGCTCATGTCTGATTTGATGTGCATATTTTCAGGATCTCATCCCAAAATTTTCCAGGGAATTAAGCTGCTGCATTTGCAAGGGATTTCTCTGAGCTAGCGTTTAAGGACTTCAATGGAGCCCAGACAGTTCACATCAAGGCAGAAATAGTCTATAGCAGGACCCACCTGGGCTATTCCTCAACAACAACGACTGGGTTTGCACAATTAGCGGGGGAACCAACACTATGGGTTGTCCCCCCCCCCCAACGTGTCAGTTGCGTAACCAGCATTTCCATAATAACCATGCCACATTATCTGAACAAGGTGTGTTGCAGGTGTGGCTTCCTGCCACCCTACAACCCATGGCTTGTAGAGCGGGTTGTGGGGTTGGTGAGAAGTTACCTCTACCATGCAGCAGGTACGAAACAGCAACCTGTGACATAGCATGGATAATTACAGAAATGCTGGTCACATGATCGGCATGTGTGGAGGAAACAACCCATGCTGTGCTGTTTCCCCTGCTGATTGTTCGAATGTGCCCAATGAGGGATGTTGGTGCTGGGTTTTTCCTGCAATGCATTGAAATTATTTGACTCAACAAATCAGGTTCAGGAGAAAGTCCCATGCGCTGTTTTACTGAAAACATGCAAAGACAGAAGCAAATGTATTGTTAAATAATATTTCTAGGCAACTTGTTGGTTTTGGGTTCTAAGGTCTTCTAGAGTCATCTTATTATTTTTTAAGAGGGGATATGGCTGAGTTGGTTAAGAGGGTGGTAAACGTTTCTCTGAGGGAAGGTGAGAAGCTAGCGTGCTTGAAAGTGAGAGTGGTAAGACTGATGCTGAAGAAATCTGTCAATGATCCTACTATGCTGGAGAATTTCTTGCTGGTCTCTAACGTTCCATTCTTTGGGCGCAACACTCGAGCGAATGGTGGCCACCTAACTCAAGGCATTTCTAGATGACGCTGATTATTTAGATCCATTTCAGTCTGGCTCATAGGCGTGCGCAGGGGGTGTGCCAGATGTGCCCAGGCACACCCTAATGTCCCGCTGTGCACATTCCCCAGCCGGGCGAGTGGCTCATAGACGCTCCCTGCTCGGCCCGGGCTCCTTCCTCCTGTGGTACGAAGGGACAGAGACAAGCAGCGGCACTGGGAGTCACAACACATTCAGGTCCCTTCATAATGTCCTTTATGATTGAGTATACTATACTTGTTTACCTTAAAAAAAATTCCCTGGGTGCACACCCTAATGAAATGTGCTGCACACACGCCTATGGTCTGGTTCTTGAATGAGAGGGTCATCCTGATGCAGGAGCTATGCTGGGAACTGGATACAGGAAGCATCCCTGCTAGTTTTGTTGGTCAGTAGCTTTAGTACCATCAACTAAGTTCTCCTTCCGGATTGTCTGGCTGGGATGAAATTTGCAGACAGCTTGTGGTTCTGGACCTTCCTGGCAGGTAGATCCTAGCAAACTGTGCTGGGATATTTCTGCTTGACCCTATATTGCTGTGTGCTGAAGATGTTTGTATTTAAGCAGGTCTTTATCTGCAGATTGGATCATCTTTCTACCATTTTCTCCGCAGTTTTAAAAAATCATTTGATCTGTAGTGTTTTATTGGCTGCCTTTATTGGACTTTGCATCTTAGTGATCTCTTGCTGGTTTTTAATTGATTCCTTATTTTTTCCCTAAGTGGCCCAGTTTTAAAACTGGAAAAGCAGGATATAAATACATTTGAATAATTAGAAACCAGATTATACCATGAAAAGGGGAGTTGAACCTTTCAGCCTGAGTGCTGAATTCCGTTTCAGAGAAGGCCTCCAGTGGTGAACGAGGGCCAAATGCAAAAAGGGACAGGGCAAAGATCCTCAACACTAGCAGCATACTTTAGTTTAGAGTTCTACTTATTGCTAATAGGTAAGGGTTAGGGGAGGCATTTCGGTCTTTTGGAACAGGAGGAAAAGTGCACATGATTGTTGTTCGGAGGGAAAGGGTGGGGCCACCTGTGGGACCTGAGGGCTGGATTTGGCCCCTGGGCCTGAGCTTCTGCACCCCTGCCACAAAGCCAGGGTATATCACATGACCATCTAATTGCCATCACCTGTATGTAACTTAACCTGCAAGCTTAGATTTGTGGCAGGCTGGTACGTGCTAACTCTGCAGAAATGGATAATTGACCTGAGTATGGTAAGTAGTTGAAGGAATGTGCCTATATACCTCCTCCTTGTTCCTGGCCATCGCATACAAGTTCTATCTCTTAGCGTTTATGAAAAAACGAGGGGAGTTCCAACTGCCTGCAATGGGCAAACGTTTGGTCGGCCAATCCATTTTAACCATTTCTTTATTCTGTATCTTGTCTGTGTGGGTTGAAGGAGCTCTTCAGGTTCCATTTGACTTCCTTACTGCACAAGTTTCAATTCAAGTAACAGGTACCGGTAGACCTCATTTGATCAGCGGTGGGTAGGCTCTGTTTAATCATGTATTTGAAATACAATTTGTTTTTAAGTATAAAAGCTCCTTTACAGCACAATCCTAGATATGTCTACTCAGAAGTCAGGCCCACTGAATTTAGTGGGATTTATTCACAACCTTCCCCAACCGGGTGCCCTCTGGGGCTGACTGGAGGATGCTGAGAGTTGTATCTAACACATCCAGAGGGCACTGGATTGGGGGAGGGTGATGCATAGGATTGTGGCCCTAGTCTCCAAAAGTTCAGAGCAGATCAACTCATCTAAAAGGTACTTTCTCTGAAGGAGTTGCATTATCCTGAGTCAGACCGGTTGTCCATTGCACCCAGTGCTACATATCCTGCCTGGCAGCGGCTCTCCAAAATCCCAAGCAGATGCTATTCTGAGCCCTGGTACCTGAAATCTTTTTGAATTGGCGATGCCAGAGATCCAACTTGGGATCTTCTACATGCAGAAGAATTGCTCGGTCACTGAGCCACGGCCCTTCCCTATTCTTTGTTATAATAGTTGTGCTTCATGCCTTTCTCCTCTACAGAACATGAGCACTCTGGTCAGCGCAGCAAGTAAGCTGGCTCAGCTCCGATGTCTTTGGCAGACGAAAGATTCTGGACAAGTGAGTGCTACGACTTGGAGTTTAGCTTCATTTACCTGTGCAAGTAAGTAGAATATTCAGCCTCTTCTCCTCTCCTTCAGTTTAAAGAAAATGGTGAACTTGATTCTGTTGTCTCCCAAGGGGCCTGTTCAGACAACACACTAAGCCCTAGTTAGGCCGCTAACCCTTTTGCAGCAAATGGTTAGTAAGTGTGTTTAAACAGTGGTTATGTAGCCACCATGGATGGGAATGTTTCACATGACACACTAAGTCATAACGTTTAGCTCAAAATGCTCAACCACCGTGGCTTAGTGTGTCATCTGAACAGGATCAATGTATATCTGAGAACAAAATAGAATGTGACCTAAGTTGAAGAAAGTACTCTTTGGCTTTGATAAATTTAAATGAAAACTTAGCTTTTATGAAGCAACTGTTCTTAAATGTTGCTTGTTGCATAGTCTGCAGGACCCTATTCAATATGGGAAGCACCTTCCCCCTCCAGAATTCAAGCAGTCCGGGAATATTTAGCAGTACAGACTGCTTATCCTGAAGGGGCAGTTCAGCTAACCATCCCAAGCCATAAGCGATCTCACCCCCTAAGTACATGGAACTTTAAAAAGAACTGGTATGACAGATCCCTATCCTGAAGGGCTTATAATCTAAAATAGACCGAGGCAAACAATAGAGAAATTGGGGGAGGCATGGTTAAGCTGGGAAAGCTTTACTTTGGCTTAGTGACAATAAGATGTAGGGACTAGGGAGATGATCTGACGACTTCCGAAAAGGTGTTTTGGGGAAATAAGAGAGGTAGTTGCACAGAGGTGTTCTGGGAATCAATTCCAAGCACAAGGGGAAGCAAGGGAAAATCAGCTAAAATTTACTAAGCATGGTACAGAAATTTAAAGAAAAGAAAGTCCCTGCATACAGGCTCACAATTTAATAGACATGATACAAAAGGGGAAAGAAATGTGGAGGGAAGTGAAAAGCAAGTAAATATTGATACCAGTTGTCGAAGATACAAGTATATATAGCAGGACATGCTCAACCTAGCCCAACACATACCAGAGACATGAATTTGCAAAAGGCCTCAAAAACTGGAAAAAAAATATCTTGAGCATGTGAAGATTAGTGATTAAAGGGTTATGGATTTGCTGATATTTTTTTCCAGCCCTCTCTTTTGCTTTTCTCTGTGTAGTCTTTGTGTTTATGGTTTTAGAGTAGGCCACGGGGATAACAGGAAGTGCAAGTTCCGTGCTGGAGGAAAGGAGTTGGAGAGATTTTGAGGATTTGAAGGTGCAATCCTACACACACTTATCTGGGAGTAAGTCCCATTTAAGTCAATGCAACATATGGCTGAGTAGAAATACGTAGGATTACATTGTGAAGAAAGTATAAAGCAACATCGTAATAAAACACAAGCTATCACTCACTGTTGGGCGGTAAAGGCCATTTTTAGTATTTTCAGTTACTACTGCAGTATCGACCCAGAGACAATATTGCCTTAAAAAACCCAACATAAACCAGTATGTGCTTAACTTACAGCCGTGCCAATGACTGGCTAAAATTGACCCTCCTCCCTTAATCAACTAATGCTTAATTGTTTCATCTACTAATGAAAGGTAACTTTAGAGTGTTGCCAATTCCTTAAGTTAGGAGTTGGGAAATAGTAGCATTAGTAGCTTAAAGCAGCAATCTTCTACTTCAGTCCTCACAGAGAATCTTGTTTGAAATTAGTCAAGTTCATTTCATTCAAAGCACTACACACCAAATGATCAAAAGTAATTTGTATAAGACAAGCTTATCACCTATGTATAGTTGGAACGCAAGCTAAGTGACGATAAAGCAATTGCTAGTGTTCGCTTGATTTTTCTTGAAATGTGTCAGCAGCTTAGATAAGAGGCTGGACTATTTAGAAATAAGTCAGGGCTGTTCATGACTGAAATAGAATTGACTTCAAAGAATGGCCCCAAACGCAAAAAACTAAGTCGAATTTGGAAGTTTCCGTTCAGAATAGACATCTGAGGAATGGTAAGGGAAGCTAAAAGTGTTTATCAGCCTAATGACGACAACAACAACAACAACAATAATAATATTTATTTCTTACCTGCCTCTCTCTCTGGATCGCGGTGGGGAACAACATCAAATATAAAATACATAAAACTGATTAAAAACACATAAAACTAATACATTATTAAAATACCAATAAAACTCTTAAAATTCAACTCGGTAGGCTTGCCGGTAGAGATCGGTCTTTATGGCTTTCTTTAAGTCATAGAGACTATTAAGTTGACAAATCTTCTCCGGCAGGCTATTCCATGGTCTGGGAGTGGCAGAAGAGAAGGTCTTCTGAATAACGGTTGTTAGCCTAGTTTTGGCTGACTGTAGCAAATTCTTCCCAGAGGACCTGAGTGTGCGGGGCGGATTGTATGGGACAAGGCAATCCCACAGATAACCTGGAACCAAACCACGTAGGGCTTTAAAGGTGATTACCAACACTTTGTACTTCACCCGGAAAGTAATTGGCAGCCAGTGAAGTGATTTTAAAGCTCCTCACATTTCTATCTAGACAAAACATGAGCGGAGATTTCTTAGCTGTGCTGTGCACCGTTTGCCTTTCACCAGCACTGGATATTCTGTTGGGAGTGGTGAAGAAACTCTATACACACTGATTGGGTTCCAACGACATGATAACCCAAGATGGGTTAAATCAGTCATAATGGTTTATTTAACGGGAATTTTTTAATCCACGGTGGCTTTTTTGCTTTAAATAACCCACTCTGATAACTCTCGGTCTGTAATAAGGGTTATTTAACCTATCATGGGTTATTGTGCCATCTGCTGGGCACCATGGATTAATTTGCTTGTCTACAGAGTCACGCAGCAAGAGCAGTGCAGATTGTGCCCTGTTCTTCTCAGGCATTCTGTTTGTAGTGGGAATAGCGCTATTGCGATTTTGGGAACAGCTGAAAGTGGCTACTGCGGCATTTTGAACAGCTTAAACGGGCTACTGCGTGCTTGGGTGGGAGGCTTAAACACCGCAAGAGAAGGTGGGATACCAGTTTACTTGGGCAGGAAGACTGCAGCGGGACATGGGGCGGGGGGATAATACAAATCACACACAGTATCTTAATAAACTATGAATGGTGGGTAGCTTATTAGCCTATTCATGTAGAGGGGCATTGTGAACTAATTAAAAAATAAACTGTTGTGCAGAGCTTTTTTAACTAAATGACATCTGAACACACCCATTATAGGCAAATTTGATTCAAGCTGGGACTGGAGAAGTTGGCAAACATTACCCAAAGCTGAATTTTGAATCTAATACAGAAAAAACATTTGAGGAAGTGAAAGAGAAAACGTTTTTTTGATAAGATTGGTAAAATATCTTGTATCTGGGGTTGCGTCTGCCTATCCCTAGATTAAACCATGTCATTTGAAGTAAAGCAGACCTACAAATAATCAATTGCCTGACTGCCTTGGGGGATCTATGAATTTCAAAGGGCCAACCAGAGACTTTGCTTGACGACTTTCAGCTTTTGGATATTTAAAAGTATGCTAACATGTTCTCTCTCAATTACAGCAAGAATATTTACGACTTTAATGACAACAAAGGACGTTACAGGTAATATTGTGATATTTTGTGCATAGGTGCGTGCCTGTCAATTGAATTTTTTTCTGCTGACGAGATTCTTGTGTGGTGGGCAAAGAGGCTCTTGTTGGGCCCAACGTTTTGGTGGTGGGAGAGAGGCAGGCTTTTCAGTTAACAGAGCTCTACATCATTCAGAATAGAAAGGCAGCAAAAGCCTTAGACCTTTTTCAGGTGTTTTAGCCCAGATGCCATGAGGGGAAAGTCTACGTTTTAACAGATAGTAGAGTAAAATGAAAAAAATAAGAGTTTAACTATATACTTTTTGTTCCCCCAGTTCTGGTCCGTTTCATAGTCATGTTGGCTCTTAATGTATGGGTCATAGCAACTATACTGCACTACAGGAAGCCAGCTAAGAAACATGACTAAGATGGGAGTTCTTCTGCCTATTTTAAATAGCCAGGACCAAAAGGAAGAATGGAAGCAATCTAAGACCAAAGTATCATCAAGTTTCAGTAAACCAACACTCCATTTAATGGGAAGCTGCTGGTGTTACACACTGAAGAAAGATGGGTCAATATGAATTCAATAGCAAAGTCCAAAATCCGTTGTGATGCACACACCTGGTGGGCATATTGTTTTGTAAGAAATGTTAATGGATGGATAGTATTTTAGAACTGTTCTACTTAGTGTGTGTATGTATATGCTTTTAACTCTACTGAAATGTTTTATCAACTTTTCAGAACTTCGTGTCTGAAATAACTGTTGTTAGCACATCTGTAAAAGTCCAGTTTGAAGTATTCCTAACTCTATCCCTCTACCATGCATGACCATTGTCCGAGAGTTTAGAGGCTGCAGCAACCTTAGTTAAGCATTTTAGATGTGTTTGCACCCTCCTCTTAATATAGAATAGTAAGCGAAATCTATAGCAAAATCAAACTCTTACAGAAGGAGGAAAGAGGGGGTGGGGAGAGTGCTTCATAGATGTCTTTCCCAGACAAAGTTAGTTGCCCTGTAGTCCCATTGACTGTAATACGTTTAAATGAGGCTAACTTTCTTTGGATTGCAGCCTTAGTAGGTTGTATATCCAATGTTAGCTGGCTCAATCCATCTTTTTGTTGGTGTCTGTCAGAGTGAGCCTGTATACATGCTTTAGCTAAGTCTTCGTGCTAAGACTCTTTCAAAACTTGTTGAACCATGATTTAAAATCATAGGTCACCTCCTTACAATAGTAGCCAATGTGATCATCCTTGCGTCCTTAGAGGAGGTGGCTTTGTTCTCAATTTAGACTTCTGAATCTGCGTATACTAGTGTTAAACTTTGGTCACACTGGCTGTGTTGGAAACCCACCTAAGCTGGATTCATAGGGTGTGCATCTCCACCTAAAATTTGTGTAGATGTTGAAGGCATGTATGAATGGAAGCATGGGAGTTGAAAAAAAATGACCAGTGTTTCAGCATAATTTAATGCAGACAAGCGAGAGGCCCAGCCTTTGGAAACCAGAAATGTATAGTCAGAATTTATTTTGTAAGGTATTTCAGAAATGAGGAATGATGGTGTTTCCAAAACATGTCAAGAAAAACCAGCAGCTTACTTCCAGTGGAGCAAGAACGTTCCTTTGAACTGTCACTACAATGCATATACTTTTTTGAGCAAGCCATGACACTTTGTATATTTAGAACTCTATGGGGTAAATAAAAGGATTATTTTATATTAAACAATGTATCAGGCATTGCGTTTAATTCTATTTGCACAAATATTCTGTGACTTTCTTTGGTATTGCAGTTGTGCATCCTGCATTGCAGCAAGGAGAAATGCATAGGTGGACTTTTCTATAGTGTCCTAGTATTGCCATCTAGGAGATATGCAGGTCATCTGTGCATTCACACATATGGGCTCTGCGCCTGCACAGAGCCTCGCCTCGGAAACTTCTATAGCTGAGGATGTGTTCGAAAGGCTTAGTCATGAGAACCTTTAGAACTAGGGGCAAATCAAGCCACCGCAATAGGTCTTAAAGAGGGCATTACATTTTTTAGTCCTTTCAGAAATGAATTGACCATTGGATGAGTGAAAATGGTAAATCCAGTAACTGGATTGTGAGAAGTTGAAATGGCTTCAAGGTAAACTCGTTCTGACGAGTATCCCAGTCCCTTCTGAGAAAGATGAGAAAGGAAATGCAGGATATCTGTAATAGGGGCAAGACTCGGAATCAAAATTGTTGTTTTGCAAAGGAGTCGAAGGTTGAGTAATTAGCCAAGTAGGACCTCCTAGTAGAGAGTTTACGGGCCGCATCTGGAATTTTTTGTACATCTTGTGGTATCACTGGATTCTCCATGCTGTCAAGCCCAAGGTTCTCATGTGTGGATGAAGGATGAGGCTGTTGTGGAAAGTTATGAGATCTGGGGCAAGTGGAAGTTGGCGGTGATGTCCCCGTGAAAGGTGGAGGAGTGACGGAAACCATGCCTGCCTCGGCCACCATGGTGCAATTAGTATGCAGTTGGTGCAGTCTCGTCTGATCTTCGCAACTATTTTCGTCAGGAGGAGGAAAGGTGGAAACAGATAAAATAGGGTCCCGTTCCACTCTAGAGAGAAGGCGTCCCCCAATGACTTCACTCCCGTTCCTCTGGAGCAAAAACGATGACATGTCCGATTCTCCTCTGTGGCAAAAAGATCCACCGCAGGAGTTCCCCATTGCTTAAAAAGGCATGTTATGATTATTTGGGAAAGTTCCCATTCGTGAGTCGATTCCGTGGCTCTGCTTAGAGCGTCTGCTACAGTATTGCTGATCCCAGCAATATGAAGGGCGAACACGCGAATGTTCCTCGGAATCATCCATGCAAACAGCCTTAAAGTTAGACCAATTAGCAGAGGGGAATGTGTTCCCCCCCCCTTGCTTGTTCAGGTGCCAAAGAACCAAGGTATTGTCTGTTTGGATCTGAATGAATCTGTCCCAAACCTCGGTTTTGAATGCAATTAGTGCCTTCCATACGGTAAGTAGTTCCAAGGCATTTATGTGCATTCAGTTCTCCTTCAAAAACCATAACCCTTGAGTGCGGAGGGCTTCGCAGTGAGCCCCCCAGCCCTGGAGTGATGCATCTGTCATGACCACTCTGGTGTGTGGGGTTCGGACAAATGGGATGCAGTTGATAAGAAGAGAGCGAGCCACATTGTCTGGGATAGTAAGGTGGTACCGACGACCATCAGATTAGAAATCGTAGACCATCACTAGCCATGTCTGTAGACATTTCATTTTCAATCTGGCCCATTCTACTACCAATACTGTGGCCACTATGTATCCGAGTAGACGTTGAATTACTCGTGCTGTTGTTCTACTGTTGAAGTATAGAGTAGTGGCTAGGGCAACAAGTTGATCTGCTCAATCCTGAGACAGATAAGCCCATCCTGCCTCAGCATCTAGAAGAGCATCTATAAATTGGATCTTTTGTGTAGGGACCAATTTTGATTTTTCCATATTGACACAAAGTCCAAGGTTTGTGAGCAAATTGAAAACTGGATGAATTGCAGACTGCAGTGCATTCTTGTCTGGGGAGACGATCAGCCAGTCATCTCGACTCCTCTGAGACGCAGATAGGCGCATACCACTGCCATGCATTTCGTAAAAACCCTCGGAGCCAACGAAAGGCTGAATGGGAGGACCTTGAACTGGTAGACATCTGGTCCGATGGTGAATCAAAGACATTTTCAGTGGCGAGGATGTATGGCAATGTGGAAATATGCATCCTTCAGGTCTATGGATGCGAACCAAACCCCTAATCGGAGAAGGGGCATAATCGACCCCAGCGTTGTCATTCTGAATTTTTTCTTGCAAATGAAGTAGTTTAGTAGCCAGAGGTCCAAAATAGGTTGAAGACTTCCATCCCATTTGGGCAGAAACGACAGGTCTCTACTACGTGTGCCTCTCCAAGACAAAGAAGGCAGAGAGAATGTCCATCAGAAGGTGGTAGTTTGCTGCCAGAGTGGGTGCATTTAGAAAATGGGGCCTTCAAGGCCATAAGACTCAGCATTCTGAGGCGAACAAATAGAACATTTTTTAAAAAAAATAGATATATGTTTAAGAAAAAAATATTTAAGAATCAATGAGAAAAAATCCTCAGCAACTAAACTAACAGAATATCTACTGCGACGAAGTCTCCAGCAAGGCAACCGAGTCGACAGTCGAAAAGGAACTGAGGATTAGGGTGGGAATGCACAGAGCTTGCGCAGTATGACGATGGGGGAGGGTTCCCGCCAAAAATGTTTTTCCTCAGCTATAGAAGTTTCCGAGGCGAGGCTCCGCACAGGCGCAGAGCCCATATGTATGATGCACAGAGACCACGAAGAACTACAGCATAAGACATACCTTGGCCAAGATTGCACATGCTTTGCAATCTTACTCTTCATGGTTGCTGAGAGCCAGAGTGCTGTAGGAGCTAAAATACTGATACTTAGTTTTCTGGCCTGTTGGCCGCAATAAAGTTGATTGATTGATTACTGATACTTAGAGAGAACCAAATTCAGTTTTTCAGTCAGACATAACATTTACTCCAGTTGAAGCTGGTTAATCAGTCTAGATTCTAGGGCTGTAACCCTAAACATACTTGCAGAGATGTAAGCCCTGTTGAAACCGGGCACTTTTAAGCAAACATGCTTGTGATCAGGATGAACAACTACCACCAGTAAGTCTACCATAGGGGCCCCAGCAGGCAACTACCACATAAAAAAGCATAAAAATACTGCTGCCGCTATGCACTTTCAGGCTCATGCAAGTTCGCAAATTTGTGATGTACTTTCAGCTTGAAGAACTAGAATTCAACAACTGAATGCTAATGCTGTAGAAACCCCCTCCCCCATTTCTGCTCTGAATTCAGTGAATGCATATAAAGTACGATCTACATTAATGGCTCCTACTCATTAATTTCCCACTTAAATTGGTACAGCTTACTAAAACTAATTCCAAATTTCTTGTTAGAAGTCAAATCTTTCAGGATGGCAGTCCTTGGCAGCACTTCCCTGTAGTGTGCAGATTTGTGTGTAGACTCTACCAAGTTATTCCCATTCTGTGTGTATCTGGACAGAATGGGTGGTGAGTAGTAGCAGGCTATGAGCAGAGAGTAGGACTTGATCTATTGTTCACAAGAGTTGGGAGTTGCTACAAGTCCTTGTGTTAGTGGGTTGGCACCCAAGAACTAAAAAGAATAATTCTAGAACTGATATGTGCATGCCTGAAATCCAACCTGAAATGCACATTCAAATCTGACAACATGGTCACAAATTACCCCACTACATAGGCAGGGACCTCATGGACGATAATTCTTAGCCAAAAGCCCAGATATCGCTGTTACCATATTGCCAGCTAGGTCAAGCGTAACACCCAACAGTGCGAGAGTTAGCACTCTAAAAACTTGGCAATGGGCAGCAATACACAAATTCATTTAATTTCTACGCCACCTGATAGCCAAAGCAATCTCGGAGGTTCACAAATGGTGCCTTAAGAGGTCTTGTTTCTGAGCCTGTTAAGCAGCAGCCTGAACTCATATGAAGAACGGGATACACAGTTAAAAAGCTAGCTAGAAGGATATGGCAGTGTACGAATTATATCATAGACTATTCCTGCTGAAATATCAAGCCCTCTTTCTGCCAAATTTTGGAGAGTCCCCAATGACGCCTTCATCTACCAGCTTCATGGCTGTAGTCCCCCATTGAGATCTATAAGATGGGTACAGAACCTAACCCAAAGAAATCTGAGTTACAAGCCCTAAATGATGACATCCATGAGTAGAGGTATTGTTGCATGCAACTTAGTAAATTCCTATTAGAAAGAGGAAAATCATGGCATCAGATTGATAAACTGTGGTACAGATGCAGTCCTGAACTCATCTTAATGCAGTCTTTTTAAAATCTCTGAAAATCCAGTGATGTCATAGCAGCAGCCTTTATGCTTCAATTCTTCTGACAGTGCAATTAGCAGAGATTGAACTAATAAACCGGATGCCTCCGATCCCAATGCTAGAATCTCCGGTAGCTCTGAACACTAGAGCACAGTCTTCTGACAAGAGGGAACTGGTCCTCAGCACAGCTCTAAGTGGGGAGCTACACTTCATACACTAAAGGGGATCCAAACATCCATCGGTGAGTCAAGTCTAAGACGCTGGGAAAGGAAATGCCATGCAAAAGACAAATTCTACATGAATGCTCACCAAGACCAAAGCCCTGTGAGTTCCAATAGGACTTGTTCACAAAGTGTGCACACAATTGAAGCCAAAGGCTGTTTTATGTGCCTGCAGTTTTTGTACGGGTAAGATTTGATAGGTGTCCCTCCAACCTTCGGATATCCAATTATTTTCCCACGGACTATACCAGTCTTGCACATATTGGTAATTTTTAATTATCCCAAGCTTGATTTATTCTTGGAAAATGAACTGAATTAGTGCTTAAAGTGCAATTTGCAGGCAAAGAGCAACATCTGATATTTCTTCATGTCTCATATGGTGCTACATAAAACTCCAGTTTTAAACACAGGGAGCCTTTCCCCCATATTGGGTTATGTTCCAAAAGGGTTTTGTGTTTGTTTGTTTTTTTAAAAAAATGCATTTCCCCATAACCATATGGAAGCCACCTTTGTCATTCTGAATCCTAGAAATTTATGTAAAACGTTCAATTGGCATACTTTTAATTTTTAATAAATCAACTTTCCAACATCAGGAATTATGTTATCTTACTCAAATAGTTTATTTAAAAATATATATATATATATTTCTTCCAATTCATATCTTCCCACAAATAACAATTTTATATAAAATATGTATGCCTTCTGTGAATGGAAACAGCTTTTATTGTATACATGTTTCAACAATACGTTTTGTATGCAAAATATGCATTTCTTAAAATATGCTGTACTCTCAACTGTCCAAAGCAAGCAGGCAAAAAGATAAATATTCTTGCTGTGCTATTGGGGCACAATTTTAAGTTATGGGATGCACTATTTTCCTTCTTTTTTTAGTCCGTGTTTAAATGATGTAACTGAATATATAGTGGGCAAGTCATTGTGTTATTAGTGAAAAGAGGTGCTTATAGGCCAGGTCCACTGAGATCTTTGTCCATGCATCATCAAATTCCTATTCATTTCAACGGGGCTTGAATAAGAGAAGAACCTAGTGTGTGTGTTGAGCTCTTACTACAACCTACTTGTGGCACAAGCCCTGCTGAAGCAAAATGGGAATTGCACAGAGTAATGCTTCGTGAACTGTAACATGCAAGTCTACTGGGTGAAAGTCCAATTTTCATGGATGTGTCATTAAAACAATTCCTAGTTCTCTCCTTCCAAATACCTAGTTCCTGTAACTTTAGTTAAGGTAACAACCTAGTGAAATGTCTTGATTCCTTCACTTAAATGTTAGATTCTGTATTTTATTAGCACACTATCACACAACATATATATGTATAAATAGGAAACAAAAAGAGACCAAGGAGGAGGCTACAATATTTCTTTTCTTTTTTACTGCCGTCATGTTTAACATTATAGCATACTGTAGTTGTATAAAACATGCATTTTCTGGGATAAATTATTGACATGGCATGAATGAGCTCACATAAATTATATTTTGTACAAAATTAAAAAAAAATAAAAAATCAGATTAAGTGCCTCCAAGGCTTTTTCCTCCTATATGTTCTCAACACACACAACCAAAATTATATTCCTATTCCTAAAGCTATGTGCTAAGAGAACAGGATTCAAAAAGTTTAAAATACATCTACAGTATGTTTCAGTCATTAAGGGTTTGTGACAGTCCTTAGATCTTGTGCAGTGAAAATGTAAAAAATAGTTATAGGTATTTTTTTCAGAAATAAAAAACACACCTAGGATAGTTTGCAAAAAAGAAAGGCAGAATGAAGTTTTGTAGCACTTAGTAAGGATAATATAAAGTCAATGACTAATATTAAGGTTTGTACAAAGGGCTGGATGGAAAATTATGCCTATGCATAAAAGCTATATATTAGTTCTAATACTACCAATTCGTGTCTCTGAAATCAATACTCAACTGATCCCTCCCTCCCTTTTCAAACCCATTAGATATACATTCAGAATAGACTGACATTGATATAAACTATTATATGTAAACATAGTGCATTATATTGTTCTGCCACAAAGCAAAATTGCATCCTAAGAGCTGGTAAACCTCTGCATCCTTTTTCCCCTCTCTCTTAAATATCTAGAATGGGCATAGACTTTAAGGGAATAAAATTAATTTAAGGCATTCAAGACTGGTAAAACAGGACTGCTTAGTAAGTAGTAACAGAAATGAGTATATACTTTGACCTTCTCATTATACTTAGCTGCTGAGAGCAGACATGCGGCTTTTGATATACAGGTATGAATGATATAAACTTCAACAGTATGGCTTTATACAAGTGCATAGTTGCAACTGCAGATAATGGTAGATGAATAAAATGTATAAAAAATAAAGTGGAAAGTGTTTTGTTTTTTTAAAAAAACCCTCTTGCAGCAGTACAGTACAATATACATATTTACACACCAAAACACATACACACACAGTATAATGGTCACTTTTTAAGATGCAGTCTTCATCAGTGTGGCAAACCCTTCCGACCCACCCCAATCACCACACCTTTTCTTCTGGAAAACTTGCTGGTGGCATTTCTCTACAAAAGCTGAACAAGGGATAGATTCTTCACATGTCCCCATGCCTTGATTCCTTTGTGAAATGTAGTGTGAGTCTTTCCAAGAGAGATTTCGTGGAACTGAATTTAAGAGTATCCTTGTACAAATTATCAACGATTCCTAATTTGATCAGTCATCCAGAGAGATTACATTAAAAAAACACACACACACAGGAAATTATTAGTAAATTGTATTGCAGCAAAAAACACACACCTCCCTGTAAACTTCTGATATATATATTTATATATAACTGTCTTTCAGGAACATATATATATATATTTTTCATAAATTTTGGGATACGATGTTTCAGTCTTATTTCAATGAGGAGAAAATCACCTTCAACAGTGACTGCATTCACAGAAGGCAGTTAGCTAGAAAAAAAGAAGAAAAAGATTTGATCAGTAAATGCTATGCAGTTTGTTTAAAAGCAGCAGAATTCATTCCATGGACTGCAGGCCCCAAAACAAATATCAAGCCAGAAGCAGTAGGGGGAAATATCTGGATGCCTTCCCCCACAATACACCCCCGCCCCCAGCCTGGGACAGGCCAGCTAGGCAGGGGGATCTGCTTTCCCTGCTTTGCATACCAGTCTTGGAAGAAGGGTAGAGGATCTCATTTTCCTTCCCCCATTTAAGCAAACAGCAAGCCATCTGCTTCCCTTCAGTTTGATCCAACACTATGCAAAATGAGGGCTTGTGCCTCACCATAGGAAGCTGCCTTATGTTGACCCGGTTTGCACATAAGAAGAAGCCACCATGAGGCTCTTTGTGGCAGTAGCAGCTGCCATTTTGAATATTTGAGCAGCAATGGGGGTGGGGGGGCACCTTATCTTGCTATGAGCAAACCTAGCGAGGGTAGGGTTGTTGGGATGATTAACAACCCACCTGCAACCCTAAAACAGGCCATGGATTCTGGACTGTTTGTCAACTACCTTAACAACCCACCCTGCTGGGTTCATATGTAAGAACAAGCTACAGCATCCCCCTTCTGCAGCTCAAATATTCAAAATGGCAGCAGCCACCGCAACAAGAAGCCTCACGGGGAAATTCACCCAAGGTGGCTTCTTGTTACATGCGAACCAGGCCACTGAGTCAGACTCACGGTCAATCTAACCTAATATTGTCACTGAATGGCAGTGGCTCTCCAGGGTTTCAAGCAGGATTCTTTCTTAGCCCTACCTAGAGATTCTGGATATCGAACCTGTGATGTTCTGCATGGAAAACATATGCTCTACCACTGAACTACAGCCCCTCCCTGCCTCTGCTTTGCAATATTTCCATTACAGCATGGGGGAAGCATACATACACAGTCCTCTTCTTTCTGATCTTTGGGGATGTTAGCAACTTGCCCTCTTTTAGGGGTTTGGGGATTTGAAGAATCGCTTTTCTGCATTCCTTAGTTTTTCTTCAGGTATGCAGAAGCCTTCTGTTTTATTTGTGGATGGCCACCCATTTTGCCTCCAAACTGATTAACATCGCTCCACCCACTCTATTAGAGGGAGTGATATGATAAAGCTGTTGCAATCAAGACCATTCTGTCTTGCAGGCTTATACTATGTATGCCTGGGAAAGGAGGAGTATGAGTCAATCTGCTCCTGCCCCTGAAAAACAGGTAGTGTTGCCATCAAAAGGAAGGCTCCCCATAGGATGGAGCAGTGCCCTTTCCAAGAACAGGAGGGAAGGAAACTTTGGATGTTGTGTCTTTCTGTAGCCCAGCTCTAAACACAGTGGCTGAGAAGGTTTTGAGTATGTGTGTTTGGGGGTGGTGGGTCCTCTTTTTTTTTAATGATTAAAAGAAAATATACACATAAAATGTCACCAGACTGTCTTTGTGGACTGGCAAGAGGAGTGGAATTTCTTTACATCCTCCTCTGGATATAGAAGCCATGCTTGACTTGGAAAATTAGGAAGCATGGCCCTGACTGAAGCAATGGCTTTAATGATTTTCGGGTGGAGGTGGGAGGGAAAAGACTTCCACAGGCCTTTATGTAGCAAATTACAAAATTAGTTGCTAACATTTGCACTTCAATGCATATGCAAAGCAACTTATATCACAAATGAACTGTTAAAAATATTAAAAGGCACAACAATGCAAAGAAATACAAGTCACTGCACGATCAAAGAATGCAATATGCAAGCTACCAGCTAAAACAAAAGTTGCAGCACACTTCAAAACAGATATATGTTGCTGCCCATTCTGAGCCTGCAGTAACATATAAAAGACTGAACAAAGTACAGATTCGACTGTTTAAAAAACTGATTAGCAAATTTAGCAGTACTTCTTCGAAAAGCATGTTATGGCAAACACAGATGGACATATGGATTTTGAGAACTACATGTTTAAGATATGTCAAAAGTCAGCTGCATGCATCATTAAAATGTTTTTAATACTTTTTCTGAAGTCCTAAAATTGCTTCAGGGTCTTTTTAAAAGAGTTTTGGGAAAAATCGAAACAGCATGCTTTATTTCAAGAAAGCCAATCCATTCTCCTATAGATATTCACCCATTTACCTCTTCAGAACAAACACATCGTTATCATCATCGCTATCATCAAGATAATTATCGTTCTCAGCATCATCAATATGAAAATCAATATCAAAATCAATATCATCAAATGACCAATCCCAGTCTCCTCTACATGCCATATCAATCAATCTGCAAAATGAGGTTTTAAGATATTTGAGCCACATTCTACAAGAAATAGATTCTTAGTATGACAATTACTGTAAGACATTTTTCTTTGTACATCATTATTTGTGACATGTGGTCTGTAGTCTAGAATCCATATGCTCTACCTATCAGAGTAAATACTGTATAACTAATAAAGCATGCCAGTGTATACACAGGTTGCATCCCACCTTAAATGACATGGGAGGTGAGTTGATTTTAAGTCAGTGGCCATGATCTGGAATGTTGGAAGGACTTACACACACACACACACACACACACACACACACACACACTATGGGTTGTCACCATGAAAGCATAGGCAACCCGGTATCCTCCAGATGTTTTGGACAACTCCCATCATCACATCCAGTATGGCCAATGGTCAAGGATGATGGGAGCTAGGATGAGCATTTCTGACCTAAAGCAACATGAAGGGCTTCTGCCTGCTCCACAGAGAAATCAGGCAGCGGCATCTCAAATTATGTTGGACTGTGGGTCAGGCAGCAGGAGCTGTGTTTGGTGCTTCTGCCTACCTGCTCCATAGCTCCGGGAGACCACCCCCAAGTTTTCAGCAATTTGCAGAGATCTCAGGGGATGGGATCTCTGTGTGCTGGTGACATCCTAGCAAAGGCTTTCCCAAGGGCACTTGTCCCTGGTGAGCTCATTTGTGAAGGACTATAAATAATTCGCACACAAATCACAGGAGAGACCCCTTCTTGGAAGAGGTGTCCCCCACTTCTTTCACATGACAAAGGGGAAGAATACCTCTTGTAAGATGACATTTGCCCATCCTTAGCAAAACAAAATCTGCTAATCTATTAATCTATTAATTAGAACCATCTTTTTGATTAATCAAAATATTTTTGATATAATAAATCAATGAAAATGATGCGGCTCCTACTATTAATACTTTTCAGCAAATAGGTGATAGCAAACATGGTCATTGAAAATTATGAAGAGTTATAAAAATGTTTCAGAGTTGTTAAGAGTAAAGCTTTTATAATAATAATAATAATAATAATAATAATAATGTGTCAAGCTACATTCTAAATTATATATTTATCTGATAGGTGCTCAACTTTAAGAGTCATGCTAACAGATGAAAAAGTGAAAACATTAAATAGAACCAGCAGAACGGTAACATGTTTGTATACAGAGTTCACAATACTAAAAGGGAAAAAAATACATGTTATGGACAAGTACAGCTTGTAAAAATATATATAACTCTAGAACAACTGGAGAAATAGAAACTATAATCAGTTAACTTTCTAAGCTTTGTTTTTTGTAGCTGTAGAGTAAAAAGTATATGGCACTTAAAAGCAAATAAAAAATCCTCCAAAAGACCAACTCAAAAATATTCTTATGCCAAAAAATGAAACGTACCATGTTTCTTTATTTAAAACGGTAGTTATTTAATTTAGGAAGGATCAAGGTAAATATTTAGTGCCCAGTTCCTCAATAGGGAAAATGTGGGCCAAAAAAAGTCTCCCTGATCTTTTGCTTGCTCCCCCCCCCCCCCCTTACTGTCGGCTGATATCATGGACACGCACTTTTACACAGCCTAAATTAATGATATCTGTACCGTATTCTTTACACTGGCCTACGCACACGCTCAAACATTTAGAAAAATCAAAGCCACAACTAGGATAACCAGTTTGTCATTGCAAACAGGACATGCTATAAGCCACCAGAGTAGCAAGGTAAAGAGTGGGTTGAACCAACTCTCTAAATTAACTGAGCTATTATTTAGAGATGAGTGATGCATATAGTATTGGCAGGGCAGATTCAGTCTATGACTATTACAGCTTTTAAAAGACAGAACTCTAAAATAAGTACAGTCACATTAGGGGAACACACGCAACTGCACAGGAGTAGATAATGCACTGGTCTTCAGGCACGGGAGAGATTTGCAAAAGTTCCTATGCCTTTATGTGGCTATGCTTAACATTGTATTTTAAAACAAATAAGAACTCCTGAAAGATGTAGGCAACATAAGCACTTATTAAATTCTAAAATTACTTTATGATAATATTTCTCATACGTTAGGAAAACCACACAACCTTTCTAAAACTAGTAAATATTCTATTCCTCCCTGAAGTTAAGGACTTTACTTGATTTCTCCATCCAGCTTTTATTGCCTGTGGCTATTTGCTCAGCTCCACCTCTACTAATTTTCACTTCCACCATTCGACAAGTGTGGTACTATATGTGGTTTTTAATTGTTTTGGAATCTATTTAACTCAAACGTTTTAAATAAATAAAAATACATTGCAGACAAAAGTAATCCTAGTTACTTCTAGCACAATGCAAACACATACAATCTGTCTGTTTTCCCTTCCCTGGGCATATGCGTATGAAAATTAGAAGTAAATAGTGTTACTTTTTGTCCATAATTACATTTGCTTAAAAAGAAGGGAAAAAACCCTTAATAGAGCATGTTAAATGAAAATACTGATTTTCTACACCCCTGTCCTAAATATAAAATCCCTTCAAATGCAAGTGTGGCATCATAGTTATATCTTCATCCACCCAATGAAACATTTCCTGGTATAGCAAACAGGAGGTTTTGTTCATAAGTTAGAATTGTTTTGGAATTGGGATTCACCCACAATTCCAATCTCAGCTACAAAGTCATACCATTAGACATGTGGTACCTTTACCTCCAAGAATTGTAACAGAAGTATAATACAATTAGGTGAACAATATTAAACTTAAAATAGCAAGTATATTTTAGTAAAAAGTATGGTTCCTGATCAAGAAGAAAGCAGTGGTGTGTACTTTGTGTAATACACAGATTTCAATGGAATTTACAAATGCAGCTAACTTTCTCTGGGTTGGGCCAGAATATCTTTCATACATGTTTTTACTTGGTCTTTCAATAGTCTTTTTGACATCACTGTTACACAACCATCTACAATGTTATTTTATATGCAACAATAAACAGGACAAAGCATGAAATGCACAAAAAATGCCTTTCATACCATTCTGAACACACTGACAATTGATTGATCAAATGACAATATTTTCTTATTTTGCTATTAAAACATATCTATAATGGAGCACAGATTATAAGATGTATCAGCATAATAAGCGAATGAAAATCAATGCATTTAAATACATGTGCCTATTATTGTTCACATGAATTTATTCCCCAAAGCCCCAAGGGTTGAACTACTTATTATATACCGTAGATGTTTTTCAAAAATATTGTCATTTGGGTTTTATAACAGAGTTCTCATGGTTAGTTCTCACAATTAACATGCATTTGTGCTTCAGCTACAGGTCCCTATTACTTACTGTTGAAATGTTAAAAATAACAGAGTACAGAAAAAACACAACTCAGTGAAGAATAATTCGAAAGATAGGTCCAGAACTAAAAAATAAAATAAAATGAAATGCATGTGATAAAATGGTAATAGCCAAAAGATATGGTGTATGCCATGTTAATTCACAAAACATCTTAACAAGTGGAGAGGGTTCAGTTTTTTCTCTCAGATTCAGACCTAGAAATAGTTATTCATGCCTTCATAACTGTAGATCCATCTATGTGATGTACTCTAGAAGATTTTTCAGAGGTGGTAGTTGGTGCAGAATGTCATTGGTCACCCAACAGGAGTAGGCAACCCAAAGAAAATTATAAGGGAACCACACAAGTTGATATAGACTTCCATGTCTAATTAAGTATTATAGATTTGGTCTATAAAAGCCTTGGGATAGCAGTCTTAGTAAATACATAACATTACACAGCTGCCACATTTACAGTGCAGGGAATCTATATTTTTAAATGAAGAAAAGGGACCATCATGCTCAATTCTGGCACTCTTCAAAGGTTTCTAAATATAAGCAAAAACTGGTGCATTGTGCAAAAACAGACTAGAGAATATTTGTGTCTGACTTATATACTAGGCAGCCTAGTCCACTCACTGCAGTCTTCATCACAAGGAATACAAAGGATGCAAACAAAATAGTCACCACGTTGGCCTAGTTTGGATGAAACAATAAGTCATGGTTTGGTTTTAGCTTATGACTGTGGCTTGACTTGGGAGAGAGACAAACCAGAGTTCCCAGACTGCATGTAATGAATCAATCAATCATGGACAAAAGGTCTCAGATTTGCCAAGTGGGAGCAATAGGGCAGCTTGCACCAGTGCCCTGCTTGTAAACAATAACCTGGGGCTCCCCAGGGTTTATTGTGTCCAAACCGGGCCATTGTCTTGACCCTAAAAATTAGGAAAACACTTGACAAAAACAGTGAAAAGTTGCTAGGAAGTCGTAAAGGCAAAAGTTCTGCTACTGTGTAGAAATTTAACCTTCACATCCTTGCAGCACAGCACAAAATGTTAAAGGTGGTGCTTTCTTCCCTCCCAACCAACCACATAAACAAACCAGAGGGGGGTGCAGGAAATTGCCTGATACTGAATGTCTGTTCTAGTACAATGTGAGTTCTAAATCAAACATGGCATAAATATAGCCGATTTGATTTCTTGACACTTTGAAGCATACCAAAACCTCACCTTCAAGATCAGGTAACCTTACTTTAAAACGGAAGACATCAGCAGAAAACATATTGCAAATTGGTGGGGAATAGAAATAAGCTATTAAAAGCAAAGCATTCCATTGCTCCAGTTCTTCCACTAATGCAATGCCCCAAATAATTATTTTATTGCTGAGCTAGGTACATGGATTTGATGTATATATTAGCCTTCAACTTCTAATGCCAGCTCCAACATGACCTGACCATTTCTTCCCCTTCCTCAAACACTTGCAAAGTAGATCAGAAAAGAAGGAATTATAAATAGGCAGAGCTGAAGGTCTCTTACAAGCAGACTGGCTGCATACACTGTACTAGAAGTAATAAAATAATTTCAGGGTGGATCCAGTACTTCAGAGACATTCAAAGGAATATCTAAAATAGTCTATGTGAAATGCCCAGTGCAGATTAAAAAATGACTATTTACTCTAGTCATAATAATCATTTCCCACGTGCAGCTTTTTACCTTGGAGGAAAGCCTTCCTTTTTATTTGGAGGAAGCTGTTTGCTTGGCCGTCTGATAGACTGGTTTGGCTGTACCTTCATGGAAGTTCTTGGGGAAGACCGTGCAAAAGGGTCTGGTGCTGGAGGCTTTTTGGGTATTTTTTTCCCCAAACGGCTCACCCATTTCTGCTGTTCCTCTGTAGAAGTTGCTAATAGTAGTAGATTCTTTGCAGTTGAAATATCATAATTTACTGAAATATATTAAAGAACAACAACTCAGAAGGAATCCACACGGACACACAATTCACTGTACTTAGGTGAAAAATAAGCAGTTTTATCTGGTCCCTATTAGGAGTGGCTGCATCCAGCCAAAGTTGGCCAATTTTAAACATGTGCTTAACTCGCCTGCTGAAAATCAGCAGGTATAACTTTGGCAAGTTCTCTCATCCTATTAGCACCAAATACAATGCAACCAAACTGCAGTCAAATTACAGGACATTCCTTATTAAGCTACTAACTCTGCACACTAGAACAAGCCCCAGATTCTTCTACAACATGCAGGGGGTCGTTGACAGAGTGTGGAAAGGGTTCCCTGGAAACAGAAAGTTTGAAAACTATAGATACAAAAATCCTTTTTTTTAATGGCTCATAGCTTTTTAAGTTATTATAGTGGCTTTTAAATGTATGTGTATATTTTTATGTCTTTGCAGTTTACATTTTTGTATACTGTTTTTAAGTGTTTTAATCTTATGTAAACCGCCCAGAGAGCTTCAGCTATGGGGTAGTATACAAATGCAATCAATCAATCAATCAATCAATAAAATCACATCCTTTTCTCCAAATTATATTTCAGAAGCAAAAGAGCTTGAGTTACAAAGACACAATCTGGACAGAATTACTTACACACACACACACAGAGGTGGGGGAGAGAGCAAAGTCGCTCTAAGAAGAAAGCCTTTATTGAATAGAGCAAAATTTCTTTCAACCCAAGGGTCAAATTCCACTTTTGATGGTAGGGCCAAAATACCAGCATATTTAACTTAAAGATCTTACTGGTGGTAACTAAGCTTTAGGAGAGGCATTTTCACCTTTTAGAAAGGAGGAAAATCTGAACAAAAGTCAGGGCATCACCAAATGATTGGCAATGGGAGGGGAGGGAGGAGATGGGACCAGGGGAAGAGGAGATGGCCATCTGGGAAACTCTGAGGGCTGGATTGGGACCCTGGGGGGCTGAATTTGGTTTTACACCACTGGAATATTTATTTATTTATTTAATTCCATTTATATACCGCCCCATAGCCGAAGCTCTCTGGGCGGTTTACAAAAATTAAAAACATTGAACAATTAAAACAATAGAGCCTATTGTTACTTCACAAGACACAGAAGTTTCATCTGACTGTTTCTAACAAGACCAACCCAAGTTATACTGCTCCGTTATTCGCTAGATACCTTTGCAAGGTGCTATGATCTCTTCTTTTCTATCCATATGGTCTTTATGACATTTTATGTGGCAGCGGCGGCATTCCAGTGCAGGAGGAGGTTTGAACATGTGCCACAAGGGCTTCATGCAAGCCTCACAATTGGTTGGGAAGTGATATAGTGTAGGTATGAATTCATGTCCCTTGTGGCAAATATAATTTGACTTCTCCCCTGCTGATTCTACAGGAAATTCCTGCTCCTTCTTGCTTTCGCCTTCATTATCATATAGGATCTGGAATCAAAAACAGAAAAGAATCATGCCAATAATTCTTGAAAACACAAGGCGTGTTTCTCAAAGGAACCAAATGGGATTGCGCTGAAGTGCAAGTAAATCAGCAAACAATGGCAGCAAAAGGAGGAACAATGAAAAATGACAGAGTGGCAATTCAAGCAAGCCTCCCTTAGAGCACTACTGGCAGGTCCAACAAAATTGATTTGATGCAAACATTGAGTGCTTTGCAAGAACTTATTTTAGTTGAAGGGATGAAATGCCACCCCATACCCCGGGGGGGGGGGGGGTGGAATTCCCCAAGGATTTTTTTTTTAGTTTGCTCCAGAGAAAAAAATAAAGGGGGAACACTAAAAAGAAATCTCCAATGAAATATTCAACATGGGGGTGGAGGGGAGGTGGGAGAAACTCCTTTGACATATTCTCTGTTTTGGAAGAGTAACATGCTTAAGGTAACGTTTTACTTACACAAAGTGGAGCACAAGATAATCTACAGCATTAGAGAGTAATTCCTGTGTAGTCTATAGACACACACAACATCTAAGGAACTATCCAAAGTGCTGAGCCCTAGCCCCAAAATGGGTTTAGTACCTTCGATAGCTCCGTTAAGAGTTCTGGCTAGTTCTGACTGAAACCCAGAATGAATTCACAGCCCCACTGAAATTGGAGCCCCACTTCTGTGTAAGACTGCTCTGTAAAACTTCATAAATATGCCCCAAACTACGATTTTATATGCTAAGCTATAAATTATGCATTTTATGTAGTTAAAGCAATAAAATAAGTTTAAGTGTAATAAAAAGTAAGTGTTGCATATATATGAATCTATCTTTATTGTTACAGTCTGTGACCAGCATCAATTGCATATCAATTTCTCCTCAAATGTTCTTTTTTTTTTCCTCCAAAGAGGGAAAACAGTTTTCTCCCATGGCATTATCATTTTCAGATACCTTAAATCTCTCTCCCTAGTCAATTTTTTAAAATGATATAAATGACATCAATTTGATTTATTTTTGTTACTAAGTAGCTCCAAGTTTCCATCTTGATTTAGAGAAGCTCATCAGGACAAATAGCTGAGCAACACTTCAGAATGTATTTTAAGGAACATACAGATAGAAGAAATGTCAGTTCTTAAAAATAAATGTAAACGTATTTAGGAGGACAGCATATTCTGACTATTTAGAGAAGACATGACACTTCATCTTCTCTTCTCCCATCATTTTTAGATAAAAGGGTTTTTTTTTATGAGGGCATACCTGGAAAATCCTGGGAATATCTTTAGAATCTGCCCTGTATACATCAGTTTGTGTGACAGGCCGAACATGGAACAGTTTACTGTGACAGCAGAAATGCAGAAAGATAACAAAAATTAATGATATGAAATACTAGAGTACACAACCCTAATGTAGCAAAACCTACAGAAGCCTTCACATTTATTTCAGCAGAGTTTAGCCCAGACCCTAAATAATAACTTAAATTGTGCGGTTAATAAGCAACTAGCATTTTAAAGCTTCGCTAATGTAGGACTGCATCCAATTGTGTCATTATGCTGATGGAAGTAGTAGTCATCAGCAAATCAGGGACGGGGGTAATTTCCTGCCCCCTGGCAGCGTCCCATGTACCCTCAACATTTGTTCCGGTTGGCATGTCGTCCAAACCTGGAGCACAGCACAACACAATGCGGGGGCTTAATACCCATCTTACAACCTCTACTGTACATCGTGGGTTGTAGGAAGGGTGCCATGTTCAGATGAACACCTACCCACGCTGCAGCACGGGGAATAACGCAAATGGCAGTCATGTACGCAGCACGCATACGGGTGCGGGGAGCAGCCACAATGACTGTTTTCCCCGTTGCGATCATCTGAACCCATTCAGTGGGTGTTATGCTAAATGCCAAGCCCACTGCCTAGTCGATAAACTATGTAGGTTTGTCCATTCCCCATTTTTGTTTGCTTTATCAACAGGACCTTTACCTATGGCATTCACAAAGAATCTTAATATTTGTGGAATATAGTTAGTATTTGTAACATGAAATTTATCCTTGTATATGGTTGGTATTGTGTTTTATCTCAACTGTAAAAATCCTGCAAAGAACTATTATTAGAAATATATGGAAGCATATCAGAATTTGAAATCAGCTATAATAAATTAGAGTGGGTAGGCCTTAATATCCAGAACATAACTACAGAGAACCTCATTCATTTGATGGCTACATCTTGGAGGTTAAACCCTGTAAAACAAGCTTGGAGTATGGCTAAATTTCATGGGTAGGAGGTTTCTCAACAATTAAAATTAACACTCTCCCCAAAAATGTTGGTTTTATTCATTAACATTCCGCTGCAAGTTGAAACATCTAGTTTCAATAAATGGCAAATGTTTATCTTACAGTTTATTTTGCTAAAAAACCAATGAGAGTAGCAGCTAAACGTTTATGTAAGTAGTTAGAAAAAGGATGTATGGGAGTTCCTAATATATTTCATCAGCTGTTAAACTCGCCTCAATAAATGATTAGTTTCTTAGGAGATTTTTCGAAGAGTTTTTATAAGTTTATAAGTTTAATATGACACCAGGAAATAACTTGACTTATGGATATATAAATTATCTCAGTTTATTCTTCTTTAGATGTGTGGTATACAACTAATGCAAGTCTATGTCCTGAAATATCACTATGTACATCATTCACTACACACTCTGTTAAAGACAGCTAAAGGTTTTTCCTCTCTTGGCGTTATAAGAGGACCCACTGTTGTTTTCCCCTATACTTCCTTTTCTAAAAATTGCTCCAATTTGGTTTTATTGCTCTTTTATGTATAGCACCCTATTCACAACTTCTGGAAGGTGTGTGTCCGTCTGCACGCTTCTAGGTGTAAATAAAACATAGTAGTCACACAATAAGTAGCATGATCAATGGTGAAATGAATGTTGTTTGTAAATAAAAATGAGGAATATACATCTAGGAATAAGATACTTGCCTTAATTGCAAGAGTTAGCATTTACAGGATGGTGCATACACGCCTGATTCCTTAACCATGGTAGCGCCTGAGCCACAACACTGCTTACACTTTCCCCCAGCTCTTCCCCACCGTCCTATGCAAATTCTGCCTAACAGCCGTAATCACCGTTTACTCTAACCAGGGTTTTGAAGCTTATCTTAAAATCCTGGTTAATAGCTTAACTCTGGGAAACTTTAGCTATGGTAAAGCTAGAGCCAATATAAGGCTCAACCATACCTAAGACCAGTGGCGCAAATACATAAAGGAGAGGGGTTACAGGGTGGGGTTTTGTGAGCTTGCAAGCCTGTTTTCTTATAGCTATCATGGCTAAGTGACTGAGAGCACTGCAGATGTACAAGCCCTACAGTGCTACTATGCACTCTGTAATAAATTATAATTAGATGCTAACTCCCACACAGCACTAACTGGCATGTTTACTTTTTCTACTAGTTCTAAATATTTTTCTTTCCGAAGTCCTTGAGTCTGTTAATCTAAAATGTATATTAACAGGATGAATAAAAGGCATGTAAGAATACTTACTCAATATCTAACACCATGTAAGGATTTGATAGTTCTTTATCTTGCTCATTGTGGTAGAACAGTATCTTCTTGCTGCTCACTACTACATACTATTTTTTTAAACAAAGATACGAGTGTAAGCACAGGTCACGCATTTTCATTTTGGCTTGTACAAGCCATCATCTCTCTGGCATGACAATATTTTGGAAGGTAAAACCACATCACAAAATGCACTCACATAAAATGGTCTTTGATGTAGCAGCTTTGGCTACTAGTTAAAGTGCTTTATCTCAGTAAATGTATTGGACTGTATCTGATGGTATCCTTCCCCCAGCAGAATGGACATTGCCCAGGCAGACCCCCACAGGTGTCCCAAATCTCCCCCAGAGGGATGGAGGACCCTCCACAGCAGATTTAGTGGGCTGCAGGAGGGAAACGGAAACTCCTATTATACAAGCAGAAGTCCATTCACGTAATACTGGATTTATCCCACTAAGTCACAGTGTATGTTGCAAATGTCACACCGAAAGGAACAAGTGGTAGAACAGCATAAGAACTAAATAAGAAAGTTATTATATGGCATGAGTACTAAAAGCTGTGAAGGAAGTTGTTCCCCCCCTTCAAATCCCTCTTTAAAAAAACGGATCTACCCCTTGGATTAAGCGCTTCTGATGTTTTGGGATTTCAATTGGATTTCTTACTGCTCGTTAGTCAATACATGCAAACATAACTCCTCTCTCCTGCAAAACATACAAACCTTAATTTGTATCTTTAAATAGAATACCCAACTTCTAGTATAGATCCCTGCTGAGAATTCTGACTTTCCCTGCTCCTCTTCCTCACAACTCTTTGGGGGAAACTACCCACTGAGAAGGGTGATATGGAGAGACAGGTAGCCAACGGCTCTTCTTTCACTGCTGTATGTGATTCCTACCCAAAACAGCCTTCTCTGCCTGCTGGCAGGAGGCCGCCCAAATTGTGCGGTTAATCTCAAGAAGGCCCTCAGTTAATCTTAAGAAAAGCAGCAACACATAAAAAACTGAACTTAGAAGTTTTATGCTTGGTTCAGCACCAGTGGCATAAATTGCTGCATATAATCTGTTTTTAAAAAACTACATTTCTTACCTTTTTGACCCACCCAAATTTCTTCGTGTTGTTTCGGGCAGGCAACGATAGCCAACCCTCTAGTCTTGACTCTGAAAATATGAAAGCGAATAAACATTTAAACAATTATTATTTAGGTGTACTGGTGTTTAAAGTCATACCAAGTTAAGAAAACCTCTTTTGTTCAAAGCAATGTTCATCTTCAATCCTTCTATAAGCAAATGGTGCATCACACATAGCTGAAATTTAAAGGCAAAATGAGCAAGCTCTTCTCATAAAGTTGTGCCACCAACACATTCCTATTAGTAAAGCTTTATGCCCCATAGCTGAAACATACAAAGCATTTTTGTTGCCATCTCTTTACTAAAAACTTTAAAAGAGCACACACGGCAAGTTTTGCTGTTCCATATCACACACAAACACACACACAGCTGCAGTAACACAATTTTATTGTAAAATATACTGTGGGGTTCCTTCCTGCTCTCAATGTATAATCAGACTTCCCTTTTAGCTTCAAAGCTACAATTGTGTCTCCTGTTTTTTAGTTCTATATAGAGTGTAGCAACCAAAAAACATTTCTCATCTGAGCTCTTAATTTAGGCCTTATGATCATGGAAAGCCCGACAGAGTTAAAATACAAATGGTAATTGTTTGTTCCCCTATGACAGAGCAGATAAAATCAAGTTCTACTCTCTTCAACGGACCCAAAATTATATTGAAGGGTCTTTTGTTAAAAACATATTTATATGTTATATATTATTTACTTATTTCCTTTTCACTGCTGCATAGCAATTTCAGCCCAAGCATATATATTTTTTTTAAAAAACTCATTCTTCAGCATGGTCACCTGTTGACTCTAAATTCTACAAAGTAGCATCCAACTGTCCCAGCACCAGCACTGACGATGCAGCGTTACCAACACTCGCACCAGTTAACTAGCACTTGTTAGGGCAATGGGGAAAATAGAAATAAGAAAATCATTTTCCCCTACTGCCCGAAGAAGCACTACTTTTGCTGCGCAAGAGATAGCTTCCACTAGCGCAACATCATTAGTGCTGGGGCACAGTTGGATGTGAATGCCATTACAATATATTTACCTGTGTGAATGCCATTATAATATATTTAAACCCGCTTTCCCAGCAACATGTAACCTGTATTCTCCTCCCATTTCACAAAAGCAACAGTCTGTCTGAAGGGACTTTCCCACAGTCTCTAAATGTTCAATGTTTCACAACACAGCTTTCAGATGTTCTATATATTAAGAAGTTGTGACAAGAACAGGGAACAAACACAAAGGCGTCTACTAGTATACTCCCACAATTTTAGGCAATACATTGCTCCATCAACTCCAGTTGATCACCTTTCTGTTTTGTTTCAGCAACAAGGGATGCATGAGAGCTACTCAGGGCATGCCCTCCCCTCACACACCACAAGAGAAAAAGGGCTACCTGAGTAACCGAAGCAGTGCCAAGGCAATAGGTAACACTCAACTAAATATCCTGTGTAGAGAGTTGGCAATGAAAATGTGTATGTGAGCTCACATATCTGCACAGCTAGGAGATAAATTAGAGCAAGAGCAAGATGAAATGTTTGTGGGGGCTGATCTCTAAAGTGGGGCCAGTCCCCTAGTTTAGGAATAATTTTAGTTCACTGGCTAAAGAGCCATTTTAAATGTACAATTTAGTGGCTGGGTTCACGTTTTCCACAGAAAGGGGGCCAGAACACTGAAGGCTCTTCACAACACTAAAGCATGTTGTGTGAACCCAGCCAGACTTTCTGGCTCTGACACAGGACACCATCTGGGAGTACACGTTTTAGAGTATTTCCCTATCAGCAGCTCTTCCCAGACAGACATCCCAGTGCCATTTTCTCTAGAGCTAAGTGAATTCATCATTTTACTTTTAATTGAACTACACCTAAATAGTGCAGACAGTTTAGGTTTCTCTTTTGAGAAAACTGAAAGTGTGAAATAAAATACACAATTTGATAAATTCCAAGGTGTGCCCTTAAATCTCCACTCCTAATTAAAATATTCCCTCATTGAATAATTAGGGAGTGGTTCAGTTGAATCAATTAAGGATAGAAGACCTAACTTCATTATCAGCAGCTCAGGGGGGTGCATGAAGGGAAAAGACAGACAACCTATATCAGAGGTGGACAACCTTTTCCAGTATCTGCACACACTCTTCCCCCAAACACACACATATCGCCTCCCTGCCCCGTGTGTGTGTGTGTGTGTGTGTGTGTGTGTGCGTGTACATAAAATCCTTTTTCATCCTTCAGCAATCACATCTGAGATTGCTGTTTTTCTATTGCTACTAGCAGTGGAAAACAATGATGCTAGAAGCCAGGGAACAGCATTTTTCCATTGAAGCTCGACTGGTCAACAGGAAAGTGGGTGGGGTCCTGCCAACTTTAAGGGCTGCAGAGAACAGCCAAAGGGCTGCATGTGACTGTAGCTTGGGCACCCCTGCTTTATATAGCAGCCACAATGCCTAAAATTAAAATTACAAGCAGTGGCTATTTTAGGTAACAAGAACCCCCTCCTTTCCTCATGCAGCACATTTCTCTTTGATTTCAACAGCTTTCAATGTTAGTAATGAAAAAATAGAGGAATGACCTCCAAGCAACAGCATTCCATCACTAAGTGTTTTATAGAGATTGTCACCTGGACTGTCAGGTTCTGAAGGGACCTGTGCAGAAGTCAATGGTTCTTCCTCTGAGTCAGAATCAGAGTTGACAAACACATGAGAACTGGAAGGCTTAGTAGCAATACTGACAGAGGTAGAAGAGCGCTGGTAGGTAAAAGACATAGACTCCGAAGTGTGGGACTGAGTGATACGAACTGAGCACCCAGCATAAGGGAAAGGAAAGTCCAGAAAGAATGAATGAAAAGCAGCTTTAAAAAATTATAACATTTGCTTCTTCAGTTATAGAACAATAAAATAGATGCTTTAAGAGAAAATATGGATAAGAACTATATTTCTTCACATATTAAAAGATGGACTTCTGCTAAAAGACTAAAATGTTGGGGAGGGAGAGATAAGGAGATTGTATTCCTTTCTGTGATTTCCAAAACTTGAGCAATCACTTTAAACATTTCTATTTCTGTCAAAACAGAAAAGTATGCTAACGAAGGACGAAACTTACCAGGGAAGCCATCATCCGCCTCTGCTTCCCCAGGACCACCACATATACTGCTGCTGTCCAGGCCAATGTGTATTGATTGGAGCTGTGAGCGAAGCTGCTCGATATCACTGTCTTTGCTGTCGAGAGCCATCTGCAGCTCGATTCGTATCTGGCTCTCATCTGCTATTTGCTATAAAAGGCAATTTCAGAAGCACAATTAAGCCCCATCTTAGTCCTAAATATTTACCAAGTTATAAACTCTTTGCTTACAGAACTGCCTTGGCACGCTTACGGCAAGAGCATTCTTCAAACTGCAATCGCTAGAAGGTGGAAGGGGTAAATAAACCGATCTATGAAGCAGCCTCTATTTTAGCACAGTTGGGTTTGCACCAATCCAAGCAACGAGAACAGAAGGAGCAGGAGACTGGGGGAAGGAGGGTTACTGTTATGCAGGCCCCCTTATCTGGCACCATCCAGATGTCATGGATTACAACTCCCATTATCCACGACCAATATGTGCAATGGGCATGCTGGCTGGGGATGGTGGGAGTCATAATCCAACATAGCTGAAAAAGGTGGCTCTAATGGTTTTAGGAATAAAAGACAGATTTAACTATTTGAAGTATCATAAGGCCTATAAGCATCTGAAACATTCTTGGAAGTAACTTCTCTTTCAAATAAGCTAAGAAGCAATTTTTTAAACCTCCATACAGATCCTTACAGCTTGCATCTCGTTGATCTCCCTCTGATACTTGATCATCATTGAAGTTAATTTTTCACGTTCAGATTTCAATTCCATGTGCAATTTCCTGTTCTCCTTTTCTTTCCTTCTCACATCCGTGTCAGCCCCTCTTTGGATTGGATTCTTGCGATTCATTACTTCAGCCAGTTTGTTCACAGCCTAAGGGTGGGATGGGAGAGTACACAAGAAGAAGGAACAGCTATGTTAGGGACTTTTCAACCCATAATTAAGACAATTTCTTCCAAGGTTTTCTACTTGATCAAAACTGAATATATAAACATGTCAAAGAAGAATTTAAAAACATATGTGAATGCAGAATAATTTGCATGCCCTGACTGGAAAGTCAAACAGAATTTAGTTGCTCGTGAGGCTTTGAATACTTTGAGAATGGGGAGAAAAAACAAACACACACATCCCAATAAAAATCAGTTAGGGGTTTAATTAGCAAGGTGTAATTTTATAATCATGTGTGTGATAATGGGCACAGATTTCTTATTTTGTTAAGTCCAGTGCCCTAATGTATCCCAAAAACTTTGTTTTGTTAATGGAGGGTCATGTTCATACTTTAATGAATAGCTATATAGTTTTCAGTGCAGCTCTCTTGTTCACTTTGTGCATCTGATAAAGTTGGCCATTGACTATAGGAACCTGTGTCAAATAATGACAATGTTTGTCTTATCACTGTTGTTTGAAAAGTGACAATACTGAGGATACTTTGCAAGTCACTATTCTGGTCTCACGTTATTATACTGAAGTCTAAAGTTGTAGACATTTACAGCGCTTCTTTTATTGCATCACCAGGAAATGCCACTATATCTTCCCCTCCCAATATCCAGTACTGCCATGACAACCAAATTCTCCTCCTAATCACATTTCTCATTTTTACTTTACCTGTGTCTTCATAGTTCTTTCATAAGCCAACTGCTTCTCGTACTGAGTCTTAAGCTGATCCATATCAGCTTCCTCCTCATTAAGATGGACAATTCCTGTGAAAAGATAAAAAGGTACTATTAGTAAAGTAAAAATTGAAAACAACAACAACAACAACAACAGCTGATCAAATAAAAGCAACATTCTAAAAAGGAGCACTCACTTTCTTGAACTTCTTTAAGTTTATTATTCAGCTCTTCTTTTTCATTTGCAAGATTAGCCACATCACTAGTTAGCGTCCTATTTGCTTCTTCCAGCTAAAATAAAGAATTAAAGGAGGAATGTGTTACTCATGGGCTTAAAAACAAGCCAGCCCACCTGCTCAAGTAGGAGCTGAGATGGGAGTGGGGTGGGGGTTGTCACTAAAATAATATATGGAAGAAGTGGTGTGGGAAGCAGACAAAAATGAGAGTGCCAAGGTCAAGAACAGAATTGTAGGAGGGAAAATGCAGCAAAGACAGTTCAATACTACAGGAAAAAAGGTTGGCAGGTTTCAGAGGAAGTTAGCAACAGACAAGGACTAAGGTTTACGAGCAAGGTGAAGAAGAAGAAGAAGAGGAGGAGGAGGAGGAGGAGGAGGAGGAGGAGGGAAGGAACAGTAAAGTCACAGTCTACATCCAGGCCTGAATCTCATTTACAGGAGAAAAATTGTGGTCCACATACATCAGCCAGAAAAGGAGGAGTACTAAACTAGAATCTCCTAAACCTTTTTATTTAAAATAACTATATGCACAAAATTTTGATTTCTATACACTCTGGCTACAATTCTGTAACAGAAGTAAAGCATTGCAATCAGTGGAACATCTGCTTGTGTAACAAGGTGCAAGATTGCAAATTGTGGCTCATTGTACTGATTTTATTGCAGCAATCAGCACTCCTTAGATAAAGAAACCAAGGATTTTGTTATGTAATACTTCTAATGCTTATTTTTTAAAAATAGCCAAATTATGTACCTGTAAAAAAAAAACCTCCGGTGCTGAAATATTCATGTAAACAATATAGTCAGTATTCAGTGTACTGACTGAATTGGTTTACTTCTCAAAAGGATTGAAGAATTTCTGTATCTGCATTTTCCCCCCACCCTGAAGTGTGAAAATCTATCAACTCTGAACCCTGGGAAACATTTTCTCTGAGAATTTAACTTTTCTTTTTTCATTGGGGAACACAACTCAATACTGTTTCAGGCTGCAGGGACTAAATGCTAAAAATCTGTGTACATAAAGAAATTTTGCAGACTCAACTAACCCGCAATGCAAATTTGATATAAACTACTTACCGATCCTATTGTGGCATCTTTTTCAGAAAGTTCCTGCTTGTGCCTGGCCATCATTTCTTTAATTTCCAACTCTTTCATGATCTTCTCTTTTTCCAAATCTGAGTATTGTTCCTCAGCAATAGAACGAGCCAATTGTTCGGAATCTGCTTTGGTTAATGTAATTTCAAGTTGTGCTGCCAAGGAATCCCTGTAAGGCAAAGAGAAATGAGTATTGTGGTTGAAGAAATTATTCCTTTTGTTTCAGATATTTCAGATATAGTTATTCTGTTACGTACGACTGAGAATCAAACTGCCAGATTCTCACCTCTCATCTTGTAACTCTTGTATCTTTTGTTGCATTTCTTTACAAAGTTTGGTTTTTTCTTCACATTCTTCTTTAAGTTCCCGAACTTGTGTTTTATACAGCGTCTGAAATAATTTTTTAACAAAGGAAAACTGACGTACTTTTGCAACCTTGGAGCAGTTAATGTGAACAGAACAAGGTCCCATTCGAAAGGCCTTAACTTCTGTTCAAGGTGTGGAATCTTCTTGTTTCTGATGTCGCATTAACTACTGACGAGCATTCAAACTGAACACAGGTACTGATCAGTTTCTAGCATTACCAAGAGTGGGAGCAATTAAATACCCTGGTCAACTAGAGCTCTAAAATTAACCAACAAATAATATTCTGGAAAGTAAATATCTGACATACCTAGCTACTCAAAATGTATACCTTTGCCTTTCCTACTCACTCAGAGTTCAAAGATGGGACCATTCACTTTGACTCCAGAGAAATCACATTGTGTTAATGCTCTTATTATGAAGTATATTTAAAACTGTAGAAAGTAGTAGAGTTCTGTTAAAATATTGGAAAACTACATACTACTACATATATGACTATACATCTGCCAATGCTCATGAGGAAAGTGATATTTACCCCTTAAGGAACAGAATAATAAAGATCCCAGTGCAATACATACTGAAAAATACTGCTCTGCTTCAAGTTGATCTTGAAGTTCTTTCATCTGCCCATCAGCATCTTGCCGTTCCCTGTTAGGAGAATAATATATATTACGAGGGTGCACAGACCACAAGATTCAGTTCGGACCCTAATTTGGAAAAGCAACCCATTTTGGCTCAGACTACTTCAGAGGTACCTGCTTCGACTCACGTCCAAATTACAATTCAGAAATCCAAATCTTCATGCCTCCCACTGACTAACCATGGAAATCAATAAACGGTTATAACATTTGTGAGTGTGTCAGAACTGAGTGAAATTTGCAGGCATAGTAGTCGCTTATGAGGGGACTACACCTGCCCAGTTTCAGCCAACAGCTACAGAGGTTCTTGTGCTACATGCCTCTAAATGTAGATTATTATTTTTTAAAGGGAAATGCAGGTAACCTTTTTTCTTACCAGAATTGGATGAAATTTGTCAGGATACTTGTCTCTTTTAAGGGTATCAGGCCTGCCAAGTTTCAGATAGATAAATGCAGGAAGCCTGTTGCAAGAGCAACCTTTAGAATGATGGTTTCTCAAAACAAAAAAAAAAGGGATGTGCTTGTCCCGCTACGTTTTTTGTGGGCAATTGTTATTAAAAAAATACAGCATAGACATGGCCCAAGTTAAGATGTATGCAAAATTTCAGAAGGATAGATGCAACACCTTTTGTGAAATAAAAGTGTTCAAATTTAGGGAGGGGTTAAATTATTCACTTCCCTATAACCCCCTCCATGGGTTTTGGGGTAATTCGTATGAAAATGGCAGCTTTCACAGAGGGATTCCTAAGCAAGGAACCTAACAAATTTCAGAAAAGTAGATGCAAGGTCTAGTGAGTTATGATGAATGAAAAACTGTGTGAGACATTTTTGGTTTCTATTCAATTGGCACCAAACTCACAGAAAAGTGCAATAGGACAAGAGTGGATGATGGATGTGGCGCATACACTGACAGAGCCAGAAGGACTTGAACATCCAGCATTTTCACTGTGATTTTGAGAACCCTAGTAAAACCATTGACTGTGATTAGAAGCTAGGGCTGTCAGCCACCGAACTACACCCATCCTCTTCCTATTTTATTAATTTATTTATTATTACATTTATATCCCACCTTTTTTCCTCCAAACAACCCAAGGCGGTGTACATAATCCTCCTCTCTATTTTATACTCACGACAGCCCTGTGAGGTAGGTTGGGATGAGAGTCTGTGACTGGCCCAAGGTCACCCAGTGGGCTTCAATGACCGAGTGGGGACTAGAACCTGGATTTTCTTTACATGGAGAGCTTGAGTGGAACTTTATCAATTTTGGGAGACACAGTGCATGTATCTCTAAATCATCAGGAACATTCAAGATTTGGATTTGGTCTGCTATGGAGGAGCCCCGCTTTGATTTGGACATCTCTTGAATCTGTCCAAATCAGCCTGATTCAGTTTGGAATTGAACCGAATTCACTCCTAATACGTGTGTATTTTTAAAATACAGTTGTTTCAATGAATTCTACTTGAATAAATGAGTAGGTTCTACTACCCAATCCTCATTTTTTTCATATAGTGTCAGCTAGGAGACTATGGACAATCAAGCAGGACAAAATACAGCATGGGTCTTCTTTTAGAAAAAAATATGCCTAATTCATATGCACCCAAAGTACCATAGCAGTTGCTGAAGGCCACTTGGACATGGTGAGGTCTCAATACTTGCTGACACAAGTGCACGCAAATTGGACCAGAAAGGAAATGGTGGTGGGGACATATTTCCATATGTGGTGGACATGTGAGTATGTACAAAAATTTTGGAAAAGAGTTTTTAAAGAAATAAGTGAAATATTGGCTAATCAAGTGGAAGCAAGTTCAAATGTAGCCTTACTATCGATGTTTGATAAAGAATATGGGAATAAAAGTACAAGAGAATTGATAAACAATCTCCTGACACCGGCTAGATTAATGATAGCGAAGAATTGGAAAATGCAAGGGAATTATAGTATAGAAGAATGGTATAAAGGGGTGTGGGATATTGCAATTAATGACAGACTAACATGTAGGATGGGAGTATCCAAAAAGAATGATTTTGATAGTATTTGGGGACCATTTATAGATTACATTTTATTAAAGGGGAGAGGTTGTACACTTTCAAAAGAATCCTTACAATTTTGGGAAAATGTTTAATGTACTAGAGCAATATAGGTCTCAAGGGTAGGGGAGCACGGGGGGATGTTAGGTTTTGTTTATGTTTATTTTATGTTGTTAAATGTTGAAATAATAAATAATTTTTATTTTTTTTAAAAAAAGAAAGGAAATGGTGAACCACTGTATTTTAATGCATGTTCTGATGTTGCTCAAGTTTTGGTAATGACCCAAAGTGTAACAAAATTAACTGCCTTACTATGCCTCTAATTCTTTATCTGTCCTTTGTTTAGAATCAAGAATCAATTCTCTGTTGCAAAATCTATTGTTTCTTATGTGGCACCACACTATTTAATTTAGCAGAGTGCATATCATTTGTGAGCCACTCTGCAATGGAATATAAAAACACCTTGCTGCTGAATTGACTTACTTGCGGAGTTCATTGTTTTGCTTTTCCAAACTTAGCTTGATTTCAATAAGATGGTTATTCTCCTGTTTTAGTTGCTTCTCTGTCATTTTCAATGCATTAACATGCTGTGTTTGCATCTTGAGGTCATTTTGTGTGAGGTTGCGCTTCTGTGTTTCCTGTTCTATTTTCAACGTCAAGTTTTCAACCTAGAAATTAATTGATTCATTTGGTAAGTAAACATTTTACAAGCAAACATTGAAAGAACAAGAATACCAAGTTCTGTTTAACAATATTTTTACTAAGAATGGTTAGTAGTCTAACAGTATTTATTTGGAGGGAAAGTGGGGAAGAACATTTTATCAACCACAACAGAGATTTTAAAAAAGCTGTAAAGTAAGACAACGGCAACAAAAAACAGCCGTGCTATGGTTTTGTAATTCTTGACGTATTTTTGAGAATATCTCTTTATCAAGGGAAAGTTTTATGCGAAACTTTGAAACGATTGCTTAGAACCTGTTACTTCTAACTTAATCTAGAAAATAATTCATGATATCAGGGGGTGTGGCCACATTTCTTACTTCATCTAGTGCTTGGTTGGAGTTCCAGCCACCTAGGCCAGGGATGCTTTTCTCATGCTATGTTCTCACTAATGCAGGAAGGCACCCTATGGGCGAAGCTGCCCAGACTGAAGTGGAGGTTCCAGCAGCCATCTAGGCCAGGGAAGCTCTGCTCATGCTGCATCCTCCCCGATGGGGAAGACACAGTGCGGGCGAGTCTCCAGCTTTGCACAGCAACATAAGAGTAGCACAAAGGCGATAACAAGGGATGGTGGCATCACGCAGGAGATAACAGCGGGGATTTCTCTAGTTCAGTCCCAATCCCTGGAGGAACCCAAGGAGGCTCCACAGGCCTGATGGGGTAGCCTCCACGGCCTGGATAAGGCCTGCGAGCTGGAGGCTCTTCGTCCTTACCCTAACTAGATATAACCAGGCACAACCTTTAATGTTATTGCAAGTTTTCTACTCATACTTACATCCTCATTTAGTTTATCGTTCTGCTTAAGTAGCTCATTTATTTTCTGCTGTGATTGTTTTAGATCACAGTCCAACATAGAACAACGTTTTTCAACTTCCAACAAGCAGTTTTCTACTTTTTGCTTTGAAACTCTCTCCTCTGAAAGTTTCTTTTCCATTTCTGCGAAGAGAAAAAGGCCAACCATTCAATATTTGCAAAAATTCATTGTTTTAAAAAGAATCTTTGGCACTTATGTGAATGCATTCAGGCCCTCCCACCATACATGAAGTATCTCTGGGAAGGAAAGTGATATCACACATGGCTTAAACTGAAAATACAGCTATTAATGAAGGACCTGCATAACTGGAATCCTCTTAAATTGGACAGAAAAGTCTCTGAAAATCCAATTTGTGAAATGCTTTTAGATATTGCCCACTCAGCCTGAAGTGAACAATTATGTAATACAATTATGTACATCATGTAAGCAAGCCTCCACAGCTTAAAATTCACTGTCAGCTTTTCTACTCCAAGAGGTTTAATTTACTGCCTACACATATTCTCAATACTTTATGAAAGTGAGGTTGACTTTTTGATGCAAATTTTTATATATCCATTGTCTTCAACTAGGCAGATGCAAAAATTTCTGTAAGCTTCAGTGCAAAGTAAAATGTATGCATCAGCATCGCTAACAGCCCATGAAGTTTATTCTGAGTGAAAAATTACATGCAAAAAAGAATTCCTTTCCTCCAAGTGACTTAATTATTATACTTTATTAAGTAATATATTATTCTGCCAGCCTTGAAGCTATCTGGACACAATAGATCACAATTCTGTTGAAAACACTTCAAATACCATCTTCACTCATTCTTTTTTTGACAAAACATCAGGAGGATTGAAAGGTAGCATTATGCAATTTGTAAGATTCTTTAACATTGCGATCCTAGGCATGACCATTTGGAAGGAAGCCCTACTGAGTTCAATGGGACATACTCCAGGGTAAGTGCTTATAGGATCGCAGCCCAAGATCTCTAGAACGTTTACCATACAGAAGCATAATAACTACCAGTGGGGCCATGCCTTACCTATGTCTGGCCGCTCCTGACCCAAATCTAGATGCTGAGGACATAGCTAATACCAGTTTTGCACAACTAATTTGCATTAACAAAGTTTTAAATTAAAATTAGCCATTGTTACATAATGGCTAGAGAGTATGACTCAGATGTGGGAAACAATATCCAACTCTGCAGTATTCAGCAATGGCAGTAAACAACTCTGTCATTCCATTAGCACAAATGACGTTGTGGAAGAGTAAACTAAGTTTTCAACTATGTGCAAAAGAGGAATCCACTGGGGAGCCAGTGTGGTTTAGTGGCTAGAGTGTTAGACTGGGAGTCAGGAGATCCGGGTTCTAGTCCCCACTTAGCCATGGAAGCTCACTGGGGGACTTTGGGCTAGTCACAGACTGTCAGCCCAGCCTACCTCACAGGGTTGTTGTAATGAGGATAAAATGGAGAAGAGGAATATGTATGCCGCTTTGGATTCCTTGGAGGAAAAAAGGCGGGATATAAATGTAATAAAGTTACGTTTGCACAAGCTTGGTCACAGAAGTGGCTTTGCATAACTCTTGTACAATGCATTGTGCATTCCCATCATGCAACCGATTACGCAACTGCTTGCTCCTGTCATGCAAAGTGTTATGCGCCTGCTTAGCACTTATTGTGCAACAGGTTGCACATTCCATTTGTGCAGTCGGCTGGCTGTGCAGCTCCTTTGCACGTATTGTGCAACCAGCTTTACATTACACTTGTGTACCCAGTTACACAACTGCTTGCATCCATTGTGCATTGCTTTGTGCAACTGCTCGCACAACTAGTTCCGTAAGCGTAAAAGGCAACTGCTTGCACTACAGAGAATATCACTGTTGGATACTGGCCCTTAGTTCCAAGTTCCACTCAGGTATGAAGCTGGCTAGATTCCCTCGATGCCTAATGTACCTCATAGTATTATTGTGAGGCTAAAGTACTGCTGTCATGTCCTTAGATACAGGGCAGAATATGAACATAATAAATAAATGAAATTATGACTGCGTGACATGAAATGCTTTACCTTTCATGGCTTCAGATTTGGCTTCCTCAATGGATTTATAGATTTTGTTTTTGTCTGCTAGCCGGGCTTTTGTTCCCTTATGTTCAACTTCTTCTTGCTCCAGGTTCTGCTGCATGACTTTGAGCTTGTAGGTCATATCTATTTCCATGTTGCTTTTCTCCTGTTAAGGGTAATCACAAAAATGTAATTTCTTGAACATAATCCCAGTAATGCTACCTAAAACATTTAGTTTAATTGAAATGCCTGACCAGTATCAGAAGAAAACGATGAGCTCTAACTCAGACTTCTAGTTCGGTCTTTGTCTAACAACAGACTAATTATGACATACATTTAATATGCTAATTTGGAAATGGGATGCTTATCAGAACTGTCATACATCTGCCTGCCATCACAAACTTCAACTGAAACCTTTGTTGCAGCACAAGGAAAATCCTCCAAGATGCAAAGGATCTAATTCCTTGGAATCAAATTCTCTAGCTGGCTAGCAAGACTGGCTGGTATTCCTGATACCTGGGCAATATCAGCATTGGGTAATATGGCAATCTCAAAGCTCTCTGCTGCACATGGGCACTCCATACCCCCATACCCTCCCCACTTTCTCAGCCAATTTATCAGAGCTGCCTTTATCAATAGCTCCCATCAACTCTCATTTTCTGTTCCTATTAGAGTTTTCCAGTTCTGAATTTTATATCTCTCTTCCACTGTCTGGACACCAAACTTCTTTTGGATGGGGGGGAGAGGGGAGGCAGGAAGAGACAACACAGAAGCTGCAAGAGATGGCCTTGCCAGGTTGTGCGAAACAAAAAAAACTGGAGGTAATATAAACTAAGTATCCTCTTCATCATTGAGGCACTTAGAAGGGAATATAGACTGGAAGACAATTCTGGAGAGGAATACATTTGATTACAGATACGAGCGTACAGGGAAATGCTTTTCTTCGTATTTGGATTCTGGCATGGCCTACTATTCCTCCACAAGTATTCTCATCATTCTGTCTACAGAAACATATGTCACAGCCACCCCTTCAGGCTTAAAGCTGTGCAGAGGTCACAAGCAAACAGATTACAGAAGAAACAGGACAAAATATATGAATAGAAAACCATCACCTAATTCAATAATTGTATTTCTATAAACTTATATGACATTACTGCTTTCAAGGGGTTCTAAAGACAAGTACTATATTGGCTACATTAAAGTAACACATATTTTATTTCCATTGATGTTTACCTTTTCTAGATCTGTGAACCTGTCCTGTAATTGTCTTTTCTCTGTCTCCATTTTAGCTAATGCAGTCTTCCCATTCTTTACTTCTTCTTCCAGGCTAGATATTCGGCCTAAGGAAATGTTCAAAAAGATCAAACAGAAAAAAAACGTTGGCTACACTTGGCATTAGAATAACATTTTATGAACTCTGATTTAAATCTGTTTCCCAGATATTTTGAAGTAGCTGGAATAATTAGCAAGAATATCAGCTACAACATCCTGACCATTTCAATGTCGACATGTTAGTAAAGCATATTAGATATGCTACTAAAATCCCAATTCAAATCAGGGCAGTCCCGCAACACTGCCTATTTCCAATATTCAAGCCAGTTTTCAGCACAGTGGTTTTCATACCCTGTAGATCACTGATAATCTCTGACCCATGAGTCCGATCTCTTCTTTCAGATTCTAGAGCTGACTGCAGATTGAGGAAGTCTTTCTCAAGTCTGAGCTTCGTATTCTCCAGCACACAGTTTTTGTCTTGCAGGTCTCTGTTATTAGTTTCCAGCTGCTGAATCTGCTTTGTACTTTCCGTTTGGTTCTTTCTCAACCTGGCTGCTGTATCAGACTCTGTGCGCAGTAAAGCATTGGCTTCATCCAGCTATTGAGCCATGAAAAAATTCAGACAGTTACATATCAACCAAAAAGCTTTAAAATGTGTCCAAGATGTCATCACTGCAGCAAAGTATATTACCAACCCACCCACCTTTTTTTTTTTACTATAAAGACTCAAACTTATCCCACAGACTTCCAGTCGAACTCACAAACAGAAATATAGCTTGCCTGTCTTTGTAGCTGAATGATTTTTTCATTTGATATTTGAGAGTTCTGATTCCTTTTTTTCAAATCTTCAAGCTGATCCTTCAAACTGTTAACTAATAAAACAGAATAATAATAATTCCACCAAACATATTCACAGTAGCCTTTTACAAATGCCAGGCAACAAGAAAACAATTTTGTTCGTCCTCTTCCCACCTTCTACCCCCAATAAGGCGATGCTTCTTTGTCCACGTACCATCATTTTCCAGATTGCGCTTTTTATCTGCCTCGTGTTCTGCTTTCCTTTGGTATTCTGCATTCTTATGTTGGAGAAGAGCTTTCTCCCTTTCCAACTGCCTGAAGGCAGATTCTAAATTTTTTCTTGAGGTTGCCTAGAAATATGTTTTGAAAAACAGAAGGCATATTTCTTTTTAAAGAACACGGCTGAAGCATAAGAGCATTTTAATAGTGTTACAATAAGGAGCCCATCAAATTTAAATAACACACTAAATTAACTAAAATGTTTCTCATTTGGCTACAGTAAATAGACTATATAATACTTCACAGATGTGTCCGTGCAAAATTGCAGCCACAAATTTTCCAAATAACAAAGCAGTCACACAATTCTATTTATTAATAATCTATGGTTCGGATTCAAATATGCCTTTCTGCAAGCAGGACAGCCTTCCCCAGACAATTCTCTCTACCACTGCAGCCCCCTAAGCCCCATTCCAGAGGGCCCTGACCACTTTTAAGGGGGCTTATGGGGCTGGAGTGTGGCGAAGGGACCAGGAAAGCCTTATTCTCTGGATCCAACCCCCATGGAATGTTTCAGAAGTCTAGGCCAAATAGAGTACAAATTGTACTATACCATTTGGCCCTAAAGTGTCCATGTTTAGAACATAATGTACATCACATTGAAACCAATAACAAAACACGAAGTAGTATATTCAATCATTTATGCACCTGAATGGATAAGAGCATCTAAAACAGTTTACATTTCTCTCACCAACATGCCTGCAATACTAACTCCATTTTTAATTTAATATTATTAAGGCAGCAATTGGCACTGCTATGCTGCTGTTCCAGTAGCGCCTCTAGGATATACTCTCGTTGTCTTGTAAACTAAAAGGATTGATTAAAAACTATGAAATACACAAATAATGAAAAACAGAGGACACTACTTTACCTCCTCATCCAATTCTTTTATTATCTTCTCTAGGCGATTATTAATGGTTCTGGGGAAGCATTAAAACAAGCATTAGGGGAAAGGCACAGAATATTTATGGAAAACGGTAAATTCAAAATCTCTGTTTTTCGATCTATATAGGAACAACAAATCCCCCACAAGCTTGCTAGCAGCTAGTAAGTCACATATAGGGATGGACTCACCAGGGGTCCGGAGCAGCAGGCACTCATGCCCTTATCACTGCCGCTTGCCTGTGCAAGCCGGGCCGCACAAGCCCCTGGATTAGAGGAGTAAAGGCCCCTTTAATGCCTCTAATCTTGCGGAAATGGCCATTTCCAGGGCCCAGCTTTAACAGAAAGTGGTGGCTTGCTGGGAGAAGTGCGGCACTTGACAAGCACTCAGTGAACCAGGTCTGGGGATCCGGATTTGGGGGGGGGGGGCTGCCCACCAGATTCCTGGACCCAACTGGACACCCACAACGTCCCTAATTACATACAACACAAACAGAACTGAAAATTCTCCAAATGCTCCTGAAATTTCACATTAGATCTGTAAGCAATGCAACACGGCAGCCTGCAAACGCTAACTGAGCAGGGCCAGACAGCAAGAGACCTACAAATTAATTTCTTTCTGCGTAAATTGGTCTTTTTTCTAATATATTTATATCCAGTCATTAGGCCAGAAACATATAAATGCATATGGAAGTTGTTAAAAGAAAAAGAACTAGCTAGTGAAAAAAAATAATAGTCACGAGACAATTAATGTGCTGTTGTTTTTTTGTTAAAGGATTGGGGTAGTTGGCAGGGACAACAGGGATGGCTGGCTGAAGATCCTGAAGGCAGACAAAGGTCTCACATTCACCTCAGCCAGTTGCACTACCTGTGCGTATGCCAGTTGGGCAAAACTGGGACTCCGTTGAGAGTCCTCCAACCACCAAATGAACTGAGCCCAAGAAATACTAGAACTCAAAAGGCAGCAACATAAATTAAATGTGTCAGATATAGACTGCATCTTGGTATTATGGCCCTTATTCTTCAGGTGGTGTTGAATTACACATTTCTCAAAGAGCTTCTCCATGCACAGGGGAAAGAAAACTCTACCTGCATTTCTGCTCGAGCTCATCTTTGGTTTGTATTTCATTACGAAGCTGATCTTCTAATTTGCTTACTTTTTCCTGAAATTGTGCAAACTGACAGAAGAAAAACGTATTTTTAAGTATTTATCAAATGACTGCAAGGTAGGAAGTTAATTCACATAAATGAATACCACCAACCATTTGACTAAAAATCATTTCTCTTCTTGTTATAGCTAGCGCTGAAAGTATGTTTTTGTAAGACAATGGCTGAATTCGGACGACACAATAACCAACCTGGGGGGGGGGGGGAACAATCGTCAGTTGTATTGACTATCGTGTCATCCAAATGCTGCCATAGTCAACTCAGCACTGATCCTAATCCACACCACAGCTGATTATTTATTACCATGTTGTGTGGGGAGTACCCCCTAGATGAACAACTGTAAAGTTGATTATTACCCCACCATTGACTATCGTGATGTCCGAATTCAGCCACTGACTAGGGATCACATGACAAGACAATCCATTATGGGAAGACAGCCATGGTGGGTTATCTTTTCGTTCAAACCTAGTGCATTCTCCATAGGGTGGATTAATTTTCACAACAACTCACCCAGAGAACTCATGGCTTGTTGCAGGGTTGTTCTTAACCATGTCGGGTTGTTGTATCATCCGGACCTGGGAGAGCTATTTTATCATGGGCTGCTGGGATTGGCTACAGAGCAGATTGGCAAGAGCCTGTGCCACTCTTCGTGATCGCCAACCTTCTTTGCCAGTGACTTCCCCTCCACCAATGCCCAAACAGCACTTTGGAGGGATTGTCACTTGTTTGCCACCTGCGTTTTTTCCTCCCAGGTCTTCAGGAGTACGCAAATAGAGACTTCAAAAAATAAAAATAAATCCCCCATTCCTTCACAAGTGCACAGGAGTGCACTTTTTCCTGTCCAATACATGTAGCCTTGCCTTGTCCATTTCCTTGTATGCTTCAGCTTCAAAGGGAGTGCTAACCACAGTGGTAACTGCTCTGAAAAGGAGCCACAAAAAGGGGGTATGGAGCCAATACCTCCCCTTTCTGGACTTGCTAGAGACTTGGGGAAGTGTTGAATGAGAGGAGGATGCTGACAAGTGTCAGTTCAACACTTAAAAGCAAGAGGATTACATTGCCAAGTGGGAGATATTTCCTCCTGCCTGTTATGGTGCACCTACTTCTCTTACTTTGATGTTCGCTTTGACAGGTGAATCATACAAGGAAATTGACAAGGCAAAGCTACACATATCCAACCGGTGAAAGTGCACAGGAATGGGAAAATAATTATTATTATTATTATTTAAAAACACCCTATTTGCATAATCCCAAAGCACCAGAAAAATTGATTTTAAAATTAATTTTAACACTGCACATTTCAAAATCTATTTTTTTAAAAGTTGCCAAGTTTTCCAAATATATAAATCTCCAAAAAAAATTACAATATGCGAAGTTACAAATTCTAGATGTAAAGCTGCTTTAGCAAATTATGAAAACTTCAACAGGTGTAATGGGATCTTAGGTAAATGCTTTAAGTTCCAATGATATCAGTATATTTCATAGAATATGATCTTCCTCTATATTTCAAGTTCTGCACTTATTGAAAAAATCAACAAATACATTACTTAAAATTTGCTAAATATTATATAAATCTTTCTGGTATCTTAAGTCTACAAACAAATGGACTTTAAAATGTGAATGCATGAAAACAAACTGGAAACTCACAAAAAGTAGGTAAATAGTTCTTATCAAGTGGGCGCTCTCGAGTATGTCACCATCAATGTACGAAATGCAATTATTCTCATGTATAACCAACTACTGGATACTGTTTGTTTAAAATGATATTTTAGAAATTAATGCTAGTTTCAAAAATCCCTAGTGGAACACATTTTTGGAAGATCACTGCATATTGAAAGGGAAGAAATAATTTCATTGACAATTTAAAATAACGTGCTTACCTCTTCGGTGTCCTGTAAAAAGAGATTTAAAAAATCAGATCAATGTTGCCACTTCTTTTCTTCCTTCCTAACAAGTCTTCCCAACCATATTTTCTAATCATATATGTAGCCTCACTATCTTGATAATTCCAGATTTAAAACTGTTACTTTAAATTCCTCAAAGAACTAAAACATAAGCTATATAATGACCAACAGCTACGCTCACTATTATGGGACTACTCACCAGTAGTTCTAGAGTTGTGCAATTAATACTAACTATTGAAAAGCTAACACATAAGTCTACAGTGCAAGTATTTATCATGCATAACCAATACTTTACATGTGTCTAGCACCTATTAAAAAGGGAGTACTTGCCTCGTTTTTCCTTGGTTCATTTTTCCTTGCCCCATTGTTTTTGCAGGGTTCAACTTCCCTACAGAGCTCAGAGAAGTCACTTAGCAACCTGTTGAAAACAACTCAGGTTTTTAAAAACTCCAGCAACTACGCCAATCAACTCATTTTAATCAATTCTTTCAAGTCTTAATCCCCACCAGACTACTCTCAGAATGAAGGCACTTTTATTCAGTACTAGTTCTCCTCCTTTTTCATTTTAATTGACCCAAAGAACTTTTGGTTAAAGGGGGAAGAGATTGAGAGTTTTTCTCAAACCCATACAAATTCCAGAACTTTTTTTAAAAAACTATGCAAGTTGCATTTATTCGTGTAGGGGAGCACATTAATATGCAGAATCACTATACGTAGGTATGGAAAAAACATTCTTAGCCATCTGAATATTTTCACTTGTACTCCGCCCCCCCCACCCCCCAGGACCTGTACTGAATACAGTATTTATGGTCATTTTTGGATATACACGGTACAACTATGAACACTAATCCTGACTGTAACAGCAAGCATAATTGTCATGCATATGTTCACAAGAATATCACATACAAATTCTCTCTAAAGTACGTAAATCCAATGAAAGGCAACTGGTTTCCAACGAAGGCTTTGGGAACTGGAAAGGTTTCGACATCTCCTTTATCATCTTCAATGTCATCAAAATTGCTGCTATCTATATCACTACTCAGCTCAGGTACAACCGGCGCAGCCGCTAAAAATAAAAAAGGGGGAGGGGTAAATAGCTAGATTAGAACAAAATTCACTGTCCGTAAACACGAACGCCAATATTTATTCTGCTAGGAAAGAGATTTGCCCTAGAAAATGTGCCTCCTATATTCTGTGGGTCTTGATACGATCCCTGTTTTACATATCTTGGAAGACTGAAAAATGGAAGCTTAGATTCCATAAGTGAATGGGGAGTAACCCCCCCCCCCCAATCTCCTGAGGGTCAGGGGATGCTTCTGAAGAAAGTGGGATGAGCCGTGGGGGTGGGGGAATAATTTAGAACTAGGAGCAGGGGGGCTTGCACAAGCTGAGCTCAGGAGAGGATTTTCGGGTAGGACAGGAGCTCCCTTGTGCTCGCTGTTCTCATGATCCAAGCCAGGAAGTTTAATCCAAAGGGTAAACAAGTGGGCCACGACACATGGTTACGGTGCTACATGTTTTGCAGGACTGAAACAGTTCCACAATAGGAAATCAAGATACGTGCCATTTTCAAACCAATAGCTGACTCAAAAGTATTTTACTTTATAACAGCCAATCAATACACACATTTTTCCCAATTGGGACTTGAATGAAAAGTCACTATTGAGCCAATACAGCATTCAGGTTGCATAATAAGCATTTTGCTAAACAAATCTGACATAGTGGGTGCTTAGTCCAACCAGAATTCATCATGTACATGGGAGGTTTGAGGTTGATCTAGGCTCTCTACTCTGTCCTTTTCAACGAGAAGCAGGTTGGGAGCCAGATGTTTTTAGGCTGCAACCCACCATCGAAGCTGTGGAGATTGACTATGCGGGATTGGGGATAATGGGCAACATCTGGGTATTGTAGAGCGTCTCCCCTTCCCCCATGTTACAGTGATCAGAAATTTTGTAGCTGTTACTAGGAATCTGGTTCGCATGTCACAATAAGCCACCCATGAGTTCTTCTAGAGTTATCCAAATAACCCATGACGCCCCGTTCACACAACATGACAAGCCATGGGTTGCCTTTGCTGTGGCTTGCATATTCAAAATAATGGTCCAGTACACATCTCAAAGTCCTGCGGGTGAATTAAACCGAAGCAGCTGATCATAATGTGCAAAACGGAGCATTGCTGTTGAAACTTTCTGATTTTTGAGCTAAGCGTTAGCACAGTTGAAGATCTACATATTTTGCCTTGGGTAAGTAGTCAGCCATCTTTGTAGTCACCACCATTGTCACCAACCTTCTCCCCCCCCCCCCAAGTCTTCTAGCACATACACACAGAGAACTTGGGAGAGGGGAACAGAATACAAACATAGCTGACTCTATCTCAGAAGACAATGGGAGAAGAACGTATGACGTTCATAAGTGAGCTCCGCATTGAAGGAAGTACTATTTACTACAACAAGTGATATTTTTACATACATATATATGACCTGGTTTCACTCTCTACAGAAGTTTAATGAAAAAACTGTAGACAATTGTAAATCCTTGACATTTGCAGAAAAGTGTAATTTACAAATTGCAGATTCTAATGAGACCATTTTAAACTCCTGCATTTTAAATCCATGCTAACCCAAACTCGTTTTTGATAAAGAAAAAAACCACATTTTTTCATATTGAAAAAGTACTTACTGTCTCGAATGTTACCCCAATCCCATTGATCATTCTTAAAGAACGGATGAGATTTAATTTCTTCTACTCCATTCCTCCCAAGACGCACCTCCCTAAACATAGCAATTCAAAAAAATTGTAAATTAAGATCGACACCCTTCCATTTTCCAACAATGCATTCTTAAGAGTTTGTTTAAGTGCCAGAGATTGCTAAATGCTGAAGATACATTAGTATTCATAGCAGCTTTTTCATCAAAATCAATTGTAATCTGAATCCTCCCACTGTGTATGCTCTCAGCGCTCTCACATATGCAGAATGAAATGGCTGAAAATCTCAGCCTGCCACGTGTGGAGTAACATTTATTTCCAACTGGACGGTGTAGAAAAGGAATGCAGGAAAAAGTTTTTTTTTTAATTAAAATAAAATAAATGCAAACCTCCCAAGCTTGCCAAACCACAGTACAAACATTTGGACCTAAAACGATGGAAGACCTGGCTCCCAAACACAGAACACTTATTCAAACTCTACTGAAGTATTTCAAAAACTGTATCCTTTGCCTCTAATTTAAAAACACCCATACATATAGGCACACTTTTTCCTAAAAACGTATAATGAAACCACTATGCAAGTGGCAAACTCCTTTCTTTTCAAAAGAGCCTTTAGTTGTGTTGTTAAAAACTCACATGGGAACAGACTTGTGTAGGAGAGTAAGTCAGGTGACAGATACTCTCCTCTTGTCACTTTCAAGTGCTTCAGCAGCAACTGTATATATTAAAAGCTTGTCTGTTTTAAAGAAATCCATTGAGCACCACATTGAATATAAACAGGAAAGTATACACAATTGGGCCAGTGAGGAGGTGGAGAGTCAACGTATCAAGGTATTTTTTACATACTACACTGGATGGGCTTTGGAATTTTTCTTGTGGCCAACACGGCTACATTTGCTTTTTTGTTATGGCCGAATTTAGCCATTTAGCCACAGGATCTTTCAATGGAAGAAGAGGATTTTATACCACCTGAAGCTGGGATCTCATTATCTGAGAGTTCATCGCCTCCCAATTATTAGTGGCCGTAGGGGCACTGAAACCATCACATCACCTGGTACAGTACTGCTTGAAGGCCTGTATATCATCCCCCCTCCTCCTCCATATCGTCTTAAGACTCTGACTATGCAGAGATCATGACTTCAACAGCCTTTTCCCCTCTATCGCTGCCAATCTGGTTTTCATAACATTTTGCCTCTTGAGGAGATCTGGAGATTTCAAAACCTGGCACTAATATGGATTTTGGAATTAAATGGTTCAAAAGCTCTTCTCATGCATCTCTTTCCACATGCTTCTGCCACTCTCACCCTTGAACATGGGCAGAAGCTAATGCAATTCTTAAAAAAAAAAAGAACTTCTTGAGTTGCATGTATGGTTGCCAATCACTTTTTAAAGCTAAATGCCTTGTATTTTCAGTTTTCATACAAATTAAATAAATAATGTAGTTCACAGATCTGAATATCCATAATAAAGTACAGGGCCGCAGGAAGTGGGTTTGTTTAGAATGTCTCTATTTGTAAGCTTGATCCACTTCTGCACGGACACCGAAGAATGCAAACTGGGTTGTCCGGAAGAGCAGGAAAGAGCCTCTATTAATAATAGAGATGCAATGCCTGCTGAAAAATCGCAGAGGGGATTCTTCCTGATCTCCCCTCTACACCACCTCCTAATTCATTGGGACAAAGACAGCACTCACGAGCTAGTTACAATCTGGTGGATCTAATCAGCATTCAGGATATGATGCCTAGGGAAGGATGACCCCTCCCCTAGCCAGTCATCGAGGGCTTGAACTTGCATGTTCTTCTCCTGAGCCAAAGCCAAGCACTCACAACAGGTTCAGAAAACAGAGGTAGGTTACGCATACTTGATTGACCTTCAATTCCACAGGCTCACCGCCACCACAAGCTCAGGCAGTGGCGTGGGAGGGGAGATCGGCTGACTCTGGAAGTAGAGGCCAGGTGAGCCAGCTCCATCCAGAGGCTTTCCTCCCCAACATGATCCCACCTAACTGTAAATGAGCAGATGTGTGTGTGTGCGCATGCCTATGTGTATGTGCAGGAGTTTTTCCTCCCATTGCCCCACCCCTTGGCAAAATATAGGGGAGAAAGATGGATCCCCAGTTGAGACTTCCTTCCACCGCTCTGACCCGTACTCTGGGTCAATGGAGGGTTCTCCCCCACCCTCTCTCTCTACTCTACCCAGTCACCCAGGTTCAATCCCTCAGAGGTTGTGTGTACTTGTGTCATGCAATCACAGGTCACTTTAAATGCAACAGCCCACAAGAACTAGCATCAAAGGGTACCCCCACCTCTACACAAAATGGCAAAAGTTCCTCCCTTAAAGGCAAATAAGCTCCATCACAACTCTGGCTTCAATTCACTGAGAGGAGGTGGATTCTTTCCCCAGTGAACATTTTGCTATGCCAGAGGTCCATGGCAAATATTGCTTGAACTACTGAGGAATTTGTAATTTTAGTTTGATTTTGGCTAGGCATGGAATCTCATCCTGAAAGCATATTTTGATAGGATAGTTTAGGGCAACAACTCCCTTTTACTGAGAAAGAACAATCAATGCTTTCATACCTGTCTGTTAAAAAGGCACAAATAAGATCCTTTGCATGTTTCGAGATTTCCACATCTTCCGGGAAATGTAATGAGTTTTTGTGATCCATTATTTTACTGTAAGTTCCTACCAATGAATCAGCATAAAATGGAGTATCTCCTAAAATTAAAAATGCAAAAATGTGAACTGCTACAAGCTGAATACAAAAGGTAAAAGCAATCTACATTCAAAGTGTCAAAACAAACACATACTGGGACTTTTTAAACTAAAGACCAATCTGTTATTTAGGCCAGGTTACCACCACTGTCCTGCACAAGTCTCAGGCTCATGCAAGATAGCGCCGGTAACCTGGTCTAAATCATTTTCCTTCCTGCTCCACTTCTGGTACAGCTACAGGGAGGAGAATGGAAGTAGGCTTTGCCTTTTAAACTAAGCCGTATTCCCCATTATGTCTGAACTCAAGAAACTCTGGTTAGTTTACACAGTGGTTAGTTCAACCAAACCATAGCTTCTCTGAGTTTGAATAACAGAGACACCTCTGCTTTGTTAAAAATCAAGCTTAAGGCTTTCTGAACGTAATGCTAAATAATAATTTAATGTTATGTCCAAATTGGCACAATAACATATACCCGGTAAACAAAAAATATATCCTCTGTTTATACAGTTTTCTGTACATAGACATCTAGTTAAATACAAAACTCCACATATGCAACACATACAGGATCATTTCATGCCTTCAATGAGGTATGTCTTCAATCTTTTTTTGTTCTCTGTAAAACCCGATTATGGGCAGTATCGAACTAGGCTGCTCTGCCTCCAATGGCTCTGTTGTGCTTGTGGGACCCGCTGCTTGCGCAACGGGGTTTTGGCCCTTCTAAAAATAAGCTTGGAAACAAGCAAAAACGAGTGTTGGGACTCCACTGACCTGACCTGACTCCACTGACCTGTTCCATTCTGGAAATGGCGTTTCTGCTTGTTTCAGATTATTTTTAGAAGCACCAAAGGCCCATTACACAAACAGTGGTTCCTGCAAGCACATGGACATATTAGGATACTACCCTATGTATTGAACTAAAGTATCACTACATCTACGATTTTTTTTAAAAAAAAAGTAGAAATATTACAACATACAAAGAAGTGGGTCTTCTATATAGGGAAGGAAGCTTTAGAACAGGCATTTGGGTATAATTGTTCTCAACTCAAGGGAATATCTATATCTATATGGATCCACTGTGTTATTTAGGAATGAAAATTGCCAAGGCATTTTCCCCATAACCATCCAGCATCCCTCAAGAAATATAACAATATGGAAGATGAATGACTGAGCATATTACTGCAGCTGATGTGTGGAACTGCATGACATCCTAGTGTCACAACAACCCAATCAATGGTTACAGGGCAGGACAGGTGGGGGCAGAATAGCTCACATTTCCTGTAACAACTCTCCATGCCTTCTTAGGAGATCTCTTCATACCATGTGAACCCAGGCTCTAGTATAAAGAGCTTAACGAAAGGTAGATTAATTTAGGAACTAATATAATCATCATGTTCTTATTGCATTAATAATCCACATGGTACACATTTGTAGCAATGCACAAAAAATTGAGGTCTAAGTACTATGATGGGAGAGAACAAGCAGAATTCACTACTTACCAACTAGCATCTCAAACAGAAAAACTCCTACAGACCACCAGTCACATTCCCGTCCATAATAACCATCGCCACCTTGTGACTTTAATACTTCAGGTGATATGTAATCTGGTGTTCCAACAGCTGTATCACAACGCACCATCCCTGTCTACATAACCACATGAAAACTATTAAACAGCATCGCCATGAGATGTGGCAAATTAATTAATACTATTATGCTAATTTTAAAAAGGTAATTATGAATTTAAGGCTGCTAACGGCATCTATTCTATAACAGTGTCATTACCCTTTATAATTTCTTTCGTAAAGCTCATGCCACAAGTATAAAGCAATCTTGTTAAGAGAACTGAATGAGTTAACCTTGGAGCCAGACAAAGTAAGCAAAAGCTGGGAATGTATGCTATGTCCGATTCATGGGCCACAGAACCTACTGGAAGTCTCTGCTATAAATTGCAAGAGCGATTTGGAATTGGTCCTAAAACAGCAGAAGACAATATATAGGCACACCTCTGTTTAGACTGAATAACTGAGTTGTGGTAGCTTTTTCTGTGCTCCAGTAAAACAGATACTATAAGTACACAGGCCAGATCCTTGCAGAAAATACAGAACTTGAAAGAAAGTATGTCTTTCTATATGCTTTAATATTTCAATGATATTTCTATTAAATGTTGTTGCAGTATACTAGGTAAGGGTTTAAGCTGTGAATCAAAAGTCCTGGGTTCAATTCTTACCATATGTACCATTAACTCAAGATCTCTCAAATTCAACCCTGAATCTACAACATGTTTATATAGTAATAATGGTCTAACCTGCAACATTTTTCTAAGAATTACTGATAACTGGATACTAAAGTGAGATGGAAATGTTAAGTTAGGGAGTGGGCCCGTTTGGCAATTTGAGAAACTGTCCTGGCCACCATAAAAAATGGGTGTGCAGCCACCAGCCATCTCCATTCCTAAGAATGTCTCTGAACCCCATGTGTGTGCTCAGGAGGTGTTCATGGGAAAAGAAAATGGGAACAGCCAGAGGCCTCTTTCTTTGCATGGAAGCTACCCCAGCTGCTCAGTAAGAAACTTAGTTATTAAAAAAATAAACATAAAGCTAGGTGGGGTAGGACACCTTCGAAAATGCCAAGAAAGGTGTCCAAGGGTGTGCTAGCACCGGTGAGCCACGTTGCCTACCCTTGTGTTAAGTATGTTTCTTACTGGCATTGTAAAGATGCAACATTAATACATAGTTTCGCTTTATGCAAACAAGCCTGTTTGCGTTTCGGGCTCAAATGCTCCCCACTAGCGCATGCCAGGAGCAGGAGACTGGAAGGACTCATGCCCTTGTTTAAAATAATCACAATTTGTTGTTATGTCCAAAGTTGAAACTGTGATTAGCGTAACCAGTTTTCTCCAACCTGGTGGCCTCCAGATACGTTGGACTAGCTTTTGGCTATTCAGGCTGGGAATATTGGGAATTGCAGTGCAAAACATCTGGAGGGCATCAGATTGTGGAAAGATGGGTTAGAGATTATAACCAAAATACTATTACCTTACGTAAACAGAAAGAATAAATATCTAACTTTTCATGGTGTAACTCCCAATTTTTAAGGACACATGTTTATTGGGAGTAAAGTGTTTAAAATTAAAGTTCCATTTCTCTACTTAATTTCTCTCTCAATTCCTCAATCAATCCAAGCTCATTACGCCTAAGCCTGGAAATACAGACATCTCCTGGTCCTATAGTTCTTACTAGACTCTGAATTTTGTATAATTCTGCAGGCTGACATTACAACACAGTTTAAGGAGCAACACTGGTTGATATGCTTATCATGCAAGCCCATCAGTGTGTAAGTAGTTTCATGTTCCTAACAGCTAGTATGAACAACTCCCCATGTGGTCCTGCCAGATTTTCCAATAGCAACACTGTCCCTCAATAAAGGGTACTGTGCTAGCATAGTGTAAATCATGCAAGGAGCTGGTCCCACAAATGGCTTACCATGTGGGGATCTGCCAATATGGCAGTATTAGCAGTCACCTTCCGCTTACTCATCAGGCTGCACATATGAAGCAGGCCCTACATAAGCATGTTTAAAACTAAGGCCTAAGCCCACAATATAGGAAGCCATATACAGAGCAAACCCCCATTGGTGGTTATAAAATAGGAGAACCTTTTGCTGCCCAAACCTCCCAGAGGCTGCATGCCAGTAGTGGCTATGGGCATTGCCCAAAGGAAACATGGCCATTCCCACTCACACTATTTTCACATTCACACACACCGTTTCCCAAAGCTGAGGGGTATGCGGAGTTGGCTTTCTTGGAAGCAGCCACGTCATTTTTCTCCCTCTCTCATAGTATTAGAAGCCAGGAGGCATCCCATGAAGCTGATTGTGGGGGGATTCAGCACAGATAAAAGGAAGTACTTCTTCACACAGTGTATAGTTAAACTATGGAATTCGCTACCACAAGACGTAGTGATGGCGACCAGTTTGGATGGCTTTAAAGGGGGGCTGGATAAATTCCTGAAGGAGAAAGCTATCAATGGTTACTAGTGCTGATGGCTATATGCTACCTCCAGTATCAAAGGCAGTAAACCTATGTACACCAATTGCTGGGAAAAATGGACGGGAGGGTGCCGATCATAGGTTGGCTACTGTGTGAACATAATGCTGGATTAGATGGAGCCTTGGTTTGATCCAGCAAGGCTCTTCCTATGTTCTTAAGGTACTCCAGGCATCTTGAAGCAGTGGGTTCCAAGGGAGCTAGTTCTATGGGCATGAAAAGAGTCTTCTGGGAAAGGGAAGAGCCTTCATGGGACAGAGATTCTCCACCCCATCATAAAAAATTAAGAACTGTAAAGCAAGGTGTTCCACAACAACCAATGCAGAAGAAACCTGCCTGCGTTCAGTTCCTAACACTGACACAAGGCATAATAACCTAATAATCTAATTCTGCCTACATTTTAAAAACGTTTCACTACCCCACCTTTCATGCATCGCTATCTTACTAGCTTTCTAACCACCAATGCCTCCTTGCAGCAGAGGTGCTGGTGGCTGCGGGTGTAGGGGGGATGACCCTAGAAGAAGCAGCTCTGACAACGCAGCAGGGGAAAGATGTTTCTTACAGTGCAAATCGGCAGCAAAACTGATGACAGAGGCAGAGGCTTGGTGTGTTTCCATTAGGGGTGTGAATCTACACAGCTGAGAGGTCCCACATAACAGAGAAAGCCAGACTTAGTGCAATGAAAAGAGAAGCAATGCCTAGGGGCGTAGGTCACCTAATATTTAGCTTAATTTTACCGGGGCAGTTAAGAGTTATTCAGAGAAAAAACTACAGCTCTATATTTGCTTTTCTTTAAAAGAAAGGCCATGTTGACTATAATCAAGATTTATCACAGAAACCTTTTTATGCAAGTACTTCTATATAAAGTTGTTTGAGAAGACATGAGGCTTGAATGATCACTCCCAACAATAATGGAATAAAAGAACCATCATACAGTCATGGTTCCAAGGAAGGTCCAGCAAATGGCATATGACAGAGTGCTATGGCTGAAGCTGAGCAGAGAAACTGGCTGGATGGAGGGAAGGCTGCCTGAAAAACATATGCAAACTACTGCTAGTTTTTCTTCGGAAGAACAGAATACAGGTTTAAATTAACTACTATAGATACTCTATTGGCAGCCTTAGATAGTAATTATCATTTTTTCCATATAGGAAACGATGACCGATAATAAATTTAAAAGCTACATAACTCACACTATATCACAATTGTACTGAAGGTCCCAACACTGGCACAACCCACAGACCCAAGTGCACACTGACGGCTTACATTTCCATCTGCACTCAAGCAACACCAACACACACACACACACACACACCAATATGTCAACAATGTTTTAGATAACAATGAGTTTAGCACACATATGTTAGACAACAATGAGTTTAACAGCTGTATGATTGGTCTGTTTCCTTGATCTCAGAGAGTAGCATGCATCCATAAAAGGCTAGCAGGGAAGAAAATCTGATGCAGCATTTGCAGAAGTTCAACCAGTTCTAAGAAGAAATGAAAGCAATTATGGATGTGGAATATGGCAATGCTTTGTGACTAATGCTCCTACTGCTGTACTAAAGATGATTTTAAAGCATGGATCAAGCTAGCTGGCATAATAGAGGTTCTCCTACCACTGTGAAAGAGATATTTTGCTTACACTTGCACTTGAATACCCCCCTCCTCTTTCAAATAGGCAAACTGCATTCATGTCTTCTTAGAGCTGGTTGAACTTCTGCAATTGCTGCATCAGATTTCCTTCCCCACTAGCCTTTTATGGGTGCATGCTGCTCTCTTGAGATCAAGGAAACCGACCAATCATACAGATGACTTATGCGGGCCACAACTTCCTTTTAACAATGAAATGCAACAACATTAGACAAAATGAAATACATTAAAACTCCTTAAAGCTTTTGCTAGAGACAAAGTCTAGTACATCAGAAAAATGTATACAAACTATGCTTCATGGTGTGCTACATGCCTATTTTTATCATACTGGTAATCAGGATGATAAACAGAAACAGCTTTATAAACATTTCCCCTTATAACTTAAATTAAATAGTAAATTTGGCATAAATTTACCCTGATCTTGTGAATAAAATATTAACCAAGCAAATGTTGAGTATTTCTCTAATGTCAAAAAGTAAAATAAATTCAAAATGGGAATGAACGTATTATTGTATAAATTGAATAGAATTTCTGAAGACCACTAGGGGATGCTATGGGTGTGCTTATAAGTATTAAATAAATGCCAGGTTATTGCTTTCATTAATAAGTAAACATTAACACAAGAGATTATAGAAAATGAAATCGGGTGGTTCCTTGATAGATCAATTTTCTATGTGTTTACTACTGTAGGCAGAGTTCTTACCCACCCTAAGCATACTTAGGGACTTACTTGGAATTTAGATTCCACTATAAAAGACTCATTTCCAAGTAAAAGCAGTTTCATTCAAGCATAACCAGGCTCGAAATAGCAACAAAAAACAAGCATTTTTCTATTCTGGCAGATAATTCACTCTGTTAAAAAGTTTGCTTTTCTTTCCCTACCAGTATTAGCAGTGGTGATCAACCCATTGTTGCAATTAAAATGCTAATATTTAATTGAATGAATATTCCTTTCCAAGGGGATTTTTTATGTGCTCCTGAACTCGGAATTAATGAAGTAGTGCAGACTTCAAAGAGGTACAGGTGCCAATCTGAAATTTCATGGCAGACCCTCCAGGTTGTTGCCCCAATCTGTGTTCTTTTCAGGATATACAGCATTCATACTTTTAAAAGCTGTTCATCAGTCAGGATTGGTAAAGCAACCAATGAAAGATGAGAAGAGATGTGGAAAGGATGAACCAATGAGGGCAGGCAAGGAAAAAAAGACGTTGCTGCCGCCACTTAGGATGGCGGGAAGAGTTCCTTTTAGGGAAAAGCAGGCCATTCTCCCTTTTGTACAACTCACACATGGAATTTTGCACATGCAATTGGTGCAACAGCCAAGACGAAGAAAAGCAGCAAATGCTGAGGGTTTCTAAGAAACAGATTATCTGGATGTAATTCAATTACAAGCCCAACGATTAGTTATGTAAAAGTTTTCTTCCCCTTGTTGACTGCCCTGAACAGAAGCAGATCCAGATCCAGAAATCATATTGGCTATGATTCAAAGGACTGCACAGCGGGGTCTTCAAATACGTTACTGATAATAGCTGCAGGAATTGAGCTGGCATTTTACAGCATGTTTTACATCGTTCCTGCCTTCCTCGAAAACAGATGTAGAGTTACACTGGGTGTTGAAACTTGAAACAACAGAACTGTGTCCTGAATATGTAACCAACTTTCTGGCTTAAGCAAACAACGGTGGCTTATTTAAGCTACAGCGCATGCCGAGCACTATTTGCCTAATTACCTACTTGGGCGTGGCTTGTCGTGTCACCCAAGCTAGTGTGGAACAGCTTGCTTGAGGGGGAAAACAACCATTATCAAGAGGCAATGGGTTATTTGAGGATTACTTCCCCTTCCAAAGAGCCATGTTGCCCGGGACTGGATGACACGATAAGCTGCGCCAGGCAGGTAATTAAACAAATGGTGCCTAGCATGCATCGGTACTCCCTGGGGTATAAACAAGCCACTGTGGTTTGTTTAAGCCACAGTGATCACGCAAACTGGGTCATTCTCTCTCCAAGCAAATGTTCTATAAGAATGTATTTTGCATTTTTCTACCTCTTTTAAACACCAGTGTGAGGTTGACCCAACTTGCAGTGCAGAACTGCCACTGAATATGGAGATCCAATTTCATTCCAGTATCTCAATGTTACAAACAAAACTAACAAATTGAATGCTGTAGCCAAAAATATGGAAGGTCACAAATTCCCTGCCCCTGTCTTAAACCAAATACCTCACTTTGCTTGACCAAGAATACTCAATATATGTATGGCACTTGAGTGTGCCTCACATATATTCTGACATGCCTTACAACAATCCTATAGGGTAGGTCAAGGTAGCATACTGTAGACGGAGGACTGAAACTGAGCGATAGTAGCTTGGCTGAAGTGAACTAGTAAGTTTATGGTAAAGGTAAGAACTGAATCAGAAACTTTCACAGCACGTTCTCTGAGCCCCTACACCAGCCTTCCCCTTCGCCAATCAGATGCACTCCAGATGCTTTGGACTCCAACATTCATCAGCCCCAGCCAGAAGGGCATAGCCAACAGCCAGGGATCCTGGGAGTTGTATTCCAAAACATCTGGAGAACACCAGGTTAGGGAAGGCTGCTCTATATTATGCTCATTAAAACTATAGCATAGTTAAAATAACCTTTATTGATTATCAATATTTATATACCACCCAGTTAACAAAGTTCTATGAGTTTCTTTACATGATACACATTATTTCAGAAGCACACACAGTGAATCAGATACTTACTTCATCCATTTTCATACAAGTACCAAAATCTGCAAGCTTCAGGTGTCCATATTTATCCAAAAGCATGTTGTCAGGTTTCACATCTCTATGTATCAAGCCCAAGGAATGAATTGCGTCAAGGGCAAGGACAACTTCAGCTGTGTAAAATTTGGCCCACTTCTCAGGCACATCATAATTGCTCATGAGGTTGACAAGATCTCCACCTGGCATGTATTCCATTACCATGTATAGGTATCGGTCATCTTGAAAGGCACTAAAAAGCTGCACCCAAAATGACGGACAGTTATTAGAGATATCACAAAACTGATAAATTTTCAGTTTTAAAAAAATCTGTTGAATCACAGCGGATTTGAGACATTAAAGGCAGCTTTTTCCCCACGTGCTTTTCAAGATCAGCTTTAGTACCATGCAGTAATTGTTAGAGACCTTTATGAGCTCCAGAACAGTGCAGTTTATTCATCATTACACCAATGAAGTAAATCCCTTATGTGTCACTAAACATTTCAGTAGAAAGTCAAGGATAGTCAAGAAACAAATAAGTCTCCTCCCTGTTGCTGAAACAGCAACGTCAGCCAGCATTAGACAGGAGTAAAATTGCAAAAACTTGTTGCCAGGACCAAATTACAGATACTACTGGGAGGGTATAGGAAAGCTGCCAAATTCTCCACATGGCTACTGATTGCAGTCATAGGGTTAATTCAAACTCAGGATGTAAAACTTAGAATAAGCAGAACTGTACACATCATTGGACCTTGATTGTAGTATACATGCTTTGTTTTGAAAAGAAACCAGAAAATGTTCATATGATAGTCTGCTGCTTGTACTGTATCCTATTTTAAAGGCATTTATTTCTTCATATCACCTCCTGAGACATAACAGCATATACTTAAGGTAAGGCTCAATTTTCAATGTGATGGTAAAGGAGGACCAATTTCTACAGCAGCAATGGCACTGTGGTTGAAGGAACTAGCCTTGTTTTTGAACAGCACTAGTTACCTATCCCCAGCAAAAGTGTCAATGCTACTCTAAAGCAGTCTTACCCAACCTGGTGCCCTACAGATGTGTTGGACTAGAGCTCCTGCCATCCCTATGGGAATTGTAGTTCCAAACACCTGGAAGACACCAGGTTGGGGAAGGCTGCTCTAAAGTAACAGGACTAGAATCCTGAAACCACAAATTTGTTTCAATATCCTATCAATAGCACTGAATCAAATACTGCACTATGCTTTCCAAGTGACAACTGTACTTTAGAAACACACTAAATAATGGTACAATTCTTGCTGCACATTTCCACCAAAGGTCAATGCCCTTTATCAGCCTTCACTCAACCTGCTGCCCTCCAGAAGTTTCATTCCAGTATCTCTCTCTCTCTCTCTCTCTCTCTTTCTCTCTCTCTAACAAATTGAATGCTAAACAGGTGTCTATAACCAGGAGTGGGAAACCTGTGGCTCTCCAGATATTATTGGGACTCTAATTCCCATCAGCCCCAGCCAGCATGGCCATTAGTCAGGAATGCTTGAAATTGTAATCTAAACACCTAAAGGTCATGAGGTTGAGGAAGGCTGCTCTATATGTGATGGCCCTTGAAGAATAAAATATATTCCAACTAACAAATTTAAATCTATGATTACAAGCCCATTTGATAGGCTGACCATATGAAAAGGAGGACAGGGCTCATGTAACTTTAACAGTTGTAGAGAAAAGGGAATTTTGGCCAGTGTCATTTGTATACAATTAGTTTCTGGTGAAATTCCCTCTTCATCACAACAGTTAAAGTTGCAGGGGCCCTGCCTTCTTTTGTATATGGTCACTCCAGTATAGTACCATTTGACATACTTTTATGACAATACACCACATAGGGAGCAGGAGGTGAAAACAACTTTAACACACTTTGCTCCTACAGTATACAAGAACATTTAACAGTTACACATGAAAATCAATTACATCTGAAAAAGCCACACATTTTAAGTTCATCTTAACATCAAAGAAAGCCAAAGGAGACAAAACAATCAATTTCTCATCATTCTAAAGTAAATTAAAATCCATAAACTAAAATCACCATAAAGGATACTATTCTACCAATTTATAGTTCCAACATGTATTCAAAATTCACCTTAAAGGAATTTATTCATGAAAATTGTCTTACCTGAACTACCCATGGACTGTTAGCAAAGGCCATTATATCTCTCTCCTCCCAGAAAAAGGCTGAGTCTGACCTTTTGAGCATTTCAAATTTACTAAGAAGTTTCATGGCATAAGCCTTCTGTGTTATTTTATGGCGAACCTGTTGATGAAAAGTTTTTAAAAGTTACTTTATCAATATCTTACAAAACAATTTAAATGTTGACCTATGTAATTTTGCCTTCATGACTAGGTAAGAGTAATATAGAAGTCGGAATCTACCTCCAAAAGAGTCCAAAACCCACGGTTAGGCAATACCTTTATTAGAGCCAAACAAAATGTCACAAAACATTGTGCAAGCTTTTAAGTTCCCCAGAACGTTTCATCAGGCTAGATGGTAAAAAATAAACAAAGGATGGGGGTAAGAACAGAAAAGTCCAAAAATTAGGCCAGATGTTGTGGCCATGAGGTGTGCACTTTGGACCCAGTCTTACGATGGAAAATGCAGCCTGAATGAATTAATCACTGTTAGGTGTTGTAAGTATTTCATTTTCTGGGAAAAAGAAGCAACGGCTGACCCCCATTTCTGAAAACAATAAGGGCAGCTGTAATTCAGATCAGTCTTTTACTCTAGGCAAAACACACAGGTTCTTGGATAAAGAGAAACATGACAGTATTTATATTAGCAAAAGCAAAGGTTTATTGTAAGTGGTACATGAGGGGAAAAAGGCTACTAAAGTCAAATTAGCCAATCCTAATAATTACTTTCATGTAAGATTTTTTTTTCATAAACTGATCAAACTATTGAAAAACACCATATTTTCAAGAAATAGGATCAGGGACCGAGAAACTCAAATTCAAGTGCAGATACCAACTGGTCAAGGGAAGATCTCTCAATAATAACTTTTTACCAATCAGCGAGCAAATGCAATCTGATCAGTTTTTACCTTATCTGATAATTCAGAACGTTCCTTGCCCCCTTATTTCACCAGTTTTTATTTATAAATTATTTATTTGTAAGTTTCTAACATGTCTCCTCCTATAACATGTTTCCATAGCAGTTCAAACCATAAAATATTAGTATGCATGAAATATATTAATAAGATGTCACAAATAAGACGGTAGTAAAATATTACAAACAACCACTCTCACCTGCATACTAAAAAGAGCACCTGGGGATTAAAACTAACTGAAAGCTAATACAGCTGCTCCAAAACTGGTTGCAAGTGTTCTTGCCTCCCAACTCCATTAAGGACACTGTTTACACCATTTAGAGTCGTCAATCCTCGATATTACAAAAGCTTAAAACAGCAGAATGGAAAAGATTCCTTTTTCACAAAAGGGAGCTGGCATATCAAATGTGTAACAGGTACTCCTGGACGCAGCTGTTACTTGGATCCGTCAGGGTCATGGAGGGACTCCCATCAATAACATACCGCCCCTAGATCAGCATCAGCCTGTTGAACCTCATCTACTCGACAAGAGCCTCCAGGCACCGTGCAAGGAGGACAGAGACAGAAACTGCTCTTGGGAGTCTTAATTAGCAAAAACAAGAACCAGATTGTTGTAGGCGTATCAATGACACCTCGCTTTGAAAGTTCTGATATTAATCCATCTGCTTCATATAATGTTAAGGAACGGACACAATATCACTGAACTCATGACAGCTAAGCAGGCCTTTTATAGAACCAATAAGAGTCCATTCCCTTAATACCTAGCAAATGTTCCATATGGCCCAGCAAAAGTTATGGCCTTCAGCAAGGGCAAGCAACTGGATACCCTCCAGATGCATTTGACTACAACTCCTATAATTACTGATTCCATGTTGGCCTAAACATATGGGAGTTGTAGTCCAAAACCTCTGGAGGACACCATGTTGCTTACCTCTGGCCTACAGTGTCAAGAACAGCTAAGAAATCTAGATGTTGAGCAGTATCCAACAGGGCTGCTCCACCTCAGCTAGTTCCACTGCACCCAGAAATGAACATTTCTGCTCGTTTCAAGGCTTGCCCCTGGAAGAGCTTGAATTCCACTGTGCAAGCAGTGGGTGCCGCTTGTGGAACAGAATCAATGGGGCTGAACAAAAGCAGCGGTGGGCCCTTCCTTGTACATGGATACTGCCCTTTGATAAGGACATGGATATGGTAAGATGCTATTTAAGTCAAGACGTCTGAATGCTATCTGGACTGGGTGCCTTGTCACCTCCTTTTGACAAAGGCAACTAACAAGAAGTTTTGAAAATGACTTCAGATGTACTGCCCAAAACCAATGGTTCAGGCATAGATCTTTTCCAAGCCTTTTCTACAGTGAAAATTGAAAAAAGAATTATTATTACTTCATGAATAATATCTTCTTATTTCTCTTGGCTTTGCTTGCTATAGCTTACATTTAGCTTGTTAGAGTTTCAGTCTTGAATTTCAGTCCCAAAAAAATCCTCTTTTTAAAAGGGAACCTTTTTGCTTTTATAGTCTCCTTGAATATGCGGGGGTTTTTTTTAACTTGTTCATGCATTTTCTTACGTTATATATCATAACATTAGAAACACAGAACTATCTGACAATTGTAAGCTGTTGGTGATCTAATAATGAAGAAGAAACATAGATACCGACATCATCTTTATACTAGGGAAACTTTTCTCCATTGTTAAAATTAAACTCCTTTGGAAAACCAAATCAAGTCCCTTGAGGGGAACTGATTAAATTAAATCTCGGAGGTAACTTCAATACACATGCATCATCAAATATTCAGACATTTGATTAAGTGGTTCATTGATTAGAGTACTGATGAATCAGAAAGGAAACAACTTTAATTCATTTCACTAAAGCAGCCTAGATGGTTATGATAACATTTTGTTAAGACATTGGAGAGCTGGTGGCTAAGAGGATGAGCTATGTACTCCCCCGTTCAAAATGTTACTTCAGCCACAAATTCATCTGCTAAGCCACTATTTTCTCACCATTACCCCACATCTGCAGCAGGGTAAGAAAAATGGTGATCTTCTTAATATAGATGTTGAAAGAAGCTTCCCCAACCTGGTGCCCTCTAGATATTTTGGACTTCAATGTCCATCAGTACCAGCTAACACGATAAATAACCAGGTTGAAGAAGGCTGTTTTAAGAATTACTGACATAATAGACGTGAAGTGTTTTAAAAGTTTGAAATGCCACTGTAGTGTTGTTGTTGTTGTTGTTATGTTAATTATTAAACCCTTAGGCTGAACTTCTATACTGGGAGTATACACTGTAAGCTCCACTGAAAACAACAGGAGAGCACTGCAAATCCCCCATAACTACTTTTGGTACTATAATAAAAATGCTAGATATTGCAGTATGTTCCCCCAACTTTTTTTTTTTTTTAGCTGGAGCTTCGGTGTGAAAAGGTTTTTTTTTAAAGGCATATCTGAGAAATTAACTGGTTCTGAAATGGCTGTTTTATTGGTCTAGTGTTTTAAAAAATAGAATTGGCTGCCTTTTTAATTGGGACACTTGTTTACTCAATCTAACCAATGAACGACTAAATTTGCAGTTCTACTATTTTGCAATCATAGTTTGAGAATACAGGCAAACAGGAAGTTGGTGACAAGCACACATGCAGACTAGGAAAAAAATGGAATGAACCAGCATTCCTCAACCTTGGCCCTTCCTTTTTACACTCATTCTCCATTCTGGCACCCCTTCCCTTGCCAAGCTGCAGGCCATTTTCATTTGGTGTGTGTAGAAAATTTTAAATGCAGTTGCTATGCACAATAACCTGTGTGGATCAAGGTAGATGTTAATGATTTCAGTGTGAGTGTTAGCCCTTGCTCTCTCCACCCATCAGCCCACTCTCTTGCCTTCAGCCTGACTGCTCTTGGTATTAAACCAGGGGAGCATTCAACTTTATTGTCAATTTTATTACAAGAGTCTGAACCAGGCTTCAGCCATTTTATAAAAAAGGATTATATGCACTGGGACAGAACAGCACTACAATATACTGCAATTAAGTCTCTGGGATCCATAAGACCAAAGGTGGTGGCTCGTATAACATATTAACCACAAACCTACCCAGACTGGAAACATTTTTGTAATACAAGTTTCATTAAAAGAAACCTTGTTTTTTTTCTCTTTTCTTTGGTTTTTTTTTTCTATTTGTTGAAATATAACAATAACATTAATTTTTTAAAAAGAGTTTCATAAATTGGCTGGTTTCGGATGACACAATAATCAACGGAGCGGGGAAGAAGCAACCGTCAGTTGTGTTGCTTATTGTGTTGTGTGGAGGGTTACACACCATGCACACACAAAAGACGGTACGCTATTCTGCCCAATTAAGCAATGGAGAGAAACAACGGGCTTGCACGTTGTTTAGCCCGAAGCCTATTGTTTAAAGCCAACCACCCCTCTCTCAGTGGACTATTCCGTTTGGGAATAGAGTTCTGCTGGCCGGAGCAACCGAAAATCCCCGGCTGCTCTATACAACCAGCAGAACCCATTGTGCATGGTGGGATACGGCTGGGGGACTGAGGGAGGGGGAGGGAACAGACGTAGCAACCAAGATGGCCACCGGAACTTTCAGCTGCACAAGGACCGGAGTTGCAGCATGTCGTGTGTGGAGCACCGCCTACCTAATGTACGGTCAGTACACTATTTCCCCCTCCGTTGATTATTGTGTCGTCCGAAACCAGCCATTGAGTGGTTATTTGCTGTTGCAGAAAAAAAATGCTTGAGGGTCATTGATTTCACACAAACACCACAAATGGAATAACTACAGGTAAGGTAGGCTAACAGAATTGTATATTCATCTAGTGTTTTGATGATGTTAGAAGAGTCAAGAATATTTCCAGAGCATCTCCACAGCTTCCTAGCAAGGAACACTTCTGGAAGATTCACCATTGCATTGGTATTATTTCAATACTCTCAATAAATCAGCTTCATAGTTATACTGAGCTTTGTCATAAAGCTAACCGGGAGGCATTAGGCAAGCCACTGACAGTGTTCACGCGCATCACAATAGCTCACGATGGACTAATTTACCCTCAGGGACTGGACTGTCCCATCATGCTGTGCACTTGTGGGTACCATTTTTGCATGGTGACCACCCTGTGTGCTGTGGTTTGTCATTATCATGTGAACCCAGGTGGCTGTCTAACCCTCAAACAAGTCCTGCCACCTAGGTTCGCACAACATGGCAAGCCAGGTGCCCATGGTCACCCGACACAATTAAACAGCCCCATGGATAAATTAAGCCATGGTTGGCTGTCATGTCATGCAAACCAGGTCACTGTTTTTAAGCCTAACCTATCAATGGGGTTATTGTACTCTGAAACAGTTGGAAGAAGGGCAGGATATGAATATAGTAATCCTTATGGAGGATAATAGTCCTTTAATATTTCTCTGTGCAAATTCTGACTCAGACTGTAGTTCAACCAAATTAGATTTGGTTGAAGTAATATAACCAAATTAGATTAAACACTAATCTCTAAGTATTGTGAATCATTGCTAAACTGCAGAAACATCCAGAATCAATATTCTAGATGGATAGCAACAAATTCAAATCAAGTTCAGCTTAAGCCCCTTATATATTGGTAAAGACAAACAAGCATCTATAGACTATTTTCTCAATGTACAAGAAATAAAGTATTTTCCGGATTAGGAATATATGCTTATTGTTGTAAACCATACTATTGGGCAGTATAGAAATGAAATAAATATAATAATAATAAAATAATAATAATAATAATAATGCTTAGACATCTGGGGATACAGTTTTGAGCACCATGACCTTTGGGGCACAACTACCAATGAATCTAAATAGAATATAAAAGCCCAGCCACTTGACAAGTGGAAGCCCCAGAAAAAGGACAAGAGAAACTCCAGAATTCAAAATCGGCACACAAAATCATATTCCATGTTATATGATACCTGCACCTGAACAAAGCATATTTCTAAATTGTGTGTTCAATATGAACTCGTTTGACCCTATATATACCAGAAGCATTTAAGATAAGTTAAACCTATGAGTATTCTGTAACTTTCTGAATGCAAATTCAGTGATCTTATGATGATAGTAAATTCTTACCAGCTGTACTTCACCGAATGCACCTCTTCCAATCACTTTAACGACATCATAGTCTTCTGCTTTCATTTGTAGACCACGAATTTTTCCCACAACTTTCTCATCTAAACAATTTTAAAGAAAGTCATTATAATGCACAAGAACAGGGGAATATATTTATTGTCTATGCTTTCAAGTAACATTTCCACAAAAGGTTCTGTCCAGTTTAAGGTTATCTGTATAGAAATAACAAGCTATGGGCAGCATCAAGTGCTGCTATTGTCATAACACTAGCATAAGTGGAAAACCCATAACACTAGCTTATGCCATTGGCATAGCACTAGAGGTCACTTACGCTAGCACTTTAATTGCTCTATACTTCCATATAGTACAGCCCACTTATACTGTATGTATTAAGTATGCATTATTAGTGTGTTATCTGTAAGGCACGAATTCACTCAAAATTGGTAATGCAACCAACATTTTACATTACAATCCTACACACATGTAACTTTAATTTAATGTTACTGTTTACAAAGAAAAAAATTACAATAGAAAATACATCCCTAAAGAGAAATAAAATCAAGACTAAGCATTCTCTAGTAAAGAACAAATAACAACATAAATCCTATATCAAGCTTCTCTGAAAATCCCATCAGTTCTCAAGTTCTTGCTAATCCTTTCAAATAAGTAAACATGTTTAGATTTGAAGACCAGGACTCTTACTAAAATGGTGCTTAGACTTAAAAATATATTTTGGCATTTTGAATCATCAGACCTTCTAGCTGTAAGAGATAATCGGCAATGCTCCAAATGGTATATATCCAGTATATACCATCTGATTTTATATACCAGTATATAAATCCATCTGAATTTTGAAGTTACTGCTAGTACTATATAGAAAACTTGATATTATTAATATATTAAATTGCTGTTGAGAGTTTTTGCTGTCAAATATGGTGACAGAGTCATGCCTGTTCAGATGAGAAAACCAAATAGCATTTATAGAGAGCTATAAGGAAAACTTACATCTGTTTAAGAAGTTGTCTATGTTCTTGTTCTTCCTCAGTGCTGGATAATCCAGATCAAGAACTAAGGAGTTCAAACTATCCTAGAAAAAAATGGTTTAATAAAAAATGATTAATTTAAAGTACTTTACCTGAATCATCTTTTTACACTCTGCAACAACTTGAACATATAAGAAGTAATGCCAAGAGCAAACTATACACAAATTAACACTCAACCAACATTCTGAATATAAGTCCCTCAGGGCAAAACCCTATCCTTTCAGACTTTATATAAATAATATACATCATTATCATCATCATCATGCCTAACTCTCCAAGCCATTTAAAAGCAGAACAGCAAAATAAGGCATGTAGGATGGATAGAAAAAAAACAGTACAATCCTATGCATGGGCAATATCCAATGATATGGAAATGGACGTCTGCTCACAGCAGAACTTATTCTTCCACTCCTCCCCCGTTGCAATCCTAAATCTGCTCCAGAAGTCACCCAACCCTCTGGAGAAGATTTGGGGAGAGGCATGGAGGGAGGGGAAATCCATTCCACTGATGGATGTTATTCTGTGGGCAACAAAGGATTGAATTCAATGGAACTTACACCTAGGTAAACACAGCTTTGCAGACCTTAAGGATCTTTGGGTCAGTTTGTACTGCAATCTTCCAATGATGCATGTATAGTCAATGAGACTATTTCAGATTAAGCAACATTTTAAAATGTAGTTATGTTTATGTTTAATTGACTAAGACTCTGAAACAACTTATGAATGGGGGAAAATATCTTGGCAAAATAGTAGCAGCACAATATGTCCAGCTGCTTGAGGACATACATCACCACCATCGCTTCCAACCCCCACCCCACGATGAGAGTTCGGATGGGTAGTCTCTCTGGAGAGGCTCCCAGGCTCGAATGCTGCACTTTGAGGGGTTCTTCCTCAACGCACAGCATTATGAAGTGGTTTTTGAGGTTGCCTGTCCACCCGATCTTCCACTCTAGGACAGTCCTCCGAACAAAAGATCAGACAAGCAGCCATTCTAGAGAAGTGCACTGACTGCTTTGTGTTGCTGATGCGGCTCTCCAAATAGTCCACTCGCCCACCCAATGGGCATCCCTTGGGGGATGCTACAAGAGTGAGAGACTAGGCAGGCAATCTTCTTAAAAAAAAAAGATGACAAATTCATAGAGGATAGGTCAATTAAAGACTATTATGCTGAATGCTATATACTGGGTGCAGAAAGAGTGATGATGATAGTCATGCTTGAAAAGTTCCAATCTGATTGATATCTGTTGGAAACAGAATAGGGGGCTTGATGGCCTTCAGTTCAAAATACTCTTATAATGCAGATATTGCAACATCATCACAAATTCACTAGAGCAGAGTAGAGAACCAACCCTGTCTACTCATTATTTCCCATTCTCACTTTCCCCAAAGACTCCTTATGTACAAATATCCTCTTCTAGAATTGGTATTGGGCACAACTGTCCTTCCTAATCATCAAGAAGATCATCAAAAGTCCCTGAAGATGGAGAAGAAACCATCTGTCCTCTACAAAGTTCAGATAGAGTTCTCTACAAGCAGCAAACAGATTTCGCATAGCTCAGATTAGTAAGGGGTGCACAAATTCTGTAAAAACTGGTCTTTCATAATCTTATGTTGAGATCAAAATTTGCCAAAAAAGAGAAAGCCTTACATTGTACATTGCATATTCCAATATAACACAAATGGAGTCCATTTTTCTACCAGTCAAATAAACGGTTCTGCACAGAAGTTAAGGAGTTCATTTTAATAATGCTTTATAAAAGAGTGAGCAGCCAGTCCAGTTGGGAACCCTGCAAACTCTCTTCGAACATGTTTTCACCATGCAGTGGCAACCCTTCCTGTAAATGAACCATTAGTTGAGGGATGGCGACTCCGTAAAAACATATAGGTTTCTAGAATATATACTTCAATCCATGTGGCTGGAAACACTTTTTAAAAAATTTCTGCTGGCCTTTCCATATGTCTCCAAGACTTGACATAGTAGAAGAGTTTGGGCCCTCACACACACATACACACCAGGTGATGTAATCTGTGTTCTGAGCTTTGAAAGAGGCTCAGAAACAATACAAGTTCCTCTTCCAATTGGGAGGTAGAAACTGTATTAAGCAAGCCCATAACAAACCAAGATTTGAGGGAGAAGGGGGATTCTACCCATAACTAATAGTTTTTCCAGCTTTGACTAGTATGCCAGCTACAACCTTACCTGATGAAAAAGGACCTTACCAATCACTCATGCCCTAGTTACACCTAGGTTAGACTACTGTAATACGCTCTATATGGCAAAGACCTTGAAAAGTCTTCGGAAAGTGCAACTAGTGCAAAAAGCTGCTGCCAGGGTATTGACTGGAATGAGGCAATCAGAAAACATTAAGCCATTTAATTTGATCTTACGGTAGCCTTGTGTTGTACTTTACAGAGGACAATCCTCCATTTGAAAGGCTATCCAGTTCAAAGCCTTTTTAAAGAGAAAGAAACATAAGGGACAGAGCACAGGGGCTTTGAAGCTGCCCATCAACAGTGAGTACCTGGAAATAACCTGGTCAGTCTTCCCCATAATCGTCAGATGTGTTACATTTCTCTTTAAGTTATAGTAATTATTTCTTTTATCTGGTTGCCAGTTCATTTCTGGGACTAATTCAAGGTGCTGATTTTAATCTTTTAAGCCCTGAATAGCTTGTGACCTGTGTATCTTAAAGGACTACCTTCTTCTCCACGCGCTCTGTTCATCTCTGAGGCACTGCATCAGATTCCTTAGCCATCTGAGTCTCAGCAGGCAGCAACATGGGAGTAGGACCCTGCGAAATGCCAGCCCGACTGAGATTTGGAAAACCCTACCCTTTACGGTTTTAGATGTTTAGCCAAACACTAGTTGTCTAGAACGGCTTCTTTCATCTGAAAAACTTCTCTCCTCTCATTATGAATATGTTAAAGCTGTCTTCCGTTTGTTTGCTTTCCACCTATGGGATTTTTGTTTATTTTCATGTTAATATTTTCTGATACTGCATTTTTTGGATGTGGTTTTATTTTATGTATATTTTATTGTAAGCTGTTTTGAGTTTCTTTTTGAAAAGAAGCATGATATAAACCTTTTAAAATTAACAATCATCCAGATGAATGGATGATTATAAAGCCCTTTGTAGAAATCAGCTGCATCAGCAACACGGAGTCTCATATTTGCAATTTTGCATTAAAACCTTGTAACACTTTAGGATTTCAGGAATAACTACATGAAATCTACCTGATTTTGCTCATTTTTTGTTTTAAACTGAAGCTTGAGCAGTGTAGATGTTTTGAAACTTTGAAAAAGTTCAAAGCTCGAGCTTTAATAGCCAAACAGTATGTTTCTACAACCTGACCAGGAGTCTGAGGCAGTTGTGGAATTATAGCTCCCACATAGCACTGTGCAAGAAAGACACGAAGGCAAGGACGGAGGGAGGGCCTTGGGTTTTGCGAGTTGAATCTGCTCTTGGAGCAGCCATATTGGCAACAGGGATGATGGTGAAGTTGGCAGTGAATGCTCTAAGGCAGTGGAGGAGGAAAAGAAGTGGCCTTTGGAAAAGGCCAGGCTTTTAAAATGTGGAAGAGGGAGAGAGGTGGGCTTGAGGCCTGAGGGGAAGAAGCGAATGTCGTTCAGTGGTTACAGATGTGAGGAAGTGAGGGCCAAAAGTCCTTGGTTGTGTTGAAGGAAAGTAACCACCATACAGCTTCTGCACTGCTAACATAGTGGCAGTCAAGCTTGTCTCGAGAGGCTCATGCAGTGAGAGCAGGCCTCTACAATATGTGCTTCTCCGAGGCAAATCAAACACAAGGAATGGCTGTCTGTGAGAGGCAACTTACCCCTACAGCGAGAGCACTTTTTAAATAAAACTGCCTGTGCCATAAGCAGAAAAAGAAACAAATAGGAGGTAGCGACAACAGTCGTACCTCAGTTGAAAATACTAACATATATAAACAAGAAACGATAAAACCTACTATCTAAGCTAACTGTATCTATTTATATATATATGGAGTTCACTAGGAACAAAACTTCCGCAAGGCAAACAGCATGGCGGTCGATGAAGAACTGAGGTAGGTGGGAACCTGACGGAGCATGCGCAGTAGGACGGTGGGGGAGGGTTCCCGCCAAAATCTAAGCTATAGAAGTTTCCCGAATGGGGCTCGGTGCTGGCACGAGCCCATATGTGTGACTGCACAGAGACCACGAAGAAGAACAGTATGTTTCTCCCTCAGACTACTAGCACACATGGTGCCATGGGCTTTACAATAATATATCTATATTAAAATTTTAAATGAACCAATAGAGTGGAACTTGAAAGGTAATTAGTTTACTGGTAGATCCCACTTCAGCCATATAACTGCTGTAAGAGATCTCCAACTAAAAATACTAATATCCCAACCCTAAACGTATTTATTTAGAACCAAGTCCCACCAGTTTCAATTGAGTTTACCCCCAGCAAATATATTTAAGACACTGCCTAAGGTTGTAAATTTTAGCAGACAATTCATAAGCAAAGGTTTTCAGGATTGTGGCCCTACTTCTGGACTACAGTTATGAATCCTGATGAATGTATGGGGGTCAAGGGACTATATAGTAGAACAGGCCATCCATACTAAAGATAAGTAATCCAGGAAATGACATATCCTCTGTCTAGGCCTCATAGATAAAAAACACTTCAAGCAGGAAATATGTTATTAAAGTGATTTCACTGTTCACTTCCTCTCTCCCCTTTTTGTAAAAGTTTAAAGCCAACCCGAACTAAAAATAGCATTATCTAACAAAACACATCCAAAGCAAAGGCAAGTACAGCACAACAGTATATGCAAGTATATACTTAGTATAGTGAGCAAAGTTGTTGTTTTACCACAACTTCTGTACTAGAGGGTACTATTGTTTAGTATTGCTGAAATTCCTTCTGGATTTAGAGAGAAGGCTTTCCAAGTGTATACATTAAGGCAAGACATTCACACCAATTTAATAGGCTTTGATAGTCATGAGGAAAGGTACATGCCCTTGCATAGCAATCAAGGTATTCCCAGAAAAAGCCAATCAGGTCACTGAGAGATCAGATTAAAAGGCCCCAGTTTCCTAGCCAGTTAGGTTTGGGAGATAGCTAATCTCATAATAGCAAGGCTGTGGCAGAGAGGGTGCCAAATATTTAGACTGCTCATCTCAAAACTGATCAGAGCAAGATTGGTTGGCTGTATCTCAAACTCTTCTAATATGTTTTGGGTGTAGCCAATGGCCTAATCAACCTTAGTCATACCCATCATTCATAATACCATATAACATATTTGCCTCATTTTCAATGCTTGGAATATACAAAGGACACTAAAACTAAAGTTGTGTATGCACCTGCATGGGTTTTAAGTTCTATGGGACTTGTAATGAAACAAATATGTTGAGGACTGTAGCCTAAGATCAGAAAGAACTTATTTCAAATTAGAAATGTGTTATCTCTACCTATAAAGCGGAAAGTATGTGTGTGCAATGTCTGTTTACCTGCTTCCAGATGAGTTAGAAACTTGAAATTTAGCACGCTGATAGGTCTGGCTGTACAATGTACCAGAAAAATCTAAAACACAGAATTTTGGGTTTCAAGTATTAATTTAATAAAAACCAAGGCTTATGCCTACAACTCACAGCATGCCTTGGTTGGGAGGCTAGACTTACTGGCCTTTGGCAGCCATTGTGAGTGCATGGGTGGGTTGCTGCTGTGTGTCTTTCACAATCCCGACTCCTAAGGTTGGTCTCGAGCAGTCAACCCAATTCTACATAGAAGAAACCACCCACATAAATGGGCTGCGTCCATTTGCAGTGCCTTCTCCCGCCCTCTGCATGGTTCTAAAATCGTAACTAGATACAACAGCATGGCTTTGAGGGGCCAAACATGCTCAAAGGCACCCTATCCTGATATCGCTGTTTTCTCAGAATCTGGGGGAAGTGCATACGTGGCCTTCGCTCTTAGGAGGGGGGAGGAAAGGGAGGCACTCTGTGCATGCCCAGAAACAGGCCCGATGAAGGGGGGAAGTATATGGGCCGACCTCTGCCCTTCAGTACAGGCTCCTGATGGAGCACTTGGTGGGTGAGAAGCACAGGCCGAGGCAGTCCCAGCAGGCTTTGGCCAGAGCTGGGCGTGTTCACTGACAGCCGCTTAGCTCCCCTCCTCGGTGATGCTACTCTTTGATGCTCTATCAAGGAGCAGCATCGGCAATAAGAGGAAGGAAGAGCCTCTCAGAGGACATGGACACCTGCGGGCTGCTAAAGGCATGCTGGGACGTGTAGCACTGGCATGTAGAGTGGCTGATTTTAAATAAAGTAGGTGTTAGCAAACCAGGTCACTATCTCTCAATCGTAACTCAGCTCCCACTTTCCTGTCCTCTCACTGTCTTTGTTCTCCTTCTACCTGACTTTCTCCAGCTGTCACTAACCCCACCCACCATTCCATTCTAGCCTCAGCTATCAGTCATTCCTCCATTCACTCTTCTGTTTCAATGGCATAGTCAGGCTTTTACATTAAAATCATAAACTTTATTCAGTAATTCCTGCATTTTCTTGGAATGTTGTGGTTTAGTTATGACAGAATAAAAAACGCAACATAAAAAAATCATCAATTAAAAGGCCTTGGGGAAAAAATTCACTTGGCACTAGAAAGCCATCAATGCAGTCACTAGGCAAGCCTGCCTGGGAAAAAGAAAAAGAAATCCATAAGAAGGCCCACTCTCCAGTTGTCTCCCACTACACCTCAGATGGTGTTCAAAAAAACACATTATTCAGGAAGCTAGGCTTATGCCTACAACTCCCAGCATGCCTTGAGCATGAGGGAAGATTTACTGGGCTTTGGCAGCCAGCATCTGGAAGTGGCTTGCCATCCTGGGCCTGAAGGGAAAGTGCCTGGGGATGGCTGCCTCAGTCACTAGGCACCATCAGGAGCAGGACAGAAGGAGGGTGCAGCTCCGGGCCCGTCACCGACAGCAAAGACTGAACTAACCGTCAATCAGTTAGCCGGCTGGCTCCCTCACTGCCTACATACAGGCACCAATTGTGTAGTGCAGTGTGGACTGGCTTGGCCTGCTGAAGCACTTTGTGGGCGAGAAGCACAGGCCAACGCAGACACAGGCCTTCAACCCAGCCGCCCTCGGAGGCTTCCATGCACCCACCAAGAGCCCTGAGCAGAAGATGGTCAAGTGGGCCATGGAGAGCTGAGGCTTTAAGATGGCCCTAGCCTGCATTGGGGGTGAGAGAGAGAGAGAAAAGAAATTAATTTAATTTGTTTTAAAGTTACCTCACAGGCCTAGCACCAGCCTACCTTGCGGGGTTGTCATGAGGGTGAGAGAGGAAAAAAAGAAACAAATTCAATTTGTTTTAAAGTTAACTCACATGCCTAGCACTGGTCTAATACATTAAGATGATTACCTCGCAGACATATATCTTAGGGGGCCCGAGCAACGCCAGGTATATCAGCTAATCTACCATTAAAGCAAAGATAAAAAATAAAGTCACACACACAGCCTATGTAGTCCAGCATTCTGTTCACATAGTGGCCAACCAGCTGCTTGGGGGGAGCTCACAAGCAGGACGTGAGCGCAACATTACTCCCCTCCCACTCCTGGTGTACTGCCTCCAATACTGGAGGTAATATATAGCCATCATGACTAGAATCCATTGATAGCCTTATCCTCCACGAATCTGTCCAATTCTTTTTCAAGCCATCCAAGTTAGAAGCCATCACGATAGCTTGTGGCATCAAATTCCATAGTTTAACTATGTGCTATGTCTAGTAGTTCCTTTTATCTATCCTGAATCTCATCTCAACACAGCATGTCAACCTAAACCAGTACTGGCCCTTATTAATTTATTCAGTTTTTTCTATGTTGCAGCAATTGCAAACACTGAAACCCCTGAAATGCAAAAAGACAGGTCGTTCCAGTGAGAGGGCTATGACCGTATTAATTAAATTTCCAGCTCTTGGCTACCAAATACTCACTTGCTAGCATTCAGTGAATTTCCAAAATAAATGTTCTCTCAGCCTTTAATCACAGTATACAAATAAAGACTAATAGCACAATCGTATGCGTGTCTACTTAGAAGTAAGCTGCATTAGGTTCATTAGGACTTACTCCCAGGAAAGTGTATATAGGGTTGCACCTTAACATGGGAGCATACCTGAAAACAGACATGTTTTAAAATGTCAGAAATAAGCTATAAATATAAGAGTATATGAAAAATGTAACTGAGATACCTGAAATCTCAATCACTGTCAACTAAACAAAAGTTTAAATTTCTTAATAGTTCTAGAAGAGAATAATCATTTCATTATTTGATCGTTGTTAGAGATAAGTTAGCTGGAAAAATTTAAACACATTTCAGGTATTTTTGTTTACTGCAAACTAACTCATCCAGTCCGAAGGGTAAAAATCCCAACTCAGGTGTACTTTTTGTTGAAGAATTTATAGAAGTCTACAACATAGTCCTTCTAGGACATTGTCATCTGCACAGTAGTAAAAAAGAGGTCACCAGGTCACTTAACCATTTACAAAAATTTAAATTTTCTTTCTGTAAACAAAAGCAAACAAACAAAACCACCTTGGACATAAAATATTCAAGAAATCTACTGATGTTTCCGACTGGAGTTGCCCCCCCTACTTGCTCACATCAGCCAATGTAAAGTGTTGGGGTTTTGTTTCGTTTTTTCAAAATTCATAGTTTTTCAAATGAAAACCAATACAGGAAAGAAGACCTAAGTGTCCTCCTTCTGACACCACATACATGGATTTGATTTCGGACATTTTACTACCCTGAAATACATTGGAATTTGGCTTGGGTTAGTTAACTATCCCAAAAAATGTGTGTGTGTGTGTGTGTGTGTGTGTGTGTATGTGTGTGTGTGTTTTTAAATGGCATCGCTGTGATGCCTTTAACAATCATTTCACAGATAAAATCTCTCGGATAACAGCCGACTTAGATGCTGTCGTTATAGCAGAGGCTGACAATGAAGTGTCCAGCAACTCCGCGAGTAGAATTACACTGGATCAGTTTCAGTTGGTGAGTACCGAGGACGTGGACAAGCTGCTTGGTCGAGTGAGGAGGACGACTTGCCCTCTCGATCCCTGTCCTTCTTGGCTGGTCGCCCAGGGAGGAGATGCAGTTAGATCACAATTACAATATATTATTAATGCATCTCTCAGGGAGGGGAGTTTTCCAACATGTTTAAAAGAAGCGGTAGTACAGCCACTTCTAAAAAAGCCCTCTTTGGATCCCCTGGACTTTAATAACTATAGGCCAGTATCAAATCTTCCATTTTTGGGCAAGGTGATCGAGAGGGTGGTTGCCTTCCAACTGCAAGCAGTTTTGGATGATACAGATTTTCTAGACCCATTTCAACTGGCTTCAGAGCAGGATATGGAGTTGAGACCGCTATGGTCGCCTTAGTGGATGATCTACGCTTAAGTCTTCAGGAATTTAAAAGATCTATAAAGACTGATCTCTTCCGGCAGGCCTACCTAGATGAATTTTAAAGTATTTTATTGGTGTTTTATTGGTGTTTTAATGATGTACTGGTTTTATCTGCTTTTAATCAGTTTTTGTATTTTGTGTTTGGTGTTGTTCCCCGCCTTGATCCGTTGGGAGAGGCGGGTGATAAATAAATATATTATTATTATTATTATTATTATTATTATTATTATTACTGGATGAGGAATAAACTCATTAATTTGGAAAAGGACTAAGGCCTTTTACATAGGGCTATGTTGCTACGAAGATTTTTATATAACTATGAGAGCTGAAATAATCTTCAGCTTTTTAAAGTTTCTTTATGTGTCACTTCCCACAGTTCATCTGCTACTTTCCCCCTTTCTTCTCACAGTCAAGGAGCATATCATAAATCTTCTATTTCTACTGCAGTTACAAAGACTCAATTATCTAATGTAATCTGTTCTGACCAGATGCCAATATTCATTTATGGATTCTGTAGCTGGTTTTAGTTTGAGTTAGCTTACTGGCAGAAAATGAGGAGCAAAATAAATCCCAAAAGAAAACCACCACCAGAACTATCCTAAGTTTAAAAGTCTATTACATACAGCTGCATAATAGATTCATAAGAGGAATGTATTATGCTGTTTATCGGTCTTTCAGTTATTCCCTGGCTCTCAAGAGGCAACATGCAGATCACTTTTATCCTACTCTTAATGCACAGCCTCACAAAGTGTGTGCTCCTAGGCATAGTGGCCTGAAGCTCTATCTTATTAGGTAGAGAAGAAGGCCTTGTAGACACATCTGCACCCACTCCTTCAATAAACCACTGGTGAATAAACTATTCTATTATGCTCAGTGGTTAGGTCCCCAAATACCAGAGCAAAGGGAGAATAAGTCCACCCCAAGATTTAGTATCTTCTGTCTACTCTGAGAGAAAGGGGTGGGAATGTTCAGGAGAAATTCCAACACATAATCTACATTATTGTATCTTCTCCATTGGAGGTTGTGCTGAAGTGATTTTATGCTATTAGCTTTTGAGTTGAACTAAATCCCATAGGCTTTGTCTTTTTCTGAGAACACCTTTAAGAGCACTTTCTTTTTAAATTTGTCTTCAAGGTTTCCAGCATCAATTGAAGCTCTTTCCCATTTGCTTAACAGCAGGGAGATTCTGGGAAATAAACAGCACCTCTGTTCCAACATTTATTATAGTTTAGAAGAAATGCTGCTCCTTAACTTGTGACCAGCAATGTCATAACTATAAATAAGGAATACTAGATATTCATAAAGGCTGTATATGCCTTGAAGAGATTGTATGTTCAAACATTTGAAGAGGAATCGCAGAGCTGATGGTCTCTCCCATACCCCTTTTAACAATATAGTGTGTCATTTTCCTCATACAATACAATCCTCATACAATACAATACAATAAGTTCATATAAAATATTAAAATACTAAAACATAAGATCTCGCAGAAGAACTATGACAGCAGCACATAAATCACTATATCGAAAAAATAACAATAAATAAAAACATTGAAATAGCAGCAGCAGATAAAGAGTTATAGTATCGCAATTATTCAAAAATTGACTGCAAAAAAATGTCTTTAGAGCCTGCTGAAAGGTCAACAAGGAGTGAGCCAAGCATATTTCTCTGAGAATATTCTAGAGATGTGGGGTCACCACAGAACAGGCCCTGTTCATGGTATTCACCAGTTTAACAGATCTTGCTGATAGACCAAAGAATAGGGCAACAGATGGCTGATCTTAAAGCTTGGGCAAGTACATGGGTGCAGTCAGTCCTTCAGATAGCCTGGTTCCAAACCGTTTAGAGCTGTAAAAGTTAATAGCAACACCTTAAATTGGGCTCAGAAATGGACAGTCAGCAAATGTAACTAGTACAAAATGGATATAATGTGATCAGAATGCCTGGCTCCTACAAGTATTCTCACTGCCACATTCTGCACCAACTGAAATTTCCAAACCATTTTAAAGAACAGTACCACGTAGAGCACATTACAGTAATCCAATCAAGATGTAACCAACACATGTGTAACTGAGGCAACCTCCACCTTCTCTAGATGAGGCCACAGTTAGCAAGCCAGCTGAAGCCGGTAAAAAGTACTCAGAGGCCACTCATAATACTTTCATTTCTACAGAAAGCAATGAGCCCATAAATATTCTCAAATGTGTCAAGAGAATTGCGATCCCATCCAGGACCAATCGACCACCTATAGCCAGATCAACAGATTTCCTGTCCCACCGCACTTTAGTCATGTCTGGATTCTTCACCTTGTTTGCCTTCATCAATCCCAAAACTGCCCCCAAACTCCTGTTCAGAGTTTTCATCGCCTTCTTGAGATTAAAAGGTTGAAAAGTGAGGTAGGGCTGTGTGTCATCTGCATAACGATGGCACCTCAGCCCAAACCTCTGTATGACTTCGCCAAGCAGTTTCATGCAGATGTTTAAAAAGCAGCAACAAACCCAAGTCACCCCAAAGGCCAAGGCATGGAAAAGAAGTGCCTCAGCACCAGTTTATGGATTATAGTCCCTAAGGAAGACTAAAGCCACTGCAGTACAGTACCTCAAGTCCTAACCTGGAGATATTATCCAGAAAGATACCATGGCTGGTGGTACTGAAAGCTGTGGAGAGGTTCAGGAGAACCAACAGGATGTCACTGGCTCTGTCCATCCACCAAGGTGTCATCCATCCCAAACCCAAGTTGAAAGCCAGATTGGAATGGATTTAAATCACCAATTTCCACCAAGACTGTCTGGAGTTGATAAGCCACCTCTAGCTCCAAGACCTTGCTTAGAAAAGGCAGATTAGAAACTGGATGACAGTTTTCCAACGCCATGGGATCTAAATTTGGCTTTTTCAAAAGTGGTTTTCACATTGCCTCCTTCAAAACCATTGGACCACACCATCCCTTAGCAACACTCAGAGAGCCAAGCCCAGGCTGACTTCAAAAGCCCGGATGGGTAAGGTCCCAAAGAGCAAGTGGTTGGTCTCATCCTTCCAAGTAGTTTGTCAACATCCTCAGGAGGTACAAACGGTAACGTATCCATAACATCATAACCAAAGAGGGCTTTGGGTCCACCTATCTCTGATTCTGTTAAAATTACTGTGTCTAAGTCAGAACAGATGTGAATTATTTTATCAGAAAAATGCAAGCCAAAGTGGTCTCGACAGGCCTTCAACGGTTGAACCTGATGATTCCATTAAGTACAGCCCTAACCACCTGAGAAGGCTACATTGGTAGACAGTGAACAGATGCAATGGGGGCACAGAAATATGCTTTTTGGCCACCATTGCTGCCACTGAATAGGCTCTAACCTGTGCTCAATCATATTTCTCCTGAGTTTTCTGCCACTGCACTCTAGACGTTGACCTTGCTGCTTTATCAACCTCAGCTTTATAGAATACCATGGAGTGGAAATAACTCTACAGCTTGGCTAAGAATGTTTGGGAATGATTACATTTACAGCCTGGGTAGTTTCCTAATTCCAAGTGTTGGCTATGGCTCAGCAGAACTATCAGCCAAACCTGTGAGAATCTGGATACCACTTGGATCCATAAGTCTTCGGGGATGGACCATCAAAACTATTCTACCACTCCTGCAAAGATTTGAGGCAACACTCAGTCCAAATCTGATCAGATAAATAATCTGTCCATGACAATGCCACAGTACTCAGCTCTCTCACCCAAAGATTACCTTCCCCAACACCAATACAGAAAGTGTCCTGCCTTATGGGTAGAGCTAGGTAAGTAATTGAAAATGAGAAATCAAAATTCAAATCACTGCTCAATCATGAAGCTTAAATGAACTTGCAAAAGTCACTGGCTGCATTCAGATTCTTATTTTAGCCTTTTCCCCATTACCCCCCTTGCACCTTTGCATGAGCTGCAATTAAACCAGGAAGTCTCTAATTAAATAATTGACAGCAGAAGGAGTAGGAAACGGAGGCTTGATGAGATAAGGATTGTGGACCAGGAAGGCAAGTGGACTTAGGAATGGCAGGCCCAGACTTTGGAAAAAACAGAAAACTAAGGGAAAAGCCAGAATCCTAAACTATGGTTTGAAATTGGTTTATGATCCTGAGTTGTTCTGAAGCTGGCACTCATTGTTTCCAGTTTCATCTGAGACTTCTGCAATGCATTCAGGTGTATACAGCAAGGAGCGAAGGGACTGCATGCACGGGTAAAAATCTTATTAAGCCTAGATATGATTATCCGCAATGGGCCACTCTCTACTCAGGATAGTTTGGAGGTGGAAAATGAGTTATATAATAAATACTTTTTTAAAAAAACTAATTCTCATCCCTAAAGACAATAGATAATAAGATAATGCTGCAGTCTTAAATGCTATGACTCATTGCCTATTTTATAAATGGCTCAACTTAGTCCTAATTTTAAAATATCATTACAAATGATCAGCCATGTGTGTGTGTGTGTGTGTGTGTGTGTGTGTGTGTGTGTGTGTAGGGGGTATAATTCCACTCCTGTCCCTTGCAAGTTCCACATTCATTAGGTGAAGAGACATCAAATCAGAAGAAACAGGCAGTGGGTTGAAAAGAAGAAAACTGAGGAAACAATGGGTGGTGGAACATCGCTGAAGAGCCTAGAAGAAAGCAGGACTAGGACAAAACCTTACGTAATGCTGAGGGATAAAATGGGGAATGGCAGTAGGAAAGGAAGGCTTGAAAGGCCGGGGATTGTGGGCCCGGAAGACAAGGGGACGTAGGATTGGTAGGTCAAGGATTTAGACCCTTGTAGTGTTCTTGTACCTGTAAGAGTTACACAGAAGGGATATTCTGCCAGTTGTAGTGTTGTCACTGCAGCATAGTGATCTGGCAACCCTAAAAGGGCAAGAAGCAGAGTGTTGGAGGCTGCTTGTCAAATATTCTACTAATCAGCCAATTCTTTGGCTGTAGACTTAGACTACACTACTGTTTTAAAACAGTTTAAAGCGGTTTATAACAGTTTTGAGAACTGTTGGGGCCCAGGACACACTCCATATACAGTTTTCAAAATGTTTTCAAAGTGTTTTATTCTGCGTGTGGAGATAGGCTCTTATAGTGTGTATGTTATAAAAATACTGTGCATGATAATGCTGACACAAGCAGAGAAGAGTTTCTTATGCAACTCGTTCCCATAATGCTTCTCTCCCCGAATTGTTACTTTCTTTAATGAAAGTGAAGAACATAGAAAGTGGAAAAACTGGGATGCCCTGCAAATGAGAACATGGCTACAGTTCATTTGGAAGGCTATGGAAGTAGCACCCTCACACACTTTAACCATCTTGAGACTGGGGGAAAAATTATTTCCATTAGCAGCAAGGAACATAGCTATCCTTGCAGAATTAAAGCCAAGTTTGCTACTATATATAAAATTAATGTACTCATCATTAGCTAAAAATATAAAAGGTAGTACCCTGCTGCATTCCCTGGTTCTGAAGAGGTCACAGCATATATTAGCTGCATTATTTTGAACAAAGTACATATGTAATCCTGTATTTTTGATCTCATATCCCCACTGGAAATCTTTTCACAGCATCCTTAAATAGGATTTCTAGAAATATTAATCTTTCTTTGAACTGACTCATGATCTGAAAATACAACCCACGTATCGTTGGAAGCACATATTCATCTCTATTACTTGCTCATGGTTCAAGCAAGACATTGATTCTTACGAACTATAACTAAGCTGAACATCTTTTTTTTAAATATCTACCTTATATCTCCAACTATCAAAATTTGTAAGGCAATTATAACTTCTGATGAAATTCCACCAAAGAATTTGGCAACAAGTAACACTCCATTTATTTCCATTCAATTCCATGTAATTAATGAAATCATTCCAACAACGGCAAATTGCTTCATTCTAAATTAACATTATGGAGTTATTCTGAAAAATGTGTAACTACATTTTGCTATATACATTCTTTGTGCCAAATTCAAAATCAAGAGAAGGTAAGACAACTAGGTGTTTTAAACTATTTAACTGAAGTACTACAATAATGTATCTCTCTTACCTTTATAAATGTTTATTACAGACAGCTTAATTTTAATACACAAAAACTTAAGAGTGCAATAAATTATTTCTCACCTTCTTATTATAGGTAAAAGACATAATACAGAAATAACTCTGCAATTAAGGTAGGCCTGCTGGGTTTATTCAATCTGTTTTTACTCTCACATAAAGTGTTCACTTGTACAGTCCCGCATCCAGGTTTGTGCTTGTGCAAAGCCAGTTCTGGGAACATTCTACAACTGTAGCCAGATAGGAGTACTTATACCCACTCTTCTTAAAAGGTGATCTGAAATGCCGCATGCTTCGAGGAGACAGGGGAAGTCCCTTCCCTACCTTGTGAAAAGTACAACCAGACATCTGTAAATTACCTGGAGCAAGGAAGGAAATAAGAGTTGTATGACTGCACAGGTCAATTTGAAGCACATTGGTTACAGGTAAACAACCTGCTTTTCTTCTTTGTGGACATTCCCACATACGGTCAACTAGTGCGCCTTGAAGAAGGTCCTGATGGCCACATTAGGAATGCTCTGTCAAAACCTGCAGCTGCTTTTGCACAGATATCAAGGGTAATGCTTCACTATGATGAAAAGCATCAACCATGTGGTAGCTTCACACAAGTCTACAACAGAAATGCCTCTAAAGAATCCGGAGGAAGTGACAATGCTTCTTATGCAATATCACTCTACACCAGTCAATAGAGGTTAGGTAGCTAGTTCATAAGAGAGTAATTGTGCAAATTAGCCAACAGGAACATTTTGAAGGAAGATACACAACTTCTCCTGCAGGTACCATAGCTCACAAAGATGATGTTATTCTTTCTGCATACTGCTGTCCTATCTGGATAGAAGGCTGTGGCCCGCTCACGCATCTGAAGTATGTAGACCATGCACCCATTCTTCCTGAGGATTTGGGGCAAGGAAGGACAACCTAGGTAAGAATCAGAACTCATCTTAAGGAACGGACAAACTTGTCTTTGTGCACATGAAGAAAGAGTACATCATAACACAAAGGATATAGCTCAACTGCATGCCCCTCAGACATTACACCTGGAAGACTGTTTTGAATTATTAACAAGTTACAGGATGCCGTGGGCTCAAACAATTTGCTCATTAAGCACCACAGAAAAGCTGCATGAAGGGATGGGAGACTTTACAAAAAGGTAAAGAGAGAAGGACTGAGCAAGACAACACTTGAAACAATTCTCAAGGCATGCAGACACTGACATAGTTCACACATAATGATAACCCGCGGTTATTTCATGGTTTATTGCCTTACCCAGGATCTGTCTGGCAGACAATGGAAGAAATCAAGTTTGCTTTCTCAGCCTCTGGGTTGTATATTATCCTCCTCCTTCTCCTGCTACCGCCCTGAATCCCAAATATCTTTGCAGTGCTGTAGTATGGGCATGAAGAGTGGCTGGGTTTTTGTTTTTTAATACCCTTGCCCACCACCTCTGTAGCCTTGAAAAACAATCCATGAACCAACCCATGGTTCACTTGTAACAATAACTCATGGTTTAAACAATCCAGAGTTCACAACCCAACAAACAAACCTTGAGTTCTCTTTCTGGGTTGTTTGTGGTTAACAAACCATGGCTTGTTAGCACAGCCACATTCACAATTCATAAAAAACCCAGAATTCAACAATCCATAAGTTAAATAAAGCCTGGATTAGTATTATGTGCAAATCAGGTCACTGTAAATTTCTTAAGGGGAGAGGACATTACCTACTCTCTGGCTAAACTCTAGAGCTATCCTGAGGTCTCTCCAGCCTCCTTCCCTCCCCCTCCCAAGTGCCCTAGGCTTGACAGGCAAAAAAGCCTGCCTAACAAAAAATGCAGGGCAGGAGGATGGGGAAGCGAAGATTGCCTCTGCTGGTCCTCCTGCCGTGCATAGGATGATAGTAAGTGGCCAAGCTGAGGCGCTTCTGAACATTGAGGATACAATCAATAGGTTTGTGCCCTTATTTATTTCTCATTTTATGTCCAACATTTCTGTAAGTATGTAAACTTAAGACAGCATGCAAAATTAAAACAATAAAACTAAATGATACAACAAAAATAAAATCCAGGGAAAATCAGCAATGTACAACAACAATAAAAACACACGATCTTCCACATAATAGAAGAGGGTGTGGCTATCTTACCATGTGATGATATGGGCTGAGCTGCGGTTGAGTGAATTAAATGCTGAACCCTCATATACATGGCTGCAGCCAAGCTCAACATACTTCTGCTTGACTTGGGCAAAAATGTAACCCCTGGAGTGAGCTTTTTAAGGAGAGGCTTACTAGACTATTTTGAAGTCTAGACAATCACCTCTAGCTAGAAAGAGAACTTCCAGAACTGCTGAGAAGCTTGGGAATAGAAATATGGTGCCACAGCACAGAGTGCGTGTGTGTGTGTGTGTGTGTGTGTGTGTGAGAGAGAGAGAGAGAGAGAGAGAGAGAGAGTAGTCCTTTGAATTAAATGTCATTGAGTCTGGAAGGCTGCAGAAATTTAAAGTCTGATTGGTGGTGATGTCAGAAGGGTTAGGAAACTTTATTCAGTAAGGCTGTTTGTCCATAACTTAAGAAAGGTCCCTTGCTCCAGATTTATTAGCAAGAAAACAAAAATTAGAACTCACGCTAGAGCCTTACAGCAGATTCTTGGGATAAAATATAGCTTCTATCAGTAATTTGATACCAGATGGAACATTTTTATAATCTTCTGAATAAATATTCTCCTTAATAAATCTTTAGATATCCAAAGTTTCAGGAATGGAATTTGATATCTTGAATACTTTTAAAGAGCTAAACTCCTGCTAAACTGCCAACAGTTTTCAAACTCTGAGAATCTTGGAGATTTCTCCCGCAAAGCTTCAACATAGTGGGAAACAAGTTTGAAGTTCTCAGCCTTTCAATAATAGATGTAATGGAAAATATTTTTTGAATTAGACACTGCACAAAATTAACTCATGCTCCAAATTCCACAAAGGAAGTTTGTCATACCAACACTTTTAACACTAAGCTAATACATTTAGGTTTTTTTAAAGGAAGAAAATGCAATCTAATCCTCTGCCATCATGATATTTTTACAGAAACATTTGCAGTTGTAAAGATCAACTATTTAACTTTCAGGCTAAGTCTTCAAAAACCTACAGCCAAATCCTAACGAGTATTCTCAAAATTAAGCCTTAGTTATTTCAGAGGAATTTACTCTCAAGGAAATAGGCTAATGACAACGCTCTTAAGCTTCCTCATTGCAAATATACACAAATAAAACCCTACCTTCTTCTTTCTCCAGGGTAACAGTGCACAACCTGAAGCGCCTTTGTTAGCAGTATATCCAAGCACAGTTTCTTACCATAATGGGTAAGACTTCATACCATGAACACTGCAATCAACTGTGAAGCAGTTTGTGATTGAAGTTCTTTGCCTCCTATAGCTAATAGGCAGCCATTTGAGGGGAAACAACCCTCAAATAAACCTACAACAGCCTGTGGGTTATTTGATTATTGTTTCCCCCTCAAACAAGCCAAGCCACCCAGTTTTAGATGACATGACAAGCTACACCCAGGTGGATAATTGGGGTGGGAAATGGTGCCCGGCACACAGCAGGGATTTAAGCCATGGTGGTTTGCTTTAATTGTGCAAACCAGGTCTAAGCCTGGCTCTACTGGCAATTCTCTGGACCCAGGTGTTGTTTCCTGGATTACAATTACAAGTTTAGAATCAAGTTATCAGCAGAAGGCAACAAATCTGGAAAACATGGCTTTGGAGAACAAAGTCTCAATTTCTCCAACACTCAAGACCTGAGACTTCAGTGAATCAGCTGAGACTTCAAGTCAGAAGAGGGCAGAAGAGCAACTGTGGATGATTCTCTTGTCCTAACCTCTGTGCTAGATGTGGATAGTGCCATAGTGGTGAGGACCACTCTAAGAACGTTTAGGAGGTTTTAGCTCTCATGCATGATAGATGGAAACACAAACACATGTACCACAAGGAAAGAAGCTCTCACAAGGAATAAAAAAAAATCTTTCCCATTTTGTGGATTCAAACTTCAGTTGTGGTTTGGATCCAGGCTTGTATCCTGTGAAGCTCTAGCTCAACCAGAAGACACAGCTGCAGATTTCCACAGCAGTCCCATGTTGCACTGTACAACATTCTGAAAGATTCCTCAACACTCAGGAGCAGCTTTTCAGGATGTGGGCTTGGGCTTCAATGGGAAAGCGGCAGCAGGAAAGTTCCACTCCTGATTAGAACTCAATAAATAAATAAAAGAAAACTTGCAGTTTCTTCTGATCCATACCTGTAATTTTTTCAAGGATCAAATAATGAGAATAACAAAGATAAAGAAAACTGAAGAACAAGTGGAATAAAAAGTTCAATGCAGGTTATCATCTGCTACATACATAGAACTGATGTAATGAAGTGAACTGATGTGTTAAATATAATAATGGAAACAAAATACAGTGCTCTTCCTGTGTGTGTGTGTGTGTGTGTGTGTGTGTGTGTGTGTGAGAGAGAGAGAGAGAGAGAGAGAACAATTTGTGCACATGTAGTATATTTCATCTAGATAGTAATTTAAAAGTCTCTTTTGTTTAGGTCAAAGGAATTTTAAAAAAAACACTGGCAAGAAGTGGATCCTTCTACACTATATGACAACATGAAACTGGAAAGCCTTTAGTTTAGCCCCAATTATTTTGAATAACTGCTCACATAAATAGTTTACCCAAGGTGAACAATGCAAGGTAGAATACAAGTATTCACAGAAGTTACAGCAGCCACTGCTGCAAGCAAAGACATCTTAGGATGAGGACATCCCTGCTCAATGCATCTTCCCATCTCACACAGCTCATGCAAGTGGGCCACTCACCTGAGCAATTATTTGCACAGATCAGGACAGACTAATAATATATGAATCAACTCTTTGGGCAAGTTAAAAGCTTAGACTTTGGATGATGATGATGATGATGATGATGATGATGATGATTTAGTTTTTAAAGGGCCTGTTCAGACATCATGCTAAGCCATGGCCAGGCCGCTAACCCTTTTGCAGCAAATAGTTAGTGAGCATGTTTAAACCATGGTTAGGAATGGTTCACACGACACTTGAAGCCATAATGCTTTGCTCAAAATGCTTAACCACCGTAGCTTAGTGTGTCATCTGAACAGGGTCATTGGCAGCTCCAAAGTGATTTTTCCCACACCAACCTGAAATAAAACTCCTTACAACAGATTATGTACAGATGCTATTGTTCTAACATTGTACAGTGCTGAACAGTGTAATTGGTTTGCAGAAAAGTCCTTCACAGCATGTTATTGCATTTCCTGACCAGGCTCAAACTGAAAAGGGTTAACATAAACATTGTCTTATTTTTCAACTGACTTGTCGTCTGTGTCATCCACTCAGCAAAAATCTGCATGAAGCCCAGGAACCTCTTTTGCTACCAATTAACAGAACATGCAAAGCACTCTTGAAATTCTACAACACAAGCGTTTTTATTCCATTCTTGTAGCCTGTGTATGCCAACTAAATGCTAGTAGTTTCATTGAGGGATGCTGACAATATCAACACTCTTACAAGCTCATATTTCCAAGCCAAAGAATATTAACTGATGTTGTATTGCATGGCCGTTGTTAACTTAACTATGATTTTCAACTACCCAGTTGAATTTTAAGATGTTTTTAATGATGTATTAGTTTTTATTTGTTTTAATCTTTTATCTATTTTGTGGTTCTTGTGTTTATATTTATTGTTGTTCCCCGCCTCGATCCGGAGGGAGAGGCAGGTTATAAATATATTATTATTATTAAATACAAGTATTTAAGCAGGGTTATTTTGTCTCATTTCTAAATTAGAGTAATCAGGATTGTGTTTAAAAACATTGAATAGCTTCATGAAAGTTGGTCAGGGAACTATCTTCAGACATAGGATGCCAGAAATGTGGACTGAACACAGAACTGCAAGAGTTCAGAACTGCTCTGATATGTTAAGACAGCCCTTTTACTCTCCTTTCCTTCAATATTATCATGAAAGCAGAAACTAAAAGACATCCACTCTAGAAAACTGACTCCATTCACCTATACTTTATATTCCACAATAATATCCTTCTTCATCACTAGACAAAACCTGTACCAAATACAAAAGTCCATGGGGCAGTGTTATTCACATTTAGTAAGCCAGGCATGATATTCCTGGCATGATATTCAATAGGTCAGGATACATTCCATGCACCTGCTGCTTTGCTCTTCCCTCTGTGTGAATGAAGAAGCCAGAAAACCACAGTTAACAATAGCTTCCCATTATGTGCAAACTGGGATCTATGGTTAATAGTTTCCAAACAAGCCAGAATTCAGAAGCTAACTTTAAATTTAGCAGCCACAGTTCCCACGTCACACCTTACAGAAAACTATGGTTAACTGTAGCTTCCTGATTTATTTCACCGCTCACACTTGAACGGAGGAGCAAATGGGCTGCGTGCAGATGAATGAAGCCAAGATGGAAAGGAAAAAAAGGGGAAAAAGATGACTGCAAGTTTTGACCTTTAGGAAACTATGGTCACTTGAGAGGGAGAGACACTGCAAATGCAGTAAGAGCGATCACTAGCTAAAACATACGTACCTCAGTTTTACATATTCCAATCTACAATCCATCATAGCCTACAGTGGTAATGGGAATAGAGTAAACTACAATTAAGAGGAAATTAATTCCTGAACAGTCCTAATTCCTATTAATTTGAACACATATTTCTAACCCATAGCACAAACTGTCATACTAACTAGACTTACAGCCAGTTCATACACTGTTATGTGGGTAGCCTTTTCTCCAAATGATCATCCTTGAGGCACACATAAGAATGCAGCAGAGCACAGCTGACTTATGCACATACTGCCAGATCACACAATACCCCTCCTTGCGTAATTGCATACAGATGGGAAAGTCCTACAACTCCCAACATTCCCTAGCCAGCATGGCTGACTGGGGAATGCTGGGAGTTGTAGGCCTCTTTTCTGTCTAAACATGAATAGGATTGTGCCCTATGTCTCTCAACTAAAAAAAAACAAAGTAGATTTTCAACACTATATATTCCTTTTAAATGAAATGCATATTTTTAAAAGCCCCAAACTGAAAACTATGTTCACTTGAACTGCCATATACTTCCAACAATAATCAAATGCTATCAGCATTACTATTTTTATTGCTTATAAAAAGTAGTATCATTTGCTCAGTTGCTTTTTTAAAAAAGTTCCTGCAAAAAGGCAGCATTGCAGATCGATACTTGGGTTTGCTTTCCAGCGGAAAACAGACTACAAGAAGTTTATTTTTGTATTTTCCTGCCATAAGAATCAGGAACAAGCATGAGAGAGAGAGTCACATCCTGAAGTAGAATGAACAAATAAGGCTTTCTGGTCTTCTCAGACTTCCTCACATCCCCTGGAAATAGTCCCATAGTTTGCACATAATCTTAAAGTCTATATACTTCCCATCCAATACAAAATTGATTGGAATAAACATAAGCTTAATGTATATATTAGTTATTGGCAAAGAATCAATGTATTTAACTTAAAAGGAAGAACACTGATTTACCTAAAAGCTTCTACACGCAAGATGTTTTACTGTACATGAAAACCATTTGGCATTTGCGAACATGTGAATCAGCCAATCACAGATAACAGCTGGCTACGATTTCTGCAGTCACAGCAACACTTTTTCAAACCAACACAACCATGGAAATTGTTGCTGCCTGTATACATGATTGGTTGGTTTACATTGTCCCTGGGACAGTCGAGATCACTTGTGTGTGGAAGAAAACATTGAGAACTGGATTAACCAATCCTGCTTGACAGTAAACAACTCATAAGACAAAAATGCAATAAATAGCTTGGCTGAGAACTGGCAAAACTGAGATGGCCAAACAAAAATAGGAGGAGCTTCTGAGGTGAGTGATCAACTCTCTGTTGTATTCTGAGACAAGAGAGATTTGTTACGATGTAAGGCAATGTCTTCCCATTAGAATAAGGAATATTCCCTTCACATAGGAACCCTCATTAGTCCTTGGCTGCTCTCAGAAGAAGTTAGTTCAAAAATGTTATAGCAAGACCTCCTATGGTTTCTGTAGCACAATAGTACCATTTTTGCAGAGCTTTCAAAATAAAAGCATTCAAACACAAATAAAAGCTGTATCTAAAATTTAACTGGCAACATCAATGAATAGTGACAGGTCACCTCAAAATTCAAGCCATTCACATTAGCACTTCCTACTGAACCCTTGAGAAGGAGTTCATACAAGGTGACTTTCGTGACACCTGACTACGCACAATTCTAATGTACGAATTCTCCTAGTGCCAGCAATCTAGAATATATGTAACACTGTTCCTTATGACCTCCTTACCCGTACGGTTTGTTTTCAAGCATACAGGACATTGGTGAGGATGTAGCTCAAAATTATGTTTCATAATAATCCACCATAGATCCCAGGAGAAAGGAATAGTGTGAGCTATTTAAATACCCACATCAAGATGATATGAGAACAAACTGTCAGCACCTTTCTGCTTTCACAAGAGAAGTCATAGAGTCATTTTCACTCACCCATTGTACAAACAGTAGGATAAGCAGAGAAGAATCAATAATCTACAAGTCCTGTTGATATGCAAGTAAATAACCATGCTAAAACATTCTTGGTTTACTGAGGTATTAAAATGCCCAGTTAACAAATCCAACAGTCTATCATTATCAAGTTGCAAACGTTGCCTTGAAATGAATGCCCAACAAAGCTTTTCCTTAATCAATTAAATCATGACCAAATACTCAGAGCTCAGAAAAAGCACATCACCAGGAAACCAAATTAAAACAGACTACCTGCAACTAGACAGTTATAGCATTTTATCTGAACGCATCTCCTTGATCGCATCACAAATGTTTTCTTTGGAGGCAGGGGTTGCACCATGCAAGGCTATTGGTGGGAAGCATTTATTTGTATATTACTGAATCACTGGAGAATATACTTCTTTGGTTACAGACTACTTGACTGAAGGAGATAGATGAATTAGCAGAGGTCATTATCATGCTGTATTCCTGGATCAAGGCAAGATAATTATCCTTTGGCAGGATGGAAAGTAATGTAATCCCAATTTATACCTTCATGGTAAAGCTTTTCCTAATTGTACCACTTCAGACTGCAGGTGGGGCAGTCATTAAATACTTCCCCACAAGAAAGAAAACAACATTTTGAAAACTCCCCACATGTAGAAAATACACATCAGAGAGAAGCATCCAGCCTAGTCTTCTTCCAAGTGTGATATTTGTTACGTTTAAATGTTGCTGTTACTTTTTGAAACATGGGTTTGCACTAAGCTGCCACTGCTGCACCATTATTAAATCACCAAAATGACCGTAACCGTAGAAGACACACACAAATTCCTCTGTGTGTATGTGTGCGCACGTGTGTGAAATACATGAATGAAACTAGATGACTCAAATAACTGGGTGAGAGAAACACCTTTCATGTCACATTGCCAAGCCTGACACTAGGATGTAGAGACTTCTGGGCAACATAACGCTGAAAATACAGAATTGTCTAACCCAGTCTTGCTATAGCCAGTTAACTACTTGACATTTTTCCACCGACAAATTGCAACACATGCAGACACCATATCACAATTCGCCACTTAGGACAGATCCGTGAGGGTTGTACATACAGCACTTTCTCCTTTTACCCCAGTAGCATTAAATAGCTGCTAGCTCTTTAATGCTGGCAGTATATCTTGCTGCAAAAAGTGGCAGAAGCATTGAGGAAACCAAGTCAGCAACTCTTACGCCTGCAGTTTGGATACCATGGAACCATGAGCAGTGATACAGTTATCAGTGCTACAATGAAGCAAGGACAAATAACAAAATGCACTTATTAATCCCTATTTACATATATGAATATTTTGTATTACTAAGCCTGAGCTAATTTCTGTGGCAATAATGTCCTGTTGGTTCTTAACCATTTATGCAACTTCTACTAGAAATTCCTTATCTATTTTGCTATTTTTGCTTTCTTTAACATTTGTTCTAAGATCAAGGGTTAGTAAGTTTGCTTCTGCCGCAACCATGAAGGTGTTCAAGCCATGGCAAAGACAGAAGCAGGATTCCTACCTGCTAATGCAGCTGCATTTCATTCTCACAAGCATCAGGAGGGTTCCTGAACCCCAACTAAGGCGTTGCATACCAGTGATATTAAATGTAAATATTTGTAGATTCCAAAGTAATTTAAAAAGAAGAGTATGTTAGCAAGTCACCAATCACAATTTCCTAAAGTTCTCGCCATTTTGCATACCAGGTCCTCCACGATTCTCAACAGGAGGTACATGAAACATATATAAAAATTTGCAAAGAGAAATCATGGACACAAGTTTCACACACTCAGCCTAGGGCCAGATCGACACCAAGCAGGATATAGTGATATGAAAGCAGTATATAAAAGGGAGGAGCAACACTACTGATTTATTGTGGCACTGAAGTGCACTGACAACTGTAAGGACCCATTGACACATATCATATACCGCTATATCCTGCTTGGTGTGGCTCCTGCCTTTTATCTACTGCTTTCATATCGCTATATCCTGATTGGTGTAGATCTGTCCTAGGTTTGTCTTCAAGATAGGAGGTGACATGCCTTACAGTTCTGTTGTGAAGTCAAAATGCAATGAAAACCATAAAGCACTTGGTGAGTTAAAAAGTAAATTATTACTAGCCATAGTAATACCTGGCACAGCGGATGAATACATGCTTTTTGAACTTCTATCTCACAAACAGCAGCTTTTGGTTAATTTACGATTTCATAACATATCAACAAGTTTCCACCAAGTTTTAATATACATCTTGCGCTTATTTCCATTTTCTTTAACGATTAAAATCTCCTGAGAGTTTTGAATGGAAATCTGATCGCTCCCAACATTCTGTTCTAGTTTTCTAGAGATAATTCCTTTTTTCCATTTCAATTCTTATTATCTTTCGGAAATATCAAAGTATATTTTAAATCCTTGTAAATAAATCCACAAAAGTTACTAACAGCACAATCCTCCACAAGCCTATTCAGAAACAAACCTCCCATTGAATTCAATGGGACTTACCATTGTTAAGTGAATACAGGATTTCAGCCTAAGACTGGTTTTTGTTGTTGCTATTGTCTCATGTGTGGGGGTTTTAAAACTAGCCTGCTAAGGGGCTAATATCTTGCATTTCCATACTAACCATGGTGGATGGGAACTAGATGCTTAGCAGGCTAGTTAAAAAATTGTGTTCTACAAAACTGGGTGGCAGCGCTGAGGGACAGACTTAACTTCCTCCACAGCCAGCACAGAAACCAAGTGTAATAGCAGATTCATCCTTCTTCCACCAACCTTCTTACTTGCCAACATAGAATTCCTTGCCTCCTATGGCTACAAAGCTGTTTTAAAAGTCAGAGCCAGAATAGCATATCCACTTTCAAATTGCAGTGGATTTTTCCCATCTAGCACAATAAATAATAACTCCTTTAAATTAAACCCTAACTTTAATAGAAGGATTGGACGGAATTCAATGGAGTGCTTATGCCCCCGATTCTCTTGCACCCCGCAAGACCCATCACTTGTGCAACAAAAATTTAGCAATTCCCAGATGGAGCCCCAGAACAAATGAAAATGCTAGTTCCTTGATCACGACAGGTTGACAGTTTATTTATGCAAGCTCTGCCAACCTGCCCATTCCAGAAATGAATGTTTTCTGCTCGTTTCCAGTTGCCCCAGGAAGAACTAAATCTTTGTACCATAAGTCGTGAGCACCACTTACAAATGGAAATTGTCCGGGCACAAGAGAATCAGTGGGGGCATAAACACTCCATTGGCTCCTGCCCATTCTATGAAGTCAGACCTTGCAGTTTTACTGCTATCACATGACTGCGGTCCTGTTAGCTGTATGGTTGAAAACTAAACTCCCAGCAATACGGAAGATGAACATCTTAACCATGATGGGACATTCTGAATGTTTCTCCTGTAGAGATTAAGTCACAAACATATATAACTAATGCAATCCTCCTGAGCCTGGCGCTCTCCATAGTTTCTAGACTACAGCTCCTATCATTCCTATCAGGCCTGCTGGCTGTAGCTGATTGGATTTGTAGTCCAAAACCTATAGAGGGCATGAGATTGGAGAAGGTTGAACTAAAGCATCACACTGACAGATTTGAGCTAAATAAATGATCAAAAAAGTTTACTCTTTATAAGCCTTACCAAAACAAATTGATAATAAAACCAATCTCATGAACAAAGAGCAGAGTGGAGCATTTGACCCATTGCATTGGGGCAGCATCAATCTCTAGCACCAGTGCTCAAGAGCTTGTAAAACAATATTCTTTAGAAGAAGGGAAAGATAGGGTTGGAAAAGTGTGTAAGACTGTCCCTGGCATCTATCACAAGACCTTAAGAGTTGAGCTCCTTATTCTTAGTACAGGTACACAAAAAACAGTTAAGAAAGGGGTGGGGACAGAAGAGCTTCAGGTTCTTAACTAGAATTAAGGGATTGGAAATGGTCTGTAGGATCATTCACTTCCTCCAGCCCTACCTGTCTCTGGCACAATTACCCTTTCCCTGTCATCTGACAAGCATTAATTAAGGGTAGACCATGGCAGTTTAAAATGCTAGAATTTGAGCATACCCCTTCCCCAAGCTTCTGTTTAACCATAGTTAATGATGTTCAGACATACCACACTAAAGAAAAGGGCAGGCTATATACAATTGCAGAAGAGGGGCACAGTCCCACAGTGCTCTCCTGATCTCTTAATCTTAGGTAAGGGCAAGCATTGTGACAGGATTAGTACAGACATTGCACTACAGACTGCAAAAAACTGTTCAAAGAATTTTAATTTTTTTAAAAATGATATATTTACAAAGACATTTTGTAGGCTCACAGCTCAAAACATTCAGCATATATTTGTTGTAGAAAGGATGTCATCACTCCTCGACATTTTGGCCAAGACTAAGTGTATAGCTGTTGAAAAGCAGACATTTAACAATCCTAATAAATTCACATCAATGACTTAACTTCAACTTTTCTTAAAAGTGAAAGCAAGTTAATGTGCTGACATAATAATCCTTTATTTCATAGCACTATTAATACTGCTTAATAGAAAACTGTACCCCCCTCAAAAAAAACCTTTTGAGAATTAGAACCTGATAGAACAGCTGGAGAAAGCTGATAACACGCCTTCTGTAAAGGATATTGCTATACACAGAGCTCATTCCTTACAATTCCCAATATATAGCATATCTTCAATTATGTGTAGGCTAAGCCAAAGGCCAACGCTTCCCCCAAAACAACTTCTTATTGACTCAGTGCTGTTTCATATTAATAAGAACTAAAATGAGTTATATGTAATTGCAAAAGAAAGACATGTCATTAATCTGCCAGCCATTTGTGGCTCACACTGCTATTATTACTGCTGCCATCACACACATTTGTAGTTGTGCAAGCTTGTAACCCGAAGTTAAATGTGAACTTTAGCTTGTCCACTTCAGCACTTACAGAGACACTGTAAACTGTCAAACTGCAAACTGACTGCAGTGAAATAGTCCCCAAACCAAGAATATCATTGGTTAAGTAACCATCTACCTTCTTAAAAATCACAGAATTATAGCAAAGACAGGAGTGAAGGCTGCTTACCCTTTTTCATTTCAGGAGTCAGAGTCAACATACACAGTACCAACCTTCTCCAACCTGGGTTCCTACAGATGTTTTGGACTACAACTCCCAACATTTCTGATCATTGGCTATGTTGGTTGGGGCTGACGGGAGTTGAAGTCCAAAGCACCAGGAAGGCTGCAGGCTGGGGAAGGCTGCACTATCGTATAGGGTGACCAGATAAAATCCAGGTCAGGGCTCATGTCACTTTAACAGTTGTAGAGCAAAGGGAATTTCAGCCAGTGTCATTTGTATACAATTAGTTCCTGGTGAAATTCCCTCTTCATCACAACTGTTAAAGTTGCAGGGGCCCTGCCTTCTTTTGTATATGGTCACTCTAGTATAGTGCCTGCAACTTTAACTGTTGTGATGAAGAGGGAATTTCACCAGGAACTAATTGCATACAAATGACACTGGCTGAAATTCCCTTTTCTCTACACCAGTTAAAGTTACATGAGCCCTGTCCTCCTTTTCATATGGTCAGCCTACTATTGTAGCCATAATTACATTTAACTGGTCACTAACTTTTTTTACAGTAGCTATGGGTGCATTGTTCAATGTCACTTTAAACAAGTTCAGTCATTCTTTGAGCTATCTTGAATAAAAGCCAAGAAGAACTATTTCAAGAACCCCAGTTGAAAAATATGACAGAATTTAAGTAATAACTCTACGGGCTAGTCCATATATGTATTTGAACATTATTAGGCACAACTTAAATACAACTGTAGAAATTTCATTGTTTCATTACAACAATTGTTAACTTTTCTGCAATTAATAAACTATTATAGCAGTTCTCATACATTTATGCTTAACATATTTGACTTCTATTGGACCAGACAACTGACAACATTTTCCCTTCCTTTATCAACCAACCAACCCTGATATTTTAAACATTACTCAGAATGTCAATTAATAAATCTATGTTTGCATTCATCAAAATATGCACAAAGAAGTTTCACTGATTTCAATGGAAATTAAATACCTGAAATACCTATAGGATTTCAGAAGTGACCAACCATGACAAAATTTAGGAACCAAGTCTGAAATTAATTATACAACCTCAGTTACTTAAGTGAAAACAATCTAGATTTTACAGCAAAGCAGCAGCTCATCTGCACAAAATGAGTTCACTGAATATTTATTTATTTTATTCCATTTATATACCGCCCCATAGCCAAAGCTCTCTGGGTGGTTTACAATAGTAATAGCAGCCTTTATTAAGCAATGCAATCTTTTTCACCTGTCTTCAGATATCATACAGCTTAACTATTCTTCTTCTTTCTCTGCATCCTACTAACACACAAATACAAAATGCAGTTGAAAGATTTGTTAAGACTGCTATGTAAGTCCTACTTCAAATATAATTTGACAGACAGTACCTATTTCTTAAAAGAGAAAAACAGGCTTTCCCCCCTATTGATGCAGTTGCAACCTTTTAAAATAGCATTGCTAATCTGTTCTACGGTTTCTACTCTAATTCCATGTTTAACATGCCAACTAAAGATATATTGAACACCAAGAGGTTCCCTTGAAGTGCACATTTGGTGTACAAGACTGTAATCCTAATGAACCTCCTCGAAATTTCCATGAAGTCAATGGGGTTTATATTCAGGAGTCAGATCCAACATCTTGCTAGCGGATGTCCACTAGTGTGACGGGGATTTCTCCCTCTCTTGTCCACTTTGCAGCCCTCCACAACACCCAAATATCTGCTCGAGGGGGTTTCCCAGCCCTCAAGAGCAGATTTTGATGATGTGTAGGAGGCTCCCCACCCACTTCTGCTGACAGATCTGCTTCTATCAGCTGAAAGACAGCATTGGATTCAACCCCAAGTAATGGAAATTTAAATTCAGGAAATCAGCCTTATGCCCATCCAGAGATCGAAGTCATAACAAAGAAAGAAAAAAATTACTGAGAAAAGAAGATTCATCATACCATGTCCTCTGCTACAGAAACATAGAATGGGAGGGTGCATAACCACTACTTCTCTATGTTTTACTTAAATGAATTTGCTGAAAGCAACTATATGCACAAACAGGTTGTCCCAAGTTAAACATAAATACCAGTTAACTTTTCTCTTACTGAGCAGGGCTCAGTCCTGGGAGCAGTGCTTTTCAACATTTTTTTAATGATTTGGACAAGGAGGTACAGGGATCGCTTGTCAAATTTGCAGATGACACAAAATCGGGTGGGATAGTGAATACTCTGGAAGACAGAAACAAACTTCAAAGTGATCTTGATAGGCTGAAGCGCTGGGCTGAAAACAACAGAATGAAATTTAATAGGGATAAATGCCAAGGTCTACACCAAGGAAAAAGAAACCAAATGCAGTTACAAGGTGGGGGATACTTGGCTCAGCAATATTACAAGTGAGAAGGATCTTTGAATTATTGTAGTTCACAAGCTGAATATGAGCCAACAGTGTGATGTGGCTGCAAAAAAAGCAACTGCTAAGGGGTTGAACTCGATGGCCTTATAGGCCCCTTCCAACTCTACTATTCTATGAATACTGGGAATGGACACTGGAAACAAGAGCTCTTTTTGCTGAATGCAAGCAAAATCCACTGAAATGTTCTGCAATACTTCTATCAAGTGTCATGAATGCCATCATTACACCCTGGAGTGTCTATAACATGCATAGATCCCTAGCCTCCAGCATACACACAGACAGGCACACTGTTTAGTCAGTTCCTGTACCTTGGCCAAGCAGGACTGAGTCATTTTTACAAATGACTCCAGCTGCTTCTCCCCCACCCTCAACTTCCAAATGCCTGCAGGGAGAAACTCTTGGAACAGAAACAAAAATCCCATTCCTCTTTCTCCAAGAGTAGGCATGAGATCTCTGCTATCCCAAAAGCTATTTTCCTATACAAGCAGTATGCTGATTGTACCCTTCACAGTCTCATATTTAGAACTGGGGAAAAAATCTCAGACCTATCTTTCTTCCTTAACAAGCTTTCCAATAGAAACGAGAGATTCTTTCTATATACACATCCTTAAAAAGAAAAGGTTGTGTTCATATTTGTGTAGCTAATAAAGTTAATCATTCCTACTAATCCACTACCTCCCCCCAAGATACAATCCTTCCCTAAGTATGTCTGTCATTTTTAAACATCTCTCCTGAATGCTTGCAAGCAGAAAGTCAACACTAGTTTCCCATTAACAGAAACCAAGTTCACTGGGGAACCAAAGACAAAGGCTCAAAGATGACACTGAAAAGTTACTGACATGGACTAACATCCTAATACAAGCAGATCTGAATGGAGCTATTTCTAAATAATTCAATGAAACTTCCAAGATGAATGTGTTTAGGATCAAACTGAAAGCTGCAATCCTAGGAAAACTCAAAACCATGTTTCGCTGGGACTTTACCTCTAAATAAATATTTTCAGGAAAGATGCGAGTCACCCACCCACCCTTTTCATTATAAACAAGCATCAGTTCTACAGCACATACATTCTTCTCGCGTTACCACCCCAGAATCTGTATTTGCACCTTTTGTGACACACTTCTTTACTTCCCACCTATCCCCTTTACTTCCCACCGATTGAAGGGGACTTTACTTCCCACCAATTTGGGGGGGGGGGGGGGGAACCTTTCAGCAGGTCCAGCTGAACACAACTGCCAGCACCCTTCCCTCTTTACTTCTCTAAACACACTTCCTAAAGGGGAAAAAAGTGTTCATTATTATTGCATCGCCCATCCAATCAAATATTTCAGCCGCAAATGCCTTGGTCGAGACTTTTCTGGTTGGGGTGGGGAGGGGAGAACAGAGTGGGAATTATGTTTTAAACGCACACACACCCTTTTCTCGGCGATCCAGACAGAAAATTCTCCAACCCCATCCATATTGAGAAACTGAACGGACTACATCCTCTCCCCGCCCAACTCTCCAAAAGCAAAAGTCGGAGCAGGCTCCCATCTTCCCAGCCCCCATCCAAGGCGCCCAGCGGTTCCCTCCTCTTTTCCCACTGACTTAAAACGCGGGAGCTGAACTCTTCACACCACCCCGACACAACATCCCCTAAACCAGCAAATTCTACCCTCCCCTCCAAATCTCAGTCCTCCCTTTCCCGCATGTCTCCCACCCACTGCACCCCCATCACCCCTCTTTCTCTCTCCCACCCCCAACAATTAGCCGCAGCAGCAGCTAAACTCACCAACAAACTTTCCACATTGACCGGAGACCGGGGGTCCCGGATCATCAACTCCAGCTTCCTTTGGCGCCCCGTGATGAACCCTTCCCCGGATTCCGGCAGCAGACAAGCAGACATTTTCCCCGCCTGCTGCTGCTGGTGGTTCATTCTCCCGCTCCCGGCGGGTCTCCCACCTTCTTCTTTTCCTTCCCCCTTCTCGGGCGCCAAGGCAAGCCCTGCGGTAGCTGTCTGGCAGGAGAGGGCAGCAGCAGCAGCAGCAGCAAGCGAGGGGAGCCTTCCGTCGCCAGCGCCGTCGGTCGGTATCCGCTTCGGGGCCTATCGAGTTTTTGCTGGAGGAAAGCAGAGCAGCCCGGCGGCCGGCCGGGGAAAGGGGGCTTACTCAGTCCCGGCCTGGCCCGGCCAGGCCTGCCTCAGGAGGAACAGAAAGAGGGGCGCAAGCGGCCGCCCTCCGCCGCCGCCGCCTCCTCCTCTCCCGATTGGGACGGGCACCGCTGCCGCTGCTCCACCCGCCCGCTTGGAGCCCCCCCCTTCCCAGGCATGAACAGCCCAGAGAGGGGGAACGTGGGCGGCTGTGGGGAGGGGGAGGAAGGGGCAGGTTCCCGCGGGAAGCTCCCGCCGCCTTCCTCACTCCTCTCCACCGACTAGGCGGGAAAACAAGTCACGGCCGGGAGCCCCACGCTGCCTCGGCCATCTTGCACCACCAGGTCAATACCCGACGGGGAGAACAGAAGAGCGGGAGGGAAGCCAGCGGCGGAGGAGCCCGGCTGGCTTTCCTCCCTTCTCCTCCTCTTCCTCTCTCTCTCTCTCTCTCTCGCAGGGAGGAGCAGGGGGAGTGCTAGTCCCGCCTCACTGGGCTCCCTCTCTGGGGCGTTTCTGACACTCAAGGGGGCTGCCCCACACCGACCGCTGCAAGTTACTGCCCCTTCAATGGTGCCGATGACTGAAGCTGCCTCCCCATGTAGCCCCCGCACCCCTTTACTCTTCCTCCCGCCTTAGAGAATTATTGCTATTATTATTGCTGCTGCTGCTATGGCCTCCTCTTTACCCACAAGCCTTCGCTTCTTGTCCGAGCCCCGCTAACAGGCAGGCGGGCAGCAAGCGAGAGAGCTGAGGAAACGGGCAGCAGAGGGTTTCTCCCCCCTCGCATAGCTATGCAGTCAGTCACCGGGACTAACTATAACCCCCTTAGCTCAAGGAGGGCTGATATTTGTGCCACGAGGTTGCTGTTGACACAGGCGCGCAGTCAAGCCCCGAAAGCGGGTTGCTGACGGAGCTGCGCGAAGCGCAAGGCAAAAGCCGCCCTCTTTATACATGAGCGCGCCTATGTATGTTTTCAAGCTGCCCTCAGGCCACCCGAAATAACAGGGTGACTCCCCCTGCCTGCCTCTCAGTCCGTCAACCACCCTCCGCCTTCGCTTGACTGATGTGAAGCCGGGGGAGGCGAAAACAACGCGATAGAGAGCGACGTAGGGCGATTAGCCTCAGAGGCGGGCCCTCCGATGATGCTTGCATGATGGCACGCAGACCATATAAAGCGCTGAGGGCGAGACTTTGTAAAACTCCCTTTTGCTTTGCTCGAGTCGGTTACACCACTTTTTCCTCTCCACGGCGGAAACGCGTGCTCGCGTTTTGTTTCGGTGCATTAGCAACAGGTCAAGCCACCTACTCTAGGGCAGTCTCACAAACGACTTTTAAATTTCTCAGGGCCAGCCCTACCCTTGGGTAAAGCGAGGCAGCACCTCAGGCATCTTGTTTCGGGAGTCATCACTATATCCTGCATTCTATAGTTTAACTATGTACTGGTTGAAGAAGTACTTCCTTTTTGCTGCCCTGAATCTCCCACCATTCAGCTTCATTTGATGACCCCCAGGTTCTATTATTATGAGAGAGAGATTCTCCCTATCCACTTTCTCTACACCATGTGTAATTTTATATCTCTCTATCATGTGTGCCCCCACCTGCCACTTGCCTTTTGTCTAAGGCCCCCTCCACAAGGATGCGCTTTTGCGCCCGGTTCGGGGATTGTGCGCATTATCGCGGAGGCGCATTTACGGCTAATCCCTCTGCACGGGAGGCGGCGAGAGGCGGCGAAGCGCATTAATTGATGTCCAAAAAGCGCTTTAGAAGACGTTAATGCGCATAATCGCTTGTTCACACGGCGAAAATGCGCTTTAACGGCCGGAGCTATTTAACGCGCATTCGAAAATGCGCATTATCGGGGAGATAACGTGCCTGTACGCCCGTTTTGCGCTCCGCTGGTGTGGAGATAAAATTTATAATGAGCCTTCAAGGCTCATTAAACGTCTCGTGTGGAGGAGGCCTAAGCTAAAGAGCCCCAGACATAACCTTTCCTCATAGGCGAGTTGTCATTTTGGATGCCCTTTTCTGCACCTTTTCCAGCTGTACAAAATAGTTTTTGAGGTTCACAGAGAGTAGAACTGTACCTAGTATTCCAAGCATGGCTGCACAGTGCAACATAGCTTTATGGTATTGGCAGTTTTATTTTTGATCCACATACTAGAACAATGTTTTCATCAAGATATCCATCATGACCTCCAGATCCCTTGCTAGGTACTGCTATTTCAGATCTCATCACTATATATGTGAAATTGGGGGGGGGGTGCCCCCCTTGTGACTCATTTTATACTTGCTTACACTGAACCTGTATTTGCAGTTTTGATGCCCAGACCCAAAAAGTTTTGAGATATACTTTTAGAACTCCAGATCATTTATGAACAAGTTTTATCAGAATGTACGCCTATGGAGCAGGCCATTGCTGTTTTATTGTTTTACTATGTACAGCACCATGTACATAGTAATAAATAAATAAATAAATAAAAATAATGACTGCTATATTTTCTCAGGAGACTTTGGTGAGGGACTTCGTCAAAAGTTTTTTAAAGTCCAAATAAACTATATCTATTTGATCACTTTTGATCACTTGCTTATTGACACTCTCAAAGAACTCCAAAAGGTTAGTGAGACAGGAGTTAATTTTGCAGAAACCATGTTGCTGTTTTTTTGGTAAGACTTGTCCTTCTATATGCTTGATAATTTTATCTTCAATAACACTTCCCACCAATTTTTCCAGAATAGATACTAACTGGTTTGTAATTTCCTGGTTCCAACTTGGACCCCACTTTTTTTAAAAAAAATGGCATCACATTGGGCAGTTTCCAGACCTCTGGCATAGAGTCTGACCTTAGGGACATGTTAGAAGACCAGCATTTTGCATTTCAATTCTTTAAGAACTCTTGGGTGGATACCATCTGAACCTGATTTGTTTTCAATTTGTCAATATGGTCTAAAATCATCTTATTACCACTATTTGCCTCAGTTCCTCAGAATCCCTTCCAGGAAATATGAGTTCAGGCATGGGTATCTGCCCTCCTTCTTCAGTGAAGACAGATACAAATAATTCGTTCAGCTTCTCTGAAATCTCCTTTTCTTCCTTTAGTACTCCTTGACCTCCCTTGTCATCCAACAGGCCAAACACCGTTCTAGCCAGCTTCCTGCTTCTGATGTATTTAAATATATATATATATATATATATATATATATATATATATTATTATGGGTCTTAATGTTAGCTATATACTCCTCAAAATCCATTTTTGCATCCCGTATTGTCAGTATGTGTTCCTTTTGAATAAGTTACTGTTGCTCATATTTCTTCTCCATTGGGCAAGATTTCCATTTTCTGAATGAAGACTTCTTTTCTCTGTTGGTTTCATTGATACTTCTTGTTAACCATGCTGGTGATTTCTTAAATTTTGTGGTACCTTTGCTGATCTGTGATCCGTGATATATACATTCTAGTTGAGCTTTTATTATTGTGGCTTTGTGTGACACCCAAGCATTATGAAGAGAAAATAGGTTTTTTTTACACAGGGACTGCATAAAGTCCAACTAGTGCTCCTTTCTCCCCCATCATGAATTAAAACAACAACATTCTCCAAACCCTTCTACAATCCATTCTGCCATGTTACCTCTATTGTTATGTCTCAAGCAGCGTTTCCTTGCGCCTTGCTTGGAGCTCTCCTTACCTGAGAATAAACACCACTAAAGTCAATGTGATTTACTTCAGAGTCGATATGCATATTATCACGTTGTCAACCTGTAGCTTTTTTAGACAAATGAAAGAAAAAGGTGGATAATTGAGAAAACTTGAAAATAAAGACATTCCAAACTTTATTTTCTTTCAAAATTCACAGGGAAGAATTGGAAACGTTTTTTTTTTATGAGTTTGGTTTTCCTCCCTAAAGATCAAACTTCCATTTTCCCCACTTGGTGGGCTGGGGAGTAAGTTAACATCACAAACAAGTGGGCAGCTTTTACAAGTTTGTCAAGATGCCAAACATTTTAGGTGTGTGTGAATCCCGCACCCAAACTAGCATTTACATGCTATTAATACAGAGAAAATATACTATAAAATAGAATTACACCTGGGTTATTACATCATAGAACTCTTTGCTTACATAATATGCTATAAAACCTAAAAATCACCATGCTAACATACTACTATTGAATTAAAACCAACAAAAAATCCCACAATTAACTCTAACATTAATATATATGTTACTTTTGTGTGTGTGTGTGTGTGTGTTTTAAAAAGGTAATAGGTAAATTCACCAAGCTGTCTAATCAGTTGCCAAGCGCACACAACTGTGATGACCTCATTTAGCTGCCTGCATTGTTGAGCAACCCTGACCTCACAGAGGAAAAACAGAGAGGGAAAGTGATTGGCTGAGTAGATACTGCTGCTCAGAGGGGCTCTGCACAAGCTTATGAGCATATATCTCAACATCTGCTGGGGGGGGGGGGTCAGAGGAAATTTTAGCCTGAAGAAGCATTACGGTTGCCAACTGCCATGCTAACTAGAGACAGTATGAACTATTAAATAAGATTTCCCTGAAGAATCTCAAGGAGGCTTCAAAGAAGCTACTAAGTACCACATGCACTGCTGAGGGAGGAATGAGAATCCAAGTGCTTGTCTAAAATGCCAAAGCAAGAGAGGAAAGGGGCTTTTTGGGGAGAAGGGGGCAAGCCTTCACCAACCATTGGAAGAGTTGAAAGCATCTCTCTGGAGTCTGGGCCATTGTTATGCCAGATGTGCATGTATTTGCACTACAACATGAATTAAAATCCCCCACCTCCTGGAAATGTAGTTTTGCAAAGGGACTCGTATGCATATCTTTTAACAGACAAGGAAAATCCATGGCATAATCTCCTCCTTCCCCTTTTTCCTGAGGAATCTCAAGGAAGCTTCAAAGAAGCCATAACATGCCAAGTTTCACTTCCTAAGGACAAAAGTCTTCCATTTCCCCTACCTGGTGGGCTGGTGACAAAAAGCTAACTTATTACAACCAGGCGGGTGGCTCTATACAAGTTTGTCAAGCTGCCAAACACTTTTAAGTGTCCACCCCCCCTACCCCATACTAGCATCTATATGCTATTAATACAGAGAAAATATATTTTAAAATCGAATAACATTTGGATTGTTACCTCACAGAAGGTTGCCTACATAAAACACTATAATTTGTAAAATTATCATACTAACATAACATAGTATTTAATTACAATGAAACAAAAAAAACCCAATTCCAACATATATATATATATATATATATATGGAAACAAAAGAAATGAAGTAAATAGGCAAATTCACTAAGCTGTCTAATCAGTTTCCAACTGCACTCATAGTTAGAAATGAGTACACTGAAGCAGCAACTCATTTAGCTGCCTCCATTGCTGAGCAAGTATGATCTCACAGAGGAGAAACAGAGAGGAAAGGTGATTGGCTGAGCAGGTGCTGCTGCTCACAGGGACACTCTGTACAAGCTTATGAGCATATATCTCAACATCTGCTTCTTGGGAGGCTCCGCTGAAATTTTAGCCCGAATAAGAGTTAGGGGTGCCAACTGACAAGGTAAATACCTTCCTGACCTTCTTTTATGGCTTTCTGCAGAAATCTACCAAATCTATGAGTTAAGGAGACTGAAAGTAGCATAATTGTTTCCAGTCTATACCAAATATGATTATAATACAATGCAAATGTACAATATTTAGGCACAACAGTGTGCTACAATCAAATTTAATACAATATTTTTTTAAAAAAAGTAAAATTCAGGCCAAACGCGTTTTAGCACCCAAGGGTGCCTTCTTCAGTGACCAGTGCCAATCCTTTTTGTTGCAAAAGAAGTTATAAGGAGGACTTCTTAGAAGAACACCCTAAACTGGGTAGCCAATAAGAATTAAATACATATCCAGTTGATTAATAGGAGAAATATTGGCTACCCAGTTTAGGGTGTTCTTCTAAGAAGCCCTCCTTATAACTTCTTTTGCAACAAAAAGGATTGGCACTGGTCACTGAAGAAGGCACCCTTGGGTGCTGAAACGCGTTTGGCCTGAATTTTACTTTTGTTTTTTTAAATATTGTATTAAATCTGACTGTAGCACACTGTTGTGCCTAAATATTGTACATTTGCATTGTATTATAAGCATATTTGGTACAGACTGGAAACAATTTTGCTACTTTCAGTCTCCTTAACTCGTAGATTTGGTTTTTATTGTTAAGGATAACACCTTGTTTTACTAGCTTTCTGCAGAAATCTGCCAGTGGGCATTAAATACGATAATCATTCCTGCCAATCAAACGGCTGCTAAAGGCAAAGCTACATGGCCACCAATTCAAAATATGACACCCTAGGAAGAGTTTGATGCAACTGGAAGGATTGCATGCCACATTGTGAATGTGGATTGGCCCTAATAAAGGTTTTATGTTACAATCACTGAGCTGTACTGGGGTGGCCAGGTGACTGCCTTCTTTCTTTCTCCCCCCCCCAAAGGCTCCTATGCCTAGTGTAACATTTATACGACTGACAGATGCAACAGGGGAAGCTTTTGTCCAGCAACAGTTTATGGCGGAAGTTACATCTGTTGAATGTCTGTCTCCATGCAACTATTAAAGGTACAGGAGCCCTGCCTGCCACCCTAGGAGGTAGACCTAGCTAGGTCTTCCCAAGCTGAAGTCTGAGCCCTGCCCTCTAAAATGGATCAAATTTGGTTGCTAGCTCACGGGGAAACAAATTTGCCTACAAACTAATGGGATGGAAGAGCTGGTTTGGTTGTGTGACAGAGAGGAAAATAGGAAATAGGCATGACAGTAGCTTAGGCAAATCACTCTTTAAACTCAGTGGCTGCGTTCACACGACATATTAGGCAACGGGGGGGGGGGAATAGGCAAGTGACAGTGCATTATTGCGTAGGTACTTCCCACAAGACATGTCAGCCTGCTGCAGTTGCTCAGCTGAGGCTCCTATCGAGCACGTGAATAGGCGACACTGTGCTTGAGTGACATTCCGGCTGGCTGTTGCTCCTCCCTCCTTCCTCCCAGGTCTATCCCATCAGCCCTTGCAAGTTCTGCTGGCTGTAGAGGAGCAGCCTGGGCACTTTCAGCTGCTCCTGCTGGAGAACTCTATGCGCTCCCAAAATAGCACACTCAACTAATTAAATTTGACAATGTAGCCCGCCACACGGCATGCTAAGCAACGGGTCTCCAGATAAGCATCACAGAGCAGCCTGTTGTTCTTCTCCGATGCTTAAATCGTGAAAATAGCATAATGTGAGTTGTGTGTCCCTCCCCCCCCCCATGACACGATAAGCAACACAATGGACAGTTGACTTTTTACCCCCTCCTCCCCAGTTGCTTATCGTATTGTCCGAACCCAGCCAAAGTGGTGTAGTGGTTAGTGAGAGTGTCTGACTAGGATCAGGGAGATCTGGGTTCAGATTCCCAGTCAGTCACAAAGCTCACTGAGTAACCTTGGGGCAGTCATTCATTCTCAGCCTAACCCACCTGACAAGGTTGTTGAGGTAAAATGGAAGGGGGAGAACCATGTATGCTGCCCTGAGCTCCTTGGAGGAAAGGTGGAATATAAATGCAATAAGTAAGCAAATAAATAAATAAATAAGGAGGACTCTGCTTTCATGGACTGGAGCTTACTTTACCAGACCATGAATCTGACAAATTGCTCCAGAACATGAAAGCTTGTGCCACAATATTATTCTTTAAAATACCAGAGATTTTGCCTATTGTTGAACTCCACAGGGGGTACTGAGATGTAGATGTTCTTGGGATACATTGTTACTCTGTTCTGAATATGGGGGGGGGGGGGTTACACTTACAAAGTGGGGTAAATGTAGGTTGGAAGAGCTGGTTTGGTTGTGCAAGGGCTTTTTACAAGCCTTTCTATATGCAACATTTATTGTGCGCTTGCGATTTCTCACTCATGGTAGTTGGTGGGTGGCTTTACACAGCGACGTCATTCCCCCAGAGCCTCTCCCATGCTTTGCAACCAGAGAGGGGGAACCCCACTATGAGGGCTTTTCTACATGAGGCTTTAACCCACCACTTTACTGAGGCTTCTACTTCCAAATCGTTTGTGCGCTTAAAATAGACTCTTTTACATTTCCCCTCCTCCCAGGTTTTTCTTTCTCTGCCTTTCCATATGCTCTACTTCACAACCACTAGATGGTACTGTGGAATAGGAGAAATATGCAAATACACCAGGGTTTCATACTGCCATTCACAGAAATACCAGACTTTACTCTTTAGGGGAAACCCTCCCCCCCCCCCCACTATAATGGTTGCAAAGCACAGAAGAGTCCCTGGAGGAGGATGACATCTTGTAAAGCATCAGTGACTGAGGAATCATTAGTGCACAATAAATACTTCATGTAGAAAGGTTCTTCGAACAATCTGCCCTATTCCTCTCCTCTCCCCAGAATGCCTGTAGGTTGAGAGAAATTCCTAGGAAAGGAAGAAGACGGGGTATCTGGTCACTTAAGAAGTGAGAGGTTTATCTCTGAAAAGTAAATACATAGAATCATAGAATAGTAGAGTTGGAAAAGGCTTATAAGGCCATTGGATCCAACCCCCTGCTCAATGCAGGAATCCACACTAAAGCATACCAGATGTTACAGTGGTGAGAAAGCCCTAATAATAATTATGAAATTCCATAGTTTTACCAAGATAGCCTTTGTGAATTAAAACCAGTCATACCACAACAGTTGTGGATAAATATTGTGGATAAATCATTGTTGGAAAAGCATCATGTTTGTGTGGCATTTGTTTAATAAATCCTTTATCTAGGATTATGGGGTTAGGTTAATAACATTTTAGGTTGGAAATAGGTTGGTAGGGGATCTCAGATACTTCTTCCTTCCTTGCTGCTAGTATTTATAGTGCTTCTATTAGAGCCATGTGGCAACTTTTCTGAATGAATGTTTGGAGGCGGTAATGGGCTGGATGAGGAAAAACAAACTGAAGCTGAATCCAGACAAGACGGAGGTGCTTGCTGTCAAAGGCCGCAACCTGGGTTTGGAGGTGTGTCAACCGGTTCTGGATGGGGTTACACTCCCCCTGAAAGACTGTGTTCGCAGCTTGGGGGTGCTCCTGGATCCGTCGCTCCAAATGACAGCCCAGATAGATGCGACGGCCAGGAGTGCCTACTATCAGCTTCGGCTGATACGCCAGCTGCGCCCCTTCCTAGAGTTGGAAGACCTAAAGATGGTAGTGCACGCGCTGGTAACTTCGAGGCTCGACTTCTGCAATGCGCTGTACATAGGGCTACCTTTGTGCCCAGTCCGGAAACTTCAACTAGTTTAAAATATGGCAGCCAGGTTGGTCACCGGTACATCTAGGAGTGACCATATTACACCAGCTTTAAAATCGCTCCACTGGCTGCCAATTAGTTTCCGGGCGAAGTATAAAGTGTTGGTCATTACTTTTAAAGCCCTACATGGTTTGGGTCCAGGTTACCTGCGGGATCGCCTTCTCCCGTATAATCCGCCCCGCACGCTCAGGTCCTCTGGGAAGAACTTACTGCGGTCGGCCAAGACTAGGCTGACAACTGTTACCCAGAGGACCTTCTCTTCTGCCGCTCCCAGACTGTGGAATGACCTGCCGGAGGAGACTCGTCAACTTAACAGTCTTTTAGAATTTAAGAAAGCTATAAAGACTGTTCTCTTCCGGCAGGCATATCCAGTGTAATTTTTAGAATGTTTTTAGGATGTTTTAGGATGTTTTAATGCAGTTTTAATAATATTTGTCATGTTTTAATTAGTTTTATGTATTTTATCATGTTGTTGTTCCCCGCCTCGATCTAGACGGAGAGGCGGGTAAGAAATAAATCGTTATTATTATTATTATTATTATTATTATTTTAGTTGGTGCCCTTTACACTTTCTCAAAATTCCAAATGTGCACACTGACCCCAAAAGACTGGAAATCCCTGATATATACTGTGAGTGCTGAAGCTGCTCAATTCTCTCCATCCCTTCACAGAGAAAGCCACTCTTGACCGTGGCTTAAGTATGCACAAATGTTAGTTTTACTCAATTGTTGCTTTCAATCCACCCATTTTAGGGAGGAGAAAAAATGGTGGGAATTGTTCAAACATGTGAACATCTGTGTGCGTGCACTCAGGTCACATGCCAGTTTATGGAGATTCAGTACACCCCACATCTTACACAAGAATCTGGTGGTTAGATAATTAAAGGCACAATTTTGTGAGTGTTCAGACGGAAAAAAGTCTTACAACTCCCAGCATCCCCCAGCCAGCATGGCTGGCTGGAGAATGCTGGAAGTTGTAGGACTTTTTTCTGTCTAAACATGCATAAGATTGAGCCCTAGAGGTATTGATAATTCTGAAGGACAGAAACGGGTGTTGGAGAGGGGGGGGGGGAATCCCAGCTACTGTCTATATTCTAGGAGGAGCCATTATCCCCCTTCCTCCCAGGGTTCCCAACCCACAATTTCAGCACCTGGTGTCACATAGATCTTCTACTCAAATGGTAATGCACTTTAGTTATGTTTAGTAGCAATTGCCGTTATTCCTCTGTTGCAATGCACAAAAATTTCAAATGGGGAAGTAGCAGTTTGCTCTGACAAGAGATAATAATTGAGTAATGGAGATTTTGCAATCAATAGTTACTATTTCTGGATGTACAGAATAACTAATTACTAATTGACGTGTTACTAGTTGAAAGCCAGTGAATGGGGGGGGGGGGGGGCGGAAGGTAGATCTCTGAATCTACTGGCAGATCTCTGGATGCTTTGCAACAGATCAGTAAAGATTTCTGGCTCCCAATCATTTAATTTTGCCCTAAATTGTACTGCTCCAATGAAGAAAGCTTGGGGTATCCAGATGTGGATTTTTGTGTAGAAGGACAGTGAGTTGTGTTCTGTGTTTTTTTTAAAAACAACTCAAAACACATTCCTGGTCTTGTAATTCTATAAAGCTAAGTGTGTGGCTCTGGTTGGAGGAAACTGGGGTTCTAGTAGACAAAGTATACCCCACATGCCTGACGACTGCCCACCCTGATGTAGCTTATGTGGACTGGGAAGCCCTGGGTTCAAACCCATCCTTAGCTACGACGCTCACTTGGCGCTCCCAAGAAAACATTCTGCCAGACAGGGTTATTGCAAGAATAAAATAGAATGATCCTCATGTTTGTTTCCCTAAGCTTCAGAGAATACAAGACGAGGACACAAATGCAGTAGATCACAATTTTTGCTTCAATCAATATCAGTTTGGGAAGCCTGACCTACACATTATCCACGTGTTTGGTTTGTGAATGGACTCTGTTCTACCACAATGACAGATTAATTAATTTGCCACCCTCCTAATGAGTAAAACTACAGAACTGGAAAAAATAGTTTGAAATTTAATTAGTAGGCCTCACAATGGCTCTAATGAAAAGATTCATGCATTTGTCCCTAATTTACATGTTCAGTGCAGGGAATCGGTTACCACCTGATTTGCTCAAGGTCACCCAGAACAGCCAGTAGGCTATAATTCCATTCCAGATAAACATTTTAAAAAACAAGCCTTGGCAGTAAAGGTAGAAAAAGCAATCAAACTAGTACCCAAGCCAAATAATTGTGCCTTGAAAGCTGCCAGCATTAAGCTACGTACATCACACTTGCAGGGACAAAAATATCCCCAGACCAGAGTCTCTGTTAAGCATGCCCTCCTACTACCCCCTGAAGGGATCCGTTCCTTTGTTTTTTAGTACATAAGGAAATAAATGTCTCTTTCTCCCGGGTTTGAATATTGGTGTTGAACCATATCAAAAAGAAAACTGGACCCAAACATAAAACAGTAATAAAAAATACCAACCATATTAGTGTAATTCCATGATTAGGCCAACCAAATCACAAAAAATAAAAATAAATAATTGCAAGCTTTTGAGTTTCCAGATCTCCTAATCAACAAGATGTTACAATGAACAATTTTGGTGGGGATGGGAGGGAATTGTCTTAACATTTGGAAAACTGAAGAACTCTGGCTCTGCATTAATTTCTGTAAAGCACCAGGGGCCTCCAACAGCAGGTCCCATGCACCTAATTCCCAATTACACCATTGGCTTAATCTTCATGATACTTTAGCACAGGTGTTGGCAACTTGTGGCCCTCCAGATGTTTTGGCCCACATCTCCCATCAGCCCAAGCCAGCATAGCTAATGGTAAGGGATCATGGGAGTTGTAGGCCAAAACTTCTGGAGGGCCACAAGTTTCCCACCCCATCTTTACCAGTGCCCAACAATGGCCAGAATGTATACTACTGCTCATCAGCTCACCAGAGGAACCAATATGGTTTTGTCATGCCAGCCCACGACATTTTGCTGCCTGAGGCAAAGCCCCAATTGTGTTCCTCCCATCATGCCATTTAGACAGATAACCAAATTCCTACCTCCATCTATTCTATCACCACTAGGCTGACCATATGAAAAGGACAGGGCTCATGTAACTTTAACAGTTGAAGAGAAAAGGGAATTTCAGCCGGCATCATTTGTATGCAGTTCGTACCTGGTGAAATTCCCTCTTCGTTACAGCAGTTAAAGCTACAGGGGCCCTGCCCTCTTTTGCATCTGGTAGGCTGACCAGATTTTAAAAGTAAAAATCCCGGTCCCCCCCGCCCCCCCAAAACAACCCCCCCCAAGCCAACCCCCCCCCAAAAAAAACCAGCCTGGACCTACCGCCGGGTTCCTCTGTCGCCCGCGCGGGTTCCTCTGTTGCTGCCCGCGCAGCTACGCCGGGTCCTCCGTCGCCCGCGCGGCCGCGCGGGGTCCTCCATCGCCGCCCGCGCGGAAGAGGCGGGAGAGGGCCGGATCCGGAAGTGACGTAACCGGCCCTCTCCCGTCTCTTCCGCGCGGCCTCTGGCCTTTCTGGGGCTCGTCGCAATGGCGACGAGCCTCGAGGAGCCCGGACACCCACGCGGAAGAGGCGGGCGTGGGCGTCCGGGCTCCTCAGGGCTCATCGCCATCGCGATTGAGCCCCAAGGAGGCCAGAGGCTGCGCGGAAGAGGCGGGAGAGGGCCGGTTATGTCACTTCCGGATCCGGCCCTCTCCTGCCTGTTCCGCGCGGCCTCTGGCCTTACGAGCCCGGCAGCGGCGGCAAAGGTGGCGGAGGAGCCCGGGAAGCGGCCGCCCCAGCAGGTAAGTGCCCCCCTTCGTGCTTACCTTCAGGGGCATCCGCTTCCCGGGCTCCTCCACCTCCACCGGGTCTCGCTGCCACCGCCGCGTGACCCCCCGCCACCCCGGTTTTCCCCCGGTTGGCCCGGTTGGCCCGGTTGGCCTCTGGATTCCCGGTTAGGACCGGGAAATCCCGAGCCACCTGGTCAGCCTAGCATCTGGTCACCCTAGTATAGTGCCTGCAACTTTAATTGTTGTGATGAAGAGGGGATTTTACCAAGTACGAATTGCATACAAATGATGCAGACTGAAATTCCCTTTTCTCTACAACAGTTAAAGTTACATGAGCCCTGTCCTCCTTTTCATATGGTCAGCCTAATCACCACCCCTTTCCTTTATAAGGCTTCAATCTGATGCATACTTACCTGGGAGTGAGTTCCAGTGAATTAATTGGGGACTTATGTCTGGGTAGACTTATATAGGGTTGCTCTACATTTGCCCTCCTCTCTTACACACACACACACACACACACACACACCCCTCTGGCTATACCTGCTTGGGTGGGAATCCCTATGACTTGGATGTGAAGAAAAATGGAAGGAAAGGAAGAAGGAGAAAGACTAGAAGCAAGAGGGGAGAAAAGAAGACAGAGAGGAAGCCAAGGCAGAGGTGGGGGGGAACAGGGTGCAAGGGAGGCAAAATAAGAGATAAAGAGACAAAAGCCAATGACAAGAGAAAGAAATGTAGAAAGCCACAGCTGGGGGGGGGGGGAACAGACAGAGAAAATATGGGACGGGGAGGTACATAAAACAAAGGTTTTCTACTGCACTGAGTGTAGCAGCCAGAATCCAGCTGGCAAAGGAGCTGTCTCTTCCAGCTCAGATTTTAACTGTGGTCTTCTCTACATTAAAGCAAAAACCCTGCACCCTTACCAGGCTTTCTTCTTGCAGAGTTTTTCCGGGTTTACGAAGGGCATAATACATGTGCCTCCTCCTTTCATCCCCCACCCTTTTTTGGCTGTTTCCTTTGTGGGGAAATTCCATATGTGCCATTAATATAGCCAGCAGATGCATGCTGCAACATTGCAGCAATATTGCGCTATCCCGGAAATACACCAGCTCTTTGAAAGCAGTGTATATTTGTCACTACATTTTCAGCAAGTTAAATCATGGCGGAATAAAGCTTTAAAAAATGATGGGAGAGGCACTGGAGGATGACGTTGTTGTGGAAAAGACCCGTAAACTTAAGTAGGGTGACCAGATAAAATCCAGGTTAGGGCTCATGTAACTTTAACAGTTGTAGAGCAAAGGCAATTTCAGCCAGTGTCATTTGAATGCAATTAGTTCCTGATGATATTCTCTCGTCATCACAACAGTTAAAGGTGCAGGCACTATACTGGAGTGACCATATACAAAAGAAGGCAGGGCCCCTGCAACTTTAACGGTTGTGATGAAGAGGGAATATTACCAGGAACTAATTGCATACAAATGACACTGGCTGAAATTCCCTTTTCTCTACAACTGTTAAAGTTACATGAGCCCTGACCTGGATTTTATCTGGTCAGCCTAACTTAAGTGAGTAACCGATCTTGATAGCACTACATAAGCTTCGTGTGAAGGCGCCCTATGTCCAAAGGTAGCTCCTGTACTACCTCTTCAGTCTGCAGGGAGCCACCAGCCACTGGCTTTCCATTCAAATTAAAGGAGTTTCCCCTGGTGCCTAGATGCATCCCAAGCAGCCAGACACCTTATCGAGGAGAGAGCACCTGAGAAAGAACTGCCACTGCCTTCCTTCTCCTCACAGTGATAAATTTTGCACTGTGCACAGAGGGTGCAGCAACAAGCTAGACTGGCATCCTGTCTACATATAACATATGAATTAGCAGATTAAAAAAATATGCAAATCACTGTCCTATTCTTTTTTTGGTGATGCATTCACTCTTTTTTGGTGATTCATAAATGACCACCCTGCCTGTTATGTACACCAGAAGAGGATTGACTATATGTATCTTCTTGATTGCCCTGTGTATCCTATATTACTTAAAATATCTTCCTCAGGCATTGAGCTGGTGGCACGACGTGGCCGGCTCATTGTGGCTTGCTCTGTATCATGTGAACCCAGCTGCTGTGGGTTATTTGATGATTAAACAACTCACCCTAACCCCAACATTTTGCGAGGTTTGTTGAATAATGTATAATGGCCAGATTCGCACAACACAGTGCAACCCTGATCAGGGATTGCATACTCCAAATGGCAGTTGCATGTTCTGCAGCTCATTGTGGGTTAAATAACCCATGATGGGCTAGCCATGTCATGTGAACCCGCCCAACATTTCTAGAGTCATGGCATATTAGTAGTATACTTAAAACAGCAGCAAGGCTGAGCTTCATGATAACTCCTGCTGAAGCTTAACAACTTCAAACACCGGGCTGTGTGGTATGGAAAGAAATGGAAGAAGCAGTGGGAAAACATACAAGGGCTACGAGTGGAAGATGTCATCTGGATCCTCTGTAAAATTCTGTGAATTAGGCAGAGTGATGGTGCCATAAAAGCCTTGTCTGCAAACACCCTTAGGTGTATGTTTTTGGGAAGTCTTAGTGCAGAGCTTGTAGAACCCTGCCATATACCTTGATCAGTCAAATAGCTGTACCGGCCCCTCATTTTAACCTTATCTGCCATGCAGATAGATGAGGCATTGTAATGAGTTCAATTCAGGGCACATATGGCTTGCATGTGCTCATATGAGTGCAACAGGATATCTCCTTTGGAGCTCAAAGTTGAAGCATTTCATCTTATCAAACATGCTGTGTAAAAAGTGGATAGTAAACAATCTTGAACTTTTGGAAAGGGGATGTTAAAAAAAAAAAAAAAGACCAAGCTTCTCAGACAGCCAATTCCCAGGACATCTGGGGCCTTAAAATGTTACTATCACCACTCTGCACCCTAAACTGACCCATGTTTCCAAAAAGAGGATTTCAGTAAGAAAGCTAGAATTACTTTGTACTGTGATCCTGTGTGTGGATGGCTGGAAATTCCATACCATTGGTTTTGCACCTGAGTGCATTCTGGAAAAATTGTGTGGCATGTGAAATCTCAAGCGCTATTCTTCCCTGCCTCCCACTCTAGCACACGTCAACGAAAGACAAGCAAAACCCATTTTAGTTCACATCGCTTTGGCCTGATTTATACTTTTGAGAGAATAATCTATTCATTGCTGCCACAGAGACAGTCGAAGGAATAAAAAAAAGAGGAGTGCGGTGGAGCTTTAATCCAGGCGATCTGCAAGCCGTTTTTGTTATTCTGTGTTCATTTCCAAGCAACAAAATATCCAGAAATCTAGATATATTTAGAATTCAGAGAACATTTGGACATCACCGTGCCTCCTTCCAGCTGCATTCTTACAATTTTGAGATTCCATAGCTGAAATCTAAAACCAAAACTCTCTCCATAGAAAAATGTATGTCATTATAACACCCATGTTATGCATTTAAAATGTCCATTCCCAGCAAATGACGATTTTGGAGGCTTCAAATTTGTATTCTTGGTTTTTTATGCTATTAAAAATAGAGGAAAGAGCAGCAAAATAGTTGTTGCTTCTCAGTTTCTCGAATAGGACTTGAGCTGCATCCCACACATAATCCGCCTGCCAACTGTATACAGGATTGCAGCCAAAAATCTAAATTCACCATGCTTTGCCTGAACTAAAAATAATATCCTTTTACTTAGAGAGGGAACTGATATATATTATACTTTGCAACAGAAAACTTGAGCATAAAGACTGTGCAAACTAAGAATGATAGTACAAAGTGCAGAGAACGCAGAACCAAAACACAGTATCCTACTTGTATTATAGATAATGGATTAATATAGTTAGCTTCATGTTTTACAAAGTGGCTGAGCAGTTCACCGAAATCGGTACAATGTTTGCAGGACACAATCCAGCAAACATTACTTGCAACTGGACATGGCCTCGGTCTAAGCAAAAGCTTTTGGCATAGTAAAACTGTTCCTGGAAACCAAGTCCTATGAGGAACAGTTGAAAGAGCTGGACTTGCTTAGCCTGGAGAAGGACAGATTAAGGGGAGACTTGATAGCTGTGTTTAAATATCCAGTGGGCCATTGTGCAGAAGATGGAGTACATTTGTTCTCATTGTTCCAGAGGGCAGGGCCTTTCCAATGGATGGAAATGTGCAAGGTAGCAGATTTTGGCTAAACATTAGGAGAAACTTCCCAACGGTAAAATCTGTTGAACAGTGGAACAGAAGTCCTTGGGAAGCCAAGGGATTCTCCTTCATTGGGGGCACTTAAGCAGAGGCTAGATGGCCATCTGCCAGAGATGCTGTAGTTGCATCCTACACTGTGGATCCTGCATTGAGCATTGGCTCCTGCATTGAGCATAGAGTTGGAGTAGATGACCTCTGAAGTCCATTCTAACGCTATCATTCTATGAATGTACCGCTTTAGGCTGCAGATGAGGAACGTTGTGGTGGAAAGCAGGGGAACCTCCCCACACATAGAAAGCTAGCATGTCAAGAAAAAGGCCAGACCATTGCCCTTCTGGCTTTCTGGCACCTAGTTTTCTATGTGCAGCAAGTTTTTATATGGGTGGGGCAGCCATTCATGCGATTCTTTCACCTGCAGTCCGGTATTGCATCCAACAACATATCACACAATGAGTTGTTTGTCTTCACCAGACTGCGCTCATGACTAACAAGGCCCACACATTTCAGGGTAACTTAACTGCAACTAAATTTGCTGGCTTGTACCCAACGTGATTAGGAATTAATGTTTTCCAGGACAGCGTACCTGGGAAACCACAGCAAAGCAGGACAGGAGTCTAATTTGAAGAGAGGTTCAGTATGTCAAATTCCTGGTGTCTAGGCTGCATTCTAAAATACAGTTAAAAATGGGAATGTGTATTGTAAAGGATTTGCTTGGTGGAAGTTCAATACTCCCCAAATAAATGGCTGAAAGATTTTCTTATAGTCAGCAGTATATAAATGCCATGAAGAAATAAATAAAACACAAGTAGCAAACTCCCATTTCCCCTCCCTTTTTTCCAGCTGCAGTTATTGGTCACCTGTTAAACAAAGGTGTGTCCATCTAAATACAATACGATCTATTGTGAGACTGAACATTCTATTAAATATACTGTAAGTTTTAAAAACAGTGTATCAATTAAAGCTATTTTTGATGGGAAATCACCCAGGTCATCTCCAGCCCTCTCCTGGTTGTCCTGGTGCCACCCTCAACCCTCCTCCCCGTTACCAGGCAGTTGCAATAGAGTCCCTCCCTCCCTTTTGGGAGGGCATGGGTTAACGGGGTTGTTTAATCCATGAATAACCCCAAGTGCCCTGGGTCCATAACATCATGGAAACAATCTACAAATGCTACATTCGTAGGCTGTTGCTGGAAACTAGACACGGCTCACAGAGCTCACATCCCTGCAATTTGGAGGTTAATTAACAAATTGCTGCTAAAAGCCCCCCTTAAGTCCAAACTGGGTCTATGAAATGCACTTGGGGAGGGTTAAGGTTGGGGTGGGGCATGCACCTCGACATGTAGAAGCCCCCTCCCCGCGCTATATGTAGAGGCTTCAGGAATCCCCTTCCTCTCCCTGCAGGGCCTGTACAGTACTACAAGTTCGGCTTTTAATCTAGACTGGCTGAAGCACTTCTCTTAAGCCCTGGGATCACAGCAACATTGAGTTGTGAGTCCTGCTTGCTGTTGACTATTAATGAGAAGCCATCGAGTATATTGAAAGCCTGGTTTTAACAGTGAATCTCCTCTTTCCCCCACGCCCCCGGCCTCCACACCCACCTTAAACTGGAACTTGAAATAGTGCCCTTGCTCCTCTGTTGTACACATACACTGGTAACATATCCCCAATCTTGAAGACGTGACATATGCTAGACAATGCAAGTTCACCGCAGTATTGTATATTTAGATGTCAGTTCACTGTCTCTTAGCCACCCTGGACTGCCTGTGGGGCACGGTAACTCTCTTGTAGGCAGTGCATGCACACTGGTTAGTCAACATAACAAGGATCCGATGCAGGCAGAGGCAATAGTTCTGTGTGTACCCATTTGAAGAGACACAATGAGCACTATCCAATTGTCCCTTTCGACTCACTGCTGAAAGGAACAACTGGTTTTCCTGGGAGTCCGATCATGCAAGCTAACACTATTGACATTGCACTCACTAGTGCTACGCAATTTGTGTTAGTGGAATGACGTTATTGGATACTACCCATGGCCAGCACATGCAGGCTTGGGCCCCCTCCACAAGGATGCGCTTTTGCGCCCGGTTCGGGGATTATGCGCATTATCGCGGAGGCGCATTTACGCCTAATCCCTCTGCACGGGAGGCGGCGAGAGGCGGCGAAGCGCATTAATTGATGTCCAAAAAGCGCTTTAGAAGACGTTAATGCGCATAATCGCCTGTTCACACGGCGAAAATGCGCTTTAACGGCCGGAGCAAAATAAAAGTCGCTATTTAACGCGCATTCGAAAATGCGCATTATCGGGGAGATAACGCGCCTGTACGCCCGTTTTGTGCTCCGCTGGTGTGGAGGTAAAATTTATAATGAGCCTTCAAGGCTCATTAAACGTCTCGTGTGGAGGAGGCCTTGGTCTCTCTCACTCACCCTCACATGTAGGCCTGGTCTCCCTTCCTCGCCCTCACATGCAAGCCTGGTTTCCCTCCCTTGCCTCACTCATGCAGGCTGGGTCTCCCTGCCTGGCCTTGGTCTCCTGCCTGCCTGCCTGCCTTCCCTCCCTCGCTCTCTCACACACATACATACACAACCTATTAATGTATATAACAAATACAGGGCTGCAACTGGGAAGATGGTTGGGATCAACATTTAGCCTGGGAAACAAGCATGTGCTTACTTACCTCAAGCACAGCCTTTTTACTGTCTTCCCTAGTAGTTGTAACTATATACTTTTATGGAAGAAAGTAAAATACAGCCCATCAGTCCCATATGAGCTCATAGCAAAATACAGCATATTCTGTGCTAATAAATAGTGCAAATAGCAAGCATGGAAAATAAAATTTAGACATGCTTAAATAGTGATGATCACTGAATAACCCACCTACTCCTGTGAAAATGGTTGCCAAAGCACTTTTTTTAAAAAATCAGGGGTATTTACCACTTTTAACGAAGTTCTGCATTGATCAATGTGTTGTCCACACATTGGACAACACAAATTATTCACTTGAGCTTAAAAAAAAAATATTTGGATATCTCAACAAAAAATGCACCATAGAAGCAACACTAGAATCATTGTAAAATATAGAGAGTGTTATTTCCCTCAAAAGCACAAGACTGCCACCTGGAGGAGAAAGTAAAGCTTGTTATAAAACACAACTGTGACTTTGCATAATCCGTATAACACAATCAATGGACATCATGCTTTGCACTGCAGAGTAACTTAAGTCAAAAAGTGACAGGCATCTGCTCCACAGAGCTTACATTCACTACCGGGCCAGATTTAAAGTTTTGCCACTAGCGTATAAAGCCTTAAACAACTTTTTACAACTACTAGTGTATAAAGCATATTTGAGAAAGTACCCTCTTCCTTATCAATCTTCCTGGACATCTGAGGGGATGTTTCTGTTGGTTCCTCATGGACTTAAGGTCTGACTGGAGTCCACCCAGAGTAGCTTTCAGTGTGGTTACTCCCTTTCTATGGAACTCTGTGTTGTCTGAATGTGGTGCATTTCTTGCAGGGTGGCCTGTTAACAATGCAGTGTGGTTTTTCTCAAACAAGCCAGCTTGAGAACCCATGGCTTGTTGAATTGTTTAGGGTGGTTAACAAGTCACACTGCATGGTTAACGAGCAACACTGTGGAAAATGTGCTGCATTCAGATGTAACTCACCCTGCAGAAAACACATTGGCTCAATTCGGACAACACAATAAACAACTGGTGTAGAGGAAACAATCGTCAGTTGTTTTGACTATTGTGCCATCCGAATGCTGCCATAGTCAACTCAGCGCTGATCCTCATCCACACCACAGTTATTAATTACCATGTTGTGTAGGGAGTGCCCCCTAGGGTTAGTTAACCCACCATTGACTATCGTGTCGTCCGAATTGAGCCAATGTGTTCAAACAATATGTTAACCCAGTTCAACAACCCACACTGGATGAATTAGTGTATTGTGTGATCCCAGCCACTGTATAGTTTTGGGTGCCTGCTGAAGATTTCTCTATTTCAAGATGACTTCCTCAACTGACCAGCCAGCTTTTATTGGTATTCTATTTTCAAATTTTAAAAAAATGCTTTATTCATTTATCATTTGTTTGCTGTTTCAGGATCTGTTTAGATGTCGACCATTATATAAATGTTGTAAATAGATAAAATCAATAAGAATATGTGTACATCTCCAATTTATTCTCACAATATTAGAAAGCATTATTGTGATTACAGGGATTGTTGCAATCCCTTGTAACTATGTTTGCATGTAACTCAACTATACTTGCTACTCCTGTATTAGTAGGACGCAGATTCTGTTATGCCAGATTAAAAGGTGGGATCCAATTTGGTTGCAGTCAATAGGAAATAGGCTAAAAAACACATTTAGCTACTAGAGTGCGTGCACTGAATCATGTAATACAATTTATGGAATTCCAGGGAAATCATCTATCTCTGCATGATTTACTAAGTATATCTTAGGACCACCTATGTTTCATATACTTTTTAATTTTACATTTCACATGAAGGGGAGTACAGATTCTCTTCATTTCATGTTTATTTCATCTGACTGGTGTACAAATAGTAAGCTGCCTTCTCTGTGCCCCAAAAGGAAGCACTGAAAATAACACTGACAACTCTAGAGGTAGCCAGTTAACACAAACTAAGTTGACATGATCACCCATTTTAATTATATTTCCCAGTAAGTAAGCCCCACTGAATTCATTGGGAACTTTTGCAATTACCCTAAGCCATCAGAAAATTATCCACGAGATAAGAACAATGATTACATGCATACAAGAACAGCTTTTTCAAGGTTAATATAATTGTCACACGCTATTTCACAGGTCACAAAGGCTTCCTCACCACAAAAAGTTGTTCCCTGGGGTATATGATCCCATCTTGCTGTGTCTGAAAACTGTGAATATGATCTCAAAATCCACATTATGAGGCCAATTCAAACGTCACAAACTAGTGTATATGAATTCGAAATCTCAAAATCTCTTTATTAAGCAAGATGTTACTGAAAAGCAGAGGGGAGGCTGATTTGATGTTGAAGTCATTAAGTCTGCATGGTCAGTGTCTTAACATGGAATGCTAGAGGATACAGGACATTTAAATTATGCTATCAGCTGCTGAGATAGTTTCAGTTTGCACCTAGGATTTGTGGGATAAACTATGTTTGAGTAAGAGCTGAATTTTATAGTTTCAAAAATGGCAGCAACCATTTTTTTTATCCCAGGAGTCCTAGGTACAGCCTTAAGCTATCTCAGTGGCTAATAGAGCCTAATTTAAATGTCTGTACCCTCCCTTCCACATTTCATCTTTAGACTGTAACCAAAAGCAGACTCCATGGTTTCAACATTAGCTACTCCCTGCCTTGCCCTTTTTGCTTTGTTTACTGTGTTGTCTGATGAAGAGTTCTGGGGAATTCAAAGGCTTGCACACTATTTTCTAACCTTGAGTTGGCCTAAGAGAGGTACTGCCCTAACATGGGTTGCTGAAGTGAGTTACTCACTTCAACTCTACTGGGCCTACCTGACAAGTAAACAGACATAAGATACTGCTGCACATGACATGTTTTCCTGTTGTTTTGCATGCTGTAGTTATAAAATATAACCATCGTACATTTGTTTCACACAATTCATGTAAGTTAACAGAGCTTTTAAAGTCAAACTGAAAGGCCATAAGTCTCGGTATTTAATATTTACAAGTTTATTTTTGTTTTGTTGTACAGTCTGCCAAAATTTGCATTAGTGACCATTTAAACATGATACACAATACACATGATCCAAGCAATTTCCGTTTTTTCAAGGCCTACAGCCATCATTCCATATGGACTTTACAGAGCATCCACATAATATAATGTTATGTCCTGTTGTACTCTTTGTCTTGTGCAAAGTATCTCCTATTCCAGATTTTTACATTTTAATATAGGCTCAATAGGTCCACTTGGCTTCTCAATTAAAGTGCATTTCTTCAGAAATTGTCCCTTACTGAACACATTTGGCTCCAGATTCAATTTAAAAAGCTGCATATTTTAAAAAAGCAGTATTTAGGAATACTTCGTGTTCATTGCTACTTCCATTCATTAAGCTGCAAGAGAGGCCATCTACAGACACATGAAACAGATTAGGGCAGCTACTTATATACATACAGGCCCTTTATAAAGAGACAAACCTAAGCCACATTTTCAAAATCTAACTTAAGGCTGTCTTACATGATAGCACTTTTAATTTTGTAATTTAGTTGAGAACATATTTTTCCAGAGCAAAAACGCTACTTTAAGGGGTGTCAGTGAGGGGAAGATGATTGTTTATCCTTAACCTTTATACCAAGTTTGAAACAGAATATTAGTTCTGGGGAGAGAGATACCACAATTCCAGTCTGCTCTTCATCTCTTAAATGCAGTTAAGAGAAAAACTTTTACATCTGCACTGGCCCATAGTGAAGTAAAACCCTGGCAAGTCCATGAAGCTGAAGTTCAGAAATCCAATGCTTTAGTAATCCAACAAACCTTCTCATGTTGCTCGCTATAAAAGGGGAAAGAAGAAATGACATTTTAGAGTAGGAGCATATAGTGAAGAAGCAAACCATGTTAAAGTAATACGGTGGTGAGAAAAAGTTTGGGCGCCCTAAATTTCTGTGTTTTAGAATGGCCTAGTCAAAATCTGGACCTAAACCCCATTGAAATGTTGTGGCAGGACCTGAAGTGAGCTGTTCGTGCAAGGAGGCTATCAAATGTTATGGAGCTGAAGCAGTTCTGTAAGGAGAAATGGGCAAAAGTTCCTCAAAACCTATGTGAGAGACTGACCAACAGTAACAGGAAATGCTTACCTGAAGTCGTTGCTGCTCAAGGAGCTGCCACCAGATACTATATCTAAAGGTTCACATATTTTATCACACATGGATATTGAATGTTGAAGCAGTTGTGGATAAATTAATCTTGAAAAAGCATCATTGTTTGTGTGTCATTCATTTCTTCGGGTTATCTATTGTTCTTTATCTAGGATTATGGGGTTGAATTAAGATCTAATAACATTTTAGGTTGGAAATATGCGACAATCCTAAGGGATTCACAAACCTTTTCTCACCACTGTAGACTGAATATGTTTAAGTATGGGGTACAACCCACAGAGTAACTTTTGCTTTAAGTTCTAATGAAATTCATGGAGAGTACTTGAACAGTAAAAACATACTTAGGGTTGGATCCAATGCTCTTTCGGTGGACGGAAGTAGTTCCATCAGTGGAACTGGGAGGGGCAATCCCCCACCCCCGCAGCCATTGCATACCCTTAAAATCTGCTCCAGAGGGCTCAGAACCACCTCAGAGCAGATTTTTGGGCAGCATGGAAGACTGTGGGGGAGGAGAGAAGGAGAAAACTCTCATCACGCTCATGGACTTTTGCTAGTATGAAGCTATTTTTAACTCATAAGATACATTTTTATTTCTGATCAGTGTCATTTTATGCACAGAGGATTGGCACAAGTTGTAGTACAAACATTAGAGCACCACAGTAAAAGAATAGACTATATGTAAATATTCGTAAGATGTCACGATGTTCAGTCAAACACCGATTTGAACAAACCAGTCAACATAAAATTAAATCTCCAGACCTCTCCCTCTCTTCTGGATTACCTGCCCTCGTCCACCGACCTCCAAAGCTCCCTGGCATAATGTCGCAGTCTGAACAGCACAGAGCCCCTTTCTGCCCCTAAGCTGGGGTGGAAAACTTATGGCCTCCGGATGCTTTGGCCTAGAATTCCCATGATCCCTTACCATTGACTATGCAAGCTAGGGTTGATGGGAGTGGTTGGTGCAAACACCTGGAGGGCCACAAGTTGACCAACCCCTGCCCTAAGCTCTTCGGATGGTTTTGCTCAGGTCCCACTTGAGTCTGGCCTATTTTTTTACAACTCTCTCTTTAGCCCTTCCTCCTCAGTTCAATGCTCAGTCACCCCATCTCTCCCTCTACTGCCCCACTTATGCCAACTCCTACTTCCCCTTAGTGTGTGCCTTCTTTCCACTTAGCTTTAGCCCAGCCTCTCTTCTTGCCCAATGCAGAGATTTTTCCAGCCAATATGAACTGCAGCTTTATTAGCAAATGCTGAATCATCTGATGGCAGATCCACCCTGAACATTTTAATCATTAAAGTTCCATGTCACATCCCATGAAATCATCCAATAGTCCAGGTGTAGGGTATTTGTAAACAGGCAGGTAACAAGCAGTTGTTAAGCCTATATGCGTTTTTACCAAGTTTCTAAAGAATAGAACTTCTAACTGCTGTATTTCATGTTTCTAAGTATCAATTCCATTACAATATTTACCTCCAACATCAGCTGCTGCCTATTTATTTTCACATGAAACGTTATCTGTGTTTTTCAAAGCATCAGCATCCGGATTATCTAACGGCACTTCACATAAATAAACATCAATGGGTCCCTTTGTGCTCCTTATACGTACTTCTATACAGTCCTGCAAGACACCAACATTTGTTAAGAACAGGGCTGGAAACAACTATAGTATTTCAGTAAAGTGACTGTGTTATCATAGTCCAAAATTCAAGGCTTCGGCAAATTTGGGGAAACGAGTTACGTGCCTGGACACCACTAGTTTTGTCAGACAGCCACTTTGAGAAAGGCCCCAAATCTCATTTGCCATGACCCCTACCTTAAGCGCACATACTTTGCACTGAGGATTAAGAAATGGTCTGTAGAACTACTTTTCATAAAAATTCCTTCAAACAGATTTGTGTACCTTACATTTTGTTCCTGATCAAACTCTCTCAAGTATGTTCCATAGAAACGCTAAGTAAGGGTGGTAATAGTACACATTTCAACTTCTTATTTCTATGAAGGGAAAATAGTAGCTTAAGTTCAGACAGATTTTTATAGGCACACCAGACATTTAAAAAAATGGAAATGCCAATGTTCTTTTTTGTTAAATAGAGCTTTCAGATATCTACCCATCCAATCACACCCCACTAATTTGAGATATTTGTCAAGAAGCACTTACTTCTTTCGGAGCTGGTACCTCCATTTTGGTTTCTTCTGGAGCCTTGATCGCAATAACAATCTGTTCTTGAAATGTTTGAATGCTACGGATATCTTGATAGGTCACATAAGCTAGTGTATACAATAGTCAAGGACATTTAATAGCAGCTCTTAGCATGATGCATGCTCTAAATTTAAGAAATGTCGATATTTATGTGACTATACTAATACTACATGTATCACTATGCAAGGTAGATCTTCACTATTGCTCAACTAAAGCAAGTCAAAAAGTTTGTCAATACTAAGAAAAAGGATATCTTGCATTTTCTTTGTCATCTGTTAAGTCAAATAACTGGTGAGCACAATCCTTAATTAATTCGTCCAATGCTTCTTCCATTGATGTTAAATCATAAAGTTCATCTCTTAACTTTTGATGCGCGGGTGTTCTATTGGTAATCTGCTTAATATCTGATCCACTATGACAGAATACAAAGATTTTTAGACTTCCAGTATGGGTACTCTTACTAAAGAAAGAGGCAGTGTTACATTACTTATCAATGGGGTAATTCACGTCATGGCAGCAAACGGTCGATCAATGCAGAGTTAGGTAGGTCTAAACCCACTGAAATCTGCACAGCATCGGGCTATGTAAGTATATTGTATGTATTAGTTGCTGCATATACTGCTATGTAATGTAAAAATGTATATAACTGTATGGTAATGGAATTAAGGCTACAACCCAATATCCAAACATTATGAAATTGTGTGCCATTTAATTAAACTGAGATTCTTTCTAATTAAACATAGTGTTCTACTGAATGCCATTATTGCACTAGTGGAAGTGTTGCACTAGCAGAAGCCAAATTCCAAACTCTGTGGAAGGGGAGAATCCAACTAAACTTCCATTTGCATAACTGGCTGCAGATCTTAGGTTTACGAAGTGATCTGCTAATGTTTGCGCAATAGAAAAAGGCAACGTTGCTCTCCAAATGCAACAATTTCCTCTGCCAATGGTGTATTTAGGCCTAAGATAGGGTTGGGTTTGCAATATGTGTTTCTAATGTTCATGCTTAGGAGTTGGAGCAAGAAAGCCTAACCAACTGCTTAATATTCATATTATCATGCTTCATCCCAGCTGAAGAATTCCAAGCTCTTCACACATTTACTATGGCGATCCTTCCAACAATTCTGTGATGTAGGCCAGTATTATTGTACTCATATTGCAGATGATGTCTACCTGTAGTGCCTGTGCAAGCCTTCAAGCTCATATCTCATACTCTTAATTACAACACTATAACTTCTCTAACGAACTGTCTGACACCATGCACCCTTGAGAGTCATGTCACTCTTTAACACAATATTGCAATTGTTGTTTGAAAGTTAGATATGAACATCAACTTACACCCACTGGATAAGATTCTTGGATCTTTTCTGAATAAGGCGTATTCCATCCAACACATTTGTGATATCATACACTCTTCGTTTCCGCACTCCCAGCAAACGAGATACCTCGTTCAAATCAAGGACACCTTCTGGAGCAGTTTTGACAAGATCCATGAATCTTCTGGTCAACTGAACTAGAGATCCATCATAACGGGGCTTTCTGCTTTTCATAGATTCTGAACAGGTTGAAATAATAGTTTTGATTAGCTAATGACAGCAATACAAGAAGGCCTTACCAATCAACTTATCAAGTGCTGTTGAGACAAGTCAACATCAGTTGTTTCAACAGTGAAGGAAACTTGTATTTCATTGCCTTTAGACTATAAACTCCATAGAGCAGGGACCTAGCCTTTTTGATTTTTCTATGGAGCAAACATTTACATCAATGCTACTGTGTAAATAATATTCCATATGATTTCCAAATATAAATTTAACATCTACAAACAGGCGTACATTTGCCGAGACCTTCTTTAGAACCACCTAAACTAGTATGAAGAATTTGTCTGCCCTGAGTCTACTGCCAATCTATTTCACTGGACTAGTTCTGACACCTGATTTCTGACCACGTGAATAAGCCTGCATGAGCATCAGGCTCATTTGCTGCCCTCATATGCAATTGTACGGAAGTCAATTCTATATACAAACATACCACACTTTCCTTTACATCCAAACCTGGGGAACTGTGGCTTCTTAGAACAAGCCAGTATTAAATCACATATTCAGATCCTGGCTTGTTTTGAAAAAATAATTAAAATGAACCACAGAGTGCCAAATTCGGATGTAACAAAGAAATGTAGTTTAAAAGTGGATGCTTCTGATCTTCTCTTCATGGCCACGCAAGTGGTGGAGGAAGTGGGAAGTGCAAAAGTTCAAGTCTCGTGAGGAAATGGTCACCATGGTTTGCCATTTGGCCCATTGGATGACCCTAATTTCCAGTATTATGAGAAGAAGAATCTCTTCTTCATAATTTTATAAACCTATCAAGCCCCCCGATATTGGTTTGTTTTTACTAAAAATATTCCCAACACTCAGTGCTCATAACTCAAATGATGAGGTGCGAGACATAGAGCTCTATTTCTGGCATCAAATCATGCAGATAGGTTACACAAGGGGGAACGCTTGTGCCCAAGCATCATGAAGATGTTGTCACTACAACCACTTGTGCTTAGTGGGCATTGGCAGTGTTTATTTATTTTATTTATTTATTTCATTTCTAACCCGCCTCTCCATCTAGATCGAGGCGGGGAACAACAACAAATATAAATATAAAACAATAAAATAGATAAACCGTTAAAACAGATAAAAACAAATACATTATTAAAAACATCTTAAAATTAAACTGGATAGGCCTGCCGGAAGAGAACAGTCTTCACAGCTCTCTTAAATTCCAGAAGACTGCTAATTTGTCGAATCTCCTCCGGAAGGCCATTCCACAGCCTGGGAGCGGCAGAAGAGAAGGTCCTCTGGGTAACACTCGTCAGCCTAGTTCTGGCTGACTGGAGTAAATTCTTCCCAGAGGACCTGAGTGTGCGGGGCGGATTATACAGGAGAAGGCGATCCCGCAGGTAACCTGGACCCAAACCATGTAGGGCTTTAAAGGTAATTACCAACACTTTATACGTCGCCCGGAAACTAATGGGCAGCCAGTGGAGTGATTTTAAGATTGGTGTTATGTGGTCACCCCTAGGTGTACCGGTGACCAACCTGGCTGCCATATTTTGAACTAATTGAAGTTTCCGGACTAGGCACAAAGGTAGCCCTATGTACAGCTCATTGCAGAAGTCGAGCCTCGAAGTTACCAGTGAGTGCACTACCATCTTTAGGTCTTCCAACTCTAGGAAGGGGCGCAGCTGGCGTATCAGCCGAAGCTGATAGTAGGCACTCCTGGCCGTCGCATCTATCTGGGCTGTCATTTGGAGCGATGGATCCAGGAGTACCCCCAAGCTGCGAACACAGTCTTTCAGGGGGGGTGTAACCCCATCCAGAACTGGTTGACACACCTCCAAACCCAGGTTGTGGCCTTTGACAGCAAGCACCTCCGTCTTGTCTGGATTCAGCTTCAGTTTGTTTTTCCTCATCCAGCCCATTACCGCCTCCAAACATTCATTCAGAGGAGACACACTATCCTTAGCTGACGATGTTGTCGAAGGCACAGAGAAATATATTTGGGTGTCATCAGCATACTGATAGCACCCCGCCCCATGCCTCCGGATGATCTCTCCCAGCGGTTTCATATAAATGTTAAACAGCATTGGGGAAAGGATGGCACCTTGTGGTACACCACATAGCAGCTCTTTCTTTGAAGAGCAGCTATCCCCAAGCATTACCATCTGGAACCTGCCCGAGAGATAGGACTGGAACCACTGAAGCACAGTGCCCCCGATTCCCAATCCCCTCAGGCGTTCCAGAAGAATACCATGGTCGATGGTATCGAAAGCCGCTGAGAGGTCCAGGAGTACCAACAGGGACACACTCCCCCTGTCAATACTCAGGCGTAGATCATCCACTAAGGCGACCATAGCAGTCTCAACTCCGTATCCTGCCCTGAAGCCGGTTTGAAATGGGTCTAGAAAATCTGTATCATTCAAAACTGCTTGGAGTTGGGAGGCAACTGCCCTCTCGATCACCTTGCCCAAAAACGGAAGATTTGATACTGGCCTGTAGTTATTAAGGTCCAGAGGGTCCAGGGAGGGCTTTTTTAGAAGCGGCCGTACTACCGCCTCTTTTAAACATGTTGGAAAACTCCCCTCCCTGAGAGATGCATTAATAATACATCAACAGTGTTGATTTTGACAGTAGGGGCACAGCCATAATTCTGAGTTTTTCAGAATAGTGTTTTCCTCTTCCTGTTCTGGGCTGGTTAAATATAAGATAGAGCAGTAATTGCACCATCATAGCAAACGTGACTCCCTATCTCCCCCTCTGCCACAGTGTGATTCATATATAGGACTGCTCAGTTAAAGACTGAATAGGCGCGCTTCTACATTGATTCCCAACTGTTTCTCTTTAGATATTTATCATTCACTTGTAATGGTCTAGATTTTTTAGACTGAAAGTTTAAGTTACAGGGCAATGGTTTAAGTGCCAACTCTCTCTCTCTCTCTATTATTTTTAATTGCCAACACTACATAATTCAGATTGGGACTGCAGTATCTGAAAGGAGTTTTCCAAAAACAAGCTCCATCAAGTGTTCATTGAAAAAGAGACAGAACTTACTTCTAACTTTCACAAATGCTTTATATTCTTCTGCTTCCTTATGGCTAATAGACACGAATTGTACATCATCTTCATTTTCAACTTTAACATTTGTCTATGAAGATAAAGATCTGAGTCAATCAAAACAATATTTGTTCTTGGGGAAACAGAGAGCCAACTCATACGTTCACACAGTATGTAAGTTCTATCAACATAGCTGATCTGTGAGAGACATTTTATACAATCAGGTTACCTTGCAACAAACGTGGCAATATGAATTAGTATGTATAGAGATTTTACAGGTGAGCAGTAACAGTATTTTCTCAACATAATTGCCCAAGCACATCAGACCAAGGGGTTTTTGGTCACAAGAGATTTGGTCAACAGACGAGTCAAATAATGGTTAAGTGTTTTTTTTAAACACTAACTTTACTAGGGGAAAAATCCAATTCTCCTTCTCACTCACAACAGCATTGCATGAATTTAATTTCAACTAGTACCTTCAGTTCTTTCAACAGCTACTTTTTTTTCATCCCAAGTCCAAACTCTCATAGTACTATAAAGAAGAGAGCCAAATCACATGGAAAAGTGTATAGAGATTCCTTCACAGTTGATGGGAAATGAAGCTGTGTGTGCTCAAGTCACACAAGGCAATGGTGAGGTACACTATCACCTTGTGCATATCTTTTTTCTAGTATTTTATTTTACTATGGGAAAAAATCCATTTTATAAATTCATTAATAAAAATGAGCATGTGCCAACTGCAAAAACAGTATTAAGCAAGCATGACAGTTCCAAACTTGCAATTAATGTTCTTGCAAAGGTGATTATCCTTTGCAAGAACTTGAGAGAATATGAGCCGGTGTAGTGGATAGAATGTTGGACTGGGAGTCGGGATTCTGGGTTCTAGTCCCCCCACTAGGCCATGGAAGCCCACTGGGTGACTTTGGGCCAATCACAGACTCTTAGCCCAATCTACCTCAAGAGGGTTACAGTTGTGAGGATAAAATGGAGAGGACTATGCATGCCGTTTTGAGTTCCTTAAAGAGGAAAAAAGGCAGGATATAAATGTAATATGTTTCAGAATGAAATGGAACAAATGAATATGACAGCAAAACTGAAGGTGCCCCAAAAACTTTAGTGAAAGAGAACTGAACTCTATTGAAATAGATGAGTGGTTGTCGGCATGTTATTTTTTTGGATTGCTAATGTTAGTGTGTCAACAGTTTTCATTAACTCCCCCCACCCGCCCCTAAATTTAAACAATGTAAGGGAAGCACATGCTATTGTCTTTAAAATGTACAATTATTCCAATTTTTAAAAACAGAATATAACATTGAAATCCCATTAAAAGAGCAATCCTATGTCCTTAGGCGAGTGTCCCATGGACCACAGGATGGCTTGGAAAATCCCTTCTGAGGTCAGAGACAGCGCTCCAACATTGGAAGGGGTGGGAAATCTGACCTGTTCCTGCTGCCTCTCTGAGGTCAGAAAATCAACCTTGAAGAGGGGGAAAGGGAGCATTCTGGTAGGTGGAGAGGAGATCAAAGAGGCCAGAATACAATTTATCCTGAGCCTCTTCCAGCCTCTCTCCCTCTCCCTCTGAAGAGCTCTCACTAGACATCTGAAGCTGTTACTTAAATAGTTAGTAAAAAGAAAAAGTAGAAGTGCAAGGTATGAAACCTATTGCTTTGTTAAATGGAACAAAATAGCTTTCAATTCCTATGGTGATGCTCTGATTTGATAACATTTTATTATTCTATTGGATTTTAATACTGTTTTATAGATAGAGCAGGCACCATCCTACGCTACCTGTGCACCAACCTGACTAACCACTACTGCATCAGGGAACTAGCAGTTCGTAAAGCAACTGGAACAGATCTGGTCAGCAGTGTTTGCAGAAGGAAACTCCACTGACTAGTCCTGACCCAGAAATGGGTGTTTCCACTCTTTTCCAGGCTTGCTTAGGTAACACGAACTCCCTATTGTACTAGCTGTGAGGCCCGCTGATGCAACAGAATAAGGAGAAGTGCAGCAACAGTATTGGATACTGCCCAGTATGTTTAGCAATTACATTTGCAAATATGATTATTGTATCACAATATTTTCAACTGGGTTTTGAATTTCTGCAAAGGCCTTTGGCCATAAGCAATAAAAGAAAGACCTCACCTGGAACAGAACACTCACAAAATGTAAGTAAGAACATAAGAAGAGCCATGCTGGATCAGACCAAGGTTCCATCTACTTCAGTGTTCTGTTCATACACTGGCCAACCAGCTGTCAACAGGAAACCCACAAGCACTCTCCTCCCGTGTTCCCCCAACAACTGCTGTAACCCCCCCTTTAAAAACACCCAAATTGGTAGCCATAACTACGTCTTGTGGTAGTGAATTCCATAGTTTGACTATGCGCTGTGTATCTGCCCTGAATCTCCCACCAATCAGCATCATTGAATGACCCCGGATTCTAGTGTTATGAGAGATTGGGGGGGAGGGGGAGAGAATGCCTCCCTATCTACATTCTCCACACTGAAAACACCAAAGGTGCTTTTGTTTGCATAACTTGAGGAAGTAAAGAGAATGCTGCAACTAGCCAGCATGACAGAGTGATAGGACCTCCGCAGAGGTAGGGTAGGATGGGGAGTCTAAACTCTTGGGGATATGTAATTAGTGTTCCAAAAAGATCACTGCAACCCTTTTGAATTCTGCACATTTATCTCAGCTTTCTAAATGCTTTTGTTCCAGAACGGCAGAACACAAGTAATGAACTAAAAGAAAAAAATGGTTTCTCACTGTACCCACAATGTCAGCTTGCTCAGTGTCCTTTTATATACTCTGCTATCTGTTCTGATAGCACAAACTGAACTCCTGCCCAAAGCTCCCAGTACTACATCTGTATCTTCATTACACTAATATAAAAAGTCCTGCACACAGCATTCTCTGCCCAGGATTTCAAGTGATAAGTTGAACAGCTGGGAGAGGGTACAGAAGAAAAGAAGTAAAAATAGGTCAGTTACCGTCCTTATCATTACTTATTATGATGAAGAAACACACTGGTGATTAATTGAGCAACAGGCAGCGCCTTCATTAAGCGATCTCTCGTACAAAAGCTGTTGAGAAATAAACTCTACTGTATCCAACATTCTTGGATATCTTGAAAAATTAGAATTAATGGTTGTGACAGACACAGAAAGGTCTCTTAAGACAAGGTGGTGTAGTATGGACTGGGACTTGGGAGACCTGGGTTCTAGTCCCCACATGCCCAGGAAGCCCGCTGGGTGATTTTGGCCAGTTAATATCAACCTAAATTACCTCACAGAGTTGTTGCCAGGGTAAAACGGAAAGGACCAGGTACACAGCCTCGAGCTCTTTAGAAGAAAGGCGGGATAAAAACGGAATAAATCTCATATTAAGTTGCGAGTGGGGCGAAGGACGTAGCCTGACTATAATATCCTGTCCTTGAAAGTAATGCAACATCTTTTAGCTTGAAAGGGAAGATAAGACAGCTGGGAAGAGAAGGGGGCGAGGGGCTGGTAGGGAGAATCTCACGCCGAACTATGAAAGGGCCCGGACCCTCTTCCTCCCCCCCCCCCCCCATCCTCCCATCCTCCCAAGAACAGCCACTCGAGGCTTATTATCTTTGTTTACTAGCAACACTACACGCGTGTCCTGGGAGGTGGAGAAGCCGCCGCCGCCGCCCACTTGTAGTACCTCCTTCCCTCTCTTCTTGCTATTAGTAGGGGACATCCCCTTAACATCGCAGCGTTCCTCCACCTCGGTCACCATTTTTTTCTCCTCCGCCTTGAATGCCACCCCCACCGCCCGGGAAACCTCTCATTGCAATCCCATCTGCCGGAGAGCAAGTCCCACATGCGGACTTCAGCGAGGCTGACTTCCGAGCTAACCGCGCGTCAAAGCAGGGCCGACTCGGCTTCCCTCCGCTCCGTATTACTCACTTGCAACAAATCCACCGAGAGCGGCGGCTGCGGCGGCGACTGCTGCTCCAGGCTTTGCCCCAAAGCCGCGGGAGCAGCCATCTTGGCCCAACCTCTGCATCCAAGAAGAGGAGTCGTCCCAAGCAGGGCCTACAATGAACGAGCCGCTTGACAGCAACCCACTTAGGCCAGGCTCCAGGTCGAGGCCGCCGAAAAAGGAAAGCGCCGCCCACCATCTCCTCCTCCGAGGGGCCAGCCCTTTCCTGGCCCGACCCCCCAGCAGCCACTTAAGGAGGAATCTTAAGCATGTTTAGGGGGAGGGGTATCCTGCAACTCTCAGCTTCTCCCTGGCTAGGAGAGGCCGGGAAGCTATCTAAGTGTGCTTTAAAATCCGCCTTTAAGTCTATTTTCTGTGGTTTGATTAAGGATAATGGGGTTTGCTTTTTAAAACAACACTGCATGTGTTAAGTGTGGTGTAGTGATTACAGTGTTGGACTGGGAGTCGGGAGATCCCGATTCTAGTCCCCACCCAGCCATGGAAACCCACTGAGTGACTTTGGGCCAGTCACAGACTCAGCCCAACCTACCTCACAGGGCTGCTGTTGTGAGGATAAAATGGAGAGGAAGAAGATTATGTAGGCCTCCTTGGAGGAAAAACGGTGGGATATAAATACAATAAATAACATAACAGATTCATCATTCCAATTATGTCTGTGTTATCCAACAAGCGAGCTGTTAAGCTGAGGGTAATTGGAAGGCAACAGCCATAACCACAACTGTTAATTTTCAATGGGGCATCACTAGCCCCACATACAATGAAGAGTATTATGGCACCTTAAGGTGCACACATTTAGCTCCGGTGGACACTCCCCATTTCACCAGATGCATGAAGTGTTAATCCCAAATGGGTAGAACTATATACACATGTTCGGGGTGGGGCTGAAGAGATCTAAACTGTGAATGGCAACTGTTTTGTGAATGGCAACTGTTAAAGTAACCATCAGCTTCTGTGCATTTTAATTCCCTCTGACAACACAGTTTTCATCTCTTCCTCCAGACCCCAAACATGTGTATATAGACCTGCCCATTTGAGGTTAACGCTTCATGCATCTGATGCGGCAGTGTTTTCTAGAGCAAGTGGCAGAATAAATGTGTTAATCTTTAAAATGCCTCGGCCTTCTTTGTTGTTGATGTAGCTAGAGCCCCTCTGAAAATTAACAATTATGGTTACGGCTGTTGCCTTCCAGTTCCCCTGAGCTTAACCGCTTGCTTCAAGGCACTGTTGTCAGATCTACTCAAAAACTCTCATCTGATTGGCTGAAAATGTGAACAAATTTACTGATATTTAGGTTTTTACAGGAGTAAAACACACACACAAAAACCTTACATTCCGCAGCAGCAAGGCATCTCTACTTTAGTTGCTCTTTCAATCAGTCTACTTAATGGAGTCAGAGCAGTTAGAACGCAGAGTGTCTCATGACCTGAAGGAATTAAATGTGCTCTGCAGTCGTCAGGATGGCTGTCAGCTCCTTCCGTCGGAATGAGTCTTCCTTTTTGTCTTTTGCCTGCAGATCCAAGGAGAAGCTTTTCGGGGTGGGGTTCTATTAACTAAATCCAGGCTTGTGATTGGTCAATCTGAATGTCCAGAATGTTTACAGTACAATGTTATATATGTGTACTCGCAATTAAGCTCCACTGAGTTAAATTATACTTATTCTCAGCTAAGTGTTGATAGGATTGCACGCATAAATACAGTGCAATCTTCTTTATGTCTACTCAGATGTAAGTCTTAGTTACCCTGGTCAGACAACACACTAAGCCACAGTTGCTAAAGCACTTTGAGCTAAACATTATGGTTTAGAGTGCAGTGTGTGAACTGAGCCTATCTACACATGCAGCATAAAACACTTTGAAACTGTTTTGAAAACGGTATATGGAGTGTGTCCTGGGTCCCAACAGTTCTCAAAACTGTTATAAGCCGTTTTAAACTGTTTTAAAGCATTAGTGTAGATAGGCTCAGTGTGTCGTGTGAACTATTCCTAACCATGGTGGCTACATAACACTCACTAACCATTTAATGCAAAGGGATTAGTGGCCTAACCACGGCTTAGCTTGTTGCCTGAACAGGCCCAGTGGGTTTAATAGGGCTTACTCCCAGGTAAGTGAGTATTGGATGACTTAATGAACCCACGGAGAAATAAGTGGAGAAACTGATGCATTTCAGATGTATTGGACTCCTATAATCCCTGAATACTGCCCATTCTGGCTTGGGCTTATGGGAGTTGTAGTCCAATTATCTGGAGAACACCATATTGTCTACCCCTGTCACTTACTGTCTGAAACACCTCTGCTCTTCTGATACTCAAATTTTTGTGTGTGCATGATAGAGGAGGGGGGAGGGGAGAAACAGATACATGCAGAAACATGAGAAATAGGGAAAAGAACTATTGTGTGAATAGTTGTCTAAATATGTGAAGGGGGGCTATTTTGCAGATTGAAAAGCATATGATGATTAGGCAATCCGTTCAGCCTGTAAAACTGACATGGACTTATAGGCTGACCATATGAAAAGGAGGAAAGGATTCATGTAACTTTAATAGTTGTAGAGAAAAGGGAATTTTAGCCAGCGTCATTTGTATGCAATTCATACCTGGTGAAATTCCCTCTTCATTACAACAGTTAAAGCTGCAGGAACCCTGCCCTTTTTTGTATCTGGTCACTCTAGTATAGTGCATGCAACTTTAATTGTTGTGAAGAAGAGGGGAGCTCACCAGTTTTCTCTGCAACTGTTAAAGTTTCACTAGCCCTGTCCTCCTTTTCATATGGTCAACCTAACCATGCTGGTTCAAGTAAATGGACATTATAAAATTGAGAAACAGGCCCAAAAAGGTGAAATTAATATGTAGCTGCAGAATGTAATTGCCCCATAAATGTGATGTGAGTAGCTTCCATAATTTCCAGAAAATCTGTAAAGACTCTGTTATAGGAAACAAATGGACAAACCTGCATGTAGCAGAAGAAAAACTGCTGCAGTTTTGAAAATGTAAAAAGCGATCGAATGACATCACACACAGAGAAACCGACCCATTCCAGATGTCCAAATCTTGCTGCGGATCCGGATCCAAAGTTGATCATGCCGAGGCAGATCAGGGCCAATTCGGAAGCTCCAAATTGGCCTCCAAAAGCAGGTTGGGAGGTTCAGCCCTACCAGAAACGAAGGGCACACTAGATCAGTCACTGGCACCAGACCAGAAGGACCCCACAGCAGGTACTTTCCTGTTAGGGGGAGGGGACTCTGACTCTGGAGCAGATGCTGAGCAATCCCTTGGCCTCCAGGAGCATCGTCCCTCAAGTGAAAAGCCAGTAGGTCTCCTGTAAGGATGAATACTCCATCTCCTCAGGAAAAAGAGACACCTTGAATTGAAACTTGTCTGCTGGAACATTGGCCTAGGCTGCCTCTACAAGAGAGGTTTAAAGCTCTTTCAAGTCTCATTAAAATTTTTACCTCTACATGAGCGGAGCGCAAATCGGGAGTTGAGGCGTGTTATCCGATTATGCGCATTATCGAATGCGCGTTAAATAGCGAGTTTTATTTTTCTGCGGCCCTTAAAGCGCATTTTGACTATGTAAACAAGCAATTCTCCGCATTAACTACTTCTAAAGTGCATTTCAAACAACCGGTAAGGCCACCAGTTGTGCGCTCAATTACCTCCTGCATACAGTCATTTGCCATAAAGCGCTTCTGAGAAGATGCGCATAATCGGAGAACCAGGCGTCAAACCGAATTCTTGTAGAGGGGGTCCTAGTTTATTAGTTTGCCTTGTGGTCAGCCCTATCGCTTGAGACTGCTACAGCCAAAGCAGGACACCCAGTTGCAGACTGTCACTTTAAAATGGCTGACTCCCTCATATTTGGAGATGGGATGCATTTTCACAGACAATGGTTCCAATTTCTTGAAGACTGTGCATAAAAGTGGCATGAGTCACATGCCACGCATTGCGCACTCTCTCAATCTAGTGATTGCAGTGCGTTCCAGATGTCTGAGTCATGGATAAGTAAAATTCTAGCAGGAAGGAGGGAGAGGCAGGTAAGAAATAAATATATGATGATGATGATGATGATGATGATGATGACACAATCCTTAGAAACTCAGTCTAAATAGCAAAAGAGCATGTACAGAATGCTTCTAAAATCTCCAAACAAGTAAAATCCAAACACGAGGAGTTTCAGACCAAGCATCAAAAGATGATCTCTAGCAAGGGTTCTTTACCCTTGCTCCACCCTCTTATAGACTAGAAGCCCAGCTTATTCCAAGCCACTTGACAGACAGGTCCTCAGACCTGTAAACCAAACTCGTGCCAACAAGGCGGCACTGTTCAACCTCCTTTTGATGATGCTACAAAGGGAGTGACAGCTTGTAAGTGTGGCACCCTCCTTTTCCAAACATTCCTTATTCCCAGAGCAACTATCTACTTCAAAGCTTCTGCTAGCAAACTCCCGTGAAAAATAGAGACAGAGATAAGGTCACAGAGGAACAGACTTTCTTAAAACAATATCAAATTCTTCAACTTACAATCCCCAAGGCCTCCGGGCCTTGTGGTACACCTGACAAGTTATCTCCAAATACAGACACAAAACATGAAATGCTTCCTTTCCTGAGGCAGTCATAAAAAGCTTTTAACTCTAGACACTGGCTGTTGAAAAGTTCAAATGAGATCGCTCAGATTTTAAATGAGAGAGCATAACTTCTGGGGCTCATTTATTATTTTGAAAAGTGGGTGCAACACATAACACGATTGATTGATTGATTGATTGATTGATCGCATTTCTATGCCACCCAATAGCCAAATCTCTCTGGGTGATTTACAAAAATTAAAACCATGAAAACCATTTAAAATATAAAACAAACAATAGTGTAAACACATAATATAAAATACAGTATAAAAGCACTACCAGGGTAAAACCGAGCAGCAATGCAGAGTTCTATACAGTTAAAAAAAACAGATTTAAAACAACAAAGTTAAAAATTAAGCTGATAAGCTGTTAAAATACGGACAAAATCAAAAGGTCTTTACCTGGCATCTAAAAGAGTATAATGTAGGTGCCAGGCGAACCTCTCTAGGGAGCTCATTCCACAGCCAGGGTGCCACAACAGAGAAGGCCCTCCTCCTGGTACCCACCTGCCTCACTTCCTTTGGTAGGGGCTCATAGAGAAGGACCCCTGAGGATGATCTTAGGGTCTGGGCAGGGACATATGGGAGGAGGCTAAAATCACTAGCTTTGATTTTATATTGGAAGTCAACATGGTGTAACATCCTGGCTTATGCTGGCTTGGTTGTCAACTGTATAATATCCAGTCATCCATTACAGAAAGCCATGAAATTCATTAAACAAAAAAACTACGGTTTACAAAACAACAAAAGGCTCTACGGTTTCCAACCAAGCACCAAATAGCAGGCAAATTGGGAGTTCAGGCTTGCAAGCCTTAAGATCACATCGTCCCTAAGGAGGAAGAAAGTGCAAGTGAAATTCTCATTCTCCCAAAGCAGATAAACCATGAGGACAGGATGGAGAATATAATATGTAGAGGTTGCGGAAAACTCATGACGAACAACTTAGGGCCCCCTACTTTTCTTTTTTTGTTTAGAGCAGCCCTTCCCCAACCTGATGCCCTCCAAAGGAGTTGGACTACAACTCATAGAATCATAGAATCATAGAATAGTAGAGTTGGAAGGGGCCTATAAGGCCATCGAGTCCAACCCCCTGCTCAATGCAGGAATCTACCTTAAAGCATCGATGGCTACCTCCACAAGGGCGCTTTAATGCTCTTTGAAGGCTCATTATAAATTTTACCTTCACACCAGCGGAGCGCAAAACGGGCGCAGAGGTGCGTTATCTCCCGGATTATGCGCATTATCGAATGCGCGTTAAATAGCGACTTTTATTTTGCTCCGGCCGTTAAAGCGCATTTTCGCTGTGTGAACAAGCGATTATGCGCATTAACTACATGTAAAGCGCTTTTTGGACATCAATTAATGCGCTTCGCCGCCTCTCGCCGCCTCCCGTGCAGAGGGATTAGGAGTAAATGCGCCTCCGCGATAATGTGCATAATCCCCGAACCGGGCGCAAAAGCGCATCCTTGTGGAGGGGGCCCCTGACAGATGGTTGTCCAGCTGCCTCTTGAATACCTCTAATGTGGGACAGCCCACCACCTCCCTAGGTAATTGGTTCCATTGTCGTATTGCTCTAACAGTCAGGAAGTTTTTCCTGATGTCCAGCCAGAATCTGGCTTCCTGTAACTTGAGCCCATTATTCCATGTCCTGCATTCCGGGTTGATCGAGAAGAGATCCTGGCCCTCCTCTGTGTGACAACCTTTCAAGTATTTGAAGAGTGCTATCATGTCTCCCCTCAATCTTCTCTTCTCCATGCTAAACATGCCCAGTTCTTTCAATCTCTCCTCATAGGGCTTTGTTTCCAGACCCCTGATCATCCTCGTTGCCCTCCTCTGAACATGCTCCAGATTGTCTGCATCCTTCTTGAAGTGTGGTGCCCAGAACTGGATGCAGTACTCAAGATGAGTATTGTTGGGGTTGATTCCAGGCTTAGTCATACTTGCTGTATGGCTTTAAAATCAATGGGACTCAACGAGGTCAATGTTAGCTGTCTCAACCACCATTTTTTTTTTTTTGGCAGAAAGGTGAGGTCTAAACTAAAAAAATAACTTCAGCCTCATTGATTTCAGTGGATCTACTCTAAGTATGGATTCAACCTAGAATAGCAGATAATGGGTTAAGATCTTCCCTTATGTTGCTTTTGCAATAACTAAAGTGATAATTAAAAGGCATTAGGAGATCATTATTAGAAAAATAATAAGTTTGCTATAGTCATATTTCATATAATCAGTAATTACTTCTACCCAGTTGTTAATTTATAGGGGAAATATAGCTCTACTTACTTTACTGATATGTGATGTAGTATATTAAATGGGAGGCAGGTCATCATGCATCCAAAGATAAGTCACTTTTACTTTAGTTAAAATTATTTGCTTCCTTGTTCTCCACCAGAGGGCAGTAATTTCATTCCTTACAATCCTAAACACATTCACCTAACATTAATTCTTTGGGTTTTACCCAGTATGTCAGTATAGGAATACAGTCAGTGCACTTTAAATGCAGTCCTTATTCCATGTATATTTACTCAGAAGTACCATTTAATTAAATGTGGAGGGTTAACTCTCCGTGAGCATAGGACCTCCTGAAGCATATCTGGAAGTCCCACCTATGTTTCATGTGCCTATGTTTAGGAAAAATACAAGTTACGTAGAAGTGTTTTGTGTATGAGATGCAAACTATGCATTACTTACAAGACATAGCTAGTAGTTATGTCTCTTCTGATTCCTATTGGATCCCGTATTCAGATTGGATCTGTGTGTGTGTGTGTGTGTGTGTGTGTGTGTGTGTGTGTATGTGTTGGGGCGGGGGTGGGGGGTGGCACAATGTATTCTTGTAACTAACAGTGCAATCTTTTGCATGTATACCCTGAAGTATTACTGTGTAAATGGGGGTACTTCCAGCTAAATATGTAATGGATTGAAGCCTGTTGGCTATTCTTTTTGATACTTCACTATAATTCACTACGAGCATCCAGTGTTGGATGGAAAACTCTTGACTATGATAAATGGATGGGCAATACACTCTGCAAAGATCGCTAAAATTATTTGTTAAAACATGACTGATACACAATTTGCCTTCTGATTTATTGCAAACTGTTAGACATTTATGGCAATTACCTATGAATTGGAAATCACACAAAAGGCTTCAGGGCAGATTGCTCACCATCAATAATGTAAAATAAATATTGATTTATGCTAGAGTAGGTAAAGAAGGCAGGATTACCTTATTACTTCACTATAAAGTCAATTTATTATGTAAGATTCAGGAGGCATGATAAATGAAGTTACATAAATATCCATCCTATCACTGGAATAGAAAATTAAAGGAGTTTGAAGGACAGCATGGCTTTCTGACACTGGCTACGATGGGGACGTTTCTGTTGATTAAAATGTTGTCACTTCCATAGATGTACTGGGTAGCCTTACAGAAACTACTAACTGCAGCGGGAGGAGAAATGTTTCAATTGAGTGAGAGAAAGGAGAATGGGGAGTTGGGGTCCTGTGGCACTCTCTAGGGAGGAGCATGTGAGTTAGAACTATAGCTGCCATTTTAATATTGGAGCCTATTTTGTGTAGTGACAACATAGCACTTCAGGAAGTATTGATGAGAAAAATAGGCTTTTGAGTTCTCAATATTGTCTGCTTATTGGTAATGTGATTATTTCTACACTTTCAGTTTGGCTGCACTATATTTCACTTTACTGCACTTTTTGCACTTTAGTTGGCTGTGTTTTTCTAGTGACTACAAGCTATTTTGGTTTTATAGGATTATGAGCTCCATGACACCAGCGGTTTAACACACTCTTGCCACGTCTGGTATCTGGTTTTGCAGCATGGGACTCACAGGACATCATCCCTGTCCTGCACCCATCTCACCTCTTTTCCTCCATTTTGCATGTTATTTTGGTGCGGAGAAAGTCTGGATTATTTTCCCCAAGTGGATTTAATGTGTCCTTAAGCCTCCGTGTAGTGCTGTCCTCTCACTTTTTCCTTTGTTGGGTGTATGTGCTTTGAATGGAGTCTTGCTGACAAAAGGGGAGGGCGGGGCGGTTCTCCTCTTCCTGTGCTTAGTCGGTTGAATGATCTCTATTTTTATGAACTGGAGATGCACAGCTGCGCATTATCAAAGTAAAGGAAAACAGATCCTCCACAAATGCAAACAGGTGGAATTTCGCATTAGTGGAGTATCAGGAGACCGGTTGGGAGGGGGGATTAAAAAAATCCCTAAAAATCAAGGCATGAACAGATCTGATTCAAACTTGGCATGGCTAAAGCCCTCCTTAAGAGTTATCACTGTGCCAAGTTTGATCTCTTTATCTTCAACAGTTATGCAGATTTAAGCATTTTGGTTGCCTTAGAGCAAAGGAGGGGACCTGACCACCTTTACAAAAGAATTAGTTAAAATGATTGTTCATCTGCCAACCCTTTGAAATGAGAAAAACAAAAACAAAAACAATACAAAAAAAATTAAGAGGAGAATGTAGGGGGCGGGGCAGGAGATTTCGCCGGCATAGTAGCGGCATAGGTTTAAAGATACATGAGCACAACAAGGCGCAGACGTGAAAGTGCCCAGTGCTCAAATTGCTAAAGAAATGGACGGGGAAATCACAGGAGTAAACCAGGGGATGAAGCCCTATCTCTTTGGCATAATGTGCCTGGGCAATAATGTTGATGAGGGAGGGAATACTCCCTACTGTAGTATTCACAGACAAAGGGAGATATGGTATTGGGGGGGTGTTGGGCTAGCCAGTTGAGCAATGAGATATATCTAATAGCAGTCCCCATTTCTAGTCCCCACCACCCAATCAACAGGATTTGGGTTTGCCCTCTTAACCAGCCCTCTGGCATTGGGGTAGTACTTGTTAATGCCAAGTTTGTGCAGGATAAAATTGATCGTGAATTATGGGGCTGACCTGGTGTGTGTCACCGAAAGCAAGGTAGATAAGCAGAACTGTGTAGTGTTGGTCTATACCATCTCCCTCTGCCTGGGTACATAGTGCCGCAGGACCAACACTGGCGGTAGGGTTGGGGAGGAGGGTTGCTCTCATCTAGAAGGAATTCATCTCCCTCATTAGGAGACCAGCCTGTTCAGGTACCAGGTTCAAGTATGACTACCTAGTGTTGGACCAGAGAGACAGAATAAGAATTCTGCTGGTATAGCAGTGACCCTAATGCTCAGCAGCCTTGCTGACTAAGGTGGTTTCCATGGCAGTAGTTCTGGGTGACTTCAACATTCATGTGGAGGCTATCTTAATGGAACCAACTTGGACTTCATGGCTGCCATGACAATCATAGTGCTGTCTCAATATGCCATCGGCCCAACACATTCTGCAAGACATCATTGACCTGGTGTTTTCAACCAAGTATGAGACTGTGAGCCCTTTGTCATGGTCAGATTGCTTACTGGTGAAGTTTAGGTTGTCTGGTGGACCAAACAGCCACTTGAAACTTATGGAATACAAAGGATTCTTGATTGTTCTCAGGGAGTTTCCAGTTGACAAGGCTGGTGCTCCTGTCAAAGTCTTGGTCTCACTATGAATGGTGGGATGGAATGAGCTATTAATATAATTGCTCCCAGACATCCTCTCCAACACTATTAAACACAGCCAGCCTCCTGGTTTACTGGGGATCTACAGGCTATAAAACAAGCTGAACAATTACTAGAATGTAGATGGTGTCAACCTCATAATGAGTATGACTAAACACAAGTGAGAGTGCATTATACTCTGTGGTGGTATTGGCAGCAAAGTGTTCATATTTCTCTGTTGGGAGAGGCGGGTGATAAATAAATATATTATTATTATTATTATTATTATTATTATTATTATTATTATTATCTTCAGATAGCTCATCCATGAGGACAGTGAGTGGGCTATTAAAATCTGGCCTACTGGGGTAGTAATGAAACCCAGGGAGGCCTGTTGTGATAAATTTGCAAAGCACTTTGGGGATAAGGTTGCTCACACTCACCTTGAACTTGATGCCATCCTTGATACAACTTGTGTGGAAGTATCCACAGCACTATCTAGTTCTGTTTTATGGGAACAATTTCAGCTGGTGCAGCCTGGAGATGTGGACCAAATACTTGAAGGGGTATGGCTGACTACTAGTATCTTTGAATAGGGCCGTGCAGTGGGGGGGCAGTGGGGCCAGTTGGCCCGGGGCCCACGATTTTGAGGGGGCACTTCAACGAGGAGGTCCCCCCCAGCTTACGTTACTGCTTCCGTACAGTAAGCAGCCCATTGAGAAGTGAGGAGCCCGCCTTGCGGAAACAGCGCAGAAGCCATCCGTTGTGAATACCACGGTCAGACTACAAACTCCAGAGGGCCAGGCCGCATGCGGGGCAGGGATGTACGTGCCTAAATTGTGATGGTTGTCCTTACTGCATCTCTTTCCTCAATCTTCTCCATGGCATATAATCTCTGGAACAGAGGGCGAGGTAATGATGATGATAGTTATTAATGATAATAATTATAATGATACCGTGAGGGTGATGATGATGATAATGTTTGTAATGATGAAGGACTGTTCTATTGTTGTTGCTTCTATTTGTACAGCAACTAAAAATAAATGTTAATTTCTGATTCAACATTGAGGAGTTGTAGAACAGGTTTAATATGAAGGTGTTATGTAGAACGGACATGTTGGTGGGCATTAAAAAAACATTAAAAAATACTTAATGAGCAGTTTGAAAGGGGGGCACACACTTCCCATCTGGCCTGGGCATATTACCAGCTCCGCACGGCCCTGTCCTTGAACCTTGCTCATCTTGGTTATAATTACCAACTAGCTGGGCAGGAGAGAGGGGAATAGGTACAAGATACAGTAGTGGTTTCCATGGCATCCACAGGGAATTTCAGTGGTGCCCATGAATGTCTCCACTCCCTTCCCCCTTCAACTTCTTTTTAAAATAAAATTCTTGTAAAATTTTACGGTTGTCTTTTTTCTCTCCCTTTCTAGCTTTGCTCTTTCTCTCCCATCTACCTTGCTATTTCCCCCCCCTCCTAGTTTTTAGCCTCACTATTTCTCTCCCTCACCACACACCTCTTCAGCTCACTTTTCGCTAGACAGCCCTTGACAGACATTATGTGACTAAGCCACGTCCTCCATGGGAGCCATTTTTTGGTGGTGCTCACAGCAGTTCCACAAATTCTCAAATGTGCCCACGGATCCAAAAAGGATGGGGATCACTGGTCTACAGAGATGTTATTACATCACATTATTATTATTATTATTATTATTATTATTATTATTATTAGTGGACCCATTGCCTATCCCATACCTTGTTTCTTCCTATCTCTGGGTGCAGATAGCCATTTGAAGTTTAAAATATCTTATGTTATTTCCACAAGCCACACAGGCTCTTTTCTCATGAGGAAGAGAATTTCAAAGCTGAGAGATGGTCATAATTATAGTTATATAAACTGCTTCAATCTAAGAGATAATAGGTTTTTTTAAAAAAACATTAACAAATACGGAAGCAGGTTACAAATGTGTATCGCACAGCAAACGTGGCTTTAAAAAAAAAAAGATGGTTTGAATTGGCCCTATCTACAACTACTGCAGACATGGCTATAGAGACTACATCATAAAACTCTCTCCATGATAATGTGCAGTGCAATTTTGTGCAGGGTTTACTCAACTGCTTACTCCTTGGTATGTTGGCACAAGATAGCCGTCTGAGTTGTAGCAAAGTGAGCAGTGAAAGCAAAAGATTAGGACATTTTAAAATACAGTTTTCAATCTTTGCCCTGTTAATTCCTGATCATCGGGTTCAGCCAGGCTAATGCATAGGGAGGGGATGCCAATGGAAGCTTTTATTTTAGCCCGAAGGGGGATGTTAGGAAACAAGTGGTGGATGTGAAATTTTAAATTCTTCTGCCTGAGTGTGGTGGCCTGATCTGGATCCAGACCCCTGTGCTTACATTAGAGCAAGAAAGAAAGGGAGGATCAGCTGCACACTACATATTTAACATAACAGAGTTTGACCCGCTACAGTCTTTCATTTTAGTTTCAGATTACAGCGGAAAGCAAATGTCAAGATCAACAGCAGTATAACTCACATGCTGGATTAAAACACTTGGGTAAACAAACAAAATGTTTTACCTAGTACTGGAAAATCAAGAATATAGGATCTAGGTATACAAAAGCAGGGAGGGAATTCTAGAGACAGGGTGCCACAGGGTCATCAACTGCCTTTGTCAAGTAGAGACAGAGGGAGCTCAGGGAAAGGCTTTCCCAGCAGATTTTAAAGCCCAGGCAGGCTTGTATGGTGGAACGAAGCAATCCTTGAAGTACGTTGGGTCCAAACTATGTAGAGCTTTATAAATTAACACAAACACGTTAAATTGTATTTGGAAATGGTTGGGGAGCTTTTTCAACACTGATGAGTTATGATTGATATAAGCCTTGCTGGTCCAAAGCCTAGCTTTAGCATTCTGAACTATCTGATGTTTTAAGAGGTCTTCAAGGGCAGGCCCCTGTGTAACACATTGCAACAGTCAAGTCTGGAAGCTACTAGGGGCTGGATGACCTTTGTCCAGGAGGGGCTGTATTTGGTGGACCAGTCTAAGCCTTATGCCACTGATGCCACTTGCACGGTCCAAAGGGAGGGACAGATCTAACATTACCCTGAAATGGAAAACTTGATCCTTAAGGGAAAATGCAACCCTATTCCAAACTGCTGGACTTCACTTTCTGAGTCAGGACCTCTGTCAGCCCACCGACAAATCGCCTGTCTTGTCTGGCTTAAGCTTCAGTTTGTTAGGCCTCACCCAGTCTGCCTGATCCCCAAACCAATTAAACTGGAGCCTACAGACAGAAGGGAATGTTGAAATCTATGAAAATGGGGTCGATTCACAGAACCACACTATGGGACCTTTTTAATCTACACTCTGTATGGATTGAATAAGGACATAAGAGTGCTAGTTGTGAGGAATTAGCTGTGGTGTACTGGATGAATACTATGGATTTATCACCTGATCTATGGGCTATGCACTGACCGTTTGTGCTGATGGTGGTGGATTCCCATGAGAGGCCTGCTATGGGTATATTCAATCTGCACCAGGGAGGGGGGAGCATTAATAAATAAATGGCTGCATATGGGGTGTGTGTCAAGCATCCTACTTTACAGAGGACAGTCCTCTGTTTGAAGAGTTGTCAGAGGACAGTCCTCTGTTTGAAGAGCTGTGAGAGGACAGTCCTCTGTTTGAAGATGTGTCTGTACAGCCCAAGTGCAGCTTAAAGATAAAGAACCATCAGATGAGAGAACAGGGGCCTTGATGCTGCTCATCTACTGTTAGCACCTGGACAGCAGACTGAACAGGTAGGCACACAGGCCTCCTGGTCAATCTTCCCCATTTGATGTATTGTATTTCTATTTAAATTATAGTTATTATTTCTAAATTTGCATCTATACAGACAAGTGAGCCTATGCCAAATTGGCATCCTCTTTCGTCCTCTTATTTGCTTGATGCGTGTCGTCTTTCTTGCCAACACGTAAGTGCTCCCCCCCCCCCTTGAAAGAAGACCTAAAAGAAATGGTTGTGTGCAACAGTGCCAGAGAGACTTCCTTAGATTGGGGCGCGTGTTGCCTTTTCCAGTGATGCTGTTGAAAGTGGAAAAAAGCTAGGCGCTGCAGCTGCAGCGGGCAAGAAAGGACGAGAGACTTAAAGCAGGGCATCCATGGGGAGAAGGGACTGAAAGCATGAGGTCAACGGGAGCTCCTTTTCAGGCTAAGAATGGGAGGGAGCATGAGAGGAGGAGGAGGAGGAGGAGGGTGGGACAGGGGGAGGAGGGACGAGAGACAGAGCAGCATCCCTATCCTTTTCTTTAGAGCACGCTGCAAGCAGTAAAAGGAGGCGAATGCTTCCCTAATTGTCATCCCTGCCGGCTTCCAAGCAACAAAGAGCGCCTCAGAGGTAAGGTTTCTCCCCCCCCTCCTCCTCAACCCTGTCCCCCCCGCCCCGCGCAGCCTGCCCTTCCAACTAACTCTCAAAATTCTGTTTCACTTTCCAAATCCTAAGGAAGGGAAGGCAAGAGTCACCAAGGGGAAGGTAGGAACAACTCCAAAATATCCCAGAAGGAGGGAAGCTTAAATTCCATTTCCCTGAAGAGAAGGAGAAGGGAGGCGTGAGCTGAAGGGACAGAACGCGAGCTGGAGAGAGTCCTGGTTGGAAATCGGCATCAAAAGGGAGCTAAGGTTAGGATCTGAAGCACTGCCCCGGGTGAGGGAGAAGAGAGCGTCCCCATCCAGCCATTTCACACCCACCGAAGGGGAAATAATAGCATGGCTGTGTGGCAAAGCCTTTTCTCTTCTGATGCTGGGCTTGGTTTGTTCGTTTTGTTTTGCCATATCGAAGTGTAAGCTCTTTGGGGCAGAGATTACGCTTTCCTGGCCGCCAGTGGCACCTATCCCAAGATGCGCATTGCTTGGTCTAAATCCGAATTAGTTGCAGTAATAGGGTTTGTGTATATATCGCCTGCGACAGAAAGGCCAGGAGGGTTGTAAAGGGAACTAGATTAGGTTTACATGTCTTATAAAGAGGCCTTTACGGTGGTTTGCATTGATGAAATGGAAGTGGGGAACCAGGAATCTTTGTTCCCCTTTGAATGTTTTTTTTAAGAGCTGAATATTTATCCCTCAGCTCAGAATAGTTTTTTCTTGAAACAAAACTTTAAGGAGAGGTGGGGAATCTGTGTGTGTGTGTGTGTGTGTGTGTGTGTGTGATTTCAAACTTCCAGGGTATAGCCAAGTGTTAAAAGGCTGCTGTGTTTTAGGAAACAGAAATCCCAGGCATTCTGAAGCTTTGTGGACCTTGTAGATAAAGGGTTCCCCCCCTCCTCTCTCTGTGTGTGTGTGGAGGGGGGGTTGCTACAAAGAAGAAGGAAACCCAAAGCAACTGCTGTGAATGTGTGTGTATTGTAATTAGAGTCAGATTGGATGTTGGCCGGTTTCACTGTCAATCCTTTCCAGTCATCTGTGAACATTCCTAGAAGAATAGAGAAGGCACTTCATTCATAACAAGTTTTGTTTCTTTTTACAACTTTTCCACGATTGCATTCATCGTTACTGCAATGTGTAACTGGCACCACCCCTTTAGACTTTTGGACTTTCTCTTGTTTCACTGAAGCCCATGGAAGTTCGAATACGCACAGAGCAAGAACAAGTCCTATATCTTAAAACAGAATCAAAACACTTTTACCCTTTGCTTAGTCATGACTTGATAGAGGATTTCTTGTAGCTTTTGCTCTTTGCCTTAGCTTTGTAATCCTGTAAGAAATTCTCAGGATCCTCATTTATTCTCAAGTCTCCTATTTTAACTTACTTTACTTGGAATCACACACACTATTTTAATGATAAAACAGAATAATAAACAGGAGAGGATGTGATTTTAGATATCCTTTGACAGTTAACAACAATGTGGCTTTCGGTTTCTTCAATAATACAGAATCCACACTATTCTTTACAGAATCTATATTATTTGCTTGAACACAGATATGGAAGAAACTTAGCCCATCCATCTCCCCTTCCGCCCTCATATTGAAAGTAACCTGGTCCGTTACATTGTTCTGTTATAATACTATCATTGAACCCAAGCTTGCTTAGAAGGGTGCTCTATTAATGCAGGATAATACCCCAGCCTTAAATGCATACAAGTCCTGTTGATTTCAATAGTGCTTGGTTGTTAAATTTATATTACACCTTTCTATCCTACATGGAGATTAATCCATGTTATCCTCAGAACAGTACTATGATGAAGGTTAGGCTAGGAGATGATGACAGATACAAGGTGTTTTTTATGACCAAGCAGAGATTTGAATCCAGTTCACCCTAGCTGGAGTCTGATACTGTATCTACTACAACATGTTGACTATTTTGTGAAGGTGTATTTAGGGTTGGGATTAAAAAACGAACAAATGCAAGTACCCCAAAAACTGGTTTGTAGAACAGGCTGCAATCAAGTTTAAGTCTAGCATTTTTGGAACAAGATGAACACTTTGCTTTTGTTGGTCAGTTAGATTTCCTTTTGTGTTATTGTAAAATTCTGTACAGACCCACCCACATATATATGCTATATACTTTCTATTTGTCTGACATATAGAGAAACTGTTGGGTGGGGGGAAAGAGAAATTAAAGTGTCCTTAATCTACTTGATACTTTATACAACCCTCTCCTCACATTTTATATCATAGGATACTATTTCTTAGATATTAGAGTTACTCGGGGAGAGTGTGACATTTTTCCTTCACTTTTCTGTACAATTTTAAGCCAAACATTATACAAAGTGTGTGTGTGTGTGTGTGTGTGTGTGGAGGGAGGGAGGGAGGGAGGGAGGGAGACAGCTTTACAAACAACATTCTAAATAAACGCAAATACATTTTTTTTAAAAATGAAGTGTACCATTATAAAAGCAAAGAGCAGAATAAAATCCATCTAAGTCACAGTTCAAGTATTAAAAGCTCTGTTAAGTGAAAATCTCTTCTCTTGCTGGCAGAAAGAGCTAAGAGAGGCACACCTGACACATCTCTCAACTGACAGTTTCCATAATGTAGGTGCCACCAGAGGAAGGGCCCTCCTCTGTCTTCCCCTCACCCCCAGCTAATCTCACTTTCAAAAACAAGGAGACATGATGCAAGGCTGAATCCACAGACCTTAAGAACTTCCAAAAGTATCCCGGGACAAGGCTGTTTAAGGCTTTAAAGGTAATAACCAGCACACTGAATTGGGCTCTGAAGCTGATAGGCAGAAAGTACAGATGACTAAGGGTGCTTCAGATGAGGCTTTTATCACGCCATTGCACTACCCCATTTACGGAATTTTGCAAGGGTGTGTGTGATTCCTGACATTGCCATCTTCCATTTGTAGCTCTCCTGCATTTTCCTCTGTTATCCTTTGCCTTTTTTTCTTGTTGCATTACATAAGAAAAGAAAGAATAGCTGCATAATGCCTTCTCCTTGTTAGCGCTAGGACTACTCTGTCTGGAAGAACCCTAAGGCTGGGTTCACATAATATGTTAATTCACCCAGAGTGTGTTGTTGTTGGACCATGGTTTTTTGTACTGTCTGAATGCAGAGTGTTTTCTGCAGGGTGAGTTATCGTATTGTCTGAACAGGGTGGGTTATCGTGTTGTGTATATGCAGCATGTTTTCCGCTGGGTTCCTCTTAACCATGTAGCGTGGCTTGTTAACCACCCTGAACAACCCCACAACGAGCCATAGGTTCTTAAGGTGACTTGTTTGAGAAAAATAACCTACACTGCATAGTTAACAAGCCACCCTTCCGGAATATGTACTGCATTCAGATAACATGTTAACCCACCCTGCAGAAAATATCCTGGTTTCAGACAATATGATAACCAATTGTGGGTTGGTGTGTTCTGCGAACCCAGCCTAAGAGTTGCAATGATATGCTCCCTGCAACTCCGTTTTTACTCAGATCCTCAAATCCTTCAGTGGAGAGTTTAAAAAAAACAACAACCTTTGTTTCTCTGAGGCACAATCCCATAAAATAGTAGCTAAAATTTAGCTTGCATTAGTAGTGTTTTATAAAATAAAGTATAAAACAGCCAATACAATAGGAAACACAATAAAAGTGCAGTCAGAGCAAAACAAAACGAATTCACAGTGTCATCCTAAGCATGTTTACTCAGAAGAAAGTCTACTGAATTCCATATGAGTGTGTTTAGGATTTCAGACTCATCCCTAATTGTGCCTGGTATTGCATGTAACAAAACGTCTAACTTCACAGGATCCCTTCGAAAAGGCGAAGCAACTAAAGAGTCCTTGTGGCACCTTAAATGATTGTAGCACTTTTATGGGAAAGTGCTGGTTTCATCGTATGCATTTGCCTTCAAGATGCCACAATTCTATTGCCTGATTTTAATGCTGTGGATTAAAAGTGGCTGCTTTTCAAAAACCGGCTCCTTCAAAGAGTTAAAGAGCCATCTTCATAGCCTGAGAGGGAAACACGCAGCAACCCAGTGCACAGTTAACGTGTGCTTAATCCACGGGGCTTAAGTGTGCATAACTGTGCAATGGATTGTAGCCATTGTCTTCAAGAAACACTAAATCTTTTTCAGCCCAGGCATTTGGAATGTTTTATCCAAAGACTTCTAAACCTCAGAGAAACTCTAAAATATGCCCTTTTTCCTTTTGACCTGGAAGAACATTCTTTGCAGCACAGGCTGCAGCTGGCCAGTGTTATTTGTACAGGCTGGCATTCAATAGGCAATTTAAATGGTATTGCCTGATAATATGGGAAGTATATAAATGGGGTAAGTGATATGCAGGCATGAGTGGGTGTCTAATCTTAATGGCAGCATCCATTAAAATCTTATGACTATTGCTCATCGCATATGCTATTTTATTTCAACATATGCAAACTCAAAATGGCCCATTCACTAAGTCCGATGATCTTTTAACAAAATTAGTGGAAAGCAAGCAATGCACCCAGTTTAAAACTGGCTAGGGGACATATACATGATTCCAAGACCTGGGAATCTAGAGAAAAGGCTACAGGTTTTTAAACCGCTTTGAATGATTGCTAAGTCTTGGATTTGAACAACAGCAACAAAAATAGAATAAATAAAGGCTTATCACACCCAAACTGCATACTTTCCCTTTCCTTTTTGTATGCACATCCTCCTTTAAACTCTTATAGTTGTCTATCAACAGCCTGCAGTAGTTGTCTATCAACAGCCTGCAGGACAGGGTATTGGGATGGCCTTGGTACGCAACCATGTCTTTTTCACTTACCATATCCTGCAGGCAAATACTTAAACAATTTCAGGAGATAAATCAAGCCTTCTGCAGTGCTACCAAGAAGACATCCATTGGAGGAGGAGCCAGGTAGTGTGCAGGAAGAACTATTCCATGGCATGTAGGTTGCTGGCTGTGCAGGAGAAGCTCAACTTTTGATTTTTTAAAAATATATATCTGATACCTGTGGGAGGGTGGAGAAAGGAGTCCAGGGTAAGCCAGGGAACTGAGCCTAGTGAATTCCAGTGGGTCAGTGAGATAAATGAATAGCAACACACAGTTTTCTGTTTTGTCCTGTGGTTGTGTTAGCAAGCATAGTGTTACATCTGCTCATAGTTTGGAGAGGGCCCATAAGCTCTGTCTTAGAGCATATGCTTTGCATGCATAAGGACCCAGGATCAACACCCCCAGTCTTACCAGTTAAAGGATTTCAGGTAGCAGGGCCAGGGAAATCCATCACTTGGGCCCCTGGAGATCCATTGTCAACCAGAGTAGACAGGCCTTGGCATTGATGACTAGATAATGCTGCATGCCCATGACCTTGGCCTCTTTCCCAGGGTCTTCAAGAAAGGAGCAAAATCTCAGGGTGAAGGCTGAGGGGCAAGCCTTTTTTCTGTTTCCAGAGGGTACTGTGTAAGTCTATTGCAGCAAAGACAACAAAGAATCTCATGATACCTTAAGGATTAGTACATTTGTTCTCGGGTAACCTTTTGTGGATTGTAGCCCACTTCATCAGTTGCCTGGAATATTATGGAGAGTTCTAGGTTCATATACCAGAATTAAAAAACTCTTTTTTTCTGATGGGCTTGAAAGCTTTTCCTGTGAGCTGGGACTCCATGTCCCCCAGAGTATACCTTTGGGCCTCTGAGTCACACCTAGGCTCTGCCACTGGCTTGCCAGGAGATATCCTCTATCCTGGTAGTGGGGAATGAGTTGACCTCCAGATGTTGCTGGATGCAACTCCCATCAGCACCAACAAGTATAGCCAAAGGGAGTTGTAATCCAACCACATCTGGAGGGTAACATGTTCCCCATCTATGCCCTTCAAGCACTACTAGTCTCTGCCCCTTTCTGAGGATCTGAGCCTCGGGAGACTCAGCAACCCTTTGGACCAATGCTCCGACTCAGTATAAGGCTCTGCGGGAAATCATGTCAGAAAGTAATCTCCACAGGTGCTGCTGACACACCACGTAGCTCTATTAAAGGTAGGCTTGGTCGGGCACCTGCTAAGGACCCACACCCAGCAGGGGACTACTGACAAGAATCCCTTGGACTTGCTCCTTCTTGTTCACTTGCCTCTCTTTCTGGCCCAGACAATGGTGGTGGTGAGAAGGAGGAGCAGGAGATGCCGCTGCCCGTTTTCTAACTGGCTCTCTGTCTGTCAAGCAAGCAAAGGGTAGCAATGAGGACAGTGGAGGTGGAGCAATAGCAGCTGGTGACGATGGTGGTGAGAAGGGCGTCTCACTAAGCAGAGGGGACCCATTAAGGGTGCCTTGCCCAAGGGCCCTCCAAAACCTGGAGTGCCAGCACTGTTTCCCTAGGGAAGTCGTGGGCTCTCCCACACTAGAGGCATTCAAGAGGCAGCTGGACAGCCATCTGTCAGGTATGCTTTAAGGTGGATTCCTGCATTGAGCAGGGGGTTGGACTCAATGGCCTTAAAGGCCCCTTCCAACTCTTTTATGGTTCTATGCTTCTAAATGACTCTGCTGCTTTCATCAGGTCTGCAAAGCCAGTAGAGGGCTCAGGGTGGCTGTGAAGGAGCCACACTTTAATGTTGCAGTCTCAATCAAGAGCAGCATGTGAAGTTGTGTTCTTGGCCTCAGATTAACAACCTGGCGATTTGGTGCACATATGTGGACTGTACAGTTCACACATGCACGCCGAATAAAAAATGCTGCTGCTGAAATTTATTCAAAAAATTCTAGTTTCACTGAAAAGAACTTAAGGTGAAATTTTTGTGTGACTGCCATGAGAATTTTTTGTTGTAAAGCAGCATGTCCATATCAGAGCTCCTGCCCTGAAAGGCGGTCTAGAAATATTTTAAATAAATAAATATAAAAAAGAAATTTTAAAAAATCTGGCCATTTTTCACACAATTCTGGGAACAGCAAACTATGGGTTATGCGAGGGTTGTTTAACCCTCACATAACCCACAGTCCCAGGGTTTGCATGACTCGACAAGCTGCGGCTGGGCCCTGAATATTCAAAATGGCTGCCACATGCACCAGCACATGCCACAGTACATTGTGGCTTAAATAAGCCATGGTGGGCTCTTTGATCATGCAAACCAGGTCAATGAAACTTTAAGAAATGTTGCATGTCGCCAGGTAGCACCTGGACAGCAGGTTGAACAGGCAGGCATGCAGGTCACCTGGTCATACTCTTATACACTATGGTGAAACGTACTGTATTTATGTTTAAAAAATCATCATAATACATGATAAGTTTGAATTTATTCATATAAAATAGTAAATGCAAATTTTATGCAAATCAGTGTCCTCTTCATTGGTGATTTGTAAGTGGCCATTCTGCTTCCTGTTGATTCTGCCCATGTGAAACCCATAAACCCAGTCTGAAGTCTGCCTTAGGTAGAAGCAGCATTAACACTATGGCTCAATTCGGATGACACGATAGTCAATAGTGGGGTAATAATCAACTTTACAGTTGTTCATCTAGGGGGTACTCCCCACACAACATGGTAATAAATAATCAACTCTGGTGTGCATTAGGATCAGCACTGAGTTGACTATGGCAGCATTCGGATAACACGATAGTCAAAACAACTGACGATTGTTTCCCCCACACCAGTTGTTTATTGTGTCGTCCGAATTGAGCCTATCTGTAGCAAATGGCATGGTGATGGTAGTGGTGGAAATACTGTCAATATGTCTTTAATATCTATGAAATATGTGCCAGGATTGCTGTATTATTGCTAACGATGGAACTGGACCTATTTGGCATAACGTAGCCCAAACATTCTATGCCTTATTGTTAACACCCACACCGACACACGTGTGGTTTGGATAAGCATTTAAAATCTCTCTTTTCTTTTTCTTTTGTAACTCCAGACCTTTTTATTTTTAATTGTACTCCTCAAACTCTGGCTAGCATGTAATTATGCAGACTACTAGGAATATTAAAGACAAGCCTTAGAAATGCATTGGGTCACATAAGCCACATAAAGGTGAAGTTTCACCTGCAGCTGCTAATCTTCATATAATTCTAGTTTTTGGTATCGTTGGGTCACTGTAAATCTCAGATGCTACCACATGAGGGTGCATTTGATGGAATCATCGCCATATATTTAAGTCTGACAGGCACACTGTTCTGACCATGGGGCTGTCTGTATGCTCTGGAAGCCCCAGGGTGGCTCCAAATCTGCACTGCATCGGTTATATAACGCAGCTGCCGATTTGGAGCCACCCCAGGGAAAAGAGCCAAAGATGCGGAGCAGAAAAGTTGGGGATTTACGCTGAGTTTTCCTGCCTGAGTGAGGTCAGCGCAGCTCTTCACCATCTGTCCTCACTCGGGCACTCCGCTGCGGGGTGTTCCTGGGTGGAAGGTGACCTCTTATTGGTTGCCAGGAGCCACGGGAGTGGGAAGGGGCAGGCCTGGAGAGCCTAATGACTGCCAGAAAACCCACGCTGCCTTCTTCCATGTAAATAACTTGCTGCCACCCTGCACCAGTGATACAGCAGGGTTTGCTGGCAGAGCGGTGCCAACTCAGTGTTGTGAAGACAGCCCCATGTCCAAACCTAACATGCCACAGGTGTCTGGCACTTCTTTTAAATGAAGAAATGTAGAGGAAAAAAACTGCATTTGCATAGTGAAAGCATAAAGGCCCGAAACAAAGTCAATGCAGTAACTCTTGTGTTTGGTGACGACTCAGGGTGCTTCCAGACAGATGGCTCCTGGCGCTACCAGTCAAAACACATTGTTCAACCGTTCCATCTTTCTCTCCCTTTCTGAGGTAAGGGGAAAAAAAGATGTAAGAAGTGGTGGGAAAGCACAGGAAGGTTATATCTGGACCCTCTGTAAAATTCCATGAATGAGGCAAGGCAATTGCACAATAGAAGCCTCGTTTGGAAGCACCATCTGTATCCTATAGGATCTCCCATGGTTTGTTTGTTTTATTGAAATACTAATAGCAGTCATCGGGGAGAGGGAATTCAGATCAGAACTGCTGCACTGGGAAGGAGAGTTAACCCGTTCCGCCTGCCTTGTTTTCTTTATTGAATCCCTCACTATTTGTCTGGTATCTCAGTCGGTCCAGGGACTGAGAACTTCGCTGGATGTGCAAGGTTGTTTATTTATAGATATTCCTTCCTACATGAAACTCAGGGCTTATCCCTGTTTATCCTCACAACCATGTGAGATTGCTTAGGCCAGCCTTCTCCAACCTGGTGCCCTCCAGATGTTTTGGACTTCAACTCCCAGCATTCTTGATCATTGACCATGCTGGCTGGGGCTGATGGGAATTGAAGTCCCAAAACATCTGGAGAGCACCAGGTTGGAATATCTATAAATATTCTTGTAGGTTGGGGATGGCCGGGTTCATGACTAGACCAAAGTCATCAGGTGAGCTGAGCTGAGAGGCGATTTGAACTCCGCTCTCCCTGCTCCAAGTTCAACACACTGTCCTATCCACTAGAGTGCACTTGATCTCAAAGTCAAGGTTTATTTGACCTTCTCTTCTTTTGTCTCCCTGAGACCTCCTTGGCTACTCAAAGAAGAGCCCTGAAGGGCTCAGCCGAGAGCTCCTGTCTACCTTACTTCCCAAGACAGCTCTGTTCTTTCCTGGCTGCAGTTTTTACAACTAGGAGAGGTCAATTGTCACCCATGGGAAACTGCAGCATTGTTGCTGGATCAAATAACCCAAGCACCTTGTAGCAGCATCCCCCTCTATGGATCAGCACACAGCCAGCATTTCCTGCACTTGCTACTGCTCTGGCAATTCTCCCTATGGGGATTGTAAAAAATATAGCTTAATAAGATGCAGATTTGATTCCCGTCTTTGAGAATGTTTTGGTGTGCAGATTAAACCAAGCCACGCATAGTTGAGAAAAATATGAGAAATTTATCCCAGAAAGTTAAGCGTGCATAAAGTCCTTACTTAATGCAAAGTGTGTGTGTGTGTGTGTCTATTTCAGAAGAAAGGCATAATGACTGGATGTCTCAAGAAGAAAGAAATTCTGCATAAATTAGAAACTCTAAGGGAAGGAGAGAAGCTTTCCAACCATTGTTTATTATATATAGAAAACAGGTTCTCTCCCTTGAAAGAAAAATATAGTATTTCAAGTCCAACTGGTACATTAAAAGAGAATAGCATTATGAGAAAAAGCAAAGCAATCCTTTGCCGAGTAGCTAAATTTGAGAAAGAAGTATTTGACATGGCTGACGATTCTTCAGATGAGATCTTTGTAGTCAGAGAGCAGAGGTCAGGGTATAGAACCCTTTGGGATATCAAAAGGTGGAGAGGAGAATGGCTGGGATTTCCAGCCGCAAGAGAGTTCTCTTTTGTTTTCATTAGGATGATGCCTGTGGACATCAAAGCAACAGCTCAACAGTGTTATCTAACCCCATCCTTTGCCCCCTGCCATGTAATTGGCCTCTTTTCAAGGGGGGGGGGAAACCAGTGAGGGAAGCTGAGAAAGTAAGTTAGGGTATGCTATTGTACTCACAATTTTAGAAGAGTGGATAAATAACATTTGTGTTACCCAATCAAACAATCTCTGTCTTTTTGAAAACGTATGCCGAGGGGAATCAGTGCGCTCGGCACCACACGTTTACAAAATAGTGAAGGCAGATAATAATAATGATAATAATAATAACAATATATTTATTTATTTCTTACCCGCCTCTCCCTCTGGATCAAGGCGGGGAACAACAATAAATAGTGATCATATTATAACCACCTGCCCTCCAAGATCTGAAAGTTCTCTATTTGTTAAACATTTACAGTGTATTCCCATGCATGTTCAAACAGTAAAAAGTCCTACAATTCCCAGCATTCCCCAGTCAGCATGGGGATTGCATAAGATTGCACCCTTAATAGAGGTTTGCTCCACCCCCACTGAAATGGGATGCTAAGGGAGGCGAATGGACCAGGCAGAACAACCCAGCTATATCCCTTTTTCCATTTAAACAAGTTGTTTATTTTAAGCAATTTTAAATTCCCTGTGCGGGGGATACACGGCTGATCAGATGGTAGCTTGGTTCTTATTCATAAGCTATTGCGAGCCACATCTGCTCACATTCCAAACTCCTCCGCCACAGATAAACCCCTTTCGGGTCATGGATGAAAATGCTACTCTGAACCAGTGGCTAGACTAAGGGGTTGATCTCAAGCCTACTCTGGAAATCTTATGACATAACAGTGACTCATCACAGAAAAGTCGCATCTGACAATGTGTTTCTGCTGTGGCGCATTGTCTGCGGTCAGCACAGTGGCTCCACAAAATGTGTTACACCAGTGTTGGCCAGCAATGTTGACAGTTCTGGGTTGTTATCCTCCTTCAGTCCAACAGATGGCTGACCTAACATCCTAGTCTAGTGTGAGACATTATACTGAAGGCTGTTTCACACATGACATTTTTCTCACAGGGAAGTTGGAACAAGTGTATAGTGTCATTATGAAGATCTCCTACTGGATGTTTTGTTTTATACCCTGTGAATCGTAGCTATTATTTCAGTTTACCCTAACCTCTCCCCTCTGATAAGTGTAGTGTGTGTGTGTGTGTGTGTGTGAGAGAGAGAGAGAGAGAGAGAGAGAGAGAGAGAGAGAGTTGAGGGTCAGACTCTCACTTTGTGCTGGGCTAGGAAACACTCAGAAATGGTGAAAATCTCTCTTGCCATTTTCCAAATGTTTCTCAAGTATGGTAGAGACTCACGTCATCCTTCCCTGGATTTCCAGAGAACTCAGGGGGAAGAATCATTCTGACACTTCACATTGGCTTTTTTTTGTTTTCTTTTTTTCTTTTTGCGTGGAATGTGTGATTTGAAGCAATGGTGCCCCCTCCTCATCTTTCCTAGCAAGGACGCTGATATTCAAACCTGGAACCCTCTGCATGTAAAATATTAGCTGTACCACCAGATGTAATCCTGTAGCCCTTCTGCTCCTCATATGTATGATTGGGTGTGGGGCAGTGGGGGTGGAGGGAAGAGAGAGAAATTCCCCAGATGTGTCCGATGGTTTGGCTAAATGGTTAGGGAATTATTCTATGGTGTTTGGAGGGTGGGTTTGAATTTTGTGAGCTCTCTCTCATTTGCCCCTGTCATTATTATTATTATTATTATTATTATTATTATTATTATTATTTTGCCAGGCATGCAAAAATTGAGTGGGGGGAGTTTTCCCTTCTCCCTGGTGGGGCAAGGACACCCACTTCCTGCTTCACAACCCTGGGCCCTATGCAGTCAGTCACTGTCCGTGTGTTTCTGTGGGCCATACTAAAACCTCCATCTAATCATGCATAGTAGAGCTGTTCAGATTGGGACCATGATGCTCAGGGGGGCAAGGAAACTCCCCTCCCACCTGTTTTCATCCAATAATTCCACCCCCCATCCATCCCCACAGGTGCGTTAAAAAGGCATGATAGGCATTGGGCTGGATCCATTGGTGAGGAGGAGCGGGATTGGCCTCCCTGCTCCCCCACAGTGAGGATTCCCATAAGGGATCTCAGGGATGTGGCACCAAGACCAGACCAGCATGGGGGATGCGAGCTGGCCACCTCTGGGGAGGTGGAAAAGGGTTCACATTAGCGGTCCATGCCATGGTGTGTCCCTGGCCCTACCATCCACCACCAGTGTCCCTGGCATGTGGGCCAGGAAGGGGAATCGGTCAGCAGGTGGGATGGCCGATTACAGGATCCACACCCTATGCCGCCACCAAGCCTATTCAAGTGAGGCAATAAAGTTGTGGCCAATTTATTATCCAGCTATGCCAGTGTGTCTAATTTATTCTCGTCCCTTCATGGACCCAATAAACACTGCTCACATAAACATAAGAGCCTGACTATGCTCAGCCTCAGACTATGCTCAATTATCATACACGTTTACAGGGTGGTGATTACCTCTTGGCATATGCTCAGTAATCACTCCATTCAGGACTGTATTTTCTTTCTGCATTGCACACTGGAACTCTGTGGTCTGTACTGTTTCTAATGGACAGTACAAAGTGCTGTGCTTTGGTGTGTGAGGCAACAGCCTGTGCTGTACATGCTGTCTCTCTAGAACTCTGTTTCGTTCTTCCCTCTGTTTACGCAATTTTTGCTTTTCATTTGAAAACTCTTTACTTATTCCCAAGAAAGTGTTCTTCCCTGACATTACTCTAGGTTTCTAAAAACATCCATAAGATGCAACAGTAAACATTAAGGTGTTATTACGCATCCATTGCTTAATTAATTAATTAACGGAGGCCCTGGCTATGGTTACTTCAAGAAACCAAGAGTGTAACTTAGAAAACTTGCACTTCAGATTGTGTTAACAAAAAGAAGAGGCAAGAAACTCCAGTGGGGGTGATCACAATCATGTCACCCCATTGAAGAAGAGCTGTCACCCCATTGAAGAAACCTTAGTTGATCGATCATACACATTTTTATTGAATTGATTGATTAAATTTGCATGTGAATGAAAATAATAGCTTTGAAGAAAAAGCCTACTTTCTTTGCTTTTATAGCATTATGTTTCAGCCTCAGTTCTTCATCTATATAGGTGGGGGGGACCTTATTTGGGTGGGTGGGTGGGGTCAGAGGACCCCCTCACCTACTCCTCCATGGACCAGATGATTTTAGGGGGCGGGGAAAGCGCATGCATAGTGCAGCCACCCTGACTGAAGGAGCCGTCCTCCAGATGGCACCTCGGTTGAGGCAGCTTTGGCTGTCCCACATCTACCCGAATTGGGACGGGTGAGTTGCGGACAAAGTACTTAGTGCACTGCTTACACTCCCAGTTGAGACAGTCATCAAAGTTTTCAGTGGGGATGCCTTCCTGCTAGCTTTCAGGGGCGGGGCTTGGGGTGGGGCTAGGCTGAGAGTTTCCTTGGGCCAGATGGGGAACCTCTGCGGGTTGATTGGCCTCACAGGCCAGACATTCTGCATCCCTGATACATATATCATGGGCGTGGTGGTGGTGGTGTTATAGCAAAGTTTCATGAAGTAAAATCTGTGGCATTCTGGAAGTGTTGCAGAAGTGATAGCTTCTCTCACAAGCAGAATGTACCAGCAAGTTTTGTATCTTTCTGTTTTTACAGCTAGCGAGATCGTATAGTGTAGTGGTTGTAATCATGAGGTTCGAACATCAGGGCTAAGTTAGCATTGATAGTCTTGTGACGAAGTATGCCCCCAGTCATCTATAAAGTGAGGGCTTGGGCCCAATATTTAGAACAAACAGGGCATTGGTGGAGGTAGGGACAATTCTCTCTAAACCACCTCTTCATTCCCTATGACCTCTCCCCCAGGGTTGTTTATCTGGCCAGTCTCCTTTCTGGTAGCAGAGCTTGGCTGTGGAGAAAAGAATCTCTCCACAGCCGAGAGAAGGGCAGGATCTACATTACTCGTTTAAAATGGTTTAAAACGGTTTATAACAGTTTTGACAACTGTTGGGGCCCAGGGCACACTCCATATACAGTTTTCAAAATGTTTTCAAAGTGTCGTATCCTGCTTGGTGTAGATCGGTCCCAGATTTTAGGGAGGTAAGCCATGAACAGGGGATAATTTATCAATCCCCACCAATCACCCTTCTTGCTCTATCTAGTACTTTATTTGTGACTGAGGCAGACCAGGTTTAACCAGATAGGTCTGCTGCCGTGATGTCTACTTTGCCCTCAGCTCAACCTCACACATGGTGGGTGGCCTCAGGTAAGTCACTATCTTACAGCTTCCCATCCATCTTGACTCACACAATGTATCCATGTATCGACAGTCATAGTTACAGAGTTGTTACAAATAATACTGAGATGATCTATGTGAAATATGGAGTTTCTATGTGGCACTCCATTATTGCGCAAAGATTATTAAGGGATTTTTTCCCCCCATGCTTTTGATATTTGCCTTGAATGTTGGTCCCTTTTCCCCCTTTCTTTTTTCTTCTTTTTTTTGTGAGCAGAAATTTTAATAAATATATAGGCAACCTCAGGCAAACCTCAAAACCCACCAGCAGTTTTCTTAGCCACTACAGGTCAACACGTCCTTTCCACTAATAGCTCAGCGTGTCCTTTGCCATTTTAGAGAAACATGTTTGCCTTGTGGGTTTGTTGGGTGTTTTGTGTTATAAAAGCTCAAGTGCAAATCTATTTCTTTTCATGTGGACTGATTCCAGGCATTGAATGAATCATTTGACTGGTTGGCTTCTATCTCTCCTGGCTTTCTGTAGTCTTCTGGGCATGGTTCAAGGTGCTGGTTTTGGCCTCATCCAGAGCTCCAAGCCTCAGCTGTCCATGCCCAGCCTCTGTAGAAGGCTGCCTCTTCCCTTGTATCCTGCTGTGGTCTAACCTAGAATGGCAGGCATGCGGACCTTGCTCTGGAAATTCAAGAGTCACATCTTGTTCCTGAAATGGACTGCTATCTATGGAGGCAGTGAGGCATAAAACTTGCTTGTACATTTTGTTTATGAGAGAAACTACCATTTATGCAGATCACACTTGGAAAGCAATGTGACTGAACACCTTTTCATTTGGTGTGCTTGCTTGATACGGTGTTGCTTGGGAGGGAGGAAATGTGACACAGAGGCCTTTCAGGTCAAGACGGAGGAAGGATAAGGAAGAAGAGTTTTGTAACAGAGATTCAGAGGTCTTCTCTGGCTTGCACAAAGAACAGACACAGTTTCTTATGCATGAACTCCAAATGTTTATTTTTGGATAAAAGCACAGTGGAGCCCTGGGGTGGCCATTGGTCCTATTTTACAGAGGAGTGTCCACTGTTTGATGGGCTGACGGGTTTTGCCGCAAAGTCACCTGAGAAATGAGCTGGAGCCGGCTGGAGGACTGAGGGGAAAGGAGGGGGAGAATGGCAAGCCTGACCATCTGTCGGGCATCTGTGGCTTATTCTCAAGGTGGCTTCTTACTAGCTACAATGCTAATAGGAAACAGTGGCTCAATTCGGACAACACGATAAACAACTGGTGTGGGGGAAACAATCGTCAGTTGTTTTGACTATTGTGTCATCCGAATGCTGCCATAGTCAACTCAACACTGATCCTCATCCACACCACAGTTGATTATTTATTACCATGTTGTGTGGGGAGTGCCCCTTAGGCTTAGCGTGAGGGTTAGGGTTAGTCAACCCACCATTGACTGTCATGTCGTCCGAATTGAGCCACTGTATATTTACATATGACACTCACATTTAGCTAGGCTGACCATATGAAAAGGAGGACAAGGCTCATGTCACTTTAACAGTTGTAGAGAAAAGGGAATTTCAGCCAGTGTCATTTGTATGCAATTAGTTCCTGGTGAAATTCCCTCTTCATCACAACTGTTAAAATTGCAGGGGCCCTGCCTTCTTTTGTATCTGGTCACTCTAGTATAGTACCTACAACTTTAACTGTTGTGATGAAGAGGGAATTTCACCAGGAACTAATTGAATACAAATGACACTGGCTGAAATTCCCTTTTCTCTGCAACTGTTAAAGTTACATGAGCCCTGTCCTCCTTTTCATATGGTCAGCCTACATTTAGCTATATGATTGAGTTGCATAACAGGTTTTCTTATAGTGTACATTTGTTGGTTCTGACTTTGGTGAGTCTGTGGTGAGGTACAGGAATTGTTGCCCATGCTCATTATCCAATCAGTCCTTGTAGGAGAAAGAAACTGGCTAATACGTAATGTGGGATAAACATAAGCTCTGCTACTAGACCTCAAAACCTGCCCATGGGATCATGTGTAGGCAAGTCATTCCCTGTCTTGCCCTCATTATGTTCTACTCTTCTTAGCCATGTAATAGCTTTATTGGGGTGGTGGGGTGTCCTGTATGCTGCAGTTTGTAATGAATATAGCTCGATATGAGAGAGCTAGTATGGTATAGTGGTTCGAGCGCTGGTCTAGGACTCAGGAGATCTGGTTTCTCATCCCCACTCAGCCGTAAAGCTCACTTTGACCCGGTTGTTGTGCAGATAAAATGGAGAGGAGGACAGTGAACATGTACGCAACCTTGGTTTCCTTGCAAAACGAAAAGGTGGGATATAAATGTAATAATAAATATGTATCTGTTGTTACCAGTTATATTTATGTAGTCTAGACCATTGCAAATGCTATGAAGTTGCCCTGGCATAGCAATCATCTGGCCAGTTCTCATGATTGCTGCATCCCACTATGGCTTATTTAAATTGCAGTGGGTTGTGGCACATGACAATGGCCATTTTGAATATTCAAGCCATGGTGGATGTTCTCTGTGGCTTATTGTGTCATCCAAACCTGGCGAGGGTGGGTTGTTGCCATGGTTAACAAATCACCCACAACCCTAGGCTGAATATATGAAAAGGAGGACAGGGCTCATGTAACTTTAACAGTTGTAGAGAAAAGGGAATTTCAGCCAGTGTCATTTGTATGCAATTAGTTCCTGGTGAAATTCCCTCTTCATCACAACAGTTAAAGTTGCAGGGGCCCTGCCTTCTTTTGTATATGGTCACTCTAGCATAGTGCCTGCAACTTAACTATTGTGATGAAGAGGGAATTTCACCAAGAACTAATTGCATACAAATGACACTGGCTGAAATTCCCGTTTCTCTACAACTATTAAAGTTACATGAGCCCTGTCCTCCTTTTCATATGGTCAGCCTACACAACCCTAAAACAGCCCATGGATTCTGGGTAGTTTGTTAACAACATCAACAACTGCCCCCTCAATGGATTCAGATGATACAATAAGCCACAGCAATCACCTGCTGCAGTGACTGCCTGTCACTGCTTGAATATTCAAAGTGGCCGCTGGCATGCCCCGCAATCTACCATGGCTTAAATAAGCCATGGTGGGTTGCAGCAATCATGCAGACTGGGTCATTATAGGCCCTTTCATGTGGGTTTGTGGTTTCGGTGAAACCTCTTGGGTCATTATAGTCCCTTTCATGTGGGTTTGTGGTTTCGGTGAAACCTCCTTTTGCTTGTTTGCTCTGCCACTCCGCCCCGCCCCGCCCCACTCCTTCTCCTTCCCCCTCCAGTTCACTGGTTGTGACATTATCATTGATGTGAGAGCCTTCCCCCCCCCCCCGCCCCACTCTGGCTTTGTTGTCTAGTGTTTTACTGATTCAGTGTTTCATTGGCTGGGTGCCGTTCCTGTGGGCAATGAGAGTGGGGTTGGAGCAGCAAAAGTCCATTCAACTGACTCAGCACAAGCCCATTCTTTCCACATGGCGTGCTGAAGGAGGAAAACCGTCCCGACTGCCTCTTTCATAAGCAAGACCTCCCTTCAAAGCACACGCCCCCAACAAAGGACATAGCGCGAGGACCGCAATACATGGGGGTGGAAGGGCACTTTAATCCCGCATGGAGGAAATAAGATGGACTTTCCCTGCTCTAGGAAAACTCAGAACGGCGGGGGGAAGAGGCAGGGTGACTGCAGGACAGGCACAAAGTCATGTGAGTACCGTGCTGCAAAACAGCAAACCAGGCATGACAAGAGTGCGATAAAACGCTGGTGTGATGGAGCCCATTGTTTCTCTTCCTAACCATTGTTTTACCTACACAGTCTGGATTAAGATTATGTACTCGTTGGAATGCGGGGGGAAATCCAGGATAACCTCAGAAGTATTGATTATAGAAGGGCTGGTTACACAGATTGACAAACTGCCCCACGCCCACTACACCCCTGTGCAGCTTGCCAGACCCCTGCAACTTGTCCACCACTGTCCAGCATGAGCTGCTGGATGGTCTGTAGTTGAGCGGCGTGTGGCAAACCCCATCTCACAAACCGCCATTTTGTGTTAAAATGGTGGCTCAGCTATTTACTTTAAATCATCATTTGCATAAAATGGTGGCCATAAATAGCACCATTTATACAAAATTACAGGCACAAATGCTATTCGTGGCCGCTATTTTACACAAACAACAATTTACATAAATAACTGAGTTGCTATTTTTATGCAAAATGGCAGCTCGCAGACAAGCGGGAATCCCTGCACCAGTATGGCAAGTAACTAAGGGCCAAACTAGACTTGGCACTAATGGAAGCTTCCCTTAAAATACAAATACCAGCTTCAGAGAGGTAAGTTTTGCCAGGAACTTGGGAGAGAGAGAAGGGAATTGCATCCCCCTTCCTCAGCCCAACAGTTTCGAGACTGCTATTTACCTAACAGCAAACACATATACACACACATTGATCGCATCCATGCAATTAACACGCCTTGTTTGGTCTCGGGTAGTTTATTAGTCACAGAGCATACGTTTCAGTACATCTTTGTGACGCTCTCTCTTCTAGGCCAGATGTCATAGCGAGATCGTGAGTGCCAATCCACAATAGTAGGAATGTTTTTAATGTGTTGCAGTATTAGGCATTTTACTGTCAGCAAGCAGAGGGCAGCTGGGTCCATACAACATGCTAACACACCCAGTGTGGGTTGTTGTTGAACTATGGGTTATCGTGTTGCCTGAACGCAGCGTGTTTTCTATAAAGTGGGTAATGGGCTGTCTGAAAACAGTGCTTTTTTGCAGGGTGGGTTATCATGATGTCCGAATGCATCGCGTTATTATGAAGCATTGCTAGTTAATCATGCAGCGTGGCTTGTTAACCACCCTGAACAAGCTATGCGTTCTCAAGGTAGTTTGTTCAAGATAAATAAATCACACTGCATAGTTAATAAACCAATCTGCGGAAAACATACTGCCGTCAAACAATATGATTACCCCCACACTGCAGAAAACGCACTCATTCAGACAACACATTAACCCACCATGTGGAAAATCCTTTGCATCCAGACAACACAATAACCTATGGTGGGTTAGCATGTTGTGTGAACCCAGCCAGTGTGTTTTGTGAAAATGTTCACCACCACAACATGAGCACTCCCTTTTGCAATTGTGTGCACACAAAATTGTTCATAATGGGGATGCGTTGGCAGGGACAAAGGGGAGGGGGAGGAAAGGGACCGGGTCTGCGATGGTAGAGCAACCAGGATGCTCCCTTGCATTGGGATGTCTGTCCAAATGCACATCCCAATGGCATTGTCTTCACTTGGACGTGCATGTGAATGCACAGTCCTGTCAGCTTGATTGCATTGGCAAGGGAGATACATCTTTCCTCTCTGCCAAACAGCAAATCAGAGGAATAACGGCCATTTGTAAAAAGAGTGGAAAAATTGGGCTTTTCACTAACATTTCTGCACTTGTAATTTCCAAATTCCAAATCTGATGAAAATTCAGCATTGCACTACTTCATATCATTTCATTTTTCCTTGCTTAAATATTGTCTGAGGGGAAAAATGAGTTATTATACCATTGTTTCACAGTTGCTTCATTGCTGTTTCTACTCACACCCCACCCAGCCCCATAAAACAATATACTTTACACCTTTGAACAATAAACATTCAACGTTCAATTGTACTCCGCTGAAGACCTTTGCAGGAAGCAGCAGCCTGGACAAAAATGAAGTGGCTGATGATATTTGAGCTGGTATTTAATTACAAGTTGTTCCCAAACATTATATGCCTTTATCAAAATTTCCTACATCCTGATTCTAGACATATTTATTTGGAAGTAATTCCTACTGGCTTCCAGAAATGAACTAGGAACTTAACGTAGTTATCTAGGTACAGGATAATTAGAGCACCCACAACTGTGGAAACAACAGAAGAGACATGATAGTACAATGTGCCATTATTCATGACTGCATATTTATGATTCAGAGTTTGCTTACACTGAAAACAAAAGTTGTTTAAACGTACTCCTTTTCTTACAGCCACCTGATCTTTGATTAGGGTTGTGATTTAGCTAAATCCATCCATCCATCTCAACTGAATTCTGCTACTTGTAGAATGTATTCATTTTTACTTGTTTTGCACAATTTATTCTGCTTCTCTACTATTTATGGGAAGGAGACAAGAGCATCCCCTTAAAAGCCCTTCAGTCCTACCCTCTGACCACTGGTTATATTATTCAAGCCCACTTACTAGCAAGACTACTTCTACAGCCACAATAGAATGAAATTTGAAGGGAAGGGGGAGGGTACAGAGAAGCAAGACAGAAAAGACGACTCTGCTTCCTGTGAATTCTATGTCCAGTAACCCCTGCACTTTTTCAGTACTTGTGCCCAAATGTGAAGTACAAACAGCCTCTGGCTATGGTTTGGTTTATTTTCTTCCGAGTTCTCTTTGTGTGTTAAAACTTTACACTTTTTCTGTTCTTTGTATGTGTCTGAGACATGCAGTTGCTGAGGTCTGACCCTTTTGAGGTGCTAGATACTTATTTATTGTACTGAAGCATTTATATCGCTTCTCAATCAAAGATTCTTGAGGTGGCTAATAGTGTGTGTGTGTGTGTATATATCTATAATGACCCAGTAAAACCCACAGTCAAATTTAAAACAAATAAAGGTAGACAGATTAAACAGTTCATCAGCAGCCACTGATGTTGATACCATGCTTCAGTGTTAGGAGTAAAATTAAAAGAAACCTTCAGCTACTGTTCCAGCCTTATGATTCTGTGAATGTACTCACCAAAAAAAACCCAGCTCTGTCCCCATATATGTTCTAGCATCACTATTGCAGGTTCTAATAATGTCACCCACAACATCCAGGGGTCATTCACTTGTTCATCTTCTAATATGATGTATGTCATCTTCTGTCAGCATTCTTCATAGGGCAAACTCTCTATGGAAAAGAATAAATGGAACACAGATCTGACACCAGAAACGGCAATATTCAGAAACCAGTAGAAGAACACTTCAGCCTTTCAGTACACTCCCACTGACCTTAAAGTGGCCACTTTGGAACAAAGAAACTTCAAAGGCTTATGCCACAATAAATTTGTGTTTGTTGGTTTCCTGCAATAGACTAATCTGGCCATCCCCCTGGACATGGTACTCAGTGCATTTAGAATCATACCTTTATTGAGACTACCTGATGGTCACAAAGTAGAGAGCGCAAACTTTTGAGTTATGCGGAATTCCTCTTAAAGCTGGGTGATAAAAAAGGAAAGAAAGAAAATGGGGAGAGATGTTCAAATGGCTCGGTGTTAAGCCCTGTCTGTACTTTATTTCAGTCTTAAGATGCTATCTGAGGGAGCTGTTACAGACTAATTAGTTAAGTTGATCTTTGCCTTGTGTGAAAGAGCTCAGGTTACAGAGAGGCAGGAATTAGAGAATCAAATAGAGTATCTCCTTTTGGAAATACAAAAACCAGGAGACCGGAGATGAATTGCTTTCAGAGCCATTACTGTTGGTTTAATATAAATAGCTACCTTTATACTAAGTCATGTAGCCCTGACCAGAAGCAGCCTAGACGGTGTTCTCTGTTTTCTTCCCCTTCCCTCTTTTTTTCCCCTTCAGTTTTCCTTCCACCTATCTTTTAAACTTCAGAAGTCAGGAACTGAACCCCGAGGGGAGGGGGCCTTCTTCAAGGCAGGTCCTCCAATGCTGAGATAGGTTTTTCTACCCTGTCCTAATTGTGGGGCTGGCAAAGCTAAGGGCATAACAAGAGCCCCTGGCCCCATCCCCTAACAGAGTTAGACAGTTCACCTGGGATATCTCAGCGGGGGATATCTCACCTGCCTCCACTCTGGCTCAGGTAGTGGTGGTGGTGAGAAGGATGCCACCGGCTGCTTCCTCACTGGCTCTTTGCCTGTCAAGCAAACAAGTAGTAGCAATGATGAGGAGCAACAACAGCTGGTGACAATAGTGGTTAGGGTGGCCATATGGAAAGGAGGACAGGGCTCCTGTATCTTTAACAGTTGCATAGAAAAGGGAATTTCAGCGGGTGTCCTTTGTATGCATGCAGCACCAAGTGAAATTCCCTCCTTATTCAAACAATTAAAGCTGCAGGAGCCCTGCCCTCTTTTGTGTCTGGTCAAGAGGGCAGGGCTCCTGCAGCTGTAACTGCTGGGAGGAAGAGGGGATTTCACCAGGTGCTGCATGCATACAAAGGACACCTGCTGAAATTCCCTTTTCTATGCAACTGTTACAGATACAGGAGCCCTGTCCTCTTTTTTAGATGGTCACCCTAATGGTGGTAGAAGGTAGATTTACAAAAGGAGGCAGCTGATTGAGAGTGACTTGCCCATGGGCCCTCAAAAAACTAAAGCCATCATTATTGGGTACAATAAATGCGTGAATGAGGGGGATGTTTCAGGATCACACCCACTGGCCCCAGTGTTTCATTAGAACTTCCGAACAGAGTTTACACGCATACAAAGTGTGTGTGTGCAGGTCTGAGCTGCACAATCTGTCCTCTGTTTTACTTGATACTCCTAACATGTTTTAATATGGAGACAAACTCTTATTTCCTTGACAAAGGCCCACATCATGTGTAAAATAATATGTCTATTTAATAATGCATTCTATTGAAAAGGAATAGGAAGGTTTGTTTAGGCATGATTCATCATTGTCTGTTACAGTAATTATAAGTATTTTTTTTCTTGCTTCTCGGTCAAAATGACCTTGGCGTGTGTGTGTGTGTGTGTGTGTGTGTGTGTGGTTTTTAAATATCAGTGCTTGTATGCTTTGCTGTGAGGTTTTTTAAAAAATTCAGCAGCAGAGACTTCCTAATTTGTAGGTTTTCAGGAAGTATGTAATGCCCTGTGATATTTTCTTCCACATGTCTCTTTCCCAAGCTTGGCAGTGCTGCCAGACTATAAACATGAGTACAACTAAGCTGTTTTAAGAGATGACTTGTGCAATTACAGGGCAATCCAAAGTGGAATTGTGAGGAGAATTTATCTACTTCCATAGGGACAGAGAAAGCACCCTCATGCTGCGTCAGACCATCGGTCTACTTAGCTCAGTATCGCCAACACTGACTAGCAGTGACTCCAGAGTTTCAGGTTCCTCCAAAGGTATGTGTGCAGGCTGTGTGTGTGTATTCTTTCCTGGTGGTGCAGGGTTTAAATTCCCACCTTCTGTTGGTTTCAATGTGAGGGAAATTTCTATGCCAGCTCCAGACTAGTCCAGAATGTCAGGGCTTTATGTCTGGCAGATTGAAGGCTGCCTCCACCCCACCCCAGAACACTTTATTTTGGAGCCTTCCGTTGGCTACTGATGGCGGAAAGCCTGCTGGAATGCCCTCGCACCCGCAGAGCTCCCCATGGGCATAGCAAGGATCTCTGTGATGGCAGAACATCCCACCACCACCACCACCACCACCACCAGGGGCATGTCCGCCTAACTCTAACCCCTCCAACAAGTTAGATCTGAGGGTAGGCAATGGTGGTTGTGAGAAGGATGCCACTGCCTGCTTCCTTGCTGGCTCTTTGTCTGTCAAGCAAACAAGTAGTAGCAATGATGAAGAGCAATAACAGTAGAACAACAACAAAAAATAGGATAGATGAAGACAAATAATGGAATGTATCAAGACTTAGTCATACTTAGAAGAGCCATTGAAATCAATGGGACATACGTGGGTGACTACTAACTTAAGTTCTATTGATTTCAATGGGTCTACTCTTAAGTATGTCTAATTCTAGATTGAACTCCAGATTTGCAGGATTGCGGGGGTAAAAAAAGCCATCTTGGCTTCTCCCTCCTGCATCCATGTGCTCCCATTGTTTACATTTCCCTATCCCTTCCCCCTTCATGCTTCTCCGATACATTTTACCAGGTTTTTTTAAGAGCTCGTTCTGTCTACATAGTGTAAGAGACTTGGCTTCTGAGTTAGGTAACATTTTATATTTCAATTTATTTTGGAACCAGTTCGCACGAGAAGCATTGTGATCCCCCACCCCGCGCGTGCTGTGTGTGTGCCCGTTGTTTATATAATTACCTGCACTGCTGTGCAGGTTGGGATGTCATCTGAACCCAGCACGCAGCACAGCAGGGCTCGCTTTGTACCCACGCTGTAACCCCTACTGCACGTCATAGGTTGTAGGGTGGTTACGAAGCCAACCCCAGCATGCTGCACAACGGGTTCGGATGACACACCAACCCATGCTGCAGAATAGGCTTTTATGTAAACAGGCGCACGCACAGCACGTTTCTTCAAAATGTCAAAATACACATGGTGTTACATTATTAAAATACCTGCAAAGGGTGTAGCAACTCTCCTCCCACTGTTACACCTAGTTGCTAGGATCATGCTCAGTGAGTAACATTTGTGGGCTATAGGAGGAAATGGAGGCCTAATCTCCTTGCAATATGGGTAGCTCTTTGGTTTCAGAGACCTAGGAAGTGTTTTCAAGGAGAGAAGGGCTCAAGGCAGTCAGGACATCATGAATGTTTCCTTCATTTTACATCTACATTTATATTTGATGGGCAAATAATAAATTAGACGCTATCATATTTAATATTGATGAAATGGGCGTGTCACAATTTAATAAAAAAGAAAGAAATCTAAAAGCTAGTAATTGATCAAAATAAAAATTGTAGTGCACTTAGACACAGGCTACTTGTCCTATAACTCCCATGATCCCTCAGCATTGACTATGTTGGCTAGCAGTGATGGGATTTGTAGGCTAAAAGATCTGGTGCACCACAGGTTGCCCATCCCTGATAGAGAGCAAACCTATGGTCCTAGGCAGGGTGCCCCAAGGGCCATAGGATTGTGCAGTTTTTCTTCAGTGAGGGCGCAAGCTGGGTTCTAACCTGGCAGAGGAAAATCCAAGCATGGACCTCCTCTCCCAGCTACCACGGAAACCTCTATGGTAGCTTCCTCCATGAGGTGAGAACTTTGACCTCAAGGTGAGTGGAAAAGAGGTGTGTCGGCTTGTACCAGTTGGCAGGGAGGGGTGTGGCGTCCCATACTCTGACTATACCCCAACACAGGGGACCATTTAGACCAGACCTTCAGCTGGTCTAAGTGAATTTCCTTCCACTGCAATGGGATGGAATTTTGACATAAAAAAAGAAGAAAGAAAGAAAATACGCCCAGCGGGGGTGGATGGGAAAGAAAATGACAAAAGTGGCTCCATTGTTACTTTTGTCCTGTGGGCAAGAGCCTGCCAGAGCTTTGGAAATGTCAGAGGCTCAGGTTTGGAAATGGTAGCATTGCTATCTTTTAGAACATCCATCAGCCTTGACTACAACAGCCATCTTTTTTGCCTAATTATCTTTGGGTGGGCTCAGTCACCTCAGCCAATCTGAGCTCTAGCCCCTCTGCCCCTTCTGTGATAAATGTTTGGCTTCAAGGGCTATTAAGATAGATAGATAGATAGATAGATAGATAGATAGAGATAGATAATTGAAAAATAGCAAAAGAAATGCCACTAGAATGCTTATTGCATGGGACACACAATTTTTTTTTAAAAAAAATCTCTTCATTCAATGATACGTTGCATACCTTTGACTAGAACCCAGGCTAGGACTTAAATTACACAGATTCAAGGGAGGCCATGGGCAGAAATCAGGCTTCGCAATGCCTGAAGCAAATCAAAGTGGGAAGGTGATGCCAGAGAACTTTCCAGCACCTCTTACCTAATTGGCCTTCACCCCAGTTCCCAGCCCTTCAGACTTTATTCCCTGTCCACTCCCTTCCAATCCTCTGTTCCTTCAGGTGAATCTTCTCCTGGCCCAGAAACTAAATCCTACGCTGACCAAGGGTGTGTGTATCTGATTCCGTCAAAACCCTGCAGCATCACTGCTGCAAGGCAGAAACGAAAAGGTTAGACAGCAGGAGGGAGTGCCAGAAAAAAACGCAGCCCTGATGGCCATTGGGCTTGTCCAGCCCACCCCTTGCCCTGCGTTCCAGTGCTTATCCGATCTGATCAGAGCTACGCTCATTTGCATAACCCGAACTGAGGCCACCACTGACACATGAAGAAACCACATGGTGACCTCGGAGTAAAGGGAAAAGTCGCGGTAAATTGACACTTTCAAAAAGCTCAGTTTCGGCAGGAAAAGCTTGTTGTGGCTGTGAGTTGGCGCCTGCATCATATAAACAACACAGCACCATTGCACAGCCACAATGGGATAAATAAGGAGTATAGACAGCCCACAAGCATTGGGTGGGAAGACCGATAGCATTCCTCAGACCCTAAAATTTCACCCTCCCCTCAACCTGCAAAGGCACTCCTTCCTGTACGCTCTTGCTCTCTCCTGTCGCTCATACCAAATGGTAGACAAGCATAGGGCACATAAAAAGCTGCCTTATCCTGTCAGACCCTTGATCCTTTAGTATTTGCGACACTGACTGGCAGTGGCTCTCCAAGATCCCTTTCAGGCAGAAGTCTTTCCTACCTGAAGTTGTGATGGATTGAACTTGGCACCTTCTGCATGCAAAGCAGGTGCTGTACCTCTCAGGTACGGCCCTTCCCCCAAGCTTACCTTTGGTTCATATATTTAGCTCATATATTTTGTTTGCCTGTGAACTAGAGCCAGTGTGGTGTAGTGGACTAGGACTCAGGAGACTAGGGTTCCAGTCTTCGCTCAGCCATGAAGCTCACTGGGTGACTTTGGGCCAGTTACTGAATCTCAGCCTAATCTACCTCACAGGGTTGTTGTAAGGATAAAATGGAGAGGAGCAGGACCATGACTGCCACATTGGGTTCCTTGCAAGGGGAGAAAAGGAGGGATATAAATATGACAAATACTCATGAATAATAACCATTCCTTCCAAGTTATAAGTCAGCCCTTTAAAACACACACATGCACATACCTAGGAAGAGTTTTTCAAAAAACACAAAAAAGCATTGTACAGTGCAAAGTGCATCCCTATTCCTTTAAAAAGTCCATGGCCAGAGGTGGCCAGGAGAGTCTTGACGTTAATAGTGCCTTAGACTGACAGACTGGTTATTACTTGACTAGGAGCAACATGACCTAGCACAACACTTCAGTGTTAATAAGATATAAAGGAAAAATCCAGCCATTTATCATCTAGCCCATCGGGCACACAAATTATAGAACAGCTTGCTGGGTTATGGTGTAGCCCTTATTTTGTTTCTGTCGTGTCCACAGAACATAACGGAGATAGCTTTGAATCCTTCCTCTGTTCCGCTGTCACAGAAGAATGTTTGTGTCATGATGACCTGACCAAGTGTTCAGTTGCACACACTGCGCTGTTTCCAGAGGGTTACTCAGTCAGGCTGACAGCCTCTCTCTTCTGAATCAAAGGCAGGCAAACTCGAGCGGAGCTCATGTTGGCAACAGCTATTAACCACCTTTGCAAGTGCTCTGGCTAGGCTCAGTTCCTGATGATTCAAAGTATGGGACTGACTTACAGGGTGTAAACTGGGAGCCTGCATACCTCATCTCTGTAAGGTATAGTATATCTTGCGACGTAGAAACATTTATTGATTCCTTTTCCTCTATGGCCCTGAGATTTTTCAGATGAGAACCTTGCAGAGAATACTGTTATCTAGCCTAGGTGTGGGCTGACCTCAATTTGGCATGAGCTGCCTTTTTTCTTTACTAGAATTCCTGTGGTCCACCAGTGTGTTTTAAATGTACAAAACAAGAGTACATACTTGTGATTTCTTAACAGTTAAGCATAGCTAGTCTGTGTTAAGGGGTCTTGAGTGTGTACTCTTGCTTGAGAATCTAATTGCTTGGCAGGATCAGACCAAGGTCTACCCAGTCTTGCATTCTTTGCAAGAATCCCAGCTACCAGCAGGTGCTAGGTGGTCTACTGAAGGTCAATCAGCTGTCCAACTAAGTAGACTGCAGTCCACTTCTGCCCACCCGTGACCTAAGGTTGATAATACCATCAAATTTATCTCGCATTTGTGCCGTGTTATGACAGCACAAGAAACAGCATACATATTGGTGCACTGAACTATTATTTCAAAGATGTGTTTTTCCAACAATTCCCTTTTCATCGTGGTGTGCAGAAATATTTGTCACTTTCTTTTGCTGCGTTATGTAGTTTGAAAGAAAAGCAAATGTTTCAAAAGGACAAGCATGCATGGCAGGAGCTTCATTTCACAGTGCATGTTTGGAAATGAATGTCTTGATAGAAATTGGATGATTATGTTTTTAAATCTCCCTCTTCTTTCACCCAACAATTTCTCATGATTATATTTGTAAAAAATCAGACAGGAGGTGACTTGAGGGGGGACATTTTTGGGAGCCCCCAATTAGTCTTTGTATAATTTGGTCTGCATATTGTCAAATAGGAACTGTCTCTCTGAAAGGAGTTTATTTATTTATTTATTTATTTATTACATTTGTATACCGCCCCATAGCCGAAGCTCTCTGGGCGGTTTACATAGGATTAAAAACAATTAAAAACAATATACAAAATGTTTGGAATTCTTTTTGGTCACTTTTAAAACTTTGTTTTTGGGAACAATTTGCATGGAATTCTTCTTGGTTCTGATGATTTGAGAATTTGCCTATATTGCAGAATTAAAGTGGTTTAGCTGCCATTACCCTTTCCTTCATGTCTCTTCTCTTCAAATGAGAGTTCTGTCAGGGTTTGTGGGACCTCTTAACCCAACATTCTCAACACTCTCACAAAAACTACAATTCCCAGGATTATTTGGGTATGAGGTGTATGTATTTGGAGAAGCGTGATAGGCAGATAAATCAAACAGGTATGTTTACAGTATCGGTGTGTGTGTGTGTGTGTGTGTGTATGTATGTATGTAAGAGACTTGCCTGAGCAGACAATACCCCAAGGTCACATTTGCTTTACAAAGAGGTCTCTACAGGAATAGTTGGATTTTCAGCACACTGGTTGGTGGTAAAACCATATGCTTCAATAAAGGCAATGATAGAAATGGTAGTACTCATTTGTAAAAGGTAAGCTAATGTCAGCATGATACTCATCTTGAATTCTTTGTGTGTGTGTGTGTGTGTGTGTGTGTTGGATGTGATTAATCAAAAATAAGACAAAAATGAAGACAGAAAAAGGTACACAAATCAGAGCAATGTAAAGTGGGTGTAAGTCTCAATTGTGTCCAAGAGTGCATCCTAAGGAAGTTGTATTTTTAATAGTTGTGGATTGTGCTTTAATATTTTCATAAAGTTCTGCTTGCTGCGATGGTAATTTTCAGAATGTCTCTCTCTCCTCCCCCAATATCTTTATTAAGGTTCTAGTTTACATAGCTACAGATAAAACAGTGAAAGCCACTATTATATACCTCAAGAGCTTAGAAACCAAAAAAATATAATTAAGATGGAAGGACCAATGAGTTAATATTTCAATATTTTTGTATTCAAAATAGTCTCATGGCAGGGTGGAGAAAAACAGCTCATGTATTACCAATAGGTTTTGCTACGTTATTGTAGATGGTGACAATGCAATCCTATACATCTCTATTCAGAAGTACGCCCATTGAGTTCAATGAGATTTACACCCAGGCAAGTGAATATAGAAGTATAGCCTGATTTCCCCACAGCCTGTTGAATCTGTTTATTCCAGCATGGACTGCAGGTCTGTGGGTCTCACTCTGCAAGGTTTGAAGAATTATCATCACTATAGTGTGCTGCTGTGTACAAAGTGCTTTACAAACGTTGTCCTCAGAACAGCTTTGTGGGGCAAGTCAAATCATTATTCCCATTTTTAAAGGGGGAATTGATAGAAACTAGGGCGAGACTGAATCCAGTTGATTCAAAGCCGAAGTGAGATGTGAAAGCATGCTATGTCTAAATAAGCAACCCTGACGGGTCTATGTCAAAATTCCTATACCACCCTTCATCCCAATAACACCCAGTCATTCAGCACATGGGAACCTGAGATACTGCTTCCAGAGACATCTCACCTTTGCCTTTGTGGGGCTGGAAAAATAAGAGGTTCTGGGATTAGCAACTCTCTGGAATTAGAGATCTATTCTCTAACTGCCTCAGAACTACCATTTCAAGAGTATGAACAACAGGATCCATATACTCAGATGTGCTGCGTTCCATAGGGCTTGCTCCCCAGTCATTGTGTTTAGAATTGCAGCCTAAGGGTGTGAAGAGTTTTGAATTAAATCTGAACAGCCGATGGGCCCAGCCCAGCCAAAGTGAAACATGTTTATGTCCGATTGGGCTCAATGGGTGAGTTACCATGTGCTTAACTCTCCCAAAATATCAGTGGGATATGAATATGCTTAACTTTGAGTGGAATCATGTGCCCAGTGTATTTATTTATTTATTTATTTATTTATTTATTTTAGTATGAACGTAATGTGCATTGTTAATAAATATTAATTGTATTTCATAGGAGTGCTATTCCTAATTTTCTGTATATGCTGACTGTAGGTGATCAGTAACGATCCTGGCCATGTGCGTGAGTGATGCTAAAAAGATCTTGCAGTCTTGTTTCACTTTCATCTCAATCTTGTTAGTCCTGGACAGAAAGTTCAACAAATGCGGGGAGAAGAAAACTGGCGTTTACGCTGAATGCAGATTCCCTAGTCAATGTGGGACATTTGCCTTCACCTTCTAGATGTAGGGAGTGCACAGACCAGCTTAGGCTGTGCTTTGGAAAACAGTCCCAGATTCGAACCCTGGGGAATTGCAGCCGCATGGCTGGAACACGCAGGAGATGATTGAGCAAGCCAGTTTTCATTCAGCCCAAGTCGATGACTCCAGCAATTCCCTCTTGGTTTTATTTGCCCCCGCATAGTTTCTCCCTGCCGCTTAACAAGCTGCATTTGTTTAAACCTTGTGACTCTTTGATGGCGTGTGTTTTTAAAACCAAAAGCTCTGCACATCCTTCCCAAAATACTTAGAAAAAGTGAACGGAGGGGCAGCGGGGTTGGGAGGAGAGGACAGAAATAATCTCTCAGATGGCAACCACAAGCTCGGAGATCTGGGCTAGGTAGAGCACAATGGCTGAAAAACAGAAAGCCGGAGACACTTACATAGTAGTTTTCTTTCCAAAGTTAACACCTGCAGTGTTTATGAGATCTTGTAAGGAAACTCGAGAAATTTGCATGAGAATACAGTGTTTCCTGGAGGGGAGGGATGACAAGACACTTACAGGATGCAACTCGACTGCCTAATGTATTTATTGCCAGATCATATATTATGCTTTTAGCCCGCAGTGTAGTTTCAGTACCAGACCTACAGCCTATTGATTTGGGAGCTGTTCTCCAGGACTCAGGGGATGAAATAAAGAGCAAATGCAATGGGCTGTCTGTCTGGGAATTGACAGTCCTCACTTTAACACAAAAAGGGATTGGTCACTGTAGATAAGGAACTCTTCCCGTATGAAAGTGTCCTGCTAGAAGTTAGGGATACTTTGGAAATCTAAAGGAGGAGGAGGAGGAGGAGGAGGAGGATATTTCATAAGGCCCAAATGTTTCTTGAGTCGGTGATATTCTGTATTTCAGCATCATGTAGACGTCTTTTTACAGTGTCCAATTTCGTGGTTGCATTTTGTGGAGGCTGGATTTTGATTGGTAAAAGTGCACTGGTCTTCTTTCATCTGCTTCATCCTGCGGCTTCCCTCCCTACGTACACACACACAGCAGCCAGAGCTAACTAGAGTCATTCTCAAGATATATGTGGCTTGAAGATTTTCTTTGTAATGCATGGCATGATCATTTTGAGGCATTCTAGTGCCTAGCGAATTTCTGCCTGCCTCTTGCACTAATTCGGGGATGAGGACCATGTGGCGTTCCAGATGTTGTTGGTCTGCGTCTCCTCCCATCATCCCTTATCTTTGCCTACGCTGACGAGGGCTGATGGGTGTTGTAATCCAACCATATCGGGAGGGCCACATGTCCCCCACCTGTGCTCTAATTGCATTCATTTCATATATCTAATTTCTTCAGAGAAAAACCAGCAAGTAAAAACACATCTGGTACTTGTAGATTCTTTTGTCCAAGCATGTTTATGCTTAGAGTGGCTAAGAGTGTAAGTTGAGCAGTTCCTTCCCAGTGTAAATCTGATATCAGCCACAAGCTTGCTAGGTAATCCTAGGCAAGCCACCTTCAGCCTCAGCTACTCTCCCCATTTGCAGGATGGGGACAATAATGCTGGCCTTCCTTGCAAGGTTGTTGTAAAGCCTGCTATGTTAATGTATGTGAGATGATTTGAATACTTGAAATGTGTTGTATAAATGCTATGTATTATGTATTAGCATTAAAAAGACTGTTTGGCATTTTAATTACAAACTGGTGTGTGTGTGTGTGTGTGTGTGTGTGTGTGTGTCAGAGTGGAATGGTTAAGCAAGCCAGCCGTGTAAGCAATCTCTTAGTTTAATTTGCAGGAAGAGTAAACATGATTGATAGTTACACGCTGATAAAAGAAACACCATTTAGTTGCAAGGTCCTAAATGTAGAGAATAATTTGTACTATATCATTATAGCAACAATACATATTCTACTGGTTAGATGGCAATATCACTCTAACAAGCCAAACGATTAGAAATTTTTATTCTTACTATAGGCTGCCTTTGCTCTGCTCTACTAATATGGAGGAAGCCTTAAAAATATTGAGATTTTATGATGCACTTTTATTTGCAAGACTGCAGTGCAAAATGTGCAGTGAGTAGAATGAAACGGGCTGAGGTAAAGCTTTTAAGTTTGGCTGGAGGCAGCGGAGCAAGCTGGATCTGCTTCGCTTTCCCCATCCTTGCATAGTTCTTATTCCTGTACAGAAGGAAAGCAAAGGACACTTTCCTTCTCTTCCATCATTCATTCATTCATTCATTCATTCATTCATTCATTCATTCGATGAGTCACCCTATAGCCAAAGCTATACATCAAAAACTACAATAAAACCAATGATAATCTTCATGCTTGCAGATAGCATTGTGTAATCCTGTGATATTATCCAAAGCTGTCCCCCCACCTCTTTCTCTCTCCCTTCCCCCGCCCCCTGCCAGAGGACAGCCTTATTATTTAAGTAGTTGAGCAGCTCCAGTGTGGTCTTTCTTCTCTCCCCCCCCCCCCCCCATCATTGCATGGACTTAAATTGCTCTCCAAGCTCTTCCTTTGTATAATTCTCCAGTATTCTTTATGCAGCCAGCAGCAATAGGGTGTTTTCATCAGGAGCAATGATGCCGTCAGACTAGCCACCCTCCCCTCCCCACTTCCTGCTCCATGGGGCCTTTTGAACAGAGCCAGTCAGTTTCTGATCATTGTTTGGAATTTCACAGACATTTGAAACCTCCTCCTGCACCACCCTCTTGTGTTTGAGAGCCATGGGGAAGGCATAAATCTCTGCTGCTGCTGCTGCTGCTGCTAGAGCAGCAGAGTTCAACAGCACATGAAAATGAGGCCCAGCATGTCAAACTTCCTGGTGCCATTTTATTATTCAGCTAGCACATTCAGGGTCATCATCACCAGCATGTATCTTTGCCCCCCAGCCTGGTGACAAGAGATGTCACAGATTTGCAATGGCTTTCAAGACTGTATTTGTACATGGTGTAAATGCAAGCAACCATTTTGACTGTAGTGATTAGCACAAGTCTCTACTCCAGTCTTTATCTGAAAGAGCAACAGACCATGCCAGGTAACCAGCTGCATTTAATTATGATTTAGGGAATTCCTAAGACTGAAAAAGGTGCACTGGGAAATCCATCCAGCAAGTGTTAATCATACCTCTTATGTTAATCATATGCATAATGTGTTTGTCATATGATTTCTCATCACTTGATTACTTAGCCCTTGTGAACTTGCATACAAATGTGTGAACTGACTTCATCGACAAGCATGATGTTTCAAGTCATGTGAAGTGGTGTGAAAGTTCCCATCTGTTGGGCTGGCGCATTCAAACATGCAAGCCACCACTTGATGTAGTCATCAAATTATGCCTTGAGGCATAATTTTGCAAGAAATACACACACACACACACACACACACACACACACATCATAACTATGCACATGTGGGCTGCCCTGAAGCCAATGAGACGTGATGTCTAAAGCAGCTCAATCTTAAACATATTCACTCAGGAATAAGTCCTCAGTGGCTGGGTTCACACATCACGCTAACCCATGGTGGATGGCATTTTTTGCCACTCTTACCCAGGAGCTCTGTAGGCAATCTCTGCAACTCATACTGAACGATAGACAACATGCTAACTGCCCATAGGTAAAATAACCTTTACTGCAGACCATGGGTTCTTAGGGTGGTTTATTTGGGGGAAATAACCCACCATGGCGGAGGGGGGAAACATCCCACAGACAACACACTAACCCATCATGGATCATTCCAGAAAATAAACCATCATGAGATTGCGTATTTGAACCCAGTCACTAAGTTCTACATCAGCTTGCCCAGGTGCTAAAGTGATCTCCTGAAGTTTTTCTCCAGGTGACCCCACTGAGACAGGTGGTAACCAAGAACAGAGAGATAGTGAGTGCCTTCTTGATGGTAGCCCCTGTCTGGGATTCTCTTCCCCCATCTTCCTGACGCCCTGGAGGCAGGGCAGGTGCCAACGTTGTATTGCTTTTGGCACCTCCTGAAAACGCTGCTGTTTCAGGAAGCTTTCCATAAATGACCAGACGCAGTTTTACCAGTACTGGGTTTTTATCAGAACCTGTTCTTTTTTAATTGTGTTTTTAATATAGTGTTTTTGATACTTTTATTCTATTTGTTGTTCACCGTTCTGAAATCATTTGTATGGGGAGCGGTATATAAATATTGTAAATAAATAAATAAATAAAATGCACTGTTATAGTTTTGGTGCCATGTGAAAACTTTTTTGGTTTTAAGTTTGACTGTTTTAATTGCCACTGTTCTGTCCAATTATGTTTACTCCTGTAGTTTGCAGTTTTGATACGGTGTTTCTTTTACTTGATTCTGATTCCTAGCAACATTTTCAAGGTGTCAGAGACTGCGGCCTTTCTAGTGAATTGCAGATATCTATTACCACAACTTCCTGTCATTTACCTGCAGGATCTGTTCAATTAATGCTGTCAGGTTTCCATCATCTTTGCCCAGTCAAGGACAATGTCACTTATCTCAGTCTCAGGAGAAATGCTTCTTTGGTAGTCTCATGTGTTTTCTTATTTTGTGACAACAAAACTTTTCTCTCTCTCCCTCTTTCTATTTTTTTCTTGTCTTATGTGGAATAATAATGGTATTTGGTTTTGTTTTGTTTTAAACACCCCCCCCCCCCCCCCCAAACACTTTTCCTCGAGAAGATGGGAAATTCTTATGCCGGGCAGCTCAAGACAACACGCTTTGAAGAAGTGCTGCATAATTCTATAGAGGCCTCTCTCCGGTCAAATAACCTCGTTCCCAGGCCAGTTTTTTCACAGCTGTATTTAGAAGCGGAACAGCAGCTTTCGTCTTTAGAAGGTAAGAAATACTGGTGTGATACTGTTATTCAAAGAGAATTTGAACTTGCTCCTTATTTGCTTATCAAGAGATCATCATGAATATTTAGGCCAACATCTACAGATTTAGTTCCACTTCAGTGTAATTCTGTGCTGGATTGTGGTCTTTGCATGTCTTGCATTTATGGCCTAGTTCTTGCTGAAGTGATAAACCTGGTTCGGGACACATCTGGAGGGCACCAAGTTGGGGAAGGCTGTTGTGTGCAGTTCACTGCAGGTCGGGACTCACATGGAATGCTTCCTTACAGAATATGATTCTTGCACATAGAAGATTGGCATGTGAAGGAAAAAGCTTATCTAGAACCCTTCCTGACATGAACAGTGCAGTCCTAACCTTTAGATAACCTGGCTGGAGGAACCTAGGATGCCACTGTGCCAATACATGAGCGTAAGGCTACTGCCAGTGGCATTTCCACTAGAGGTAGCCAATGGAAGACACTGAAACAGGGCATTCTTGGTGTGTGTGTATCCACGAGACCCAAAGCTCTTCTGTGGCTAGGGAGGCCTCAGGATTGAGCCTTCCAGCCTATAATCAATTGGAGGCAGAAAAGCTGTAATCTGCCATAGGAATAATAGCGAAAAATTGCGCCTGCATCTCCTGTCTTGGCTGCTTGCTCAGTCAGTGCTCAGGATGTGGTTCCACAGGAGATCATCCCACAGGGCCCCTTCGGGATTTCTCTGTTTGCGTGGAGGGAATTTTGTGTAAACTGGCCCCCTCGTCTGCATTTTGAAGTGTTAGAGCCTAGAAATTCAGGATTCTTGCCTTAGTAAGAACTCAGCCTATATTTGTAAGGCTATATTTTTAACTGTTTTTGTTATTTGAGTTGTGTTGAGGGGAAGGGATTTTAATTCAAGAAGGAATAATCTCCATCATTCATGCTTCTTTAGAAATTTCCCAATGATTTTAGTGGGTCTTACTCCCAAGTAATCATAGCCTTATGCTCTGTTGTTGATAGTCCTGTTAAACGTGCCTTACCATGGGATGTTGGAAATAGATCAAAACTGTTAACAGACTTCTGTTGAAATCCTAAACTGCTTTTAAATAAACAGCACTGAAACTAATAGGATTTCAGGTAACATAGTTAGAAACTAATCAGTGTTTCAGATAGCCGTGATTTTGGCAATGAATGAATAACATTTGACAATATTTTAACAGAACTTTTACAACTTTTCTTCAGTTTGAACTAGCCTTGTGTTCTACTTAAACTCTTGCCTATGAACTACAGATATGTTGTTTTAATAGAACTTGGGAGTTTCATTTGGAGGTTTGTTTTATTTTACAGCCAGCTTGATTGATCTTTATTGCTTTTATCCCCTATATCACTTCCTGGGAGGTGAAAGTGTTTAAGCACAATGTTCAGATCCCCCAAGCAAAGTCATTGGATTCTTTTCACAAAACATCCAGGCGGCTTGTTTTACTGCTAAACTTCAGAAAACTGTGGATCTGACAGTGTGCAGGCATCATTATCCTCCTGGTGCAACTATTTCCTCCTGCTAATTGCTGGTTTATCCTTATTGGCTTGGAGAGTATTTCCCTTGTAACTTCTTCACATGCGCACACGTCCTTTCAAAGCCATCTAATTATGGTATGGAAAGAAACCTTATCAATGAAACATGATAGTTTTTAGTAAATTGTGTTGAAAGGTAATTCCAATATTATTTAAAATAACCTTGAATAATATAGGTGCTTGCCACCCATGTTTAGGAACATGGATTTTATATTGCCTCCATATTTAATTCTCTCCTTTCACTCTTTACTGCTGAATAACGGCATTTGCATAAAGAGCATCACTTTTGAGTAAATGTCCATCTGCGTCTGTTCTTTATCCCCCATGTAGAATGCTTGAGATCTTATGAGCTTTCCCCTAGCAACAAACGCAGTCTGATGTCACAAAGTGGATTATGACATCAGCTGGGAAGAGACATTGCAAGAGCTTGACCATTGTTCCAAAACAAAGGAGCTCTTTTCACACTCTGTAGTGTTTTTCATTCTCAAAGGATTTAAGAAATCATTGGGTCCCAATTCTACTCTTCTTGGAAACTTTGTGAGACCTAAACTCGGATTTATCCAGACTATTAAAAAAAATGTGCAAAGCACTAAAACACAAAAATTTCTCTTATTTATTTTTTATTTAATTTAAAAGTTACACCCTGGCCTTTTGCTTTAATACAATGGCAGAGACTCACTGTCCTGCCCCATTTAATGGATAGGTGAATAGCCTTGCTTACCAATTTCTTTTTACTGTTTTTTGTTGACCCAAAGCAAGATGTTGTTGGTTTTTTTGGTTTTTGTTTACAAAATGTGCCTTGTTATGACAGAAAGGAAAGTATCCGTTTTTCAAATAAAATGTTAAAATACACAAAATAAACAGGGCATTGCCATGTGGAAGCTATATGTACTTGTGCAGGTCCCTCTGCCTTCACCCCCTTTCCCCCCTTTTCTCTTTTTAAAAGGCTGAATGATAGTCCTTGCTCACAGCCAGAGGTATTCAACCTTGAAAGCGGGGGGGGGGGGAAGTGCAATGCGACCCCCCCAAAACCAAATTAGAAATCCATTGACTGCAATGAGAGAGAGCTTAGTTCTATTTTACAATCAATAGGATTGCAAGAGTGTTTAATATTGCAGTTATTATTATTGCTATTATTATGTAAAGCACTCATTTCCCAGAAGACAAACTGATGAGACTAAAAAAAAAGAATTAAGTTTACTCCAGAAACTAAGTATAAAAGGCAGAGGTGGGTCTGAACTACTCTTGGTGCTGGAAGGCATCCCCAATAGTAGTTCAGAGCCACCTCTGGAAGCTGGAAAGCAGCCTTTCACTTTTCAGCATGTCAGCCTCGCAGTTAAAAAAAGAATAATTAAAAAGGTAAGAAATAAAATAAAACATCAGGAGAAGTAGGGAGCCTGGTGGGTGTCAAGAGAGGCGTCTGTAGGCCCAGTGGTGCTCCAAGGCTCCAGGTTGGAGACTTGTAGGATTTAAACATCTTCCTTCAAGGAAGTCCTTTGGTTTGGGGGAAATTGCATGCTTCCAGCAGATGCATTACACCTAGGCTGACCATATGAAAAGGAGGACAGGGCTCATGTAACTTTAACAGTTGCAGAGAAAAGGGAATTTCAGCCAGTGTCATTTGTATGCAATTAGTCCCTGGTGAAAACACCTCTTCATCAAAGCAATTAAAGTTGCAGGCACTATACTAGAGTGACCAGATACAAAAGAAGGCAGGGCCCCTGCAACTTTAACTGTTCTGATGAAGAGGGAATTTCACCAGGAACTAATTGCATACGAATGACATTGGCTGAAATTCCCTTTTCTCTACAACTGTTAAAGTTACATGAGCCCTGACCTGGATTTTATCTGGTCACCCTACGTTTAGGCCTTTACCAGTGTCATGAGAATTCTGTTGGAGAATTTCTCCTCCTCCTGAGCCAGATCTACACCAAGCAGGATATAACACTTTGAAAGCAGTTTGAAAACAGTATATTAGGGTGACCAGATAAAATCCAGGTCAGGGCTCATGTAACTTTAACAGTTGTAGAGAAAAGGGAATTTCAGCCAGTGTCATTTGTATGCAATTAGTTCCTGGTGATATTCCCTATTCATCACAACTGTTAAAAGTTGCAGGGGCCCTGCCTTCTTTTGTATATGGTCACTCTAGTATAGTGCCTGCACCTTTAACTGTTGTAATGAAGAGGGAATTTCACCAGGTACGAATTGCATACAAATGATTCTGGCTGAAATTCCCTCTTCTCTACAACTGTTAAAGTTACATGAGCCCTGACCTGGATTTTATCTGGTCACCCTAAATTACACCAAAGTTCCACTTTGAAAATACAATCTCATCACACACGCACCCAACTGATTGCTTATTGCAGTTTGCAATGTTGAATGTAGTTGCATGAGGCATGGTGCTTATTTATGGGATAATGCCCATAAATCAGTGATGTCGTTCGCCCCTCCCCCAATGAACAGGCCATATGCTGACAATTTTAAAATGGTTTATTTTCTGACCCATGGTAACCATTTTAACAATGGGCAAGGCCACCCCATTGCAGACATCTTGTGAGAGCACACACAACACTCAAAGTTCCAAATGTGTCCATAAACCAAAAAGCTTGGGGACCCTAGCTATAGGTTGCACCCAATGTTTGCCCTACTTAGATTAGACCACTGAAATGAATGGGTCTTACGTTACAACCCTATGTAAGAAAATAAGCACCCATTCTTGTTTGCTGAACTGTTAATCTTGATTAAGTCCAAACCATTAAACAATCAAGGAAGATGGGCTTTTTTTATGGAACATTGACAAGATTATGATTCTGTTGCTTATGTCCAACCAGAAGCTTCCTCAATTTGGCTATCTTTGCACTATCATGCTAAACATGGAGCAGGAGAAATATCAACTGGAACTGGGCAATTCAGTTATATTATGCCTCTGCTTTGTCATCTCCACTGCATTCCAGTCTATTTCTGGGCCCAGTTGGTTTTGACCTTTCAAGCCTTTAATGAAGTAGTTACTTGAAGGATTGTGGCCTCCATCATGTACCCACATGTACCTGGAGATCATCTTCAGAGGTCGTTCTCAGGTGATGGCATCCCAGCTGTGGAATGCTCTCCCCAAATAAACTCTCCTGCTGCCTACTCTTGGTGCTAGGTGACAACCTTTTTATTTTCGCAGGGCTGGTCCTGCCAAGTGAGTAGAGTGAGGCAATCACCTCAGATGGCAGATGCTGAGGGGCAGCAGGGGCAACCTCCCATTATTTCTCCTCATCTCCTTGGCTGTTTCTCTCTATTGGAGGACACAGCTACATGTGTCATCTGATGTGTCCTGGCCCCACTAAACTAGCCAGTTGTCTCAGGTGTGGTGGAGGACACTATCCCATCATTAGTGGTGAAGTAAGATTCAACTGCCAGTCCAGTTGGCTTCTATACATGAAATGGAGAGGGGCTGCCAATTTGTCCTTTGCCTGAGGCAGCAAAATGTATTTTCCCAAGCCTTTCCGTTTTCTTAGCTTTTAAACTCTCAAATTTATATAGTTAAAATCTGTTATTCTCTGCTGCTGGAGTTTTTACGCTGCATCATAGATTTGTTATGTATAGTTGCACTTTAATACTTTCATTGTTATTGTAAACTGCCTAGAGAATGGCCTGGTTCTTATGATGGCAAATGCTGGCCAGATTTGCATAATTACCCTTGCCAGCGCAGCTTCTCTCAATTTAAACTTTTTATTATTTAGAAACATAGATAAAACTCAACCATTACAAACACAAACATACAACATTAAAATGGACTTCCAAATTTCTCCGACACACAAAAATATGTAAGTTTTCTTTTACACCTTATCAAAAAAATAAAAATAAAGGTTTAGTGGATGGATTCCCCCACCTTCCCCTCTTATCCGTTGTTTTACTCCCATGTTTGCACGACAGCTTCTTGTGTCGTGCAAACCCAGCAAGGGTGGCTTGCTGGAGTGGACAACAAGCCACCCAGAACCCCTGGGCTGTTGCAGGGTTGTTGAGTGGTTTGTTACCTACCCCTGCAACCCACCCTCACCAAGTTCACATGACACAATAAGCCAGCGAGGGTAATTGTAGAAATCTGGCCAGCATGCAAACGGCACACGTTAAGTAGTTAAAATGCCACAGAATATTGTTAAACACCCTGCAATTGTGCAAACTGGCCTAACGTTGTTATTAGATGGCATATTAATATTGTTAAGAAATCAATAAAATAAAATATTACCTGAAAAAAACTGAGCTTTTCTATACGAGGCAGTTAATTGGCTGTTAATCCACTGTATCTACTTTTAGTTTAGGCACAGAATTAAGATCCGAACACTATGTGAAGAGTGTTTCCTTTCCTGCTCTCCTGCTTCTTAACCTCTAGGTGGCACTATGGTATAGCAGAATAGCGCAAATACACAGGACGAAATTGTGTTTTCTTTAGCTTTCAAATTTAAATGCTGCATTTCCCTTGCTCTAAAAATCACTCTCTGAAAATGCTAGTTAGATACAGAAGCGAAACTGGAGGGTCATGATGTAATCTAAAGAACCCATAAACAACTGTGAGTAGGGAATGATGACCCACGATAAATGTCTTGTGTAGAAAAACCCTTCCACATCCTTGTTTGAGCAGTAATTGTTGCACCCACCCCTCCCACGAATAAGACATGCAACAACAGCAATAGGCTTAAGGGGCAAAGCTTTATTAAGCATAATAAGATCTGCAGTGAGCATGCAACATAACTAGCAAAGTGTGGGCACCCAGCCCATGGCCAGTTAAAGCCTCTATCAGCTTTCAGTAGGGCACCGTTACTTGAGGTCCCGTGACTGAATGCTATCCATACACAGGCCTGTTTGCTGGCCAGCTGGCCTTGTAAATGAGCTGTGGGATCCCTGGGTGTTCCACATCACCCCTCTGACAGGGTAAAGCTTCTAGGGTGAGGATGCCCTACCTCTCAGACTTCTCTTCCCTCTTGTGCCAGGCAGCAATGAGAGTTTGGCTGGTTACGGCACTACCTGCCTACTCTGGCCAAGAATAGTCCATCAAATAGCTGATCTCAAACTGTCACCTTGTCGGCTGGTCTTGAAAGAGATTGGATTCAGGGTGGAGCCAACATTATAAGTAGGGTGACCAGATAAAATCCAGGTCAGGGCTCATGTAACTTTTAACAGTTGTAGAGAAAAGGGAATTTCAGCCAGTGTCATTTGTATGCAATTAGTTCCTGGTGAAATTCCCTCTTCATCACAACTGTTAAAGTTGCAGGGGCCCTGCCTTCTTTTGTATATGGTCACTCTAATATAGTGCCTGCACCTTTAACTGTTGTGATGAAGAGGGAATATCACCAGGAACTATAATATAGTGCATGCACCTTTAACTGTTGTGGTGAAGAGGGAATTTCACCAGGAACTAATTGCATACAAATGACACTGGCTGAAATTCCCTTTTCTCTACAACTGTTAAAGTTACATGAGCCCTGACCTGGATTTTATCTGGTCAGCCTATATTATAAAGGTAGGTTGGTTTGCTCTTCCCATTGGCCTGTCTCATTCTGCCCCAAAGGGCAGGGATGAGCAAAGACATCCCCTGCCAATTAGGTGGATTAAAGGTCTTTCCTTGGCCTGTTTTGAAGCCCATCTTATCCACTAATACACCCTTTGGATTGTAGCCATTGACTTTCCCTCCCAAGAAGATCTTACAAATTAGGGAGTTCACAAAGAAAGTGTATGGATTCAGTTTCCTCTGCTGCCTGCCTCTTTTGCTGATATGATTGTACCGTCAAAATATATTAGTTTTTGAAGATGTTTTTGTTTGCCAACTTCAACTGTCACAAAAAGCTTGCTGAACTTTTTAAGATAATACCTATTTCAGAACAAAAGGCCACGCCCAGACTGTAGCCTGCAGGCAGTGACTTTCTTTGGCTAATACAATATTACATCCCTCAGCAAAACAGCTGCTTTTCAACCATTAAGGTTGTGATCTTTGCATAAATTGTGATTGCTGTGCAGTTGTGTTATTTTCATAGATTTTTCCCTTTGGCACAGTCATAATTTATGTGACTGCTTTGTACCAACTATTATTTGGTCTGAATTATATTGAACATATGCTTTTTCATGCTTAATGTATGCCTTATGTTTAATTCAAACTCCAGTTCATCAGTAGCTGTAATTTAAGCGAACAAGATAAGTGAACTTTTCTTTGTTCTCTGAAGTTGGCCCAGATTTTTTTTTTTAAAAAAAATCTTGCTACTCAGTTGCACATTCAGGTCTAATAAATCTTGCTTTTGTGATTAGTCACTTTGGGGTTGTATGTGTGTTTTGAAACCTTGAAGAGCTGTTCTGCAAATATTGATTAAGTTGGCACTATGAATACACTTCAGGCTTCTCAAAATCATAGTTGCTGTATTTGTACGCCCTTTTCCATATGCATCATGCTCAAACCAGTTCATCTTGAGGTTCTGAAGGCATGGTCCACTGGAGTGTAATTTTCCCTACCCTCTGCCATTGTGAGTGCAGGCGACCAAAAGGAATCATTACAGCAGTGCTTAACTGGATCAGACCCTCAATTGTGGTTGCTTTTCTTCTCCTATGGGTTCTAAGACATGACAGATATGGTGAGCCAATTCACACGACCCTTAGAGTGACCAGATACAAAAGAGAGCAGGGCTCCTGCAGCTTTATGTGTTGCCATGATGTGGGAATTTCACCAGGTGCTGCATGCATAGAAATGACACCTGCTGAAATTCCTTTTTCTATGCAACTGTTAAAGATACAGGAGCCCTGTCCTCCTTTCCATTTGGTCACCCTACAATTGGTTGACTATTATCTTTTTCCTGGGAGCAGGTTCACATGAGTATGTTTATCATTCAACCACTGCAGTTTCAAGTCATTCCTGGCATGTGTGAGGCAACCGTCACAGTTTAAAAGACATAGACAGCTTTGATATCACCTCAACATGCTGTGCTTTTGTTGCCAAAACTCAGCAGCAAACTGATATGGAGCAGTAAGCTAAATTTGACCTATTTACTGTTCTATAGTAAACCACCGGGAGGTTTCTGCTGCAAATTTCAACAACACATTGGTCAGCGGGAGCTGCATGTGGCCTGCATGTTTCCCACCCCTGGTTTGGCTTATAAATTGAATACAATCCACATTGACATGTTTGTTACCTAAAGACCGCGATTATCAACTGAAAGTGTGGAATAGATATCACTGATAAAGTGAAAACACAGGATGACACACTAATCAACCGGGGGGGGGGGGAAGACAATCGTCCGTTATGTTGATTATCGTGTCATCTGAATGCTGCCTCCATTGCCTAAAATGTCATCTGAATGCTGCCGATGCGCAACACAATGGACGATTGATCCCCCCCCCACTCCATTGATTAGCATGTCGTCCAAAGCAGGCCATACTCTAACTTACAAGTGCAGTTTACTTGAACTCTGGCGACTGTGCTCATGATACCTTTTAGCAGGCAACAGAGTGGATAATGAGGAAGAGGAGGAGGAAGAAGAGGAAGAGGAGGAAGGTTCAGAATCAAGCAGCCCCCCTATCACTTATCAGATGAAACCACCTCCTGAAGGCTGTTGTACTACAGATGGTAAGAAATCTATACAACTAAGCTAGCTAATTTTATATGTGTACACAGCCAAAGCACCTTCTTCATATAAATGGCTGGGAGTTGTTTCTTCAGCACAAAAAAAGGAACTCAAAGGGTGCAGTCCAGCAAGGGATAAATATGGCTAAATCATAATCAAATCATCAAGTCTTAAATTAATCAGGACTAAGTTCTTTCTGCTGCTTTTAGTGGAATTTAGGGCTAATTCTGAGGCCTAGCTGAGGCTGTAAACTTAAGCTGACCATATGAAAAGGAGGACAGGGCTCATGTAACTTTAACAGTTGTAGAGAAAAGGGAATTTCAGCCAGTGTCATTTGTATGCAATTAGTTCCTGGTGAAATCCCCTCTTCATCACAACAGTTAAAGTTGCGGGCACTATACTAGAGTGACCATATATAAAAGAAGGCAGGGCCCCTGCATCTTTAACCGTTGTGATGAAGAGGGAATTTCACCAGGAACTAATTGCATACAAATGACATTGGCTGAAATTCCCTTTTCTCTACAACTGTTAAAGTTACATGAGCCTTGTCCTCCTTTTCATATGGTCAGCCTATGTAAACTGTGCCTGGTCTTTACCACTTCAGGTTGCAATGGGAGGGCCACTTATGCATTGCCGTAAGAGGGGACCTCAATCTGCACAACATTTGCATATAGGTGTCAATTTAGACATAATAAATAAATAATTGAAATAGAAAGACAGTACATCTCATCACAGTGGCAAAGACTGACTAGGTGAGCTGTGTGCCTGCTCAGTCTCAGTTAAAGGGCCCCTGCTCTCCCTCTTTATGGTGCTTTGACTTTAAACAAGGCCTGGACAGCCCATCATATAGAAGAGACCTTCAAATAGATGACAGTCCTTGGCCAGCTCTTCAAAATAAAGGACTGTTTTCCATAAAGTAGGCCACCTTGCCTCCCTAGGGGGTCACCTGTTCGAATGCACCTCCATACATAAAATATTCCCTCCATATAGAAAGCTAGATGTTGGGTGGACAGGCTCTAGCCGAGTCTTTTCCCTGACATGCCACTTTTATATCTGGAGGCAATTTATTTATTTAATTTGTTTAAATAATTTGTATCCCATCTTTCCACTTGGCAGGATAGCATCCATTTGTTTTTAATGGAGCATTCAACTATGTAAACCCCCCACCTGCACTCTGAAATGGTACACCCCCATAGGTGTGTGCAAATTGAGGGGGGCATTGAGTAGGGCTCCAGAAGCAGTGGGAATGGTCCTTCAGGTGCCTGGCAGCAGGAATAAAAGAAATTGTTCTGCTGGGAGCCTCTCTGCTGGGAGCAGCTCTTCAGACGCCTGAAGGAGGGCTCCCCAAAGGCTAATATCACCTTGTAAGCCTCAACAATGCTGGGGCTTGAGGAACGTCTCCTCATTCCCCACCCCCTCACCTGCAACAGTCTTCCCGTGGTCAGGCAAGTCAGAAGTAGGGCATCAGTGTGTCTAATAAATAAATGAATAAAAATAATGTAAAAAAAATATCCCGGGTGCACATCCTAATGAAATGCGCTGTGCACACCTATGTACACACGAAAGATAGATTTACCGTGTTAGAACTGGGCCTCAATCACAACTAAAGTCTCTGGATTGTGCCCAAAGTATTTGTTATGTTATTTGGTCAACATGGCCAGGGCTGGCATCAAGAGTAGGCATAGTCAGGCACCCTACAGGCAGAGCTCCCTCGAGTTGTTTCCTCTTCACCATCGCAACCTGCTTACTCAGGTGCAGACAGGGGTGGCGTAGAAGGAGCAGCAGATGCCCCTGCCTTCTTGTTCACCCGTTTGTCAAACAAGGAAGGGTTAGCAATGATGCAGAAGAGGAGGAGGAGCAATAGCAGCTGGTGATAATGGCCGTGAGAAGATAAACTCACTGAGGGAGGAGAACCGCTGAGGGTGCCTTGCTCAAGGTCCCTCAGAAACCTGGAGCTGACACTGAACATGGCTTTGTATTTAAATTGCCTATAAAAGCATAAGATTTCAAAAATGAGTTTTGGAACATTTTTTCACTTGTGTTTTTCTTTCTGAAACTTTAATCAGCTAGAGGTCTTGTTACATACCACGTGGATTGACCGTGTTTTAAAAATTATTCATTAGAACCGAGGTCTGAACAATCTGGGAATAAAAATATTGTGGCATAATTATAAGTAATGAAAAATGTGCATCAAAACAAGCTGGAAGTCCCATTTTATGTAGTGCTTTTCTATTTAGTTAGAAATTTAGTCTATGTGTATAATGAGAAGTATTTTTTAAAGGCTATACTTCAGGACATGTTTGTACCAGCTCATTTTTGTGCAATCTGATACCGAAAATGGTGTGTGCAGCTGGTGTGGCCTCCACCTTATTCCCCCGTCTCATCACTTATTGTTTCTGACCACTGCTCCATTTCCTCCGTGTGAAGTTTAGGACCTCGTTAACAGGGTACTAACCTTCCTGTGATGTCCCTTGCTTATATTTGGACAAATGTCTCTCAGTGCCCCTCAACCTTGCCATTGTCCTTCCCATGTGGGTTTCAACACGCACCTTTACCCCTCCCTTAAATTTTTAAAAGCTGGATTTTGTTGTATCACTCCCCTTCTTCTGCTTTAATGTTTTGTGAAATGTATTGGGTGATTTTCCTCAGAAAGGCAGTGCAGAAATCTGAAGGAAATATGATTTTAAAAATAATGTTAAGTTGATTTCCTTCAAAGTACCCATTTACCCTCTGGATGATTAGAGTCATGTTTCCTGTTTCAGTTATGTGGCTCATATTGATTTATTCACCTCCTTCTTCATTATTGGGGCCACTTTCCTTTTTAAATGTTTTTTGAACCCTAAATATACAAATATTTTCTACTACTTCATTAATTTCTTCTACTGTGTTATGTTGAGAGGAAGTAAGCTGGTTGTTTCTGAACTTGCACGACTCATGTTGCTTCACAATTCATACTATAGTATCAAGCTTCTCCTAGCATTCTCACATTTTCACATTGCATCAAACTAATTAGATGTTTGGGTGCATTTGTGTACACTTGGTTTTTTATTTTATTTTATTTTATTCTATTCTGAGCCCACAATCTAGGGAGGAGGATTTTATTAAATTATCTTGAGCATAGCGGTTTCTTTTATATATAACAAAAAAGATTGTAATTCATTCTGTTTCATCAAACCATCACTTAGATACTTGATTAAAACTTGTATTTTTCCTCCAGGTTTCTGTCAGGCTGGTAAAGACTTGAGACTAGTATCCATTTCGAATGAACAAATTGAAGTGCCTTCAGGATTTATACTTGTTGGCGCCAAGTCACCAAACTTACCTGACCACCTTTTGGTGTGTGCTGTAGATAAAAGATTCTTACCCGATGACCATGGGCGTAATGCTCTGCTAGGTAAGTGGTGGTTGTGGTTCCAGTGTTGCCATTAAGAGGAAAGTGACAGGATTAGCATGTCTCATTTTGATCACTTGTAGACCTGTGGGCATTTCTGACCACTCTTAAGAGCCAAATCAGACATTATTTAAAGAAGTAACTAGCAGCTACATCTTTTCTTCCTTTTTAATCTCATTTAAGCATAGGGGATCCAATCTGATCGGGACACTAGTGTGGTGGGTAAGAGCCCATTAACCCTTTCTCCATGCTGTGGTCCCAATCTGGACCCCACGCCACCCTGCCTGGCTGCAATTTATGTTTCAAAAAAGTCATCCATTAAACAAGGGATGCAAAAAGTGTGGGCCGCAGGTAACCCCTATGACTCCCATGGGGGAAAAATGGGGAAACACTCTAGGCGTGAGCTTTATGATTGCTGCTATACGTATAGGGATTGTTCCTCCCTAAAGTGTCCTCAGAGCATCCTGGAAGCCATGCTGAAATGCTAGGAACCCTAGGAATGGGCTTCTATGGCAAGAAACATAGAGCCTGTTTTAGGGGGTTTATTTACTCCTGAAAAGGTTCCAGGAAGCAGAATGTGGAGATCCTTCAGCAAGGGAGTAGATCAGAGAAGGGAGAAGGGCTAGGAGCCAGGATTCCTGGATGGTTGAGTGGTTTGAGGTTTCTGAGAGGAGTGTTGTTGTTTTGCTGATCAAATCAGATGAAATACTCTTGAGCAGGAGCTGGATTTGAGTGAGTAAATGGGTGACATGTAAGAGTTGTATACTTTATGTTGAGATGTATGGAAATATGCATGTGTGTATATCTGCATGTATGTGCATGTGTACACATGTGTGGCCCCTGCTAGCCCAGCAGACACCCAATGCTGAAAAGGTTGAAAAGGTTGCACACTCCTGGATTGAACCAAATGAGTCAGTATTTGGCACTGTAAATTACAGGCGTAGGCCCCTTGATCTGGATTTGGACCACAGTGTGTGGTAGAGGGTTAAAGCCCCCCCCCCCCCCATGCTAGGGTCCTGATCTGGATCGGGACTGTTATGCCTACACAAGAATAGAAAAGAACAAAAGATGTAGCTGCTCACTGCATCTTTAAAATGATGTCCGCTTTGGGTCTAACCTTCTACACTTGGATGTGCGTACACTGGAAAAAGAACAGAGTGACCCACTCTATTGCAAATGCTGCATTACCTCTTATCCTGTAAGATTGTATTGACTCCAGTCCAAGGTTAAAGTCATTGTCAGGTCAGTTTGCATTACAGATGCCTAAACTACACCTTGAATTACTGGGCTATTTCCGCCCATATCCACTGCCAGCTGTCTCTTTATCTCTCCTTGTGCTGATATATAACTGTTCATCTTCTCTTCTGAGATGTGGCTAGTGCTAACAACCCATTGGTTTTAGCTGGCTGTATCGTTCATAAAAGCAGGGTAGTCCTTCTGATCTCAAAATGTCATTGCCACCATCATCATTTCTCGGTATGTTAGATATCAGTATTTTTATCTACAACCCCAGCAGGATACTTTATGTCTTTCATTCTGGCCTGACCTAAACACTTTTACCTGGAAGTAAGTCCCATTAATTTTAGTGAAGCTGGCTTCCAAATATGGGCTTTAGAATTACAGCTGTGCAGACTTAGCATCAATTTTGATGAAGGGTGGTATATATCAATACGTTAAACAAACAAAGTATTAATATTTACCTGGATAAATTCAATAGGCCTTATTTCCAAATAAGACTGTACGGAATTGCAGGGCTCTTTCCTTTTCATAACAATAAAACTTTTATTTTGTTGATAAATAGAAAACATTTTTCTTGTCACTACTAGACATACATCGCAAGCTGCAATTCTATGCATACTACCGTGGAAATAAGTAGATTGCATCTTGTACTTGGGCAGGAGAAACCTGGTTTTGAAAGGTGACCTTGGGATTCTCTCTCTCTCTCTCTCTCTTTCTCTTAGCCTACTTACAAAGTTGTAAGTAAAGGAAAATGGGATAAATCATGTAGCCTACCATAAGCTCCTTGAAGGAAGGGTGCCATACAAACGTGATAGAAGGAAATATCTTTAGCTTCTACATTAGAATTAGGCTTTGTGAGTTTACATGTGATCCCAGTCCCATGTAAACTCTGAAAGAAATTTGAACAAGGCCACTATATGAAGTGTTGCAAAGATCCTAATCAGATCTAGTATTAACTTTGAAGAAACTGAAATTATTTCTTGCTGTTCCGGTAGACTCTGTCAAACACTTCTCTTATAGCTTAACATGTTGTTTTCTGTACCGTATTGAATTCTTTTCTGTTAGAGAGTCTTTGGTGTTAGGGTTACTGTTGGCAATATTGCCTGGCAACAAGGATCTACAGAAGCATGCCAATAAAAATCAAAATAATACAATGTGAACCCAATATAAATAAATTTGCTATTTGTGCTTTGTGTGAAACAGCAGAGTACGTAACTTTGTCTAGCAATAATGTGTTTTGACGTGAGATCTTGCTGACTTTGATGAGTCACAATACAATTGGGCTGTGATAGTAAAGGAATTGAAGGGGCTGTAAATTAGTGGTGTGTTGTCATTTTAAAGATATAGGCAGTAATGTTGTACCACTCAGCCCATTCACTGCTAGCAGTATTAACAACTTAAGGTTCCTAAGGCTGTTAACACAGAGGAAGTAGTATATGTGTTAATTGCATGCTAAACCAGAAGAGAAAAGGGTAGTAAAGGACATTTGGTAATAATAACATAAGGCTACAATCCTGTGCACACTTTCTTGGGAGTAAGATCCATTGAACTGTGTGGTATTTATTTTAATTCTCAGTAAACATGTATATGATTGTGCTGCAGTTGTTGCATTATTATTTATTATTTTATGTTTACATGAGTATACCATCCAATAGAAGCTGAGCAGTTCACAGAATAAAGCTTAAAACCATAAAACATGAGAACATAATGAAATATAACATAAAATCTAAAAAAATTAGGAACAGCTACATAATATTTTGTTTATTGTGTTATTTATTTATTGATTCAATTCATAGACCGCTTGAATATATCTAAAAAGATAACTTGGAGGGATTTACAACATAACAAATTTAAATACCAAATACCCACAGTTTAACATTTTAAAACAGGAAATACAAAACATAGTTTAAACACTTAAAACCAAAAGATAAAATCCTTAATTAAAACATTTAAAATCAGAGGATTAAAAATCAGCATATACTCACACCCATATATTCAGTGAATAATTTTGATAAATTTCCTTTATGCTATTTTTTAATTTTTTTCTAAACATTTTAATCATGCTTGAGCACCAGGAACTGAAATTCCCATTTTGCTAACAGAATTTCTGGCAGCATGTATGTTGGTCTACACTTTCTTCTTTTAAAATGCATGACTCTCTTCAGTAATAAAGGTCACTTCTGTATCAAAACACCTGAAGCTGAATATTTACACGTTACCTAGTGGGGTGTACTTTCTTCATGAAGGACATATATAATGTTTGTGATGAACAGGGCATTTCAATATGTCTTTAATGGGCCAAACTCAATGGCAATGGCAAATGAGTTTATTTCTGGCCTGGGTTGAGCCAAGCTGTTACTGTGATGGGGAATCTATGCACACCAAGATCACATTCCTTGGATGACGGCAGGCTGGACAAGTAATGGAAGGCCCTTTCCCTGTAGTGGCCTCTTGCATTGCCTACATATGCACCTGTGCAGGCCAAGGGTAGAAGGAAGAGAAATAGGGTTCTTATATGCCCTAGAAGTATCCCTCCATGTGTGAGTACTGCACCCACGTGGGGAAAGATTGCGCCCAGGGCTAGCAAAGGGCAAAATGCCTTTGTCTTACACTTGAAACAATTAGCCAAAGAGCACACACAGCATAAGAGTGGTCGCATTTTATATCTATTAAGTGATGTATATACCTGTGTGATCTGCCTTACTTCTTGATTTGCTTGTAGGACCAGAAATACTTTTATTATTGAAATCTATGATGCACAGGCATGGTGTGCCTTGAACTGTTGTTCTCTGATTGTGGCACGCTATTACATTTCTATACTGTCCCATAGCCGAAGTTGTCTGGGCGGTTCACTAGGAACTAGATGCTTACCACGTGTCCTCGATCACACGTGCATGTAAACATGCATCTGTACAAGTGCACTTGATGGATACAGAAATACCAAGATTTTGGGCAGAAGTGTTGTTCACCCTTGCCAGATAGTAAACTGTACTTAGGCAAAGTTGGGAAATTAGCTGTGAAGGAATCTGTTCACAGGAGGAAAATGCACACAGCATCCAAAAGTGTCTTAAATGGTTTCCCAAGCACTTCTGAGCTGGCTTGACAACGGTCTGTGGATGTGCCTAGAAGGCATCTGTAGGCTCTGAAGAAAATATATCTTGCATTTAGCAATTTCCTGAGTAGCCTTTGACTTCTGCCTCATACTCATGACAAGCCAGTGATATGCCTGCCGGTCATAAACAGCGTCCGTTTATAGATTTGTTTAAAAAGTTTGTTTTGTCATTCCAGTTTGCTGGCTCTATGACTTGGGCGCATTGGTTATATTAGAGACTGGTTTTTTATTTTTATTTTTTAAAAAAAATAGTTATTCAACCTTATTTATTTATTTATTTATTGCATTTCTATACCACCCAATAGCTGAAGCTCTCTGGGCGGTTCACAAAAATTAAAAACATGAAGACAATTCAAAGTATAAAACAATCAACAGTAGGGGTGTGCACGGACCCCCCGGATCGGATCGGGACCCGGATCGGGACCTCCAATTTTGTCCCGGACCGGTTCGGACAAAATCAGAGGCCCCCCGGACCGGATCGAGTCTGATCCCGACCCCAAAATCGTAAATTTTTGGATCGGCCGCCATTTTTTTCCCCATAGACTTGCATTGCAATGCAAGTCTATGAGGAAAAAATGGCGGCGGGTGGCTGAGGGGGGGCCTAACTCCCTCCCCCCCCCGGGGCCGTCCGCTGTGGACGGCCCCGGCAGGTAAGCCCCCTCCCCCGCGCTCCCTACCCCCCCTGGGGCCGCCCGCTTCCATCCGCTGGCGCCCGCGGGCGCCAGCGGATAGAAGCGGACGGCTCCGGGGGGGGGGGTAAGCCCCCTTCCCCGCCACTGCTTACCTTCTCGGCCCGTCCGCTCCCGTCCGGCGCCGGCAGCTACTACCAGCGGGCTCCGCGGCCTACTCTCGAGTAGCGCGCCGGGTGATAACATCACCCAGCGCGCCACCCTGGAGTAGGCCGCGGAGCCTGCTGGTAGTAGTAGGCGCCGGCGCCGGGCCGGGAGCCGCCGGGCCGGGAAGGTAAGGGCCCCCCTCCCCCCTCCGCGCGCCCCCTCCTCCCCTCCACGCACCCCCTGCTTACCTTCCCGGCCCGGCGGCTCCCGGCCGGCGCCGGCGCCTACTACTACCAGCAGGCTCCGCGGCCTGCTCTAGAGTAGCGCGCCGGGTGATGACATCACCCGGCGCGCCACCCTAGAGCAGGCCGCGGAGCCTGCTGGTAGTAGTAGGCGCCGGCGCCGGGACGGGAGCTGCCGGGACGGGAAGGTAAGGGCCCCCCTCCCCCCTCCGCGCGCCCCCTCCTCCCCTCCACGCACCCCCTGCTTACCTTCCCGGCCCGGCGGCTCCCGGCCGGTGCCGGCGCCTACTACTACCAGCAGGCTCCGCGGCCTGCTCTAGAGTAGCGCGCCGGGTGATGACATCACCCGGCGCGCCACCCTAGAGCAGGCCGCGGAGCCTGCTGGTAGTAGTAGGCGCCGGCGCCGGGACGGGAGCTGCCGGGACGGGAGCTGCCGGGACGGGAAGGTAAGGGCCCCCCTCCCCCCTCCGCGCGCCCCCTCCTCCCCTCCACGCACCCCCTGCTTACCTTCCCGGCCCGGCGGCTCCCGTCCGGCGCCGGCGCCTACTACTACCAGCAGGCTCCACGGCCTGCTCTAGAGTAGCGCGCCGGGTGATGACATCACCCGGCGCGCCACCCTAGAGCAGGCCGCGGAGCCTGCTGGTAGTAGTAGGCGCCGGCGCCGGGACGCGAGCCGCCGGGACGGGAAGGTAAGGGCCCCCCTCCCCCCTCCGCGCGCCCCCTCCTCCCCTCCACGCACCCCCTGCTTACCTTCTCGGCCCGTCCGCTCCCGTCCGGGGCCGGCGGCTACCACCAGCAGGCTCCGCGGCCTGCTCTAGAGTAGCGCGCCGGGTGATGACATCACCCGGCGCGCCACCCTAGAGCAGGCCGCGGAGCCCGCTGGTAGTAGCTGCTAGTGCCGGACGGGAGCGGACGGGCTGAGAAGGTAAGCGCCCCCCTCCTCCCCCCCCCCCGCTGTCCACTTTCATCGGCGGGCGCCCGCTGGCGCCCGCCAATGGAAGCGGCGGTGGGCGCCAGTGGGCGCCCGCCGATCCGCCGATCCGCCGAACCGGTTCGGAGCCTTTTCGGACCGGTTCGGATTGGATCGGCCGATCCAGCTGCGGGATCGGAAATCGGATAATTTATCCGATTTCCCACTGGACCGGACTCGGATCGTGGATCGGGTCCGATCCAGTGCACATCCCTAATCAACAGTATAAAAACACAGTATAAAAGTACAATATAAAAGCACAACCTTCTAATGCAAAAGCCCTGCTTTCGCAAAAATATATGCACTCTCCCTTCTGAATGCAAGTATATCAGTATATAAGATAAGAAAGGTAGTTTGAACACTAAACTGAAAGCTGTCAAATGCTCTTTGTTCATCAGAGAGCTTTGTCTTAAAAACCTTTCAAATTTTAGGAAATTCACTTTCTGCATATCTGTCAAAATCTGTTATAATATCCATTAACAGAGAGCAAGTTGCAACGTTCCGCATGGAGGAGTAAGACTCCATCACATTTGTTTGCTTGTATTGTGTTATTTTATTATTGTATTTCTTTTTTGCTTAAAAGCCTACAAGGCAGTTCACAGCAATAAAATGACCTCATCCAGGACAGGCAAACCCCCTACTGCCTCTTCTGTTGGGGCCCTTATTGCCAACATTTCCATCTTACGTAGTTAGAATTTCAATTTATTTGCCCTCATTAACTCCAGTCGTGATTTTAGAGGTGGGCAACTTGTGGCCCTTGAGATGTTTTGGTCTACAACTCCCATGATTCCTCTACTTAGGTTATGCTGGCTAGGGCTGATGGGAGCTGTAGGCCAAAACATCTGGAGGCTCACAAACTGTTTACCCCTGTGTTAAAGGAATTAACTGATGATAGGAAGAAATAGCTGGGTGTTACCAGCATGTTAATGCCATCTCAACCCAAATCTTTGCATGACTGTACCAAATGGTTATGTGTAGTTATTAAACAGCATGGATGACAAAACCAAGCCCTGTAGAACCTCATAACGCAACATAAAATGCCTTGGGGAGGGGCAACACTCTAATTATCACCATGTGGCATCTGCCTCTGGAGCAGGAATAGAATCACTGCGATGCAGTGCCTCCAGTCCCCTAAATCACACAAATAGTCCAGATATATATCCTGGTTGCTGATATGAACAGCCTCTGGGAGATCTAGGCATATTAGTAGGCTTGCATTTTCCCTGTCCTCCTGACACAAGCTGTAAGGCAGTTTCAGTCCCAGAACCAGCCTGAAAACCTGACCGATAAGAATCTAGATCACTGGTTAAGGGGGCCTGTGGCCCTTCAGATGTTGTTGGTCTCCAGCTCCTATCATCTCTGACCATTGGTCATGCTGGCTGAGGCTGATGGGAGTTGGAGCCCATTGAGATACAGCGGGCACCAGATGCCGCAGCCCTGATCTAGATATCTGCGTCATCCAAGATTGCCTGGATTTGGGCTGCCCCTGTATGTTCTATCACCTTCCCCAAGACGGAAAATTTGAGACTGGTCTGTAATTTGCACAATCAGATGGATCCAGCAATTGGCATCCTTGTCAACAGTGACCCAATTATTGCCTCCTTTTAATAAGGCAGGAAAAAATCCTTCCGTCAACGAGGCTTTGTCACCGCTGTAAAACAACCAATTAGACTCCCACTGAAGCACCACGAGGAGCAGGGACTGAGCATCATCCTCAGCATCAACAACTGAAAGAGCAGCCAGAGAAGGCAGTGAGTTGTCTATGCTGAATCTCCTGAACTTTGGGGCATACTGGCTGTTTTTCCCATTTATATGGTCGTTCTTTGAAGTTGCCATCTAGAGAAAAAAATGGTGCGGATTACACCTGTGCCATTAATAGCAGTTTGATCTGCAGGATTGGCTGCTTCAGCTTTGCAGAGCATGGAGATATGGAATATCATCTGCTGAAGGCTGCAGATCAAATCCCTGTTAAAGACACGGGAGCAGGCAACACTGGTAGCATGATTGTTCCATGTAAGATTAAATATCCAGAAAATGGCTAAACTCACACATGTCTTTGTAATGCCCAAACGGTCAGGTGCAAGAATGAAAAGGCAGTTCATGCATTTCTAATGTTTATGATAATAGGAATGTAAAAAGAGTCCTGCTGGATCAGACTGAAGACCGATCTAGTCTAGCAACCTATTTCCCACATCTAAAGCCATCTAAGTTGGTGGACACCATCACATTCTGGCATTATACCTTCAGAGATTTGCAAAACCACACCAGGGAAATGGAACATTGAAAGCAGCTTGGACTAGATCTAAAATAAAGGGCTCCATTTTTTCTGCACCCATCCTTCAATCTTTACCCTCCCTCCTTCAAATGACACAGCACCAAGAAGGGTGTTAGTCTTGCGGATGTGAGCCGGAGGAGTCAGCCTAATGTAATTATCATAGACCACTGAATGCTCATCAGATTGTAACCACCTTTGGTCACTGTTGATGTAGGCTGGTTTTGAACTGATGACCTAGAGGTGAAAGGCCTTTATCTGTCAGACTACAAATATTGATCTCTAGCCATCTCGAGGCCTCGGCCTTATGACAGAGATAAATTGGAACACCTCCTGGTAGGCTTGGCTCCCCTGACCTTTGCCTTATCTACAATGTATATGGAAAATCTGTTTTATTTAGTTTGCTTACAAAATGAGCAGCTCTCCCTAGTATGTACTAGGTCCAGATGTTTGTGAGTAACTGGGGTGTGACATAGAATGAGCACCCACTTATTGAGTTGCTGGTAAGTTTAGCTTGGTGTGGTGACCTCTGTGTTTGCTGTACTATTGTAGAGTACCAGGGCTGGCCCAAATTCCCATCTTAAGATGAAAGTGTGTGAAAGAGAGGGGGGGGAGAGGGAGAAGAAAAAGAGAGAGAGAGAGAGAGAGAGAGAGAGAGAATTTCTCAGACCCCCTTGCTAACCCTTTTCATGTACTGTAGACTAGTCGCTTTCCCCTGATCTACAGTTTTAGTGACATAAAAACAAGAACCAAGGGGCTTTTCCCTAGACAATCTCAACCAGAGATCATATAGGCAACACAATGATATCACATGACACAACCACCAGATTTAGCTACTTGGTAATCTCACAAAGCCAGATCAGAATGAGAAGAGCCCTCACTCTGAATAGGTGTCTTGATGACACCATGTTATAATCAATCAGTTTTAGCTGCAAGATGGTGGCACAAAACCCATTTAGAGTGAGGACTACGTTTCCTGAACAAGCAAGCATTTTGTCCCATTATGTAAGCTTCTCCAAACAATGGCCAAAATGGGGAGGAAGCATTTGTTTCATGAGGATAATATTTTTCATTAAGTGTTCCCCCTGATTTGGATCAGCACTAATATATAATAAGGTGCTCTCCAAATGATAGGAATGTTTGACAGCATAGTTCTGCTTGGCCCTGCTCTGTTTAATTTTTTTTAATTGCTGTATTTTGAGGTGGGTTTATCCACTCATTCTTTTTGTCAATTGAATAAGAAACTTGCAAAATTGTCCAAGAATTGGGGGGCAGGATGGGAGGGGCTGGTGACATCACTACAATGCCAGCCAATCAGGATTTTGCACAGCCAGCTTCTGCTGTAAATGTGCTTTCAGATTCCCTCATCCTATGATGAGCGGGCAGGAGTTTAATGGGTAAAACACTGTAATTAGTTGTAGCTTCATAGTGTCTCACTTTAAAAGACACATTTGTTTTGGATCACTGTGCTTGGATTTGTACTTAGGACCTATTTAGTTTGGAAATAATTTAAAGGCACCCACACATTCAAGTCTTAGTTGGTGGATGGTAGGTTTGGCACTTAGAATATAACTAATTACAGTTGAAGAAGCCAATTTTCTTGCCTGTGGGGTACCACGAAGAAATCATGGCATAGTAGAGTTAGCCATAGGGCCCAAATTGTTCAGAGGCTTGACTAAGGTGAGATAGTTGATATTGGACATGATGCAATTATTTTCTTATTTCAAATGACTTTTATTTGAACCCCAAATCCTAAATGTGCCCGATTGAAGGACTTCTTCCAGTGTTTGTTATGGATATTGTTTCTATAGCAAGTGTAAATTACTCCCAACAGCTGGGGACATCTATGTACTTCTATGTCGTGTTCACACAAACACTTCAGTGTGGTACTTGTGGGAGAAGCCCTGCCGACATTGCTTCAAGCCACTTCAGCATGTCGTGACCTGGCTGGGAGCATCTACCACCATGTGCCGATTCAGGTTTTGGCACATCACTGCAAGTTTATTATTATTATTTATTACATTTATATACCATTCCATAACCGAAGCTCTCTGGATGGTTTACAAAGATTAAAAGACTGAACATTAAAAATCAATATACAAAATTAAAAAACATAAAAACATAAAAAACAGCTAACATTTAAAACAATTTAATTGGTTATGAAAATCAGCATCTATTGGTGTGCCCAAAACCTAATCCTTGAATTGTTCCGGTCACCTCTGCTAAAATCTAAAATAAGTAACCAAGGTTGCGTTCATTCTTTGATACCAATTTGTCATTTTCAGTATCCATCACTCTATTGATCTGGCTGTCTGGCCGTCTTAACAAAGAGAAATGGAATTTCCATCTCTCTCCAAGATGTCATTAAAACCACAAATTAAAGAGATGGGGCTGTTATTAAATGTAGATGTTTATGAAGAAAAAGCTAACACCTAAGTGACATTTATGTGCCTTTTTGTGTGGGAAAAAAAAAGTTCACATGGAGTACATTCTTTTCAGCCACTCCAAAGAACCTGAAATGCATTATCTGTGTTTTTCAACTTATCTCTCTCCATCTTTGTGCATTGTTTATTTCACCAGGTTTCTCTGGCAATTGTGTTGGCTGTGGCAAGAAAGGCTTCTGCTACTTTACTGAGTTTTCCAATCACATCAATCTTAAGTTGACCACCCAGCCCAAGAAACAGAAACACTTAAAGTATTATCTGGTCAGGAATGCACAGGGAACCCTGACCAAAGGATCTGCAATTTGCTGGAAGGGGGCAGGTGAGATAATGAAACTGTCCCATTAGAGTTCTGGGATTTCTCTGGAGGGTCTGACCAACCTCACCAGATACTGCGAGGCTAAAAGGTTGTTCTGAACTCTTTGGAGAAAGCTTGGGATACTTTAAAACAAAAGTATGCAGACAGATGGATGTAAAAATCATTTATCTGTTATGAATAATGGTTTTCTCGTTTGAAGCCATCTAATATATATATGAATCTGCCTGTGCTGAAAATGTAAAAGTTCAAGTGTTATAGAAAACTTGTGCAGTGAACCGTTCTTATGGACTAAGAGCATCTTGCTTTTTAGAGTTCAGAAGCCGGCAATCCGCATCCAGTACTTGCTCCAACATGTTATTCCAGCCTCCAGAGAATACAAGCTCCTCAGTCACTCTCATGAACGACATGGTCCCAGCAGCACATCCAACAGTTCAGGCTGGGATGCATCAGATGGGTAAATGTGAAGTCATCGCCTCTTGGATGTCACAGTCTGCATTTTTCTTTCTGTGCATGTAAAAGCAGCTTGGACGGATATGGGCAACTTGTGATTTATTTAGAAGACCACTACTGTAAAATAATGGGCTCCATAACACCACCTTTTCCCCCTGGTTTGCAACAGTGAGGCCAGCGCTGGACACTTTCATGTCTGTGCATTGTTGCGCTATTTCAGCTCATGTATCTTTTCACCTGTAGCGCTACTGTGCCGGTGAAACCTCCCACCCCGCCCCCTACGTTCTCATTCCCCCTGCAGTTAATTTTTTTTTTATTATTTCTGCACAAATACAATAGTATGTCAGCCTGAAACTGCGCAATTACAGTAAAACAACACACCATACGTTCCCCTAAGATCATATTAAATAATATAAGCGAAGAAAAAGTATTACAATTAGTTTTTGGTGGGAGTTTGTGGTCAATGTTGGCATGGCAACAGGAAGTTGACATTGTTCTGGTCAGGAAACCTAGACATGCCTACTGAGGAGTAAGAACCATAGAGTTGAATGGGACTGACTCCCGGGCATGGATGGCGACAGCCTCGCTTGCCTTCTCCGCAGGGTGTTCAGGCACCCTTTCTCCCTCCCCCTTCACAGTTGAACGGTTGTACGGACTGGAGGAGAACCTCCCTACCCTCCTGTTTCGTCAGTGAGACTGCCCTTCAACACACGCCCCCCACAAAAAATGGGATGGTCTGATATAGTGCAATGACATTAATACACGGGATGGAGGAGTGGCTTTATTGCACATGGAGGGGGGAAAAACAGACTTTCCCTGCTCCAGAATAAAATGGAAAAGGGAGGGGAAGAGGCTATATGAGCTCAGGACAGGGACGATGTCATGTGACTACTGCGCTGCAAAAACACATACCAGGCATGGCGAGAGTGTGATAAATCACTGGTGTGATGGAATGTCAAAGACTTACTGTGCAAAGAGCATAGGTGATTCCCAGGTTTCTGCTTCAGCTCCTACAGCTAGAAGCAGCTATATTTGTCTGGAAAATAAGAACAATGTGGCCATAGTGCTAACTCTGTACCCTCTGGATTGCAGCCAATTGCCATTCATACATAGGACTAGTAAGGATTGAAAATGAACATATGTGATACAGATGTAGCATCTCTCTGTGTAGGCAGGTCTTAAAATATACATGGCACAAGATGATGCAGGATTACCTGGTGGTTTGAGTTCTGACTGCCATTTTGATTATGGCAAAGGGCGGTATCCATTTGATTATGGCAAGGACAAAGGGTGGTATCCAGCTGCTGGCTCAGTTGGGTGGCTTCATACATGCAGCAGCTTTGCTGTCCACTCGCATCCCCTCCTGTAATCTCTGACTTATAATTGGCCTTCATGCCCCACTTCCTGGAGGAATCCTGGAAGGTGGTTGGGCAGATGGACAACCTCCCTGGGCTGGCTTAGGCCTATAGGTGGGAATTGCCCTCTTTTTCCCTATTCTATGAATTCAAAGTCCTTTAGGTATGTACTTATGGAACATTGTACTTCCCTTTGCTTTTGGACTGGGCAATGTAGGTCACATTTACTGCAGCCCTCAAGAAAATATATACAGCTTTGACAATAGTATTAGGGTCTTTATAATGGGTTTTTTTCTAGTGGGGCTAGTTCAGGTTCATTCAATAGAAATGCACCATGACATACTGAAAAGGATCCTGAAGACAGACTTCAAATTGACTGCATCTATGAAATAACTATATTTCCTATTTTCTCTCCTTCTTATTGATGCAGCTCCTGATCACCTCCCGTCAACTGCATGCTACCCAGTTTACAATGGCAAAGACTCTCCCCAGCAAAACCCAGTGAAAAGCAATTTATCTTCCATGACAAGACCATCTGTATTAGGTATTACTCATTCTGTCTGCCTGCCTGCCTACCTGCCTGCCTGCCTGCCTGCCTGCCTGCCTGCCTGCCTGCCTGCCTGCCTGCCTGCCTTTCTTTCATATATTCCTAGCCCTTGGCTCTTTGCAAGGCAGTTTACAATACAAATGTTTAAAACAAAACTATTGAAAAGCATAATAAAAACTACATTAGTTTCAAAACATATCAGTAAGCAGTAAGATGAATACAGAGCTAGAGGAATAAAGAAGTATTTAGGGACCATTTAAAAGATCACAAGAGAGGGTCGAGGGATGTATAGATTTTATAAAATCCATTCTGTCTGGGTTTTGCGGATTGTCAGGTGCCTTCTCTTCTGCCATCTGTTCATTGGCAAAATCTGATTTTTTCCCCCAATTTGTGCAAATTCCCAAATCTGCGCAAATCCTCCCCAAAATGTGCATTTTCATACCTTAGCCTATGGAGAAAATGTGCATTTTTGGCTGTTTTTTTAATTTTATGTATTTTGTTTGCAACTAAATTTGCATAAAATTTCAAAAATTAAAAAAAGAAAAAGGTCTGCAAGTCCACGAAATTGTGCAGCTTGGGAAAAGCCAGTCCACTGTGGAATCCACTGGTCGGATTCATATAAATCTGAACTCATTGATTCCATTGGGGATTTCTCCGACATCCCTAAGATGGGGCAAGTGGACTTCTTTGGAGAAGGAATTCCAAATGTTTGGAGCCACCACTTAAAAGAACCTGTCCCTGCTACAGATATGTCACAATATCTGGCTTAAAGTCACTTTGCATGTTACAGAAAGAGCAGATACACTCCTGTATCGCATGTGCCTATGGCGTTACTGATAGAATTATATGCTGCACACGTATGTTTCAACTGCACGTGGCCTTGGGTCCAAGTGGGGCAATATATGCAAGGATAGGCTCTGTGAGATGGGTTCTTGGTGGTGAAACTACCTGGAAGATGAATTCTAGGAGGTGCTGCTTGAAAACTCCTGCTTGGCCCCATTTTATTTGTGTTATGGGGTCCCAGAGGGTTTCCTCTTATCTCCCGTGCTTTTTGATATATATGTGAAGCCATAGAGTGAGGTCATTTGGGGATCTGCAGCGAAGTTTCATCAGTATGCTGATAACCCGAAGCTCTATTTCTTCTTTTCATTTGACTCGGCCCATGCAGTGAAAAGGCTGAATTGGTTCTCCGATCAGTAATGGACTAAATGAAAGCCAATAAACTGAAAGCCAATTCAGAGATTGCTCTTGGTAGCTGGTTCCTATGCCTGGGGAGGTGTGGTTCATTCTGTTCTGGACAGGGTTGCACTCCCTCTGCAGGACCAGGTTCACAGTTTGCGTGGTACTCCAAGTCTAGCTTTATCACTAGAGGCCTGAGTGACCAGGGGGCTCTCTACACGGTGCTGGGTTGGCGCTGCCTCCCTCTTCAACCTTGCGCTTTCCCTCTCACGGGGTGGTGTCAGCTAATTCTGAGGCTGAGGAGGGAGCGTGGGGTTTCTGGGCAGCCATCTGGGTCATGGAGGTGCCCTAGCCCTCTTTCTGGTGGTAGGTGAGCAATTGCTGGTTGCCTTCCACCAGGCTCTGCCCTCGGGTTGGCCCCAGATTAGCTCCAGAGCATTACATGGCAGAAGTGCCATGTTGACATCACTCCCTTTGTAGAAGTTGGGGTAAATCCCTGAATTTTTCAGAACGCAGCATCGCAGGGAAGCCCTGCAGTGGCTGCAAACCTGCACCTGCATCATCTAACAGATGGGGTGCAGATCCACAGCCACTGCAGGGCTTTCCTCTCGTGTAGACAGCTCCCAGTTGAGGCTGGTGCACCTACAATTGCAACCCCTTTAGGATAGAGATAGCCTGGCCGCTGTTATCCATGCCTTGCTAACCTCCAGATCAGACTACTGCAATGTGTAGTATGTAGGGCTGCCTTTGAAGACTGGGAATTGCCTCTAGTTCAAAATGCAGCTGCTATGCTGTTAACTGGGACCATGCTCCAAAAGCATATTTTTCCAGTGCTTAAGCAACTGCACTTGATCCTGGTCGATTTTCCGGTATGAAGGTGTTGCTGCTTGCCTTTGACGCCCAACCTAAAGGATTTGCTTTCTCCAACATAAGCCTACCAGTACACTGCAATCCTCCTCTGGGTACTCGCACCATCTAAAGTGAGGCAAGTCATGATGGGGGTAGGGCCATCTTGGCAATGGCACTCTGGTTCTAGAATGCTCTCCCCAGAGAGGCTCGCCTGGCTTCTACTCTGACTTTTTCTCACAGTTTTCTTCTAAGAAAATGCCATTTTTTTAAAAAAAAAATACAACGTAATACAAGACCATGACTATATCAGGTTACTAATATAAATGTTAAATACCAGTTTTTAAATGGAAGTCCCAATATTGGAATTTATAAAAAATGTAGCAAAGCCGCGAATATCCTGTTGCTTGCTCCAAAACTCTGGTGAAGGTTGCCACATCCATAAATTTATATTGCTGGCCATTTCTTAATATAACAGTTTCACTTAATTTATCTGCTGCTTTTATTTTACTGTTGATTTATTTCGTATTTTTTATTGTGTATTTCTTTTTCTCTTTAATTGTAAGCCATCCTGGAAATACTTATATTAGAGTGCATAATATAAATTCTTATAATAAAATAAATATTGATATTTCATGATATGTGGTATAGTAAGCATTATTACAGAAGGAAATGAATAGGTAGTATCCAGTGTTAGTCCTGCATGGAGTAGACCCATTGAAATAAATGGGACAGAAAGTAATAATGACTAAGTGCCATTGATTTCAATGGGTCTGCTTTGACTAAGTCTAGACCCAGCCCATTGAGTCCTCTGGGTTGCCAGAAGTCAGTACATCTATTAGTTCTGACCAGACTTAACATGTTTACATTGTGGGGCAGGCAGAATGGAACCTAGTTCTCTCAGAAAGTGCTAGTGAAGATCATGGTACCAGTTCTGTGAACAGAGAACATAGTGCTAGGAATCCAAGTTCTCCATTCATAGTACAAGTACAGGACGATAAATATTAGTGCCGTCTTGACCAAACAACCTTGGCAAACCGTTGTATTCCTGTATCTGCTCAGCCAGTGCCGTCTCTGCTTCATGGGCAAAACCAAACCTCTTGCTTATTTGGAAATCAATTTCAGGGCTTTTTCGATAGCTATAGGATTTATGGGAATTTGTGGGTTGTTTTTTTGTTTTTGTTTTTTATACTTAGGTCAGCCCAAGACGGTGATACGGATTTTCAGTCCTAGTGATTTATTAACACTGAGGCTTCTCTCTGTGGATTTGTAAGAAAACAAGTGAATGAATGGCTCAACTGTAGCACAAGCAGCTGTAGGCTGCCATCATGTGGTAGAACTATAAAATATATCCGTGAAAGGGACTTTTTCTAAGTATTGTAAAGCCCATGTCACCATTGTAAAGCCCCTCAGTCCCTTCACCACAAAAGGGCTCATGAATAATGAAAATATGCTCATGTATAATGAATTCCCCCTCCATAATTTGCATGCGGCATGACCCCACCCCCTCCCTTGCACACAAAGTTGGTCGCCTCCATCCCCTTCCTCTTTCTCACTGGCAGCGGCAGCATAACTGTGCAGCTGCGCCAGGGCCTGCCTTTGCCCCACACTGATTGGCCAAGCAGGGCTGTCCGTCATCAAGCTGGAGGAGGGGCTGCCAGGCCTGTTTGGCGGAGAGGAAATTAATTGCTATTAAAGCAATTAAAAAAATTCTGCACATTTACACTGCTCAAGCTTCAGTTTAAAACAAAAATGAGCAAAATTTGTCTGGTAGATGTCTAGTAATAACCCTTACACTACCATATTCATATATAAGATACTTCCTGTAAGACTGCAAAGCTTTGCACTTGAAGGGCCACACCAGTCACAGAAGATCTGTAATCAGGTGGTTTTATTTCCTGTTTTAAATAATTTACAACTCCACACAGCTACTAGGGGTGTGTGCTCTGCTAACCACAAACATCCGCAGAGCATTTGATCTTCCAAGTGGAGATTGGCCGCTTCTAAACCCATCAAATAATTTCAGAGCGGAGATGTGCCCAATCGGAGCTTCTAACATCTCAAAAATTATTTGATCGTTTTTCTCTCTCTCTCTCTCTCTCTGTGTGTGTGTGTGTGTGTGTCTAATTGAAACCTCCCAATAAGGAACATGGGGTGATGGGGTGGGTAGTTTTGATCATTCATATTGACATCTGTGATGAACCAATTAGGAATTGCCACAGCGCTGTATGTGACCCTGTTCTGTTCTCCTCCAATTGCAAGGTTTGGGGGAGGTTATGCCAATCATTTTTCTCACAGTGTCCTTGATTCTGTGCTCATTGCGGTTCTCGGTCTTGCAGCGTTCGCTTTGGTCAGAGAGAGAGAAAGAGTGCAAAGTGAGATAGTTTGTTGCAAAGTGAGATATTGGCTGAATTCGGACCACACATTAAGCAACGGGGGGCGGGGGGGGCGGGGGAACAACCATCAGTTGTGTTGCTTATTGTGTTGTGTGGAGGGTAACACGCCACTCACAAACTGCTATTCCGCCCAAATAAGCAACTGAGAGAAACAACTAGCTTGCAAGTTGTTTAGCTCGAAGCCAGTTGTTTAAAGTGTTGTGTGGAGGGGTGAGTGTGTTAATAGTGTGTGGTGAGTGGGTTAAAACACAAGCCCATAGAGGCAGGCGGCAAGAGCGACCAAAGTGGCGTCTGCCACTCTGCTACAACTGGTGCAACTTGCAGAGGCTGCTGGGATAGAACTGGGAGGGAGGAGGGAGGGTGAGGAGAGGGGCGGGGGCTGTGTCAGTCAAATGCTGGGTTGACTATTAGTCCACTCAACGCCAGCCCCAACCACCCACAGTTGTGTAAGAACATGTTGGCTGAATTCGGATAACACGATAGTCAATGGTGGGGTAATAATCAACTTTACAGTTGTTCATCTAAGGAGTACTCCCCACACAACATGGTAATAAATAACCAACCGTGGCGTGGATTAGGATCAGCGCTGATTTGACTATGGCAGCATTCGGTCGACACGATAGTCAGTACAACTGACGATTGTTTCCCCCCCTCAGTTGCTTATTGTGTCGTCCGAACTCAGCCGTTGTGTGGGGAGTACCCACAAAATAGCCAACTGTGAGTTGACTACTCAGCCCACCATTGACTAATGTGTTGTCTGAATTCAGCCATTGAATTTATTTAGGAATGGGGAGAGAGAGAGAGATCTACGAGATCTTCTGTTGCATGTTTGTGGAGAGATGACTGTGTTTCTTTGCAAAGAGAGAGGAGAGGGGGACCTGTTTTTCATTTGGCTGTCTTTAATGCTTTGCTTGTTTCACCTGTTCACCAGTATGTGCATGTCCAAAAATCTTAAGAAATTCTTTTAAAAAGCCTTTGCTTTGAATTGTTCCTTCAAATATTCTTTTAAGTCCATGTAAGGCAGCTGTGTGCGTGTGTCTGTCCTGTTCTTTAACTTAAAAATCAGAAAAAAAGAGGCCATTTCAACTGAAATCCTTCAGGCCAGCCCACTTCCTCCATTAAAAAATCTTCAAAGAAATTATAAAAACAAATATCCTAAGTCTCTAAGTATTCTACAAATCAGAAGAAAAGCCCTTTCAAATTGAAATCCTTCTGGAAATATATTGTAATAATTCCATCCATTGCCTGCCAGTTCTTCCTTCCAAGAAGCCAGCAGCCACCGTGTGTGACAGGGTCCCCACCCCCCCTTAGTAAGAAATCTTCAAAGAAATTATAAGAAATTTTCCAGTATAATCAGAGGAATTGAAATCCTTTTGGAAATATATAACCTCAATTTTCCAGCCATTGCCTGCCAGTTTTTGCTTCCAAGAAGCCAGCAGCCACCGTGTGTGACTGGGTTTTGTTTGGGAGGAGAGGGAGAGGGCAGGATGTCCTGAAGCTTTTTCCTCCAATGTGCCTACCCATCCCTCCTTGCAGGGCTGGGTTGCATCATCATCATCATCAATATTATTATTATTATTATTTCCCCCTTGACGTGCTGTAGCTCTCCTTCCTCAAAGTTGAGCCTTCCCAGCAGCCCTTGGCTTCAAAGTTACAACTGTCATCTTGTATGTTTGTGTCTTTTAGGGTTGTGCAGTGCACATAAACAATAGACAATTAATAAAGCACACTTTGATAACATTGCATCATGAGGCGTGGGAAACACTGACTCCTGCTGCTGGTTTTGTCCCTGGGGGGAGAAGGGAGTGCAGGGCTGGCTGGTTGCGCGTTTCTGCTCGGACTCATAGAAGTCAGCCATAGTGGGAAAGTGCTACTGGGCTGGCATCGTGAGTGAGTAAGCTTCTACACGCCTGAGTCAGGCAGGCTCTTTATTTCAGTTAAACTATTACTCCTATTGGCTGGTTGGGCTTCCAGTGCAGGGCAGGGGGGCTCCTCGTCATTGTTGTCCTCCAAGCCGTATAGCTTTGAACGGGGAAGCTGTTGTTGCTTTGACTCAGCTCACTCCAATGTGTGCCTCCCCCTCCTCCTTCTGCAAGCCTTCTGTCCTCTCTGAGGATGGGCAAGCTGTGTGCTGCTGTTGTGGCATTTATTAATGTATATTTACTTATTGATTATTGTGCTAGGCACTTTTATCCCGCTGCTTCGTTTCCGCCTCCCTTGCCATACAGATCAAGGCACGAGAGATGCCTGAGAGGACTTTGAGTTTGGACTTTTAAAAATTCCCTATAAATCCCTGCATGCAGGGATATACTCCATTCCTTGGCATTCCTAAAGTTCTCTTTAAAAGCTGTCTCGGTGCCAATTTTCATGTGTTTATCTTTAAAACTGAGGGAGCTGTAAGCATTTCTGTTTATTCCCATTGATGATAATGTAGCTGTTATCTGAAAATGGGGCATTTTTTCACCAAACTATCCGGTGAAGCGGAGAGAGGGACCCGCTCCGGAAATGGGGGCGGAGAATCACCTCAACGGAGCTCTGCCCTGAATTTCGGGGTGGAGAAGACCCATTCTGCACACCCCTAACTGCCACTCTGAAGATTGGGGGAAGTGTGTGTTGGGAGGAAGGGTTGTTTCACCATTTCCCTACTCTAAACCTTGCCCTGGTCAGAACTTGGGGAGGGTAGAAAACATAACAGATACCTATAGACAGTGCAGACAGGTGATCTCAGTATACAGTGATGTCACAGTATATTTTATTGACAAAAATACAGTCTCAGGAGGCTATGAGTTTAGTGGAGGAATAGGCAGCAAAACATATCCTAGTTAAATAAGCATAAAAGATGAGACTATTGCAATGAAAAGGGCTTCACAGCATAACCAGTTGCCCTTGTCCAAGAAGTAAGGCAGATCATGGGTAGTATCCAATGCTGTAACAGTGTTAGTGCTAGTGATGTTGAGCTAGCATAAACCAACATTAGCACAACATCACTTGCGCTTGCTAGGCAAAGAGGAAAAGCCCCCATAGGATTGCTTGCTATCAGGTGCGCAGCATTTGATGTGCGGGACGTTTTTTTCAAACACCACCCCATGTCTTTTTCTTCCTTGTAATGTCTAGGGCAGCATTCCGCAACTTTCCCCCCTTACACCCACCCACCACCACCAAGATGTGTTGGACTACAGCTGCCACCATCCCTGACCAGCACAGCCATGATGAGTGGGGTTGAAATCTGACATGTCTGGAGGGCACCAGGTTGGGGAAGGCTGGTATAGGGATATTCTGGATTAAATAGGTAGTGCATAAGGCACACAACTACTAATGTAGATAACAATAGAAAATGAAGCTGGGGCACACAATTCTTTATAACATATAAACAATTCTTAAATTTTAATTGTTATTATAATATATAGACACAATCGGCAATGTGAATACAGAAATGCACTTATTATTGCATAACGCAGTTATTATTGACAGCTATTATGACCCTTCGCTTACTCTAGAATAAAAACGAGAAGAAGACATAGCTGCTAGGTACACCTTTAAGGTAATGTGTTTTGGTTCTGAAGCTCCTCTCTCCACTGTTTTTTTCTGGTGTTGCAATGTGTTTTAAACATTTTAAAAAATTGCTTAATGCTTTAATGAGTGGATATCGATTTTGCATTAGTTTTTGTATTGCTCAGTTTTTGTACACCATCTTGTGCCTGTGGAAAGGCAGCAGAAAAGTTTAAAAATAAAAATCATTGAAATATCCAGGCATGTGCTTTTTCACAAAGGAAAAGAAAAAGTGGGTCCTTTTAAAATAACCGTTTCTGGATTCTTTTGTGATATCTAGGCACTTTAACAAACCCAGGGCCTCCTAAAAAACGCCACAAAGGGTGGTCCCCAGAGTCTCCATTGTCCAACGAAGCCTGGAATTTGCAGCCCAACCCACAAACTGCAAATAGAAGTAAAAATGGTAAGTGAGGATTCTCTTTTAAAGGGCTTTTAATAGGTGGACTCTGGCCATATGCTTGCTTGTACGTTGTTGCGTTGAGAGGGAAGTAGCACCAATGCTGGCAGGAAGAAAGGAGACAAAGTCTGGTGCTAGTAAGCGTGTATCTTTAATATATTGTATGAAAAGCCCGACGGTTCGGATATGATCCTTCTTCAGGAGCTATAAACAACGAATAAAATATATACAATGGCAGACTAAAGGGATCTGTATCACTGGACTAGAAATACATATATATATATATATATATATATATATATATATATATTCCTCTGCCCTTGTGTAATAGATGCTGCTACCTAGATATATCCCAACTCTGTATGTCTATAAATAAAGCAGAGGTACAGAACCTTAGGCCCGCAGGTCCAAATCCTAGGGTCCCAGTCCAGCTCTCTGAGGTTCCCAGATGGCCACTCCCCTTTATTTTTTAAAAAAATTCATTTGATTTATTCCATTTCTGTACTGCCCAATTGCTGAAGCACTGTGGGCAGTTCACAACTTTTCCTCTGGCCGTCGATTGGTGGTTTCTTGGCTTTGGCACAGATTCCGCCCTGCCACCCCCCCACTTTCTAAAAGGTTGAAATGCCTCTCCCAAAGCTTAATTGCTGGCAGGAACAATTTTCCTGCTTCAATGGGCTGGTATTTTGGCCTCACCCCTTGTGCCTTTAGCCCCACCCACCACTGGAATGTACATCCCCTTAGAACTTCTCCGAGATGGAATTCATCCTTCGAGCTGAAAAAGGTTTAACATCTCTGGAATAAAGATATATGCATGGAGGCTTTTGAGTTCGTTTCGCGGTCTTTAGCTACACTTGGCTTTAAAGGTTCATCTTGTGTCTCTTACTTCTTGAAGCTAGGCAAATTGTCCAATGTTCTTAGATATTATTAGAAGTAATCATCAAACTCTTCGAGGTAATACAACATTTTCTTACAATTTGTTTCTTATAACACATTCGTCACCTTTCTCCCTGAAAACATGGGCAAGGGATATTTGGCAGGATGGCACATGCCCAATGCGATTCTCAGGGAGTGCCAATGTAGCTCTTGGACAGTTCAAATGAAAAGTAGTCAAAAGACAGTGACTTGGCATTCTCGGCTCCCAATGCCCTTTCACAGACTCATGCTGGAACAAGGAGATCAAGAAAGAAGTGCCCCAAACTAGGAGCTTCTTGGGGATTAGTTACTTGTAGTAAGAGCTTTTAGATACAATATGCTGGGAGGAGCGGTGGCTCAGTGGTAGAGCATCTGCTTTGCATGCAGAAGGTCCCAGGTTCAATCCCGGGGATCTCCAGGTAGGGCAGGAAAAGCTCACTGTTGACAATACTGGGCTAGATGGACCAAGGGTCTGACTCAGTAGAAAGCAGCTTCCTATGTTCCTATGATGGTGGTGTAGGTTGGGCTAGGGAAAATGTGCAATTCATTGGCTTTGGATATGAGGGCCGGGGGAATGTAGTGATGGCCAGAGGGAAGGAGAAGGAGCCGAAAGAGGGACCTCTTTCAGCCCAAGGGCTAAATTCCATCTTGGAGACATTCTCAGTGGGTCGGTGGGTGGGTCCAAAGGCAAAGTGGGCAGGGACAAAGGCAAAAGGAGTGGGGCCAAAAGAACCAGCAAATTTTAGCTTAAAGTTCTTACTGGCAGTAACGAAGCCTTAGGAGAGGCTTTGCAAGCTTTTAGAATGGGGCGAGGGGACTGCACACAAGTCAGGACACTACCAAACTATTGATTGAAGGAAAGGGGGTGGGGCCAAGGGAAGGGCGCATGGCATTCTGGGGGACCAGAGAGTCAGATTGGGCCCTCTGGCGGGCCGGATTTAACTCCAAGCCTTAGGTTCTGCAGCCAGAGAAGTTGTTGGATTAGGAGGAACACCACTGACAGGAACCATCAATGTTTATTAGGCTGTGTCTTTGGCCCTTCTTGTCACACAGGGTTTGAAAGTAGAAGTGGACAGGTATGCTTTGTTCCCCCTGTCGCCTGAGCTAATATGTTAAACAAATATCTTTATTGCAATCCTTTATTAAACTTTCTGTATTGATTCATAGAAGGAGGAGGAGGGCTGTCCTGCTTACCCCACGCTGCTTTGGTAGGACCAGCGTCTTCACCAGTAGTGGCCTCTGGAGAGCCCGTTTCAATTCCTGATAACTTGCTTAAAATATATAAAGCCAAGCCGGTCATATTTAAAGGTAATGCACAAACTAAGGTGGCCTACTTTTTGTTTACTTTGCAAAGTATTCATTAGCATTGAATCCTGGCGTCCAATATGTTGTGCTTTGTTTCACAGGGCACGGAAACTTCCCCTATCTTTGTGGCAACCTTAATGATGTCATAGTGAGCCCTCTTTTGTATACATGTTACAAAAATGCACAGTCTCTGTCTAGGGCTTATGAGCAATATGGAGCCTCTACAATACAGCCAATTTCAGAGGAAATGCAGCTCTTACTTACGGTCTATTATCTTGTTCAGCTTGGTGAGTTTTCCTCCATCAGCCTACAGTGTCACATTTGAAAAGGTGTTGATATGAATTGGCGGATCTGCAAATGATCACATAAAAAGAGGCTTTTCAAGTGGACATCAAAATACTTTTTGTTCACACATTGGCCGTGTTCGTACGTAATGCTAAACCACAGAAGCTGGAATGAGCGTGAATGCAACTCAGCCTTTGAACTCCAGCTACCAAGAGCCCCTATTTAACCAGTTTCACCCAACATAATATTATACTCTTATTAATTAAATCTATAAAGGACACAGAGAGCTCTGGATTTGTGGATGGTTTTATTACATTGCACAGTTTATTCGCTCCTGCCTTGTCTGACCCAAAAAGCACCAGAGCCATTCAGCAATATAAGGTGTAACTTCAGGAAACTCAGTGACAGCCCTCCTCAACACGGTGCCCTCCAGATGTTTTGAATTACAACTCCCATAATCCATGACCATTGGTCATGCTGGCTGAGGCTGATGGGGGCTGCGGTTCAAAACAACTAGAAAGGCACTAGGTTGGGGAAGACCTGTCTGCAGCATAGCACATGTAAAATCAAAGCAATCGGCTTTTTGAAATGAGCTTCATTTAGCTCTCATGCTCAGAATAGAGTGGAATAGTTTTGTAAGCAGATTGACCTCTCGAATTTTCCTGCTTTTAACGCCATGTTTGTGTTTTCATAGCTGCGGACCAGGTGCCTTTGATGGAGGATTTGGAACAGATCTTCATGCGTTCGTGGCGGGAGTCGCATCTTTCTGAAATCCGACAGTATCAACCGGCCATTCCACAAGCTTTTCCGCTGGTTCCTGGCCCAATTGCACCAGTGACGTCAGCTCAGCTTCCCTGGTTAGCGGGGCTGGCAGCCAGCTCATGTAATGACAGCGTTCACATCATTGAATGCAACTATTCTCTAGCTGAGGGGCTCTCTGAAATGTTTAAGATGCTCATTGAGGGAAAGCTAGTGAAGACCAACTATGTGGTGATCATATGCGCTTGTAGAAATAGAACCATTGACTCCTGCATTGCTGTCACAGGTGAGCTACTATGGAGACACATGGAACGGTCTAGCATTTGTATTACTGAGTGGCTTGTGGCTCCCCCACCGTGGGCCCAGTTAGCAATTTAATGAGCAATGTACTTTACCTGTTGACACACACAAGGCAGAACTTCATATACCTGTTAGTGTATGAGGGCACTTGTTGAAAGCTTTCTTCAGGAATCAGATGTACTCACATAAAACATTCTATCTTTACTGCAGGGGTGCAGAACCTCCAGCCCAGGGGCCAAATCCAGCCCACCAGGGGTCTCAGTCCATCCCTCTGGAGTTCCCCAGGAGGCCTCTTCCCCTTTCCCAGGTCTCACCCCTTTCCAACCACCACCAATGGTTTGGTGGTATCCCAGCCTCTGTGCGGTTCTTTCCCCATTCTACAAGCTTGAAATGCCTCTCCTAAGGCTTAGCTACTGGCAGTAAGAGCTTTACGCTGCACTAGGCTGGTATCTTTGGCCCACCCTTTTTGCCTTTGGCCCTGCCCACCACTGGAATGCAGACCCTGAGAGCTTCTCCAAAATGGAGTTTGGTCCTCGGACTGAAAGAGGATCTGCTCTCCTGGTTGATAGGCACAATTGACTCCCTACATTGTTAGAACTCCCACGTCCCTGTTCTCACATTGCTAGCATATACAGTGAATGTGTGTTCCGTGTACTAGCATAATGGTGGCAGGTGCTTATGAATTTTTTAAAAAATGAAAACTAGTAATATTCCAAAATTAAACTGCTATTCCAAAATTTATGTCTGGCCATTCTTTTCCTTACTCTGCTTTGAGTCACGTTGATGAAATAATTGGTGCCTATATATACGATGATCAAAATGTTCATGAGAAAAAGGACTGATTTTTAGTAGATATTTTTAGTGGAACTTGGCAGCTTATGTAAGGTTTCCAGGTAGTCTCCCATCAAGATGCTGGCCAGATCTTAATCTTAATTTCAGCAAGATTACTTCTTTGTGTCATGCCCAAGGCTTTGCTAAACAACAACAACAACAACAACAACAATAATAATAATAATAATAAATTCAGTGGTGAGATGTGTTTGTATCATAATTGCATTTGAATTTAATTGCAGATAACAGCCCCTTCCCCCCTTTTTGTATCTCTTAGGGAAATACCAAGCAAGGATACTATCTGAAAGCATGCTTACTCCAGCGGAATACCAGAAAGAAGTTAGTTATGAACTAGTTACTGGGAAAGCAGAGGCTCTGGGGGCCTTCTTCAGTTCTCTCTGCCCAGGTATATTGTGGGATCGCTATGCAGAGGCAGTCTTTCGAAAGACATGCATGTTCTAAGAACATAGACTGTAGTTAGAGAGTCTGATCATTTATAAGACTTGACCTCTAGCAACATTTCCTTGGTAGAAATGTCAATGGCTTAAGCCAGAAGTAGGCAATGTTGTGCCTGCAGGCACCAATGAGCGCCCAGTTTACTTTCTTGGCACCCATCAAGTGCCCTCCCCTCCCCACTTAAAAAATTAGAGGTAGAGGTAAAAAAAATTATGCACCTTGAAAGAGCTTTAAATTGCTCTTGTAGAGGCACTCTAATACGTTTTCTCAGTGAAAGCTAGAATTACTGTGAAATTGGGGGCTTTTTGGTGCTGAAATTTGTGGGTTCAAAGGAGTCCATTAGTGTGTTGAGCCTCAGACCTGAACCCTGCCTTATATTCAGCCTTTTGGGCAGGTTACTTGTACTTTATTTATTTATTTATTTTGTTACATTTGTATACCGCCCCATAGCTGAAGCTATCAAAGCAGCCATTCTGGGGTGGTGCCCAGGATAGTGTTTCAAATCACTAAAAGTGCCCATGGTCCAAAACATTCGCCTAGCCCTGGCTTAAGCTGTAGCAGTTCAAACAGCAAATAGACCAATACAGTTAAACTCAACAGTCTTCCTGTGAAATGGCTAGAAGCAATTCCCTCTGCCAAGCCACCTGGTAAATTTCAGAGCTTTCGGAAGTCTCTGTGGCGCCTACGAGCCAGCAGAATGGCACGGTGGATCTGGACTTAAACACAGCTGCTCTGGCAGGAATCTGTTCAGCCACTGGTGCTCTGCTGACTATTCCGTATAGTACCAGGGGAGGGATCTTTGAGTTGGATCCAACACTGGCCATCTGCCAGTAGAATGGAAACTTCTGGCGGAACACATTTCCCCTCTCTTCTGCAGCTTGCTGCGCATCCCCCAGATCTTCTCCATGCGTTCAGGAATTCTGCTTTTCCAGGGATCTTGAACACACTGGTTTCAGGAGCGGATGATGGATTTAACCCTTTCAATCCCATCCCATGCACTCTGAAACAGAATACCATCCCATCGAACTAGGCTGATAGAAATCTTTGTCATCACAAAGGCATCCCATGTGAACAGTGGCTGTTTGGAGTATGTAGTGCACTTCACAGGACATACATATTTGCAGATGTTCTGCAAAATTCTGCCAAAAGTTACAGAAGTTCCTGTTTGCATCAAATCAAGAATTTGTCTATTGCTCACCTTCACTTAATTAAGGATTCAATTTTATTACCCCATCACAATATCATTGAAAATAGATCAGAAACAGAACTTTATTGTTAAAACTGAGCTCTATTTCATTTCTAGTTTTCATGTTTTCTGTATATACTGTTGTTCAACATAAATACTAAAATTAAGTTTTGAAGTATAATGATGTACTCTACTAGAGATCAGCAGAAGTTTACCTTTCGTCATTTCTCTGAAGATTTTTCCACCAGTACCATAGGGGCACCTTCAGCACCTTCAGTAAACATAGGGCCATATATGATATCTTTTTTGCCATCCCCTTCCTGACTACTTTGTCCTATTTGTCAGGGATTTGTATACTGTTCCTTTCTTTTATGCATGAGATGGGACTGAGGCCATATCATTTTCAAGTCAGCCAATGAGGTTTATTCACCTAAATCAACATAATACCTGTTGGCCCATCATACATGTATGTCCATTTTATAGAGACTAACAGGGAGGTGTCAGCGACAGTGGGATTTCATCTAAACCCCAAGCAACCTTTCAAACTCATCTCATTTTTGGTGGCGAAGGGGTGGGGAAACTTGGCAATTTCACTGGGGAAAGGAAGAGAAGTCAAGTTGTTTCAGTTTCTGAGTTATCATTTTCTGGCCTCACTGCTGTATATGGATGCACCCATAAGATAACAAGAAGGTTGGGAGTCATCCATTCGATTAGGTAAAGTGTTCAATAGCAGGGTGGGGGAATCTGGCCCTCCAGATGATGTTGGACTACAACTCACATCATCCCTGACCCTTGGCTCTGCTGGCTGGGAGCTGATGAGAGTTGGAATTTAACAGCACCTGGAAAGAAACAGGTTCCCCGCTGGTGTTTTACAGAAAGCTCCAGGGGTTGGATGGAATCGATCTGTTTCCTCCAGCAAACTCTATAGACGACTTGCCTCTCTTCTTAGAATTGGGGACTTCAGTAACTGTCCAGCTGCTCAGGTTTTCAGTACAAGCGTCCTCTTGCTAGGTAAGCACCAGCACTTCCGTTTTGTTTTGTGATCTACTTTTACCTTAGCATTTCAATCGTCAGCCACTCCGCTTTGCAAACCCTGTTCACCAGCCTTCTGCATGACCTTTCACTAGAACCTGTGTGAGGAGGGTATCTCTCCATCTCCCTTCAACCATGACCTGTGGGTACCCTGCCTCCCCAATCTCCTGGCTACGTGGCTCCTGTTGTTGCCCTTAGGTCTTGAGCGTAGTTTTACTCCCACTCCATGGATCTTTCACTTTTCGTCAAGATGCAGCACTGTTTGCCAACGTTATGTGGCTCAACTCCATTTTAAATAACACAAGTCCCCATAGGGAGGCCTCCGAAAAGTTCTCCAGTATGGCAGCACTCCACATAGTAGTCATAAGGTTTGAAAGCCCTTTATTATGTGAAGTTGTCACAGATGAAAAAACGCTAGATTAAATTAAGGGCCAAACTACATATTAGTTTAAATGTGTAGTTTGCTGTTGCATGTTTTTTCTTTTATTATAGCAGCCACAGGGGGTGCTGATCAGGATTGGGTTTATGGCACAGAGTTTTGTTTTTTTAAAGTATCCCCCCCCCCCCAGCTATGGTCCCAATGAAAATGGCCCCTTCCCAGCTGCAATTTGCCTCGGAAAGGAAGCTGTCATTGGTGCCAATGGCTATTTCTTTCCAAGGCAAATTGCAGCTTTTGGGAGCATTTTCATTGGCACTGCAGTGAAAAAAATGTGCATGCCATGGTCCCACTTCTGATCACTCTCACCCAAGGGTGCTATTTTAAAGGAAAAGAATGAACATAACAAATTAGATATTTAACCTAAAAGATAGTCTGGCCCTTATTCAACAGAAGTTAGAATGTTCATGAACATCCCATGGCATAAGAGTAGTTCTGCTGTTACCCTACAGTTCTGCTCTACAGTGTATTTAAAAATAACAGTGGAGCAGAACTGTATGCTAACACTACCACTGATGGATGCAAAGTGGGGTTCAAGAAGCTGATGGCCAGTTTTTAACTATATGTGTGTATGTGTATAAGATTTTAAAATCCAGTCTTTATATAGTGGTTGGCAATTGCACAGACCCTTTTCTTGAAGACAAGAAACTATTTTAAGGGATTCAACTGTCAAGAATCTGGCCAACTGCCTCATTAGTATTTGCCCTGGTTCCATTTTGCACTTGCAGGATTTCATGCCAGCCGCCTGTCTACTGTCTTTGCTTATTTTCTCTCCTGTGTAAGGAAGAAGAGCTATAATCCTTTTATGGTATTAAATGGTAATTTCACAGGTTTCATGGTTTGGTTAAGGCTGGGAGATACTCATGAGTGTGACTTAATGGTTTAACATAAAGAATGATGGCCATTTCAACTTTCATTTTGCTAGATGGCGACATTGATGTTTTGTTGGACAAATTTTATCAAGAAAATCAAGCCCACATTTCATCATCTCTCTCCACTTCAGTGAATAAGCCAGCAGCGCTGGATGTAGCTGGAACAGCTGTGTGTACAAGTAAGTGATATGTGCAAGTAAGTGATGTGTATGCATAAATCTGGACTTTATAACGTGGTGCGCATGTATACCAATGTTCCCACGGACATCTCTTTTGGTGCACATGGGCATCATGTTCTCATGGACATCTCCTGGCATTAATTTAACAATGATTGTTATTATCTTGGGGGGGGGGCAGGCATGCTGCAAAGCTAAGGGCTGCCTTCTGGCACCGTCTTTATTTGGGTTCAAAAGAGTGGTTCTGTGTTTTGGAGCTCAGACCCCATCCATGCCTTGTACTTAGGATGACTTAGGTTTTTTTTAGTGTTGCCAGTTGCCTTCTGTGCAATGAGTCTTTTGTTCCTTGCCATGCCCCCCAAAGGCAGCCATTTTATATGAGCGCCCATGACACACACACATCCAATTCCAAATGTGCCTTCCGACCCAAAGAGGTGGGTCATATGAGCACATTTGCCTTTTCACATTTGTATCCCTTCCACCCTTTCTCCCAAGGAGTTTGGAATGGGACTTTAGATTCACAAGAACCGCATGAGATTGAGAGACATTGGCTGCACTCGGACAACACATTAAGCAACTGAGGTGGGGGAAACAATCGTCAGTAGTGTTGCTTATTGTGTTGTGTGGAGGGTAACACACCGTTCACAAACTACTGACAGTATGCTATTCCGCCCAAATAAGCAACTGAGAGAAACAACTGGCTTGCAAGTTGTTTAGCTCCAAGCCAGTTGTTTAAAGTGTTGTGTGGAGGGGTGAGTGGGTTAATGGCGTGTGGTAAGTGGGTTAAAACACAAGCCCATAGAGGTAGGCGGCAAGAGTGACCAAAGAGGCGGCTGCCACTCTGCTACAACTGGCGCAACTTACAGAGGCTGTTGGGATAGAACTGGGAGGACTGAGGGAGGAGGGAGGGTGGGGAGAGGGGCGGGGACTGTATCAGTCAAATGCTGGGTTGATTATTAGTCCACTCAACGCCAGCCCCAACCACCCACAGTTGTGTAGGAATATGTTGTGTGGGGAGTACCCACAAAATAACCAACTGTGAGTTGGTTACTCAACCCATCATTGACTAATGTATTGTCCGAATGCAGCCATTGACTTCCTCAAGGTCGTCCATTCAGCTTCATAGCTGAATGGGGACCAGGCAGTGAACAATCACTTGCATGTCCTGTTTGTGAGCTTCCAAGGGGCATCTGATGGGACACTGTGAAAAACAGGTTACTAGTCTAATTGGGTCGTTCCTCTTCCCGCTCTGGCACACTGCTGATCTGAGTCTTTATGAATTATCTCAATAGATTTGTTTGATTTAATATAACTGTATGAACTGATTAATTTACAGCCCTGTTTCATTCTGTTTTGAAACGTTAGTGAGTGGGTGAGCAGTTAATGTTCCTTGGTTTATTGTAAAATTTACACCCCTTAAAGAAAAAAAGGAGATTGCAGAATGCATGGAGGATAGGGAATCCAGTCTTTTGCCAGATAAGTAGGCATTTTGTTTCTCTTGGACAGACGCTACAGCTGAGCTGTTTGATACCTCTAGTTGCCCCCATCAGGACCAGCTCCCTGCTCTGAGGCAAGGTCCTTTAATCATGATTCCCCTTGCAGGATAACACATGTTATCAGATCACAATGTTCCCTAAACAGCGAGCAGAAGCAGATTAAGGGTGTGCCACCATGCCAGTGTTGTTAAAGATGCTGACATGGCTGTCCATAATATTCATGCTATAAATAACGAAATGAGCAAAATATGTAGATATTTCAATGAGCTTAGGAATATGGGAAGCTGGTATCGGTGTTTTAATTGTTCAGTGTTTTTAATTTTTGTAAACCGCCCAGAGAGCTTCGGCTATGGGGCGGTATATAAATGGAATAAAATAAATGAAATAAATAAATATTGAGTCAGACCATAGGTCCATATAGCCCAGTGCCACTAACGCTGACTGACAGCAATGGTTCTCCGGGGTTTCAGGCAGGGCTCCTTCCTAGCCCTACCTGGAGATGCCGGGGATCAAACCGGGGACCACTTGCATGCCAAGCAAGTGCTCCGCCACTGAGCTCTCTTAATGTCCCACAATCTCACCGTCTTTTTACTTCCCCCCCCTTTTAGGTTATAACCTGGAACGGCATCAGATCCGCCCCTTCCAGCTGGCAGTGGCCCAGAAACTGCTCTCTCACGTTTGCTCCATTGCGGACTCCAGCACCCAAAATCTCGACCTTGGTTCTTTTGAGAAAGTGGATTTTCTGATATGTGTCCCTCCTTCAGAAGTGACGTATCAGCAAACGTTGCTCCATCTCTGGCATTCAGGTGCTTGTGGCCACGAGTGTGTATCAAATTACAAGTAGCGCCACTTGGTTTTTGGCTGGCTGACACTGCTTCTCTTTCTTTAGGTGTTTTGTTAGAGCTTGGCTTGGAGAAGGAGCACCTTACAAAGCAGAGAGTAGAACAATACGTGGTAAAACTGGATGCTGAAGCCCAGTCGAAGTTTAAAGCCTTTCTGCAAAATTCTAGGCAGAATCCACATACGCTGTTTGTACTGATCCATGACCACGCTCACTGGGAACTTGTGAGGTAAGAATTGTTTGACTCGCCAGGGTCTGATGTTAGGATTGGGACTTGGTGGTGCAGTAGCAATTGTATGGGATTGTACAATCATTTAAAAACCGTTCAGGCCTCACACTTCTAAAATTTCTTTTTTCGCTGCCTGACTTATCACACCATTTGACTTAGTTATACTCCTGTACTATCAATCATCCTCCTCATCCTCATCAATGGCAACAGGAAAAGGTCACAATTATTCCATTGGTCACATCAGTCACCGGTATCACATCAAAAAACTATACAGACAACCTTCAGAAACCGGGCCTACCAGAATACATCCACACCAACATCCAGAAAGCAGTCATAATTAAAACATTCTCAATTGTTAGGAAATTCCTGAATCTGTAAAAGACAGCATGACTTGGCAAAGCCCGTTATGTCTGTCTAGAAAAATCATCACAAGCAAGAAAGATGATGATGATGATGATGATGATGATGATGGATGTGTGTCTGTCTGTCAAGTTGTCTTTCAGCACCATAGCCCAGATAGATGCGACGGCCAGGAGTGGCTACTATCAGCTTCGGCTGATACGCCAGCTGCGCCCCTTCCTAGAGTTGGAAGACCTAAAGATGGTAGTGCACGCGCTGGTAACTTCGAGGCTCGACTTCTGCAATGCGCTGTACATAGGGCTACCTTCGTGCATAGTCCGGAAACTTCAATTAGTTCAAAATATGGCAGCCAGGTTGGTCACCGGTACACCTAGGGGTGACCACATAACACCAATCTTAAAATCACTCCACTGGCTGCCCATTAGTTTCCGGGCGACGTATAAAGTGTTGGTTATTACCTTTAAAGCCCTACATGGTTTGGGTCCAGGTTACCTGCGGGATCGCCTTCTCCCATATAATCCACCCCGCACACTCAGGTCCTCTGGGAAGAATTTACTCCAGTCAGCCAGAACTAGGCTGACGAGTGTTACCCAGAGGACCTTCTCTTCTGCCGCTCCCAGGCTGTGGAATGGCCTTCCGGAGGAGATTCGACAAATTAGCAGTCTTCTGGAATTTAAGAAAGCCGTGAAGACTGTTCTCTTCTGGCAGGCCTATCCAGTTTAATTTTAAGATGTTTTTAATAATGTATTTGTTTTTATCTGTTTTAACGGTTTATCTATTTTATTGTTTTATATTTATATTTGGTGTTGTTCCCCGCCTCGATCTAGATGGAGAGGCGGGTTAGAAATGAAATAAATAATAATAATAATAATAGCACCAAAACCGTGAAAACTAGACACCTAAAATGTGGTATGCATATTAAGGGGACCTTGGAGTTATTTTGTTTTAAAAAATGCATTAATTAATTAATTGTAATTAATTTAAATGCGTCCGTGTGGTTGAAGCCTTCAGTAATATCTTCAGCCATTAGGAGCAGGCTTCCCTAACCACCACATAGCTTTGAAGCCAGGAGAAATTCGTTGGCTGAGGGACAAAGTTATACACCTGCGCCCTGCTATGGAATAGCCCTCCCCATCAGAGAAATGGAATGGACTGACCCCTCCTTCAGAGGCTATAGGCCATGCTTAGGAAGGCCAATGGGCATAGCTTGCCTCAGACGGGACAGGCATAATGACTCCCACTCTGACAGCTGTATAGGTTGGCTTGGTCTTCACTATATATCGAAGGAAGGGCTATTCCAACCTGTGTGAAGCCGGGTCCATTCACTAGTAAACAATAATTTGTAATGCAATGTTGTATTAAATTAGCATCATTGTCAAATACATCCCATAGCTTGATTAGTAGTAAAGTGGTCCTTGTACGTGTAGGAAGGTTTGAAAATCGATGGATGTGCATCTATTTTACCCTGTGTCTAAATTCAGGATGCTAACCCTTGGCTGCGCATTCACTTTTCTTTTTTTACAGTGCAGTTCACAGCCTTTATCCTCAGTCAGATCCAGCCATGGGGCTCGTGGACAGACTGCTGAACTGCAGAGAGGTGAAAGAGGCTCCAAATATTGTGACCCTTCATGTGACTTCTTTCCCCTATGCACTGCAGACGCAGCACACCCGCATCAGCCCTTATAATGAAATCCACTGGCCTTCGTTATACAACAATGTAAGAAGATACAGCATGGCTCTATTCACCATGCTGTTACAAGTGGTGACAAAACTGGTAAAATAATGGGGCTTTCAGCCATATTTGCTGATTTCCAGTCTTCAGAGACTTCTCTCATCTTTCTCTAACCAAAATCCTTTAATATCTCTACTTTTGCCTTGATTTGCTCATCTCTACTGTTCTTCCTACCAAGTAGAACCCATTTGGAACTCCAGAGTTTTTGAGAACTGGGGAGCTATGATGACATCCAACATTTTGTTGACAATAAGAAAATGTAGCGTTCCACATTTGACCTGAGAGTAGTGTTGTATGTAGAGAGCAGTGGACTCAGCACTGGCACGTCTTTATTAGCAGGAAGGCTGACAACCTCAATAGAATTCTGTTCTTTCTGATCTTAGCTGCAATTCTCTTCCTATTGACCCAGTTCGCACATAATGGTGGCAAACGCCTGGCACATGCTGCTTCTGCTTTGCAGAATCAGCCTATGATCGGCCCAATTGAAGGTTGTTTCATGACATGTGAACCCAGACATTATGGATTTTAACTGTGGGTTAAACACCCCACAGTTAACCTATAATTAGTTCTTAATTAACCCACAATTTGCTACGTGCAAATGGGGCCATTATTCCCTGTTATAATGCAGATTATTTGGGGGGTGGGGTGGACTTGAATGGGGAATTAAGAACCATCAGGTTTGCTCCTGGCAGAGATGAAAACTGCTAGAACTGGTTTGTGATATGGATCAACACAGCTGCCTGCGTTTTTGGACCTTCCTTGGCTTTGGGGACTATCGTGAGGAGTGCCTGAACTTCAAAATGTATCACTACACCACTGCCTGAGGGAGTGCTCTATTACCTTGCAATGCCAGATACGATCTTGGGGTGCACTCTCAATAAGTGAGGGTACTGGTCATGCTAGAAGCAGTAGAAGAAAACGGATGCTCACACTGTGTCTGGCATGGCAGATGCCCAGTGAATTGTCCTGCCACAAGCCGTTGCCTAATCTGCTTGTGTGGTCAAGCCATCCTTAAGTGGACATTTTGGCCAAGAGGAAAAGTAAGAACATAAGAAGAGCCATGCTGGATCAGCCCGAGGGTCCATCCAGTCCAGCATTCTGTTCGCACACTGGTCAACCAGCTGTCGACCAGGGACCAACAAAATGGGACATGGTGCAACAGCAACCTCCCACCCATGTTCGCCTGCAACTGATGCACACAGGCTTACTGCCTTTGATACTGGAGGTAGCATATAACCATCAGGGCTAATAGCCATTGATAGCCTTCTCCTCCAGGAATTTATCCAACCCCCTTTTAAAGCCAACCAAATTGGTGGCCATCACCACATCTTGGGGTAGTGAATTCCATAGTTTAACTACACGCTGTGTGAAGACGTACTCCCTTTTATCTGTGCTGAATCTCCCACCAATCAGCTTCATGGGATGACCCCGGGTTCTAGTATTATGAGGAAGAAAAATGTCATTGTCTTGTATGTATGTGTGTGTATATATACATCTCTCTCTCTCTCTCTCTCTCACACACACACACACACACACACACACACACACGTGGTAATGTAATGACTAGAATGTATCACAGCCAACTCCTTTAATAGTCTCATTTTTTTCTAGGGTGTGGACTTATACCACGAAAACAAGAAGTACTATGGATTGTCTGAATTTATTGAATCCACTCTATCTGGACATAGCCTTCCATTACTGCGTTATGACAGTTCTTTTGAAGCCATGGTTATGGCTTTGGGGAAAAGGTACAGTGTATGCCTTATTAAAATTAAAAGGGCAATATAGTTTGGTAGGTAATGCAGCATTCCATGGAACTGGAGATTTGGGTTCTGTTGTCAGTTATGCTCTCAGCCATAGACTTGATTGATAAAGTAGACATGATGCTAAGCATCTCACTTGGAGTCACATCAAAATCTATCCATCACCTATTTATCGATCTGTATATCAGGCATGAAGTGGGAAAGAATGCCCTTGGTCAGGATTGAAATGTGCCCAGAGGAAGTTTAACTCTTCCCAGCTGGGGTTTCAAAGGAAAACCCCTCCCCTTACCCAGGAGGGAAGTCTCCATTGGCGCAAGAGCATTCACTGGGGGGCAATATTCTTTGAGTCATCATGTCTGGTTTGTCTCCTTTTTGTCTGTCAGAGAATTTGTGGAGGCATGGGAATATTGTATGTGCATGGGGGCGGGGAATGGCATCTTTTTAAATTCACAAACTTATGTCATCATCATCATATTTATTAGGCAACCAAGTGCAGGTTTTAGCCAGAGAAGCCAACAATAAACACCGTTCAATACAATACAGTATATTAACAACAAAAAATTCTATTACAAAGTTAAAATTCAGTATATTATATACAAATACACAATGTCTTACAAGAATATATAATCACAGAGACTGCATCTCTTGAACAAAACAATGATTGTCTTGGGCTATTCTGAGTTGGGCTGCTTTTACCACAAATCTAGCTGTGTTTAACATAATGAACTTGGATGTCCTTGACAACAAATATATAATTTTGTCCATATCATTAAAGTTAGTTACGGGTACTAGACATCTCATTAAGTATTTATCTTTTGGGATTTTATATAACTTACAATGTAACACGTAGTGTACAGTATCCTCAATCACATGGCTACCACAGGAACATTGTTCTCTAGGGATGTTGTTATATCTCCCTTCTCTAAAGTTAGCACAAACTTACGTGCTTCTGCATTCCTGGGACCATCTTCCAGGAACGTAGAAGCCACTATCTTATCTTTGGGCAGACCCATTTAACTTTCCAAAGTAATAAGCATTAAACCACCTGAGTTTGGTTGTAGAGGAAATGCTGGTTTCATATAGGGCTGTGCAAAGGTGTGCCCACCCCCGCCATTGTCAGACCTTTCTTTGTAATGAAGGGGGGAGAATTCAGTGACATCCATCGGGGGGGTGGGGTGCCGTTACAAGGTGGTCCGAAGATTTCTACCTTTGTTTCCTTTTTTTATTTTTTATTAAAGCATTTCTTTAAAGATGGGAGTCACTCCAAGCAGCTAGGAAGCATGGCTTCTATTGCACGCTTTGAAATGAGCCCAGAATGGCAGCCATATTTTTTTTTCATACAGTGCTCTTGAAAACGATGCTCTGTAATCATATAGTATCATTTCCATGAACATTTTAAAGCATGTAGCAGGAGTCACATGTGCTATTACTCGGAGCCACTCTTATTTTAAATAAATCGTTTTTTTTTTAAAAAAAAAAGATGGGAGGGGGGCTCGGCAAAGGGAAAATCCTCAGACCATGTCATAGCTGTATTATTTCTTGAAAGTCCACCATCCCACCCTCTACTGAAACTTCTGCCATCCTTCCTGATCTTTGGGAGGGACCCCCCCCCCCGAAAACTTCCCTGAAAACGCTGGAATTTGGCAGGGCCAAAATGTTCAGCCCAGCCCTAATATCACTGTGCACATCACTGTATCACTGAAGGGATTCATAATCTTTTACAAGCAAAGTATTCTCGCAAATCCATCCTGGCTTTCAATTTCTTTTAGGTTTCCTAGACTGCATAGCGCGGTGATTAGGACGTTTGTTCTTGTCCAGCACTACTCGGCAGCCATGATGGCGGTGTGTGGCTTGTCCCAGATGAAAAATTACACTACAGTTGAAACTCTAGAAATCGCTCAGAACCTCATCAATTCTTCACGGCAGTGCCCAAGCGGGCATGGGCTGATGGTAGTCCTAAGGATTCCGTGCATACCATTGGCAGCAGTGGCTTATGAACGCCTCAACCATGTGAGGGAACGACTAGCCCTCGAAGATCATTTTGAAATCATTCTGGGGAATCCCAACTCTGGAATCACCATAGGAAAGCACTTTGTGGAGCAGCTCAAGGTAATGGGGCAGATAACCATAGCTACCGAGATGGTGTGACTGCTGATTAGCAATTGTGATTGGCTAGAATGCCGATATTTGCGTTTAAAATTTGGCCACAACTTTAATTCCATTCATTAAGTGAGCAACTGGGATGGAAATATGTGTAGTCTGGGGGCTTGTCTATATCCCCTGCATACCCTGTTGTGGACGCACATTGGCACTGCGTTGTTTAAATGACATAGCCGCGAACTCACAGCCACATCGGGCTTTTCTCCCTGAAACTGCGTGTTTTTGCAGTGTCATTTTACCACAACTTTTTCAATTGCTCTGAAGCATCCCAGGCACTCAGCAAGCAGCAATGCATCCTCGAAGTCACAGTGTGCTTCCGCTCTCTGTTTAAAATTGGGCAAAGGTTTTAGGAACATCTGTGCCGCCCTCTCTCTCACCGCCGGGGGGAAAAGATGAGGCTCCAGCCTGAAAACGGCCTCCTGCATGTAACTCTATTGCTGCTCCTTCATAGCAGCGATGCTGCAGTGTTTGGGGGGAATGGGGAGGCAAAGCGGTATTGTATAGACACGGCCTGGATATGGGAAGAGATCTATCTAATTCAGGGGTGGGGAACCTCTTTCAACTAGAGGGCTGAATTAAATTTCAGAGAAGCTCTCGGGACCCACATTCCCGGAGTGGGTGGGGCCAGAGGCAAAGGGGGCAGGGCCAAAAATGCAAAAACTGCCTTCATATTTTACCTTAAAGCTCTGACTGCCAGTGACTAAGCCTTAGGAGAGGCATTTTGGCAATTTAGAATAAGGAAAAACTGCACAAAAGCTGGGAATCTGCCAAACGATTGGTGGTTGGGAAAAAGGGGTGTGGCCATCTGGCACACCTCAGAGGGCTATATATGCCCCCCCCATACCTGAGGTTCCCCACTCCTGATGTAATACATTCTCCTTAAGGAATTGGTCTGGTTAGCCAGCCATAATTGTCCCTAAGTACCACGGCTTATGCTTGGGCCGACTGACTATGGTGAAGCCTTCTGTGTAGCCATAGGGTTAGGGAAGATCCAACCTCAGTTATCCAGAGTATGTTGCTGCAGATTAGCAGTATCAATTGAGAGGAGGTCTGGATTTCAATAGTAGAGATACTTATTCTTCAAAAGAAATAAAGATATCAGAGTCAGACACATTTTCAGGTATCTATGGCCCCCTCTACAAGATTTCGCTTTGACGCCTTGTTCCCCGATTATGCGCATCTCCTGACAATCGCTTTTACGCCTAATAGCTATATACGAGAGGCATTGAAGCGCATTACTGGCTGTATGAAACACGCTTTAAAGTTGTTTACATGCTGATAATCACATGCAAATGTTGCTGAAAGTAATGCGCTTTGTCCTGGGAAACTGCCCAAACAGGTTTTCCACCCTTTATTCTCCCCGCCCACCAGAATCTCCCGCCTTTGGTTACCTAGGTTACCTGCTGGGAATGACCTGGGTAACCTGTTCGGCTACCTCTCTCCCCCCCTCTTCGCCTGATTGCCATTTGAAGTGAACTGCTCAGGAGTAAATGGGAATGTGCCTCGCACACACACACGCCAAAACAGACGGGGATGCTGCTTCGTTCCTTTTATCAGGGGAGTTAAAATAAACTTTATTTTCAGTTCACATTGGGTCACCTCTTCCTGGAGCTTCCATCCAGAGAGAAGGAGAACAAGGAGACAGGAAATAAAACTAAACTAAAAAGTGGGAGGTTTTCCCAGCGAAGGGGCAGTTCTATGCATGACATCAGGACCACAGTCCGCCCACTCTGATCTTTAATGCGCCTCCTCAGAAAGTTGTTTACACTGACATAAGGTGCTCTTACCCCGTGATAAATTAAAAGTCGCTATTTAACGCGAATGCGAAAATGCAAATAATCGGAGATAAAATGCGCCTGGACCCCTGATTTGCGCTCCCGCTTGTAGAGGTAAATTTGGTAATGCGCCTTGAAAGAGCTTTAAATTAGGGTGACCAGATAAAATCCAGGTCAGGGCTCATGTAACTTTAACGGTTGTAGAGAAAAGGGAATAATGTCCCTGCCATAATGTTTGTGAGTGACCATGGGCACTCGCCACTCACCAACTTGTACCTCACAGGGTTGTTGTGAAGATAAGATAAAACAGAGAGGGGGAACCTTATATGCCACCCTGAGCTCCTTGGAGGACAGGGTGAATAAAAATGTAATAAACAAATACGGATCACTTAAGAAAAATACATGCACTATACTAGAGTGACCATATACAAAAAAGGCAGAGCCCCTGCAACTTTAACTGTTGTGATGAAGAGGGAATATCACCAGGAACTAATTGCATACAAATGACACTGGCTGAAATTCCCTTTTCTCTACAACTGTTAAAGTTACATGAGCCCTGACCTGGATTTTATCTGGTCACCCTACTTTAAATTGCTCTTGTAGAGGCACCCTATATCTGGTGCACTGGTCCTTGTGGCTGATTTGCTAACTGATGATTACCCATTCCCATTTAGTTGAAAGTAATTTCCATTTATTTTAATTAGACTGCAGGGTTTCATTGGCAGAATGAAACTAAACATTTAGTTGATTGATCACACAGAGAAATTTTTAATCAGTGGGACTGAGAGTGAAAGCCACACTTCTTTTATTTTTCAGGACATCTTGGTTCTGGTGTTTTATTATTAAACATGCCTTTTCCTTCTAGTGGGGACTTTTTGTTTAATAAATTATAAGTTTAACCATCACACTTTCAATCTTTTTAAAAACAGCTTTATGGAAGTTTTGATAGTATTCAAACCTATCCAAATATTGTTTATTCATCAATCAATCAGTTAAAAAGCAGATCAAACAAACATTTTAATTAATGCTTAATAGAGCTAAAGATTACTCATAAATAACATTTAGCATTTTTCTTAAGTGATCCATATTTGTTTATTACATTTTTTATTCACCCTGTCCTCCAAGGAGCTCAGGGTGGCATATAAGGTTCCCCCTCTCTGTTTTATCTTATCTTCACAACAACCCTGTGAGGTACGAGTTGGTGAGTGGCGAGTGGCCATGGTCACTCACGAACATTATGGCAGAGTGTAAATTTGAACCTAGGTTTCCCTAGTCTAAGTCTAACAGTGTAATCACTACACTGCACTGGCTCTGCAATCTTGTAAGGCAAGCCATTGCTATTTTTTTGCTCTTAGAGCCCCATCAGACAAGCGTTTTATTGCTCGCTCGTTACTTGCCACTCTCGGATTTTCGCTGGTCCCTCTCACAACATTGTCTGCCTCCCATGCGCCTCCCGCCCCTTCTAGCCTTCTTTGTGCAACAAAAAAACACCCCAGTAAGTTCGACTTATTTTTAAAGATGGAAGTTGCTGCTATCTCCTGCTTTGTGCAGGAGAAGCAGTGGGATCAAAACAGCCACTGAATGGGCCACGTGCAAGTTGTTTACTTCCTCTTTCAAAAGAGGAAGTAATGAGGGACAAACACACTTGTGGAGAAACGACGGTAAGCAGACATGATTTTCCCCTGTGTGATGATGCTCTTAATGAGCAATTCTATAGTCCGGGGGATGCATCCCTGGGGCCATAGGATTGTTCAGAAAAAGCACTTCAGGGTTGTAGACGAAGCTCTAAATTTAGAGGAGGAGTTTTTCCAGTTTCAGAGCCCTTCTCCTGGCCTCTAACAGCCCCCACGGACACTTGAGCAGTTGCTCCTTCTATAAGGTTGGAATTCCAACCTCATGGGGAAGATGCGGTGCCCAGGGAGGGGGCGGCTGTAGATTCAAAGGGTCCACAGCCCTCCCAGCCCCCAACTACTACCCTGATATTGAGGGGAAATGGATTTTCTCTTAAAATTGAAAAAAAAATGCAAAGAGGAAAAAATAGACCCCCCCCCCCACCTCCACTGTTATTTCTGCCCACCTAGCAAGAGTCCAGCAGGGCTTAGAAAAGATCAGAGGTTCCAATACTGGATCACTCTATCCTTCAGCCCCGTTTTTTTAATCATATTATAAAATGGCGGCAGGGCCTGAATAAGACCACTCTGCATGCTCTCAGATGAGCTGTGATTTGAACCAGGGACTTAGTGGTTCACGCTTCTAACCGCTACACTATGCTACACCTGCTCTCAAGTCTAATGGCTGTTTCTCTTGATTGACCTATCTATGTGCTAATTGGTTTGCTTCAAATATTGTGACAGATATGGCAGAAAATTGAAGATGCTGAATGGAGGCCCCAAACCTATTTGGAACTGGAGGGTCTACCTTGCATATTGATCTTTAGTGGAATGGACCCACAAGGGGAGTCCCTCCCAAGGTAATAATTCTCTAATATTTCCATGGAATACGGCCCAGTCCTTCATGCTTACAACCTCGCGTGGCTGTGTCAATAGTAATACATGTTGCAGGCTTTTTGAAAGAGAAAAAAACACGCAAATTTGATACCTTTTCTTCAATCAGTTAATACTGATTGTCGTGATTCCAAGCTCTCCCACTGAGACCCCCTCTAGATGGATTCCGTTTGATGCCTGGTTAGCCGATTATGCGCATATTCGCTGAAGCGCTTTATCGTAAATGCTTGTATGCAGGAGGTAATTGAGCACTCAGCTGGTGATCTTACTGGTTGTTTCAAATGCGCTTTACAAGTAGTTAATGCGGAGAATTGCTTGTTCGCATAGTCAAAATGCGCTTTAACGGCAGGAGCAAAATAAAACTCGCTATTTAACGTGCATTCGATAATGCGCATAATCGGATGTTTAAAGCGCCTCTACGCCCGATTTGCGCTCCGTTCTTGTAGAGGTAATTTTTTTAATGCGCCTTGAAAGAGCTTTAAATGCCTCTTGTAGAGGCAGCCTGAGATGTGACAATAAAGTGGTCTGCTGTGCAATCCACCAAATATTTATTCAGTAAATAAACACCTCTTCACATTTGACAAGAGTATGAATGCAAGGAGCTACCCTGTAAGCTTAATTAGCTTAACAAAGCAAGGCAGTTGCCTATCAACTAAATGGACGGTTTCCCACTGTGCCTAGGTTTTCAAACTGCAACCTCTATCATGTGATTAGTCTGGCAGACCACTTCCCACCTCCTCTCAACTTTGCCCGCTTGACCCTGCGGCGGACTCTGGGATCTGTCAATTCTGATGCTCCCTCCCACTCCGACAAAGACTGAGTTCGTGGGGAGGGGGGCAGGTAGACGATCTCTGAGCCTCCTGTTCGATAAACTCCTGGGAAGATTCCTCCTCGACTCCTGGAGAGTCTCGGAGAATTTCCTCCCTTGCTTCCTGTCTTGGTTGGTATTCTTCTTCATCCTCTAAGTCCGATTCAGAATCCACACCAGGGAGACCACGCCTCATCCTGACACTGATGTCCAAAGTGTTCGATATGAACTTCTGTTTTTTGCAGAACCTCTTCAGAGTTTTGCATCCAATCCTCGGAACTTCAGGAAGCCCAATATAAGGAAAAGCTTTACTTGCTTTGTTGCTTGTTTTCTATGGTACCAGTATAGAGCCACTATTTCTCAAATTCTATTTAATGATCTTGCCCCTTGGTTTTGAAACTTGGCCCCATTAAAGTAATAGTTAAAAAAATTCTCTGCGGACATAAGGGGTTATATCTGATGCTAGCCCTACTTAAAGTAGACCCGTTGAATTGAATGGGACTTAATTGAATTGAATGAGTAACTTAAGTTCTATTCATTTAATTGGGTCTGCTCTAAGTAGGACTAACATTGGATACAACCCAGTGTCAAAAATATGCAGTGCTTTCTTTTCTTTTTTGAAAAGATAAGCTCGGATTCTTAATACTGTCAGCCTGCTGAAACTTAGGGCTAACACAGGTGCATGATGTTCGACTACAACAGGATGTTTCCGTTTTGCCTTACTATGTAATGTGGACAGAAGACAACAGGGGGCAAAACCTCTTCCATTGTTATTAAAGGGATCTTGTAGAATTCACCCAGTTTTTCTTTCTGTCTGACTCCCCAAGGTCCTTGAGATACTGTGACCTGCGCTTGATAAATTCCTCTTGCTTGGTGAGAACAGCCCTGGAGCAAGAGCTTGGCTTGGCAGCTTATTTTGTCAGTTCTGAAATCTCTGTGGAGAAAGGGGTAGCAGCAAATGATGTCCCCGAGAGTGACCCGGAGAAGCTAAGCAGTACTGATAATGAAGATGAAGAAACAGTAACAGAAGGTAGATGAACGTCCATGGGACTCCGGTGCTAAAACAGCCTCTCAGAACCCACCACCCTCCAGATGCGTTGAACTATAACTTTCATTATCCTCCACCAGCAGGGCCATGCAGACTGGGGACAATGGGAGTTGTAGTCTTAAGACATCTGGACAACACTAGGTTGGGGAAATCTGCACTAAAAGTCATCTGATTGGGAGGATTAGATTTTGATGTCCTAATATAGATGGAATTCTGGTACCTTGGAAAAGCTCTTTCATTGGGTTCATCTCTCCCCTTTGATTTGGTACTGCTTTGGTTTTCCCATCCCTTCTCCAGTAGGTATAGCCAGATGGCTCCTTTTGAAACACAAAAGTTGCTTGATTCCAGTGGGTGCAATCAAGATCAGAGAAGGAGCAGCGGTGCTTACTCCTTTCCCTACTCCAAATTCCACACACACACACACACACAGTGCCAATGGCTTCTTCCTGTAAGGGATTTAAAGTCCAGGTTCAAATGCTTTTTAACCTCCTTGGGAGGGGAGCTGTTCAAGGTAGGTGAGTTGGGGCATGGGAATGGCAGATGGGGCTTGTACCCCTTTCTCACAGTTCTGCTCCCACCCACACCAAACAGGAGGCGCTTTTCTAGTCCAAACTGGACCACTGAAGTACCATTGTATGGATTTGAACTGCATGCTTCAGCAGGTGGCACAAGAGGGAAAACAACCAGACTTCAGCATCCTTTTAGTGAGCTAGAGGAGAGGAATTTATAAGAGGGCAGAGTGATTGAGTTCTTTCCGAATTCCATCTAGATCCGAGGCTGACAGCCATAATTTGGAGCAACCCTAACTTGTTGGATAGATTTCAGAGCTTCAAAATATAGCTACATAAGTTACCTGTTTAAAAATACGGCACTATCTGGTTTGTGTTGATTCATAATTAAACTATACATGTCAAATGCTTACCATTTCATTGTATATGTGTTGGATATTAGCCTCTAAAATTGGTGAAAGGTACACTACATTTCCAACCTGTAAATAAGCTTCCACTCCTTTAACCCCTTTGCTTTTTTTAGTTAGTTTAAATTGATCACATCCAGAAAATGTAACGTAAGTTCATTTCCCCTCCATTGTGTAACAGGCTCAGCTTCAGAAAAGAGAAGCCCTGTCAAAAGGGAAAGGTCCGGCTCACATGATTCTGCGGCTTCCTCCATCTCTTCTAAAGCATCAAGTAAGAATTCAGCATGGCCTGTTTTCAATATTTACAATTACATTCAAGAATTATCCCAATTGAGCTAAATGAGTGAGTTGTGAATGAAGGATCTCTCTCTCCACCTTGGAGCTGCTTCACATATGAAGTTGTCCTATGTGGACATAGGCATCATACAGGAAAACATGTACACTGTGAACTGTGAACTACGGTCTGGGTGTATAATTTGCCACAAGAACATGGATCAGGTAGCCACTGCATGCACCAGCTTCCAAATCTGTGTTCTCATGACAAAGCATTCATGCCAGATTCCACAAGTGATGATGTACATACAGGTGATGTACACACAGATGATGTATACACAGATGATATACACCCAGGTGATGTACACACAGATGATGTACACACAGATGTTGTACAGATGATGTACACCCACTCACATGCTCCTTATAAGAAAAAACATGTATGAAGTGGCCGTTGGTCGTCATTGTTCCAGGGTTCTCCATTAGGGGTCCTCATTTCTTTTCTTTGCCTCTGGCCTGGGCAAAGCGTAGGGAACACTGCTAGACGATTTGTCTACATTTGGTATTGTTTTGGGTCTAATCCGCACAACTGTGATAGGAAGTGATGTGAATCTGTGCTGAAGCCACCTGCTTGTTGGTCACTCATCACACTGTTCCATCTAATTTTAGAATTCCTGTGGTCATGAGGGGAGCTGGAGGTCAGGCATCTATTGAGGCCCAAAGATAAATCTAAATTCATCGCTCACCTCTCACTGGCCTCAACCTTGGGTCTACATTTCAGCTTTATTTATTGCAGACAGATGATAATCTGGGATAACACTATTTGGTGGTGGAGGAGGTAGAGGTGTGAGGGATATTGCACCCTGTAGTTAGCACTAATGATTTAACACAACACCCTAATATAGTGGTGGGGAACCTCTTTCAGCCTGAGGGCTGAATTCCATTTCAGAGAAGCCACATTCCTGTGATGGGCAGGCCAGAGGCAAAGGGGGCATAGCCATAGGAAAAAGGAGTGGGGCCAAAAATACCCCCCCATGGCATGTATCGTAAATGAAAGCTCTTCCTGCCAGTAACTAAGCCTTAGGGAAAGAATTTCAAATTTTTAGAATGGTGGTTGGTGGTTGGTGGTGGGGGAGCTGCCCAAAAAGCCAGGAAACCATCAAATGATCAGTGGTTGGGGTAGAGGGGTGTGGCCATCTGGAGAGCCATGGAGAGCCGGATTGGGACCCCAGGCCTGAGATTCCCCACGCCTTCTCTAATAAAACCTAGATTTTATTCATAGGCACTGCATTCTCTGGCGAAACATCTCCTCCTTTAGCAACCACAGGAGAGGTAGGAAAGTCACCCCATCAGGTACTAAGTAGCACTACTGAAGACAGCATGAACAACACCGAAAAGCAAAGACTGAAAGTGGACAAAGATTCAAAGCTGACCACGAAAACGGCTCAGGCTTCCATCACGTCCTTGTCGCCGTCCCCTTTCTCATCTTCCTCCGCCTCTTCCACAGCCACCCACAACGCTTTTGTCCTGCAGGCATCTCAGTGCTCCATGACCAAAGCCTCTCAACAGCCCCCCATTGTTTACCTGCCTAAACTGGTGTATGACATTGTGACCTCTGCGGACAGCACAGGGCTTCCCAAGTCCTCGTCCCTCTTGCCGTATCATTCGGTCATGTGGGCGAGTTCTTTCCGCCCTCTCCTGAGTAAAATGATGACCTGCACAGAGCAGTCTCTATATTATCGCCAGTGGACACTCCCCAAACCCATCCACATGGATTACAACAATAGGAATGAAGGCAGGATGGACACCTTCCACCCCAGGAGGCTGCTGCTGAGTGGGCCACCACAGGTATGTCATAAGGGTGGGGTATTTATTCTTAATTATTTTGTGTTAATAAATTTTGCCTCACTTTCTCATGAAAAAAAATATATAAGAATTTCCTTTCTGCATTAGACGAAAGTTCTCATGTAGATGAGCATTCTCTTTTCCACACTGGCAATGCTAATGCCTGGAAACATGCAAGGAGAGCGTGATAGGTACATAGGATGCTACCTAACTCTGGCTGGTTTCGGACAACACATTGAGCAATGGAGGGGGGGTGGAAACAATCGTCAGTTGTGTTGCTTATTGTGTTGTGTGGAGGGTTACACACCACGCACACACAACTGACAGTACGCTATTCCGCCCAATTAAGCAACGGAGAGAAACAATGGGCTTGCACGTTGTTTAGCCCGAAGCCCGTTGTTTAAAGTGTCGTCCGAAACTCCCCCCCCCCCTCTCTCCATGGACTATTCTGTTTGGGAATAGAGTTCTGCCGGCTGGAGCAGCCGAAAACCCCAAGCTGCTCTATACAGCCAGCAGAACTTGCGGTGCATGCTGGGATACAGCTGGGGGACTGAGGGAGGGAGAGGGAGCAGCCGTAGCAACCAAGATGGCCACTGGAACTTTCAGCTGCAGAAGCACCGGCGTTGCAAAGTGTTGTTGTGTGTGGAGCACCGCCTACCTAACTCACGGTCAGTACGCTATTTACCCCTCCATTGCCTAATATGTCGCCCGAAACCAGCCACTGAGTCAGTCCTTCTAGCCCAGTATTGTCAACACTGACTGGCAGTGGCTCTCCAGGTTTTCAGACAGGATACTTTCCTAACACTTCCTGGAGAAGCCAGGAATTGAACCTGCATCTCCATGCGAATGCAGGCACTGTTCCATAGAGCTATGGCCCTTCCTCACAGAGACAGCTGTCCTTTCTTCATTTCGCAGCATCTAGTAATCTGGATTATGTCTGAACATGGAAGTTCCATTTTGGCTATTATGGCTCATTCATGAACTGTCCTCCATCAATTGGCCTCATCTCCCCCTCCCACCTGCATTTCCATCTAAGGTAGCAGCCATCACTACACCTTGCAGTGGTTCCATGCACTTGAGGCCATTCTGCTTTCATCTGTTTGTCCTGTATTTTCTACCAGTCAAAATTTATGAAGAAGTGTTTCTCACAGGTTAGCTTTTGGTGTACTTATTTCCTCACCCATCCCGCAGGCTTCTTTAGATTAAGGGGAAATCACGTTTCCTTACCAGGGCTTAGCTTCCTGCTTTGCTTATGCAGTCATAATGGTGCTGCATTCCACAGGCACAGAAGGGTGTCCATCCGGTCTGCAATTGAAAACTTCCCCTCCTCTCCATTCTCATAGTATTGAATGGGACAGCGCCCTAGTGGGTGCCTTGTAGCGCAAAATTCCCCTGTACATGGTAGGAAATCCTGAGATACTTCAGGAGAATCGGGATATCACAGATTTTTTTTTTAAAAAACGGAATTACCAGGGGAAGGTACAGGAAACGTGCAGGAGGTTGCTGACGTTGTCAAAAGAAACCCGTGAAGTTCCGTAAGTGGCCAGTGTCTTATGTCGCTTGTGTGAAGAAGCCCACAGTCTCCCCACATGGCTTTTATTACCATGTTATCCTTAGCTGGATAATTTCCTCTCTCTCTCTCTCTCTCTCTCTCTCTCTCTCCATTTTGAATCAGGAGCTAATTAATATGTGGTTGTGTCTGATCAGTCAGTGTCATGACATAAACCAAATCACACACACGCTTTTAGAGCAATAATTTAAAAGAAATTTCTCTGGGTGTCTTTCCTCTGGAAATGCATTCTGATAGTGGCCCATCTAGCTCGCTTTGGAGACTCACAAATAGGGCATGTTGGTGATGGCTATCCCTGGTTCTTCCCTTCCTTTTAGTAATCTTGAAACATTAGATGACCCAAGAATTGGAATGGAAGCAGATAATGTATTAGTATCACAATGTTATGAAAATCTTACTCAAACATTTAGGACTGGTGCTCCCTGAAATGATTCCTCCCATGCTCTCTCGCTGCCCCTTTACCTAGAACTCCCTCCCAGAATGCATCAGGGTGATCACCTCCCTAATTTCCTCCTTTGTGTCCCTCCTCAAAACACACCTTTTCTGGGAAACCCTTGGATCTTAGCCCAGTCCCTATACCTTGTGGTCACTAAGCCATGGCATGTGTAATTGAAATAATCATATATACTTCCCCTTCTTACCCTTGCCTCTGTTGATTGTCTGCATCTGTTTCAGGTTGTAACAGCTCCTTGGGGTAGAGACCTGCCATACCTGATCTTTGTAAAGCATAATCATAATCATAGTCATAAGCCTGTCTCAAAGAGGATAGTTTGCAGTCTGAACCATTGGCTTTAACCTAATATGACCTTACATATTCCTAAAATAAAATTTTGAATACAGTAATAAGAATAAAGAGCAACTGTAAGTACCAGGAATGAAAATGTAGAGTGAATGTCATATTTGAATATGATTAGCGGCATATAAATATATTAAATAATGACAACAACAACAGTATGGGGACTTTGATTTAGGCTGTACTGGTCATTTCAATTTCAGGTATTCAAAACATAATACTTAAATAAAAGACCTGTTTAAGTTTCTGACGTATATATTTACAGATAGGAAAGACAGGTGCCTATTTGCAATTCCTCAGTATCTTGTCTAGAATGCTGATTCGATTGACAGAAGTGGATGTTTATGATGAAGAGGAAATCAATACTGGTATGTTCTTCAAGTAGAAATCTTTGCTTTCGGGAACTATCTATGATTGACTTGTTGATTAGCAGCTGACTATTAGTGTTGTACTCTTAATTCCACATGTTCACTTATTTCAATTTTTTCTTAATGGAGCCCCTTTATAATATTTTTTGATCCTTATTTTATAGTTTATCATATTATTAATGCTTGTTTTTACCTGTCACTTGGAGCGTTTGGCCATTCTTAGTCATATTGATTGGGTACATCTTGGCTTCTTTGCTGGATAGTTGGCATCAGCAGTATCATTTCTGAGACACTAGGCAAGATCTGAATATATTTTCTGTGTCATTTAAAAGCTAAAAGCTCTTAAGAGTGGCTGAAAAAGATGCCCCAAGGCTCAAACAGGGAGTTATTAGAACAGCATGAGAAAAGATGCTTTCCCACAAACCACCAAGAAAGCTATCCAGTGCTTAGGAGGCTTCCAGTCACACATATACAATATTTTGCAGATCTGATGTATCTAAATTTCTACCACCCTCTCAAACTTCATTGGTTACTGCAGAAGCTATAGATACACCAAAGCTTGAAGCTATAGGACAACCTTCCCCAACCTGGTTCCTTCCAGATGGACTCGACTACAACTCCCATCATGTGGCCCATTCACACTATTGTTAAGCTCAGGCAATCGTTAAAGGATAACAAGAACTTCTTTCCCTCCTCTCTTCCACAGTGAATAATTAATTATAATTAATTAATTCCTTATTTGTTGTGTGCCGAAAAGGGTCTAATAGTGTACACAGCATGAGTTTGTTGTCTTGCGATTGCATGTGAAATCCAGCCTGCCGCTCCATACAAATATGTGTTCGTATTTTGTCCACTTTCTCTTTATGATTGATGTTACAGGTCTCAAAGAAGAACCAGAGCAATATTATCACCAGCCAGGGGATGCATGGCCTGATCTTGAAACATTCAAAAAGATGCCTTTTGATTACACTATCCATGATCCAAAGTATGAAGATGCAAGTCTCATTTGTTCAAGGATCCAGAAAATTAAAAGTGAAGGTCAGGATTCTTGTTCATTTATTTATTTGAACAAGAGAGAGGGACCTGTTTGTGTGTTGCCTTTCAAACAAGAAAGCAATGCAATTAGAATGATCTTTACACTGCTGCTGACTTTTACTTTGGGTTTTAATCTGGTTTTATTCTATTTGAACTTTGAACTTTTTTTTCTATAATGTTTAATTTTGTTATTGCATTTTATGGTTTTAAGTCTTGTTTTCTGAACCACCTAGATAGAGAGCTTTGGAATTGGGCAGCTTAGAAACGTAATAAAATACATAAATGTAATAAATAAAAATTGCTCAGAATCTGGAGGAGAAATCTGGAGGGAAACGGTGTTTGATTTGGAATAGAGACCATCATTGTGAGCTGGACAAATCTTTATTCTGAATCAAGTCATTTTGAACTTCCGTGAGATCAGTAACCTACAGCTAGTTCCTTTTCCCATTGTGCTTTGACCCCTATAGTCACACAACTCATAGAAGCGGCTGCTCACTGTCACGACCCCCTTCTCTCAAGTTCTGTCTTTGGATTCCTCAAGTTTCCAATGTGCAGCTGGGACAAAGAAAGGAGAGAGCAATTTCAAGCCTGAAACCACCAAAAGTTACCCTTGAATTGCTTGTGAACAGCACGTGGCTGCTGAACTGTGATTTGGATACATATGTTATAATCTGAATTAAAATGCATCATCTTCGAGTATATAGCTCCTTCTAGGGGTGGGCAATTTGTGGCTCTCCAGGCGTTTGGCCTTCAACTTCCATCATCCCTCACCATTGGCTAGGCTGGCTAGGGCTCATGGGAGTTGTAGGCCAAGCCCTGTTCTAGAACTCTTAGGCTACAAGTTGCCAACTCCTGTTCTAGAAGTGTGCTCTGAGGCAGGCTTAGCAACACCACTAGAGGGAGCAAGTGAATTCTCATGTTCCGTAATAAATTCGATAAGTTCTGTTTAATAGCAGTGTTAGTTTAATAGTAATATTTAGCATATGAAGAGCACTTTAAAGTATTAAAAGGACTTCACACACATTGTCTCATTGTCTTAATTTTAAAAGTGAATTAAAATTGGAAAAAAAACTCTGCAAGTTAAAATGTAGAGGAGATGGAAAAACAGTCTCAAAATGCAGATGGAGATAGAAATTACACACACAGTAAGTGTAATTAACATGACTCCCATGATTAAAATCACTTTTGGGCACCCCATTGAAGGGGGAGGATTCACAAGGGTTGAGGGTTCATCCTTTTGTCCTGGCCCATGTATAGGTAACTGATTCAGTCAAAATACATTTGTACAGATAGATCAACAAACAGAAGACAAGAGGACTTGTATATGCGCCGTCAGACGACTCGGATGAGGTTATCCAAATATGCTGCCTACAACACTTACCATCACTGTGAACAATGTCATCAGTATATGGGCTTTAACCCCAGATACCAGGTAAGACTGATATAAGCCTTAAACAAGTTCCAATGCAGCATCAAAACAACAGCAACAAGGCTGAAGCATGCATCAGTTTAAAAGGATTAGGCAAAACATTTCATGCAGCGATATGCACTGCGAAAAATCCATCTTAAGTGGTCTGGGGCCAGTACAGTCTGCAATCCTATACCTACTCAGAGTATGCCCATTTGAATTCAAGTGGACTTGCATCTGAGTAGGCATGTATAAGATTTTGTGATGTTGGTTATTTAAAATGCCTTTCTCAGGTACAAAGAAGAGTACAGAAAAACATTCTAAAAAAAGAAAGGAAATAATGCTAGAGTTCCAAATAATGATCACAAACATATGATAACAGCAGTAATAAAATCATCTCTGATTACTCCAAAACATAACGGAATGCAGTATACTCCAGAAAACAACATTTCTAGATAAATGCTCTTTACCTCATTGCCTCTGAGGAGAAACCAGGGTGGCCCACGTGCCAACCAGTAAAGCAATGATATGGTGCTACCCCAAAGACAAGATAGAGGTTTCTGCTTACTTGGGGGATCCCCCAGGCATGTAGAAAGATACGATTGCATAAATATATTCAAAAGACAAAACACTCCTGAGGAGGGTTGGACCTGTGCAAAAATTGGGAACAGTTAAAAGCCCTGACTGTGATGAAAACAAGGGTGGGAAGGCCCAGAGAGGAGAATTTCTCTACAAACACACACACACACACACCACATCCAACAACAACAAGAGGAGGGTAGGAAGTATGTAAGTTTCTCTCCCTGTCCCACATCAGCAAGCATGAGGAGAATGATTCCCCCCTCCGCCACCCACACAAATATTGTACTGCTCAAGCTGGGGCTGGCTGGAGGGCTTTGGTACATACCCTACTGCAGAATCTTCCTCACTCTATAGTACTACAGTGCCATAGGACTATAAAATGGATGTTTTTGACTGACGATACAACACAAAGGGGATTAAACATCTTCCTCCTGCTGTACCACTCAGGTTGGGGGTTGCCTCCACTATCCTCTATCCCACCACTTTCCCAGTCACTTTTGAGGAGAAGGGAGATTGAGACCCCCCGAGTAGGCTGACCATATGAAAAGGAGGACAGGGCTCATGTAACTTTAACAGTTGTAGAGAAAAGGGAATTTCAGCCAGTGTCATTTGTATGCAATTAGTTCCTGGTGAAATTCCCTCTTCATCACAACAGTTAAAGTTGCAGGGGCCCTGGCTTCTTTTGTATATGGTCACTCTAGTATAGTGCCTGCAACTTTAACTGTTGTGATGAAGAGGGAATTTCACCAGGAACTAATTGCATACAAATGACACTGACTGAAATTCCCTTTTCTCTACAACAGTTAAACTTACATGAGCCCTGTCCTCCTTTTCATATGGTCAGCCTACCCCCGAGTCTTTGCAGGCCCTCTCAAGCCCAGGAGGGCACTTGTGCCAAGTCTAAGAAGGCCCTGCTCCTTGCCACAGAGTGATGGCTTTACTTCCCATGTTGAGGGAAGGAAAACCAAAGCCCCAGATGATGATTTCTACAGGGATACGGGCTGCATTTTTCACAATCTCACACAAATCGGAGCAGTTCCATGGCACATTTTTTTCACTTGTTTTGAAACGTGAAAACAACTAGATTGCAGCCTGAACTGTTACAATGAATGTAAGTTTTTCTTGTTTGTTTTGGTGGGTCTTTGTACATTTTTATTCTGCTGTTCCTCAGATGAAGTTGTGTCAGTCAACAGAGTTGGTCCTCTTCCACTGGACCCCATTTTATCTTTACAAGAGTCCAGTGGTGTAATTAGGTAATTTTAGACCCTGGACCAAATAATCTCGTGGGGCAGGTACCTCTTGGGATGGTAATGTGTATTGCTTCACTTACATCAAAATATGGTAAGCCAGCCCTGCTGCATTTCAGGGGCCTTTCTGCCTATTCTGCTTAGTGGGATCCTGGACTTCTGCCCCAAAACCCTGCCCTGATGGTAACAACCCTTTATGGTAAGGTAGGTTGAGAGATAATGGCTGGCACAAAGGACTTTTCTACACGAGGCATTTATTGTGTGCTCATCATTCCTTGTTCATGGTCGTTTACATGTTCTTTAGATGACATCGTGACCCTCTAGTTTCACTTCTGTGTCTAACCAGCACTTTTGGCAAATTTTGTTAGAGCAGGGAAAATGCAACATTTAATTGTGAAAGCGAGAGAAAGCGCGATTTCCTCTTTTATATTGTGCTATTCTTCCATGCCACCTAGAGGTTATGTAGCAGAAAAGCTAAAGAGGAAACAAACCCTGTGTAGTGCTCGGATTTCAGTTCTGTGACAAAACTGAAAGTAAATACAGTGGATTAACAGCCAGTGAACAGCCTCACATAGAAAAGCTGTCACCCAGTGAACTCCATGATTATGCATAGATTGGAGGCCAGATCTCACCAATACCAATCCAACATTCAGCTATACCAAGACTAGCTAATATTCAGCTTTTGACTTTAGAATTGGAACACCAATTGTGTTCAACGCACGGTTGAAACCGACCCCAATCGAGTCATTTTTTAAAAGTTTGTGACCGAGTAAGAAAAACTCATATAAATATTCAGCGGGACATTGTCTAACATTACTCTTGCTGAGGTGGCATTCTATATCCATCACCACAAATAGGCACCGTTTTCTAAATATATGGTCCCCTCTGGACCTATTCAGGTTTGTTTGGAGCTGAAGCATAATGTCCGTATTGATGAATGCATTTTGTTTACAGGATGTGATCTGTTCTTTTATTACCGTTTTAATAGCTACTAGACATGTAGCAGTATCATGACTGGTAAAAGAGAGCCAGACTATGCAGCAAGGTGACGCTGTTGCATCTTTCTCTTTCTTGTTTCTCAGCTTTATGAATCCACCTTGCACGCTTTTGCCTTCTCCTATTCTATGCTTGGAGAGGAGATTCAACTGCACTTCATCATCCCAAAGTCCAAGGAGCACCATTTTGTCTTTAGCCATCCGGGAAGACAGCTGGAGAGTATGAGATTGCCTCTGGTCACAGATAAGGTAGATAAATAGCAGCATGAGGCATATACAGATCTTGTGCTTTATTTTACAAGTTCAGGACGTGAATTGCCTTCCACAGTTCGGCTCTGCTTGCAGGTGGTGGTAAAGCTCAATTGCTTTATTTCTCTGCAATATCTCTGCTCCACAAGGATACCAGTCTACAAATGTCCCACATAGCTCTTTGGAATATGTCTTAGGTCACCAAAGAGACAGCGGTCTCCATATTTTTTTTTCTAAACTGTACACTTTTTGAGTTTATGCCATCATCAAATTTATGTGGTGGTTGACACATGAAAATACAAAGGACAAAATGTTACTGCTTCGGAGAGTTGTGTGCTGACAATCCCCAGAAGGAAAACTCTTATTTACAATGAGTTTATCACCTTTGGAACTGTGGGCTAACTACATGCTATGTTAAATGCACAGTGTGTAGCTGATCCTAACTTCTTTTTTTTAACTTTTGTGGAAGTGCATGAGGCCTTGATTGAGATCAGGACACCTGTGCACAAGTGCGTGGGTGCGTGTGTTAAACCTTCCCCCCAGCCACTTTCCCTCTAAATTCACACACCCCCGTTCACGCCCCATGCAGAGGCTAAAGAAAGAAGGAGAAAAACCATTGGCACAAATTGAATTCTCCCTTTTCTTTAGCCCCTGTAAGTAGTGTGTGTGTGGGGGGATGGACAAATTTAGTGGGAGGAAGCAGCTGCATAGGAAAGTTTAACCCTGCCACTACTTACATGCAGGGGCTCTTACACAAAAAGTCTTTTAAAAAAAAAATTAGATCACCTACACACTACTCATTTAACGTAGCATGTAGTTTAGCTGTAGTCAACAACTATTTTCATAGGATGGCCACCCTGAGGAGACCTCTGGTTGCTCATCTCTAGTATAATTCCATAACTTGGTGCCTGTTTTTGTTTTATTCATCTAGCACCAGCTTTCTTTCTGAAACAGAACTGGTGGCAGCTACCACTGTATTGTGAATTAAAAACATGATAGAGGCATTTTTTTCTTTTTCAAAAAGTTTCTTGTGCTTTTATTTAGGGTGACCCTATGGAAAGGGTTTCAGGGCTCCTGTATCTTTAACAGTTGCATAGAAAAGGGAATTTCAGCAGGTGTCATTTGTATGCATGCAGCACCTGGTAAATTCCATCCTCATCACAACAGTTAAAGCTGCAGGAACCCTGCCCTCTTTTGTATCTGGGCACTCTACAAAATTTTAAATAGAACACAAGCCATTCAGCTAGGTGTAAATTGGCAGAAGCATGTTGACTGCAATGGAATCACGTCAATTCATTCATTTCTTCCTTGACTCCCCCTCCCCCCACCACAGCGTTTTTGCTTATATTATATTAATCACCATAATCACACATATATTCTTAACTTTACAGAGCCAGGACTACATAAAGAGCCCTACTTTTACTCCCACAACCGGACGTCACGAACATGGACTTTTTAACCTTTATCATGCCATGGATGGGGTCAGCCATTTGCACATCCTGGTAGTCAAAGAATATGAAATGGCAATATATAAAAAATATTGGCCCAATCACATAATGCTTGTTCTGCCAAGTATTTTCAACAGTGCTGGAGTTGGTAGGTATATGGTGAAATAGTCACGTGTGAATGATGTAAGGGTGCAAACTTTAATTGCTCAGTTGGTCAGATAATTAACTAAAGCTTTGGTTAATTGGAGGGGCAATTTAATCACTGTTGGGCAATTTCAAGTGGTGGGGCACACTTGTTTATTTGTAGGGCTCTTTGGTTGTGGTGAATTGCTGTATGGGAATAAAAAACAAAGTATAAATGAAGAGCATTCCTTATAACTTTGAGCAGTAGCTTTTGTTTATTAAATTGTAATTTATTGCAGACTTCCTCCAGCATGTCAAAAATGTGTTATTGTATAAAAGGCTTTTGCATTTAATTGATTCATTAATTCATCAGTTACAGGGCAGGTGATTAAACAACCAAACATTGCATTAGCTGATAATCCAAGAATGCAGTGAGTTTGAATGTGGAGGAAGAGATATATTCATATGCGAAAGACTTCTAGATAAAAGGGAGTTTGCAGTTCTCTCAGTGTACAGTGTAAAGTTTGTGTCTTTGGTTTGATTCTAGGTGCTGCTCATTTCCTAATAAAAGAGTTGTCATACCATAATCTGGAACTTGAACGAAATCGGCAAGAGGAATTAGGGATAAAGCCCCAAGATATCTGGCCTTTCATTGTCATTTCTGATGACTCCTGTGTAATGTGGAACACTGTAGAAATTGATTGTTCTGGTGACAGAAAAAGGTAAAGGGTCATTTCTTTCGGGGTGGAATAGCCTTTTTCTTAAAACAAACGATATGATTTTGAACTATTCCCCCTTCTTTTTGTAGTGAATACACGTGGACTGAAAGGAATATTTCCTTGAAGCAAATTCTGCAGCATATCGAATCCACTCCAAATATCATCCACTATGCCTTGATTGGGATGAGGAAGTGGTCAAGCAAAACCAATAGTGGAGAAATCAAGGAGCCATTCTCCTGCTGCCATGCTCATGATTTCATCATGCTGAATGTGGACCTGACGCAGAACGTGCAGTATAACCAGAACAGGTGCGAGCTCAAGTCACAATAAACATATTAGTCCTTAAGGAGCTGTGAGATGCTGCGTTATATTAGGTCCGAACTAAACATGATGTTAAATGCGTCTTTGCATTTAATGTGCATGTTCTTTTTTTAAAAAAATGAGAATAGCAGGCCTTTAGGGGATCTGTGAATGATTAGGATCACAGCAGAATGAGGAGGGGGAATTTAACCTGTTCCTCTCCTGCTGTGGTCCTGTTGAAAATCACTCCACTGAAGCTGCTATTTGCATTCGGAAGAAATTCCCCACTGGTCTAAAGCATTTCATATTGTTGGCTAATTTGGCCCTTAGAGTCAAAGCAGTGCCATCAGAACTCTGTTTCTCCTTTTCTGTCAAATCTTATGCTTGAACTGGTTTCTTTGATGTGAGGGCTAGGCTCTGTTCAGACAACATGTCTCTTGATGCAGTGGGAAAACTCCACTCAATGGTTTAGTTTGTAGGGCATACTCCCCACCCAACATCTTCTAACTCCACCGTTGTGTGACTGTGGGCTACCGTGAAGTTGAGTAAAAGGCAACGCAATGTTTGATTAACAGTTCCTCTCTCCTCCCCTTGTCCTCCTGATGAGATCCCATCAGCCATTGCCACAAAAAAACCAATCCTGGCGGCTCTCCTAGAGCTGCACTCGCTCCTTTCGCTGCTTTTGCTAGGGAACTCTGTAACCAGTGGGAAACGTGAACTCAACACAACTTAAAAGTCCGTTGAGCCCTCTACACAACACAACGGTTGTGCAGGAGCTCTCTTCTGCATAGTGTGGATATTCAGCTTGGAGTGTTTTCTAAAATAAACTCCACTGTGGGGTGAAGTCTTCCCTCCAGACAACAAATTTCTCAACGGTGAAGTAAAAACTCCACCGTGGAGTTCTAAAACCACTGTTGAGAAAAGTGTTGTCTGAACTGAGCCCTAAACTACACATTATCTTAATAGTGTAGCATGTCGCTGATCCTGATAATTTTATTCTGCTGTAACGGGCACAGTCCCGATTTGGATTGGGACCAGTGGGCTGGTAGGGAGGAGTAAATCATAGACCCCCCTCCATTTTTTCCCATAATTCCACACACACACACACACTTTGGGGGTGTTTAAAAAGAAGAAACCTTCATTGACTCCAATAGAGATTCCCCCCCCCCTTTTTAAGTGCCCCCCACGAGGGGTTAGAATTCCAGGAAGAAAGTGGGTAAGGGGAGGTTTAATCCTTCTCTTCTGGAGTGTTTTGATCCTGATCCGAATTGAGGCCATTCCTAGCTACATTAGAGTAAAGCATGAGGCGAGCCTCAGCTACGCACTGTGCAATTAGCATGATAATGTGTAGTTCGATTCTCAGTTGTCCTCTGCACAGGCTGTCAGATTCTTCACATGTATAGAATCACCACCATTTGGTTTTCTGTATCGATTAAGAGATGAGCAAGCAAGAGCGGGATGTCTTAAATTCTGCGTTCCCCCCTCTCCCCGACAGATTTACGTGTGATGACGTGGACTTCAACCTGCGTGCCCACAGTGCAGGCCTCCTGATCTGTCGGTTCAATCGATTCAGCATCATGAAGAAGCAAATTGCAGTGGGTGGGCAAAGGTCTTTTCACATTAAGTCAAAGGTGAGCATTCGGCCTTTGTATATTCAGCGGCTTCTAAAGCTGAGCAATGAAGTGAACTGACATTGGTCTTGATTCTAGGGAGGGGCACTGTGTCCTTAAAGGCGAGATCTCTTATTTGCCCATGAGGTATCATTTACTTGGAGTGGAAGTGGAATTACATGTGACGCTAGTCCAGGGGCATGCCACTGAAAGTGTCAGCGTTTTGCCAAGTTCTCCCCCTTTCTCTCCACAACATTTAGACAAACTTACGTATCTCTGCCCTTGCTAGCAGCAGCCAGTGATGCTGAGTGTGTGTATTGGGATGGGGGATAGGGGGCGGAACATGAGGAAACGTAAGAACTGACTAAATGCTATGGGGAGAAGGGATGAGAAGTCACGCAGGGCTGCTGTTTTGGGCGGTAGCCCTGTGTTGAGAGTCAGGCGGAGTTCCACCCTTGGAATTCAGTTCCCGTGATCTTCAGGCAGAAAGCACTCTTGTACCATTTACCAGTTGTCTTTACGGAGGATTAAACAGCAAAAGCAGTTCTGCCAACTCTATCACTGATTTATGGGAATGATTTGTGAGAAGTAAAAGACTGGCCTGTTTAGCTGATCAGAGCAGGATCTACTCTGCTACTTTAAAACGGTTTATAACGGTTTTGGCTACTGTTGGGGCCCACGACACACTCCAGTCCATATACAGTTTTCAAACCGTTTTCAACGTGTTCTACAAAACAAAACAAAAAATGTAAATGTAAACAAAAACAAAATTGGAAAAAAGATCCAAGTATAGTTACGTTTTAAAGGCCTCTGTTTCAAATATTACAATACTCTAAAAAAGGAAAAAGAAATAGATTGCACATAAGCTTCAATAAAAGCAAACCAAATATCCAAATATAAGTGGCACCTATATACCACTGCTTCAAATGTTGCTAGTGTGTTGAGAATGCTGTCATGAATACACTAAGCACTGTGCAAATTTAGAACTCTTGATTTCATTTCACTTTCGAGAAGACTTTTGTGTTCATTTAGGAATGAAAGGCCAAAAGGCCCTGACCATGGCAGTCATCTCAATATTTCATAGTGGCGTTTAAGCCATTCACATACATTACCTCTGAATTTCATTCTGGATATATGAGCCAGATAATTTATTCAGGGTTTGAATGAATAATAGTAATCTGTAAGGACTGTAATTACTGAGTTTCCTTTTCCCCTTATTTAGTGATCCTGCTGTATTGTTGGAGTTCTTCCTTTTTTGTTGTCTCTATTTTGAACTTTATCTCCAAATGAAATTCCACATTAAAATCATCATCATCATCATCATCATCTGTATCACACACATACGTTTTCCTTTTAGGTGTCAGATAATCCAGTTACTATTGCCCCAGCTCAATACATATGTGCCCCTGACAGCAAGCATACGTTCCTGGCTGCTCCTGCTCAGCTGCTGCTTGAAAAATACCTCCAGTATCACAGCCATCGTTTCTTCCCTCTCTCACTGAAGAATTATAGCCATCCAGTGCTCTCTGTGGACTGTTACCTTAACTTAGGATCACAGGTAGTAAACCAAAGTAATTATACATCATTTCTGGCTCCCTAGACCTCTGATCTGAGCTGTCTGAGTGGGATCCAATAGTATCATACTGCTGACCGAACTGCTTCCATCAGTGGAGCCAGGAGGGCAGGGGCAGTGTCCATTTGCTGTCACAGGGTTCCATAAGAGCCCAGCAAAATCTGAAACGATTGCAGATATTATTCTGGACAAAGTCATTTGAAAATACTAACATTCATTGCGTTTTGGAATGATCGGAAAATAATTCCTGCCTTTCCTTCCTTCTCCTGCAATCAGATTGCGGTTTGCTACGTCAGCTCCCGACCTCATTCTCTGAACATTAGCTGCTCTGATATGATATTCAGTGGACTCCTGTTATACCTCTGTGATTCGTTTGTTGTGGCCAACTTCTTGAAGAAGTTCCAGTTTCTGAAAGGTAAGAGATGTAGCTGACACATCAGAAAGAAAGAAAGAAAGAAAGAAAGAAAGAAAGAAAGAAAGAGATTATCCCATCTGTGTCTGTGTTCATCATGAGCTTTTATTGTGTGCTCATCATTCTCTACTCATGGTTATTTATGGGTTCTTTAGATAACATTGTAACCTTTTAGTTTCACTTCACTCCAGTCAGACCTCTGGGTCTAACCAGCACTTTCAGTGAGTTTTAGAGCAGGGAAAATGTGGTTTTTAATTGTGAAAGCAAAAGAAAGTTCGATTTCCTGGGTATTTGCACTATTCTGTTATACCACAGTGCCACCTAGAGGTTATGGAGCAGAGAGGCAGGAAAGGAAATGCTCTTTGTGTAGTGCTCAGATCTCAGTTCCTTGAGGAAACCAAAAGCAGATTAACAACCTCATGTAGAAGAGCTCCATATCTTTCCCCATTTTAGCTATGCTGACTTGGCAACGTTTAGTTATTTAAAATATCCTGATGTCATAAAATTGAGAATTTGAAGTTTTGTGGTCCCTATCACTTCTAGTCACAACCTGGAATCAGTAAGGGATGCTTGTATGGCTGGCTATCCATGGAGCAATATGTCTTATACTAGGTCAGTCGCTGGGTAGTATCTATGTTAGTCCTACTTAGAGTAGATCTATTGAAATGAATGGTACTGAAGTTAGACTAGCATTGGATACAACCTTATCTCTTTAGGCCAGCATTATCTGCTTTGACTACCAGTGACTCTCTGCGGTCTCAGGCAGAGTTTTTTCCCATGATCCTTGTAAGTACAGATGCCAGGAAGTGAGTTTGGGCCCTTTGGCATACAAAGCATGTTCTCTACCACTGAGTTATGATGCTTCCCTTGATGCTCCCCACATGCTCCTAAGTCTCCTCCTTTCATAAATAAGCACTGATTCTTCTGCATGGTTAGGTCCCAAACTACACTGGTAATATCTGCACCCTGGATCCTTACGGGTTGAGTAGATGGTCTGGTTATTTCCCACATGTAGTGTTGAATCTCTTGGGGACTGGTGGCGTCGGCAATGGAAGTAAACACATAATCTACCCACCCTCATATGATCTACTCAGTTCAGACATATTGCTAGTTATTGGAACCTACCGCATGGCTCTGGCAACTACATTGCAAAGGGGATCTAACAACCAAATTAAAGCTTATGAGAAACAGAAGCCTTCCAGGAAGAGGGCAGCGTTCAGCGCAGGGACAGATATATCTCCTGGAGAGAAGGAAACTGTTCAGCGTGAGCTAGGGGGTGCTGTATTTCCCCAATCTAATTGCCTACCCTAGTTGCCATCAAAAGCTCTAAGCACTCCTACTACCTTACTTAACAAAGGGAGGGAGATTTAATAGGAGTAATTAAGAAATATGATTGGAACTCTATGGCAGACATGGCAGAAGGTGCTTCACTGGCAAGTTTCTGGTGAATCACTTTTGTGCCTGCTGGTTGCTTGGTTTTCTTTTGCAAAGAATGCTAAATTAGGTGGCTCTTCCTCTTTGGGATAGTCCCCCCACACCACCTTCTTGATTATTGACCTGAAATGGTTATTTAAGAAAGAGATAGACTTTTAGTCCTTTATTGCTGTCTAGATTGGCCTTGTTTATTTATTTATTACATTTATATCCTGCCTTTTTCTTCCAAGGAACCCAAGGCAGCATACATAATCCTCCTCCTCCTCCTCCTCTCCATTTTATGCTCACAACAACAACCCTGTGAAATAGGTTGGGCTGAGAGTCTGTGACTGGCCCAAAGTCACCCAGCGAGCTTCCATGGCCGAGGGGGGACTAGAACCCGGATCTGCCGACTCCCAGTCCAACATTCTAGCCGCTTCACCACACTGGCTCTTGTTGTGTTAACTTGATTTTATTACATTTTTTAAAAAAATTCATGTATGTTTTATGGTCGTAAGCTACTTTAAGGCTAATTTATGAGTGTGCAGGAAGTGATATATTCATGAAATAATAATAATAATAATAATAATAATAATGATGATGATAATAATACAACTCCCACAGGTGCCACCTTATGTGTCATTTGCCAAGACAGAAACTCACTACGCCAAACCGTTGTCCGACTGGAACTGGAAGATGAGTGGCAATTCCGATTGAGAGATGAGTTCCAAACAGCCAATGCCAAAGAAGACAAGCCTTTGTTCTTTCTGACCGGGCGACATATTTGATGGGAAACGCTCAGAAATGTTAACGCGGCATAGGAAGCTAGCTTCTTTCTGACCCAAGTAAAGAGTTGCCGAAAAGAGAAATAAAAGGATTGAAATATTCAGATGATGTCACGACAAGAGCTATTATATAGACAATGTTGAAATATTTGTATTAAAGTTATATTTTATTTGACCAATTTATGTTTATAATGCCAAACACTGTTAGTATTTTTTATAATTTAATGAGTTTGAGGAAATAACTCTTGTTCTCTTGGGGTGAGTAGGGGTGGGATCTGAGGTACTGCTTGAGTTGTTTGAACTCTTCCCCCATCTCAGCCCTTCTGTTTGTTGTTGTGTATATATATATATATATATATATATATATTATACAAATGGTTTCAAAACTAAAATCTTGTGGTATAGTTCAAAATTTAGAAGTAGTTCCTTCCTCCCACGTTTTTGTTAACCTTAGAAGCCAGTATATCAAAATGTTGCATTCTTAGTATATTGCTACTGATTAGTAAAGATAGCTATGTGTAGCTGTTTTGTGCAGAGGGCTAAAGTAGGCTGACCAGATAAAATCCAGGTCAGGGTTCATGTAACTTTAACAGTTGTAGAGAAAAGGGAATTTCAGCCAGTGTCATTTGTATGCAATTAGTTTCTGGTGATATTCCCTCTTCATCACAACAGTTAAAATTGTAGGCATTATACTAGAGTGACCATATACAAAAGAAGGCAGGGCCCCTGCAACTTTAACTGTTGTGATGAAGAGGGAATTTCACCAGGACCTAATTGCATACAAATGACACCGGCTGAAATTCCCTTTTCTCTACAACTGTTAAAGTTACATGAGCCCTGACCTGGATTTTATCTGGTCACCCTAGCTAAAGGCAAAATCAGCTGGGAAGTTGTTCAGTGCAAGACCCATTTAAGTGGATGGGAGGTATGCAAGAGCGTGATAGTGCACATTCATTTCAATGGGGTTTGCACAGGAGAACCTCCCCAGTGGATCGTGCCTTATATTTCTATTTTAATGGAAACTGACGTTTCATCTTAACCTCACAACTGCTGGCTGCTCTGCATAATTTTTAAGATGCAGAAATTTGTAAGATGTAGAAATGTAATTATAGGGACCTTTTCTGATTTATTGAGAATGTTTGAATGTCGGTGATCTGTTTTTTTAAAAAAGCCTGGCCAATTCAGTAGCTAGGGAGTCTAAATGAATGGGTAATTAGCTCAAGCAGGTGTTAACTGCGTCCCAAAAAAAATCAAAACAGATAGTTTGTTGCACATCCTTAGGTTCACTGCAAATAAAAACAAAACAAAAGCAACCCTAAGATGCATTTAGTTCTCTGACATCAATACCCCTTCATAAAATGGTTATCAGAACATAAGAAAAGACCTGCTGAATCAGACCAAAGAGCTAACTGGTCCAGCATTATGTCCGCATGCAGTGGCTAACCAAATGTCTAAGGCAGGGTTGCAGGATGGCCAAATTCCATTTTAGAGAAGCTCTTGGGGGCCAAAGGCAAAAAGGGGCATGGCTACAAATGCCAGAAAGACTCGGTTATTTTAACTTAACAGCTTTTACTGCCTTGGAAGAGACACTTCAACCTTTTAGAATGGTGGGAAACTGCACAAAAGCCAGGAAACCAAGAATGATTGGAGGGGGGAGGGGGCAGGGAAAAGATGGGGTGTGGCCTTCTGGGGAACTCAGGAGGGCTGGATTGGGACCCTGGGCTTGTGGTTCTTCACCCCTGGCCTAGGGGAAGCCCACAAGCAGGTCCCTTGTTTTGGGTCTTGGAAGACGAAGAGAAGTCAGGGTTTCTTTTTCTAGGAATACGCAAAGTTTGAGGATAGCCAGATTGGTCCATTAGGAAAGCAGTCCCGAAGTCACGGTGGTGTCATGCCTTAATCATGACCAATTACAATGACACAAAGTAATGGACAAGCTTTCAGGTGGCCCACAATTCTTGGACGTTAAAATATTAAATAAGGATAGGTGTTAAATTAGGTAGTGCAGGAAGATGCAAAATGGATTTCACATTGCACCAAGAGCTACTGCATGGCTGGGCAACGTTGACAGTGCTAGGATCCAATTTCTACATCCTAGAAAGCCCCCAAGGCTGCCATAGGTGTGCTTGCATAGGGCATATGTCTACTAGATATCAGTGTTTGGCCCAGACAGTTTGAAGCTGTCTGTCTTTTCTGCTACAACCGTTACAGAATCCAGTGAACAAAAAACCCTTTCAGTTTAACATGTTGTCTTAAGGGCTTTTCGCGTTCACTCAAGTTCCAAAATGCTAACCAATTGCGGCTATTAATCATCACGCCCTTGACAGAAGTGTTGTTCATTCAATATGCCTATGGTATGGCATTCCATGCTGTGGCTACTTCATGCTTCACCACTACCTTGGAGATAGATGGCTGTCAGTGGTGGGCCCAAGTCTCAGATTTGTCTGTTTGCTGGAATCTATGCCACTGAAGCACCATTTCACGTTGCAACTGGCAATCATTGCCACCCACATAGCCTTGGAAGGGACCTTGAAGATCATCCAGCCCAGCTTCCTGCCACAGTAGGGGGTTGATGATGCGTCTGTTTCTCATCTATTCTTTTGGTGGAACAATATATACACTTCTGTGCCTTCCTGGTGTATTTATTAAGGGTGCTGGGTGTGTGCCAAGTTCTCCAACATTCACCATAGCCAGTTAATAGCAACAGACGCAGGTTTGGGCTGACTCACATGACCTTTCATGGGTGATGGCTTCCACCTCAAAAGTAAAAAGACATGTTGAAGTCTAATGACTTTCTTTCATTTGAGACTTAAACTTGATCCCTGAGCCTGCCACCTTGTCATAGCTGAAGTATGAACACTCGGGTAAGGAGATACTGAGGGTCAGTACTCAAAAGATACCACTACTTTTGTGTGTGTGTGTGTGTGTTTGAAAAACTACTGCCATAGATACTCCATACCATGAGATGTTTCCTGTGCACTTGCTTGCCACATAGATCAGCTTCTATGATGTCACTGATCTTGATGCTCCTCCCGAATTTGGCTATTTGAATAATAAACATTTGCAGAGTTTGCTTTGGAAATGAGATGTTGAACACTACTTTAACCTCCACCCTGCCCAAATCTTAAGTATTCTTGAATGTTATAGCAGTAATGTAAATTCACAACACACCAGAATCGTACTTCTATATCTTGTCCTGCCCCCACTGTCACCCCCACAATCTGATTGCATGATTAATTAAGTAATTGCCAAATTAGGACAATATAATTGTTGGAAGCAAATCCCAAATTTGAACAGTGTTCTTGAGAATTCCTCACACCCCAGACATTGGCATGTGCACAGGGTGTTCTGGGTGTGCCCAGGCACACCCTAATACCCCCAGGGCTGCCTCCGCTTACCTGCACCCTCCTCCCCACTGTTCGAATCAGGACCATTAAGTAAGACAGGAAAGCACTTTCTGGAGCCTTCAGAAAGTGTATAATTCCCTGAGAGGGTGGGGGAGAGAAAGCACACTTAATATCGGCCACCATTAGTGTGGTGGGGGAGAATTATACACTTTCTGGAGGTCCTGGAAAGCCTTGGGGCCTTAAGGCTCTGATTGGAGCAGTGTGGGGGGTGACAAAGCATGTTTTCTCCTCCTCCGCTCCAATTGGGGCCTTTAAGATGCGCACCCTAATGAAATGTGCTCCGCATGCCCTATGCCAGCACATTTGTTTCATTTGCAGCAGAAATTAAAAGTAGCTCTGCATGGCGTTTCCAAGATATTTCATTGTGTTGACCAAGATAGTTCATTGTGTTTTCACATTTTCAGTTTCTTTAAAATATAAGCATATGCCAATATGTAATCCTGAATGTTTATGATATGGTTATGATCAAATACTGAATGTCACATAGGTATATTTACTCATCGTTATTTATTCAGCACTGACTCTGGGAACCAGCTTGTACTAGCTTGCTATAAATAGTAAGGGTAGTTATATAACTTGGTGGAAAGTGTTTGTATCCTTTACACGCGGAACAACAGATGTATCAATAAGGATTAGTGCACCCATCTGCTTTTTATTTGGGTGAGTTCTAATTATGGGACTGAGTTGAATTAGTAAAATGTGAATCAGAACAGTTCAGACTGGAAGATTTAATCTGAATTTATGAAAAACTGAGAATCACAGTGGGGGACATTTCAGTGACTGGAGTTATATCATCCAGTTAAAAATATTTCCAACTATTATTATGCCAAGTTGCTTAAAAGGAATCATAGACACAGCCCTGTTCTCATTGAAATCTATGGTCATATTCCCTCTCTTAGCAGAGGGATTGCTCTATGCATGGTTGCACTGGAGTCAAAATGGAAGGGAAGGCATGCTAAGAAAGAATCATTGCCATTCTGCTTGCGGAGAAATATTGGGAAGTTTCAATGAGCTGCCTCCCACCAAGCAAGGAATGACCAAAGATTGCAGTGTGCACACAGCGCCAGATAACTCTGGCTGCAGAGAGCATCTCACAGGCACAATCTTCAGCTGGCTCTGATTGGGAGTCAAAAATGAAGAAATGCAAAACAGCCTGCTGCTTGCTTACCTTCTACAGTACCTGGAGCAGCCAGGGACAAGGTGGGGTAGGGAATCGGGCTCAGAATATGCACATTCTCTCAGCTAGGCTTTGAAGATCTACTTTTAATTTTTTTCCCCCTAGAACCCCTGGTCTACCAAGTGGGGACCTTGGCTCCCCACTCAGCCATGAAGCCTACTGGGTGACTTTGGGCCGGTCACCCACTCTCAGCTTAACCTACCTCAGAGGGTTGTGATGAGGATAGCATGGAGGTGGGGAGGACCATGTAAGCTGCCTTAGGTTCCTTGCAAGAGAAAAAAAGGTGGGATATAAACTATATATCAGAGAGAAAGAAAGAGGGAGACAGAGAGAATGTGGCTGTGGGGCAGTTCCTCTGTCCCCCCTCGATGACAACATGTTAGGCCTGTCCATCTGTAAGGAAAAGCCCTCTCCTCGACATTTGAAGCTCTTTCAAGGCGCTTTTAAAAATTTACCTCTACAAGAACGGAGCGCAAATCAGGTGTAGAGGCGCGTTATCTCTCCGATTATGCGCATTATCGAATGCGCGTTAAATAGCGAGTTTTATTTTACTCCGGCCGTTAAAGCCCATTTTGACTATGTGAACAAGCGCTTATGCGCATTAACTACTTGTAAAGCGCATTTTGGTCATCTCTTAATGCGCTTCACTGCCTCTCGCCGCCTCTCGTGCAGAGGGATTAGGTGTAAATGCGCTTCTGTGATTATTATGCGCATAATCGCCTAACCGGGCGCAAAAGTGAATCCTTGTAGAGGGGACCATCCATGCCTAAGGCGTGGATGTCAGTGCGGGGCCGCTCAGCTGCATGGCTTTGGGAAAGGCAATGCCACAATCACATCCCCACTATCCAGTTCCACTTGTGATTTCCCTTCACACAAGACACATGCAATCGAGTAGGTGGGTAGGGTGAGGCAGGGTGGCCACTTACGAATGGTCAAAAAAGAGGACATGCATCACCAAACAGAGAACGTAGTTACGTAATAATAATTTATATGTCTAGATACAAATTTAGAAATAATTATTCCAATTTAAATAGAAATACAGTACATCTCATCGTAGTGCAGAAGACCAGGTGACCTTGCTCAGTCTGCTGTCTGGGTGCTAACTGCAGATGGGCAACTTCAAAGCCCTGCTTGTCCTTTGGATGGGTCTTTCTTTTTAAACCTGGATGGCCTTTCAAATAGAGGACTGTCTTCTGTAAAGGAGGACACATAACCCATGTGGTGGTGGTGGATGTTTTAAAAGGGGGCATGGAAGAATCAGTCGGATAAAAGGGCTGAGCCATTGAACCCAACCAGAGAGTATGAGAATGGATCATAGGTGGTGGTGCAAATGCCTATTACTCCTCTGATCCCATGGCCACCGTTCAGTCTAGTTCCTTTGTGCCATTTTGTTCTGTATACCTGTGATAAAATTGCCCAGTTCAGTTTGTGCAAACGTTTGTGTAGAACAGACTGACATTGCTCGAAACTGACTTTTCACAGGAAGACAATATTTAACACTTACTACTCGACATATTTTGAGCTTGCTCTTGTGAGAGTTAAACATTTATAAATCCCACTGTTTTTAAAGGGAGAATACCGAACTGAAGGGCCCTGAAAAGTGTTTAACAAGAGGATCGTGCTGATTATGTGTAACATCATCGAGATGCGTTTAGGAAAGCCTCACTCAGAACTTAGCTGGCTGGGCAGAAATGTGATTCTTTCAGTGTATGAAAATTATCTGAGTGGAAGTGTGCTCTGATGTCTGATAATTTTGGACCAAAATTATCCATTCCCCCCCCCCCCCCAGTAGCTATCAAATACAACTATGGGTTGTGTCTGACGGCTTCATTCCACCAGTAGAACAGACTTTAACTTGTGGATGGAATCCTTGGTAGCCCCCATCTGTCGCTGAAAATCTGCTCCAGGTGGTTGGGGGACCCTCCAGAGCAGATTGGGGGAGGAGGTTGCAGGGGGAGGGAAAGAAGGGAAATCCCCACTGTGAGAGTCGAATTCTTTCCACATAATGATGGATTTAGCACATTGAGCCATACGAGATTTTTAAGTGCATACCTGTATTTTTTTTTTAAGAAGTGAACATGAGAAATGTGTGTTTGCAAGCATGTGTATCCTATAAGGACATCCAGCAGAGAGATGTGATTACATGAAATTCCCTATTGACTTGAGTGTACACTTGGTGGCCATACCTGCATTTGTGGTATCACATGTGAAATGACCCTTGCGAAACTAGCAATCTTGTTTGTATATTGAAATAAATGGCAAAGTTCCCCTTGACTTTGATAGCTCAGTGCTAAGAGTTGTATTCTATGGTGGCTTTGCGCTAGGAAAAAGCACTTCCATTTGAACAAAATGGAACATCCAATTTTCAACATTCCTCCCTACCCACTGCAGCCCCCTATGCCCCCCGCAAGCTGCTTCTGGGGATCCTCCAGAACATTATGGGATAAAGTGCTCAGGATTGCACTGAGCTTTTCTACACAAGGCATTTGTTGTGCACTCATCATTTCCTACTCATGGTTGGTTATGGATTCTTTAGATGATGTTGTGACCCTCCAGTTTCACTTGTTTGCAAACAACACTTTCAGCGAGGTTTTTTTAGAGAAGGGAAAATGTGGTATTATTTGTGAAAGCGAAAGAAAGCATGATTTCCTCTTGTGTATTTGCACTATTTGCACTGTGCCATCTAGAGGTTATGTAGCGGGAAAGTAGGAAATGAAATGCTGCTCCTGTAGTGCTTGGATCTCTGCCCTGTGGTGAAACTGAAAGTAGATGCTGTGGATTCACAACCTCGTGTTAAAAGCTCAGTATGTAAGATGGAGTTACAAAACTCAGGTGCCCTGCCTTAGGCAAGGAGAAATGCTTTTTGCTAGTGCAAAGCTACCATACAACCCTACACTTTCATTTCCCTTCTTTCCTTCCTTGCCCCATTTTGAGTGTATCTATTTGAATTTTCTAATCGAATGCATCCTGCTGGATGCTGTTTTCCTTGTGCATTTATAAACACCTCCATTTTCAGGGAGGCTTATGATTTAACTGGGATACTTGAGTCAGTTGCAAAGCAAGTAAGCACCAGCTTATTGAGCTCATGTTTCTTGTCCTGGCTGAGGTTCCGGGAACTTGAGAGGGCTAAATTAGCAAGCAAACATGATCACCAGGAAATTATTTTTCTCTGGATCTTTGTTGTCAACAACGTATTACTTTTAAGGCAGCATTTTTGTTTCGGACAGAAGCTTAAATCACTGTTAACATCCCCAGCTGCATAATTCCTGGGCAATGGAGGAAAGAGACCATCTCAAGATGTCGTCTGAAGACCTTTGGTCTTGGGTAAGGCCTTTCAGTCTGTTCGTTTAGAAATAACATGCTGAAGCACGAGGAGAGTTTCCCTCAACTTGGCTTTTCGTTTATCAGTTCTTCAGTTGGTGATCTGAAGTCAGGGTAAAATAATGGTTTAAATGTAGGGGAGCAGAGTCATGGTATTTAATGACATTGTCTATCATTTCTGTTGGATGCAATTTAAAAAGTACTTTGTGCTTTCTTCTGATTTAGTCTCTGATGTTGTTCTATGGGATAAGCCTGACTGTTGAAAGGTATTCCTCCTCCCCCACCCTCCGCTCCCAGATTTAGTGTGAAATGGACTGTGGCAGAACACTGGTGTAAGAGACATACTGCTGAGACTATCAGGACTAACTCATACTGTGTCTCATAACTGTTAATACAAGGTTAGCGAGACCTCTAGGACTGCTCCTGGCTTGTCAAAGGCACTGGTGCTCTCTTTCCACCTCTGAGAAGAGCAATCATTTATATCTGTGCACCTGCACCATTTTTAAAGCACTATCTGAATATTTTGTTTGCATACCATTCGTCAGGGATGGGCACAAGGTAGCTCTTCAGATTTTTTTTGGGACTCCCAGAAGCCCTAGCCAGCTTGACCAATGGTCAGGAATGCTGGGAGTTGAAGTTCTAAATATCGGGCGGTCTACTTTCTGCCCATCCCTAACATAAGCCAAATTGTGATTCTTCATCTCTCTTATCAACCATTACATCCGGGTTGGGCAGAAGGTAGATGAAAAACTTTGTAGAACTTTGGGTAATTTGTGAAAGATCAAAAGAGCTTTATGACTCCCAATTGTCAATAATAGCTATGAAATATAGCTCAGCTACGCCCCTATCTGGACAGGGATAACCTGGCTTCAGTTGTCCATGCTCTGGTAACCTCCAAGTTAGATTACTGCAATGCACTCTACGTGGGGCTGCCTTTGAAGGTGGTTCGGAAGCTGCAGCTTGTGCAAAATGCAGCGGCCAGATTGATAACCGGAACCAGTAGGTTCGAGCATATAAGATCTACTCTGGCCCGCTTGCATTGGCTGCCTGTATGTTTCCGAGACCTACTCAAGGTGCTGGTTTTAACTTATAAAGCCTCACACGGCTTGGGATCACAATACCAGATGGAACGCCTTTCCCGACATGAACCTACCCAAACACTACGTTCAACATCTAAGGTCCTCCTCTGAGTGCCTACTCCAAGGCAAGCTCGGAGGTCAGCAACAAGGAAGAGGGCCTTCTCTGTGGTAGCCCCCCAATTGTGGAACGATCTCCCCGACAAGGCCTGCCTGGCGCCAACGTTGTTATCTTTTCGGCGCCAGGTCAAGACCTCCCTCTTCTCTCAGGCATTTAGCAATATCTGATGAGCCTGGGTTTGTTTTGCTTTTAGGCTTATAGCTTTTAAAAGTTATTATAGTGGTTTTAAATGTGTGTGTATATTGTATGTTTTTGCTGTTTTAATTTTTGTATATTGTTTTTAATTGTTTTAATCTTGTGTGAACTGCCCAGAGAGCTTCGGCTATAGGGCGGTATACAAATGTAATAAAATAAATAAATAAATAAACTAAATAGCCCCCCCCCCCCGAAATGGATTACTGAAAAAGAACACTTGGAGGGAAAACCAAGAGTGGATTTTTGTGTGGAAGGAGCTGTGAGCTTTGTTCTGGTGCTGATCACAAATTCTTGGGCTGAGCATGTGCACAGAGGCACACGGTTCCTTCATTCTTAGAACATTTTTTCACAAGGCATTTATTGTGTCCTCATCATTCCCTACCCACAGTTGTTTACAGGTTCTTTAGACAACATTTTGACCCTCCAGTTTTGCTTCGGTGTCTAAAAAGCACCTTCAATGAGTTCTTTTAGAACAGTGAAATGTCGTATTGTTTGTGAAAGCGAAAGGAAAGACTTTTTCTCTTCCATATTTGTGCTATTCTGCTATACCACAGTATGCCTTCCATCAAGTATGCCTTCAACAGAAACTTGCTGCTAAATCATGGTGCTTTGTTGAGAGTGCCTTTATGATGCATGCGTTTGTTGCATTCACATTTTAGGAGTATGCTTAAGACATCTTCCATGGCCATCTAAATTATTGTACCAAGTGATTCTTGGGCTGGATTCACTCAACATGCTGACACACCCAGTGTGGATTGTTGTTGAACTGTGGGTTATTTTGTTGTCTGAACACAGCACAGTTTCCTCAGGGTGGGATATTGAGTTCTCTGAACGTACTACTTTTTCCACAGGGTGGGTTATCGTGTTGTATGAACGTAGCACGGTTTCCCCAGGATTACTTGTTAATCATGTAGTGTGGCTTGTTAACCACCTTGAACAACCCAAAAATAAATAAATAAGGTGGCTTGTTTGAGAAAAATAAACCGCACTGTAGGGTTAACAAGCCATCCTGTGGAAACTATGCTGCGTTCAGACAGTATGATAACCCACCCTGGAGAAAAAGCACTGCATTCAGACATGGTGGGTTAGTGTGTTGTGTAAACCCAGCCAATGTCCAGCAAGAGAGATCTGTATGCAGGTTTCCATTCCCATGTGACAAAAAGATACTGTGTATAGGGGGCGGGGAGAGAAATGAGAGCTGAATACTGCATCCAGGATATTCAGATGTACTTGCATTGTATCTGCATGCCCTAATAGACAGTCAATGTTGTTAGGGACAATTGAACTGTTCAGTAGGCACGTGGGCACCAGGCTCAGTCCAATTGCCTCCGTTCCCTGCATCTGATCACCTACCAGAACTGCAGCACTGTGAGAGGACAGTTGGTGAAAGAGCCTAGCAGTGAAGCCACCACGTCCTATTCACAGCCCCAGTTAATTGGGTCAAGGTGACTCTGTTTTATTGGATGTGAATGTTCACAATTTGCGGTTGTTTAACCTGAAGTTGGAATCTCAGGTCAAATAGAAACAGAGGGAAAGTCCTTATATCCATGAAGGCGAGGGATTATTGGAAGACATAATAAAATGCACAAAATTTAGAGAAAAGGATTCCTCTGTGAGGTGACTTCCTCCAAACTACTGATGAAGTTAGTCCTCCTTGGGTGCCTCTACAAGAGCGATTTAAAGCTCTTTCAAGGTGCATTACAAATTTTACCTCTACAAGAGCAGAGCGCAAATCGGGGGTCGGGGCGCTTTTTATCTCCAATTATTCGCATTTTTGAATGCGCGTTAAATAGCGAGTTTTAATTTGCTGCGGGAGTTAAAGTGCCTTATGGTCATGTAAACATGCGATTCTCCGCATGTAAACAACTTTAAAGCGCGTTTCATACAGCCCGTAATGCGCTTAACCACCTCTTGTGAATTGGTATTAGGAGTAAATGCGCTTCTCTGTATATGCGCATAATCGGGCAACCGGGCGTCAAACCGAAATCTTGTAGAGGGGGGCCTTAGAGGATAATAATATCAAAACCAACATTTTGCACTGCAGATGGATTGGGTGCATGTGTGTCTGATTTCCTATCCAGAATGTTCTATCTAAATAGTATCCTGAGAACACCATAACATTGACATGACATTATTTACCAGGCAGAACATGGAGTTTTACCTCTGGGTTTGGAACTGAAAATTAACAATAAGCATGGGACAGAGGCTTCTTATGCCCTAATTACAACTACAACTACTGATGCAATTGACAAAACCTAGGACAATTGGATTGAATAAAATATCAGCTTTAGTCAAAGATTCGCCATTAAATGAGTTAATCCTAAACACACTTACCTAGGAGTAAGTCCCATTGATCACAGTGGGGCTGACTTCTAAGTAGACACATACATGATTGCACTGTCAATGGGATAAAGAGAAAGATAATAATCCCTCAACTTCATGGATATAGGGATTTTCCCTCTGTTTCTATTTGAGCTTAGATTCCAACTTTGGGTTAAACAACAGAAAATTGTTAGCATTCACATCAAATAAAACAGAGTCACCTAGAAACTGGGCTAGCAGGCTGTGTGCGACTCCTCTCTTTGGCTATTCTGTCAGAACATTAACAACGCGTTTCGTTTTGGTGGACAACTGAGTGGATTTTTCTTTCTCCATATTACAAAACGATTTCTCCAGGTTTAAAAAGATGACTATGACAACCAATTTGTCTGAAATTCAGATGAACAGTAACAAGCCGGGGTGTATGTATTACACTTACGATTCTGGAATGACTGATACACAATAACATAGCTTCAGTTTAAACACTGCTGCCTCTCACGTGGCTTCTTGATTTCCATTCTGGCCCTGGAAGGCAAAGGCATTTGAGATGGACATATAATATCAGGGTTGAATTAAAGGACACTGTGGACCTAACCTGGATCATATTTTGGGTTTCACATGTCTTTAGCCCCTAAAGCACGCTCCCTCCCTCATCCAAACACAGGTTCTCTCTCCCTCTATAACTTCTGTTTCTCCAGGTATTTTGGCTTACAATTCACATCAGGGATTATGGGAATTGCAGGTCCAAACATCTGGGCAACAAGTTGCTCAGCCCTGCTCTATAATAGTATATACAAATACAAATTCCTCATGAGAGGTGGCCCAGTATATTTTAGTGTGTGTGTGTGTGTGTGTGGGGGGGGGGGAGCAATTAGCCCCTAGATGGCCGATCTGCACCACAGGTTACAAGGGCTCTCTTAGACAGGTGCAGGAGGAGAGGCTTATATAATAATTTTAGTTGTTAGGTTAACTCTGGGTTGTTTAACCCACAATCAACCTATAGTGTCCAGATTCAGATGACACAGAATGTCTGATTGGAGGTTACATGTGCAAAATGGTAGTTGCATGGGCCTAGCACATGCTGCAGCAAACCGTAGTTTAATTAACCCACGATTTGCCATTGTTAGGTGTGATTGGGTTCACTCTGAGGGTTATAGCTAAGCCCAGAGGGAACAGGGAAGTCTAAGGGGGGTGAATGGGAGGGTAGCAGATGATGTCAGCGTCCCTGCTAATTTTTAAAAAAATCCCAGTTCTGCTTCTGTCTGAACCCTGGATCCACTATACCATTGTTGTTTGTTTTTAAACATAGCACAGTCAAATCTCTTCCACATAATGGCGCTTTGAGAGTTTCTAAATGCGATGAATAGTGAAACTGAAGAGCTGTCATGTATTGTGGGAGTAGGACTACTGAGGTGCAGAAAGATTATTTATAATGAAGCAGTTGTGCTGTCCGGCCCACACAGCTGGAAGCATGGGCTTCCACCATCTGTGTCTGCTTTAGATGGCTGCCCCCAAACTCAGCACTTGTGATCACTGCGGTGACACCTGTTGACCTGTTTTGCACGCCTATGATGTGCTCTCACAAACATTAATCATAAGACCATTTTCTTTTTCAATGTTTCTTTCCCACCTTTGGCAAAAAAAGAGGTTACGTTAACAAAAGTAACATCAAATACATACATAAGACATAAAATTCACATACATAAAAATACTTTTGCAGCTGATGCATAAGCTTACAAAGCATTGCTTTAAGATGTGATTAAGAAAGTAATGGAAATGTCCACGGAGGCACAGGTGCCAGAGGGTACAGTAAAACTGCCCCCTTAAAAGCTCATGTTCAGAAGAGATTTGTTTTTCTTGCAGTAATGTCATGAGACACTTTGGAACTTTATGTCGCTCCTCCAGGAAAAGAAACAAGTGGTCAGCACAGGGACCATCTGTTGACTCCATGACAGGTGATGCTCTATTGAGTACCTGGCAGAATCTACACTACAGCTTTATAACAGTTTATAACGGCATTGACAACTGTTGGGGCCAATGACACATTCCATATACCGTTTTCAAACTGCTTTCAAAGTGTTATATCCTGCTTGGTGTAGATCTGGCTCCAGTTCCTTCAACCGTGATGACCCTCGTGATGGATCAGTAAATCCCCTACAAAGAATTTGTGGGAGCAGGCCCTCCCCTTACCTACTTATGGCACTATAAAACAGGAGTAACTTATTTAAAGTCATTGCTATCCTGGTGTATGACAGGGGGAAGAGTGTGGAGACACCAGGGGGGAATCCACACAGTCCTTTGGAACGTTTTAAATTGTATTTTAAAACGTTCCAAATAGGTGCGTTCTAAAACGTCTTAGGCCACATTACTGAGTACTCACGTTACAGGAGAAACAGTCTTCAGTCTTTAAAGCGGTGTGTACAATCACACATTGTTCTGCCCTGTCTCTTTCTCTTTCGTTTTTCAGTGAATTTAGGGCAAGGCATTGTGGGGGTTGTAGTTCAGTTACACGCTTCCTTCTTAGTTCCTCTGTCATTCCCTAGCGAGTATAGGGCTAAGAATTGTGGGTGTTGTAGTTCACTGGTCCACTTCCTGTTTCTTCCCCACCAATCAACTGCTCAGCATTTGGGCACCAGTAAAGGAAGCACTGCCCCCATGAATCAGAAACGGTAAGGAAGGACACATTCTTTTACTTAAAACGATGTATTAAAAGTGAAACCGTTGTATATAACTGAAGGGAGTTTTAAAAAACCTCAGATATACAACGTTATAGGGAGTGCATCATGTGGCCCAAAGAGTTTTCATAACCCTTATAAAACGTCAAAAAACTCGTGTGTAGATCCGCCCCAGGAGAAATGAATTTCTTATTCATACTCTGTTTCCACTGGCACTATTTGGAGAAAACTGAACAGAATTCTTCTCAGGAGGGTGTCACGATATGCATCCATATGCCACTGATAGGAATGTTTTCAGAGAATTGAGGCAGATTGAACCAATTAGAACTAACCTCTCTGTAGCCTTCCATTTATATCAGAAATATTGAACAGGATGTTTTCTATTACTATACACAAACTCATGCTAGCATTTAAAGACACATCCAATAACTTAACAATTAAGGTGGGGAAAGATGGTCTCACTATTACCTCTGTGAAATAGCCCTGGCTATATGGTGTTAGTTAGCTTGCGCCTCAATATTAAAGACATTTCATTGGAAGTGAGGGTTGCTTTGGATGTACACTTGTCATGCCAGTGCTTGTGAAGTTCTGTTCTGTTTCGCTGGTTACACACTTACTATAATATGGCCTTGAAAAATAGTCACACATCTGCATGGATGCTGGGGAACCCAAGGCAAACTCAAAGCCACAGAAATGAGTTTTGGTATGTTAAGGGGACCTACAAAGCTGTCCTAAATCCCACTGATTCCAATGGAATGTATGTCAAGTAAATGAGAATAGGACCAAGATGTATAGGACACAGGTAGCTGCTGCTTCTCATTTCATATGTCATCAGGGGTCTGACAGACTATAGCTGAGCTATTCCCTAAAGCTCCATGAAGTAGCCAGTGAGATATGAGGAGGGCTTGGATGGAACTGGGAATGATCATCACATTGCCCTGTGGAAAAGGCAGAAAGGTGGTTTATTAATAGATGTTTGGCAGACATGCTGTACCAATATTTCATGAGATTGCAAAAGCAAAATCAGATCAAGTTTCTTGTTCACTTCTAATTACTCATGTTCAGTGGGTCAGAAGGGGGTGTGGGGTATTTGTCCTACCTACTCAACATTGTTATTCATAGCAAAAGGATAGATTTAAATCCTAGTTTTATGCAGGTTTACTTAGAAGTAATACTGAGTTCAATGGGACTTAATCCCAAGTAAGTGGGAGGATCAAACAGAAATTAGTAATCAGTGCAAAATTAGATTTACTAACAAATTCCAATATGTTTCAAGATGGAATAAGCTCTTCATCAGGAGAAATCTAAAATGGAAGCCGGCAGATATAGATGTTTGCAATAGGAAGTATCGCAAGAGGTTTAATCACAATGGATTTCGTGCTCTCAAGTAAGGATGCAAAGCATTTCAACCTCACAGTGCAATCCTATGCATGTCTACCTAGATGTAAATCCCACTGGGTTCAATGGGGCTTACTTCCAAGTAAGGGTGCATAGAATCACAGCCTTAATGTTTAATGTGTAACATTCATCACGGTTGCACCAAAATCAAATCCACTGGCTCAGTGCTTTGGCTGTGCTCCATGCTTTTAAATACACTGAACATTTGTTTTTGGCACTGTCCCTGCAGGAGTTCAGGGTCAGTGAGCAGTCAGGTGCTTTAGTTTATACCATCGTTTTTATTCCACATTTGGTAGGGTGACCATATGAAAAGGAGGACAGGGCTGCGACTCTAACAGTTGCATAGAAAAGGGAATTTCAGCAGGTGTTATTTGTATGCATGCAATACCTGGTGAAATTCCCTCTTCATCACAACAGTTAAAGCTGCAGGAGCCCTGCCCTATTTTGTGTCTGGTCACTCTAGTATAGCTTCTGTAGCTTTAACTATTGCAATGAAGAGGGAATTTCACCAGGTGCTGCATGCATACAAATGACACCTGCTGAAATTCCCCTTTCAATACAACTGTTAAAGATACAGGAGCCCTGTCTTCCTTTCCATATGGTCATCCTAACTTTTGGTCTTTTAGTCTTCAATCTCATGCACACTAACCTGGGAGTAAAGGGCATTAAATCCAATGGGATTTACTTCTGAGTAGACATACATAGGATTGCACTGTTGGTCAGTTAAAGGCCAGGTTCCGAATCTATCTGGGACGGAAAGTACACTTCCCACATCACGCATCACGCACATCACGCCAAACTTGGGCTTGTGTCTGGTCCCTAGCATTCACCATTGGAAAATTTAATTTTATCTTCCCACTTCAGATAATGTGCTGCTACTAGGAAAAGACCGATGCACTGCAGTTTACTTAAGAAAGGCCCACATAACATCAGCTCTCGATGGCAGCCCAACAGGGCTTTGATAAACCTGTTGTTTTGGCTGCTTGCATGGGACTGAAAAACAAGGAGGCTGCCAATATAGCTGGCCACAATACATGCATCAGACTGGTGGATCACAAGAAAGATGGCCATGTGCCACCTTTTTTTTAATAGAGGGCACTTCTCTATTTGAAGGGCTGTCCTGTCCAATTCTGGTTTAAAGATAAAAAAATTAAGAACTGTTGCACCTGAACAGCAGACTGAGTAGGCAGGCACATAGGCTATGGTGAGATGTACTGCATTTCTATTTAAGCTACAGTAATTCTTTCTAGACTTGCACCTGATCTACACCAAGCAGGATACAACACTTTGAAAACGTTTTGAAAACTGTATATGGAGTGTGTCCTGGGCCCCAACAGTTGTCACTACTGTTATAAACCACTTTAAACTGTTTTAAAGCAGTAGTGTAGAGCCTGTCCTATACATCTAAATTAGCATATGTGAACTTTATGCAAATCACTGTCCTCTTAGCCACTTTTTTGGAGGATGCATTTCCTCTTTTTGGCCACGCTAGTCCCAAGTTGTGTAGGCCTAACGTACGAGCACTTCTGCGCAGGGTTGGCTCATGCTATATGGCTGGCCTTGGCGAACATTCATGTGGCTGCAGACTGCAGCACATCACTAGGCTGACCATATGAAAAGGAGGACAGGACTCATGTAACTTTAACAGTTGTAGAGAAAAGGGAATTTCAGTCAGTGTCATTTGTATGCAATTAGTTCCTGGTGAAATTCCCTCTTCATCACAACAGTTAAAGTTGCAGGGGCCCTCCCTTCTTTTGTATAGGGTCACTCTAGTATAATGCCTGCAACTTTAACTGTTGTGATGAAGAGGGAATTTCACCAGGGACTAATTACATACAAATGACACTGGCTGAAATTCCCTTTTCTCTACAACTGTTAAAGTTACATGAGCCCTGTCCTCCTTTTCATATGGTCAGCCTACACATCACTTGTATGCTGATATATGTGGGGTGTATTGCTTTCCCTCACTGAGGGTGTTCCTGACTGCTTCATCTTTGCTTGGTAAGTGGCTGGGACATGGGGAGGGGGTTGCAGCTGGGCCGGAGAGATACACTTGCCCCTTCCCCCAACTCTGTGGCCCACAGGCTCTCTGGAAAGGGTAAGCATCTCCCCCTCCCCTCTCCATGTTTTCCTCAGTAGCACAACAGCTTTTAAATTCTGAGACCTTAGGCCTATATTGCCTGTTAGGCTATGCCGGCCTACTTCTACTAATACATGTGTTGAGGCATTAATGGGACATTTTGTCTCACAAAACAGCTACTGAGAAACACAACAGTAATTGCTTAATAATACAACTGTTTTTTTAATTACCTTAAAAAAAGGAGGGGGGGGGAAATTGGTTCCCTCTGATTGTAACCTGATCTATCCACCTCTAGCATAGTCCTGTCGCCTGATGCTTCTCTGACTCTGTGCAAGGGGACTAACTGTACTTTCAAGGCATTATCGCTGAGGCTCAAGTCAGTGTAAATGCTTCAGGGCTCTTGGGTGTCATGTTGCGCACGTGAATGATTCCTGGTTGTCTGGTAAAACTGCTGATTAAGATTTCCCTCGTGAGTACAAATTCCCACTTGGCCCTGTGGAATGAAACTGTGTCAGTATGGATAGGCTGACCATATGAAAAGGAGGACAGGGCTCATGTAACTTTAACATGAAAAGGGAATTTCAGCCAGGGTCATTTGGATGCAATTAGTTCCTGGTGAAATTTCCTCTTCCTTACAACAGTTAAAGCTGCAGGGGCCCTGCCTTCTTTTGTATATGGTCACTCTAATATAGTGCCTGCAACTTTAATTATTGTAATGAAGAGATTTCACCAGGTATTAATTGCATACAAATGAGACTGGCTGAAATTCCCTTTTCTCTGCAACTGTTAAAGTTACAGGAGCCCTGTCCTCCTTTTCATATGGTCATCCTAAGTATGGAAGGCTCTGAAGATTTAGCTGCTAGGCTGTAATCTTTAGGACAAGCCCGCCTGCACAACATACTACTCGCCAAACCAAAAGCAGGCCAGTAGCCATGGATTGTGACCCGCTCAGGGCTTGACAATGCTGCTGTATTTGACAGCTGGCAGAGTACAGTGGCTAAGAGACCTGACCTTGTCCTGTTTTCTTGGATGAGTTTCAGTTGGTGCAGCTCGAGGACGTTGACAAGGTGCTTGGACAGGTTCATGCAACCACTTCCATATTGGATCCTTGCCCCTCTTGGCTTATAAAAGCTAGCAGGGATGGAACAACTGGCTGGGCCAGGGAGGTGATTAATGCCTCTTTGCAAGATGGAGTGGTCCCAGGCCTCCTGAAAGAGGCGGCAGTGAGACCACTCCTAAAGAAATCTTCCCTGGACCCTGAAAATCTTAATAACTACAGGCCAGTAGTAAATATTCCATTCCTGGGCAAGGTCCTGGAGCGGGTGGTTGCGAGCCAGCTCCAGGCACTCTTGGATGAGACTGATTATCTGGATCCATTTCAGTCGGGTTTCAGGCCTGGTTTTGGTACGGAAACAGCCTTGGTCGCCCTGTATGATGACCTATGTCGGGAGAAAGACAGGGGGAGTGTGACTTTGTTGATTCTCCTTGATCTCTCAGCGGCTTTCGATACCATCGACCATGGTATCCTTCTGGGACGACTGGCTGAGTTGGGAGTGGGAGGCACTGCATTGTAGTGGTTCTGCTCCTACTTGGGGTGTCGGCTCCAGAAGGTGGTGCTTGGAGAACATTGCTCGGCCCTGTGGATTCTCCAGTATGGGGTTCCGCAGGGGTCAGTTTTGTCCCCCATGCTGTTCAACATCTACATGAAACCGTTGAGTGCAGTCATCTGGAGTTTTGGAGTGCGTTGTCATCAGTACGCTGATGACACGCAGCTCTATTTCTCCTTTTCATCTTCATCAGGTGAGGCTGTGGATGTGCTGAACCAGTGCCTGGCTGCGACAATGGACTGGATGAGGGCTAATAAACTGAAACTCAATCCAGACAAGACTGAGACGCTGTTAGTGGGTGGTTCCGCTGACTGGATGGAGGGTGTTCAACCTGTTCTGGATGGGGTTGCACTCCCCTTGAAGGAGCGGGTTCGTAGCTTGGGGGTTCTCCTAGAACCATCTCTGTCACTTGAGGCGCAGGTGGCCTCAGTGGCACGGAGTGCCTTCTACCAACTTCGGTTGGTGGCCCAGCTACGCCCCTATCTGGACAGGGATAACCTGGCTTCAGTTGTCCATGCTCTGGTAACCTCCAAGTTAGATTACTACAATGCACTCTACGTGGGGCTGCCTTTGAAGGTGGTTCGGAAGCTGCAGCTTGTGCAAAATGCAGCGGCCAGATTGATAATCGGAACCAGTAGGTTCGAGCATATAAGACCTACTCTGGCCCGCTTGCATTGGCTGCCTGTATGTTTCCGAGCCCGATTCAAGGTGCTGGTTTTAACCTATAAAGCCTTACACGGCTTGGGACCACAATACCTGATGGAACGCCTTTCCCGACATGAACCTACCCGAACACTACGTTCAACATCTAAGGCCCTCCTCCGAGTGCCTCCTCCGAGGGAATCTCGGAGGTCGGCAACAAGAGAGAGGGCCTTCTCTGTGGTGGCCCCCCAATTGTGGAATGATCTCCCTGATGAGGCCCACCTGGCGCCAACTTTGTTATTTTTTCGGCGCCAGGTCAAGACTTTCCTCTTCTCTCAGGCATTTGGCAATATCTGAGGAGCCTGGGTTTGTTTTGTGTTTTTTTGTAAGTGTTTGGAGTGTTGTAGTGGTTTTAAATGTACAGATTGTATGTATGTTGTATGTTTTTGCTGTTTTAATTTTTGTATATTGTTTTTAATTGTTTTTAATTCTATGTAAACCGCCCAGAGAGCTTCGGCTATGGGGCGGTATACAAATGTAATAAATAAATAAATAAATAAATATAAGAAGACCATGGTTCAAATGTCACCTCTGTCACAAATTCACTAGGTGGGCTTAGGCAAGGTGCTCTCTCTCTCTGACACCAATTTGTGACATGGGGATAACATTTGCCTACCTTACAGGGTTGTTGCAAGGATTACTATGAGATGGTGTATATGCAGGGCTGGCATAGTAAAAAAAACAAATTAAGAAAGAGGGGTAATGTAGATGCAGCTGAAATTAGACACAACAGGGGATGGGGTAAGGGAGGAACTTGCCCAGGTAACGGAAGAAGAATGTTGGCAGTTGATGTGCTGGGAGAGGGAGAGAAGGAAGAGCAGAGAAGAAGGAGTCATGGCTGACAGAGAGGAAAGCTCAAGACAGTCTTCAGGAGATGAAGAACAAAACGGACCCCTCCTTCAAAGAGCTCTGGTGGTCACCATGGCAAGGGCTGTGGCTAGAGGCCAGGGTCAGCTGCATAACTTCGCTTGAAGGCTTCACTGTATCCAACTCTGATAGGCGTGTAAGTCTTTGTTGCATCGTACTAAGGGCTCTTGCTAACCTGTGTGAAGCTGTGTCCTTTTGCTAGTCTCTAGATAAAGCCTTGGGAACTATCTTCCATTCAATATATGCTCCTTCTATCCTAGGGTTGGGGAAAGTGTGACCCTCCAGATATAGTTGGACTGCAATTCCCATTAGCTCTAGGCAGCATAGCTTATGGTGAGGGATGATGGACGTTGCACTCCAACAACATCTGAAGAGCCACACTTTTCCCACCCCTGTTCTATCCTAAGGAGAAAGAGATAGGTTTAAAAAGTAAACTTCTGTTGCCATTTTGTTTGTAGAAAATGAGGAAGCTTTGATATTCTTACAGCTCTTTTTTCAGGCCCATTAACGCTAGAAAATCACATAGAGCTGAACCAAATTTGCTCCCAAAAATTCTTCCCAGTCTTTGACATTTGATTTCAACATCTGATATGACAGTATTGGGTTGGTTGACATGCCCTGGTATATGACAGTATTCGGTATCTGGCATGCAATGATATTTGACAACTATTGGAACTCTGACAGTGTTAGATAGTTGAAAGCCGATGGCATTTGATATTTAAAAACTGACCCCCCCCCCAAAAGGCAATCAAATCTAAAGCATGAACATACTGACTTCAAATTACAAACAAAACAAAAAACAAGAATGTTAAAATCTGAAAGAATGTTAAAATCTGTCAATTTAGCTATGTGAGTGTTGCCCAAAAGTAACAGGCTCTTTTCCTAGGAGATATGCCAATTCCCACTAAGAAGCACAGACTCCAAAGATCCGATCCAACGCACTTTTATTATGTTCAGCTGAGCGGGTGCACTCTAGTAAGCTGCCAGCAAACCAGAGTCACACACCTAGGGGCACCCAAGCCCCCCCTTTTATACTATACAGCATAAGATCTACTAGGGTGACCAGATAAAATCCAGGTCAGGGTTCATGTAACTTTAACAGTTGTAGAGCAAAGGGAATTTCAGCCAGTGTCATTTGTATGCAATTAGTTCCTGGTGAAATTTCCTCTTCATCACAACAGTTAAAGTTGCAGGAGCCCTGCCTTCTTTTGTATATGGTCACTCTAGTATAGTGCATGCACCTTTAACTGTTCTGATGAAGAGGAAATTTCACCAGGAACTAATTGCATATAAATGACATTGGCTGAAATTCCCTTTGCTCTACAACTGTTAAAGTTACATGACCCCTGACCTGGATTTTATCTGGTCACCCTAAGATCTGCGTCACTACTTTATACAGCGCAAGCACAAGCAAAACCCAATGCATTCCAACGAGAGAGTCACTGCCCTTTGACACACTGTTGAAAGCTACTGCGCATGTTTCAATTGTTGCTGGGGTAGATTCTGTAGCTTCTGATAAGGTGCGCAGATGGCCTTGCATTAGGACAAATGCTATAACCAGATGAAACCAGGCTTGTGGCAAGGCCTTCCGCAAACGCACTTTGAATTTTCCTTTAGCCTTGAGCAAGCGTTCCCAGCATTCTGTACTTGTAAGCAAAGATGGCTACGCTTTGGCTATCATGAAGAGTCGCTGGGGGTCACCGTACAATCCCGCAGGTATTTCTGGTTGCCCAGCAACAGTAGCCAACTACAGATAGGGCTGGTTAAACAGAAGGAAAGGGAATCAGGGCAGGGCCTCTTTAAATGGCCCAAAGACTCTGAGAAAAGCATGAGGCAGGGCAGAAGCACAGGATAAACCCTGAATGCTAGAAGTTCAGGAACCAAAGGAGAAAGACAGAGCTGGAGCAAAGAGGCTCAGGAAGAGTCGCTGGAAAGTGCAACTGGAAGGAATAAAGAACAGAAGGTACCAAAAGGGATAGTAAGATGGAGGAAAGGGCTGCTGCCTCATTACAAGGCCAGTAAACTGAAGCAGAGGAGTGGCTCCAAAGAAGCACAAGAAAGACCTTCCAGTGCAATTAGGAAAGCACAAGAACAAGTGGACAAGAAAATATTTGCTCAGTTTCATAGCACACACAAATTACATAACATCCTGACTCTACATCACACAACGCACACACAACTGACGGTACGTTATTTGGGGCACTTAAACAACGGAGAAAAACAACAGGCTTGTACGTTGTTTATCCCAAACTCGGTGTTGTGTCTACGTCCAACTCCCTGCTTCAAAGGAATGATATCTCAGATTCCGACTCAGAACCTGGGGATGGAATGCAGGAAATGGAAGAGTTACTGCAAGACGAAGTAATAGAGCCCTTTCCCACGGCAGGGGGGGAAGTAAATCCTCAAGGCAATAACGACCTTAACCAGGGAGAGAGTACTTTCTCTTCTGGGACAAAGGAGTTTAGGAATGCAGTGACGAGGCGTAGGACAAAGAGGAGGGACTTCAAACTCAAAACCGCCCGCCGCTCAGAGAGGCTAGCAAACAGGGCACTACAGACTAATTTGTCCTAATGAAATGACTCTGTTCTCTTTTCTCTCTAAGTAAGCTCAACTGCATGCCTAGGGGCTACAAAGCCTTTTGATAACCTTGTTTTCCTTGTTTTGCTGGAGGAGGGAGAACGATCGTTTTTGTGTATAATAAAGGATTTGTATCTTTCCCTTCAAGAGGTCTGTTTATTGTTCGCACCCCTTTTGTTAGAACTTACAGAGTCACGACACTCTGTTGTTTAAAGTGTTGTGTGGAGGGAACCTCCCTCTCTCTGTGTACTATTCCGTTTGGTCATAGAGTTTGCCAGCCAGAGCAGCCGAAAAAACCCCGGCTGCTCTGATACAGCCGGCAGAACTTGCGGTGCATGCTGGGATATGGCCGGAGGACTGAGGGTGATGCAGCAGCCCAGAAAGATGCGGGGACTTTCAACCGTGTGACGGGGGAGGGGCAACATGTGTGGTGGGTGCTGCCATGGCGGCGCCAAAATAACGCACGGTCAGTACGCTATTTCCCCCTCCGTTGCCTAAAATGTCATCTGAATGCTGCCATCTAGCCTGATCCTGCAGATACTTACCTCACTCCATGAGCATTTATCCTGATTCTGCGGATACTTACCCATATCACACAGTAAGCTTCCATGCTGGTCCTTTACCGTCTTACATCACTGTGACCTTTCATCTTGGATCCTACAGCCACTTACTGGTGTTGCTCCAGACTTCTTGCCTTATAATGGTCCTCTGCAGTAACAAGGATTAATAAAATCTACAGTTGCTGCATTTTTGTCACGTTGTTCATCTGGGATGAGAATAGGAGAAAGTGTCATGTCCCCCTTGAGGCAGCAAGCACATTTTTGTGGCAAGCTGTAATGGACACTCTTGCCAGCTGAAACTGGACTGGATTAATATGTGTCATTTTAACTCACCCCGTCTCTCATCAGACTCCAGAAGACAAAGGTCTTTCTACATCTGTCAGGCACAGAACTCTTATGCCAACACAGGGAAACCTTACGCATGAGAATGAAAAATGGGGCAAAGGTATTGGCCTGTTTCCATCCCACCCTGCCTTCCAGAACTGAAGCATGTGCAATTTGATCTCTGTGTTTCTTTTTTCAAAGGTACTGCTTTAGATCATAATGATGATATAAGCAATATTTTATAATAGAGGAAACAGCAACTTTCACAACAATGTAGCCGGAGAATGTGCCACTCTAGTGGTTTCCTGATGTAACCACACAGTTGTGCAATTTGAGCTTACCCAACAACTGATTTTGTATATCTTGTATTAGCAGTGAAAGTTACAGTTCTATGAGCCAATTGTTTTCCATACCTGCAAAAGTCTGGTATGCTTAGAGCATCATCAGACGGGTGGGTTTTCGCGTTTCCCTACTGTCGCTATGGCCTCCTGCTGCTGTCCCACAATAGCAACCATCTCTTTACATGGGGAGAAAAAGAGGAAGCAGCAATGACCACATGGCCCATTCAAGGGCCGTTTTTGTTGTTCCACTTTTCCTGCGCATAGCAGGAAATGGCGGCACATTCCGTTTTTTAAAAATGGATTAAAAGGGGTCTATTTTGTGATGGAAAAACGAGCTGAAGGAGTGGGAGGTGTGCAGGAGGCAGACATCGTCATCTAAGGACGCATGAACATCTGTAAGTGAGTAGCAGCAAGCGTGCAATAAAATGCTCGCTTGATGACGCTTTTTATTTGAAGGATGAGTTGAGACCAGCCAGCAAACTTCACTAATGGTCTCATTCCTTATGAGATGCCCTACTTGCTAAAATCTTGCCGGTGTTGCCGGCACTTAAATTTCATAGTTAGCAGAAGCATGGACAACAGCCATCTTCTTTCATATCCACAGTGAACACACCGAGCATACAAACTGTTTCCCATGTGCTTTACATTTGCTACCCATGTATACTAGTAATCAAGATAGTAGCACCCATTCTGCCCACCTGCCCCTCTCTCTGGATCTTCGGCCTCCTCCACACGGGGCGTTTAATGAGCCTTGAAGGCTCATTATAAATTTTACCTACACACGAGCGGAGCGCAAAATGGGCGTACAGGCGCATTATCTCCCCGATAATGCGCATTTTCGAACGCGCGTTAAATAGCGACTTTTATTTTGCTCCTGCCGTTAAAGCGCATTTTCGCTGTGTGAACAAGCGATTATGCGCATTAACTACCTGGAAAGCGCTTTTTGGGCATCTTTTAATGCGCTTCGCCGCTTCTCGCCGCCTCCCGTGCAGAGGGATTAGGAGTAAATGCGCCTCCGCGATAATGCGCATAATCGCGGAACCAGGCGCAAAGGCGCATTCTTGTGGAGGGGGCCTTCCTGAAAGAAAAGGTAAGAATAGGATAACTTTTATAGGGGATTAAGAGGGAAGCTGAGATTGAGTGTGTGTGTTAAGAGTTGAACCCCAAACTCAATTTTGCAATACCCTACCATTTAGGAACAATAGAAGTTCACCTCCATTGTGAAATATGGTCAAGTTTCTGTCATGGCACCTAGAGTAGAACCCAATTCACATTTATGGCAGCACTCATGTGAGTGCATGGTTTTTGCGGCCAAATAGCATCACACAGAAGTATTATTGGTGAGGAGTGGCATCTTTGCATGAGGGCTGTACGTGTAACCATTATGGTTTATGGAAACTGTTTTTCAGGTCATCTTTCTTAGACAAATTGCAGCAGACACTTGAAGATCCCCCATGTAGAGGTGCTGGTTCTCATGCTACCTTCCCATGAATGCTGCCCAGCTGGGAGCCCTCCACATCCTCAATGTGCTTCCAAAGCTCTCATATGTTTGTTCATGTGTCTATGGTTCTGTTATGTGTGAATTAACAACACATTTATAATGAACAAGGTATAGTCTTGCACTATGGATTGGATCCAGATTTAAACATACTTGGATTGAACCAATGAAATGAATGGGAAATGGTAGTCATGACTAACTGAAGTCCCATTGATTCCAAGGGTCTACTCTAAGCATGATTAAGTCGGATCACTGCATAATTCTTCTCTTACTGGAATGTTTCTTTTGGACAACAGCACACTTGCCTTTTCTTTTTGAGGCATTTCTTTGTTAAATAATTCAGTGGGACTTGCTTTGGAGTAAATATGTATAAAACTGTGCTATATTTTTTTTTAAAAAATCCTTAAAAAAATTTAGAGTACCCCACCCCGCTCAATACAGTCATGTTTACTGAGAAGTACATCTCACTAAGTTTAGTGGGGCATACTTTATAGTAATTGTGTGCTTAGGATTTCACCTTTAGGAATGGCGCAGCTGTGAACTGTCCCTGTGTGCTGATATTTTAAGGCTGTCTCACCTGATGAGGGCAATGTCATGTTTTGAAAATCCCATATTCTATCGCTAGGTGCTGCTCTTTCAGTGTTTTAAATATAAATGCTGAACTCAGGTTCAAGTCCTGACGAAAATATAACAAACACATCTGTGGCACAGCAATGCCTACGGTGTGTTCCCAGATGCCACAAATGTTTACTCTCAAACCCAATAACCAAATGCAGAAAAATAACAATACACATTGATTATGTAAATTCACCTGGAATGTACCTGTTAAAATCATGAATAGAACTCTTCTGAAATAATTTCAGACTACATCATCATTAGATAAGCAACATGAAAATATTGGGCATGGGACAATTACAGACTGAATGAGTGATGTGCAGTGCAATGCCAACTGTGTTGACTCAGAAGTAAGGCTTCCTGAGTTCAGTGGAACTTACTCCCTTGTAAGTGTGTTTAGGATTGTAGCCCAAAAGAGTCCTTATCTGGCCTTGTGATGTTTGCTTTCCTTAATGCATCCGTCTGTCTGCTTGGATGATTTTGAGTAACTTTCTTCTAAAGTGTTTTAAAAACATATTTACAGAAGATAAGGCAGAAGATGCAGAAGAAAGTATGTCCCAGAGGCGACTCTGTGGTATTTTTTTTTTGTTTCAAACGGGCTAGCAGAGCTGCGGTGTGCTTTGATTGGTTCAGACAGCCCGCCTCCCACTTCTTAGAAGCTGTTTGGAACAGTCTGTAGATACGTACATGGAAAGCAATGCAGCATGTGCTTGGAAGACATCCACTTGGGATTCTCTTTTTGCTTGTGGGATGAGTAGCTAAAGGGCAAAGGGCATAAGATTACTTTCACATGTTTAGAACTAAAAAACACACATACAAAACAGTGAAATTACAAAACCATATTTCTTTTGATTTACAAATTGTCTGAAAGTCATTAAGGTTCTCCGTTTTCTTTCTTGTATGTGTGAAGCAATCTTGCTCCATTTAAATCAGTGTGGGATTTACTTCAAGAACAAGATTACACCCACTGTAGTTTTAAAGGTTATTACAAATGCTTTGATCCCAGGGCCACTATTTGCTGCCTGAAGCAGAACAGCAAATAGAGCTCTATGCGCCTCACCCACAAAGGCAAGGTGCATACTACACAACACAAGCCAAGTTGTTTGGCAGAAAATTGCATCTCTCCTCCACTTTCCTGGCAGTAAAATACAACAATAAATTAAAAAATAAATTTCTACCCTTTCGTGACACCCAGAATTAGCTGGCTCAGGCCAACTTCTTCCAAGGAACTCAAAACTACAGAACCCACATAGAATGAATGCACGGAGACCTGGGCAGAACAACAAGCCTCATCAATGGGAGTTATGGTGTGAAAAGGACCAATGAATGAAGCTGAGAAAAAGCAATTACAGGTACTCAGCCTTGGTTTCAGTTGGGCACGAAGACGTAGGCCGCAATGCTGTGCATGTTTAGACAGAAAGTCCTACAACTCCCAGCATTCTCCACCCAACATGGCTGATTGGGGAATGCCAGGAGTTGTATGACTTTTTTCTGTCTAAACATGCTTAGGATTAGGCTCTAAGGGGTTTAGCACAAAGGCTTCACAGAAAAGGGATTTCCCCCCCGCCACCCTGAGATAGTATTTGAAGGAAGGAGAGGGGGGGCAGCATCACATCAGTGTTCTTGCTCAGGGAAGTTATAGGGCAAGCAGGGCACGAAGGGAGAATGATTGCAGCTATTCAGTGATGTTTTACCATTGGTTCCGTCTCTCTCTTGCCCTCCCAGTTGTAAGGAAGTGCAGCAGGGGTGGGCATCTTCCAGATATTGTTTGATTCCAACTCCCATCAGCCCCAGCCAGCAGGGCTAGCGGTCATCTGGAGGGTTGCAGGTTCCCATTCCCTGAGAAGTAACAAACATCTCCTTTAATTACATGCTTACAAACTTGATGGCATAAAAAAGTAATAATGGTTGCAGTGGGTGAAAGAAAATGCAGCAAGGCAACATTTAACATGCAACTTCATCAAAAGATGATGCTGGACTACAATGTGTCCTGAAGCCATATTTCTGTCATTGTATTTACTATATTATAATAACTCAAGGAGAGTCAATGGGATCCGTACAAGACCTCCATGAAATGTCTTGAAGAAAGGGCCAGCAAATGATGGTCATTCACTGATTCGTCCAACTGAGGTTGATTGCATTGACAGTTGTTTAACACTGCTGCAGCTCACAGATGCCAGTGTTTTGATGACATATAAAACCAGACAGAGTTTTAACGAAGGTCACTTGAAATTTGGCTCCTCAGGCAGCTTTTAAGCCGAGTAATTATATTTTTTGCCTGCCTTCTACTTTTCCTGGCTACCATCTTAGACAGATAGGATTTTGCAATATGCTAGATAGTAGACTTACACATTACATTTCCTATGTGTAATGTGTTTGTGTGTGTGTCATAAGCTGTTATGAAGAAAATCATGTTGTAAGTAGGTCACTGAGTTTGGGGCTTGATGAAGTTCTTGAGAGGACAAGATTCTATGAGCACCGTAGGTTAGGGGGTGCACTTATGAAATTGCCAAAAAAGAGGAAATGCATCACGCACACAAAAGATAGTGATTTGCATTAGATTTGCATGGATGTTAATGTAGAAATAACTGCTATAATTTAAATAGAAATATAGTACATCTCATAATAGCGACCAGGTGACTTGTGTACCTGCCTGTTCAGTCTGCTGTTCAGGTGCTAACTGTTGATAGAGAACAGTTCTTATAGTTCTTTAAACCAGTATTGGACTGGAGAGCTGTTCAAATAGAGGACTGTTCTCTGCTTCTTCTTTTTTTAAAGGACAATTGGCCACCAGAGTTTGGTGTCCCTCTACTGTTGTCTCAGGGAGCACAAGAGGCTTGGACTGCTTTTGTGCATGATTCGGCAATACCTCTAGTTAGATACATGATAATTCAATCCACTGCTTTTTGGGGTGGGGGAAGAAATACAACATTATGTCTTGCTCCAATCCTGTCTGAATAGGAAATAAAGAGTAAATGTGTTTTAGGGGCCTGTCCAGATGATCAGCTCATCATGTAAGGCATATGCAGTTGCTGAATATTTGTTACAGAGGATCCTGATGTCTTCCCTCAAGGAAAAGCTTCAGTTTGTGGGGAGTTGCATTTTGTCAATACTTAGCATGCGAAGTATTGTTGTTAAGAAAGAGATGAAAAAAGAATAGAAGAATGTGCCTGGAAAAAAAGAGGCTGGTTTAGACTTAGAAATCTAGAAGAAGGCTGGTGGAAGATAGCTTGCTTCCTTTGTTTCTGGCTCTTCATTCCAAGATCTAACTCCTTTCCTGAAAGACACAGGGTGTCTTTACATTAAGGGGAAATTGTGTTGCTTACCTGTGGTGTCTACTTTTGGGCATTATTGTTATGGCCTACATTACATGGATGGAGAGGAGCAACCACATGGTTTGAATTGAATACTTCCCCTCTAAGGGTGCTGCATTCACTTCCATTGAGACAGCTCCACCTAGAGGCAAAAGATCCCACTTTTCTTTTAGATGTTACCATTATAAAAGTGGTTCTTTTCATGGCGGAATTTCCAAAGGATACTGCAGGAGATGTCTTGGTTGTTCATGACATCGTGTAAAAGACCCGCAAACTTTCGTAAGTGGCCAATCACAAGCGTGCAATAAATTGCTCATTTAGAGGAGCTCCCAGAGAAAATTTGTAAAAACACTGTAATGCCAGGGACTAGTATTCACCAAGGTAGTAAACCTGTATCTGGACTCTACCCGTGGAAGGGAGCTCATGTAAGGCATGATTTAATATTCAAAAAGCTCACAGGTTGGCTAGGACATCTAGATCAGCCATTTTCGGGACAGCTATGCTGCTGTTTATATATTGGTTTAGCCAGGAGGGACAGAGAAAGACCTCTCAAAATATATAGTAAAATAAAATCACTGTGGTGGTAGAATTCTTAATTTAGCTTCCAATGGTGAAAACAATTTCAGATGTCATCACACCTACATGAAAATTGCAATTTACAGGAACTTTCAGTTGAACTGATACTGGATGTGTGGTGATTAAATGTCAGGTGCAAGGGAAAGAAAATGATTCACGTTAAAGACATCAAGGACCAGTAAGTACAGGCTATCAGCAGACTGTTAACAAAAAGGCTTTAATGTCTTTTTGGGGGCAAACGTTCCTAGAGATTATGTAAGCTGCTGCAGGAAGTGATCAGACTCACACATTTAGACCTTTAAGAGGAACTCCAAATTCAAGCCAGGTGATTTCATATTTGAAATACGTCATCTGCCAGCATAGTCTACTATGGAATAAGAGGGGCACCATCTTTTTCTTTGCCTCAGGCAGCAAATTGTCTTGGGCCAGCTCTGTGGCCAGGATCCCCCCCATGTGGAAAGAGGAATTTGTGCGTATGTTAGTATACTCACAGGAAGCTTCTCACACTTGCCAAATACAATTTGTGATGTATGTGACCAGTACATCTGTTGGTGTCTGGGGGACATGGTTGGTTGATACATGAGAGGTATCTGTTTGAACACTCCTAAGTTTTCTATGCACATGGAATTGTTTTGCATGAAGGAACATTCAGTCATGCAGTCTAGTGATCCTGTCCAGACCCAATTTACCAACTGCTTTAGAGTAAGGCCCCGAGATGCAGCAGCCTTATGGTTTAGCCTGCCCAGGGGAGCTGCTCTGGACTAGCCTCAAGTTGTTAGAAGGCTGCTCTGGACTAGCTTGCCCGATTCATCATTAGCAAACCTTCAGACTTTGCCTTTAGACTATCACGGGACTTGTTGCCCGGTGAAGCTATCTGTCTCTGCAGTCCTTTTACCAGAGCCTTTTGAGGAATGCTGCCAAGTATCACAAGACTGCTTTGCATTTAGTGAATTTACCTGGTGGACAATTTCCACATGTTCAGAACTCATTGAATAGGTGGGGCATTGCTCTTGCCTCAGGGGTGTTTACAACTGTGTTATAGCAGTTGGTGCATCAGATCAAAATACTGGCAAGAACCTTTTCAAACTATTGAAGACTTGTTTAGGTTTTTGGTTCTTGATATGATGTCTCCGACTCATCTTCCTCTCCCACCCACCCTTCCTATCTTCCTTGGCTACTAAATCACATCAAATATTTTCTTCCTGGCAGAATTGCAAAGTCCTGTTTAGATTTATGAGAAAACCAGAAAGACCTAGACAAAGATTGATGGATCTCCCAGCCATAAGGATCCACAAGTCTTTAGTACTATGCTTATGGCCAAATGTGCTACCCAGCACACGTGAGCAGAAACAATTCATTCAGTGTGTTTGTTCTGAGAACTGTACAAATTGAGTATTGACATTGCCACAATGAATGCCCTTTGTTTTAAGTCCTTCCTTGGTGCCATGGGGCCTGGAGATCCTGTGTGTGTGTGTTTTCACATCTCAAACCCAATTTCTGAAGCTTGTAAACATGAAGTTGACCTAAGGTGAGCTCAGCTGACAGGCTTATTTGACCTGTATATATGTGCCTCAACCAGATGGCACATTTTTCCTAGTGTGAAATCTTAAAAGGTGTAGGAACAGGTTTAGCACTAGCATTCCTCCATAGAAACTCATGGTGTTACGGCAATGGAGTCAGGGTAACGTACAGAAAAGCAAGGCAGTGTATATTCTCCATAACAAAACATCTACTCTCCCCACCCTACAACAAACTATAGCCCCAAAGCAGGGTTCCTGATTGTGTGGATGAGTCTATGTTAGCCTTCCCCATCCTGCCTGGTGCTCTCCAGATGTTATGGACTTCAGTTCCAGATGTTGTGAACTTCAGCTCCCAGCAGCCCCAGTTAGCATGGTTAATGGTCAGAAATCCTGGGAGTTGGGGTCCATTACAAGGGCACCAGGTTGGGGACAGTTGGCCCCTGTGGTTATGTTTGTATGTGCACAGGGTCTATGCAGACGGTACACTGAATGTGGGTGGTCTGGGTATGCGAACTGGTCTGGGTATGCGAACTGGGTATGCGAACTCCTGCATGCCTATACATGTGTTGTCTGTACATAGTTTGAGCTTTTCCATAGGGCTAGAGACAGGCATTCCAGAATCTACAACTCCAAATTTGTTTGTTTATTCTTACCAGATGTAGAAACAAGTTTGTCTGAGAATCACAGGTCAGTATACTTATGATATTAAAATTAAATGAGTCTTCAGCATTGTTTCTTTCTACATTTCAAAACAGCACCCTTAAAGAACTGTAATATCATGTTGATGGAGATGTATTGTAATTTCCACTGAAGGGACAATTTTGTGCTTGCTTTAGGTTTGATTTGTTGTTTATCCAAAAAGGAATACAGATTTCAACTCAGGTCTTGAAAATAACACTTCTCATATTTTTTTTTAAAAAGCAATATCAAGCCTTATCTAGATTTATTCGGCTTTATTGACAAGTTTCAGATACACGTATTTGTCAACAAACTTCACAAAGAAAGAAATAAGGAAAAGTAAATTATTGTCAAATGTGATAATCAGACCAGTAACCTCTGAAACTCTAGCAACATTGCCCTGAAGTTCCTCTGAGATTTAACATTAAACATTAATAGTCTGGATCATTATTAGCATATCTACCACTCTGTGTCTAATCTCATTCCCGTTGTGCTCCTAAGTATGTCTTTTTATCGACTACTTCTGATAGTGATTTTTTCCCATCTAAATAATGTCTAAATGCTTAATGTCTATTCTCGCTGGCCTACACAACTCATACAAGGAGAGGTTGTTCCATTCAGCAAATACAGATGAATGTGTAACTTTATGGCTGCAGGATCTACTGCTTTAAAATGGTTTATAAGAGTAGTGACAACTGTTGGGGGCCAGGACACACTTCATATACAGTTTCCAAACCGTTTTCAAAGTGTCATATCTTGCTTGGTGTAGATCTGGCCAAAGTTTAACAATAGGATTTGGCAAAGGAATGTTAACAAACTGGAAGCAGTTATTATGTTTATAGAATCTGAATAATCCACAGTGCCCTCCTAACATAGATGATTGAGATTGCTATAACAAAAGACATGGATTACCCAACAGTTATATGACATCATAAGGTCCCTGCATCATGTTCAAATAAAATGGCTGTGTCAGAAATCAATAATTCAAAGAATGTTGTGCAACCAAGTCTCTCCTATTGACAAACATAAGACAGTTGCCTACAGTACATTTTCCTAGAACCTTCTCAAATTCACATCTCATTTGACGTGTGGACATTCCAGGCTGCTGATGCTACAGTTTTAATGATTCCAGCAGTCTTATGTAAGGGGCTCCACAGGGGATGATGCAAGGTTATACTAAATTGGAGGGGGGGGGGGCAATTTCAATGTTAAACCACAATGCTTTCCATGCAAATTCAGTGACTATTGCCATTTATGTTCCATGCCAGCCTGGAACATATAGTTATGCTAAATCTGCGATGGGAGATGTTCCAAGGGTACAGCATTTACTCTGGTTTGGTTTTCTTTGGAAGGAGGTCACCAGAGATTTTGATTTATTTACAAACATACAGGTTGAACATAGATGGAGGTTAGGGATAGGTGAACTCACTTGTATTGTTATTGCTTCTGAATCCTAAAAGAGCTCTTTTGGATTTGGCAAAGCACCATATACAGGGCAATTCTAGGGAAATACCTGTTTCCATCTGCAAGGGTCCTGGGACTGTTGTTGGGAGCCCCAGGAAACGACAACGGGGAGACTCCAGTCGGCCGATTGCACAGCACCTCCGCGGTCCCGGTCTGTGCCATAGCTCAAACCAAGTGGCACTTTGGAGGGACTTTTATAGCCGAGTTCTCCTGTGACTACGTGCTGTTCTTCGCAGCACCTTAATTGATCACACCTGTGGTGATGGTAGAAATCTCAATCTCATGATGGTTATCCCTCCCAAAAGATAAGCTACATTGAGTAGACAGCAGCCAACCTAATAAATCAAGAGACCCTCCCACATTCCAAAGTCACTCCATCCTGAGTTGCAATATAGAAGATCAAACCAAGAAGCTTTTAACCCTTAGAGAGACCTGGTTCAGGCATGAAAGAAGTAGTTGTAGCATGTCACATCTATCTCCACGATACATAATAGTTTTCTAGTAGATCAGTTTCCCAGTTCCTGCCGAAGAAAAGCATCCCCACAGCTTGATTCTGCCACCACCATGCTTCACCGTGGGGATGGTGTTTTCAGGGCGATGAGCACTGTTGGCTTTGCTTCATGCATAGCATTTTGCTCCAATGCCAAAAAGTTCAATTTGGTCTCACCATTCAGGCCAAAATTTGATTTGGGCTTAGATATGTCCCCCTCCCCCCAGCAACAGCTTTTTTTCTCACAACTCTTCCATAAAGCTTTGTGGAGTGTCTGACTCTGGGGTGATAGTTAGGGTGACCATATTTTGGAAACCAAAAAGGAGGACAACATGGCCGCCCCAAGGGGGCATGCCCACCAACATGGCTGGCTCCCAAAGGGACATGTCCACCCAAAGATGGCCTTGGTCACATTTCTGATTTCACAGCACACAATTAAGGCAAACCTGTTCTACATAACATCTTAATGTTAAAATCACTGAGACATTCAATGTATTTGAAATTACCTTCACTCCTACTTTTGTAGCTTTTGCTGTACTTTAAAGATTTTGCTATACTTTGTGTGATACAGTCTCCCTTTCCCTCAAATATCTTTTCTGACTGCAAATCCTTCATTGGATGACCATAGTCTCACCTTTCCTAACATTTAACACTCTTTCCCCATCACCTTTCTCATATTCATACTCACAGCTTCAGCATACTGCTACCACTGAACAAATGAAGCAGTTGACAAGTACAGAAAAGCTAGTACAACAAACTAGCAACCTAGCATTAAGAAAGAGTATAAAATACTATTACCCTGCAAGCATTAGCCATGGAATAAAATGGACTAAAGGGTTGTTGTTGTTGTTGTTGTCACTTCTCACTAGCACCTCTTAGCTTGTTTCAACTTCTGATTTATCAATGAGAAACTAATCTAACAATGTGTCATTATATCTCTGGTTCATTAGCCATGTAAGCAAGACCATGGTCAGTAGCAATACAAAGAAAGACCAGAACAGATGCCCATTATCACAATGCTAGACAAATATCTCCTGAATTTACACTGTTTAAGTGTGCAGAGAACAGAAATCTCAATCAGGGACCCAAAGAAAACTGCACAAAGAAACCTCAGAAACAAGTCCCATTGATTTCAATAAAGCTTACTCCCAGATAAATGAATATAGGATTGCAGCCACTTCACATATGTTCAGCTTACTCTAGCAAGTGCAAGGCCCTCCTGTCAAGAAGAACTATGCACTCATGAGAACCTGGCCTCATGGATCATGCAACCAGCAGGTGCTCTCCAGAAAGACGCTTTTAGAGCCTAGGAGATCCAGACACACTCAGACAAGCCAAGACAAGCCACACTAATCACTCACATGTTATCTTGCTGGGACAGAACAATTTTGGGAAAAGACAATACTTTGTTATCGACCAGACATTACAGTAATAAACAAAAAAACACACCTACCTCATTGATTTAGCAATACCTAATGGCAAAAATGTTGCAGAAAAGGAATAGGAAAAGAGAGAAAAAAATGGCTATGGAAATTTCCTGTGCAGCAGGAAAAGGTTACAATTATTCAGTTAATCACATCAGTCACCAGCAACACACACACACACACTACAGAAAACCTTCAGAAACTGGGCCTACCAAAATAAATCCACACCAACATCCAGAAAGCAGTCATACTTAAAACATTTTTAAGTAGGATGAATAAGTATCAGCAATTGTTACAAAATATACATCATGCCAATTATCTCAAAGCAAATTGGAGAGGAAGGTCTATGGGTCAAGATGCATTATTTAAAAAATGAATTGCTATCTTCTAGCACCAGCTAGAGACCCACCTCTTCCTTTGCACTCTGGAAGCAGGTGGGCACAAACAACTCAAGCAAAGTAGGTGTCAGCCAGACCTCTCTGTGGACAGTATTCCACAACAGGGGGCTACTACTGAAAAGTTCCACTCCCAAGTAGCCCTGCACCACACCACAGTGTATGAGGGCACTTGGAACAGGACTTCCAATAACCACCAAAGGTAGGATGACCATATGAAAAGGAGGACAGGGCTCCTGTATCTTTAACAGTTGTGTAGAGAGGGAATTTCAGCTGGTGTCATTTGTATGCATGCAGCACCTGGTGAAATTCCCTCTTCATCACTGTAGTTAAAGCTGCAGGAGCTATACTAGAGTGACCAGGTACAAAAGCGGGCAGGGCTCCTGCAGCTTTAACTACAGTGATGAAGAGGGAATTTCACCAGGTGCTGCATGCATACAAATGACACCAGCTGAAATTCCCTTCTCTACACAACTGTTAAAAGTTACAGGAGCCCTGTCCTCCTTGTCATATGGTCACCCTAGAAGCCCCAGTAGGTAAGTCCCCCCCCGCCCCGCGCTCCTTACCTGCTGCTGCTGCTGGGGCGTCCGCTTCCCTCCGTGCTCGGAATCTACTGAGAAACAGGCTTCCTGGCCTGTCTCTCATTAGGCGCCGAGTGATGACATCATCACCCGGTGCGCTACTGAGGGACAGGCCGCGAAGCCTGTTTCTCAGTAGATTCCGAGCACAGGAGGGAAGCCCCAGCAGGTAAGTGCCCTGCGCACCCGCGCCGCTCCCCGCCCCGCGCACCCGCGCCGCCCCCGCGCTGCGCACCTGCGCCGCAGCCCCCACCCGCCCCGCGCACCCACATCGCCCCCCCACCCTCCACCCGCCCCGCGCTCCTTACCTGCTGCTGCTGGGGCGTCTGTCTGCTTCCCTCCAGTGCTCAGAATCTACTGAGAAACAGGCTTCCTGGCCTGTCTCTCAGTAGCCGAGTGATGACGTCATCACCCGGCACGCTACTGAGGGACAGGCCGCGAAGCCTGTTTCTCAGTAGATTCCGAGCACAGGAGGGAAGCGGACGGACGCCCCAGTAAGTGCCTCGCGCCGCCAGCCTCCTGCCACCGCCGCGTGACCCCCTGCCGCCCCGGTTTGCCACTGCCGCCCCCCGGTTGGCCCGGCTCGCCCCAGGGCCATCTGGTCACCGTTTTGGGGGGCTAATTTTCCGGATTTGGCCCCCCAAAACGGTTTTTCTGCCCGGATGTGGATTTGCACCCCATTTCCCGGGCATGTCTGGACAAATCCGGGCATCTGGTCACCCTAGGATAGTTCCTGGTGGAATCAGAGCAGAGAGGGAGCCAAGCTAGCTTTCCTCAGCAAGGAGTTCCACATCCAGGATGCGGCCATGGAGGATGACCTTAGCGCACAGAGGCCTGATCTGGACTGTGACCACTACGCATGAGTAGGGGAAGTTTAAACTTTCCAACCCAGCTACTTTTCTCTCCCCAACAGGAGCCAAGAAACCTTCTTTGATATCAGTGGAGGATTTTTTTTCTTTTCTTTTTTGGCCTCCATGCTGGGGTGGGGTAATTTTGGGGGGAAAGTGGCTGGGTGAGAAGGTTTGAACCTCTCCTACACAAGTGTAGAGGTCCTGACTGGGCCCACACACACTTACGCAAAGGTAAACGAAATGGTATGGATCAACTGCACACTACCTATTAAACATGTAGTTTAGCCCCTACAGAGCCCAAAATCCAGCTTTCTGAGTCTCTGTCCTTTCTGAATTCCTGCCTCTGGTTGAAATCACACTTTCTGTGGTTCTTTTCACACATGGACTGTTTGACCCTTCCCCATGGTTAGAGTGGGAGGGGATCTGGATGAGTCATATCCTCTGACTATTACTTAGCCTTCTTAGATCCCATGAAGACGACACATCCACACCACGGGAACATCAAGGGTTATCAACATGCCTTTTTAAAGTCCAGGTATTGCCTCAGGGCAACCTGTATCTATTGTCATGCCTACTCACAGAAATATTATAGGAAACACATAACTATGTTAATTTTGCCTTTTGATGTTTGGCAGTTATTTGGCAATTGATTGTGGGAGCAGGGTGAGGAATCATTATTTACATTAATGGAGGGGAGAGAGGCCTCAGACAATGTATCTCCTGTTTCACTGAAATTACTAGGGAAGCCCTTACAAACAGAAGATCTGTTTGCACATTGGAGCACACATGCCTATTTGGATTTGAGCATGGTCTGCCTTTTTCCAATTACGCAGGAAATCTGAAGCGGGCCTGGGAACTGAGCCCAAGATTCCCAGGTTCTTATTTGCCCCCTCCCACAAGTTGCCTTAAGCTACAGGGTGATCTTCTGCTACTTGATTTATCACAGGCCTCCTCCGCACGAGACGTTTAATGAGCCTTGAAGGCTCATTATAAATTTTACCTCCACACCAGCAGAGCGCAAAATGGGCGTACAGGCGCGTTATCTCCCCGATAATGCGCATTTTCGAATGCGCGTTAAATAGCGACTTTTATTTTGCTCCGGCCGTTAAAGCGCATTTTTGCCGTGTGAACAAGCGATTATGTGCATTAACGTCTTCTAAAGCGCTTTTTGGACATCAATTAATGCGCTTCGCCGTCTCTTGCTGCCTCCCGTGCAGAGGGATTAGGCGTAAATGCGCCTCCGCGATAATGCGCATAATCCCCGAACCGGGCGCAAAAGCGCATCCTTGTGGAGGGGGCCACAGTCACATTAGCTCTATTCACACACCATTGATGTGCAGAGCACTCACATGGTGAAGCAGGAGCAGAGCTATGCTGCTGGCCTCACCCCCAATGTTGTGTCCCTGGGCTAGCCCCTACCCCTGATATCTGTGCGTTGTGATTGGTCTGCACCTTCAGAAAAAGGCTCTCTAAATTATTGGTCTCGTTGTTATAGTGTTTAAAAGCTGCCTTTAATATTTTACTAGGTTTTTATTTGATTGTTTTCGATCTTCTGAAATTTTTGTAAACCACAAAGGCAGTATGGAAACACAATAATTGATAATAAAAAAGGAACTTCTAGGTATGAGCAGCTTCTCGCACATATGAGCTTCATGCAATAATGATGCGCAGATTTTCTGATGGCATGGAGCCCCTATGTGCAAGTAGCTGCTCATGCCTAGGGCCCAGACATCTGTGCTCAATGAGCAGACATCGGAGGAGGTGGTGCTATTCTGGGGATGTGATGGTGGGATGCCGAGCCAGCATCGTGTCTCCTCTCCTGTTTCAACATATGAGTGCCTTACACTTGAGTAATGCTGAATAGGGCTATTGTCAAAGACAAGCTGCTGTTTATTTTAAAAAGTGGTTTGTCTCTTTAGGAGTGATTGCTGGTGTGAAAGCAGGAAGCAAACCTCTGGCTGTACACACGGGTTTTTTTTTTGTTCGTTTGTTTGCCATAGATGCATTTTAAGTTTCCAGTTAGTTCTCTCTTTCAGTTTGTTTTCTAACTTAAACGAGCAATTTTGATTGCTTGGAATAGTTTGTGTTGCCCATAGCTGCAAATCGATGCTCCATACTGCCCTTAAATAAACTTTGGGACTTCCTTGTATACTTAATTACATCAGCCTATTGAATGTGTTCAGGCAGATTTTCTTTTACAAGGCTGCGAGGCAACATATGACTCACTTTATACATGTGAACTGGTACTTGGTTGCAACGTTAACTGCTCTGTGCTGTAATATTCCTGGTTCATATGTGGCTATGCGGTTCCATCTCTGAGGAGAGACAGCCATTTGAGTGTTATATTTATAACTCTGCATTGTAAAGGAATGTCAACTTGCGTTCAACTGTGCCCTCAAATCCTTGGCAAGGTGCCCAGCTTGTCATGGGCTGGTTATATCACTACATGAAGAAAATTGTTTTTTGAGACTGTGCGTACACAGTGTTGTTTTCAAAGAATCGACGCCGTACTGTTCAGTTACCTCACATATTGTGACATACTGCTGCTGTTGCCATCCTCAAATGATCTGTGGTATTCCTAGGCACAACTCTCACCCCTGGGTTTTAGAAGTGAATTTGAATGTAGTAGTTATTTTATAAATCTATATCTATATATTCCTCCCTTCTGGTGTTTTCACACCACTCTGGGCAGCTAACAACCATTAAAACCAATCATGGGATGTAATAAATTCCCAAAGAGAAAGCAACAATAGTACAGTACTAAAAACAGTCAGATGCTGCAGATAAAAAAAGAGACACTGGATAAAACAGATCCATCCGATAAGACAACTGCCTACCGACACAAGACATATGGTGAAATGCTGTACCTCCTGGGGCAAGGAGTTCCAGAATATTGGTGTATGCAGGTCCAGTAGCTGGATGTAGAATCTCCATATGAACATCTCTGTTAACTTAGACCCTTCTCTGAGTGTTCCCAGCTCTCAGAGGCTAGATTAGATAGTCAGTTACCATATAGAGGCCTTCATTTTTTTTCTTTCCAGACGTATTTGCCTGGCACCATTGTTACTTATTGGCATGAGGCAAAGTCCGCCCTCTTTACCTGAACTTTTTAATGGCAGTAAACATAATTTTGTGTGATGTTTTATCCGTTCAATGGGCTGCTTCATCTACTGTGGATGTTATATTGATGTTTTAAATGTTGATGGTTGGGTCCATCACACCAACGTTTTATCACACTCTCGTCATGCCTGGTTTGCCATTTTGCAGTGCAGTATTCACATGACGTCGTGCCTGTCCTGCAGTCACCCTGCCACTTCCCCTCCATGTCCCATGTTTTCCTAGAGTGGGGAAAGTCCAGTTTATTTCCTCCATGTGGGATTAAAGCGCCCTTCCGTCCCCGTGTATTGCCGTCCTTGCATTATGTCCTTTGTTGGGGGCATGTGTTTTGAAGGGAGGTCTTGCTGACAAAAGAGGAGGGCGGGACGGTTCTCTTCTAGCACACTGTGTCGAACAAATGGGCTTGTGCTGACTCAATTGAATGGACTTTTGCTGCTCCAACCTCACTCTCATTGCCTGCAGAAACAGCACCCAACTGATGAAACGTTAAACTGGTAAAATGCTAGACAACAAAGCCAGAACAAGGGGGGAAGGCGCTCACATCCATCACCATGTCCTTCAGCAACAAGAACCAATGAACTGGAGGGGGAAGGAGAAGAGGCGGGTGAAGTGGGAGAGCAAACAAGCGAAAAGAGATTTCACTGGTACAGTGGCGAACCACAAACACACAAGAAAGGAACCATTAGCTTGACGCACTAATGAAATGGAGGTGGAAATTGTGGAAGCAAACCAGGAAAAAAAAGTAGGTGTGATGGAGCCTGCTCTGTTTTAAAATTATGTTGTTTATATTCACTTAGTAAGCTAGCTTGAGGGCTTTTTACAGTAAAAAAAAGCACCAAAATGACTTAACAAACTTGGTTGAAGAGGAAGGACGAAAACAGACAAGTGTCGCATATTGTTGAATGTTTCCTAACGCATTCAGGACACAATCATATGCATGTTTAGACAGAAAAAAGGCCTACAACTCCCAGCATTCTCTTTCCCTCCCGCTAAATGTGTATAGGATTGCATCCTTAGTATAATAGAGGACAAGATTTTGTTAAAAATTAAGTTAAAATAAAATTGGCGAATATGTTCACCAGGGCCTTCAAAAGATTACAAATACATGCACACCAAAAGAGAAAAGAATAAGCTTATTGCAGTTTGTGAAGGCTTTGGCAAAAAGGAGCCCTTCTTGCTTTCATCTCAACTTTTGAAAATGATAACAATGGTCGTTGTTACATTTTATTCCACATAAAGGGTTCCACATGGTAGGTGGGTCATAGTGTTGGTTCACCCGTGATGCTGTGCCTGCTTGCCTGGCTCCATCCCTGAGCAGTAGTGTAGTGGTAAATTCTGAAGTGCAAATGCTCATCACGACAGTTCCCACAGCCACGGCAATAAGGAGAGTCCAAAAACACAGGGAGCTATAGTGATGCATCTCAACAAACTAGTTCTAACAGTTTTAGTCTCCACTACGAGCAGGTCTTTGGTAAAGCTGATGGGGTCTTAATTGCCTATTCAAGACCAAGCCACCCCCTCAAAATAATTTGCATTACAAAAGGGAACAATATATTTGTTGTTGGGAAAATTAATTTCCCCTCAGCTATCGTGAGGATTGCAGCTAAGCTCAGAGGGAACAGGAAAGTCTGAAGGGGGTGGCAGATGATGCCAGCATCCCTGCTAACCAAAGGGTTACAGCACTGCATCCCTGTGAGCCCTGGTTCCACTACACCACTGCCCCTGAGCTACACATGTTGAGAAAATATTTGAAGGGGAGCATGCTGAATTTGTGGAGGTTCTTCCACATGACTGGAAGTCCTGTGTGATCTGGATTCCCAATCTTATTGAGAACATAAGAAGTGCCATGTTGGATCAGACCGGGGGTCCATCTAGTCCAGCACTCTGTTCACACAGTGGTCAACCAAGTGTCGATCAGGGACCAGCAAAGCATGACATGATGCAATAGCACCCTCTCACCCAGCTGGCTCCTCCTTCAGTTCTTTTCTCAACATGTGGTGGTGGGTACAGGGGAGGGGAACAAGCCAGTGGCACAACCCACCATCCTTTAATCACACAGAGCCCCTTCATGTGGAATAATGTGTGAAGGGGCTATTTCTTCTATGCAGTTCTAGCTGGAAAGGCGGTGTTTAGGAAGCTCTCTCCCAGGTAAAATGCCCCCATCCTCCCACACACACATCAGCTTTTTGAGGGCAGGGCACCTCACCTATGTCAATAAAGCCGTTCAGTAGAACATGGAAAGACAGCTTTGTATATGGGGCACATTATTATAGAAGTTTGCTCGTCCATCTGTTTTGTATAAATAGTTTGAATAAATGTAAATGTAAAGCCATGGTGATTTTGTTGCTAGTGTGAGTACAAATCCAACACTTTGACTCATTTGTCTAACCTGGGCTAGACATTGAGAGGGTGGCTTTAGTTTTTCCTGTTCGGTGAAGAGTGTGAGCTATCCAGCCAAAATTAAGCATATTTTAAGTCATATTGATTTGAATGAGAGAGACTTATGCACAAACTTTTATTTCTTTTTATTAATCTACAACATTTCTATATTGCCCAATAGCCCCAGCTCTTTGGGCGGTTTACAGAAGTGAAAACCCCAAAATGCTACATGTTGAAATCTAAAACCATGAATAGTTTTTGTTTTCTGTTGAAATCAACAGGACTGGAAAGTGCTTAATTTGCCTGAGTCTCTCACCCAAGTATGAACATTCCCGTCTCTGTTAATTTTAAAAACGTCACACAATATTTATCTTCTATAATTTAATCAGAACCAATATCAGCAGTTCTATGCAATAGCTCCACTACAGTCTTAAAACAATTAATCATCCTGCACCATGTTATGGTGAAGGCATTTTGGTGATGATTGAGCAATGCTCAGACCAAATTATTTCCTGTACCGTCTTAATCCAGCCATTTAATACCACGGTTCTTTAGCTTCCTTACCTTGAATACAGGATGAATAGCTGCCTCAGACAGTTGTAAAGCCCATTCCACTGATGCTTAACAAACATGTGCTATCCTGCACAGGAAACGTTTGCTGAAATGTGTGCGCTATCATTGATGACGGCAATGATCTTTATCAGCATTAATTCTTAACACATCACAAAACTGCCTGCCTGGCCCTCATCTTAGATGTATTTTTATAGACATTAATGTATGTCTACCGCATCTATATCCCACAATCTATTCAATCTCTGCTTATCAAAATGGGTAAGGGAACTCCCTTGACTTTGTAACCTTCCCAAAACTGGGCTCTTTGGTATTTGATGCGATCCCCATATTTGCTGAGGCACTCTGAAGTTAGATTGCAATCTAAGCCCATGTCTGAAAAATATTTAGCATATTGCTGAGTGTTGTTGAAATAGAAAATATGCAAACTGAAATCGCCAGATCTCTTCACTAGGAAAGATGTTACAAGCAGGTTTGTGGTGAGGAAATAGGGGAGGAAAAAAATCTGGCTTGATGGTGGTGTCACAAGCCCTATTCAGGTGTTCTGTATCTGTGTCCAGTGAATGTATGAGGAGAGGGAGCACTCTAGCCATGCCCTTGTGCATTGCAATCACTCTGTATTTATGGAGGGTGACTTTCTGAAAAGGAGAGCCTCCTATATCCATGGAGGCTTTCCATATGATTAAGAACTCTGGAGAGCCCCGGGTTCTCACTTGGTGGGAGCAAACTCTGGATCCAACCCACTGTTTTCAAGTTGTTCAGCTGATAAGGGTCCTGTAGGGGACATCTGAGAAACTACTTCTCAGCAGAGGCAAACAGCTGACACCGAACGCCAGAGGAGGCATATGAGAGGTGTGTGTGTGTGCGTGGACTGGCTGGGAGACTCCAGAAGCTGTTCACAGATTTGCACGATAACCCATTTGAATCCTGAATGAGTCATGTTGTTAATTATTATTTCTCTTCTGTTTTTAGATTCCACTGATGAAAGATCCTGGTTGGATCCGAAATGTCTGGACTCGTAACCTGAATGTGAGTGTGGATTCTTTTTGCATTTGTGTTTATTTCGGTGGCTGATCCTCTGTAAAGTTCCATGATGTCTTTTGTGTTCTGTGATAATCCAGTGAGGGTTCTGTGGTAATCCAGTAATCCATGCTCAGCCGATCGAGAGTCTCCAGACTCTCCATCCATAATGATTACAGGGCTTCCTTGTTTATGTAGGCAAGATGATAAGTTGCAAATTAGGCATGAGAAAGCTATGAGGCAGACTCTTTACAACTTCCCCTCACACCACGTTTAAGATCTAAATGATTCATCTTTATCACCTGATGTGGTTCCTGTGTGGCCTAATCATTTTATCCATCCAACCACAATCATTTTGTCACAGGCCAGAATTGAATCCATTCAGAGAAAACATAGTGGAAATATCCATTCTGATGATACGATGCTCATGCTAAAAGAGCAGGAAAAGATTCACATATGTTGGAAAGGCAGAGCTATCACTTTGAACCAGGGCCAGCAGATGCTGGACCTGGTTGAAAGGGTGATTAAAAGTACCTAACAGCTTATTTTATTTTATTATTTTTTAGCTCTGAATCAGATTTGATGTTGTCTATCAGGATTGCTACATTACAGGGTGTTGTAATGGGTTTACATCTGTCAGCAAATCTACATAGGTAGCTTAAGATCAGGGTGGGGAGCCTCTTTCAGCCTGAGGGCTGAATTCAGTTTTGAAGAACCTCTCACGGCATCATTCCTGTAGTGGATGGGGCCAAAGGCAAAAGAGGCAGGACCAAAATACCAGCCTAGTGTAGCTGAAAGCTCTTACTGCCAGTAATTAAGCCTTCAGAGAGGCATTTCAACCTTTTAGAATGGGGGGAAAGTGCACAAAAGCTGGGAAACTGCCAAACAATTGGTTGTTAGGTGAATGAGGGTAGGACCAGGGAAAGGAGTGTGGACGTCTGGGGAACTTGGAGGACCAGATTTGGCCCACGGGCCTGAGCTTCTCCATCCCTGATTAAGACCATCATTGTTCAGTATAAATGACCCACCTCTTACAATGATGTATGGAACTCACTGACACCAATACACAACTGATGAATAGAGTCTTGCCCCTGTATATTTTATGATGGTTAAAACTGCATCGTGGATAATTTGAAGAGGATGGCCCATTTACAGTACACCATTAGAAGAGGTATAAGTGGACTCTAGCTGGAATATATTGTGTGAAATCTCTGGTTTTGTATACAGTCACTATCATGTCATAGATATTGGGCAGTATTATGTCATATTTATTGGACAGTAGTGAAATATGCTTTGCAGTTCAAACAGAAAAGATTAGTAGAGGGTGTACATTTAGTAGATATTATTTTCTGGGATTGGGAAGGAAATGAAAATTAAAGAGGTCGGACCAAATACATCATCATAACACTTTGAATTTAGAGTGGATTCGGATTTTCTGTAGTTCTAACATATTGTGCAAGCATCGGCTGTAATGATGAGAATGAAATAGACCACCAATTGTCCACTGGCATAATAAACCCCGTATTTCCAACCAGTAACAAGGACCCAAAAGCCAACATGATCATGGGTCCTGTTACAGACAAAACGGTGGGCTAAAAAATGAATAACTAGAATGACAATTTTCCTCTCAAGAGCAAAGTAGTGAGGAAAATTAGTGAGAAAATTCTGTGTGCAAAGCATGAACTCTGCCCTTTAGCTATGATGCTTCCTGGGTGGGTTGAGGAATCTGAAGTTCAGTGGCTGTTCAGACACTATTATTAGTTACCTGACAAAACATGGTTTTATTGGTCAGACCAATAAAAATTCTGGCTGGCTGGCAAGCCTCCTGGTCATATTGTGCACCTTTATCTCGGACAATGTTGAAATGAAGCACCAGGGCCTTCCCTGTGGTGCAAGAGGAGTGGCCATCTGACATCACCTTGATTGCTGTTTGAAATGCTTGTTCGGTCATATCTCGATGACAGACTATCAGGGTAATGGAAGGGTTCTGGATGCATGATGAAGAGTTCATCAGGGAAGCAGACAGGTCTAAAGACATGCCCCTAGGATTCTTATGGGTAGGACTCTGTTTTATTGTGATAAAAAGTTTTATTTTCACTATGTGTGTGTGTGTATGTGTATGTGTGTGTGTGCATTGGGTAATTAGGATGCTCTGTTGCGGTTTCTCTTGATCTTGAACTTGCAGTTTCCTTTTGTATTTCCATTCACTCTATGTCTTTTTTTTTATGTGGTGTAGTGATTTGAGTATTGAACTAGGACCAGGAGACTCAGGTTCACTTAGCCATGAAGCTCACTGGAGGATGGCGGATCAATCAACATCCCTCAGCATAACCTGCCTAACCTACCTCACAAGGGCAGAGATGGAAGGGGGGAACCATGAAAGCTGCCTTGAACTCCTTGGAGGTTGCCAATCAATCAATCAATCATTATTACAGATGCAGGCAACCTACTGACATTTTGGTCTACAACTTCCAAAACCCCTGACCGATGGCCATGCTGGCTGGGGTTTATGGGAGTCGTAGTCCAAAATATCTGGAGGGATCCAGGTTGTCTACCTCTGAGTGACCTTGGAAATAGCTGCTGTGTACAGCCGTTTTAAGTATTCTGGGGTTTTTTTTTAACATTAAAATGGGCCACACGTAAATCAGTGCAAATCAGTAACACTGTGTGTGTGTGTGTGTGTGTGTGTGTGTGTGTGTATCTTGAAACCTATGCCAGTGCGGGAAAAATCCGGAGATTCTAGGATGCCATCAATTCTAAGACACACTCCATTTTTACAGATGTTTAAAAAGTGTGTCTTAGAATCGATGAAATACGGTATTAGGAGAGGCAATTCAAAACCTTTTGAAATGGAGAAAAACTGCCCCAAAGCCCGGAAACCATCAAATGGTCAGTGGTTATGGAAAGGAAGTGGGACCCGGAGAAGGGGGCCTGGACGTCTAGCTTACCACAAAAGGCCATATTTGGACTGCAGGCCTGACGTCCCTTATCCCTAGCAAAAAGGTAGGAAGCAGTATTTGGAGGCCCTGCAAATGCTACATTTTTAGCATATACCAATTTTATACATTTTAAAAATGTACATGTCTAAAAATATGGAATTTGTATTTGGGCAGGCACAATTTTAGATATCAAAATTGCAAATATTATGTTTCATCTAGACCACAGCATCTGCCAGTTTTAGTACCTTTGCCTATTAAGATCACAGATATGTTGTCAAAAGAAGAAGCTTCAGAAACATACATATTCAGTCTCCATTTAATCTACTACAGCATTATACAGGGGAAATAGGTTGGGTTTTTGGATGATAATAGCCTTATGCATGTTTACAGGCAAGTAAGTCCTGCTGAGTTTAGTGGAACACACTTTCAAGTATTGTTAGCTTTTATTTTTAGCTTTTATTGTTTTAATTGCTATTTTACTGTGTATTTATTGCTTTTAATGTTTAAAAACTGTTTTTGTGTATTGTTGTAAACTGCCTCAGGAGGGCTTCTGCTCTGAAAGGTGGGCAAGAAATGTTATAAATGAATGAATGAATGAATGAATGTAAAACAAATAAGAGACTGAGGGTACTTCCTATTCTGCCATCGCCTGACCTCATTCACAAGCTTTTACGGAGTATCCAGGCATCATCATCTTTCACTCGCAACCCTCCTGTGTTTTTCTGTCACTTCTTCCATCCTTTTTCTTACTGCAAAATATTCGTCAAGGAGAAAAAGTCTGAATCATTGCACATTGCCTTCTAATTGGTAGTGCTAGGAACCCTCCATCTGGAAGCAGCCTAAGAACACTTTAGATATTATCATGTAAATTTTTTTTGAAAAATTATAATACAGAACCTGTTTAGACCCTTTATAATATAGATCCTATTATATTACAAAACATCATACTGAGAAGATGTCACAAAACCCCTTTATCTCTCACTTCAATATTGTTATGCACTTCTGACACCAAGCCTTTTTTTTTTTAAAAAAGTACTCTGTAGCAGTGCTTCAAAAAGGCATTGTTTTGCATAATGGCTATTTAACAGGCTAGGGAATAAACATCACATGATGAAAGTGCCACAAAGTGACAGTCCACAACCACAGTTTATTGAAATACAACACAAAGCCTCTGGCTAGGATTAGCTGGTATTGGAATTGCAAAAATATGAGCACAGAAAAAATAGCCTTATTCCAAGCACAGTATTAGAATTTAAATCACTTTGGTAGGATGAATATAGAAATAGTAATGGGAATGTTGTGGCCTGCATTCTACCTCTCTCTGTCCAGCTTGTTTGTTGCTACTCTTTGCTTGCTGGATAACACAACACAGCTCTGGCTGCAATCTTCCTGTTCCTTTTACATGGAAGTTAGCCCTACAGAATAAACTTGGACAACTTTTGAGTAAATCTGTGTAGAATCAAGCTGCATGTTTCTTTTGTAGTTGTGCTGTGCTTTCAAATATAAGTAATAGCTTTGATTCTCCTAAAATAGGCTGAACAGCATCTGGTAGTATTTTCCTAAACTTGCCGCGGGAAAACATTCCCTGGGAAAAGTGGCTTTAAAAAAGTATAGAGAAGGCTTTGCCTAAGAGTTCTTGTTGATCTCACCTCTTTGCTGTTGTCTACAAGTCCTTTATCTAAACCAAAAAATATTGAGGCTTAGGTGCAAATAATGAACTGATGACAATTGAAGAGAAATCTCCCTGAAAGCAACAGCACTAATTCGCTAATCTTAGACCTTTAACAGTCTTTCTATTTTAATCCATGTTTTAAAACTTCTGATAGCATTTTAGCATCTACATACTTATTGCTACTTTGGGTAGGTGTAACTGGGGTCAGGTCATTAGGAAGTTATTAAATTCTCATTGAAGGCCTTTCTTAATTAGCAGCCAAATAGAGAGGACTTACATGACCATTTGCTAAAGATGGCTGCAATTAATACTACTTAAACCAACTCTCCTGGACCAAGGCCCAGGGCCCTGACTATGAAATTCCAGTCACTTCCCATTTCCTGATGAGCCATAAATAAACACATAGGGTTCATTGCCTTGGCACTCCTTCTTCCAGCCATCTATATCGGAAGGAGCGCAATTGCGTGCTGCTGCTGCCACGCCTGTCCACCTGAGCCTGCCCTCGTTCATGCTGGGGCACCTGGAAACATCGGTGCCCCCCCCCCCCCCAAGGTTGGGTTTTTTTTTTGTATTCTTTTTAAAAAATAAATAAATCTGTAAATGTGATCCATTGCATTTACAGATAGGGGAAACAAGGGGGGAGGAATGGGGAGCACCAGCTCTTCATATCTACCCCCCTTTGTTTTGTTTTTTTAACAACGCTTAGCAGAAGAGTGAAGGTGGTCCAGTGACCTTTCGGTTTGCTGGTCCACCCCCTTCTTGCCCAGCCTATGATGACCAATCAGTGGTTGCCAGGCTATGGCACACCTCCGCAGCAGCTCTGGAGCAAGAGCAACAGACAGCAGATACTGCCGTTGCCTCGCTCCAAGCTAAAAAAGTCGGGGTAAGTGCCCAACTTTTTAAAAGTGGAGCTTTGGGGCTTTGCACCTGGATGGCTTTGGGATCGCATCAGTATCAGGTAGGTCAGCTGCCGTCACTCTGAAGCCACTGCAGGGCAAACTTCTCATCTAGATGTACCTATAGATACCTTTGGGTCTTATTCCAGTGTCAGCATCCCTACACCAGTAAGGGGGGATCCACTGCTGCCAAACACCATGGCCGATCAGGGTGAAGTTCTAACAAGAACAGGAAGCGTTCAACAGTTGCATAACAACGCCTGCATAAATGTTAATGAACTCTCCTACTTACAGTGGATGTTGGTGCTTTTTTCTATTCTCTAGAATGGCTTCCAGACAGCTGTGTGTTTCCATAGTGGTAGGAAGTCATAGTGGTAAGTTGAGGTAGCAGTGGTGAATCAGGAAATTATCATCTTGGTGTATATTTGTCTTGGGTTGCTCCCAAATGGTTGAATGCCCTCCCTCAATAACTATGATTGACTCCCTACTCTTTTGACTTTTAGAAAGGGCATGAAGACATATTCTTTTTTTAAAAATTAGCCTTTGAAATTATGTTGTTGTTTTAACATTTTATGGTTTTTAATGTTCTTTTAATGTGTTTTATTGATTTAAGAGGTTATTTCACCACCTTGAGTGGCTTTTTAGCAAATAAGGTGGTATATAAACATTAATAATAAATAGAATAAAATATATGCCTGTGAGACATGTGAAGGATGTTAACCCTAGCTACTATTTACTGGCACTCTTTCTTTTTTTCTTTCTTTTTTTAAATAAAGATGTTGAGCAAATACCAACCTGTCCAGGGTTAGAAAGCTACACAAATGCAAGTTGTTTTTAAAGAAACCTTTCAGTCTGCAAGTGTGTTGAGATAATTTTGAGATACTGGAATTGGCCTATAACCGTCAATTAAGCAGTCAGGGATGTAAAAACATCATCATGTTCCATGGAATCTTTTCCCTGCCTTCAGAATGTGATAGCCTCCAGCAAGATGGAGGAGCAAAGAACCAGTTTGGAATCAGTTTTGCAATGTGATTTGGGCAGAGGCAGAGCGAGTGAATTTTATTTATTTATTTATTTATTTATTATTTATTTATTTATTTATTTATTACATTTTTATACCGCCCTATAGCTGAAGCTGTCTGGGCGGTTAGCTGGACCTAGTCAAAACTAAGCCATTTTTCTGCCAGGTATCTGCTTGTTTCCATTGTTTTCTGGTTCTATGTTTGTAAGTGAAACTAATGTTAGAAAGGCAGTATAAGGCTACCTCTACACGAGAGGTTTAAAGCTCTTTCAAGTCTCATTAAATTTTTTACCTCTACATGAGCGGAGCGCAAATCGGGAGTTGAGGCGCGTTATCTATCCGATTATGTGCATTATCGAATGCGCTTTAAATAGCGAGTTTTATTTTGCTGCGGCCCTTAAAGCGCATTTTAACTATGTGAACAAGCGATTCTACGCATTAACTACTTCTAAAACGCATTTCAAACAACCGGTAAGGCCACCAGTTGTGCGCGCAATTACCTCCCGCGTACAGTTTTTTGCCATAAAGTGCTTCCGAGAAGATGCACATAATCGGAGAACCAGGCGTCAAACCGAATTCTTGTAGAGGGGGTCTAAGTCTTTGGCGCTGGGTCACTCAAAAGTCACTAAAATCTATAGCCCTACTCTTGGACCTTCTCACCTCTAGAGGAAGAAAGGGGCATCATACAATAGGTGCAGGAAACTCGGGGCCAAATTCATCCCTTCTTGGGTCCCAGTCTTAACCTCTGGGATTCCACAGAAAGCCATGCTCCTTTACTCTATCCCTACAGCTAGTACTTATTTAACAGCTCTGGGGATGTACTTGCAATTTTAAATTGGACCTGGAGTTAAATGCACATCTGTCCTCTCATTTGTCTTTCATCTCATCCTTTTCCTTTCCACCTGTAACTCTGATTTAAAGTACTTCTGAAAATGTCATAGTCCTGCTGGAGATGATGTCACAATGAAACCTTTTAAGAATAGAATTTCACAAGACATGGGCAGTTGGTGGAGGCCAAGGTTGTAGGATTTAAGGAGAGAGGGGTGGGGGCAGAAAGGAAGGAGAGAGATTAAGAGTCTAGGAAGAAATTATGATTATTGTACAAATGGGGAAGGCTACAGTAGACTAATTCCAATGGAGAGTCCCCAAGGACCTAAGACACCTGAAGTTCACCAAGTTCAAGAATTTAAGTAGAGGTAAGCCTAACCAGCTGGTCAGTCTGCAATAGTTGTCAGGTACAGACAGAAGATCTGATGAGTCAGATACAACATGGAATACCTAAGAAATCAGGTGAGAATGCTATTTGAAAAGCCATAAAATGAAGATGTCCATAAGTCCTTTGCTTTTTTTAATAAGCATGTTGGGCAGCTTTGAAAGAAAAAGAAAGCTTGTTCTTTAGTGCTTGAATCATTTTACATTGAATTAAAACTTAAAAAATCCACAAAAGCATAGGCCAATTGTGAAATGGCAAAGAGCTAAGTGTATTTGCATCCTGCTTTGCTAAGGCTGGATATGTATTTAGATGCGGCCAAAACAAAACAACTTATCTTTTAACATGTGTTATACATATGAAGCTAGAAGAAACTGTAATGATACAATATGCTGTTTTTTACATCATAGATCCTAGGATTGCTAACAGGTTCTAAAAATCTTATGTTTGAGAATGAGATTGCCATTCTATAGACACAACAGAATTTTGGGCATTGAGATTGCTTGTGACATTCATATTTGCTTCTAATGCTATTCTTCTTATTTGCTTCTTGTGTCCATCTCCACAAACGATGTGCTGGCAATAGGTGTCTGTGCCTCCTACCAGTTTCCTGTACTGCTGTTGTCCTCAAACAACCAGACAGACCAGTTCAAGAAACTGTCTTGTTACCTCCGTGGCAATAGCAGAATGCAGAATGCAGAATGCAGAAAATGTTGATCAAGTCTGTATGGAGAATCTATTTGACCAATCCATTTATATCTCAGGAATCTATATATTTGAGAGGGTACTGCTGGGCTGTAGCTGTTTTCAGTGTGTGTGTGTGTGTGTGTGTGTGTGTGAGAGAGAGAGAGAGAGAGAGAGAGAGAGAGAGAGAACATGGATGGTGCAACAATTGGAATCCTACCCGTGTTTAGTGAGAAGTCAATCACACTGATTTGGAGGGAAATTTAGCACCAAATGTTACTTTTTGCGCTTGACAGTGTATTTATCAGAGGGACTGTCTTACGCACCTGACTTGGCAAACATAGTACACTGAAAGTGTGGTGGATATGGGACTAGTTGTAGGCTTCCAGGCCCATCTGCCCCCATGTGTTCAGAGCGGCATCTAAACTGGGTGCATATTTGTATCCGTTCCTATGCATGCTGAAATCTACACTCTGTTTAGACGTGAAAATGTGTGGTCTCATCATGTGTGGTCTCACAACAGTCACACCTTCAGTACACTCAAGATTTCTCAATTGTACGCACAGGCCTGTGATATAAGAAGTCTAAGCACTGAAGTTGATCAGAGAGCAAAAAGTGTAGCTCCCGTGAGGACCTATAGCAGGGATACAGAACCTCAAGCCCGGGGGCGAAATCCAGCCCACCTAGGGCCCCGATCTGACCCTCCAGGGTCCCCCAGATGGCCATACCCCTTCCCCCCAATCATTTGCTGGTTTCCTGCAGTCCTTCCCTCATTCTAAAAGGTTGAAATGCCTCTCCTAAGCCTTAGTTATTGACAGTAAACACATTAAGCTAAAACATTCTGGTATTTTCTGCATTTGCCTCTGCCCCTTTTGCCTTCAGCCCCATCCACCACTGGGATGTGGCCCCTGAGAGCTTCTCTAAAATGGAGTTCGGCCTTTGGGCTGAAAAAGGTTCACTACCCCGGCCTATAGCTCAGTGGGATAGGGCACATGCATTGGAAGCAGAAGGTCCCAGGTGGATTCCCTGAAATCTTCAGTTAAAGCAGGGATAGAGAGCCTGTGGTCCTCCAGGTGCTGTTGGACTACAGTACCCATCAGCACCAGTCAGCATGGCCAATGGTCAGGGATGATGGGAGCTGTAGTCTAACATCTGGGGGAGGGAATATGTTCTCCACCCCTGATTTTAATGGTCTCATAGTGGAGTTAAGAAAGACCCCTACAATCTTGGAGATCCACTGCTAGATTGACCAAGTACGGGGCTAGCTAGATCCATGGACTGGCTCAGTATAAGACAGTATCATAGGAAACCATGTTATGTTGGATCATTGTGGAAATGCTCTGGGTTTTAGAGGAGCGAATGCCAGCAGTTATTGATTATAAATTCAGATAAGGAAAACTCATTCATCTGAAAGGTTTGGGCTCATGAGATCCAACCTATTGCCAGAAATGTCTGATGACTTGGGGACTGAATGCAAATGCTTGCCCTCTTTTCTGTAAATGAGTATCATTGTGTATGAATGATTGATAGAAATAGGATAGTCAGCAACAGAAGCTTGAAATGCTGCTCTGGAGGGATACAAATATAATTCCTGAGATTCTTATAAAAATGTGCAAGAGTTTTAAAGCACAACAAGCATTTTGCTCCACCCAGGGGGTATCATTTAGGTAGGATAGACACCCTCCCGGTATGATCCCCAGGATAATCTATATCACTGGCCAGTTGCTTGGCTCAACTCATTGAGTAACTATTGTTAGAACAAGGAAGCCAGTAGAACCTATAACAAGTGAGTAGTACTACTCTTAGGAAATTAGTACTATTAGTACAATGTATTACAATTATTCATTTCCTTAGGTGGTTCTGATGAACTAATGAAACACAATATAATCCAGAGATCTTGTCATCTCATACCCGGCTCACGCTTGTGATTTAGTGTACATGTGCAGTTTACATAAATTACATGTGTTTTTTTTAATGTATCATTGTAATACATTGTATTGTCATTTTTAATAATAATGATAACAACAATAGTAATAATAATTTACTCTCTTGTTACAAGTTTTGTGGACTATATTTGTGATTTTCTTACTATTTGGAGGACCCTCTCTTGTATTTATCATATTGTTATAACTAGGCTGACCATATGAAAAGGAGGACAGGGCTCATATAACTTTAACAGTTGTAGAGAAAAGGGGATTTCAGCCAGTGTCGTTTGTATGCAATTAGTTCCTGGTGAAATTCCCTCTTCATCACAACAGTTAAAATTGCAGGCACTATACTAGAGTGAATTTATACAAAAGAAGGCAGGGCCCCTGCAACTTTAACTGTTGTGATGAAGAGGGAATTTCACCAGGAACTAATTGCATACAAATGACACTGGCTGAAATTCCCTTTTCTCTACAACTGTTAAAGTTATATCAGCCCTGTCCTCCTTTTCATATGGTCAGCCTATAAGTTATAACAAATCCGGGCCTCTGTATATCAGAAAAGCATGTCAAAGGCACATAAAATTATATGGCTAGTTCCTATAAGCTATGAAAAGAAGAAAAAAATCGTAACAAATACTCTTTAAATAAATTGCTAGTTTTCAATTTAGTATGCCATGAAACTTTGCTGTATATAGTGCTCTCACCATGCAAATATCTTAAAAGACAACCCTAGTTCCACCTCTAAAAAGAAGTCCTACAAAAGGCAGCCTTTAGCATGGTTTTGCAAACAGCAGGTTATTTGCTAAATCATCCAATCACATTTTGATTCTTACATATGCTCACTAGAGCAGTATTTAACCTGTTTTCACCTGTTTTACAGCTGCTAATACAAAAATAATGCTGTCACTGTGAAGGGGCTATGTAAAGATGTGTCTGCCATCTTCCAAATGGTTCAAAACCTTTTTAAATGTGTAAAAAGAGGTTTTAAAAAAGCAGGCTAGCATTCTGCTCTTATTGAAGTCACCACCAAAATGCCCATTGATTTTAATGCTGTGGGATTGATATGATGCACAATAAACACACTACTCAATATTGTTTTAACTTAAGAATAGACGGAACAGGTCAGTCCTTGATATATCATCCAGTTTCTACTTTCTCTGTACTCTTTCATTTCAGAAGCGTATATATTTTTTTGCCTTTTACTACCTTCAACGTAAGGCTTTTCCTGTTGTGAAATGTCGCAAGGTTTTTACCGGAATGGGCTTGACGACATTCTCTGAAATGCTTAGTGACACAGAAAGCTGCCTTTAGATCAGGTCAGACTCTTGGTCCATCTATCCCAGTATTGTCTGATTTGATTGGCAGCTTCTCCCCAGGATCTCAAATGGAGGACTTTCACAGCAGCAGCTGCCCAATTCATTTTTAACTGGAGATTCCAGAAACTGAACTCGGAGCTTTCTGCATGCGCTCTACAGTGAGCTATGGTCCTGTCTGTTTATATATGGAAAGTACACCCCTCCAAAAAAGCAGATCATGGGACAAAATTCAGAGATGATTCTTGTCTCCTTTTTGCCAAAGCTATCTTCAACTTTTGCCCTCAAAAGATGGCATTGAAAGTTGCATTCATACACTCCTGCCAGGGATGTTAAACATTCTTCTGTTTCCCTTTCTTTAAACTGTGCCCCTTTGTTCTTTGTATCTTGACCAAGCTGTCCCCCTTCCTATTTGCGTGTGCATATGTGAAGATCACACACACATTCCTCTTGGCAGTAGACTTCACATTTTTCTTTTTTACAAAAGCATCCACTCCTGCATTGACCCTTTCCTCTGAGCCCCCCCTTCTTTTGTGGTGACACTTCCTTTTTACACCAGACAAGGAAAAGAGATGGCTCAAAGGAGAAACAAGCAATGTGGAAGGAAGCAGTGACGGAGCTTGTAATGAGGGAGTCAGGTGCTGTAAAATCACTTGATCCAATTTATCTGTGCAATCCTATGCACACTTGGGCATAAGTCCCATTGAGTTCAACGGGCTGTACTTCTTAGTAGATATGTATAGGATTACACTACCATCCCCCATCATAAACAAAGGTTCATTTTTAGGTCCCCTGTCCCTCTTCTTTATTTGCTACTCCTCGAAATTTAAAAAACCCTTGTCTCACCAATATTTTTTTTACTGCCGTATATGAAAGTATGATTGTGTAGGTGATGCTGTTAAGAGTTTCTGTTACTGAAATCTCTTCATGTGATACTAGAGGAGTGGCCGGGTTAGTCTATAATAGAAAACACATAAAATCTCGCAACATTTTAAGGACTAGCAAATTTAGGCTGCAATCCTATGCCCACTTACCCGGGAGTAAGCTTCATTGCATTTACCTGAGCAAGCAGGTATAAGATTGCACTGTCGTGGTGGCATGCGATGCCACAGATAAGGCGGCAATCCTTTAACCCCTTACCTGGGAGTAAGCCTCATTGCACTCAATGGGATTTACCTCTGAGTAAACATGTATAGGATTGCATTGTTATAACAATTACCCATTTTCCCGGAATAAGCCTCATGGAACTCAATAAGATTGACTTCTACGCTTATATAGGTTTGCGCTGTCTATCTGCTATTTTTTTTAAGGTGCCACAATCTTCTTTTCTGTGGGTTAAGCCAAATAAATGGATGAAGGACATAGCTTCATGATTGCCAATACCCCAGCCTTTTAATGCAAAAAGCAAAACAAATCCTCTTTTCTTTTCTTTTTTTAAACAACAACAAAAACTAACCCGCTGTTCTACACGTTCACTGCTAACTATTACGTCTCTAGGTTAAGCCTTCCAACGATCGCAGACATATTTAAGAACCAGCCTGGGGACACTGCTGTTTACATGACACGTGCCTGACAAACTCATGCAAACAACATTCCAACGCGCCGCCCAATGTGCTCCCGAAAGACTCGCGGATCCGCCTTCTTCCTGCCAGCTGTGTTCGGCTGAGGTCAGGCAGCCCCCTGATTGGCCATAGGAATCACCTCGGCTCTCCTCCTCCTTGCGCTGAGTCACAATGCAACAGCCAAGCGGAGGGCAAGCAAGCTTCAAAGCGAAGGGCCCTTCCGAGGGGGGAATCCCGACGGCCAAACAAAATCAAACCAAGTGCCTCCCACCCACCAGTCATCCTATTTTATCTTTGCAGCCTGAAGTGATGCAGTGGAGCTCCGTTTGAGCACCAGGGTCAGCCTTAGCGCAAATACTTTCTTTACTTAGTCACCATTAGTTCTCTGTCTCCCATTAACGTAGATTTGAGCATGTGCAGAGTGCTTAAAAAAATCTGACCACTATTTCGGGATAGTGTCTTCTGGTATGTGGCTTGCAGATGGTCACTAGTATTTGGTTTTTTGGTGTAAATGTGGCTGTGGGAAATAATCTGCTATTTAGGTAGTGAATGGGAATCTATTTTCAGTCTAATGCTGTGAATAAGGAATATCAGAATCTGTATTTGGATATTGCTGAATAAGGGGCAGTATTTTAATACCAAGGACAAGCCCACTGTCACACCTTGGAAATCAAAGCCATTGTCACATGTGACAATGACCAACTCTTAATTAGCCTGGAATGCATCCCTTTCATTCTGTAAGATGAGAACTATTTGATTTGCAACAAATTATGTAACCTTTTAATTGTATATTGTTTATGCTTTCCCGGCATCCCTAAGTCAAACAAATACAATTAAATTCACAAGAATGTTGGAGACATGATGTCAAAATATCTCTCCTTTTGTTAGCACCATATCCACAATATTGGCTAGTCATGCATGTTCTTAGCCAGGGCCGTCTCCATGTTAGAGGTGGCCATGAGCAAAGTGTCCTTTGGTGGAACTCTTCTCTATTCTGTGGACCCTGGTGGCAGGGTTGGCAGAGCAACAAACAGCGCTGGGTAGGATCCAGCTACTCTTTCAATTTCCTACAATGTTCCAGAACAGCATAAGATTGGAAGTATTGTGGGAAATTAAAAGTGCTGCTGAATCCTGCTACCTGGAGTCCAAGGCAACTTTTTTTTGTTAAAGGAGGGCCCAGAGCAGGCAATAGCAGTGGGCACTGGAAGGTTAATGGTGAGCTGCTCAAGGATGCCAGGTGCTGACACACGCCTTGCTCTTAGCATCACTTCTGAATGCCACACAAGTTTATCGTTGTTGCGTTAGGCAAAAACCTTCTTGATCATAAGATATACAAAGTGTATGGAAAAGGTGGTGAATGTATATAATAGAGCGAGAGAGCGTGTGCGTCATCACACGGGGGAAAATCACATTCCCTTGCCGTTGCTTCTGTGCCCCTGTTGCTTCTGTGCCCCTGTTTTTGTCCCTCATTACTTCCTCTTTCTGCCTGTAGCGGAAAGAGGAAGTAAACAAAGATCATGTGGCCCATTCAGTGGGAGATCGCGGCACATTCCATTTTTTAAAAAAAGTTGGTTTAAAAGGGGTCTATTTTGCCATGGAAAACAAGCGGGAGGTGAATAAGGCAGACATTGGCCTTATTCACCATGGTTAAAAACCATGGTTTAAGGTGTCTTCTGAACATGGCCCAGCTTTCTGGCTTAACCACCATAGTTAAAGACATGGTTTAAAGTGTCTTCTGAACGGGGCCAATGTCGTCTAAAGGATGCACGTACATCTGTAAGTGGGCAGTAGCGAGCGTACGATAAAACACTCATCTGATGAACCTCAGAGAGAGACTGAATAAAAACATGATTTCAGAGGAACTAAAACAAAACACGTTTCTCAATTACAACAGCTGGAGTACTTAACTTAAATCAGAAGTAGGCAACTTGGTGCTCGTCAGATGTTTCAAACTGCAATTCCCATCAGCCACAGCCAGCATGGCCAGTGTTCAGGGACTATGAGAGTTATAGCCCCAAACATCTGGAGGGCATGAGGTTCCCTACTCCTGACTTTAACAGTTGTTGGGCATCAAACATTTAGCAGCTGTGGGTTCCGGATGCACTTTTTTCAGAGGTCCAGTAGTGCTCGTTGAGAGAGGCCTTGGCACTTACGTTTTCATATGGCAGGCGATATGGCAAAAGCCTTGTCAGTCTGGTCAGTGGCTCTATATATTCTTTGACAATCATCCCAAACATTTTATTATTGACCACTATAGATTAGTTTCTGGTGTGAAGGGCAAATCTTCATCATATGTACACCCTCTCCTATCAGTCCTGTGATATGCCTGACTCGCCTGAAGGGGATTCACTGCACATTTGTGGGTAAAGGTACAAAAGAAGAACTGGCATTTCTCCCTAGACCAATTCTGATGCTTCAGAAACCATGTTCAGTCTAAAAGGTTGACATTAGAGAAGTAAGTCTATCGGTAGAGAGTCAACAGGTGCACTCATCTGATACCCAAGCAATAACCCAACCAGATTTCAACACACAGTAGCAGTGTAAGGGCCTTAGTAGAAGAGATGGTGGAGATCCTTGATCGGTTCTTCTATCTCTTTAAATTTTAGCAAATAGACACAGGAAAGGGCCATTGCTTGAATCAACTCTGGCCCCTGTATCTATTGGGTTTGCCAGACTAAGGGAAGGAGGGGAATGATCCAGTTAAAATGGGACAGAGACTGGGGTGGGGTTTGGATTTCATTAAGTCTCCCATCCTATTCCCCCACCTAACTTGAGCACTAAAGAGCCCCCCCTAATCTGGATTGGAACTTCAGTGCTGAGGGAGAGGGTTCAGCTCTTTCCCCCTGCTCCTTTTTCCTCAGTGAAAATGGTCTCCTCTCCAAATTGCTATTGGTCCCTATAGGACAAGGGTGAGTAAGCTGTGGCCCTAGGGGCACATACACCCCTTGGTTTAGTTTTATGAGCCCTTCGGGCTAATTTTGAAAGCTTCTTGCAGGCGATCAGTTCACACCTCTGGCAAGAGCAATCTGTCCCTCTCCCAGCAGGCTGCTGGACAGGGAGGAAGAGAGAGAGAGAAAAAGAGAGACAAGGATGTTAGAAAGTGAGAAAAAGAAAGAAGGAAAAGGATGTTAGAAAGAGAGAGAGAGAGAAAGAAAGAAAGAGAACGAGAAATAGAGAAAGGGATGTCAGGAACTGCCCACTTTTTGCTCTGGCCACACCCACTGCTGGCATGCAGCCCCCAATGCATTGCTCCTGTGGGAATGCAGCCCTTGCCATAAAAAAGGTCCCCCACTCTTGCTTTAGGGGAAACATATATATATGCAGGCTCTACACATACATTTTTCCTAATGGACAAATAGCAGCTGGGAAGGATTTTCATTGGAAAAATAGTGCTGGGGGGGATGCGTAACACAATGTATGAAATGGCTCTGAGATAAGTTTTCTGCAGTGGGGTTCCACACCCTCCTGATAGAACAACACTAATTCTCCCGTCTCTTGCCTATGAGACAATTGGAATATACCACTGCATACTGAGGAAAATAAAATATTGTACCACTTGATAGACCTTAATCCAATCTTCCTCAACCTGGTTCCCTCTACTTGTCTTGGAACATGTCTTTGCCATCATCCCCAGCCAGCATGACCATAATAGCATTTGTAGTCCATCAGATCTGGAGGGCACTAGGCATAGGTGTGTGCAGCACATTTCATTAGGGTAGGCACCCAGGGAATTTTTTTAAAGGCGAACATTTATTGAATACTCAATCAAAACGGACCTTATTTTTAGTCATTTATTTATTAAACACTGTAGACACTGCTGCCCTATTCCACGTTTGGGTTGCCTGACCGCGTGAGTGCCGTTGCAGGTGAGGGGGAATGAGGAGACACTCCTCAAGCCCCAGCATTGGTAGGGCTTTGTGGTGACACTGGCCAGAAGAGGGGCTTACGAGGCGATATTAGCCTTCAGAGCCCCTCCTACTGGCCTCTTTGAAGCATGGCTCCCAGCAGAGAGGCTCCCAGCAGAGTGATTCCTTTTCACTCCTGCTGCCAGAAGCAATGTGCTGCCCTGGAGGCAGCGGTTCTTCGGTGCGGTGGCAGAGCAGCCCAAGGGTCATTCCCACTGTGTGTTGGATGCCCCTCTGGATCCCTACTCAGTGGCCCCCTCAATTCAGTGCTTATTACTTGAGACATTTGGGTGTGCCTGGGCACACTCGGCATACCCCTTGCACACTCCTATGGCACCAGGTTGAGGAAGTCTTCTTTAGTGCGTCAAAATCCCAGAATGTGTGTTATTAGGGTTCCTCTGGGAAGAACTTACTACAGTTGGCCAAGACTAGGCTGACAACTGTTACCCAGAGGACATTTTCTTCTGCCGCTCCCAGACTGTGGAATGACCTGCCAGAGGAGGCTCGTCAACAGTCTTTTAGAATTTAAGAAAGCTATAACGACTGGTCTCTTCCGGCAGGCATATCCAGTGGAATTTTAGAATGTTTTTAGGATGTTTTATTTGAATAATGTTTGCCATGTTTTTAATCAGTTTTATGTATTTTATCGTGTTGTATATTTACTGTTGTTTCCCGCCTCGATCCAAATAGAGAGGTGGGTAAGAAATAAATTTATTATTATTATTATTATTATTGTTTATGAATAATCTGCCACTCTTCTCACCAATGGAAAGCATACTTTTTCTTGGGCCGGCCTTACACAAGACAAGAGCGGATTAAGGGAGCTGGCTAGTGGCTGTCTATTGGTTTTGTTGTTGGTCTTAAGTCAGCAAAACAGACTTACAGACTGGTCATATGAATACTATTGGAAATAGCCGCTTTCCTTGAATCTTCAATCTTGAGCCAATCTTGTGGTTGAAATTAGAGGCTATCTTGCAGAACTGAGTCACTTGACTCGAGCAAAAGCAAATAAATATGAATTCCGATTACATTTCCTTCATTAAGTAGATATACAGAACTGATCATTTCTTGAAGCTGCAGTTGCTGGAATGCACAAGAATTTAAACAATCAAGTCATACCTCCTTATGTCGTTGTCCTCCAGCACTGACTTAATGAACGTATGATTCTACACAAAATTCTGCACCCTGATCTGGGTGCTTACAGAAGACTATCTGCTCTGTAAGCACTTACACACGTCTAAACCAGTTAACAGTCCTTTATCTAAAATGGGCTGGGGTTTGCTGCATGGGCCCTTGATTGATGTTATCTCGCATCCCATTCTTTCTCCCTCTGCTCATGTTTTGCATGCAGGAAGTCCCCATTTAAATCCTGGCATCTGTAGGATCAAGTAAAAAGGATCAAATGTCAGGTGATCAGAAAAAACTTTGCCTGAAACCCTGGAGAGCCTTTCTCAATCAGTATAGGCAATACTAGGCTGGAATGGACAAATAATCTCCAGGCACTTCCTTTGTTTCCTTTTATTTGTGATCTGTGATGGTGTGGATCCTGATGGAATGGGTCCGATGGTCAGTGCCTGATCATGTTAGCATCTTGTGTGGTTGGTGTTGCAGCTGAGCATTGTTAGATTACTTATGTGCTGTCCTCCAAAGGCGCTGTTTGGGTTCTGGGCCATGGATCAGGTGTCATGTTTATGAGATAATGCTCATGTTTTGCAGTCACTCTGTGTGTGTGTGTGTGTGTGTGAGAGAGAGAGAGAGAGAGAGAGAGAGAAGTGACCTAATGTGCCCTTTAAGTACATTCATCACTCCAGTAATTTTACATGTTGAAGCAGACATGACTCTCTCAGTGGATTTGCACATGTTGAACTGGTCTTGTGAATTTCGGACACATGTCAAACCACAAGAACAGTGAATCAGCCGCAAGAACACATCCAGCAGTTTAACATATCCTCTGAAGAAGGCAACTCTGTTTAGACACATAGCAATAGTTGTGTGAAATGGGCCAATATTTTTTCTTGCTCCTCATTTAAATTTATATGAATCCCCACCCCCCACACAACAACTGACCGGTCTTACAAGATTTCAAAACCTTGCAGCAGCGACAACAAAAGAGATAAACACAAGATGTGTGGATAAGGAATAATTAGCCGTGACCTCGACAGGTCATCTTCCATTGCAAACATTTCAATGAATGAAACCCAGTTATTTACAATTGCGATTTAACTCTCATGAAGGTTAATGTGTTAACTTTGCTCTGATAACCCCCCCTTGTATTTTGTGCAACTCTACTAGTAGGCATTTTGCACGTTTCTCAACATTTGGTTATCTGCAGCCTTGATTAGTTTGTTAAACTAATTGGGCCTGCCTTCAGTGCTTGCTAATGGCACACGCACGTAGACAGTGTGGGAAAAGAGATAGACAGAGTGGGAGCACAGAAAGCTGGATGGTACTGGTAGATCCAGCATCTGTAGAATCCCTGCACTAATCGTAGCTACAGTCATTGTGATGTTACCCTGATTCCCCCTTGATTCCCCCTCCTAACTCCTGCCTATCTTCTCTTGGTCCCTCCTCCAGGGCGGGTACCAGGGTTCAGTGTGGGATGAATTGACATCCCTGCAGTAGCCTGTTTGCACACAAAAGCAAAGCACGACTCTGGCAGTGAGTTGTCTGCGATCATCGTTCCTTACCCTGAAGTAGAACGGCAGTGGTAGAGACAGCTGCCTTTGGCCTCCCACCAGAAAGTTGCTGATGATTCTCACAGTAGACAGAAGAAGCAAGGGCAGGTATGAAATAGACGGAGGATATGTTGGATGGATGGGCAGGTGGGGGGGGGGAGGCGGTGGGGGCAACCTTCGGAAATGGGAAGTATTTGTTGGGGGGAACATAAGAGAAGCTACTGAATTTTACCTGCAAGTTGGACTGCTTTGTAATGTTTAAGCAATGGCGAGAGTGTAGCTTTGTTTTTTTGCCTCTCTCCCCCCCCCCCCCCCACTGCTATCCGTTTATTACCTGAACAAGTTCTCTGATGGCAGTACATGTACCTTCTGGAAAAGTACAGAACCTCAGAGATCCCACCTGACTCCTCCCACCCCCTGCCCTTAGCTATGGATTGGATATTAATTTGCATTTTAACAACAATCTGCATATTAAAAAATCTGCAGTGGGTAAATAATTTCCTCTTCCCCGATTCTGTGGTTGATTACATATGTATTTATCAGGGCGTATGGGACAGCAAAAGCTCCAATAGTATATGTGTGTGTGTGTATATATATATGTATGTGTTGGGGGGAAGAGTATTCATTTAAGCTTGTCTGTGGAGGCTAATGACAAAGATTTGCAGGCCTGACATAGATTTGAGGCCTTTAGTGGAGCTTTGCTGTGAGAAGAAAATGATGAAATGTGACTTCAGACACTGTGTGACTTGTCTTCCTGTTTGCTAACTGCTGTTTTGGTGGAAGAAGGAGAAGAGCAGTGCTCTCTGGGCCTTGAGCTATGTGCTCATTTTGAAGATTAAAATGAGCTTTGATAGCGATTGTTGTGGACCTGTGAGACAGTGTCGATAGTGTTGCACTGCTGTTGTTTTCTGTGCCCACTGGATCTGTGCTAGTGTATATAGTCTGTTTGATTGCGCAATTGTCTAATGTGTATGGAAAAATGGCCCACAGAGACTGTTAGATTCTAGGCTGACCAGATAAAATCCAGGTCAGGGCTCATGTAACTTTAACAGTTGTCGAGAAAAGGGAATTTCAGCCAGTGTCATTTGTACGCAATTAGTTCCTGGTGATATTCCCTCTTCATCACAACAGTTAAAGGTGCATGCATTACACTAGAGTGACCATATACAAAAGAAGGCAGGGCCCCTGCAACTTTAACTGTTGTGATGAAGAGGGAATTTCTCCAGGAACTAATTGCATACAAATGACACTGGCTGAAATTCCCTTTTCTCTACAACTGTTAAAGTTACATGAGCCCTGACCTGGATTTTATCTGGTCAGCCTATGTTAGATTGTTTTAGACAGGGTTGATATCCAAATAGTATTTGTGGGTTCTGGATCTCCAAGCTATACATTCAGGCCAATTAACTTTTAAAATGCAATTTGCTTGGCCTAATAGATATGTAGATGAAACAGCTTTTTTAAAAAAAACCACACACATCTTGTTTTTAGGACCATGGAAGGAGATGTAATCAGAACTATTTTAGCCTTTACATGAGGGATCCTTGTCAGCATTGCTAGTATAAAGTCTACTAGAACATTTGGGCATGATCCAGTTCAGGTTATCCCATTGATTTCAATAGCAGCAGTACGTTGAGGTGTGTGCCTAGTTCTACCACTAAAATTAATGGGACTTTTAAAAAAGTGCTTAACTTTGATTGGATTGAGCCCTTTTTCTTTTGGGAAAATTAATGTAGAACCTGGAGACGATTTAAATTGAAAAGTTGACTATTTTATTAACAATCCATTTGGTTCTTATTTAAACTAGGCTGACCAGATAAAATCACAACAGTTAAAGGTGCAGGCACTATACTAGAGTGACCATATACAAAAGAAGGCAGGGCTCATATAACTTTAACAGTTGTAGAGAAAAGGGAATTTCAGCCAGTGTCGTTGTATGCAATTAGTTCCTGGTGAAATTCCCTCTTCATCACAACTGTTAAAGTTGCAGGGGCCCTGCCTTCTTTTGTATATGGTCACTCTAGTATAGTGCCTGCACCTTTAACTGTTGTGATGAAGAGGGAATATCACCAGGAACTAATTGCATACAAATGACACTGGCTGAAATTCCCTTTTCTCTACAACTGTTAAAGTTACATGAGCCCTGACCTGGATTTTATCTGGTCAGCCTAATTTAAACTACATTATTTTCATGAGATACCATGCTTGTCATTGCGCTAGAGGAAACGAACACTTGCCGCAATGGCAATAGCACTTGCTAGCACGATAGATGTCCTAGGAAACCCATCATGCTAGCAAATGCTACTGACGTTGCGCAAGTGTTGGTTTCTGCTAGTGCCACAGTTGGATCTTTCCCATAGTTTTAAAATTGCCTGTAGATCATGCTCTCAACACCTTTTATGCATTCTGGAAACAGACAGATTTAGGTCTACTGAAATCAATGGGACAAGTTGATGGCATGTTACAAATTTCTATTGAGAGCCTGTGTAGTGTAGTTAGACTGAGGGCAAACCCAGGTTCAAATCCTTGTTCAGTCACAAAGCTCACTGGATGACCCTAGGCCAATCACTTTCAGCCTAACCTATGTCATAGGGATGTTGTGAGGACAAAGTGTGTGTGTGTGTGTAAGGTGTCCTTGATGGAAGGGTGGGATAAAAAACAAACAAAAACAAATACAAAACAATAAAACAACGTAAGTATGACTAACATGACAAAACCACATGGCAATCAGCCAGATCTCTGCACGTTTACTTGGATGACACTTAGTAAATCCCTCAGAGTCCAGTGGTGCTTCCTCCCAAATAAGCATGCATCAGATTGCAGCCTGCGGCTTAGCTTGAAACCACACATTTTAGAAACCGTAAAATTCACACTTTCTCATAAACTATGGTGTAGCTGGATTATAGGAAACATATTGTCCAAAATGAAAAATTCCAGGTGAGAGATGATGTGATCCTGTCCTTGACTCACTAGTCATGATTCTATAATGATTTACATTTGACTTCTTTGACATCACTAGAATAGTATCGGTCAAGCCAGAATGCTGATATCTTTGTTTTTTTTGCAATTCTTGCAAATTGTTTTTGAATTTGTGGTGCGACTTTGTACTGTAAATAGAGTTCCTTATTGGTGGGCCACTAGGATGGGATTTTTACAGAGCAGGGCTTCTACAAAGATCTGTCTAAAACAATGGGTTGTGGTTCTATCTTCCATTCCATATTTACCTCTTTTGTGGCTTTGGATCCCCCCTTTTTTTGAAAGCACTGCTGTTCTTTCTTTGTGCAATCAGATAACAAAAAAACTCTTTTGGAGTTTTGGAGGCACTTGGGGCTATTAGTAGATTTTGAAAATGTTAGTAATCCCAGGCATGCTCATACACACATTTACAGTTGCCTTATCATATTCAGTAAACAAATGTCAGGTATTTCAACAAGGCCGTTCTTATTTGATACTTGGGTTGGCTTCAGAAATGGGACAATGCAGATACATTCCAGGCTCTATCCCAAGATTGCAGCTGCCTAACTGAACTACTGTGTTTGTTTCACTAGCAGCATTAAAGGCTTAAGCTTGTGGGACACCATGATAGTCATATGCGGTGCAAAAGCTTGCTTTAGAAATACGATAGACATTAGTTTCAGGAGGCGATAACGTATGGTTGGGAATGCTGAAGTTTTCTGCTGGAGGCATCCTTCAGCCAATGCTGGAAAAGGGCCTTCTTTCTTTGGTGTTGACCTTTTAAAAAAACTCATTAGAATGAAACATTGTCTTCCCCAACTAGTGTAGGGGTACCATGTGTAAAGATGTACTGGGCAGGAAAATGGAGGAAAAGACAAGCCAGGAGTGAGTTTCTCCATCCTGGTGGGTCCTATGAGTTATGCAGGAGTTTTTTAAAAAAGGGGAAAAGAAAAGACCATGCTCCCACCCACCCACTTGAGCCCCGAACTGGCGGGAGCTTAGGATCTGATTTTGACCTGATTACCCTTCAAGAAACATGGCTTCAAACTAAGGAGGATAATTTATTGCCAGGGTATAAAACTTGGTTTGACCCAGCCCGGAAAGTTAAAAATAAAGGAAGAGCCATACATGGTCTTGCAATTTTCATCAAAGGAGACTTAGGATGGGAAGGAGAACTGGTGACAAACGTTGATGTCCCCCCAAATTGTATAGTAGTCAAGCTGAATACCCCAAGTTCAATTTTAATCTTGGTAAATATTTATATTCCCCCAGTAAATTCAGAATATTATCTCCCTGATGTTTGGTTCCTTTTGGAGCATATGATGGAGGAATTAAGTATAAGATTCCCAAATGCCCTAATTATTATGATGGGGGATCTTAATGCCAGAATTGGAGAAATACCTGCGAAATTTGCTGAGAGGTTGGGACTCAAGGATGAATTTCAAGAGATGCATTGCTGGCTTTCTAGTGATAAGAAAATAAACAAAGCCGGTCGAAGTTTGTTGGGTTTAGTATATACATTTGGGCTACAGGTTTTAGGTCCTAGTAACACTAACCTTCAATATCCCTACACATATTTTACTAACAATTCAGGGAGTGTTATTGATTATATCTGTGTGTTTAGCCAAAATTCCCATCTTTTCTCTGGTATTACTGTAAACATCAGAGAAAACAGCGATCACCAACCTATATCAACCCAGTTAATTCTTGAATCTGATCTAAGACCATTGACCCAGGCAGATAAACAGGCAGCACAGAGTTTGGATATAGTGTACAAGAAAAGATTACGATGGCAGCAAGTAGATACACCAAATCTTAATTCCTTCCTGAATTCAAATCTGGGAAATGATTTGGGGAGAACGGTTTGCTTTTCCGAGTCAAACATAAATTCTGTCTTGTATGCATATCAGGCTATTTGTTCCCAAATTAAACCGTTGTTATTAACCAAGGTGAGATCAAGTGGTTCAAGGAACATAAGATCTCCATGGTTTGATGAAGACTGTAAAGTGTTAAGGAAGTGTCTGAGAAAACAAATGATAAAAGCACGCGACCAGATTGTGGAGTTTATACACTTATGCTCAAACTTAGGCGAGAATATAAAAAATTAATTACAGCCAAGAAAGTTAATTTTGTAGCCAGGAGCTGGGCAGATTTGGAACTAGAGGCCAGGAACAAAAACCAAGCGTGCTTTTGGCAGTTAGTCTCTGGTAGACTAAGACACCCTCTACAAGAATTCGGTTTGACGCCTGGTTTTCCGATTATGCGCATCTTCTCGGAAGTGCTTTATGGTTAAATGACTGTACGCAGGAGGTAATTGAGCACACAACTGGTGGCCTTACCGGTTGTTTGAAATGCGCTTTAGAAGTAGTTAATGCGGAGAATCGCTTGTTCACATAGTCAAAATGCGCTTTAACGGCCCGCAGCAAAATAAAACTCTCTATTTAACGCGCATTTGATAATGCGCATAATCGGATAGATAACGCCCCTCAACTCCCGATTTGCACTCCGCTCATATAGAGGTAAAAATTTTAATGAGACTTGAAAGAGCTTTAAACCTCTGGTGTAGAGGCAGCCTAAGAGAATCAAATCACACCTTTCAAACACCTATATCTGCCTGGCTTTGGGAGGATTTTGATTTTGATTTATTTAAGGATGAGACAAAAGACGGTAAAACATCTCACATGGAAAATATCTTTGGGAATATCAGTGATTTCCCTAAATGGCCTCCTGTCACCATGCAGGAATTAAAGTCTCTTTATACAGTCATTAAGGAACAATAAAGCTCCAGAAGAGGACTTTATGCCACCAGAGCTCTTCAAGGATAGCACAGATTGGTGGGCTACTTTACTAGCTGGTTTATTTACTCATATAAATAACATAGGATGTGTTCCTAATGGCTGGAAACTTAGTATAGTAGTCCCACTATTTAAAAATGGAGATTGAAGGGATCCTAGAAATTATAGGCCAATCAGTTTAATTGATATCCCTGCAAAAATTTGTGCCAAGTTTCTTTTCCAGAAACTAGAGGACTGGGCTGAACAAAACTCAATCTTATCAGAAGAGCAGGCAGGCTTCAGTCAAGGAAAGTCTGTTATTGATAATTGTTTTATTTTGTTTCACTTAATATCAAAATATACTGAAATAGACTTATTCAATAAATTTTTGATTGATTGACAACCTCTGAATATTGGCAGCAGTGAACAGCATATAGGCACACGCTCTCAGATGACTTGGGCTAGGAGCTAGGCTGAAAGGAATCAGGCAGCTTGTTTGATTTTTCACAGGTCTCCACTTGTCCTGATGTAATCTCTTTATCCTTTTCGAACAACTGCTGTGGTCTATGGAAGAGCAGCCATAAACAAGTTGCTTTTCATCTGTGTGCATCATCTATTTTCATCTATGTGCATTATGTATTTCTAAATTCCAGGCAGGCACACCCTGTATTCCTGAATCATTGCAAAGTGAAACAGACTACTTCTGCATGAATGGGAGAGTGTTTTTTGAGCCTGAAGAGACTCCGTTGCTTGCATAGCCTTCATAGCAAGAGGGGTGAAAGGGACAGTAAGAATTGCTGTCATTCCCCCAAGCTGGTTGATGGCCCCTTCCATTAAGCTAGTTCAGTCTCTTCCAAGTAAGATTTATTCCCCCCCCCCATTGTTTTGTAAATTTTGAAGCATGGGTTTGCTCTTAAGCACTAAAGTCATGGGGCTAACAATTCTTTTATCTCCTGCTTTCCTACCTGTTCTGAGGATTGAACTACAGCAAGCGAGAGGAGGAGGGAGTGTGTGAGCCTGGGTTTTGGTTATTTTTTCATAAACCATGGTTTGACATTCCAACTTAACTGAGCCTGTGCCATAAATTTTTGCTGCCGGGGTTGTTGCCATATACTGTGTAGAAAGACTCAGGGTGCTTTCACTTTGCAAAGCATTGCCACAGTGGGGAGGGACCATAGCTCAGTGGTAGAGCACTTCTTTTGCATTCAGAAGGTCCCAGGTTCAAATTTGGGCATCTAGGTCAGGTAGCAAGTGATGAGAAAGGAATTTGCCTTAAACTTGAAAGAGCCACTGTCATTCAGAGTAGAGAGTACTGGTCCAGATAGAGACATAGTGGCTCAATTCGGACGACACAATAAACAACTGGTGTGGGGGAAACAATCGTCAGTTGTTTTGACTATTGTGTCATCTGAATGCTGCCATAGTCAACTCAGCGCTGATCCTAATCCACACCACAGTTGATTATTTATTACCATGTTGTGTGGGGAGTACCCCCTAGTTGAATAACTGTAAAGTTGATTATTACCCCACCATTGACTATCGTGTCGTCCGAATTGAGCCAGTCTGGCCTGGTATAAGGTAGTTTCCTTTGTCCCACATGACCACTAAACCTAGCATACAAGATCATTGGATAGCATCTTTGAAGGACCACCTTCTCAAATCACAAGCTTGTCCACCCAGTGCACTTTTCAAAAGAGGCCTTGCTCTCTGACCCACTGTCATTAGAGGTTTGGCTGAATGGGATGTGTGACATCACATTTTTGGTTGTGGCACCAAGATTGTGGAGCTCCCTTCTTCAGGAAACATGGCTGGCCCCCTCTCTATTGGCTTTTCAGCAACTGGTAAATACTTTTCTATTTTGCTAAGCAATTGGATTCCCTTAAGCTTTTTTGTTAGTTTGTTTGTTTGTTTGTTTCTATTGTGGAATTCTATTTCAGCTGGATCTGGTTTTTAGATCTTCATTCATTTTATTGTTTGGATTAGGGTTACGTTTCTAACTGATTATGTTAGCTCCTTGATGACCCCTTTGGGGGCTGAATGGTGGGGTAAAATGATCCTGTAAATAATAGTTTTCTACGGATAGGTCTTGTCCGTAGAAAACTATTATTTACAGGATCATTTTACCCCACCATTCAGCCCCCAAAGGGGTCCTCAAGGAGCTTGATTTTCTTGTGATTTTTCTCCTACGTCACTGAGAAGAGTAGGCCGGCCACAGGGAAGAACTCCAAAAAGGATGATTATGCGTTTTTATTAGCCAGAATAACAGGGAGAGCACAGTATTGTACTTTCAGTGGGTCCCACTTTCTCAGTCCCATGCCCAGACATACAATAATAATAATAATAATAATAATAATAATAATAATAATTTATTTCTTACCCGCTTCTCCGTTTGGATCGAGGTGGGCAACAACAATATGATAAAAATACATAAAACTGATTAAAACATGACACACATTATTAAAACTGCATTAAAACATCCTAAAACATCCTAAAAACATCGTTAAAAAGACAGCTTCTTAAATTAAGATGTCTCATGGGATGTGCATTAATTCATAGTTTTCGATAATGAGGTCCTCACGTTTAAGAGGTTGAATTGCAGGGATAAACATTTCCAATAATACACTTTGAACTCTGTAAGTTGAACGGCCCAATTATCATGGTGGATTCTATCCCGACATGTGGCATTTAATTATCGTTTTAAAAGTACTCATCCAGGGAACTATCAAAATGAAACATTTCCTTCCCTTCTGCACAACTTTCTGCGTTCTTTATAGATTTCTGCTTTATCAGCTATTGCCAAAGTAAAGCATATAGGAAAACACCATTTAGTTGACTTGTAGAGTAGTTCCTGTTTAATAATGCAAAGAGCATTGATTCTGTGGAAAGAAAGCCCAAGAAGAAGATGACAGTAAGCACAGAGACCTGTGGACATTTAAGGCTCATATTTCCTTGCCTCTTCATTCTGACTGGGCTTTGCTTTCTATGCTGTCACAGCTGCACATTTAGGAGAAGCCAGTGTACCACAGGGCTAAACTACGTGCTATGTTAAATGCGTAGCGTGTAGGTGATCCTAATGTTTTTATCTACTGTAGTGTAAGCATGTAGGGCTCCAATCTGCATCGGGGACACCATACGTGGGTGAATGGGGTTAAATTAGGGTGACCATATGAAAAGGAGGACAGGGCTCTTGTATCTTTAACAGTTGCATAGAAAAGGGAATTTCAACAGGTCTCTTTTGTAGGGCTGTGCACGGACCCCCCAATTTGATCTGGATCCTGGTCTGTCAGATCCTGATCGGGCCCTCTTGACCAATACAAAAGAGGGTGGGGCTCCTGCAGCTTTAACTGCTGTGATGAAGAGGGAAATTCACCAGGTGCTGCATGCATACAAATGACAGCTGCTGACATTCCCTCTTATATACAACTGTTAAAGATACAGGAGCCCTGTTCTCCTTTCCATATGGTCGCCCTAGTTAAATCTTACTCCAGCAGCTTTCCCCTCCTTTAAACTGTCCTCTTCCCTCCCCCTGCCCCGACATGTGGAGGCTAAAGGAAGAAAAAACCCTCCGTTGCTGCTGATAGAAGTTTTTTTCTTCTCCCTTTAGCCTGTGTGTGAATTTAAACAAAAAAAAGCCACTGGGTGGGAAGGTTTAACTGCCCCACCCACCTGTGCATGTTGATCTGGATTGAGGCCCTGTGTGCTTACTCTAGAGTAAATAAAAACATTAGGATCCTCTATATCAGGGCTGAGTAATTTCTGACCTTCCAGATATTTTGGCCTAAAACTCCCATTATTCCTCACCATTGGCTATGCTGGCAAGGGCTGAAGGGAGTTGTAGGCCAAAATATATGGAGGGCCACAAGTTGCCTGCCCCACCCTACATGCTATGCATTTAAAATAGCTTAGACCTCAGCCATGCCATGAAAGGGGCAGGAGGGACTGGTAAAAGAGGCATTGTTGCAGCCAGTCATCTGTGCCTCAGTCTGCTCCAATCGGAATTGTGCCTAGCATTCTGCCCCTCGTAGATCACAAGTTGTGCAGGCCTGCTCGCCTCTTGTCTGTTGCTGGCACATGGACTAAAGCAAGTGGGTTGGCAGGTATGTTGAGAGCAGACTTTCACATCTTGTGACCCAGAAGTTAATTATTAGAGGCTTCTTTTGTTTGCAATAGTTTTGCACCACATCATAAACCTGCTTGTGAAAACGAAACGTTTTTTGTTCTCATTTTATTTAAACCCTTCTTTTTCATTTTTGTTATTGTTTATTCTTGTGGTTATAAAAAACCCCCTCATAATACCAAGTGGAAAGTAACCCATGAGCTATCCATGTAGCCTACCTGGGATGTGATAAGCTTCTTGTTTGCTCTGCCTGTCTGGGACTGCGAAAGTAGGGTTGTTATGCTGGTCACATGGCTGGTGAGCCACCATTGGCTTGGTGGGTCACCAGTTGTGCAGGTGTATTTAGAGGCAAGTGAGCTCCATGGCAGTGTCCCATACATTTTGTATATAGCACTACAATGGGACAGAATTTCTTGACTTGATCTTACGGGAGGCAGTTCAATTTCTTTGGATCTGAAAAACAACCATCTTTGCATATTCATAATTGTTTCTCACAGAAACATTCCCCCTTTCTGTATATCATGAAGATGGAGAGCAGTAGTTCAGTATGTTGAGTATCCATTTTCACAGTGAAGGTTTGGGTGCTGGTCTTCTGGACACATTAGAATTTTCACATTTTATCTGTAGATGCGTGAGGCTGCCTTATACTTGCTGCATTTACACGTCACTGTGAACGAGCCAGCATGTTGGTGCATGCTGCTTCATCGCTTCCACATGGCACCTACTGTAAGCGAGGTGGCCCTTCTGTCCATGGTCTGTTTATTCTGATCTGTGAACTGGGAACTTTGGCTTGTCTCTCCCCAAACAAACCAGAGTCATAAATCATGGTTTGTTCTTGGACTCTGGCTTGTCAGAAGAGAGAGTTCCTGGTTCACACATCGTGATAAACAAACAGCAGACAGAAGCCCTGTGGTTTGTTTAGCAACATTCACCTGCGGCAGGAATGATCGGGCATCATGCACCAGCATGCACCATTCCCTAGAAACCTGGCTTATTTTGATGTGTGAAGGCTTGTCATCTAGCTCAGTGTTAACTATCTTTTACTAAAAAGGAAACACAGAAGGAAATTGCACCCAACATCTAAACTGCAAATAAACACATAACAAGTTTAAAGTCGTAATTGTCCTAATGATCATATAACATGTGGTCTGCCAGTTCTTTGAGGAGTTGGTGTTTGTAGTGGTGTCCCTTGAGAATTTGGGAATGTGAATATATACATATTTCCAATGGCTTGTTACCTATGTCCTCGCTAAGGGTATTGTAATGTTACCTATGTACTCTTTTAAGGGTATTGCAAGTGCCACCACTTTAAATACTAGTGCTGGAGTGTAACATATGTCAAATTGGAGGGAAAGGCAGGGTATTGTCCTTCACGTGTTACGTGAGAATTGGGATAATTAAGATATTAGAACACTGAAGAAGATAAATATGGTTGAAATGTGTTTGATTGTTATATATACAATTATTAATGTTCATTTGCTCGTAAGTGGCTATCAGTGGGTGTTTGTTTTTGTGGAGGGATTTGTGTATATTTATCTCAGAGTAGCTTTTGGGCTGTCTGTTCTTAATTTTGCAGATGTAAAGTATGTTATATGAATTTGTGGACTTTGTAAGCATTTAGCTTTTTATATATCAGGTATAATGTATGTATAACTTGTTATGCATTTGTTTATATTCTGACTGCCATTGGCTTTCCATGGTTTTACCCATCCCATCTATCTGAGATGCTGGGGATTGAAGAGGCAGGAGCTGGGCAAGCTAGCAATATATTACTGGTCACCGGTACCTTGGAACATGCTATGGTTCAGGGCCGGTTCACACACAACCTTTTATTTCCAGATATTGAAAATATAAAGTGCGAACAAGAAGTGGGGGCAAACTTGTTCTTGTGAACATGCATTCATTAGTGTATACTTTCAGCGGCAAACCACAGTGTGTGAAAAGAGTCTGTAAGTTGTTAAAATTTGTTGCATGCACAACAGGAACTTCCTTTCAGGTTTTGGCCTGAAATGTTGCTGCCTAAATTTACTGAGCAATCCTATGCATTACTCAGAATTAAGTCTCACTGAGTTCAGGGGTGCTGTATGGGTTGGGAACTGAGAATCCTTGCTCTTGTTGACACCTTAGGGAATTTTCTCACCTCTTCTTTAAAGGTTTTGGGATGTGTTGTAGTGGCTAAGATGACGTTGTGAGAAGATTGTGGAAGAAGTGATTGGACGGTTTGCCTTAGAAACGCTTGTGAGGCCTTTGATGCTTCCAGCTGAGGCTTTCACTTTGCAATGGCCTTGCTTCATTTGCAGAATCCAGGCGACATCGTCTTCAATTTGTAGCCTTCCCATGTTATGGAAAAAAAAGATGCAATAGCCACACGGGGTCTTTTGCGTGCTAGCGCTAGGAGCCCTCCGCCTGGAAGTTCTTGATAAGTGGGTTGAGATATCAGAATGTTTTTCCTCCCTGTAGCACGACTCATGTAGCGATTCCCCAGAATTCCAAGAATTGTACACAAGCCCAGGTTTGGCAGTGATGATGGCTGCTGCAACCCTTTTTCTGACCCCCTGCTGCTTCCCCTTGGCTGGAGGAGAGGGTCCTGCTGAAGAGAAAAAGCTGCAGCTAGCTCTTGCTTCTGTTTTCTCTCCACAGCTTGACTTTGGCTGCTTGTCCTCCCCCTTCTTCTTCTTTTTCCCTGTTATGTTGAAGGGTATGAGAGAATCTCCCTGCCCCAGAATACCGGGAAGCGGAAGCCCTTGTCCAGACTTCCTTTGCTTTCTGAGCTGTTCTTACCAAACAGTGCCAGATTCTAAGCTGTTCGTGTGCTGCCTTGTCAATCTCTAGTTGGTCCAAGAAAAGTCAGTCACAGCTCCTCTTGCCCTATTCCTTCTATAGCCCTGTCACTACCCACCTTGCAAGATGGCTTCCTTGCCTTGCAGCAGGTGAGAGAGGGGGCAGACATAGAGGGATCTGATGGTGGAGCTCGCGCTCGTTTCCCTCCTGCTTCAGCTAAAGATTTAAAGGGACATTTCAGATGTAAATGCCAGCCACAAAAGTTGCACGCATGCTTTCTATGATGATGATGATGATAATGATGGGATTTTGGGGTGTAGCATTCTGTGCCAAACAGTAGATTCCATATGTGTGCTGCGAACGAGTGGTGGGATGCGCAGAATACAAATAGCTTCCCTGTGTACATCCTACTGAATTGGGTTATTATTAGCAGTCCTGCTTTCCTGATAATCAGGCAAGATTTCTTGGATCACTTCAGAGTAAAATGCGTCATGCAGACTGCATAAAGTCTCCTTGGGAATTGAGGGATGTTCCTGGAAATGCTGATACTTCACTGAAATAGCCCTGGGCCTCACGTGTAGAGTGACATTCTTCAGCAAACCACAAATGCCATTTCAGCATTTGGCTCTATGGCATGTTCAGAATTAAGTATAGGCTGGTATTCTCGCAAAGTTATTGTAACAGTTAGGAGAAGCTTAAATTTTGTAATGATTCATATCAGTCTTTTTTTTTTTTAGCAATATCAAAACATTTCTGCTATCCCAACCTACTGTGCCTTCAGTATTGAGCGAGGTGTGCATTTCTAGAACACTTCTTAAGTGTTCCGGGTATTGCTTATATTGAGCCTATCTACACTACTGCTTTAAAATGGTTTAAAATGGTTTATAACAGTTTTGAGAACTGTTGGGGTCCAGGACACACTCCATATACAGTTTTCAAAATGTTTTCAAAGTGTTTTATCCTGCGTGTGTAGGTAAGCTCATTATCTCAGGAATTCTTACAGGAGCCCGTGTGTAGCAGTTATCCTCACACTACAGATGGGGAGGAGAGAAGCCAAGGGATGGTTTATTTGTTAGATTTATTTTTCCTCTAGAAAGGAGTACAGGGCAGCATTCATGGAGGTATCCTCCCCCTCGCAACAATGCTGTGAGGTAGGTTAGGCTGAGAGATGTAACTGTCATCCAGTAAATTTCATGGTTAAGCAGAAATTTTGATCCACGTCTCCCAGATCTCATGCTCCAGCACATTGATTTATACTTACAGCACCCTTCAACAACCTGGCAGCCTCCAGATGTTTTAGACTCCCATCAGCTCCAGCTAGTGGTCAGGAATGTTGAAAGTTGTAATCCAAAACATTTGGAGGGCACCAAGTTGGGGAAGGCTGTCTTAGAGCTAGCCATCTTTGAGAACCATGGATGTTCTCTCCCTTATCCAGCTGTTCATGATGCTGTTAAATATATGCCATGCTTAAATGTAGAGATCGTTTAATAGACTCAAATGGTTTTTTGCTTTCTAAGGCGGCAATCCTAAAAACCCTTACCTGAGAGTAAATCCCACTGAATGTGTGTGCTTCTGAGTAGACACATATAGGATTGCACTGTTAATGCACAGTGTTTGGTTAAATAACAGGCAGTACACATAGATCCTGTGAATTGTTTTTGAGTATCGGCTATTACAATTATGCTTGCCAATTCTGAATGTTTTAATAGCCAATATTTGGTCTGAGGGCATCCAGTTACTGACCTGGTCACTATAGTTATTTTAAAAATGAGAATTGCTCCAGAGACTTAGGTGAGATCTTATGCATGTTTAGACAGAAACAAACCCTACATACAGCATAGCTGGCGGGGACATGGTGGGAGTTCTAGGATTGCATCTTTAGGCTGTTTCATAGAACGCTTTTGGAGATCTTCTGCAGCTGCTGTACAGATGCTAACTCAGGAATCGCCTAGTAATCTGTTCTTCTAGATTCTGAAGGCCTCCACTGTTCTGCTTTTCACCTCCAGGCACAAACCATGAATTACGTTGGGCAGCTAGCAGGCCAAGTCTTTGTGACGGTGAAGGAGCTCTATAGAGGATTAAATCCTGCCACACTGTCTGGATGCATTGATGTCATTGTTGTCCGGCAGCCTGATGGGACTCTCCAGTGTTCGCCTTTCCACGTGCGCTTTGGAAAGATGGGAGTTTTACGTTCAAAGGAAAAAGTGGTAAGGAACAGAAATTTTCTCGTGGTTTTTTGTTGGTCACATGTGCTGTCTTGGCCCAAGATATGTATTTTTTTGCAGAGATGCTTCTGTCCTTTGTATTCTCAGGGTCAAGCAAGATCACATTTGCATAATGTGTGTGTGTGTGTGTGTGTGTGTGTATATATATATATATATATATATATATTACTGGGCTCCCAATATGCCCCTCTGATCCACTGTAGGGCCCCACTGTGGTGGTTTAAACTCTTTCCCCTCTGCCATTTCCCCCTGCCCCAACGCTGTTATTTATCCCAGGATGGAAGCTGGTATGGGCACAAATAGTAGTTTCCCTTCTGGGGAAATAGCAGCTTTGTCAGGTTTTGGATTTTTATCAGGAAAACAGAGATAAGGAGGAAGGGTTGAACCTCCCTCCCTCCCAACACTGCAGTCCCAAAGTGGATATCCCTCCCAATGCTGAGGCTGTCATTTAATCTATAATAATAAAAGGGTTCTGTCCATCTGTCGGTCAGCACAAAAGCATGAAACCTAGATGCCCAAAACTTGGCATACTTATTAAGGGAACACTACAGGTTTGCACCTCATGCTCATTTTGTTTTTTAAAATGCATTAATTAATTCTAATTAATTTAAGCATGTCTGTGTGGTTGAAGCCTGCAGTAATATCTTCAGTCACTAGGCACAGACGTCCTTAACCAGTGCTTAGCTTTGCAGTTGAAATAGTTTGAAGCCAAGGGAGATTTGTAGGATGAGGGACAGAGTTATACAGCTGCCCTCTCTACCTTGCTGTGGGACAGGTCCCTCAGGGATATGGAATGGACAGACACCTCCATCAGGGGGCCATAACCAGTGGGAAGCTGGGTCTGTTTGTTAATTTAAAAACAAAACAAACATGGAAATGTGATCATGCATTTAAAGTATCATGTAGTTTGGCAGTCAGGGTGCATTCATGATGCATGTAGGAGGCTGTGTAACTTTCATTACTTCCAGCAAAGGAACCCTGAGAACTGGACCTGTGATCAGGCTGTGGAACTCTAACGAAGAGTCCTCAACACTTTCACCAAGGGACAGAACCCAGATGGGTGTTAATTACCGCGAAGTCAGATTGTTTGTGTGCTTACAGATAATTTGTTTTAGATATGGTCTTTCATCATGGATATGCCGTATCTGGTGGTGAAAGCGAGTTAATTGACATACTGAGCTTTTTGCTTGATAGCTACTACCTTAAGCGCTTTTATGACCATTGGATTCAATGGGGATTCAGTGAGATTAAGCACATACTTAATCCCATTGATTTTTCTGATAAAATCCGTGCGAATTAAAAGAGCTTAATTTTAGCTAGATATCATCTATGGCTAGGTAGCTGATTAATTCTTTCTTTTTGCTGGATCAACATGCCTCCCACAACCAGTGTTAGTTGATGTAGTAAGATGGCTAAGAATGCAGTCTGGGAAGTTCTGGGTTCGAATAGCCTCTAGTTGTGAACTTATTAGTTGAACTTAAATAAACTCACTTAGCCCCTCCCCCCCAGTTCATGCAATATGGAGATAACAATACTGATTTACCTTCCAGACATTGTTCAGATAATATGAAGTGCTTTGATCACTTGAGAAATGTTATATAAATACTAAGGATGATGTGAATAAGCCCTCTGGCATGTGAAAAAGGAAGTTTATCCATCTAATGGACGAATTTATAACATTTTCTTAGTGTTATGCTGTTTATAGATTTATTTTGATGTCTTTTGCACCCTCCAGGTCGATATAGAAATTAATGGAGAATCTGTGGATTTGCACATGAAATTAGGGGACAACGGAGAAGCATTTTTTGTAGAGGAAACAGAAGATGACCAGGTAAGACCAAGCTATCCCCACCCCTTCTCTGATCTGTAATAAATTATGGTGTCCAGAAGTGCAGTTATAATTCAACATCTACAATGGAGTTGTCAAACACGAAACAGCAAGGGATGGCTATGCCTTTAAGAGATCCCTTGTAACAAGAAGGCTGTTTCACCCACTCTGGTCGCCCATTCTTCTCCACTGTTTCCTCCCATCATTCACTACGTGAGTTATGTTTGGTGACAGGTGGAAGAACGGGGTGGATTGCAAAAACTAACGGCCATGTCACATGATCCCGTTATTCTTGCAATAACTGCAGTTGTCACTTGATAACAATTACATGGTATGATTGTCTGATGGTATTTTTTCTCCCTTGTGGGTAATGGCCACTCACAGAGGAAAACTTGGTTGTTACCTGGTTGTTAGAAGTGGCTGTTACTGGTAGGCAGGCATTGGCTAGGCCAATTTGTGGACAACCCAAGGTGCTTAGATTTCCAGTACTTTCCTGATCTTTTCCCTTTCCTGAGTTGGCCTCTTGCAGAAGGGATTCTGTCAAGTAGGACTCCTGCAGTGAGACTATTCAGTGTAGGAGTAGATTAGACCCTCTGCAGAAGAAGAGGAGCCTGTTATGGCATGTGAGACATGCAGATGCATGACAATGCTATGTCATCGAGGAATGTGTATCGTGCATGATTAATTCATGATGAGGGTACAGTACAGTTACTTAGTCCACTGAAGTCAATGGGGCTTGACTTCTATGAAAACCTGTTTAGGGATAAACTGTCTATCTAAAATTAAGTCTTATGTCCTGAAAAACTTGAAACAGCTGCAAAGTTGAATCTGCATAAGATCCCCTTTGGTGAAGCCCAAGCTGGGCATGTGAGCTTGAGCTATTTTATGTGTCTTTCTTTGGTGGGGATCCTCAATCTTTTTGGATCAGTGGGTACATTTGGAATTTTGAGAGAATGTTGTGGGCACTCTCACAAAATGACTGCGAAGAGGATGGCTTGCCCATTCATTAAATGTCTTGAAGTTAGATGAGGCTGTTTATAAGACACCCAGAAGGCAAACCGGTGAGACATAATGGAAAAATAACTTGCCCAAGAACCTAGTACAAGGCAGAGGTGGGTTCTGAGTTCTAAAACACAAAACACCAGTTCTGAAACACCACTGTTTTGAATCCAAATAATGGTGGTAGTGGAGGGCAGCCCTTCACTTTGCAACATGCCAACCTCCCAGTCAATTTTTGTTTAAACTTAAAATAAAAAAAAATCCAAAAAAATCAGGCGGTGCAGGGAACCTAGTGGATGCCAAAGGAGGTATCTCTAAGTAGGACATTGGAGACCCCAGTGGTAGATGAATGGAAAGATAAATTTGCAAAATGCCAGATGTCAACTGACTAGGAAATAAGCTTCTGGATTGTCTTTTCCTTTCTGTAGGAGGCAATTCCGTACCACCTGGCTACGTCTCCCATTCTGTCGGATGGATCAGCTCTCATGGAATTACAGCTGAAGAGGAACTCTGTAGACAGGATAAGGAACATGGACACCGGTGGCCCGTCGCAGCTACCAAACTCTGCTCCATCTGCTATCGAATCCACTTCTGTGAAGAAAAGGAGGAAGCGGAGAAGGAGATCTACCCACAAAATAGACACTTCAAAAAGAGATGAAAATGCAGATACTACTGAAGATGAAAACATGTTTCCTATAGAAATGAGTTCCGATGAAGAAAATGAGCTGCTAGACAATGCAAGGTATTGATCCTGTTTAACTAACAGATGTGATTTATTCAGTCGTATTAATGTTCTTTTCCGAAAGAACTATAAAAACATGATGAAATATGAATTCTTCTCTGCTTCGCTGCAACACAAGAATGCTAGAACACTTGTAGATGCCAGATTTTATATTGTACACAGTACAAATCGAATGTATTTATTTTATGGAAATTATTTTGAAGTTTATGAATATATCATAAGTGGCTTCAGAAAAAAACTAATATTAATTTTAGGAAATAGTAAGGTACATCAAGGGTCCCTAGCCAAGGCAATTAGGGAAATTTCAGAAGCTTTAAATTGCCAGATTCAGTTCTTTTACTTGTATATTTTCTCTGAAACATCTGGATTTGGACATTGCTTTTGCAATGGCATTGAGCCGAACAATTCATAAAATAGCATCAGGGAAGTAGCTTTTCCCCTTGCTGTGTTGCAATGCTGGATATCAACTGAGATATGAGAGATGATAATTTAAACAAAACAAAAACAAAGCCTTTTTCCTTTTTGTTTGTACTCAGAACATCTGTCACCGATCTGTGTAGGGACAATGCACTTGAGGTAAATTCCTCTTCAATCAGTGTACATCCTCACCCCTATTCGGATGGAGAATGGTCACCACCGCAAAGGTACAGTATGTGTTATTGAAATACCTCAGGTGGTCTCCTGTCTGCAAGCTGAATGCCTTTTTCAAACAACTTTAGACCATATGCAGAAGTTGAAGGGAGGGCGACTCTTCCTATACTTCTAGTCTTTGTGTTATGGTTCTATATCTTGGGGCTCTACTATGCATTACACCCGCCCATAATTAAGATAATAAAGCTCTCCCAAGTTTCAGCCAGACATCGAGAGCTATGTTACATGTGAATGTATATAAGAAAACTTGGAATAGCCAATTTCTTTACTTCAAAGCAGTGGCAAGAGGGGTGAATGGGAAAATGGACTTTCGGGCTATCTTTAAGAACATTTGCAAGTCATGATTAATTTGAGTCCTCATTGCTTGGCTGAAATTTAGAATGCTCATTGATCTTGCCTGTCAATTGTTAGTTAAAACTGAACATTCTATCAATATAAATAGGCTATATCGCTCCTAAAGTGGTCATATGGATGGAAGGAGACGTGTTTTAATTCTTGTATACTAGTTTTTGATCTAGTGAAGCAGCCACGTGAATGCAAATGCAACTTCTGTGTTGTTGATAATAGAAGAATAGAGAACATTGCATGATTGCAGAGCTATGTTTTCCATAGCCCCACGTACACATGGGACCTCTAGCTATGATCTTGTTATATGTGGTTGTATATCATACCTATGCTGCCATACTTAGACAGAATGCTCATGGTTCTTGCAGACATTTCCTAGTTGGAGGCCAAATCATATAGACATAGGACTTTTCACATTGCAAGGCAATGAAACTTTCTCTGCCGCAGGTTTTTCTTATAACTAAAAGCATGTAGTTTTATGATCTTATATTTATGCCAGCACACTCTTATTGCTAAAGTAATGCTAAATGGCAGTGGAGCGCATGCACGCATATGTATATATGCATACATGTTACAGAAAACAAATTTGTGTGTTTCCTCGGATGTTATCTGTGTGTCAATTTGCACTCTTACTTTTTTTCAAATTCTGAAGTGTTTCCTCTGAAGAAGCCAGTGTGTCTCCTCTGTGTTGATTACTGCTTCCCATGTGTTATAAATGATGCCTGTAGTGTTTGCAACCAGTGGCTAAGATTTTGTATGCAGCGGTTTGGTGACTGTGTACGCTACCTTCCAATACATTTGCTTTTAGTAGTTATGGATCTTGTCATTGAGAAACTCAGTTCAGTTTAAACTGAGTCTCTCCTATTAACATGGGGGCCAGTGGGTGCCCCAACAGCATGCATTGATTGGGAGCGTATCATGGAATAATGATGCCTAATTTTTCTCTTTTTTACCATACGTTACACTGTCCAGTAAACCTAGAACTTGCGCAGGGAAGTCCTCACATCTTACTGTTCCAGCAGATGGAGGCTTATCTAGTTCTTGTCCTCAACAGTCTTCTCATTATCCTGCTACAGACAGGTAGAACAGCTACTCTCCCAATTATTTTGGAATGGTGATTAATCCTTTAATACTTTTAACAGTATGCAAACTTTGTGGGACTTATCAAACTACTGCTTACTACTAACCTTGTTGCTTGGCCGGAAATGGAACGGTAGTGCTTAGGGTTTTGGTATTGGCTTGTTCTTTCTTTTTGGTCACAGCATTAATTACGTGGAAACTGTAGATGTCCAGCCAAAGATTTAGCTGGTTGGTTATTATGTGCAATTCAGTCTTCCCTTATTGATCCAGCTCCTGCAGTGGGCAGCTATCCTCTTCGTCCATCTCCTTTCCCTTCCTCTGTCCCTTCTGTTTATCCATCTCTATTGCCTCAGGGTCACCCCTTTCCCAGCCCCTACCACTGCCTTGTTCTCAGTCTTTTGGGCAGGTTACTTGTCTCCTTTGCCAGACCTCCCATGGCAGCCATTTTGTGGTGATAACGAGGGCATTTTCTCAAATTGCTAAATGTGTCCATGGCTCCAAAAGGTTGCCTATCCCTGATACGGACTCTATTGCCAATAATCCTTTTCAGGTACAGGGGTTTCCCCATTCCTTCAGTGTAATGGAAACAGTTCTGTACATACAAATGACATGAGCACAGAATTGTCTATATCCAGATGTGTGTGGACCCCTTGAACAGGTTAAGAGAGCACAAGAACCAGAATCTCAGGCTGCCTCTACAAGAGAGGTTTAATGCTCTTTCAAGGCACTTAAAAAAATGTACCTCTACAAGAACGGAGAGCAAATCGGGCGTAGAGGCGCGTTATCTCTCTGATTATGCGCATTATCGAATGCGCGTTAAACAGCGAGTTTTATTTTGCTCCGGCCGTTAAAGCGCATTTTGCCTATGTGAACAAGCGCTTATGCGCATTAACTACTTGTAAAGCGCATTTTGGTCATCCCTTAATGCGCTTCGCTGCCTCTTGCTGCCTCTCGTGCAGAGGTATTAGGCGTAAATGCGCTTCAGTGATTATGCGCATAATCGCCTAACCAGGCGCAAAAGCGAATCCTTGTAGAGGGGACCTCAGACATACATTAAGAGCCATCTCATTTTAAATTGCTTTTCACAGCAGGATACCTGGCATTTTTAAAATAGTTCACAGTTTACCATTTTCTGGTTAAAAGTTAATATATAGAAATATATTCCTTCCCACAGACTTTAATAGAATTGCGGTGAATAAATACAACATTTGCAAAACACAGAAAACAGACTGTAATTATAGGACAACAGTGCTTTTCAATGAAGGTTAGTTTAAAAGCAGTTCACGGCTGTGCTAAATTACACAGGAGAGGACTGAAGCAAAGCCCTGAGGCCTCTCTGCAGTACAAAATGCAGTCATAACTTTAACAAAGGGAGAATTATAGGGTGACCAGATTTTGGAAACCAAAATCCCGGTCCCCCCCGCCACCCCCCCAAAACAACCCCCCCCCCAACAAGCCACTCACCCCCCCAAAAAAACAGCCCGGACCTACTGGGTCCTCTGCTGCCGCCGGGCTCGTGCTGCCGCCGCCGTTGGGCTCGTGCCGCCGGCGCTGCAGGGCTCGTGCCAGAGGCTGCGAGGAAGAGGGCCGATTCCGGAAGTGATGTAATCGGCCTCCCCTGCCTCTTCTGCGCGGGCATCCGGGCTCCTCGGGGCTCTTTGCCATCGCGACAAACCCCGAGGAGGCCAGAGGCCACACAGAAGAGGCAGGAGAGGGCCGATTTCATCATTTCCGGATTCGGCCCTCTCCCGCCTCTTCCTGGCGGCAGCAGAGGACTCAGTAGGTCCAGGCTGGGTTTTTTGGGGAGTGAGTGGCTTGTTGGGGGGGTTGTTTTGGGTAGGTGGGGATGGTGGGGGGGACCGGGATTTTGGTATCCAAAATCTGGTCACCCCCGGCGGCGGCGGCTGCATGAGCTTGGCGGCGGCAGTGGCTGCACGAGCTTGGCGGCAGCAGCGGCTGCACGAGGTTGGCAGCGGCGGCGGCGGCGGCACAAGCCCAGCGGTGGAGGTGGCGGCACGAGCCCATAATCGGCCCTTTCCCGCCTCTTCCGCACAGGCATCGTTTCCCCTGTTTTTCCCCGCTGCCCCCCGGTCGGCCCGGATCGCCCCAGTTTTCCCGGTTAGGACCGGGAAACCCCGGGCGATCTGGTCACCCTGGAGAATTATCATGATGAAAGTCCCCAGTGAAGACAACTCACTGATAGTTCTTCTCTTTGTAGAGCTAGTGGAGGTAGGTCCTGGTATCTTTTGGTACATTTTCATGTACTGAGGGGCAATCAGCAGTGTTTAATTTTGCTTCTCTATGACTTCCTAGGCAAGCAAAGAGCAAAAAGTATGATTTGGTAGGAAAAGCGTTTCCATACATGTTAGGAATCAGCAACTAGAGGCTCTGGGCCAAAGCTGGGCTCCTGAATATCACTGGCCTTCCCCCTCAGTTGTTGTTACAAGCAAGAGAAGTATGTGGAAGGTTGCTGTGCCTTCAGCATAGGCGTGCACAAGGGGTGCGCTGGGTGTGCCCAGGCACACCCTAATGTCTCAAGCAATAATGTCTCTCTGCTGGGAGCCACATTTCAAAGAGGCCAGGAGGAGGGAACCTGAAGGCTCATATCACCTCGTAAGACCCTCCTCTGGCCAGTGTCACCACAAAACCCCAACAATGACTTGAGGAGTGTCTCCTTATCCCCCCTTCACCTGCAATGGCCCTCCAGTAGTCAGGGAAACTGAATGCGGAGTCGGGCATCAATGTAACAGTGTTTAATAAATAAATGTATAAAAATAATGAGTCTTCAATAAATGTTCACCTTTAAAAATAAATAAATTAATACAATTCCCTGGGTGCACACCCTAATGAAATATGCTCCTCGCGCCTATGGCCATCACGACTTACTGGCCATCTGGTTTTGGCAGATGGATGAGGGGAGCCTTGTCCCTCGATTTTCACCCCTTCTTAAAAGTCGCCCTCCCATACAACCAGTTGCTGGCTTAATTTGCTGTTTTAGCTGGTGGGAAAATCTGTAGGCAGGCGGATGGTCTCTGTCTTAAGCAAGTTCCTTCTGGTTCTTGGGTTTCCGTTTTGCTTAGTAAATTCTGTACATAGGTTCAAACTTCCTGTCTGCAGAGTCTATTTACTTGTGGATTTTTCATCGTCCTGACTTTGAAGATAATAGTGTATTTCCTGTTTCTGATGTTATAAAGCTGCCAGGCATAGAACTGAGGTCCTTCAAACTCTCCAAAATATTTTTAGACACCTGAGACCCTTTTAGAAGGTGACATATGATAGCTTCTTGTTAACACGTACTCTCTGGATGGCTGCATTTCCCCCCTTTTTATTTCAAAGGTTATATTTACAACTATTTTTTCATATATTTCCAGCTCTCTTAAATAACAGTTTCATGACTGCTTAAATAAAGAAATAAAGTAGACAATCAGTTCTTAAACAGGAATAGAATAAACAATGGCTGCTAATCCATATATAAATATTAATGTTAAAATATTAATAATTTAGATATGAATGTAATCACCTATACATTTTACAACTGGGAAAAACTTCTGTATTTATCAATTTCCTAATTATATCTGGATTTCATAAGGGTGACAAACGGGAGCCACATTTTATTAAAATCCCCTGGTTTTTGTCTTCCGTCTCTCCTATTCCGTCAGCTTGTTCATTTCTGCTGTCTTCCAAATTCTAGCTAACCATTCTTTGAGCAGTGGTAGAGAAGCACCTCTCCATTTCGGAGTCACTTTAAATTTTAGCTACTATTCACAGATTACATACCAACTCACTTTTATGGGGATCAGCATAACCGTCTGAGTATCTGAAAAATATTGTGAAAAGGTCTAAAGATATAGTTGATTAATGATTAAGGATATCAGGTATATTCTTCCAGAACAATTTGGTCAGTCCCACCAGAAATATTTTAAATTGACTCTTTGTGATCTACATGTCCAGCACCAATCTTCGTTGCCTGCATTCAAGATGATGATGAGGGATCTTGTATATAAATTCTGTGCCATTTCTATTAGAAATTTGACAATCAACTAACTTCTCACATCTAGACTTAAAACCTTTGTCTTTCTATTTATTCAGAGATAGCTTTTACAAATACCATTGAGATAATAGTCTTTTCAGGGTTTGTAATTATAGATAAGGAGATCAAATGGAGTCCACGCTGACTCCGTTAAGATGGTTGTATTTCAGTATTTTTCCTATAGGGGAGGGGAGAAACCCTTTCACAAGCTCCTTGTCTGTTATTAAATGGGCAGCATCAGATTAATTGTGAATTAATTCCCAAAGGTGGATGTATTCTTGACAATTTGACATTTCTGTTGCATTGTGCATTGGAGGTGGGAACTTATTTAGTTTGCTTAAAATGAGGTGGATAATATAAGTTCCTGGGCACTAGCAGAACATTTTCAGGCATCAGAGTTGCTAAGCACCTGGGATTTGTTCAGCCCCAAATATTGTTCTTGTATGTTTTGTGTGTTGGACAATAACATATTTGTATCTAAAGTTTTTTACTAGTTGTGGCATTCTCATAATTTCCTATTAAGTAAGACAATTGAATAGTTCATATTGTTTGAGTAAGCATACCCACGGATTCAGTTTCAAATATTTACACTTGAATCCAGCAGGAACAACCCATGTGGAGAACAATGAGGGCCCATTATTTTTCTGGATAGAGGCATGTGTTTGCGAAACTGTGTGTGCACAGAGAAGGGGATGTATATCCAGGGTTTCCTATGTAGTGTTTACACTGCACGCATACACTGCCCAAACAAGTTACTAGGTTGCTTCCAGACTAGGCTTTTAGTGTGCAGTACCACTGACTCATTCACAGATTTTTATGGGGGCTCCAGATGATGTCGTATTCCATTTTTAACCCCCTTGTGTCATTTTTCTTAGTGCTTTCCTCCATCTGAAAGCACCCATAGTCATGTTAGCTCTCACAGTGCAGCTCATCAATTTGATTGTGTGCACGCATGTGCGCGCGCATGCTCAGTGGGGAATTGAATCCAGGCAGAAGTTTACTCCCCCATCAACAATTGATCAGTCCTGACGCCACATTTAATGTTATTAAAATATTCCTTATTCAAGACTTAAAACGTGTTGTTTATTTACTCGGAAACTTCGTCTTTGCTTTCCTCGTCCACAATGCTGCTTGTGCTGTGAGGAATGTGATGTTTCAATTTAGGGCTGATTCAGGCATTTCCCTTTTTATTTATTTATATTTTTTTAAGGGAGTTATTCCTGTGTTTGCACGTGTAAAAGAAACGCACTGACTGAATTGGTACTACATAGATCTTAGGGCTAAACTACATTCAGGTGACTTTAAATACATAACATGAAGATGTTTCTAACTTTCTTTTTACCTTCAACTTAGCGTGTGGGGACTGATCTCAATTGAACCAGCATATGCACATAGGGGAGGTTTAAATCTTTCCACCTAGCTGCTCCCTACCCCCTCTAAATTCAACCCCCGCTCAGGGGCTAGAAAGAGAAAAAGAAGCTCCATTGGCATGCCTACTTGAAGGTAAAGAAAGAAAGTTAGATCATCTGCATACTAGGTATTTAACGTAGCCTGACTTATCCAAAGACCCATGTAGTTCCAAGCCCAGAGTATAGAAATAAATGTACATGAATCCCTAGGTCCTCCTTCTTAGTTCAGGAGCCCATGTGTCTGCCCAGTCCTACTGCATATTACTAATTCAGTAAGCGAGTCTTCCTGTTTGATCAGATTGATAATATAAATTACCCTTTGTTGACCTTTCTCTACTAAAGAAGAATTGTGTGTGTGAGTGTGTGTTTGGGGAAGGGGGGGCGCGTTCTGACAAATTACCAATAATAATGCAAACCTTGGCCCTAAGCCCCCTTTCTTGGAAGCATGCATCCCATTAAAATGAATGGGATTCCCCCCTCCGCATCTAAATGTATTTAGGATTCCTTGAATTTATATTGTATCCATTGCCCAATTATCTATTAAAAGAGATTAGTTCAACAAGTTCGGCGCTTGGTGCTTCGGTTCTAGTAACAACCTGCCATGTGTATCTGTGGCTATAATATGGACTTTAAATGCAGGTAGAATCCTGAAAAGGTATTCAGAACGACGGTGGTGATGATGATGATGATGATGATGATGTCAGAATAGGTGGTTCCATTAAGTTCTCTGTATTTATTTTCAGAGTGCTAGGGTTTTGAGTCTCATAGCGCTTGGCATCTAGGTTTAACATTGCTAAAGTCTTTTCATCTAACCTTGCATTTGGCTGCCTCTTGGACAGGGCCTGTATTTGAAATTTATTTGGCATGTGTAAGTTCAGATTGATACTAATGAAATAGCCGCAATGCGTAATAAATCGGCATGAGTTGCGGACAATATTTCTCCCGCTTTAATGTATCTTCTTCTGCTTCCTTTCCCCGTCTTCTTTTTCGTTTTGTTTTTTTGCAGTCCTTCAGGTTCACGGCCTCCCACTCCAAAAAGTGACTCAGAACTAGTCAGCAAGTCTTTGGAAAGGAGTGTTCAGAAGAATAATACACAAATGCATTGGGACTGGGGAGAACTACCTCAAGCCACAAAGGTATGAGGAAATAAAAAAGAAACCCAACATTTTCAAACGAGGACGATAGAAGATCTTCAATTTTTCTTCTGTTCTTAGGGCTGTCTGACTTAACATGGCAGAGCTAAGAAATTTCTCATCAGATACTTAGGGAGGAAACACTGGGAGACTTCCCCAGCCTGGCATCCTCTGGATGTTTTAGACTACAACTCCCATCCTCATGGCCAGTTATCAGGAATTTTGGGAGCTGAAGGGCACCAAGTTGTGGAAGGCTGAGTTACGCTATTGTTTAGTGTTACATTCATGAGTTTTGGGCTCATGTGCTTCCCCCTCCTCTCTTCTCTGCCATTGTTGTGAGGAGATTGGAAGTATCTGTTAGCATTTTAAACCAACGGCACTTTGTCATTTTAGAAAATCTGGAGAAATGGAGGTTAGTTTTATCTGTGGCTTGTTCAAACAAGCCAACTTTCTGATCCTTGCTTGTTGGGACAAACCATAGTTAAAACTAACCGCAGTTCCTAGTTTGGATAAAGTGGCCAAGTTCAGTTAGTTTGAAAAAGAAGCAGTAGCTTCCAGTGTCCTCCTTGCAGCGGTGCTGGAGGATGAGAGGGGACTGGAGAGCACGTTTGTGCACATAGCACTCAAATATGATTTAGGGTTACGTCCGAGTCAGGACTTACTAATTTGAGGTGCCACTGTCTTTTCTTTACTCTCTGGTCCATGCATACAATTCACACGTGGATGAGTGTGGGATTGTCCCCACTAGCTATGTCCGTGATCAGCTTGTGGCCTCTGGCCCTGCCCCCGACTTCCACATGTTGGGGCAGAATTTGAGAAAGGGCTGTTCATGTGTACAATTCTATGCACAGTTAGTGCCCCTGGTGCAACCAGGATTCCTGAACACAACTACAGACACTATGCATGTAAAGTTGCTTTGGTGTAGAGCTCACACTCATGCGGAGCTTGAATATGTATCCAGAAGGACTGCTCCTGCTTCCTTCTCAGCATTGAATATGTGAGCCGAATCATGGGAAGAGGATTAGCTCCCTGTAATGGGCAGTTCTCCATCGTACTCCATTTTTTTTTTAAGCTTGTATACAGTCCAGAGAAAAGTAGTATTTTGCTATGGATCCCGATAGAGCTACAGCAATTTCCCCTTTGCCCAGTAATGGTTTGATCTGCTTGGTGCAGAACACTATGAAAGAGGACAGTTCTTAGGGGAATATATGAGAAGCTAGATTCTTGACCTGCTGCCAAGCGCATATTATCCTAGTGAATCTGTATGGCTGCTAAGATCATGTGGCTCCTGCAGTCCTACCCATCAATGTGTTTGTTCTGGTCAGAGCCCTGGATCAGTGTTACAAGCTAACCACAAAAAATGGTGATGTATGTCTCTGAAAATGAAGTTTGGAAATCTGATGTGAAAGTACAAGGAAGTGATTTGCATCCCAGTACTTTGGCTTAATTCAGGGACTTTTCAGACGCAACATTTGTCAGGTGTAAACCTAAGATTTTAAAAAAGTGTACACAAGAAATGTAAATATATATCCCACCTTTCTTACAAAGCACTGTACATGGGGGTCCTAGGTGGTCTCACATCGAGGCAATGATCACACCCAGACCTTTTTAGTTGGCTACATTGTGTGCCCTTAGACGGTCTGATAACAAGTCTATCATTTAGAACCTAGTCAGAGAGCAAAGTGGCTACAGCTCTTACCTGAGAGTGTTTGCTCAGTGGTAAACCCAGCTTTGTTGATGGGTATTGTATGAAACGATCCTAACTCTTGACTTGAATATCATATAATGATGACAACTGTGCAGCGTGGCAAGAGAGCAGCTAGTTTTTCTTTCCTTGCACGCAAGGTCCCTTTTTCTTCTTTGGTGAACCTTCTTTAGACTGCTGTGTTTTATTTTTTTGTTTCTAGACTGCTGCTCCACTCAAGCCAAAAGAACCCAGCACCACCATGGTGAATGTGAATCCTTCTGAAAGCACTCACTTCCGAGTCATTCAGAGTAATGATTTGGAAGAGCTTCGGAGCATATCTTCATTACCTGTCCTAGGGCAAGATGATGCTGTGATGACTCTGGAAGATACTGAGATCCAGGAAACAGTACCTGTGATAAATGAGCCGGACATTGACACTTTAGGGGCAGCTGCACCTCCGCTCCTTGCAGATGAAGACGTGAAGCAGGCTACGACTCCTCTGACACAGCAGGCGAGCAAAACAGATTCTCCCTCCAAAAAAAAAGGTATAAATGCTGCTTTGTTTTTCACTCTCTGCTTGCAAGATTATAATAATAATAATAATAATAATAATAATAATATAATAATAATAATACCAATAATAATAATACTGCAAGGGGTAATCCTGCAAGGGATTATATGGGCATGGCACACCTGCAGACCCTAGCCAACCACCACTAGTCAGGGCTAACCACCCTGCTAGTGTGAAAAAATGGTTCCAGAAAGAAGACAAAAAGCCTCAAACGGGCAGCGTCAAGCCCGAGAACGCTGCACGAACCTAACAGTTGGCCAAAACGGAAACGAACAGGCAATGAACAAGGAAAAGCTCAACCACCCAAACTCCCCCAGATGTGTTTTACCTGCTCCACAAACAACCACCAAGGCGGGACACCCATGGCAGTGCTTAGCTTGGACAGATGAAATGAACCGTAACGTTATGCGATGTTACTATAAAAGCACACAACTCGAAACAATAGCATCAGGATACCGAACAGAACTTCACAGACTATTTATGGAAATGTACCCCCACCTAATGGACACTGTAACAGAACAAAGGCTAATAGATCAAAAAAGAGTTATAATCAATAACAAAAGGCTAACGGAACACGAAATTCAAAAACTCAAAGAAGAAATAGCCGTCCCAACTCCCTTTCCCCTGGCATTCGTTGAAGTCAATAAAGAGGTCTGTAGGAAAACAATCAACGTTTATTCAGGCAATTGACCCCTTCCCTCAGCTGAAGAGAGTTTAAAAGTACAAGCAATCTAGCCCTAAGGCATGATTAAGCTGAGCAAGCAAAACAATTGATCCATTCAAGAGAAAGAGAAAGTCACTACTCTTGGAAGATCTTAAGCAGTAAGATCCAAATCAAGCCTTTTCTGAGCAAGCAATCTCTCTGAACACCTTCTGACCTCCCTAGCTTGCACGCACTTTTCCCTCCTACGGAATTTGGCATCTCTGAGGTTGTTTACTCCCTCCCCTTTGGAAGAAGAGAGCTATTTCTCAGCGTGAGGTTTATTTACATCACCAGAGATAACCTCTGGGGGCTGTTCATTCGCAGTTGAGAATGAGGCCATAAGAACCACTTCCTCCCCTTCTGGTATGGACTGGAATGTCTGTTCGAGTTCAGAATCTGATTCTGAATTAATGTCTGACAGCTCTTCGCCCTGTGCAAGAGGAAGAGAATTAGACACAACAATAGCACAACAGAACACCAACGTGAAAAGCACAGATGCACCAACAACAAGCACACAAACACCCATAGAAGAAACAGCAACCCTAGACACAACAACCCCACCAGAGGACTCCCGGACAACGCCACAACCCAAAACACACAACGACACAGCAAACATGAACATAGAGCAGCAACTGATGGAAGAAATTGAACCAAATCTAACAAAATGGAGAGAAACTGACCCAACGAAAAGAAACCCACTACCTAGACTAAAGTTTAACAAGGACACGCAGAAACTCATAAACATAATGAATAGTAAACTCACGACATACATTAACAATGATAGCAACCTAGAAGAAATACTCACAGACATCTATGCAGCAGCCACAGTAGTCCTCACCTGTAACAAACAAGAACTCCCCACAAACAACAACACACGCAGAAGATTAGAAACCAAACCAAAATGGCAAATCAGAATTGAAATCAAAATTGAAAAGCTACGAAAGGATATAGGAAGAATGACGCAATATTGAAATGGAAATAGCTCGAAAAGCATCCTCAAAAACACCAAAGACATCGTAGCAAACAACAAAGAAACAGCAATAATAGCTCTCGACACACTGAAACAAAAACTGGCAGTCCAGACCACCAGGCTAAGAAGATACAAAGAATCAAGTGAAAGAAAAGCCCAAACGCTCTCTTTAAAAGAAACGAGAAATTATTATACCAAAGAATAAGCAAGAAAAGAGAAAACATCATTACACCCCCAACTAAACAAGAAATAACCACATTCTGGAAAAATATCTGGTCAGAACCGGTTAGTGGTGTGCACACCAAAAAATATCATCGTTTATCGTTATTGTCATTTTGGACCAAAAAAATTATCATCTTCATATCGTAGGTGAACCGTATTGTCTTCATGATAATTATCGTGAAAAAATGATATTTTTTGCAGCCCAATTTTTAAAGAAAACATGCCTATAACTTCAGTATTTTAAATGTTAGAGGCTTGAAACTTGGTCACAGTGCTTATGGGGTATGCCTAAGTATGTGTATGAAATTTGAGATCGATCCCTCCAACCCTTGATTTTATATGAATTTTTTAAAAAATGTTTCCGTTATATGAATGCACATAGCGAGCTGTCATTCTGATCTGTCAGAACTGAAACGATCTTTAATACATTTATATAAAATCGAGGGTTGGAGGGATCGATCTCAAATTTGGCACATATGTGTATTATTCCTAATAGTGATACAGGATCAAGTTATAGCCACTAAGAACTACCAAAAATACATCATAAAAGATAATAGTGTAACAACAGACCTATGCAGGAAATGTCATCAACTCCAAGAAACAATAGACCACATAACAGGAGGATGTAAGATTCTGGCAGGAATGGACTATACAGATAGACACAATACAGCTGCAAAAATTGCAGCTGTATTCACCAACAACTGCCCATCAAATTCAACCTTATCAAACAATCTACACCATACATACTCACCCGAAACAATATTGGAAAATGCAGACCATAAAATATACTGGGACAGAACAATTCATACCGTCCAGGCAATACCCTGCAACCGACCAGGCATAACGGTCATAGACAAAAAAGAAAAACACACATACCTCATCGACATAGCAATACCGAATGACAAAAATGTTGTTGAAAAGGAAGAAGAAAAGAGAGACAAATACACACCACTGGCCATGGAAGTCAAAGAACTATGGCAACAGGAAAAGGTCACAATTATTCCATTAGTCACTTCAGTCACCGGTATCACATCAAAAAATTATACAGAAAATCATCAGAAACTGGGCCTACCAAAATACATTCACACCAACGTCCAGAAAGCAGGCATACTTGAAACATGCTCAATTGTTGGGAAATTCCTGAATCTGTAAAACCCAGCATGACTTGGCAAAGCCCGTCATGTCCGTCTAGAAAAACCGCCACGAGCGAGAGATACAATAATAATAATAATAATAATAATAATAATAATAATAATGTTGATGGGGCAGCTTGTATTGCAGGGGTGTGCAAATAGATTTTGATCCCTAGGTCAGGAGTGGGGAATCTTTTTCACTCCAAGGGCCAAACTCCAATGTGGGGAAGATCATAAGAGCCTTATTCCATATCTGGGTTGGGCCAAAGCCAGAATGGATGGAGCCAAAATGTGAATCTTACCAATTTTAAGCTTGCTTAGAAGTAGGCAGGAGATGTCTTTTCAGGTCTACTCAGAAGTAATCAGGATTGAATCACTCAGCAACTTCCTCCCCAAGCCCCACCCCTTTTCTCTGCAGGGAAAACACCTTGTCTCCAATCAGCAGCTGATTGGAGGTAAGAGCTTTCTGCTGCTGACCGCTGAGAAAGGGAGTCTTTTTCAGTACTCAGCAGGGAAAGCTGTTTTCTCTGCCAGGGTAGGGGCAGGGCTTGGGGAAGAAGCTTGTGGGACAGCTGGGGAACACCTGTGGGCTATACCTGCCTTTCAGGCTGGAGGTTCTCCATGCCTACTCTAAGTATTAGATGCCAGGAATTCCCACATTGAAAGGTCAGACTCTGAATCCCAAAGGGGCACAAAGAAACTTGGCAGGAGAACATTTGGACATTGGACTTTTATCCTGTTCCAGGAAGTTGAAGACTTTTGCATTCCAGTAAATCCTCCCATGCTTATTCCAGCTTTTGTGTGGTGGTCATGTGCCTTGCAACGGTGTCCCATCAAATTTCATCTGTACACAACTCACTGTGAAAGTGAAAGTTCTCTCGTTCTTACACGTGATACCCCAGGACGCAAGCCACTTCCTCTTTATAAGCTGTTCTTCTCTTTTTCCTTTGTGCTCAAACGAGATGAGTAGAATCCTGACCCCTAAAGAAATAAGTGGTGTGTGGGTGTGGGTTCAATTTATGTTTTAGGTTTTTTCAGTAATTTCAAGCAGAAATACCCTCTCTAATGCTTCTGGGTGATCTTCTGTGTTTTTTTTTTCACACTAGGAATTATTTAGCTGCTGTGTGTCATATTGAAACACATTTTCCTGCACCACAGTAGGGAAGTCAATGGAAGCTGGTTGGGGGATGGAGCTTGATGAGCTTTTGTCTGCTTAGCCTCTCTCCCCTACAGACTCCGTTCTGTCTTCCACACTAGTTGGCCCAACTTGGTGTGCTACTCGTCGGGCTAGCTGGTGGAATTTCCGCAAATAAATTCTTTTTTGCGTGAAAAAACATTTGCGCAAATTCTAGCCTCAAATGCTAGTTTTTTAAAAACATGTTCAGTAATCTATAGATCTTTTGGGTTTGGAAGATCCGTGATGTCTTTGGTGATTTGTTACATTGATGTTATTCTCGGTTCCTGGTTTTATTTATGGTTTTGTGTTTCTATTTATGTCTTTTAATTGTTTTGAACTTATATTGCCCAGAGAACCTTTGTTCTTGGGCAGCATCTAAATATTGTAAATATAAATGAACGCTTACACCATAGCATGCTGTTCTGTGAAGTTGACCTTGGTGGAGATGAAGGCAAACAGAATCAGTGACTTCCTTTAAGAAAAAAAATAACTGAGTGTTGTGATAGCTTCATATTGAATGTTGTTTCTGCATTTCACAGATAAACGGAGCCGGCATCTTGGGGCTGATGGTGTATATCTAGATGACCTCACAGGCATGGAGCCAGAGGTCGCTGCACTGTATTTCCCCAAAAAGTATGTACCTCGTTAATTAACATTTATAATGTATCTGTCTGATCCCACAGAACTCATTTGAGCACATGTTCTCTTCTTCTCTTCTTTCTTAAAATGAAACTTGAGATTTTTCAGGAAGTTGTTCCCAATTACAACATTTTGTATTTCATGGAATTGTGTAATCCTGCATAGGTTCTTTAAAATCAGCAAAAATGAAGCATTTCTGTTTTCTATTCTTAATGCTTTAAAACATTAAGTAGTTTTAAAAAAGTAGAAGCAGCAAACTGATGACAATAAGATATAAGGCACTGAAGGGCAACTTGCTGAACATAAAGGGCCAGATGAGGAATAATCTGTTGTCACATTGTCAAATTCACCTAGAGTACCAATTAAAATTGCACAAGACGCAGTGCTGGCCTCCCGTTTGGGTAGCTTTAAAAGGGAACTGAACAGATTCATGGAGGAGAAGGCTATAGATGGCTGCTAGTCCTGATGGCTCTATGCTGTTTCCAGTATTGGAGGCAATATGCCTATGCACTCCAATTGCTGGAGAACATGGGCAGGAGGTAGGCTGACCATCTGAAAAGGAGGACAGGGCTCATGTAACTTTAACTGTTGTAGAGAAAAGGGAATTTTAGCCAGTGTCATTTGTATGCAATTAGTTCCTGGTGATATTCCCTCTTCATCACAACAGTTAAAGGTGCAGGCACTATATTAGAGTGACCCTATACAAAAGAAGGCAGGGCCCCTGCAACTTTAACTGTTGTGATGAAGAGGGAATTTCACCAGGAACTAATTGCATACAAATGACACTGGCTGAAATTCCCTTTTCTCTACAACAGTTAAAGTTACATGAGCCCTGTCCTCCTTTTCATATGGTCAGCCTAGCAGGAGGTTGCTGTTGCGCTCATGACCTTGTGAGTTTCCTGTGGGCAGCTGGCGGTTGGCCACTATGTGAACAGAATGGTGGACTAGACAGATCCTTGGTCTGATCCAGCATATAGCGCTCCTCACGTTCGTACGTTCTTACCCATCCAGCTTTGCTAATATAAAGCCTGCCATGTTTTTCCTTATTTCTGCTTGCTGCCCACTCAGGGACCTGTGTGTTTTGGTGAGAGACAGATCTGAATTACAGCCTGACTTTGTATTTTCAAACATGGGAGGCAAGCATTGCTTCTTTGACCCAGAATACTAGGTGTAATCTGATAACTGCAACACCTACTGGTCACCTGTTTGCAGTTATCATTTTGAAACTGAGCTTGTGCTGCGGGCCTCGTGGCCACAAGAGTTCTGGAGAAGCCCAAAACTTCCACAACCTTTTGTGTCATTTTGGTTGGTCTAATAAAGGTATTGCCTAATTGTGGATTTTGGACCCCCAACCTGCACCCTGGATTCTGGATTTTTTAGCTGTGGACCACCACAGCTAGCTTTCTACACATTTTCAAAGTTACCCCTTCAGCCATGAGGGGCTTCTAAAAAGAATAATGAAGGTCTGGGTTCTAATAAGAGTTGTTTGTGCATCCCAAGGAGTCTCAGGGGTGCAACAGCCTGCTCACGATCCAGTTCTGATAAATAGAAATGTCAAAGGCACCGGAACACAATTTTGTCTGATGTGCGCAAGCAATTTTCTTTAAAAGGTCCTTTGTTCTGAAGCTTTAACTATGGAAAACTGTAGAGAGACACAGCATGTCTGTTGATATCATGCCACTACCAAGTACTTGGGAGTATGATAAGGGTGTATGTAAGATGAGGACATTTTTGAGTAGTATGGGTCAAAAGGTAACGGAGGCAGGTAATCATTCTTCTCTCCTCAGTGGTGAACACACTGCTCAATTAAAGAATGCAAATGAAAATGGACCTCGCTCAGCCAATCAGTCTCCTCAATCCATCGGAAGCTCAGGCATTGATAGTGGCGTCGAGAGCACCTCGGATGGAATAAGAGACCTGCCCTCCATTGCCATTTCACTTTGCGGAGGACTTAGTGACAACAAAGAAATATCTAAAGGTGTGCAAATTGCTCTTGTACTTATATCGTAGAAGAATCCCTCGTTGTTTAATTCTAGGGATAGGCAAACATGCAATGTTCAAGCTTGGCAAAGTTTTCTGAATTCCTATTTGAAGCTTGGTTCACCTTGTTTGTCTTCTCAATTTTTTCTTCCTTGATTGGGAAAATCTGCATTTTCGATCAGGGAGAAGTGTGCCCCCAAAATATGCAGTTTCCCCCATTTTGAGTACGTACTTCAGCAAAGCATGAAAAAATGCACATTTTTTTTTACGCCTTGCAAGTTTGGGTATGTGCAAGCATTTCCCCCGAAGTTGCAAAAGGGGCTTGTCCAGGTATTTTGCAAGTAGAAACGAAATTCTCATACTTGGATCCTTTTCTGGAAAGCTCCCCAGTGACCTCTTGTGGTCCTTGATGGTAAGGCACAATTGGTATTGCTAGCTACTATAATGTATTCTCCCCTCTACCTTGAGAATTAGGGCATTTTATGGCACTCTGAATTGCTAGTTGTATTTTGCATTTGTACTGCCATTAAGAATGCTTTTTTTGTATTTAGTATTTGAGGCAGTTGGTATGTGGGATGCATTTGCTTTCTTAAGGCTGAAGTTTAGGGTGCATTCAGATGTATCCTGAAACAAGATTAGCTGTGGTTTTTTTTGTTTCCCTTGGCTTCTGCCCATCTTCACAATGTATTCAACAGATCATGCTTCTTGCTTCCAATCTTCAGGCCTTGGTTGTTTTTTTACTGCTTTGTTTAATTAATTAATTACATTTCTACACTGCCCAATAGCCAACCCTCTGGAGACCCTCTACCCCAAATGTCTTCAGCACTGGGTTGCTTTCTGCCCTGTACCAGTCAGCTTCAGAACTGCAGGATCTTTATCTCCACCTATTCAAACCAGGGAGTCTATTAAGCATCTCACAGTTCTGAAGCTAGCTGATGTGGGGCAAACATTGAATTATTCGTAGCATTTTTTTTTAGTATTTTCAAAAGCCCTTGAGCATTTTTCATGGACTCAAAGGAAAAGCCTGATAAAGTTAAAGCTGAAAACAGGGATGTTTGTGCAGCCCTACTATTTACTCTTGCCCTCATGTGCCTAGCTAATACCAGTACTTATTTACTTAGGAATGAGAAGGCCTGACATTGTAATGCATTGATTGTCTTTTCCCTGAGAAAACAAAAGAGTGTTCTGCGATTCACAGGAAACCTGAAATTAGTTGTCATGCCTCACATATGTGGCAAAACTCCAGAACTGAAGATGGATTCTTCTTGCTTACACTAAAGAACCAGTTTAAGTTTATAGTAACTTCCCGTATCCCTGGTGGATTGAATCCTGAAGACAGGCCTATACAGCTGGTGCCGCCCCTCCCCAAGGTGAACATAGCCCACCAGAGAAATGTAGCAACTTACTAGGGGCTTGATAAACCTCAGGTTTTTCCTCCCTTTCTGGAAGTGCAAGAACGGGTTTGTCCATCACCTGGCAGGCTGCAATACACTGTTTAGAGCCATGTTCGGCCTCAGGAATGGGGTGTCACAAGTTGTGCTGGCCTGTCCTTGATGGATGCACGGTACAAGATTCCCTTCCTTAGTTCCCTTGTTGTCTGCTATTCCAGTAACAGTGAAAGAACGGTGCTGACTCTGCTGTAGATGTCAACACTACTTTGGCTCATCAATTAGGGTTCATGCATGCTTTCATTTTATTTCTCCTCTGAACAGAAAAGTTTTTAGAACAAGAAGTATCATATCAGCAGTTTGTGGACAGCCCAGGTATCATCGATGATCCCAACCTTGTGGTGAAGATTGGAAGCAAGTAAGTAGAGCTCAGTAAAAAGAAATGTGTATATTTTGCTAAAAACAGCAACCAGGAATACTTTATGTCATTTCCATAGTGGCAGGCATAGTGGTGAATTGGTTTGTTACACTGTTCATCTTGATCTCAATATTACAACTAAGGCCCAATGTGGGTTTAACTAAACATAATTGCACTAACGCATTTGTGTTAGAACTATGTGTACTTATGGCCCGAGACATTCATCACCATCGGTATTACATTTATATTCCACCTTCTTTCCTCTTGCAAGGGACACAAGGTGGTTTATTTGGTCCTTCTCCTCTCTATTTTAGCCTCACAACGACAACCCTGTCAGGTGGGTTAGGCAGAGAGTGGCTGAATTCGGATGACACAATAAGCAACTGGGGCGGGGGGAACAATCGTCAGTTGTATTGACTATCGTGTTGTCCGAATGCTGCCGTAGTCAACTCAGCGCTGATCCTAATCCACACCACAGTTGATTATTTATTACCATGTTGTGAGGGGAGTACCCCCTAGATGAACAACTGTAAAGTTGATTATTACCCCACCATTGACTATTGTGTTGTCCGAATTCAGCCAGTGTCTGGCTGATAGTCACCCAGTGAGCTTCATGGCAGAGTGGGGACTAGAACCCGGGTCTCCTGAGTCCCAGTCTAACACTAACCGCTACACCACACTGGCTTTCATGTAACGTATTGCAAATTTTAACAATGGTGCCTAAACTGTTTTGACCTTCTAGATACTACAACTGGACAACAGCGGCTCCCCTCCTCCTGGCAATGCAAGCATTCCAGAAACCTTTGCCAAAGGTGAGACTGACTATATGAACCTCTTTGGGAAAATGAGCAGGCACATTTTTCCAACAAGAATCAGAAGAAGTGACCATATACACTTGATAGTGCTGGATACAGATGGTGAATCATCCTGCTGTTTTTCCCCCAGGCTTTCTGGTTCCCTATATCTCTTAACCAACATTATGTTAATTCCTTAGATCCCTCTGGGGCAATGTGGCCCTTTTTCTGTCTTTTTCTAGTAATCTTTCTGTTCTCAGCCTTGGGATGAGCAGAGAGTTTCCATCTTAGATGGCTTATATTTTGTTTGTTTTAATTTGAGTTGCTCTCTAGGTCAAAATTTAAGAACCGCTGCATGTGAATTGTAGTTGACATTTCAGTAATGTTATCAGCTTTCCTCCAGTTTGCTTGGTTGAACATGGTTGTGGGGCATCTTACGCATTTCAGTGACTGGCTCAGTTCACACAACACTTTACGTAGTGTGAAAACTCCACTCACCGGTGGAGATTTTAGGAGGTACACACCACATAACATGTTTCCACTCCACCGTTGTGTGACTGTGGGCTACCGTGGAGTTGAGTAAAACTCATCACAGCATTTGATTGACATTGCCTCTGCTCTCTCTCCTCCCCCAGTCCTCCCAGTGCTATCCCATCAGCCATTACTGTGAAAACAACAACCCTGGCAGCTCTCCTAGAGCAGTACTTCCTCCTTTGGCTACTCTAGCCAGGGAACTCTGTGGCCAGTGGGGAAACTCCACTCAATACAGCAAGAAACTCCATGGAGCCTTCCAGACAACACGCAACACAACGGTTGTGCAGGAACTCTCCTCTGCACAGCTTGGATATTCAAGGTGGAGTGTTTCTTTTTAAAAAACTCCACCGTGGAATGGAGTTTTCCCTCCAGACAACACATTTGTCAACAGTAGTGTAACAACTCCACCGTGGCATTCTAAAACCACCGTTGAGAAATGTGTTGTCTGAACTGAGCCATTATATCACCTTGGGTATTGCTGAGCTATGAACCAGCTTGTTCTAGACTTTGCCTTAGGATGAGCTTATGATCTCATAAGCTTGACTTGTTCTAGACTTTGCCTGAGGATGAGCTTGTGACCTAATAAGCTGGACTTGTAGTTGTACAATCAACCTTTAGAACTGAACAGTTCATCTGGGCAGGTGAACATCTTTTTGCAGGCTACCTTGATTAATGTGCACATCGAGTGTGTGTACCTGAGTCTGAAGGCCAGGGATAGACTAGGGATTCTGTTAGTGTACCGGCCACCCCGCTGCCTATCAGACTCCCTGGCCGAGCTCACGGAACTGGTCTCGGAGTTGGTGTTGGATTTGCCCAGGCTTTTGGTCCTGGGCGATTTCAACATTCCATTCGAGGCTGGTTTGTCAGGTGCAGCTTGGGAGTTCATGGCATCCATGACAACCATGGGCCTATCCCAATTGGTCTCTGGACCTACACATTCAGCAGGTCACACCCTCGATGCTGTCTTCAGTTCCGAACAGACAGATCTGTGGGCGGCGGTAACAAATACCTCTGCATTGTCATGGACAGACCACTTTCTGGTCAGGGTTAGTATCACAGCTACCACCCGCCCCTGCAGGGGTGGCGGACCTATTAAGATGGTCCGCCCTCGAAGGCTGATGGATCCTTTTGGATTCCAGAAGGCCTTGGAGGGATCTATGGCTGGTATCGGCGACGATCCTGTAGAAGCCCTGGTTAATAGATGGAATCAAGACCTAACTAGGGCTATCGACACGATTGCCCCCAAACGTCCTCTCCGACCCGCTTCTAATCGGGCGCCCTGGTATACAGAAGATCTCAGGGAGTTGAAGCGGAAAGGACGACGACTGGAGCGCCGATGGCGAAAAACTCGACTTATATCCGATAAGACACGACATAGAGAACATCTTCGTTCCTATGGGGTGGCAATACGTGCAGCGAAGAAAGCTTACTTCTCTGCACGCATTGCGTCTGAGAATTCGCGTCCAGCAGAACTGTTCAGGGTGGTGAGGGGTCTAACTTGGGCACCCTCCCCCCTGAACCCGATGTTAGAGCCTTCGGTAGTTCGCTGTGATGCCTTTAACAATCATTTCACAGATAAAATCTCTCGGATAAGAGCCGACTTAGATGCCATTGTTATAGCAGAGGCTGACAATGGAGTGTCCAGCAACTCCGCGAGTAGAATTACACTGGATCAGTTTCAGTTGGTGAGTACCGAGGATGTGGACAAGCTGCTTGGTCGAGTAAGGAGGACGACTTGCCCTCTCGATCCCTGTCCTTCTTGGCTGGTCGCCCAGGGAGGAGATGCAGTTAGATCACAATTACAATATATTATTAATGCATCTCTCAGGGAGGGGAGTTTTCCATCATGTTTAAAAGAAGCGGTAGTACGGCCACTTCTAAAAAAGCCCTCCCTGGATCCCCTGGACTTTAATAACTATAGGCCAGTATCAAATCTTCCATTTTTGGGCAAGGTGATCGAGAGGGCGGTTGCCTTCCAACTGCAAGCAGTTTTGGATGATACAGATTTTCTAGACCCATTTCAAACTGGCTTCAGAGCAGGATATGGAGTTGAGTCTGCTATGGTCGCCTTAGTGGATGATCTACGCTTAAGTATTGACAGGGGGAGTGTGTCCCTGTTGGTACTCCTGGACCTCTCAGCGGCTTTCGATACCATCGACCATGGTATCCTTCTGGAATGCCTGAGGGAATTGGGACTCGGGGGCACTGTGCTTCAGTGGTTCCGGTCCTACCTCTCGGGCAGGTTCCAGATGGTGATGCTTGGGGATAGTTGCTCTTCAAAGAAGGAGCAGCTATGTGGTGTACCACAAGGTGCCATCCTATCCCCAATGCTGTTTAATATATACATGAAACCGCTGGGAGAGATCATCCGGAGGCATGGGGCGGGGTGCTATCAGTATGCTGATGACACCCAAATATATTTCTCTATGCCTTCGACAACAGCATCAGCTAAGGATAGTGTGTCTCCTCTGAATGAATGCTTGAAGGCGGTAATGGGCTGGATGAGGAAAAACAAACTGAAGCTGAATCCAGACAAGACGGAGGTGCTTACTGTCAAGGGCCACAACCTGGGGTTGGAGGTGTGTCAACCAGTTCTGGATGGGATTACACTCCCCCTGAAAGACTGTGTTCGCAGCTTGGGGGTGCTCCTGGATCAGTCACTCCAAATGACATCCCAGATAGATGCGACTGCCAGGAGTGCCTACTATCAGCTTTGGCTGATACGCCAGCTGCGCCCCTTCCTAGAGTTGGAAGACCTAAAATCAGTAGTGCACGCGCTGGTAACTTCGAGGCTCGACTTCTGCAATGCGCTGTACATAGGGCTACCTCTGTGCCTAGTCCGGAAACTTCAACTAGTTCAAAATATGGCAGCCAGGTTGGTCAGCGGTACATCTAGGGGTGACCACATTACACCAGTTTTAAAATCTCTTCACTGGCTGCCAATCAGTTTCCGGGCGAAGTACAAAGTGTTGGTTATTACCTTTAAAGCCCTACATGGTTTGGGTCCAGGTTACCTACGGGATCGCCTTCTCCCATACAATCCGCCCCGCACGCTCAGGTCCTCTGGTTTATTACAGTCAACAAGAACTAGACTGACAACCGTTACCCAGAGGACCTTCTCTTCTGCTGCTCCCAGATTGTGGAATGACCTGCCGGGAGAGATTCGCCAACTTACTAGTCTTCAGGAATTTAAAAGATCTATAAAGACTGATCTCTTCCGGCAGGCCTACCTAGATGAATTTTAAAGTGTTTTATTGGTGTTTTATTGGTATTTTAATGATGTACTGGTTTTATCTGCTTTTAATCAGTTTTTGTATCTTGTGTTTGGTGTTGTTCCCCGCCTAGATCCGTTGGGAGAGGCGGGTGATAAATAAATATATATTATTATTATTATTATTATTATTATTATTATTATTGTGTATGAGTACAATGGTTCTAACAATTTTGTGCTGCAGTTGGATGATAGACTTGGGTTGTAAGCCTTTTCAGTCTGAATGTCTCCTATCCGGGGGGGGGGGGGGACGTTATAGTTCAGCATCTCACATGCAAAATAACTATGACAGAGTAATTCCAGCTTGAAAGTGCAATGCACTGTACTAGGGACATTTACATCCCCTTACAGGCTTGTTGATGACCATTTCAAAGTCGATGTAGTTTAATAGTGACAGGCAGCTAGGCCAAGTCATCCCTTGATCTGCTTAGCATTTGATGAATTCATGGACTCAGTGGTATCCATCCCTTTCACTGGTCAAGGGATGGTAGAGCCACACCTCATAGAAAGATCTGCAAGTCGATGTTCTAATAGACCAACATGCCAATTGCTCAGTATGCTACAGTGCCTTAGGTATGTCTTATGCTAGAACATTACAGCAGGAGGCAGTGGTTGAAAACAATATCCTATAGGAGTGCACTGCACTCCTATAAGATTATGCTAGAACATGCCATCAAGAGATCAAAAGCCATTGGCTGGTCACAGCTGGGAAATGAACCATATATAGTATAGTACCTTCATGCTCTCACTGGTCCTGAATTAGAATTCACCAAAGCCTGCGTGGCCAGTGGTTAGGGATGATGGGATTTGTAGTTTAATAACTCCCATCTCTAATATAAACTTTGACTGGCAGATGAATGTGAACAGACTCCTTTGAAAAGCATTGGCGTTTGAGGTGAAGTAAGGAGATCTGAAAGTTCTCTCTGTGGTAGTTTTATCTGTGATGGGCCATTCACACATTGATCATCACTTGATGGTAATGAAAATTCAGGTGTGAATCAGTACAGGTATTTTAAAATATATTCCTCTTTTAGAACTCCTCCAAGTGACACTGAGGAAGTGGGACTTTTATTTTAACTCTGGCTACATTGTCTAAAGGCCACGGGGAGGGAACACAATGAATTTTCATATTTGTTTTTGTTAGGACAAGAGGACATCTGTGCTTGTGAATATTCAGTAACAAATGTGTTACAGAAATAGATCACTTTGTGTTCGTTCATAAATGGCTAGTGGCTATTTGGATGTCATATTAATACAAATGTTTGGTTCAGTTATACCAACCTATTTCCTCTAGCTTTTGAGAGACATTAAACCATCCTGCTAAGTTTCATTATTATTTAACAAGGACAGGCTGCCATCTTGCCCATCTGTGTTCCTTACCAACAAAAAACCCTTATGATTTATACTAAACAGCTGCGAAGTAGAGACTTCTTTCTCCCCACTCTCCTAAACATTATACTAATGCCTTATGCCTTGTTTTGTTTCCATTTTCTTTTCTATTTTTCTTTTTCAAATTCCCTAAGTGTTCTTGTTTAAGTTACTTCCGTACAGTTCTGGATACCATTAGGTTTTGCTTTGACAAGATTTGCGGTCCGCAGCCAGTATGTTTCCTTTGACTCTCTTTGCTTGAATTTAAATTGCGTGTGGTTTCTTTCTTTTGACTTTTGTTTGCATGAGTTAGATTACTTTTTGTTCTGTTCCATTATTTATGTTACCATCCATTTATCACAGGCCACTGTGGATTCTATAATGAGGGATAAGATGCCAAAAAAAGGCGGAAGATGGTGGTTTTCATGGCGAGGGAGGAATAGCTCGATCAAAGAGGTAAGTTTGGAAACTAGATGAACTGATTTTTTTTTTTCTAGGTTAGAACACCTTGCATTTGGGGCTGTGTATAATCCATGTTAACAAAAAATAACGTTTCTGACAAACTAAATTTGCTAGAAAGAAATGCTAAATTCTGAATCCTTTATACATTTACGCAGTTCTGCATATATATTTTTGCATAATTTATCCCACACTTTTTAGTACTTTGCACAATTTGCTCCACTAACACTCATTACAAGGAGGGTTAAGGAGTGATGCCGAGTACTAAAGTCTAACCCCCTGTTACTGGAATCTTTCTTCAGGACACCATTGGTTGTTGCCTGCAGATAATGTCTGCAGACATTAAGCATATCCTTGGAGCCATAAGGGCTAGAAACTTGCTTTTTAAAAATTAAATGAAATCGGAGATTCTGCACCCGCTATTACATTTGGTGCTTCTTCTGCAATCCTGCGTACATACAGCCCGGCATATATTTCCTCCTGTAGCATGGAAGGCCACTTTCTAATAAGAACGTAAGAATTGCTTTGCTGGTTTAGGGCAAAGTCCGTCTAGCTGAGCATTCTGGCTCCAACAGTGTCCAGCTAGCTGCCTCTAGGAAGCTTTCAGGCAAGGCATGATGGGGATGGCTATTTTAGTACTCTATGTTAGATTTCCCCTGAACATGGATGCTCCATTTAGTTATCAAATCTAATAACCACTGGTAGATGTCATTAACCATAACAGCTAGTTCTTCACATATGAGCAATGCAAACATGTAGTGTCCTGATGTCAGCTGGAAGGAAGCCAAAGGCACACCAATAGGAATGGAGCTTGCTGTTGGCTCGTGCCACAGCTTTGTGCATTCATGCCATTTCTCTGCCTACTTGAGAATAGAGGAGACAATGGATTGTAGAGCCCCACTTTTTTTTTTTTACCCCAGGACATCCCTAACACCATTGTGCATATGATTTCCAAAATCAGCTCTATTCTTGTATCTTCTTGCATTTCACCTACAGGAAACAAAGCCTGTGCAAGGTCTGAGTGGGGAACAGGAGTCGGACATGCCCGACAGGTATCAATATTTTTTTGCTGCTTTTCAGTTTATTGCGTGCTTTAGAATTCACAGCTCGTTTTTCTTCTCAGCGATCCCGAGAGGTAGTAGGCTAGTCCAAGAAAATAATGCGCCATAAGTTTCATAGCTGAGTAGGAATTTGAACCTAGGTCTCCTGTGTGTGCATGTGTGTGGAACAAGAGCTGAGCTGCCAATTCAGCAAAATAGTGTGGTGCTTCACTCCTTTTTTGACTATACCATAGTTGCAGGTAGGGTTGTGTACTTGAATGTAAAAGAGAACTACTGGAGGGAGAGGGTTTGAACCAGAATATCTGACCCTAATGCACTAGATTATTTTTTTAAGTGCAGGGAGTTTACTTGGAGAGGCATTATAATTAAACAACATAGCTTTTTCATGTCATTATTCTGAATGTGTAGATTGGCTTTGTGCACATATTTGTGCGAACGACGGCGAGAATGCCAAAAGTCATTCTTTAATCATAGAATCATACTCCGAAGTCTCCATGATTACTGATGATGCAAGATGATTATGGAAACATAGATTCTGACATGAATTGTAGTAACTGCAGTCCAATATTTAAGATAACAACCCTGCAACTACTTATTACAGGGCATTTTCACTTGCATATGAAAATGTGACCGAACAATGGGATCGCAGACGAAAAGTTCAGAACTGCCTTTTATATAGTTACGGTAACTCAACAGTGTGCTGAGGATATGCTAAGCAACTGTATTGTACATGGGTTGCAATAATCCCCACACAACTTAGTCTGGAACAGTCACTAGGAATCCTCCAGGGCCAAATCTAAATGCTGCCGCTTTGAATCCTGATTCCCCCGAAACCTCACAGCGTCACAGCTGTGAAGCAGAAGCAATAGAGTTACACAGGAGTGAGCATGGGCTATCCAGCCCAGGAAGAATCACAGTGCTGGTTAAAAAAAAAACGCTCCAGTCTCACTTATCTTAAAAATTAAATTAAATTTTAAGGGTGAGGGCGACTGGGGTGGAGGAGGAAACAGCAGAGTCATCTGCCACAGAAATGAAGACCCGAGCAAAAACGACAGTGCCGGGAGCCGTTCGGCTTGTCAAGCTCGCCCTGTACCCTGCGTCCCCGTGCTTTCCCTGCACTGATTTGCCCTAGCAACGCCCACTTCCTTAAGCGAAACTGAGGCTACCACTGACAGACAAAGAAACCATGTGGTAACCTTAGAGCAACTGAAAAAGCTGCGGTAAAACGACACTGCAAAAAAGCACAGCCACTGCGAAGCCATGACAGGGCCTACAGGGCGTACAGACGAGCCCCAAGACAGTTCTGGGATAAAGTGGTTTGAACACTGCAGTTTTATAACCCAGGTCCCTCCCCACCCCACCCAATCCACTGGTGTAGTTGCCTGGGAAGCTGGGAAATGCATTGCTGTATTGGTGCTGAAACATATTAGCACGATGGTTTTGCTAATTCAGCAGGACTTACGATTGAGCTGGTAAGACAAAAGATCTGTTTTGGCATTAAACCATTTCTTGTACCCCCCCAAAAAAGGTGTGTCCCCCCAATGCGCTGCTCCATTGGGCTCCTCCATTCCTCCAACTTCCCAGTCTTTGACAATGATACATTTGAATGAACATTTTATACAAGTAGCCAAGTCAGATATACTTAATTGAACCAGTTCAAAGGGACAGATTCAAAGAATAATTTAAGTACAACTCTGGGTGAAAAATAGTTGGTGCATTATTAAGCTGTATTAGGCATACTTTGTAGCTTTATTTCCAAATTGCTTAAGCCCCTGTTGTACTGGACAGGTTTTCTTTATATTTTTCCGAGATTCAAATGCCTTCTTAGTTACAAGGAATTATTATACGACATTGTTCATATTTTACATTAAGATTATTGTTATTAGCGTGCCAACAAATAAAGGGGAAAATCATGTTATGAAGAATTAAAGGTAAATATGAATGACTAAATAAGTTTATATGAATGAGAGCCAGCGTGGTATAGTGGCTAGAATGTTCCACTCAGTAGGTGGCTTTGGCGCAGTCACTATCTCTTAGCCTAACCTACCTCACAGGGTTGTTGTGAAGATGCTACATTGAACTACTTTGAGTAAGGATGGAACACAATTGTAACAAATAAAGACTGAGAATAATAAAAAACAATATTTATAAACCTGACTTCCTATAGAGGCAATACAGAAAATGAGCTCATGCATTTGGTTATTCTATTCTCTTGTAATTTCAGTAGGTGCCTAAATGCTTTTGCTCAGGATAATAGCTTTGTGTGTTTGTGTGTGATATTTCAGAATCAAAGATGAGTCTTCCTCAAGTGATGAAGATCCTAGAGCTTCAAATCAAGCCTTTGGATCATTGCCAGCAACCACCAATCACCTTTCACTGTTGTCTGGAGTGGGTTACAAAAAGACCCTTCGACTCAGTTCAGAACAGCTTGTAAGTGATTTTCATATCAACCTTTCACATAATCATTATCAGCCACAATCCACAGGTGACAATAATGTGACTTCCGGTATCAAATCACAAACTTCACCATGCCTTACCATGGCTATAAGGAGCCATAGATTGGCCCAACAAGCCAAGTGCACCCCTCTTGATTCTCTTGGACCTCTCAGCAGCTTTCAGCGGTTGGGAGTTGGAGGCACTGTGTTGCAGTGGTTCCTCGCCGACTTGGATGGCCAATTCCAGGAGGTGGTTCTGGGGGATTATTGGTCTGTGCCGTGGCACCTACACCATGGGGTCCCACAGGGCTCTATATTATCCCCTGTGCTGTTCAACATTTACATGAAACCGCTGGGAGAGGTTATCCGGAGATGTGGGCTGAGGTGTCATCAATATGCGGATGACACCCAGCACTACCTCTCCTTTTCATCAAACCCAGGTGAGGCAGTGGCTGTTCTGTATCAGTGCCTGGGTATGGTAATGGACTGGATGAGGGCCAATAAACTGAGACTCAATCCAGATAAGATGGCGGAACTGATTGTGGGTGGTTCATCTGTCTGGCTAGGTGATGTTCAACTCGTTCTGGAGGGGTTTGCACTCCCCCTAAAGGATCGGATTCGTAGTTTGGGGGTGCTTCTGGATCCGGAACTGTCACTTGAGGCACAGGTGAACTCAGTGGCAAGGGGCACCTTTTATCATTTTAGGCTGATATACCAACTGTGCCCTTATCTGGACAGGATAGCCTAGCTATCCATGCTCTGATAACCTCTTGTCCGGATTACTGCATTGGATTATACGTGGGGCTGCCTTTGAAAACATTCCGGAAACTTCAGCTGGTATAAAGCAGGGCAGCACGTTTTTTAACAGGGCCTGGCCAATGAGATCACATCACACCAGTCCTTTTCCAGCTTCACTGGCTGCCAGTCCAGGTCAGGGCCCGAGTCAAAGCGCTGGTATTAACATTCAAAGCCCAAATGGCTTGGGGCTAGGTGATCTGAAGGAACGCCTCCTCCCATATGTACCTGCCCAGACCCTAAGATCAGTCTCAGGGGTCCTTCTCCGTGAGCCCCTGCCAAGGGAAGTGAGGCAGGTGGCTACCAGGAGGAAGACCTTCTCTGCTTTTTATTTTCCCAGTATTTTAACAGTTCATCATCTTAATTTTTTAACTTTCCCATTTTAAATCTTTATTAATCTGCATTGCTGCTTGGTTTTATCCTGGTTGTGCTTTTATATTGTACTTTTATACTGTGTTTTATACTGTTGTTCGTTTTATATTTTGAATTGTCTTCATGGTTTTAATTTTTGTGAACCACACAGAGTTTCAGCTATTGAGCGGTACAGAATTGCAATAATAAAAAATAAATAAAAAAATACTCTAACTGGCAAAGAAGCTAAAGAACAAGAGAGGCAAAGCTTCAAAATGACACTGGAAAACTGAATTTTATATATATATAAAAAAATCCATATAGAATAATGAAATGGCCGAAACGTTTTGACAAAGACGTTCTTCAGGGGCACTAGATTACAATTTTCCTGTTGACAACATTTCCTGCCCTTACTGGCAGAAATCTAGGGTTACAAATAGAGGTCTTACTACTTGAGTACTTTATCTGGAGATGCCAGGCCTTAGACTAGAGACGGGCAACCTGTGGGCCTAGAGCTATATGTGGTCTTGGCCTAGTTTCATGCAGTGCTTGATCTGATTTCAAAAGCCCTCAGCATGCAATCAGTTCAGATCTTTACCAGCCCACTGCATGGAAAAAAGGAGAGAGAGAGAGAGAGAGAGAGAGAGAGAGAGAGAGAGAAGCATTAAGTGAAATGGGGTGATTCACACATACTTTGGGCTCTGGTCTTATTTTATTTTTTTATTTATTTTATTTTATTACATTTTTATACTGCCAGTAGCCAAGGTTCTCTGGGCAGTGCATAATTAAAACCATAAAATACAATAAGTGTACAATAAATTTAAAACTTTAAAATTTTAAGAATGCAATATAAAATCAGATAAGTTAGAGTCCAGGGAAAGCCTGTGTGAAAAGGTATGCTTTCAGGAGGCATTTAAAGGATGTTACATTTTCTGTCTTCCGAACCACACAAGGGAGGTTTTTCTAGAGGGTAACTTAGGCCTGCCCACCAACAACATGCCCCCCTGACAAATTACCCACAAGGGAGTGCGACCTATAACAGAAAAAAGTGTTGCCCACAGTGCCTCTGATCTTATGCTTGCAAAGCATATGATCTACCCTTACAAAGCAGTTGGGTGATTCGGTGGGGAATCAACTACTATTCACTGAAACTTTCCAAGATAAAACAAGCATAATAAATAAAGTCTTAAGTCTTTAAAGTCACTCTTGGTAGCTTCATACAAACAGTAAAGTTTGGTAATTGCACTGTTTCCAACTGACAAGAACAGAGTTGTGAGTGGAAGTTGATGGTAGGAATGGTAATTAGAAAGAGAGCGCGCCATTTGATGCGTGCATCCATGTGGCTGAAAGGGATCCTCTGATAACACTGCATAGATAACCTGCGATTGGTTGCCTAAAGAATAAAGTGAAAAGTGATATAAGCAGTTATTTATTTGCTTAAAAGATTTTATTTTTAAAAAATCTTCAGTAGATTGAGAATTCTGATTTCTCCACTTCTGTACTTACAGTGACACGTGATCTGGATTTTCCAGAGGAATTCTCTTGACTAGTAACGTCTCAATGCTATTTTGTTTTTAACAGCACAAACCGCTGCATGACCATGCAGAAGTAAGTCTCAATGAGTTCAACAGGACTTACTTGCAGGTGTGTCTAGGGTTGCAGCAGCCTTAGTTATGCATCTGTGTGTGGGTTCTCTTTGTCTAGAGATCTGTGTTTCTAATTTTCCATATTTTTAAATGAGCTGTTTCTGAAATCATTTCTTTTTCTGCAGTGGAGAGAGAGGGGACCCTAAACTGTCATGGTTGAATATGAGTACAGATTAACAACGCAATCCTATGCATGTTCGCCCAGAAGAGATTCCCATTGTGTTCAGTAGGATTTACTCCCAGCTTAGTGTGTATAGGATTGCACCCTAAATCATGTCCGTGGGATTTGTGTTTCCTAAAAGATAACATCTGGTTTCTAAAAACGTTTATCCTTTGAGGCAGTGTCTCACTCATAAATATGGAATTCATTTATAGAAGTGTAGACACTCAGTGAATATCATCATTCATTGGCTGCAAGGATAAGGGGTCTTTTTCTCTGTGTTGTTAAGGAAGCTTTCCATGTTAATGAAGAAATAGTGATCTAAGAGAGCAACTGATCAAGGGGTATAAAGCCCCTCCCCCCCGAATGTGTATTTATTTTAGGAACTCAATCAATACATTGGCAGGGGCTGAAAATTAATAACAAAGTGTCGTTGTTCTTGAAGCTGGTTTATTATTTTATTTTATCTTCTCTCTCTCTCTCTTTCTCTCTCTCTCTTGCTAGTGTGTACATTCCAGACCATTCCAAGCTATTGATTGTACAGCAGAATTCCTTAATACTTTAATTGGTGGATTACACATCAAAAGCCAGTAAGGTGTCCCTTCAGGTCAAATTCTGCTTTCTTTGATCAGTAATCAGAGAGAGAGAGAGAGAGAGAGAGAGACCTAAACACGGGTGACTAAACATGCTGGCTGGAGAATACTGGGAGATGTGGGACTTTTTTCTGTCTCAACATGCATAGGATTGTGCCCTAAAGCAATCACCACCTCCCCTTTAAGATTTTGCTTTAACAATATTCTGAGCAATCTGGTTTGTCAACATGCATAGCTTGAACTCTGGGTTTCGTTCTATTTTTTGCTTCCTTAACAGAAAAGTCTAAACCTTAAGAATGGTCCCAACGATGTGATTTTCAGCGTTACGACACAGTATCAAGGAACGTGTCGCTGTGAAGGCACCATCTATTTCTGGAACTGGGATGACAAGGTTGTTATTTCTGACATTGATGGCACAATCACAAGGTGAGTTCTTAGCATGGTACAGTGTGTCACATTTCCCTTCAGGAACCCCTTTGTGAAAAATTGCTGAAAGCAAGCAAAGGAGTAAAGTGTGCGAAATGGTAGAAGGCGGTCATGTTTCCACTTTACACCAAGGCAATATTTAAATTGTCGACTCCTGCAGACATTGTTGGCCCAATCTTATAATATCATTCTTTGTTACACAGTGCCTAAGCTCGGGTGCTCTTTTTCCAGCACTCTGCCATGCCAGATGGGGTGCTTCCAGGCGAGGCTTTTATTTCTTGCACCATTGCCTGCCTGATTGGCGGAATTTGATGGGAGCAGGGGCAGTTGTTGGCGTCTTCCACTTGGAACCCTCCCATGTCTTCCCACCACTTCTTTCGTCTGTCTTTTTTGAACTGCAGAAAAGTCTTTAAGGAAGGGGAGGGTCCGTAGCTCAGTGCTAGAGCACCTGCTTTGCATGTAGAAGGTCCCAGGTTCGATCCCCAGCATCTCCAGATAGGGCAAGAAAAACTCCTGCCTGAAACCCAGGGGAGCCACTGCCAGTCAGTGTCGACAATACTGGGTTAGATGGACCAATGGTCTGACTTAGTGTAAGGTGGCTTCCTATGGTCCTAAAAGAGGGAATGCTTGTTAGCACTAGGAGCCTTCCATCGGGAAGTGGTGCTGGTGGCTAGACCCAACTCCTGTCCACTTCCATCACATGGCACAACAGTTGCCACTCAAAAGTCATTATGGCATTATGCCAGTCTCACCAGGGACAGATAGAAGAGGATGCCTTTGTGATCCCTGGCATGTCTGCTTGGCATTTTTGAACCAGACACTATTAAACTACAGGAGATATGGAGGTTGACCAAAATGCAAACTACGCATTACAGTAGGCAGAGGTAGCAGTTCCCTGGTACTTTGGAGCACAGGACGTCAATGGTTGCTTGTTCCTTGGCACACCCTGATTCACCTTGATTGTTTTTACGGTTTAGTATTCGTTTTAAAGTGCATGTGTGTGTGTTGATGTGTATTTACATTGTTGTAAGTTACCTTAACTACAAGTTCCCTGTATAATAATAATAATAATAATGTATTTATTAATCATAGTAATACTGTTAATATTAACATTATCACTAGCTGATCCACAGGAGCAAGTTTAAAGTGGTTCCAACACCACCACTGTAAAATCAAGAGAGGTCTTTGAAAGAGAAAAACGGAGTGACTGTAAGAAGAATTCCTAGCAAACCTGCTTTGTTAGGCAACATGGGACTATTTACACTGAAAGGTGGACCAGAAACCTTGTTGTTGATAATCATATCGGATAATCATCATTTTAAAATAACTAAATATAACTGCACAACCTTGTTTTATATAACAATGCACTGTTTGATTCCTTATAGTCCATTTATTTTTGTTTTATCTTCTCTTTCTAGGTCAGATACTTTAGGTCATATTTTGCCTACTCTTGGCAAAGACTGGACGCATCAAGGGATTGCCAAACTGTACCATAAAGTGAGCCAGTGAGTATATTCCCTAATTTGCCACACAATTTAGGCTTTCCTGAGTATATTTGCATCCAAAGTCCATGCAGCACAGAGTCCCTTTGCACAGAAAAACAAATACCTCCACTTAGGCTAAGGATACTCCTAATGTGGGAACTTCTTTTAAACTTTGCTTTTTAGTTGTGTTTCCTTTGAAAGAGTGTTCAGCATAATCTGTGAGAAGGGCTTTTTGAGTTCAGTAATTATTCAGCTGAAGTGTGGCCATTTGACAGTGAGGAGTCCACAATCCTCTTTCTACAGCTCCTGGCAGAAATTTGGTGCCTAAGACAAAGCTCCCAAATGTGTATAAAAATAAGCTAATAATAAGAGAGATGGGAAGTAGGAAAGGGGGGAAGGAATTGATGGACGGATGTGTGAATGGGTGTGTTTGTGTGAATGTATGTGTGGGTAGGTGTACATAAAACAGAGCGTGTGGGGTGGCTCTGTCCTCACCCACTTTTGGCTCAAGCGTCACCCACTACCAGTATGTAGCCCCCAACAGTTTCACCAGAGGGAATGCTGTCCTTGGGGTGGGGAGATGTCTTATGCTCATGGTCAAGTCCCTATGATTGAAGGAAATACTGGGCTGTTCTACATGAGGCATTTATTGTGTGCTTGACATTCCCTACTCACAGTTGTTTACAGATCCTTTAGGTGATGTAGTGACCCTCCAATTTCACTTGTATCTAACCAGCACTTTCGGCAAAAAAAAAAAAAAATAGAGCAGGAAAAGTGCAGTAAATTGTACAAACCAAAATTGTACAATTTGGTTTTAATTGTAAAACCAAAGAAAGCACAATTTCCTCTTGGGCATTTCCAGTATTCTGCTATACCACAGCGCCACCTAGATGTTGTGTAATAGAAAAATAGAAAAGGAAACGTGCCTATGTATTGCTCGGATTTGCGACGAAATTGAAAGTAGATATTGAGGATTAGCAGCCTCATGTGAAAAGCGCACTATTTTCCATAATGCAATTTGGCCAGCACCTGACAGAACTTAAAAGGGAATAGCTTGGGTCCTAATTAGGCATCCATTTATCGAAGACTCCTTCCATTCAGATGGGATTGCAATCTAGCAGAGGATCTTGCCACCAGAAAGTGTGGGATGCAATTTTCATCAATTTCCCCTTGCTGCCCTGGTCTGTTCCAGAGCGTCTCCCAGGCTTTGGGTTAGATTTATAGTGGAACAAGGGGATATGGAGGAGGGAAAGGGGAAATGGTTAAAGTCGCTTCCACTGGCTGGAATATTGTGTGAACATAACTTTTGTTGAGGGAATGCTCCCTCTGATGAAACGTTAGTTAGGATCCAACTTGTAGTTAGCTCACAGAGTTGCTCAGTTCAGACAACACGTTAGTCAACACAGTGTGAAAACTCCATTCAACGGTTCAGTTTTTAGGAGGTAGTCCCTACACAACATGTTCTAACCCCACCATTGTGTGACTGTGGGCTACCGTGAAGTTGAATAAAATCCATCACGACGTTTGATTGACAGTTCCTCCGCCCTCCTAATGTATCCCATCAGCCATTGGGATACTCTATAGCCAATGGGAAAAGTCAACTCAATGCAATGGAAAACTCCACGGAGCCCGTCACGCAACACATAACACAATGGTTGTGCAAGAACTCTCCTCTGCACAGCGTGGATATTCTGCATGGAGTGTTTTCCCCCCAAAAAACTCCACAGTTGCATGGAGTTTTTCCACCAGACAGCCCATTTCTCAATGGTGGTGTAAAAAACTCCACCGTGGAGTTCTAAAACCACTGTTGAGAAACGTGTCGTCTGAACTGAGCCAGTAAGTACTCGACATGGCTGATAACATCCATGAGCAAATTGTCCTTCCAGGTTGTCTGTGAAAATGTTTCCAGTGTGTTTGCGATAACGATGGTGTTTTTTCTCCAACACAGAAATGGATATAAGTTCCTGTACTGCTCAGCACGTGCTATAGGGATGGCAGATATGACCCGAGGATATTTGCACTGGGTCAATGAGCGGGGAACGGTACTCCCTCAAGGCCCCGTGCTGCTGAGTCCCAGCAGTTTGTTCTCAGCCTTCCACAGGTAGGGTAATACCGAGTGTTGTATAACGGTAGACATTTCACAGGTTGGGGGGGGGGGGGTCGAGAATCTGTCCTGTGTATTGGTGGTTGAGTTTATTTGAAATATTTTTAGGGTTTCAGCTAATTGCACATTTTCATTATAAGAAGAACACTGAGTGGGCCAGCGGTACAGAGATTATTGCAAAGGATATAATGTGCTTTGCAATGGCCCTGTGGCATATGGTTGTAAAATTCATTTCTTGCCCATCATTGCGAGCTTTTGTGCCAGAGGTCTATGGCCTCGAGTCCAGTGAAGTCATGTGGAATGCAATGAAAACTAACTTTTGCAATGGAATATAGTCATGGATTTTGGGCCCATGGTCAGAATTTTACCCACTTTTTTTGTCCATAGACCAAAAAAAAAAAAAGGGGGGGGGAATGCATTTTAATGGAAATATTTTTTTTAAGCATTTACTGGATTTATACCCCATAAATCTCAAGAACCAACAAACTTTCTTGCCAGCTTTATTTAAAAGTAGTTTAAAGGATCTCAGCTGAGTTGTTTTTTTAAAAAAAATTGCATACATATAAAATAGAACGTAGCTTGACTTGGGAATCTTCCCCCACCCCTGCTGGATTTTTTTGGTCCATTGATGAACATAGTGAAATCAAGTAACTACAAAATATTTATGAGGCCAGCCGTATACCAATAAAATATATTCAAGCAATCATGGATACAAATATAATAGTCAGTGGATTTAGCCTTACCATTAGACAGAGCGTACCTCTAGACGGGCGCTATTCCCCGCAGTAGCTTCAGAGTGACGGCAGGTGGATTACATGATGCTGCCGCCACTCTAAAGCTACTGCGGGGAAAAGCCCCAAAGCTCCGCTCTAAAAAAGTCGGGCATTTACCCCAATTTATTTAGAGTGGAGTGGGCTGGACAGCGAAGGGGATGGACCAGCGAGCCATAACCTCGCTGCACCACCTCTGTAGTCCCCCCCCCATTTTTTAAAATTAAAAAAATAATAAAATACACTTACTGTGGAAGAGGGCGGCCTATGCTCCCAGCCGCCCCCTCCCCAGCTGCCACTGGGCCGGTGTGGGCACGGCAACAGCAGGAAAACCCGCCGTGGCGCTCCTTCCACTGTAGATGGGCAGAAGGAGCGTCAATGCAGGGCCCGCCGCTGCTGTGTGCCGCAACGGCACTGTGAAGAGGAGGACAGAGTGAGGTAGAACTTCTGGCAGCAGATCTGGGGCAGTAAATGGTCAATGAATTCATTTGTTTCTTCTTCTTCTGTTTACAGTTGAAGAGATTGCCATTTGTATTTTTTGCTTCCAATACCCAAAACGTATCAGGCCAGTCATGGGCCAAGGCACAGCAAATCATTTCCCAGTTTTAAGAGTAGACATTTCATGCACTTCAAGGCTTTGGCTGACATTGTGCCTCCCGTGTAGGCTCCCTTGAGATGAGGATTTGCAACTGCACCTATCTACGGACAGTTGTGGAACAGTCCATGTTGGCCAAAATGGATTTTATGGTTGCCCCAATGACAATATTCATGCATATTTCTGGGGGGGGGGGGGATCAGTGGCTTGGTTTTGTTTACATATGTGAAAATGGTAATTTGGGCGAAGTCCTTGATCACAGTCCAATCAAGTTAAGCACACTGAAATCCCCTTATTTTTAGCGGGGAAATTAGGTGTGCAACTCTCTGCCACATAAATCAATTGGATTTGGTCAGAGTATGTTCATTTTTAACCATGCCATCTATCTATAATGCTGTCACAAAACCTCGACAAGAAATCAAGAGATTATTTAGAAGTCCTACATCCTTTTTGGAGAAGCTGGAGTCTGATCAATTGAAATCTTTCGTATAGCCTAAGAACGCAGCTTGTGTTGCATTTTGCAGAACTAAAGCACTGTCTTTTTGTGTACTGGTTTATTTCAGAGAAGTAATAGAGAAGAAGCCAGAGAAGTTTAAAGTTCAGTGTCTAACTGACATAAAAAACCTCTTTCATCCCAACACAGAACCCTTTTACGCTGCCTTTGGGAATAGGCCTGCCGTAAGTACTGGCTGTGATATTATTTACTAAGGGCTCATCCAAAGAGTAGTTTCCACACTGCTGGGTTCATACTATAGTTCCAGAAAGGAATTGCATGCAGCTGCGCCTGCAAATACATGCTGATGTTATACATGTGGGTTTGCATACCGTTTCTTCATTTGGATTTTGCCATCCACATCAATTCCTCCTCTTGCTATTTAGTTTAGTGGAGTTGAATGTGAAGATTAGCAAACATGTCTTATGAGGTTGGCACAAACATCTTACGGTTTGTGGATGTCGACTGACCTTTGTATTTCGATGTGAACAGCACTCAAAGAAATATTGTTTATATTGATTATTTTTTCCGTGCATATTCCCCAGAGCATCAAATTAATTGGATATGTTGAGTAAGCCCAGATGTGAATGTAAATCACTGAATGAAAGGCTGGGGGGGGGAGGGGATGAGGAGCAACTGAGTTCCTTCAAGATACATCGGGATAACTGAGAGTGCCTTCTCCCTTATCAACCTGCCCTGTTACTGAGGTCATCAGGTGGCATTCTCCTGGTGGTTCTGCATGGCCCTGTGGCCAGGTTGGAATCCATCTGAAGTAGATCCTTCAGTGTGGTGGCTCCCTTTCTGCGGAACTCCCTGCCTCTGGATGTCAGGCAGGCACAACGTTGTTTTGTTTCTAGTACCCGCTGAAGAGGTTTTTATTCCAACAAGCCTTCCTTGATTGACCAGCCATAGTTTTTATCAGTACTGTGTTTTTAAAGTACCTGTTGATATTGTGTTTCATTCCTTTATTGTTCACTGCTGCGGAATCCATTTAGATGTGGAGCGGTATATAAATGTTGTAAATAAGTAAATCATAAATAAACAATGCCAGAAACAATGGCCATTTCAATTAGGATCTCCTTGTGCTCATTAAAGCCTGAATGAGCTGAAAAGACTGTCGGTGGGAGAACATATACATGTGAAGTGCTTATACATTCATAAACTGAACGTCAGTTAATTGTGGGAACCCTTCCCTTTGAAGGGTTCAGTCAGCTTGAATCACATTCATACATATGGGGATTTTGCAAGCAAACCCATTTGGGGATCAGGCTGCCCAAGTGCTAGGACCTATTTGTTCCACTCTTTTGACTGATGAGACCTGATCCAGATATCATGGGCGTATCAAGGTTTGGCTGTTGATGCTGTGCCTCAGACTTGTATACCAGGAGTGGGCAGACTCTACTTTGTTTTTCACTAGAACCTTGAGATCTACTAACTGGAGCCCGATGCACAACAAATACATTTAGAATTGATCCATTCTGAGCCCAGGATTTTATTTTGTGTACTAGAACTGAATGAAGCTCGCAGTCCTTCCCCGCAAAAGCCCACTCCTTCTTACTTGAATTGTTTTTCATTTCAGCAGTATAATTTACAGCAGCAGGGCTCATTTTATTGTTGCTATAGTTAAACAGTTTGGGAGTCAGAAATGCTTGCTGAACTACTGCAAATCACTGAGGTCTGTCAGTCAATCCAGACCTATCTGTGTGCTCCCTGTTGACATGGATTTCTAATTCTAGTTTGGAGGCAAGCTGTGGCTTGCACTAACCATAGTAGGGCTAGTCCGAATGACAAGGAGCATTTAACTTCTGCTTCATCTACCTCTGAAGTGGCTGTCTGGGTTTACCCTTTTTCTGTTTGGGGTGGCAAAATCATTTTGTGGAACTGTAGGTAGAATCAGAGCTGCCCAAAAAGAGAGCGGGGGTGGGGTGGGGGGAAGCCTGCCACAATGAAAAATAGCTTTGCCACTCGTAGGTCCGGCAACTGTTGGCTAGGCTTTACCTAGATTCTAGCCATGCCACCTGATGCCCATTGGGACTGTTAGGAACCCCTGCTTTCATTAAAAAAAGCCCCCACTGTAGTCCTTGTAGAACCAGAGTTACGAGGCAAAACGTGTGAGCGTTATTCTGTACTGCAGACACATGTTCATAAAGCTGCTTGCATTAGAGTACATGGCAAAATATCTTGCCTCTTTTAACTTTGTTGTACAGACAGAAGCAGCTAGCTTTTGCCTTACTTGAGGGCCAAAGCAGACAATACTTAAAAGATTTAGCTGCTAACAATTTGGGGCTATAAATTGCACATGCAAGAACCCTAATTCAGATTGGGACCACAGCAGGGAGAAGGCATAATGCTCCCCTACCTTTACCTGCCCCTCCCCCAACCACAGGGGGTCCTGATCTAGATCGGGGCTCTTGTGCTTACACTAGAGTAGAAAAGAGCAAAAGGTATAGCTGCTAGCTATGTCTTTAAAGTAATGTTTGCTTTGCCCCTAAGAGTTGTATCCAACGTTAGTCCTACTTAGAGTACATCTATTGAAATGAATGGAACTTAGGTTAGACTAATATTGAATACAACCCATTGTCATATCCCAGTCAGTCTTTTTTTTTTTTTTTGCTGGGGTTACAAAGAGAAACAGCCATGAAGCTAACAGCACAATAAAAGTAGGTCTGATCATTTCACTGGGCTCAGTTTCGTGTAATCTTAATTGAATCACGGTTTCTTGCCAGCCCTTAAGCCACAATGTGTGCCTGATTCATCACAGCAAACTATGGTTACTGTGAGCCAGTAAATTGGAGTGTGCCGGGGAGGAAAGAGGAGGAGCCCAAGCCCAAGGCACAACCAGGCCAAGAGTTCAAACCAGGGATTTGCATGACATCTGAACCAGGCCTCAGAGAGTCACAGCATGGCTCCAGATAGGTCCAAAGAGAGCTGTCAGGCACTGACCTTTTGTCATATTTATTTACTAAAGAAGCGCCAACATGGTAGATCTTAAATTATATATATATATATATATATATATATATATATATATGATGGCTTAACATTGCCTCCACTTTGAAGAATGCATAGTTTATATAAATATTTCAGGAAAAAATATATTTTTGGTTTATTTTGAAGGAATCCCCACCTTTTTGTTATCTTTCCTAGGATGTGTATTCATACAAGCAAGTGGGAGTCTCACTAAATAGAATCTTCACTGTTAATCCTAAAGGAGAGCTAATTCAAGAGCATGCAAAGACCAACATCTCATCGTGAGTATTCACTTGCTTCTAATGTAGCATGCCCCTCCCCCCGCCCCCATCTTCCCAGGCTGCTTAATCATTCAATCAATCTCATAGGATGAAATTGTCAAACAGGATCTCTCCTTCCCTTAAGACCAGGTCTTTCTATTAAAGAGTGTGATTACTATATTATATGCTGTCATGAAGGGTCTGATTTCAATGGAATGTTTGGTAGATTATTCATAGGTTGGATTCACCAGTTGAAACCCTGAAAAAAACATGGGAAATGATTGTAGAAGGAATTGTAGTACTTCCAGTTAGTGAGCCACTGCAGTTGCCGGTTGCCTGTAGTAGTTTGCAGATCGGAGCTCCTTCAGGGATTTTCACATCTGACTGGGAAATGACTGCCTCTTGAAATGTCTTTACAAAGCCTTGCATGGACCCGTTTCCTGCTTACCAGCTGGACTGACTGTGCCTGGCTCTTGCCATTTCCCCCACATTGTGAGGCTGGAAATTGGGGAAAGAACTATATAGGGCTGTTCAGACAACACACTAAGCCATGGTTAGGCCGTTAACCCTTTTGCAGCAAATGGTCAGTGAGCGTGTTTAAACTGTGGTCATGTAGCCACCATGGTTAGGAATGGTTCACACGTCATGCTAAGTCATGGTTCACACGACACACTAAGCCATAATCTTTAGCTCAGAGTGCTTAATCACCGTGGCTTAGCGTGTCATTTGAACAGGGTCATAAACACATTTCGACTTGACAGCTGCTTTGAGGATTTCCCCCTTGTAGAGTTTTCCGTTAAGTTTTTTGTGGTTGTGGTTGTCACTGGATTGTCGCTGGGAGCCAGCTAAGAATCTTGCCCAATTCACCTCTCCCTCCCTTGAGAAGAGCCCAGGTTTGCTTAAAGTTGGCATTCTCAGAATGTTCATCTGTTCATTCCCATATGCTGAAACAAGCTGTGGTGGCAGTTATTTTCACTTAAGAGGGATTCTATGACCTCTAAGCAATGGGATAGACAAAAGAAGTTTACTGTTCCAATAAATTCTGTATAGCCCAATTCGATCGCGTTTGCTCTTCAATCTCCAGTTGTGAAGAGCAAGCCCTATCAAATCAGGCTACACGGAATTTCTCTGAAGAAGGACCTACATGAGGTCTGAAACACGATGGAACAGTAAACGGCTTGGGAATAAAATACTTTTTTTGTCTACCCCATTTCTTTTTGGTGACCTACTTTGGGGGTTCCCATTTTGTTGCCTTTTATGACCTATTAGGGCCCGTGGAAGCAGGTTTTCTCCCAAGGCTTATCTTTCTCACATTTTCAGCTGTGCTGTCAGATTTGAGCCCTGATCTGATGTTACTCCAGTAATACTTTAGCAAATCGCATCCGCACTCATGTTCAGAAATAGGTAAAAGGCTGTGTGTTTCTGTTATATTTCCTTGTCATTATTCTGCCTTCAAATGCAGGCAAAAATTGCTAAATTAATGCAATCCATCAACTTTTTATTATCAATGTATTGAATACGCCAAGTTAATATCTCAGGTTATTTCCCCCTCATAGGTATGCGAGACTCTGTGAAGTGGTAGATCACGTATTTCCTTTGTTGAAAAGAAGCCATTCTTCAGACTTTCCATGTTCTGATACCTACAGCCAGTTCACATACTGGAGGGAACCGTTGCCACCTTTTGAAAACCAGGATATTCATTCTGACGTGCCATAACTCCTTCTGAATTGTCCAGGCGGCAGTTCAAAGGACCCGCTGTTCTACGCTTCAGTGGTGCAGCTGGATTTTGCCACTTCCAGTTCACCTGGAGTTTGGGGTGTAGTGAACATTGGTTAAATGTCGGTTCAGAAATTTCTTTTTTGTCCTTTTAAAGTAACATTTCTGAATATTGCACTCCCAGCTCTTCTCCAGCATCACGCTCAACAGATACCACATAGTCTTATTACAGAAGGACCTTTCTGAGTGCCCTGGGAGTGAGCTTTTCAGAAGCAAGGCCTGTATGGCCTCCAGTGTTTCCATGTCAACTTCCATACCAATGTGGAATATGAGTCAGTCTGAGGCATCGTTAGGACTTTCCAGTCCCTATTTTTCAGGTAAAGGAGGATGAATTAACTGCCTCTGAGTTGAAATGCCCTTTTTCCATTTAACCCCCCCCACCACCACACACACACAAAATAGGGTCAGATCTATTGAACTAAAGTCAATTGCTCTGTAATCTTCAAATAGCCTAAATGTTTACAGCCTATGACTGTGGTTTATAATATGAGCGGCACTAGTTTGCGTTGGCTGAGTTCACGGTGGTGGCCCCCAATTCTGTATGTCAACATGGAACTGCCAAACTGCTTTTTAAACTTGAGGTAAAAATTGTAGTGATTTTTTTTTTTTAAAAAAAGTGGGGTTGAGTGCACTTCTGCTATCCGTTGTGTGTGTACTGTTGGCTTCTCTAAATCATTAGCATAATTTGCAGTAAGGAAGAAAAAAAAGGATTGGGTCGAAGTCTGATACCCTTATTGTACAAGAAGTTGCGCCTTACTCAAGAAGGAATCCTGCTGGAATAATTGGATCCATTGGTTGTCCTCTGTCGCAGTATCGTTAGGCCCATGTCTTAAGCTACACACACACACACACACACACACACACACACACGATACTAAGGCATATTACTCAAGAACAATTATGAACCCTTGAGTCGGCTGGGTATGGCAATGGCATACATGCTGGTAAATCAAAATATGTGGAGGCAAGAATCTGCACCTTTCCTGGTCATTGGTTCTTTGTATTCACCAAGCAGAATGGTGCCATTTAAAAGCCCATGTGTTATTCTCAGCTGACTAGTGCAACATACGTAGGTATCTGTTCCAAATTGCAAAAGACGTTTTCTGAAAGCAGCCTATATTTGCTTATGAAAAACAAGGAAGCTACATTGCTGGGTCAACAAATTTTATTTGCACTAGCTTTTTTTGTCAGTTGTGGTTCCTCTTCCTATTTTTCTTCCTATGGGTTGTAGCTAATATTAGGCCTACTTAAAGTAGACCCATTCAAATTGAATGGGGCTTACGTTAAAACTTAACACTGGATACAACCACATGTTCCTCCACCACCACCAACTTTGAATTAATATGATCTGGGTGCCGTACAATATAGCCAGCCAACAATGGGAGTTTTCCTGTTATATTTCAATTCTGTATTTCTCTTTGCACAACTAGGTTAGGTCACAATCCTTTTTTGTTGTTTTATACTATTTAACAGTAGTTCAGAGAAGCTGCTTTTACAAGTGTCTGGCCTTCTTTGAAACACAGGCTTCTATTGACCACATAGCAAACAATCCTAAAAGACAGTTTAGTTTTTAAAGTTGCTTCTTTTTAATAATATTTATTGGGAAGTTTGGAGTATAGTTTTAGAGTATAGCTATAGGCTGATAAAGACTAAGGGGCAATCTAGGTGGGATGGCACCAGACCTGTGGCTTGCTGCCAAATCCCCTTAAACTGGGGGGAGGAACGTTGGGAGAGATTTAAAACCTTGAAGGGAGGCAGCATGGGGATGCTGAGTCGTTCACCTGATTGTGCTTTTCCTCTGAAACATCTCCCAAGCCATTTTATGACTATATGCTCTGAAAGCCCCATGGTGGGTGTGCGGTGTGCTGCATCAGTTATGTGACATAGCAGGCACCTCGCAGCCATTGAAGGGCTTTCCTGTGAAGCTGCGAATTTAAAAAGTTAGGGGAAGGCTTACCACGACTTTTTCGCCGGAGTGAGGTGAATGCGGTGCATCTGCCGTCTACCCTTGCTCTGGCGTCATGGTGGAGGCATTCCCTGAGTGGATGGCGACACCTGATTGGTTGCTGTGTGCCCAGCGACCCTCAGAATTAGCCATTGCCACCCCACAGCAGAGAAAGCACTAGATTTTGTTTAATGCGGCGGCAGTCCAGTGCCATATAGGCAACTCTTAAATCTTATTCAGATGAATAGATCTTGAAGGGAATTTCAATTAAAGCTGCAAATCTAAGCACATTCACTTGGGATGATAAGATTGAGTGGGATATGTACTGAGTAAGCACGCATAGGGATGGGTTGCAAGTCCCGTTCTATTGCCTTTAATTGAACTGGTTGTGATGAGATTTTGCTAGATTGTGTATGCTCAATATGCATTAAAGAGTGTGATAGGGACATTATGAATTGCTGAAATATAGTGGTTTTTCAGTCGTTTGTGAAAATACCCTGATTCCCACTAAAGTAAATTTCGGGAATAATTTGGGTGCATAAAAAAATACAACAAATAGTGCAGTGTTAGGCTTCTTCATATTATCTAAATTACCACAAAATTAAGATTTTGATTTTAATCTGGATTTTTTTGTTAACTTCCTTGAGTGCCCTGTTTTCTAGCGGAAAGGTGGGCTAGAAAATAAATAAATAAATAAATAAATACGCAAAAGGAATACGAATTCCAGCTTTCAAACCTCAGGACATGGTTCTAAATCTGGTAACATTTTATAAAGCAGGAAGTTTAGCTTGAGAACCACAAAGAACCACAACGATCACATCCCAGTTTTAGAGAGAGGCATTTATTTATTTTATTGTAAATTGCCACGACTTGGTCCATGTATTCTTCAGTGTTGTTAATGCCTCAGCATTGCATTGTTTAACTGTGAAAATATACTTGCCACTTTATGTCAACATTTGTTTTCCAATGAAGTTAAACAATTCTAGTTTCCATTGATTTTAATGGAAGAGTTTCTTAACTCTTCTACTAGTCAGTGAGATTCAACAGTACTTAACTTGAGTTGGTTTGTAGCCTTAATCTTGGCCACATAGGAAGAAATTCCTAAAAATGCCTTTAGAAATTCTTAGTCTTGTAGGCAGTTACCCTTGACCTTATGTTTAGGACTCTTTCACATGCCATCAGTAAACATTTTCAGGACTCACATTGCCATCTAGCTGACCTGGAGACTACTTGGTGCTGTCTTGGTTGTAGGAGAGTAAATAATCTTCACTAGCACTTACAGCATTGGGATGCTATTTGGGTGAAACTGTGTGGATTTCTACAAGTTCATGTGAAACTGTCTGCAGAAACCTCAGCAAATATAGCAGTTATTATTACTTAAAGTGAATACATCTGGCTTCAAGTGACTCTTTTAAGCAAACATCTTGCAACACTATCTTGCCAGTGCGACCTGCAGGTATATGTCACTCAACTAATATTTATGACATTGGCTGATGGTCATTGAGAAGTATAGTGTAAGACATTTTTAAGCTTTGCTCTTACTTATAAAATATTTTCAGGTGCACAATTTTTAAACTGTTTCACATTGGCTGAGCAGTTCTTGTACACACATTTTAAACTGCATTGTTGAATTCCCAAAGAACAAGATAAACATGGAATTTCTGAAGGAATTATTACTCTTTCTATGAAAGAAAAAAATAAATCTCTTCACTTTGCTTTCAGTGTACTGGCGGTTTTCTGTTACAGAAAAGGTACCTTTTCTAATGCACTCTAAATGCACAAATATAAAGCCAATATATACTATGTTTATATGTTCTCCCATCTTCTGAATTAGAATATGCAAGGTCCCTGTTTATTTTCATATATTTGATGGCCATTTAGCTCCACAAGAGCTATGTGAAGTGGAGAAAAGTATCAACATGTTGAAAGTCAAATAATTCTGATGTAAATTTGAGGGGGGAATGGTTTTATTTTATTTTATGACTGTTAATGAATATGTTTCTGGAAACTACTTCCTCTGTATATGTATGTACAAGTGCAATGAATTATAGAAAACAAGATAATATCTCATTTTGATGATGAGCTGAATGCAAAGACTATATATTGTAATAAATGCAATCCAATAAAAAATGTTCTGAAAATCCAGCTGCAGGATGTAATTTTAAAAACAAAAATATGTATGCAGGGCACATTTCAGCCTGGGTTAATCACTTTAGTCTTGTTGAATTTAATAGGAACGATTTAAGCAGATGCTAAACTGTCTCGTTGAAATCAATGGCACATACTGAACTGAACAGGCCTAAACACGTTTATTCAGAAGTAAGTCCTACTGGGTTCCTGAGGAAGTTCATTTTAGATTATATCCAAATTGTGTCTGGATTGTGCTCTGGTCTTGGGTTCTAATTTTTGTCAATTTTTCTAGTGCTTAACGAAAGTGCTGCATGCACCCTTTCCGCACGCGTGCGCGCACACACACACACACACACACACACTGTACTCCTTCTACTGGCTTTACTGCATACATGAGCGAATCTTCTGTCAAGGTCGGGGAGGACATGAAATGTGGCGCTCATCTTTGTTGGCTCCGTCTTCTAGTGTAGGATATTTAAAACTACCCGTTTTTCTGTGTTTCACTCTCCTGTGCCTGCCCCGATACCCTTCGCTGTCTGCACGCTGAAGCACACTAGGGAAGCTTCTTCTTCTAGCTTTTCCATTCATTGAAACATTTCCGAATTTTAATGAGATGCTTCAACCACACATTCCTTGCACCTTTCTTTACCTTTGCAGCTTTTAGCAGAATGATTGATTGGTTAAATTAGCACAGCCAACATACTAACCACGACAACAACAGGGGGAAAAATATCCCTCTAATCCATTGGCAGCTCTTACTGCACATAATTGAGGAAGATGGAGGGGTTGGATTGCTATCTAGAGTGGTTCAGTTCAGCAGCTATTTTGACTTTTCAGAGGCCAGATTTCAAAAGGTCCTAAAAGCCCTGGCAATGTCAGATGTTCTCTGAGATGACAAGAGTCTTATTTATTGATTCAGGAATTCCATCTTGCCTGGCTTTTAACAAGGTCTGCAAGCAAGTCGCCCCTTCCGGATACTCGTTCATTGTTTTCTGAACAGGACCCTGCTCTGGTGTTCAGTTTCAGGGGTGGAGGACCCAAACTCTGATGCCTCCTTTGCTGATGAAACCTTCAAAAGAGCCATGTGGTGTAGTGGCTGGAGTGTTGGACTGGGAGCTGGGGGGAGGGTTCTAGTCTCCACTTAGCCATGGAAACCCACTGGGTGACTTTGGGCCAGTCAGAGACTCTCAGTCCAACCTACCTCAAAGGGTGGTGGTTGTGAGGATAAAATGGAGAGGAGGAGGAGGATTATGTACACCGCCTTGGGTTCCTTGGAGGAAAAAAGGGGGATATAAATGCAATAAATAAAGAGTATTTTCTTTGGCAGACAAAATATGTAAATGGACCAGAATAGTTGTTCAGGTTTCTTTAACAAATTGTATAAACATCCTTTCCCCACCCCAAAGACAGAAAAAACTGCAAGCTGAGATGATGCCAATTTGAGTTAGTTGTGTCATCCAGCTTTTTAACATGCCCCACCCCCGAAGCTGTCTTAAATCAAAATCCAGCCAGAAAGGGAGCTAAAAGACACCGACAATTTTCATTTTTTCAAAAAGAACAAGGGATCATAGTGACCAGGGTGATGGCGGTAGTTTGTTAAAAGTTTGCACTGGCTCCAGAGGAATATACTTGGGTGCTGTTCATAACCTGAGCATAATTAGTTTGTCAGAAAAATAACAGCAACAGAGCTAAGTAAGTCAGATCCAGTGGAACAACTTGGCTTGATTTAAGTATTTGAGTCCCTAAACCAAAGTTTTGCATCACTCCTTAAGTGCAAACATGAAGGAAGATTTGAATCAAAGCCACTTTGTACTTGTTTGGCCAGCACATTTGCTAAATCGAACACTTGCCAGTTGATCCTGTCTGTGACTTGACTCCACAGACTTTCAGGAATCTAAAGCATGTGATTTTAAAATGCTTTTTTACTCTTTAACGTTTCCCACTTGCACCCCAGGTCAGCTTAAAGTGCTTCAAGGGCATCTTAAATCTTTCAGGACTGCGGTATTTGGTTCCCAAGGCCAAATCGGAAAGTAAGAGAGGGAATGGCACAGCATAACATCTGCATCCAAAGTGAGAGACGGTTAATGTGTGAGACAAAAGAGAGACCATCAATCACATGAGCCCGGAGTCGAAGCCATCTGGCTTGTCTGCAACAACACCAGGTGCTAGCGGCAAATGCAGGCTTTCCTGTGTTGCAACATGGGCTCCGACAAACAAGCATGCTGCAGGGTGGGTGGCTGGCCTGCCTAGCCTGCAGCAGTGCAGAGAGCTACGTGTCATCCTGACTGTTACAAGCGTGTAAAAATGAAAAGGGGAGGGGAGAGGCATGAGAATGCTTACTATTAGGAGCCGCGGCTATGAGGGCCAATGTGATGTAGTGGCTGGAGTGTTGGACTGGGAGTTGGGAGACCTAGGTTCTAGTCCCCACTCGGCCATGGAAGCTCACTGGGTGACTTTGGGCCAGTCATTGACTCTCAGCCCAGCCTACCTAACAGGGTTGTTGTGAGGATAAAATGGAGAGGAGGAGGAAGATTATGTACGCTGCTTTGGGTTCCTTGGAGGAAGAAAGGCGGGATATAAATGTAATAAATAAATAAATGAGACGTAGGCCGTTTTTGCTTTCAACCACAGGGCTTCTGGGGACAAGGAGGAAAAAACTAATGCTAGTGGAAAACAACGGCGGATGCTAGGTAAATACAAAATAAAAATAAATAAATCAGTTCCTCTTCCCCTATTGTTGCTTGCACTGTCAAAACGGGCAGAATAGAAACCATAAAGGGAGTCTCCCTTGGTAGGCTGACCAGGTGGCTCGGGATTTCCCGGTCCTAACCGGGAATCCAGGGGCCAACCGGGCCAACCGGGGGAGGCGGGGGAAAACCGGGGTGGCGGGGGGTCACGCGGCGGTGGCAGCGAGACCCGGTGGCGGTGGCAGTGGGGGAGCCCGGGAAGCGGACACCCCTGCAGGTAAGCACGAAGGGGGGCACTTACCTGCTGGGGCGGCCACTTCCCGGGCTCCTCCGCTGCCGCTGCCGGGCTCGAAAGGCCAGAGGCCGTGCGGAAAAGGCGGGAGAGGGCCGGATCCGGAAGTGACGTAACCGGCCCTCTCCCGCCTCTTCCGCACGGCCTCTGGCCTCCTTGGGGCTCAATCGCGATGGCGATGACCCCTGAGGAGCCTGGACGCCCGCGCGGAAGAGGTGGGCGTCCGGGCTCCTCAGGGGTCATCGCCATCGCGATTGAGCCCCAGGAGGCCAGAGGCTGCGCGGAAGAGGCGGGAGAGGGCCGGCTACGTCACTTCCGGATCCGGCCCTCTCCCACCTCTTCCGCGCGGGCTGCGACAGAGGACCCCGTGCGGCTGCGCGGGCGGCGACAGAGGACCCCGCGCGGGCGGCGGAGGAACCCGGCGGTAGGTCTAGGCTTGTTTTTTTTGGGGGGGTTGTTTTGGGGGGGCGGGGGGGACCGGGATTTTGATTTTTTAAATCTGGTCACCCTATTCCTTGGAGTTAGCAGTGCAGCTAGGGCTGAACCACAGGGCCAAAGTCCAACCTCCCCTCCCCAAATGACCACCCAGACATTGGCAGGCGATGAAGGCAGCAGGAGCAAACTCCATTTTATTCTTGTAGTGTCTTGATGATGCAATGATTTCAAGTGAGTTTAAAATGCAAAACTGTACATGTTTAGAGTATCCCCCCCCTTTTAAAAAAAAATAGGGTTGGTGTGACGCCACAGCCTCAAACACCAGGCTTAGACGCACACAACCCTCTCAGGCTAAGCATTTAAACACCTGAGGGAAAGGTAGAAGAAACATCACTTTTTCCTTATAGCAGAGGGAAAAGGTACTGAGGTTTTGAAAAGGTTCTTCTGCGACTATACTGGGCTGAAGGTTTAATGTAATGTGTTTCCTTATGAACTAATAGAGCAGGTGACAAAGCCAAGCAGACGCGTGGTTTGTGGTAGCAAAACTAAAAGAAAATGTTTATTGTTGGTTACAGTTCTTAGTTCCTTCAAATTCAATTTAAAACCTGCCTATTCCTAATAATTCTAGCAATCTCAATAATAATCCTAAATCCTTAAAATCTTATATTTATTTACTCTTCACACACTCCTGACAAGAACACGTAGCTAAACACATCTATCTTCAACCTAACCACCCTCTACCCAACCAACAGACAAACCCCTCCCTCACACCAGATATACTCCTCCCCCCTCCCTTTTCCAGCATCACCAGCCACTCCCACTCAGTCCAACATTCCACACTCTCTAAACATACTGAACCAGACGTACCTAAGGGGACAGAACTGTGGGGTAACGCCACAGTGGGCAAACTGTTCTAACGTTTCTGGAATGTTAGTTGTAAAGCATGGAATGGCACCAGTGGGGTGGGGTTGGGGGTAAAAGAAATGTGTCTTTCACATCTGGAGTAATGCACATGGCTATCTCAAGTACCTCTTTACTGAGGGTGTGGGGTAGAGCCACGAAATAAATTAACTCTGCCCAAGAAATACTCCATTGGCACCCGAGTCACTGAAAACATCTTTTAAGTCATGGGGACTGACTCTTACTATTTGTGTAACTCAATTTTTTTTATGCGTTAGGGAAGCTTCCCTCTAGTAATAGAGCCATTGTTTATGAATTTTAATTTTCCACATGCTCTTTGTAATTTGACCACTAGGTGCCACTGTGTAACTCACTCATATACAATGCTTCTTCTCCTTACCTTTAAAGCTCTCCATAACTTTGCCTTGTGTTGTCTTCCTGGCATTAGTTTCCATTATATTTCTGTCCAGAACTCCAAACCGTCAAGTCTGCCACCCTCAACTAGGGATGTGCACGCCCGAAAATATCATATCGTTATCAGAATTTCGGACCAAAAAAATTATCGTCTTTGATTATATCATAGGTGAACCGTATCGTATCATATTTCCGATAATTATTGGAAATACGATATTATATCGTTTCTCCATTTTGCCCTAGAGACTCTAGAGTTGATTTTTGAGTCAGAAAGGCCTAAAACTTCTTAATTTTCCACGTTACAGGTTTGAAACTTGGTCACAGTGCAGACTGAGTGTTGCTAGTCTTGTGTGCCAAATTTAGAACAATCGGTGCAAGCGTTACTCAGAAGTAAGCTTTCAAATACACTGTTTCAGGTGGCTGAAATGGGGTCCTTTTTCAAGAGACATCGTCGTCCAGTACTCATGGGCATCTCACAGATGGCCTTGAGGGGACTCATCTGTGCCCAATTTCAGATGCACAGCTGCAGGCGTTACTAAGCTCTCAACAACATGCACTGTTTCCGGTAATGCACTCCATGCTGCTGCTGCTGAGACTTATAGGTATTTTATGAATACAATGAACTTTCAAAACCTGTGGATAAACCTAGGCAGTGTCTTCCATATGCAGTCATAAAAATAAAATGTGTTAATCAGAAGATGGTGAACTGCTGCTGCCTTGTCTCATTGATTAGGCCACGCATGTCTACAAATTAAAAGGATTGGGGTGTAGGGGAATAGCACGGGTGTTACATTCATTTTAGAGCCAGCCTTAGTAGGCAGGGCCTCATTGAGCCAGGAGATACCCCTGAAGCGCGCCAACCTGCAGGATCCCACTGCTGCCTTGTCTCATTGATTAGGCCACGCATATCTAAGTACAAATGAAATAATAAAAGGATTGGGGGGTAAGGGAATAGCACAGGCGTTACAGTTATTTATTTATTTTAGAGCCAGCCTTATCTAGGCAGGGCCTCATTGGGCCAGGAGATACCCTGGAAGCGAGGAAACCTGCAGGATCCCACTAAAACTAAAAAAACTTAAAAGCATATTATTATTATTATTATTATTATTATTATTATTATTATTATTATCCGGGCCTATGCATGCATGGTACAGTGAGTGGACGCATTCCGCTGCAGTAGAACTGCTGCCTTGTCTCTAGATTAGGCCATGCATGTCTAAGTACAAATGAAATAATAAAAGGATTGGGGGGGTAGGGGAATAGCACAGGCATTACAATTATTTTAGCCAGCCTTAGCAGGCAGGGCCTCATTGGGCCAGGAGATACCCCAGGTAGCGAGGAAACCTGGAGGATCCCATCAAAACAACCCTCATGCACTGCCTTGACCTCATCGTGCTTGAAACACAGTCCCAAATGTACCATCAAATTTTGTTTTGTCTAGAACTAGATGGTGTCTCTAAGGAGGATAAAAAACATGTATACTATGAGATGGTTCAGATTGGCATTAACAGGAATTAAGACTTGGAATCCAGTTTGTAGTGAGGGGAAATGGGCACATCAAACTTGTACAGGGCAAGCCATGGTATCATGCAAGAGTTTGAGGATGATAGAACATTAGCTAGAAGGCTACTCCTTGATCTCTCAGCGGCCTTTGATACCTTTGACCATGGTATCCTTCTGGACCGGCTCTGTAAGTTGCGGCTGTAGTGTTACAGTAGTTCCACACTTACCTAATGGGTCATGTCCAGAGGACAGCATTGGCTGACCATACCTCAGGTGTATGGCGGTTAAATTGTGGGGTCCCTCAAAGTTCCATTCTGTCCCTTACCCTTACAGGAAGATGCTGGGGGCAGCCATTAGGAGATTTGTAGAAAAGTGTCATCAATATGCTGATGATACCCAACTTCATTTCTTTGTATTGTCTGAGTCAGAGAGGATGTGCAGGCTCTGGGTCTTTGTCTGGATTCAGTGCTGGTCTGGATGAGAGCCAATAAGATGAGGCCAAATTCTGACATGATGGAAGCACCGTGGATAGGTGGCTTCCATGTCGCTCTCGTGACTGGGAATTAGGAAAGTTGCCTGTTATGGATGGGGTTGCACCCTCCCTCTGAAGGAGCAGGTAGCTTGGGGATTGCTTCTAATCTATCGCTGTCTATAGAGGTCATTAGTGTAAACTGCTGTGGTTAGACTGCTGAATGGAACAGCCTACCAGGAACATATCACACCAGTTCTGAAGGAGTTGCACTGGCTTCCAATAAAATACCAAGACAGGTTCAAGGTGCTTATCCTGACATATACAGCCTTACATGGCTTAGAACCTCATTGATGGAGTGTTTTCTTCCATATATGCCTGCCTGAATATTATGATTGAGTTCAATATGGGGCAACCTGAGAAAGCATTCTCTATATGGCAGCCTGACTGTGGAACTCCCTGTCCCTTCAAACATGGGCAGTGCCAAGTCTTACAAGCTTTTGGCATGAGCTAAAGACCTATTTGTTTACCCAGGCATTTGATTGATATTTTCCCACCTCTTTTGCTGCTTCATATAAACTGTTATTCATCTGTTGCTGTTCTCCACTATTTGATTATGGAGTTTTGTTTTTGTTTTTATCAGTGCTGTATTACTTTACTGTGCTTTATTGTTTGTACCCCGTTTTGGGATTATTTTACAATGACAAGCAGGTAAGAAATTTCTTAAATTAATAAATAGCCCAAATGCAAGGAAACTGGGGTGGTTGTCTCTGAAAAGAAATAAAATTGCTGGCCATCTTTTGCTAAGGCATCTTAGGTTTCCAGAACTATATTGTATTTCTATAAGCTCTCTACACACACAACAAAATCCTGCAGCCTTACTGGGGCTTTTGTCCTTTGTAGTCTTCCCACCATGACAATGCAGTCCTTTACACATGACCACGCGATTTGGAACAGAAAATGTCCCTTCTGGGAAAGGCTCTATTGAGTGTAATGGAACATCACCATCTAGTGTGGAATTACAGCACAACACAGAGGCTCAATTCGGACAACACGCTGAGCCTCGCTTGTTGAATTACCTACTGATGGTTGTTGAAAAAGGTGGTGATCTACAGTCAACACGCTGCAGCAGGCGCTGCAAGGAATCAGCAGCCACCCCAGTTGCAAATAGCCTACTCGGCTCTGACTGACAGCTTGGCCGCCATTTTCCCCGCTTACCGAACTCCGTTAGTCCTCCAGCAGGTATCCCAGAAGGCACTGTGGCCGAAAACCATGGGCGCCGCCATTGAAGCCGATGCAGGACACGCCTCCCAAACCCTATTGGCTGCCTCAGTCAGTGGGCGGAACTCAGCAGCCTCGGGCGAAGTGGCAGCCAGGAGGAATGGCAGCACCAATACAACAGTCACACCCCACGCCCAGCGCTGCAATTCCAATGTTGGCACCTACGCCCCAGCCCCCCCTCCCTCCTAGAGCATCTTCCGCACACACAGGAAAGAAGGCGAGAGTGGGGTGGCATAGAAAACTTTATTCAGGAGGGAGACCAGACATGGGCAATAAGGCACATGGGCACCACTATGCCAGGGCAGAACCTACGGAAAGGACAGTTGCCCCCGGGAAGGAAGGAGGCAGCTGGAATGCACAGTGGTGAAGAGGGGATGGCCAAGGCCGTCCCCAGGGAGCCAAGCACGGAACGTGCCAAGGAGATGAGGTGGAGAGGGGCGGCATGCCAGGGAGAGACGCCAGTCCACAGATTAAACTCCACAGCCGACACTCACGGGGTGGGGATAGTGCAGCCAGATCCAGGCACTGATTCTTTCATGCACCCGGGATGCCTCCGCACGGGCGCGACGCACCCCAACGGGATTCTCAGGGCCCGGCAATGGCTCGCTGTTCAGCCGTGTTGGGCGGATGAGGGGGGGTCTCTCTGGTCGCCGCTTCCCCTGCCCTCGTCCTTCTGGTTGATGCGAGGGTGGAGGTGGCGGTGCAGTGGGGGTCTACTTTGGATGGGGTGTTGTTCTCTCTCTTGGTGTGGAGGGGTCTGCCCCTTGCTCCAGGGCGCCTGGGGTTGTTGCTTATTCTGTCTCCCCCTCCCCTCCTTTGCTGTACTGCCCTTCTGGTGCGCTTCCCTGTCCATTTGGGTGGCTGACTGGGCACCCTACGTGAGTGCTTGCAGTAGATGGCCCCTTGTTGAGCTCTGTGCGGGCTGCCTGGTGGGGGAGGCGAGCATCCTGGTTGCTATAGCGGCGATGCCGGGGCTCTGTTGTGAGCGTGCTTGAGCGGCCCCCGCTTTCTGCCTCTCTTGCCGCTCGTCTCTCTGATTTTCCGTTCTCAACAACTCACGATCGTTGTTTCAACAATGCACCAATTTGGATGTCACGTTTGTCAATTGACAAATCCCTTAACAACTCGCAAGTGAGTTGTTGCTCTCAGTTGTTGAATTTTGCTACTTTACTTACTGTGGGTTGTTGCTGCGTTGTTGGGCTACATCCAGACGACACGTTTAATCCGTAGGGAGAGGCGGGTTATAAATAAATATTATTATTATTATATTATTATTATTATTATTATTATCAACGGGTTGTTGCTTCAACAACCCACAGTTGTTTAACGTGTTGTCCGAATTCAGCCAGAGTTTACATACTGGGAGACCCCGTGGTTTCCAGATAATATCACGGTATTTCTGTTTTGTTTTTTTAAACCGAGATTTCCATGGGATAGCACAGGAGACATCCTGGATGTTGATGATGTTGTGTAATGAACCCACAAACTTCTGTGAGTGGTCGATCATGAGTGTGAAATAAATTACATGTTTAGAGAAGCTTTATGTATCACCACCACGGGGCTTAGTCTTGGGAGTCTCTTTTGCCATTTTTTAAAAAAATGCAACTATCTGAAGTCTGGTTGCAGGAATGCATGACATGGCCTTCTCTGTTGCTGTAATTATGGAATGCTTTGCCTGGGAGATCCATTTTGCTGCCTTCCTGTTATCTTTCCTGTCAAAGCTAAAGGCCATTTTATTCCTGCATGCCTTTGGCCTGCTAAATGTTTAGTTTAAGTTTATTTTTGCTTAACCCCAGATATTAATCTGCCATTTTATATTATGTGTTATTTCCTCTGTGCTGGTGATGTGTGTGTGTGTGTGTTAATGTTTTAAATTGTGGTTTTTTTTAGTATATTTCTGTAAGCAGCCATGAGTGCCTCTATCAAGGCAGGAAGGCAGGATAGAAAAGTTTTTCATAAAAGCATAATATTAAAAAGTGTAACAATCATTTTTTAAAAAATGATGCCATTAGTAATTAATGAAAATGATTCTTAATAAATACAAGCTAATTATTAGCGTCTTTATTGAGAATACTTTAAAAATGTCTGTTAGAGGTCATTTTTCTTCTTTACAATGGGTTTACAGTATATAAGGCTGTGGCTAAGAATGTGAACTGGGAAATCCCCAGTTCAAAGTCTTATTTGAGCCATGAAATCACCAACTCATAAGACCACAAGAAGAGCCATGCTAGATCAGACCAAAGGCCTATCTAGTCTAGCAGTCTGTTCCCCCAGTGGTCAACCAGATTCCTATGGGAAGCCCACAAAACACATGAGGGCAATAGAGCCCTCCCACTCTTGTTCCCCAAAGACTGGACTATAGAGGCCTACTGCTTCCAATATTTGAGGTAATATTCAGCTATCATAGGCTGACCATATAAAAAGAAGGACAGGGCTCATGTAACTTTAACAGTTGTAGAAAAAAGGGAATTTCAGCCAGTGTCATTTGTATGCAATTAGTTCCTGGTGAAATTCCCTCTTTATCACAACATTTAAAGTTGCAGGCACTATACTAGAGTGACTATATACAAAAGAAGGCAGGGCTCCTGGAAGTAATTGCATACTGCAACTGTTAAAGTTACATGAGCCCTGACCTCCTTTTCATATGGTCAGCCTAGTGACCATATACAAAAGAAGGCAGGGCCCTTGCAACTTTAACTGGTGTGATGAAGAGGGAATTTCACCAGGAACTAATTGCATACAAATGACACTGGCTGAAATTCCCTTTTCTCTACAACTGTTAAAGTTACATGAGCCCTGTCCTCCTTTTCATATGGTCAGCCTAAGCTATCATAACAAGTAGCCGCTAATAGCCTTATCCTCCATTAATTTGTTTAATCTCCATTTAAAGTCATCCAAGTTGGTGGCCAATGGCCATCACTATATCTTGTGAAGATAGGGCGGCCATGTTCATCTGGCAAATACAAACCCCAAACAAATGCCTTGTGGCACCTTAAAGTCTAAACAAGTACCATGTAATCTTATACATATTTACCCAGAAATAAGTCCCACTTTATTCAGGAGGGCTTAGTTCTAGGTAAGTGTACAAAGGATTGCAGTGTTATGGTGGCATATATTTTTGTGGAATAAAGCAGTTATAGTCCACAAAAGCTTATGCCACAATAAGCCTTCAAAGCACCACAGGGCTCCCTTTTTGAATGAAATCATGCTCTATCTCTTTCACCCATCTGCAATATGAGGATAATACTGCTGACCACCTTCCAGGGCTGTGAGTTATGACTGAAAGGACACACACACCTTTGTTTACTTGAAATGTGCTACATATTTTATTATGTTTATATTCCACCTTTTTCCCCTCTTGCAAGGAACTCAAAGAGGCTCCTTCCTTTTCCTTCCATTTTATCCTCACACCCTATGAAGCAGGTTAGGCTGAGATAGGCTGACCATCTGAAAAGGAGGACAGGGCTCCTGTAACTTTAACTGTTGTAGAGAAAAGGGAATTTCAGCCAGTGTCATTTGTAGGCAATTAGTTCCTGGTGAAATTCCCTCTTCATCACACCAGTTAAAGTTGCAGGGGCCCTGCCTTCTTTTGTATATGGTCACTCTAGTGCCTGCACCTTTAACTGTTGTGATGAAGAGGGAATTTCACCAGGAACTAATTGCATACAAATTACACTGGCTGAAATTCCCTTTTCTCTACAACTGTGAAAGTTACAGGAGCCCTGTCCTCCTTTTCAGATGGTCAGCCTAGCTGAGAGTCAGTGACTGTCCCAAAGTCACCTAGTCAGCTGCATGGCCGAGTAGGGACTAGAACCCAGAACTCCCAAGTCCCAGTCCAACATTCTGACCACTACACCACACTGGCTCTCTATGGTAACTATTTTTTTATTGCAAGAAGGACCTGCAACAAAATGTCACAGTGTGGAGTGCTCCTTGTTCAGGGTGCCAGCCAAACAGCCATGCTCTCTTCCAAGATACTTCATCCCATTCCTTTCCCTCAGTTTTCTGTTCCCCATTCCAGCAGTCAGCTGGCATTTCGTGCCCACTGAGCATGCTCAGTTCTCTTCAGGCTATTTTGGAGTCCCCACCTCAGAGTTTTTTTTAAAAAAAGGTTTTTGTACTTCTGAAAAACCTTCCTGAGCTTGCTGATGCCTCCCTCTTGTGTATAGATGGCATTTTGTCTATTTAAGTATAGGCCAGGGATGCTTTGATCCCAGAAATCTCAGTTCTCAAACCACCCAGCCATCCAGGAATCCTTGTTCTTACTCATTCTCCCACCTCTAATCCACTCTCTTGCTGAAGGATCCTGAACATGCCACACTCTGTTACCTAGATCTTTTTTAGGAAGAAAAGAAATGACACTCTAGGAATAGGCTCTATGGCTCCTAAAAGAGAAGTCCCATTTCTACAGCATCCTAGGAAGCAGGCCGTATCCTTTGAACACTGCTTTCTAGGATGTTTTGGGGACACTCTAGGAATGAAGCTTTTATATGGTGGGAATAATAGGCCATTCTTAGACCCTCTCCCCCTTCTGCTTTTTTTTCCTGGGGTCAACCAGACCAGGCTTGGAGGTTGCATGTTTTGTAGCCCTGATATATGCACTCAGAGATTTGTGATTGCTATTAGTATATCGAATTATCACCAGCAAAATGTTCTCAATACAGAATGACCTATGTCACTAAGGAGGAAATTAGAAAATGACAGTCACTGCAGAGGCAAGTTTAAGTAGAAAAACACATCTGAGAATGTTTTTGTTTTGTTTTGTTTTTACTAACCTTATTATACACTTCTTCACTTTCTAAGAGCTGACAGATTGCTGGGCACAGGGACAGTCCTACTATTAGGCAGCTTGAGGCAACAGCCTCAGTCAGCTAATACTGTGGACCAGAACGAGGTAGTAGTAAGGTGTTGGAAAGTAGAGTGGAGGGTGTCACCTCGCCTGCCCCACACCTCCCACGATAGTCTGCTACTGTTAGGTACAGTGAATGATGCTGTCCCATTGCCAGTACTGAACTAAAATGAAATTGCCAATCCTGTCAGTTTTTGTAAGAGGAACATGAGTAGTGCCATCATGTCATTTGCTTCAGGCTGCAAAATGTCTTGGGCAGGCCCTGGTGAAAATGTAAACCCTGGTGTCATTTTGGATTTTTCCCATTCAGTTCAACAGGGTGACCGGAACCCTGTGAGACTCTAAAGAGATGAAGTTATTATCCCCTCCTAAAATGAATTCTGTAGGATAGTGAAGGGGTCGCCACATGCATTTGCTAAGCTGTGGAAAACCCACATTCAAACTTGTGCAAAAATAATGCAGGCGTGTCGTTTGCCGCCTTTAAGCACAGTTGGAGTACTTGTGCTGTATTGTTTTTGTATCAAATGCAGATTTAAGAGATTTGTTTTTGCAAAATTCACCTCACTGTCCCAGGGATACCTAGAATCCCTCTCCTATTAACTTATCTGCAGCAACTAAAGAGGTTGTGTGCCTGTGGGGAGCCCTAAGCCGTTCTTTGCGACTTCCAGAAGATGGTGCCCTGCTGCTAGGAAACAATTGTGAAAACAGCAGTCATTCCAGTTCACTGGCAGAATGTCATGCAGAACGCTTTGTGTCTGTCAGCACATTCCTGGAAGGTCACAGCAAATGATGAATGCTCCTGTGTAGGAGCTGGATATATATATATATATATATATATTCCATGAGTTGCATCATTCGACGGCCTTTTGGCTTCATTCACTTGAGTCCTGCGGTTATAAACCTTTCCCAATTGTTATTCGGCTGCTTCCTTCGCAGGCCTTCTGTGGCCAAGGCAGGATATTCATGACTGACTGGCCTCGGGAAGCTGGAGAAGTTCCAGCTACTTTCCATAGCACGGTTGCTCACTTCCCTCCACCCTCCTTCCCCCCAAAGACTGAAATATCCTGTGGTTCTGGTTAGCGCTCTCTCCGGATACCCCGCCACCCAAAGCATCTGCATCACCATGTGATACCCAAGGCTTTTTCAGCATAGCTAATTATGACAGGGGCTTTATTTAGAAGGGGACAAGTTAAACAGCCTGTTGTGGAGCCCAGCAGTTTACTTGACCGTGTGGCCGGATCCGAAATGGAAAGAGAGATCACTTCCGTTGGCTGTTACGGCCGCATACGTTGCCACCGGGCTTCGCATATGTTTGCAAAGTATTTAAACTTAATGAACTGCAGCTTCAGCTTGCTAGCTGAGTTACCATTTCCTCTGACTCGCTTTTCACATTTTATTATCAGTCCATAGCAGTGCTCAACACGGGGTGGAATACTTCTAGATTTGGCCTTGAACCTGGATGCCCATGTTTCCTGGCGGTGGCCAGGAATTAGGCTGACCATCTGAAAAGGAGGACAGGGCTCCTGTAACTTTAACTGTTGTAGAGAAAAGGGAATTTCAGCCAGTGTCATTTGTAGGCAATTAGTTCCTGGTGAAATTCCCTCTTCATCACACCAGTTAAAGTTGCAGGGGCCCTGCCTTCTTTTGTATATGGTCACTCTAGTATAGTGCATGCACCTTTAACTGTTGTGATGAAGAGGGAATTTCACCAGGAACTAATTGCATACAAATAACACTGGCTGAAATTCCCTTTTCTCTACAACAGTTAAAGTTACAGGAGCCCTGTCCTCCTTTTCAGATGGTCAGCCTGCCAGGAATATGCTTGCACAGTTGAGGCTAGTGCGCCAACTGCACTTGTTCCTGGAGATATCCTCGACATGGTCACACCTGTCTTAATTATAGCCCATTTGGACTACTGTAATGCACTCTACATGGGGCTGCCTTCAAAAACTGTTCAGAAATTTCAGCTGACCCAGAATGCTGCAGCCAGACTTTGGCTGGGGCTGGTTGCAGGGAGCATGCAAATCCCTTGTTATGACTGCTTCACTGTCGGTCTCTGGGGAGAATTCAAAGTGCTGGTGATGTTCTATAAAGCCCTACTTAGCTTGGAACCAGGCTACCTGAAAGACCACCTTCTCCCATAAGAGTCTTCACGGTTATTAAGATATTTGGGAGAGGCCCTTCTTTTGAGACCGCTACTTTCAGAGGCATGTTTGGTGGCAGCAAGAAAGAGAGCTTTCTCAGCGGCTGCTCCCTGGCTGTGGAACTCCCTGTCGAGGGAGGCAAGGCTCGTTCTGTCTTGGTTGTCCTTCCGACAGCAGGCAAAGACCAGTTTATTCAAGCAGGCCTTTGGTGTATAAGCAGTCTGTTGAGTTGGATGATGTTTTTACTCTGTTGCTGTGTTTGTTAATTGTGCTTTAATGTATTTGCTTATTGTTGTTTTTATCAGTGATTGTAAGCCACCTTGAGAGCCACTTTTGGTAGAAATGCAGGGTAATAAATAAATAAATCCTCTCTTTTTTAGGAAGACATAATTAAGTCTGGCCTAACCTTCTAGCTTCCTTCTTTCCTCACACCTTCCCATGTCCTTCAAAACCATCCTGTTTCAGGCGGTGATCCGTAATGTTGTGTCACAGGTTTGGTCTTGTAGGCAAGCCTGCCATCTGGCAGAAGGTTTTCAAACTTTAGCCCCAACCTACAACAAAAGACTCATTTTTCATATTTCACTGTATACAGAGAAATATCTGTAGAGGTGTGTATGTGTGTGTTTCTGCTTCTCTCATTGATCTTTTCTACACAAGGCAATTATTGTGTGTTCATCATTCCTTACTCACGGTTGTTTACAGGTTCTTTAGATGACATTGTGACCCTCCATTGTCACTTCTATATTTAAACAGCACTTTTGGCAAGATTTTTTAGAGCAGGGAAAATGCAGTATTATTTGTGAAAGTGGGGAAAAATTCCCCACCTGTATAATTGTGCTATTGCACTATACCACAGTGCCACCTAGAGTTTATGTCATGGAAAAGCAGAAAGGAAACTCTCAGTGTAGTGATCAGATCTCAATTCTGCAATGAAACTGAAAATAGATATAGCAGATTTACAGCCTCGTGTAGAAAAGCTCATTGTCTTTCCACCGTCTTTCTCTCCTTTCTCTCTTCATGCCCCTCCATCATGTCCCCATCTCTTTTAAAATGTAATTTAAACAGACAAAAAGAAAATGGTAATTGTCTATGTTTTTGGAGTCTTATAATTCCATAAGAGGGAATTTTGCATAGTGCTGCTTGTTAATTTGTTCCTGTATAACTTCCCTCTCCATACAGGACCAAATTAACACTGCTTAAGGGGAGAAGGAAAGGTGCTCTTACTGAAATTCCCTCTTCTACACGCCTGTGAATGATAATAGTGCTCTGCTGGACTTCATATCCATCAAGTGATCCACCTGCCCACTTTTCTCTCTCCTCCTTTTCTTAAAAACACACACCCCATAAAAAAAAATCTGATGAATGTGGTGATCTCACTGGTACAATCCACGTTTATATGGGGTGCAATCAACTTGTGGTTCCCATTCCACCTTGTGAAGACCAATACCATCTGGAAGTATTCTGGGTTGATACATATCCAGAAGAAGATAATCCACCTTCTAGAATCCACCTACTGATGTTACATGACATGAGTTCCATGTTGTTGTGGATGTCCCTTGCCGCATGAATCATTCCCTCCTGTCAGGATGATTACCAGTACATTTGGTCCCACATAGATCAAACATGGCTAGCAATTATATACATGTGGACAACATCTGACCTGTTGATCAAGTGTATATAACACATTGTATGAAATCAGTCTCTGGAGTTATTCCATGTAAGGCTGATCAGTGAAACAACTCTGAATTATTTACTTTTTGCAGTATGGAGAGGGCAGACACTGCATGTAGCTGATGTACTGGCATCAGATAATGCACAAAGACTAGTTAAATGGAACTGGTGCGGGGGGGGGGGGAGGAGAGGTTTGCCCTCCCCTGGGGTGTGAGGCCAAATGAATGTCTGCTCATAATGCAACAATGACGTGGTAAGCTATTTGTGATAGCTGCTCCCCATAACCCACGGGCAGATTTTAACCAGCCCTTCACTTCCAGGGTTTTGTTGGCATGCTTAAAATCCAGTTGAACAGACTGGACGCCACTCAACACAGAACACTACTCATGTGCTTGCATTGCAAATGGCCACCCACATGGATGGCTGCATATATGAATGGGATATAAATGGTAAGTGCTGGAACATTTCCAAGAAAACCTATTGTAAGGAAGGGGGAAAGTATGTGCTTTCTTTGCCTTTCATAAAAAAATAAATAAAAATAAATCTGAGCGTTTCTTTGTTTCTGTAGATCAGTCTGTTCTTGGCGTGCAGATCTTTTACTCATATTATTACAATGAAGTTCAGTGAGCTATCTATGCTACTCACTACTAAATGTCAGCCTTTGGGGGTCTATTCAAGGCGCTGGGAAATAATGAAAAGCATATTGTGTAACTCAGGAATGTGTCTCTTTCATCAAGTAACTTTCAAAATTACCACTTTGTTTGCATTCCTGACAACTTGTAAATTACTTAATGCCACTGGCAGATTTAGCAGATTCAGACCACATTTTCTACCATTGTAGAAATAAATAATATAAAATGAAAATGGGCAAAGAAAAAAAGTGTCCGCACGATCAGACGTTGTCAACCCGATTGTTAGTGCATACCATCTCTGGAAGGGCTTCAATTTCACTAACTCAGAGTCTGTGTCTAAAATACACATTTCACATGCCTCCAAGCCTTACTCTGCCAAATATAACTTGTCCAAGACCTAAGTAAGAACATATGATATGTATCCTGTTTACACTTCCACAATTATAATAATTTCAAACTCTGCAGAAGAATTATGAAACAGCCTTTCCATTTTAAGACTTTAAACCCTATCCATACAGATACTGTTTGTCAGCCCTTGTTATTTACTGGCCCACTACTGTGGGCAAATTGTACGAAATTGTGCATCTTTGATATAGTTAGGTGGTTGACCAATGACATATGAAGGGCCAGGAGCAAAAAACCAGATCTAATGGGATTTCTGCCAACTCGGGGAAGTGTATGTATTTCATGTTGTTCAGCCCTGGCATCTCAAGATGATATATCTGGGGAAAAAGGGGCAAAGAAAGTCATCTACCTGAGACATTGGAGAGTTCTTGCCAGTCCCACCCATAAGACAATGATCCTGAGTCTAAAACGATCTAACCACAATAATTTTGAAATAACCAAATTGCAAGCAACCTGGGACCCAGTTAAGAGGGAGGCAAGTTCTGTTCAATCCAGACACCAGAGTCAATAGGGGCAGGTTTAGACTCAACCCCCAGAATTCCACCCATTTACACACTCTCTCTCAAAAATGGCTGCCATTTTTTTCTGGGAGGAAGAATAAAGTGCTATCCATGGAGGCAATATTCTGGTGTGCTCAAAAGATTGAGAATGGGAGACCAGGGGGGAAAGTCAGAAAGATGATACAACATGTGTCGGTCCCTGCAAGGGTTGGGTGCATCCTACGCATACACACACACCTGTGCCAATGATGGCTCTAGATTTTTGAAGGCCCATGGGCAAAGCACCCTGGGAGCCTTCCCTCTGTGAGTCGACCTTCTTACACCATTATCATCAGCTGTTGTTATCCTCTTTCTCATCCTTGCTACCACTTGCTTGCTTTGGCAGGCAGAGAGCCAGTGAGCAAGGAGGCTGTGGCATGTACTCCTCCTCCTTCTCACCACCACTGCTGTCTGGGCCAGAGCGAGAGGCAGGTAAACAAACAGGTTACCATGGGGAACAGGAGGCACAACTCCAGGGGACTCTTGTAAGTGGACCCTAACGGGGTGTGGGCCCTCAACAGGTGCCCGACCAGGCCTACCCTTGATCCCGGCCCCAGTAAAAACACACACACACACACACACACACACACACACACACACACTTCTGTTAGTTTTAAAGAACAGCAGGCAATTAAACAAGCCAAAAGACATTATTCTCAAGGCAGTGAGTCACTTTTCTGGAGACATTCTGCATCCTCCAGTGTGCATAAATAGCAAACAACGACTGCAGGCATCTTGAAATCATATTGTATCAGGGTCACAAATCACAGCGCTGTTACCTTATGAATCAGATGATAACATGTACAGCACTCAGTCTACAGTGAGATCAGATTCACTTTGCCAGACATGTCATATTACTTACCAGCTGATCCGCATTTCAGAGAACAAGTTGGATTTCCTGCGCTTGGACACTTTTCTCACTTATTTCTTAAGGTTTCACATGTTAGATCATCACGACTTCCACAAGAAGAGGGGAAAAGTAATCTCTCTTTTTTATTATTATTTAAAGCACCGAGACGAACATAGTGAAATGAACCATTGTCCTATTAGAGTAACCACATTTCCTAAATGATATGTTTCATTTGCGGATTTTGTTGTGGTTGTTGGCATAGCAACTCACCAGGTCTGAACCAGATAAGCTAATATGCTTCTCCCTGTTCTCTCCAAGGTATTCACAGCAGGAAATTCCTGTTCCATCTGGTTAACTGCAAATGCACATTATTATTGATACACACTATTGATGCCAGTTTTGCTCACACTAAATGGCGCCGCACTTGCATTTACAGCTAGAGGAAGGGAAATGGTTTGCATGGTTGTTTTTTTTGTTTTTTTAAAATGATAACTGGGCTCCAAATAGGAAGTGACCTGTTATAGCGCTACTCACATTGAACAAAACTTGTCACGCTGTTTAAGAATTAGAGAAATCGGCCTCGTTTGGGGAACTGTGTGCACGGTCTAAGCTAGAAGCCTGTATTTTACAGAGCTGATGTACTACAATGCTTAGGGTGACCATATAGAAAGGAGGACAGGGCTCCTGCAGCTTTAACTGTTGTGATGAAGAGGGAATTTCACCAGGTATTAAATGCATACAAATGACACCTGCTGAAATTCCCTTTTCTGTAAACTATTAAAGATACAGGAGCCCTGTCCTCCTTTTCATATGGTCATCCGACTCTGATCCCATCTCCTCAGGGGCCTGAACAATCTTGGTCAGGCAGAATCTACACTACTGCTTCATAAAGGTATTGAAGTGCACTGACAACTGTTGGGGCTCAGGACACATTCCATATACCATTTTCAAACCTCTTTCAAAGTGTTGTATACCCTGCTTGGTGTGTATCTGGTTGCACTTGCTAATTCTCCAGTCTACATTTTCTGTCCTGGGCTTTTCCCTGGTGTGTGAAGCAGACCTCAGGCTGGGCTTAAGCAGGTAGAAGCAGGGTTGATTCTCAGTGTCGGATATCACCAGGGGCAGGCCAACAGGGTTAGCCCATCATCCAGTGGTTCAAAAGTGTATACAAACATGAGTATATTAGGAGAAATGCGCACATGCAGACCTCTTCCCTTAAAGTTGGGAACTGATGTGGAAACAGAACGAACTTAAGGATGGGAAATCAAGAAACGAAGAGAAATTGAACTTGACAGATTTGTTCACCTTTACCTAGACATAAGTCCTGTTGAGTTCAGTAAGACCCCCTCCAAAAAGTGTGCATAGGATGGTGATTTTATATAACTGGCAGGACACAATATATGGGTAGTGGGCTGCATTTGGCTTGGAGAGTCACAAACTGTTCAGACCTGCTCTAGTCCCTACATCACACTGGCTCTGGTTATGAATCCATACTATGGAAGCTCAAGATGAGGAATCATTTCACTTTGTAAGTGTCTTTCCCCAAAGTCCCAACCTGTTTAGGCTTTAGGGGTTTCTACCTGTGATCCAAAGTGATTTTTGGCCACTTTTTTTCCAATATGGTAGGGGTAGGCAACGTGGTGCCCTCCAGATGGTTTGGATGACAACTCCCATAATTCCCAGCCAGCATGGCCAATGGCCAGGGATTCTGGGTGTTATAGTCCAAAACATTTGGAGGGCACCAGGTTGCCTACCTTTGGTCCAGACTCTCTCTCTCTCTCTCTCTCTCTCTGATCAAAATTATCTGCATTGGTTAAGGTGTAATGGTTAGAGTCCTGGATTAGGACCAAGAAGAACAGAGTTCAAATCCTTGCTCGTCCATAAATCTCACTGGATAATATTGCACCTGGCACTATCTCTTAGCCTAGCCTACTTCACAGGGTTGTGAAGATAAACTTGGGAGTGTTGCTGGGACTGGGGAAGAACCATGAAGGCTACTTGGAGGAAGAACAACGTATAAATAAGTAAGTTATAGACACACCATTGTATTTGTATAGGTAATTTGGGATATTTCTCTTATTATTTTCTATCCATTCCCTAATATGTTATGGATATTTTATGTTGATTGGAAAGCTGTCCTGAGCAAACAGGGTGAGGTGGTATATATATATATATGTATATATATTAGGGGTGTGCACGGACCCCCCGGATCGGATCAGGACCCGGATCGGGACCTCCAATTTTGTCCCGGATCAGATCGGACAAAATTGGAGCCCCCCCGGACCAGATCAGGTCTGATCCCGATCCAAAAATCGGACATCCGACTTTTGGATCGGCCGCCATTCCCCCCCCCCCCCCCCATAGACATGCATTGGGGGAAAGAAAGCTTTCCCCCAATGGAAGTGTATGAGGAAAAAATGGCGGCAGGTGGGTGAGGGGGGGCCTAACTCCCTCCTCTCCCCCGGGGCCATCCGCTTCCATCCACTGGCGCCAGCGAGCAGAAATGGACAGCCACGGGGGGGGGGTAAACCCCCTCCCCCTGCTTACCTTCCATGGCCGTCCGCTCCCGTCCGCCGCTGGCCGCTACAGCGAGCAGGCTTCGCGGCCTGCTCCTAGGTAGTGCGCAGGCGCGCTACCTAGGGGCAGGATGCGAAGCCTGCTTGCAGTAGCGGCCAGCAGCGGACGGGAGCAGACGGCCACCGAAGGTAAGCGGGCCGTGGGCCCCCCTCCCCCCTCTTTACCTTGGGGGGTCATCTGCTTCCGTCCGCCGCTGGCCGCTACTCCGAGCAGGCTTCACGGCCTGCTCCTGAGTAGCACGCCAAGTGATGACATCACCTGGCGCGCTACCTAGGGGCAGGCCGCGAAGCCTGCTCGCAGTAGCGGCCAACGGCAGAAGGGAGCGGATGACCCCGGAAGGTAAGCCCCCTGCCCCCGTTGTCCGCTTCCATCGGCGGGCGCCCACTGGCACCTGCCAATGGAAGTAGCGGCGGGTGCCAGTGGGCGCCCGCCGATCCTCTGATCCATCTGATCTGGATCGGGACCTTTCCGGATCAGATCGGATTGGATCGAACAATCCAGCGGTGAGATCGGAAATCGGATAATTGTATCCGATTTCCCCTGGATCGGATCCGGATCGTGGATCGGACCCGATCCAGTGCATACCCCTAATAGTGCATACAAATAATCCAAATAAGTCGTGTCTGATTCCTACTGTTAAATCCACAGTGATACAGATAAATCAACCATCCCAACTCTGGTCATGCTTAAAAAGGGGTATTTATGCATGACTAGTTGTGCAGACCTGTGCATGCATGTTCAAGGGTGCATTCCACTGAAACGAATGGAGTGCAGGTAAATGGCAGTCACATGCAAATGCACATTTTGATGGGATACACATCAGATTCATCCTTATGGCTTCTGAACCGGCAAGTGTTTGCATGCCAAATGCCTGTTTCTATATGCTGAAGGCAGCTTGCACATGCAGATTTACTTAGACAGATCAGAGTGCAGTGCTACAGTTTACACTTTATACAAATGTTTCTCTATTTGCAATTTAGGGTTATTGATTTTTATTGTTCCATATATATATATATCCACCTACAGTGCTAAACAACACCTTTAATGCACTGACCTTCATGTGCCAAGCACACCATTCTCTGTAATGTTCCAAAGAAACATGGGATTACTCAGGCCTCAGCAAACTAACTGGCTTTGACAGGTAAATTTCCCCTTAAATATGTTTCAAACTTCCCCTATATAGGCGCATGAGTCACTCTGACAGGTTTAATTTGTCCTGAAAAATGAATGTGTTAAACTCATTAGCTATTCAGTTTGGAAAGATTGTAAACAGTAGATTGATTACTTTATCATGTGTCTCCTGCATAGGATATGCCTACAAAGGTAAGAAATACTTAGTCTGCAAAAATGTACACGAGTTGTTTGACAGGAAATTAACCATTAATCCAGTTTTCTCCTGTTGGTTTGATGCTTCCCTGTTACTTAATTTGTTAACATCTATAATATACCAATATAGATCATTCTAGGGCATATTTGTGGCAGAATGCATTTCCTTTTGCACTAGAAAATAAGCAATGCAATTAGGCTGCAATTTTATTTATTTATTTATTTATTTGATTGGATTTGTACCTCACTTTTCCACCAGGAAAATGGTGCTCAAGGCGACTAGCCTGTACACACACATAGTAGTAATTCCACTGAAAAATGTGGGCTTTACTTCCAGGTAAACATGCATTTGATTTTGCAGCAAGCAACTTAGTAGAGTCACTATATTTTTTATCCTGAGATAAAATATCTGTTAAAAAAATAACACAGAAGATTTAAATGGAAAATTTGTTGCTTGGGCATTTTTAAGAAGCGATCATAGTCCTGTGGAGAACATATAATAAATAAATAAACAAATAAACAAATGAATAAATAAATGTTGAATTGAGATATGGACTTATATATTTAGCTCATGAGCTCAGAAGGTACTTCTTTCACAATACAGTTCTCCACCTGTAAAAAGAGACCTGCTGGTCCACTATCATGTCACAAGGATGAAGTAAGAACAGCAATACTGCAATCCAGGGCCTTATTTGTAAGTAGTCTCATTTGGATCTAATGTTAAACCATGCCTTAGTGCTACAAGAATAAGCTTCCGGCTTGCATGCTTCCTCCCTCCTATGTCATGGACACAAAGAGGAGGAGTTAGGAAGCTTTGACTTCCATTTTGCATTAACCATAGCTTATTGTGATATCCAAACCCGTCAAACTGTGGTTAAACATAACTGTGGTTTTTTTAAACAAGCCAACTTCAAACTGTAGTTTATGTAGCAGAATTGCTTCAACAAATCATAGTTAAGATAGCAGTTTTTTCAGCTTTGGCTAACGTGCTAAAGAACTATGGTCAATCAAAAAGAGAAGTAAAAGCTTCTGAATTCCTCCTTACAGCTGTGCTGGAGGATGAGTGGGGAGCATGCAAGGCCAAGTTCTTGTGGCTTAGCATTGTGCCAAAACTCAGCCAGTATGTTTAAGATTTCACCCTAAGGTATGTTGACACACCAAAAGTATTAGATCTCCCTCTCCCTCTCTCTCTCACATTCTCTCTCTCTCTCTCTCTCTCAAAAGCAGTTGTCAGCATTCTGTAATTTGATAGAATTCCACTCTAGGGGTGCAGAACCTCAAATACATCCCAGTGGGGGTCTCAATCTGGCCCTCTGGGATACCTTAGAAATCCATGTCTCCTTACCTTGGCCCACCTTTTCCCTAACCACCAATCATTTGATAGTTTCCCAGCTTCTGTGCATTCCCCCCCCCCCCCCAAGGCTGAAATGCCTCACCTAAAGCTTTAAGTTAAAATATGTTTGCATTTTTGAAATTTTCAGCCCACCCCCTTTTGCCTTTGGCCCCGCCCACCCTTGGAATGCAGCCCCCGAGAGTTTCTCTGAAATGGAATTCAGCCCTTAGGCTCAAAGAGGTTCTGAACCCCTTCCCAGTGCATTTATCTACATGGATCATTTGCCCCGCGGTGACTGCCTGGTGGCACTGTGTCAGTTACACAAGGCAGATTCAAATAACTTTTTATATTTATCTTATTTGTTATAGATCATCCAAAACTTGTATATAATTAATACAATTATTGAACATAAATTGGTGTAATTTTAACACATATGTATGTTACACGCAATTTTAACGTATATGTATGCTAGATGCTATACAATTGATGTAATACATATTAAATAAACGTTATTTCATTACAAAAATATACAACCCATAGTATGCATACTAAATAAAATGTTTACAGACAATAATTCCGGGTTATATACATTCCTTTTCTGATTAATTCTTCATCAGTGTAATAGTTGTACACATCAAAGAATTCTGTTTCTCTACACGAGAATATTCAACTCTACCAAAATTTGGGAGGATCACTCTAACTGCCAGGGGGACATATTATAGGTCCTTTATCTTTACCTAACATAAGTGTGGGCCCCTCCCCCCTTTTTGTCTTCGTCAGTTACACAATGCAGCCATCAACTTGCAGACACCGTGGGGCTTTCCCCCCCAAAGCTCCGCATTTAAAAAGGCAGGGATTTACCCTGACTTTTCCCCTTGAAGCTAGATTACCACTTGAGCATCAAGCTGGGGGTGTTTCTAGGCGGATGGCGACTGCTGATAGGTCACTGGAAGCCAGGCAGAGGGCAAGGGATGGGTCTGACGAGCCAAATGGCTGCCAGAAAGCCCATGCTGCCTTCTGCCGTGGGGATTTTGTGCCCAAACCGTGAAGCAGCGAAACTGCAGGGTTTTCTCTGAAGGAACGGCAAAGTAGCAGCAAAGTGGCACTGTGAAGGCAACCTTCTGGTTATTTGGGATCTCAAACTGGGTGCCTCTGACCCAACCTGAGGTGGGTCAGAGGCACTGGGGGCACAAGCACCATTTTCTTTTCTCCTTTTGTTGTGACAATATTTTTTTGTAGAGAAGAGGAAATAGAGAGTAAAACAGAAAGATGGAGCCAGCGAGCGAGAGAGAGAGAGACAGAAAGAGAGAGAGAGGAAGTGGGGGTGGGTAGCAGAAAGACGGACATAGTAATATATATATATATATATATATAATCTTAAAATGTTGGAATTAAAGGTGGGTTCCAGCTGGAAAAGGTTGGGGAATAGTGTCTCAAGGGACCAAGACACATAACTTAAGATGGGGAAGTTGGAGTCTTGAGGCATTTCTGCATGAGGCTATAATCCCACACCTTTACCGAGGCTTCTGCTGCTGGATTCTTTGCGGGACTTAAGATCAGCTCCTTTATAAATGCTTTTTTCCAGGGGGTTTCTTTCTCTGCCCTTCTATATGTATCATTATACAGCCACTAGATGGCACCATGGTATAGCAGAATTGCACAATTACACAAGACTGTCTTTCTGCCATTTCTAAATAATATCAGGCTTTCCTTGTTAGGAAAAAAAAACTGTGATAATGGTTGCAAAGCATGGGACAGGGTCCTTTACAGTGTCGTGTAAAGGACCCTCAAATTATCATGAGTGAGCAATCACAAGGACATGATAAAAGCCTTGTGTAGAAAGGCTCTTGGTGACTGGGATCATCAGGGCAAGGAGCTCCTACTACAACCCACAGGAGGTTCAAAGTACCTCTGTATGCATTTACATCTATATTCACTAAAGCTGGACTGAAATTTTGGGCCACACTTTCTTCAGCAATTCAATGTGGGGATAGAGGAATGAATGAATGGGATTGCAATGAATAAAGCAACAAAACAACTGGATTGGGCATACTGATGATAGTACATATTCATTAAACAAAAAACCTACGGTTTACAAAAACAATGTTAAGGCTCTACAGTTTCCAACCAAGCACCAAAAAGCAGGGAAATTACAAGCCTTAACGCCACATCCTCCCTAAGGAGGCAGAAAGTGCAAGTGAAATTCTCATTCTCCCAAAGCAGATAAACCATGAGGACAGGGTGGAGAATATGATATGCAGAGGTGACTGTGGGGTTGTGGAAAACTGATCACGAACAATTTAGGGCCACCTACTTCTCTTTTTTTGTTTAGAGCAGCCCTTCCCCAACCTGGTGCCCTCCAAAGGTGTTGGACTACAACTCCCATCATTGCAAGTCAGTATGTCCCATGGTCAGGAATGCTGTACAGAAAATCCAGAAGAAAGAAGACACAGTTATTGTGGGGTTGAAAAAAATATGCTGAGAGAATACAACGTTGTTGTGTTAAAAAAAGCCTAAACATACCAAGAATAACCAATACTGAATAAACCAAATGCATTTCAACATACAGATCCTATCTACACTGCTGCTTTAAAACGGTTTATAACCAGTTTAAAACTGTTATAAATCGTTTTAAAGCAGTAGTGTAGATAGGCTCAGTGGTCTAGTGCTAAGTATATGGTCTAGTATATAAAAGACATGCCCCAAAATTACACACATATAGAAAAATACATTGTATGTAACACATACAGCACAATTATTAGTATAGGCCACTGCAGTATTTAGACCTTGCAATGAAAAGAAACAGACCTCAAACTGGAGGTTCTTGGATAGGCAAATTTCCCCCAAATCTTTGGGGTATGTTTTGGCGTACTTAACGAGGTGGTCGAGATTTCCTCCCCTCTTTTTCTACAATTAAAATAAGCCAAGTCACAGCTGTAACTGACTCTCAGCAGCCTCACAGCCTCGTCACACCAGTCCTAAAATTCCCACGTGGGAATGTAGCATTGTAAGGACATAACAAAGCAAGGTTCCCACGTGGGCATTACAAGAAATGTGATGGGGCTGAGAGGCTGTCGAAAGTCCCTTGTGGCTGCAACAAACAGCTACCATGTTGGTGTTGTTTTTAAACTGCAGAAAAATAAAGTGTGTGTGTGCGTTTGTGCATCTGTAGAGGGGAGAAACCTTAGCTATCTTTGTAGCATTAATGTGTGGTAAGCCATTTCCTCCTTGAAAAGTTTGGGAAATTTCAACCCCCTCGCTTTTGTATCTATGCGTGGGAAAACAGTCCTGCAAAAGTGAGGGAGGATGGCAATTTTCAACACACCTTAAATATTCACTACTGCTTTGGCCTGTTTTCAGCACAGGGCAAGGAAGTCCTAATCTCAATACCTCAGAGAGCTCCAAGTACACAACTCATTCCAACAGAAGCTTAGATTTGATTGAAGCCTCATAAATCCAAATTACTCCGCCTAGGTTCCATCCTCTATCCCTGAGTAATGTAACTGTTACTGGCTGTGGCTTCTCATCTGGCACACTCCTTGTGCTGTTGGGCAAGTGTCATGGAGTGTTGGGTGCTTGGCTCCATAGGTGCATTGGACTCAGGAGAGGCATTTCTGAGGGGTGCGGGTCATGGTCTGCTGGTTCACAACCATCAGCCTTGGACTGGCTATCAGAAACTGGTTGTCAGGTGCCTGGCCTTTGGCTGCAGTCAAGATGTCAAGCTGTGTTTCTAGTCAATTACTTTTATTATGCAAAGTAGGGATGTGCACGCCCGAAAATATCGTAGTTTATCGTTATCGTAATTTCAGACAAAAAAAATGATCATCTCCAATAATATCATAGGTGAGCCGTATCGTCTTCACGATAATTATCGGAAATACGATATTTAATTGGCAGCCCCATTGTGCCCTATAGTACTGAATATTTTAGAAAAAAATACCTATAACTTCTGTATTTTCAAAGTTACAGGCTTGAAACTTAGTCACAATGCTTATGGGGTATGCCTAAGTATGTGTATGAAATTTGAGATTGATCCCTCCAACCCTCGATTTTATATGAATTTATTAAAGGTCGTTTAAGTTCTGACAGGTCAAAAGTTGCACGATCTTTCAAATATTCATATAAAATACATGGGTGGAGGGATTGATCTGAAATTTGGCACATATGTGTAGCAACATGTGCTAGACATGTGTATGAAATTTGAGATCGATCCCTCCAACCCTCAATTTTATATGAATTTATTAAAGATCCTGCAACTTTTTGACAGGTCTGAATGAACGCACGTGGCGAGCTGTCATTCTGACCTGTCAGAACTTAAACAATTTTTAATAAATTCATTAAAAATCGAGGGTTGGAGGGATCAATCTCAAATTTCATACATATACTTAGGCACACCCCATAAGCCCTGTGACCAAATTTCAAGCCTCTAACTTTGAAAATACAGAAGTTATAGGTTTATTTATACGGCAGTCCGATAATCCGATATAATCGGGCTGAAAATTATCATCTCTGATGATTATCGTAGGAAGTTGTATCGTATCGTTATTGTTAATAAAGAGCACATCGTATCGTTATTGGACATTTTAACGATACGATACACATCCCTAATGCAAAGTACAAACAAGCTTGCTTCAGGCTACAGACACTACCTTTATGCAGCAATTGATAATAAGATTTCCTAGCAGGCTTTACATAATACAGTAGCTTCAGATAACTACCTGAGTTAAAGCACTATGAATGAGAGTTGCTACTAAATTGCTGCTGGCTACTATGGACCCCCCATTCTCAGGCTGAGTGGCCTAGCAAGTCTCATTCTCAAGGTGGGTCTTTCCATGGGGTTGCCTCCCTCTCTTGGAGTGCCTCATGACCCTATGTTGCTCCTCCCTTTCATCTGAGGCCTAACCCTTGATCTCTTATTCCCATCCCTTTCTCCTCTTCGTCCAGAACCTGTGTTCCCATGGGTTCAGGAGAGGGCCCAGCCTGGCTGTCATCCAATTAATTCGACTGCAACTGGGCATCTGAACTTATACAGATGGATTTGTCAAAGTCTGAATGGGATGTAGAAGTGATTGACCTGCATACCCAGTTTGTAATTCATGAGATGCAAACTACCTTGAGACATCTCTATATGTTTTCTGCCAGTGCTAGATCCAGGCTTCTGGAGGACCCTTGGGCAAGACACCCTGAATGGGCCCCCTCCCTCAGTGAATCTCCCTTCTCACTGGCATCTCACCAGCCGCTATTGCTCCTCATCCTCTTTCTCATCAGTGTTACCACTTGGTTGCTTGACACGCAGAAGTGCCAGTGAGCAAGTTGGCATTAGCAGTGGCATTTACTGCTCCTTCTCACCGTCAACATTTTCTGGGAAAGAGCAAGTGTCCAAGGAGGCTGCAATGTAAGGTGGAAAGCCACTCCAGGAGGCTCGTCAGTGGGGCAAGATTGATGCTGGCCCTGTTTTCTGTCATATTTGATTGGTGGTAATTGGAGATGCAGCACTGTTTAATTGACGTATTTTGTGGAATGAATAGCGGAGCAGAAGTAGATATACCTGGAGACTGTGGAAGGTTTTGGAATCTTGTGAAGGCACAGTGGCATGCCTCATGGTTTTGCTGCTGGTATCACATGAGCAGCTGAGAGATTCTATTGTATTCAGCGGTATATAAATGTAATAAATAAATAAATAAATGACTTTCCCAATGTGGGCAAAATGCTGATATATATTCATTACCAATTCTGCTCAACCCAGTGTTCAGTAACAGGAAAAGAGAGAACTCTTTCAGCTCTACTGCACAGGAACTTTGTTGGTGTTTGTTACGAAAACTTTTAAAATTCAATATGCTTAGAATTTCCTGGGGTGTGTGGGTGTGGGTGCTAAATTTGAAGAATTTATCACAATTGTAAGTCAAGAAAAATAGCAGTCCTTCATGCAACAAAGAATGGAAATATCTTCTCTCTCTCTCTCTCTGTGCAGAAGGCATTCCTGGAGAAAAATGTTCACATGTAGGAATTATTTTTCTAAACATTTCTGCAATATGAAACACAGGCCAGGCACAACATTTTGATAATAGAGATAGAAATTAAATGTATCCCACTGGGAATGCCACCTGATTGGTACTCTGCTTCAGCAGCGAGTCAAGATGAGAATCTGGAGATTTGTTCTTTTCCATCTCTCATAATCAGTTTTCAATCCTGACGGAGATCCAAGCAAGAATGAAAAATTATTTTTTATGTATCAAGTGCTTGAAATTCAACTAAGCACCACACAAAGAATAAAAGAAATAAGGCCCTGGCAGAATGGCTTACACTCTCAGAAGCATGGCATTGAAAGAAGAGCTGTAGCCCAGAGGTAGGGCACCTGCTTTGCAGGCAGAAAGTCCCTGGTTCAATCACCAGCATCTCCAAGTGGCTGGGAAAGACTCCTATCTGAATCGACAAACAGCACTGCTAATCTATATCAACCATATTGATCTGGATGGACCAATGATCTGAACATATGAGGCAGTTTCCTAATGGGCCCTGGGGGAACAAGGAAAACAAGCTCCTATCCACATCCCTCCCCCACCCCTTTGTTTTTTCTCATTTCATTGTTTCCCCCATTTCTATTTTAGATTGTAAGCTCCTTGAGGACAGGGGCCTATCTACATTTGGCTATGATACTTCATTCGGCATCATGTGCATTGAAAAAACTGTATAAGTATGATCACAACATCGATTTATTTAAAATGATTTTTTCCAGAACCCTTTCCAGGCGGCGGAGCAAAACATGGAGCATTCAGGTGTGTTCACAAAATGAAACATCCATTTTCTGGGTGGGATGTCCCAGTGGCAGATAATCCCAGCCAGCTTGGCATAGAGGGCCCAATACTGCTGCCCTTCAGACAGCTACCAGGAGAAATAGCCACTGATTAAATCTGTTCTGGCCTGAGGGGGTGGAGCACAGTGGTGCTGGCAATGCCATTAGTCAAGGTGAAGTTGCCTCAGGCGGCGGATGTTGGGAGGTGGCAGCAAGATATTGGAGGAGATCAAACACTGAGACCAAACCTGTGCTTGTGTGTTGTGCTGAACTTCCTGATTCCATGGGCTGAAAGGTTGCACATGTAAGTCAGAGGCAGCAGGCTTGCTTGAAAGCCTCTTTGCCCCCCACCTCCCCAAAGTTAGCCTGTTGCTTTCAGGTGGAGTGGAGGGTCGTGTCATATCAGTGTTGAAGGCAATTTCAGCTACCAGTCCAGTTGACACGTTTACACAGAATGGGGGAGTGCCATCTTGTTCTGTGCCTCAGGCAGCAAAATATCTTGTGCTGGCCCTGATGCTTGGTCCTTGCCTGACTGAAAGAGAGGGAAGATTTCCCCTCCCATTTTCCCTTGTGACATGGCCAACTGAAATGGACCCTGATGGAGCCTGTTCTGAGAAAGAGGAGCAAAACTGGAAAGAAAGGGTTAATTTTATCAAGTCTTGAGGAGCGATTTTAAGGGCAGGTTAATTTGACCTATTTCCTGTGCTTGCTAAAGAGTTGAATCTACTCGCTCGCATAGATAATAAAATACTGGATATTAAAGTTGCCTAAACTGGAACATGTGTGCTGGTTCTGAAAATGGTGTCAATATTTACTTCATTCATTGAACAAAACAATGCCTTCCATCTGGAGCAGGTCGAGGGCGGGAGGAAGTTGCTCTGTTTTAACGATTATTTAAGAGTAAAGCAGGGCCTGTTGCCTGAGTGAAATGTGTCCAAAAGCCATCAGAGCTGACAGGAACCGGTCTGCTGTGTTCATCTGTGATTGTCAAGGCAATATAATCTGACAGGAGATGTTAACCAGGCATATCCTATTGGCACCTACAAAAAATGACAAAAGGAGCATCGTCTAGTAAAGTACTTCTTTAATATATAAAAAAGCTGGTCTTTTCATAATAAAATAGAAAACATATGCATCTACAAAACCAATTGTTTATGTTCATCCTTCTAAAAAATAAATAAATCAAGTTAATACATAGCTCCTCTTCAGGGCCCCCCAAACTAGTCACCTAATGACATTATCATTTCCTCTTCCAATATTGCCAATTAAAAGCTAGCTTTACTGAGCTCATCTCAGCACAGTTTCAAAATTGGTGGGGTGAGGAGAGAAAGAACAAATTTCCTCCTTCAGCCAGGATGATATGATCTTAAAATGGCCGGTTATACAGCTCCATTGCAACACATTCAAAGGGAATGACAGTTTCACGCATTACACATAGAGCCTATCTACACTACTGCTTTAAAACGGTTTATAACAGTTTTAAACCGGTTAATTAACCGCTTTAAAACTGTTATAAACCGTTTTAAAGCAGTAGTGTAGATAGGCTCTCCTGCCGAGGTTATACTTAACATGAGGAGATGGGTTGGATCCTGATTTAGACATGCACAACAGAGCTGGTGGAAGTAGACTTCCCTGCCCTGTCCTCCCCTACGGCAGCCCCTCCACCCCCCTGAAAATGCTACTTAGAGGGTCCGTGGACCCTGCTGAATGGGGCGCGCTGCTGAGCAAGGTGGGGAGGATCCCCCAAAACCGAGCAGAGGCACCTTCTGTGAACGGAGCCCTTTTGTCCATGACAGGCAGATCCTGGATCCAACCGAAAGTAAGCTGCTTTAATACTGCATCATATTGTTTGTCCTCCTAGTCCTGGATTGTGAAAGACTTGTAGAATGCAGGTTCATTCATCTTTGAGGTGCCACCTAGGCTTGATAGTGCTCCTTGATATTTGTCAGGCTAGCTAATATTTGTCAGGCTGTAACTTCCTGGTGAAGGAGAAGCTGTCGCTCAGTGGTAGTGGTTCATTGTTTATAGAAACATAATAATCCCGTGTGAAGTGGAGGGCGGGGGGTGGGGACTTCCCATCACACATACTTTGTATGTGTAGAACATCCCAGGTTCAATCCCCGACATCTCTAGGGAGCTCTAGGAAAATCCTTGCCTGAGACTGTGGAGAGCTGCTGCCTGTCGGTGTTGACAGGCTGGGCTAGATGGGCCAACGGTCTACTCAGTAGAAGGCAGCTTCCTATGTGAAACGTGGTATTTATTGATAGATGAGAGGAACTCATGACTATGCTAGTAGTATTGGGATGGGGTTAGACTGAAAATAACAATGGTTCCCCACTATTTGAACCCAGGCAAAGCGAAGCAGAGGAAGTTTTTTTTTTTTTTTAAGGTAAAAATGATCCTTAGGCCACCAATTCACATTAATCTATCAGCAGAAGCTAGATACTTACCTGCTAATTTTATCTTTTGAAATCTTCTCCAGTATAGACAGTAAGATGACTTGAGTGGGTGGCAGGACAGACAGATAATAGGCCATCTCCCAGGCTGTCACACCAGCAGAATTCTCGTTTTGACACAAAAAGACATGCACAATTAGTTTTAAAAGTTTCAAAACTGTTCAGTTGATTCAGAATATTCTTTCAACCCCCTAGGTTTTATTATATATTATAAGAGGTAGAGTATTTCTTACGATCAGCATAAAGGCCTCGATAAGTCTTATGTTAGAATGCTTAATTAGACTAGTCAAAGTGATAATGCTTTCCTGCAAATGCACCCAGTTAAGAATCACTTAGCTGGCCAGGGAAATGAATATTGGAAGTTGGATGAGAAATTTGGGAGTGACATATTCGAGAAGTAAACATGACGGCAATCTCTGTATGCAAATGTAAGCTATTAATTTTAGTAGCCGTGCCTAAGTCCAAATGAGAAAAAAATGAATTTCAAAATGAAGCAATTTGATAGCCATTAGTCTCATTAGATTGTCACTTTAAAGTGTAATCACTCAAAAACACATGATGGAATCATTCTTTAATTACATTAGAGACTCCCCTCCCCTCCTTTAATCTGAAGATCTGCAGCAAAGAAATATAATCCTCTATTGGCATCAAGAATAGGGCATCCATTTAGTCCTGGGGTGGGGAACTTTGTGGGTTCAGTGCTGTTTGTTGGCTTAGGTCCTACATTTAGGACCAATTTACATGTGTAAACTATTGCTTTCTCCCTTGTAGTTCCTCCTAATATCACTAGCTATGGGATTGTATAGAACAGGAGTGGGAAATCGTGGCACTCCAGATCTTTTGGACTACAACATCCCTTTGGCTATGCTGGCTAGCTGTAGTCCAAAGCATCTGGAGGGCCACAAGTTGCCCACCCTTCTGGCATAGAGACAGGTATGTGAAGAACTAACAGTGAATCATTCCTTATTAAAGATCGCAACAGCTGAGAAGGTTACTGCTTTCTTAGTGTAGCTGAAGGAAAGTCACATGCCACATTCATTCACGAGGAACACAGAAGGCATTATAATATTATTATTATTATTATTAAGCCACGAATACCATTAAATGGCTTTCCTCAACCTCTCACCCTCCACACGTGTTGTACTACATCTTCCATCAGACACAGCCAGTACACCTGGCTGGGTAAGATAGGAGTTGTAGTCCAACACACCTGAAGGGTTGGGGTAGGCTGCTGTAAAAACGTTTCAAAGATGCAAGCAAGCCATAATACTACCTTGCATTTTCTTAGATGCATATTATGCCCTCCCTGATTTTGTTCTGTTTCCCTTCCTTCCTTCCTCTCTTCCTCCCCTAACATCTCCTATCCATGATAATCAGAACACAAGGACCAATTAAGCCCAGCATGGCCCCAGCAGAGAGTAAGTGGCAGCTGTTGTAACAGTGAGTAAATTTAAATCAAGTGACAGCTTATGGGATGTTGTTCACTTCCTACTGGCAATTGAAAATGTATCAAATATATTGGGGGGATTGTGAGGGCGTGTTTATTTGGAATAGCAGCAGCAATTATTTTCACTGTGAGATTAATGCCAGAATACCAGGAAGGTATCTATAAAAACTTAAACGGTATCCTTTAACCCTCACTACCCTTGATGGGACTTTTGAATTCCAGCTGTCTAATTCTAACAAAGTTTTCTCTGATGTAAGTCCGGTCAATTTGAAAGGGATTCACTTCCGAGTAAATTTACTTAGGATTTTTGCCTGGGACTTCAGACTTTAAACAAGACCTTAGCAAGGCTACCCTGAGCTTGATCTTGTGCATATTTATTCTTAAGTAAGTCCCACTTTTTCAATGGGACTTACTACTAAGTGCTTAGCATTGCAGCCCAGTAGCACAAACCTATCCATATTTACAGAGAAGTAAATCTCATCGAGTTCAATGGAGCTTATTCCCAAGGAAGTGTGCATGGCAGTAATCTTAAAGTCTGTTTTAGAAGGAATTTAAGGCTGCAATCCTATAAATACTGACTTGGGTCCCCTTTACAAGGATTCGCTTTTGCGCCCGGTTAGGCGATTATGCGCATAATCGCTGAAGCGCATTTACACCTAATCCCTCTGCACGAGAGGCGGCGAGAGGCGGCGAAGCGCATTAACGGATGACCAAAATGCGCTTTACAAGTAGTTAATGCGCATAATCGCTTGTTCACATAGTCAAAATGCACTTTAACGGCCGGAGCAAAATAAAACTCGCGATTTAACGCGCGTTTGATAATGCGCATAATCGGAGAGATAACGTGCCTCTACGCCCGATTTGCGCTCCGTTCTTGTAGAGGTAAATTTTTTTAAGCGCCTTGAAAGAGCTTTAAACCTCTCTTGTAGAGGCAGCCTTAGGAACAGAACTTATCACTGAGTAGACAATCACTTTATGTCTTCTTGAAATTAAATTTCATTTACTTTTTCAATTAATCGTATACTCTGACCAAAAAAGATACTTTCTTGGAAAAAGGCCTAGCCCTTGATTGGTCCCTACTTCCAAGAAAAGCACTGACATGTTAAGTCCCTAAAGCAGGGCTGTTGAACCTCTTTCAGCCTGAGGCCCAAATTCCATTTTAGCGAAGCTCTTGGGACCCACTTTCTAGTGCTGGATGGGGACAAAGTCAAAAGGGGTGGAGCCAAATATCCAAAATACCAGCACGTTTTAGCTTAATGCTCTTCCTGCCAGTAACTTAGCCTTTGGAGAGGCGTTCCAATTTTTTTAGAATGGGGCAAAAACTGCACAAACCCTGGAAAACTATCACATGATTGGTAGGCATGGGAAAGAGGGTGGGGCCCGGAGAAGGAGTGTGGCTATTTGGGGAATCCTGAGAGGCCAGATTGGGACCACTGGAGGGCTGTATATAGCCCCGCCCCCCAGGCCTGAGGTTCTCCATCCCTGCCTTAAAAAATGAAGTTGATTGTTGTAAATCAACCAGGAGACAAACCTTGAGGCTAAAAATAAATAAATGGCGAGTGTTTTCATCCAGGCACTGAGAAGTGTGCCATTGATGCTGGCAAATTGGAATGGGTTGAGTTTCGAATATACGAATCCCTGTGCACAGAAGCTGGTAGAGAGAAAACTAGGTTAGTTTTCTATGTGCAGAGAATTTTTAATTTGGGGAAACGTTCAGTCATGCAGTCCCTCACCTGTAGTCTGAAGTGGTATGTTCCAGAAACAATTTTACCATATGAATCTGCAGTTTGTGTGGGGCTCTTAATCTAGTAGATTCTTTAGGCCGTAATCCTACTGTTACTGGAAGGGCAGCCCGGGGTCATAGAATGCTGCAGACCTGCTCCTCCATGGGCAGAGCCAGGGCTGCCCCACCAGTGATGCCCTGGCAGTAAGGGCTAAAAGGTGGTGTTTCAGGGGTGCATCAGTGTTGGACTGGGGACACTTTAGAGCTGCTGGAGACCCCCAGACATGCTGATGGAATTGGGGGGGGGTGAGAAACTATCCCAGCCCTGGAACTGGTATAATGAATTTCCCTCCTACTTGAAGGCAATGAGAGGGAAATGCTCAACAAAGAAAAGAAAAAGTGTGTGTGTGTGTGTGTGTGTGTGTAAAAAGGCACTCCTCTGCTTTTTCTGTTTACCTCCAGTATCCGAGGCAGGTAAGCCTATATACACCATTTGCTGGGGAACATGGGTGGGAGGATGCTGTTGCACTCTTGTCCTGCTCCTGGGTTTCCTGTGGGCAGCTGGTGGGCCACTATGTGAAGAGAATGCTGGACTAGATGGACCCTTGGTCTGATCCAGCATCAGGGATCTTCTTATGTTCTTCGGTCACAGCTGGTGTGAGTCTGGTGGGCTTAGGGAGTGGTGGTTTGTCCACCACTGATGCTCTTGGCCCCACCACATTGGTCTGTCTGAGTGGTTTTTGATGCATGGTTGATGCATGCATGAAAATTCACCAAGTCCAGATGCTACAAAGTTCACCCTAGGGATTGGGAAAGATCCTGGGCTCCCGGTTTACGCTGAAGGTAATTGGACACTGTGGACACCACCTGGGACCTATATGTAGGGTGCTCTAATCCCACTGAAGAAAGAAGAGGGTACAAGTCAAATAGTAAGTATAGAAAGAGTCTAGTTCCACATAGAGAGGGGGTAATTTTGCTCGGTCCGCACATTTTTAAGCAAACAGATCTGATTTACACTTCTCAGATGAATATGTGGATTGGAACACAGTTATCCTTTGGATTTCACATTTCTTCAAATTTTGCGATGCAGTTCTCAGCTGAAAAATTGCATACAACCATGCATATACTAGGGAATGCTGCCTACAGAAATGCACATAGGGGGAATTGCATACAAAATGTTATGTTACGGAATACTGCGTAGTGTAAAAAAAATTGGACAGAATGTGTTCTTATGACTGAATACGTGTGAAAATGACTAGATCCATCAGTCCTTAGCTGCACAAGAATCCTAACAAATGGTAACTGAAAAATAACAACCCGTTGGTGGAAATCACCGGAGAATGGAAGAAAAATGATTATTGAAATTCCCCCTACACAAAACAATATTTTGCAAGCCCATGTTTCTGTGCAAAAAAGCAGCAGGCCTTTCACTGCTGTCATTCCTAGGCTGACCCTATGAAAAGGAGGACAGGGCTCATGTAACTTTAACAGTTGTAGAGAAAGGGGAATTTCAGCCAGTGTCATTTGTATGCAATTAGTTCCTGGTGAAATTCCCTCTTCATCACACCAGTTAAAGTTGCAAGGGCCCTGCCTTCTTTTGTATATGGTCACTCTAGTATAGTGCCTGCACCTTTAACTGTTGTGATGAAGAGGGAATTTCACCAGGAACTAATTGCATACAAATGACACTGGCTGAAATTCCCTTTTCTCTACAACTGTTAAAGTTACATGAGCCCCGTTCTCCTTTTCATATGGTCAGCCTAGTCATTCCTATGAATGTGGATTATGATGCTTCTTATATCAAGTTCCAGACGCTGCAGCAAAATGGTTTTCAACTGTTAGAATACATAATTTTAAGTGAGGAAGACAGGGCACCCAATACAACAGCATGCTATAAAAGTAAGATTTTGAAATGTAGAATAGATTGCTTTTTGATTTGTCTACTAGAACCAACAATGCTAACCAAAACAACAACCACAACAACCACAACAACAGAGTTGTTGCTTTTATCTTCGCACAATGTAACAGCTACACACTAATCTTTAGAATTGGTGGATGGAAGAAATTAGAGGTGAGGTGGGATGGGGGAGTAATTTGGGAAATTATTGCCATGTGCTCTTGTTCCCTGCGTTCATTTCAATTGTGTATTTTATTCACTCTGCCCATTAGAACTGCAGTGGCAATCAGAAAGTGGAAATGGTTTCCATCTATCATCCTGATTCTAACAAGAAAAGGAAACAGACCATTTTAGTTACAGTGCATTAATGCTCATTACTCCTCTAATGAAGATTTGTGTTGCTTTTTCAGGAACCTTGAAGCTAATTTGTAACTTATTTGCAGCAATCCAAGTCATTCCAGAGCTTGTGTGACTTGAATTCTGCTCCCTGGTTCATCCTAGAAATATGTACCACATCCATGGTGGGCCAAGAGGCTCACATGTATAACCCATCCCTCCATACAATGTAACATGCTGCAGGCACATAGACTGCCAGGTGGCCAAATCATGCAATACGTCTGTGTACACTCAGTATCTCATGGGAATGTCACATGGCACTGCTATTCCTTTGTGTGTGTGTATATATATATATATATATATACTTTATTTACAGTCCATAGACCAGTTTCAGCACATTTTAAATACAGTTTAACTCCATCGATCAGATACAATCTCCCAAAACGACTTCTTCTGTATAACAGAATTAAATATAGTTATTTATAAACTAAATATAACAGCAATAGATTTATTAAAATATTAAAATAATAATCCACAATACTCTACATGTACATCCCATATGTCTACAGTTCACCTCACTCCCATTAGCACTCTGCATTGTATGACGGATGAGAGATACTTGGCAACCTGAAGGGTAATTAGCTTATTTTTACCCTGCAAGAGTCTTCTTGCCACTGTTTCCAGAGAGTGTTCGTGATATCCCTGGATAATGGGGTGTAATAGATCGTTTCTTAATCCAGTATAAAAAATACTGCTAAATAATACATGCTCAACAGTCTTGATCTCACTATTATTGCAAGGGCAACATCTCCTTCCTATCGGTATATTTTTATATCTTCCTTCCAACAGCTTGGAAGGAAGGATGTTGAATCTACCCAAAGAAAAAGCTCTTCTATATTTAGGGACCGTTAGCCATTGTAAGTAAGGCATTTCTCCTTTGTGGCCAAAGTCACCAAGGCCCCATGCCTGAGGGCCACAGGGGCCACAGGCAGCACCTCACATCTCCTATAGGTCCATGTCCATTAGTCTTTGCTTTGTATAGATGATGATGATGAACATTTATATACTGCCCCATAGCCAAAGATCTCTAGGCGGTTTACAAAGATTAAAAACACTGAACATTAAAAAGCGATATACAAAATTTAAAACCATTAAAAGCATAAAAACAGATTACATACAATATCCATTTTGCTGATATACCTGGTGTTGCTCAGGCCCCTAAGATATATGTCTGTGAGCTCATCATCTTAAAATAGGAGGCCTGTGAGTTAACTTTTAAATGAATTAAATTTGTTTCTTCTCCTCCTCTTCCTCCTCCTCCTCCTCCTCCTCTCTCTCTCTCTCTCTCTCTCTCTCTCTCTCTCATCCCTGATGCTGGCCAGGGCCACCTCGAAACCACAGCTCTCCATGGCCCACTCTGATATTCCAGCAGGTCATTCTAGTAGTCTTTATCCCTCCCAACCCTGTGACACCCCCCCCCCCCCCATTCACCCCTCTCTGCCTGCATTTAGGCTTTAAAAAAAGTACCTTAGTAGCATGTGGGGTTCTTTTCTGGAGGAGTCACTCCCTTGGAGGGAAGGGCTTAGTGTCTAAGCCCTGCATAGCTGTTATGAATATATGGGGCTGACTCATTACTTTCTGCTGTCAGGCAGTGTTCTACACACGCTACAGGGAGCCCCAAATGCCTGGATGGCGCATTCTGCAACTTACAGAAGTGGAACAGTTGCTCCACCTGCAAAACACATGCGCACCTCAGAGGCCCCTTTATGCACAATGGAGGACTAGGTCAAGGCAGTCGTGCACACATTTTATCAGTTGAACTTCCAAGTAATGCATCAGTGGAACTTACTTCCTATTAATGCATTTAGAGGAATATGATTCTCGGATGTCCAAGCTCTATTTGAAGGCAGTTTGCAATTCTGTGTGAGTCATATTCCATCAGAGAATTTAATTGCATTTTCCATTTCCATTGAAAAATTGTCTCGCAGAACACATCAGTGGATGTTCTCCAAAAGAACATTATGTCATCGTAATGCATTTCAAATCCAGCACCTTCAACTGCCTTCCATTTCAGACTTATTTAATCAAAGTTTATAACCTTCGGAGAGACTCAGTTCTCCTTCTGGGTGCTGGGATCTAAGCCTTCAGTTTCGTTATTGATGTGATGTGCTACAAAATGTCTCTCACTAAGAGCTTAACCAAAATATCACTCCAGCCACAAGGTTCAATGCGAACGTTTCAGAACGTTACATTTTCAAGACTACAAACATCTGGTCGGGCTGGATCTATGTTTGTATGCACTATATACAGTAAACCCATGTAGGAATTATATCATTTAATGTTCAGATCAGCTGATGAAACACTGCAGGAATATCCGATGCAAAAGTGCCTTGGTACAGTAGTTTGCAACTTCACCTGTTATTGTTATTACGCACCACGAAGAGGAATGTATTTTCATATATTATTAGCTTTTGCATTAAATCCAAATCAAATTGAGGTTGCTTTTGCAGTCCCTAAGCCATACTAATACAACAGGGGTGCAGAACCTCTTTCAGCCCAAGAGCCAAATTCCATGTGGGAGAAGATCTCGGGGGCTGAATTCCAGTGGTGGGTAGTGTAAAGCTCTTACTGCCAGTAACTAAGGCCAGATCTACACCTTGTGTCAAATCATTCTGAATGTGGAATAAAAAGCATGAAACAACACTGTGTGCTCTTTCAGATGGGGGGGGGAAGAATCGCATTCCCTTACCATTGGCTCTGAAGCGGCATCTTTTCTGCGTCTGCAATGAGCTGCAATTACATGGAGGAAGAGAGCAGGAAGAGAAGCAACCATGTGGCCCATCAGTTTAGTGGGACAGTGCCCTCTAGTGGGCATTTTATAGCGAAACCTCTCATGCACATGGCAGGAAGTCGCGACAAATAACGTTATAGCTCGGAAGAGTCGTGATGAATGAAGATTATTTTATAACGAAAAATGGCGGAAGGAGTGGGAGATGAGCGGGAGATGCGTGGGAGGAACACGTCGTCCTTAAAATGGCCCGCGAAGATCTGTGAGTGGCCAGTCACGAGCATGATTTAAAACGCTCATCTGAAGAATCTCTATGAAAGCAGTATGTATGGAATCTGGATTGTGACGTAACAATTATCAATGCACTTCAATACTGCTATAAAGCAGTAGTGTAGATCTAGCCTAAGTCTTAGGGGAAGCATTTCAACCTTTTAGAATTGGGGGGGGGGGGGGGGAGAGAGAACTGTACAAATGGTGGGAAAACATTGACCAATTGGTGGTTGGGGAAAAGGGGGAACCTTCAGGGTAACCTCAGAGGGCTAGATTGGGACCCCTAGAAGGCTGGATATTATTATTATTATTATTATTATTATTATTATTATTATTCTATACTGCCCCATTGCTGAAGCTCTATGGGCAGTTTACAACAATTCATAAAAATACAAAACACAATGTAATAAAATAATCTGCATTTCTTTTCAGATAGGAAATTAAAACAATCTAAACAGCTAAAAACAATTTAAGTAAACAATGTTTTTCCTAATAGACCTGTTCTAGCAGTCATAGATGTCTTATCATATATCATTAAATGCCTGAGAGTAGAAGGTGGTCTTTACTAGGCTGACCATGTGAAAAGGAGGACAGGGCTCATGTAACTTTAACAGTTGTAGAGAACAGGGAATTTCAGCCAGTGTCATTTGTATGCAATTAGTTCCCGGTGAAATTCCCTCTTCATCACAACAGTTAAAGTTGCAGGGGCCCTGCCTTCTTTTGTATATGGTCACTCTAGTATAGTGCCTGCAACTTTAACTGTTGTGATGAAGAGGGAATTTCATTGGGAACTAATTGCATACAAATGACACTGGCTGAAATTCCCTTTTCTCTACAACTGTTAAAGTTACATGAGCCCTCTCCTCCTTTTCATATGGTCAGCCTATCTTTACCTAGCGCCCAAAATATGGCAGTGTTGGCACCAGGCGGGCCTCAGTGGGGAGCTCGTTCCATAGATGGGGAACACCACCAAGAAGGCCCTCTCCCTTGTTGCCACCTTTTGCCCTCGGGCTTGATGTTCTACACCCCTGTAATAGAATATCTCAAGATAATTATATATTGTTGCAGGATTTAAGTGAGATGATTAAGTTATTTGTGTGAAGAAGGAAGGATCACAATTCTTTCCCTTGTTCCTCGCTTCCTTGCCTCTTTCGGCTATTATGTCTGTACCCTTGTCTCAATTTTGTCCTTCCCCATCTTCCTCCAGGCCTATTCACACCTGTAACCTGTCAGTGTGGCCACATCAGTGTGGATAATATGCTTCTGCTTCCCCAATTCCTGCTGTTTCAGAAAACATTTATGCCAGATGTTTTTGCTCACCTCTTCTATACCCTCATTCATTCCATTCCTTGCCCTCTGATCCTAAGCCTGCTAAGCATAGCATCTTTTGTTACTTTCCTCAGTGAGGTGTGTTGCTTGCTAAGCATACAAATAGATCCGAGAAGATGTGGATTGGTGAAATGGGTGTAGTGTTACGTTGATGCCTCTGCCTCTCTATAACAATGGAAAGCAAAGCTATATATTTATGCAGCCCATAAGGAGATGGAGCATGGATGGAGAGGTCTCGTCCAAGTGAAAGATTGCAGGTTCCTCAAGATTGCAGGCTGCCTTCTCCCTCTCAGCTTTCAGGTAGGACTTCTACCTGCCTGTTCTGGTAAAGATGTTCCGAAGGAGGAGATGTTCAGAAGGTAAAGATGTTCAGAAGAAGACATGCAGACAGAAACACATGCAGATGGTGTGGGATAGTATTACAGGCTATTATGAAAAAAGATACATTATTATAGGATATGATAAAAGATACATATGATGTACACATGGATACCTATTTATGACATTGAAGTTCTTATTATCTGCTTTTAACTGTATGAACAATTATTTTATCTATGGCTGTATAAGCAATTATTTTATCTATGTAACAGACCCCAGAAGAAGACAGGCTTTATGGCTTTAGTTACAGAACTCTTCCATCTCAGCAACCGTTATTACTACACACAAGATATAGGCTAAATCTGAGCCATTAGATTAGAAAAGGTACATATCAGTTGTGCAAATCATTCAGATTTCCTGCAAAGTTTCCTTTAAATCCTGTTCCAATGAGGTAATTGGAATGATGGAAGGCAAAAGCATACACAGTCATACATATATCAATGTGTAACAAATACACTTTACCAAGCCGGTTGACAGAACATTGCTTGAGATTGCTGTACATTAGTACATCCTCCCAAGATGTCTTCCTCGCTGAGTGGCTGCGCATAAATGGCACGTGTTGACTGATTTTTCGCAATGCGACAATAATTCTCACGCATGGAAGTTGCACTAATAGGGGATTCACATTTGCTAGAAATATACTCTCTTTCACACAGATAAGCACTTGTTAAAAACATTCATCTGGCTGTCTGATAATAGATTTTTGTGTGCAAAAGTTATTACCCTCTCATTGTCTGTCACATCCCTCTCCCTTCCCTTCCTTCAGTGCCTCCTTTCACCATTGTACCATTTTCAGAGAACTAAATCCCCAGTGCTCATTTTAGTCTAATGAGGTCAACTATAGCATTCCTTTCCTTTTAAAAAAAAATCAAAGGAGGATAATATTTGTTTGTTTAATGACCGACAAACACGGAGCTGCAGAATGGCTTGATTAAGTCAAAGGAGTGTTCTGCCATTTGGCTGCAGTGTTCCTCCTCTTCATGGCAACTGAAAATGTACCTATTAGACTAACAGCGAGCAAAATGACACAACAAGTGGAGTGAGGCTGCATGAAAAGTGGGCGTGAAAAACGTCCATCCACCAGAGCCCAAATGATGTTTTAATGTAATTCCAACTCTAAGCCAACTACTCTGAAGTAATAGCTGCAGCTGAAATTCCCATTCCTCCCCACTTTGTCCATTATCCTATTCTTCCATTCTTACATTTGGTGCACCTTCCAATGGTCTGCTGGAGCGGTGGTGGGAGTGGTGGGAGACATAGTAAGTAGAAACATGAAATAACAAGCAATAAGAGTAGATCAGAGAGTCAGTGTGGTGTAGTGGTTAGAGTATTGGTCTAGAACTTGGAAGTCCCAGGTTCTAGAGCGTCATCACATGGGGGAAATCGCGTTTGCTTACTGTCGCTTCTCCGCCTGCACGTTTGCCCCTTATTACTTCCTCTTTTGAAAGAGGAAGTAAACAACGTGCGCGTGGCCCGTTCAGTGGGCTGTTTTGATCGCGCTGCTTCTCCTGCACACAACAGGAGACAGCGGCAACTTCTGTCTTTATAGTAAATTGGACTTCTGGGGGTGTCTTTTTGTGGCACGAAGAAGGCTAGAAGGGGCGGGAAGCACACAGGAGGCAGATGATGTCATGAGAGGGACCCACTACTCCCCACTCTGCCATTAAGCTCACTGGGTGACTTTGGCCCAGTCACTAACTCTCAACTTAATCTACCTCACAGGGTTGTTGTGAGGATAAAATGGAGAGAAGGAGGACCTTGTGAGCCACCTTGGGTTCTGTGAAAGAGGGAAAATGGTGGGATATAATTGTAATAATAAATAAATAATAAATAATCCTCCTGCAAACCCCCCTCTCCACATGGTACCACCATAGAACCATGGAGATTCAGGCTGCCTCTACACGACAGTTTTAAAGCTCTTTCAAGTCTCATTATTTTTTTTACCTCTATATAAGCGGAGTGCAAATCAGGAGTTGAGGCATATTATCTATCCGATTATGTGCATTATCGAATGCGCGTTAAATAGCGAGTTTTATTTTGCTCCGGCCGTTAAAGCGCATTTTGACTATGTGAACAAGTGATTCTCCGCATTAACTACTTCTAAAGCGCATTTCAAACAACCAGTAAGGCCACCAGTTGTGCGCTCAATTACCTCCTGCATAGTCATTTACCATAAAGCGCTTCCGAGAAGATGCGCATAATCGGAGAACCAGGCGTCAAACCAAATTCTTGTAGAGGGGGGGTCTAAATTTCCCTAAGAGGACTGACCTGATAAATGTGGCTTTTTGAGGGTCCTGGATACATGTACTTACAGACAGCATGGATGTCCCTGCTTCCAATTGCCCTGGACAGTTGGCATAATGTTGTTCTGGAAATATTTGAACTCTATCCCGGTTAGCAAATATTCTGGATTATATACATCATTGGAACTGGAAACCAGGGATGGGTGAGAATTTCCATCAGTTAATTTCTTGATAAGAACTTACCAAGCTATGCAAATTTTCTCATAAATGGGATCAAATGATCTTGAGCTTCATTTCCTTTTTTGGGGGAGGGGGATGTGAAACAAACAAACAAACAAACAAACAAACTGGCAGATTCATCCACTGAGATCCAGAACTTTGACAGTGTAGTTCTTAAAAAGTCTGGGTTTCAGACTCTTTAACCCTGTTCAGACGTCATGCTAAGCCTCGGCGGTTAAGAGTTTTGAGCTAAACATTATGACTTAGCATGTTGTATGAACCTTTCCTAACCATAGTGGCTACATAACCACAGTTTAAATACATTGAGCCTGTTCAGACAGCATGCTAAGCCATGGTTAGTTTGATAACCATTTTGCAGCAAATGGTTAGTGATCATGTTTAAACCATGGTGGTTATGCAGAAGGTCAGGGATCAGAAATGTGGTCCCTCTTGGGATACCGGGACCTCAGCAGTTGTCCAAGGATGCCATCCTTTGATGCCCGCTTTGGATCAGGTGCCACTGCAGAGGGTCCCCAAACCCTCACGCGTGACTTGGGGGGATATAAGAGATTGTGCAGAGATATAATATTTTTGTGAAATTAATGAAGCAAATAATAGCTACACAAGGCATTCAAATAATTGCTTTGCTGTCTCTAGGACACTCTTCGTGAACACAGCCCTTAAGCCGGAAGAGCTGCAAAGATTCCTTGTTCTGATCCTTTCCAGACATGGATATTGCTGTCAATCTCCCATTCATCATTTATTTACAGGCTGCCTCCAACCCCTGGATTTTACGATCAAGAAACTTTTCAAAGATGAAATGAAGGCATTTGTTATGCCGACACGATGGGGACGGATGTTGAAACACCGGAAGGCCAAAATCAATACTGAACTTCACATGTCATCTTGACAGTTCTACACATATCCCCTTAACCCATTTGCTATATATAATGAAATTTGTATCCGTAAAAGAAACTTTACCATGATTTTGTGACTTCTATTATGATGGCATCAGAAAACTGGCTGTTAAGAGAAACTGCATATGTAATGATTTGTGGGGTTTTAGGTAGAAAACTCTTTCTAGAGTCTTGTAACTCTCCTTATGTAGATCTGTATTTCAAATAAGATACAGCTGGAAACAACAGTAAACGATTGCCAACATAGAAAGCTGGTAACGACAGCTGTTCAAACATAAATTAACAGCGCAACCTTATACAGGTCTACTAAGAAGTAAGCCCCATTGAATTCAACGGGGTTCGCTTCAATGTAAGTGGGCATAGAATTGCAACCTCAATTCCTTACAATTAAGAGTGAATGGAACTGCTTGGAACTGCTTTAAAATGTTGGATAGGCCATCAGGGATAAGCAACTTTTTTTGGTGCATGGGCACATTTGGCAATTGGAAAAAAATGACCTGGGAGGCATGAGAAATTATTGTATTTTATTATTTATTCCATTTATATACCACCCCATAGCCAAAGATCTCTGGACAGTTTACAAAAATTACAAACACTGAGCATTAAAAAACTGATATACAAAATTTAAAACCATAAAAAGCATAAAAACAAGTTATATCATTTAAAAACAACTATTCTGGGTCAAACCACCACCACCACTACAAAACCCCCATCATACGCTGTTAAATGCCTGGGAGAAGAGGAAAGTCTTAACCTGGCACCGAAAAGGTAACAACGTTGGCGCCAGGCGAGCCTCGTCGGGGAGATCATTCCATAATTGGGGGGCCAATGATGAATAACCTGCCCAAATACTGAGTACAAGGCAGAGGTGAGTTCTCAGTCCCAGCACATTAAACAACTCCTTTCAACTCACAGATTTTAACACCAACAGAAACCCAGCTGCTGCTAAGAAAATGTGTTCATTAAAAAAATAATAGGACACTTTGGTGGGTGCCAAAGAGGGTGTGCAGGGGTACATTGGTGGCCTTGGGTGTCACGTTGCCTCCACTTGGGCTAGACCAATGGCTGGAGAAATGGCCATTTGATTAACTAGAACTGCAAATGACCATCGGCTCCACCTCACAGAGCTGAACCAGCCAGAGAAATGGTAGCATGTGTCCACCAGGCAGCAAGTAAGTATTAGTAAAACTGTCTTTGGCAGGAACCCAAATGTGATTATTTAATGGCCAACTGTGACAATATCAAAATGCTTGCCATGTTGTATCTGTATTGATGTTTATTTGCGTTTGCTGTGTTAAATAGAACCCAGGTAAGTCAAGGTTAATTGTATGGTAGACAGTGAGGCAGGATCTACACTACTGCTTTAAAACGGTATTGTTGGGGCCCATAAAACATTCCATATACAGTTTTTTTTTTTGGTCATTTAACTTTATTTTCCACACATAAAAAACAATCAAAACACATACATGAATGAACTAAACATCAAGTACAACATACTAATAGAGGATAATCTACAAAGTTGCAGCCCGTTCCGCTCTTCTCCACAGCAAAGGACTGTACCGCTATATTGATAATTAAATTATACATTTCCCGAATTTTTCTTTTTCTCTACTCATAACCTTTTCTCATTTGTTGAATCCACAAGTAAATAAGTCATTTTTCCTTGCCCCTGTATATAATCTATAAAGGGTTTCCATTCAGTTTTAAATCTGGCCGTTGACTTTTCTCTAATTATCGACGTTAATTTCGCCATCTCTGCCAACTCCAGTAATTTCAAAATCCATTCATCTCTTGTGGGTAACACTGTACTCTTCCAGTTCCATGCATATAATGTTCTCGCCACCTTCATCATATATAAGACTATAGTTCCATGTTTATCTCGCACTTCATCATCCATTAGACCCAAAAGGAAACATTCTGGTTTCAACTGCACATTTATCCCAAGGATCTTCTGTGTCAAGGAGTGGATTTGACTCCAATTTCCCCCCCCCCCGCTCTTTTACCATATACAGTTTTCAAAACATTTTCAAAGTGTCATATCCTGCTTAGTGTAGATCTGGCCTTTGTGAAAGGTGGGAGGGGCTTGTGTGAGTGAGTGAGTGAGTGAGTGAGGAGACTGAGTATATAAAAGGCAAGACCAGACAGTCAGTTAGATAGGAGATGGGAGACAAGGCCCTAGAAGCTAGAAGGGGTTTGAGTAGGCAGGGTGAGACCAAGAACTGAATGACTGATTATATGATATAACATCTCCTGCATTAAATAAACTTTAATTTGTTTGCTTTTAAAATATAAAAACCCACGTCTTGTTCATCTTCCTGCACCGCGACTAGTGAACATTTTTTCTGGGTACTTCCCCTATTTGGGTAAAGGGAACCAATTGAGCCTACTGGGGCCAGATCCACACCAAGCAGGATATAGCACTATGAAAGTGTTATGAAAGTGGTATATAAAAGGCAGGAGCCACACTACTGCTTTATAGCAGTATTGAAGTGCACTGACAACTGTTGGGGCCCACTGAGAGCTCCATCACGCCTACTTTTTTTCCTGGTATGCACCCACGATTTTGACCTCTGTTTCTTTAGCACAGCAAGTGCTGGTCCCTTTCACGATCATAGCTATACCGGGGGACTCTGTTTTCACTTGTTTGCTCTCCTGTTATTGCACCCGCCTCACCCCACCCCACCCCACCCCACCCATTCCCCTTCCCTTTCATTGGTTCTTGTTGGGTGATGGACATGGGAGCCTCCCCTTGCTCTAGCGTTGTTGTCTAGCATTTTATCGATTCAATGTTTAATCAGCTGAGTGCTGTTTCTGCAGGCAAGGAGGGTGGGGTTGGAGCAACAAAAGCCCGTTTGATTGGCTCAGTTTATTCGACATGGTGTGCTGGAGGAGGAGAACCTCCCGGCCCTCCTCTTTCGTCAGCAAGCACATGTTCAAAGCACACGCCCCTGACAAAAGAAAAAAAATGCAAAGACAGCAATACATGGAGGTGGAAGGGCACTTTAATCCCGCATGGAGGAAATAAAACAGACTTTCCCCACTCTAAAATAAGATGGAAAAGGGAGGGGAAGAGGCAAGATGAGTGCAGGACAGTAACGACGTACCATGTTGCAAACCCACAAACCAGGTATGACGAGAGTGTGATAAAATGCTGGTGTGATGGAGCCCTGACACATACCATAAACTACTTTCATACCGCTTTCACAGTGCTATATCCTCATTGGTGTGGCTTCTGCCTTTTATATACCGCTTTCATCCCTCTTTCATAGTGCTATATCCTGCTTAGTGTGGTTCCTTTCTTTTATATACCACTTTCATAACACTTTCATGGTGTTATATCCTGCTTGGTGTGGATCTGGCCTGGGTGTCTGATATATCTGGTGAATATAGGTGCTGAATCTTGTGGGTCAGTGAGGACAGCTGACCAAAAGCAGAAGCAGATGGACTTGAGGGAGAATTGCTTCACTGGATCCTTCTATGCTTTCTGTGTATTTAGCCAATCTATTTCATCCTGTAATAACCAGGTTACTAATAATCATAGAATAATCACTAGGATTAATTCAGGGAAACCAGAAAGTGTTGTAGAATTGTATCTCATTCCAATTATTTCTTTATAGTAACATTTCTGTTCCCTTGTGTGCTTCATCACAACTATATTCTCCTCTGACTTGGCATTCATACATTGAGAATTATCAGGAAAAAAATGCACTTACTGACTAAAAATATATCTTTAACATATTTCTGGAAGAAAAGATCTTCCAGACAATAGAGCAGTCCTCTACTTCATTTAGGGCCAAGTTAATAGCCAGGCATCCCATGTTATGGACACATTGGCTGCAAATGTGCATGTACTTCTGAGTGGGTAGAAAATGGGGACCCAATATTGTTTCAGGTGATGTGTGGAAAAGTGGGTTTCTGGTGTATTGGTTTTACAACTATTTTAGTGAGGTAAAGTAAAATTGAAATGATTCTTTTTAACATATCTGAATTTCAGCTACTCATCAAGAACATGTTATATAAGGATGGCTATTCATACAAAAAATAAACCAGAAAGAGAGCAGCATTTCTCGCCCATCTGTGATTAATTTAAAACTGGCTTCCCTGTCATGCAAGTATGGAGAGAGATGAGTCAGCAAAACACACACACACATCCACGGTAGTGCATGGAATTATAGCAGATCCATCATGAGCCAGGGGATTTAAAACTAGAACCAGTGCCAACTTAGGACATTTTGCACCTGAAGCGAAAAAGTAAAAAATGCCACACACACAGAGTGATTTAGGGTGGCCATTTGTGAATCAGACACATATCACCAAAAGAGAGGACAAAAAAGGGCACCTGGTTGCATACACTTTGCATATGCCAATTTATATGTGCAGATGCAAATTTAGACATGATTATAATAATTTAAGTAGAAACACAGTACATCTCAGCGTAGTGTGGAAGACTGTGACCAGTTGACCTGTGTGCCTGCCTTTTCACTCTGATGTCCAGGTGCTCAATGTGAATGAGCAACTTCAAGGCCCACCTCTTTCATCAGATGTTTTGTTTTAATTTTTAGAGCAGGCATAGACTGGACAACCGTTCAAACAGAGGACAAATAGAGGACAGTCCCGGCAAACTGAGGTAAATGGCTGGAAGGAAAAAAGATGCCTGAAGCAACTGCTTCACATAAATGCATACTAAAGTTGACTGTGAATCAACACTCAAAAAAGGGGAACGTTGAGCCACTAGGATCTAGGCCACAGGGAGACACAACCATGGCAACCTTGAAGGATAAAAAGCTTGTGCTAAATGATGAAGAGACTTCCTTCATGAAGGTTGGGTGCCTGGTTTTCTTGCCTTCTCATTTTCCTTTCCAGTGGAAAAGCTTTGATAATTTTCTTCAACCAGGCTAGCTAATAAGGGGAGTAGTAAGCACAGCAAAACCGCTGTTCCAACCCTGTCAGCATTTCACACAGCCCTGAATTCTGGAATATTATTTCTTTTTTTTTTTTTTTTAAAAAGTTGAGACCATCTTTCAACTACAGCATTTTGTGAGTTATTTCAAATAAGTTCTCAAAGATAACAAGACAAAAATTAGTAGAACCTCAAAGAACATTCCTGAACATTCTAAAGTCCCTTTAACATCAAATATTGCTTTTGATTTTTCCCAAATACCACCAGGTTAGGAAAAGAAAAAGAGTAAGGTATCTGTGAGTGATTAATGTGTTGATTCCCCAAGCCCAATTTAAGCTGCCTTTTGAATTACCATGGTCAAAGACAGTTTATGCATGAAAAAAGAAAAAGAAAAAGAAACACGTTGGTTGAATTATATATGATTTTCTTTGCCTCAATGTTTTGCAATGATACCACATGTATTTATATATAAAACCTTTGTTAACCACTTTTTCCTATCTCTTGGAACTCAAAAGATTAACTTTGGCTTGGACACTGAAATGTGCTTGTGGCATTGGGAAGTGAATGGATTTTCCAGTATCCTTCGTAGGCCTTTCTGGGCTTCTTGTCCAATACCATCTATTTAGACCTAACTAAAACCAGACTCCCATATAAGACTTAATTAGAGGAGGCCAAAATACAAGGTATGGGCTGACTTGGCAGGCAAAATATAAAGCAGAATTACTTACATTCCAAAGTTTTTCTCATGTCAAATGCAATAATGCAGTAGTTTATATTTTCAAATTGGAGCAGTGACTTAGATGAGAAATGGAACATTACATTTTGAGGAAGTACGCTTAATATTTCAGCAGACTGGGATGTTTTACATTTATCAAGTTAGACACCACGCAAACCCTGAGGTTACTTAGAATCAACCGTGGCGTTTTTGTTTGTTGGTTCATTGGTTATACACACATTTCCTGAGTTTAAAAAAGTTAGTTGAATTATAATGCAACTTCACATAATAGACTGGGATATTATGGTGGTGATAATCAGAGGCATGGGTCGTGGAACTGACGTTCTTTTCCAATTAAATTCTAAACACATTAATTTGGAAACAAGTTCATCTGAGCTCAAAAACATCTTAGTTCAAAGCAGAATCATAGTAGCATCAGTGGAACTGATGTAAAGGCCCTTCTGTAAAACATGTACTGCCAAATCACAAGAGAAAATCATTCCACGTAGAAAATACATCCTATATTCTTCAGCGATTCAAAACTTCATGTAACTTTTTTTTAAAAAAAACATTTCTCTACCACCCAATAGCTGAAGCTCTCTAGGCTGTTCACAAAACAAGACTTAATACCATAAAATATGATAACATAATAAAATGAGATATAAAACCATTTATGTAAGTTTTAAACAGAATCAAACTAGAGGAAATGCTTTAAGGTGGATTCCTGCTTTGAGAAGGGGTTTGGACTCAATGGCCTTATAGGCCCCTTCCAACTCTACTGTTCTATGATTCTATGAAAAGCCAAAGTAGAAGCCATTAATTTAACCAAGTAGTCATACATTACTGCATTAATTAATTACTCGGTGATTTCTATAGACATACAATTGAAAAACAAGTATTTGTACAATTACTATCAATTTCCTATCACTCTGTTTTATTTCAGATTCTTAGGGCTCGTTCAGATGCCCAATGGAAATCCTTTGCACTGAGTGTCCTCTTGGACACAGCATCATCGAAGAAGTAATGTCTGACACGCAGTGCGCCGTGCTGACAGACCCTACTTTCTGGCAGCAATTTGCGTGAGCACAAAGTGCCATTTCCCCCTCACACAAATAGCAGCCGAGCAGCAGCAAATATAGAGTTGCAGAGGCTCAGATATTGCTTTCCCCATTGTGCTGTATCCATGGGGACATTCAGCATGGAGGATTTTACAACACCCGGACATAATTGGTGTTCAGAAAATCTTGACAAGACAGGTTTTGTTCTTGTTCCAAGAAGAACAGAGTTACCAACCTGAAAACAGCTCTCCTTCTGTTCAAAGTTAATCCTTCTGGCTGAGGTTCAGCCTAAACTCAAGTCTTGCTTTTTAAAATTATGTACTTCCGTAACCACCATATTCCCATAAGAATGGGTGGCAGGAGTCCTCCTCTTTTGTAGAAATAGGGGTGTGAAGTGACTCTTCAGCTAGGAGGTGACAATGGGCTAAAACCAACGTTATGCTAGCAATGTCCACTAGTGCAATGGAAATTTCTTATTTCCTTCCTCCTTGCAGTCTTCTGGCCCACCCGGAAATGTGCTCTGGAGGGTTTCCCAGGCCTGTGAAACAGATTTCGAATGCACACAGGAGGCTGCAGTGGAGAAGGGGAAATTGCCTCCTCTCCATTCCGCTGACAGAACTGCTTCTCTCAATGGAAGGACGCAATTGGATACACCCAATGAAAACTATTAGGCAGCACATTTTCGAAGGGTTCCAACATAAGATGTAGACACTTGTCAACACATAGGAAACCTGTAGTGAGAAACATTCATGCTAGGGACGGGCGAACGAGTGATATTTGATATAGCCAGGCTTCTGTGAACGTTGTCTCCCTGCTCATCTCATGCCCGATTCCCACTCTGCCCAAATGGGGAAACTTGGGCCCTTTCTACACCATACGGTGTAGAGGGACAAGGGGTGGCAATCCTGGAAGTAGCCGCTTCCGGGATCGTTGCTTCAATGCACATCAGAAGTGCGGCGACCCGGGCTGCTCCTGGGCTGTTGAGCCATTGCACCCACCAGAGATAAGCACTCTAATGCTCCAACGAAAAGGTAAGTGACCATAAAAAACAGTGTGCAAACTCGGGGGGCCTTGCTCCCCCCTCTTCCCTGATGGGGAAAAAAAGCTGCATGGTGCAGCTCCATGCCCATTTCTGCTACTGCATTTATTCACGAGTAAGCGCAGAAGCCGCTGGGACAGGCAGCCACATCCCAGGACCATGGAAGAATCAGGATTTTCCAGGGATCCCTTATCCCTGGCAAATCCTGTGGCTGCCCCCCGCCCCCGGGAGTCCCTGTGCATCATTTGGACAGACAGGGACCAGCCGGGGGCCATCCCAGGCAAACAGCCTGGTGTAGAAACGGCCTTGCTCAAATCAAGCGGCAGTCGAAGGGGAGATTTGTGCAAACTTTCTCCATAGACTACAGCAGGGCTGATTCAGTCTAGTGAGGAAATTTGCACAAACTTGGAAATTTACACAAATCAAACTGGGAATTGGGAATGAGATGAGTGTGAGCCTGTGTTCGACAATTTGTGAATATTTTTGGCATACACATGCTCACGCTCATGTTTGGAGCATACTCGCATGTTTTGTGAGCAAAGCCGATATTCTTGTACATTCGTACTTAACCCCAAAGGTCTATCTAGCGCACGACTGTCTACTCCTGCCTTCCCCAACCTGGTGCACTCTAGATGTTTTGGACTTCAACTTCTAGTAGCTCCAGCCAGCATGGCCAATGGCCAGGAATGCTGGGCTGTAAAAAAAATTGTCTGCTCTGTCTGACAGAGGCTTTATTCATCATGGTTAAAGCCATGGTTTAAGGTGTCTTCTGAACGGGGCCAGTGGTTTTCCAAGGCAGAGGCTGTTCTACTGGGGATCCTTTTAGGTAGAGATGCCACAGATCAAACCTGGGAGCTTGTGTGCATGCAAAGCTTGGGTTTCCACTACAGAGTAATGGTCTTTCCCAGAGTATTTCATGGACCACAGCATTAGCTGACACAGTGGCAATAAATGCTCAAAATGACCCAGGGCAAAGAAAGAATGTAGAAAAGAACTATTGCAGTCTTATGAGTTTTGTCACTGCTCTTGCAAAGTTGGCTGCAGGAGTTCGTTTATGGGCAGTCCTGCTTTCAGAGTAAGCGCTTGGATACTTGGAAACATGAGACTACACCAATATTGGTAGCTGTGCAAGGACAACATTTATGTAAGAATGTATGATTCATGGGCTGTTTCTCTGGGCAAACATGAGCACATGATACTCTTCAACATCAGCAACACTTGGTTCCAGCATCATTTAAAAATGCATATAGTTATGAGATGTGGAATGAAGTTTCCACTCCTTTATTGTCTGTGGCCAAGGTATTCCTTCGTTAGCTACATTTAATATCAAGGATCAGCAATATGCTCATCAAACATAATGGGCAAAGGGATGCAGTGGGCACAAACAGTGGGACTGTTGAACCACACTTTTGTATTCCAAACCAAGCAATTACAAAGTCCAGCAACTTCCATACTGAATAGTCCATCTTTTTGTAGCATTCCTGCTCAGGACTGGTAGCAATAAATGCGAACACGTCTGAACAAGTTGGCAGCTTTCTTTCTGGATGGGGAGATGTGTTCACCTCTTCCTCAACAAGTCTCCTCACAGAGAACTAAAATGAATAGCTGAACATAATATATCCTCGTGCATTCATCCAAGTTCTAAACTGGGAGCAATAGTGGTCCCTTGAATAAGCAAGAGAGGCTATTTTGACGTTTTGGTGGTTCCGTTGGCTCCCATACGGTTGGAGCGGTAGAGTTAAAGGTCTTAAAGATTCTGCTGCAGAAACAGAGGCCTTTCCTCTCTTGCCACCATACTGAGCACCAACAGCATTTGCTATGTTTCTATGTTTTATGGTTCCCCCTTCCACTTTAATTAAGACCATATATTTAATTTTCACCCTATCTTTGTCGCTCAGGATTCAGTGATAACATTTCCTTGTTTCATTTATCCTCCTAACAATCCTGTGAAATACCATGCAATTATTCCCATTGTGCAGAGTAGGGACCTGAGCCTGAAAGTGACTTCTATTTTACAAGGTCCTATGTAACCTATGTCTCCTAGGAGGCCATGACCCCCACTCACCCCCACTGGGCCCTTTTCATCCTAATTCAAATAGTTCTCCATCTTAGGTCAGCTCCTTCCTGTTTTGCTACCTGCGCTGAATGAATTGGAACCTCTTCCCCATTTCTTAGTTGTACCCTGAGCAACCTGCATTCAGACACGGATGAAAAATGAATCTCTTTTCACTTCCCATTCACTTCTTGTAAAGGGCAAGAAGAAGTAATGCACCTCAGGAAACGTTCGGCTGCTCACCGCACATAAAATTTGTGTTGGAAAAGTTACCACACAGCAGAGGATGTGGGAAAGCAGTTCAGTATAAAGGAACCCACAAAAATAAGTAGTTCCTTTTCTTCTACTTCTGTAATTATAGTCCGTGATGTACAGACTTCCTACATTTTACAATATATATCATTTTAAATCAACACCACGAGTTAAAAATGGGAAGCAAAGCAAGAGATACAGGCATTTGTGCAAGTCTGTATTTGCAGCTAATCCTTTGGGCTGCTTGAATTTGGCAAGAGGAAATCTCCCCTGAAATGGTTCAGAGAGAAGCTTTTGATGAGCAAGGAACTTCTTTTGCATCAGGGCTGGTGCCAGGGTTAAGCAACCGTGGGCCCCAGTCAAGGTCGCAGGAGGGGCACCATTGGTGACAACCGGGGCCCTAGCCCTGTTGCTCCTCCTGCTTTCTAATGATTGGCTGCCCCCTTGCCCCTGCTTTCCAACTTCCAAAGGGATGGCCATGAGAGTCTTTAAGATGTGACAAGTCTAAGTTTTGCTTAGGGTGACCAGAGAAAATCCAGGTCAGGGCTCATGTATAGGGTGACCACATTTGGGAAACTAAAAAAGAGGACACCCAATGGGGTGGGGGTGGGAAAGCAGCTTTCAGGGGCCTCTGGGATGCATGTCATTCACCACCACCACCTTAAAGGCCCCAAATGGGGTGGAGGAGGGGAAAGTGTGTCATTCCCACCCTCCACTGCTCCAATCAGGGCCTTTTCTATAATGTCTGGGAATGACACGCTTTCCTCTTTCAGGCCCTGATTGGAGCAGTGCGAGGGAAATGACCCACCTCCAGAAGGTGTGTCATTCCCTCCCACCATGCTAATGCAGCCTTTAAAGGGAAAGTGTGTCTTTCCAGGACATTATAGAAAATTACAGAAAATCCCCCCTGACACCCAGAATAGAACAAAAACCAGGACAAATTCGGGGAAATCCTGACAGTTGGTCACCCTACTCATGTAACTTTAACAGTTGTAGAGAAAAGGGAATTTCAGCCAGTGTCATTTGTATGCAATTAGTTCCTGGTGAAATTCCCTCTTCATCACAACAGTTAAAGTTGCAGGGGCCCTGCCTTCTTTTGTATATGGTCACTCTAGTATAGTGCCTGCAACTTTAACTGTTGTGATGAAGAGGGAATTTCACCAGGAACTAATTGCATACAAATGACACTGGCTGAAATTCCCTTTTCTCTACAACTGTTAAAGTTACATGAGCCCTGACCTGGATTTTACCTGGTCACCCTAGTTTTGCAACAACAGACTAACGAATTCATGAGTTTACCACTTCAGATACATGAACTGTTGTCCTCAGTTATATAAATGCACAGGTTTGGAGTAAAAAAAGAAAAAGAAAAAAGGGGGGAATCAAATGGTCCTGGAATGCAAAAGCAAACTCTATGACAATTCAATTAAATAACCATTCACAACAGCAGTAGTAGGTGACATCACTACCATCCTAGTATTCCTCATGGTGATGAGTATTAATCTGACCTGAGAAAGGAGAAGGATTACCTGCTCACTTACCTGGCCTCTCTGGATGGCAACCGGGACTGGGTCAAAGGGAGGGAAAGAGCAAGTGGGTGATGGCATGAGGGTGAGGGAACCCCTTCTGAGCATTTTGTCAAAGACCCACCGCTTGAGTTGACACTAGTCTGCATGTTACATAGATCATATTAGCTATTCACTCTCAACAGTTATCTAGATGGGCACATCAAAATATTGATCCGATATTTGATACTGGGCTGGATGGACCAATGGTTTTCATTCAGTATAAGGCAGCTTCTTATATTCCTATGGGTGGTGGTGGTAAAAGACCAATCCAATAGTCCCTGGGTGAGCATCCCAGAGACCATAGGATTGCTCCAAATAACTCTTTGGAGGTCAGAGACAGCATTTCAACCTTGGAAGGGGGAGTTTTAAGATCTAGCCCCCCTTCCCGTCCCCATCACAGGCAGCATGGAAAGAATTGTTCCAGCTGCCTTCTGAGGTCAGCAATGCAACTTTGGAGGAGAAGGAAAGGGGCATTCCGGTGGGCAGAAAGGGGGGAGACTGGAGAGGCCAGGATAAGAGCTATCCCAAGCCTCCTCCAGCTTCTTTTTCCCCACAAAAGTGCCAGTGGTAGTTGGGCTGAAAAGCCTTTCCAGTGCAAATCACTAAAGCCGGAGGTCATGGAAGTGCAGACAGGCTGTGCTACTCCTCCTGCTCTCCAGCTTCAACCAGGCAGGGCATCAGAATCTCAGAAGCCTCTGAGTTTGGAGGATTTTGAGCAGCAAGGGCACAATCAGTAATAGTCCACCCTAAATGGCCTTGGAGTAACAGCAAGGAGGGCCAGTACAATCATTTGGGCTGTTCTGGAGCAGTGAGGGCAGGATCTTGGCATACATGATGTAAGACCTTGGATAGGAAGAACTTCTTCACACTACTCATAGTTAAATTATGGAATTCCCTACTACAAGATGTGGTGATAGCCACCAATTTGGTTGGCTTTAAAAAGGGGGTTGGATAAATTCCCGGAGGAGAAGGCTATCAATGGCTACTAGTCCTGATGGATATGTGCTACCTCCAGTATCCAAGACAGTAACCCTGTGTGCACTAGTTGCTGGGGAACATGGGTGGGAAGGTGCTATTGCACCATGGCCTGCTTTGTTGGTCCCTGGTCAACAGCTGATTGGCCACTGTGTGAACAAAGTGCTGGACTGGATGGACCCTTGGTCTGATCCAGCAAGGGACTTCTTATGTTCTTAAGTTTTGTTTTGTTTTTAAAAAATATTTATTTAAAATATTTCTTGGCTGCCTTTCAGGGCAGAGGCCCTTACAAAGTGGCTTACAGCAACAAAACACATAAAATATTAAAAGCAATACAAACAGGGATTCACCATGCTGGGGCAATGCAAAACTAATGGCTGCAAAAAAAAGAAAAGAAAAAAAGAAAAGCAAATGCTATTTTGGGCTGCATTAATAGAAGTAAAGCTTCCAAATTGCACGAAGTACTTGTTCCCTTCTATTCGGCACTGGTTAGGCCTCATCTTGAGTATTGCATCCAGTTTTGAGCACCACACTTCAAGAAGGATTCAGACAAGCTGGAGCGTGTTCAGAGGAGGACAACGAGGATGATCAGCCCTATGAGGAGAGACTGAAATAACTGGGCATGTTTAGCCTGGAGAAGAGACGATTGAGGGGAGACATGATAGCACTCTTTAAATACTTGAAAGGTTGTCACACGGAGGAGGGCCAGGATCTCTTCTCGATCAACCCAGAGTGCAGGACACTGAATAATGGGCTCAAGTTACAGGAAGCCAGATTCCGGTTGGACATCAGGAAAAACTTCCCTGACTGTTAGAGCAGTATGACAATGGAACCAATTACCTAGGGTGGTTGTGGGCTGTCCTACACTAGAGGCATTCAAGAGGCAGTTGGACAGCCATCTGTCAGGTATATTTTAAGGTGGATTCCTGCATTGAGAAGGAGGTTGGACTTGATGGCCTTATAGGCCCCTTCCAACTCTACTATTATATAATTCTATGATTCTAGTGTCTTGATGCTGCCCCCCTTAAAGCAAGTGGTGGGGAGTCAGACAGGCACTCACCCAAGAAAGATGTCTTGGCCATAATGAATGAGTGAATGAATGGTTTATTGCAGCTACAAGCCAAGAAAGGCTAATACAAGAGAACCAATAAATGTGAATGCAAAATAAGAACACAAATGAAATTAGAGGAGCCAGTTGTAAATTGCATTGTGGTACCATAGTTCTGCCCATCACATATATTCTTGGTGTAAAAGGCTGAGCCTTGGGCCCTCTCCTCAGTTTCATAATAGAACCAAATATCATCATCAACAACAGCAACAACAACAATAATAAGTTATAGCCACCAAGAACTACCAAAAATACATCATAAAACCTAACAGTGTAACAACAGACCTATGCAGGAAATGCCATCAGTTCCAAGAAACAATAGACCACATAACAGGAGGATGTAAAATTCTGGCAGGAATGGACGATACAGACAGACACAATACAGCTGCAAAAATAATTCACCAACAACTGGCCATCAAATTCAACCTTATCAAACAATCTACACCATACTATACATATGCACCCGAAACAATCTTGGAAAATGCAGATCAGAAAATATACTGGGACAGAACAATTCATACCGTCAAGACAATACCCTGCAACCAACCAGACATAACAGTCATAGACAAAAAAGAAAGACACGCATACCTTATCAACATAGCAATACCGAATGACAAAAATGTTGTTGAAAAGGAAGAAGAAAAGAGAGACAAATATATCCCACTGGTCATGGAAGTCAAAGAACTATGGCAACAGGAAAAGGTCACAATTATTCCATTAGTCACCTCAGTCACCGGCATCACATCAAAAAATGATACAGAAAACCTCCAGAAACTGGGCCTACCAAAATACATCCACACCAACATCCAGAAAGCAGGCATACTTGAAACATGCTCAATCGTCAGAAAATTCCTGAATCTGTAAAAGACAGCATGACTTGGCAAAGCCCATCACGTCTGTCTAGAAAAAACTGCCACGAGCGAGAAAGAGATGAAAAATAATGTTTAAAATGCCACTTTCACTGCATTGTTATTTCATTTCTATACTGCCCAATTGCTGAAGCTCTCTAGGCTACTCATAAAAATTTAAACCGCAAGGTACAGCATAAAATGTCATTATGCACACAAAGGCATCTTACTCGACTAGCCTGAAATATTCCCTTTTGCACCCACACCCTGTTCCAGGAAATGGCTGGGCCAGTGGGTTTGGCCGGCTTTTGTCAGCAGATCCGCCCCTCCCTTTGCCAAATGTAAACAGTGGAAAAGACAGATAAAAAATTCAAGAATTTTAACTGGGATTCCTATTGCTGCAAAACTCAGGGTTCCCTTCTTATGAGCTGATACCTCCTTCTTGTTTCTCAATGTCAAACTACATATTACACTAAATGTATAGTTGGCAATAAAGTCAGGGATGATAATAATAATAATAATAATAATATAATAATAATAATAATAATAATAATAATATAGGTACAGGAGTCCCAACTTTCATCAAGACCATAGTGCACCTGGAGGTTTAACCCTTTCCTCCTTAGCAGTGATCTTGATGAAAATCCCTCCCCTACACGACGCCTTTGTTTTCCTAAGGCTAATTGCAGCATATGGGAGGGGTGGTTTTTGTTGGTATCACAGTTGGCGAGGGATGCTGCAATCCAATGAAAATGGGCCCTCCCCAACCTAGTATTAAATTTAAAAGGATTCCAGTACATAGTTGCTAACTATGTATTTAACATAACAATGTTCTGTGAACATGTCTCCTCTCCCTTGTTCAAGTGATGTGCTGCCTGAGACAGCTGCAGAAATGACAGCATCAGAGATCAACACATTTCAAGAGATTCAGTATGGAGATTCAACACATCTTGATACTCAGTGCAAGGGACTGGTTCTGATGTTCCACTGCGGGAGCTAACTGGTCAGGCTTTGCTTTTGCAAACTAGTCATTTTATTTGGGGAGTTTTAATTCCCCAAGCAGCAGTTTGCTCTGAGGATGCAATTGTTCATTTAGCTTGATGAACTGCTAGATACGACAGAGGCACCTTGCTCCACAGCTGGATGCTCCCCTTCCTGAGCCACCATTTTGTGTCTGGCTCCGTTTGATGGACCTTAGGGTTCTAGTGAAAAGCAAAGTAGATACCACAAGCCTAAAGTCTTCCTACCCCTTTGTTAATGAATGGGCTCATTCTATATGAATGTTCTGCAAAAAAGCAAAAGTGATTTGTGCTCTGTCCTGTTAGAGCCTGCATTGGTGCTCCCGAAACCCATTGAGGGCAAGCACAGTTCCATTTCCCTCTTGGATTGGTATGACCTCATTTAGCCTTGTAATAATAAAGCTGGGCTGGAGAGGATGACATACGTGACACCTCCTCTTCGGTGGGCGGGCATGGTTACTAGGAGAGAAGAATACGAACCTAAATCCTCTCAGCAGACAGATTATGGCGTCTTTCCCCAAGCTGCAGATGTAAATGGCATGATGACACTGGAGTTCCAGAGTGCAGCAGATCAGTGGTAGTAGAGATGCAGGAGACTGTCAGACAAGATGTGACATTTGGCAGGCTTGCGGTTTCTCCAACACAGCACTCTTAGTTTGGCCATTTTTGTCGTGCAAAAATGCAACTGATAGGGGAGCAAAAGTAACAACCTCAGGCTTTTCCATACCAGCCAGAGCTAGCCCAAGACACTTTGCTGACTGAGGCAAAGAACAAAATGGTGCCCCCCTCCATTCCATATACAAATGTCGACTGGACTGGCAGATGACTCTGCCTTCAACATTGGCAATACGACACGATCCTCCACCGCACCTGAAAGCAGCAAGCTAACTTAGGGCATGCAAAGCAGGCCTCATGGCACACAACTCTCTCCTCCAACACCTTGCTGCCACTTCCCATCATTTGGCCACCTGAAGTAACTGCTTCACCCTGCCTAATGGTAGGGCCAGCCCTGATACCAGTTGCTCATGTTCCTGAACAGAAGAGGAGCTTTGAGACCATAGTGCCATGTCGGAGAGGAGCTCAAGCAAGCCTGTTATCTCTGGCTCCCCTTACCTGTGCAAACTTTCGGCCCATGAAATCAGGAAGTTTTTCATAACACATGAGCACAGGTTTGGTCTCAGTACCACAGTCAGTTGATACAAGTGGAGCTAAAACCAGCATATCCTGGGACTATTATTCAGGTTTTTATGTTTTGTTTTATTATGTTATTGGTTTAAGTTTTCTTTTGTGAACCGCCCAGAGAATTTCAGCTATTGGGCAGTAGAGAAAGGTAATAAATAAATAGGTAGCAAGAGTATCTGACAAAAATAAAAACAAACTTGGAAGACTAAAGCCTAATGGATATTGGACCCCTTGATAAAATCGCCATCATGTCTGGCAAGATGATTTAGAAGACCCGGAGGATTACAAGTCAGGGATTCTACAGATAATGGCTAAACCAGGACTATCACATCTTTTTCAAGCCAAGGGTTGAATTCAATTTCGGAAAAGCTCTCAGAGGCCACATGCCAGTGGTGGGTGGGGCCGAAGAAAAAAAGGGGTGTAACCAAAAACATGTTACCTCCCCCCCCCCCCCCCCCAGCGTGTTTTAGCTTAAGGCTCTTATTGCTAGTAACTATGCCATGGGAGAGGCATTTCATTCTTTTAGAATGGGAAGGAAACTGCAAAAGCTAGGAAACCACCAAATGACCAGCCATTGGAGGAAAGGCGTGGGGACCAGAGGAAGGGGGTGGGGCCATCTGAGGCAATCAAGAGGGCCAGATTGGGACCCCAGGCAAGCCATATTTGGCCTGTGGGCCTGAGGTTCAATGCCCCCTGGGCTAAGGGGATGTGTGACAACATCTATGGGGAAGCATGAACAGTATCAACCTACTGTCCATTTTCCATTTCCCTCATAACTCCAAATTACATCAGATTTAAAGAGAAAAATTATCAAGAGTGTCAACCTTTTGCTGTTTCTTCAAGTTCAGCTTTTGTTTGAGGGGCCACATAGGCTGCACGAGTGTAAGAGAAAAATGTAAATTCTTTCACCTCAGAATCCACATGCACATTTGTACTTATTTAATAGCCGGCCATTTTAGCTGTATGCAGTTCCGAGGAAGCAATGATTACAACTGGAGTAGGAGCATGTCTACATTTGAATAAATTTCCACAGAGGGTCTAAACTGCTGTCTGCACTGTTTGCATGTCTACCTCTCTGCATCTTTCTGTGTCCACAAAGTTACATCTGGCAGCTGTCACTGGCTGATTTGATCCTGTCTTACTGTACATAAATGGGGGGGGGGGGGTTTGCCTCCATTTCAAACCCCATGCTTTCCCTCCCCTGGGGTGGTGTCGAGCAATCCTGATACCGAGAAGGAAGCGTGGGGTGTTTGAGTGGCCATCTGAGGACTGGAGCCACCACCGCCCTCTTCCTGGTGGAAGGTGAACAATCACAGGTCACCTTCCACCAGGCATCACATGGCCACGCCTCCACTGCAACGCCAGAGCGAGGTGAAGGGCTGTGTTGACTCCGTCCTGCACGTCCTCACCTCACTCCACTGAAAAAAGTCAGGGACCTTATTTCTCCACAGCTTCGGCAGAAAGCCCTGGGGTGGGTGTGCGATTGCAGAGGCGTCATATAATCGATGCTGTGCCACCACACACCCACCCTGGGGCTTTCAGAGCATTTAGACAGCCCTAGGGTAAAGTAAGGGTACTCAATGGGAAAAATCTTCTGGGTTTTTGTTTTTAAAGCTGCTTTTGTTTCATATTTTAAAAGCTTGCCAGTTTGTTTTCCTTTGTTTTAATTACCTGGGTCTTCATTTTACCTTTGTTTCCATTTTTCCATTTATTTGTTAAAGACCCAGGCTGTCTTCAACTGCCCCTAACTAAGATAATTTTAATCCAAATGACATGAAACGTGCAGACATTGTACTACTCACTCAGGGGTATCAGACTGCACAAATTTCAGATAGAAAGACCAGAAGGTCCCCATGTTAGTAGCAACTGAATAGTGGGGATATCCTTCCCATTACTTTCAGTTGAGACATATCCTATTTGCCCGTTTGTAACTGTGATGTTTTCCATCCAGGTAGCATGAAATGTGTTAGTGTTCTATTACCTTCCTAGGGCACCAGATGTGCCAAATTACAGTCAGGTTGGACAAAACCAATATGAAAAATGAAAACAAATGCAAACATGTATGAACGTCTGTTTTGACATTCATCTGACATTAAACTGAACGTAAAACGAATGGGAGAATGTTTGTTTACTTTTGCAGTCATTTTTTTTTAAAAAAATGCATACCTCTACTGTCAAGGAATAGAATGGGTGGCCAACTTTCTGACATGCTTCTCATCACAATCCAAAACACTTTAAAGGACTCTTCCTAAGTTGACATAACCCCTAAGTGCACCCAAACACACTTATGTAGAGAAATGAAGTCAATTTCCTTTCATAGGCTCTAAAAACAGAGTGAGATGAGTGAAAATCATTCCCCTATATATACACACACACACATAGACGTGCACACATGTGCAAGCACATATACACAGTCACCATTAAATCATATACCTATGTGTGTATGTGTTTATGACGAAATGGTGGTTGCCACTATGCCTGCTTTTTGTTTTAAAATTTGGAGTTACGACATAACTCTCGTGCTGACCAGGAGTGGGATATGTCCAATTTCAGGTCTTGGTTTGGGAGCGTCGCAGTGCACTGGAACCAATGTTTAGTACCTGGGCTCAGCTCTGGAACATGTGCAATATTCAAAGAAATAAGGGTGCATTTGTGCATGTCCAGAGCATTGTCTTCTTTAACTCTCATTTTATTTATTTATTTATTTATTTATTTATTTAATATCTTGTCTTTTTTCTTCCAAGGAACCCAAGACGGAGTCCATAATCCTCCTCCTCCTCTCCATTTTAACCTCATAACAACAACCCTTTGAGGTATGGCGAGCTGTGAGTTGATGACTGGTCCAAAGTCACCCGGTGAGCTTCCATGGCCGAGTGGCGACTAGAACCCAGATATCCCAATTCTCAGTCCAATTCTCTAGCCGCTACGCCACACTGGTTATCCCCATTTGGGATTTGGATGAAAGGCTTCCAGGTCAGAGGGCACAATGCTGAAATGAGCTTGGGCTCCAGGACCTCTCATTTATATGTTGCTGCATGCTCCTCACTTTCTCGAGCAGTACGGAGTTCCAGGGAAAGTCCTACCAAGATATTAGTTTCTCTTGGAGGAGAGAGAGCACTCAGGATTTGCTACATCTTTGTAACATGTGTTTTATTTACAAATGTACAGGTGGGTCATAGGTGTAGGCAAGCGATATATTCTCTTAAAAACTAATGATCAGTTCCCCTCAAAAGACATGGGCTCACTACACTAGGGCAGTAAGAAATATGAGCATTCTTTTGCCAAGTGCCAGTCTCTGATCAGGCACTGCTTTAAGGAAGCCTTCCCCAGACTGGCACCCTCTAGAACTGTTAGATGACAACTCCCATCATCCCCTGCCAGCATGGCAAGTGTTGGGGCCTGTAGTCCAACAAATCTGTAAGGCACCAGGTAAGGGAATGATGCTTTAGCAATAGACCTATTCAATGGAATTGGACAGCAAAGACGCCACAATATTATACACTGGCAAACTGATGCATGTTAAAAAATGTGCAATACTTTGTGGCTTAGCAGATCTGAATCCACCTGGACATGATGATCAACACCTGGGGCCTTCCTCCAAGTGCCATATCCATGGGAGGCTCAGAAAGTGGCAACAAGGGAGATGGCCTTTTCAGCGGTGGCCCCCTGAGTTTGAAATGATCTCTCCATTGAGGCCTGCTTGGCAGTAACACTGTCATCTTTTCATCGCCAGGTTAAGACTGTCCTATACTTCCAGGCATTTAATGGCATATGATGGCCATTTGTGCCAGATGTCTAACAGAAATTAGAAATTGTTTCTAGCGGTTTAAATTGTTTTAAATTTTGCATATTTTACATTCTGATGATGTGTTTTGTTTTGTGAATTGCTGTGAATTGCCCACAGAGCTTTGGCTGTTGGGGTGTATAGAAATGAAATGAAATAAATAAATAATATAAAGAAATGTCAGGAGTTCTTTTGTGTATTCCTGGGTTGTTGTTGTTGTTGTTGTTTGCATCATTCTCCCCACCCCCTGCATCTCATAGCCAAAGGACTTAAGAAATTAAGCTGAAGGTTCATCCAAAAAATCTGTTAGACTTTAAGGTGCTGTGAGATACTCTTTTGGTTGTTTTTACTGAAAGAGGCTGATAGAGCTCCCCCTCGGAATGTATATAACATCGATAACATCGTCAGCTAAGGATAGTGTGTCTCCTCTGAATGAATGCTTGGAGGTGGTAATGGGCTGGATGAGGAAAAACAAACTGAAGCTGAATCCAGACAAGATGGAGGTGCTTGCTGTCAAAGGCCCCAACCTGGGTCTGGAGGTGTGTCAACCAGTTCTGGATGGGGTTACACCCTCCCTGAAAGATTGTGTTCGCAGCTTGGGAGTACTCCTGGATCCGTCGCTCCAGATGACAGCTCAGATTGATGCGACGGCCAGGAGAGCCTACTATCAGCTTCAGCTGATACGCCAGCTGCGACCCTTCCTAGAGTTGGAAGACCTAAAGATGGTAGTGCACGCACTGGTAACTTCAAGGCTCAACTTCTGCAATGCGCTGTACATAGGGCTACCTTTATGCCTAGTCCAGAAACTTCAACTTGTTCAAAATATGGCAGCCAGGTTGGTCACCGGTACACCTAGGGGTGATCACATCACACCAGTCTTAAAATCGCTTCATTGGCTGCCAATCAGTTTCCGGGCGAAGTATAAAGTGTTGGTTATTACCTTTAAAGCCCTACATGGTTTGGGTCCAGGGTACCTGCGGGATCGCCTCCTCCCGTACAATCCGCCCCGTGCACTTAGGTCCTCTGGGAGGAACTTACTCAAGTGAGCCAGAACTAGGCTGGCGAGTGTTACCCAGAGGACCTTCTCTTCCATCGTTCCCAGACTATGGAATGGTCTGTCAGAGGAGGTTAGACAAATTGGCAGTCTTCATGAATTTAAGAGAGTCATGAAGACTGTCCTCTTCCGACAGGCCTATCCAGATGAATTTTAAGATGTTTTTAATATTGTATTTTTCGCTTGCTTTTTAAAATTTTAACTGTTGTTATTTTTGTGTTTTATATTGTTGCTGTTCCCCGCCTTGATCCGGAGGGAGAGGCGGGTTAATAATAATAATAATAATAATAATAATAACAATATATATTTGGAGTGCAATGAATGTTAGTTGCTGTTGGCAACTTGCTGTTTCAGAGTTAGTTTGAGATAGTGGATTACAGATTTCCTTTGGTTGTTAAATATTTATTGAACTTCTCTCCCCCACCTAGGCTGACCATATGAAAAGGAGGACAGGGCTCATGTAACTTTAACAGATGTAGAGAAAAGGGAATTTCAGCCAGTGTCATTTGTATGCAATTAATTCCTGGTGAAATCCCCTCTTCATCACAACAGTTAAAGGTGCAGGCACTATACTAGAGTGACCATATACAAAAGAAGACAGGGCCCCTGCAACTTAACTGTTGTGATGAAGAGGGAATTTCTCCAGGTGCTGCATGCATGCAAATGACACTGGCTGAAATTCCCTTTTCTCTGCAACTGTTAAAGTTACATTAGCCCTGTCCTCCTTTTCATATGGTCAGTCTACCCCCACCCCCAATTTCACACACCATGGGATATGATTTGTCATACCAGATTACAGCATGATCCATCAAAGCTTGTAGTCCATATCTTTTCTTTTTCAGAATCCTTCATTTGGAGGCCTAGATTGCCCTCGACAGTACGTTACTCAGTTGGGGCCAAATGTTTGATAGCGTCTCCATTTTGAAACTGTGAGAAGCATAACTTCACACCAATTTACACTGGTAAGAATATATTTTAATCCAATGAATCCAGCAAAACAAACGAATAAAACACGACAGAAATACAGTGTAGTCGCATCACAAATAATAAACCTCTCTGCTTATAGAATATTTGGATAGAGGAATATATACTGGGACCAAGATCCATTTTGTTTGAGGATAAGGGTCAGATTGACTGCTATGCTATGCTGAGGCATGAGGGGTCAGGTCCAGGATCTGCCTTCCATGGATAGAAGGGCTCTGCTCATGGAAGATGTCTCTGTCCAATTTTCAGGGATCCCACCTCCCCACTCTGGACCAGAGCTTACCCAATTCACTAGGGTCTGCTGACCCTTGGTGTACCATTTTCAGGAGGATGGAGTGGTGGTTGTGGGAAAGAGGGGGCGAGGAAGTCCGCTTCTACCAGCACAGTTGCATGCATCTAAACCTGGATCCAACCCGAGTCCTATATAGCCATTCTCCTCTCACAATTAACAATTACTACAAGGGTGAAGCGAGGCCATACCTGTTTACACCACCCCTGTCATTGTGTTCTCTTTGGCTCTGCCCCACACTACTCAGTGCTCATGCACTCTGGGAACATGCGTATAGGAGAACCTGCTCTCTCTGCATAGGCTCTCCTCTGATGTGTGACTTTGTCCAATCAGGGCACCAGCTCTCCTGGGTCTCTGGCAGGGGTGTTCCCTGGCTCTGGTAGCTAACTGTAAATACTGGGGTCTGGTCCTCTCATGTCAGTCCTGACTCCTGCTCTCTTTTAATAACTGCAACACCACAATATCCTGTGTAGCAGTTTACTGTGGAACGGCTTGTTAACAAGTTATTACTAATGCATTTTGTAAAATGTTCCAAAATAACTTATTAATGAATTTAACTATACCTAGTCATTATTCCATAAATATTAAATAAAGCATGCATAGATTATATATGATTGCATAATTAAAAAAAATACGCCCCTCCAGAACAGCTAATAGTCTCCAGCAAACCTGCAAGATGAAATTGATAAATTCAGGGTTATTTGACTTTCATCCTTCACCAAGGAAACAAAGCAAACGTTAATTTGGAAAATGGTTATTCACTAACATGGGAGAGGGGAATGGAAAATTAGGTTGCTTTCGACATAATCCTTAAAGTAGACAAACATCTCCTGACAGGCATCCAAAATTGTTTCTGTTTTGAAAAGGAACAAAACAAAGTAAGGACTTTACAATGCATGACCAGACACAAACGGAGCCAACAGCAGAATTGTTCTTTACCTTTCAAGCAGCATGCCCAGCTTTTCAAGTGAAAGACATCTTAGCCTTCGCTTTAGTATTTTTCTGTATGGGGTGTAACCTGGGAAAAAAAGAGACACAAGCATTATTGCTTAAGTTAAGTCTGTGGCTGAGAGACTGAAAGCCTATCTACACTACTGCTTTAAAATGGTTTATAACAGTTTTAAACCAGTTATTAACCAGTTCAAAACTGTTATAAACCGTTTTAAAGCGGTAGTGTAGATAGGCTCTGAGCCAAGAACTAGAAAGGCCCTGGTTTAAGATGTTGAGACTCTGCCTGAATTCACCAGGTAGCCTTAGGCAAGGGATGCACATATCTGCGTGCAAAGGAATGCATGAACTACGGTTTGGGATCACGTCCACTGTCCCTGCTCCCAACCAGGGCTGGCATCAAGGGTAGGCATGGTTGGACACCTGTCAAGGGCCCACCCCACAGCAGGGGCCCACTGACAAGAGCCCCATGGAGGTGCTCCTCCTATTCACCATTGCAGCTCGCCTGCTCGCCTGCCTCTTACTCTGGCTCAGGCAACAGTGGCGGTGAGAACAAAGAGCAGCAGATGCCACGGCCTCCTTGCTCACTGGCTCTCTGCCTGCCAAACAAGCAAGTGGTAGCAAGGACGAGAAAGAGTATGAGGAGCAATAGCAGCTGCTGGTAATGGCTTGCTGCTCCGAACCTCCACATATTCAAGGATTCTGTATAGGAGGCACATATGTGCACACTCCTAGATGTGGGTAGGATGCCTAGGGCCATGCCCTGCAAAAATAGATGGCACAGATTGCACATACGACACATTTCGGTGTATGGGCATAGGCTTGGGGGAATTCACAAACATCAGTGGCAGGACGAGCAGGCACAGTCTTGATAACTTTCTCCACATATTGTAGGGTGACCAGATAAAATCCAGGTCAGGGCTCATGTGACTTTAACAGTTGTAGAGAAAAGGGAATTTCAGCCAGTGTCATTGGTATGCGATTAGTTCCTGGTGAAATTCCCTCTGCATCACAACTGTTAAAGTTGCAGGGGCCCTGCCTTCTTTTGTATATGGTCACTCTAGTATAGTGCATGCACCTTTAACTGTTGCGATGAAGAGGGAATATCACCAGGAACTAATTGCGTAAAAATGACACTGGCTGAAATTCCCTTTTCTCTACAACTATTAAAGTTACATGAGCCCTGACCTGGATTTTATCTGGTCACCCTAACATATTGCCTAACCTCACCCTAACCACGTACCTCTTCGCTGATACCAATAGACTTCCGACTGGTCCATTCCACATCCCAGCATCCCTTATAGCATGCACAGCCCTGGGCAGCCATTTTCCTGGCTGTTGCTGGCAACTGTGTTGAGGCTATGGCACCCGTGGGCACCCATTACAAGGCCTGCCGTGGCTCCCGGTATCCATTACCAGACCTATGTGCTCTGTCCCCACCTCGTGGATGCACCCTTTATTGTCTTCAGAAAGGAAAGGAAGCAGAACGCTGGCAAAGCATGGCAGGCTCTTCCTCTTACCTGATTGGATCACCATACCAGTCTCTTTACCCTGCCTGCTCCTCTGTTTGTTATCCTGGGATATCAGAAGTTTGGAGCAAGCACAGGACAATAGCCACAGCCTTGCAGGGTGAATGGAATATGTTCATAGCTGCAGCTGAGCAAACCATCTCAACTTGATCAAAAGAGATAAGGTCATGCTAGCATGGCTTGGTTGGTTGGATGGTTACTTTTTTCTTAGAGGCTGATTCAGTGCCTCCAATCCCTGGAAGCCAACAATAATTGTGGCGAACCTTGCTAGATCACAGGGAAGGTAGGGTGAACTGCTATGGGTCAAGCAAGGGTAGCACAGACTACACAGTGAAATGTGCCACTGCTTTCTTCAGCTGCAGTGCTTTTGAAGACACACCCTTAGGAGTACTTGCAGATGCTTCCTTCTGGGCTGGCTACATTACTTCTTAAAGCATGTTATAATTATTTTCATGCCTGTTCTCTACCTGGTATTATCCAGATGTTTTGAACTACAACTCCCAGCATTCCTGGCCTTTGACCATGCTGACTGGGGCTGATGGGAGTTGAAGTCCAAAACTTCTGAAGGACGATAGGTTGTTGAAGGTTGTTCTAGGGAATAGAATGGGCATCCAGGGAAAATGGGGAAGGATTATAGCTCAGTGGCAGAGCAAGAAGGTTCAATCGGCGGCATCTGCAAATAGGGTTGGGAAACCCCTAGCTGAAACCCTGGAGAGATGCTGTCAGTGTGGACCACATTGAGTAAGATGGACCAACATTGAGCTAGATGGACCACTGAGCTATATAGATACAGTATAAGGCAACTTTCTATGTTCCCAGAAGCTCAATAGTAAAGAATGTTGAAGATCAATTTTATATACAACACAAGTCTTCTACAGTAATCCAAACCTTGCATATGCATATGCAACAAAAAAACCCCCTCAACCAGGAACACAGACTGTGCCATATTCCATTGGATAAAAACGGTCAACAAGCTTGACCATTAAGTAAAACTTCACTATTATATACTAATTACAGCTCTCCAGGGTTTTAATACCACCGACACTCATTTCAGTGTGCTCTTTCCAAAACAGATTTTATTAAGATTCATATTATTTCCAGTACCTGAAGTTAGTAGAACAATAAATGAGTGAGGTATCCATTGTTATATTACAAGAAGTTAAAAAGCCAAGAAAGGAGTCTTAAAACTGTCACAGAACTTTTCTTTCTTTCATCAGGTCTCAACACATCTCATTTGGAGACATAAATGTATCAGAGGTAATGGACAAGATAATCTAACATCTTTTTCATCTCCTATGATAATTTCAAACAGTAAAACTGACTCATTATAACTCTTGGGCAGGATCTACACAACTGTTTTAAAATGGTTTATAACAGTAGTGACAACTGTTGGGTCATATCCTGCTTGGTGTAGATCTGGCCAAGGTTGCCACTATGGCTGGAATATGTCATCATAACCCACACCCTTATGATTTTGTTTTTTAAAAAAGCATATTCAGTGTAAGCAAATAAAATATCAGCAATGTGGCTCACATGGTTCTCCTTCATTTTATCTTCACAACATCCCTATGAGGTAGGTTAGGTCTCCCAGTGGGCTTTATGGTTGGGTGAGGATTTGATCCTAAATCTTCCTAGTCCTAACCCAACATTTTAAACACTGTACCATACTTGTTTATGCTCATGTTCACCTTGGTGTGTATAGAGATCACACATGCCCTGTATGGGCAGGGCAGATTGGGCTGAGCTGGTTTTTAAACTCAGGTTACCCAAAGCAAAATCATGCATAAAATAACTGTTTCTTCTGTGGTGTGTATTTTCCCCCTCGAAAGGAAGTATTGAATCCTTGTGAGGCAAATTTAATCACTTTAGAACCAATTTGATTTTTATTGCTTTGAATGGAGGTGGATGGGTAGGGAAGTGAAATAAAAGGAAGCTCCTTGGGTCTGTATTATAAGTCAGGGACTGGAAATTAAATTTCAGACCCGGTGGCTCTTCAGTCTGCCGCTGCTAACTGAAGTCAGATTTCTATTTCTAGTTCAGGCAATTTCTCCCCCACCCACAAACTCTCTTTCTCTTTACATACAAACACACATGGTTTCATATCAGGCACAGGCGACTGCATTCGGTCGCTGTTCATTTGAGTGTTAAAATTCAATTTACAGTTCCACAGATGTTCTTGTATCCTTTGAATTTAACGAGGATGATTCACGGGGATGAAAATGGACTTGGAGACCTCCCATGCTTTCTGAGATCAATGGGTTCCAGATGAAAACCATCCAGCTTGATCACAGCTTTCCTCGTGGTCCATCCGTGATCGCCTTTGCCCCCTTTGCTTGCCTTGCTGCAAATACAGTGTATTCAGAAATCTCTGGGTTCCAAGAACATTTGCCTTCATTCACAGCAAAAAATAATAATCCTTCTCAGCTGGTTTCTGAATTATACTAAGAATGGAGAAAATTGGGTCAGGATAAGTTGTGGTGAATTTTAGTCAATGAGAAGACAATTTCCCTTTTGTGGTCAGGATACTGTTTTGATTTCCATTACTAGTTTTGGATTAGATATATTGTTGGTTTACTAATTAGTGTTTACAACATTGTCATCAGTTAAAAAACAAAAACAATGGTCAAATAGTCATTAAAACCACCATTCCGATGACATAGAAGCCCTATGCAGGGGATGTGGGTGTGCATGTAAACCTAGGGATGTTGGAGAAATTTGAGATGGTCTAAAATAAGTTATGATTTCTAAGAATCTGACCTGCGGAATCCACTGCGGACTGGCCTCTCCAGGCTGCGAAGAGTCTGCGAGTTTCCAGATTTTTTATTTTTACTTTCCTTATATTTACACAAATCCATTCACAGGAAAATACTCACGTTTCTGCCAAGATATATGCCATGCTAGAAAAATATATGCAGGGAAAAGCTGAATGGAATGGGAGGCAACATGCTAAATTTTATGTACTAACATAAATTATGTAAATTGTTGTGACCTTTCTTGCTGAATTATTTGTATATTTTTCTGCATACCAGACATTTGTTTTTAATCCGACTGTAAGCCTATCTACACTACTGCTTTAAAACGGTTTAAAACATTTTATAAACTGTTGGGGCTCAGGACACACTCCATATACAGTTTTCAAAGCATTTTCAAAGTGTTTTATCCTGCATGTGTAAATAGGCTCTGTGAATGAACGCCGGAATGAATGATACTGCACAATCTACAAAACACACATGTAATGGATTTCGTTAAACCTGGACATCCCTACATAAGCTCTGCCTCCAATATCTCTATCTTCACCTCCTCACCTAATTTCATGTGGCCCTAGGACTGCAGGTTGCCCACCCCTGCATTATATGCTGCCATCGAGCAGTGTATGCCTTACATTACCCATGATATGGTCCTGGCCCAGGGGTTTCACAATTTACACTAGACAGGAAGGCTGTAGTCCACTCCTTGTGTGATTAGTGTGAAGTGGGACTGCCCTGCTGGTCCCATTCCCAATACCACACACACATCACTACACTACCCCTCGCCATCCACTAATTGACTGAGGATATCTGTAAATGAGTACCTATCTGTAAGCAAGTGAAGGCACATTGGTGCTCAGCACTACTGGGACCCACGCTAGGCTGACCATCTGAAAAGGAGGACAGGGCTCATGTAACTTTAACAGTTGTAGAGAAAAGGGAATTTCAGCCGGTGTCATTTGTAGGCAATTAGTTCCTGGTGAAATTCCCTCTTCATCACAACAGTTAAAGTTGCAGGGGCCCTGCTTTCTTTTGTATACAGTCACTCTAGTATAGTGCATGCACCTTTAACTGTTGTGATGAAGAGGGGATTTCACCAGGAACTAATTGCATACAAATGACACCGGCTGAAATTCCCTTTTCTCTACAACTGTTAAAGTTACATGAGCCCTGTCCTCCTTTTCATATGGTCAGCCTAACCCACGCACAATGGCTCTATGTAGGGCTGGCATTAAGGATCGGCATGGTTGGGCATCTGATGAGGGCCCACACCCCAGCAGGGTCCCTATGACAAGAGCTCCCTGCAATTGCTCCTCCTCTTCACCATTGCATCCAACTTGTTCACCTGCCTCTCGCTCTGGCCCAGACAACAGTGGAGGTGAGAAGGAGGAGCAGAGATACCCTGAGCTACTTGCACACTGGCTTTCTGCCTGTCCTGCAAGCAAGTGGTAGCAATTATGAGAAAGTGGATGAGGACCAATAACAGCTGGTGACAATGGGGGCGAGAAGGTAGCCCTACCATGAGATGGGGCCCATTGAAGGCACTAGGATGACCAGATCACCTGGGGTTTCCTGGTCCTAACTGGGAAACCTGGGGAGATCCAGGCCAACCGGGGGGTGGCAGGGACAAATCGGGGCTGCGGGGGGGTCACGCGGTGAGCGGCGGTGAGCGGCGGTAGACCCGGTAGGTCCAGACTGGGTTTTGGGGGGATGGGTGGCTTGGTGGTGGGGTTTCAGGTGGGAGGACCCCCCCCCACCTGCCGGGGTGTCCGCTTCCCTCCGGTGCTCGAATCTACTGAGAAACAGGCTTCGTGGCCTGTCCCTCAGTAGCACGCCGGGTGATGACGTCATCACCTGGCGCACTACTGTGGGACAGGCTGTGAAGCCTGTTTCTCAGTAGATTCGAGCACTGGAAGCGGCTGCCTCTGCAGGTAAGGAGTGTGAGTTGGGAGGTGGGAGGGCCCCCCCACTTACCTGCCGGGGCGGCCGCTTCCCTCCGGTGCTCAAATCTACTGAGAAACAGGCTTCGCCTCCCACCTCCCGCGTCACGCTTCTTACCTGCTGGGACTGTCTGCTGCCGTCCGCTGGTGCCCGCGGGCGCCAGCGGACAGCAGTGGATGGCCCCAGCAGGTAAGCCCCCTCCCCCTCGCTGTGTTTTTTTTGGGGGGTGGCTTGGTGGTGGTGGGGTTTGTTTCGGGGGTGGGGGGTGGCGGGTGTGTGTGTCAGATCTCACAAGGCGGGTGGCCTTTTAAAAATATATATATATATATATAATGTTTTTTTGGGGGGTGGGCACGCCCCCTTTGGGCAGCCGTTTTGGGTGGCCATTTTGGACCGGGATTTTGGGTTCCAAAATCTGGTCACCCTAACTAAGGTTCCTCAAAAAACTGTAGCTGTCACTGGCTCTATATTTCTAGGCTTCAGATGTCCATGCTCAATATGTAGAAATTGGGGTATGGGGCTGGCAGGGCATGTTGTGGGTGGGGCTAGTTAGCAGAGCCCCTTCTCTCTGCATGCATTTTGATTACAGGTTAGAAAAATATCTGAAAGGGCCTGAAGAAGGAGGCTTGAGAACAGCACTCTAAAATAAAATGGTGAGATATATCATCTCATGCATTGCCATGGAGTCAACTGTTACTCTTTTTATAAACTTGGCGTCTACCAGCAGGAATAGCTGTGGGGTAGGAGCAGTGTCAGGCAAGAGAGAAGCCAGTGGCTCAGTAGGTGGGTAGAAGAGATTCAGTTGTCCTGATGTGATTTGCAGGATGCCTGTTGGAAAGCAGGGCCTTTGACTTTAATTCTAAAATTGGAACTATATATCGTATGGACTATATGCAACGGTGTGTACTTATGGCTTCATTTTAGCCCTGGCTTGTACAACTAAACAGAAATAACACTGCAGCATTTTAGAAATAATTGCATCTGCTGTTTGAAATACTCCCTAGCATAGATCTTTTACAAACTCACATCCCCCCATGTAGGCAAATTTGAATTCCTTGCCATGTCAATATTCCAGAGAAGTCTGATTCTTTGTTATATTTTCTCCAAAAGATAACCAAAAGCATAACAGTTCCCCGTCTTCTCTTCCGAATAGTTTCCATCCCTTTTTATCCATGCCTGCATTGTTCTAGCCCAGCATGCTACACAGTCTAAAAATAACATTGAGTTGGATGTGTTTCAGCTTCAGGTCGATGAAACATTTATTGATATTCTACTCAGTTTATACTGCACTCATTGTCACTGAAATATGAGAGAAAGAGAAGGAGGGAGTCGTTGAGAAAGAGAAAGACAAGGCTTTCCAGGGGAGCCATTTTGGGATGCGGTTTTGTGTGTGTGTGTGTGTGTGTGTGTGCTATTAGCTTAGTGACCACCTCTCTGCCCCACCATCCCCCACTTCTCTCGTACTTCTACAATGGGAGCAATTATTCTGATGGTTTATCTTTGGCCAGATCGACACCAAGCAGGATAAAACAGTTTGAAGGCAGTTTGAAAACAGTATATGGCATGTGTCATGGGCCCCAACAGTTGTCAGTGCACTTCAATACTGTTATAAAGCAGTAGTGTAGATCCTGCCTTGACGTCATGTTGCAATTTTAAAAGTTTTTAAAATTATTGCTGATATTTTAGGACGTTTTAATGTTTTGAGCCACTTTGAGAAGTGTGTGTGTGTGTGTGTGTGTATGTATGTGTGTGAATGCATAGGGAGCCTGAGCATTTGTGAGCTATAAGTTTTTAAATAATCAGGCTACCGAATGCTGTTGGATCCTAACCAAATGTCGACCTGTTATTTAAAAGATGTGGTTGCTTGTATCTAATCTCGACTTTGAGCTGGCGGAAAACACGTCTACTGGCGCAAGGCACCGCACTCGATTTCCCACAATCCTTCTACCTACTGTTCCAGAGAGTCTCCCAACTGGCTGGATCAGCTTGGGGGGCATAGGGCTCTGCAGTGGGTAGGGGGATCAGTAAAAATCAGGCGCCCCAACTTGCAAGAGTGAAAATGCTTTCTGTTAGCACAAAGCCGCCACTGGGTACAACCTGTTGTGAACACAACTGACCTAGAGCTCATTTTGAACCTCTTTGCTGCTTACATATTTACAGCTATATACTGGAGGGGAGCAGCAGAAATGCAACAAATATCTGTTTGGTTTCAGAAAATCTAGAATTCTGATTTAATATTGAAACTGCTTTATTTTTCCAGGAATTACTTGGGATCACAAACCAATACACTTCCGAAGATGTACTGAAACACCAAATTTCACATGAAGTTGGTCCTTATGGGCTCCATCCAACACCATGTGTGAAATTCCTCTTCCTCTTCTCCGCCTCCTGTGTGCCGCCCAGATCTGTTCCAGACAGCCACCCAACTCCCCAGAATGGATTTGAAGGGCACTTGGGTGGCTGCATTGGAGGGGTGGAACCTTTTCCATCAGTGTGATCTTTCTGCTGGTAGGTGGACACCACTGGTTACAATCCTATGATTCTGTTCAGGTGACACGCTAAGCCATGGTTAGGCCGCTAACCTTTCTGCAGCAAATGGTTAGTGAGGGTGTTTAAACTGTGGTTATGTAGCCACTATGGTTAGGAACGGTTCACATGACGCACTAAGCCGTAATGTTTAGCTCAAAAATGCTTAACCACCGTGGCTTAACGTGTCATCTGAACAGGATTGATGTGTTTTCCCCCCTTTCTATGTTATAACATGATTCTTTATCGTTGTTTTTATTCATGTGGTCCAATAAAATTTTACTTTAAAAACTTGTTTTAAAAGCTTTAAAATAAATATTATTACTATATTATCATCATCATCATCTTGGTGTACCCATAACAAGAAAATGATTGTGAAGCTCTTTGAACATCAAAACACTCTAAAATGTTGAGTTTGGATTTAGAAAGCATGAGTTCAAACTCTGCTCCGTTCTCCATCTGTGAGGAGGAAATAGAGAGCTACTTCATAAGGTGTGAAGACAACACATGAAACTTTTTAGATACTGTTTAGATAAAAAAAATACAGCACAAATGATTACTATTCAGCATATAGTTTTGGCTTGGATTATCACACTTTTGAGCTTGTTCCTATCTCAGAATAGAAGATCTGTGTGGATTGCAAAGTTTTCTGAAAACCTGCTTGGATCCCTTTATCCAACTTTCCCCAACCTGGGCAGAATCTACTCGTCGTACTGAAAGTGCCTCCTCCCACCTGTTCTGCATGATCTGTGTGCTTCGAAGCCTCATGATTCACATGATATTTCTTGGAATCCACCTCTGAGGTGCTGCATGAGACGTTACTCTCCTCTGTGAATGCAGCCCTTTTATCCTGTCTTATACGGTGGTAACTCGATATTTCTGTTCACGTGTGTATCAATGCTGCGTTGCTTCCTCCCCACCCCATATGCTGACCATATGTGGTTACTTTTCCGCTGGAACTTCTTAGCCAGTGGCTGCTCAGTATGCTTGTGGCAGGAACGGGAGCCGTCCCCCCCCCCCCTCGAGTTTTTCATGTCTCCACTTATTCTGCAGATAGGCCTTCTTTCGGGGGGAATCCTAAGTACTCCCCAAACTATTCCCCCCCTTTCTTCACAATATATTTATGTATTCCAGAATACGGCCTCTTCTGCAACTTGGTAAATCCCGTCCCCCCCGGAATCCCAGAATGTCTTGTTCTCAAAGAAATTTCAATGTATCATTCCATGCTCAATTTGTTTAACCTCATTTCCCAATTGGGCACAGCAGGCTACGTTAATTGGAATCAGTGTTAGCTATTATTAGCGTTTCCTTCATCATGTATTATACCTTATACCTGTATTCTGATTTTCACCAGAGGGGGAAAAAACATCCAGTGATCTTTCTTTCACCTACTACTGCGCCAGTAATGGCTGTGAGTCATCATTCCTTCAAGAAAAGTATCCCTCTAATATTATTTTCTAAACTCTTTTAACTACAGCAATCACTCGTTAATTGTGCTAACACCATTTCATTTTTGATCTGTTTGATTTCAATTTCTGCCTTTCTTTCTTTTTGTAATTTTTTATTTGGGGGTGGGTGTTTATGAGCAATCATTACCTGTAATGGCAGGCATATCCAGTGGAATTTTAGAATGCTTTTTAGGATGTTTTTAGGATATTTTAGGATGTTTTAATGCCGTTTTAATAATGTGTGTCATGTTTTAATCAGTTTTATGTATTTTATCATATTGTTGTTCCCCGCCTCGATCCAAATGGAGAGGCGGGTAAGAAATAAATTATTATTATTATTATTATTATTATTATTATTCATAATTTCTTTCCTCACATTTCCCTCATGGATCACGGACGATGACCAATGCTTGCCTTTCATTTCGAAATGCGATGGACTACAAAGCCAGCGTGGCTGTCAGAGGCTGCCTTAGCCTGGTGCTTCATGAGTCCCTGACCTCCCTTGTTTTTCTTTTTATCAGCTGGAAATACAATGAAAGTCTGTTTGTCCAAGTAAAAACTCAGTGGGCGTTTCATGTGTAGCGAGCTTCAGACATCAAGTCAAAGTTTCTTGTTCTCTTCACAGGCCTCAGCAGGGCAGAATCTACACTACTGCTTTAAAAGAGTTTATAACAGTAGTGACAACTGTTGCGGCCCAGGACAAGGATATAGATATATTCCTGATACAAAGATGATTTCAATTCCATAGATAATGAGGGACTGAGTATTTTACACTTTTAAGGCCTTTTTGAAAACCTCTTCTTTTCTTGTCACGCTTAGGGTTGCCAACTTTTTCGTCTGCCCCTGCTGCCATGACATGAACAGCAGCTGGACACACAGATATTACTTGATGGTACAAATCCCAGGCTCCCCAGTGGGAACAGATGTCACTCACATCATTTGCTGCCAAGGAAGCTTGCAGAAGCCTGTGCCTGCTGCGATCCTGTCACCAGAATTTGAGCAGGAGTGCTTGGCAATGCAAGCACCCCTGCTTTGAATTCTTGCCACACCCTTAGTCTCATGGGCCTCGCCCGGTATGGGAAGGAAGTGAGGAACAGGCCTTCTCTTGCTATTAATAGGGTGACCATATTTTGGAAACCAAAAAGGAGGACAATATGGTCGCCCCCCAAGGGGGTGTCCCCACCAACGTGTCTGCCCCCAGGGGGCATGTCCATCACCAAGGGGGTGTGCCCACTTGAACATAGCCTTGGTCAGATGTCTAATTTTACAGCACACAATTAAGACAAATCTGTTCTACATAACATCTTTATGTTAAAATCACTGAAATAACAAGTGAGACATCCAATATATCTGAAATTAACTTCACTCACTATTATTATTATTATATTTATTATTATTATTATTATTATTATTATTATTATTATTTTATATAGCACCATCAATGTACATGGCACTCCTACTTTTGTAGCTTTTGCTGTACTTGTTGCTATACTCTGTGTGATACATTCTCCCCTTCCCGCAAATATCTTTTCTGATTGCATCCTCACTCCACTGCAAGCTGCTGCTTAACAGGGCTTGCTGCCGGCTGGTTGGATTTTTTATTTTTAAAGTTCATTTTTTTCCTGTTGTCTCTCTCTCTAAGTCATTGCAGCCAAACCAAAGCCTCCAGCCTCAAACAATCAATCTCCCTCCGTCTTCCAAAGTCTTGCAACAGTCCAGCTGGGCTGCACACTTGTACCCTGTGGCCGGGGGGAGGGATGCCAGCTTATTGCTTCATCATGTCTGGTGACTTTTACTATAAAAACTACCTCTGCCACCAGCTGCCCCTGCCTGCACCAACACTGGACTCTGAGACACTCTTAAAAGGCTCTGTGTGGCAAGCCAGCCGCTCAGGGCTCAGCAACAGCCATCTCTGAGTTGTGTCTTCAGTCTAACTCTGTCTCTAAGAGATATGCCAGCCAGCCAAAGCTGCAAATCTATCTATTTTTCTCTGACACACACTTCAAATGTTCTGCATTGCATGCCAGCAGTGCAGACAGTGCCTAGCTCACAAGTGAACAAAGTGAAGGGGAAGGGAAGGGATAGCGAAGCAAAGCAACGACATGCCAGGTTCCAATATCCACAGCAGCAGGGCATCTGCAAAGATGAGAGCCTCTTTCTCGACTGGCACCTCACTGTTGGTCATGAGAGTTTTTCTCTAAGGATGATCCATCATCACCCTTGATGTAGAACTCTGAGAAAAAGGCCTCTGGCCCATTCTGTTTTGCCCTGTGGGCTGCTTTGACTGACCTCTCCTTTCCCACATTTTGATCTGTGGACACCTCGCCTCTACTGAGCTCCAGGTGCCCAAATGCCTACTAAATCTGCAACAGGAAAGGTGACATGCTTGCCCAGCACTTCTTAGCTAAAAACTTGAGATCCCCTTGATACTAGGCTGACCAGATAAAATCCAGGTCAGGGCTCATGTAACTTTAACAGTTGTAGAGAAAAGGGAATTTCAGCTAGTGTCATTTATACGCAATTAGTTCCTGGTGATATTCCCTCTTCATCACAACAATTAAAGTTGCAGGCACTATATTAGAGTGACCATATACAAAAGAAGGCAGGGGCCCTGCAACTTTAACTGTTGTGATGAAGAGGGAATTTCACCAGGAACTAACTGCATACAAATGACACTGGCTGAAATTCCCTTTTCTCTACAACTGTTAAAGTTACATGAGCCCTGACCTGGATTTTATCTGGTCACCCTACTTGATACCAAGGGCTGAAACTGCTCAAGATGCAAGACCCCAAAGAGGAGGTTTGACAACCTGAGTTTGAAGGGCATGGCTCCAGTGTTTTTTTAAAAAAAATAATTTTAAATCCTCAAACTTAAAAAAATTCCTAAAAATCAATAGATAACGAGATCTATTTCAAACTTGGCATGGCTAAAGCCTTTCTTAAGATCTATCATGATGCCAAGTTTCATCTCCATCTTTAAAAAATATATATATTTTAAAAAATAATAAATTTAAACCTCAATTTTTTTAAAAAATCTTAAAAATCAATGGATGAACAGATCTGCTTCAAATTTAGCATGGCTAAATCCATACATAAGGGCTATAATTGTGTTGAGTTTTCGTTAATTCCCATTGATTATAAAGTAGAGCTGCTCTTTGGGTGGTGGTGGGGGGGGGAGGATGGGAAAAATCCAGGTTTTTCTTCAAATTTCATAATCCCCCCTTTCCAGATTTGTTACCAAAAATCCTGACATATCCTGGTTTTTCCTGACATATGGTCATCTTGGGGAGGAGGAGAAGCCTATCCTCTCCTGAGCTGAACAAAATGGCGTGGGCACTAATGGGGTGTCTTTACAACGATGCTTTGCTGCTTGGTTCCCACAAATCCCCTCAGCATCATAGATGCAGGGTGGAAATGATAAATCCTGATGGCAGGAGGGAGCGCTGGTTATTTGGCCAGAAAAGCCACAGCATTGGTGGGCAATCAGCTCATCAAGCCCGCCCCCTGCCTTCTGCCCTCCCTTCCCACAATTCCCCAGACTTCCCCTGGGCTTCAATCCACCCCAGGAATGCCCACTGGCTCAACTCGAACTGAGGCCATCACTGACAGATGGCGGAAAGAATGCGTTGACCTCGAAGCAACTTACCCAAAGAGTACAGACAAACTCTGAGCATATCTATACTACAGATGTGAAAGGGGTTTAACAGTTTCTTTCCAATTAATTCTGGACACTGTAGTTGTGTAAGGGCAGGGTCGGGTCGGGTTAGGGATCTCATACGGAGAATTCCCTGCATTTCTGAACAGTACAGTGACTGGGATTCTCTGGCAAAAGCTGTGACAGAGCGGTAAAGTGCTATAGAAGAGGGCAAAACCACATGATATCTGCATATTTATCAATAAATAAAATACTTTGAATTGTGCCCGGAAACAAAGTGGCAACCGGGGCAGGTGTTGCATGATGTCACAAATGTCATTCTCACTCCCCCCCCCCGCATTCAAATCCAGCTGCAAAACTCAAGCCTTGGTGCTTACATCTATAGCAGTGGTGGGGAAAGTGTGGCCCTCCAGATGTTGTTGGACTGCAACTTCCAACAGCTCTGGCCAGTATAGCCAATGGGACGGAATGATAGGAGTTGCAGTCCAAGAACATTGAGGGGGCTAAACATTCCCCCTCCTTGTGGTATATAAATTTAAGGGCGCTTTTGCGTGAGGCATTTATCAAGTTCACAGAAATTCGTGGGTCCTTTTCATGACATCGTCAACCTCCAGTGCCTCTCTCCTTGTTTTTTAGGTTTATTCCACCATTATATAAATAGCCAAAAATGGAATAACAACCCCTCCACCCACCAAAAACTGTCATCAAAAAGGTGGTGTAATTCAAGAATCACACAATATTTTAAAAATCTTGCAGTGCCATCTATTGCCTGTATAAATGAAACATATAGAACATGCCCACAAAGGAACCAAGAAATACAACGAGTGAGAGGGAGGTGAAGTGTGTGTATTGTGCCCATTGTAAACCCGCAAAGTCTCTAGAAGATGCAGCCACAAAGTCTCCGGAAGATGAAAAATACTGATAAGCTGCAGTATTTTTCTTTTAAGTAGAGAAGCCCCAAATGGCCAAGCTGTAAATTGTTCAAGTGTCAGAGAAGCCACCATTTCTCTAGGCACCCATAAGTGAACACCAAGCGGCTTGATACTTGAGGTGTCCTTTCACATATTAGAGTTTTGTTTTTCCATAAAGACTTAAAGTTAAAAAAGATTCCCCCTCCTCGTTCATATTTTAGATTAGACATTTCTCAGTGTTCTCAATCCATCTTCGACCCTATGCTGTATAAACAAGACATTCAACCACAAAAAGTCAAGCCGCATAACATAAATAGTACATTTGTTTCCTTGAGAAGACCTAAACAGGTTCAATTAAAGATAGAGGTAATGTATTATTTATTTATTTATTTATGTAAAGAACAACATTCCCAAAGTATGTATTTAAAAGAGTTGGCTTGAGCTAGAAATGAAGAATCCTGTCAAAGATGGAACTGGAATTATGTATCTGATCTAAGCCTTGATTAGCACTGCTATTTCTTTGGACTGGGACTGGGAACATAGATCAACTACACAGCTTAGATGAACAGTGTGGTGTAGTGGTTAGAATGTTTGACTTGGACTCAGAAGATCTGGGTACTAGTCCTCATTCACCCATGAACTTCACTGGGTGACTTTGGGCCAATCACTGACTCTCAGCCTAACCTACCTCACAAGGTGGTTGTGAAGATAAAATGGATATGAGGAGGTCCATGTAAGTCATCTTGGGGTGGGGGTGGGGAAAGGTGGGATATAAATGTAATAATAAATAAAATAATGTTTTCTATGGTCTTCACCCTTGGTTGCAGGGACTTCACCCTGCTAAATCCTAAAACGTTACCCTGCCAGGTTTCATATCCCGAGTCTCTCCAAACTCTCATCAGCTTCACCTAGGTACCAGAATATTGTCTATCAGTACTCTTATTTTTCAGCAGAGAGTACTTTTTAATTTTTGTAAACTGCCCAGAGAGCTTCGGCTATAGGGCGGTATATAAATGGAATAAAATAAATCAATAAAATAAATGATTGGTGTTCTGGCCACTGATCACAGCAGCCTAACTAAGGAAACAGCGAGAGAGCAGGAAGAAGATCCAGCCACATGCTAGTGATGTCAGAATGGTATTTCACTCTGCATCTTCTCTGGTCCTATTCCTAGGGAGATGCGGCATTTGGAGGGGAGGTATTTCCCAGATTCCCAAAAGATAACATTCTATCTTCTCCTTCCTCTCTGCCTTCTGATGCTGCCTCTCCTGCTTATGCCAGGGAAGCAAGATGTGGAGATGGACAAACGCGCTTAGCTTGCAATCACCTGGAACATTTTTTTAAATGTAAGGTGTAAAGAAAGCTTGAATAAATTAAATCACCTTCCTAAGCCTGATAGAACAGTGTCAATGTATTCCGAACCAAAGATTTGGGAAATCTGTGTCTACCTGCTGAAGGCTGTCATTGAAACACTCCCCCTCACCATAAACAATGTCAAGGGAAATCAAGTGTATCTTGTCCGTAAACCAGTAAATGGTGTGTAAAAGACAGGCACCTGCTTGTTTGCTCACCATATTAAGCTGTCAAATGACATGGGTGTTTGTGCTCCCAGATTTGCTTCCGATGATTGATGTAGGTCATGCCTTTGTTTGAGGAAAGGCCTCGGTTAGTCAGCTGAGGAGAATGTGCTTTGGGTTTGCGCTCTGAAATAAGTGTGTGAGGTCAGCAGGGAATAGGTGACTAGCTTGCTTAGCCTGTAATTACTTCAGAATCTCTTCATTTTAGACACGTTTAAAAGGAGAGAAATCTGCCATAGTGTACATGTAACAAAACAGAACAATTTCCTCTGCTCACAGAAAGCTAGCATGTTAAGCAATATATTGTAACTGAGGTCTTCTGCACATATAAAGCAAATGTGTCAACTGTCTTGTAGATTCTGGCTACATTTAATAGTTAGGTCAGAAAAAAAAGGAGAACTTGGTTCTCAGGATGCGAATAATTTATTTTCATGAAGCCCGATTTGTTTCGGCCTGTGCTTCATTGAAAGGCCTTTCTCAGGGGTTTGTTAGAAGATAGAGTCAGCAGAATTTCTTCTACCAAGATAATTGTCTCTTCTGATAATCCATGGCCAAAATGCGTCGGGCTTACATGAAAAGAAATTATTTGCATCCTGAGAACCTGTTTCTCCTTTTTTCTATCCTGGCTTGGATGCTCTTCTCTTTTTGCTTTTGCATTTAATAGTTAACAATACTTAGGCTGCAGTTCTATGCACATTTATGGGAGTAAGCCATATTGAAGAAAATAGGATTGTGCTGCTAACTAACTAACTAAGTGTGTGTGTGTGCATAGTTCAATGTGCTTTGCATACATTCCTAACAAATCACAACCACCCCGTAGGCGAAACCAGTATTACTATCTTCATATTGCAGCTGGGACAGAAATCAGTGCTTGCCTGAAGCAATGCTGCAATTTTGTGGCTGAGTGAAATCTGAAGGATGGCTTCTCGGTGCATCCGCTCGCAGACTGACGTCTATTTAATTTCATTTTCTCTCCTCAGGGAACCTTGGGAACTGTAGTTCTATGAGGGGGCTATTGATCTCCATCCAGAAAATAATTTTCAGCACCCTCACTAAACTATATACTGGGGGAAGACATGACAGCTAGCTGTAAGTCTACGTGTAGATATGCCCTTTGCCACTACATCTGAATAATGTGCATATAGTGTGCATGCTGTGTTAAAAAAGTAATGGGGAAAGGAGGAGGCACATCATGTAGAAACCTTGCTGAAGAGCCAATCTACACGCTAGGTTTTTAACGTTTTATAAGGGTTACGAAAACTCTTTGGGCCACATGACGCATTCCCTTGAACGATGTATACCTGAGGTTTTTTAAAACTCACTTCAGCTATATACAACGGTTTTACTTTTAATAAATCATTTTAAGTAAAATAATGTGTCCTTCCTTACCGTTTGTGATTCATGGGGGCAGTGCTTCGTTTACCGGTGCCCAAATACTTAGCAGTTGATTGGTGGGGAAGAAAGAGGGGCTAAGGAGGAAGTGGGCGAGTGAACTACAACACCCACAATGCTTAGCCCTATACTCCTTGAAAGCTAGGGATTGAAAGAGGAACTAAGGAGGAAGTGGGCGACTGAACTACAACACCCACAATGCTTTGCTCTAAACTCATTGTAAAAATGAAACAGAAAGAGACAGTGCAGAAGGGTGTGTGACCGCACACAGCGCTTCAAAGACTGAAGAATTTTTCTCCTGTAACATGAGTACTCAGTAATGTGGCCTAAGACATTTTAGAACACACCTATTTGGAAAGTTTTAAAATACTATTTAAAACGTTCCAAGGGACTGTGTAGATAGGCTCGAAGTTAACCAGCCCTGGTTTGTGCCTGGACGGGAGACCACCTGGGAATCCTGTGTACCCTTCCTTGAACTCTATGATGGAAGGCAGGCAGGATGCAAATATGATACAGATAAACACCCTGGATTGGATCTGGAATTAGGTGCGTGTAACTGAGCTGGTGGGAGTGGACTTCCTCTCTCTCTCCTCCCCACGGCAACCTCTCTAGCACCCTTCCCCCAATACTATTAGGGTGGCCATTTTGTGACTCACCAAAAAAGAGGACAAAAGAGGAGACCTATTTGCATAAAAATAGCATATACTAATTTATATGTATAAATTGAAATAGATATACGGCACATCTCACCATAGCGTGGGGGACTGTGACCAGGGAACATGTGTGCCTTGCTCAGTTAGCTGTCACAAGGCCTTATTGTGGTTCTTTATCTTTAAACCAGACATGGACTGGACAACCATTCAAACAGAGGACACCTTTGAAATAGAGGACAGTCCTCTCATAGCCCTTGAAATAGAGAAATGTCTTCTGTAAAAGAGGACACATGACCATCCTGAATGCTACAGGGGACCCTGAAGAATGGAGTAGACTGTAGGCGGGGAAGGGGGGTCCTTCAAAATTGGGTGGAGGCATCTTCCATGAGTAGAGTGAGTGGGCATGAAAATGGCTTCTGCCAGCCCAGTGGCACATACCTAAATCTGGATCCATATTTGGTAACATATGCAACTTAACAGCCGTTTCACATTGGAAATTCTAGTTCATTTCCTTCATGTTGGACAAAGGTTCATAGCAACTCACACGTGTGGTCATTTTCCTGGGATATCATCACACACAGTGTCTATTCAATTCTAAAGGACAAATGGAACAACTGAGATCCTGTTTCAGGTCTCTCTGTACAAACTTTGTTTTGGCTTACTACAGAACTAGGGTTTCCAAAAGAAGTGAGCTGGAGGAGCTGAAATTATAACTCTGCCTTTAAAAACGATCAGACCAACTCGCCGAATTCCTTCTGAAGCTTTCGCATGGCAATGGAAGGGGAAAGCATGCATCCACAGAGAGCTTTAAGAGGAATGGACAGGGAAGAAGCAGTTGGACAGCAGCAGCTGTTATGGGATTCTCAGAGGCAAAGTTCAGGTGCTATTAAAATCCAATGAACTGCTAGTAAGACTTGAGGAATTACTGGCTTAAAAAAATGGTCTAAATGTTGCCTGAGGGGCTGATAGATCTCAAAGAGGAATTTTCTCGCATGCCAGGAACTTTGATATAAAGATTTGAGTTGAATTTATTCTCCACATTTTCTGTTATAATTTATCCTGTTTTCACATTGTTGGTTCCATCTTTTTCATGTGGCCAAAGACACCCTGGTGATCTCTGGAAGATCAGTGAGCAAGACCTTACCTCCTCAGACACCCCCCCCCCCCCAGCAGCCACACTTGGCTGTTAATTTTCTTGGGAGCTGCTTGGGGAGGTGAGGATGAGTGTTTCATTCTTTTCCTCTTGAACCTCTTCTCCAATCACCCCCTCACCTGAAGATACTTTTAACCCCTGTATCTCCCCCACCTTTGCACAAACCATGGACCAAATAGGTGCTCTGGGGAGGATTTAGATCAGGTAAATCATACAGGTTTAAATGCCACATCTCCCAGTACTACTCACCAGATCAAATTAGCCCCAGGTGGCTAATTTGAAGTGAAACAAACATGAGAGATTCTGACCTCCCATGTAACATGATGCCGAGCCCTTTACTCATTTATATGTTTTCCAAGAAGCCTTCAGAATAGTAATCAATGACACTTTGGAATATCAGCATTGGGCCAAACTGGATGTGACCAGGCAGCCATAAACAAGATCTCTTGCAGCCTTGTTTTTAAAGAGCAAAATGGATAGGGACCTGAAAATCAGATCAGAGTCATTGGGGAAAATGGCTTTTGGTTACTATGGATGCATCTCAATGAGCATCCCATTTCATCTTATTTATTTCATATGATTTCATTTTTCTTCTTTGCCAGCCTAAAGTCATCCAAAATGCTTAGGAGAAAATAGAGGTGTTAATAATGTAAAGATTTCAGGTTTCATTCTTATTTCAAAATGAAGACTGAAGCTTGTTCAGCAATATGTGATCTCATATCACCCCAATAATCTAATGCAAATATAATTAAGGATATTTGGACTGTTTAATGTGCTTTTAATGAGTATACTCTTTTGGTTTTAAATATGCCTTAGATTTATTAATCTGGTTACTGTTTCTTCAGCTGTGGATATGTTCTTAGATTGCAGTAACAAAACTGACTGCTTTAAAACGATTTATAACAGTAGTGGGAACTGTTGAGTCTCAGGACACACTCCATATACAGTTTTCAAACCGTTTTCAAAGTGTCATATCCAGCTTGGTGTAGATTGGCCTAAGTGTTGGGAGTATTTCATTCTCACTTGCAAGTTACAGGAAGGGGGCAGTTAGTCATTTAGTGCACTGGAATTTGGGCATAGCTCGCCTTAGGATCTCTACAGGCGACCATGTGGTTTCCTGCTCCTCCGTTTCCTCTCCCCACCCCAACCTTCTCCATTGCTGAGAGCAGTTGTGTTTGCTCTCTTGGTCCCACCAGTGTTATAGAACACAAAGAAATGGACTGAACGGACTTTGTTTGAAACTCTATGCTGTACTTGCATTTTATGCAAGAATATTATGAGTGAACCATTTTACTGTTTCTTTGTAAAGAAGGGTGTGGTCTATCTTTAGTCTTGCTTGCATGTGGGACTGGTAAACGCTCCTTCTGTCTTTTGTTTTTCTCTGCTAACTGCCTTTTTAACAGGAAATATCAATACCAAATATTCCCCATCACAAAATTAATGAATTCTTCCATGCAATGTTTGATTAATTCTCTGGCCCATCTAATCCAGTTTCCAGTTCCCCACAGTAGCTAGCTAGATGCTTATGGGGACCCCACAAGCAGGACATAAGGGTAAGAGCTCTCTCCCATGGTTGTCCCCCAACAACTCATATTCAGAGGCATGGTGCCTCTGATCCTGGAGTAGTATAGCCATCATAACTAATATCCTCCGTGAGTTTGTCTAGTCCCTTTCCAAAGCTATCTAAGTTGGTTGTCCTGCTCATACTGATGATTCAATGGACACATTTTAATTGCAGTTAAAGTCATGGATCCTGAAACCATCCTCATTTGTTTTATCAGAAGTAAATCCCACTGATTTACAAGGGACTTACCCCCAAGCAAATGTGTATGAGATTTCAGCCTCTATTGACTAATTGCACCAATTTAAGCAAAAAATAAAAATTAAAAATCCCCATATTGTAGTATCCAAGAAAAGCATCCTTAAATTATAGTTTCTATCTATATTCCAATGAATGGGAAATCATTAAGACTTTCATTAATATATCCTTAATAAAAGGGGCCTGTAATTTGGGATGAAAATGTTGTAATTGGGGAGGGAAGTACGTTGCCCATGGCTATTTCCATTTGCAGGACTTATTCTCTTCATAGCTCTCTGCAGCTGACTGCAATGACGTCACCTCTAGAGCCATTGACACATTCCTTTGTGTGGTGTGAATGAAGAAGTAAATTGATCCCAGTGGGGACTGTACTCACAATGAACAGAAGCCTGCTGCTTTGCCAGCTCTAGATGGCATTAACTATCTGTTACTACAGCACATGACTCGACACCCAAATCATTAACAGCCAGGAGTTGTTCACACCCAGCATGATTTTCTTTTCGACTAAATTCACCCCAGGCGCTTTGAATTAACAGCTAAACATTAATTAAGAACATTGATAATACCAATATTTTATCAAGGAAGCTCAAAAGAATTTTGCGAAAGAGAGGGAAAACGTAATGGTGAAGAAAGGGGATTTTTTTTGTTGTGGAACAGCAAAGGATAGAAAGAAAGCCATACTCAGTCATAAAATGATGCAGAGCAAACCAGTAGAAATACCAAGTGATGACCCAATGTTAGGGTGACCATACGGAAAGGAGGACAGGGCTCCTGTATCTTTAACAATTGCATAGAAAAGGGAATTAAAGCAGGTGTCATTTGTCTGCATGCAGCACCTGGTGAAATTCCCTCTTCATCACAACAGTTAAAGCAGCAGGAGCCCTGCCCTCTTTTGTATCTGGTAACTCTACAAAAGAGGGCAGGGCTCCTGCAGCTTTAACTGTTGTGCCGAAGAGGGAATTTCACCAGGTGCTGCATGCATACAAATGACACCTGCTTTAATTCCCTTTTCGATGCAACTGTTAAAGATACAAGAGTCCTCCTTGCCATATGGTCACCCTACCCAATGTCCCCATTCCATAATTGCCTATTCTACTTCCAAGCATACCTTTCCTTGTATTTCCAGGGATGCTATTTAGATTTGAAAGTGGTAGTGGGCAGTTTCCAGCAGCAGCTGGTGCTCCTGGCATTGATTGGGACTTACTGCAGAACAGCAACTGAGGGGAATTTGGGACCTGATGCCCTTCCTGGTGGGCATTGTGAAACAGTTGCAGGTATATTGGGCTGCAGGCTCAGCCCTGTGCAGATGATGCCCATGTGGCTAACTAGGTAGCAGCACCCAGCATGAGCTATGACAGGGATGGGGAACCTCCAGACCCACAGTTTTAACCTGGGCTGCGGAGGTTTGCCATGTGGTTCCCCATCTGGGCTCCTTCTGCAGACCCGGCAAACCACACAACCAACTCGTTTGAACCCATATTTCTTCTGCCTCAACACTCATTTCACAAAAGACAAACTGTGGAGGCTCAGAAACCACTAATGTTGTCAAGGAGCTGAGTACAAGGGAGAGGTGGAGTGGAGGCAAATAGCGCATATGTGCCACAAACCCACAGCAGGCAAAATGCACCACATGAGTGTGCACACACACTCCCAGCCAAAACATCTGCCTCTCTCCAGCCAGGCTAGATCCACACTAGTGCTTTTTACCAGTATTGTAGTGCACTGTTAACTGTTGGGGCACATTAGGCATTCCATAGACCACTTTTCTAGTGTTATTGCTTGCTTTTTATTCCGCATTATCCCAAATATGTCACCGTGTGCGCTACAAGGTATAAATGCGCAAGAGGGATATAAGGAAGGGGCCATAGCTCAGTGGTAGAGCATCTACTTTTGCATACAGAAGGTCCCAGGTTCAATCCTGAGCATCTCCAAGTTGGGCTAGGAAAAGCTCCTGCCTGAACCCCTGGAGAGTTCACTGTTGACAATACTGAGCTAGATGGACCAAGGGTCTGGCTCACTGTAAGGCAGCTACCTATGTTCCTATGATCATGATGAGATCGTATTGCTATGACACCAGGTATAGATCTGGCCCAGGACCCTCCTTCCCACCCCAGCATACATTTTTCTTTGTTTCTGGGCAGCTGGGTACTCTTCAAAATGAAGTGCTGGGCTACACCCTGTCCTATTATTGTCTAAGAAGGTCTCTGGGGCCCAGAGGCATTCCTGGGAATAAAGAGGGTGCTGGAGTCTGATGCTTTACTTTGCAGCATGCCAACCTCCGTGTTAGTCTTATTTTTAATTACAAAAAATGCTTAAAATTGGTGCTCAAGGCCCCATGTTGGAGACCTCAGGGTAACAGCCTTTAAAAACCAATGACAGCTTTTTCCCACTATTGCAGGCTGGTGTTGCCATGTAATAGTTTGGGGGTTGCGTTGCCCAACCATGGATGAATCAAACGGGCCTTTATGGACTAATTTCCAATGGCTTGTATTTCCAATTGCTTGTAAATTCCTGTCCGTCCTTTGTCAATGCTATATTCAGTTTCTTCCTCTGTTGTTTGCAGATGATTTCTGTCTCACCAGCGGGAAAACCTTTTTTTGGGAGGGGGGGTGTTTGAGACTGCTTACATAGAGGGTGATGCTTTCTGCCTCCTCCCTTTTCTCCTATCAATAATTCAATCTTCTGAGAGAGGAGCAAAAAATTGTTCTGTATCATTGCACATGAAAGAGAGTGCTCTCTCTCTCTCTCTCTCTCTCTCCAGTGTGGCAAAATCAATTTCTGTCCATGCAAAAAAGGCCAAATGAATTTTGAAAGAGAGTAATCCTTCGCATTAACGTCTTTTTAATGGCAAAGCGATTGATTTGTCTGAATTAATTTAATCGCAGTGAAATATTTCTTCTTTTCTATGGCTGTATATCAGATCCTCCTTTGCATTTGTACTATTCACCCACCGTGTGACACTGAGGCTCCCAAAATGAAAGAAAACCCGGTGCAAGCTGACCTTGGTAACGGTATATCAGTGGCGACAACCCTGGGGTAGTCTCTGTCCATCAGCGTACATAAGTGGTGTTTCTTATTAATATCATGCTGTTTTGCATGGGAACGACTCTCGGATTTCTCTGTCGAGTCTGGCAAATGTGAGATCCGCTTGTGGGAAGGGTGACAGTACAAGAGGGCCTTTTGTCCCATCATCATGTTTGGCATATTTGGCGGGAAACCCAAAGCCACTGTTTACTGTCGGAGAAGGGTTTTTCTGGGGTGGGGGTGAATTTTGCTAATCAGTTTCAGCATTCCTTCTTGGGTCTAGAATTAGTGCTTTTGTGCTTTGCTTAAAACGGGAGGTGGGGAGGAGCCCTTTCGTGTTTTTGGTTCGGCTGCTCTTGTAGAATTCATCTCAGTGGCACAAGATCATGGATTTGGGTGGGGCAAGTCTGCCGTTGGAAAAGTGACAGCAATGAGCGCAGGTGAGGGATTGTCTCTCTCAGCTTGATTCAGAGCTGTAGCTGAGACTAATAGAGGGAGGCTCCATTTCAGGTTTGTTTGAAGGGCTGTGATGAACAGGGATATGGACACAAGAGCCCCAGGAGCAACAAGGCTGACCTAGAGGGGAGGACGAAAAGGAGCCAGTGTAGATCTCCTGTACAGGCCAATATCATGCTATGAGCTGGGACATCCCCACTTTCAAATCTAATCTGAATTGGCCTTAGCCATTTCAGCTCCTGACTCCTCCTCCTCCTCCTCCTTCTCCTCCCCCTCCCCCTCCTCCTCCTTCTCTTCCTCTCCTTCCGTCCCCACCCTCTTTCTCTTTCTCTTCCTTCCCTCCTCCTCCTCCTCCTCCTCCTCCTCCTCCTCTTTCTCCTCCTCTCCTCTCGTCTCCTCTCCCTCTCTCCTCCTCCTCCTCCTCCTCCTCCTCCTCCTCCTCCTTCTCTTTCTCCCCTTCCTGTTTCTCCTCCTCCTCCTCTTTCTCTTTCTCTTTCTCTTCCTTTTCCTCTCCCCCCTCTCCCCCTCCTGTTTCTCTTTCTCCTCCTCTCCCTCCTCCTCCTCTTTCTCCTCCTCTCCCTCGCTCCCTCCACCTCCACCTCCTCTTTCTCTCCTCCTCCTCCTCCTCCTCCTCCTCCTCCTCCTCACTTATTTGCCCTATAGTGGACTGTAAGGATTACTTATTGATGTGGAACACTTTCACTTGAGAGAAAGTGCTACATGAATACTAGCTATTATATAGAGACCATTACAATATACACATTTTCTTTTTTTCTTCTTTGAAACTTTTCTTCTTCTTTTGTCATGAAATTTTATTTTATTTTGAAATAAGGTTAAAAACAACAAAGGCAACGAAAAGAAGAATAAGAACGTACATAACAATAAATCACAACCATTAAAGAAACAAAGGAAACCACTAATTATAAATCTTAGTCTATAACTTAGATTTTTATGGAATGTTTACAGTTAAATGGCCTACATAGGAGCTCAATTCCTAATAAAAGTAAAAACAGTTCTACAACATATAAAAGGAGTGTGTGTAGGTATATGCCATGTTGTGTGTTTGTGCATATTAATCAGACAAAAGTATAGGCAACTGTACTTTGTTGTAACTTTATCAAATGTTTGAATTGCCTCAGCATAGAAAATGAATGTAACTGATTTTTTTCTTACAGGGGTAGGATCTACACTACTCTTTATAGTGGTATCAGAGTGCACTGACAACTGTCAGGGCTCATGACACATCTACACCAAGCAGAATATAACACTATGAAAGCAGTATGAAAGCGGTATATGGAATGTGTCAATGGGTCCCAACAGTTGTCAGTGCACTTCGATCCCGCTATAAAGCAGTAGTGTAGATCCTGCCTCCATATACCACTTTCATACCACTTTTATAGTGCTATACACTGCATGGTGTAGATCTGGCCAGGGTCCTTCAACAGCTCAATCCCATATTTAGCTGCTGTCATGCAATCCCTATCTCCTTCCCATGTAGTTTCATGTTGAAGATCTAGAAAGCTAAGCTACTAAACTTTGATGAATAAATGAATGATTTTACATTGGAGGAGAAAATCAACATGCACTGAGGTAGATTGCGAGAGTGCCCTTATCAGATGGGGCCAGTTGAATACACAAAATGACTTTAGGTCGCTCAGATTCAACCAATTTAATTTCACTGTCGAGATAAAATGGTAAATCCTATAAAACCAATGTACTCTACCCATTCGGTGCTATAATAAATAATACATCTGCATTGTTAGGCTCTTCAGTAGCTATTGTGCATCAAAGTCTGGGAATAGCTCCTTTTGTAGTGGATGAGGGGACTGGGAGAGCAGGAGAAAGAAATAATCCCAGAAATGCTGTATTTCAGAACTAGTCAAATGTGACAGCCTGAGGGCATTAAGAAGCTTATAAAGTCATATATAGCTTGAGACCTACATACCGCAGGGATCACTACTCTCCATTCTTTGAGATCTAAGGGTGAGGGGCTGCTCAAAATTTCCCTAGAGAGGCAACAACAGTTATGCGAAGGATCAGGGCCTTTGGGGGCGTGGCATTATTAATCCAAGGCTCTCGATAGGGTTTTCTTTGGTTCTGTTTTAAAACTTACATCAGGAGATTTGTCTAAAAATGTAGCAGTGCAGTCTACAAAGTATTATTCTCCTAGATTTCTAATGAAATTACATTAATGTCACCAGTGCTTCAGTTATAGGGGATATGGCATCCCCTGATAACCTTTTGTGCTGGTCCCTTGAGGCTAAACGAGACATGATGCTATACCCATTACTGGCAGTCACGTTAGTGAGCAGATCTTGCTACAATCATCCATGCTCTGGTTACAGCCAGATTAGGCTACTGTAGAGTGACCAGATACAAAAGAGGGCAGGGCTCCTGCAGCTTTAACTGTTGTATATGCAGGCAGCTGTGATGTTCTACTGTTTGTAGTTGTAAATATATTGCAAAGTTTATTGTTTGTGATATGCATTTGTTTATATCTTTAAAAAGGGTTAAGAACAATAACAGGTAAAGTAAATAACTAGGCCAAAATGTACTTACTGTTTGTAGTTATAGGTCTTGGTAAGTATAGAATGATTGGCTGGTTGTGAGGGAGTGCCTGGATTGGCTGGTTGTGTGCCTGAATAGAAAGTGAGTGTTGATTGGCTGGTTAGTTGGAGTGCCTGGATTAGCTGGCTGTGTAAGAGTGGGAGGAGCTAGAGAGTGAGTGGAGTGTATATATGTGTCTGACAGAGAGAGCTGACAGGATTGATTGGGGGAGATTTGAGAGTATTGAGAGAGAGAGAGAGAGAGAGAGAGAGAGAGTCTGAAGCAGGATTATTAGATGAGAATAGTGTTTGATTGAGAGATTGAGATAAGATTTTAGAGCATAGATTAAATAAAGAACAGTTAAAGTATAAGAGTTCTGACTGAAACCAATAAGCGTTGAAACCTTGTAACCGATATGCAAGTGAACCATTAAACTTGTTGACACACAATTTCTTATTAATAAATTTTTGTTAATTCCATCTGGTGTGGTCTGTAGGTGTACCTGAGAAGGTACTAGGGGCAGCGGAACAAAGAAGTTATCTGGAGGCCAGGTTGCTGGGTTGTAGTGATGTAGGGCCTAAATAGTAAAGGCGAGACAGGGGCAGCAGCAGCAAGTGGTCGAGGATAACCTCACAGCAGCATGTGGTGAAATTCTCTTTTCTATACAACTGTGAAAGATATAGGAGCTCTGTACTCCTTTCCATGTGGTCACCCCAACTACTATAATATGCTCTCCATGGGGCTGCCTTTAAAGATGATTCAGAAGTGTTCTGGTGTTTCAGAATGCAGCTGCCTGGTTTCTTGTGGGGGGGGGGTCTGGTGATCAAAGCAGATAACAGCAGTTCTGCATCTGCTGCACTGGTAACCACTGTGTTTCTGCCCACAATTTAAAGTACTGATAACCACATTTAAAGCCTTACATGTCTTGGGACCAAGTTATTTAAAGGGCCACCTGCAGCTGTATGATACGGCCTAGGCTCTAAGCTCAGTCATGGAGGCCTTGTTCCTGGACCCACTGGTACAAGAGATAGGGCCTTTTCTGTGGTGACCCCATCCTTTTGGAAAAGGGATGCACGAAATGTATAAAATTTGTTCCATTTGGATTTTATGGATTTTCAGGTGTCTTTCGTTCCGACATCCTCTCATTGACAGAATTGGGTTTTTTTAATGTCCTGAATTTGCTACAATTCACATCTATATAAATTTTCACTTGCAAAAATGTGCAACTCCCCCGATGCGCATTTTCATTCTTTGGCCTACTACCAGATGGTATTTTTTGTTCATTTTGTGTGCTTTTCTATTACTAAATTTTGTAAAATTCTGGAAAGTAAATAAACTGGGCCACAAATCCGTGGAATCCATGCAACTTGGAAAAAAGCTGGTCCACTGTGGAATCCACAGGTCAGATTCATAGAAATCTGAACTCATTTGATTCCAATGTGGATTTCTCTGACATTCCTATTTTGGAATACCCTACCATGAGAGATGTGCATGTTTCCCTCCCTGACTGTTTTTAAATGGGCCTAAAAGACCTAGCTGTTCCTATCTGCTTTTAAATAGATGCCAACCTTAATTTTATAAATTAGGCTTTTTACTGTTGCTTAAACATTTTATGCTGCTGTTTTAGTTAATTTACTGTATGTTTTATTGTTTTAAATTTTAACCTTGTAAACTGCCTTAAGGAGTCTTCACCTTGAAAGGTGATATAAAAATGTAAATTAATAAATATGAAGAAAATGAGTTGATAGCTGATATATGTCACCTTTATGAGAGGTGATGTCAATATTTTAAATATTACTGTGACTAGCTGAAGGACACCATAGCTGGATTTAGATGGGAGGACCTTGTCAGTGACATTTTGTACTTTATTCTCATTTACAGAACTGTCTGGCACTCCTTTTATACTTGATGATTTCTTTCCATATTTCCTCACAGTCACTTCTACAGAGAACTGAAAAGGAACAAAATGGGGAGTAGGCATTCATTATTAATTCTCTTTCCTAGTCAGTGACTGGGTTCAGACGTTACGGCACAGCTCGCTGTGTGTTATTTAACACACGATTTGCTGTGGCATCCGTGGGCACCATATTACATATTCATAATGAGTGCCTGTTCCCTATTTTCGCTCCATCTTGGAGATAGGGTTCAGCACCTTGGGTAGCTCCTCTGGAGTTCTGGCTGGTTCTGACTAAAACCGAGACTGGAATCACAGCCTCACTGAAATCGGAGCCAGAAGCCTCCCCTGTGTTATAGCCGGCTTGAGTCCCAGTATTGGGGAAAAGACGCAATATCGTCATCATCATCATCATCATCATCATCATCATCTTCTATATTACAGTATAGCGATAAACATTGCAATTCACTTAATAACACACACACACACACACACACACACACACACAGAGAAAACACCCTGCAGATCTGCTCTATGTATTGTAAGCAATTTTGGCCATATTACTAAACATGAATGTATGCCTAAGCATATCCCAAAAAAATTTGGATGTGTGGAAGCCTCAGGCCTTGTTTTGCAGTGCATCCATTCACTGATGCATTCTGAAGACGGCACCGTGGTACTCCTAGCCTTTGCGATGTTGGCCTTTTATAAACACCAGAAGTCATTTTTATGTGAAGCTAGTATTTAAAGACTAATCTCACCCTAACAGTTGAAAGCATCTTTGGGAAAGGCAGGAACTGATTATAAATTTCTGTTCCATCTGTTTCCTGAAAGGATCCTTCTAGCCCCCAAAGTGACCCTTTGATTGCTATTCTCAGTACTGGTGAGTCACTCATTAGAGAGCATTTGAGTCACAGACAGTATCGCTTTCACACAGGCATTAGAATTGCAACTGTACACACTTTATGTAAAGAATGAAAGTAGCAGAGACAGATATAATTGCTCCAGAAGAATATTTCTGTTTTCTTGCTCTTCCTGGGTCTAATTTTATATTATCTCAAATGTACAGGCATTCATTATGGAAATGTACCATGTCACCTGCAAACTTTATTTTGATCCAAAGGTACAAGGAAGAAAATCAAATGTATTAGCAGTCATTGTTCTTTTGCAATTTGAACAGATGTCTCCTGGCCAAGGATATTTTAGAATGACATTGCATGCATGTCTTTATTTGTCAGAAATACTGGGTAGTCAATGTAGGATGACATGAACATTTTCATCTGGGTCAGTTACCATTGCTTGCAGCAGGACATAAATCTATAGGATAGATGATTATTTATTTCATTGCTATACTGCCCAATAGCCCAAGCACTCTGGGCGGTTCACAAAAATTACGCATCACAATTCAAGGTGATAAAAAAACATTAAAAAATCTTTGTCAAACAAAATGTAAAACAATTTAAACAGTTGACATGTTTACAGTAAGATACTGGACCTCATTAAAAAAACTGACATAAATGCCCCAACATAAGTCATCAAATGCCTGGAGCAGTGGACAGTCTGAATCTGGCACTGAAAAGATGACAGTGTTGGCTTTAGGTGAGCCTCAGTGGGGAGAGCATTCCACAATCGGGGGGCCACCGCTAAGAAGGCCCTGTCCCTTATTGCCATCTTCTGAGCCTCCCTTGGAGGAGGCACTCGGAGGAAGGCCTCTGAAGTTAATCATAGTATCTAGATAGGTTCAGAGTGGGAGGGGTGCTCCATCAGGTATTGTGGTCCTGAACCATGTAAGGCTTTATACATTAAGACCAGCACCTTGAATCGGGCTCAGAAACATACAGGCATCCAATGCAAGCAGGCCAGAATTGGTATTATATACTCGGACCTTCTGGTTTCTTTCATTAATGTGGCTGCTGCATTTTGCACAAGTGGCAGCTTCTGAACAGTCTTCAAGGGCAGCTCCTCATAAAGCACATTACAGCAATCTATCTTATAGTCAGGAGCAGCACAGGCTGCTTTACCATGATGCAAGTCCCTTGTCCCCCTCTGCAAGATGATGTCAGACAGTTGAAACTTGAAATGTTAACTGGATTCAATGTCTGTTGATATTAGCAATAGCCACCCAAGAAATTTTCTCTTACAGCAAACTGCAGAAAGATACTAAATTTCAGTTAATATGCTTTCTTGAGCTGCACTCAGCTTAATGTAGTTCACTACTACAGGCCAGTGTAGGCCCACAAAACGATGTTCATGACACTGAATTTCTTGACCCCTTTACTTTGCCCTCTCTTTCCTCCTTCCTTTATTATGTCTGCTTTTTATTCTTGTCCCCTTCTTTATTGTCATTTATTTATGTATTTAAATTTTGTTCCACCAAAGACACTGTGCCTAAACCACTAGTCACAGGTTTAGCCCCTCTTCCCCAGTCAAGAGGCTCTCCCAAATGCAGTGGCTGCATCTTTAAAAACAAAACAAAAGCCATTTTTTTTTAAAAAAAAGAGGCGAGACAGAAAAGGTGTTGCTGCCTGGTGAGACAGTAAATAGCGGGAGAGTGAGCACTAGGAAAAGAAGAGCAGAAAGAGAGGGGGGAGTGAAAGGTGGCAAGAGATAAAAAAGATCCCAGCATGGGTGGGTGGAAGAAAAAATGAGGAAGCAGAGTAGCCAGGCAGCTGAGGAAGGTGGGGGTCAGAGCCCAGGGCCCCCTCAACTGCTTCCAATTGTCTTGCTTATGCTCAGGATGTCTTTATTTTTGAAGCATGGGGCTATTTGAAGACTAGATGGAGAAACCTGGAGGAAAGGAAAGGAGGATACAGAGGGACAGACTGTGGAGATGCTTATTTATTTATTTATTTGTAACACTTATATACAGCTGAATATAATATAGGCTGCCTCTACAAGAGAGGTTTAAAGCTCTTTCAAGGCTGATTAAAATTTTTACCTCTACAAGAGAGGAGCGCAAATTGGGGGCTGAGGTGCTTTAAACTTCCGATTATGCGCATTATCGAATGCGCGTTAAAGCGCGAGTTTTAATTTGCGGCGGCGGTTAAAGCGCCTTACCCCCGTGTAAACATGCGATTCTCTGCATGTCAACAAGTTTAAAGCGCGTTTTGGTCGTCCCGTAATGCGCTTCGCAGCCTCTCGTACAGAGGTATTAGGTGTAAATGCGCTTCCGCGAATATGCGCATAATCGGGCAGCCAGGCGCCAAAGCGAATCCTTCTAGAGGGGGTCATAATCTCTCAGCAGGTCACAATTGTTTCTATTGTATGGATAAAATGAACACCCTCTCCCCCACTCCTGAATAAAACAACCATAATGATAAAAGAAATGTTGCATGCACCATCTTCTAGAGTCGGAACAGCCATACCCTCAGAAAGATTGTCTGGAAGCTCTGTTTCATTATGCAAAAGGTATTGATTGGATTTATTTATTTATTTATTTTATCTATTTCATTTTCCTCCTTAAGGAACCCAAGGTGGCATCCATAATCCTCCTTCCTCCTCTCCATTTTATCCTCACAACAACAATCCTGTGAGGTTGGTTGGGCTGAGAGTTTGTGACTGGCCCAAAGTCACCCAGTGAGCTTCTTTGGCCGAATGGGGACTAGGACCCGGATCTCCCGAGTCCCAGTCCGACGCTCTAACCACACTAGTAATTGACAATGTGCTCTTTGAAGACTGCATTAGTTGGTTATGAGGCTGCAACTAAATGATCTACGCTGGACTTCCCATTATATTCCCTAGTGGAGCAGGAGATGAGGGAGTCCTGGCTTCTCAAACACATTCCTGCCCATCCCTCCTCCCTCTACACTGCAATAAGTTGATCCCAGGGATGCTGCATGTTAGGTGGGGAGGGCGGTGCAAGGGTGACAGGACCAGGGAAGGAATGAACTGGTCTCCCGCTTCGCTGGGGAATGCAAAGCCGCAGTGTAGATCTTTGGGATGTACCTTGGCAAAGCCTCATTCATTCACAGAACCCCAAACAGTATTATTTTAATTGAGTTTCTACATTTTTGAAGATCTGCCTTTCCAAAGGAAACCATTTCTCGATGTGACATGTTGCTTCTGTTAACCATGTTCAGAAGTTGTTTATTTATTTACTTTAAGCTCAAAGAGATTATTTGAGACCTTCCAGACCCTGGCTGCTGTTCCTTGCTCAATATGCCAGTCCCCACTAGAAAATTACCAGTTCCCAGCGTGTTCTTATGCATCTTCATAGCATTATGACACACCCCACTTTAAAAGAGGATATGTATGCAGAAGCATAATGTTGTATGGAAGCATGATCTTTCCTTTTGCACTTCTCCTGTGGTGGCGGGTCATCATGTAAATGGACAAATTAGTGCTTGTTGAGCCTTTGGGCTCCATCACACCTATTTTTTCCCTTTGGTTTACCTCCGCATTTTTTACCTCTGTCACACACATTCCCTTTCACATGAGTTTTTGCTTGTTTGCTCTTCCACTCCACTCCGTCCCTTTTCCTTCCTCCTCCAGTTCATTGGTTGTGGTACTCTGATGGGTGTGGGCTCTTCCCCCTGCTTTCGCTTTGTTATCTAGTGATCACTTGTTTCATCTGGGCGCCATTTCTGTGGGCAATGGGGGGGGTTTGGAGCACTAAAAAGTCCATTCAACCTACTAAGCACAAGTCCATATGATGACGTGTTGGAAGAGGAGAACCACCCCGCCCTCCCCTTTTGTCAGCAAGACTCCATTAGCACCCCCCCCCCCAACAAAGGAAAAAGCGAGAGGGGAAAATAATCCAGACTTTCCCTGCACCAAAATAAAATGCAACAAGGAAGGGGGGAAGGGGTGAGATGAGTGCAGGACAGGGACGACGTCATGTGGATACCGCGTTGCAAAACCACATACCAGGCAAGGTGAGTGTGCGATAAATCGCTGGTGTGATGGAGCTCTTTGAATTACAAAGAAGTGGCAAAGAGATGAAGCACAATGACTCACACCTATCCTTTCACTACTGGTTCTATGAAAGTGACCTTGGACATAGATCTGTTCAGAGAGTAAAACTGCTAAGCGCTGAATGTTCTCCTGTCCCGAATCTTGAAAAATGCATCTTTTTTACAGTTTGATTTTTTTATTAATCCCAAATAAGCAGAATTATCAACATGATGTTGAACTTACAAGGACAAAGCAACCGCTAGGTTTTACGGAAGCCAGGGGCTCATTAAGTTGCATGGATTCTGTTTTCCTTCAGTATCCAAATTGCTCTTTTTTTTTTTTATCAAGGTTATACTTATATTAGTGTCTTTCTGTCAGATCATAGACTACAAATGAATGTCGTACTGTATTGTAGAGGGTATTGTAGAGGATTTTTGGGGGGGAGGGGGAGTAAATATACATACAAATATTGTGTGTGTGTGTGTGTATAATATTCAAATTTCAGCACATGATCATTATACACCAATTATAACCCCATAGAACCATATGCTGTTTTAAATTAAACCCTTCTTGTTAATCTTGAACATTATTGTGTTTATTATATGTTATAACTTAGACTTAATGTTGGACTATTTTAGGAAAGGCGGAACACATGCTTTAAAAATAAATAAATAAATAAATAAAGGGCTGTGCATGATTTCCCATTATGGTCTCATTATGTCTGAACCAATCCATTATTACAGATTAATAGTATAAGGTTGGATCCAGAAAGTCATGCTTAAATCAATGGGACAGGCTTGTTATGCCCCATTCTTGTTTTATATTACTTCCTCTTTGGAATTAGAGTTAAAATTTCTTAGCAGCAACTAGGGGTGTGCACGGACCCCCCGGATCGGATCGGGACCCGGATCGGGACCTCCAATTTTGTCACGGACCGGTTCGGACAAAATCGGAGGCCCCCCGGACCGGATCGAGTCCGATCCCGACCCAAAAATCGTAAATTTTTGGATCGGCCGCCATTTTTTCCCCCATAGACTTGCATTGCAATGCAAGTCTATGAGGAAAAAATGGCGGCGGGTGGGTGAGGGGGGGCCTAACTCCCTCCCCCCCCGGGGCCGTCCGCTGTGGATGGCCCCGGCAGGTAAGCCCCCTCCCCCGCGCTCCCTACCCTCCCTGGGGCCGTCCGCTTCCATCCGCTGGCGCCCGCGGGCGCCAGCGGATAGAAGCGGATGGCTCCGGGGGGGGGTAAGCCCCCTTCCCCGCCACTGCTTACCTTCTCGGCCCGTCCGCTCCCGTCCGGCGCCGGCGGCTACTACCAGCGGGCTCCGCGGCCTACTCTCGAGTAGCGCGCCGGGTGATGACATCACCCGGCGCGCCACCCTGGAGTAGGCCGCGGAGCCTGCTGGTAGTAGCCGCCGGCCCCGGACGGAAGCGAACGGGCCGGGAAGGTAAGGGCCCCCCTCCCCCCTCCGCGCGCCCCCTCCTCCCCTCCACGCACCCCCTGCTTACCTTCTCAGCCCGTCCGCTCCCGTCCGGGGCCGGCGGCTACTACCAGCGGGCTCCGCGGCCTGCTCTAGAGTAGCGCGCCGGGTGATGACATCACCCGGCGCGCCACCCTAGAGCAGGCCACGGAGCCTGCTGGTAGTAGTAGTCGCCGGCGCCGGACGGGAGCGGCCGGGCCGGGAAGGTAAGGGCCCCCCTCCCCCCCTCCGCGCGCCCCCTCCTCCCCTCCACGCACCCCCTGCTTACCTTCTCGGCCCGTCCGCTCCCGTCCGGCGCCGGCGGCTACTACCAGCGGGCTCCACGGCCTGCTCTAGAGTAGCGCGCCGGGTGATGACATCACCCGGCGCGCCACCCTGGAGCAGGCCGCGGAGCCTGCTGGTAGTAGCTGCTAGTGCTGGATGGGAGCGCCCGCCAATGGAAGCGGCGGTGGGCGCCAGTGGGCGCCCGCCGATCCGCCGAACCGGTTCGGAGCCTTTTCGGACTGGTTTGGATTGGATCGGCCAATCCAGCTGCGGGATCGGAAATCGGATAATTTATCCGATTTCCCACTGGACCGGACTCGGATCGTGGATCGGGTCCGATCCAGTGCACATCCCTAGCAGCAACATCTAATCCAGCAGTAGGCAACCTGGTCATCCTTCAAACATTTTAGAATGCAACACCCATCAGCCCCTGCCAGCATAGCCAATGATCTGGGATCATGGGAATTGCAGTCCAAAAAAAATCTGAAGGGTATCAGGTTGTCTACCCTGAATTCTAATCCTATATTATGTGTAGATGATAACAGGATCCATTTAAACAAGAGCTAAAAGAATAAATTAACAACAATATTTTCAGTGTTACACTTTGCGTTAAGGGGGCTGCATGTTCATCTAGGCTCCAAAATACCTGGGAATTACAGTGGTTAAGGGCTACACCCTTAACAGAGTGTAAGGTTCAGGTGTTAGCTTTTCACCAGAGGGCGGCACCTTCTCTGTTGCCCCTCCCATCCTGCGAATATGGCCTTATGAATCTCGTAGGCTAAAATCCCACTTTTTTTCCAAACCTACAAATACTTTATATTTCCTCAGGGTCAAAGCACATTTCCATGCTCTAGAAAAGGAGAAACATTACTGTCATAAGCTCCAGGTAAATCTATGGAAAAGAAGCAGGCATTACCTGTTAAACTCCTAGTGAGCACTTGACAAAATTGAAACTCCTATAAATAAGCCACGCCTTGCCCTTTCTACATCAAAATGACGTGTTATGGAGGGTGTAGGTTATGGAGGATACTCTCAGCGAGAACGCAGCCTGCAAAGGAAATCACTGAAGGAGTTTCACTCTGAAAAAGTTTGTCTAAACAACGTGTGTGGGTATACAGCTCCTGAGGAAGGATATACTCCGAAATGTTGAGCTTTTAACTTTAAATAATAATAAAAATACACGTCAAACAGCACCAGACTTTTTGTCTTTTCCCTACTGTACATCAAAATGAGCATGGACCATTTTCAAGCCCACCTCTCCATCACTGCCAAGTTTCAGATCAGTCTCTTGAGACATTTTGTCAACATGAGCCATAGAACCTACTCCCCTCCACCCCGATTTCTGGTTATAATGGCAGAATGTGGTTATTGATATAGCTATATCAAAATAAGAGAATGAGAATGGGGAGCTTAGACCTTATTTGAAAGCTGCAAACTGCCATTCAATTTGAATTTTGTTTAAATGAAAGGATTCTGTAACTCCGAAAGCCATTTGGAAACTAATACTATAGTTGACTTCATTGGATACACATGAAAGTTTATCTGCCCTTGCAAGAGAGGAGGTCAAAAGTCAGTTAGTAGTGGAGAAATGTGTGTTTTCATTATTCTTATCTTCTTCTCTCCGCTGTTAATTAAGATGATGAGGAAATAAAGTGAATGGATATAATTGGGAAGGCCCTTCTAACAAGCAAAAACACGGTAGCCCCACATTAAAATTATGTTAAAGATCATCTACTTGCTGCAGTTAGCAGCTTTTAGTAGCTTCTGAGGCAACCAGATTGCAGAGAGGAATTTTCTTTAGAACAGCCTTACCCAACCTGGTGCCCTCCAGATGTTTTGGACAGCAACTCTTAGCATTCCTGAGTGTCGACCAGGAAATAAAGCCCAAAACATGTGGCAGGTACCAGGTTGGGGAAGGCTGTTCTAGAACTTCAGATGTATGTGTGTGTGTGTGTGGGGAATCATTCAGTGTTGGACTGAGAGTCGGGAGATCCAGGTTCTAGTCCCCAGTTGGCCATGGAAACCCATTGGGTGACTTTGGGACAGTCACAGATGCTCAGCCCAGCCTACCTCACAGGGTTGTTGTTGTGAGGATAAAATGGAGAGGAGGAGGATTGTGTATGCCGCCTTGGGTTCCTTGGAGGAAAAAAGGCGGAATATAAATGCAATAACAAATAAAATAAATAATAAATATTAAAATTGTTTAGCTAAAGTTCCCATTTAATATTTTAAGCTCCTCTGCTACATTTTCCAAGTTTTTTATGGTTTAAATTCTGATATTTTCAATCTTACATTACCCCTCACCTTTATTTGGTTATCGATTGGTTCATTCAGCTAATCATATTTTTGTCTGATCATTTCTCCAAGAGCTCCGGGTGACAAACATGGGGATTATTCCTTTCTATTGTCACAACAACACTGTGAGGTACGTTAGGCTATTGACCAGCTGAGAGCTGCTAAGCAGCTGCTCAAACCCAAGTCTCCCTGGTCTGGCACCATGATGAGCACGGAGGTTAAATCCTTCTGAAGATCATGCATTCTTGAAAATCTTCCACTTCATGAGACCTCTTTTTCTTACATATGCATGTTTGTGGGGAGTGACCTAGTAAGTCCTTGACCTCTTGAAAAATGTATATTCTCCACCAGTGGAGGCTGGTGGATCCGACTGCAGTCAGGCTGTGAATCCATTCTGAGTTTCAGTTAGAGCCAGCCAGAACTCTGAAGGAGCTGTCCAAAGGGCTGAACCTATCTCCAAAATAGGGTTGGCACCTTGGATAGCTCCTTTACAGTTCTGGCTAGTTCTGACTGAAATCCACAACGGATTCACAGACCCACCGAAATCGGAGCCATCAGCTTCTGCTGTTCCCCACCTGTGTTGGTGTGGTGCTTCTTAGTCCACCACACATCATTGCTGTCATGCCTCGTGTGTCCAGTGATCATTAGGATAACTCTTTCTATGTTGTTAATAGAAGGCATCCTGTCCGCTTCGCACATGCATGGACAGAGATATGGAAGTCCTGTTTGATGTGTGATGGAGCATTCATAAAGGCAAGTCGTCACTGCCTGTTACATTCATCAAGTGATGGATATATATGTGTGTGAACCACCCTGCTGCTTCATTTTATAACTAAGGGATAGTTCAGGCGCAGCGTCTCTCCCAACGTTATGTGGCGTGAGCCAGGGGACGAGCTTTAATGGGAACATCTTCCCTCTCTCATATTCACACAACTTAAACTGTGCTTTGCCATATGTTTAACTCCACTGCCTCGTTAGTGTAAGTACTTAATAGAGACTGCACAGAAAAGAGCAATGCCAGAGTTTCACTTAAAATCCATATTTGCATAAGAAGCAATACAGGGGAAATGAGAAGCTGCCACCATCTTTTTAGGTTACAGATTTCATGAGTGACAGAGCAGCATACATTGATTTAGCTGCGGCAGTCACTGAGTAGTAAAAGCCAGAATAGGGCATCTGCCAGCCTATCTACACTACTGCTTTAAAATGGTTTATAACAGTTTTAAGCCGGTTAATAACGGTTATTAACCATTTAAAAACTGTTATAAACCATTTTAAAGCAGTACTGTAGACAGGCTTTGGATGCCATCCAGCAAAGTGAAAGCTCATCAGAGTCCTATTTGTATCAAAGATAAGCAGATACTTAATTTTCCCCAGATGGTACCTAATTTTTAATCAGTGGTCTAATATAGAAATGATTGCAAAGTGGAGACGTCAGACATAATCCAGCCAGGTTAGCATGTGCTTAACTCTCTTTCATTGGTATCAGTGGAAATGGCTGGATCATGCCCTTGGTTTTTCTTTTAGGGTGCAATCCTATGCATGCTTAGGCAGGAAAGGTCCTACATCTCCCAGCATGGCTGGCTGGGGAATGCTGGGAGTTGTAGGACTTTTCTCTGTCTAACCATGTATAGGATTGTGTCCTTAATAAAAGTGACTTTAAAATGGCTGTTGAATTAATAATCAGCAACACTAGACCTTCTTGTCACAGTACAAGTAGTTGAAAATTGTTTATTTTATTATTATGTTTATTGCATTTATATCCCACTTTCCCCCCTCCAAGGAACTCAAGGTGGGGTACATAATCCTCCTCCTCTCCATTTTATCCTCACAACAGCAACCCTGTGAGGTAGGTTGGGCTGAGAATCTGTGACTGGCCCAAAGTTATCCCATGAGCTTCCATGGCCAAGTGGCGACTAGAATCCGGATCTCCCGGCTCCCAGTCCAGCACTCTAACCACCATACCATACTGGCTCTTTATACCATACTGGTTCTTTTATTTCCCATTATAAAAACAGTGGGTGCAATACAGTACTTGGTTTACATTCACAGAGTGTATCCAAGCCTTGTTTTCTACTTTACAGAGGAGAGTCCTCTGTTTGAAGATGTCTTCAGTCCAAGTCCAGTTTAAATTTGAAAAACCGTAAGCAGGGGAAAGAGGGGCCTTGAAATTGCTTATCAGCAGTTAGCACCTGGACAGCAGACTGAGCAGGCAGGTAATCTTCCCCATATGATGGGATTTATTGTATTTCCAGTTAAATAACAGTAATTTCTAGGGGTGTGCACGGACCCCCCCGGATCGGATCAGGACCGGACCGGGACCTCCAGTTTTGTTCCAGATCAGATTGGAACAAAATCAGAGGTCCCCTGGATCAGATCGGACCCGATCCTGATCCAAAAATTGGATGTCCGATTTTCGGATCGGCCGCCATTTTCCCCCATAGACTTGCATTGGGGGAAAGAAAGCTTTCCCCCAATGCAAGTCTATGGGGAAAAATGGCGGCAGGTGGGTGAATGAGTGAGGGCCTAACTCCCCCCTCCCTGTCCCTCCCCCCTCATGCTTCTTACCTGCAGGGGACTTCTGCTCCTTTCCCCTGGCACCCGCGGGCGCCAGCGGACGGCAGCAGATGACCCTGGCAGATAAGCCCCCTCCTCCTCTTTGCACTCCTTACTTGCTGGGTCCATCTGCTGCCGTCCATGGATGCCCGCAGGTGCCAGCGGACAGCAGTGAACGGCCCCGGCAGGTAAGTGGAAGCCCCCTCCCTCCTCCCCCCTCGCGATCCTCCTTACCTGTGGGCCCGTCCGCTGCCATCCGCTGCCGCCCGGGTGGCAGCGGATGGCAGCGGACGGGTCATGGCAGGTAAGCCCCCACCCCGGCAATCCTCCTTACGTGCCGGGGTGACCGCCACCTTCACCTGCCATAGATCTACTGAGAACTAGGCTTTGCGGCCTAGTCCTCAGTAGAGCGCCAGGTGATGACATCATCACCTGGTGCTCTACAGAGTACTAGGCTGCGAAGCCTAGTGCTCAGTAGATCTATGGCAGGTGAAGGTGGTGGATGCCCTGGCAGTTAAGTGGGGGGCCCCTCTCTTCTCCCCCATCACAATCCTCCTTACCTGCTGGGCCCGTCCACTGCCATCTGCTGCCGCCCGGGTGGCAGTGGATGGCAGTGGATGGGCCCCGGCAGGTAAGCCCCCCTGGCGATCCTCCTTACTTGCTGGGGGGTCTGCTGCCTTCACCTGCCGTAGATCTACTGAGAAGTAGGCTTCGCGGCCTAGTCCTCAGTAGAGCGCCAGGTGATGACATCATCACCTGGTGCTCTACTGAGAACAAGGCCGCGAAGCCTAGTGCCCAGTAGATCTATGGCAGGTGAAGACGGCAGACGCCCCGGCTGGTAAGTGGCGGCCCCCTCCGTCCTCCTTACTTGTCGGGCCATCTGCTGCCATCTGCTGGCACCTGCTGGCAACTGCAGATGGTAGCGGACAGCCCCGGCAGGTAAGCCCCCTCCTCCCCCTCGTGCTCCTTACATGTCAGGGCTGTCCGCTGCGGACGGTCCCGGCAGGTAACCCCCTCCCCGCATTCGTGCTCCTTACCTGCTGGGGCCTTCCGTGGACGGCCCCGGCAGGTGAGGGGTGCGAGTGGGGGGAGGGAGTCCGATCCTCTGATCCAACATGATCCGGATCGGGTCCTTTTTGGATCAGATTGTATTGGATCGGCCGATTCAGGTGCTGGGGATCAGATTGGATAATTTTATCTGATTTCCCCTGGATCGGGTCCGGATTGTGGATCAGACCCAATCCATTGCACACCCCTAGTAATTTTGCCCCCTAAATTGTATCATGTATATATATACAAAAGCTCCTTCCTGAATGGGGTGGCCTGTGACTGATTTGGATGCAGGGTACATGACAGGCTTTCTCTTCCTAAAAGCATTACAAAAAGAAAAAAAGGTGCTCAACATTTTCAATATCTATGAAATCTCACATGTCATGTGTTGTTGATGTGCCAGCTCTCCAATTAATTAGGCTTCTTTTTAATACCATTTTTTAAAATACATATGATGCTGTCATCCCCCAATGATATGAAACCGGATTTGTGTTTTCCTTGCAAACATTTTGGATATAACGTGTCTACTGCAAGCCTGTCCTTTCTAAAGCTTGTAACTAGCATCTGTCCACATTTTAGAAGGAAGTTTGTAGTATCTAGTTTGTAGCAATGTGAACGATCCACCTCCGTGTTTCCTGTCTTTGGTAGTCCATATAACCTACCCTGTTTGAACAATGGCTGCCTTTTACAGCGTGTCATTTTAAGATTGTATCTACTCTACCTTATTTCAACAGCACATCCCCATAAAGGAACATTATTAACAGAGGTGCAAAATCTAATTATGGAGCTGTTTAGTTTGCAATGACTGGATTATAAATTGGATCACTATCAGCCTTTCCTTCCCATTGTTTTCCTTTCCCTTTTTCTTCTCAGATCAGGATACCTTGCCTTATAATGCTCAGGCAGTATACAAAAAGACAAGATGCATCTAAAAACAACTTTGAGCAGTCAGCCAACCCCCCACCCCCCAAAAAAGATCTTGGACTGACTAAAACTCATTACATGCTGCTAAATGCCTGGGGAAAGAGAAAAGTCTTGACCTGGTGCTGAAAAGGTAGCAACGTTGGTTCCAAGCAGGCCTTGTCGGGGAGATCATTACATAATTGGGGGTCCACCACCAAGAAGACCCTCTCCCTTGTTGATGTCTTCTGAGCCTTCCTTAAAGTAGGCACCTGGAGGGGGACCTTAGATGTTGAGCATATTGTATGGATAGGTTCATGTTGGGAGAAGCGTTCCATCAGATATTGTGGTCCCTAGCCATGTAAGGCTTTATAGGTTAAAAGACCAGCATCTTGAATCAGGCTTGGAAACATACAGGCAGCCAATGCAAGCAGGCCAGAGTCAGTCTTTTGTATTTTTGTATTCATGTTGCTGTTTTTATTGTTTTTAATTGGTTGTGAAGCACTCTCTACCTGGCGGTATGGAAATGTATGAAACGAATGGATGAACAAACAAACAAACAAATAAATAAATAAAATGCAAGGTGGTTCATGAGGGACTCGATAGACCTCCTGCATATGTTGCATCACTAGGATTATAGAAACAGGAAAGTTATCCATAACCTAGGAAGCCACAAGACATGCCTGGGGGTGGGCTATATTTGATTTGATGCGTAACAAGTTTTGCCAGCCTGATACTCATGACATAAGCAAGGTGAGTATCTGGTCCACTCCGGCTTAGTATCTGAACTGATGAGACTGTGTAGATAGAGGGGGGGGGGGAAGTCCAACTTCCCATGAAATAGCGTATAACTCCTGTGACTGGAAGACTGCAGGAGAGATGACAGTTACTTTCGTTCCAGCATAATTTAATTCGAGGTTCAGCAGCAGGTACAGGATGTTCTGAGGAGCTACAAAAACTCATTAGTTCCCTATAAGGAAAGCCTGCCCTGGAGTTCACAGTTATTATCCTTGAAGCAAAAGATGTGAGTTGAAATTCAACACAGATTCTGTGCAGTACGGATCAGCATTTGCTTTTTCACCTCAACCGAACCCTCTTGGCTTCTCAGAGTCTTGGCAAAGCCCCTCAGTAGAAGTTACCGATAACTTTCAGGGGGAAATTTAAAGTTACTACTTTGTCATTTCTGGATGAATCTACAAAAGTTCCTCTCCTGCTTTGGCATTTTGTCTTGAAATGAACCAATAAAGGGGAGATTACATGCTCTGAAATGTCAGAATCTCATTCCAAGGAGTCGGCATCTGCAATTTTCTAGTCAGCTGAATAGCACTCGCTTATTGCTATCCATTGTGGCTTTGTGCTATTCATTTTCTAGCTTGGGAAAAGATGCAACATGTATTTCTTAGGAAGGAAAATACCAAATACATACCAAACTAATCCAGTGAAATTATATATCTCCTCTTCCTGTAGATTTGTACAGCAAAAGAAAAAAAATGAGATGTAGGACTATGACGAGGCCACAAACATATAGCTGTCTGAAATAACTGGATGACCATTTGACTAGTCCATCTTCTAAATTTTGAGATAAATCCAACGTTGATGATTTGGCTCTTAATCAGCTACAATAAATGTCCTAATGCCTGGGCCCAGCGGATAGCTTAAGGAGTACCTTTTCTTGCCCATGTGTTATGATCATCCTGATCAACACTTGTCTCCCCCTGTTGCCATCAGAGGTTAGAAAGGAGGAGACAAGCAATTTGACCTTTTCAAGTGCTGTCACCTTGACTTTGGTTCTCCTTGTACCATGTACTTTCTTTTGGATATCAGTTGAAAAGTTTTTTAAAAATTATTTGCAAAGGCGTTGTAGAACTTCATCTCTCATTGCTGGAATCATCCTTTGTCCTCTGCCTTTAACCGTTGTGTTGTGTTGATAAAATAGCATGGCATTCTGGCATCCCTTTGGGGCTAAATGACAGGGTATGAAATATTGATGTAAATTAAAATAAATGCACAAGATCACATCCTTGCATGCATGTTCACAAATCCAGAATTGCAGTTTTAGACAATTGCTTTCTTAGATTAGAACCCTTACTTTTAATTCTGGAGTGGGCAACATGTGGCCCTCCAGATGTTGTTGGCTTGCAACTCCCATCAGCCCGAGCCAGCATAGCCAATGGTGAGGGATCATGGGAGTTGCAGTCCAGCAACATCTGGAGGGCCACACATTGCCCACCACTGCCATAAATATACACAAAGGGAAGGGGAAATAGACTCTTACTACTCTTCTACATTTACAACTTATCTTGACTCAGCATTTAAAGAAATGTAACTTCCAGTATATTTCAGCAAGCGAATGGCAGCTGGAAGTCATTGTTCCTTGTGGACTAGTTGCGCGAGGAGGTCATGAGATCCGATTATTTAGAACCCAGGAAAATGGCTCCTACTGAGTCAGACCATTGGTCCATCTAGTTCTGCATTGTCTACAGCATTGGTCTTCAACTCGTGGGTCACGACCCAGAAGTGGATCATGAGATCAGTCCAGATGGTTCACAGCAAAGCTGTTGCCACCATGTTGGGCAATTATGAAATTATGAAAATGGGTTCCATGTTGCAAGGTGGGTCATGGGTCTGGACCACTTAAAGACTACTGGTCTACAGTGGCTTACAGTGGTTCTCCAGGATTTCAAAGAAGCATCTTTCTCATTTCCTAGCTGGAGATGCCAGGGATTTGCTTTCTGAATGAAGAGCTGCTGGCCAAAATACAAGCCCTGATATGAGGGCGACAAACAGACAGGTCACCAATCTCGCATCACTCTTTTAAAATGAAGGCATTTTCTTCTCACAAAATAAGATGTCAAATGACATTTTTGAAAAGCTGTTTACTGCTGTATTGCCGGATGCAAGTGAACAACTGATTAATGCCAAAGAGAACAAGATCTTCCATAAATTTAGTTTACGTCTCAAAACCGAATCTGCTTCCTCCACTTGTGCCGCAGTTGCTATTTACAGTTCATAATGAAAACTTGCCTGCACTTGGATATACCCACTGGATGACACACAGACTGAAGAAGCACAGGCGAGAGTGTTCTCTCCTGTTGTGCGGGCGGGTGGGTGTGTTTTAAATTTTAAGTAGAATACGTTGAAAAGAGATGAATAATGTAGTGCCTCACAGTTTGGTTGTTTGAAAAGTGCTGAAATCTATATTGCATGAGGAAAGGCACCAGGGCACAAATGAAAGCAACTTTGTTAAATAAGTGGATCATTAGCACCTAGCATATGGTAAACTAAAGGTATGTTTTTGAGCAGAGAAAGTACTTTAGTTAGTGAACTGAATGCTGAACAGGCTGGAAACCAAAGCAAGAGGGATAGTTTGCTTGACTTAGAATTTAACTGCAAAATAGTCCCTGTGGTTCCTTTTTAATCAGAGTGCAATTAAAGCTTTTGAAAAACCTTTGAACACCTCCAGCCCTGATGAACGTTATCACACTTTAGGGATGGGGGAAATTCATTCTCTTCCCATTTTAATGTGAACCTACCTAATTCATACCTCCAAAAACAATATGTAAACCGAAATGTAGTTGTCCTTCAGTATCTGCACTTCTCTGAAATCATGTGCTCTGCCATTTGCGTAGGAATTCTCCTAGCCTGCCTGCAAAAAAACTGTATAGAAATCAATGGAACTGAATGATAAATAAATGTGCTCTGGGTGGAGGAGCTATAAATCTCACTTAAGTCAAGTATATATTTTCCTATTGATCAGGCCACATGGAGCATCATCAGACAAGTGTTTTATAGCATGCTCATTGCTGGGCTCTCACAGATTTTTGCAGGCCCTTTTCATGATGCCGTCCTCCTCCTGCACACCTCCCGCCCCTTCTGCTTATTTTCCCGTCACAAAGAAAGACCCAGAAAATCTGACTTTTTTGTCTGTAGCAAAACGTGCTGCCATTTCCTGCTGTTTGCAGGAGAAGCAGTGGGATAAAAACGCCCACTGAATGGGCCACATGGTTGCTACTTGCTTCCTCTTTCTTCCCCATGTGAAGAAAGAGGAAGCTGCTCGTTTCTATTGGGTGACAGAAAAGCGACAGTAGGGGAATGTGATTTTCCCCATCTGATGACGCTCAAGTTCTAATATGTTCTTATGTGGCTCTCAGCAGTTTCACATATGCTGCTAATATTCTACTATATATGTTCTGCTTCCTCAACATGTTATCTTAGTGGAAAGGTATGCCATGCAGACATGTGGGTGTTGCACAACATGGCCATTGTTCCTGGAAAACTGAATGTCCAAGTCTATCAATGGCCTTTCACAACTATGGTTGTATTAAGACATGCTCTTTAAACTGTGTTGAAGGATGTCGTGTCCTAATTGTATACATCAGCAATGCTGCCGCCACCAGGAGCCTATCTACACAGTCCCTTGGAACATTTTAAGTAATATTTTAAAACATTCCAAATAGGTGCATTCTAAAACGTCTTAGGCCACATTAAGGAATACTCACGTTACAGGAGAAAACTTCTTCAGTCTTCAAAGCGGTGTGTGTGGTCACACACTCTTCTGCACTGTCTCTTTCTATTTCGTTTTTACAATGAGTTTAGGGCAAGGCATTGTGGGTGTTGTAGTTCAGTCACCCACTTCCTCCTTATTTCCTCTTTCAATCCCTAGCTTTCAAGGAGTATAGGGCTAAGCATTGTGGGTGTTGTAGTTCACTCGCCCACTTCCTCCTTAGCCCCTCTTTCTTCCCCACCAATCAACTGCTAAGCATTTGGGCACCAGTAAACGAAGCACTGCCCCCATGAATCACAAACGGTAAGGAAGGACACATTATTTTACTTAAAATGATTTATTAAAAGTAAAACCGTTGTATATAGCTGAAGTGAGTTTTAAAAAACCTCGGGTATATATTGTTCAAGGGAATGCGCCATGTGGCCCAAAGAGTTTTTGCAACCCTTATAAAACGTTAAAAACCTAGCGTGTAGATCGGCTCCAGGACTCTTCTTCCAACCTTTTGGAACACAAGGTATACACTGATAAGCAGTTGTGGAAAACAAACTGACTACATTTCTCCCATGAGACCCACTTGTTGAAACTTCAGAACAGCCTTCTCCAAACTGGTGCCCTCCAGATGTTTTTGCACTTCAACTCCCATCAGCCTCAGATAATATGGTGAATGTTCAGGACTACTGGGGTTGTAGTCTGAAACATCTGGAAGGCACCTGGTTGGGGAAGGCTGATCTAGAACAACTGTGTTATAAAACTGTTATTTATACAGGCTGAAAAATAATTGGCTATGTAATGCTAACAGAGCAGATTTTTTAATTATAGCAGGAAAATAAATGGTTCTAGTTTCTTGTGGCATAGACTCATTTTTATGCCTAAGATTTATTTCCTAGAATAATTAATGAGGAATAAACTTCCACAGGGAATTTGCATCATTTTTTAAAAATTAGCTTTCAGTAACACTTCCTAAGACCTTGGTCACCATGAATAATGTTGTTAATACCGAAGGGAAAATGAACCATAAACACAATTTACATGCAGATCAAACACATAAACAGAACCTGAAAAAAATGTATCATAATGTTTAGAAAATCACAAATGACTCGTGATATTCAGGTATTATTATTATTGTCCACATCTAATTATTTGAAGTCTGTGTTTCTCCTGAACACTTCTCCCAAACACTTTTTGTTCTGGATTTCTGGGCAATCAAAAACTAGAGCTGAACCAAATTCACCCCTGAAGATTCTCCTCAAAAGTTCCTCCATGAATTTTGATGGGAATTAAGTCTCCAGACATTCTCTTGATAAGCAAATACTCCCTGAATAGATTTGATATTCTGCATCAGCATTTAATAACCACACTTCCTACTATACCTGTGTCTATTTGCACAGCTTTGGATTTTTAAATTTTGTAGTCTTACAGTATTTTGTACTTATTTTATTGCTTTTATAGTCTTTTGAGGGGAAGTCTAATTGAGGTTCATAATCTATCTGTGGTGAAGTTGATGAAAGATGGGATTCTCTCTTTCTCCCTCTCATGATCAATTTTGATTGATTGATTGATTATATTTCTATACCAACCAATAGCTGAAGCTCTCTGGATGGTTCCCATCAATTAAAAATGACATATAAAAGAACATGACGGAAGGATTTTGCTTCATTAAATCTGTGGGTTGAATACCCAGAGATGTAAATATTGGAGAATGCATTATATGAAATTGCATATTAAGTTATGATAATTCTCTGCAGATCCGTTTGGAGTTCCTTTCCTATATTTGTTTTTTCCTGAGGAAAATTGTATCACATATTTCTACCACAAGTTAACCAAAGAGAAGTGTATTCTTTTATTGCCTTGCTTTTGCTCTAGTGGTTTTAATTGGAAAACAAATTTGGCTGTTAGGCGGTGCTGACTTCAACAAGACAAATGTGTTACATTTCTCACGAAACAGGAAGGAAACATTTATCTTTATATAAAACAATAAGCAGTACAATACGAGTGAAGTAGTGTGCTGACAAAAATAATCAATTGATGCATGGTTTCCTTGAAGTTATTCTTTGTCTTGCTAACATTAATTCAGCATCACAGAAAGAACTGTATGATGTGTTTATTTATTGTTTAGCTGGAAGGGAACATAGTAATCAATCCATCCCTATTGAGTTGCACTGGCTGTGTATTTGTTGCTTTCGATGTGTTATGGATATCTAACATCAGGGCTGGTTCTAGATTTGGAGGACTCCTTGGCAAAGGCCCATCTGGTAGGCATCTGAACCTACTATGTCAGTGGGCCTGTTTGGCAGTGGCAGCAGTCATGGAAAAGTCTTTCAACAGGATTGATCATCATCGCAATTGTCATCGTCATCATTTCTCAGTGCAGTCTGGACCAACCTGAAGTCAATCTGTAAGCACCAGAAAACAATGCAGTGATTACTAGAAGCCAGCATGGATTTGTCACAAACAAATCCTGTCAGACTAATCTGATCTCATTGTTTGATTGGGTAACCTCCCTTGTGGACTGTGGGAATGCTGTGGACATAATATATCTTGACTTCAGCAAAGCTTTTGACAAAGTGCCCCATGACAGTCTGATTAACAAACTAGCTAAAAGTGTGCTAGATGGATCAACTATTAGGTGGGTCCACAGTTGGCTACAGAATTGGACTCAAAGAGTGCTTATCAATGGTACCTTCTCAAACTGTGGGGAGGTAACAAGTAGGGTACTGCAGGGCTCAGTACTGGGCCCAGTGCTCTTCAACATTTTTATTAATAATTTGGACAAGGAGGTGCAGGAAAGCTTATCAAATTTGCAGACAACACAAAATTTGGTGGGATAGCTAATACCCTGGAAGAGAGAAACAAACTCCAAAGTGATCTTGATAGGCTGGATCACCGGGCTGAAAACAACAGAATGAAATTTAATAGGGATAAATGCCAAGTTCTACACCTAGGAAAAAGACACCAAATGCACAGTTACAAGATGGGGGTATTTGGCTCAGCAATACGACAAGCGAGAGGGATCTTGGAATTGTTGTAGATCACAAGCTGAATATGAGCTAACAGTGTGATGTGGCTGCAGAAAAAGCAAATGCTATTTTGGGCTGCATTAATAGAAGTATAGCTTCCAAATTGCGCAAGGTACTGGTTCCCCTCTATTCAGCACTGGTTAGGCCTCATCTTGAGTATTGCGTCCAGTTCTGGGCCCTACACTTCAAGAAGGATGCAGATAAGCTGGAGCGTGTTCAGAGGAGGGCAACAAGGATGATCAGGGGTCTGGATACCAAGCCCTGTGAGGAGAGTCTGAAAGAACTGGCCATGTTTAGCCTTGAGAAGAGAAGATTGAGGGGAGACTTGATAGCACTCTTCAAATACTTGAAAGATTGTCACACAGAGGAGGGCCAGAATCTCTTCTCGATCATCCTAGAGTGCAGGACGTGGAATAATGGACTCAAGTTACAGGAAGCCAGATTCCAGCTGGACATCAGGAAAACTTCCTGACTGTTAGAGTAGTATGACAATGGAACCAATTACTTAAGGAGGTAGTGGGCTCTCCCACACTAAAGGCATTAAAGTTGCAGCTGGACAGCCATCTTTCAGGTATGATTTAAGGTGGATTCCTGCATTCAGCAGGGAGTTGGACTTGATGGCCATATAGGCCTCTTCCAACTCTACTATTCTATGACTCTATGAACCTAGTTGGTTTGTGATTGAGGTGAATCAGGGCCTTTCAAGCTCACAGCTTAGCCACCACACCAGCTCTCAGGTGAGACAATGCTGGTGTTAAGTTGACCAAAAGCTGTGGTATAGACCAGCCTTCCCCAAACCAGATGTTTGCAACTACAACTCCCAGTACTGATGCTACTATTCCCACAATACCTCAGAGTGATGCTACATTGAGGGTCATTGTGGAGAATTAAAGTGGCCAGCTTCCAGGCAGGGCTGGGTATGAGAATTTTGTTTGTTCATTTTTTATCAGATTTTTCCCAAACCCAGAAATTTCCCATATTCGAGACTGAAATATCTTGAGATTAATACATGTTTTAAAACAAGTGAATAGGGAGAAACTGAATCTGATTGATCCACCCATCTGTTTTGAGTGCTTAGCTTTTAAAAGTTTGGCTTTGAGTCCCTGCGTATTTGAGTGTGTTAGCACTTAATTAGGGTTGCCTCCTCTTTTTTCGGGTCAGGCTCCACATCTTTTAACAGCTACATGACAGGCAGGTTCAACATGATCCTTTCCATGCTGGGAAACAGCTGTGCTTGTTGAAGTTAGGCTGGTGCAGATGGGTGAGAATTTTGTTTCAGTTTGTTTTTGATGAAAATTCACCAAAACAGGTAAATCCTAAATCTCGTTAAACCTGAGATTTAAAACATTCACATGCAGGAAAAAGTGAAATTGGTAGGTTCGTCCATCCCTTTCCCCAGATGTAGCAAACTGGCACTATTTGAAGTGACAGAAAAATTCTTTAAATGTACGGCCAGGGTATGTATTGGCTATTGGGGCTCTGGCAGCTGCCCATTAATGCTATTGCTCCATGCTGATGCTTGTCTGTCTAGAACATCCATATCCATTGAGGTAACGAGGTTGAGTTAATGGGGCAACAAGCTTAGATGCACCTTGGACTTGGGAGGAAAATGAGCAGCAAAGATTCAAAAAATGTACTGACAATTCAAAATAATGTTCAAGTGAGCATGTTTTGAAGATGAGGATTACAACGGCAACAAGAACAGATATCAGCTCACTTATGAGTCTTGCTGTGAGTCTTGCTGAGAGGTACCATCAAAAGCTTCTCACTGAGCCTGTGCCTGCAGCCTAATGAAGTAAAAGTATACTGGGCCACTGAATGCTGCTGATGTGGGAGAAGAAAATTGAAGACATGTGATATTGGACAGCAGGGGCTGGATCCAGATTTAGTCATACTTAGAGTAGACTGGCTGAAATCAATGGGATAAGTTAGTCATGATTAACTGAAGTCCTATTGATTTCAATGGGTCTACTCTAAGTAAGGCTGAATCGGGATTCAATACCAGTTTTTTGTTACTCTTGCTGGAGGGTGGGGAGTTTACAACTCTCCCCCCCCCCCCACCATCTGGAAGCTTTTAAATGGACAAAACACCTTGATGGTGTGTCAACCAGAGGAAAAGGGCAGGCAATACGGATACAGGCACCCCCATTTTGCAGTGCGCTTGGATATTGCTTGATAGTTAAATTCATGGATTGGATCAAAGGTCATGAGACCACAGTAATGAAGGAAGACAAACTTATGAGAGCATTTCTCAGATACGCTGGGTACGAAGCATGCAGACAAATGACAGTTCCTCCATTTTGCAAAGAATTGCATGACTCGGCTGTGTCATACAAAAACAACCATTCACTATTACTCAGGGCAGGTTTATCCGGACACAGCTCCACTGAAGCAAGTGAGGCTGCATTAATTCAGAACAGGAGAGTAGAAAAGCAGGCAGACGGTCTACATCTCCCTGGGAAAGAAATACAAGCCTGTGCCTGCGATGGAACTTGGCAGAGATATTTCTTTGCTCCCTTGGGTTTTCCCGTCACACTAAGCAAAGTGATCTCAGTGAGATCCACGGGCATTTATTTACGGGACAGCAGAGGGCAGATCATTCATGCCAGTGATCTTAACCCTTTGCCTTAATTATTAGACACTGGTTACTCCATCTGTCACAACAGTCAGTGTGATCACCAATCTTGTAAAATCAGCACTTCAGCCTCGTTTTACAAAGCACACAGTGACAATGGTTGATTGGAAAGGTTACTGTAACCGCCATCATTAAAATCTGTCATCATTCATTAACCCCCCTCCATACTATTTAATCAATTAAAGCCTTATGTGGTGAAATGACCATTAAGAGAATAAACAGCACAGTCCTATGCATGGTTCTTCAAAATAAGTACCATTATGTTCAGTGCTGTAGGACTTACTTCATTGTGAGCATGTTTAGGATTGCAGCCGAAAACTTGCGGTCTGAGTAGTAAGTAGTGGAGGCTGGTGGCTCTAGTTTTGTTGGGACTGTGAATCCATCCTGGGGTTCAGTCAGAACCAACCAGGACTCTAAAGGAGCTATCCAAGGTGCTGAACATGCTCGAGGGATGGGGGTTAGCACCTTGGATAGCTCTTTTTAGAGTTATGGCTGGTTCTGACTGAAACCCAGGATGGATTCACAGCCCCACCAAAATCAGAGCCACCAATTCCACTGGTACCAACTAGTATGGCATGTCTTGTACCCAGCATTTCACAGGGCTAAACCTATAGCAAGTCTGGCTGATTTAAATCTTCATCCCTATGCACACGTATTTGAACAAAGTGGAGCTTATGTTTGAGTTAATATGCAAAGGGTCAGGCTGCAAGTATATGGAAAAATAGCAACAAGCCAGGATTCATAAGACAATAACAAACCCTGATTTAAAACTGGCTTATAAATCCTGGCTTGTTTGTGTGCAATAAACCATAATCCTGGGTTCAGGCATTACACTAAGCTATCCCTGCTTGGTTTGTTTCCCTGCTCACATGACACAGGAGCAAGTGGGCTACATGCATCTGCATACAACTCATTTACATAGTAGTTTCATAAGCCAGGGTTCCCGGCTTATTGTTATGTGTGAATGCAGCATATGCGTAGGCCTGGCTGCAGGCATGCTGCATCTGGAATTCTGCAGAGAAGCATTAACTAGAAGGTTTCATGTTTTGGCCATATAATTTGAAGATCACCTTTACTACAACACTTTATTCTACAGTAGCAAATGTTTTTGTCATTATATTCCTATATTTCATGGCATAAAGACAAGGCATGGAACAGGCAATATATGACCTGGGTCACACAGAGCCCATGGGAATATATACCGTAAAAATCATATTTATTCTGCTAACCCATGCCAAGTGGCATTAAACATTACTGATGTAAAATTGAAAATCATTCATTTTCCAGAATCTGTGTGATAGGTTTTACATCTGTAGCCATTTATTGTGAATCAAGGCCAATAACTCTGACCATGTTAGAATATTTCCATTAGCATCTGTCATGGCTAACAGGAAACCTGGGAGCTGGGTTGTTGCCAGTAATGCCAAACTTGAGAACCGTGTCCTCTTGGCAGCCTGCATAGACTTGTATTCAGTCCAGCTTGACATAAGTAATTGCATTACTATACAAAATGGACCTTAAGAAAGGAATATCCCCAAACTGAAAAAAAATCTTCATTTGTTTTATGGACATTTCTCCTGAAGAAAAATATAGAAGTTCATGCAGCCATTCCTAGGTTTAGCAGTCATAGAATTTCAGAAAGTTTGAAAGATTTGTACTGCACAAATTGAACCCTCAAAGTCACCTTGGGCTTTTCAGAGAAATGAGCTGCAACAAGAAGCCTGAGTGATTCGCACTTCCTGTCCCCATGCAGATTGCAAAAGCAGTGCCATTTTCCAGCTCCATCCATCCCCCCTCTCTTTTAAAAAGAACCAAATCCAGTGCAGAGCAAGAGAGGTTCATATTTTTTGTTTGTTTCAAGTGCAAAAATGTCTCAGGCTTAGATTATTCAGGAGAACGAAGGACAAGCAAGTAACATCTCAAGTGTATAAAATATTATATAAACCCATTTAATAAAAGGTTTCATACCACTTGCATTGATGACAAAATACCTCAGCAGCAGTTCGTTCAGAGCATAATTATAAAGGGCATTTTCAGCGATATGTAATGAATTTAGATTTGTTTATGCAATGGTTTTTTGATTTATGACTGTAAATGTTTTTTGTGTGTGTGTGGGGGAATGTATTCTGGTCTACAGTGTAATTTTAATGAGAATACAGGCAGTATACCCTTGAGTTCCCTGTGGATATAGAGCTATCTCTCTGTATAATTTTGCCCGGTAACTACATGTATATTTTGACATTCTTACTATCACTTATGAACAAGGACAGTACAGTATTCTGACATCATCCCCTAAGGTCTTGCCTGAGGAGGAGGGAAGAAAAACATGGCTGTCCTAGAAATGCTACTTTGCTGGTAAGCGTTGAAGCCACTTACAGAGTATCTAGAGCTGATTAAATGCTTAGGTTAATTACAGTCACTGTTCCATAAACATACAGTGTCATAGTCCAGTCATCAGTGCCGTCCCAACACATTTGACTGCCAGAAGTAGGGCTCAGAAGCCCCTTTCTCCATTAGGGCCAGCACCTCATGAAGCTTTGCTTCACCATTCACTCTCTTGATTCCTGCCTTCATCTATCCCCATGTCATAGCGCCAACTTGAACCAAGTCATTTTACCCTGCTGCATGGCAGGACCAGTGTAATCGGTGCAATATCAGTTTTCTTTAATGGTTATGTTTTCAGATGGTTCTTGAACAACTTTCTTCTGTTCCCTGTCAGATTTCAATACTGGGGCAAACTTTTCTGATGTCCAGGCCATCAATTTTCCTTTCAGTGTCAGAATTCATTAGTCTGGGCACACCCACACAATACTGATGGGATAACATTACTTAATGTCCAGACTATCAAATAGCTGCATCTTTCAGAATTCATTGTCCCCCTTTCCACATGTGGTGTGAAGCTGATGGGGGCACCTAACATCCCCATCCATAAAAAACTCACAGCTGGAAAGTGAGCCAAACTTGGCAAACACAACCTATAATACAGGGGGGTGGGTGGGCAATTTGTGGCCCTCTAGGTGCTTTGGCCTACAACTCCCATGATCCCTCACCATTGACTAGGGCTGATGGGGTTTGTAGGCTAAAACATCTGGAGGGCCACAAGTTGCCCACTTTAGCTGTAATATATACACACACAAGATTTATATTCTACCTTTCCACAAACATGCTCAAGATGACTTAAAAGTAAATTATTGATCCTTGCAGGCACCAGGTTGGGGAAGGTTGTTCTGTTATGAAGCTGAGTGGGGCAAGACTATATGGGTTTTGCCAAGGGCTCCTGAAGGGCTTTAGTGGGTGGGTTAGGGCAAGTAGCTTGTCTAGGAGAGGGGGCCTGTCCCACTTGTCTGCCCACTTTGGAGCCAGTCTTAGTACTCAGAGAGGAGAGTATTACACTTGCAACTCAAGTGGTCTGTGATGTTTCTACAGCATCTGTTTTCACATCTGAATGCGTGAGCCACTTTTCAGTTTAAAATGGGCTTACCCATAGGGATGCATGCAAATTTTGGTTTCTTTGAAGCCTTGGATGCAACAGTGAGTAGGTGTCTGCCAACAATGTTCACAAATTGCTGGACTTGTGCTCGGGCGAGACTTTCCCAATTTTCCCATTTGATTTTGCACATGCTTACTCATTTGCACAAAGTTCCCCCTGTAGACCACTTTAGTCTATGGAGGAAAGTCATGCAGATGAGAACATTTCTGCAAGTGTGGGGATATTTGTGCAAATTTCACATTGGATTGCTGCTCGATTTGTGCAATTTTCTTGTTTGGGCAGAGCAAGCAGCCATCGCAAACAGGAATGGGACAGGAGACAAGGTTGGAAGAATCCTAACAATCTCAAACATCACCTGTTTGCCCATCCTACTTGCCCATTCATTGATGCAAGTGGTTGCAATAGAAACTTCAGAGACTAGCTGTGCATCCAGCTCTGACCACAGGTGCACACAGAACTTTCTAAGATCCCCACCCATGTGACTAAAGATTTGTTGTGTGAATGCACATTCTATTTCAGGTACCGGACAACTGACTAACTTTTCTGAAAGTAATTAGCAAATGAAATAGAGAGCTCAATACCAATCATGACTTTAGAACCCATGGGTAAACGCAGGAGGTAATTATTTCAACATCAACATACGGTTACTCAAATTATAGATGGAGTGCCACTGCCTTGCTCTAGGAAAGCCTGTGGTGTCGGCGCTTAAAGGGATGTCAAGAAACGCTGGAGCGCGTTCGTACCGTAAAAGGAAGTAATTCCCCATCAATAAGCTAATTAGATAAACCAATCTGTAATTGTGACAGGTCAAGAGGGATGCAGTGCAAGAAGAAAAACAGAGTTTCCTAAATGCTGTTTTTACTTGGAACCAAAGTTGATTATGAAAATAAGAGCCATTAAGATGTGGATGAAAAACATCTGGTTCTATGGCAGATGGGCAATTCAGTTATCAACACATCCAACTGTTAAGTGAATAGACTGATTTAATGCGGAAAGTATGGCTTTCCCATCCTCATTCATTTGCAGATTGTTGAAATACTTGCTCCAATAAAATTGAGCTTTTCAACAATTTGACATGCTTTGTGTATGCTTGGTCTTCCCTTTCCTTCTCCTCCTCCTCCTCCTTGGTGAACACCTTCCCTATGCTTTGTTCCAGCACCATTGCTAAAACAAAGAGAGATGAGTCACTGTTAAGGAAGGCACAAGAGTAGAACAGTCATGTGGCTTTTTCGTTAAAGCACCGTCAAGGCAAATTCATGCCTTGAATACCTTGCCCGATTTCTACGGAGATGTGTGGCAAATTTTGCTGGGAACCGTGATGTGCAATACAAAAGGAAATAATAGCACACAACAATGGCTTAGAATAATGTTAGAATCACATATAAAGGATAGAGCTGTCTTTGAATTTTACTGTCAGAAGCTTGAACCTGCAGAGGTAGACTAAAAAGGATTAGCCGGGGGAGGGGGAGACACCCACCAACACTAAAAGCAATTGCCAAACACACTACAAAAGTCCTTTTGGACTCCTGCTGTTAGGTAGGAACTTTGATTATATATATATATATATATACATATATATATATATTCATGTTAAATTCTGTCCTTTGTTATTGTTATATTTGAAATCAGAAGGGATGACCCTGACTTCCTAACAGTATGATAGGCAGCAGGCCATTATTATGTCTTGGCAAATTATCCTACCCACATATTCTGATTTGGTGCGGTTATTCTTTTGAATGGCCTTTGGACACTACAGTGTGGAGCAAAATGCTTCATTGTTAAGCCCCCTCCCCCTCCCTCTGCTGTCATGCAGAGAGAAGCAACTAATTCTGTAATACTAGGACCAAATCCAGTTCCATGGAGTACATGTCCTTTGGGTAAACGTGCAGCTGCCTTCCACAGAGCTGGACCATTGACAGAATGGACACAGAGTCAAGCCATAAGTCTCGGCATTAAGGAGAGGCCTGCAGGATCAGATCAACAGTGGCTAGCTAGACGTATCTGGAAAGTCCTCAAACAGGCCATCTAGTCATTCATCTCTTGTTTGTCCCTTTGTGTGTTATTCAAAAGTACACTGCCATTTAGCTTTAGTTGATCCCTCTTTTGTATCTGGTCACCCTAGTATAACTCCTGCAGCTTTAACAGTGTGATGAAGAAGGAATTTCACCAGGTGCTGCAGGCATACAAATGACACCTGCTGAAATTTCCCTTTCAATAAAACTGTTAAAGATACGGGAACCCTGTTCTCCTTTCCATATGGTCACCCTACCTATCCTCCGAGGACCCATCCCATGTGTTTGTCTAACCTAGGGTGAAACTATGGTCTTTAAACTATACATTAAAAATATTGCTCGTTAAAGAACGGCCTCTTCTGTTCCTCGGGGAAAGGCTTTCTCCTAGAAAACTGTCGAGTAGTTGGTGTAGTACATTTGTTTCTGTACAACTACTGTTGATATGTTATTGATTTGTTGTTGATTGTTCTTAATGCCTACATTTCATCCTGCTTCTCTTTGTATTTGGATGGAAATGTAATGATAACATATGCTGCACAACCTGATGCATGTCTACTCAGGCATGCCCCAGTGAGTTAAATGGGAATTACTTCAAGGTAAGTGGGGAACCTGTGCTCCTCCAGATATTGTTCGAGTTACCTTTTGGCATCCCTCACTATTGGCCATGTAGCTGGGGCTCATGAGAGTTGGAATCTAACATCTGGAGGGGCACAGTTTCCCTCTTCTGGTGTATAGGATTACAAGCATTAACACACACACACACAAATACTAATATATTTTGACTGAGATCAAAAGTGGCTAACTTATCCATTAACATCCATTGCTCATATATCTAAAAATACAAGTAATTGAATCTGATCAGAAACTTGTTTGTGGAAATATAAAGCTACCATACAGCTTTTGGTCTCAGCTTGGGGGGGGGGGGAAGCCCAAACGATTTTGTTAGCTGATATGCTTATTTAGGAAAATATCCCTGTTTGGCGAGGTTCACAAGCATAAGCTGTCTTATGTTTTGTCTACACTGTGAATTTATCGAGTCTTGGTGCTGAATTGAAGTGGGTTACATCAGCAAACATCACCGAGCTACAGTATCCACACTGCATCTGGCTTCCAGGCCTTGAGTTCCACCATTCTAAAGAAGGGCATCTGAACTCAGTCAAAACATAACAAGATACAGAAATGTAACTTTGTGTGCAAAACATCTGAACCAACTCCAGATGTGCTCTTCATGATTGCTGTTTGTGGCTAGCCCAGGACCCCCCCTTTTTCAATTTCTTTTCTTTCTTTTTTTAAAGAGCAAGCTTATAGCCCTTGTACAACTCGAGGTATGAAATAAAATGTTCAGGTACATTCCAGTCGTTTTGTGAGAAATTGACACTGGTTTGGGGCAATCATTGGGTGAGAATTGACCCTACTACCACCTTTCAGTCTGTTCAGCCAATGAGTGAAGTCACAACCATGATCAACATTTGGCAATAGAGAAAAGTGTAGAGTAGCCACTTTTCTGCAGAAGGGACTTCCTGGTTCATTTTGTACCCCCCCCCCCTTTTTATTTTTGGTCCCAGGAATCAGTGTGTGAGTGCACATAAGGAATCTGAAATCGTGGTCTTCCTGAGCTTTTTGCTGGCTTAGCTATTGATGATGACAGAGATGTCCTCTTGCCAGTTTGCTACGCCTCTCTGGACCCTCCCCCCTCACCTACTGCAGTGGGAAAACAGGAAGAACCCAACTCCTCAGTAAGTATGTGTGTTTAGCATTTCGGCCCACATTTATTTATCCTTTGAGTTATTTCTGTTCTATACAGTAACCTGAAGGAAGGAGAGGGAAGAGGGATTTAGCTTGCAAATTTATACACACATACCTGATAGCAAGGCTTATTGAACACAATGAGATTTTTTTTCTAAGTAGATATGCATCTGATTGTGCTGTAAGGCTGCAGTCCTTTTCTTGTGTAAAACCCATTGAACACGTGGCAATTCTTAGTAGACATGTATAGGGTTGTGCTATGAATAAATGTCAGAGGGTAGCTATGTTAGTCTATTGCATCCAAAACAACAAACAGTCTAGTGGCAGCTCACAGTTTACAATCCTGCCCCCATGAAACGCCTGACAATACTCCATGCATCTGATGAAGTGGGCTGCAGTTACGGATGTACGAATTTTGTTTATTCGGTTCCATCGGTGTTTCATGGATTGTCAGGCATCTTTCATTCCATTGTTTGCTCATTGATAGATTTGACTTTTTTGTTTGCACTTCAATAAAGTCCTGACCTTTGTGACATTACAAGGATTCATGCCTCCTCCTTCTGTACACACATTGTTAAAATATGCAGAGAGAATGGTTAGGAAAAAGCCTTGGTTCTATTCTATATATGCTTATTACATTGAAGAGGAAAGTGGGCAAAAACGCAACCAAAGTTCCTTGTGGGTTTTGCCCTCTGTTCTCTTCTATGGCTGTTGTTGTGCAACTCGGGGTGGTGGGGTGGGATTGTCCTTTGTGGATTGTGTTGAGCACGTCTACCATAATTCCTCTCTCCACTTGAGCAGACTGAGTGGCTCATCAGGGAAAATGTTTTTCACCAGGAATGTACACTCATTGGCATGTTTCCCCCCAGGAATCAATGTGGGGGCACAGTGGGAACACCCAATCAACCGATTCATGATAAAGAGCCTGTAGGAGTAGGGCTTTAATGCAACATTGATAGAAGCAGCAGATCACCATTTCCATTTAGATTGGAAGGTAGGAGAGGGGAAATCACTAGGTAGTAGAACATTATGGAATAGGCCTTATTTCCCTCTGCTCCCATTTATCTCTTCATGCTGTTTATATTTCTATGTAGTGAATACAGTGTTCCCGCAAGGCAAAGCTGCTAGGGATGTATGAGAATTTTGTTCTTGCTTGCAAACATGTGAGCCTGCTCTGTTTGCAATCCCAAACATAAGCACGAGCTTGTCCACAAAAAATGTTTGCAAATTACTAAAAGTGTGTTTTGCATTCAATTTCTGCATTTTATTTTCGCGAATTTGTGCAAATTTCCAAACCAGACCTGAAAATGTACCCAAATTTAGGGATTTTTGCACAAAGTTCATGTTGGACTGCTATTCATTTTACTGTATTTCCCCATTTGCATAAAATGATCAGCAATCAATGCAGATTGGGTGCAAGACGAGCGACGTCAGTGGGATGATGGTCGGTGATCCTTGGTGAGCTCAAGCGTTGCTCATTTGCCCATCCTTAAAATATAATAAAATAAATAAATGTTGAAATCGTGAGAAGAGCAAATCTCATAGTCAAGTCAAGTCAAAGTCAAGTCAAAGTTTATTTGCATATGGCACAATGGCCTTTACAATCAATACATACACAACCTCCATGGGTCGCCCCAAACATACCCGAGGGTCGCCCCATCCTTCCACATTTCAATGCCAATTAAAAATACTCTATATGAACCACTATTTAAATAAAATTATCCCCATTGCAATCAACCCCTTCTTGCAATAAAAAGTTTTGTCTGATCTTTTGTGCAGCTACAGCGAATTTTGCCACCTTTCTTGAAATTGCCTTGTCATAGTCGGCCAGAAGTTTCAAAGTAAGATCTCTATTTGATAAGCCCTCCCTTTTTTCCAGAATTTCTTTTAGAAAACGCACCCTGATACCTTGATACAATGGGCAATAGAGGAGGTAATGTACTAGGTCTTCAACCTCCTCTGCACCACAGATACATCTTCTTTGTGCATATGGGATCCCGTTGTATTTCCCCTCCAGGCAAGCTGTCACTGTTGTTTGAAAACGGAGGGCCGTAAATGCTTTTCTCAGTCTTGGAAATGTTAACTCTCGCAAGTAGTATGAGCGATATTGCTCCCCTTTTACCAAGCTGTACCAGGGTGAGAACCGCTGTCGTTGACTTGCTTGGACATTACAAAACGTGTCTAGCTCATAAATTCTGTTTCTAATACTCATATTGTTTTGGCAGACCAATCCTTGAGAGTCATTAAAATAGAAATGCGCCAATTCCAGGAAACTTTGTGCCCACCCTCCCTTCCTATGCTGTTTCTTAAAACATAAACTAGGGAGACTGTCTTCCTTCATGCTCATTATTTTTTTCCCGTATAATAAAAAAGCCTTATGTAGGCGGGCCTTGATGGAGGAAAGATCCACTTCCATTCTCAACAGGGCTGCAGGGACTCCCTTGGGAAGAGCCAGCAGTTCTTTCAGGAATTTATTTTGTATCCTTTCCAATTCATAAATCTCATAGGATAAATGAGTTTCAGTTCACATCATAGTTCAAAAGTGCAAAATTAGGTAAGTTTGTGTTAGAATGTGAACTGAACAAATTTCTCCCCCAATTTAAGGAAGGCATTGTGAGCAGGCAAAAACTGCTGACCAGAAAAAATACCCTGTTTTATGCAATGTCCATATTTCTGATGCTAACAATCCACCCACAGTAAGGGCTGAACTAGATGATGTATTCATTTTTTTAATGTTTTGTTAAATAGCAGCTGTGAGTCAGGGGCTAGTCAGGATTGTGACTATGTTCCAAAGTTTCAAAATCTCTGTTAACTTTTCTTCCATCCCATGTTCTGATGACAATTCCCACCTGAAGCTGCTATTTAATTAGGCTGACCATCTGAAAAGGAGGACAGGGCTCCTGTAACTTTAACAGTTGTAGAGAAAAGGGAATTTCAGCCAGTGTCATTTGTATGCAATTAGTTCCTGGTGAAATTCCCTCTTCGTCACAACAGTTAAAGTTGCAGGGGCCCTGCCTTCTTTTGTATCTGGTCACTCTAGTATAGTGCCTGCAACTTTAACTGTTGTGTTAAAGAGGGAATTTCACCAGGAACTAATTGCATACAAATGACACTGGCTGAAATTCCCTTTTTTCTACAACTGTTAAAGTTACAGGAGCCCTGTCCTCCTTTTCATATGGTTAGCCTATATTTCATGCAAGAAGAAGGATGCTAACTGTGTCAACCACACATCTCACACATGATCTGCTTTGTCCCTAAAACACACATGGGACAGTATGCAGTGCTAGTAGTGCTAATAGTGGGAATAACTGCTGGCACAACTAGAAGCTAGCGCTGGCTAGCACAAACACAAGCTACCCGAAACTACCGGTTCCAGGGGACAAATTTGCAGAGCTTTCAGAAGGGAGCTCCAATTACCTGCCCCATTCTGGAAGCAATAGTTTTGGCTAGTTTCCTGGGTTGTGCTAGCAAGTGCTAGTTCTAGCAGTTGTTTCCACTATCACAACATAGTCAGAGCTGGCAGATTGCTAGCATTGGGTACTGCCCTTGGCCTGGCAACAGACTTACAGAAGTTTCTGTTCATTGTAAGGAAAGCAATGACATTCCTTTTCTTTTGATTTTTGCAAGCCCCAACAAAATATGGCAGTCCCACCCAGTAAGAAAGACCCTGTCCTATTCTCTGTTCTGAATTCTTACACTAAAATTAACACTGACAACTGCACACCTTTAATCCATTCAGGCCTTGGGGTGATGGCCCTCAGAATGCTATTTAAAATAATGATGCAAAATCCATGGTGAAAAAATGTTTAACCAAGGGAAACAGCATAGCTTTTCTTACAGAGTAAACCTATGCATGTCTACCCAGAAGTAAGTCCAACAGAGTGCAGTGGGACTTACTCCCAGGTAGGTGTGTATAGAATTAAGGTTGCAGTCTTTCCATTCTTTTAAATGGTTTACCATAGCACAAAACATGTCCCCCCTGCACTATAATCTACCCTGCCAAACCATACTTTTTGATCTCCCTGCTAACCCATTTTATTCTAAAAATATTATCAAGTTATGAAGGGAAGTAATTAATATGACTATCTTGCTGCAATAAATATGGATTGTTCCAAAGTGTGATGTGTGAATAGTACTATATAAGAATTTTTAAAAACTGTTCAGAATCTGATGGAGATGATGAAAAACTGATCGTTTCTAGAAATGACTCGCAACACCCACTATTATTATTATTTTTGCCAACAATGTCTAGAAATGACTTGCATAACACCCACCCTGATGTATTTCAAGACACTTCCTGGCTGAGGGATGTTAGGGACTGAAACATGTGGTTTTGTAACCAGCACCTACTGGCTTATGAGTTTACCTATGGGTTCATTGAGGACAGACTTCCAAATGACATCATCAAGTGGTAGCAATTCAAGTGCAGGCCAAGCAACTGTGTCTGAGAGGCCATCTTTGTGTCTTGGCAACTTGGCGTCTGACTGCTGTGTGTCCCATGAGGGAAACTTATATGTTTGGCTAAAGTCTAAGATTTAACATTTAGATGTTACCTATTTTTAATTATTACTGAGGGCCCCTGAGTAAGATACCCTCAATGGACCCTCTCCCTCAGTGACTCTCCCTTCTCACCACCATGGTCACCAGTTGCTATGGCTCCTCACCCACTTCCTCACTCTTGCTGCCACTTGCTTGCTTGACAGGCGGAGAGCCAGTCAGCAAGTGGGCAGTGGCAACTACTGCTCCTTCTTCTCACCACCATCATGGCGAGAGGCAGACGAACAAGCAGGTTGAGCTCCAGGGGGCTCTTGTCAGTCGCCCCCTGCTGGGACAGGGACCTTTGCTGGAGCCCAACAATGCCTACCCTTGATGTTGGCCCTATTAGGGATGGGCAAGCTCCCTGTGGCTCATGTCGGATTGGCTCAAAAATTACCCACGCTAGTTCTTAAAAATTCAGGAAATAGTTTGGCTTATTTCTGAACTAACCTGAATTTGGGGACCTAACCTACTGTCCAACTACCTCAAAGGTGTCATTTGCAGAGCAAGATAATGGATGCTTGCAAGTGCCCATAACCCTGATGTGGCTGAGGCAAGCCATGGTGGAGATTCCTCTGGGTTGTGTGGAGCTACGAAGCCAACATTGGTTGCGATGGGAAACCAATTCCCTGCTGAGGATCGTCCTTTGCAGGATCTGGGCTTCCTCTCACTGGGGGGCTGGTGAGGGCAGCCTCTTTTTGCCAATCCATTGGAGTGCAGTGTGTGTGTGTGAGCAGGGAGCTCGGCTACCTGTTGCAGCCAGAAATCGGAAGCACCTTGCACCCTGCCATGTCTGTCTGGAAAGAAGACCCACCCCAAGGCTAAGCCAGAAATTCTTCTCCAGCTCAGTTTTAATACAAGTCAGAGGAGAATTTCAGGGCTTCCAGTCCTCACCTTTTCTTTATGAGTCCCTGAAGCTCATATCCAGGCCTGAGCATGGTGGGCTTCATTGGCATCACTTTTTCTTTTCTGGAGGAGAATCAGGCAAATAGCAACAATTTGGTTGCACAAAACTTTCTTATGTACAAGATAATTTAATATCTTCCACGATGAATTACAGAAATAAGCATATTCATGCTTTATAACAAGCAAATGCACTTGTAGTTTTCAGCTGTAGGCCATACTTGTTTATCATTATTTATCAGCTTAGACTGATAGACCAACTGTACCTTTATCTGGAAAGATATAGCCTAGCTATGGTTATCCATGCTGGGGAACATGGGTGAGAGGGTCCTGTTGCACTCATGCCCTGCTTGTGGGTTCCTGGTCAACAACTGGTTGGCCACTGTGTGAACAGATTGCTGGCCTAGATGGACCCTTGGTCTCATCCAGCATGGCTCTTCTTATGCTCTTTTTTTAAAATCACAATTGAAGTGCACTGAGAACTGTTGAGGCACATTAGGCATCCCATATGCTACTTTTCTACTGTTACCTCCTACTTTTTATTCTGTTTTATCCCAAATACCGTAACAGATGTCATAGTGTGTGCTACGAGGTATAAATGCACAAGAGGGATATAGAGTCACTATGATGGAATCATATTAATATGACATGAGTTGTAGCTCTGGCCCAGGTAATCTGTATGCCTTGCTCAGTCTGCCTAGGTGTTCTTGACTGGCAACTTCAAGACCCAGCTCTTCCTTCTGATTTGGATACTAGATTTGGATTGGACAGCCTTTGAAATAGAGGATACCTTCAAAATGGAGGACAGTCTTCTTGCAGCCCTTCAAATATAGGCCTGTCCTCTATAAAATAAGACACATGGCCACCCTTAGAAGGGTTAAGCATGCCCTACCCCTTCAAATTGTGCCTTCTCCCTGTTAAGTCAGAACTAGGGGTGCGTATTGTATCGGGTCCGATGTCCGATAACGAACTGATAAGGACGTAATCGGACATCCAATGACCAATACCGATTATTCCCTAAGGAGGCCCTATCTGATCGGATCCGATATCCATATGTCCGATAACTAGGGATGTGCACTGGATCGGACCCGATCCACGATCCGAGTCCGGTCCAGTGGGAAATCGGATAAATTATCCGATTTCCGATCCCGCAGCTGGATCGGCTGATCCAATCCGAACCGGTCCGAAAAAGCTCCGAACCGGTTCGGCGGATCGGCGGATCGGCGGGCGCCCACTGGCGCCCACCGCCGCTTCCATTGGCGGGCGCCAGCGGGCGCCCGCCGATGAAAGTGGACAGCGGGGGGGGGGAGGAGGGGGGCACTTACCTTCTTGGCCCGGTGGCTCCCGTCCGGCGCCGGCGCCTACTACTACTAGCAGGCTCCGCGGCCTGCTCTAGGGTGGCGCGCCGGGTGATGTCATCACCCGGCGCGCTACTCTAGAGCAGGCCGCGGAGCCTGCTGGTAGTAGTAGGCGCCGGCGCCGGACGGGAGCCACCGGGCCGGGAAGGTAAGGAGGGGGTGCGTGGAGGGGAGGAGGGGGCGCGCGGAGGGGGGAGGGGGGCCCTTACCTTTCCGGCCCGGCGGCTCCCGTCCGGCGCCGGCGCCTACTACTCCCAGCAGGCTCCGCGGCCTGCTCTAGGATGGCGCGCCGGGTGATGTCATCACCCGGCGCGCTACTCTAGAGCAGGCCGCGGAGCCTGCTGGAAGTAGTAGGCGCCGGCGCCGGACGGGAGCCGCCGGGCCGGAAAGGTAAGGAGGGGGTGCGTGGAGGGGAGGAGGGGGCGCGCGGAGGGGGGAGGGGGGAGGGGGGCCCTTACCTGCCCGGCCCGGCGGCTCCCGTCCGGCGCCGGCGCCTACTACTCCCAGCAGGCTCCGCGGCCTGCTCTAGGATGGCGCGCCGGGTGATGTCATCACCCGGCGCGCTACTCTAGAGCAGGCCGCGGAGCCTGCTGGAAGTAGTAGGCGCCGGCGCCGGACGGGAGCCGCCGGGCCGGAAAGGTAAGGAGGGGGTGCGTGGAGGGGAGGAGGGGGCGCGCGGAGGGGGGAGGGGGGCCCTTACCTTTCCGGCCCGGCGGCTCCCGTCCGGCGCCGGCGCCTACTACTCCCAGCAGGCTCCGCGGCCTGCTCTAGGATGGCGCGCCGGGTGATGTCATCACCCGGCGCGCTACTGTAGAGCAGGCCGCGGAGCCTGCTGGAAGTAGTAGGCGCCGGCGCCGGACGGGAGCCGCCGGGCCGGAAAGGTAAGGAGGGGGTGCGTGGAGGGGAGGAGGGGGCGCGCGGAGGGGGGAGGGGGGAGGGGGGCCCTTACCTGCCCGGCCCGGCGGCTCCCGTCCGGCGCCGGCGCCTACTACTCCCAGCAGGCTCCGCGGCCTGCTCTAGGATGGCGCGCCGGGTGATGTCATCACCCGGCGCGCTACTCTAGAGTAGGCCGCGGAGCCTGCTGGAAGTAGTAGGCGCCGGCGCCGGACGGGAGCCGCCGGGCCGGAAAGGTAAGGAGGGGGTGCGTGGAGGGGAGGAGGGGGCGTGCGGAGGGGGGAGGGGGGAGGGGGGCCCTTACCTGCCCGGCCCGGCGGCTCCCGTCCGGCGCCGGCGCCTACTACTACCAGCAGGCTCCGCGGCCTGCTCCAGGGTGGCGCGCCGGGTGATGTCATCACCCGGCGCGCTACTCGAGAGTAGGCCGCGGAGCCCGCTGGTAGTAGCCGCCGGCGCCGGACGGGCCGAGAAGGTAAGTGGCGGGGAAGGGGGCTTACCCCCCCCCGGAGCCGTCCGCTTCTATCCGCTGGCGCCCGCGGGCGCCAGCGGATGGAAGCGGGCGGCCCCAGGGGGGGTAGGGAGCGCGGGGGAGGGGGTTTACCTGCCGGGGCCATCCACAGCGGACGGCCCCGGGGGGGGGAGGGAGTTAGGCCCCCCCTTACCCACCCGCCGCCATTTTTTCCTCATAGACTTGCATTGCAATGCAAGTCTATGGGGAAAAAAATGGCGGCCGATCCAAAAATGTACGATTTTTGGGTCGGGATCGGACTCGATCCGGTCCGGGGGGCCTCCGATTTTGTCCGAACCGGTCCGGGACAAAATTGGAGGTCCCGATCCGGGTCCCGATCCGATCCGGGGGGTCCGTGCACACCCCTACCGATAACTATTGGACATATCGGATTTTCGGACTGCCATTTCAGGTGTTTTCCCCATAGGCTTGCATTGGGGGAAAGAAAACTTTCCCCCAATGCAAGTCTATGGGGAAAAACACTGGGCCGGCACTCCCTCCCCCCACTCACGCTCCCTTCCCCCACTCACGCTCCTTATGGCAGTGGTCCATAGTACTGCAAAACAAGCTTTCCAGCCTGTTCCTCAGTACAGAGATGTGTCAAGAGAGGACGTCATCACTTGATGTGTCTCTGTACTGAGGAAGAGGCCGGAAAGCCTGTTTCGCAGTACTACAGACCAGCAGCTGTGGCGGGGAAGGCTGCAGGTAAGGAGCGTGAGTGGGGGGGAAGGGGGAGGGGTCCCCAGGGGTCCCCCCTTACCTGCAGCCTTCCCGCTGTTGCCGCTGGTCCATAGTACTGCGCAACAGGCTTTCCGGCCTGTTCCTCAGTACAGAGATGCACTGAATGATGACATCATCACTCGGCGCATCTCTCTACTGAAGAACAGGCCGGAAAATCTGTTTTGCAGTACTATGGACTGGCGGCTGGGGTGACGGGTAAGGAGCACAAGTGAGGGGAGGCAGCGCGACTGGGGGGAGGGAGGGAGTGCCGGCCCAGTGTTTTTCCTCATAGACTTGCATTGGGGGAAAGCTTTCTGTCCCCCAATGCAAGCCTTTGGGGAAAACACTTGTAATGGCAGTCTGTAATCAGATCAGAACTTCCGATATTTATAGGATATCGGATCCGATCAAATTTGGATACCCCCGATATGATTGGATCCGATATTTTTAATATTGGAAATTCCAATCTGATTCCAATTCCAAAATTTCTGGCCATGCACATCCCTAGAACTGAGACACTGACTGAGTGATCATGAGCAAGCCATAGAACAATTGGATCTGCTTAAGCCACTTGACTCATTGTCTTTGTACTGCTGCAAAATGTTATCAGTAGCTACTGATTCATTTCACCAGTGACTTCAAAGCAAACGGAAGGTCATGACTTGTTTGACAAGTGCGCTGTACTGGTTTGCATAGAATGTAAATAGGCTTTGCTTGTTGTGGTGGAATTATCAAGCTAAGTGACCATGACAATTAAATACAGTGGAAGATGGCCTGGTCACCACGTTCCCTAAAATACAAAGCTCTCCAAAAAGCATTTGTGCTGAAAAACACCTTTGACACTTGCTCACCTTTAAGCCTCTTGAAGAAGAAATAGTATGCCAGTGGTTTTAAAAACTGCAGCTACTCCTCTCGTTCCTTGGGAAATCAGTTGTTCCTATGGAAGAAACCAATGGCTGCATATGGTGACACTGGCCAGATCTACACCAAGCTGGATATGACACTTTGAAAATGGTTTGAAAACTTTATATGGTATGTATTAGGGGTGTGCAATGGATCGGGTCCGATCCATGATCCAGACCCGATCCAGGGGAAATCGGATAAAATTATCCGATCTGATCCCCAGCACCTGGATCGGCCGATCCGATCCGAAAAGGACCCGATCCAGATCATGTTGGATCGGAGGATCGGACCTCCTCCCCCCACTCGCGCCACTCACCTGCTGGGGCTGTCCACGGACGGCCCCGGCAGGTAAGGAGCGCGAATGTGGGGAGGAGGCTTACCTGCAGGGGCCATCCGCAGCGGATGGCCCTGGCAAGTAAGGAGCGTGAGGGGAAGGAGGGGGCTTACCTGCCGGGGCCATCCGTTGCCATCCGCAGGTGCCAGCGGACAGCCCGGCAAGTAAGGAGGATCGCGAGGGGGGAGCAGGGAGGGCCCCCCACTTACTTGCAGGGGCGTCCGCCCCTGGCGCTCTACTGAGGACTAGGCTGCGAAGCCTAGTGCTCAGTAGATCTATGGCAGGTGAAGGTGGTGGACGCCCCCGCAGGTAAGGAGGATCGCCGGGCAGGCTTACCTGCCGGGGCCCGTCTGCTGTCATCTGCTGCAGTCCAGGTGGCAGCGGGTGGCAGCGGATGGGCCCGCAGGTAAGGAGGATCGCAAGGGGGGAGGGCTACCACTTACCTGCCGGGGCTGTCTACTACCATCCGCTGGCACCCGCGGGCACCAGTGGATGGCCCCGGCAAGTAAGGAACGCAAAGGGGAGGAGGGGATTTATCTGCTGGGGTCACCTGCTGCCATCCGCTGGTGCCCGCGGGCACCAGCGGATGGGAGCAGAAGGCCCCTGCAGGTAAGAAGCGTGAGGGGGGAGGGACAGGGAGGGGAGAGTTAGGCCTCCACTCATCTCCCCGCCACTATATTTCCCCATAGACTTGCATTTCTATTTTTCCCCATAGACTTGCATTTTCCCCATAGACTTGCATTTCTTTCCCCCAATGCAAGTCTATGGGGAAAAATGGTGGCCGATCCAAAAATCGGACATCCAATTTTTGGACTGGGATCAGGTCCGATACGATCCGGGGGACCTCCAATTTTGTTCCAATCTGATCTGGAACAAAATTGGAGGTCCCGATCCAGTCCTGATCTGATCCAGGGGGTCCGTGCACACCCCTAGTATGTATCCTTGGCCTCAACAGCTGTCACTACTGTTATAAACCGTGTTAAAGCGATCTTGTCACTATCTTTGTCCTAATCTACACCAAGCAGGATATTGCACTATGAAAGCAGAATGAAAGCGCTATATAAAAGGCAGGAGCCACTTTACCGCTTCATAGCGGTACTGAAGTGCACTGACAACTGTTGGGGCCCATTGACACATGCCATATACCATGTTCATACTGCTATATCCTGCTTAGTGTGGCTCCTGCCTTTTATATACTGCTTTCATAGTGCAATATCCCACTTGGTGTAGATTAGGCCTCGATGGTGCTTGCACCTGCCCAGGTAAGAACCTTTGAGAGGGGCAATGCAATGGGCCTTTGTGGCTTGGAGTTGTTACCTGACATTAAGGCTGCTGGAGAAAGGTCTTTTTCTAAATGTTATGGAAAGTAACAGCAAAATGGCTGCCCCTGCTCTATGTTGACGTTCAAATCAGGGGTGTCATTTAGGGAAGGTGAGGGACAACTCTCTCATGTTTTAGACTACCATATGATTATTCTTCAGGGGTACGTTTCTGAATCTCTGTTCGCTACAAGCCATGGAGTAGTAACCACCAAAAGGCTATTGAAATGCACAGCATGTTTATTGTTCAATTTATTTTTAAATATAGATCATCAAAGCCTATTTTGAATACTTCCCCATGCATTCTTTGCCCCTCTTACTGAAACCTAAGAAGCTCCCCTCACCAGTACAGATATTTGCATTTTGATACGTTGACAGATTTGGAAACCAAATGAAATTTGTTTAGTTTTGGGCATGGATAAGCCGAGTTCCATCCTTAACAGGGAGCAATGAATTGTGGGGGCGAGCAGGCTGGCAGTGAAGGGAGAAAGGCTGGTAAAGAGTGGCTGCACAACTGAAGCAGCGGCACAGACCCAGCAGCAGCATCTCCGTCCCTGGAGGGGACTGATGAGCCAATCAGCGCCATGATGGGGCCAAAGGGGCGGATCCAGCAGAGTGAGATCTCTCCTTTGTTCTGCCTCCAGTTCAGCCTGAGGCTCCCAAAGGCAGGCCTCCCATGCAGCTCCAGGATTGCAGTTGCTGAATTTCCCATGAGTAAATCTATGGGGGAAAGAGATCATTGAGCTTGTAAAAGAGCTCCAGAAGATGTGTTTCTGATTAGAACACCTTAATTAGGATTCTTTACGCAGGCATCCTCATCAGCGCCACAATACGTGTTCATATTGGAGAGCGTGTACGATTCTCTTCCTTGCCATTCTCCCCTCACCCGCTTGCATTCTGACACGCCTGTTGTTTTCTGTCATGTTGTTTTGCTTAGTGCCAGAATAGGTAAAGCGAAGAACAATTTTCTTCACTGCTTACAACGTGAGGCAAATGCGAGTTCTGTTTGCGTGACATTTAAGGCGACAGGAAGACCTTTGTCCGGTGAAGCTATTACGATCAGGCACTCTGTGGATCTAATGATAATTAGAACCATTTCCTTCCTTTAGTTAAAATATGCCCTTTACTGATGATTGTGCTGCTTCAGGCCCTCCGGATGACTCATCACCTGTGTGCAGCATCGTCTGAGAGGTTTACCTCCTGAAAGGATATTAAAACTGTATTTCATTCTATGTATCAAGGTCCATCCATCCCCACCCCCCACCCCTTGGCACCACCAGTGTGGAAGTAGGGCTGCCATATTCTGAATCCTCAAAACCGGGACAATTTTTAAAATGTATTTATGTATTTATTTTTGCTGGAAGCAAAATAAAAAGTAATGGTGTGGATGAGAGTTAGAAGAGGAAAGGCTGGGAGAGGGGAGGGCTCACAGGGGGAGTGGTGGTGGTGGAATTGCATAATGCAATCAGGAGAGGAGCAGCAGCAGCAATGCAAAGCCATTTTTGCTAAGCAAGTGTTCCCATTGATAAAACAAAAACAACCCCCCCCCCCCAAAAAAAAAGTTTTCCTTAAAAGGAGCCATTAAGCCTCGGCTATATGGGGTTTGGTCTAGAGCTGAAAGGATTACTGACCTGGCTGGAAGGGGGAAAGCACTGGTTGTTTTTATTTCACTGAGTCACTTGGGTCTCTGAACAGGCTGCTCAAGGCACCATTTTAGAAATTAGCCAGCCAGACTGGGAATCTGGGATTCTTGCCCAGCCGGTCAGGGCATTTCAGAATCACCTGGAAATCGGGACGTATGGCAACCCTATGTGGAAGACAATTATGTAGGGGGTGGGGAGACAAAGATAATTCCAGCCTTGCAAGTCTGTTCACAATTACACTGTAAGCAATAAGATCTGTTGAAATTCTGGAGTGAGGTAGGCATTGACAAATACATTGGTTTAAAATGTGTGATTTTAATCATTTTGGATAGCTTAAGCTTGAAAAGGGCACGACAGGCACACCTTTTTGTTTTCAGTAATGCAGAATAGCAACCTATCCAGTTGCTTCCAGTTACCAGTCCTGTCTAAAATTTCACTTCAGTCGAAAGAAGGCTTGCAACACCTAAATTTCAACAAGCAATGGAGTCTGGCAGCTCTGATTTCGTTGGGACTGTGAATCCATTCTAGGTTTTAGTCAGAACCAGCCAGAACTCTAAAGAAACTATCCAAGATGCTGAATCTATTTTGGGATAGGGTTCAGCACCTTGGATCACACCTTTCGAGTTCAGGCTACTTTGGACTGAAACATTTGGAGATAAAGGAATACTAACACAAATATACAGAATTTTATTAAAGCTCGAAAATAGAGGGAAAATAATAATAAAACAAATATGGGAGGAAGATTTGGGAAAAGGCTTGGAAGAGGAAGAATGGAAAGAGATGTTTAATAGATATCCCTTCCAAACCACATCTATAAAAATTAAAGAAGGGGTTTTAAAGTTGGCGCAAAAAGGGTATCTGACACCAGTGAAGTTGGCAAAAATAAACAAAGACTTAACATCAAAATGTTGGAGAAGTTGTAAGGCTAAAGGAACTCAAATACATATGTGGTGGGAATGTGGGGGGGTTAAAAAGTTGTGGGTCAGAGTTTTCCAAAAAATGGAAGAGATTACTGAGCAAAAGATAAATAGATCGTCAGAGTTGGCTCTTCTGAATATGGTTCATAATAGAAATAGAGAGTTAAGAGAAAAAGCCCTAATCGGGTTTATGCTAACAGCAGCTAGACTGTTGATTGCTTCTAAATGGAAAACAGCAAAAATGTTGACAGTAAAGAGGTGGGGAAAATAATTATGGAAGATTGTGATAAATGAAAAGTTGGCACAGAAATTAAAAAACTTATGAAAGGAAAAAGAAAAGGGACAGATTGGAAAGCATACATAGAATACATGAAGAAAGAAGAGACCTATACCTGAAGCATACGAAGAATTATGGAACTCATGATACTAGCAGAAGGAAACCAAGCTAGGGGAGGGAGGAGAGGGGGGTTAAGATAAGTAAGATTTTTGTGACAATGTATGATGTTAGTTTGGAATTGTCAGGGGATGAAAATGTAATAAAATATTATTTTTAAAAAAATGAAAAAAGAAAAAAACCCCACTTTGGACTGAAACCTAGAATGGATTCACAGCCCTACTGAAATCAGAGCTACCAACTTCCACTGGAGCTAGATGCATTTAGCTTTACCTCACCTATGTTAAACATCACTGGAAAAACAACCACCACACAGAACATCTCTAAACTATCACTGAAGAAAGATCAAAATTGCACTCAGGCCTCCCCTGAGGTGACGTATCATAGTGCAGGCCTCTTTAGCACATGCATACTGGTGTGAGAGAGGAATAAAAAATCTCGTCGGTAGAGGCATTCCTACACCATGTCATTTAATATTGCTGTTTTGGATCTCAGCTGCAAGTCCTACATTCTGTGGCTCTGTCTTGCCTTGAGTCATTTAAAAAGAGGCTGCTAGCGCTGCTAATGTGGAGGAGGAATGTTGGGTCTATGTAAAGCAAGTCAGCCGGTACATGTGTGGGCAGCTTTTTGATTGTACTTCAAGCAGTTTTTCGTTAGCTGAACAGATAAGTGGTATAGTAGCAGTAGCTTCCACAGGAGTGGGAGAAGAGCTAACGGGTTTCTTTTTAAATTGTTTTGCTCGCAAGCTGTACAATGGGTGCTGCTTCTGAGGGAATAGTGGTGGTGGGGGGAACCCACAGAAGCAGAAGTTTTACTGGAATAGTTGAGATTTTCAGCAGGCACAGAGAAATTGGAATTCATGGGGAGGCTGAATTCAGACGACATATTAGGCAACGGAGGGGTAAATAGCGTACTGACTGTGTGTTAGGCAGGTGGAGCTCCACACACGACATGCTGCAGCCGGCGCTGCTCGGCACCGGCAAATACTCCGGTTGCTAATAATGGACGGCGGCCATTTTGGTTGCAGCGTCTTCTCCCTCCCCCTCCCTCAGTCCTCCAGCTGTATCCCAGCATGCACTGTGAGTTCTGCCGGCTGTATAGAGCGGCCGGGGTTTTTTGGCTGCTCAGGCCGGCAGAACTCTATTCCCAAATGGAATAGTCCATGGAGAGAGAGGGGGGGGGGGAGACCAATTCGGACGACACATTAAACAACAGGGCTTCGGCTAAACAACGTGCAAGCCCGTTGTTTCCCTCCATTGTTTAAATTGCCTGATTAGCATACTGTCAGTTGTGTGTGTGTTGTGTGTTACTCCCCACACGACACAATAAGCAACACAACTGACGATTGTTCCCCCCCCCCCCCCCCCGTTGCCTAATACGTTGTCCAAATTCAGCCACTGGCTTGTATCCTAGGTTGTCAGCCCTAGGTTGGTGGCAGGAGGTGGCGCTGCTCAGAAAATACTGTGCAATCCTGCGTTAGCAAACTTTAGCGTAAGGTGGCATGTGACTTACATATTGGGCAACTGGTAACTGATGGTACTGGTAGATGGCACTGGTAACTGGAAGCACAATATGCAAGTTGGAATCTTCCCCAAAGCAACGTAAATCTTAAGGTTTGAAACATCTTCAAGGCAACGTAAGCCATAATGGGCAGGACTAAAGTACTGCCAATGATTGTATCTCCTGTCTCTTGCAAATGCAGTGTCAATCTTCCATTCTTTGGGTCACCGTCCCCAAATCTTACATTTCTTTTCAATGGGAGGTGATATTGGGAACATCCCCTGCTCTCACTGCCTAAGACAAGGGTGGGGCAACACACAGCCTGTGTACTGCATGCAGGCTAACTCCCCCCCCCCCCCCTTTGCTGCTGCTGCTGCATTCCCAACCATTCATCTGGGAAACAAGGCTCGATGAACATAAATCTGCATAAGTGTATATCTATATATGCAAATCTGTGTAAATGCAGATCTATAGATGTGAAGTTTCAAAATAATTACAAGGTTTTATTGAAACTTCACAGGAGGCACAGCCAGCCAATTAATTTCTCACCCAGATAATCTCAAATAAAATATATTCTTCATTAATTTGCACCAGATAATCCCAAACCAATGCCCATCCCCCATTAATTGCCTTGCAGGGGAACATTGTATTGGTGGGTGATGCAGCATATGGGAAGGGGAGAGTTTACCCTCCCTTCTCCAGCTTCAACCCCCCCCCCCCCTTGAAAATTCCCCTTGCATGGCAATTAAGCTGAGGAAAAAAAGGGGGGCTTTGTGGAATGGATCTGGGATCCAAGAAAATAGATTTGGGGCTCGGGGCCTATGACCCAGGCCTAACAACAACCCTGTTCCCAGTACTCAGGGTCATGAGTTTGTGTCAGAGAAGCTGCTCAAACTAGAACACATTTCTAGGACAGTGTGGCAGAGGATGTAATGGCTGGTGGTTGCCACCAGCAAACTGTGGAGCAGCAGCACTAGAAGAAATGGAATGATACAAATGGTCATGTATGCAAAGTGGCCAATGCTCCTGTGAAGCAAGCAGGACCAGGCATTGCACTTCATGGTATGGTTTTGCCGCGATGTGACCTCCTAGTGCTAAGAATGCCCATTCTGGAGGGTGTGGTTTGTCTGACATTTGGGAAAGACAGATATGCAGGTGGGGACACCTATTCAACTCTTTGGGGGAGCACAGAGCTTGTAAGGGGCATTGTCATGATGTCGCATTAAATCATTGCTCCTGCATTTCTGAGATGGAAGAGCTACTGTGCCAGAGGGTCGACAGACAGGGAAGTTGATCCAACAAATGGCCTGCTGGCCTCGGTTGCTTCATGCTGGTCCTTGGTTGGAACTGTTCATGCCATACATGGTGTTTAAAATAGGTGTCTGAAACTTAATACACTGAGAAGAGGATGCCTGATCTAGAGTGGCAGAGGCAGTGTCAATGGAGCCCTGACAGGTTGTGACTAGAAAGGCAGTACTATTGATTGTCCTTTGCTTGAGTGCATCTCAAGTGCAGTTACCAGGGATGTGTCTGGGGAATGCAAACTGTCACAGAGAAAAGAGGGAATGAAAACATCTCCCTGTCATTCGCAACACGCCACTTCCGATCTTTGTAGAAATTCTATCAGCAGGAGCAAGAGAGAGGAGGTGCAAGAAGAAGAACAAGGCAGACGGTGTGGATGACAGGTGGTGCAGGAACTATGGCCATGCCATGGGGGAATGAATTCAGGTGCCCAGGGAAGTGTCGTGGCATCCTCACTTTCTCCATGACTTCTGGGGACAGGAGGAGGAGGAGGCGGATCATCAGGAGCATTTACATCCCGAGGAGGCCATCTTCAATGCAACTAAACCAAAGTTTTGTGATAGACAGTGAAACAGCAAGATCCAAGCTGTGTCTCATTGCTCCTGGAATCCAAACTGTGGCATCCGACCTAAGCTGCTTAGAGTCAAATGAAATGCTGCCCTAATCATGCATAGAGTACCTATGCAGGATCGTTCGACTTCTGTGCAAGTTATGCACAGCCCTGGTTTGGCGCAAGACTGTGCTGCCCATGGAGGACAGGTTAAAGCTTCTCCACACCCATTTCTTCCCAAATTCCACTCCCTACCTCATCAGGGTTCCTTCCTGATCACATAGAGAGTTCTATTCACATTCAAGCAAAAGCGAGTAGAGTTCCCTATCGGACCTTGCTGATTCAACATGGCAAGGTCTGAACCAGCCACCACTAGTGTGGCAGGGGTAAATGTAAATTTTCCAGAGCCTCCGGAAAGCACGCTGCCACCCTGCTCCAATGGGAGCCGTAAAGGCCCTCTAATGCAAGAGTAAGTGTGCATCCCCCCCGCTGCATTAATGGTGGCTGACATTAATGCAGTGGGGGAAAGGGCACAATCCCAGAAGCCAGGGTAGACCCATGCCCGAGTTCTTGTGGGGAGCTTGCGAGTGCATGGGCTCGCACTGGCACCCAGGTGCATCCAACTGAGTCTGTGAAGGGCAGACACGGGGCGGGGGGGGGGTCCACTGCCCTTTATTTATTTATACCCCACCCTTTTCCCTCCAAGGAACCCAAGGTGGCATACATAACCCCACCCATCTCCATTTTATCCTCACAACAACCCTGAGGTAGATTGGACTGAAAGTCTGTGACTGGCCCAATGTCACCCAGTGAGCTTCCATGGCCAAGTGGGGATTAAAACTCAGATCTCCCAGCTCCCAGTCCAACACTATCCACTACACCACACTGGCACCACCATGTGTTTTGGGAAAACCTGGCAGCTGAATTATTACATGTGAAGCCCAAAATCTGTTTCCTTTGTTAGCAAGTTCAATATCCTTAATTATACAGCCACTAGATGGTGATGTAGTATGGTGCAATTCTAGAACTTCATCAGAAATGTATCTCACTACTTTATCTCTTATCGCATTTTTAGACGTGTAAATAAAGCTGCTATAATGGCCAGAAAGAATGGGAGCGGTCCTGGAGGTTGTTGATGTGATGTAAAGGACCTGTAAAAAAAATGTGAGCAACCAATCAAGGGAACACAATAAAAGCCTTGTGTAGAAATGCTCTAAGTCTACACTGTTTGTTAGCCACCAAGCCATGGGTATCTTTCGGGAGATGTTATCAGAATATAATATTGGAATCTATACAATAATAGATCCTTTCTCCACCATATTCATTTCCTTCAAAGTCCTGGAAAGTATCAAAACCATCAGTATTTTCTAATCAAATAGAAACATGGTTTCAAAGAAAGCAATAATTGATAGTCTGAGTAAATTCATAGTAAAACGTAAATGGGGTGGGGTGGGAAATCCCTTATCACTGTTTTATTCATTGCAATCTGCCTTGCTTTGCTTGTAGTCCAGATTCTTCAGGGACCTCCCGCTTTAATGATGTAGTCTGGCCGAATTTGATCTGCCTTTAAAAGCCAAGCAGTCAAAAGAGAATGCACATCTTTCTTTTACATTAAAAAAAACAACATGGATGGAAAACACAGCATCTCCCTGTAATTTTTATCACAATTTATGGAACATATAAATAACTTTCTATCTCCTAATTTGAATGCTTTTCAGGTCAAACTCGTCTGATTCTGCACTGTAGTTAATATCCATATGTAAAACAAGCCATCTCTCCATCAATTTGGACTTCCATATAATCTGTAATTCTTGTTAAACCTCAAGCAATATTCCATGAGTGCATTCAGCCTTCTGGCCCAATTAACACTGAGACATATCCATCTCATATATCTGTACCTTACCTTACCTTACCCGGTGCTTTCCCAATGTGTTGAACCACAGTCCCATCATCCCCAATGCCGACACATCTGGAGAGCACCATGTTGGGGAAGGCTGATCTAATATCTGACTAAAGATATGTTAGTGAAAATAAACTTTCCCTAGCTATCATTTAATTGATGCAGATTTAAAATTGAAAGGTAAGTTCTACTTCTAAGTGAAAACAATTGCACATAGATTAGGAAAGTCATTTGCTTAAAACTGTCAACTGAATCATATACAAATAGTAGATCCTTTTTTCTGGTATGAGAACAGGACTCTAGTGTGGTGTAGCGGATGGCATGTAGGAGACCTGGGTACCAATACCTTCTTAGCTTGGAAGGTCCACCTTGGGCCAGACTCTCTCAGAACTATCTATTTCACAGTGTTATTGTAAAGATAAAATGGTGTCACCCGAGGCACACTTTCCTGAATTCTTTGGGGGAAGGGCATAATACAGTAATAATAGTTTAAAAAATCTTCACTACTTTTTCCAGTAGATAACCCAGCATGCTGGGGTGTGAGGTGGGCTGGATTTGTCAAGGCAAAACTTGAGTCTCTAACTTGCCAAAGCTGGCCTACAACATAGTAAGGCAGGCACTGATCACCCCCATTGGGTGGATTTTCTAAAGCAACTTGGGACTCCGAGTTGATGAAGCTTGCAATAAAAGGGGCAACATTCATGTCAAAAAAGGAAGAACATAAGGACACAAGAAGAGCCCTGCTGGATCAGACCAAGGATCCATCTAGTCCAAGATTCTGTTCAACCAGCTGTCAACCAGCGATTCACAAGCAGGACATGAGTGCAACAGCATCCTCCACCCAAACCCATGTTCCCCAGCAACTGGTGTACGTAGGTATACTGGCTCTGATACCGGAGTTTAGCCATCAAGACTAGTATCATTGATAGTCTTATCCTCCATGAATTTGTCTAATCCGTAACCTTATGCTCCATGCATCTGGGCAATCTGAAAAATGTCTCCATCGGAATCCAAAAACTGAAGAGGAGAAGCTTAAATTTCCCTTCCCAAATTGGCATGGTCCCATTCTGAATTGGGGCCACAAGTAAGCCAACCTTGCATAGCTCTGCTATGTGTAATGAACAAAACATTTGGTTTGGCTCTATGAGCATTCTTTTCAATAAGGCCAGGGCAGAGGGGTGGGGGTGGGGAATATCACTGTCCCTATTTTAAAGTTTCTTTCCCGACTGATACCTTCATTACTAACCCAGCGTGCTGATAAAAGAATAAATGGCATGGTGTCAGAAAGACTAGATATCACATTTAAGGCACAGATCCTCAGCTCTTAGAATCCTTGTGTTTTCAATTACTTTTTTGGTGTGTATTTAAATACTCCCAGGAGTCCGAAACAGCCTTCAGTTGCTTCCTGTTTAAATAACATGCAATTCTTCCTCACATTCTTTCTTTTTATTCTTTTGAATTCATGCAAGGGGGGGAAAGGTCATGCCAAAATGGAGAAAGCAATTTCCTTATTCTTCATATCAGAGCCTACCTTTGGGATTTGTAATTTAAGTTTCCCAGATGGGTTTCCTATTTCCCCTTTCTTTTTTTATACAGATATTACATCTATCTGGTAAGGCAATTGGATGAGGCTTGTTTGATCCTGCAGTAAAGTACTGAAGATGATTAAAGTAGCCAAATATGAAAGATGCTATTGTAGTGTAATGGACAGAGTGCTCTGCTTGTGCCACCACCAAGGAGAGCTGGGTTCAAATCTTTACTCTGCCAATAGAGGTAGCTGGAGAAAGGGTAGCCTATGAATCTAGCAAACAAAAGAAATACACAACAACTGAAATGGTGAAGACTGAGATTCACTCATACAAGTAAAAAAGCAAGATGGAAATGTATTTAAGCTTTTCTAATTTATTTGTTGATGCTCGGTAATGTCATGTAATATGCTCGTTTCCTGGAGAGATAAAAGGCTGGATGCAAGACACATCCATTAGAACCAGGTCCTTCATACGTTGAAGATTATGCCACATCATTCCTGTTGTAATTACACAGGCACAAAGCAGAAGGGACCAAGGTAACTTGGCCAAAAAACAGAGGATCAAATTTAGGAAATAATTCCAGATGGCTCAATGCACGAGACACATTTTATGCAGCAGTAGTTTCCTCTCCTCTCCCCAATCATCAGTCCATTGGTCCTGGGGAAAATCTCAACTAAAATAAGCAATGGGATAAACATTTATTTCCCCCCTTTCTTTTAAATCCCCCTATATATTTGTTTTTATTCAGTACCAACCTACTGTATCTTAAATCCTATCTAGACTGAGGGTGTGGCTGATGAGAAAACTTAGAAGAATTTCACTGAGATTTTCTTGTCCTTTGAAAATTTGTTTGAAAGCCATTTATTTTCTTTTTTTTCAAATTGAATGAAAAAAATGGCATTTTGGGGGGCATCATTAAGACATGGTGAATATGTAGGCTGACCAGATAAAATCCAGGTCAGGGCTCATGTAACTTTAACCGTTGTAGAGAAAAGGGAATTTCAGCCAGTGTCATTTGTATGCAATCAGTTCCTAGTGATATTCCCTCTTCATCACAACTGTTAAAGTTGCAGGGGCCCTGCCTTCTTTTGTATATGGTCACTCTAGTATAGTGCCTGCAACTTTAACTGTTGTGATGAAGAGGGAATATCACCAGGAACTAATTGCATACAAATGACACTGGCTGAAATTCCCTTTTCTCTACAACGGTTAAAGTTACATGAGCCCTGACCTGGATTTTATCTGGTCAGCCTAGAATATGGCCTACTTTTCAGCTGTGTTTTCACATCCGCTTTTTAAATGGGCAACTAATAATGTTATACACAGTCACATTCAGTGTTGTTGAAGTGAGTTGATCACATGTATACACTTGAACAAAACAGGACCCTAACAGCTAGTGAATGGTCAGAGTAACAATTGTAGAACGCTTATAGAGAACATCAGGTAGGGCCAAGCTACATGTTATGCTAATTGTATAGTCCATAACTATGGTTGCTAGTTTTCTTTACTCTTGTGTATGTGTGCACAGCCCCAATTTGGGTCAGGACAATGGCACTCTGGGAGGAAAACCAGACACCCAGTTCCCCTCTGAAATTCTACCACCCATGTGGGGAGGGAGTTAAAAATAGAGGGCGGGGGAAAGGCCCCACTGACTTTAATGGAGATATTTTTTTTCTTTTTTAACTCCTCCCATTTGGGGCGGGATTCCAGGAAAAAACAGGTGTGGGGAAAGTTTAATCTTCCTGTACCACCATGGGCCTCTCCTTACACAAGAGTAACCCCCCCCCCCTGCACACTATGTGATTAAGATTCTGTACAGTATGGCCCTCAGTGCTGATAACAAGAGAAGCTTTTTTGCTTGATTATCCCTGAGAGGGTTACCCCCCCGACCTATCTTTGGGGAGGGGGGTTTGGAATTCTAGCACCCTTCAACTTCTTTCTTCTAGAGTATGTACTCATTCTGAAGACATCAGGTTGCTCCTCTTAAAATCAGTATGCATTTTTGCATGAAAAGCAACACGCTGCTTTGTAATAGAAGTTGCATTAGAGGGATGTCATCTCAGTGGTAGAGCATATGCGTTGCATGCAGAAGGCTCTTGGTTCAATCCCAAGTATCTTCAGTTAAAAGGATAAGGTAGCAGGCAATGAGAAAGTTTGCCTGAGGTCTTGGAGAACGATTGCCAGTCAGAGCAAACAATATTGGACTAGATGGAAAAATAAGTCCATCTTCCTATGCCCCCACCTTAAATCTTTCCATTTGGTCCTCATATATGGGATGAGTACAAAAACTAATGCTTGGAAAATGAAGAAAAATAACGTAAGTTATCTGAATCTACCTATTGGCTCCAGCTTGGAAATAAAAACAAAACCCACCACTGGGCAATACCCTTATTGGGACCAATCAAAATTCCACAAAACTGTGCAAGCTTTTGAGCTCTCTAGAACTCCTCATCAGGCTAAGTGGTACAAAATGCAGGGGATGGGGATAGGAACCAATTTGGTCAGGTGTTATGGCCAGGAGGCCTGCAAATTAGATTGATCCAGTCTCGAAATGGAGATTGGCAGTCTGAATGAATTATCCATGGTAAGTGTTGCAGGTATCAGATTATACCTAGCAATGCATTTTGGGAAGCAGGAGGCAATGGCTGGTCTCCATTACTGAAAACACAATGACCAGCTGTAACCCTGATTTGCATCTTGTCTTGGTCAAAACATACAGGCTTCTGAGGTGGTATGAAGCAGAATAGCAGAGAAACATGACTGTCTGTATATTAATAAAGCTGGAGATTAATGTTGAAATATTTACTCAGAGTTGCTCACAAACAATGATCAACCTGTAGCAATTGATCCTAACAGTTGCCACACATATCCATTGTTAGTTCTATGTAAAGTAGACCCATTGAAATGAATGGGATCAAAGTTAGTCATGACTAACTTAAGTTTTTCTCTAGACTAGATCCAGGGACCCTGATCTGGGTCTTAAAAGACCCCCTGCCTCATGCTAGGATCCCAATCTGTATCGGGCACCATGCATCTACTCTAGAGAAAAAATAATTTTAAAAGACATAGTTGTTAGACACAGATTTAAAATGTCTGTTTTGGCCCTAAGACAGGGAGCTTACAGCTTTCCGTTCAGTACAAATAAACTAGGGCAGCAAAATGTACAGACTCTTGGCATTCTTGGGCACTTTCATATTCATAAATGCCTCACGGTTGTCTGGGTATTCAAAATAATGAATTTTGTATGACCGCACAAACCATAGAAAACAAAACACAGTGCTTATACAAATCACCATGTTTTGGTATTTTTTTTTTATTCAACCCACTTTAACCAAAACAATATGTGGGCAAATATAGGGCAATGAATACGTTGCAATTTCAGGCTCTGTTGAAGTCATGTCCTATTTGCAATTTGACCGTGATCTTCTTTTTGGCTTGATTTAAGTTTACTGGCAGTCTCATATGTGGGGGTGTAAATACAAAAATAAGATAATGGTGTCTGTGACATGTTCTGATTTCCTCAATTGCAGTCCAAATGGTTTCATACGCTTACTAAAAAGTGTGGGTTTTTTTTGGCTCCTCCCAATGATGTTTCAACCGTGCAAAAACTCTGTGAGGTTGGTTTGGAGGAGAGATAGTGACTTGTCCTGGGTTTCCCAGTGAGCTTCACGAATGATTGAGGATTCAACCCCAGGGTTCCTCCCTCCAAACCCAACATTGAAGAAGCATGCAGCAGCCTTTATGGCCATCACTTGCCACTCTTGCTATTAGTGCCATCCATCTCTCTGACTAGGAGGAATTATTTATCTAGAAGTTACAGGCCAACGCGTGGCTTCCAAGCCATAAAATTATAGCACAACATTCCTATAGAATGTGCGCCGACTACACTTACATATATCCTTCAGGTGGGTAGTGAAGTAATGACATCCTTGGCCTCTGGGTAACATGATCCATGAACCATAAGGCAAAACTGCAGGTAGGAAAAGAAGGTCCGTAAGAATGATTGACAGTGTCTTCCAGCCTCTCCAATCCAAAGCCCACTATGTGCACAAGATCAGTTTCTGGTATTTAGCCTACGTTTGGTAGTTATTTATCTGGGAAGAAGAGGCTTACTGTTGTTCAGTATCCAGAGTACACTGTTGTCCCCTCCCCACCTCCTCCTGCGGGTTCTACCTTCTCCACTGAACAAATTGTTCAGAGATCAAAAACCAAGCTGTTGTAAAGTTAAGAGCTTGCAGCAGGTGGTAACATATGTGTCCATCCAGTTCCAGCCAAAACAAACCAATTTGTAGGAAAGGGTACAGGATCTTACTGTGAATCAGTGCTGAGGGGGCGAGGAAGGAACAGAAGGGGCTCCGGCTCAAACACCGTGCCTGCTGGAAAGGGAGATTGTTCTTTCAATGGTTTTAATCAAATATATCAGTGCTGAGGGCAACACATTTTATGTCCGTTAGGAGACAAGCTGGCTACTGGATCTAAGACGTGCAGGCAGGCAGCTGTGCTGGGCTCCCATATCATAAAAACATAAGAGCCCTAATGGATCAGACCAAAGGAACAGTTTATGCAGCTTCCTGTTTGCCACAGTGAATGAGGACAACAACATTCCCCAAGAAAGGCCACAACAATGATGGAAGGCAAGAGGCCTCTCCCACTGCTAGTGCTCTACCTCTAAAATGGGGGGGGGGGGGAAACACGCTACCTGGTGTCCTCTAGATGCTTTGAACTACAGCTCCCCTAATTCCTGGCCATTGGCCATGTTTATTAGGGCTTATGGGAGGTGAAGTCCAAAAGACCCAAAGGGCACCAGGTTGCCTAGTATCCCTGTCTAAAACCTGGAGGTTCCATGTAATTATTACAGCTACATATTCATGCCATCACTGCATCATACTGGCTTACTATCTATATGAGTGGTGAAATATTGCTCTCTACCCCAAGACTGTAAGGGCACCCTCTAAACCTCCAGCCTTTACAGTGAGAAAATTAAATGTAGAAATCGCAGGCATAGGCTGAATTTGGACAACACAATAAGCAGCGGGGGGGAGGAAACAATCGTCAGTTGTATCGACTATCGTGTCGTCCGAATGCTGCCATAGTCAACTCAGCGCTGATCCTAATCCATACCACAGTTGATTATTTATTACCATGTTGTGTAATAACAACTGTAAACAACTGTAAAGTTGATTATTACCCCACCATTGACTACTGTGTTGTCCGAATTCAGCCATAGTCTGTTTAGGCTAGAGCCGTGCCAACATTTCCCAGAATACATTTTTCTCTGGGTAAAGTATGAGATCTTCACCAATTTTTCTCTGGGTAAAGTATGAGACCAGATGATGCAATGTGGGGGATGCAAAATGGTGGGCAAACTGCCAACACTTGCTGTTACTACCCCTTGCAGGGCCAGCAAAAAAATAAATAAATAAATAAGTAAATAAATAAATACTCTTTAGGAATAAAAGAAGAAAAAATGTTATCACTGCTGCTAATGGTGAGCACCACCCCAAGAATCTGTTGGAGAATTTCTCCTCCTCCTGAGCCAGATCTACACCAAGCAGGATATAACACTTTGAAAGCAGTTTGAAAACAGTATATTAGGGTGACCAGATAAAATCCAGGTCAGGGCTCATGTAACTTTAACAGTTGTAGAGAAAAGGGAATTTCAGCCAGTGTCATTTGTATGCAATTAGTTCCTGGTGATATTCCCTATTCATCACAACTGTTAAAAGTTGCAGGGGCCCTGCCTTCTTTTGTATATGGTCACTCTAGTATAGTGCATGTACCTTTAACTGTTGTGATGAAGAGGCAATATCACCAGGAACTAATTGCGTACAAATGACACTGGCTGAAACTCCCTTTTCTCTACAACTGTTAAAGTTACATGAGCCCTGACATGGATTTTATCTGGTCAGCCTACAGTATATGGAATGTGTCATGGGCGTCAACAGTTGTCAATACCATTAAAACCTTTATAAAGCAGTAGTGTAGATCCTGCCGTGGAGAAATCTGGTGAAATGGTTGCTGGAATTTCTCTGCTCAAAAATATTTATTTTATTTAAAATATTTATTAGTCACTGTTCAGGGCAGAAGCCCTCCCAAGGCAGCTTGCAACAATAAAATACATAACCATCAAGATATTAAAAGCAATAAAACATAAATCCCTCCCCACCAGCAATTAAATAGGGTGGAGGCCATTTGTTGACTGCTCTAGTTAGGTAGAGATACCACTTATAGATGGTAGGGAGCTCGCTGAGGTTTCTGATTATATGTGATTGTTCCTCAGGAACAGTTCTGTTTCTGGAATGTTGCTGGGGAGCATGGGCAATAGGGTGCAGTTGCTTCTGGATGTTCCATAGGTAATTGCTTGGCCACTGTGTGAGCAGAATGCTGGACAGGATGGACCCTTTATCTGATCAAGCATGGATCGTCTCATGTTCTAAACATTGAGGAACTACTGTTATAATCAATTAAGTTGATCTATGAGGGTTGTAGCCAATGGCATCATTCCACTAGCATAACTTGCAGAAACCTTATGTTTTTCACTGTGCAATTGTGAGATCCAATACGTTGACACGGTTTGTGTAAACTGTTGCACAAGCTTTTGAAGAAGGTGTTGCACAAGGCATTACATAAGGCTCGTACAATGCCTTGTGAAATGTCTTGTGAAACACTTTGTGCAATTGCTTGCACAATGGCTTGTGCTCCACACAGCTTGTGCAAGCAAAACCAAAGTACTGGATTTGACACTTGCCCTGTACACTTGTCATGTGTAAACAAAAAAGGGGGTTGTCTTTTTTGTCAAGTGCTGATACGTTCGCGATCATCTTGGGAAGAATCAAAACGGTAGGAAACAGAATCACAGAATAGTAGAGTTGGAAGGGGCCTATAAGGCCATTGAGTTCAACCCTCTGCTCAATGCAGGAATCCACCTTAAAGCATACCTGAAAGATGGTTGTCCAGCTGCATCTTTGAAGGCCTCTAGTGTGGGAGAGCCCACCACCTCCCTAGGTAATTGGTTCCATTGCCATACTGCTCTAACAGTCATGTTGTTTTTTTGATGTCCAGCCAGAATCTGGCTTCCTGTAACTTGACAAAAAGACACACACTTTCCTACTAGGTAGGTTTGGAACTCATTCACCAAGTTCTCCCTGAGCCCACCTCCCTAGCCCAATGCCAAATGGCCCCGAGCCAGCCTCTTGAAATAACCACACAAAGTAAGGACTGAAGCAATGTATTAATCCTAATTCTATTCCACATAAGGCTCCAGTGGTCAATGAACCATTTAAAATGCAAGCAAGGAAGGGGAGGGGCAGCAGGGAGGTAGGATAAGGTTTGAGGTAGAGGTTAGCAGCTTTAAAACAATTAACCCACTCTAAATCACACCCAAAGGGTGACAAGTCTTTCCCTGAAATGCACCAGACCTGAAAGCAATAAATCTATGTATTCCCCAGTGTCACCTCACTGGGTAGGGATCCTTCCATCCACACCCCAGTCCACAAGAAGATGGCTTCCACCCAGATGCTATCCCAAACCAATCCCTGGCCTTCCCGCTTACGCCACCAGCCCCCTCCCTACGAACGGCTCTTTCCCAAAGCTGAAACTCTTGCAGCACACTTCCAATTAATGGTGATCTTGGAGCCTGGGCCCTACCTGGGCCTCCCAAGATAAAAGAGGCCAGGTGCGGTTGCTGGGAATCAGCAGCTCTGAGTCTTGTAACATTTTCTCATCGGAATTCTCCCCCTCCCAACCCAGAGGCCCCAGTCTTGCAAGGTAGGCCAACACTGCCTTTTTTAGCCAGACTGTAGCCATCTTGGCCCCTTTCTTCACAGGGAGAAGCAGGTTCTCTGGCATGGGGAGAAGCCAAAACAAGGTTTTAAAAAAATGGGGATGCGAGGAGGCACGGGCGCCCAGGTGAACGAGTGTGGCGCCTCCTGCAAAGGAAAACAAAAACAAAATAAAAAACAGGGATATGAGGAGGCCTACGCACCCTGTGCACGGGCACTCCTCCTCGCACACAATTGTGGGGATAACACGGAGTGCAAACGGGGTTTGGGGGCTTGTGGCGCCAATGCACCATTGTCAAGATGCAGCCCACACTCACGACTGTTTAGGATTCAGGACTCACTGTTTTCCGGTGTTGTCATCTTCACCACTGTGCTGATAATGCTTTCATTTAATATTTTATCTTTGCTCAGAATCACTTGATCCTTTGCTTCCAGGTCGGTTAATATTGGTCTTTGCCCTTTTCCTTGTTAGTATGTTGTGAATTGGTTGCTAGGCATGCAGCAACAACAGAAAGTGTGAGATGAGGGAGGGGATTGGTGGTAATGGCTGATAAGTGGTAATGTCATAAAAACAGTAATGGTTTGCTAAAGCAGGTGAATTGTGTGTGTGTGGGCTATATCCTAAGCTATATCCTAAGCAAGATCCTAAGCAAGATCCCCAAACACAGCCCAGGACCTTCCTGTCCCTCTCAGCATTCCAACCTATTTCAATAAACCCACCCCCACTAGCAAAGGAGGAGAAGGTAGTCAGATAGACAGGCTTGCAGATGTATGGGATATTATTATATAAAATAATTTTATCTCTGTATAAACATAGAACAACACTGTGTGTTGTATAAACATAGAATGACACTGCGGTTGAATTCGGACAACACGATAGTCAATGGTTGGGTAATAATCAACTTTACAGTTGTTCATCTAGGGGTTACTCCCCACACAACATGGTAATAAATAATCAACCGTGGTGTGGATTAGGATCAGCACTGAGTTGACTATGGCAGCATTCGGATGACATGATAGTCAATACAGCTGACGATTGTTCCCCACCCCCAGTTGCTTAATGTGTTGTCTGAATTCAGCCAGTGTGTTCATGAAAAAGGATGAAGCAGTGGAAGTAATCCTATCATCATGCAGTTTCTCCTAGACATACAGGCTTCTGGAAGAGTTTTCCAGTGACAATAGCTGCATCAAGTGCATTGCACAAATCCAGGTAATATCTTCATAGCATAGTCCTGTTGAATGCAATGCTCACCACAATCTTGCTTTCATGTGAAACCTTCATTTAAACTTCAGTTAATAAGTCTGTATGCTTTACCCATTTTTCTTGTCATTCAGAAATGTCTTTAGGTCCATATATAGCTGTTACCTGTCAATTAAGTCAACCTTGATGATTTCTCAAATATATCCATGCCATGCTGTGTTTTTTCTGTATACCTGATAAGTCACAGTTATTCATTTGTCATTATTCTGAAGTATTGCTTTCTGCTCCCTTACGTATGTTTTGGCAGCAATCCGGTCCATGTCCCTTCAGCATTCTCACAGTACATTTTTCAGTTTAACCATGGGTGTCATCAGACAAGCGTTTTATCGCATGCTCGCTACTGCCCACTTATGGATGTTTGTGCGTCTTTTAGATGACATTGTCCACCTATCACGTGCCTCCTGCTCCCTCCATTCGTTTTTCCATTGCAAAAGAGAAAAAACTTTTTTAAAAATGGAATGTGCCATGATCTCCTGCTGTGTACAGGAAAAGCAGTGCGATTAAAAAATGCCCCCCCCTCCGAATGGGCCACATGGTCTTTGTTTACTTCCACTTTTCCCTCTGGGAAGAAAGAGGAATCGTGATTTTCCCCCATGTGATGACGCTGCATATCATTCAATGAACCTGCAAGTCAGGATATAATTTCAGATTTCAGTGGGCAGGTATGGCAAGTTTCAGCAAGGGACAGAATTCAATACTTGCAAAGTCACATTATGATAGAACAGTGTATTTGAAGAACATGTATTGAGAATAAATGCCAAGTTCTACACCTAGGAAAAAGAAACCAAATGCATAGTTACAAGATGGGGGATACTTGGCCCAGCAATACTACAAGTGAGAAGGATCTTGGAATTGTTGTAGATCACAAGCTGAACATGAGCCAACGGTGTGATGTGGCTGCAAAAAAGCAAATGCTATTTTGGGCTACATTAATAGAAGTATAGCTTCCAAATCGGGCGAGGTGCTGGTTCCCCTCTGTTTGGCACTGGCTAGGCCTCATCTTGAGTACTGCATCCAGTTCTGGGCACCACACTTCAGGAAGGATGTAGAGAACTGGAGGGGATTCAGAGGAGGGCAATGAGGATGATCAGGGGTCTGGAAACAAAGCCCTATGAGGAGAGACCGAAAGAACTGGGCATGTTTAGCCTGGAGAAGAGAAGATTGAGGGGAGACATGATAGCACTCTTCAAATACTTGAAAGGTTATCAGACGGAGGAGGGCCAGGATCTCTTCTTGATCATACCAGAGTGCAGGACACGGAATAATGGGCTCAAGTTACAGGAACGAAAAACCAAAAGGAGGAGAGTATCCAAATCGGGACAAAAAGGGGGAGAAGCAGGTTCTCAGGATGCTAAAATATTGGAATCATCCCTCGTCTGGACAGATGGCGACCAATCAGGGTTCGCCATCTGACCAGACATGCCTCCAAAGTAGCTCCGGAGCAAGGTGACAGGCAGCAGATGTCGCTGTTGTCGCCTTGCCACAAGCTGAAAAAGTCAGGGTAAGTCCCCAACTTTTTTAAACCAGAGCTTCGGGGGGAATACCCTGGGATGGCTCCGCAATGGCTGCTGCGTCATATAAATGACCTGCTGGCACTGTAGATCCAAACCGGGGCTTTCCCCTCATCAAGACAGGTCCCTGATGATGTTGTAAGCGTGCTTAGGAAAGCAAACACCAGAGATTCTTAATGTGTGATTACAAGGGCTCAGCAAAAACAAACAACAACACCAAAAACCCAACAACAATACCTGGGAGTAAGCCTCATCAAAGTCCACAGGGCTTACTTCTGAGGAGGCATGCATAGGATTCCCTGTGAACATTTTTTTTAAATTTTGGTGGAAGAAATGAAACAAGTTTGCCAACGATATCAAAGAGACTTACTAGTAATTACTTTTGGATAGATCGTGCCCCAAGGTTTTAAAATGATATATTCTGTCTCTCTAATGTAGTTAACAAACCGCAACCACCACAACAGAACAAGGAGCAGAATGCAAAATAAGGAACATTACACAATATGGGTGTCCGAGGGAGCAAAAAAAGAAATGAAAAGGACAATCTAGTAAACAAAAAGATTATGTGGAATAATTCAAGATCGTAGCTTTGGTAATGTGAGGCAGGAGGTAAACTGCAGTTAATAAAAGATGGGCAGGGAGAATATAACTATCTTCTGCATTCTGGCATCGGAAATACCAAGTAAAGTAGAAATCTAAAACATGTGCCAAGAAGAAGAAGAGCCTTGTGTACACCTGGAATCATCATCATCATCATCATTATCTGTCTATACTTGGCAGTGCTGTAAAGGGAAGCCTTGTTTTTTCCAGCCTTTGATGTGCAGGGATAGCAGATGAAGGATTGACAGGCATAATTCCAGAGGGTTTGGAAGAAGCTGAAAGAAGTATAGCTGCAGTCTAGTTGTATTGAACTGTATGTTCAAAACTCGGAGGGATTCTTTCTTTTGTCATGCATTCTCTGGTTTGACTATAGGCTACTGCCTGCTCTTTGTTCTAAAGCATCCATTGGCAAGATGCCATAGTCTAGTTTCCGGAGTGGTGATGCTGTCAGTTAGAGATGGACAGAACTGTCAGTCCTGGCCTTGCTGAGGTTTGTCAGTTTTTTGAGGTCAAGCTCATTTTTTTTTTTTACATTTCTGCATGAATATGCAATTTCTCATTAAAACAAAAAAAAAAGTATGGAAATTAGTCCTTTGGGTGCTGATTTTCCCTAATGCATGCATTTTTGTGCACATTTTAAATGTAGGCATCCCCCTACTACTTTATATTTTTGCAGTGTTCTATGCACTTTAATTAAATACATTCATTCATTCATTACATTTCTATACTGCCCAATAGCCAAAGCTCTCTAGGTGGTTTACAAAGATTAAAAACCATTAAAATACATTATACATAGTATAAAAATCCATTTACATGCAAACTTATAAACAGACAGCACTCACACAGACACACATATATCTAAACAATTTTTAAACAATCAATAAGAAAAATCCAGGACCTGATCAGCCCTAGTTAACATGGTGAGGGATGATGGGTTTTGCAGTCCAACAATGGTTTAAGGAGACTTTTGTAACATGTTATGATCTCTGTTCCCATACACTGCTCCAACCCCTCCCCCAGAGTGTGGTCTTTGTAGTGTGCATGATGATGGAAGAATACATTTTCTTGCACTTTTCAATTCCCAAGATGCCCTTTTTTTTACAAAGCCCAGTGCTTTGATTAATATAGATTCCAAGAGAAAACAAGAATTGCCAAAACAAAAGGTTCCGTTACAGCCCATTGACTCATTCAGTGCTTTTGAGAGATGGCCAATGCAGCCAAAGTTTCAGATTAAACAATTAGATTTCTATGAGTTTTTTAAAAATGTTACATGTGGTATTTTGGAAATCAAGTGGTGTTTCCATAAGGGGTGAAATGGTGCTTTGAAGAACTAACTCTCCATATAAGGATAGAAATTTAAGTGACTGAGAATGATGAGATAAAAATAAGTGGAATCATCCTGAACTCCTTTCAAGCCTGTACGATACTTAAGGAACATTCAAGCTACAGACATGCTGAATATGAATCTTGCAACTAACAGGGCCAGCCTTAGGCATTTTTCTGCCATGAGGTAAAGGACAAGATGGCTCTCCTGTATTATCATTATTATCATTATCATTATCATTATCATCATTATTATTATTATGCCTTTTACCCAATACTGGGACTCAAGGCAGCTTACAAATTAAAACATGGACAGTTAAAACGTGTTCCATGTACTGAAGCTGACTAGACTGCCAGTTGAATCTTACTTCAACAGTAGTGACACAGAACAGCAGAACCTCTACTATGCTGGCCCAATCCGGCCTTCTACTACATCTGAGAGCAGCAGGCTAGCTTAGGGTAGGGTGACCAGATAAAATCCAGGTCAGGGCTCATATAACTTTAACAGTTGTAGAGAAAAGGGAATTTCAGACAGGGTCATTTGTATGCAATTAGTTCCTGGTGAAATTCCCTCTTCATCACAACTGTTAAAGTTGCAGGGGCCCTGCCTTCTTTTGTATCTGGTCACTCTAGTATCGTGCCTGCAACTTTAACTGTTGTGATGAAGAGGGACTATCACTAGGAACTAATTGCATACAAATGACACTGGCTGAAATTCCCTTTTCTCTACAACTGTTAAAGTGGCATGAGCCCTGACCTGGATTTTATCTGATCACCCTAACTTAGGGGGTTCAGAGGAAGCTGTGTGGCACACACTTCAACACAGGTGAAGGTCACAGATTCAACACCCTGACACTACTTCCCATCTCCCAGCATCTGCCATCTTAGCCAGCTGCCTCACTCTGTCTAATGGTAGGGCTAGCCTTGACTAACCACATTTGAGCTACAGAATGGTGGTATAGCAGGAGGAACTTAGGATGCCATAAAAAGAGTTCTTCAACTCCCAGCATTCCCCACCCAACATGCTGAAAGTTGTAGTACTTTTTTCAGTCTAAACATGCACAGGATTGCACTCTTATGCTCTTAGAGCTGACTGCCAGTGTAACATACCGGCAGAGTCCAAAATGGTTTCCTGGAGGATGCTCTTGAAGCCTATGTCTGTTGGTGTGCATGATTTGGTGTGCATGATCACCTCAGCCCACTGTGGCTTATTGTGATGCATGTCAGTGGCCATTTTGAATATTCAAGCTGTGGCAGACCTTTGCCATGGCTTATCATGCCATGCGAGGGTGAGGATCGCTTATGAAAGTGTTAATCAATCCTCACATAACCCATGGGCTGTTTAGGGTTATGCAAGGATTCTTTAAACCTCTCAAAACTCACCCTCTCTGGGTGCATACTACACAATAAGCCAAAGCAACTGCCTACCACTGCTTGAATATTCAGTGGGGGAACGCGATCTTGAAAATTTTCACATAGCTTTGCCCATCCGAACTCTTAAAATACATATACTGGTACACCCAGACCTGACTATGGCATGCCCTTCCAAATGAAGTTAGACTGACCCCGTTCTGGATGACTTTTAGGCAGGCAGCAACTTTTTAAATTATTATTTTGCCTCGTAACTTGCTATATCTATGAGTTTCATCATATGAGCATTTTATCATATGCGCGCTACTGCCCACTTACGGATATGTGTGTGTGTCCTTTAGACATCGTCGTCTGCCTCCCACTCCTTCCGCTCATTTTCCCATAGCAAAATAGACCCCTTTTCATCCAACTTGTTTTTAAAAGGGAATGTACCGCGATCTCCTGCTGTGTGCAGGAAAAGTGGTGCTATAAAAACAGCCTCTGAATGGGCCATGTGGTCTTTGTTTACTTCCTCTTTCCACTCTGGGAAGAATGAGGAAGTGCGGAGAAGCGACGGTAAGGAAACGCAATTTCCCCCCATGTGATGACACTCAAAATCTATCTATCTATCTATCTATCTATCTATCTATCTATCTATCTATCTATCTATCTATCAATCTATCTATCATCTATCTATCTATCTATCTATCTATCTATCTAGATTGTTACACTCAATCCTGACTATGGAATGCCCTCTGTTATTTTATTTAGCCAGCCGGTTAGTGGTTTTTAATTATGAGATTGAAATTTGAAGGTTTAATTTCTCCACTCTCATTCATTGTAAATCTCTGGTTCTAATTATGTTTAATGTTTACATTGTTTGTTTATTGGTTTTTGATGCTATTTTGATGGCGACTCGTATTAAGGCCAAAAAGCAGTCTAGAAAAATTCTTATAAACAAACAAATTTCCCTGAACATTGAGGAGTTCCAAGGACTCAGTGCTTAGCTGGATTTGCTTTCCCTTGGGAGGAAGTCACTTGAGATTTATGGCATTTTGTAATATTTGAGCTGATTTGCAAATAGACAGGTTGAATGCAGGTGGAGGTAGACAGATTCAACACCTCAACAGAAAGGCAAATCCATTGTACCACCTCAGATCTCCAGAAAGAATGCCAGGATCCGTCGCTCCAACAATGCTCCCAGAGCAGAGTTTCCTCTCCTCCTGCTGCCTCTTTGATGGTTGGTTTTTCACATTCAGCACATCCCAAACCTGAATCAACAAGCACCCACCTAACAATTAGCCCTCATTCAGACACATCACCTGAATATCCTGGGCTCCAGGATTCTGGCCAGGAATTCAGTGAATACTCCTATTCACAGAAACCCAAGAGCAAATTTTATAACAATATGTAACATCTTGGTCTGACTCACTGAGTAAAGGCATAACATAAAACAGATTTAATCCACTAGCCGTGTCATTTTAAACGTTGGCAATGGCATGAGAAGTTGTGTTTGAATGCTCTGTGTTTACATTAGCTAAACATGACCAACCTGCCCCAGAGTTTTTCCTCAAGGAACACATCCTTGCCTGGCAATCTTGACTTTGGATGTCCAGGGAGCTTATTTAGAGAGGTAGCTGTCTCCTTAAGACAAACAACTGAACGTTCTGTAACATAGGGCCAATCTACATACAAGGTTTTTGACGTTTTATAAGGGTTATGAAAACTCTTTGGGCCACATGACGCACTCCCTATAACGTTGTATATCTGAGGTTTTTTAAAACTCCTTTCAGTTATATACAACGGTTTCACTTTTAATAAATCGTTTTAAGTAAAATAATGTGTCCTTCCTTACCGTTTGTGATTCCTGGAGGCAGTGCTTCACTGACCGGCGCCCAAATGCTTAGCAGTTGATTGGTGGGGAAGAAAGAGGAAGTGGGTAAGTGAACTACAACACCCACAATGCCTAGCCCTATACTCGCTAGGGTATGACAGAGGAACAAAGGAGGAAGTGGTGACTGAACTACAACCCCCACAATGCCTTGCCCTAAACTCACTGAAAAAACAAAAGAGAAAGAGACAGGGCAGAACAGTGTGTGACCGCACACACTGCTTTAAAGACTGAAGACTGTTCTCCTGTAATGTGAGTACTCAGTAATGTGGCCTAAGACGTTTTAGAATGCACCTATTTGGAACGTTTTAAAATACTTTTTAAAACGTTCCAAAGGACTGTGTAGATCGGCCCATAGTGGCTTTGTCGATCAGTAGCTTGGCAGAATGATGAAATCAAAAGCCAATTTCATGAGAACACGAGAAGAGCCCTGTTGGATCAGGTGCAGGCCCATCCAGTCCAGCATTCTATTCACACAGTGGCTAACCCATTGGAAATCCACAAGCAGGACAGGTGTACCACAGCACTCGCCCCCTTGGGTGCCCTGCAACTGGCATACAGAGACCCTTCATACTGGAATTATACTAGGATTAATACCCACTAATAGCCTTATCTAGTAACTAGCTTTGGGGGAGTTTGGCTTTGATTTGGGCTTCTCCTGAGTCTGTCCAAATTAAACCAGTTCAGTTCTGGATGCAGGATCCAGATGAATCTGAAGGATACCTCTAGTAGCCATTAATGATCAGCTTGATAATTGCTTCTTCCTTTTTTTCATAAATGGAAAACTGGAGGAAAACAGTAGCTGAGAGCACATTTATGATTTTATTTATCTATTTATTTATTTATTTATTGCATTTGTATACCACCCCATAGGTTTACATAAGATTAAAATACTAAAAAACAACATACAAAAATTAAAACTGCAAAAACATACAATATACACGTACATTTAAAACCACTATAATAACTTAAAAAGCTATGAGCCTAAAAGAAAAACCAGAGCCAAGCTAATCAGATATCGCTAAATGCCTGAGAACAGAGAAAAGTCTTGACCTGGTGCTGAAAAGATAACAATGTTGGTGCCAGGAGGGCCTCGTTGGGGAGATCGTTCCACAATTGGGGGGCCCACCACAGAGAAGGCCCTCTCCTTTCACAATCCACCACTTCATATGGATTACTCACCTGTTAGTTACTACAAATGTAGTGCATTCCTCAGCATGTTTACTCGGAAATAAGTCCCACTGAGCTAAATACACATTTAGTATACACATTTACCGAGGAGCAAATCCCAAGCAGAGTCTTTTTCTATTGCAGCCCCAGAAATCTGGAATGTCTTTGGAAGATTTGGATGGCTAAGTTTTTCTGTTTTCTGTCAGTAATTTATGAGACCACCATTTTTTTTTGGGTGTGTGTGTGTTTTCTTTATTTCACCAATGTTTTAACTTTTGTAAACTATGTTGGTAAATTTTAATTGAAGAGCAGTATAAAAATATTCAAAACAGATAAATATGTGCACTGTTTATGAATAAACAGGATAACACTAACTAGGGCTGGCTGTAAGTTTTGAGGGCCCCAGGGCAAGGCACCCTTACTGGCCCTTCTCTCTCCGTGAGGTTACCTTCTCCTTGCCAACTGCTCTTGTGCCTCATTTTCTTTTTCATCATTGCTACCACTTGCTTGATTGTCAGGCAGAGATCCAGGGAGCAAGTAGGCAGGGCGATCTACTGCTCATCCTTCTCAGCATCGCTATTGTCTAGGCCAGATCAAGAGACAGGTGATCGAGCAGGTTGCAATGGATGAAGAGAAGGAGCCATTCGAGGGAGCTCTTGTCACTGGGCTTCTGCTGGGCTGTGGATCCTTGGCAGGTGCCCAACCTGCCCATCTTTCACATGGCCTTGACACAAAAATCAAAACTGGGGAACTTGTCATTTAGAACAAGGGTGTTCTACTGAATGGCTGCATTCGGTCAATACATTAAGCAACTGGAAGGGGGGGAACAATTGCCAGTTGTGTTGCTTATTGTGTTGTACGGAGGGTAACACACCACTCACAAACTACTGAAAGTATGCTATTCCGCCCAAATAAGCAACTGAGAGAAACAACTAACTGGCTTGCAAGTTGTTTAGCTCCAAGCCAGTTGTTTAAAGTGTTGTGTGGAGGGGTGAGTGGGTTAATGGCGTGTGGTGAGTGGGTTAAAACACAAGCCCATAGAGGTAGGCGGCAAGAGCGACCAAAGCAGCGGCTGCCACTCTGCTACAACTAGTGCAACTTGCAGAGGCTGCTAGGATAGAACTGGGAGGACTGAGGGAGGAGGGAGGGTGGGGAGAAGGGCTGGGGCTGTGTCAGTCAAATGCTGGGTTCACTATTAGTCCACTCAATGCCAGCCCCAACCACCTACAGTTGAGTAGGAATATGTTGTGTGGGGAGTACCCACAAAATAACTAACTGTGAGTTGGCTACTCAACCCATATTGACTAATGTGTTGTCCGAATGCAGCCAATATGTTATCCCTGCAATGCCACTGGTGTGGAAAAACAAGAAGTCAAAAGACCGCTGGAAGTGAAGCCACAGTTTGAGTTCCCTTCAGATGAACTGCATAGTTCGCTCTTAAACTTCATCTTGATGATCATTTGGATTCACTTTAAATGTAAGTCCTTCCCCCCCACTGTCATCTGCTACAGACAGTTGTCTGCAAAATATCACTGGCAGAGCATTGTTCGGCTGGAAAGTGCTTTCATTTCCCCTTTGCTGGATTTATTTTTAGTAGGCTGAGAAGAAAAGGTACTTAACGTTTTGTTCCTTGTATGTGAAGAGACATGACACTTCTTTGTTGTGCGGAGGCAAATTTCCATTAGCTAGCCTGAATGTGCAGAAAGCCATGAACCAGGTGAAACAATACTATCGTCAAACCTGAGGCAGAATCTTGTCTTCCATGAGAGTCACTCCTACAAATAGAGCTAAAATAATAATAAAAAATTGACATCAAAAACAAAACAAAAACACTCCTGCCTAGGTACCCCAGGAAATCTTGGGCAGTATCCAGTGTTGCCTATCTGCAAATGTAGCCCGCTGCTGTTTCTGTTCCATGAGTGGCCAGCCCCTCCAATTCTGTGCCCTGGAGATTTAACACTTCTAGAGGCAAGGCCCAAGACAGGCAAATATTAGGCTGACCAGATAAAATCCAGGTCAGGGCTCATGTAACTTTAACAGTTGTAGAGAAAAGGGAATTTCAGCCAGTGTTGTTTCTATGCAATTAGTTCCTGATGAAATTCCCTCTTCATCACAAACAGTTAAAGTTGCAGGCATTATACTAGAGTGACCATATACAAAAGAGGCAGGGCCCCTGCACCTTTAACTGTTGTGATGAAGAGGGAATATTACCAGGAACTGCTTGCATACAAATGACACTGGCTGAAATTCCCTTTTCTCTACAACTGTTAAAGTTACAGGAGCCCTGTCCTCCTTTTCATATGGTCAGCCTAGCAAATATGCTTGTTTCTGGAACAGGGCACATGGGAAGAACCTCCTTAGGCAATCTCTGCTGACCTGCCCCATACCAGAAATGAACATTTCCACTCATTTCAGGTTTTCCCCTGAATTCCTAAATCTCCATTATGCAAGCGGCACTAAATCAATTCCTAGTTGGTCACCACTAGATGCTGCCCCTTGTCATGTATAATCGGCCCTTTTTGAAGGGCTTTGTTTGAAAGACTGTTTCCTTTGCCTGTCTGTGCTCACGCACATCATGCCAGGAAATTTCAGCCTAAGTCAATGCAAACTGTGTTTGCTTTTAAGACTTCAGGCAACCTGTACGTAAATTATGGATACAGTGATTCATAACTTCCATCCCGATTGTTTGCATTTCAATTTCCACACAGGCAGGTGAGCTGTCATGTTCAGGATTATCAAACTATTAACCTGATGCTACTCATTAAGTATGCTACTCGGGAGGAAAAATTTGCATGCAAGTAAACAAGCTCAGAAAAGGCAAAGGATATTAAATTCAAATAGAGCTCCTTTGGGCCTTTCTCAGTTTGCATACAGTAAGCAAAAGGTAGCTGTTGACCATCTAGCTCATGCCCTTTCTCTGTTCTTATTTGGGCTTATCTAAGGTATAAACTGTTGTTGCTGCAATCCAAAAGGGTGGTTATCCACCATCCACTTGGACTTTTATATAGGGTGACCAGATAAAATCCAGGTCAGGGCTCATGTAGCTTTAACAGTTGTAGAGAAAAGGAAATTTCAGCCAGTATCATTTGTATGAAATTAGTTCCTGGTGGAATTCCCTCTTCATCACAACAGTTAAAGTTGCAGGGGCCCTGCCTTCTTTTGTATATGGTCACTCTAGTATAGTGCCTGCACATTTAGCTGTTGTGATGAAGAGGGAATATCACCAGGAATTAACTGCATACAAATTACACTGGCTGAAATTCCCTTTTCTCTACGACTGTTAAAGTTACATGAGCCCTGACCTGGATTTTATCTGGTCAGCCTACTTTTATATGACTTCCCTCATAAAACCTCCAAAACAGCTTTAGAAAATATCCCGGAGTTCAAAAAAGCATTGGGCAGAATCCAGTTCAGCACTAGGGCTAAGGTAAATGACATTATGCTAGCATCAACAACCACTAGCAAGATGCTAATAGCGCTTGTCGGCATGACAGGTTTTCCGGGGAAACCCATCAGAACAAGCAAATGCTGTTGGTGTTGTGCTAGAGGTTGCTTACGTTAATGCCAGTGCCGAACTAGAAATTGCGCAGTGTGAGGACTGAGCACAAGAGCGGCTTAAAAGGAAAGCAAAACATGATGTTTGCACACTGGCAGACATTGCCATACAATTATTTAATTGGAATTCAGATTGAAATTTAGCATTCTGCAAAATCTTTATTTTTTAAAAAAGGTTTTATTAATTTTCCAAATACAAAAGCAAACAATGCAAAACAAGATTGCATCAAGTTTAGGCCCAGTTGTTGACACAGGGTAGTACATTTAGATAGGGTGACCATATGGAAAGGAGGACAGGGCTCCTGTATCTTTAACAGTGGCATAGAAAAGGGAATTTCAGCAGGTGTCATTTGTATGCATGCAGCACCTGGTGAAATTCCTTCTTCATCACAACAGTTAAAGCTGCAGGAACCGTGCCCTCTTGATTAGATACAAAAGAGGGCAATGCTCCTGCAGCTTTAATTATTGCGATGAAGAGGGGATTTCACCAGGTGTTGCATGCATACAACTGACACCTGCTGAAATTCCCTTTTCTATGCAACTGTTAAAGATACAGGAGCCCTGTCCTCCTTTCCATATGGTCACCCTAATTTAGAGAGCCATCCTCCAGCCACAAGATAGTGTCAGAGGGCCATAGGGTGCTGGGGATTTCCCTCCCATAAGGCTACAAACAGAGCGACAACGTTGGGGGACGACAGCTGAGCAGGATTCCTCCCCACAGGGATTCACCCCTGTCCCTTCCAGCCATTGCAGGAAGCTCTGTGGTGGCTTCATCTCCTGAGGTTAGTGACACAACCTCAGAAGGGGAGGAAATGGGTGTATTTAGGGTTGGCAAGTGTGCAGGGTCGTAGCGGCCATGGCTTCACCAGCTGCACAAGCCTCTTAACTCCCATCCCTGCCCAGAGCTAGGTAGGTGAACTTGATGGGTGCAGAGGCCTATCTAGCAAAAACAGCAGTAATGGAGGCCAGAGAAACTAAAACACCCTTTTGCCATTCCTCTCATCCTGCAAGACTTGCTGGCAGGGTTTAGGATGGATGAAGTGCTCTGAGTTCAGAGCCCTCCATCCTATGGGTGTCTTTCCCTAGAATTGGGCCTTTCTTCTCTTTGCCATAATCTGAGGAAAGGCTTTGACAGATGTTGCTGCATTGTCCCCTGATTTGTATATTAAATAAAATAATTCCATATTGTATAACACCTCCCCAGTATTTTCACTTTGCCTTTTTGGTGATTTAAATTGATTTCCCTCTGATTATATATATATATATATATATATATGCTCTTCAGTGCCAATTAGAATTCCCAGGGCAGCTAATAATAATAAAATTAAACTATGGTGTTCACAAAACATCTATGGCAACAATTAAACTACGGCACAACACCAAAAATCTCCAGTTCAAAAAAACTCAGAGTGGCTTAGTGTCCTACCTGGGCCTGCTGCCGCAGTCTCAGAGGAAGAGACTGATTCAGAGTGTGAAGACGCAGCTGTAAGGCCTAGTCAAGATATGAATTGGCAGGGGGCTGGGAATTTATCTCTACCCAGTTTCACAGTAGATTGTAAGGAGGGGGAGGAAACTGCTTCTTCTCAAGAAGGGCCATCTCAACCTACAAACATAATTGGCCTTATTGACAAGTATACTATTGAAAAACTTATCTGTTCAGGAAGTGAAACAATCTTTCAATGATATCAGTTTTCAGAGTGTGTCATGTATCTTACGAATTGTCTATAGGAGCAATATATACGTGAAGTCAAAATGGGAATATATCAGGGTTCTGTAGACTGATACGATTGATATAGTTGTTATGGCATTGGTACGATTCTTTGTGTACCATCAAGTGCTTCATTTATAACAATTGTATAAAAATATCTTATTGGTCTAGTGCAGTTCTGTTGGGTCTCTTGCACCTTCAGTGTTTGTTCTGAGCTCTTTTTAAATACCGCCAGACCTAGCTATGGGGAAAAAGCTTGAGGGGCCCCAAGCAGAGGAACATGCCTTGCTGTTGTGAATCACCCCAGAGAGCTCCGGCTATTGGATGGTAAAGAAATTTAATAAATAAATAAATTAGCAATCTGAAGACAGATTCACCTGAAGGAAAAGGGAAGGCCCGAAGTTATCTCCTAGGGAATGCCATCAATTGGAGAGGCAACCAACTCAACGAAATGCATGTCCCCAGGCTAAGTTTCCCAGCTAAATTGGATTGACAAGTAAGTATCTGCCCTGCATAAACGCTAGTGTAGAGGCAAAACCAATTTGTAATGATCAGAAATTCCATGGCATTGGCCCCTGGACTATATTAGGCCATGAATCCTGTGCTTGGGGCCATGCTTTGGGTTACAACATTGGACTTTAAGATCGCACATTTGACTTCTCTTTGGATTACCTGAATTGATTGAACATTAAACACTTTGATCCATATGCTCTGGTGAGGTGCTCACGTTTGTATGAGGCTATAAGAAAATATTTTTTAAACACATGTCAAGTTGCTTAAGTTGCAATGGAGGCAGTCCTAACTTCTAGAATGGTTCACAGTTTTAAAATTAAAAGCCATGTTAAAAACTTGGGGTGGGGTGGGGAAAGAAGAGGAAAGTTTTCATCTAGCCTTGAAGTGATGGCAAAGTAGACATGATGGGAGTCCTCTTGGGAAAGGCGTTCCATAGGCAGAGTGCCACCACCAAAAAGGCCCTGGCTGTAGTTACTGTCCACCAGATGGCAGGGACACTCAGGGAAGCACCTCAGATTTCAGCACATTGTGGGATGGACAATGGAGATGCTTTTAACAGACAACTTCTAAAAATTGTCTTGTGGAATCACAAAGGATATGAGGAAACAAGAATGATGTACTGGGAGGCAGAGAAAATGATACCAATGTACACCACCTTTGTACCAAGGTAGATTCAGAGGGATTGGGAATTTTGCAAGTTTCCCTAGAGGGAGCAACAGTATTCTCTGGAGAGCAACAGCAGAAAAACAATGTTGCCTTCACATCCTGGTTGCGAGTTTCCAGAAGCAAATGATTGGTCACTGTGGGATACAGGAAACTAGGTTGGATGAACCTTGGTTTGGTCTGGCAGGACACCTCGTATGTTCTCATGAGCAGGGCCTAGCAGTGGTTGGTTAGTTGCTTTTTTGCAGGATTTCTTTCTTTCTTTCTTTCTTTCTTTCTTTCTTTCTTTCTTTGACATTTCAGACTACATACTAAACAAGCCTCTTGTTTAATGGCTTTTACAACAGCTCAAAAATATGAAAAACACAATTACGATAAAGAGAAAGGCACAGTACTATACCAACAATGTAAAAAAGAGCAATGAACCAGCAATGGAGAAATTAAAAGCAGGTGGATAACACATTAAAATCAAAAGCTGACAAACCAAAGTTTTAACCAGACTCCAGAAGCTCAGAATAGAGTTTGCTAAAGGCATCTCTCTGAGAAACAAGTTCTAATGATAATCAGTGCTTACATTATACAAATCTTGTCATTCGCCATGGCACTGTATGTGGCCGCTCTTGCCAGAAGTCTGAACCGATCACTTGCAGACAGCTTTTGAAATCAGGAGATCTGCATACCGTATAGGCTGACCAGATAAAATCCAGGTCAGGGCTCATGTAACTTTAACAGTTGTAGAGAAAAGGGAATTTCAGCCAGTGTCATTTGTATGCAATTAGTTCCTGGTGAAATTCCCTCTTCATCACAACAGTTAAAGTTGCAGGGGCCCTGCCTTCCTTTGTATATGGGCACTCTAGTATAGTGCATGTACCTTTAACTGTTGTGATGAAGAGGGAATATCACCAAGAACTAATTGCATACAAATGACACTGGCTGAAATTCCCTTTTCAATACAACTGTTAAAGTTACATGAGCCCTGACCTGGATTTTATCTGGTCACCCTATGCATACCTCATTGATTGGCCACTCCGATCTAGTCCATCATCCTGTTTCCCTCAGAGGCCTCTGAAACCTACAATGATGGCATGTAGGCCCTGTTCCATTGTTTGTCCTCCAGATTTAGTTATTTAAAGGTATTCTGCCTCTGAATATGGAGGTTCCATTAAGCTACCATGTCTAATAGCTATAATATGTGTGGCAGGGAATATGAATCTCCATTGTATCGCATCATTCATTCATTCAAAGAAATGCGCCCAGCCTTTCAGGGCTCATGCCTCATGCAAGGCAGCTTGTACAAAGTTTGAAAACGTAAAATTATCAACAATTACAATTTAACCATGCATTGAAAAAAAATTTGGATTTCTATACTGACCAATAGCTGAAGCTCTCTAGGCAGTTCACAAAAATTAAAACCATCAAATACAATTCAGGGTATAACACCCCTCCCCCAATATAAAAACACAACCAGGATAAAACCAAGCAGCGATGAAGAAATTTATACAGATTTAAAATACAGATTTAAAACAGCAAACTTAAAAGACTAGGAAGGTAAACTGTTAAAATACAGAGAAAATAAAAAGGTTTCCACCTGGCGTCAAAAGGAGTATAATGTAGGTGCCAGGTGAACCTCTATAGGGAGCTCATTCCACAGCCAGGGAATGTTAGTTTAAAACCACCAGGAGGTTTATTTTTTAAAAAACATACAAACAATCCCACAGCTCATTGATTAATCAAACTCTGACTAGAACAAAAAGGAAGTTCCTGCTCAGAATAGCTTATAAAAAGCATGGTAAAAACTCCTCTTCCTACCTTTGAATTCAATGCATGAAGGTCTCAATGGCAGCCAGGTGCATGGGAACATTGTGGGCAGGGCTTATGTGCACACCCACATCCTCTCCCCACTTTACACATGTGCAAGGAAAGACCTGTCTAGGGCTAGTAGGATGGCCATTTGTGAATCGGCCCCAAAAGGAGAACCTATATCACCAAAAAGATTACATACAGGGACAGCTATTTGCATGAAACTTCTATATGCTAAGTGATATTTAGAAATAATTGTTATAATTAAAATTTAGAAATATTTCAAAATAATCGTTGTAATTAAAATAGGAATACAGTACATGCTACCCTAGTGTGGAAGACTGTGACCAGGTGACTTGGGTGCTTTGCTCTGTCTGCTGTCTGGGTGCTGATGATTCATGGACCACCCTGCTCTCCCTTCTGATGGTTCTTTATCTTTAAACCAGACCTCAACTGGGTAGCCCTTCAAATAAAGGACACCTTCTAAATTGACAATAATCCCCCAGAAGCCCTTTAAATGGAGGAGTATCCTCTGATAAAGAAGACCCATGGCCACCCTGAGGACCCGACAAATGTGCTATTTTTGTGATGAGCTGCAATACATTCTCTCTGAACCAGACTGCAGGCTCCTTCAGATGGAGATCTTAACATTTGGGCTGGCCCATACCTGTGCAGGTAACCCATACCTCCAGGTAACCTGTCCCCAAAGCTTTTAGGGCTTTAAAGCCCCAATCCGACACCTTGAATCAGGCACCTTGTAACTTGGCAATGTCATCTCTGAAAAGTTGTTTATTTCTGACTCTGGTTCTCTACACGGATGAGTTTGAAAAGTTATTATAAAGTCATTGAGCTATATCCCATCTGCTCCCAGATAAACAACAGTAGGCGAAATATATCTGGAGCTCAAGCTACCGACTAATCACTTTCTTGCTGAAAATCATATTGTACCAGGAACGTATTTATTCAGCTGTTAGCACAAAAACAAGCAGCTGGAAACCAACTCCCTTGCTAACAGTAACAGAACTACTGGGGGACTCATTTATTTACTATTAAAATGTATGCACTTGTTGGGACATCTGGTCTCATTTTATTTTGTCAAGAGCAGGTACCTGGGAGGCATGGCTGTTTGAATAATAGGCAAGCTGCTTAAGATGCATGAGAATGCATAATTAGCATTGGAGTTTCTCGCAAAAACTTATCCAGTACCAATTTGAGCTGAGATATATTAACATTGCATCTAGCTGTTTTGGATACATACAACTCAAGTGGCTGAGTGCAAAATATGTGGAGCGACTCAAACAAAGATGAAGTTGCTCCACAGGAGGAAATTTCTTTCATTTCATTTACCTCCAGAGAAGAAATAAGGCCTGCAAAATGTACATGCAGATACCATATCGAAGCCGGAATTCTAAATTTCTTTAATTTCATTCACTCAAGAAATACTGTTAGGAATATATACAAGCAGCCTAACGCTCTCAAAATGAATTCATTCAGTTCCCGGAAGGAACAGGAACCAGCAGAAAACATAAAACACTTACAACTCATCTGCTCTGCTAGAGGAGTTGAGCCCCTTTTATTAGGGATGTGCAGCAGATCAGGTCCAATCCATGATCCGGACCTGATCCAGGCGAAATCGGATGAAACGATCTGATCCCGATCATTTGGACTGTCCGATCTGATCCGATCCGATCTGAAGGGATCAGATCCGGATTGGAAAAAATCAGAGGATCGGACCTCCTCCCCCCTCCCCCCACTCGTGGTCCTTACCTGCTGCCTCCTCACTGCCGTCCGCTGCTGCCCACTGCTTCCATACTACTTTGAAACAGGCCTTGCGGCCTGTTCCACAATAGAGTGCCGGTGCGCCGGGTGACGTCATCTCTCGGCGCGCCCTCACTCTACTATGGAACAGGTCGCAAGGCCTGTTTCTCAGTACTAAAGCAGCGGGCGGCAGTGGATGGCAGCGAGGAGGCAGCAGGTAAGGAGCGCGAGTGGGGGAAGGGGGGAGGGAGGTGGAGGTCCCCCATTACCTGCTGGCGTCCTGTGCTGCAATTCGCTGCTTCCATACTACTGATAAACAGGCCGCAAGGCCTGCTTATTAGTAGTATGGAAGCAGCGGATGGCAGCGCGGGACACCGGCAGGTAAGGAGTGTGAGTGTGGGGGAGGGGATGGAGAGGGAGGTCCTGCCGGGGCTGTCCTGCTTCCGTCTGCTGCTGCCTTCTACTCAGCGCTCTACTGAGAGGCAGGCCGCGAAGCCTGTTTCTCAGCAGAAGGGACCAGCGGACGGAAGTGGACAGAAGTGGACAGCCCCGGCAGGTAAGGAGCGCGAGTGAGGGGGAGGGAAAGGGAGAGGGAGGTCCCCACTTACTTGCTGGGGCCATCCGCTTCCATCTGCTGCCGCCTTCTGGTCCCTTCTACTGAGAAACAGGCTTTGCAGCCTACCTCTCAGTAGCACGCCTGGTGCTACTTACTTTCCTTACAGTAGTAAGGAAACAGCGGGCAGCAGTGGACGGAAGCGGACAACCCCAGCAGGTAAGGAGTGCGAGTGTGGGGGGGGAGGGACACGGAGGGGGGGAGTTAGGTCCCCACTCATCCACCCCCATGTTTTCCGCATAGGCTTGCATTGGGGAAAGCTTTCTTTCCCCCAATGCAAGCCTATGGCAAAAACAGCTAAAATGGTGAATGAATCTATCTTGAGGGTTCTGCAAGTCTTTAGAAACTCTGAGTATAGAGCTATTTCTGTTTCAGTCAATGGAAAGGGGATAATTAAAAGAAATACCCGTCAGGCAGGGCCCCTGCAATCTTCATCACAACAGTTAAAGTTAAAGGGGCCCTGCCTTCTTTTGTATATGGTCGCTCTAGTATAGTGCCTGCACCTTTAACTGTTGTGATGAAGAGGGAATTTCACCAGGAACTAATTGCATACAAATAACACTGGCTGAAATTCCCTTTTCTCTACAACTGCTAAAGTTACAGGAGCCCTGACCTGGATTTTATCTGGTCAGCCTAAATAATTTGAGAGATTGTGGGTTCAGTGTTCACATTTCCTTTGGTATCAATAGCAGAAACTTGAGAGTTGGCCCTACAAAGTAGTGAAAAGTACAAAATTATTAAGAGGACAACATTAAGGGCTTTGTGTTTGCTGGAATGTGGTGCCCAGGGTCCCTTCTGATAATGGCAACAACGACAAGTGGTTGGTTAAAACTAATATTAAAAACATCTCACTTAGCTGGAAAAAAAAATGATTTCATGTCAGCATAAAAACTGAAAGCCTTGCTCAGCAATTTCCAAGTGCTCTTTTATCCAATTTGGTTATAGATATAAAAAAAAATCCCATTGAGTCCCAACATTGTTAAAAAGTCAGTTGGCACTTCCTTTGTCACTTTTTTTTTAAAGTTGATTAACTAGATGTAAAGAAATATTCTGAGAGAAACAAATTTGCTGAAAGGGCAGCTCTGTGAACTACAACCCCCCACAAACTAGTATCTTCTCCAAACATATGCCAGTTTTTTCACTGTTGTGTGCCACAAATCCTGAGGTTTGTACTGCCACCCACAAGTGTGTGTCCTGATACATACAATTCAGGTTCGTAGTTCACACACACACACAAACCAATGTTGACATACCACCTCCAAACCTGTGCCAGTGCTTTGTGCTAGTTTTGTACTGCTTTATGGTGCAAATTCTGAATGTTGCGCCACCACCAAAAGAATGAAAATAACACACCCTTGGGTGGGGCCTGGTGAATGGTAAAAAAAACTAGGAAATTTGTGCAAATTTGTGTAAATTTCAAATCTGATTGTAGCTCGATTTGTACAATTTTGCTGTCCGTCCATAGTGAGCAGCAATCTGAAATGTGAACCGAAATCAGGCATGAGGCAAGCTGCAAAATGACGTTTGGACAATCCCTGCACAAAACCAGCACAAACCTTTGGCATGTGCTCAAAGGTGATGTGAGACTGTGGCATTTTTAGCATTTGCCATACCCCATGTAAGGATGTGTCATTTTCATGTTTTCGTGGTGGCACAAAACTTGGGATTTGTGGCACAATACAGCAGAAAACTAGCACAAGACTTTAGCATGCATGAGGAGATATGAGAACGTAGCATTTTTAGCCTTTGCCAGGGCCCACTTAAGGGTATGCCACTTTCACACTTTTGGTGGCACCACAAAACTCAAGATTTGTGGCACAAAACAGCACCAAACAAGGACAAAACTTTGGCATAAGTATGGGGGTGATTTGACAATGCTGTTTTTTGTGTATGGTAACTACAAACCTGCCTTTGATGTATCAGTACATAGTTGTGATGTCAGCATAAAACTCAGGATTTTTTGTCAGAAAACAGCACAAAGCTGGTAGAAAATGTTGGCATTTATTTGGAGGAGATACTAGTTTGAGGGATTTGCAGTTAACAGTGCTTGCTGGATTGCTGCAAATACTTTCCCATTGTTCGTTTGAGGGCCAAAAGAGATATTACTTTAATTATGGGTCTAGCAGCTATATCTTCCCCCCATTTTCAGGATTTTTTGTCAGAAAACAGCACAAAGCTGGTAGAAAATGTTGGCATTTATTTGGAGGAGATACTAGTTTGAGGGATTTGCAGTTAACAGGGCTTGCTGGATTGCTGCAAATACTTTTCCATTGTTTGTTTGAGGGCCAAAAGAGATATTACTTTAATTATGGGTCTAGCAGCTGTGTCTTCCCCCCATTTTCATTCTACAGTTAGCACAGAGGGACTGACCCAGATCTCAACAGCCCCACTTCTCCCTAGGCCAAGGTCTCAACCTGAATCAGTGACCTTGAGCCTATCTACACCAAGCAGGATAAAACACTTTGAAAATGTTTTGAAAACTGTATATGGAGTTTGTCATGGGTCCCAACAGTTCTCAAAACTGTTATAAACCATTTTAAACCGTTTTAAACCATTTTAAAGCAGTAGTGTAGATAGGGTGCTTGCATCTACTGTAGAGTAAAAATGCCTAATTTGATCCTAAATTGAGTGGTGTTTTTTTTCCAAATGCAAGGCTACAGTATAAACAGGAAGCCCTTATTGCCTGAGCATCCATTAGGGTGCTTATCTAAATTAGGACTTCTGTATTGTAACATAATAGAGTTATAGTGGGAATGGGGTTTTGATACTGGGAAGACAGGTGTTAAAATGTGAAAGTTGGGGAAGAGAGTGGGGAATGCAAGCAGAGAGATTGGAGGGCCCTTTGGCTGGATTCTGAGAAGGAAGCAAACAGAAGGATGCTTGCAGAAGCCTTTTTCCTGTCCTCTTCTCCTGGGGGGTCAGGGGAACTTCTAGAACACACTGGGAGGGAGGTAATGGACAAAATCAGATGGAGGCACCTTGTACACATGGAGCTCTACTTGCTCAAGGTTTTATCCCATCCCCCCACACCCTAGCAACCCTCTGCACCTCATCACTGACAACCGGTGTAATGTAGTGGTTAGAGTGTTGGACTGGGACTTAGGAAACTGGGTTCTAGTCCCCAGTCAACCATGAACGTCACAGGTTGACTTTGGGCCACTCACTGACTCTCAGAGTTGTGAGGATAAAATCGAGCCGGTGAGGATCATGCAAGCTGCTTTGGGTTCCTTGCAAGAGGAGAACATATGGGATATAAAAGTAATAATAAATAAATAAGAGGCTCTGCTAACTCTCAGGAATGGCACTAGGCTGACAACTGTTACCCAGAGGACCTTCTCTTCTGCTGCTCCCAGACTGGGAACAACCTGCCAGGAGAGATCCGCCAACTTACCAGTCTTCAAAAATTTAAGAGAGCTAAAAAGACTGATCTCTTCCGGCAGGCCTACCTAGTCGAACTTTAAGACTTTGTTGATTTTAATGATGTATTAATTTTATATGCTCTTAATGAGTTTATGTATTTTATTTTTTTGCATTGATGTTGTTTTCCACCTCGATCTGGAGGGAGGCAGGTAAGAAATAATAATAATAATAATAATAATAATAATAATAATAATGCATGTAATAATAATGAGCTCACTTTTCCAATAGAATCAATAGTAGACACAGTCAATACAATACAAGCTTATATAACTAAAACTTAGTTGATCTAAACACGATGAATTAAGGGGTGTTCAGATGTATCTTCTGTATGTGTTAAAACATGTGAGAGGATGGCCTGCATGAGTTTGCCCCTCTTGCTGGTCTCATGTGCTGCATATTTGGTGACAGTGAGAACAGTCCCTATGTGTGTACCAGCATATGTCCGTAGAACTCCACCACTCAAGTGGTGATCCCGGGCCAGTCAGAGCTCCCCTGACAAGATGTAAGATTGGTACACATATAGGGGCACTTATCTCAATTGGTGAATGGGGGCAAGGCTATCCCATGTACCCCCTTACACATACTTTGAATGGGTGAGAGGGATTGTCTGAACCTCCCTCTGGATGTATGGTTTTGTATTTAACATTTAAAAAGAAGATGCCACATAAGAGTGAACTGCTTGTACTGGGAGAAGCAAATGCTCCTCTTATGCCTGCTGCCAAAGCTAGAATCCTACCTGGAGAAATGTAGAAATGGCACTGAATTCCATCCGAACTAGAATTTGAGCTGGAATCCCAAGTGCCCACTGGAATTTCCATCGGAATAACTCACCCAAAATAACAGAGTATGGTGGCACCTTAACGACTAATACATTTATTTGGCATAAGTTCTTGTGGACTATAGAGCACTTTATCAGATGCAAATTTATGCTAGAATACATTTATTCATCTTTAAAGTGCCACAAGATACTGTGTTGTTTTTGCTACAATAAACAAATAGGGCTACCCCTCTGGAAACTGAAATTCACCCATTTCTGATGGGCTAGTCCAGAAATATCATGCCAAGCAAGACTGAGTGCAGCCCAGGAAAAACTTTACGCTGTTCTGCCCATATCCAGATGCCTTCAGAATCCAGGTCCAGTATGAGGTTTTAGGAGCTCAGCACCATTCCCCACCCTGAAGTCTGCCAAAACATGCTGGAGTAGTCTTGAGAAATCTCATCCATCCCTGAAGAGCCGTGGCTCATAAGATGTCACGTGACAATTTTTGTATACGTGATTAATAATGTTTTTTCCTACAAAAGAGAGAAATATAACAGCAGCTTAATCATAATAGTGAGCATTTGCAATTATGTAGAATAATTATGCCTCAATTGTAACTGTTGTTCCTTAAGTAAACTCAATTATTTCTGGAGCATATCTGTTGTACAATGAAACAGGATTTATCTTTTACATATTTTTCAGGAGAACAGTTTGTGTAACTCAAGAATCTTTCTAAAGCCCCAAATCTAAAAGCTCTCTTTGAATTCAGCGCTTTGCTAGCACTCATCTGGATCGAGAAAAGAAGCCGCAGTCGTGACTCCTCTATGGAACAGGTTTCAGTAATGATAAATCCACTTTACTGGCTCATTTTGCAGGTGATGCACAACAGCAGATGCAAAATAATGGAAGCTGACTCAATGTTCCCGAGATCATGAAATAATTCATTACTTTTTAAACATGGAGGTGTAAAAGTCTTTGAGGAAATCTCTGAGTGTTTCCTTTTAATATAGTTAGGATTAAATATATTAAATTGGAAATAAGCCTAGCAAGCCTTACTTCTGAGTGAACCTGGATTTTAAAACATTACTTTCCAATTCAGTTCATAGTAGGGATGTGCACGGACCCCAAAAATCATATTGGTATCGGATCTTCAGATTTTGTAAAATAACGGATCGGAAATATCAGAGGTCCGTGTCATCGGATCTGATCTGATACTGATACAAAATCGGAAGTTCTGATTTCGATATTGGGCCGCCATTTTAGATGTTTTCCCCATAGGCTTGCATTGGGGGAAAGAAAGCTTTCCCCCAATGCAAGTCTATGGGGAAAACACCTAAAATGGCGGCCCTCCCCCCTTCCCCCACTCACGCTCCTTACCTGCTGCTATCTCGCGCTGCCATCCGCTGCCGTCTGCTGCTTCCATCTACTTCTACTTAGGCTTTGCGGCCTGCTTCTCAAGAGAGTGACGACGCGCCGGGTGACATCATCACCCAGCATGTCATCGTTCTACTGAGAAGTAGGTCGCAAAGCCTAATTCTCAGTAGATGGAAGCAGCAGATGGCAGTGCGGGATGCCAGCAGGTAAGGGGGACTTCCCTCTCCCTCCCTCCCCTCACGCACAGTCCTTACTTGCTGGCGTCCCACCGCCATGTTTTCCCCATAGACTTGCATTGGGGGAAAGCTTTCTTTTCCCCAATGCGAGCCTATAGCGAAAACATGTAAAATGGAGGCCCAATTTTCCATTTTTTTCCAATATTAATCTGATCGAAAAAAATTGGATTGGGAGAAATCGGACCTCCTGTGGCCAGCATTGGAATCGGACATTGGATGCCCGATTTCCACCGATTTGTATCGGTATCGGGTATCAGGTCCAATATGATGCACATCCCTAGTTCTTAGGTCCCTTTGAGGAGGGAACTAGTTAGGAAAATGAGTGTGAGGTTGCCACCAAAACTGGCAATCCCATAATAATTCCCTCTCTTTTCCCCTGTAATGAGTAGTTGTATGATGCTAGGTCATCTTTTTTCTCTTATAAAATAGCATATGGAGCTCCATCAGATGAGCATTTTTATTGCATGCTAATTAATGGGCACTCACAGATTTTTGCAGGTCTCTCTCACAATGTCGTCTGCCTCCTGCAGCCCTCCTGTCCCTTCTAGCCGTCTTCGCGCCACAAAAAAACACCCCAGTAAGTCCAACTTATTTTTAAAGATGGAAGTTGCCGCTATCTTGTGCTGTGTGCAGGAGAAACAAAGGGATCAAAACGCCCCACTGAATGGGCCACAATAGTATCATAGTGTTCTGAAGCAGAGATACAAATGTGGCACTGAATTGCAAACTGATCCAAAAGAATAGCATGTCTATTTTGATGCAGTAGTTCCTTTATGATGTATAGGGGAGAATGGTGGTGATCAGTTTGACTTGCTAATAGATTTTTTAAAAATAAATAAATTAATAAATAGAGGAGTCATGTCTTAAATTTTGCCTGCAAATAAATATTCTGAGAACTGAAACATATCTTGAATAGCTGCAAGTATGGACAGAACAGAATGTCAGGACATTCTGAATATGGAGAAAGTACCTGCTGAGTATGATTTAGAGGCTCCTATTGAGAGGAAATAAAGAATACAGCCATTCCTCCCAACCAATTTACAGCCTTCTGCAAAGCAGCAAGTGTGAAACAGCTATGACTGATGGTGGGATGATCAAACTAAATATAAGCTTGCAGCTTGAAGCTACCTAACTATAGCCCAAAGCAAAAACACAATACAGGTAGCTGAAGGGGACACGGCATTATCCAATATATTGTAGGTGCAATGTGATCAAGCCGTACTGTATTCATTTGTTGGTCTTGCAGTTTCAAGAGGTACTAAGGCACGACGACCAGAAATAAAATAAACATGGCCAGGTACAAATACAGAAAGAAAATAGACCCAGAAAGAAGCAACAAGGAAGAAAGCCATCTGCTCCTGTACTGTTCCCATGAAACTTAAAAAAAAAATATGGACACACACACACCGAAAGATGCAGTTTAGGAAGGTATCATTCTTGGCTGGAAAGTGGTCCATTGCCCTCTTAGGTTGTGCTCTTCACATTCTCAGGATCCCAAACTGAGGAACGGATCTGCTTGTTCTTTACTATCTGGGAAGACCCTTGTATTTTTTTTCTGGTTCTAAGGTAGGCTAACCAGATAAAATCCAGGTCAGGGCTCATGTAACTTTAACAGTTGTAGAGAAAAGGGAATTTCAGCCAGTGTCATTTGTACGCAATTAGTTCCTGGTGATATTGCCTCTTCACTCTATATTAGAGTGACCATATACAAAAGAAGGCAGGCCCCCTGCAACTTTAACAGTTGTGATGAAGAGGGAATTTCACCAGGAACTAATTGCATACAAATGACACTGCCTGAAATTCCCTTTTCTCTACAACTGTTAAAGTTACATGAGCCCTGACCTGGATTTTATCTGGTCACCCTATTAGGATCATGGTAAAGAACAAAAGCATTTTTCCAGAACCTCTAGGCTCTTGCTTTCCACCTATGCCTTTTTTCACCTTATATTGTCACCATCATGCAATCTGTAAACGTGCACTCAAAGTGGATCAAAACATACAAAGAGGAAATCAAAATTCATATGTTCACTGAACACATGGAGGTGGAATGGGAAAGTGCTCACTGCCCCCATCTTCATCTTCCATGTGTTCTACCAAAGGTGAGAATGGGTTATGCATGTGTAGGGTCTGTATTCATGGTCAGGACTCTTGACCGTGCAGGGTTGTTCTTGTGTAGAGTTCTGCCTTACCTCCAGCTGACTGGGTGGAGTTGGGAATGTGAACAGGGAACGTATGGAAGTTGCTGGAGGAGACACTGGGCAGTATCCAAAGCTGCTGTGATGCTAGCAGAAATGAATGCAAGCACAACAGGGAGTTGGTTCTTGCTAGTGCAACCAGAAATTTGCCCAAATTAGCACTTACAGAATGGGATAAGTAGCTGGAATGCACGGAAGGCAGCTCCACGGACTTGTCACATTCTGGAAGTACTAATTTGGGCTACTTTCAAGAGTTGTGCTAGCAAGCCCTCGTTCCCTGCTGTGCTAGCACTTTATTTCTGCTAGTGAAATGTGTTTGGTGGTGGCAGACGGCTAACTGTGGATACTGTCCAATGGGCATAACAACCCATTTACCTCCCTGTGAATGTGTAGATATCAGTTATTCGGTCAACTTTTCAATATGAGGAGAGGGGAAGGACATGTAAGTCCAAAATCCATTTCTATTTTCAACCTCAGTATAATCTGGGGGAGGGAGATAGAATATGAATTAATAGGACTATGCAGTGACAACGCTCCTATTGTGTTTGCAGCTAGAATATTACTTTTTAAAAAGTCCTTAATTTGAAGATGAAACCTTAGCAATGTTTGGACAAATATTCTTAACTAGTGGGAGCTTAACATATGGCACTTTAAGCTATAGGTCAATGAAGATTGACCTATATCTTAAGCTTGGAAAAAAGAGGCTCAGGGGAGGTTAAGGGGAGACATGATAGAGTTGTACAAATTATGCATGGTGTGGAGAATGTGAACAGGGAGACATTTTTCTCCATCATACTAGAACCGGGTTCATCCCATGAAGATGATTGGGGGTAAATTCAGGACAGATAAAAGGAAGCACTTCTTCACACAGCACATAAACTATGGAATTCACTACCACAATTCCATAGATTTAAAGGGGGTTAAATAAATTCCAGGAGGAGAAGGCTATCAATGGCTACTAGTCCTGATGGCTAAATGCAGCCTCCAGTATCAGAGGCAGTAAGCTTATATACACTAGTTGCTGGGGAACATGGGTGAGAGGGTGCTGTTGCACTGTGTCCTGCTTGTGGTTCTCTGGTCAATAGTTGGTTGGGCACTGTGAGAACAGAGTGCTATACTAGATGGACTCTTGGACTGATTCAGCCTGGCTCTTCTTATGTTCTTATAAGATATTTCTAATAATACCAAGGAAGGGACAAAGGGTGCATTGCTATTATAGAAATTCAATATCATTCTATTTAGAAAAAGAGAATCATGTCTGAAAATTATGTAGGATGTGACTCATACTTGGCACCCAATTCCACCCCCCACAAATGTTCCTAAGAGCAATAAGAGCCATCTGATAGAGCTCTGCAATACTTTCACAACTGAAATTACAACATGTTCAACCTGCCCTAATGGAGTTCCAGTGAATTTCACCTTCAATGGCGAATTCAAAGCTATGAAATCTGTCAAGATATGTCCAAGTGGATCATAGCAGAGTTCTGCAGCACTTATCATCCATATTGTATAACTTGGAATGCCTTGGCGAGACAAATAAAGACTTATGACATCAGACAATAGGTGTTGGAGATACAAAAAGACCCTCAACGGTGGTAGAGGGTTCAGACTCTATGTCTGGTACTCCATCCACTTGCACTTAAGTGGACGAGCTCATGAAGTTGTGCCAAAAACTAATGTGGTGCTTAATCATAGAGGCCTGCATGCTAAACGTGGAAGCAAGTTCACAGATCAGGAGATAATGGGATATGATGACAATGATTAGGGTAAAAAAAATTCAATAAGAGGAGACGTGCGCTCACACTTGGCTTCAGCAAATAGACTCCCATCAATAACAGGTTAATCTTTTGTGCTGATCTTGCATTGGACACAGTTCCAGCACTTCTGATGTTGGCTTTCAACATGGTGAACCACAAAATGATATCTTTAGAGAACTATAAAAGATTTTTTTTATTCATTACACATTAATATGTGTATATTTTTAACAGAGTGAATACGCAATGGGGAGCCTAAACCCAGTTCTCTGTTCCCATTTGTTTATTTTTAAAGAATACATATAGACCACATTTCAACAACAAAAGTTCTCAAAATAGGGCAACTATTACGACATGTTCATCCAGAGGTGAGCAACTGGGATACCCAGATTTCAGCAGTGGCCAGGAGTCTGTTTTCACATCTGAGTCTAGGGCACCAACTGCACCCATTCCTAGAGATATCCGATCTGGCCATGATCATGCATGCCTTAGGTAGAGTATGTTTTGGACTACTGTGACATGTGGGGCTGACTTGAAAATACAAAAAAAGCATATTTTAGTTTAAAGCACTTACTGCCATTTCAACTTTTTACAATGGAGAAAACCCTGCACAAACAGTTTTACCATATTACTGAAGATGAGGGCTTGGGTAGTATCCTACTTAAAGTAGGCCCACTGAAATGAATGGGACTTTAGTTGGTCATGACTACCTTAAGTCCCATTTATTTCAGTGGGCCTACTCTGAGTAGAACTATCATTGGATACTACCTAAGATGTTAGCATTCAAAGAATGCAGGAGCTTCTCCACACCTGGGTAGCTGATATCAATATTTGTTATGGCAGATACTATGATGCACATCAAATCTGTCACATATTTTATTTACCCTTTTAAATATATGCTTCAACATTTTAAAATGAACATCTAATAATAATAATAATAATAATAATAATAATAATAATAATAATAACAATCTCTGAAAACCGGCATTTATTTGTGCATGTATTGCCACATGTAACAACAACGGTTTGGCGAAAAGCCCAGCATTGAGCATGAATGTCTTTTTTTAACAATGAGGTGAGGAGCTCTTTATGCTTCCAGCAGTACAATCCTACTTTAAAAAAATCTTTAGGTTTAAGTGTTGTTGGACAAAATGGAAGTGCTACACACACACACACACACACACACACACACACACACATACAGAGCGAGAGAGGGCTATACCTCTTAATAAAATAAAATCTCAAAGCGGTTCACACTAAAATGCACATATAATATAATATAAAAATAATGTAAAATAATAAATAATGAAAAACATCACAGCAAAGACAACAGTAAACAGAGCAGGTCATAGTTTATGACAGGCCAGGGAAAGCCTGTGTAAGCAAATACATTTTCAAGAGTTGTCTGAAGCTTGCCACAGTTTTTGGCTCTAGAGCCACATATGGAAGAGTGTTCCAGAGGGTGGATGCCACTACTGAGTTGGCCCGCTTATGTGCTATTATCTGTTGTCATTCTGTTGGTTGCAGAATGACCAATAAGGCCTCCTCTGAAGATATCAGGTGTCAGCTGGGTGTATATGAGGAAAGGCGGTTAGCTAGGTAATTATGATGACCTAAGTATGGACTATAAAATTTGAGCCTATGAAATGCATTAGAATATTTGTTGTAATCCAGGCCCAGCTCTAGTTTTTGTTTCAGGGAGGATGAGGGTTGGTGACCAGGCAAGTTGCCCTCTGTTCACCCCCAATGCCAACCAAAGCCCTCCAACATTCACTGCCACTTGGGACCTCTGTTGGTTCAGCTGCAGCAGCTGCCAACTTCTCCCTTACTTTGAGGTGATACTAGGAGACCAGTGGTGGAGGTGAGAGATAAAATAGAGCATTGATTAGGCTGACCATATGGAAAGGAGGACAGGGTTAATGTAACTTTAACAGTTGCAGAGAAAAGGGAATTTCAGCCAGTGTCATTTGTATGCAGTTAGTACCTGGTGAAATTCTCTCTTCTTCACAACAATTAAAGTTGCAGGCACTATACTAGAGTGACCAGATACAAAGAGGGCAGGGCCCCTGCAGCTTTAACTGTTGTAATGAAGAGGGAATTTCACCAGGTACGAACTGCATACAAATGACATGGGCTGAAATTCTCTTTTCTCTGCAACTGTTAAAGTTGCATGAGCCCTGTCCTCCTTTTCATATGGTCAGCCTAGCATTGATGAGCAGGCACTAAGCAGAGAGCAACTGCTTGGTGCTAGCCCGTTACAGCACTTCCACTGAGTAAGCCCAAGGAGGGCACAGGGTGGCTAGTAACAGAGACTCAAGGGAAGTGTCAGCCCAGGGAAGGTGGACACTGAGCCCACTGTAATCTAAAGTATTCTGTAAAGAAGAAGTCTTACAATATTTTGCTAACTATAAGCAATTATACAATGCATAACAGATAAGTATTAAGATATATGTTAGGCTGACCATATGAAAAGTAGGACAGGGCTCATGCAACTTTAACAGTTGTAGAGAAAAGAGAATTTCAGCCCATGTCATTTGTATGCAGTTCGTACCTGGTGAAATTCCCTCTTCATTACAACAGTTAAAGCTGCAGGGGCCCTGCCCTCTTTGTATCTGGTCACTCTAGTATAGTGCCTGCAACTTTAATTGTTGTGATGAAGAGGGGATTTCACCAGGTATTAATTGCAAACAAATGACGCCGGCTGAAATTCCCTTTTCTCTGCAACTGTTAAAGTTACATGAGCCCTGTCCTTCTTTCCATATGGTCAGCCTATATATGTACAACAGATAAGTGTAAGCTCTATGGCATGAAGGTAAAAAAATAAAAGAAGCTCAATGTTATTTGGGAGATGGCTTCATCTTTTTCTTTTTTCTCTTTGAAGTGTGTATGAGTTGTTCTTAGTGAGTTTCTGAAATTAACAATAAGAGACAAATCTAGTTTCACACCCATGCCCATGATGATCCAGTTGATGGAAGAAGCAAATTGAGCTACAGGGTCACAGTTTTCTAGGCTTTCTGTAAAATTACTTTTTTATTAGTCTCAGCCTCTTGGGTTTTGTGAACTTTCTAAGCTCATGCTTGAGTGTCCCTTTTTGCTTTTTAAAATAATTCAACACATTTCTAAATGCAAAACGTGCTTTATTCAAATACACTCCTTTTTCTTAGATTATGAGGTCCACTGTTTTTAAAATAGAATTTTAATTGAACCTTAAATAAAACTGAAAGGGAAAAAGATCCAGCAGATAGTAACATAACATAAAACTGAGAGAAAAAGGCATGAAGTGGACAGAGATGTGGCAACTAAGGAAATGGATGTTATATTGGAAAGAGAGTGAACCGGGGGGAAATATATAGAGGGCAAGAAAGTGAAATAGTTTCTTTAAAAAACAAAACACTTCAGTAGTAGCTTCATTCACAGCATATGTAATGGTCTTTGCAACACTGAACTGTATCAGTATCGCACACTGGCCCTAAGGGTGTAGAGGGAGAGAGGAGGGAGGATCACAGACTTACTGGCTTCCACGATCCTCCCTGGGCATCCAAACAGGAAGTGTGGCATCCCGGGATGTCATGCCTGTCACTGGCGCCATTTTGTTTGTTTATGTCTTTTTAAAGCTACAGGAAGCAGCAGGAGCATGGTGGAAAAGGTAGGGAATCCCCCGCGCCCACCCCACCCACCCATCCTGGGGTTGGCGGAATTGCTTCTCCCCACCCTCATGTCCCTGGATGGCAGGAAAACTGGGATATCCCTGGTTACCGCTATCCTGGGGTTTCCCCGAGGTTGTCCTTGGGTTGTCCCTGGGATCCTCTGTGCATCATTTAGATGCACAAGGATGACCCAGGGATGATTCTGGGGAAAATCACTGGTGTAGAAAGGGTCACTGGCTCAATGCAGACACATCACTCAACCATGGTTAGTTGGGTTGTACAAAGAAGACAAAATTCATTTCAGATAATGAGTTGCTTTACATTTGACTACTTTGGAAATGACCTATTTAGCTTCAGGTCCAAAGAGGACCTTCACTTCAGAAATCCAAAGCTTCCTATGTTTGCCCATTGACTAGCATGGGGAAATGAACCAAAGTTTTATGATGCCATTCATGGGCATTCCAGGAAGTGCAGCCGAGCTGGGAGATTGTTCAAAGTCTTACGTTGCTATGAGTGTGAGGCCTTTACAAATGTTTGAACAGCAAGAAAAACAAACAAAAACAGCCAGCCACCTTGTAAAAGTCATAAGGTAAGTGTGGCAAAGCTCCCACTGCCTGAAAATTTCACCGAAACTCTCATACCCCTCCACCGTGCATCAGAAAATTACCCCCTCCCTTTCATGGGGGATGAATGGGCCCATGAAAAATAGGGGCAATTTTTGGCCCACGTTTAGTAATGGCACCAGCTCTACGCTTAGAACACCTCTACCCATTGCATCACTCTCTGACAAGATGCTTGCAGGAGCCTACTTGGGAAAAGAAGGTTAAACAACCCCTCAAAGGAATAGCTGTCATTGCTGTTGGTCATGGAACGTCCATTGATCATGGTCAACCGTAGATGGACCACTACTCTGACCCAGTATAAAGCAGCCTCCTAGGTTCCATGCACTACCAGGTGACCTGAAGGTATTAGAATACAATGTCTCTCCACATCCAGATTATTTGTACAGAATAAACCTACATTATATACAAATCAAATGTGTATGCCTTTATTTTTGGGGCGGGGCCGATGTTGTCTTGCATGTAACTGGATCTATAAAACAGACCCTTTTTTGACAAGTCTTAAGAACTGCCATATAAATATGCTGTCACATTGATTTTATGTAGCAGCGTCGCTGATACTAAGTGCCTGACAGGCCTGACAACTCAATCGATAAGTGATTCTTTTCATGCAGACCTGCAGGTGCCTTTTGTGCTCCCCCCCCACAACTCTGGAAGATGACAATCAGACTCATTAAAGACAACACAAAACATTACCAATGACATGTTTCTTGTCAGAAAGATACAGATGGGTCCTATTATGATTTTATCGGAGAGTAACTGATTTAATCAGCTTTGCCAAGACTTAGCCTATTGTTAATAATGCAATTTAAGCCCCTTTCTTCCCCTATTTCTCATCAGCCTACCTTGAATTTAAATGGATAGAAGTGACGCAGAGAAGCTCTTAACACCAATCATATTAACGCTGAAAAGAAGATGGCTGGATCAGTCCGGTGTATTTGACATTCATCGTGAGGGATTATCCCATTCAGTTCCAGAATGCAGTCCACATATGGCTAACGTGAAACAGGAAATGGTTTTCCAGAGCCAGTATGACAGTTTTAGCCACTTCAATTTGGGCTTTCAATTTTAGCGCACACCAAATTTGAAGCGTATGTAGCATCTTCAGAGTGGATTGAAGCTGAATACTAAAGTTATGGCATTGCATTCGTACATGGATTTTCTTATTTTCTCATTTTAGCACTTCTGTTTTGAGTGATCAAGAGATGACATCAGTGAGAGGATTAATTGCTTAAGGAGCTGCCTTTTATTTTCAAATCTCAGTTTCACTGAGGACTAGCTTTAGGCAGTGAGCCATAGGACTGTCCTTCCTTTTCCTCTACAGGACAATGTAGCATATTCAAAATATCAGTCTCAAAAACATTAATCCACTAAATTTAGGTATTTTATTTTTTTTATTGCATTTACATCTCTTGCAAGGAACCCAAGGTGGCTTACATGGTCCTCCTCCTCTCCATTCTATCCTCACAACAACCCTGTGAGGCAGATTAGGCTGAGAGCTTATGACTGGTCCAAAGTTACCCAAAAAGCTTCATGGCCTGAGTGGAGACTAGAAACCAGATCTCCCGAGTCCCAATCCAACACTCTAACCACTACACCACGCTGGCTCTCTTACAATTACAATATGATACAAAGCAGAGAAGGAGAATAGATATCTGCATCAGATCGTTCCAGATAAGTCAGAGCTGTTTCTCAAATTCAACAGTTGGCCATTCTGTGCACAAAATGGTGGAACAATCAGACGTTTGTGCAGGAGGTAATCTTTGGCCCAGGTACTAGATCCAATCCAAAAGATAATTCATGTCACCTTAGCTCCATATTCTAAGGATGAACGATATTGTGATTTAAGCAGCCATACATGCATATCAGCCACATCACACATAACTGCCCTGCTCCCTCACTGCACATACAGGTTAATCTGCAATTAACATGTATTTTTAGTTGCTGTACAAATTTCTTTGTGGTTGTTCTTTTTGCTGTCCTCATTCATACAAGATCAATAGAAAAGAAAATCGATTATTTTCCATTTTTCTAAAGAAAACAGGTCCTGGATTAGGAAAAAATAGCTCAAGAACACTATGGTTAGGAGGAGGTGCACCAGTGCTAGACTAAACAGAAAATGGAAAATACGTGGTAAAGAAAGATTAGAAAGGGAGGCAAAAGGTGCAATCCTCTAGCCAGAAAAAAAGTCCTAAAACCCCCAGCATTCTACAGCTAGCATGCATAGGATTGTGCCTTCACCAGAAGCAATCCTCACTGAGTTTAATAGGACTTATTCCCAAGTAAGGGTGGAGAAAGAATAGAGAAAGAATTATTGGGTCACTCAGGCCTATTCAGTATGTTTCTCAGGTCTATTTGATATCAAGCAAGAAAGGGCGGCTCTCTTTAAAACATTGCAACACTTGAGATGTAACATAAACTAGATTTTCACAAGTCAATTTCTGTTAAAGGTCTTGCTCCAGGCATAGCCTTTTGCAGGTTTTTATGTGCACGCAATTGGGAGAACTGGTGATAAGCATCCACAATATGGCCTCAGTAGTAGGCTGACCATATGAAAAGGAGGACAGGGCTCATGTAACTTTAACAATTGTAGAGAAAAGGGAATTTCAGCCAGTGTCATTTGTATGCAATTAGTTCCTGGTGAAATTCCCTCTTCATCACAACAGTTAAAGTTGCAGAGGCCCTGCCTTCTTTTGTATATGGTCACTCTAGTATAGTGCCTGCAACTGTAACTGTTGAGATGAAGGAGGAATATCACCAGGAACTAATTGCATACAAATGACACTGACTGAAATTCCCTTTTCTCTACAACTGTTAAAGTTACATGAGCCCTGTCTTCCTTTTCATATGGTCAGCCTACTCAGTAGTGAGTTTCTACCAAACCCTGTTACTATACCACTATCAAAACATCTGGCTAAAAGTTACAATATTACAGAGTTTACATTTAATTTATTTCTTCCATTTATATCCTGCCTTTTTTCCTCCAAGGAACCCAAAGCGGCGTCCATAATCCTCCTCCTCTCCACTTTATCCTCCCAAAATTAGGGACACTATATGAAAGGGAGGACAGGGCTCCTGTATCTTTAACAAAAGATAAAAGGGAACTTCAGCAGGTGTCACTTGTATGCATGCAGCACCTGCTGAAATTCCCTCTTCATCACAACAGTTAGAGTTGCAGGAGCCCTGCCCTCTTTTGTATCTGATCACTCTAGCATAGCTTCTGTCTTTCTAATGTAGCAACAAGAAACTTTTGAGATGGGAAGAACAGGAAACTAAGGATAAATCCAGCACTCACTATTCCTTGTCTCCCTCAAGATATGGTTATATTGCAGCATCCACAAAGAGCCAGTCATCTTAAGACTGTAACATGCTACACGCAGCAGTCAGAATGGCTTCTCCTCATTAAATGTGTCATTTCTGCTGGTAGTACTGTGATTAGTTAAAAAGGGGATGAAACTGAAGTTCTTTTCCCTGCAGACACCAATTTGCAAAACTCTTCTCTCTGTAACAATATCGGTAATACATTTGCACATTTTTTTGATTACCACGTTCCTTTCCATGCCACAATGAAACTTGTAATGATAGTTTCCATTTCTCCTAGAGATTCTGCAAAGTTGATGCCTTAACACCATTAATAATGTTGGAAGATTCATGCTTATTAAATCCAAACAAACCCCTTGGTTTTGATAGTCTCCTAATCCGCCTTAAAAGAAGAGCTGCTGGAGACAGTTCCTGCAACAGAGCTCTGTAATTATGAATTCACCCTGGTTTCCCATTTTGCCAGCATGCTTTGTGAGGCTTCTGTAGGCAAATGGCTACAGCGACCAGTTTGAGGCTGACAGTGGGAAAGAAACTAGGCCCGTCTCGATGTTTCAGAGACTCCCCCTCCCCCAATTTGGTAGTTCCTGTGACAAGTTGTCCGTATGGTGCCAAATTACAGTGTTGAAATCACAGATGGGTATGAGTTGTGTGAGATAGGCTAGATGATCTGTTCTTGACAGAGGACTTCTATAAGTGGAAACACAGTTCTGAAACACCTGCCCGAAGTGCTCAGCTTTAGATTGGTTGCACAAAAAAATCATACAGCACATTTGTCCCTCTGTTGAACCTTAATTACTAAACTCAAGCTGGGAGGAAGCCTTATAGCTGAGTCGATGTAAGTCAGGCTCCACACAGTTGTTGGTAATATAACCAATTTATTGAACTCTGGCAGGGCCCTTAATGTTGGCCTGCAGCAGGGTTTCTACGAGTCTTAAGAGAAAGTAGGGGTTGTGCAGCATATTTATTGTGCTTAAATATACCCCAGTCCATACCGCAAGCCCGTTCCTTCATCTCAGACACAGAATCACAACAAGCTGGTGTGGCATTTTTAACAGGTTGTCTGTGGAACTATTTATTTATTTAATTAATTTATATACCACCCAATAACCGAAGCTCACAGTTGGAGGAGATTTAAGATGTATTGTTTTTATTCTTATATTTTAATGATTTAATTTTTTTCTTCTTCTTCTTATTTATTCCATTCATATACCGCCCCATAGCTGAAGCTCTCTGGGTAGTTTACAAAAATTTAAAACATTGAGCATTAAAAAAATCAATATACAAAATTTAAAACCATAAAAAGCATACAAACATGTTATAAATACAATATCATTTAAAAACAACTATTCTGGGTCAAACCACCACCACCAAAACCTCAACATAACCTGTTAAATGCCTGGGAGAAGGCATTCATTATCTTGAATTTTATAGAAAGGCAATAATTTTACCCCCTCCCCAGTTGTATGTTTTGGATTTACTCTTGATCAGTTCTACATACTAACAAGTGTCTTATATTCAAACATCCGACTAAGCTTTCTTATATGCATTTCAGATCACAATCTGCTACTTACTTACCTGAGAGTAAGTCCCTTTGATCACAGCGGGGCTTACTTCAAAGTAGACATGCACACAATTGAAGAGATAGAGACGGCGTGAGATAGTGGTGATGGCAATGGAGAGAATCCACTGAAACATTGAGAGAAAATAATTTGAAACTCTATTAACCTTATACCATTCCTTACACTGAAACAGAACACCATCTCATTGTTAAATTTTACAATTTTTGTCACTTTCATTTTGTGACAAATACTTTTAAGAGACAACTGGGAATGCTGAGGGGGGGAGAAACTAATTAGGAAGACATAAATGTACATTTTTCAAAGCAAATTTGTGCTAGGAGAATTGGCTAGAGTACTTTAGTTCACCTCTAAATACAAACACTTTCTGGCGTAGTCACACTTCATTCCTCCCACTGTTCACTATTTCTGGAATGCTAAAATCTGAATACTAGCAAGAGTGTGTGGTCGAGGAGACAAAATTCCACTTGGTTCTTGCTGTTGTGGAATTTATATTGTTACCCATCAACACACGTTCTCTGGGCAGCTTACAAATCCCACCCTCTCTAATAATAATAATAATAATTAATAATAATAATAACAATGGCACAAAAAGCACTACATGGGAAGCACTATAACATAATACAGAACCCACAAATAAACAAAGAACAATTGTATGAATGGCTCAGGAAGGGTGAGCTATTTCCAGATACAGAAGGATTCCTAATAGCCATATAGGATCAGGTTACAGCAACCAAGACCTACCAAAAATACATCATAAAAATAACAGTGTAACAACAGATTTATGTAAGAAATGCCATCAATTCCAAGGAACTATAGACCATATAACAGGAGGGTGTAAAATTCTGGCAGGAATAGACTATACGGACAGACACAATACAGCTGCAAAAATAATTCACCAACAACTAGGGTGACCAGATGAAATCCAGGTCAGGGCTCATGTAACTTTAACAGTTGTAGAGAAAAGGGAATTTCAGCCAGTGTCATTTGTATGCAATTAGTTCCTGGTGAAATTCCCTCTTCATCACAACAGTTAAAGTTGCAGAGCCCTGCCTTCTTTTGTATATGGTCACTCTAGTATAGTGCCTGCACCTTTAACAGTTGTGATGAAGAGGGAATTTCACCAGGAACTAATTGCATACAAATGACACTGGCTGAAATTCCCTTTTCTCTACAACTGTTAAAGTTACAGGAGTCCTGACCTGGATTTTATCTGGTCAGCCTACCAACAACTGGCCATCAAATTCAACCTTATCAAACAACCGATACCATACTATTCATACTCACCCAAAACAATCTTGGAAAATTCACATCAGAAAATATACTGGGAAAGAACAATTCATATGGACAAGACAATACCTTGCAACCAACCAGACATAACAGTCACAGACAAAAAAGAAAACACCACATACCTCATTGACATAGCAATACCTACTGACAAAAATGTTGTAGAAAAGGAAGAGAAAAAGAGAGACAAATATACACCACTGGCCATGGAAGTCAAAGAACTATGGCAACAGGAAAAGGTCACAATTATTCCGTTAGTCACATCAGCTACTGGCATCACATCAAAAAACTATACAGAAAACCTTCAGAAACTGGGCCTACCAAAATACATCCACACCAACATCCAGAAAGCAGTCATACTTAAAACATGCTCAACTGTCAGAAAAAGACAGCATTACTTGGCAAAGCTTGTCATGTCTTTCTAGAAAAACCACTATGAGCGAGAAAGAGATGTAATAATAATAATAATAATTTTTAAAACCAGCAAAATGCACCTTACATGGAGTGTCCAGGTGTTTTTTGTTTAAAATATCAGTTGTTTAAAGGGCTTAGGGGAAATAAAATATTGTTCCCTGATGCTGGAAAGATGATAATGACGGTGGCAGGCAAGCTGCTCTATTCTACAGCCAGGGTGCCCCCATGGAGAAGGGTAGCCACATCCCTTAGTAGCTGACTTCACTTATCAGGGGAATACAAAGCAGATCCTCTGGGAGGACCTCATGAAACAATAGGAAATTTGGGGCCCTACACATTTACAATTTTTAACAGCTTAAGTTGAGGTTTTAACTGACTTTGTGGCCAGGCTTAAAAGTTTAAAATGTTTTAAATATCAGTTGTTTTATGTTTTATGGTTTTAAATTTTGTATATTGACTTTTTAATGTTCAATCTTTTAATTTTTGTAAACTGCCCAGAGAGCTTCAGCTATGGGGCAGTATATAAATGTAATAAATAATAATAAGAAATAATAATTTACAATCCACTTCAAGCACTCATTTCTGAAGTAATGGCCTGCAGCAGGTACAACAAGGTGTGTCGAAGATACGCAGCTGGAGCAGCACGAGGTTACACATTCTTACCATGTAGGTCAGGCCTGCATAACATGTGAACCACCAACTCAAATGCAATTCACCAGCCATGCCTTATGGCCAGTCAGGAAGTTGACAACCTCATTCCCCGCCCCATCCTGTCTTTGTAGTTCCAGGAAAGTCGAAAATATAAGAAGTTTATTGAATCCCTTGTCAGGTGTCACATTGTTTTTCGGGTCTCATGAATTCATGCAGAAAACAATTAAGTCAGAGGTCTAATTATGCTTGCCTTCATAAGGAAACTTCCAATTAACTGATTATCTTTACAATGGATGTTCCATATATACCTACCTGGACCCTAAGATTATCCTCAGGGGCCCTTCTCTGGATAACCCAGTCGAATGCAGTGAGATGGGTGGTTACTAAGGACAGGGCCTTTTCAGAAGTGGCACCCAAGTTGTGGAATGACCTCCCAAAAGATGCTACCCTGTAGCCTACATTATGGTATTTTCAGTGCCATGTGAAGAGCTCTTTATTTCCCCAGGCTTTTTAGTCCTTCATGTTTAAAAATGGCATTAGTGCATTTTAGATCTTTGTACTGCTACTGGCTTTTATTCTTTGTTGTTGTTGTTGTTGTTGTTGTTGTTAATTTGGTTTTATTCTGTTTTAAATTTCAGGATGTCACAGTATGCTTTACTATGATATTGTATTTTATGGTTTCAAGTTTTGTTTTGTAGATAAGATGACCCAGAGAGCTTCAGCTAATAAAAAAATAAAAAAAAATTCTGCAGTAGCAGACGTGAGGCTAATATTACAATGGATGTCTTCTGCAGCAGCAGCAACAGAAGAAATCAAGTGTCCATAAGATTCCAGATGCAATTATAAACTAGGAAGAAATTGCATTTAGCAGCACAATAGTTTTAAAATACCTTTAGTTTGTCTGAATTACAGTTCCAAATACAGGGCTAAGTACAGCTTGCCATGCCGTGAAATTGCCCTTGAAGTGGGTAAAATAAAAATAGTCATCACTTGCTGACACAGATGGTCAGTAATTATATATATATATATATATATGCCAGTACCAGCTAGCCCAGGTTCGATGACGCTCACACCATTCAAAATAAATAATGATGGTTATAGAATGACCTCTGCTGTCACATTTTCAAGTTACTTATTCTGCCTGCACCATACTGCCAGAATAATCAACGGTGTGAAGAAAGGAAAATACAACTTGGACTTCTGAAGGTCTTAAAAGCCATGAAATTGAATGGCTTCATTCATAGTATGTTATCTGGGATTATTGAAAGAGTGAGAATGTTCTGCTTTTAGGAAAAGTAATCAAACTTGAGCTAAATTGTTGTTGTTTCGTTGTCATTATTATTATCATCGTCAATGATGAGGAAGCAGACAACATCATCTAACATATTTTAACTATGTATTTTGTATGGTATTTTATGATGATTGTATGCTTCTATGGGCCACAAAGTGACACATCCATTTTAGTATAAATAATTGGATCCCAATAGAACCACTCCATTTTTGTAACTGTTCAGAAATCAAGCACTGGAAGAATTCATGGGAGGAATAGGAATGGACAAATCTCTCAGTTTTGGTTTCTCTCAGTTTCTAATTTTTCAGTCTTAAATTTGGTTCATCCTGAACAGTGAGATTTTTTAAGAAAAAGTTGCTTGAAAATTTTGCATCCATTTTTGTGTGCATTTCTCTTAATACACACAATTTTGCAAAAAATAAAAATTTCTGCAAATAATTTTCCTAATATAATGCATTTTTAAAACATGACCGTCATTAATATACACATTTTTGCATAGTTTTTTTTAACTGGAGAAGTCCACTGCAAAATTCGGAGAAGTGCGAATTTTGAAGGAAAACTGAATTTCAGCATCAGGTTGAAAGTACGAAATTAGGTAAATTCACATTAAAATGCAAATTTCTCCCTCATCTCTAGGGAGGAGTTTTCCAACTGTTCATAAATAAAGTCCTACTGCTAGTTAGGAAGGGTAAATCTGGACATCACTGAAAGCACTGCCAGAGGAATGCATAAGTTACTTGCTTTTGTTCAGGGGACATTACATTTCCCAGCACAAAGCCACTTATTTAGTTATTGAAAGAGTGCAATCAATTACCCATTGCAGTCGTTCTTGCTGGAAAAGCCTCTACCAATTTTTAGTCATCCCATAAAAAGAACCATTTCATGAAAGAAATCTCTCTCTTCCTTTCAGCGATGGATCAGCTTTCACCAGTTGACTAATTGCCAGAGGTAACTAGGTAAGATCCTAAGAAGAACTCTATAGGATCAGAATCAGACCAATGGTCCACCTAGTTCAGCATCTTGTTTCTCTCAGTGGCCAACCAGATGCCTCCAGGTACTCCACAAATATATGGGTAATATGGGTAATGACAGTGGAAGAAGGCATATGGGTAATAGCCTTCTTCCACTGTCATTCCATGGCACATTGATTCCGAATCTGGAGGTGCCACATAGATGACATATGTAATAGATATTGACAGCTCTATCCCTCTAGGGTAGCAGAATGGTTCCAATTAACTGATAAAACCCAAGGTCATGATAACAAAGGGAAGCATGTTGCGGTAACAACCAGAAACCACCAAATACGTAGAGATATAGGCAAAATGAGGATTGGCTAATTGCTATTGCGGTTGGTGCCAATAGTTCATGGGGGTGGAGACCCTCCTTAATTAAGATAATAACTAAGGTACTGGGCTTGCGGAATACACCATGAATCAAGAATAGCCCAGAACTCTTCCCTTCACTTGACCACCAGAGATCTCTGCAAGGATCGCCAACTGCATTAGGTTGAATTTCTGTAAACAATTTAAATAAATTAACTTCACCAGTCTAGAATTATGTAACTACATTTGTGGGGTTAATTGCTATTCTACCTTCCTGATAACATCCCAAACAGATAATCTATGGTGTTGTCTTTGGGGACCTCAAATGTCAACCATAAACAACTTAAGCAAGTCACTGTCTTTCATCTTTGGCCCACCTTCCCTGGTAATATGGGGATAATACTGGCTCTTTGATATGGTTATCGTATTAAATACTGAGATGTTGTACATATGTTAAGGAGTTAGAATCCTTAGTTCCTCACTTAATGAGGTACTAAGAAACACAGAAAGAAAACAGGCAGAGTGGAGGTTGGACAGCACAAGCTAATTGTGGTATTTTAGGCATAATCATGCAAACATTGAGCTGACGCAAAAATTGCCTATTATAGATCTGTGCCATTTCCCCCTGATAACGTCCTCCTAAATGCTTGAAATTGCTGTAAGATCTCTTGCCACAAATGTTAGCAAGTTACTACTTTTCAGTAAATTGAGGTTGCCATGTTGCTCCCAAAGGCAGGTTGTAGGTAAAATAATATATTTCAACTGCGTTAGTTGCATGTGCAAGAGAACAATGTATATGTTAAAAAGAAAGCTATGCTATGGAACCTGATGGATTGTTACCCAGGAGAAGAGAAAGCAAGTCCTGGGCTGATCAATGACCATGCTTTGCATGCAGAAGGTCCCAGGTTCGATCCCCAGCTTCTTCAGGTAGGGCAAGGAAAGAATCCTGCCTGACACCCTAATGGCTTTGCCCGCTTTCTCTAGTCCACCCCTTTCCCAATCATTGATCATTCTTCTAAAAAATGTAAATGCCTCTCCTAAGGCTTGTTTACTAGCAGTGAAAGTTTTATGCTAGGCTGACCAGATAAAATCCAGGTCAGGGCTCATGTGACTTTAACAGCTGTAGAGAAAAGGGAATTTCAACCAGTGTCATTTGTATGCAGTTAGTTCCTGGTGATATTCCCTCTTCATCACAACAGTTAAAGGTGCAGGCACTATACTAGAGTGACCATATACAAAAGAAGGCAGGGCCCCTGCAACTTTAACTGTTGTGATGAAGAGGGAATATCACCAGGAACTAATTGCATACAAATGACTCTGGCTGAAATTCCCTTTTCTCTACAACTGTTAAAGTTACATGAGCCCTGACCTGGATTTTATCTGGTCACCCTATGTTTAGGAGTGCACTGTTAAGGCATAGGTTTGAATACCAACACAACCTACACCCCCTGGGCGTGTCTACACCAGCCATTTATCCCGGGGTCAGCTTGAGGTTGTCCCTGTGCATCCAGATAATGCACAGCTGATCCCAGCGTCAAACAGGGATGACCTCTCAGTTGTACCGGGATAACTGGAGCTCCACTTATCATGATTTTTCCTGCGGTCCCAAGAAAACTCTGAGGGCCGCGGGCAGTGCGGTGCAGGCTCCCTGGGCCTCCCTCCTCCTTGTGAGTAGCGGGGCTCTTCAAATGGGCATGGAGCTGCACGGGCTGACTCCGTGCCCATCATGGGTGGGAGTGGAACAATTTTGCCATTGCTTGGATGGCTGCCAGTGCTTTTCGGCACTGAGGTTTTGGTTTTTTTTTTACTTACTTTTTGCGGAGGATCAGGGCCAGGCAATTGCATGACTGAGTCCTCCTTCAAAAAAAGCACTGGATCGTCCCTCTTGACTTCCGGGATGCTCCTGGAAGCTGTTACGCCCGAGATCCTCCCCTCTCCCATCTCAGAAGGCCTGCAGGTATAGACGAGCCTCCATTTTCAAATGGGAGAGCAAAATATTACAGAGCAATATTTTCCTTGAAGACTGAGATGGGAGAAAGAAAGTGGACTTGCATACTCAGGGCAACATGGGATATTTAAAGTGCACCCCCCCATTCAACACCTATGTTTAAAAGGGACAGGAAAGACATAAAACGCAATGAAATACCTTCACTGAATATAGAAATATGCCAAATTAACACTTCTTTCCAAATATAGGAATATGTAAAATGAACACATCTTTCAGACACCAGAAAAATTTAGAATGATTTGTCAAACTGTTTTGATTTTATAAAGATTAGAACGACCCACCCCGTAATCTCCCCTTAATGTGGTGGAATGTTTGATTTACAGATGGGCTTTTATCATAGCCAACACTGCTGTGATTCTTATAAGAGGAGTAAAAGATGGTATGCGTGTTCCAAACAACACTTCCATGTTAAGGCCAAAATGACTTGACTTCTTCACCAATTTTTAATAGGGATGGATGAATCTGTCAATCTCAGGCTTACTGTGAAAGTTGGTTTCTTAAGGTCAAGCCCATTCCATCCCATTTCTGCACACTTGCAATAATAAAAAAAAACTGTTTAGAATATTGTACACTTTCTTTTGTAATGTACACATGAATGTATATATTTTGTGTGCATTTTGAAATTTATGCATTTTTGGATGTGTGCAGTCATTGACTAAAGCCTGTTCATGCACATTTTGGAAATCTATGAATTTTTCTTTGCTCATTTTTCAAATCTGCCCATGTTATCAAATGCATTTTGTTTTGTTTTGTTTCGCAAACTCAGAAATGTATGGATTTCTGACTGCAAATTGTATTTGGGACCATATTCAGGTCCAAGAGGTGAGACTTGGGTAAATTTGTAAAGGAAACTTAATGAAGTGAATTTCTCACCAATCCCTATTTTTCAAGACAGCCAGACACAACACAATGTGGTATCGACCTTGAATATTAAAGCATTGGATTGGACATTGGTTTGCACATCCAGGACACAATTATATATCTCCAAGTCCAAACTCTAGCTTGACCTCCACATCTATGTCGAAGAGAATTAGGAACAAATGAGGCCACTCAAAATTGTACTTTGTTAGCATTCTTTTTATACACTAAGTAAGGGCTTGGGACATTGGAGGAATCTGTCTGGGGGGTAGTTCTTGGATTTTATTTTTAAAAAATATATGTGTAAATAGAAATCTGCAAATGGCAGCAAACATTTGTGCAAATTATGCAAATTTCTATTTAAGCAAATAAAAACAACAACAGAAAATGTTCCCGGACTTTGAGAAAAACCTGCAGCTCAGCTTGCAAATGACAAGTCGGGGGACTCTATAGAAATCCATTGAACCCTCAAATGGGCAGTAAGTTGGTTTCTTAAGGTCAAGCCCATTCCATCCCATTTCTGCACACTTGCAATAAAAAAAACCTACCCGTACACTCCAATCCACATCTCAGGTCCTCCTCCGGTTGCCTACTCTGAGGGAAGCATGGAGGGTGGCAACAAGGGAGAGGGCCTTTTCAGTGGTGGCCTCCCAATTGTGGAATGATCTCCCCGACGAGGCTCGCCTTGCACCAACATTGTTATCTTTTCAGCGCCAGGTCAAGACTTTCCTCTTCTCCCAGGCATTTAACAGCATATGTTGAGGGTTTTGTTGTTGTTGTTTGACCCTGAATAGTTGTTTTAAATGATCTTGTATTTATAACTTGTTTTTATGCTTTTTATGGTTTTAAATTTTGCATATCGGTTTTTTAATGCTCAATGTTTTTAATTTTTGTAAACCGCCCAGAGAGCTTCGGCTATGGGGATATATATATATATATATATATATATATATATATGGAATAACTAATCAAGTGGGGAGTCATGGATAGACTACTAGGATATGACTAAGGTTTGCCACCTTAAGCTCCTTAGGGGTGAAATGGGATAAACATGTGATGAATAAATCATTCCATAGTTAAGAAACCATTTCCCTATTTATCTAAAAAAATACCATTTACATTGTCTTTTGCTTCTAGAACATTTTTTTTAAAAAAAGTGAAACGACTGAGAGAAAAAAAATCACTACTAAATCTGAATATTTATGGACAAATGACATTCTATAATTTCCCTCAAACTGAAGGAGGCAAAATCAGAACAGAAAGAACTGTTTCCCCCAGTTCCAGCTCTGCAAAACATCATTCAGAATTTTTACTGGAATCAGTTGCACTGAAGTCACCACCACTCAACAAATGTAAAATGAGCATTCCAATTTATGTTTTAGTGGAGCCAAGCTATAACAAGGACCGCTTTGAGAATTCTCAACAATATTCCTTTAATTTGGATTGCATTTATGCCATGTGAGCTGGTTGTCTAGACTAAATGGCGATTAAAAACAAAACAAAAAATAATGTAAAATAAAACAAGCACTCCAGCAACGAAAAAAAATGTACTGTGCCTATAATCAAACTTCATTATGTAATATCTCTGCAGTATATAATCTTGGCACAGCTGGAAAGAACATCTCAAAATATTGCTCTTCAAAGAGAGAAAGAGAGAGATCTTGTGTTATATAACTTGAGATCGTTTTACATAGGGTTTTACAGTTCCAGTTTAATGGGAAGATCCTTCCTTTGGTGTGAGGCAAAATGTCCATTCAGGAGGGAGGAAGAGAGAGAGAGAGAGAGAGAGAGAAAGCTATGCTACAGTCTTAGGCAAAAAGGATTTGAAAATTAAAAAGGGTGTAAGTGGCCTAAACATTTTCCAGCAAATATGTGAAAGAACAGGAAAAGTGGTACTTGCTAAGGCTTCCATATGTAGAGTGCCTACCTAACACCCTTCTTCTAACATTTTTATGTCCTAACACTGCATAATATTGGAACGTAAATATATCCCTATCATACAGATAAAGCCTGACAACGGAGGGTGGGGTGAGGGAATTGGAAACCTACCCAATTCACTGACGGTAATTTGTTGATATAACACTGAGTCAAAGCCCTATTTTATCATGAAAGACATTAAAAACCTTTTTCAAAAAATATCACTGTTTGTAAAGCTTGAATAAGAGAGGAATAATCCCATATATAAACTAGCACAAAATATACACGCAACATCCAGAACTGTTATCAAAATGTGAGGCGATGTGTGTGCAGAGGATACGTTTGAAAGATGTGCACAGACAGGTTTTACTCAATGGGAGAAAATATCTACATTTCAAAAATGCATGTAATTGATGCAACCCCCACCCACCCCACCCCAAACTCACAATCCGATATGGATATGAGTTGGAACAAGTTTCGAGATGGAAATAGAATATATTTCCACCTTTTGCTCATTGAGCAAAATGAGCTCACATTTTGCTGATTTGCACATCCCTACTGTAGTCATGGAGCCTATCCACATTGCCCTTAAAACTTATATTTTGTTTAAAAACGTGTTTTTTAAGTCGTTTTATTATGTAGTAGGACACACTGAGCAGTACTTACGTTTCCTAGTGACTGCTTCCTCCATCCTCAAAGTGTTCAATGTTGTATTACAGGGTTAATTCCTTGAGGCTTCTTCTTTAGTTTCTGTTTTGAAGGCTGCTTGAGTTAAGAGACAGAAGTGGGCGGGTCAAGCAGCCTGCAAAACAGAAACTAAAGAAGAAGACTCAAGGAATTAACCCTGTAATACACCATTGAACACTTTGAGGATGGAGGAAGCAGTCACTATGAAACGTAAGTACTGCTCAGTGTGTCCTACCACGTAATGAAATGACTTAAAAAACCACATTTTTAAACAGAATATAAGTCATTTTAAGGACAATGTGGATAGGTTCATGGGTTTCCCTCAGGTTAGCATCTCTTCCCCTGACAGCGGAAACATAATAATTAAACGAAGTAACTCTGAGTGAACACAGCATTGGATGCGAACAAGCTGGTCTTTTGCCATTTGAAGCTATCATGGAAAAATGACCAGTCTGTAAGTTGTCTGCTAGCTACCTCCTTTCCGACTGGGCTTTTCAGACAGGTACAGCTTTCACCATTGCTGAAACTCAATGCTGGGAGAAGTGGCACCTGCTGAATGTCAGGAAAATGTAACAACCATGACTGAACCATGGTTGGTTCAGTTATGGTTGCTAAGCTGAAAATATAGACAGCATGGCCTCATCTTCATGGCGTCGTGAATGCAGTTTGGCGGCCGCGCCAGGCGGCGCCCCCTATGTTGGTGCTCCATATGCACATCTACAGGTTCCTGCCATGCCCGCCAACCCAACCACAAATGGCAGTTTTGGGGGCACCTGGGTGCATCCGCCCCCCTCTTCCAAAGTATGTTTTCTCCCCTTCTTTGTACTTCTAACTTTTTTAAATGGGGGGAAAAGGGGGGAAGGTCTGCGGAGGTGGTGCAGTGAGCTTATGGCTCGTTGGTCCACCCCCTTCCCTGCCCAGCCCATGGTGACCAATCAGTGGTTGCCATAGACTGTTGCATGCCTCCCATAAGCTCTGGAGCAAGAGCGACAGATGGCAAATGTTGTCGGCACCTCGCTCCAAGCTAAAGAAGTTGGGGTAAATGCCCAACTTTTTTTGAATGGAGCTTTGGGTCTTTGTCCCTAGATGGCTTTGGAGTGGTGGCAGCATCCCATAGACCACCTGTCATCACTCCAAAGCCACTGCAGGAAAAAGCGCCCATCTAGTGGTACCCCATATCTTGGTAAAAACAGTGAGGTTGTTTTCCTTGTTTGTTCTCTTTGTAGAAATAGCGTTGCAAAAACAGTTTGTTCTCTTTGTAAAAAATTCTTCGCTTAGAGTTTGCTCCTTATCATAGACTGCTTGATTGTTTATCCAAACACTCTTTATGCAGCTGCGTTAGCTTGTTAATATAAACTGTATAAGTGTGTTTCGCTGCAGCACTATTAATGTTATTTCATGTTTCAGCAATGATACTATATATGGAGAATATAATAATTGTTATATCTGATAAAAAGTATTCGGTTACCCCAGTTTTGAAATCTATTAGCTGGGCTGACATCTTGTTTCTGACTGGCTCTATGTCACTGAACAGCTGCATGAAATCTTACATCTTCCAGAAAAAATGGCAAAAAACAAAATAATACAAAACCTGTCCACGAAGAGGAAAGCTGCATCTGTAACACTTCTGCCTACCAGACACACGAGATTGTATATATGCCATATTTATTTTATTATTACATTTATACCCCACTTTTTTCCATCATGGAGTTCAAGTTGGCCACACGGGATTCTCCTGTCCAAGCACTAACCAGACCCAATCCTCCTTAGCTTCACTAAGTGGCTTCCTCATGCGCCTTCAGACCATGCCCGGAGACTTAAGTCCTATTCATTCCAATGTGTCTATTCAAAGTAGGACTAGCATTGGATACAACCCAGAGCCAATGCCAGGGGAAAGAAGATGGCAACCCCATCAGTGTCAAAAAGATGCCAAATATTTTGGGCTGTGAACTACATCCTTAACTCAACAATGCTATCAGGTTTATTAGAAATGAGATGCTCCGTGTACAAGACACCTTGCTTCAGTTTATTATGGAGTATGAAGTTTTGGGTTGTGCTATCCCTTTCAAGGCCCATTCCATGCATCTGGCATATATTTGTAGATATTTTAGTCATTCTGCTTAAAGAATCATTCAAGCAGAGCGAGAATTTCACCTCAGGATATCTGCAAAGACCCTGAGAGGTTTTGCCTTCCTTTTGAACTGCTTGTGAGCGTTGTATGTTAGCATAGAGTTATTCCCCCCCTCCCGTTTAATGTCCTGCAATTTCAAGGGGTACATATTCGTTAATCTCACCTTTATTTGTCTGATGTCCCCTACAGAATCATAAATGTACAAGGAAAGCTGAGCAAAAACTATAGGGATATGGGAAGGATTTTCTTTGTAAGACTGGCACTCCTATGCACAGGCAGTAATTGCAGCTGCAGCATCAAGGTGCTTGAGCTTCGGTGCTTTGGGGTATTAACTTACATGCTCTATGTGCCACAAATAAGGTTGCCAACTGACCAGAGGAATAACAGCCTTTAATAGCAGCTTGATCTGTAGTCTGAGGAAGGTGAATCTAGTTTCACAGCAGGGCAATGAGTGATATCAGCTACTCATTGTCCTCTGATAAGCTGCTGTGAAAAGCTCAAGATATGGCAGCTTGTAAAAAAAAAAGGCTTTTACTACAAATAGTATTGTATAAACTACTAACCCAGAGCAAGAGATGAAGAACCCTTTCTGGCTCACTTTCAGCATTTTGTGTTTCTGTTGAACGCAAAGGAGTCAGGGAGGTTGTTTTGGTTATTTATTTATTTGGCAATATCAGCTCATATGTCCTCAAATATCACACAGACTAGGGCATGACAGAGACTTAGGAAAGCAGAATAAGTACTTTGAATGAGGAGATGAAAACAAGGGGCAGAGAAGTAATGGAAGGGGGGACTCCTGATAGGGATTGGGGCACAAGGGTTGGCCAGTAACATTAATTTAACTGCAATAGAATATTATTATTATTATTATTATTATTATTATTTTAAAAATGGTTTAAGCCTCTTTGAAAAACATTATGTGGGGGAAAAGTTGTTTGAAAGACTAAATCCTTTGGGTAGGATTGGCAGGCTGTTCCTTACTGGAATTTTGCCCAAGCCATAAACTTCCAAACTCCTTTATAGGCTGTGATCCTATCATTGTGCTTTCAGTGATGGAGTCCCCTTGCAATTACTTGCAATGTTTGTTTAGGATCGCAGCCAACTTGTGTGGGGTACTGGGACATTGGCTCTGGACCACCTGTTCTTTGGAAACTTTTCTGTGAGTTGATCTTTTGATGTGATTTCTTATGTGAGAGCTAAAAACCTTGGGAGGATTAGAAACTTCCCTTCGACAACCACAGAATTGAACTTACTCCTCCCCCTTGCCCTCAGCAGGGCCCTTCTGCCTTTCAACAGTTGAACAACGTCATGGAATTCATTCAACTGATAGATATTTCTCTACCATTGCATTGCCATGATCTCCCCAAGGATCTCACTTGTCTCTCCTGACATGTTTCTCCAGGGAGGTATGACGCAAGCAGTTCCCACCTGCAGCAAAAGCTGCCTTATACTATGCCAAATATATGTCCAGGTAGCCCATGCTTGTGTCAAGTTTTGCTTTCTACTACAGCCATTTGGAATCTTTCCCCAGATTTTCATCTAGGAAATGGAAGGAACCATTCTCCATGAACCAGATTTCTTCATGCTAAATCCCACTGTGTTCAATGGAGTTTACTACCAACTAAGTCTGTCTAGGATTGCAGCCTAAATACTTACCTGGGAGTACATCCCATTAAGCAGAATGGTGCATATTTCTGAGTAAACATGTGTAGGATTGCCCTGATCATTATCTAGTTATTAATTTTTGTCTTGTAAGCCCAAAACACCTGGAGGGCACTAGGTTGGGGAAGGCTGCTGTCGAGGCAAGTAACTGTATCCTTTACTTGAGTGATTCATCTTTTCAGATGCTTGAAAATCTAGTAGCAAACACAAACATAAAGGCACAGACTATGTACATTTGTATGAAAGACATCTTATGACCGGTAGAGTCACAGAAATAGATTCTAATTTACATAGATTTCATGTGCGATAATCACATTAATTATGGGAATAGGCAATATATGTTGAACTTATTAGAGCAATATGGAAGTCATCCCCTCTGAACACTGATATGCGGGATGCGATTTTTCCAAATGTATGGGCCATGAGTTGAATCTGGGCTGAGTCTTCCATAGCTGGAATGACTCCATTCATGGAAATCAGAAAAATAGAAAGCTGCCCTATAGTCAGACCAATGGTGCATCTAAACCAGTATTGCCAATACTGACTGGCAGTGGCTCTCCAAGTTTCAGGCAGGATTCTTTCTTAACCCTGCTTGGAGAAGTTGGGGATTGAACCTGAGACCTTCTGCATGCAAAGCTCTACTATGGAGCTATTACCCATCCCTAAAAGATGCTTCCATCCGATCTTCCCTCTCCCCCACTACACCTCACTCCAGTCAACACGGTCCCCTAGGCCTCTGCATAGCATTTGGAAGGGGCTGGAGGGGCTGTCATGGGGAGGGGGGAGTCTGCATCAGCCAGACCAGTTGTACACATCTAAATCTGGATCCAACCTTTTGTGTACATAGCCTATGTGTGTTGGGATGTGACCATGTAGTCTTATCTGCACACAATACCTCCAATGTATGGAAGCTGGAGGAGGTGGAGTACAGGCGGGACCGATAATCATAATGCTAACCACTCATACGGCTGTTTATCCTTTGTGACTTGTCAGCACAGGAATATAAGCTGTATATAAGACGATGGAGCTATGACTAAGCTCATCTGGAGTTACATACGGACTAAATACTAAAATGCTAGGTATGCTGTCTATTGTGGTTAACCCATGCTACCCTTGCTGGAATTTTTTATGGATCCAAAGAATTGCATGGTTACTACTTACTAAGGATGTTGTGGGCATCTAACTGGGACTCGAACTCTAGCAAGAAATAGCTGGTTTGGCCTCCTGGATGGCACTCCACAACTCTCCCTGCTTGCCTGACTCAGTGCATCCCGAGTGGGGCAAGTGCGCGACCACCCGCTTCCTCAACAAGCCACCATTTTGTGTAAACGACCGTAATTATGCATAAAAGGCTGCTTTACTGCCATCATTTGTGTAAATGGTTGTTTATGAATGAGGCCGAGTCACCATTTTTATGCAAAATGGCATCTCAGGGAAGAAGCGGGCAGCTTCATGCCATTTGCCGGGCACCCGCACACCTCCCAGCAGGTTGTGCGGTGCAGTGGATTGGGGTGGACAGTTGGTGGGGTTCTTGTGTGTGACATGTTACCCAGACCATGGTGAATTCATCCATCCATAACAACTGCTTCTGGCATGCTTAAGGGAGCTTAGGGCTTGTGGTTCTCCAAGAACAGCTCTCCGTGCCCTATAACAATCTACTTCTGAAATTCAGGAGACATTCAGAAACAGTTTGTGGGATCGCATAGGAATCAAAGCCTAAATCAAGAACTCCAATGGGCATGCCTGGAGCGGCTCTTTGGATTGTGGTTGTTACATCTAATTAATCCAATAATTAGTGCATGTACCACATACCATTTCAGAATTACACTGGCATAATTTAAACTTTCCTGAAGGTGTTGAAAACAGGGTTGATGTGAGAATAAAGATGTAGGTACCGGGAACATTTCAGCTGTTCGAATTTGACAATAGTTGGTCTAATAATGTATAATGACATAATATGCTTATGTCATCCTATTTTAAGCATTCCTTTCCAACATTTACCTTTTATTGGTCTCATTCTCTATGTTATTAGTCTTTGTGTTCAGTTGATGTTGCTGGAAGAAATGGCTTGTTGGATTCCTGTATGTCTGTGGTGTTCCTTTTGCATATGAGCCAGTTAGACACCTTGATGACTTTCCTGTGAAGTAGGGGTCCATCATATCTACTTTTCCCCACCTGGTACAATTCATGGTTTCCACCTCCGTTTCATTAGCGTATCAAGCACTGGTTCCTTTCACGTGCCTTCCTGGTATTTCCATTATATCAGCGAAATGTCTTTTCACTTGTTCACTCTTCTGCTATTGAGCATGCCCCACCCCGTCCCCTTCTCCTTCCCCCTCCAGTTCATTGGTTCTTGTGGCTGATGGACACTGAGTTAGGCATGGGTGCCTCCCCCTCTGGTTTTGTTGTCTAGTGTTTTAGCGATTTACCATTTCATCGGCTGGGCGCCATTTCTGCCTTTAGAGGTGAGATGATGCTCCCTTCTGTACAGGGCCTTTGTGCGCCCTCCCTCCCCCTCCCTCTTTCTGGTTGAGTGGTTCTATGGACTGGAGGAGAACCACCCCTGCCCTCCTCTTTCATCAGCAAGACTACCCTTCAACGCACATGCCCCCAAGAAGGGACGTTCTGCAACATAGCGCGAGGACATCAATACACGGGGATGAAGGGTGGTTTTATCCTGCATGGAGAAAAAATACTGCACTTTCCTCATTCTAGAAAAACATGGAAAATGGAGGGGAAGAGGTGAGATGACTGCAAGACAGGGATAACATCGTGTGAGGATCACGGGGCAAAATGGTAAACAAGGCGCTTCTAGTGTTGCTGGATGATAAAGGCTATGATATATATATATTTAAGAAATAGGATTATTAAGATATTACACTTTGAAACATATCCAAACTTTCCCTTCAGTTTTTTTTCTTTTACATATGTATGAATTTATGGCAGAGGTAATATTTGGGAACTTTGCAGCAGTCTACAGCACAGCAGCTTTCCAGAATAATGTTCATTACCCTCTTGTAATCCCATCCATTATTAGCTACATGTATTTACATTAGGGCTCTGCATTGCTTCGAATCCGAATCCCGAATCCGAGGCAAATCAGGGTGATTCGGAGGGCTCTGAAAAACAGATCCGTATCGGTCCAAAGTGAATCGGCATGGTCTGAACTGATTTGGACCTTTTATCAAGTGCAGACAGCCTGTCTGTGCTTACAACGTAGCAGGGAGGAGGAGTTTGGAGGGGGAAATTGGCTGTTCAGTGACAGCTTCATTCCCCAATTCTCTTGAAGTCTCCCAATTCTCTCCAGCAGCCTCCAATCATAATGGTGGGGGAGGGCTTAAGGACAATCAGGAGATCGAGCTTCCTTCGTCCTTGCTCATTGTGGGTTAGACTTGGTAGGAGTAGGGTGTTTGGGGCTGGCTAGCTTAAGTTTCTTATTGGTGTGTTTTGGGGCAGTGGTACTTGGATCTTTCTTGAGCCTTCCCCCTTCTCTCACTGTTATCTCTTGCTTCTATTTCTCTTTCTGCTTGTCTTTTTAAAAATACAATATAGATAGATAGATGATAGATAGATAGATATTCTTCTAGTTGTTAGCCTTTAGTGTGTTTGTTCCAATCCTTCCCCCTTCCTTCCCCTTCCTCTATTTCCCCTGAAAAAAGCAAATTTTAACAGTTGATTACACAAATACCACTATACCAATTTGTCTGTAAGGTTTCCAGATTCTGTGTTTGTATCATGAAAAATGAAAAAGTTATAGCACTTTGCTTTGAGTAGTTTCCCTAAAAAAAGCAATTTTTACCAGTTGATTGCACCAATACCATTGCACCAATCTGCCTGAAATTTGTAAGATATGAGCACCCCCATAATGTCTGTAAGGCAGCCACATTTTATGTTTGTATCATGAAAAATGAAAAGGTTATAGCACTTTGCTTTGAGTAGTTTCCCTAAAAAGAGCACAATTGCATCAATACCACTGCACCAATCTGTCTGAAATTTGGTAGACATGATCATCCCCGCAGCATCTATATGGTCACCAAATTTCATGTTTGTATCTTTAAAAATCAAAATGTTATAGGCATTTCTTTTTTTCCATGCAAGTCTATGGAAAAATTAGGAATCCAAATCTCGATTCGGAAATCCGAATCTCAGTTTGGATTTCGATCCAAAGCGAATCAAAACAGGTTCAAATCGGTCTGAAGTGAATCCACAGCCCTAATTTACATCCAGTGCTGGGATTATGAATAAAATACACTGTGAATATGATTGAGAAGAACAAAATACACATTGTTAGTGCTCCAGCTTACTGCCACTGACATTGGATGGCATTACTGACATGTATTAAAGGAGCTACTTTGCTAGATATTCTTGACTTCTGCTCGCTGCGGGAAAGGGAATGCCTATTTCTTTCAGCTGAAGAAGAAAAAGAGCTGTCAATTGTGTTGTTATGGAAATGAAGCCCTTTGCTTTGGGAACCCAGAATAATGAGTTGAAGGGAAATAAGTGTATGAAAAAGAACAATGAGAGGTTTACCACACAGTGAAGCAGTATCACAATATTGGTCTCTTGGCATAAGTTAATAGTGTTATCGCAGCAGAGGGAAGGGAACAATAAAGCTGTAGCTGCTTTATTTGAAACCAGACCTCCACAACAAAGGACTTAAAAGACTAGTTTAGGGAACAACAGGAATGTAGGAACTATCTATATGGATCAGAACAAAATCCCATCTAGTCCAGCATCCTGTTTTCAATGATGGCAGCTAGATATTGCTGGAAAATCAACCTATTGTGAAACAATGTAGCCTCATGGTGACTCTTGGCCCTTCCTTATTTTTGTTCTGTTGTCTCCACATGTGTCCTGCAAATGAACAGAGAGCTGTACAAGGACAAAGGGGGTTAATGAGGGCCAAAGCAATGCCATGAGAGACAGCGGGACAGATTGCCAACCAAAAGGAAAGGACAAGGGGCATGGACTGCCTCCCTTGCGGTTCAATTCCACATTGCATTCTGGTATCCCCTCCTCCCCAACCAGACAGCATAAACTAGATTAATGCTGATTTCAGTTGAGGTTGAATTCATTGGCATCCCTAATCCTGGATGCTCCTTAGGGTTTGGCTACAACTCCCATCACCTCCAGCCTTGCTGGGGATTATGGGAGTGGTAGTCTAACACCTCAGGATGGATGATCAGGTTGGGGAAGGCTGCCTTAGGACTTCATCAAGGGTTGTCTCTTCTCAGGTTGACATGAGGAACACTGTTCATAGTACGACCATGGTTGTTATTGTATCTGGGAACATAGTCTCTTTCTTGTGTCCTGTATAAGGATGTGTGAATCAACAAAGTTCACTGAAGGTCTCCGAATTCCATCTTGGAGCTCATTCTGGCTCAGGTCCATTCAGGGCCAGCCCAAGATATTTCACTGCCTGTGGCAAAGAACAAGATGACGCCCTCCTCTATTCCATGGATTAAGCTGACTGGATTGTTTCTTCAAACATGGGCAATGGCACAGCATCTTCCACCACACAGGCTAATTTAGGAAGGGACAGGGATAGTCACTTGACACAGCTCTCTCTTCCAACACCTTGCTGCCACCTCCCAGAAACTGCTGCCTGAGGCAACTGCCTCAAACAGCTCAGATTGGAAGCTTTGCTTTCACCCACTTTTTGCATGAATATCTCTGTGTAGTCCTCCCCCATGTATGCTTCAGTTGTATGCATCTTTGAAATCTACACATTCATCTCCCATTGACTAAAAAATATCTGTGCTAATTTTTTTTGAAATACACACTTTTTGGTGCACATTTTCCATTGTACGCATGCTTTTGAACGCATTTGTTTTGGTCTGCGAATCACGTTGCCAGTTCAGAAATATGTGGACTTGGACAACAGATTGTGTCTAAGTCTGTGTTCATCCAGAAGCTGTGAACTAGGTAAATCCTGATAAAAAATGAATTGAAACAAATCTCCTGTACATTTCCATCCCTGTGTTTACATCTGCCTACGCAACCTTAAGAAGTCACTATGCAGCTTTCAAGGCCATTTTGATTTCCTTCATACATCTAACTCTTCACTGACAGCTCCCCTCCTGCTCTGTTCTGCAAGCCCCGATACTGTTGAAGCAACATCACTTGTCTATCGTTGCTCTGAGAGGTGTTGCTTTCAGAATTACCATTCCACACACTGCAGGGAGCTTCTAGAAAAGCCTTTGCGGAGGGCCATTTCCACACATGTTTCTGTGTGAATGAAACCTATTTGTGGTGGGGGTGGAGTTGCTCACGGGAAATATGGAACAAGCAAAGAAGAGGAGAACTGTCCAGATAGGGAATATTATAGTGACAGAGAAAATAACTATGGTAAGGGACCTGGAAAATGTTCTGAAGGCACAAACCCAGTTTTATTCCTAAGCACCTCTGGCCTGGCAAGCTGGTAGAGGAGAGAGTATCTAAGTGTAAAATATAAATAAATCAAGTAACAACCAGCAGAAACATTTTTTTTTCACTGAGAAGGGTATTGAATTTGGAGCTGAGAAACTTGGATGCAAATCCTTGCTCGGTTATGAAGCTCAGTGGTGTTCCTGGGAAAAGCTCATAGTTCGAAGGCTGCAGTCCTATACCAATGTACCTAGCAGTAAGCCCAATTAACTCAGTGACCCTGTTCAGACAACACACTAGGCCATGGTGGTTAAGCATTTTGAGCTAAACATTATGTCTTAGTGTATCGGGTGAACCATTCCTAACCATGGTGGGCACATAACCATGGTTTAAACACACTCACTAACCATGTGCTGCAAAAGGTTTAGCGGTCTAACTATGGCTTAGCGTGTTGTCTGAACAGGCCCAATGGGACTTCCTTATAAGTAAACCTGTATAGGACTGTGCTTTAAGTCTAATCTAACTCACTTGGCTACAATGCTTTGTGAGCTCCAGAGAGGAAAGGCAGGGTGTAAATAAAATTAATGAATTCAGAATATTAATAAACTTGCTTCTTGCTAGTGGCATAATATTTTGTCATAACTGTAAGTAAAAGAACCAACTAAAGAGGAAAATGCGATATTTTCTATTCAATCAATCAAGTTAACACATTCTGTCTCTTTAGAGAGATCCATCCCTGATTACTTTGTGTAGGCAGCAGAAACATTTTTTTAAATATTCTGCCTGGCTTTTAAAGTTTTTTTAAAAAATTATTTGAGATGCAAAGTTTTAGTAGTGTCTTTTAGTAGTGTCTTTTGTTTAGCTTTGTGATATTTAGTTTTGAAAACCTCCATGGAGGACCTTGTTTGGCTTGAAAGATGGTATAGAAAGGTGGTATAAAGCTAACTAAATAAAGCCCTATGGCATTGTGAAGCATAATATATGTAATGTTCCTTAAGCTTAAGTTACATAAATGTAACATGTGTATTGTTTAAATTACCTCGGTGAGCTCTAGAAAAACTATTCCACAATAAATGTGTCAGTCTTAAAAGTGCCACAGGACATTTCATTGTTTTTGCTACAAGGGAATAACACGGCAACCTTTCCTCCTCTTCCTTGATCCCAGCCTTGCTACCATCTCCATTCCAACTGCTGGTTGCTTTGTTCTCCTTCACCTTTTCCTTCTATGTTCATTGGACACTGGAGAGCAGTGAATGTGTTTATAAGCTTTCTCCACTTCTGAGTGTTCATGAGATTAATCGTGGGGTCCCTGATATTATAACTAAGACAGATTGGAACAAGTCAGCAGAGCTCCGTTCCACTCTGCAAGCTCCACTGACATGCCCCGTTCTGGAAACAAGTGCTTCTGCCTGTTTCTGGTTGCTTCAGGAACTACTAGCTTCCTGTTGAACTAGTAGTGGGTTCCATTGGACTAGGAGCATCATCAGATGTGGGGGGATTGAGTTTACTTACTGTCGCTTTCTCCCCTTCTGTCCCACAATACTTCCTTTTTCTTCACACAGAGGAAGAAAGAGGAAGTAAACAATGACCACGTGGCCCATTCAGTGGCTGTTTTTATTGTACCGCTTTTCCTGCACACAGCAGGAAATGGTGGCACATTTCATTTTTTTATTAAAAAATCAGTTTTAAAGGGGTCTATTTTGTGATGGAAAGAAGGCAAGAAGGAGCGGAAGATGTATGGGAGGTGGATGACATCACCATAAAGACCCGCAACCATCTGTAAGTGGGAAGTGCGATAAAACTCTTGTCTGATGATGCTCTATAACTCTCAGTTCCTGACCATTGGTTATGCTGGCTGGGGCTGATGGGAGTTGAAGTCCAAGACATCTGGAGGGCACCTGGTTAGGGAAAGCTTGGGTAGATTAACAATGGAAAATATACAGAAGAAGTTGTCGCTTTCCGTGAATTTATTGAATTTGTCGTTTGGCAATTATTTAAAGATTTCAAGGTCTTCTCTCTGTTTTGCTTCCACCTCTTTCCTTAATTGCCTGACACTGTTACCTGAAATATGTAAAGAAAGGCAGTCTTTCCAGGAATGCTAGACTGCCTTGTGATTTGCAGAATGGTGTGTGTCATGGAAACTCAAGTTTCATAGTGTTTCCAGTTGAGATAGCTTATCGTGGGGTTCAAAGGCAGGTAGGCTTCTCAATGTTTATTTTTACATGTGATAAATGGATTTATCTCTTCCCATAACCTCAAACACTTATCAGCCGAAGAAGTCTGATCGATAGTGTTGCATCCATTCAAAATTTAGAGAACGACACAGGTTGTTTAGTCTGAGTCAGAGTTCACAGAAGCCAAAGATACAGGCATTGACTGCGTCACAGCTTGCTTCAACTGGTCTCTTGATCTATCTGAAATCTTGCAAGCCATTCTTAAATAAAGAAATAAAGAAACAACAGGATCTTGATACATTATCAACCAGAAGCTGTACTACAAATTCAGGCCCTTGTGTGTTAAAATGGATACAGAGGAAAAGACATAAGTTTTATGTATTTTATCGTGTTTTATATTTACTGTTGTTCCCTGCCTCGATCCAAATGGACAGGTGGGTAAGAAATGATATTATTATTATTATTATTATTATTATTATTATTATTATTATTATCTCCTCATGGGGCCACCTGAAGCAGGTCACGTCACCCTGCAGTATGGCAGAGCCAGCACTGGGTATAGACAGATATTTCCTGATCTTCACTTCCTGTATTCCCAGTTTGTCCCTAAGGTGAACGATTAACAATGTGGCGATTATCCTAGGTGAAAATAATGTAACTTTCCCCTCAAATTGTTGTGGAAATTTTCCATTTGAACAATTTGGGTTAAACAGCAGAGTCCAAGTATCGGTGTGCACACACACAAACACACTGAAATGCTTGTTAAAATATGCTATTTATTTATTTTATGTTAAACATTTATACAATGCCCAGGGTGGTATATAACTAACATTTATATCATAAAACAAAATAACAATAAGATAGCAGATGAAATCCTTTTGCCAGTTCTGTTTCTTCCCCAGAGACGGTCGGGAGCCAAAGAAATTCCCCTGTTCCCCCTAACGTTCTCTCTCTTTCTCTCTCTCTCTCCCCCTCCCTCCCTCCCTCCCTCCCTCCCTCCTCCTGCATACCCACACTCAAACCCACATCCATGCACCAGGCATTGGAAGAGGGGTTAGATATTATGCACTGTAATGTTTTGAAGTCCGTTCCACATTTTTCCAGCAGTTTAAGCATACTAGAATTTGGAGCAGGTTCCTTTGATCCTCACAATAACCCTGTGAAGTAGGTTAGGCTGAGAGTCAGTGACTGCCCCAAAGTCACCCTTTGAATTGCAGAAGAATGTGGACTGCAGAGGCTTAAAAGCCCTCTGCTCAAGGCCTTGCCCTCTGGACAAAGCCTTCTGAAAGAAAACCTGCATACTGTCCATCAGTAATCTCTGGGTGCCACCACCCACAATGACAGAATATGTGGCTACCATGGTAAGAGCTTTCTCTGTAGTGCACCCCCCCATTGAGAAATGCCCTTCCCAGAGAGAACCACCTGGCATCTTTACTGTATTCATTTAGATACCAGTTTAAGACCTTCCTCTTCCAGCAGGCATTTCGTCTTTAATTCTATTGTTCTCATTATCAACTTTACTGCTGGCTCTGTAATATTTGGATTTTAAAAAATATTTTCATTGTTGTATGTATTGTTTTGGTGGTCATTTTATTGTTTTGAGGGTTTTTTTAATGGTAGTAAACCAATCAATGGCATCTGCTAGTTGGGTGACATACAAAAGTAATAAATCAGTAAGATCATGGCATGCGATTTCAATTGCATACACTGTTCTTTTCACCTTCCCTCCAGCCTTATCACTGATTGCAGGAAATCATTCCCTCCCAACCTGAATTGGAGGGTGGGTGTGAATCTCAAAAGACTGCATCAATACTTTCACGTGCTAACTCATGAACAACATTCATCATAACAGCCGCCCATTTGTCTTTAGGAAAATATCTATGTTGCTAAAGAAACTCCGATATTAATCAAATATTGGTGGTAGCAAAACTCTCAGCTCAGTACCACATGGCTGAGTTAAATTCACAGGCTATTTGTTATAAAGTTACTAATTAAAAACAAGCAGCCAGGAGAGGATGGGATTAAAAAATGAAGTGCTGGATGCTGTACTTTCTGAGAGATTGTGTTATGTTTGCCATGGTCTGAAGTTTGACCATGCATGATGCCATGCTGGCTCAATCTCCTTAATAAGCCAGGAATAAAAGCCAAGTTAGCCATGTTTAATGTCTGCTCTGCCTCCCACAATTTTCAGGAGGTCAATATCTCTTTTGTGAGAGTACAAAGTCACCCGCCCACATCAGCTGTTAATGTAATAGCCTCATGTAGAGATTACCAAACTACAGGCACTTAGCAGACCATATGAAAGGGGAGAATAATTACAGTGGTGGCATGAGTGAAATTGCTCATCCTTCACAAGATGTTCTACTGGAAATAATGGCCAGGGGTTGCAGTGACCCAGACCGGAATGGATTAATTGTGTGATGGGACCACATAACAACTTAATTAAGTTACAGCACATCAAAAGGCAGGGCTACAAGAAGGAAAATGTGAGATTTCCTTTTTAGGGTATGACTGCATTCTCTCCAATGGTGGGATCAGTTGATAGATATATGGTAACCCTAAAGTTTCATTTGTACGCATGTCTATGCGAGAATTACTCCTTCTCAGCTAGGATGTCATCATTTGCAGCAAATCGACAAAAAACATAGCTATTCTGTTCCAATAATCCTAATGATTCCTAACATTGAATTTGCCACGTTTACTGATTTAGTCCTGAGAGTAGGGTAAGAGATGAACTCATTGAGGTTCTATGAATCCACCCTGCAGCTTGGGCCACCTCTCCCCATCCCGAAATGCAAAGCTTTTGTTGTTGCTGTTCAAATGGGAAAGGTTCACATTCAGGTGTACATTTTAAAAAGTATGCACCCGAACGTGTACTAAGCATGACTAAGCATGAAAATGCTAGTCACGTGACTAAGCATGAAAATGCCTATCGTTTTTCAAGATGCACATTTTTAAAGTGTGCAATTCTTGAATGAATGCATTTTGTGAAAGCACCCACAGGTTTGGGAATATGAAAAATTCCCAAACCTGTGGGAATTGAACTTGCTGAAAAATGAACTCACATTCACATTTGGGGGTGCTAACAGGACTAGTTCTGATCTTTAACTAACTGAAACAAAATTCTCATACAACCCTAACAGAGAGGTGATGTTTTTAATTGAGCTACCCACATGATCCCCAGATCCCTTCCCTGGTTAGTCAGACTTCATTCGTATATCTATGCTTTCACTGGATCTTACCATTCAGTCTGTTGCCTCTTCGGCTGAGTTTGGGAATATCCTTTGGGAGCCCTTCATGGTCAGTTTGAGATTTCACCCTCCTGAAAAGTTTAATGAGCTTCTTCAGATGGAGGAAAATTGAATTCCCTTTCCGTGGCTCTGCTTCCTGAACCTCTTCTGCAATGAGCTGCAATTACAGGAGGAAGAGAACAGGAAGAGAACAGTGACCATATGGCTCAGTACAGTTGAATGGGACAGCCCCCTCTAGTGGGCATTTTATAGTGCAACTTTGCCTACACCCAGAAGGAAAACCTGACAAATATCAATATATCCCAGAAGAGTCAGGTTTTCTGAGGTTTTATTTTTAGTGCTAGAATGGGAAAATGGAGCAGGAGATGCACAGGAGGCTGACGGCATGGTCAGAATGAGCCATGAACATCAGTGAGTGGCCAGGTACAAGCATGCTGTAAAATGCTTGTTTAAAGAAGCTCAATGTCATCTGAGATCTTGGCTATCTCGCTTTTCAGTGCTGGCTTCCAGTCAACAAGCAAGAATCCACTTTTGGGGAGGGGGTATTTTTAAAATATCTATTGCACCCAACTATTTCTGCCCATTCAGACCCCCTTTACCACCCTCTTTGTATATTTTCTTCCTATTAAGAGAGAGAGAGAGAGAGAGAGAGAGAGAAGAAGAAGAAGAAGAAGAAGAAGAAGAAGAAGAAGAAATAGAACAACGACAACAACTACTTCCATTAGGATAGTACAGCTATTTTTCAGGATATAACTATTTTCCCCCAGAATTTTTTTTTACTCTGGTTGTAGTCAGACATGCCTCTCCATGAACAAAAGGGTTCCTTCCATTTGCAGAAGGAACTGGTATCCAGCAGAATCTTCCCACTGGAGAAATGGGATGGGGTAGCAACTTTTGCCAGTTCTTCCTTCCCTCTGCAATCCCCCAGCACCACTTCCCATTTTATTCCAGAGATTCCCTAAATAAAGTTAAAGATTTAAAAAAATCTTAATTAAAACATAAAATAAATGTATATCAGTTAGAACATAGCAATAAAAGAAGACACTCAACCAGTTAACCTCTCCCCCATGAAGAGACCAGCTTAAATGGCAAAAGCTGCCAAATTTCAATATCTTTGGGTGCCTCTACAAGAGCGATAGAAAGCTTTTTCAAGGCGCATTACAAATTTTACCTCTACAAGAGCGGAGCGCAAATCGGGGGTCGAGGCGCTTTTTATCTCTGATTATTCGCATTTTCAAATGCGCGTTAAATAGCAAGTTTTAATTTGCCGTGGGAGTTAAAGCGCCTTATGGCAATGTAAACATGCAATTCTCCACATGTAAACAACTTAAAAGCACATTTCATAAAGCCCGTAATGTGCTTCACCACTTCTCGGGAATAGGTATTAGGAGTAAATGTGCTTCTCCGTATATGCGCATAATCAGGCAACCGGGTGTCAAACTGAAATCTTGTAGAGGGGGCCTTTGCCTGCTGGCAGAAGGACTATAGAGAGGGAACCAACCTAGCTTCCCTCAGCAGGGCATACCAGAACCTGGGAGCATCCACCAAGAAGTGAAGGTCCTCTCTTCTGTCCCTGCCAAATGCCTCCAAAGGGCCTCCCTCAAAGATTTTAAAACCTGGAAAGGCTTGAATGGGAAAATATAGAGAATTAATAATGTTAACAGTTCTGCTTTCGAGATTTAAGCAACCTGAATCTCTCAGTTACCCTCAGACTATGTATTAAAAGAGATACAGTAGTGCCTCCTTTGTTAAGCATGGTGCGCTACTTAGGGGCAGGCCGCAAAGCCTGCTTCACAGTAGCGGCCAGGAGCGGAGGGGAGGGGATATCCCAGGAAGGTAAGGACCGCCGGGGACGGGACTTACCTGCCGGGGCCCCTCCGCTGCCATCCGCTGCCGCCGGGAGGTAAGGAGGATCATGAGGGGGCTCCCACTTACCTGTCGGGGTTGTCTGTTGCCGCCCACGGGCGCTAGCGGACGGGAGCAGAAGGGCCCTGCAGGTAAGCGCAAGGGGGGGAGAGACAGGGAGGGGGGAGTTAGGCCCCCACTCACCCCCCTGCTGCCATTTTTCACCATAGTCGACATCCGATTTTCGGATTGGGATCGGGTCCAATCTGATCCAGGGGACCTCAGATTTTGTTCCGATCTGATCCGGAACAAAATTGGAGGTCCCGATCCAGTCATGATCCGATCCGGGGGGTCCGTGCACACCCCTAGTGATCAGTAAAAAACACGTTCCACCATGTTAAAGGGGTAATTGGGGTGGTGGTCATTCTAACATTCATAAAATTGAAAATGTTTCACCAGTCTTCCTGAAATTTACATGTGCCCGAAAGAAATGTTGGTTTTACATAGCCTGAAAATTTCAAGACGATTGGTGAAAGACTGAGGGAAGGATGGCAGTTAGAAAAGATGAAAAAAGCTCTCTGAATCAGAATGATTCTGATAATTATGACTGGCGACGAGTATTTACATCCTGGATTTTTTAAAGAATAAGCCCTTACTAAGTAATCCAGTGTCTTCTTCCCCCTTCATTGTAGTTTGTGGATCAGCTTTTCTTTTTTCAAAATTCCCTTTGGTTGATTTTTAATGAATATTTGTTTGTCTCATTCTAGCATTTACACGGCGGCCATGCATTCCTGACCATGGGACATACTGACTTGCAATGATGGGAGTTGTAGTCCAACACCTTTGGAGGGCACCAGGTTGGGGAAGGGCTGCTCTAAACCAAAAAAGAGAAGTAGATGGTAAGTTGTTCGTCATGACTTTTCCACAACCCCACAGTTACCTCTGCATATCATATTCATCATCCTGTCCTCGTGGTTTATCTGTTTTGGGAGAATGAGAATTTCACTTGCACTTTCTGCCTCCTTAGGGAGGATGTGGCATTAAGCCTTAACTCCCAATTTCCCTGCTTTTTGGTGCTTGGTTGGAAACCGTAAAGCCTTAACGTTGTTTTTGTAAACCGTAGGTTTTTTGTTTAATAAATAACATTTATATCTGGTAATATCTGTCTATATTTAAATTTTTTACAGTCTTTTGGAGGGAAATGCTTCTCTCCCCATCCCCACTGTTATGTTTTCCAGCCACCTTTATGTCACTCTGCTTTTGACTGTTATTAATGCAGAGTGTCTTAACTTGAAGATTCCCCCTCCCTTTCTGATTTCCTTCTCTCTTCCCAGCTTGTTCCCCCCCTTTCCGCCTGTCATTATTATAACAACAACTTTGCTTATGCATTGCTGGATTCCTTACTGATTACTCCCATACCTTCTTATTATAAACATATAATGTTTATATGTTCCTTCTGCTTCTCTTCATAAATGTTCTACATTGTTACCGGCTTATTCCCCCACTGTTTGACAATATACTTTCAAATATCTCTAAAACTATTTGAAACATTTTAGAAACATTCATGCCTTTTTCCTGAAAATGTCTTTTCGCCCTCAGAGTAAGCCCTACGATGAGGCAGGATGAGGCAATTGCCTCAGGTAGCAGATGCTCGAGGGCAGCCATGGCAGCTTCCTGGCTTTTGCTCCTGAATTTTCCAGCTCTTTCCTTCTGTTGGAGGTCAGAGCTATGCATACCATTCAACCTGTGGCCCCTAAACTAACCTGCTGCCTTAGACGCGATAGAGGACACTACCCCATCAGAAGTGTCAAAATAATTTTCAACTGCCAGTCCAGCTGGCTTCTGTACATGGGATGGAGAGTGGGTACCATCTTATTCTTCAACTCAGGCAGGAAAATATCTTGTGCCAGCCTTGTTTGCTCGTCGCTCTTTTATTTCTGTCCTCGTTGGACTACTGTTAGTGCCTGGTCAGGGGCAGACTAAGACATTTTGTTGCCTGAGCAAAGGATAAGATGGTGCCTCCTCCCATTCCACATCTTGGGACAACATTCTCCACTGAATTTGAAGGCAGCAGGCTAAGGCCCTTTCTACACCATAGGGGTATAGAGGGAGGGAGGGCGATCCCATTAGTACCTAATACACACCATCAGTGCACAGGGAGGAGGGATGGCGATCCCGGAAGTACCTAATACACACCACCAGCGCACAGGGACCAGCCGGGGGCCATATCAGGCAAAATGCCTGGTGTGGAAAGGGCCTAAGTTGTGGGGGGGGGGCAGAGTAGGCTGCAAGTCACACAGCTCTCTCCTTAAACACTTTGCTGCTACCTCCCAGCATCTGCCACCTGAGGCGACTGCCTCACCCTGCCTAATGGTAGGGCCGACCCTGTGCCTGGTCTTTTAACATGAATTGAACACAATTCCCTCTTCTCCCTTCTCTGTTTTGGATTTATATGTTGCTCCTTGGAGTGGAAAGGTGCCCTTTTCACCTCCTTTGGCTGAGCCCATTTTACTAACTTTCTAAATTGCCAGCTGTTTCTTTTCTTCAGTATAGGCACTGATGTTAGCACTTTTTTCCTTGCAGAATTTCTACTTCCCCCCTCACATTCATAGCTTTCACTTCTCTAAATTACATACAATTTCTTTTCTAACTTTTAATAATTGCTGCTGAGTGCATTTTGAATCTTAGCTATAGTTTTTCTAACCCCTGGTGCCTTATTTCCCTTCCTTTCTTCTTCCCTTATACATAGAACATTTTCAACTTCAGTCCTTTTATCGTTTTGCTTCTTCCCCTTTGTCTTTGTATGATCTCTTTTTGCTGTTTTCTATTGTTTTGTACGTCTACCCCATTTCTGAGCAGTGAGACATTTCAAGGGCTCCAGCACTTCCCCAGAAGGGTTACTGGAGACTGGTGCTATTTTTGTGATCCACACACAGGCATGGCAGATGATGAGGGTACACAGCATTAACACGCTGGCAGATTCTTCTTCCCCATCAGATTTCTAGGGGAACCCATAGTACATAAGACTTCCTGCAAAGAGCAAGTCAGGAGCCTCCTTGTTTTGGTCTCAATTCCAGCACAGTCTGGTTTCCCGTAACAGACACAGGCCATTTCTACACTGGCCATTTTCTGTGGGATTGCACAGGGAGTCCTGGGGGCAGGGGGATGGGCACGGGTTTCTCCCGGGATCCCGGGGGAAACCCAAATCTTCCAGCGGTCCCGGGAATGGCCCAAGACTGCGGGAGATGCGTCCGCCCATCCCGGGTGCTGCTGCGCTTACTCACGAGTAAGTACGGCAGCAGAAATGGCCATGGAGCTGCACCACACAGTTCCGTGCCCACTGGGTAGGGGGTAGTAAATCCGCCATCCCCAGGATGGCAGGGGAGCCCCCCGATTTCATGCGTGACTTTTTTTTATATAGTTTATCTTTAGCGATGGAGCACAAGAGTGCTCTTCCCAAGGTCTGGAGGGGGGGTGGGAATTGCGGCCGCAACAGCGCAATGGCCCAGGAGGAAGCCAGGACGTCACACCCATGATGTGTATTAGAGCAAGCCCTCCCTCTCTCCCTCCCTCCACACCCCTATGGTGTAGAAAGGGCCACAGACTCTCTCAGCTTCAACCTCTGGGTAGTGGCAGGATGAGGGGAAAGAAAGATGTGTCATCTCTGCCCATCACTTACACCTTCTTGGATCATCCTAGCTTCCATTGAAACACATCGCTAGAACAGTGCCAGCTATCATCTGCCCTTCGCTAAGTTCTTAGTATTGCCTCAAGGAATCCACAGTGACAGCTCTGCTTACAGAAATCTTAGCATCAAGAATTACAGAGTTGGAAGGGATCCTGAAACTCTTTGCCATCAGAGGCATTGGGCTGCAAGGGATCTCTGGAAGATCAACTCCAAATCCATAATACCATGTACTGATGGCTCTCATATACCATTCTGCAATCCTACCCGCAATCTTAGAAATAGATTGGTTTAGTCTAATCACCTTCACATGGGAAACACATAAAGATGTTATCGGTCAGAAAATAACTGGGAGCGGGTCCCAATTCTGAAGGACTCAGCATTTGAGCAGCTGCTCACAGGTAAGTTTTCCCCATGCAGACAGACTATGTCAGCATGTGAACATTTCTGAGGGCCAGCAGCATGGCTCCAACCCCCCCCCCCCTTAATGGTGCAATGTTCCTTTCAAAGTATTCATGCATTGAAGGAGCTTTGGTCACCCTTCTTTCCACCCAAGTTGTCGTTTTTCAGAGGGTTATTTCCAACATAAATTATCTCCAACTTTCACTAGCTTTATTTGGTCTTTTCTACACACTTCGCTTGCATTACACTCAGCATTTCTCTTTACTGCACCTGAAGCTCACTAAGGCCAGTATATTTTGTCCATATTCACTCATTTTATCAAGGTAGTGCTTTTTTGTTTTGTTTAAACAAACATACTATATTGCTTGATACTTCCTAGCACCCCCCCCCCCCAACTCAACCCCAATCCCCAGGTACATACTCCTGCACTCTCCCTTGGGAAAGCACGGTTGGGCACCTGCCAAGGGCCCACACCCCAGGAGGGGAGCAGTGACAAGAGCCTCTTGGATGTGTTCTTTCTCTTCGCCATTGCAGCCTGCTTGTTCACATGTCCCTCACTCTGGGCCAGACAGTGGTGGGAAGGCGGAACAGCAGATGCCACTGCCTGCTGGCTCACTGGCTCTCTGCCTGCCCAGCAAACAAGTGGAGCCAATGATGAGAAAGAGGAGGAGGAGCAAGAGCAGCTGGTGGAAATGGTGGTCAGAATGTAGACATGTTGACGGAGGGGAGCCAATGAGGGTGTCTTGCCCAAAGGTCCTCCAAAACATAGACTCAGCCCAGTAATACACAGGACACACATTTTACTCATGGAGTTTCTATTCATGAAGAGGGCTACCTTCTTCGTAAGCTGTGAACTGATCCTGAGTAATTGTTTTAGCTCTTGGAGAATCAGGGCTTCAAGACAGAAGGTCTCCTATTGGTTTCAACGCTAGCCACTCTGCCCTTCATTTTATGACTTCTCTACCCACTTATATTTCCTGCACACCACAGGAAAGTTTCATATGAGGATAATCAAGATGGGGTTGCCAGTAAAATGTTGCCTAAAACATCACTTGAAGTGAAATACCTGAGATACTTTGAAGGAAGCTAAAAGAACTTCAGTAAGACAGACAGGATTTCTCGTGGGCTTTCTACATATTCCTGGGTTATTTTGAGATTCTATATTGGAGGGACTGTAGCTCAGTGGTACAGCATCTGCTTTGCCTGTAGAAGGTCCCAGGTTCAATCCCCAGCATCTCCATCTGTCTGAAAACCTGAAGAGCCATTGCTGCCAGTCAGTGTTGACAATACTGGGCTAGATGGACCAAAGGTCTGACTTAGTATAAGGCAGCTTCCTACGCTCCTATATAAAGCAACAATGGGTGGCTCCTTTTCAGACAAAACAGTCCAGAAATTTACAGTGGAGATAAAGTGGTTTTATTTAGTCTACCTAAAATGTTCAGGGGAATTTCACATATCCTTAAATCCAATCAAGTTAGATAACTTCTGCAATGAAGGGCAAACAGGGCTTAATGGAGTTTGTGCCAGCTAACCGTCCTTGCATCTTGATAAAAATGCAGTGATTGCTCGATTGTCCATGGTAGGCCATTGCGTCAGCAGGAAAAGAAGATATGCTCAGAAAGTGAATTTCATTCCACTCTCTAGAAACTGCTTGTTCTTTATGGGTTCAGGTAGCCAACAGCCCCATCCGCCTTGGACTAAAATATGTCCATACATTTTCCTAGCAGTTTTCTTCTTTGGGCATGATGTACAGCCACAAAAACTGAGTTTTGTAACCTGTTGGTTTAAGAATTTTGGGGCTAATTTTTCCAAACATTTGTTTAGTTTGGAGCCAAGTGAGCATAAATAATTTGAAGAGATCAACAATTTCTCTGAAATAATTAGTTGGCCAAACAAAATTTGAGAAAACACTATGCAAAACGTTTATGAATATGCATGAAAAACTCTGTTTTCAGATTTTAATTATGAATACAATGATGTACTAAATTTGGGCTCATGTACTACATATTATTCACCAAAATTTTTCCCATTTGGCATGACACCAGGTGCTGTGTAATAAACATCTATTATTATTCTTCAGAGGTAATTGTTTTGAAGCAAAACATTATCCATCTGCTCCTTTGCCTATCAGTTCTAGTATTTTCGGTTCCATTTATACCATTTTAACCATGAAAGGTAGATAGAGAGCAAATGCCTGAGTATGTACACTAATTTATTTTCAAAATAATGATCACTGACTGAATGGATTTTTATGAGAAATTTGGCGGCAACATTATAGAGAAGATGCATATACAAAGCTAATATGTATACAAATGTAAGTGGTTGTGGGCAAATCGTGGCTTCATGTTATTGTGAATGTCTTTCAATCATCTGAACCCTTGGGTCACTAAACTGGCAAAAAGTGTGGACATTGTAGTCCCATATCATCTAATTGCTCTAACCTGCCTTATACCAGCTGAGACTATTTGTCCATCTAATCCAGTATTATTTATTCTATCCTGCCCCAACCTGACTGGAAATGACGGATTTAGCTCAGCTTGCAAAACATGTAGTCCATCACTAAGTTACCATCTCTCCCCACACTTTAGATGCATCCTGACAAGAAAACAACAACCCCAATACAAAACAAACAAACAAACTATGGGGAAATGTTGAGGACAACTTTGAGCCCAAGTTCATGGGGCTATTAGCTTCTTACATCCAATAAGAAAGGATAGTTTCCAGAGGGCAGATTAAAGAACAGAATGATGGGTCTCACTTGATGGCCTTTAGGTAGAAAACATGGGCTTCTTAGGACCCTTTAACGTTAGCAGGTTATTTCACATTCTACTTTAGAGGGCTGAATTCAACTAGTCCAACCTGGTGCCATTTTTGTGGTTCACAAAAATTAAAACCATCAGCAAATCACAATATAAACATTAGGGTGACCAGATAAAATCCAGGTCAGGGCTCACGTAACTTTAATAGTTGTAGAGAAAAGGGAATTTCAGCCAGTGTCATTTGTATGCAATTAGTTCCTGGTGAAATTCCCTCTTCATCACAACTGTTAAAGTTGCAGGGGCCTTGCCTTCTTTTGTATATGGTCACTCTAGTATAGTGCATGCACCTTTAACTGTTGTGATGGAATATCACCAGGAACTAATTGCATACAAATGACACTGGCTGAAATTCCCTTTACTCTACAACTGTTAAAGTTACATGAGCCTTGACCTGGATTTTATCTGGTCAGCCTAATAAACATACAATATAAAAACAATATAAAACACAACCAGAGTAAAAAAAAGTGTAGCAATGCAGGTTTAAAATACACATTTAAAATACAGAGTTAAAACAGCAGAGTTAAAAGACCATGATAAACTGTTTAAATATTGTGAAAATAAAAAGGTCTTCACCTGGCACTGAACCAGACAACAGACAATGAGCCTATCTACACTACTGCTTTAAAAACGGTTTATAAGAGTTGTGAGAACTGTTGGGGCCCAGGACACACTCCATATACAGTTTTCGAAACATTTTCAAAGTGTTTTATCCTGCTTGGTGTAGATAGGCTCCTACTCTTAGCACTAAAACTTGCATTAACCTTGCACTAGACATGATGAATTTTGTCATTTTTGTTCTCACACAATACAATACACATCCACAAACTGCCAAGTTTTGAAACAGCATGTTATAATTACTCTATTTTTTAAAAAAAATCAGCTAATTTCTAGGTGATATTATTCTTTGCAATCACTGTTGCACAATTGTAAGAACTCTAATTTAAAGCAGTTGCATAAAATGTCACTCAAAGCACCTTCTAGCTTTGGAATGTTACACCTCTACAGACAGCCAACATGTGAACATAATTTCTTTCCTCTCTGTTTGGTGTCTTGCTAAACTCCTGTCCAAGGGCAAATTCTTCTTTCTTTCTATTTTTTAAAAAAATGTGAACCAGACTGGCAAGGTTGCTATGTACACACAAGGATAAAGATATATACTCTGGTTACTCAATATGTGTTTTGCAAAAGTCGACTATTTCAAACAAAGTTGCAACATGCCACCCAGTTTTGCAACAATGGGTGGAAACGGAGCACCTACGTGAAAAGACATTTCTACCTTAGGTACTTACTTTGAACCTATTCCATGCAATTACAAAAGCCCTGTTTGTGCATTCAGGCGAACACGAACATGTGGGCTTAATGTGGGGAAGGTATGGGGGAGTACGTGCAAGTGTTTAATACCTATTTATTGGAGGGATGTCCATCGTTTGCAAATCCAGCCTTTTTGGGGCCCAATAGATTCCCGCTGCCTTCCTGGCTCAGCTTACATTCACAAGCTGGGCTGTGGGCTTTTCCTTAAATTTGGGAATTTCTTTCAGGGTCCCCCCACCCCATAAATAGAAAGTCATGTAAATTGCAGGTACAATTTGCATAATTTACATGAATTCCTGTCATAATTTGCTCGGAGGTCAGCAACAAGGGAGAGGGTCTTCTCTGTGGTGGCCCCCCCAATTGTGGAATGATCTCCCTGATGAGGCCCTTCTGGCACCAACATTGTTATCTTATCAGTGCCAGGTCAAGACTTTCCTCTTCTCTCAGGTATTTAGCAATATCTGATGAGCTTGGGTCTGTTTTGTTTTTAGGCTTATAGCTTTTTAAGTTATTATAGTGGTTTTAAATGTATGTGTATATTGTATGTTTTTTGCAATTTTAATTTTTGTATATTGTTTTTAAATGTTTTAATCTTATGTAAACCGCCCAGAGAGCTTTGGCTATGGGGCAGTATACAAATGCAAATAATAATAATAATAATAATAATAATAATAATAATAATAATTTGTGAAAATTATGGCTGCAATTTGTGCAAATTCTAGCTACAAATTATGGCTGGAATTTGCACAAATTATGCAAATTGCAGTCACAATTTGTGCAATTTTCTATTTACAAAAACACACACATTAAACAAACAAACAAACAAATCAAAACAGAAAATCCATGAACTGTCCCAACTTGATGTAGATTGAGGTGGGCCACCTTGCAGGAAAACAAGCTGAAGTTGTGGAGGGGAGGACAGCCAATGAAAACATGGTGTGCTCCGCCTTCTGGACGGATTCCTCCAACATCCCTAATTTATTGTAGACACACTATTTCTATATATCTCCTATGAGGATAAAGCTCATTTACTTTAAAGTAAACCCCCCAAAAATAGATGCAAAAGTTAAGCAAACAGAAGATGAATTAGGTTATCAGATTCTGGGTAATCAGTTAATGTCTCAGTAAGATAATTGAAAATAGTGGGCAAAAAGCCTATATGGATTTAGTATCAAATTAGCTTCTATTGACTTTCAATTACCAAACAGGTGGCAAAACAGAACTATTTTTTGCTATATATGAATATTTGTATGAAGTGTTCACGGTTCTAAAATGGTTAAGCTTACAAATCGTGCAAGAGTTGTGGGGAAATGATGTCTTTGAAACTAATTGGTGCCTTTTTATTGTGGCGAGAGAGAGAGGGAGATGGATAATACAATTTTCTCTCTATGACATAAAAAGCATAGATATAGATCGACCAATTTCTAACTCCTTTACAAGCCCCTTTCTACATGTAACAGCCTCCTCAATTCTCACCCCTTTATTTGTAAAGTCTAAAAGATTTTTTAAAAAATAACATTTGAGGTTGTTATCTGGTAAGGCAGCAGTCCTTTTTGAATAGTGGGCATTTGCAAAGACAAGTAAGATATTTTCAACTTCTAAAACATCCTACCCCCACCATTACATTCATGCTGGTAATCAGATCATCACAGACACCAATGATCAAGTTATTTTGCTAGGAGATTGCCCTAAATACTTGTCAGAAGGAGGTTACACAAGCAGGCAGTAAATGTCCAGATGAGCTGTCCAAGCAGCCAGAAATACAACAGCAGGAGCTTTGGTGTCAGAGGAAGACTGTACCCAGAAGCTGGACAAGGGCTGGAGGTATAGGGAATTTGGCCAGAGGTAAAGGAAATAATTAAGAGCCTTGTATTAGCAACAGTGTCTCTTGAGTTCTTAAGAAGGGTTGGCAAGCATTCTTTTTAAAATCCTACTAGGGTTTTAAAAAATATTGTAAGAGAATTGGCGGCGGCAGGAGAAGGTCAGCCTGTGGAACCCTAAGTTATAGTGGCAGAGAGTTTGTTAGGCCTTGAAATATAAGCAATTCCACCTATAAGAAACTCTATAGGTGGAATTGCCCAGTGAAGGAGCAGGTGGGAGCAATGCCTGGGAGAGGAAATCTCCCATATGATTAGGAATTGCAAGGAGGAAATGCAACAAAATGTCCCCGTGTGGAGTGTTCCGATTCAAGATCCCAGCCAGACTGCCAAGGGGATGCTACATTCCATCCCCCTGCCTGATTTTCTGCTCCCCACAACTGTCAATTAGCATTCAGTGGCCACTGAGCATACTCAGTCCACATTGGGCTATATTGACCCTGTTCAGACGACACACTAAGAACCTATCTACACTACTGCTTTAAAATGGGTTATAACCGTTTTAAACCAGTCAATGACCATTATTAACCAGTTTAAAACTGTTATAAACCGTTTTAAAGCAGTAGTGTAGAGATAGGCTCCAAGCCACAGTGGTTAAGCACATTGAGCTAAACATGTTGGCTTAGCGTGTCATGTGAACCATTCCTAACCATGGTGGCTACATAACCATGGTTTAAACACACTTACTAACCATTTGCTGCAAAAGGGTTGGTGGCTTAACCATGGCTTAGTGTGTTGTCTGAACAGGCCCACTGTGTGTTTGTGTGTGCTTAGGGGTTTTCCCTCTACAGTATTTTTTTTTATTTTTGTATTTCTGAAAACCTTGGGGTCCCTTATGTCTGCTGATACCTCCCTCTTGTCCATGGATGGTGCCATTTGGGATACATAATGATCCACATGTCAGAATATGTTCATTATTAATATATGGGATGTGTATGGAGCAAATTAATAAGGCTCCATTCATACATGCATGTGCATCACTTAGGCGTGGCTGAGAGTTCACAGCTGTTTTAAATGTACACTGTTTTTCTATGTTGTCTGTTTTTATGTTTTAAAATTTTGTATATCAATTTTTGATGTCCAAAGTTTTAATTTTTGTAAACCGCCAGAGAGCTTCGGCTATGGGGCGGTATATAAATATAATAAATAATAAAATAATAATTATTATTCAGAATAGCTCAGTATGTGAGCTGACCCCCCCCCCCCCCCCGGTAAAACACACACATCTGTGATGGATTTTTATTTCTCTGATGGCTCATTTACAGATACTGTACTTATCAAGGGAAGAAGACTACTCAGTAAACAGCCCACATCAGAGATGTGGGCTTCTATATGAAGCATAAGTAGTGAAAACCCATTTTGCCTTGCAGGTGCAAAGAGAACCACACTTTCTAATTTTAGCCATTTCCCTCCTGACAGTTCCAAACTTTTCCATCTAGAACTTCCCACAGTATCTTGATGATACGTGGTACAAACCAATTACATATTTAACTAATTTATGGGTGCCATTTGGGAAGAGAGAATAATGGTCAGCTTTAAGCCACAAATTGAGGATTTGCTGAGAGGCATCATAGGATTAGGCAGCTAAAGGAAGGAGGGATTTTGTGATCCCATTCTCTGTATCATAATCGTGTCCCTTACTGGAATCTACCTTTGAAATGAACTCAGAAAAACTCAGAGAAACATTAATTATGTCTTCACATAGTAATAACAACAGGAGCAAACAGGAGCAGGGACCAATTATACCATCTCGGCAGAACACCAGTTGCCCCGGGCAGCCTCATGCGTAGTGGCTACTTATTGCACAAGGGGATAACTGGGTCCAGCATGTGGTGTTTTTTTGTTTTGTTGTTCGTTTTGCTCAGAGGGCAGCAAATACCGTCAAGCCTGTAATTGCAAAGGTAGGAGTGACAAAAGGTGAGCTAGCCCTTACGTTACCACAGGAGCAATAATAATAATAATAATAATAATAATAATAATAATGGCATCTAAGATATTCTGGGAGCAATCCAATGTCCTCTTAGGTTGCCTCTACAAGAGAGGTTTAAAGCTCTTTCAAGGCGCTTTTAAAAATTTACCTCTACAAGAACGGAGCGCAAATCGGGCGTAGAGGCGCGTTATCTCTCCAATTATGCGCATTATCGAATGTGCGTTAAATAGCGAGTTTTATTTTGCTCCGGCCGTTAAAGCGCATTTTGACTATGTGAACAAGCGCTTATGCGCATTAACTACTTGTAAAGCGCATTTTGGTCATCTGTTAATGCGCTTCGCCGCCTCTCGCTGCCTCTCGTGCAGAGGGATTAGGTGTAAATGCGCTTCTGCGATTATGCGCATAATTGCCTAACTGGGCGCAAAAGCAGTCCTTGTAGAGGGGACCTTAGACAGCATCTGGGTGGGACAAGGGATTGTTCAGTTACCTGGTTCCAAGCTCGTAGACAGGGTTCTGAACTGGGAGCCAGGAAATGGAGCTCCCTGCCCAATCCCATCCTCCCTCATAGCCAATGCGCAGAGAACCAACAGGGGACACAGATGGAGAAAAGGAAGTGTTCCTGGGGGCGGGAGGGGAGAGGAGGAGATTGCGGACATGGGGCTATGGGCTATCCCCAGCCTCCTTCCCTTCCCTTCCCTTCCCTTCCCAGAAGCTTCTTCTAGATGGGCGAAATTGCCCATCTAGCTAAAATGCATGGCAGCTGCTATTTTCATAGGATTGCACCCTATCCTTCTAGGCTTGAGGTATGCATCTCTTTGCAACTAGTAGGGCTCTCAAAACCCACTTTTGCTCTCCATCTGTTAATCCCCACATCACAGGATTATAATTTTAAAAAACGTGCTTGAGCAGCCACAACTATCAAAATTTTTTAAAGAACAAAAGTTATGCTGGCAGGAACTTCTAATTATGGCCAGTCAGAATCTTCTGGAACCTTAAAAATTAACACATTCATTCCGGCATAAACTCTGATGGATTATAGCCCACTTCATCAGATGCATGGAGTATTATGGGGATTTTCAGGTTTATATACAAAACAAAACTCACTTTGCAATGCTGACATAACCCAGTCAACCACACTGCCCACCCCACCCCCACAATAAGTGTATAATGTTTAGCTCAACATGCTTAACCACCATGGCTTAGTGTGTCGTCTGAACAGGGTCAATATAGCCCAATGTGGACTGAGTATGCTGAACTAGGATTGGGAGAATCAGTGAAGTTCAAGTTTCTCAAATTTTGATCTTGAAGCTCAGTTCGCCTCATTTCCATTCCCAATTGTAAGCTTTTGTTGTTTTTCAAATGGGAAAAGTGGGCATTTGGGTGCACATTTTTAAAAGTATCCATCGGAATGCACACTTTCCCACATTGACTAAAGCACACATTTCCCCCAAAGTACACATTTTTCTAATGGACACTTTTTTTTTTAATGGGACGCAAGCTCAGAAATATGTGAGCATTTCCTGAAAAATACATTTGCGTTTGCATTTGGGTGTACAAATGTGGCAAATTCTGATCTCAAACGGATCACAAAGCAATTCTCGTACATCCCTGGGCTGAACCAGCTGGACCAGTGGTCTGAGTCAATATAAGCCAGCTTCGTATGTTTAGTTCCATATTGGTGCTGTGGATGTAATGGAGTGTAATGCCCTGAATTTGACATTTAAAGGATTTGATTTATCCTGTTAAATTCTTAAGCTTATACCAAAACTGCCTCATTTCTCAAAACAAAGACTAAAAGGAAAACCTTCTTTCTTAACAACTGGGAATAGACATTTTTAGAACAACAGTACTGTGATGCTTTGGGCAGAAGAAAGGAATTGACATGGGACTAGAACTCTGGTATATGGAAAAGTTCTATAGCAGAATTGGAAAAACCTGTCTCTAAAAACAGACTGTTTGAACTATTGCTTATAAACAGGAAACATATATGATGTTCAAATAATGAGTCACTTAACGGTGTTTATCGGAGTCAGGAAAGGAGCCAGCCCCTCTAAACTAAACAAGTCCTTTTTATGAAACCAATCCGTGTGTGTTAGCATTGCACAAGGTGATTCATCGTGCTCCGACCACTTGATGGAAAATACTTCGTACCATATCAGAGTAAGGTGATATATTTAGATGTCATTGTATTCAAGCAAATGCTGTACATGCTTTGTTTTTTACAGTCCATTTTGTTATGCCCTGGGAGTGTCATCAAGCCTATCCCTCCATTTGTACTAGGCAAGTGCTTTACGGGGGAAGAGGGAAAAGAGGGGTTGCGTCTTGCATAGGCACAGAGAGGGAGAAATCCAGAGGCAACAATTCAGCCACAGTTATACTTTTAAGTCCCATCGCTTTCCATTGGGCAGGATGGGTGGGTGGATTAAGCTATGTTGATTGAAAGGTGCCGAAAGATAAGTGCCTTCAGTTCCCCAGAATAAGTCCCACTGGAACATGGTGTCCAGTGAAACTTAGGGTTACTGTTGCTTTTTCTTTTATTTTTCCAGCCGACCAGAATAGTAAAACAGAACATTTTACTTCCCATGTACAAGGTGCTCCAAGTGTCAGACTGATAAACAACAGAAAGCACAATCCATGGGCCATTAGTAATACATTGTGCAGTGAGTCACTGATTGCACCCATCCTTCAGACAAATCCTTAAAATAAAATGCATGCTTTTATTATGGCTGTAATCATGCTTTCCTTCACTGTGGTCCTTAGATTTTCCATTTTAATGCATTTATTCATATTATTTAAATGCCGTAAAGCACTTTTGTTCTTGGCACTCTGGAGCGATTAAACTGCTGCTTGGAAATGTGTGTTGTGTGCTTGCCCGTTCCCTCTGGCATTCACACGTGCTGGCAAGCTGACACGAGACACTCACATTAGTGAGACTTCTTTTATTGAAAAACTCCCAGGGTAAAAAGCTTAATGGTTACACACTCCAAAACACAAAGCTAGTGGATGGTCAGAAAGCTTTGAGGTCCAATCCTGATATGATCCTTCAGGCAATCACCGGGGGGAGGGGGAGATTCTTGAAAGGCTTAACAAACGCTGGTAACTCAGGGGACATAGCCAATGCCTACAAGATCATGGGAAGGGAAAAATCTCAGGCACAGGGGTCCCGTGCTTCTGCTTAGCGCCAGCAACTCCCTGTCACCTAAATCTGGCAGGGAACAATAACGCACAGTCAAACTCATCATGCCAAATGCTGAGCTGACCAGGAAATCACACAATCCACAGCAAATGCAAGTTCAAGTCTATGAAAAGCCTCACAGAACTTTTCATGGCACAGTCCTTAGAAATCCAAAGCCAAATAGAAGAGAGTCTATGCACAGAATGCTTCCAAAGTCCCAAACGGAGATGGATCCAAAAGGGAGGGATTTCAGGCCTTGCGTCGAAAGATGAACCTAGCAAAGCTCTTCAAGCTTTTTGCCCCACCTTCTCTTATAAACAGAAGCATGGCCTGTTCAAAGCCACTTGACAAACAGGACCTATGGACTGTAAATCATGCCCATGTGCCAACAGGGCAGCACTGCTCAACCCACTAAGATGATGCTCCAATCTGAGTGACTCCTTCAACAAGTGCCCCCCCCCCTTTTCAGGTTCCCAGGGAAACCTTTAGAGCTTTAAGGCCACGACAGGGAGTGAGAGAGCTACTTCCATGCAAAAACTCTAGCAGAGATAAGTTTGCAGAATCATTGACATTCTAAACAAGTTCTCATTAAATCTACTTACAACCCTGCAAGGCCTCCCTGGCCTTGCGTGAGAGTTATACCTGACAATGTGAAACTTCCTTGGGAGATGATTGTTCATTGATGCTGCACAACATAATCTCCCTCTGCCTCCCACACTTGTCTTATTGGTGCCTTCTGTTTAAATTTTTGGGGTTGCACGAATGCAGTGATCTGAATCTGTCTGTCTGTCTGTCTAGCTCCCTTCAACCTTTACATACAAGTCACTTGAGAGAGTTAAAATTTTCTTCAGTTTGGCAGACAATTACATAAATGCATTGGCAGGCCTTGCCATCTGCTCAGTCACCTTTTCTGAACCATAAAAGTGCAAAATGTGGGGTCTGCAAAATCCATATGCAAAGATGTATATTTAATTCAACCGATATTTGCTGCCTCAGCAACCCTCCAAGCAATGATGCACGCTGTATAAAACCCAAGGACAGTCACTCTGCTGTCTAGGCAGGCAGGGTTACAAATGACTACATTTGATTGAATACAAATTGAAGTAATTGCAAAACTAAAACAGGTTTGATCAGTAATAGGAAGATTCCTGAGAAACAGGATGGTTTTCAAACTCTGGTGTTTCTTAATACAAGAGGAGATGTGCAGAATCAGACCAAAGGCTCATCTAGACCAGCATTCTGTTCCTGCAGTGGCCAACCACATGGGAAGACCACAAGCAGGACATGAATGCAATTGCACCCTCCCACTAGGGTAATCAGTTACACCTTCAGAGAGAGGACTGTCTCCTGTAAAGGATACCTGGCTACCCGACCTGCTTGTGTACTCCAGCATATTGTTTTTCAGTCTTGGAGGCTTGTTAGGGGTTCATTAAAAAAAAAAGTCCAGACATGACAGACAAGTTTCTTCAAAATCAGCTTGTCTATCACTATTGATTTTTTCCCTTCCAATCTAGACTTGCAAAGGAGTAATAGGCATATTTTGGAACTGCTATGGGGTGACAGTGGGCTCATCTACACCTAAGGGGAAAGGGAGGGAGGGAGGGAGGGAGGGGGGAGGATCACAGACTTACTTGCTTCTGCGATCTTCCTCCAGGGTCTAGATGGATGCGACATTGCTCTTCCCTTCCGGGATGTCGCGGGTGCCATTTTTCTTTTTTTTAAAAAAGCCACAGCCCCCATCTGATCCGGTGAAAGGGAACCCCCCCACCAAACCCCATGCCCACCCCCCCACCATCCTGGGGGTGGCCAAATTGCTTCCCCCCCCCCCACCCCCATGGGCACAGGATAAAGAGATGAAACTTGGCACCCTGGTAGCTCTTAAGTAGGATTTTAGCCATGCCAAGTTTGAAGATCATTTCATCCCTTGATTATTTTTTTAAAAAATCCCCCCTCAAATCATTCCCTCTCAAACCTCCCATGCACACATATTTCAGATGCACTTCATCTTCTCTCAAGTGAGCTTGCAAAAGTTTCAGAAACTAGAAACCTCCTACAAAAACCGAAGTCCCCTAACTCCATGTGTGGAACAACACAGACACACACACACTCAATAACACACAAAGGGAAGCGTGGACAGACACACACAGAGAAAAGAAAGCTGGCTCTGGCCATGTTGGGAGAGGTGTTTCTTCTAGTCCCCCCCCCCCATCCAGAATTAGGCACATCCTTTTCTCTGCTGCTGCTGCTGCTGCTGCTGCTGGTCCTTCTGAAGTGCAGGAGAAGATGTTGGGTGCGGGTGATCTTGAGGTTCCACCCGCATCCTCTCCTAACCCTAACCGTGGGATCATTTTTTTTGGTGGCGAAGGATCCCAGGTATGCTAGATCTAAAGAAGCTGCACCCCCCTTCAAGCCAGCAGTCAGTGTCAGGCTGGCAGCAGCAGTATGCTGGACCAGTGGGGCAAGGGCAGAGGGGGCTTCAAGATGCCCCCAGATAGGAAAGTGCTAGGAAAAGCTGATGGAACTTTCCCATTTACGAGACGTTCAGTCAGCCTCAGCCACATTGTGAAAGAGCAGTGCTAAGGGCTTTCTTTTTATATAACTGCAATCCCTCCCCCTAAGCACCATGATTGGAGGGGGGGACAGAGAGGAGACTGTGGCTAATGGTTAACCATAGATGTCAAGCACAAAACTACCCCTCCCTCACCCCTCAGTGACAGCATCTTCCTAATATGGAAGTGTCCAGTTAGTTGTCCATCAACATAAAACAAGCCCTCACGTCGCCTAAAAAACCTTCAGATCCTTCGGATCCATTCAGGGCTCCTCACAGTCTTCTAACTGCACTGCAGGTTTCCGACAGTTTTGAAACTCCCCCCTAACTGCACCGCGATTTTGGAGGTCCGTCAGAAGACTGTCAGACCCCTTGATTTTTGGTGCGGAGCTCACACCCCTAATGTCCATCCTTTGGTAAGTGTGGCATCAAGTGGCATCTTGCATGTGTGAGTGAGAGCACAAGTCAACCTCTATATCACCTCAAGCGCAATGCTTCCGTGAAGTTCAGTTCACACATCAGCTGTGTGGCTACTAGTCCTGATAGCTATGCACTACCTTCAGTAGCAGAGGCAGTAAGCCTGTGTACACCAGTTGCTGGGGAACATGGGTGGGAGAGTGCTATTTCACACATATCCTGCTTGTTGGTTCATGGTCAACAGCTGTTTGGCCGGACTAGATGGACCCTTGGTCTGATCCAGCATGGCTTCTCTTATGATCTTATGTTCTAATGTGACTCAGTGTCTGCTGAACAATCAAATAATGCACATGGCATGTGTGAACCAGCCTGTAGACTGGGGCAAATTGTTTCTTTGATATAAACTTGGTCCCATTCCTTGTGGTCCTGCTGGGAGTTTGTCCACTACTCATCTGTGAACCTCTGTGTTTCAATCTAACAGCTCTTTAATACGGTGCTAACAAGCATTTCTTTAAAGGTCACATGTTTTTCCTAGAGTTCGTTTATCATGCTCCTTCCTACTTGCAAGCCAGTATAAGTCATCTAATTGCGAAGGCTGCTGGCAGCAACACGGTGTGCCACACATTATAATTCAATCCGTGGTACAAGACTAGAAGAAGAGGTTGCTTAATATATTTGCTGCAGCTGGGGAAACACATCAGGGGAATCACTTGCACTGGAAAAATTGCTCTGGTGAGTGATCTCATCCATCCTTTTACTGTGTGTGATAAGTTGGGAAACTAGCTATATTAGATCTTTCTGAGCCACATTTTTGCCTGCTAAAGAACATTCAAGAGCAGCACAAGAAGAGCTCAACCTTAGGATATGGCAACTATAAAAAGACTTGTTAGGAGTGAATTGCCAAATAGAAATGGTCAGACTCATCAAAATCAGTTGCACCTTAATTATATGCTACTGCAAATATTTCTACACCACTAGCCTGCATATGGAAACATTTAATTGAGAAGGGTGGACCACCTTATTTTTAATCAGTTTCAATACTTCTTGATGTCCTATGCACAGGCTTTATTTTCCATCATGTTCAGACCTGTAAAGGGAGATGAAACAGCTATACAGTTTCCGAATAGACTTAAAGCCCTACAGTGGCTCCCCACCTCTTCCAAACTTTCTGAATATTTATTGCAACACAATAGCAAATTCCACCCCAAAACTGATATGTTTAGCAATGATACCCACCTGCGTTTGCAACTCGTTAAACAATTATGTTGCAAGGCTTGTATTGCAACATACAAGGTGAGGTTTGTGATAAAACAAGGGCTCACACACATATGGTGAAATCCAACACACAGAACAGTCCTGTGATTGCTAGGGCTGTATGAGAAATTTGTTTCAGTTTGTTTTTGATGAGTTCGTTTTGCATCCAGAAGGACTTGGGCTCCTGACATATCCAGGAAGACCTTCAGCTCCTGACATCTCCACGTAGACCTGGGAAAGCCTCTGGTCTCAAACCCTAGAGCCACATCTAGTCAGTGTAGACACATTACCAAGCAAGGTGGACCAATAGTCCAACTCAGTAGCCTTTGCTGCACCTAAGCAGAAGAAACGGAGATGGAGAGAGATTTCTTAATAGTTTCTTCTCCAGACTCCCCCATATTGTTCCCACTGAAGGTGAAAAAATACCTTTGGGAAGGCAACTTTAAGGAGAAAACAAATGCAAGGAAGGGAAAGGTTAAGCAGCCTCTTAATACTTGTCTGCTTCTGTTCAGATGCAGCCTGCTCTGTTTGCTTTAGGTACACACACACACACACACACACACACACACACACTGAGGATGATAGTCATGGAAATTCTCTTAATATGTAGCTTGAGGCTTCTGAGGCTAGAAAAACCTTATGTTGCTTCCCAAAATGACAGGTGATTAAACAAAGGACATAAATGTCCTTTGTTCAGCATCCATCACATATCTTTCATATTCTGCCCCTGCACCTGCGCCATGTACAAGGGAGATGGTAACAGTTTTATCTAGGCTCTTATGTGAGTGGTTATTACCTTTCCTATTATATAACCAACTTATTCTCATGTCATGGAATATTATCAATGGGGCAATGATATGAAAGCATGTTCTAAACCCAGCCTGCCTTTTTGTCTGGGCATACTCAACCACAGCCTAAAGCTCCAGTCCTCAGATGTCCCATATTCTGCAGCTTTAGAATTTATTTCAGCGAGAGTCATCTGGAAGAACTTGTGAACTCCAAAATAACCAGACTTCCACAAACACAATTCCATTTGCTCCAATGGGTTTTACTTACACCGAAGAGCCTAGCTTGTCAATTCCCTACACAGGAATTCATCTGAATCTTAGCAGATGGCATGGGACCTTCCCCCTCTCCCAAAAGAACAGGATCCATCTGTTAAAAGGAACTTCCTACCAAAGAGACATGTAGCTTTCATGTCCTGCCAATTCGTATTCACCTTTTATCTTTGGCTGCCTCTACAAGAGGCATTTAAAGCTCTTTCAAGGCGCATTAAAAAATTTACCTCTACAAGAACGGAGCGCAAATCGGGCGTAGAGGCGCATTTTCTCTCCAATTATGCACATTATCGAATGCGCGTTAAATAGCGAGTTTTATTTTGCTCCGGCCATTAAAGCGCATTTTGACTATGTGAACAAGCGATTCTCCACATGTCAACAGTTTAATTTGCGTTTCGGTCTTCCAGTAATGCGCTTCGCCGCCTCTCGTACAGAGGTATTAGGCGTAAATGCGCTTCTGCGAATATGCGCATAATCGTCTAACCAGGCATAAAGGCGAATTCTTGTAGATGAGGCCTCAAAAGAAGAAGAGACTCCAACTTTGGTTTCTGCATATGAAAATTTCCATCAAATGAGCACAGTATGTTAAAGATATAATTAGCAGATAAATCTCCCCCTTTTCCCATTTTTCTTATTTAAAACAGCTGGGGGGTCCACATTTTATTGGAAGCTCCCCCTGAATGGGCAGAGGGAGGTTTAATGCTTCCCTCCCCTGCCATGATTTTATAAAAATCAGACCCCTTCCCCATGTACCTATTGAACATAGGAAGCTGCCTAAAACTGAGTGAGACCATTCCATCATCTAGCCCAGTATTGTAGACTGGCAGCAGCTCTCTAGGGCTTCAGGCAAGAAGTTTGAAGATGTTGGGGATTGAACCTGGGACCTCCTGCACATGCTGTACCACTAATCTACAGCCCCTTAAAGGGCTTAGAAAAGAGGGACTTGGCTGTTGTCACTGGGTATGTATAGTCTCAAATACACACACACAAGTTCTATTGCAAACATGAAGAACACTATCCTGCCTATACCATCACGATCACTACCACCATCACTATCCTGCATATACCATCATTATGACTGTTACTGTTTGTACCATCATTATCGCTGCTTATACCATCACTATCACTACCACTACCACTACCACTGTCACCACTTATACCATCACTATCCTGCATATTCCATCACTACATAGTCCATTAATAGGAGCACTGCTAACTCAGAGTTGACAGAGATACATTGCTCCCTGGGTAAGAGGGGGATCCCTTGTGTGATCGTTCTTTATAGCAGTGTTATTATTGGGAAGTTGCTACCCATCATGCTATTGGCAGTATAAATGTACTCTTAAGGATGCCTTTATTTATGAAATAATTAGCAACAGTCCCCTAAGTCATGGCTCAGCTTGCTCTCTATAGGTAAAGTATGTCATAAACATGAAAAATGGTATCGATAAGCAAGGGATCTGAACTGGAATGAACTTTCAGCAGAGCTACTATTGTTCTGTTAATAACACACTAAGGATTACAGATAATGGTGCTGATGGTGACAAGTTCATAAAGCAGGGTTGTTTGCTTGCCACAGTGTGAATAGGATGTCAATAGAGAGAAAACATATTTTGACTTAATATAATAATTATACCCCACTTTTATTTTCTAAACCAAATTGGTGTGGAGATCTCCCAATGGCTGATAAGGAGCATACTGTTATGCCATATCAAACGTCTAATTTCAGGAAGATCAATGAAGAGCACAATCCTATGCATGTTTAGACAGAAAAAGCCTACAGCTGGCTAGGGAATGCTGGCAGTAGTAAGACTTTTTTTTCCTGTCTAAACATGCATAGGATGGAGCCCAAAGCAAACAAATGCTTCGGGATTCTCACATTGCAATCTTACCTGGGAGAAAGCTCCACTAAGCACAGTTGAACTTACTACTGTGTAAGCATGAATAGGATTGTACTGCCAATTCCTTAAGGTTGGGAATATATTGGTGGGGCTCACTCTAGTTGCAAATGCTCTACTGGATCCATGGGAAATACATCTGTTGCTCGATTTGCAGCTCTTCCCACCCTTGGGGATTAGTGGCCTTGGGTGCCTCTACAAGAGCGATTTAAAGCTCTTTCAAGGCGCATTACCAAATTTACCTCTACAAGAGAGGAGTGCAAATCAGGGGTCCAGGTGCATTTTATCTCCGATTATTTGCATTTTCGAATGCGCGTTAAATAGCGACTTTTAATTTACCGCGGGAGTTAAAGCACCTTATGGCCATGTAAACTAGGGATGTGCACTGGATCGGTTCCGATCCACGTTCCGAAGCCGATCCAGGGGGAAATCGGATAAATTATCCGATTTCCGATCTCCCCGCTGGATCGGCCGATCCAATCCGAACCGAACTGAAAAGGTTCCGATCCGGTTTGGATGGATCGGTGTATTGGCGGGCGCCAGCTGGCGCCCGCCGCCGCTTCCATTGGCGGGCGCCAGCGGGTGCCCGCCGATGGAAGTAGACAGCGGGGGGGGGGGCTTCCCTTGTCGTGACTCTGTAAGTTCTAACAAAAGGGGTGCGAACAATAAACAGACCTCTTGAAGGGAAAGATACAAATCTTTTATTATACACAAAAACGATCGTTCTCCCTCCTCCAGCAAAACAAGGAAAACAAGGTTATCAAAAGGCTTTGTAGCCCCTAGGCATGCAGTTGAGCTTACTTAGAGAGAAAAGAGAACAGAGTCATTTCATTAGGACAAATTAGTCTGTAGTGCCCTGTTTGCTAGCCTCTCTGAGCGGCGGGCGGTTTTGAGTTTGAAGTCCCTCCTCTTTGTCCTACGCCTCGTCACTGCATTCCTAAACTCCTTTGTCCCAGAAGAGAAAGTACTCTCTCCCTGGTTAAGGCCATTATTGCCTTGAGGATTTACTTCCCCCCCTGCCGTGGGAAAGGGCTCTATTACTTCGTCTTGCAGTAACTCCTCCATTTCCTGCATTCCATCCCCAGGTTCTGAGTCGGAATCTGAGATATCATTCCTTTGAAGCAGGGAGTTGGACGTAGACACAACACCATCCCCTCTCCCATAACGCTTCCCCCCAGGAGAAAAGCGTCCTAAACCCGGGGCAGGTTTATGGGGATAACGTTGGTGAAATTCACGGACTAATAGGGGGGCATGCAAATTTTCTAAAGGTTCCCAGGAACGTTCTTCAGGACCATAACCCTTCCAGTCAATTAAGTATTGAATCTTTCCTCGGAAACAACGGGAGTTTAAAATGCCAGCTATTTCAAACTCTTCCTCCCCCTCCACCAAGACCGGAGGGGGAGGAACCAAATTTGAACGATGAGGGTCTCCTGTTATGAGCGGAGAGAGCAAAGACCTGTGGAAAACTGGGTGAATTCTTAGTGAAGGAGGAAGAGCTAACTTGAAAGCAACTGGGTTAATCTGGGCTATAATTTGAAAGGGACCCATGCGGCGGGGAGCAAGTTTTTTGCATAACATTCGTGAAGGAAAATGTCGAGTAGACAACCAAACCCAATCTCCAACAGATAAAGAAGGCCCCAGGCACCGGTGACGGTCTGCCGCTATCTTGTAAGAAAGTTTAGCCTGTTCAATCTGGTCTCGAAGAATGTTATGTAGAGTGTGTAGCTCTTCCAAGAACATATCAGCGGCAGGAACTGTAGCTGAGCCGAGAGAAGATGGGAAAGTTCTGGGGTGATATCCGTAGTTGACAAAGAATGGGGATTGGTTTGTAGTGGAGTGGCAGGCATTGTTATAGGCAAATTCAGCTAAAGGCAAGAGATCAACCCAATTGTCTTGTTGGTAGTTAACATAGCAACGGAGGTATTGTTCTAAGGTAGCATTAGTACGTTCCGTTTGTCCGTCCGTCTGAGGATGATGAGCAGAAGAAAGTCGAAGTTCTATGTGCAGTAGTTCTAACAATTCCCTCCAAAAATGGGCAGTAAACTGAACGCCACGATCGGAGACTAATCCCTCTGGCCAACCATGTAAACGGAAAACATGCGTGACAAAGAGTTTAGCAGTGTCCTTGGCCGAGGGTAGACCCGTACAAGGAATAAAATGAGCCATTTTAGAAAATAAATCCACAACCACCAGGATGGTGGTTTTGCCTTGTGATGAAGGCAAATCAGTAATAAAATCCAGGGAGAGTACTTTCCAGGGTCCCGCAGGCGTAGGCAATGGATGAAGTAAACCCGTGGGTTTACCTGGGACAGCTTTTGCTCGTTGACAGGTATCACAGGAGGCTACATAGGAGGTGACATGATTTTGTACTTGAGGCCACCAAAAGTCTCGGGTTACAGCTTTTAAGGTCTTGAAAATTCCAAAGTGTCCAGCTTGGCGAAGGATCTTTTCCCTTAGAGTTTTTGAGGGAACATAGAGTTGGTGTCTGTGATGTAGGAGACCGTCACGCAACGAAAATAAGGAGGATGGGGCAGCCCCTTCCTGCAATCCAAGCTGAGTCACTTTGCGGCGTACAAAGGGATCTTGAGCTTGTTCACGACGGAGTTCATCTTGCCAGGAATGTAAGTCCCCCACCGCGGCCAAAGTTTGAGGAGGAAGAATTGGTGGAGGTAGTGGTGTCTCCTCTCCCTCTGCAAAGTATTCCGGCTTGCGGGAAAGCGCATCTGCTTGTTGATTTTCAGAAGCATGGACATGGCATATTTTTAAATTAAAGCGCGAGAAAAACCACGACCATCTAGCTTGTCTTTGATTCATAGCTCGAGCTGTTTGTAAATAAACTAAATTGCGGTGATCGGTCCTAATTTCCACTGGGTGGAGGGCCCCTTCTAAGAGGTGTCTCCAGGTTTCCAACGCAGATTTTATGGCTAGAAGCTCCTTTTCCCAAATGGTGTAGTTCTTTTCTGAAGCAGTCAATTTTCGAGAATGATAAGCACAGGGCAGCAGGGCTCCTTTCTTCCCGCCCGGTTGTAAAAGGATTGCTCCCAAGGCTACATCGGAAGCATCAGTTTGCACAACAAAAGGTTTTTGTGGATTGGGATGGTGGAGGAGGGGTTCTGAGCTGAACAAATGTTTTAGTTTGTCAAAAGCCTCTTGAGCGGAGGGAGGCCAGCGAAAGGTAGCACGTTTGCCCCTGAGCAAGTCAGACAAGGGGGCAGTAAGGTTAGCATAGTTAGGTAAAAATTTTCTATAGAAATTGGCAAATCCCAGAAATTTTTGTAAATCCTTCCTGGACCTTGGGGGTTGCCAGGACAAAACTGCCTGTACTTTGGCGGGATCTATCTTAATGCCATGTGTGGAAATCTGATAACTCAAAAAGTCCAATGTAGACAAATCGAAAGCACACTTCTCCAAATTAGCAAAGAGATGGTTCTCCCGAAGACGTTGCAGGACGGCTTCTACATGAAGCTGGTGTTCTTGGGGATCTCGAGAAAAGATAAGCAGATCATCCAGATAAATAATTAAGAACTTATCTAAAAAATCCCTAAAAATGTCATGCATGAGACGACAAAATGTGGCTGGAGCATTGACGAGGCCGTAACTCATGACCAAATATTCAAAAGCGCCATACCGTGTCAAAAAGGCACTTTTTTATTCATCTCTCTTACGGATACGGACCAAATTATAAGCGCCCCTTAGGTCCAATTTAGTGAAAATCGAAGCTTGTCCCAAACGCTCTAACATCTCCGGGATGAGGGGGAGGGGGTATGTGTCACGGATCGTGGCCAAATTTAACTTCCTGTAGTCGTGGACAAGACGGAGATCTCCAGAGGCCTTTTTTACAAAAAAGGAAGACGCTCCAGCAGGGGAGCTCGAAGGGCGGATGAAACCGCGCCTTAAATTTGTGTCCAGGAATTCTTTAAGGGCTTCCAACTCAGGGCCTGACATCGGATACAGCTTTCCCACAGGGATGGGGGCCCCCGGGATGAGATCTATAGTACAGTCATATGGCCGGTGGGGGGGTAGCTGATCCGCTTCAGTCTTGTCAAAAACATCACGAAAGGCGGCATATCTCTCTGGGAGAGCAATAAGGGTGGAGGAGCCGAGGTGGCTGGAAGCTGCTAAAACTGGGAGCGGAGGAGTCAGATCCTGAGCAATTGGAAGGGAGGACCCCGGAAAACAGTGCTGGCGACAATAAGGAGACGTAAAAAGAACTTGGTGATGTTCCCACGAGATTTGGGGGTTGTGTTTGGTGAGCCAGGACATACCCAGTACAAGTGGGTACTGAGGCATCTTAGCAAGATGGAATTGTAATTGTTCCTCATGCCCTTGGGAACATACAGTGATGGGAGAAGTAATTTGGGTTATCGCTCCTGACAGGAGCGGACGGCCATCTATTGTCTCCACATACAGGGGACGGGGCAGGGGCTGAGTAGGCACATCATAGCGGTTGGCAAATTGGACATCCATAAAATTCGTGGTCGCCCCTGAGTCTAGTAAGGCCAAAAAATCTCCACCCAACCAATGAGAGGAGTGCAGACGTACAGGAAGGACGAGAAAAAAAGATTCTCTCTAAGTAAGCTCAAGCTGTCGTGACTCTGTAAGTTCTAACAAAAGGGGTGCGAACAATAAACAGACCTCTTGAAGGGAAAGATACAAATCTTTTATTATACACAAAAACGATCGTTCTCCCTCCTCCAGCAAAACAAGGAAAACAAGGTTATCAAAAGGCTTTGTAGCCCCTAGGCATGCAGTTGAGCTTACTTAGAGAGAAAAGAGAACAGAGTCATTTCATTAGGACAAATTAGTCTGTAGTGCCCTGTTTGCTAGCCTCTCTGAGCGGCGGGCGGTTTTGAGTTTGAAGTCCCTCCTCTTTGTCCTACGCCTCGTCACTGCATTCCTAAACTCCTTTGTCCCAGAAGAGAAAGTACTCTCTCCCTGGTTAAGGCCGTTATTGCCTTGAGGATTTACTTCCCCCCCTGCCGTGGGAAAGGGCTCTATTACTTCGTCTTGCAGTAACTCCTCCATTTCCTGCATTCCATCCCCAGGTTCTGAGTCGGAATCTGAGATATCATTCCTTTGAAGCAGGGAGTTGGACGTAGACACAACATCCCTAGTGGGGAAGGTAAGCAGGGGGTGGGGGGAGGGGAGGAGGGGGGCGCGCGCGGCGTGCTTACCTTCCTGGAACGTCCGCTTCCGTCCGGCGCTGGCCGCTACTGCTCCCGGGCTTCACGGCCTGCTCCTGGGTGGCGTGCCGGGTGATAATATCACCCGGCGCGCCACTCTAGAGCAAAGCCCCTGGCAGTAGCCGCCAGCACTGGACGGGAGCGGGCATCCCGGACAGGTAAGGAGGGGGCGCGCGGAGGGGAGGAGGGGGCAAGCGGAGGGGAGGAGGGGGGCCCTTACCTTTCCAGGACGCCCGCTCCTGTCCGGTGCCGGCCGCTACTGCTCCCGGGCTTCACGGCCTGCTCCCGGGTGGCGCGCCGGGTGATGACATCACCCGGCGCGCCACCCGGGAGCAATCCATGAAGCCTGGGAGCAGTAGCGGCCGGCGCCAGATGGGAGCGGACGTTCCAGGAAGGTAAGCAGGGGGTGGGGGGCGGGGGCTTACCCCCCCGGGGCCGTCCGCTTCCATCCGCTGGCGCCCGCGGGCGCCAGCGGATGGAAGTGGATGGCCCCGGGGGGGAGGGAGCACGGGGGAGGGGGCTTACCTGCCGGGGCCATCCACAACAGACGGCCATGGGGGGGAGGGAGGGAGTTAGGCCCCCCTCACCCACCCGCCGCCATTTTTTCCCCATAGACTTGCATTGCAATGCAAGTCTATGGGGAAAAAAATGGCGGCCGATCCAAAAATTTCCGATTTTTGGATCGGGATCGGACTCGATCCGGTCCGGGGGGCCTCCGATTTTGTCCGAACCGATCCGTGACAAAATTGGAGGCCCCGATCCGGGTCCCGATCCGATCCGGGGGGTCCGTGCACACCCCTAATGTAAACATGCGATTCTCCACATGTAAACAACTTCAAAGCGCATTTCATACAGCCTGTAATGTGCTTCACTGCCTCTCATGAATCGGTATTAGGAGTAAATGCGCTTATCCGTATATGTGCATAATCGGGCAACCGGGCGTCAAAGCGAAATCTGTAGAGGGGACCCTTATCTATAGCCAAGAAAGCTACACTGCCAAATGACTTTTCAACACCTGGTTTGAAAAAGAGCTGAATTTTCCGCAAAACACAAGAAGAGCTGTGATGGATCAGACCAAAGGCCTATTTAGTCCAGCATTTTGTACCCACAGTGGCCAAACAAATGACCCAACGAGAAGCCCATAAGCAGGAAATTCAGAGTCATGTTCCCTCTGATACTGGCTTGGTGTTTATATCTAACCATCATGACTAGTAGCCACTGATAGCCTTATCCTTCATGATGTTGTCTAATCTTCTTTTAAATCCATCCAGCTTCATGCTCATCACTACATCTTGTGGTATCAAATTCCATAGTTTGTGGTGTGTGAAGGACATACTTTTATGATTCAGATCTCCCACTATTCATCTTCATTGGATGAGGCCCACGTTCTAGTATTGTGAGAGAAAAACAGCAAGAGAAGTTGCAAATAAGCCATTCAGCAAGAAAATGACTCCATACTACACTGCTGAAACTGATTGGTTTCTTTCTACTGCCAGCAGTAGGAATGAATGGCTGTTTACACAGGTTGTGTTGTCTTGCTTCATTTCCTGTGGAGCTGTGGTAATCAGTGTTTAATTATTGAGAGACTAACACAGCTTTATAGCACAATTTGTTGCTCTAAACTTCTCTAGAAGTTTCATACACATAAGGTATTAAATCTGGCCCGACTAGTTTAACACAAGCAATGTTTATGTGTGATGTTGAGTAGAAATGGATTTCACCCATATCTTTTTCCGCACAAAATATTTTTTTGGGAGGCAAAACACAGACAAGGGGGAAAACAACCTCCTCCTCTCCCAGCATCTTCTTATTCGAGGTTCCAACCTCTTAGGGCTGCTTTTCATCTTTTAAAAGTCTCTGTGTTACATGTAGTTTAGGCCTTAATAATAAGATTGTTAGGAGGTCAAAACGCTATTCTAAACAGCATTACCAAAAGAAGACAACTAAACTAAGTCTCACAAATTTGTAATTTGTTGTGTGTTATATTTTATATGAGCTTGATCTCTGGTCACTGTGAAAAGAGTTTATTAAGGGGAGACGTGTAGTTGTGTTTGATACAAGAATATGAAATGCTGGTTAATGTACTGCTGTTTTGTAAGTGAAAAAAAAACTTCAAATAAGGTAATTATTTAAAATAAATGGTGTTCTAAGCTCTGGAAAGGAAGCAAATGCAACAAATAAATAGCCTCCATCATGCTGTCACAGATATATGCAAACTGTTCCAATGGTTTTCCCAGGACTCAGAGAGCACAGAGGTCTGGTAATGCTGTCACAGAGAATGTTCCAGACAATAGCCCAATACAGACAACCATCCTTCCAAGTGGTAAGATTTTCTAACGTGGTTTTGCTTAATTGTCCCTTATGGGATTTTTTTTCCTGCCACACATTCTAATATGTGGTAACAGTTGTGGGCCTTATTAAGTGGTAAGCAGCTTGTCTGAATTAACACAATTGGCTCAATTCGGATGACACAAACTGGCGTGGGGGAAACAATCGTCAGTTGTTTTGACTATTGTGTCATCCAAATGCTGCCATAGTCAACTCAGCGTTGATCCTAATCTACACCAGAGTTGATTATTTATTACCATGTTGTGTGGGGAGTACCCCCTAGTTGAACAACTGTAAAGTTGATTATTACCCCACCATTGACTATCGTGTCGTCCGAATTGAGCCATTGTTTGCAGTAGCCTTCCCCATCCTGATTCTCTCCAGATGTGTTGTATTACAACTCTCAGCATTCCACAGCCAGCCTGGTTGGGAGATGCTGGGAATTGTAGTACAACACATCTGCAGGGTACCAGGTTAGTTAGGGAAGGATGGTTTATAGGCCTCCTGCCAGTCTTCTTCCTCTGACTTGTTCTGCACAGGTTCCACTCTTACTTGAGACATTTTCCAATACTATTTGTTATAAAATTATATTTTTAAAAAACCCCACACACAAAAAAACCCTGCAGGTTTTAAAGACCAGAAGTTAGGGATATCTCACATTGGACCAAACTCCACAAAGCCAGGAAATTTGAGGCTTAGGCTGATACCTTATCTGACGTGCCCAGTGATCAGTCATGATATTGTGCAATGTCACAAACTGTGCTTGTTTACAACTTACCCTCCATGCACTCACACTTTTCCTGGGTCTTTCAGTTCCAAATTCAGATTGAGAGGATGGAGTGCCTGGGACCAGCAAAGATACTCCATGTTGTCCTGGTCCTGTATTGCCTTATGAAGCATCTGAGCTTTAATGTATTGCTAGAGGAATCCTACTTTGAGATGACCCATGCCAGTTTGTTGCTTACATCAGTAGCTTGCAGGATGGGTTGAACAGTGATAAGGAGCCTTCTTCTAGCACACCTCACTACAAGGTAAGACTGAATCACATTGGTTTTTTATTCTGGATTTTGAATTGCACCATCATGGCTGTGACAAAATAATAATACTTCAACACCATACCAGGATTTCCATCAGCAACATGCTGCAAGATTTGTGGGGTTGCTTTCTAATATGAGATGTTTGCTTGCGATTTGAAGTCTAAATGGAAAATATTCATTCTCTATCACATTGAGATTTCCACCACTGCAGGACCTATCTGTGGTTACTTTGAATCTTGAGATGATAGATGAAGATAAAACAGTTTGGGTGGTATGGTGTTGTAGTTGAAAAGATGTGATAAGTGGAAGGCATAAACAAGTCCTTTATGTTTGCATTACGTCACTCCTTTCAAAATGTGGCAAGCATTTGCTGCATTTCAGGGCCCTCCAGCTCATTCATTTGAGTGGGGCCCTGGGCTTCTTCCTCAAAGTCCTGCTATGATGGCATCACTGATGGTTTCTCTTTATAGGCCGAGAATACTTATTTGATATTTTAATGCATGCCACGTTGAGCAAACGAGTTGTATGGAAAGATGACCCAATACATTTTAAAATAAACAATATAAATACATGTTAGATCTTAATAGTCTAGCGGGGGAAAGGGGGGGGTAAACAGATGGCAATCTACAAAAGGACTCCAAATTATCTCTTGTTAAGATCAAGGCTCACATTAAATACCAAAAATAAAATATGGCCAAGAAATGCGTCCTGGGCCTTGTATGTCTCACTCAGAGGAAATAAGCAGTTAACTGGAGGTCAGCCTTCTTCTAAAACAACTGTCTTTGCAGAGGAGCAGACAAAATCAAAACCAAGCTGCTAATTATTTAAGAAAGGAAACACTGAGGAACTGTCAAAGAATGTTTGAGGAGCACAAAATTCTTCAGAGCAGCTCACAAAGTACTAATGTTAGGGTGACCAGATAAAATCCAGGTCAGGGCTCATGCAACATTAACAGTTGTAGAGAACTGTCATTTGTGTGCAATTAGTGTCATTTGTATGCAATTAGTTCCTGGTGAAATTCACTCTAGTATAGTGCAGGCACTATACTAGAGTGACCATATACAAAAGAAGGCAGGGCCCCTGCAACTTTGACTGTTGTGATGAAGAGGGAATTTCACCAGGAACTAATTGCATACAAATGACACCGGCTGAAATTCCCTTTTCTCTACAACTGTTAAAGTTACATGAGCCCTGATCTGGATTTTATCTGGTCAGCCTAACTAATGTTGCTGCCTTTTATATTCACATCAATAAAGGTTGCTTTGGATTCCAAACCTTAAGTACAAACTTCTAGGGACTTCCTTCCATTTTCAGATCTAAAGCTTGCCATCATCTCGCATCTGTTGTCATTTCTACTTCTTATTCTGTTCTTGCTCAAAAGATTGATCAGTGTTAAAGCTGTTGAGGTGCATAGTTGTAGTAAAATTACAAAATTTGCTACCATAAGATGGAGCGATGGCCACCGATTTGGTGGGCCTTAAAAGGGGATTAGACAAATTCAGAGAGGACAGATACTGATGGTTACAGTATATGCTGCCTCCAATATCAGAGGTTGTATGCCACCAGTTGCTGGGGAAGAGAGGCGGGAAGATGCTGCTGCACTCTTGTCCTGCTTGTGGGTTTCCCAAGGGCAGCTGGTTGGCCACTATATAGACAGAATGCTGGAGTAGATGGATCCTTGGTCTTATCCAGCATGGCTCTTCTTATGTTCTTAAGCCCACTTCATCACAATCATGCATAGAACACTGGCTGTTCGCCTGCAGTCCCACACCACTGCTGACCCCATCTCCATTAGGTGTGGACTTCTACAGGGGAAAGCCTCCATCCACATAGGATTTCTCCACCTTCTGGAACCCTGCACGATTCTAGTTCCAGAACATGTGAAAGTCTATGCATTAAAACCTGCCGTCTGACAGCATAGTTTGTCCAGGGAAGAAAATACACCTATATCCTGTCATTGCAATTATGGAATGCATTTTGACTTTTCATCTTCTTCATCAGCCAGGATATGAACATGTTGTTATAGTTAGAGGGTAGCTTATAAATTGAATGAATAAAAAATGGAACAATTTTCATGAATAAACCTTGACTGGCTATTTTTCTTAACAAATATTGGTAGTCAATTTAGTTCAAATTCTCTCTAAAAACAAACAAAAAACCCTCAGTATCATAATGGCATTCTTATTCTCCTATATAAATTAGTATATTTTGACATTTACATTTTGTTTTTTAAAAAAGGATTACATATAGCAATATAATAAGTTCCCTGGGGAAAGGTGAGAATAGTTGGTTCCATCCTACTTCATTGTAGCATCTAAAAGATCCATAATGGAAAAGTCTGCCTAACTCTCTAGCAGGGTTGGGGGACTTGTGTAATCCTTCCAGATGTTGCTATGCTTCATATTTCATCATCACCAACCATTTGCCATGCTGGCTGGGGCTAATGGGACTTGTAGTTCAACATCATTTGTAGAGCCACATGTCCCCCCCGCCACCGCTTTACAGCATGTGCAGGATGCAGACAGTAAGCCAATTATACAACTCCAGGCAGGTTTTTCCATTGATCTTTTGGATGCTACACTGAGATAAGAAGCTTAGTATTCCATATATATATATATATATATATATAATGATTCTTATTCTTATTCTTATTCTTATTTATACATTGTTTTTCTGCTCACCGGGGCCTTTGAAGCAATATATAATTTAAATACAACAATACAATAAAAATAGCAAATCAGAAACTGCAAAATAAAAAGCAGAGATGAAGCCTTTTTAAAACAAGCCAAAGAGCAATATTAAGATCCATCACAGGCCCAGTGAAACGGTGCAGTTTTTATTGCCTATCTACAACTCAATAAAGATGGCGTCAACCTCACTTCCCTAGGAAGGGACTTTCATAGTCCAAGCACAGCTGGAGAAAAGTCCCGGTCTCCTGCCCTCACCGGCCTTTATAGATCAAAGCAAGCACCTTGAATTGGGCTCAGAAACAAATTGGAAGCCAGTGCAGCTTGTTTGTGACTAGTGTTATATAGTATGGTCCATAAAATATATGCAGATTTGTCTGCTATATTTTGCACTAGCTGTAGTTTCCCCACATAGAACACATGAGAGTCATCCAAACAAGAGGGTCATTGGGGCATGGATCAGTGTGGTCAGATCTGTCTTCTCCAGGAAGGACACAAGTAGTGTACCAGCCAAAGCTGGTCAAAGGTATTCCTGACTACAGCAGCTCCCTGGGCCTCCAAGAGCAATGCCAGACCCAGAGGTATCCCCAAGCTGTGAACCTGATCCTTAGAGGGAGTGCAGCCCCATCCAGAATAGGCTATACTACCAATCCCAAAATGGCTTGTCTACTCTGTCTTATCTGGACTAAACCTTAACTTGTAAGCCCACATCCAATCCAGACAATGGTTCAGGACTTCCACATCATCCTTGGTATTGGTTGAAAAAGAGGGATAGAGCTGGCTATTACCAGCATAATGATGAGACCTAACCTCAGATGACCTCTCTCAGTGGCTTCATGTAGATGTTAACAAGTATAGGGAATAGACGGAGCCCTGGGAACACCCATAGACCAACAGCCACAGGGTCAAACAATAATCCTCAAGCCCCACCATCTACAAATGTTCATCCAAATAGGGCCTGAATCACCACAAAATGGGGCTCGCAAGTCCCTAAAAATTACCATGGTCAATACCACTTGGAGTAGGTCGTCCTCCAAGCTGACCAAGGCTGTTTCTGTCCACAAACCAAGTCTGAGCTCAGATTAGAAAGTACCCAAATAATCAGTTTCATCTAAGAAACTCTGAAGTTGAGTTGCCGACATGTGCTCTAAGACCACATTTTAAACAGCAAGATTAGTCCATCAGCAGAAGCAGCCCCATGTACAGTGCATTACAGTAGTCCAATCTGGATATCACTAGTGCATGGATAATCGAGGCAAGGTCTGGCCTCTTCACATAGGGCTGCAGCTGATGTATAAGCCTAAACTGGTAAAATGTAATTGAAGGATAACGCAGCCATCTTAGAGTCCCCAGTTAGCACTGATTCCAGAAGGTCTCCTAGTCTAGGCATTTGATCTTTGTGGGTGTGGGTGTATGTGTGCGCAAGTCCATCTAGGACCAGTTGTAAATCTCCATCCAGAGTAGCTAGTTTCCCTACCACAGTATCTCTATCCTGTCTGGATTAAGTCTCAACTCCTTTACCCTCATCAACCCAAAATAGCCTCCAGATAGATCAAGAACTCCACTGCTTCCCTGGGATGCGTAGAAGGAAATGAGAGGTAGAGTTGGGTAGGGATGTATGGATTGTGTAGAATGTGTAAAATCTGTTCCATCTGTGTTTCATGGATTGTCAGGAGCCTTTTGTTCCATTGTCAACCCATTGATGGAATTGGAGGGGGGTAGTTTCCAAATTTGTGCAAATTTGCACATGCAAAAATACATAAATTCCCCCGAATGAGCATTTTCACACTTTAGCCTAGGGGGGAAATGCACATATTTAGCCATTTTAAAAAATTCTTTTGTGAACTGCCCAGAAAGCTTTGTCTATTGGCTGGAATAGAAATGCAATTAAATAAATAAATAAATGAATGAATATCTTTCTACATCGGAATTTGTGCAAAAATCCCGAAGGTTAGAAAAATGACTCACAAGTACATGGAACTCACCTGACAGGGGAAAGACCAGTCTGCTATGGAATCCGCAGGTCAGATTCATAAAAATACAAACTCATTTGGTTCTGTTATAGATTTCTCCAACATCTCTTGAGCTACATATTATCTGCATACTGATGACACTTCAGCCCAAACATCTGGATGACTTCCCTCAGAGGTTTCATGTAGATAAGCTTGGCTTGCAGGCTGGTCCTGTGGCAGAAACAAAATAGTTATACCTATTTGTGAGCAATGCCTAGGTTGTCCCTTAAGCAGAGGCATTTTAATATGGGCCTTATATTATTACTGACATTCAGGCCTTCTTTCACATGATTTGAGATGACTGTATGAGTTCTGGCAGCAGATAAAATTACACTTATAAACGTGAATGCATCAAGAAACAGTTTTTCTGTGTTTTGTCAGATACCCTCTTGACTGTCAGCAAGGCTGCTGATCAACTCTAGTAATAAACATCATCAGCTTTTTTTTTTAAAAAAATAGATGCTGTGAACATCTGTACCTGATGAAAAACTCATAGCGTTTGGCAACTTTGCAACTGTCTATGCAGCTGGTTGGTCCAATGAATGGCACAATTTCATCTCCTCTACTTCCCCGAAGTTGTGCCAAATATATAAACGAACTCAGTCTATTTTCAGAGTGTGTGAAGGTTTATTATTGTCACTCATCCTCTAGAATTACATCTTAATAAGGAACGCAAACACCATTTTTGAATGAGATGACTTTCACCACACCTGCTTTGCGTTCTTGCATGATGACTGCATAAAGCTGCACGCTCCAAGGTCACCAGGTTGTGTGCGCTGTGGTCCAAACAGTTGCACGTTATTTGCTGCTGGCAGAAGCTGTTTTGCTAACGTGACTCTGGCCAAGGGAAACATTAATTCAGCTCAAGCAGCCACTGAGAGCAATGGTTTGCTAGGCCACAGTGAAAGACATGAAACTTGAGCTGTTGTGTGTAAGCTGATGTTGTTGTACTGAACTCTGAAATGTAGTGGAGATCACACCATCTAAGCCAGGAGTCTGAGTTCTTTAAAGAAGTGTGGAGAATTGTCTAATGCTGACTGTCTGGAACAACTGTACTATAAATGAGTTGGGCATTGACGGTAAGGGCTGGTAAGCCTTTAAGGGGGAAGGTTTAAAAGAAGAGGAGCAAACTGAGTAAAAGGTTACTTATGGATAGAGTGGCAGCCTGCTATGTGCTCAAAATGATCCATGGGTATCCCTTTGAAACGTTAGCATGCATTCATAAATGTGTGATCCAGGCCCCAATCCAGAGAAAGAGATAATGTAGCAACTATGACAGTCATTTCCACAAAGACCCTGGAAACTATCTCACTAGAACATAAGACGAGTGCAATTTTTACATTCTCACGTGATATTCCATCCAAAGTCAAACACCCAATAGCAGACCATGGTAGCAGATCCTTCACTACAAAAGCGAATTGTTCATATTATGTATGTAAACTTGAGTTTGTCAAAGGTCTCCAAATTCCACTCTGAGGCTTATTCCATCTCTTATCCACATCAGATTGTGATCTTTGTTTTTTTTCCTTTTGCATGGAAATTCATGCATGCGTCTGAGCATATTTCCCAAAATATAAGAATCAGTGTACATTTTTGAAATGTACACATTCTTCTTCCATTTATTAAAGCATGTTTATATGCATATTTTTCAAAAGTATCATTTCTTTTTCATCAACATTTTTCAAACGTATGCATGCTGCCGGAAATGTACAGACTTTGACCACAGATTAAGTTTGAGTCTGCGTTCAAGCCAAAAGGTGTGAAGTGGATAAATCTTGATAAAAAACAAAGTGAAACAAATTTCTCCAACATTCCTTTCTGTACTATTACTGGAGGTTCAATTTAACCAGAAACTCTTTTTAGAACTGAGAACTCTGCCATCTCCCTGGGGGAATGGGTTTAAACCCAATGATCCTTAGTAGAAATGACCCCTGCTTAATGGCGAGTCCAGTTCCACTTAATTGGGATGCCTTCCAGCAAATCAGTAGTGAATGTCAGCTGGCCCATTTTAGGTCATTGTATTATAGATGCAAAAATGTGATCATCTATTTTTCTACCAGATATTAGAAACAGAAAAGAAATTTAACTTTATTTTGGCTCCAAATGAAAATCATATTTTAAACATAACACTGTGGCAAGGCTAGGTATTTTTTGTTTTAAATAGATAGCACAGGATCATCATCTCCCCCCCCCCCCCGCAGTTATGAGTTGCTCAGATATCTAGCAAGAGCAACATTAAAATTAGTTACCTGGCAATTGCGTTATGGCAACAGATTTATCAGACATTGGCTGAATTCGGACAACATATTAGGCAACAGAGGAGGGGGGGAACAATTGTCAGTTGTGTTGCTTATTGTGTCGTGTGGGGAGTAACACACAATGCACACAGAACTGACTACGCTAATTGGGCAATTTAAACAACGGAGGGAAACAACGGGCTTGCACGTTGTTTAGCTCGAAGCCCCGTTGTTTAATGTGTTGTCCGAATTGGTCCCCCCTCTCTCTGTGGACTATTCCGTTTGGGAATAGAGTTTTGCCGGCCAGAGCAGCCGAAAACCCCCAGCCACTCTATACAGCCGGCAGAACTCATGGTGCATGCTGGGATATGGCTGGAGGACTGAGGGAGGGGGAGGTAGCAGACGCTGCAACCAAAATGGCTGCCTTCCATTATTAGCAACCGGGGCGTTTGCCGGTGCCGAGCAGTGCTGGCTGCAGCATGTCGTTTGGGGAGCACTGCCTGCCTAAAGCACGGTCAGTTCGCTATTTCCCCCTCCGTTGCCTAAGAAGTCGTCCAAATTCAGCCATTATCTTCTTCTCGTTCTTCTTTTTATAGTTCTTCTTCTTTTTACTGGTTAGGGTCATATTATATGTAGAAATTCGAGCTGATTTGGTCTGTTGTGGCAAGAAAGAGTCCTGGGGCAAATTAAGACCAAGGAGAGAAGTGTGTGCACATTCAGAGATGTATTTATTTATATTTATTTATTTTTATTTATTTATTTGTTTAAAACTGGGTTTCTTGCTCAGCTGGGTGATTGGCTGCAGTAAGAACATTTCTAATATTTCTAGGTGTATGCTTATTCCCTTCCCATGTTTCTTGTTATCACGGCTTGCAGGCTTAATCATTATTATAGCATGAGCTTTCACAGTCAAAAGCCTACTTCTGTCAGTTCCATGAGGTGGTGGATGTACAGATGCAGTAGAGGGTTTTTTCTTAAGGTGGGACCAAAATGCAAAGGGATACTTCTTTTTGGCATATGTGTAATGCATGATCCAATCTCTTGATGTCCAAGAGCACAATAGAATGCTTAACATTCCTATGGGATATTCAGGAAGTCTTGGGAACATAAGAAGCTACCTTATACTCAGACCACTGGTCTATCTTGCCTAGCATTGTCGACATATACCGGCAACTGCTCTCGGTGGTTTCATATAGGAGTCTTTCACAAACTTACCAGGAGATGCTGGGGATCGAGCGTGGGATCTTCTGCATTCAAAGTCTGTGCTCTTCCACTGAGCTACAGCCCCTCCCAAAATCTTATAGGAATTTGGTGCACTGGCTAAGGTATTGGGACAGGAGGGCGAAAAGAAGGGGCTATGGGTCAGTGGTAGAGCAGATGCTTTGTATGGAGAAAGTCCCAGGTGTAATCGCTGGCATCTCCAGGTGAAAGGTAGCAAGTCATGGGAAAACCCCCCTACCAGAGTACTTGAAGATCCATTGCCAATTGGAGTAGATAGTACTGGTCTAGATAGACCAGTGACCATCTCTAAGGAAGTAGATTTGGAAAAATGTTCGTTACCCAAATGGCACTGCCTTCCTTGGGTAATGGAAGCAGGTTTCATAGCAGAAGCTGGTAGCAATCTGAACTTTGTTGGATTTTGGGATCAGAAAGCACTTCTGATGCTCACCATCACTCCATCTTTATTCCTTCTCTAGCTTTAAATATGGACATAAGATTATTATTATTGTTTTACAAAGATGTCTTCAGGGCTCCTCCGAATTTGCCAACACCAGTAGAGAAGGAAGTAAAATAATACTGAGCACTGACTGTTTCCTTACAGGGAATGTTCTTGTGTCTAAATAAGAACGGAGTGTGCTAGGGAACAGATCTCCCTTGAGAATTGCGCTCCAACTGCAAGCAATGCCATTTGCATGCAGGCAACACCTGGCGAAATCCCCTCTTCATCACACCAGTTAAAGCTCTAGGAGCCTTGCACTCTTTTGTATCTGATCACTCTAGCTAAAGAGGGCAGGGCTCCTGCAGCTTTAAGCATTGTGATGAAGAGGGAACTTCTCCAGGTGCTGCATGCATACAAATGACTCCTGCTGAAATTCCTTTTTCTATACAACTATTAAAGATACAGGACCCCTGTCCTCTTTTTCATATGGTCACCCTACCCTCCTCAGGGGGTGCCACATCTTGGGCCAGCCCTGTGTCCATGACTATATCTCTTGCCTCTGGCCTAAGTGGCAATGGGCTTTCCTGTGTCAGACTCAGACTCAGTAGCAGCCTGTTACAAGGGAGGTCCCTGGTCTCACACTGTGCAAGTGCAGAGCTCTCACCAAGGAGAACAGGAAGCCTCCATGGCTTTGACTATACTGTATGCCCATATTTGCAAGTATTACTTCAAACCACACCTTTCCATATCTTAGTTAAAATTTCCTGCAATGCCAAACTCGCTCCTGATACACAACTCCCACTCTTCTGCTGTTGCATCATGTTTAGATCATTTCTTGGCACAGAACCAGGAATGTTGCATTTCTGAGGAATTAGCAAAAATGCTAATTTGGTCCCTTGTGCTGGTGCGCATCACCTCGCCCCCAAGCTAGAGCAACAAGGCCATTTGCAAATAGTATGAAATCCAAGTCCAAAGGGGGCACCTGTCACCAGTCACAAACTGAGAAAAGGGATGGCACTTGAGGAATTGCGGGGAGATTTCTTTACACAGAGTATCTGATACTGTATATGGACAGCAAGCAGAGCAACTGGTGCTAAGCATTTTAAAATAAGAGCAAGACACACAGGGTGCTGGTGGGGGGAGGGGGGAGGGAGAGAGAGAGCACTTATTTCGAGCAACTGTTTCCGACAAAGTGGGGATGGAACTTGATAGGATGCCTAATGTACTTTGTTCGGAGCCATTAAAAGACAATGGTCTAACAAATGCTCAAATGACTTAGCTCCATTACACTTGGATCACGATACGGTCACTGTGACTGCAAACAGGAGGAAGAGGTCTGGAATGCACAGCAAGAAGAAAAGATCCCGAAGCCCTTGCATGATTTATTGCCAAGTGGATTCCAATTTGAATTTTCAGAGGGAAATCAACCATTAAGGTGTGTTCTCTCCTGCCTCCTAATATCTATAGATGGTGTCTGTATGCCTTCACTACTGCTAGAAACATTAACGGCAGCAGTGAGATCTAGGGTGTCCTCCCATCTTTTGCACCTCTCTCCCTTCGGAAGACCTTCTCTAGGCTGGTCTGCCTGGCTGATTCTCCCATTTACTAGAAAACTATTTAAAGCCTTCCTGTTTAAGGGTGTCTCTATCGGGCGTTCATCTTTTGCAGTCTTTCTGGGTTTATGACAGGCTCCTTTAAATGGCAAACACGTGGTTCAGAACTGAAAATTTCCCTCTTGGCAATACTCTGTGGCCCTTTCTACACCAGGTGTTTCGCCCAGGATGATCCCTGGCTGATCCCTGTCAGTCCAAATGATGCACAGGGACTCCTGGGGGCGGGGGGGGGGGGGCAGGGGATTTTCTAGGGATAAGGGAACCCTGGAAAATCCCAAATTTTCCATGGACCTGAGAAGTTCCTGGGATCGCAGGAGATATGGCTGCCCATCCTGGATGCTGCCACGCTTACTAGTGAGTAAGCACAGCAGCACAAATGGGCATGGAGCTGCACTGCGCGACACCATGCCCATCAGGAGAGGGGGGGCAGCAATTTTGCCTCGCCCAGGATGGCAGAAGGGGGGGCAATTTCGCACACGTTTTTTCCAACTTACCTTTTTGTTGGAGCGCAGGAGCGCACTCCTCGGATCCAAAGAAAACTCCAAAATGGCAGGCGTAAAATGCGACGGCCCAGGAGGAACCCGGGCCATCACACTTCTGATGTAAATTGAGAGCAGAAATCCTGTAAGCAGCTACTTCCGGGATCGCCCGCCTTCCTCCCTCTACACCCCTAAGGTGTAGAAAGGGCCTATATGTTCAATGAAATAGTGTCCTCTAGTAGCTCTGTTATATTGCAACATTGGCTTTGCACACTGCAGATATCACACAATAATTTTAATTACTGCATTATCTCTGAACTTTTTAAAAAAATGGTTATAGAGGGAAAGCATGGGAGATATCCTGGAGGTTGACGACTTCATGTAAAGGACATGCAAACTTCTGTGAGTGGCCAATCATTTGTGTGAAATAAATCACTCATACAGAGAAGCTCTAAGAGGACCTTTGGGTTTCTGAAAGAGTGGCCAAGATCATTTTTATTGCGCATGCCTATTTGGACAGACTAGGGATGTGCAAATCAGAAAAACCTGAGATCATTGAGGTTCTCTGATTTCCATCTCAAAGATCATCCCAACTCATGTCAATATCAGATTGCGAACTCTTTTTCTTTGTGCATATTTTCATGTGCATTTCCCCAAAAGTACACATCAATTGTGTGTATTTTTGAGATGCATGCATTTTCTCCCATTGATTAAAGTGTGTTTGTGAGCATGTTTCAAAGGAACCCATTGTTCATTTTCATTTTATAATGTAAGTGCATTTTTTAAATGCATTTTGCTGTTGCACAAATCACATTGCAAGCATGGAAATGGCAGGACCACATTTGGTCTGGGAATTGTGAATTGACTAAATTCTGGCTAAAAAAAGGTAAACAGATGCATTTCGTATACATTCTTACATCAGATTTGTTGTGTTTTGAATCTACTGTTTTAGGTTGCAATCCTAAACACACTTATTGGGCATAAGCACCATTGAACAAGGTGGGAAGCACTTCTGAATAAACATGCAAACGATTGCACTCTTGGAGTTGTAGTTTTTAATAGAGCTGAGTTCATATTTCACAGACATTTTTCTGAGAGAAACGTTCTGAGATTTTTCTTTTTCTCACATACCCCACCTTCACAGAATTTTCTCCAAGCACTGTCCACTGTTTTTTGGTGGCAAATGCCTAGGGTGACCAGATAAAATCCAGGTCAGGGCTCATGTCACTTTAACAGTTGTAGAGAAAAAGGAATTTCAGCCAGTGTCATTTGTATGCAATTAGTTTCTGGTGAAATTCCCTCTTCATCACAACAGTTAAAGGTGCAGGCACTATACTAGAGTGACCATATACAAAAGAAGGCAGGGCCCCTGCAACTTTAACTGTTGTGATGAAGAGGGAATTTCACCAGGAACTAATTGCATACAAATGACACCGGCTGAAATTCCCTTTTCTCTACAACTGTTAAAGTGACATGAGCCCTGACCTGGATTTTATCTGGTCACCCTACAGATGCTACTCTCTCCCCACCCCTGCCCCACAATGCCATGGGACGAAACTAGTGAAGGGGTCTGAGAGTGCATTTGCACAAAGCTCTTGCGAAAATGTTGTGAACCTGAAAGTGCAGCTTGGGAGAAGACAAACTGGACCAAAAACTTGGTATTGTAAACTTCTTACATCTCTAATGCTTCCTTTTCTATAAATAACAATGAATGAATAAACTGAGATCGCCATGGTAACATACAATGTAAAATGTAACAGCAGAGAGGAGGAGGAGGAGGTCCCACCGGCCTTGCTTCAATGAGAACTTCAGCAAGGAATTTCAGGTCAGCAGCTGGAATAAGTTGCCACTGCGTCTTCAAAGGCTGGGACAATTTGCAACAACTGAGGAGAATTTTCCCAGCGAATAGGACGACTGGCGTCACTTCTGAACCTCTGGTCTCAAGCCAGTGATTATATATATATATATATATATATATATACATACACTGAGAGATTTAACAACACAAAACCACATCACAAGCAATGGGGACCACACAGTTCTCATGTGTGCATTAGCATTGTTCACTACACTCTGCAAATCACTATCTAAATTGATAATAGCCTTTGCAGTCATAAAAAAGGCGGCATTGCTCCCTGCCGTTCTGACAGCTGTTGACAATGTTACACTTGCCTCAGCTAATTGAGAAAATAGAAACGGCATGCCAAAAGGAGGGAGAAATGGAAACAGAGAATTCTATGTGACATCTGTGAGCCTTTCTTGAAAGGGGCTGGTGGAAAAGGAACCCCTTGCTATCTATACAGATAATGACTTTCACAGCTGAAAAAAATGCATGAGATGAGAGAGGGCTATTTATTCACGGCGTTCAGAGCCAAGAATGTAAAGATACCAGAGATGCCCTTGACCATGCTTCCACTCACTTGCTCGACAATTATAGCAGTTGGAGTGATATTTTAACAGCAGCCCATAACATTTCCTGTAGGAAACAGTTAACAAGGATACTATAATTAACTAAGGTCTTTGCTTCCAGCTTTAGAGTATGTAAAAGGCTGGTTAGTCTTTCTTCGGTGAATAGTTCCTTAAAAGATATTATTTCAACTCTGTGGGCCATTCCACACATTACATGGGCAGCAAACCTGAGTCAAACTGATGTGAAGCTCTGTACTGGATTTTTCGTTTCTTAAACGTAAGCATAGGAACCAATCCAGAACATGACCACAGCATGAATCTGCCCCCTCCCCACAAATCATCCCCAGCATGGAAGTTAGTGAGAGTAAATAGACTCCCGTTGGTGCCACTTTTAACTCTTGTCGTTATATATGTGGTGAGCCTTTGTGCGAGGTGGATGGGGGAATATGGCTGAGGAGGGGGTTATTAAACATCCCTTTCTCACATGCTGTAGTTCCAATCTGAGTTTACTGTTTAACATGGACTGGAGAACGATGGCCAGAAACTTATGCCTAGTATGGTCAGAGGGGGAACATCTTGTGAATAATATGAATGTACGATTAACTTTAGAATTGAGCTGAGTTATTGGATATTTCGTTTTCCAATATAGCATAGAAAATAAGAAAAACCTACCTGACTACATAGGGTAACCACTCCTAAAAGGTGGAACACAATAAAACCACAAGACATAATAAAACAACAATAAGTACCTTGATACAAATCAAAAATAAAAATTTAACAGCCCTAGTAAAGCCCTAAGTTTGAGGCAAGATAGACAGGTGGTAATGAAATAGCTATTTAACCAATTGAAATCAGTAATGCAGTGATTCTGCTTTTATGTGAAGTATTATCAATGTACATTTGCCTAGTCTTAATGAAGCCCAAACTGCGAAGTCTTTGGGAGAAAACACTTAATTTTGGGGGTGTTTTTTTTTGAAAGGTTGCTTTTCTAAAAAGCTAGTGTGTGATGTATTAACATACTGTGGGAACTAAAATGCCTTGGAGGTGAAGAAGTTTTCCAAGCAAGTGTTTTCACAGATAAGTCTAATTAAAGCAGAGTGTCAGGGTATCTGTGTGAATAAAGCATGGGCTATGCGCTTGGCATTCAGCTTTTAAATGTTACCCAATATTGTCAGCTAATTTAGATGAAGCATACTTTCTCTGCAATAGTTTGTTTACTTCTTAATTTTCTTTCTTTAATGTATGCTGTGTCACATGGTCCAAATGGACCCTCAACGATATTTACTTAGGATATTTTGAACATATATATACTGGAATGGCTAAACTTTTACTGCTTCCATCAAGAGCTAAAATATGGAAGCAAAATTTCAACTGTTTCCTCTGTTTTAGAGTCTCATTTGCGAAGGGACTGGAGTAAAAAGATTAAAAAAGGAACAAACCATTACACTGAGGTAAAATTAGGGCTTTACTGGGGCAGTTGCACCATTTATTCCAACCTAGGCCTGAGGCAAAATTACTCAGGAAGGTCAGCATTATTATCCCAATATTTGCAGGAGGGCAGGGGCTAAGACTGAGATATTATTTAAGGGACAAGTTAGATGTGACTTCATGACTATTTTTGAATGGTGTACTTGTGTAATTTCAGCAGGAAAATGTCACAGGAAGAAAGCTTTAACACCCCTCATCCCATCCCGTGGTCTCCATTTTAATCCCCTCCTCAGGACTGGCCAAAGAGAATTTGCTGCCTGAAGAACAGCAAATGGTGACACCCCCCCCCCCCCCCCGCGCAAATCAAAGTGCATAGTATCCAAAGCCAGTCAAGTTATTTTGGTACATGAGGCAAAAAATCCCATGAACACCTTTCACCATCCTTTGCAAAGATGTCAATGCATGGGGGAGGAAGGGTGCTTTAATCCCACATGGAGGAAATAAACCAGACTTTCTCCACAGTCACGTATTGGAAATACAGGAAAACCAGGAATCTGCTCTACTGATATAGTCAGGTCCCCTCTTATCTCATGGAAGTTGTTGGGAATGAGATCAGGCATTAGAGAAAGATAATTAGATAATTAGATAATTAGAAGCTACTGACAATACTGGATAGCCCAGGATAGAGCTGATGCCAGTGTTATCACAAATAATTGGTACAAAATGTGGACTTGGCCTGAACAATACTGTGTGGAAGGCAAAGAAAAATCACACACACACAGAGTATTATTTACCAGTGATTATCTTTCTATCAACTGTAGTTCAGAGCAATCAGAGAAAGCCTTAAAGAAAAAGATAGTCCAAGAGCCTGTCTACATGGAGCCTGTCTACACTACTGCTTTAAAACGGTTTAAAATTGTTTATAACAGTAGTGACAACTGTTGGGACCAGGACACCCTCCATATACAGTTTTCAAAATGTTTTCAAAGTGTTTTATCCTGCTTGGTGTAGATAAGCTCATGGTTTAAAAGCCCTGCAGTGCACGGTGCTGCTGTGTCAGTTATACAATGCAGCAGCCACCTCACAGCCACTGTGGGGCTTTCTTGCGAAGCTACATTTTGAAAAAGTCAGGGACTTCTCCCGACTTTTCCTGCCAGAGCGAGGTCACTATGGCTCTTCCGCTGTCTGTCCTCCCTCTGGCATCGTGCCAGGCACGTTCCCAGGTGGAAAGCAACCCCGATTGGTTGCCAGAAGCTGGTGAAGGGCAGAGGGTGGGCCTAGTGAGCTCATGCTGCCGCCTCTAGTGAGGATTACTCACCGCCACCCTGCAGCGGCGATATCGCAGAGTTTGGCGGTTCAGCAGCGCCAACACAGCATCATGAAGGCAGGGTCCGAATCAGTGAGAGAATTTCAACTTTGGAGATGGGAGGACCTTTCCTAAATATCACCAGCCAGGGATGGTGATGTTGTAGACCTGAGAAAAATGAAGTGATTTTGCCTCCCACTTCTATGGGTAGAGAAACTTTCCTGGTTTCCTGCTGTCAGTGAGATTAAAAAAGACATGAATGTTCGCATAGATACCACTGAGCACGTAAAGATAAAGGCTCTATATGGCCTCAGATAAGAGAGTGATGACAGAAATGCAAGACAGTGTACAATGGCAGCAAGGGCAAAAGTAGAGCTAAGGAAGAAGAAACACAGGCTTCAGAGCTTAGTTACTTCAGGAGAAAGATCTCTCCAGTTTGGTGGTGAAATAAAAAGCAACCTGCGGAAGTAATAATACTTCATTTCCTAAAACGACAGCAACATGGCAGTCCATCCACATTTCCCTGAACACATGTGCACATACGTAGGTGTAGGAGAAAATGTGTTTGGGATCAGAAAGAGTGGAACAAAAGATGAATGGCCATCAAGAATGTCATCTGTAGGAGAAAAGAAGTATACACAGATCTGTATATGGGGATGCTGCTCCACTGAACCCACCTTTTTTTGGTAAAGTAGTGCCATGGAAATGCTGTTTTTGCATAGCACAGCGGAAAGAAAGGATGTAAAAACACCATCTACTCTACAAGGCTAAAGACTCATTCCAGTTACACCAGTGATGTAATGGAGCCTCAGCTCAAAGGGATGCTGTGCGAGCACTTTTTTATGAGCAGGAATACTGACATTACCTGCCACCCCTCTCAGAATTCCCTGCTTGCCCAGGGCTGCAATCCTCACAGTAACTGGGGGGTGGGGGGTACAATTTCCCAGCAACTATATATCATTCATTTTTTTGTAATATAAAATATATCCTGTGGTTTTCAGAGAAGCAGTATTTCAAAGGTTAAATGGGGAGGGGGGAAATGAAGCTCCCCTCCCTCGAGACATAAACTGCATTTGCAAATAACGTAAGATTCTGTGCAGCTTCCCCCCCTTTCCCCAAAGCATAATTGCTACATGAGAGAAAGCCGAGGAAACAAATGACTGGTGATCTCATCAAAGTAATAATGGTTCATCACCCATGTGGGCTGCCTGATGTTCCAGTGACAGGAACAGCAGGTTTATTTTCTGTAAACCTATTTGGATCAATTACAACATGTTTTATAATGGGAGGGGGAGGAGAGAGGCTTTTTCTTAGGGAAGAAAATAAAATAAAACAAAAAGCAATTTTGGAGCGATGCACCATGGCAAAGGGAAAATCAAATATTTCTGAAGGAGTGTTTTGACAAGCATTTGACAATGTTTTAGTAAAGGGAACAGAAGAACACATTCAATGTCTCTGCTTCCCAAACTACTTCTATTCCCAATATCAAGAACTAAAGGGCAATGTGGAGAAAGTAGAGAGAGTGCTAATATTTTAAGTAGAGACGTGAAAATCCACTTTCACCTGGAGAGGTTTGGCTTATCTTAAAAAAAGAAAAAAACGTTCCTCAGATGGTACACCAACTGTTTCACCAGAGCAGGCCAGGAAGTTTGGTGGTTCAGGTGTGTATGTGTGTGCAGGGGAAGAGGGTGTGGCTGTCCAGGAACCCCAGAGGGATCGATTGGGACCCCAGGTGGCTGGATTTGACCCCTGGTCTAGGAAGTTCCCTGAGGCCCCCCCACCCCCCACCTTGATCCTGGTAGCTGTTTCCTAAAGCAGCCTTTCTAGCAAGCTGTCGTTTAACATTTGGAGCCTTGTCTCGATCAAAGGAAATAGGGTGGCTATATGAAAAGTAGGACAGGGCTCCTGCAGCTTTGAGCCTATCTACGCCAAGCAGAATACAACACTTTGAAAACGTTTTGAAAACTGTATATGGAGTGTGTACTGGGACCCAACAGTTGTCACTACTGGTATAAACCGTTTTAAACCGTTTTAAAGCAGTAGTGTAGATAGGCTCTTTAACTGCTGTGATGAAGAGGGAATTTCACCAGGTGCTGCATGCATACAAATGCAGTAGGGTGACCATAGTTTGGAAACCAAAAAGGAGGACAACATGGCCACCCCCAATGGTGTGTATCCACCAACATGGCTGCCCCCAGGGGACAGTGTCGAGCCCCAAGGGGGCATGTCCACCTGAACATAGCCTTGGTCACATGGCTGATTTTACAGCACACAATTAAGACAAAACTGTTCTACACAACATCTTAATGTTAAAATCACTGAAATAAAGAACAAGTGAGACATTCAGTGTATCTGAAATTAACTTACTCACTCCTACTTTTGTAGCTTTTGCTGTACTTTGAAGCTTTTGGTATATTATGTATGATACAGTCTCCCCTTCCCTTAAATATATTTTCTGAATACAATTCCTTCACTGGATGACCTAAGACTCACCTTTCCTAACATTTAATACTCTTTCCCCATCACCTTTCTCATATCCATACTCACAGGCTGAATTCGGGCAACATGATAGTCAATGGTGGGGTAATAAACAACTTTACAGTTGTTCATCTAGGGGGTACTCCCCAAACAACATGGTAATAAATAATCAACCATGGTGTGGATTAGGATCAGCACTGAGTTGACTATAGCAGCATTCGGACAACACGATAGTCAAAACAACTGACGATTGTTTCCCCCACCCCAGTTGCTTAATGTGTTGTCCGAATTCAGCCACAGTTTCAGCATACTGCTACCACTGAACAAATGAAGCAATTAACAAGTGCAGAAAAATCTAGTACAACAAACTAGCAAACTATTTATTTATTTATTTATTTGCTGCATTTTTATACTGCCCAATAGCTGAAGCTCTCTGGACGGTTTACAAAAATCAAGACCATAAAAACCATTCAAAATATAAAATGACAGTATAAAAACATAATTTAAAATACAGTATAAAAAACAATACCAGGCTAAAATCCGAGCAGCCATGCAGAAATTGATAAGGATTTAAAATACAAGTTTAGACAACAAAGTTAAAAATCAAAATAAAGAACTGTGAAAACACTGTGAAAATAAAAAGGTCTTCACCTGGCATCTAAAGGAGTATAATGTAGATGCCAGGCGAACCTCTCTAGGGAGCTATTTCCACAGCCAGGGTGCTACAGCAGAGCAGGCCCTCCTCCTCATAGCCACCTGTCTCACTTCCTTTGGCAGGGGATCATGGAGAAGGACCCCCGAGGATGATCTTAGGGTCTGGGCAAGTACATATGGAATGAGGCATTTCTTCAGATAACCTGGCCCCAAGCCATTTAGGGCTTTGAATTTTAATACCAGCACATGGGCCTGGATCTGGACCGGCAGCCAGTGAAGCTGGAAAAGGACTGGTGTAGTGCAGTCTCGTTGGCCAGTTCCCGTTAACAGTCTGGCTGCCCTGTTTTGTACCAGTTGAAGTTTCTGGACTGTTTTCAAAGGCAGCCCCACGTATAACGCATTGCAGTAATCCAGACTAGAGGTTATCAGAGCGTGGATAACTGTAGCTAGCATTCAGAAAGAGTATAAAATACTATTACCCTGCAAACGTTAGCCATGGAGCAAAATAGACTAAAGACTTGTTGCAGACACTTCTCACTAGCACCTTTTAGCTTGTTTCAACTTCTGGTTTATCAATGAGAAACTAATCTAAAAAATTGTCATTTATACCTCTGGTTCATTAACCATGTAAACAAGAGTAGCAATACAAAGAAAGGCCAGAATGTATGCCCATTATCATAATGCTAGACAAGGATCTTTCCCTAATTTTATCCAAATATCTTCTGAATTTACACTGCCTCAGTATGCAGAGAACAGAAATCCTAATCAGGGACCCAAAGAAAACTACCCAAAGAAACCTCAGAAATAAGTCTCACTGATTTCAATAAAGCTTACTCCCAGGTAAATGAATATAGGATTACAGCTTCCTCACATCTGTTCACCTTACTCTAGCAAGTAAAAAGCCCTCCTGTCAAGGACAACTATGCACTCACCAGAACCTGGCCTCGTGGATCATGCAACCAGCAGGTGCTCTCCAGAAAGATGCTTTCAGAGCCTAGGAGATCAGACACACTCAGACAAGTCAAGCCAAACCACGTTATGCACTCATGTATTATCTTGCTGGGATAGAACAATTCTGGGACAAGACAAGACAAGACTTTGCAATTGACCAGACACAACAGTCAAAAACAACAAAGAAAAAAACAACAAAGAAAAACAGACCTACCTCATTGACATAGCAATACCTAATAACAAAAGTGTTGCAGAAAAGGAAGAGGAAAAGAGAGAAAAATATACACCACTGGCTATGGAAGTTAAAGAACTATGGCAACAGGAAAATGTTACAAGTAATCCATTAGTCACATTAGTCATCAGCATCACATCATTTTATTTATTTATTTATTTTACAGAAAATCTTCAGAAATTAGGCCTACAAAAATATATCCACAGCAACATCCAGAAAGCATTGATACTTAAAACATGTTCCATAGTCAGGAAATTTATGAATCAGTAAAAGACAGCATGACCTGGCAAAGCCTGTCATGTTCATCTAGAAAACCACCACGAGCAAGAAAAGAGATGATAATAACAACAATAATAATAATAACTGCCCTGCCTTCTTTTGTATCTGGTCACTCTAGTATAGTGCCTGCAACTTTAACTGTTGTGATGAAGAGGGAATTTCACCAGGAACTAATTGCATACAAATGACACCGGCTGAAATTCCCTTTTCTCTACAACTGTTAAAGTGACATGAGCCCTGACCTGGATTTCATCTGGTCACCCTACTGGTAAAGGAGGGGTTTTAGCTTGCAGTGTGTTATTGAGAGGGATGGATGGGCCAATTTAGGATGCAAATTTAGAGATGCAAATAACAAAGCGGGGGGGGGGGAATGGGAAACATTTGGCCACCTCATAAGTTTAGGCTGACCAGATAAAATCCAGGTCAGGGCTCATGTAACTTTAACAGTTGTCAAGAAAAGGGAATTTCAGCCAGTGTCATTTGTATGCAATTAGTTCCTGGTGAAATTCCCTCTTCATCACAACAGTTAAAGGTGCAGGCACTATACTAGAGTGACCATATACAACAGAAGGCAGGGCCCCTGCACCTTTAACTGTTGTGATGACGAGGGAATTTCACCAGGAACTAATTGCATACAAATGACACTGGCTGAAATTCCCTTTTCTCTACAACTGTTAAAGTTACAGGAGCCCTGTCCTCCTTTTCATATGGTCAGCCTACTTTATATTGGTTTATAACAGTTTTGACAATTGTTCGGGCCTAGGACATATTCCATGTACTGTTTTCAAAGTGTTATAACCTGCTTGGTGTAGATCTGTGTCTGTGTCTGTGTATGTGTCTGTGTTTTTCATCTGACAGACACGTCACCTGCAGCAGCAAATCTGATTGTCAGTAGACTGGTATCTTCACCCCCAAATATAGCAACCGGGTAAGAGGGTGAGCACTTACAGCAATTTCTTCTGCTGATGTTACCTCCAAAGTGATTGGGAATGTAACACATGGCAGAGTTTTATTTAGAAAGAGAAAATGGCCTGCTAGAAGACATGGCAACCGTATTTCTCATTTTGACAGAAAAGGACAAAAGTACTGTAAGATTTGACAGTGCGTGACAGGGTTTAGAGGGCAATTGTGAGAACGTTTAAGAAACTCTTCTAGAAGCTGAGGATCTAACGGTAGCCATTGAAGTCTTCTTTGATGGAATTAAACTCCTGGAAGAGAAGTTAACTGGAGGAGGTTTCTGTACTTTGACAAAGGTGATCAATGTCAATTAGCATACTTGGGGTCTTTAGTGTCATAATTCTATAACGGAAATGTATTTTTAAAAAACGGTGCATACAGATGGTCATTTTAGCACAAATTCCTTCAGACATTTTACCACTATGCAAGCTGCTTTTGAGGACTTCCAGTTGGTATGAAACATACCTACTATGTTACTAACTGAGAATAGCTATAGAAAGCTTATCTTCCCAGGTGTAAAACCACAACTCTGGTTTCTGGTCCATTCCTAGGCACAATTCAAAGTACTCATGACCTATAAAGCCCTAAATGTAATAAATAAAATACATAAATAGTTAGGGGCCTGGCTACCTGAAGGACCACCTTTGTACTTAAGCCAGTCCAAACATTACCACTGCCATTGGAGGTCTTCTTCAAAGCCTTCTGACACCCCACCCACATCCAAACCATCTAAGATTAGATGGATGGTCACCAGAAAGTGGGCCTCCTTGGTCTCTGCTTTGGCACCCCGGCTGTGGAATGAGCTCCCTAGAGAGGTTCGCCTGGCACCTACATTATACTCCTTTAGACGCCAGGTGAAGACCTTTTTATTTCCTCAGTATTGTAAGAGTTCTTCAGTTTGATTTTTAACCTTGCTGTTTAAATTTGTATTTTAAATCTGTATTAGTTTCTGCATGGCTGCTCAGTTTTTATCTTGGTTGTGCTTTTATACTGTATTTTATATTATGTTTTTATACTGTCGTTGTTTTATATTTGAATGGTTTTTATGGTTTTAATTTTTCTACACTACCCAGAGAGCTTTGGTTATTGGGCGGTATAGAAATGCAATAAACAAATAAATACATAAATGGCACTTCCCATTTGGAATGCTCTTCCCAAAGAAGCTTGCCTGACATCCACTCTGTCTTTTTGGCTTTTTAAAACTTGCCCAGGCATATCATTTGGTGTGTGTTTTTAATGCTTCTGTGGGTTTATGGAATGTGGGGGTGCTGTATTGTGTTTTCTATTGTTTTACTGTTACACTCTTTAGTGTATTGTCTGATTATTTCAAGCGTACTCTGCCCTGGGAGCTTATGTTGATAAGTTGCTCATAAATTTTCTAAACAAATACAGACAAATAGGCAATACTAACAGAAAACCCATCCCGACAGTTTAAGATCCACTCCCCCCCCCCCACAAATGTGCTGATACATAGCACAAGATATTCTTTCCTTCCAAAATATTTTGTACAAAGTTGTGAAACCTACAATAATTCTGTTGCTAAAGATGAATACCTCTGGAATATATTCCAAGCATTTGAAGTACAAGAGTTTCTTTTTCTCTTAAAATGTGTTTTTATGTGTTCATCTATTTTCATCGTTTTATATGGCAAGAAAAACAAAATTGCCCTTTTCTGCATTACAATAGCATCATGTCATGCCCAAGGAAGCCGTTTATTTTGGAAAGAGGCTACGTTCATTTTCTGTAAGTGTTATTGGAACTGAGTGGTCAGAGCGTTTTAAACAGCAATTTGTCAAACCTCCTTTCTTCAAAACAAACTGTGGCCACTAAAGTCCAATCCTTTGAAACTGAATTCTTTGCTTCTATATCATTCGGCCAGAGGAATGCAAGTTGTTTCTGCATGGAGGGGGTGGGGGTGGGGGTGGGAGGCAGGCGGGGGGGGGGGACTGTCCTTCCATCTCCTTTGTCAAGCATTTCTGCTGCTGCCAACCACCATTCTGAGTACATGAAAACCTCTGCTGTTGAACAGCAAGAGGGCAATGCTGCAAAACCCATTCTGCAACCTAAAAGGGTTTTTTGCTAGGTCCCTTGGCTATATTCTCTCATGATTTCAGTTAACCGATGAAATGCAAAGGGAACACTATTAATCACATTTTGATCAGCAAGCAATATCAAAACCAGCCAAGAAGTTATCTTTTCGGGAGACTGTTAGGCAATAGGGTGGCTGCTACACTGACTGAATTCCTGTTCGATCTCATTAGCCCAACTTCAGGTACAAACATTCAGGATGGATAAGACTGCTGGACAAGGCATCCGGCGAGGGGAGATGGAATTCCAATAGGCAAGGGGTGACTCGTTGAGTCTTGCTTTTTGCTGCACCCATGAGACCTGATAGGTTAATGCCTCCCCTCCTGGGATAGGTCTCAGTAATACATGCCAAGTCACCTTGTTCGTCTAGGGTTAAATCCTGGGTTATTGGTGTTCAGTGGTTTAATGTCACCTGGGCTCACAGAGATGCAGCACTTTTTGATTAGCAGGAATGCTATCATCTTTTATGCCCCGCAGAATTCCCCTTTTCCTCTGAACTTAGCTGCAATTCACACAGTGGCTGGGGGTAAATGAATTTTACCAACAACCGTATATTTTTTCCTCCTCTAATTCAAAGTGTTTTCGGGTGGCTGGTCTTGAATAGGAGATTATGACCCACCAGCTTTTCAAATGACATGCTCCTGCTGGAGATAGGCAGCCTATCTACACTACTGCTTTAAAACGGGTTAAAATGGTTTGTAAAAGTTTTGAGAACTGTTGGGGCCCAGGATACACTCCATATACAGATTTCAAAATGCTTTCAAAGTGTTTTATCCTGTGTGTGTAGATAGGCTCAAAACTGCCAGAAGAGGTGTGTTGAGATGGAAGAGGGCTTGAGGAGCAAGCCAGGCATCAGGACCAAAGGACAACCAAAGCCTAAAGGAGCACACCCAACCCTAGGAAGACCTTGTGGTTCAAAGAAGCTCTAACTGGAAGAGGAAGCCCTCTTATAGTCCTTTCTGTCCAGGAGGATCCAGTTACCAGTGCTTTTCCAGGGTTGGATACTAGCCTGCCTAAGCAGATGGTACAATAAGCAGTTCAGTGACTCACCACATGAGACAGCCACACACAGACCCAAAGCTATCAGCTTGAGCCCTAGGAGTTTGACATCCAGCCCCCCCAAAACCGTAATGCTAGGAGGAAAATCAATTAAAGGCAACTTGAACTTCGTCCTCTATCACTTTCTTTTCCATGATATGCCTGTATTTGGAAGATAGCTCTTTGATGTCACCTTTTTTGAATGGCATATTTTACAATATGTTTACTTTTAAGTTATATTTTCCAGTTTTGTACCCCAGCCCTGAAGAATCAGAATCATCATCACCACCACCATCATTATCACACATAAATAATGTGTGGCACATCTGAATACTATTGAGTGCTCAGATCAGACTGAAACACCTCTAAATATCTCTCATCCCATATTTGCCAAAAAAAAATTGGAGAGTGAACAGGAATTAGCTCATCAAGAGCAGGACTACAGCTCTTGTCCAATTTAGCAATCACTACAGTATTCATAGCCTCCCTTAAGCTGACAAGCTTCAATTTGTGAAGGCAAATTTAGTGAAAAAGGATTCTTGTGCCAACACTGGACACAATATGGGATGTAAAGTGACCTTGCTGCCTTTAATTTCTCCTTTGGCCCCCTCTACAAGAATTCGGCTTGATGCCCGGTTGTCCGATTATGCGCATCTTCTCACGATCACGTTTACACCTAATTCCAATAAACGACAGGAGGTGAAGCGCATTACCAGCTGTGGGAAACATGCTTTAAAGTTGTTGACAAGCAGAGAATTGCTTGTTTACCTGGTCATAATGCGCTTTAACGGCCACGGTAAACTAAAACTCGCTATTTAACGCAAATGCGATGCGCATAATTGGAGAGAAAATGCGCTCTGTTCATGTGGAGGTAAATTTTTTAATGCGCTTTGAAAGAGCTTTAAATCGCTCTTGTAGAGGCACCCTTTGACAAATATATAGTAATGTTCTGAGTGGTCTTCAATAGCAGAGGGAATAAAAATCAATTTTTGACAATAATAACTGCAACACCTTTTGCCTTAGAGATACCTGGAGTGGTGAAGTGATCTCCAAAAGTACATATGCTGGAGCAATTTATAGTTGACCTGCTTGTTGTGATGCATTTCTTGGACACAAATCAGAGCTGGTGCTTCTTTGAGGAGGGTGCAAGTGATTCTCTTCCTAGACTTCAATTGGCTCCCTAAACGTTTCATTCTTTTAAAGTGAACAACCATTTTATAGTTAGGAAGATTAGCTTCAAAACTGGACTTCACCAAACCCATTAGATCAGAGTGTCAATCTTCAGCGCTTCCTATGGAACTCCCTGCCTCTGGAGGTCAGGCAGGCACCAACTTTGTATTCCTTCCTGCTCCTCCTGAAAACATTGTTCCAGAAAGCCTTCCCTTAATGACTAGCAGCAGTTTTATCTGCACTTTGTTTCTTTGAAAAATGTATTTTAATGCATTTTTATTCTGTTTTTATTTTTAATTCTATTTGTTCACTGCTCCAAAATTCTGAATGGGGAGTGGTATATAAATATTGTAAATAAAATAAAATAAAATGAACCATCTTTCAGTCCAAGGGCCCAATTACATTTTGGAGAAACTCTCAGGGATTGCATTGCAATGGTGGGTGGGGCCAAAGGCAAAAGGTGTGGGGCCAAATAGAGTATAGGGTAGATTCAAGCTGTTCATGAATATAAGTAAGTCTTGGGGAGGCATTTCAACCTTTTAGAAATGGGGAAAAAAACAGTGCAAAAGTGAGAACCCCACCAAATGGTTGCAGTCAGGAGAAAGGGATGAGGGAACAGGGCCTTGGCCTTCTGGCAGACCCCAGAGGGCCTCAGGTGGGCCACATTTAGTCCATGGGCCTCAGGTTCAACACCCTTGGATTAGATAGTAGAAGCAATTAATAGTCATGCCTGTCAAACAACCTGGACTGGATCTGTACTACTGCTTTATAGCAGTATTGAAGGGCACTGATAACTATTGGGGCCCATTACACAATCCATATATTGCTTTCATAGTGTTATTCCATGCCTTTTATTCCACTTTATCCAAAATACCATAACAAATGCCATTGTGTGTCCTACGAAGTAGAAATGTACAAAGTGGCCCTGATGAGCAATGACAAAACAGTCGCTGAAATGACTTCTAAAACAACAAGAAAACCTACCCTCTGACACAAAGGATCTCATCTCCAGGATCTTGGAGTCATTCATTCTAAAGAATTCAAAAAGGGATTGAAAATGAGCATTAATAAAACAATAAAACAAAAGGAGAAACTCCATTTATAAGGTATGGCAGCATCCCTGATGTTACCTGTAAATCAGGTGCATTCCAGAGTATTTGCTCAATGTTTTGAGGGAAAATATCTGGAAAGAATAGGACAGAAATTCCCTTTCAGTCAATTGGCTGCAACTGATGGAGATGTGCATAGATCTTTTCCTTGATTGGGAATTGATGGAAGCTAATTATGACACCTCGGGACATACATACATACATTTGTGTATTTATTTATTACATTTCTATACTGCCCAATAGCTTCCTGGTTGCCCTCTCCAGCCTTATATATTGCAGCCATAGTCCAGTGACCATGCTCAGTCTGTGCCTCTGAAAGACCAGGGCCTGGAAGCAACTTGGAGAATCTTTTTGCAATAAATGCAGCTGTATTTATGTTTTCTATTCTCTCTCTTTGAGACCTTGAACACCTGATTTATATTATATATATATATATATATATATATATATATATATATGTGAGAGGGTGAGCCATTTCCCTCCAGCTTCAATTTCAAGTCTTTTGTGGTTTGGAGAAGCACAGTAAGTTTATCTTGTTTGCCAAGAAGCAGTAGCAGAAATAGGGGAATAGTAGAAAGAGAGCTAAGATTAAAGTTCTCTTTTGAGAACTTCCATCTTCAAAATTAGGGTCAAAGGGGGGCAAACCCCACCAGAGGTTAGGCTTTGGGGGTGCAAAATTCAATGTGGAACCCTGGAAACGCTCCTCCTGGTGGTTCCCAAATGCGCCCCTTCCTAGAGTTGGAAGACCTAAAGACGGTAGTGCATGCGCTGGTAACTTCGAGGCTCGACTTCTGCAATGTGCTGTACATAGGGCTACCTTTGTGCCGACTCTGGAAACTTCAACTTGTTTAAAATATGGCAGCCAGGTTGGTCACCGGTACAACTAGGGGTGACCACATTACACCAGTTTTAAAATCACTTCACTGGCTGCTGGTCAGTTTCCGGGCAAAGTATAAAGTGTTGGTTATTACCTTTAAAGCTCTACATGGTTTGGGCCCAGGCTACCTACGGGATCGCCTTCTCCCGTACAATCCGCCCCGCACTCTTAGGTCCTCTGGGAAGAACGTACTCAAGCCAGCCAGAACTAGGCTGGCGAGTGTTACCCAGAGGACCTTCTCTTCTATGGCTCCCAGACTATGGAATGGTCTGCCGGAGGAGGTTAGATAAATTGGCAGTCTTCATGAATTCAAGAGAGTCATGAAGACTGTTCTCTTCTGGCAGGCCTATCCGGATGAATTTTAAATGTTTTAATGATGTGTTTCTTTTGTTTTTTAATTTTTTAACTTTGTCATGCTTGTATTTGCATTGTGTTCCCCGCCTCGATCCGTAGGGAGAGGCGGGTTATAAATAAATATTATTATTATTATTATTATTATTATTATTATTCATTTTTTTCTAGAATGAGACTATGTGACGATGTAACATCATTCTGATGGGGAATTCTGGGTAAAAGAAATGGCGGCCCCCTAGCCAGAGCTGGGGCAGTTCTTGCTTGCTTGCTTTTTTACCCAAATACCCTCCATCAGAGCAATGCTACATTATTATACGATTCTGGACAATAAATGACGAGGAAGAGTACTCCAAAGGGGCAATGACCCTATCATCTGGAAAAATCCCCCAAATGCAGCCCTACCCAATTTTGCAATTTATGACTGGGGCCATTAAGTAGAAATCATGAACTTATCTCAGACTTCGATTAAACCATATAAGACAACACAGTGGTCATTTCATGCCTCAGAAATATAAATTGGTCAATTATCTTTGCTATTAGAACTCCACTTCTTTTACAACATTTTATGGGTGATAGTAGGATCTTCTTTTTTCTGTACTGGTCACACTGTCAGCTGGCTGGTTGTGGGAGACTTATTTAAAAAAGAGTAAGGTTTGAGCTTCCATTGTTGGTGTGGATAGCAGCCATATTGGTCCATACGAAAAACTTCAAAATCCACAGTTTTGCAAATAAAAAAAATCTGAGAACTAGATTGGGTGTGAATAAATGTAGATCTTATAGCTATAACATCCAGTCTAATGTTTTTCATTTGGGGGTCCCCCCTTCCCAGACTTTGCACAACATAAGAAGAGCCATGCTGGATTAGACCAAGGGTCCATCTAACCCAGCACTCTGTTCACACAGTGGCCAACCAGCTGTCAACCAGGAACCCACAAGCAGGACACAGGTGCAACAGCACCCTCCCACCCAGCTGATGAAAAGTTCTGGAGAACTCTAATGTTTGCTCACTATGTTGTAATATTTTGGTCAGTCCAAATAAAGATTTTTGTTTCATGAAAGTGGTGGTTATTTATTTCTATACCACCCAATAGCTGAAGCTGTCTGGGAGGTTACTATATGTATGAATGTATGCATGTATGTATTTACATTATTTACAGACCACCTTTCATCATAAAAGTTGACAAGGCAGTTTATGAAATAAAACCAGAGTAAAACATACACAAAATATAGAAAACTCATTACGCTGGTACTAAAGATCAGTGGCTGTTTCTACACCATATGGGTGTTGAGGGAGGGAGAGGCAATCCTGGAAGTACCTGCATCCGGGATCGTCGCTGTAATACAAACGAAAGTGTAATGACCTGGCTTCCTCCCGGGCCATCGCACGTTGCACCCGCCATTTTTTTCTAGGCAGAGGAAGCACAGGAGTGCTTGTGTGGAAAAGGTAAGTTTTTTAAAAATCGCGTGAAATCAGAGCCCCACCTCCCTCCCTGCCATCCCAGGGGTGGCGAAATTGCTGCCACTCTCTCCCCTGATGGGCATGGAGCCGTGCGGCACAGCTTCATGCCTATTTCTGCTGCCACGCTTACTTGCAGCAGCTGGGATGGGCAGCCACATCTCCCGTGGTCTCAGGACATTCCCAGGACCATGGGAAGATTCAGGTTTCCCTGGGGATCCCTTATCCTAGTGGAAACTCGTGCCCATCCCCCCTGCCCCCAGGAGTCTCTGTGCATCATTTGGATTCACAGGGACCACCCAGGGGCTATCCCAGCTCAAAAGGCTGGTGTAGAAATGGCCAGTGTCTGGGAATGCCCACATAAATAGGTAGATTTTAATTAACCAACAGAACATTTGCACCATAAGGTGCCCATCAAATCTGTAAATGGGGGTTCTTCCATAATATGGGGGCCGGAAGGAAAAGGCTCTCCTTTGAATCACCCTAAGTGGTATCTCCGCTAAACGTAACATGACAAGGAAGACCTCCTCTGACAATGTCACCATATACTGTATTGCTGGTTGGTGTTATCTGGAAGGGTGAGGAGCTCAGAGGCTAAGGTGCTATCTTGGATAAGGGGCATCTTCACTGCCCACAGAAACCTTTTTAAAGACGTTGTTAATGTCAGAATTCAAAATGGCTGCTGTGTGTTTTGTGTGTTTTTTGCAGTTGCTTTGCTTGTTAAGTGACAGCATTCTACTCTTGCTCCTCAGGATATAAACTTACCAAATGTTATGCAGTTGTAATAAAATTGACTAATAAGCTCTAAAGGGCAATTATTTGTGTATGTCCACTCTTTGGTCTAGAATCATTGATCATTCTAAAATGCAATTATGCATATTGCTTCAGTGTAGTTTTAAGAACTTCTGAATTTACAATGCATGAGAGACACCACGTTGTAGGTTCTGAGTTGCAGAAGATGAATATAAGATATGCAAACCCAGTCATTTTCTGACTTCAAATTATTCCTTGAATAATTTGTGTGTGTTTCCTGCAGAGGTCGAATAAAAATGACAGATTGGTAGGAACTTTGTTTTTACAGAGATTTCTTTATTGTGTTCTGCCAGCTACTGAGTTATCATTTTGATATGTTCAGTAAATCACAGTCCAAATAAGCATGAGGTATGTCTTTATTTTCTCTTTTCCCTTTTTTCCCCAGCATGGCAAGGAAACAGAAATCATCGCTACATTCAAAGCAGCAACAACATTTCTCTGGTGAAGGACTGACAGCCTCATCCCACGCTTGCTTACTCACAAAAAAAAAATCCCACCAAATTCAGGATTGCAACCCGAGCACCAATGGACTATTTAAAGCAGGGGTGTGCAACTTGTGCCCCCTCCGATGTTTTTTCCTACAACTCCCATCATCCCTTACCATTGGCTATACTGGCTTAGACTGGTGGGAGTTGTAGGACAAAGCATTGCCCACCCCAATTTAAAGAATGAGCGCAACAACATTGGTATGTTTATATTGGGGTTATTGTGAAACCCTATGAAAACTTATACATATGAAAACTGTAAATACCCTTTGATACATCCTTGGATGATGGGTAACAGATCCACAATTCTGTCGACACCAAATAAAAAAGCAGATTGTATCAAATATGAAGCCACTAGGCGGGCCCAGTGTCAAGGGTAGGTACGGTTGGGCTCCTGCTGAAGGCCCACATTCCAACAGGGCCCCACTGATGAGAGCCCCTCTTCCTCTTGGTCATATCAACCTGCTTGTTCACCCATCTCTCACTCTGACCCAAACAACAGTGGTAGTGAGAAGGAGTAGCAGTAGAAGCTTACTTGCTCCCTGGCTCTCCACCTGTCAAGCAAGCAAGTAGTAGCAAAGATGAGAAAGAGGATGAAAAGCAAGAGCAGATGATGAGAATGCCGGTGAGAAGATAGACTCACTGAGGGAAGGGGACCATTGAAGTTCTCTTGTCTACGGATCTTCAAAAACCTGGAGCTGGCGCTGCCACTAGGGAAGGAATGACAGACATATAGGCAGTGAGGGGCAAGTAATAGAGCTCTGTGGCTGAGATCTAAGAGAAAGAGTCATCTAGTCATGCAGTAAAAAACAGGGCAATGAATGTCAAGGGGATTTGCAAGCAGAACCAGCCAATTGTAGTTTGTGTTGGGTGCAAATGTCCAGTTCTGCTCTGCAGTTCTTTCGATGCCAAGTGAAGACCTTTTCATTCTTCTAGGCATTTTTGTTCTTCAGTATTGTTTTGAATCTGGTATTGTCTTTTCAATTTTTGCATTGCTGCTAGCTACTGGTTGATTTTTTTTTTAATTTTTATATTGTAGTTTTAAACTTTTACAATTTATACTTTATGTTATTGTCCGTATGTTATTTCTTGTATTTTATGGTTTTAATTGTTGTGACCACCAAGAAAGCTTCGGCTATTGGGCAATATAAAAATGTAATTAATTAATACATAAATGTTACTTTGATTAAAAATGTGGTACGCCAGTCCAGCTGCATTTGAGGCCCTCCCCTGCTCATTTTGCTGGGTGGTCCCCTGGAATTCTACTCCAAAGTCCTGTCTTCATAGCATTATCCCTAACAATAGCAATAGGGAGACCGTATGGAAAGGAGGACAGGGCTCCTGCATCTTTAACAGTTGCATAGAAAAGGGAATTTCAGCAGGGGTCATTTGTATGCATGCAGCACCTGGTGAAATTCCCTCTTCATCACAACAGTTAAAGCTGCAGGAGCTATACTAGAGTGACCAGATACAAAAGAGGGCAGGGCCAAGGAATCCAGGGCAGGATCTGAAGGGAGGATTTGTGCATTTCTGGTGGGAACTTTTAGTCTTTACTTTGCTGATGCACAGCTGTGCATCTGCAGTTTATAAAAATAGAGGTTTGCCCTGTTCACTGACAGTTTGCTGGAATGGGGCAAAATTTGGGGGGTGCTATGAGAAAACCTACCCATTGCAATCTTGCCCCATTACAGCAAACAGTCAGGGAATGCAGCAGACCTCTGTTTTTATAAACTGGAGATGCTCAGCTGTAATCAGCAAAGTAAAGGATAAGAGCTCCCTCTAGAAAAGCACAGTTTCAAATATAGATTGGAGTGAACTAATGCAGTCTGTACATGAGGACAACCCCATGGTGGCTGCGGATCTGCACTGTGTCAGTTATAAGATGCAGCCGCAGCTTCACAACTGCCATGGGGCTTTCCTGCAAAGCAGCGCATTGAAAAGTTGAGGACTTACCCAAATTTCTTTCAATTGAAGTGACCTTAGTATGGCTCTTCCTCTGCCTGACGTCACTCTGGGGCCAATCTGGGCGTGGTCCCTGGGAATGGCAATTGGTCGCCTTCCACCAGGAAGAGGGCAAGAGCAGCTCCGGTACCCAGATGGCCACTGGAAGCCCTGCGTTCCTTCCTCGGCATTGCGATTACCTGACACCACCCCAGGAGATGAAAACCATGGGATTTTGGAGGAAGGTGGCAACAACCCGATGCCACAAAGAAGAGCCACAGAGAAACTAATTAAGACAACATCAGAGAAGCAAAGTAAGGCAGATCTTTCCAGCTTGCCAGTCCTGCACCCTACCCTTCTGCTGACCAATCAGGGGTCACTATCCTCCTGGGAATGCCTCCATCTTGACACCGGAGTGAAATCAGATGGTGAAAGGGCTGTGGTGACCTCACTCCAGAATAAAAAGTTTGGGTAAGTTCCCTACTTTTAAAATGTGTGCAGCTTCATGGAAAGACCAGTGGTGGCTGTAAATTGGCTGCTGTGTTGCATAACCAATGCAGCGCCACTGCGCAGCCACTGTAGGGCTTTTAAAATGTACAGACAACCCTCAGGTACTGCTGTTCCATAACCTGTGTTCAGTTTAAAGAAGTTTGCACTAACATCTCAGCCAAGCCACACTGCAGAGAACTGAAGTTGCTGCAAAACTCATTCATTCCTTTGTTGCATCTTATCATTAATTTCTTCTATGGATGTACTGTCCTTCCCTTACTTCTTTCTCATCGGTGTCCCTTCTTCCCCGTTGCTCCTTATCTTTGGAATTTGCTAGCACTTGATATCCAGGGCACGCTGGTACTGGCCTTATACTGAGTCAGACCATTAATCTACTTACCAAGTCCACACTGACTTAGGCCCTTTCCACACCAGGCGTTTCACCTGGGATGGCCCCCAGCTGGTCCCTGTGCACTGATGGTGTGTATTAGGTACTTCCGGCATTGCCCGCCTTCCCTCCCTGTGCACTGATGGTGTGTATTAGGTATTTCCGGGATCACCCTCCCTCCCTCTACACTAGGCTGACCATATGAAAAGGAGGACAGGGCTCATGTAACTTTAACAGTTGTAGAAAAAAGGGAATTGCAGCCGGCGTCATTTGTATGCAATTGGTTCCTGGTGAAATTCCCTCTTCATCACAACAGTTAAAGTTGCAGGGGTCCTGCCTTCTTTTGTATCTGGTCACTCTAGTATAGTGCATGCACCTTTTGTTGTAATGAAGAGGGGATTTCACCAGGTACTAATTGCATACAAATGACACTGGCTGAAATTCCCTTTTTTCTGCAACTGTTAAAGTTACATGAGCTCTGTCCTCCTTTTCATATGGTCAGCCTACTCTACACCCCTATGATGTAGAAAGGGCCTTATAGTGGCTCTCCAGGGTTTCAAGCAGGAACTTTTCAAGGCCTACCTGGAGAAGCTGGGGATTGAACCTTGGACCTTCTGTATGCAAAGCAGGTGCTCTACCACTGAGCTATGGCCTTTCCCCAAAGAGCTCTGCTACAAGTGAACACATAAGGAAAAGCTGGATCTGTGTATGCCACTAATCAATTGCTCGGTGGGAAAGGAGTAGCTGAATCCCAATTTTCCCTCCACACACATTGGCAGGATTCCAACTTTCCTTAAAAGGGCTGCCTTGTCTGTTAGACTGGGCTAAAGAATCACACATACAGCACCCATTTGTGTGTGCAATTCACCAACCAGCTAGGAGTACCCACATGGAAGCCTGCCAGCCAAATTTTTATTTTTTAAAAAAGCTTGATATTTTACCAACCAACCCATGGCTCCTAGTTGGATCTCTAGAGAAAAGGCTCAAAAATAGAAATGCTGTCCTTCTATACAGATGGAGCCCTAAGACGTCCATCCATCTAAAAGGTTAAAGCCATGTTATAAAGCCTTCAGTTAAGTTATTTATACAACCAGAAAGAGAGAGAGAGAGAGAGAAAGAGAGGTCAGGATATTGATTTCCACAAAATGTCAACAAATCGAGAATGTAGAAAGACTTATTTCTCTTCTCTGTCTTTCAACACAAGTCATTTAAAACAAATTACAGGTGGCTGCCAGCTCTGTAGGCTTGTCCATTTTTCTTCTCTTTTTGCATGACACACACATCTAAATTCCCCATTTTGCAAGTACCGTGTCTTATTATGATCTATTCCATGCATCATGAGTTGTCATTAATCAACATTAGTAAACTTTTTTTGTTCCAACATGTGCATGGGCTCCGGAGACAGCATCTTGTTCTGGATTAACAAATAACATTAAAACAATAGGAATGGTGAGGTTTCTTTTAGAAGAAACTTTAGGTCTGTTTGTTTTTAGTTTATTGTTGCTGGAAGAGGAAGGCAATTTAGCAGGGACCAGAAGATCTGAGAATATAACACCCATTCTGGCTTCTTTACACTGTCTGTTTGTATATTTCTGAGCCCAATTCAAGGTACTGTTTTTCCGTATAAAGACTTATATGGCTTGGGACTGCAATAACTAGGCTGACCAGAAAAATCCAGGTCAGGGCTCATGTAACTTTAACAGTTGTAGAGAAAAGGGAATTTCAGCCAGTGTCATTTGTATGCAATTAGTTCCTGGTGAAATTCCCTCTTCATCACAATAGTTAAAGGTGCAGGCACTATACTAGAGCAACCATATACAAAAGAAGGCAGGGCCCCTGCAACTTTAACTGTTGTGATGAAGAGGGAATTTCACCAGGAACTGATTGCATACAAATGACACTGGCTGAAATTCCCTTTTCTCTACAATTGTTAAAGTTACATGAGCCCTGACCTGGATTTTATCTGGTCACCCTAGCAATAACTGATGGAGTGTCTCTCCCAGTATGAACCAACCCATACACTACAGTCAGCATCTTGGACCCTCCTCTGTGTGCCTCCTCCAAGGCAACAAGGGAGAGGGCCTTTCTAGTGGTAGCCCCCCATTGCGGAATGCTCTCCCCATCGAGGTCCACCTGATACCAACATTGTCATCTTTTCAGCACCAGATTAAGACGGTTCTCTACTCCCGAAATGGTGTCAGGAAAGCTAAAGCTGAGAATGAGCTGAGACTAATGAGGGATGCTAAAAGCAATAAAAACACTTTCTTCAGATACATGAATAGTAAAAGACAGAGGAAATAAATGGTGGTTCAACTGCTTAATGAGGTTGGCAAATTGATAACAGAGGACAAAGAAAAGGTCAAAGTGCTCAATTCCTACTTTGGCTCAATCTTCTTCCATAAACTGGTCTATGACCCCTCTGGCAAATGTGAAGTACATGCTGAAGGGGCAGGATTGCAATTTGAGATAAACAAATGGTCAAGGAACACCTAATTTCTTTGAACGAGTTCAAATCTCCAGGGTCCTATGAACTGCATCCTAGAGTAATAATGGAGCTATCAGAAAAACTCTCAGAACCACTGTCTATTATCTTTGTGAAATCATGGAAGACGGATGAAGTGCCTGTGGGCTAATGTTGTCCCTATCTTCAAAAAGGGCAAAAAAGAGGAACCTGGGAACTACAGACCAGTCAGTCTGACATCCATCCCTGGGAACATTTTGGAGCAGATTATAAAGAAGTCAATCTGTAAACACCTCAAAAACAATGCAGTGATTACTAGAAGCCAGCATGGATTTGTCAAGAACAAATCCTGTCAGACTAATCTGATCTCGTTTTTTGATCGGGTAACCTCCCTTGTGGACTATGGGAATGCTGTGGACATAATATATCTTGACTTCAGCAGAGCTTTTGACAAAGTGCCCCATGACAGTCTGATTTGCAAACCAGCTAAAAGTGGGCTAGATGGAACAACTATTAGGTAGTCCACAGTTGGCTACAGAATCGGACTCAAAGAGTGCTTATCAATGGTACCTTCTCAAACTGGGGGGAGGTAACGAGCGGGGTACTGCAGAGAGATTTTGTTGGCCACTGTGGCAAGCAGAATGCTGGACTAGATGACCTTTTGATGGACCTTTTGTCTGATCCAGCAGGTCTCTTCTGATGTTCTTATGACCAGCCATAGCTGAGGCATTATATACACACCCTCCAAGAGAGATGTAACATGATAATGTGAAATATCTCTATTTCTTACAGATTTAAAATATATTTTATTTTATTTATGAGGGGGGAAAACTGGGTAAAATTTCAAGTCTACCTTGATTCAAAAGCTCATCTTGGTTTCATATCCCGACTTCTTACCTAACTGTGGTTTGTACAAACCACCATTTCCCAAGTTTGGATGAAATGGAAAACTATGGTTGAAGACAAAGTATGGAAGCTTTAAATTTCTTCCTTTCGTATGCTAGGAGAGGAGGGGAAAATGTGAGTCCAAGGCTTGTGCCAGCTCATGCATCTAACAACAAACCATAGTTTGTTATGTCTGAATACAGTTAATATGTCTATTAAATGTTCAGACAACAGGTGTGGATAGTTAAGTGTATATACAGGATCTGAATATTGATGTTGCAGCTCTGATTGGTTACACAAGTCCATCAAACCTGGGATTACCAGAGTTTGGGTTCAACCCAGGAGTTATGAATTCTCTTCTAGCCCATACATTTAAAACCGCTTTGCCCTTAAGAAAGGAGCTTGCATAACCACTGTGATTCACAATAAGAGCTTAATTGATTAGGAAAGAAAAATACTAAAGCCCCCCAATCTGCAATCTGATCCGGACAGCTAAATCCCTTCCACCTGCACAGAGTCCAGCTGAAGGTAAGGGAGCTCTGCACAGCTGCAGAGATGTGTCTGTGCAGATTGGATTACATGGACTGTAGCTATAAAAGAAGGGGGGGGGACCTATTTAATTAAAAGGCATTTAAAATCCGGATTAAACTTTCCATTGACACAGTCAAGAATTAAACTGTTTTATTTTATGCATTGGAGGTAATGCCTATGTAGCAAACTTTTCACTGTCCTTCCATCCTGAAAGATCTACATGTGCCCCTTTTCTCATGAATAAAGACCACTGATGTTCTGTTTCACTTCTATGAGACAGACATAACAATCATCCATAAAACACAAAATCACATTGACAGGGAAAAACATTACAGGGTTGGATCCAGACTTGGTTTCTGCCAGCGGAAGCACCATTGGCGGAAGAGGGTAGGGTAGAGGGGATTTTGGCGGCAGCTGCTGCTGTTGATTTCCCCTTTCCTCTAGCATGGCATCTCCCATGCTGTTCCAAAGGGTCCACAACCCCTCATAGTAGATTTTCAGGGGCATAGTGAGCTGCAGGGGGTGAGAGGAATCAGTGAAAATTAATTGTCCCCTGTTTTTCCGCTGGATCAAAAGCATTCGATGGATATGAACCCTTCCATGCATAGCAGACAAAGTCTGGATCTAAGCTTTAATATGAAATATTATAACAATTCTTGCAATATAATGCTTGCAATATAGAAATACACGCAAAAGAGAACACAAAGAATGGATAAGCCATCAACAACATTCCTGATAGAACATGTTTCAGGAAGGTTCTACGGAGTCTACAGGTGGTTCCACCAAGGCAGAGAAGAACACTGTTTTATTTAATCTGATTTTATTTCATCGGATTTAGGTTGCAATCCTATATGCACTAAAGCAGACTATCAGCCATGGCTTGTGGCCTCTTGTGTTCTCCCCCCTCCCCCCACCCTACTGCAATATCCAAAAGCTTTGCGAAAAATAATGTTTTTGACCAGAAATGTTCATAATGTACACTCACTATTTGATCCATCTGTTTTTCATGACAGAGAATATGGGTAAAATTCAACATAAATCATATTTAGAGTAGACCTATTGAAACAAATGAGACTTAAATTAGTCATGACTAACACAAGCCCCATTCATTTCAATGGGTCTACTCTATGTAAACATACCTTGGATTTTACCTTTCATGTTCACCTTCAAACCACTTCTATCACACTTAGAAAGTATATCTGTCTTCACCTATAATCTTGTGCTTTCTATCAGCTCAGTTTCTTTACTGATTTGGTTTTAAAATAATTTCATGCAGCTGGGCTATTGGCACAACACTGTAATTTAAATTTGAGAGCGCCTGGACCTTTTGACCCATGCTGTTGGAATTGAGATGTAACTCTACTACTCCAAACTGCATTTCAGATCCAACGCAGGCTTCTCATAAAGACTCAGAGACTGAGGGTGTTCTTTAGAGAAAAGGACACGCTGAACCCCTTCTAACCCTCGCTTGGGTGTTGTCATTTGATGTTTCCTATGAACTGCAGCTACCAGAATAAGGATCAAATGGCACACCATGTAAGGCACTGTGGGGGTGGGATGGGGAGGAATCCCAGATATCTTTAGAAGCGTTTAAGCACGTTCTTTTTCTGGAAAAGATCACATATGCAGTCTATTCAGATTGAAATAGCTTACATTCATATCCTAAAACAAGAAAAATGTATTGGGAAAGTAACCTATTGTTGTAAACATTGAAAACTTTTGATTTTGGAGAAAAGTTAAGGCACTTTCAATTTCACTTATGTGTGCTCCAAAAAGCATAAACATGGCAAATGAAGGCACCCAGCCTTCACGTCCCCATCGTGGGAGCAGTAAAACACATACTACAGTCCCCATAGTAGGGCTGTGCACCGCCTCGGGTTGAATCCTTGAACCTGAGTAGAGGCAGCCAATTCGGCCTGCCTCGGCCCAGATCCAAGGTGGTACCAGATTGGCCGGAGGTACCCCGAGGCTGAAGCCTCTGGGCGCCTCAGGCTGATTTGGAGTCCTTGGGATGATTCAGAGCCTTAGTTACTGGAAGTAAGAACTTTAAAATAAAATATGCTGGTACTTTGGCCCCACCCCTTTTTGCATTCAGCCTCACCCCTTTTGCTTTTGGCTGTGCCCATCATTGGAATGAGGTACAGTTTGTATAATGTGGGATAAAAGTAGAAAATAACACCATGGCTAGATCTACACTACTGGTTTATAGTGGTATTGAAGGGCACTGATAACTGTTGGGGCACAATCCACATTCCATATACCGCTTTCATAATGTGATTTCCTGCTTTTTATTCCAAATTATCCAAAATACTGCAACTAATGTCATTGTGTGTCCTATGAGTTATAAATTATTATTATTATTATTGTTGTTGTTGTTATTGTTATTTTCTTTATTTATATCCTGCTTTATACCTAATGCTGGGCCTCAAGGCAGCTATACAAAATTAAAACATATACAGTTAAAAACTGTAAATAAGAGATATATAAAAGTTAAAAATAAATTAAATAGGTTTCAATAGTAAAACATTTCAACATTTAAAATACATATTAAAATTAAAAGTCTTAAAACATAGATGGAGGTCCATGTTATTCACCAAAGGCCTGCCAGAAAAAGGAAGTTTTTGCATGCCTCCAGAAACACATCAAGGAGAGAGTCAGTCTAGGAGCCTATCTACACATGAGTTTTTTGACGTTTTATAAGGGTTATGAAAACTCTTTGGGCCACATGACGCACTCCCTACAACGTTGTATATCTGAGGTTTTTTAAAACTCACTTCAGTTATATACAACGGTTTCACTTTTAATAAATCGTTTTAAGTAAAATAATGTGTCCTTCCTTACCGTTTGTGAATCATGGGGGCAGTGCTTCCTTCACTGGTGCCCAAATGCTTAGCAGTTGATTGGTGGGGAAGAAAAAGGAAGTGGACCAGTGAACTACAACACCCACAATTCTTAGCCCTATACTCGCTAGGGAATGACAGAGGAACTAAGAAGGAAGTGTGTAACTGAACTACAACCCCCACAATGCCTTGCCCTAAATTCATTGAAAAACGAAAGAGAAAGAGACAGGGCAGAACAGTGTGTGACTGCACACACCGCTTTAAAGATGGAAGACTGTTCTCCTGTAACGTGAGTACTCAGTAATGTGGCCTAAGACGTTTTAGAACGCACCTATTTGGAACGTTTTAAAATACTTTTTAAAACGTTCCAAAGGACTGTGTGGATTCCCCCTAGCTTCCCTGGGAAAGGAGTTCCAGAGCACTGGAGCAGCCACTGAGAAGGCCCTCTCCTGTGTTCCTACCAGGCATGCCTGTGATGGTGGTGGGACTGAGAGAAGGGCTTCACAAGAATTCACAAGAAGGATATTAGCATTACAAATTCACAAGAAGGATATAGCATTACCATGATGGGATTACAATGATTTGACAGGTCTACACCTTGTGTCAAGCCATTACAAATGCGGAATAAAAAGCAGGAAATAACACTATGAAAGTGGCATATGGAATATGGATTGTGCCCCAACAGTTATCAGTGCACTTTAATACCTCTATAAAGTAGTAGCGTAGCTCTATAGTTAGCAGCGGCATCTTTTTTCTTGTTCACTCAAACTTAATTGTGGGAGACCTGGACCAGATCTACACCAGGCAAGATATAGCAGTATGAAAGCAGGAAACAAAAGGCAGAAGCCACACCAAGCAGGATATAGTGGTATATGGCATGTGTCTTGTGGGCCCCCAACAGTTGTCAGTGCACTTCAATACTGCTATAAAGCAGTAGTGTAGATCCTGACTTTTATATACCACTTTCAAACCACTTTCATACCTATATCCTGCTTTGTGTAGATCTGGCCCAGATTCCAATTGGGACTATAGCATGGGGGTGGGTATGGGATAATCAACACTTTGTTCATTGCCTTGGTTCCAATCCAGATCAGGGAGAGGATGGGGAAGAAAGCAGCACCTGCAATTGACATTGCAAAAACTGGATCACTTTTAAATTTCAGTTTATCAGCCCTCTCCCAGTAACATTACTCTAGGCACACATGATACATGGGAACTGGAGCAAATAAGAGAGAGCTAGCATTAGGTTATGTATTACATATCGTTGGTTCCTATTATTGATTACTAGTACAGATTAGCATCCTATTTTACAAATCGTGCATTTAAATGGTGGGGAAATCCACCCCTTTGCCCTGTTTTAACTACCCTGCTTGTGTATAGTACAGGGGTGCTTAAAAATGTTCAGGAATAGCTCATCACTGTTAAGTGGCCTTGCATGAATACCAGCCTTTCCCCAAGCTCATACTCTCCAGATGTTTTAGACTTCTATTCCCATCAGCCCCAGCCAGCATGGCCAATGGTCAGAAATGCTTAGGATGACCATATAAAATCCAGGTCAGGACTCATGTAACTTTAACAGTTGTAGAGAAAAGGGAATTTCAGGCAGTATCATTTGTATGCAATTAGTTCCTGGTGAAATTCCCTCTTCATCACAACAGTTAAAGTTGCAGGGGCCCTGCCTTCTTTTGTATATGGTCACTCTGGTATAGTGCATGCAACTTTAACTATTGTGATGAAGAGGGAATATCACCAGGAACTAATTGCATACAAATGACACTGGCTGAAATTCCCTTTTCTCTACAACTGTTAAAGTTACATGAGCCCTGACCTGGATTTTATCTGGTCACCCTAGAAATGCTGGGAGTTGTACTCCAAAACATTTGGAGAGAACCAGTTTGGGGAAGGTTGATGTAGACCCTTTAAATGAAGTACTAAAGGATGAGGAACTGATTCCTAACCAGTTGATTATAATGGGCTGTTGTCTTTTCCCCACCAAAAAACCAAAACAAAAACACTTTCATGAAACATTTCCAGGCCTCCAAGCTGTAGTTCTTCTTTTGCATCCATCACTCTTTTAGAACTTCTGCAATCCTGCACTGAACAAAAAACCCTCTCCAGAAGTTCAAATTCTTTGCTGTACAGATTGCTAGGAAACAGACTGTCTCCTTTAGGCCTCCTAAGGAGCTTGGAACTGGATGTTCTAGCAAGTGGTATCTGACCAGACAGCTCCAGATTAGGGAATATGCATTGTTGGTTGCCAATTTGCTGCAAGACACCAACATCTTGGCCAGTAGAGGTCTTCCCTCCTCCTTTTATTTGACTCCATCTGGAGAAACGAAGAGATTTTTAGGAGATCTGATGAGAAGAAAGAGTCCTTTCATGGATCATAATATCAGTCACAGATTGGTCCCTCCTGGCTACCTTTCATCAGGCATGAGTGCATAGGAAATGCAGTGCAAGTTGGCAATGGAGAGACGGGTAGTTAAAATTCAGTCCAGATGGTTGAGGAGCAAACAGAACTGGAGAACAGGTGTAGTACAGTCATTAAGAGCATCAGATAAAAGCTCCTGCTTCAAATCTCAGCTCAGCTATCAACTTGCAGAGCAGCCCTAGCCAATCATTCTCACTTATGGCTCCATCACACCTACTTTTTTTCCTGGTTTGCTTCCGCAATTTTCACCTCTGTTTCATTAGCGTGTCAAGCTAATGGTCCCTTTCACATGCGTTTGTGGTATCATCATTGTAGTGGTGAAACCTCCTTTTGCTCATTTGTTCTCCCACTCCACTCCACCCCACCCCACCCCGCCCCTTCTCCTTCCCCCTCCAGTTCATTGGTTCTTGTCACTGATGGACATTGTGGTGGACATGGGCACCTTCCCTCCTCCACCCTGGAGTTTTGATCTTGCTCTGGTCATTGCAGCTCATCATCTGCCTGCCTGTAATAAGCCCAAAAAATCACAAACTGAAAAGTTAAGTACACACACACATACACAGACTCAGTCTCTATCACTCACATACAGACACAGCCCAAAACCGTATGCAAAGGGACGACTCTCCGATCCATGAGATTCCTTCTCTCCACAAGCACCACTATCCATTCTCGACCCCAAATCTGTCCCCTTCCAGCATATGAAGGAGATGGTTTTTAACCTCACTTTTAAACCTCACTTAGCATTGATGAGGGCTTGGCTTTCTTTCTGTCTTTTTTTTTTTTTTTTTTGCAGGGGTGGGGGAGAGGAGAGAGAATCACTGATGGGGATGAAGCACAGCCAGATCCGTGCTCCGGTGTTGGCTACCAACTCCTCCCCTCCTCTCTCTGCCTGCCTCTCGCTCTCCGTGTATGTAGGACACAGGCGGCAGCAGCATCTGCAGAGAAGAGCCACCGAGAGAGGCTTCCCAGCAGCTTCCCAAGCACTCTGGGCAAAACTTGATGCTTCACTGCTTTCTTTTCCCACCCGTGTTCCCATGGCCATTTGCAAAATGTCACGCTCGCTCTTCCTTTTCTCCACCATGTATGAGTGCCTGTGCATGTGTGTCAGGGAGGGTGGGAGAGAGAGGAAGAGGAAGCCAAACTCCCTGCACCAAACAGCCACATTTGAGCGAGATGAGCCAGGAAAAGGGGGCTGTACAAACAATTGCAGATCTTTCTTTTTTTTAAATAGACCTACCACCACCATGGTGTGCTGGAGGAGGAGAACCATCCTGTCCTCCTCTTTCGTCAGCAAGACCTTCCTTCAAAGCATCCTGCCCCCCCCCCTTCCCAACAAAGGACATAGTGCAAAGACAGCAATACATGGGGGCGGAAGAGCACTTTAATCCTGCGTGGAGGAAATAAAACAGACTTTCCCCACTCTAAGAAAACATGAAAAATGGAGGGGATGAGGCAGGGTGACTGCAGGACAGGCACGACATCTGCGCTGCAAAACAGCAAAACAGGCATGATGAGAGAGTGCGATAAAACACTGGTGCGATGGAGCTCTTAGCTTCAGTTTCTCTATGGCAATAGTTAACACTAGCTAACCTGAGAGGGCAATTGTAGGAGTTGCTGAAACTCCTTATGTCAAGCAACTTGCACACTTATAAATACTGCTATGTAAATACAAGGGCATGAGCCAGTCAAAGTGGAACACTTTCAAATCCAGTTGATTTCAGTGAAAGCATTAGACATGCACTTAAATCACTTGCATTGAAGTCAATGGGACTTTCAAGAACTAGTGATAGGCGAACCTAGCCCAACAGAAATTGTAATTTGCTGGTCAGGTTATGAATTCCTCAGTCCAATCTCGGATGCAAGTTGAGATCTCATTGTGCATATACGAATTGTTGTGGATTTCGTGTCAACAACATGCATTTTGGGAACTGTAGTATGGCATCATGCTATATGTTATGACATCATGTGTTACTATGTTCGGTTCCCCTCTCTGCTTGGCTGTTTTGGATGACTTCTCCTCAAATGTCAAGATCTTAAATTACAAATTCAGCAGACAAGTCATTCAGGAATGGTTCAGACATCTATGGTCCAGTGTAGTTCTCCAGTCAACTGCTGTGTTAGGCTTTTTTTTTTTTTGGTAGGATAATGCAGTATGTGTGTGTTGGGGACCTGTGAATCTGATTGTAGCAGCAGTGCAATTTATTAAGGACTAGGGGATGTGTGATGTATATTTATTTCTCTCCGGGTGTGCGTGTGCATGTTTATTTAAGAAAGCCTGCACGTTTTAGTTTCTCTTTTATCTTTGATGGGGCCTTTTCCTCCCTCTTTTAGTGCAGGCTTTGGAGCTCCTCAGATCTTAGTATTTTCTCATGTATTGTAGTAATAAACAACCCTGTTGTAAAGGTACCTGAGCTGCGAGAGCAGAGTCTAGAGATGGACTGCAAGCTGGGCAGGAAGTCTCACCCCGCCCACCCCAGATTAACCATATCCGCAGGTCGTTATAGGGTTGAAGGGAACCAGGGAAAGAACTGAGGGTTTCAGCTATGGGGGGGGGGGACATTGTCTGGATACCAGGTCTACCATTGAGAAGCAATTGTACAATTCCAAAAGAACACCTGTGCAGTTTAAAATTTACGCAATGCAAAAGTTGTATCATGTTAGCTGATGTAAAAAGTGGCTGATAAGAATATGAATGGTAAAGTGAGTCGTCCCGGCTCCTCCTGAACCCTAAACCCTGATCAGGTGTACCCATTTCTCCTCCCGCTGCCAAAGACGTTCCGCACAGACTCCACTGTACTCTTCGCAGAGTGCCTCCTCCAGAGAAGAAAATCATTCTAGAACATGGGGACCCTTTTCCTGACACATCATTTGATGTTTTCAATGTTATGACAAGGATGGTGATGCCAGAAAATATCCAATATGACATTCTTCACAGGGCCTGGTGTACTGGGTCTGTGCATCCTCCCCCCCGCCACCCTGCTGTTCTTAGTTGTTATTGTTTATTTTTTCAAATTCCTCACTCTAAATAAAGTTTGGTTAGAGTTCATGATTCCTCTTTTGTGTGAAGCTTCCATGTAACACTCTTCTGCATCAGTGCTGTCCGCTTCACAGGATTTTCTGCCATTCTGTGTAGGCTACTAAAACCACCATCACACCTAATCCCACCCACCCCGGTTTGCCTCCGTGTTTTTTTACCTCTGAGGCAGAAGCACATCAAACTTATGATCCCTTTCACCTGAATAGCTGCTCTTTTGCTCCTTCACCCTTCCATTCCACTCCACTCCACTCCACCCCTCCCCTTCTCCTTCTCCCTCCAGTCAGGTCCTGGCAGATGAATACTTCAACCAGACCGCCTTTTTCCCAGGCAAAAATGGAACGACTCTTTAGCCTGGCTCTTTGGGGGCATCGAGGGAGTACAATCCTGTCTCTGCAGAGATTCAGGCGTTGTATGATTTAAAAAAAACAAAAAACGCTTTGGAGCCTGGGATGCAAGGTTTGAGTTTTATATTGAGGCTTGGAGCTGGCTGCTGGGAGAGATCGCTTTTCCCTGCCAGGACCTGATGCAAGCCATTCAAGCCCCCAGTTCCTTTAAAACTACATGGAGACTTAGGGCGCGTTAAATGTGCTTAGGGAAAATAATCCAGACTTTTAGTGTTCTAGGAAAGGCAGGGGAGAGGCAGGGCATCAGCAGGACAGGCACCGTGTCATGTGAGTTCTGTGCTGCAAATCTGCACACCAGGCATGGCGAGAGTGCACTAAATCGCTGGTGTGATGGAGCGCTAAATGTCTAAGCAAGAAAGCATGCACGCACACACACACGCAAGGAAAACGCACAGGTGTGTTGCAACAGTGCATGCTATGTGCACTAAATACAATAACATATCACTGTGCAGCTTTGCCCCTTCCACATAGAAAAATTCTTGTGGACAGCCTGAGACTGCCAACAGATGAATGTGTAATGACTCCAGTGAGACAAAACTTCTGTCTGTGGTAGCACAACCTGGGTTGACGCGTGCATTTGTCAAGTGATGAACATGGATGGGTAAACCAGGCCTTGGTTCACAGGCCTTAGCTTCAGTAAAGAAGGACGTTACCAAAGCATGCTTGGGATCTCTTACCCCTTTAGAATCAGCAAGGAGATATTGATGTTTGTAATACTGCATCATTACTTCTGTGACTATGGAAAGGCTTCTGGTGTTGATGTGCCATGCATTTCTGTCAAATGTCTATGACTCCAGTTGTAACTGCCATTCTGCTGCAAGTGCTGTGACTGGAGCTAACAGATGTTTTTATGGCATCCTGCTTTACTTTGAACTGTCTGAAATACCAATTGGGAGCTGCCATATCCTTCCAGTAAGATAGATTTTAACAGACAGGAGTAAGGATGTATCACAGATATGAGGAACGTCTCACCCTTCACCTGTCGTTGGACAGTAACTCCCATTATCCCTCACCATTGGTTATGCTGGCTGGGACTGATGGAAGCTGCACTCCAACAACATCTGGGAGCACACGTTCCACACGGAGAGGCCTGGGGAATTTCACCTCTTGGATTCCAGTCTGTCACGCACTATAAAAAAGCACAGGAGCCCTGCCAGGAAACAACCTCTGACTCAATGCAAACTGTGTGCAATGCATTTTTCAGCTATGTTGGTGAACCAGTTGACTGAGATTCAGCTAACTGCACTAAATCAACGGCCACGCTCTTGGGTTGTTTGTTTGGGAGCGCTTGTTCCTGACAAACACAGTAAAGCACAGGTCACAGAACAGGACGGTTCATATGGTATGTTCTGTAACTTCAAATTCTAGCCTCTTCACACAGCCTTATCCCTATCGTCCTATTCAGGCCTTCTAAATCGAGAAGATGGAGTGGGTGGAGGGAAGCATTCTAGCTCTACTCTTCATCACTGTTTTCGGCACCATCTGCGGAGGCTCTCCCTGAGATTTAGAAGACTGGCTTTCCAGTCTCTTCCCTGTCGGAGGTCACCCTCTACACGTGGAGGATGACAAAGATGGTGATGGTATGCTTGCCTTTACTCCCCCTCCTCACACATTTACCTTACTTTATTTGGAATGCCTGAATAGGTTTTAGGTGAATCACTGTCACTCCTCATGCATTTACCTTGCATACAGAAATAATTTACCTTACCTAAATAATTATAATTTAAGTAGAAATACAGTCCATCTCACCGTAGTGTGGAAGACAGTGACCAGGGACCTGTGTGCATATTCTGCTGTCCTGCTACTGTTCATGGGCAGATTCAAGGCCCAGCTCTTCCTCTTGAGGGTTCTTCACCTTGAAACTGGATTTGGACTAAATACTTGTTTGAACAGAGGACCCTCCCTGGCAGCTCTTCAGATAGAGGACACATGGCCATTTTATGGTTTTCTCCCCCTTTAGGCCTCTTCTACCATATTATCTGGTCATCAAAATGCCTCAGAAAATGCCATGCCAGTTTGAAGCCAGTCTCAAATACACTGCAACCAGGGGGCTGTCTTCACGTTGGCGCCACGTCCTTCTCAAACCCCACGTTTTCCCTCTCCGGCCCCTGCCCTCTTCCTGCGCTTTCCCCAACTAGCCAAAAATGTCAGGGGAAAAAGGGAGTTGAGAGCTGCCATACAGCAGTGCCCCCACCCTGACTACCCACCCGCCTGACCCCCAAGAGAGGAAGAAGAGTGATTTACAAAAATGCTGAGCACCAGGATGCAAAGGCTGCCACCATTGCCACCAGCTCCTCCACCCTCCCAGTACGGGCTGGAAAAGAGAAGGAAGGTGGAAGGAGGGAGGCAGGCAGGCACTTTATTCCACCACCGCCCATTCATGGGCTCTCACAGCAATCTCTCCTTCTGCTGCCCTCTTCCTGGTGGAAGGCAACCAATCGGCAGTTGCTTTCCACCAGGCACCACCCCCAGGTTGACCCTGGAGTGACATCCAACAGTGGAAGTGGAATATTGACGTTGTTCCATTAGAAAAAATTGGGGTAAATCCCTGACTTTTTCAAACCATAGCATCACTGCGAAGCTGCTGGGGCTGCAAAACTGCACCTGGGTCGTCTAACCGATGTAGCAGAGATCCACAGCCACCACGGGGCTTTCCCCGGATATAGACAGCCCCCATGTCTCACAGCCATGTCAAATATAATTAGTGGTTAGACAGCATAGTAAGGAATGGGGCAACAAAGGAGATTGGCAGTTCTTTCATCATTGTATGGCCAAAGACAGGAAAGTATAATGGATGGACAGCTGTTAGATCAGAATGTCTGTGCCTCCAAATGTTCATTTGTGGCACAAAAAGCATGGCTTAACTAGGAGTGGCTCTTGATAAGATCAGGAAACCAGAAGGCTTCTCTTGCAATTTTGACTATGTAGCAAGTTTCATGAGAGAGAAATTAAACATAACTCCGATAAATCTGGACAGACACAAATCAAAAATCCCAATCATCTTTCAGACTCTGGAGTCTAGAGGCCGCTGTCTCACTTGTTAAATTCTGTATATAACACAGACCACATTCACATGCACAGACAATGGATTAACAGTGCAATCCCATACATATCTACTCAAATGTAAGTGTGTATAGGCCTTTGGGCCAAGCTAAATGTTTGGAAAAGCATGCATAGTGGAGCTATGCATGATTGCTTTTCCTCTCCTGTGAGCACGCATGGTCCTGATTCAGATTAGGACCACAGTGCTCCAGGAGGTGTTTTCTTTTTTTAAAAAAAAACTTTCCCATGTTCATCCCCCCCCCCCCCCCCAAATTCTAATTCCCACTCACAGAGTGATTTAAAGAAGAAGAAGAAAAACGCAATTGACTCTAATGAAGCCTTTGTCTTTTCTTTTAACTGGGGCCATGCATGCTTAGAAGAGAGTAGGAAAAGCTTAGCACACAGACTTTCCTGGTTGTTTCATTTGACCCTCAGTTACTAAGGTGGAGAGATTCATGCTTAGTAAACCACAGATCATATCAGCTTGTTGTATGGCTATTAATTTCTTGAAAGAAATGAATTTTCTTTCTAAAGGCGTATCCTCTTGTCCTAGGCTACTGTATAGCAAACCTCCCTGTCTACTTGTCTGTTAACAGAAATAGAACGATGTGAAGCAATAAGCTCTTACATTGCTTGAGAATTCTAAAATAACTTTATTTAAAAGGGCATCAAGTCCCCTTTCTTCAGTTGTACAATTCATATACTTTATTTTTGTTCAGCCTTTCACATTAATTAGTACCCTCCCAAGTGCATCTAGCTATTAATTTAGGTGCTAAAAAAAATAACAATTTAGACATTACCATTCATACAATGTAAATCTCACCTCGTCTTCAATTGGAGTATGGGAGCAGGGGAAGCTATTTTAAGAAAGGGTGGGTTATCAGTATATATCCTGCTGATGCTGCAACCCTCCTACAATTATTAGTAGTATAATTGGCCTCCTAGAAGTATTTGAGGCACAACCAATATTTTCAAAGGAAGAATGGTAGTGCTCACTCTTTGGACCTTATACCTTAAAAAAGCCTTCACCAACCTGATGCCCTTTAAATATTTGGGATTTTAACACTCATCAGCCCAGGCAGCAGGACAATTACTCAGAAATGCTGGGAAGTGTAGTTTGAAACATCTGGAGAGGTCCAGGTTGAGGAAGACTGCCTTAACAAAAATCAAGTCTAATTCCTGACTATTTTTTTTCTCCCTCTCTTTCTCTTTAAATTGACATTCTCAGTTTTTCTGTACAAGGCTGTTAATCCACTATATCTACTTTTGAGAACCAAGCACTAGGCAAATAACATTTCCTGTTCTGCTTTCCATTACATAACCTTTAGGTGGCAGTGTGGTGTAGTGGAACAGTGCAATCACACAAGTGGGGAAAGTCTTTCTTTCTTTTCACAAATAATACTGCATTTTTCTGTTCTAAAAATCCTTGCCAAAAGTGCTGTTTCAAAACAGAAGCAAAACTGGGGGCTCAAAATAATCTAAACAACTTTTAACCATGAGTAAGGAATGACCAGTGCACAATAAATGCCTCGTGTAGAAAAGCTCTTTGTGAAGCTTTAAACCGTTTGAGGAAGTACTTCACAAGGAGCTAAATATGAATTTGATCCATGCTGTGCTTCAGCTACTTAAGAGCAACACAGAGGTAAAATAATGCTGATGCAGGAAAAATGTTTTTATCCATCCCAGCATTATTTTTAATTGGCAAAGCATATTACTTGGCAATGTTGAACTACAATTATTTTGAATTTTGCAAGATAACTAGAAAGTCTTTTGGCAGCTTCCTTTACTACAGCATGATGAAGACTCTCTCTCTCCCTCTCTCTCTTCTGCTATTGGTTTGCTGCATCACTACCAGTATAAAAATCCAGAGACTTCTCCCTTGCTCTGGGTGAAATCATATTTTATTCATAAGCAAAGGCTTATTCCACTTGAATGGCAACTAGAGAGATAGGGTGACAGTCTGTACCTGTTGGCTCCAGGGCGAGCCAATTTTGAACATCCTCTCCTAGCCGAAGGATCAGGATATCTTCTGGTCCTTTTTGCACATAAGAGCTGATGCGCTCGACCAGCTCACTGCAGGCTAGGAACCAGCTCCTCCCACAGGTTTGCCAATTTAATCAGGATCCACCAGAAAGATTCATGCTGACATGACTCCCATGCTGCTACAATGCATGTCTGAAAGCTGGGTGCACTCAAAGCAATACAGAAAGATAGTGTTCATCTGGTTCTACTATGCTTCCTGTTTGTGCATATTTCTCCCAATGCAAGCATTTTCATATGCGATGGTTCACATTTATTTTGGGTGTAATTTTCCTAACTTTGTAATATTCCTAATAATTTCCCTAACATTTTAACAGTATTTTCACTAATAGATACATTTCTGAACACGTTTCTTGATTGAAGAATTCCACTGCAAAATCTGGAGATGCTTAACGGATAACTGAGTTTCAGTTTGCATAGTGGTTAGGAAGTGCAAAATTAGACCAGTTTACATTAATGTGCAAACCAAACAAATCCCCCCATCCCTAACGACTAGTACTACTACGATTACTTCTACCCAATTTGAAGCCAAAAAACTCAGTTTCACCTATCATTATGTGTCATTGAGATCAGAAGGTATCAGTTCTTGTTTCAATATTGATGCTGATTGTTCCGGTTCAGATAACATCACTATCATATCATCCACATACATATTCAGTCTAGTTATTTGTCACGACAGTGTGGTATAGCAGGTAGAGTACTGGACGAGGTCTGGGGAGATCTAACTCAGCCTTGAAACTCAAGGAGTGATGTTGGGCCAAACATCACTCAAACCTACTTCACAGAGTTGGTTTTAACAGTAAAGAAAGAGGCAGCCTGATCTCCTTGCATATTATAGGGATGCAAAAACCAGAAATGTTTGAGTGGGCCAAAATTTTCTAAACTTTACTTTGAAGAATGCTTCAGTTTATTCCCGGTTTAATTTGTGATCTATTTGTCAGTTCATTCGAAGGGAAACATGCACATTTTGAACAGGAAATGTGTACATTTTTCAAAAGTGTGCACTTTCCCCTCATTGACTAGCGCATGAAAATGTGTGATTGCAAGTTTTGGAATGCATTAATATTTCTCACAAAAAAGTGCTCCTGTTCACAGATGCGAGCGAGGCATGTCTGGATGATTTGTGAATGGAACTGAAATTCTCATACATCCCTAGATATAAATGAAGTCATACAAATGGATATAATGTAACTAAGAATGTAAATGAAATAAAGATATCCACCTATCAGGGATCCTATAGTGATGAACTTCCTGCATTGGAAATGGGATGGATTAGATGACCTTTGAGGGACCTTCCATTCTTAAAAACTGTATCCTGCCCTGAATTCTATTGTGTGGGGGTAGAAATCAGAGGCAGTAAGCTCCAGTATCAGTTGGGAACATGGGTGGGAAGGTGCTGTTGCACCTGTGTCCTGCTTGTGGTTCCCTGGCTGACAGCTGGTTGCCCACTGTGTGAACAGAGTGCTGGACTAGATGGACCCTTGGTCTGATCCAGCATCAGGGCTCTTCTTATGTTCTTAAATATTTTTTTATAAATAAATAAAATCTATAATTGTAAACAAACCTGCCATGATTCTGGTAACAAGTATTTTTTTCTAACAAATTTGGATTTCTTTAAAATTCCAATGTTCGTTTTGGCCCTGGGCTTGGAAAGGGGAACTGGGTTGTCCAGTAGAAAGCATCACCTTGGTGACAATTTTGTGGAAATAAATTACAAATGAGATCCACGTAAGATCGAGGGTGGTGGGGAGATTTATTTGTTGAATGAAGAAAAACCAGTTAGTGGGAACCTCCACTTGAATTATACCATTATGGAGTAGTTACTAAAAAGCTATGCTTTCACTGCTTTTCCCCCCACCAAGGACTGAAAATTTCTATGACAGCTACCAATTAATGTTCATATGCTTCAAGTTCAGATCAAAGCCGTGTAAATTGCTAATCACCTTACCTATGCAGGCTTACTTCTGTTATATTACAGCCCAGACTACTATTAATTTGGGATTTGGCTAATGCATTCCTGCACTAATACTGAGATTATGCTGTTTCCCCTTTCACAGTAAAGCTATACACAAGACTGTTTAATAATGTCTGCCCAGTTAACTACATTATAATTTGCCCTGGTTTTAAAACCACTTTACTAACAATTTTTTTTTAAAAAAAAATATCACTGCTTTCAAAGTATGGGTTTTACAATTCATGGGAAGTATACAGCTTAACATGTTAAAAACTGACAGACATTTGCTAAAAATATATATTAAAAAATCTAGTCTGCAGTAGGAGTGTGCACGGACCCCCTGGATTGGATCGGGACCCGGATTGGGACCTCCAATTTTGTCCCGGATCGGATCGGACAAAATCAGAGGCCCCCCGGACCAGACCGGGTCCAATCCTGATCCAAAAATCGGACATCCGATTTTTGGATCGGCCGCCATTTCCCCCCCCCCCACCCATAGACTTGCATTGGGGGAAAGAGTCTGTGAGGAAAAAATGGCGGTGGGTGGGTGAGGGGGGCCTAACTCCCTCCTCCCCGCCAGGGTCATCCGCTGTGCACGGCCCCGGCAGGTAAGCCCCCTCCCCCGCGCTCCTTACCCCCCCCGGGGCCGTTCGCTTCTATCCACTGGCTCCCGTGGACGCCAGCGGATGGAAGCGGATGACCCTGGGGGGGTAAGCCCACTCCCCCTCCCCCTCCCCCTGCTTAACTTCATGGCCGTCCGGTCCCATCTGCTGCTGGCCGCTACTGCGAGCAGGCTTCGCGGCTTGCCCCTAGGTAGCACGCCAGGTGATCATCACCTGATCATCATCAGGTGATGATCACCTGGCGCGCTACCTAAGGGCAGGCCGCGAAGCCTGCTCGCAGTAGCGGCCAGCGGCGGACAGGAGCGGACGTACCCCGAAGGTAAGCGGTACGTGCGCAGGGCCCCCTCCCCCCTCCCCCCTGCTTACCTTCGGGGGACGTCTGTTCCCGTCTGCCACTGGCCGCTACTGCAAGCGGGCTTCACGGCCTGCTCCTGAGTAGCATGCCAGGTGATATCATCACCTGGCGCGCTACCTAGGGGCAGGCCACAAAGCCCGCTCGCCGTAGTGGCCAGCGGTGGACAGGAGCGGACGTCCCCCGAAGGTAAGCGGCGCGTGCGCAGGGCCCCTTCCCCCCTCTCCCCTGCTTACCTTTGGGGGACGTCTGTTCCCGTCCACCACTGGCCGCTACTGCAAGCGGGCTTCACGGCCTGCTCCTGAGTAGCATGCCAGGTGATATCATCACCTGGCGCGTTACCTAGGGGCAGGCCGCAAAGCCCGCTCGCCGTAGCGGCCAGCGGCGGACAGGAGCGGACATCCCCAGAAGGCGCACGGGGACCCTCCCCACTCCCCCCTGCTTACCTCCACGGAAGGTAAGCCCCCTGCCCCCATTGTCCGCTTCCATCAGCGGGCGCCCGCTGGCGCCCGCCAATGGAAGCGGACAGCCCCGCCAGGGAAGCCCCCCTCCCCCCCCGCTGTCTGCTTCCATCGGCGGGCGCCCAATCGGATCGGATCGGATTGGATCGGCTGATCCAGCAGTGAGATCAGAAATTGGATAATTGTATCCGATTTCCCCTGGATTGGATTCGGATCGTGGATCGGACCCAATCCAGTGCACACCCCTAGTCTGCAACACTATCATCTGTAAAAGGAATCTGATGCAGAGATCACTGCATACTGCCTATTTTTCATTATTTATGATTGGCAAATAGGCTTTACATTGCTTTGGGACTCTTTACAAATATTACCCAATTTTTTTTAGTAAAAAAGAAGAAAGAAATCATGTTTTCACATGGTGATTCATTCTAATTATGGAATACTGCCTACACAGAAAAACACAGAGTGCCGTTCCCTTCCAAAATTACTTATTCAGATTGCATCAAAAACAGAGTATTCCTGCAGAGAAGCAGGATAATGGGTAAGAGAGAATATTAAAAGGTATCCTGTGTACACATGATAGCATTTGCTCCATTTAAGTACTACCTTCAGATTTACAATCAATATACATAGTGGGATTGTGTACTCATTGAACCTAGCCCCAAGGTCTCCAAAATCCACTGGCCTCACCTCCCAATTGTGCTGGGTCCCAAATCACACAGAATGCATATACATTTACAGCTCTACATATGTCAGCCCCTCCTTTCAGATCTTCCAGCTAATGCACGGAGACTTGGGAGTGGGGCCAGTGATATGCATGGACTTTGGGGGTGGAGCCGGTGGGAGAAATCCCACTTTCCCTCCACATGTTTACTGTAGATGTGGGGATGGGCAATTCAGCAAAACTCAAGTTTTCGAATGTCTACCCCAAAGCTTGCTTTGACTCATGTCTAGGGCTATGCGATGCTGGGAAATCTGTACCATTTAAGACCAATGAGATTCTGCAGCATTTCTATTCCAGTAAGCAGCAGCAAACTGTAGCTGTCCCCCCCTCCGAATTCTGGAAATATTTTGTGCACTGGGGTGGAGTGGGGTTCACCATTTGCACAAATTGTAATTTACATGGTTTTTTTAAAAAAAAATCTAGGGATCTTAAAATTTTCCACAAATGGTGTCATAATTTTTTGAATAATATTTTTATTGGTGATCTTGCGCAAGTGTGCACGATTGCAAGTCCATCTGCCTGCTTTGTAGCCCCCCAAGAGGCATACTCCCCTCTTGTCAATATCCTTGTCAGTTTCATCCTCTCCATGCACTAATTTGTTTAGCCCAGAAGAGCCATATTCCAAATTTGTCAAAGAACTTGTCAATTGTATCCTCCAATCAGCACTTCCTGAGTGAAGGGGGAAGGGAACTGATAAGTTCAGTGAACTGACAGAGCCAATGCACCTAGTAGGGCCCACCAGTGCTGACACCTATCCTAGGCTGACCCTCTGAAAAGGAGGACAGGGCTCATGTAACTTTAACAGTTGTAGAGAAAAGGGAATTTCAGCCAGTGTCATTTGTATGCAATTAGTTCCTGGTGAAATTCCCTCTTCATCACAACAGTTAAAGTTGCAGGGGCCCTGCCTTCTTTTGTATATGGTCACTCTAGTATAGTGCCTGCACCTTTAACAGTTGTGATGAAGAGGGGATTTCACCAGGAACTAATTGCATACAAATGACACTGGCTGAAATTCCCTTTTCTCTACAACTGTTAAAGTTACAGGTGCCCTGTCCTCCTTTTCAGATGGTCAGCCTAACCTATCCTACCTGCAGCCCTGTCACCAAATCCTTGCTCAGCATTGCTGCCAGCATCCAGTTCCATCCCCCGTACTCACCCAAGAGTGTTGCAGCATTGGAGCCAGCAGTTACACCCCCCTTGTCCTGGACATGCTTAGTCGGCAGCACTGTGCTGGGCAGATATCATGTATCTTTCCAAAATGCAATCGGACAAAACCATTGGTGCCATTGTGGGGCCCAATGGTAGTGAATGTCCAAGGCAGCATGGGGGGGGGTCATGGATGGTCCTATGCAGGTATCCCATTCAAGTCTGGCACTGACCCTGTGTCAGAGTTTTTGTTCCCATAAGATTGCTATATTGGTATCTTAAATGACATGAAACACTGAGAACAGTTACTGAGTCAGCACTATATCAACTGAACATAATTGTTCAATAGGTTTTGGACTGGGTACACAAAATAGGAAGCTTTCCAAACTACAAGTCAGTTCTGAAAATGTGGAACATTTGCTTGACTGAAATATTTCAGGCAGTTTTTCAAAAGATGCTACAGGAAAATATTTGATTGGAAACCAGAGCTTTGTCATATTTTTTTAAATGTGATTAGAGAAAGCAAAGATTTTCTTCCAAGTTTCATGGGATATAAGAATGGAGGCATCCGGATTCTTAGTATGGCATGACATGACTACCTGAGCAAATCGCTATTGAGATCCCCTGCAATAACTAAACTGCAGCATGTAAAATACTTACATATTCTTCACCTGCTTACTCTGTGCCTCAGTTGTTTCCCTTATGTCGTTATTTTAAATTGTAAGCCCCTTGGAGTAGGCACCCATCAAACCTATTCTTCATTTCACCAACACCAACACACTTTCAGAGATCAATAATCCGATGTGTGGCAAAACAGCTCCCTTTTATTTATTTTAAACTTTGCTGAGTGAGAATTCTCAACATACGTGAACTAATGTCATGCAAATATATCTACAGCATGTTCTTAATGCTGTGCTGAAAAACTGTCCCACATTGTTTTGACCATGCTCATTCCATATGATTGAAAAGAAATTATGTTCAAAAAGAAAGTGAAGGTTAAAGAAAATGTTGGAGAGATTTTCATGGGCTGGGTTCAGGTTTCTTGTGCCTAACTTATTTATTAGGTGGCCTACGAGTATGCATGAGTGTTGTGTTTTTCATGGTATATCATCTCATCATTTGTTGCTCCTATCACTTGTATTGATAGCCCAGCTGGTGAGAAACTGTTGGGAATTTCATCTCCCCTTGGAGAAATTAAGTGAAATTCTCCTCCCAATTTCTCTGCCCACAAATAGGGGAGAGAGTTTCGAGAGGCCATTTGGGCACAGCTCTAGTCCTCAGTAGGGATGTCCATACAGTAATAGGAACTTAAGAATTCATCTGCTGATGAAGCTTAAGCATATGCAGCCACCTATTCCGGACCAAATTAAAGATGGTACCTCGTGCTGAAGAATATTCTTGGCTTTTCTATCCCAATATATAAACTGTAGAGCCTTTCAGTATGGACACACAAACATGGTCACAGACAAATGAAAAACACACAATCTCTCTCCCTCCTTCAGTACTATGAAATCTTGATGTGCCTCTAAAATCCTCTGAACCTACAAAATAGTCTTCCTTTTATGCCAGTCAAGTATGTACTACTCTAAATTTACCTCAAGACTTGGAGCAGAGCTACTCTTTTCTGTTTTGTGTGAGGGGAGGAGCTGAACTGCATGAAATTTTAATGAAACCCAGTGCAGAGACTTGAATAGGCATACCTCACTAGAAATCCTCAGATACAGAAATTATAGCACAGATCACAATTGAGATCTGGCCCCAAGGCAGTGATTCCCAACTTGAACCCCCAAGATATTACTACAACTCCCTTCACCTCCGGCCATTGCCCATGGTGTCCGAGGATGATGGGAGTTGGTGTCCAATAACATATGGGGACCCAAGATTGAGAATCATTGCTGTAGGGCATGAATAGGGAACATGTGGTCCTCTGATTGTTATTGGACTGCAGCTCCCAGCATTCCTCACCATTGGCTCTGCTAGTTAGGAGTGATGAGAGTTGCAGTTCATCAACACTAGAAGGACACACATTCCCCATCCCTGCCCCAGGGCATGGAAGGCATAAGAATTAACCCAGCCCAACCATGTGTGTGTGCGTGTGAAAGAGAGAGAGAGAGAGAGATGTCTGCAGGAAGGCAGATTTTGGTTGTACGTCAGGAAAAATGTCCTAATGGCCAGAGTAATCAGACCAGCTGCCTAGGGAGGTGGTAGGCTTTCTGTAACTGAAGGGTATTAAAGCTGAGAGCCTATCTACACTGCTGCTTTAAAACGGTTTATAACAGTTTTAAACCAGTTAATTAACTGCTTTAAAACTGTTATAAACCATTTTAAAGCAGTAGTGTAGATAGGCCCAAAGACTGGGCAGCCACCTGCCAGGGTTTCAGGAAGGATTCTTTCCTCGCCCTACCTGGAGAAGCCGGGGATCGAACCTGGGACCTTCTACATGCCAAGCATGTGCTTTATCACACTGAGCAGGCTGGCCGTAGGAAGGGTTATGTGGATGGGTTTTAGTAGACTGCACATCTACCAGCAGATCTGGTTGACAAGGCACACAGCATTGCAAACAGCAGAAAGTGTTTTATAAGTGAATACAAAAATTCAATCTACGACTGGTGCTTCCCATATATCCTACGGCTCTATTTAGTGCTGGGCTCAGTGGCACACTCCTTGTTAGAATTGTTTCCAAATGCTTCAGTAAATCTTCATCAAGGCTCACCTCAAACCCAATGTGGGTAGAAATAGAGAAGTTTAAATCGTAGGAGCTCCATGTTTTTAAATAAGGTGAACAGCATGCTAAGAACAAAATCTGCATTATTCATGGATCATACTGTTTCTAAAGCTTAATAAAGAGTTTGATTAATAGTCTCAGCACATGTCTCACTTTTTTTTTACCCTGGTATGCATACCGATGCGATGAATAAGATTAGACACAACTTGTGTAGTCTCCTCTTGTCGTTTGCACTTTTCAAGCATATGTGATATGGAGGATTTGAGCCAGATTGCAAAACCAGGCTAGAGTATCATGGATTTTCCCCCATTCTGGAGAAGGGGTGCATGGCCATCCTCCCTGAAGACTTCTTTGCCACTCTTATTTCACAGATCTGGGTCTTTTGAGATGAGGATGCATGCCTCAACCAGTGGTTCCGTGTCAAGCAGACCAACAGGGAGCCCATTTTGAAGTACCAGGATATATGGGGGTCAGAAAGACATGCTATGCATCTGTTCAAATCAATGGCAAACACCCACAAGATTTGACCAAACATGGAACCTTCTTCTGCTAAGACCACTAGCCCATCTAGTCCATCCATGTGGCAGCAACTTTCTAGGTCTCAGGCAAAGCTCCATCCCAGCCCAGAAAACTCAAGGGTTCAACCCGGGACTTTGTAAAGGCTAAGTATGTGGTGAGGATGTGTGGACACTCTCAGACCCAAGACTGGAGAAGAGAAGGTGAAAGGGAGATATGATAGCTGTCCTCAAATATCTGAAAAGCTTTCATGCAGAAGACAAAGCAGACTTGTTCTCTGTTGATCCAGTGGGCAAGACTAGAACCAAATGGTTGGAAATTGCAGAAAAGCATATTTTGGCTAAACATTAGGAGAAACTTCCTAACAGTGAGTTGTTTTCACTGGTGTCATTCCGCTACAGCAATGTGTGAAATCTAGTACTTTAACTCTCCTTGTGCAAGTTGTTCTAGAAGCTGTTGCACAAGGTGTTGCACAATGCATTGTGGAAGCTGTTTCACAACACCAACACCTAGCACAAGCCATTGCACAGATATTGCAAACCTTGCACTGTTGCATGACATCTGCACAAGCTGTTCTGAAAATTATTGCAACAGGCATTATGCAAGTCATGATGACTTCATTAGATTAAGTCTCACATGCACTATTTCTGATCATGGTTGTGCATCTGCTAGCAGAACAACACGAACTCCTGTGATTTTTTCTGCCAGCATAACACTGGGTATAACCCACAACTACCACAACTAGTTCACACAATACCTAGTCCGATGAAGTCATAAAGAATTGTACAACAAATGGCTTGTCCAAGGCACTGTGAAACAGCATGCACAATGCCTCCAGCGGTGCCAATAGTTTGGAGGTGCCATACTATTTTTCCAGATGCCTCATCTTAATCATGACTAACTTCATTTCATTTGACTGGGTCTACTCTCTGTACGCCTAACATTGGATACTATCCAATACATCCAGTTGTGTTTTTTTTAAGTTTGTTCATAGCCGTTGTTTCCCCTCTGCTAGTGTTTTTAATACAATTTCAGGGCTTCTTTCACCTTCCTAGCCTGATTCCAGACAATCAGGGATTATGTACTAAATATGATGAATGTCACAACACTACTATAGGCAGTCAGACTGAGCAAATGAAGCCAAGGATGAGAGCAACTGTTCTTGAGCTGTTTAAATAGTTGATCCCAACAATCCAGGGTCATCAGTTGCCCTCATCATTCTAAATTAGCTTCGTGAGAGATCACTTTTAACCCCCCTCTCAACACAATTCCTATAAAACAAAAAACCTCTGAAAGACGGATCCTTCTTTCTCTTGTTGAAATCATTCACAATATGTGCCTCCTCCTTTTGGCTCAGCCCTCTTTTATATTTACTGGTCTGTCAACAGCTAGCTAGGAAAGCAGACACATGCCTCTTTTGTCTACCAGAAATGGTATTAATTAAGAGAAGGTGTCTTTCCGATGCCAAGTCATGAATGGATGGTAGAGAGCAGGAAAGAATGTGCAGACAACAGAAAAGGAGACAAGAAAAGGCTGGATTTTAGCCACAGCAGGATGAGCCAGTTGAAATACCTGAGAAAAACATGTTTTCCTAAAAGAGGAAAAGCCAAGTGGAGATCTATGAGCCAGATCCTGCCCTGGAAACAATTTTGTCTGTTCCTACTCCACCCAGTGGCCTTACCAGATTTGAATAAAGGCACGGTAACAGTCTGCTTACCATTTCACATGTATGGAAAAGTTTTTAAAAAGCAGGTACTGTACATTCTATTATAGTACACTATTGTCCATTCTATTATTACATTTCACTTTTAGATTAGGTAAGCATCATGTGTAATATGTAAATGTACATATTTGTATAGCCGCAATTCATGGCGAGGACACTTTGAAGCAAAATCCACTACCTGCTCCTGCACCAGTATCTGGAGAATACAGGGGTCCTTTCCCCCCTGCCCCCTGCAAATACAGGGATGATCTTTTACTTGATTTCAAATATCAGTTCTGGCAGTGCTGTTCTCAGAATTTTGTGCTGCAATTTCGACTCAAACAATGTATAACAAAATGTGTAATTTAGGAAAAATGTGTGCACGACTGCATATTTTAGGGGCGAACGCACTGAATTTAAATGTTTTTTGTGGGAGATTTTTTTAAAAAATAATAATCATAGAGCATCATCACACAGGGGAAGATTGTGTTTGCTTACTGTCTCTTCTCCACCCGTGCGTTTGTCCCTCATTACTTCCTCCTTCGAAAGAGGAAGTAAGCAACCTGCACGTGGCCCATTCAGTGGGCTGTTTTGATCACGCTGCTTCTCCTGCACACAGCAGGAGATAGTGGCAACTTCCATCTTTAAAAATAAGTCGGACTCACTGGAGTGTTTTTTGTGGCGCGAAGAAGGCTAGAAGGGGCGGGAGGCATGCGGGAGGCAGACGACATTATGAGAGGGACCCATGAAAATCCATGAATGCCTGGTAAATGTGCAATAAAATACTCATCTGATGGAGCTGGTAGACTGATGCAGAAATGGGGTGGAACTGAAGTAGGGCTGGACACATGTGAAACTGACACAGCTCAGAACTAGATGGGACCTGTCCATCATGAGCAGAGCTGTGCATTTCATTTCTTGTTGCCCCACTTGTCATTTCTTGGGTCCCCTCTACAAGGATTCGCTTTTGCGCCCGGTTAGGCGATTATGCGCATAATCGCTGAAGCGCATTTACACCTAATACCTCTGCACGAGAGGCGGCGAGAGGCGGTGAAGCGCATTAACGGATGACCAAAATGCGCTTTCCAAGTAGTTAATGCGCATAAGCGCTTATTCACATAGTCAAAATGCGCTTTAACGGCCGGAGCAAAATAAAACTCGCGATTTAATGCGCATTTGATAATGTGCATAATCAGAGAGATAACGCGCCTCTACGCCCGATTTGCACTCCGTTCTTGTAGAGGTAAAAAATTTTAAGCGCCTTGAAAGAGCTTTAAACCTCTCTTGTAGAGGCAGCCTTGGATTGTTCCTTCTGAAGCTTTGCTGAAAAGGATGAAGGTGGTTTACATACTATAGATGAACAATGCACCCTGTAGCTCAGTAGTGAGCAACTTCTGGTGGGCAATTTACCCCCTCCACAATCCACCCGGAAAAGGGGCCACACCCCTATTTCCTGCTGAGTCACTGAATTTGTGGCAGCAGTGGCAGCAAAACAAAAAAAAAAGGTTGATTTTGTGTTGCTTTAAAGTGAAATAGGCCCATTTTGCTGCTCCACCACAGTTCTGTAGCAAACTGCCAATTTCTTTCTTTTTTGCCTCCTCCTCCTCTGCAGCAAATATGGTGGCAGCAGTAGGGACAGCAGAGAAGGGCACAGGTTATACAGGCAGGCCACATCTTGCGCATCCTTGCTATAGATGAACAATAATGTGATGAGAAGCTCAAATGAGAAACAGATTTACATAAACAGGCAAGACATAGTGCAGCAAAGGTAAACTATTGTCATTTTATCTTCACTTTGGGTTTTCCATTTCCTTAGGCAGACAGTTATTCAACATAGATGGTCCAGCCACCATTACTTTGGTCACAGCGAGGACATCCTTTTCAAGAGTCCTCCTTAATCATGAGCTCAAATGACCTATAGGAGGGGGAGCCAATGAGTTGCCCTCAGGCACCAATGCATCCTAGACTCCTTTATTGTTGCCCACCAAGGTGCTTTACCCCTCCCATGTTCTTCCTCTTGTTTTTTTAATTAAAACATTTTCTTACTGGCTGCTGAGAAATAGCTTTCTGTTGGTGCTGAAAACTGTGATTTCAAAGCAGCTGTTTAGTGTGTTGGGGCTCAGACAGACTCCCACCTTTGCCCCATACTCAGTCATTTGGGCAGGCTAATTATCCGTTGCCATGCCTCCCATGGCAGCCATTTTATGGTGGTGCTTAGATGGGTTTCTCAGATTGGCCAAATGGGTCCATGGGCCAAAATTTTACTTACCCTTGGTCTTCTACAGCATCATCTGTTGGCAAAGGACCCATGGAAACCCACTGGAATTAGGTATGTTTGGCAGCAGAACAAGATCTCTGCAAATGGATTGCAAGCTCCATCACCAAAGTCCAACAACAACAGCAACAACATAAATCATTCAATCCTGCTAAACCATTGCAAGAAAGGAAACTCTGGAATTCCTCATCAGTCTACTGGGGATTCACAGGGCCTTCTAAATAGGCAAGACTAACACTTTGGTTAAATGTCTATGGACCCAGTCAATGTAGAATCCATGTCAGACAGAAGCCCTATGCCTGTTCATGTGGGCTAGAAGTGAGGAGGGGATGTGGGTATGCATAGAAGTCCCAACCCCAACCTGTCCCCTCAGTCTAAGAGCCAGACTAAACATTCTTGCAATCAAGCATACTGAGATTATGTGAGGTATTGTTTTTACTCCAGTGTAAGCATGCATGGGCCTGGTTTGGATCGGGACTGTGGCACTCCAGGAGGGGTGTGTGTATTAAACCTCCCCCTACCTGTTTTTGTCCTGAAATTCTACACCAATGGAGATCCCCCCCTTTTTTTTTTTAGAACCCTGCCATTAGCGTGTGTCTGTGTGATTTCAGAACGAAAATGGGCAGGAAGGTTCCTCTCTCCAATTTTGCTCTGAAATTCCACACAGACCAGTGATAGGGTTGAAAAACAAAAGGGGGGAGCCTCTATTGGGGTAGAATGGCCCTAATCTGAATCAGGGCCTTGTGCACATATAATGGAGTAAAACCAAAACCAAACCCTACCTACCATGCATTGCTTCAGTATCGGTGATTAGCAAAATGTTTAATTTGGCTCTCTGTCCTTCCTGTGTCAAAGGGGTGTGGGTCTGAGGGGAAGGTCGACTCGCATTCTATTTGAACATGAGGAAAAGCCTCATCACATTTAGGAACCATGCTTTACCAGGGCTCCTATTATACGGAGATGTATACTCATGAACAAATGAACGTGCGTGGAACCCTTCCAGATCAACGCTGAAAGGTCGGGGACGTTGAGAATGGGATTGCAATGCACACCCATATCCCCTTCTTCACATGAGGGGCTGAACACCTGCCTTGGGACAGAGAGTGAATGTCTTGACAACTTCGGTGGCAGAAAGCAAAAATGTCTTGGAAACTATTGATCATTACTGCTGTTACTACTAGGTTTGCTATGCAGCTTGTTATGCTCTCTGCTGAGCTTTGTCAGGGGTGTGTGTGTTTTATCTTGCTCATCTTCTGGGTGTGGAATTTATTCTTTCATGTTTTTGTTCTATTTGACTTAGCTGTTCTCTGTTGCATAACTGTTCCCTTCAGTATGTAAACATAAAGGTCAATATAGCATAATGTTAAATGGAGAATTACGTCATGTGAAGAAACATCAAAACAACAAAGTCCATTAATCCATCGGTTGTTTCTTTTTCCTTCCTTTTCCTCTGGCTCAAAGGTTTTGTAACACTCACATTTTCTCCAGCCCAAAGGTTTTATAACACTCAATATCCAATCGTTTTCATAATTCCTGTTACAAATAATCATAGGCCAGATTCTTGTGTCACTGCAAAACTATGTGTTTTCTCTCATTCTTTGTTTCTTAAATTTCAAGCTTCCTTAAATGATTTTTCCCTTGTTCCACAATGAATGAAAACTTACAGAGCCTTGTCCATCATTGTACAAGGCAAACTCCATGTTAGGCATTATTAGAAAAGGAATTGAGAATAAAACTGCCAGTATCATGCTGCCTTTATGCAAGCATAAGTACTGTGTACAGTTCTGGACCTCTCTCTCTCTCTCGCTCGCTCGCTCGCTTGTAGAACTGGAATAAATGCAGAAAAGGGCAACTTAAATGAGCAAGGGACTATAAGGGAAGGTTACAACAGCTTTAGCTTGTAAAACAAAAGACGATAAGGGGAAACATGATAGAAGTTTACAAAATTATGCATGGTGTGGAGAATGTGGACAGGGAGACATTTTTCTCCCTCTCTCAAAATACTAGAACCTGGGGTCATCCCATGAAGCTGATTGGTGGGAGACTCAGGACAGATAAAAGGAAGTACTTCTTCACACAGCGCATAGTTAAATTATGGGTTTCACTACCCCAAGATGTAGGGATGCCCAGCAATTTGGATAAATTTAAAAGGGGGTTGGATAAATTCCTGCAGGAGAAGGCTATCAATGGCAATTAGTCCTGATGTCTATGTGCTACCTCCTATATACAGCAAGCCTATATACACCATGGGTGGGAGGGTGCCGTTGCACCGTGTCCTGCTTGTGGGTCTCTGATCAATAGCTGGTTGGCCACTGTGTGAACAGAGTGCTAGACTAGATGGACCCTTGGTCTAATCTAGCATGGCTCATTTTATGTTCTTTAATTTTGTCATTCTGACTGTGTTATACACAAATCTCCCCCCACCCAGGGTAAAATTGCTCCCAACACCTCCCTGGTCTTTCCCTCCAAAGTTCATACATTGGCTGCATTTGGACAACACATTAAGCAACCGGGGGGGGGGGGACAATCATCATTTGTGTTGCTTATTGTGTTGTGTGGAGGGTAACACGCCGCTCACAAACTATTGACGGTATGCTGTTCCGCCCAAATAAGCAACTGAGAGAAACAACTGTCTTGCAAGTTGTTTAGCTCCAAGCCAGTTGTTTAAAGTGTTGTGTGGAGGGGTGAGTGTGTTAATGGCATGTGGTGAGTGGGTTAAAACACAAGCCCATAGAGGCAGGCGGCAAGAGTGACCAAAGTGGCAGCTGCCACTCTGCTACAACTGGTGCAACTTGCAGAGGCTGTTGGGACAGAACTGGGATGACTGAGGGAGGAGGGAGGGTGGGGAGAGGGGCGGGGGCTGTGTCAGTCAAATGCTGGGTTGACTATTAGTCCACTCAACACCAGCCCCAACCACCAGGGTGACCAGATCGCCAGGGATTTCCCGGTCCTAACCAGGAAAACTGGGGCAATCCGGGCCAACCGGGCTCTGGGGGCAAACCTCTGGGGAAACGGTTGGCTTGATCTGGAGCACTCCCCCTCCTCCCTGTTCAAAGCACACCACCGCGCCAAGCCCCTCGTGGGCAACACTCACCTCTGGGCTCATGTCGCTGGCTCACTGGCTCGCTCGCGCCGCCGCCGCCACTGCTGCCCCGCGTCGCCTCATAGGAGGAAGTGAGGGCGCCCAGCTCAGGTGTCCCATCATCCCCCCCACCAGCCCTGGAGCCAGCACACTTGGGGCGGTGCCGAGAAAACTTCCCCCTGGGCGGGCGAGGCAGACTGTCGCCCCTCCTCAGCACACTTCCTCCAGCCCCTCCCCTGGGCGATCCGGAACTGCTCAGCTCGGCCTGGAGGAAGCGCTGTCGCTCTGGCCTAGAAGAAGCCCCGGATTGCCCAGGGGAGGGGCTGGAGGAAGTGTGCTGAGGAGGGGCGACAGTCTGCCTCGCCCGCCCAGGGGGAAGTTTCCTCGGCAGCGCCCCAAGCGCACTGGCTCCAGGGCTGGTTTGGGGGGGGGACGATGGGACACCTGAGCTGGGCACCCTCACTTCCTCCTGCGAGGCGACGAGGGGCAGCAGCAGCGGCAGCACGAGCGAGCGACATGAGCCCAGGTGAATGTCACCCACGAGGGGCTTGGCGCCCGGTGCTTTGAACAGGGAGGAGGGGGAGCGAGCGAGTGCTGGGGTGGAAGCTTTTTACTCCTTGGGCAGCCTGATACCCTGCTCTAAAATGGTGTAGGGCTCCAGATACCATCATCCCCAAGGATGATGGGGGTTGTAGTCCAACTCCAACTGGGGCGGTTTGGGCATGTTGCTGGGGACGATGGGACTTGGTCCCAACACAATCTCATGGGTGCCACACACCTCCTTTGGGCAGTCATTTTGGATCTGGATTTTGGTTTCCAAAATCTGGTTACCCTACCAACCAACCACAGTTGTGTAGGAATATGTTGTGTGGGGAGTACCCACAAAATAATCAACTGTGAGTTGGCTACTCAACCCACCATTGGCTAACGTGCTGTCCAAATGCAGCCACTGGGTGTCCCGTCTGAAGTGGGGAACCTGACACATGGAGAGCTCTATACATGTTGGCATCCCCTCTTCAGAAATTCACATTCATGCATGGGTGTTGAGGGGAGAGGCTGAGAGGTGCATGATGTTTGAGGTAGGGGCAGCCATGCACCCCAACTTCCCGTTAAATTGTGTGGAGCCCCTTTGACACATGAAAGAAGCTAAAATGCTACATATTTTTAAACCTCTCACTTGGTAAGCGCTGCATTTAAGCACTTTATGTTTCAGCTTTCTTTATGACTTGCATAATAAAGCATGGTGTGTGTGTTTCAAAATATAATCTGTGTAAAACAGTGGATATTTATTTCAGTTAGTCCTTTGAAAATATGCATAGCTGTCAGCGAAATAGTCACTGATCACAGCTTCTTCGCCTCATAATCTTTTATTTCCTCATTGAAGGTGGACTCTCTGGGCAGACGGATTAATATGCATACTGAAGCATACAAAAATGGGTGATTCAGTATATTGTCTCTAGAAAGCCTAATTAAAAGGCGGGCCCATGGGCGGACAGGCAGACATGCATTTGCAATTGTGAGAGAGGAATAATTGGATCCCCCGCCACCCCACCCCACTTCATAATGGAGTGTCCTAGTTTAACCTATAATGCCATCTATCTCTTCTATTATGTGTCATCTGTGGATTTGGAAGTGTGTTCATGCTGTGCCTTGATCATTTTGCATGTGAATATTTGAACACCATATGCTGATCTCCTACGGACCTGAGGATATCTTCAGCACACTTACGAGAGCATTTCAAGCAGGGCTGTGCACAAATGCCCTCTTGAAATTCTCCTCAATGATGCAGGACGTATCCAATTGCAAGATTCAAGATATTGTCTTTGGTGAGGATGCCAAAAGAGATTCTGAATATATAAAAAACTGCAAACTTGCTACTTGGTATACCAAAATTAAAACAGATCATAAAAGGGCTATTTACTTGTGAGAATTAACCTTTTCCCCTGTTAGGCATGCTTTTACCCAGCCCAGATTTCAAATGATGCCCACTGAGTGTCTGGCTGGAAGATTTTCCAATAGAGCCGTAAAAGAACGTTTTTGCATATGCGAATCAGGACATATTGAAGATCTTATACATTATGTCTTATATTGTCCACTATACAATTCACCCAGGGCTAAATTTATTCTCCCCTTTCAGACCACCTTAGAAGGCCACTCAGACGATTCTAAAATCAGATGGTTGTTGGCTGATGTGGATAAATCCATCAGCTATATGACAGCTTTGCACTAACCTCAAGAAAGATAAGAGCAGCCTTTTCGAACCATACCACTGTCAAATCTCAAGGGGCTAAACAGAAGGAATGTTTTTAAATTCTGACTATTTTATCTGTATTTATGTTTTATTGTACCAAACGTTTTGCTCTATATTTGTGTGCTTTGTGCTTGTATTGTGATGGCCATTGGCTACAAACAATAAAGAGAAAGAGAGAGAAATTCTCCATCCTATCTATGGGCAGAGAAATTAGAAAAGAAGAACATAAGAAGAGCCATGCTGGATCAGACCAAGGGTCCATTTAGTCCAGCACTCTGTTCACACAGTGGCCCACCAGCTGTTGACCAGGAACCCACAAGAAGGACACCATCTTGGCTGCTTCCCTTGGTTTTAGGGGCAAAGTTAGTGTATTTCTTAAGTACAGGCAGATTTGAATTCAGCAGGTTGAAAAATATAATATTTATTTTATTAAATGTATATCCTGCCTTTCCACTAAAAGCAATGCTCAATACAGCTAACAGTAACATTCTTTTAATACAGGATTATAAATAAAACATAAAAGGTATAAAATCAATAAAAAAATAAACGAACTGTGTCCAATAAGCTGACATCAAAATCAAAAGCCTGTCTGAATAAAAATGACTTTGCCTGCTGGCGGAAGGACAACAGAGATTGTGCTAGCCTCCATTAGCTGGACATTCCAGAACTACCAAGAAGTCCCTTTCTCACATTCTTGTCAAACGTACCTCTGATGGTGACAGGACACAGAAAAAGCTGTGTCCTTAAACCCCAGGCAGGCTCATATGGGAGAAGGCAGTCTTTCAAATAGCCTGATCCCAAGTCATGGAGGGTTTTATAAGTCATTAGCTGATATGCCCGGCATTGCTCAGGTCCGTGAATAATGTTTATGACATTTATTTGATAAATAATAAATTTCTCTGCAACTTATTCATCTTTAGGTTGGTTGGTTTTTTTTTTAGTTTGGTTGAGTTAGTATATTGTCCTGTTAGAATCAATGGAAAATTGTGTCAATAAGAACTGTATTTTAAATTAGAATTTCATGATAAACCACATTTTTTGTTTTACCTGAAATGCCTACACCTCCCATCGTGCTTTGGCTGAAGCAGCAGTCTAAACTTCAAAAACAATCAGGACACACAACACCAGCTAAAAAAGATGCAAACCTAAAAATATGTTTTCAAAATATACCCGGCATTGCCCAGATATCCAAATAACATAAAGTAGGGAAGCAGATCTCAGTGGACGTGGGGAACTGTTGTATGCATGTGCTCTGAAGTTATTATTATGAAAAAAAGGAAAGCAGCCAGAACACAGGCCAGTGCTAGGCCTGTGAGTTAACTTTTGAACAAATTAAATTTATTTCTTTTCTCCCCTCCCTCACCCTCACGACAACCCTGCAAGGTAGGGCAGTCCTAGGCCTGTGAGGTAACTTTAAAACAAATTAAATTAGTTTCTCCCCCACACCTCACCCTCAACGCATGGCCAGGGCTGCCTTGAAGCTGTCACCATAATTTTCCTTGTCCCCCATAGAAAACCAAAACTACAACTCCAGGCATGCCTTTTGCTGTGGTGCCCGACTTGCCCAATGGGAGTCCTGCTGCTGAAGCTCATGAGAAGTGAAGTTTGGCTGAGCAAGTCCACACTACACTGAGGGAGCTGGCTGGCTGACTCACAGGTAGCTTGGCCATTGCCGTCAGTGACAGGCCCAGAGCTGTCACCTCCTGCCCTTGTGCTTCCGATGATGCCTAGTAACCAAGGCAGCCAGCCCAGGCACTCTCCCTTCAGGCCCGGGATGGCAAACTACTTCCAGATGATGGCCGCCAAAGCCCGATAAGTCTTCCCTCCTGCCCAAGGCATGCTGGGAGTTGTAGGCACAAGTCTAGCTCTCTGAATAATGTTAATCTTTCAATACATCTCAGGTGTTGTGGGAGAGCGGGCCTTCTTAGTTGTGGCACTTGATGAGATTTTTTATGCTGCAGGTTTTTCCAGTTATAACTAAACCACAACATTCCAAGACAGATGCAAGAATTACTGGATAAAGTTTATGATTTTTATGTAAAAGCCTGACTTAACTATTTAAACTGAAGAGGGAATGGAGGAATGTCTGATAGCTGAGGCTAAAATGGAATTGGAGCGGAGGGGGGGTGAGAGACAGTTGGGGAAAGTCAGTTGGGAGAACAAAGACAGTTAGTGAGAGGTCAGGAAGGTGGGGGCTGAGTTAGGACTGAGAGATAGAGACCTGGTTTGCAAACCCCTACTTTATTTAAAATCAGCCACTCTACATACCAGTACTACACCTCCCAACATGCATTTGGCAGCCCGCAAGCACCCACATCCTCTGAGATGTCCTCTTGTTGCCAATGCTGCTCCTTGATAGAGGGTGAAGGAGTAGCATCACCCAGGCCAGTCCTGCTGGGATTGCCTTGTCCTGCACTTCTCACCTACCAAGTACTCCATCTGGAGCCTGTACTGAAGGGCCGAGGCTGGGCTGGGCACTTCCCCCACCTTTTGTCAGGTCTGTTTCTGGGCATGCGCCTCATGCCTCCCCTTCCTCACTCCCTCTTAAGGGCAAAAGTTGTGCGCTTGCTTCCCCCAGATTCTGAGAAAACAGCGATATCAGGGTGAAGTGCCTTTGAGCATGTTTGGCCTCTCAAAGCCATGCTGTTGTATCTAGTCATGATTTTAAAACCACACAGATGGTGGGAGGAGGCATTTATGTGGGCTGTTTCCTTTTATGTGGTATTGGGTTGACTGTTCGAGACCAACCTTAGGAGTCAGGGTTGTAAAATACAAGCAGCAGCCACCAAAGGCCAGTAAGTCTGGCCTCCTGCCCAAGGCATGGTGGGAGTTCCGCCCAAGGCATGCTGGGAGTTGTAGGCATAAACCTAGGTTTTTATTAAATTCTCTAAAAATACTTAAACCCCCAAAACTCATGTTTTTAGATTTTTCTGGTACATTGTACAGCTAGACCTATCACTGTGTCACCGTGTCAAGTTTCTAACTCATCTGGAAGTGGGTAAATATTTCCGGACATACGTGACACACACATACTTTCCGCTTTATAGATAGAGATAAACAACATTCTGAACTGTGTTCAGAAAGAGACTGGTAGCCAGTGAGGATCACATGCCGGGGGGGGGGGAGAAGGCGGGGGAGGGGGGCTGTTCGACAGCTGTCAAACCCACCGTTTGGGAACTTTTGGAACTTTTAAAGTAAAAAAATCATAGCCACTACATGCCTGCACTTATGTTTCTGAAATTTTTCACATATAAGTACCTCAAACCCATCTGCAATGTGGCCAAGTTTCATGTTTCTATCTTTAAAAATAAAACAGTAATAGGCATTTCTTTCCTCATTTCTACTGGATCATTGCTGATCACGTATTTGACACGGTCAGAAAACTCTAAAAGGTTAGTGAGGCAAGGCATACTTTTGCAGAAGCCATGGTGATTCTTTTTCAGCAGAACTTGATAATTTTATGTTTAATAATGACTTCTACTGATTTACCTGGAATTGATGTTAAACTAAGCGGACTGTAATTTCCCAGATCCCCCCGGATTAAAATTCTTCCATTGTACCATTTAATGCTGTCATTTCACTTAGCTAGATGCTAAGCATGCTGTCGTTTTCAACACACACACACACACACCCTCCCTCCCTGAAATCTCAATAGGATGTGTTCAAGCGCAGGCTGGGTGCCATTCAGATTCCGACCTGAGGAATCGCTTTGAGGGAAGAGACATCTCACACACCTCACTGTTTTGGCAAATGTTGAAAATTTCTCGACAGTATAGTAATCTCATGGTACCTTAAATGCCAACAGATTCAATATGATGTAAGCTTTTGTGGACTACCATCATAAATCTGTTTGACTTTAAGGAGTCATGAGATTCTGTAGTTTTTGGTACAGCAGACAAAAACAGCTGCTCTTTTGGAAATTGTTAGAAATTCCTAGGCGTTATGGCTGCAATGTTTAGTCAATTATTTATTTCAGGCACACAAAGCAGCTTCCATTCACATGAAAACTACCATCAAATAGCACAAAACCACCAACAAAACAACGTAACTGAACAACATCTAAAAACTAGAACAGCGACCGAGAGCAATGGACAATCAGAAGGAACATTAGCAAAAATTAATTGCTTAATCAGTTTTGATCGAAATATTTTTGATACAAATACTTAAAACAACAACAACAACAACAACAAGTATCAGAGGCAGTAAGCCTATACAGACCAGCTGCTGGGGAACATGGGTGGGAGGGTACTGTTCCACTGTGTCCTTCTTGTGGATCCCTGGTTGACAGCTGGTTGGCCACTGTGTGAACAGAATGCTGGGTGCTGTCTACACATGGGGAAAACCCCGGAGTAGCTGTGGATCTGTGCTCTATTGGTTAGACAATGCAGACGCAGCTTCACAGACACCATGGGGCTTCCTCACGATGCTCCAATTTGAAAAAAGCTGTGGATTTACCGCAACCTTTTCAAAGGAAGCAATGTCAACATGGGCTTCCACCATGTAATAATGCTCCATGGTCAATCCAGGGCCAACCCGGGGGTGGAGCCTGGTGGAAGGCGATCAGCGATTGGTTGCCGTCCACCAGGAAGCGGGCGTGGGTGGCTATGGGACTCAGATGGCCACCCAGAAACCTTGCATTCCCTCCTCAGCATTGGGATTACCTGAGAGCATGGCAGGAAAGGAAAAACATGGGGTTGGGGAGGGAAGTGGCGCCAACCTGGCACCGTGAAAACAGCCCCATGGATTAGCTGGACCCTTGGTCTTATCCAGAATGGCTCTTCTTATGCTCTTAACAATGTAGGCATCTTGTTCCACCTGAGAAGAAGTAATCTCCCTTCTCTCACACATGGGTGGGAATGCCTGTTCCAAGACGGTACCTACTTCAATATGTGTATTCAGCATTTAAAATAAACAAAGACAGTATGTTTTTTCCCTTCAGAATTACTGTTTCTCCCCAAATGCAACCATTTTCATAAATTAATTTAAACCTGCATGATTAAGCAATTGAAATTTCTTCAATTACTTGAGAAACCTAATAGTCTAGGGGTACCTCTAGATGGTCCCTTTCCGTTGCGGTGGCTTCGGATTGGTGGCAGCTGGGTTACATGACGCTGCTGCCAATCCGAAACCATCTAGGGGCGAAGCTCCAAAGCTCCACACTAAAAAAGTCAGACATTTAGTCTGACTTTTTTAGTTTGGAGCGAAGCGATGGCGGCATTTGGTGTATGTCGCTTTTACTCCGGCGCTTCTTGGAGGCGTGCCAAGTTTGTGGCATCCACTGATTGGTCACCATGGGCTGAGCATGGAAGGGGGTGGTGCAGCGAGCCATAAGCTCGCTGCACCACCTCCGCACCTCCACAGTTCTCCCCCCATTCTAAAATGAAAAAAATAAAATAAAAACACACCTCCATGCCTCGCAGTCACACACCCCATTTTACAAAAGAAAACTTACCTTTTGAGGAGGTGCGGGTACGGCAGTGGTGGCAGCAGCAAGATAAACCGGCACGATGCTCCCTCCACTGTACTTGGGCAGAGGGAGTGCAAATGCGCATCGTGCCGCCTGCCGCCGCCGTGGCAACACAATACAGCCGCCGTCAAGAGGTGGCCTAGGATGAAGATTGTTGTGCTAGGCAAGATAATCAACCTTTACACTACATCATGCATCGGTTTTGTTGTGCAGAGAAATTAGGTTTGTATTATAACACACTTGCCCATCATTGCCAGTTTTGATACAGACACTTTTTGGAATGAACCATTACTTGCGTGAATTTACCCAAGGTCTATAGAACTCAATGAAGCTATATGTGTTTGCTTGGTAGAAGAGTGGGATTTGTTCTTACCCGTTAGCGATAGGTAACACTGAGCTTCCAACAAAGACAAATTCTTGTCACAGGCCCATAAGAAAGCTAATTCAGTGAACAGCAAAGACCAGAGCCGCTGAGAGTCATAGAGCTTTAAAGAAAGGAAACACTGGCTCAATTCGGATGACATGATAGTCAATGGTGGGGTAAAAATCAACTTCACAGTTGTTGAACTAGGGGGTACTCCCCACACAACATGGTAATAAATAATCAACTGTGGTGTGGATGAGGATCAGCGCTGAGTTGACTATGGCAGCGTTCGGATAACACAATAGTGAAAACAACTGACGATTGTTTCCCCCACACCAGTTGTTTATTGTGTCGTCCGAATTGAGCCTCTGAGTTGTTTTATTGGGTCATGCTATGGTTAATCAATTTAATAAATGACTAAACAATCCACCAATGGGAAGGGCCACTTCAATTGCACTGGGTGTGTCAGCACACCCTCCTTCTCCATTGAATGACACCTATGAAAACAGACTTAGGAATGTTCCTGCCTCTTTATAGAGACCCACCTCACACTTTGTGAACCAGCAATCTGGAAACTTATCCGAGTGTTAAGTATGTAATAAAGTGTGCATTACAAAATTACAGGTCATCTTGGCTGGCTGCATTTATTGCTAATGCTAAACATATGAAGGAAAAAGGATGTTAAAGAAAATGAGTTATGGTTATTTATTTATTTTTAAAACCATGCCTTGTGGAGAGAATTTAGTGGAAAGTGGGTATGGGTGGTTTTTTTTTTATCCTGACAGAAATAGTGGTAAAATAATAATAATAATAATAATAATAATAATAATAATAATAATAATAATGGGTTTTAGGTTTTCTTTCTGTGAGGTTCCTCAAATCCTAACTAAAAACCCCAGCAGTGGGATTGCAGAGACCATACATCTGGAGAACATAAAACAGGATTTATTGCTCTGGAGAAAATCACAAGTCTACAAATGGCTGTTTCAACACTGTTCATAACTGAATGTATTTGGCAAGGGGAGTAAAGAATTAGGCAGTCTTTACAACGCAGCTTTTGATCCAGACCTGCATAGTAAATAATATAACACCAGCTGTCTCTCCAGCCTCAACGCACATGAAATATATCTATTTAATCGACATAGATAATGTGTACCATCTATTACGGAAACTCCATAAAGACCACTGGCTTAATCAAATGACCTCCTATGCCACTTGCTCTTTCCTTGGCACAGTCATGCCATTCAAGGAGTAGCGGGATTGTAGGCTCATGAAAACCGCATAAGGAGGGACAAACCTTTGTCAATCTTCTTTAAACTGGCAACTGGGGTTTCCTATCTAGGGAAGGTAGGAGCAATTGACCACACCTAGGACAATAGCCTATGCTTCACATAATACAGTGTTTCCCAAATAGTTTTGAACTCAGCCCCCTCCCCCTCCCCCGAATTTGCTCTACTTTGTGGGAACCCTCAATACAGGGTAAAATCCATAGAACTGCACAGTGGTGGCTGGTACCCACTGGAGCTGGTGGGACGGAGGACAGGGTTGCTGTAGATGGAGCCAACTATAGTTTGCAAAAGGGGAAACTGAGGCTAATTAATTTAAAGATCATGCCTGCAAAGCAGTGTGTGTTTGTGGGTTGTGTGTGTGTGTGTGTGTGTGTGTGTGTGCAGCATGTGCATAGCACACAAAAACAGTCTTTGTAACCCAGCTGCAAACCATTGCAAAAGGAAATGTCAGGTCTGGCCACTGTGACACATGCCTCACTTACATCCTGTTTCAACTGTTGCAACTCTATCTATGTGGGGCTGAGATACACACACACACACAGAAATAGTTGTAAGTGGCCACTGAGGAGGACATATATGTTGAAACGTGTCTGGCCATAACAGTGAAGATTGTTGGAGCATTATTTTTATTATACTATTTTAATTGCATGTCATATTTTCAGTGCTTCCAACTATTTCTGTGTATACATATAAAAAAAATTGTATTAAACTCATTTATATATTCTACCTTAACTTTTTTTGGATATAAACTGTATAGCTTTTGGTTAAGGATAACACCTTTGTTTAGGCTTATGACCAATTATGCCCTACATGACTTGGGTTCAGACTATTTGAAAGACTGTGTTCTTCCATACAAGTCTGTCTGCAAAGCAGTGTGTGTGTGCATGTGTGTGTGTGTGCGCACACATGTGTGTGGAAGCCAAGTTTCCCCTTAATGGGGAGTGATGAATTGTGGGGGCAAGGGGGCCGGCAGTGAAGGGAGAAAGGCTGGTAAAGAGCAGCTGCACAGCCGCAGCAGCAGCAGCACAGTCCAAGAAGCAGTATCTCCTTCCCAGGAGGGAACTGCTGAGCCAATCAGCACGATGATGGGGTGGGGCCATAAAGGTGGACACAGCAGAGCGAGATCTCTCCTGTGTTCTGTCTCCAGGTCAACCTGAGGCTTCCAAAGGCAGGCCTCCCATGTGGCTCCAGGATTGCAGTCACTGACTTCCCCATCCATCCACCCACCCACCCACTCCTGGTAGTAAGATGTCTTGCAGTGGCAGAAGTAGTTGCCAGTTAATGGGGATGGGAAGGAATTTTACGTGCACACCAATTGGCAAAGACTGCAGGTTTTTTGCCTTCCCAATTGCAAATATTTGTAAATAAGTTGAACTGGACTATCAGTAAATTCTTTGTGGATGCTTCAGTTGATGATATTTGTCACAACTTACGGAGGTGCGATTGGCATTGGGCTGGATCCATTGGTAAGGGGGAATGGGATTGGCCTCCCTGTTCTTCTACAGTGAGGATTCCCTTAAGGAATCTCAGGGATGTGGCACTAAGACCAGACCAGCATGGGGGCTGTAAACTGGCCATGTCTGTGGTGGTGGAAATGGATTTACATTAGTGGTCTGTGCCATGGTGTGTCCCTGGCCCTTCCAACTACCACCAGTGCTCCTGGCATGTGGGCCAGGAAGGGGAATCGGTCAGAAGGTGGGCTGGCCGATTATAGGATCCATGCCCTATGCCGCCGTCAAGCCAATTCAAGTGAATCAATAAAGTTGTAGCCAATTTATTATCCCAGATAGGCCTGTGTCCCTTTGCTATCCAGGCCCAATTAAGCGCTGCCCACACAATTGTGCATATGAGTTTAAGTGTCTGTGTGGAGTTTAAGATCTTTGGCAGAGGCAGAGTGGGTGCGTGGGGGAAATCAGCCACCGCTGGAATTGCAGGAGAGGTCTATATGTACATCAAGCCTCCGAAAGACCTCCCTTCCCTCTGCAGCTCCTGAGGAGACGCCAACAAAGAAAACAAAACAAAAAACTGTTCGAGACATTGGTCTCTGTCTACCCTGGTCCTTTCCACACCATAGGGGTGGAGAGGGCGGGAAGTGGGCAAACCTGGAAGTTGCCACTTCCGGATTCGGCACGCTGAAGCTGCATCATGAATGTGACAGCCTGGGTTTCTCCCGGGCCATCGCAAGTCGCGGCGGCCATTCTCCCCCCCCCCCCGCACGCAATCACGCCCCCTCCCCCCCATCCTGGGGATGGTGAAATCAGGTCTCCCCCTCTCTTGATGGCCTCAGAGCCATGCGGTGTGGCTCCGTGGCCATCAGTGTAGCCGCGCTTACTCGCTGCCATCTTGCTGCCATCCCAGGAGCAGGGAACAAACTGGGATAATAGCATTCCCTGCTCCCCCACGAAAATGGAGGGTGGCTGGCCCTGGCCTGCTTGCGGGATGCTCAGTGCGTCATGTGGCCTCTCCAAGAGCAGGCAGGGGCAGCCCCGGGAAAAATGGCTTGTGCGGAAAGGGCCCCTGTTACAGTGGAGTCTTCTGTGGCCAGATGAAAGGGAGCAACACAATGGTGGATGCAGCAACAGGGCAGCTTGCGCTTGGTAGGGAGAGCTGATTTGTGCGTTCTGTAGCCATCCAGTTGGAAAGGCAGGTGCATCCCGAGGGCCGGATTAAGATATGCTGAGGCCCTAAACTATATCAAGATGCAGAGACCTCATACCATAATAATAAAGAGAAAAACGTGTATTCCGTTATAATTAGAAGGGTAATGAAAGGGTACCACCCTGCATTAGATAGCCTTCTCTGAAGATGTGTACGAAAGTATTAATAAAGTTGATTGGCTTTAGTTTGCACTTATTGCCTCTAGTACTAAATGCTGCGTTGCCACACTTTTCTCTATCTAAGGCACACTTATCTCTATCTTCTGTAAGTCATGCCAGGCTTTCCAACATATTTAAGCCAAAGCCTCCCCGCCTTTACATGCCCCCCATCCTCACCATGGTTGGTTCAAGTATTGACATCTTCTTGTGTGTTTCAATGAACAAATGTTATTTCTCTCTAACAATGCTTTGGAAGCTTCTATGAAGTGAATCTGATGCCTTCAGCAGATTTCCAAAATTAAAGAGGGAGAGGGAGAAAAAAATCCCACCTCCTTCATATATAAAAAACCACTGCTAAAGGTAAAGCCCGGCCAGCCTGAGCAGGAAAGGTGGTCAGTGCCGAAGACTGAATCACTACAATGGCATCCTTGGAAAAACTTATTCACGCACGCAGAGACATAGCGTGTGTGCTGCGCTGGGGGAAACAGACACTGGACTTCATTGGAAAGAAAGGCTAACACCAGACCGCTCTCGGGCACTAAATTCTCCGAGACACAAGAAATTTAAGGCTGTGCTTAATTACATAGATCTAAAGTTACTATGGCACTGAGCCCTTTAAACTGACCTCTCTGATCCACAGGAGGTGTAAATCAACATAGCTGCACTGAGGTCAATGGGGTTCTGCTGATTTATAGAACTGGAGGGTCTGCCCCACTGAGTATAATACAAGACTAATGACTGCCGCAATCACTTCAACCCTGGCAGCTTCGGGGAGTGCTGCTTTGTGTTAGTTATGTATCCTGCACGCACACGGAGCTCCAACTTACTGTAAATAGAATGGAGAGTGCCTTGTTGCTGAATAATTTATTGCACATTAAAAATGGCCCAAGGCAATAGACTTTTCAGGTTCCACAAAGGCCTTATGTACTTCCTCCTGGTGCAATTACGTAAAGGAAATGCTGACTTTCTGAGTTATGAAATATAGATTAGCCATTCAGTAAGAGATCAAAAGTACCCCTTACAACAGGGAAGGCCTTCTTCCTGGGGATTTCAAATCTACTGCGCTCTCTCTCGCATTTTGCACCGATTGCCAAGATTTATTCAGTTCAGTCTATCAGACGGAAATAGGAGAGACGTTGCAACCATCGCTAAACAATTCAATGGAAGCAATTATTACATCCGTTGATAGAATATTGAAGTGCCTGATGATTCTTTAGCATGAATGCAAAACGGACTGTCTGGCAGCAGACTTTTCAAAGGCCAAGTCGATGCTGACATGTTAAAATCTCAATGATTCCAAGTATGAATTGGATGCACCTTTGCTCTTTTCCAGCGCTGTTGCTAGTCATCTCTCCTCCAAGGGCAGACTTTTAATTCTATCCACTCCCATCGCTCAGGACTAGCACAGTTGATCCTGAGGGATCCTCAGGAAGACTGACAATTTTCAAGTCTCCTAATATTGAAATGCTACATTCTCAGTTCTCAGACAGGCTGCTTCTGCTAGGTAGCTTTGAAAAAAAAAATGCATTTTTATCCAAAGAGCTTAAAAGGCTGTTGTACATTAATTTAATCCTTTATCTGTTCTGTGAAATAGGTATAAAATAGGTATACCATAGATTCTTCTGCACCCAAAGACCAGCCATTGGATAGAGTGCTATTGGTGCAAGTCCTGTGTCAATGTAACCTCTGTTATCGGGCTGATAGCTATTTATTATATGGCCTTCCAAACACATTGGCTAGAATCCAGCAGAGTTACGCACTCTTAAGATCGCTGAAATCAATACGCTTCAGCATACCAAACTCTGTGTTGAGTTCACATAGCCAACGAGTATAGTCCAACAATAGTTGCATTCAAGCTGCATTGAAACCAATTGACTTAAACTAATAATTAAGCACTTAATAGCGCAATCCTATGGGATATGCCCTGGCCACTTGTAAGCCTTACAAGTATCCTATGCAAAGTGGGAGGCTCCTTGTACCTCCAGCTCTGCATTTTAGCTAAATGGGGGATTTTGCCCATCTAGCAGAGGTTTCAGGGAGGGGAAGGAAAGGAGGCTGGGGTGGCCATAGGATCCTTGTATGGCTGCCATCCTGGTCTCCTCCCATCCCATCCCTGGGAATGCCTCCTTTCCCCCATCTCCATGCTCATTTTGTGAGTGTGGAGAGTCAGCCGGTGTGCTTCTCTCCACACTGGCTATGAGGGGAAGGAGGTAGTGATTGCGGTTTCCTGGCTCCAAGCTTAGAGCCCTGTGTATGAGCTTGGAGCCAGGAAACCGAACAATCCTATGTCATAGGCTTGCTCCCTAAATCATAGGATTGCTCCCTAAATCACACTGATTTCAATGGAACTTAGGCACACCTGACTTTGGGGGTGTCTATCTGCTCTATTAACCCTATTGTGGTTGCACAGTCATGCTGTGTTGTTTATATGATGTAGCCGCCCACTTGCAGCCACATCGGGTCTTTCCCCCCAAAACTGCGCATTTCCAAAGTCTTGATTTACCACGACTTTTACCTTTGCTCCAAGGTTGCCACATTGTTTCCTGGGTTCGGTTTGGGTTATCCAGTAGGTGTAGCTCTGTAAGTGCGGGAACTCAGGCAGGGGCAGGCTTTACAAGGGAATGGCCACTGATGCTGTGGGTTTTCCCTGGCCGGATAGCTCGTGCTACCTTCTGCCCCATCTAGCTTTTTCAATTTCGCCCCACAGCAGCGATGCTGTGGGCTTTTGAGCTAATCTCCTTCCAATGTGGCATTGTATAGGCACTCCCTTCCTCTGGATTTTGCCCATCAGATATCCCCTAATTTAGTAAGTTGTTTGGTTATGTCGTATGGGTATAGTTTGGTAGGGGTGCACAATTCCCCCACTCCCTCTTTGACATACCATACATTTTAAAAGAGAACATTCATTTCTTGCAAACACATTCATTTCATTACTCACATTCATGTTCATGTTAATTTTGTGGTGTGTTCTTGCTTATACTGTTGTTTTGCTGCTCCTTCTGGCAAGTAACAGCAGAAGCATTCTCAGAAACTGCCATGTTATTTACCCACAATAACCTATATGTTATTGCTTCAGGGCATCTGTTGTGAAATAATGCTGGCTGTCACAAAAAAATAATAATTATGCCCCCCACTGGCATCTATCATTTTCGTGGTAGCCACCATGGGTGGTGATGGGGGAATGGCAGCCTCCAGGAGAAATCATTAATGTCAGCTCTTCTATCGATCCTGATTCTATCCCCCTGTCCAGATGCCCCATCCCACAGTCTTTCAGTTTATAGAGAGTGTAACTATAAACTGGTGGGTGTTGTCATGCCTCCACTGGAAGACTCATCCTCAGAGGATGAGCTGGAGAACAAGGAACCACCCACTGCCAGCAGTGCCCAAGCTTTGCCAGTAGACCAGGAGGAGCCCAGGCCCTCTGAGATGATTTCCATGAGGGCATCACCTGTGGAGGACAAGGGGGAGGCAGAGAAGCCACCAAGTTCATGGTAGAGACATTGTCTGAAAAGAGAAGAACTCGTAAGGAGTGCTCAACTGAACCAAAGGCCTCCTTGTCAGAAAAGGTCACCTGTGGGAGGCTTGCGCGTGAGGGGGACTTTTTCAGCAATAGTCACTAACAATTCATAGCTGAGGCTTGGGTGTGGCTCTGATAACGTCTGCATAAAAACAGCAGTGTTAGGCTAAGGGAATTGCTGAGAAAAAAAATGTCCAGATCTTCTTGAATCCAGGTTCCCTTGACTCTGGACTGCTTCCTTGACTGCTTCCTGGCTTGAGTACTTCTACACTGGACTCTGACCCTCCATCTGCTTGTCCACCTGCCCCTTTTCTGCTATGGAACCTTGTTGTATGTGAGCTGGACTGTTGAGACCTCGCCTTTTGCCTGATCCCTTTTTGTGCTGACCATCTTGAACCTTCAACTGCTAGGCTTAAACTCAGGAACTGTGATAGATGCTTGGGACAGAATAGGGATTTTATTGGTGTATTGCCTCCTGCTTCCCAACTCTCCCTTCCTGAGCTAGCCAGGATAGTCTCGGGCTGGTGCTAGAGCCTCCTTGGCTTGTAGTACGGGAGGACTTCAGTATACAAACTGAGACCACCTTGTGTAGATTGGCTCAGGATTTCATGGCCTCCACAGGGCTGTCCCAAGTGGAATTTGGTCACACTCATTCGGCAGGGCACACTTTGGATCTGGTTTCTGAGGGCTCTTGGGGATTTTCCTGTTATTTTGGTAGATGGTTGGTTAAGTGGTAAAAAGGAAGGAGTGACTTTTGTTTCTATTCCTACCCTTGCAGATTGTGCATGAAGTTGGGACACATGTCAACTGTCTGAATCAAGGTTACCAATTGACTTGTGGGGGAAATGACTTGGCCTCTCCCAGTTTTAAGAAACAGCTTAATCAGCAAAAGTCAGCAGGTGAAATCAACTTTCTCAACAAGGAAATAAACATTACCGATAGTGTCTGCAAATCAGGATGTTGTTAAATAGACTAGAAGCTAAGCATAAAATAGATGATTTTTCTAAAATGTAGGTGTCATTAGCAGCTAGGAAAGGATGAATTTGGTAGATGCTTATTAAGTGGGAAAAGCCTGAGGCGGTACGTACTTACTAGGGAGAAATCCCATTTGAAATCAGCGGGACTTACTTTTGAGTAGACATGCACAGGATTGCACTGTTAGCATATCTGAGACCCCCTCTAGATGGATTCCATTTAACGCCTGTTCCTCCGATTATGCACATCTTCTCGGAAGCGCTTTATCGTAAATGCTTGTATGCAGGAGGTAATTGATTACTCAACTTGTGACCTTACCGGTTGTTTCAAATGCGCTTTACAAGTAGTTAATGCGGAGAATCCCTTGTTCACATAGTCAAAATGCGCTTTAACGGCCGGAGCAAAATAAAACTCGCTATTTAACGCGCATTTGATAATGCGCATAATCGGAGAGAAAATGCGCCTCTACGCCCGATTTGCGCTCCATTCTTGTAGAGGTAAATTTTAATGCGCCTTGAAAGAGCTTTAAATGCCTCTTGTAGAGGCAACCTGAGATAGAGATATTCTGAAAAAGAGGCTATGCAAGACAAGCTGCTAACATACAGTTCACAAACCAACAAGTAGGGTACCGCCATTTTTAAAAGTTTAATGTCAGATGAATAAAAATAGTATAAACGTATGGGGAAAAATCATCGTATGAAATTGAACAGCCTGATAACAAAAAAAATACAGACTTTCCTGAATAAACTACAGTTTTGTAATTAACTCATGTCCTGTCAGACTAATCTGATCTCATTTTTTGATCGGGTAACCTCCCCTGTGGACTGCGGGAATGCTGTGGACACAGTATATCTTGACTTCAGCAAAGCTTTTGACAAAGTGCCCCATGACAGTCTGATTCACAAACTAGTGAAAAGTGGTCTAGATGAAACAACTATTAGGTGGATCCAGAGTTGGCTACAGAATCGCACTCAAAGAGTGCTTATCAATTGTACCTTTTCACACTGGGGGGAGGTAACGAATGGGGTACCGCAGGGCTCAGTCCTGGGCCCAGTGCTCTTCAACATTTTTATTAATGATTTGGACAAGGAGGTGCAGGGAATGCTTATCAAATTTGCAGATAACACTAAACTGGGTGGGATAGCTAATACCCTGGAAGACAGAAACAAACGTCAAAGTGATCTTGATAGACTGGAGCACTAGGCTGAAAACAACAGAATGAAATTTAATAGGGATAAATGCCAAGTTCTACACCTAGGAAAAACAAACCAAATGCACAGTAACAAGATGGGGGATACTTGGCTCAGCAATACAACAAGTGAGAAAGATCTTGGAATTGTTGTAGATCACAAGCTGAATATGAGCCAACAGTGTGATGTGGCTGCAAAAAAGCAAATGCTATTTTGGGCTGCATTAATAGAAGTATAGCTTCCAAATCGTGTGAGGTACTGGCTCCTCTATATTTGGCGCTGGTTAGGCCCCATCTTGAGTATTGTGTGCAGTTCTGAGCACCACACTTCAAGAAAGATGCAGACAAGCTGGAGCGTGTTCAGAGAGGGCAACGAGTATAATCAGGGTTCTGGAAACAAAGCCCTGTGAGGAGAGATTGAAAGAACTGGGGACATTTAGCATGGAGAAGAGACGATGGAGGGGAGGTATGTTAGCACTCTTCAAATACTTGAAAGATTGTCAGACAGAAGAGGGACAGGATTTCTTCTCGACCATCCCAGAGTGCAGGACACAGAATAACGGGCTCAAGTTACAGGAAGTCAGATTCCGACTGGACATCAGGAAAAACTTCCTGACTGTTAAAGCAATATGACAATGGAACCAATTACCTAGGGAGGTTGTGGGCACTCCCACACTGCAGGCATTCAAGAGGCAGCTGGACAACCATCTGTCAGGCATGCTTTAAGGTGGATTCCTGCACTGAGCAGGGGGTTGGACTCGATGGCTTTATAGGTCCCTTCCAACTCTACTGTTCTATGATTCTGTGATTCTAATTAAAGATCAAGTAAGCCAAAAGAGTAAGGAGAGTTTTAGTGCATGTTGTGAAATTTTAAAAGAATGAAACTCCTGAGCCTGATGGACTTATTGCACAGTTCTTTCACACTGTTATTCAAGAACTGTTGCCTGTTTTAAAGAATCTGTTTAATTATGGTTTATTAAGAGGAAAGTTGGAACCAGGCTATCATAGTATTGATATTAAAAAAATAAAAAAAGCCAAAAATAGTAGATAAAATTATGACTGGCATTTTGCCAAATAGGTGCATTTCTCCATCCAGATCAGGCAGAACATATTAGGGACATCTTAAAACAAGGTAAACAAAGCTTTGTAAAGAAACCACCCAGAGAGTTTAGGCTATTGGGTGGCACAGAAATGCAATCAATCAATTAATCAATCAATCAATAATACTGACAATGCTCAGCTTGAGAAAAAGTCTATGTTGTTATTATTCTTAGGTGCTGCTAAAGCATTTGATAGAGTGGAATGGAAGTATTCGTTTGTGGCGATGGACGTTGTCATTCAGAACTTGGATAAAAGCCATTTATTCTGTAACTTCAGCCTAAACAATAGTGAATAGGCAGTTGACTGAGCAATTGGTCCAGAAAAGTAGAACTAGACAGAGATGCTCTCTTTCTCCCTTGTTATATTTGCCTTAACTATAGAACCCCTGGTAGTTTCTATTTAGCACAAATACATTGTGCTGAAGTAGATTCAACTCAGATTAGAATTACTGTCTATATAAATGATGATATGATGAATTACTTTGGAATTACCAGCGTTACTACTTCATTATTTGTATAAAATATGTAACCATTAACGTAATAAGATAAAGTATAGTCAGATATCTAGGAATTACATGGCAATCAGAGTTTACTGATACTACACAAGTAAAAACAATAGTTATGGTCCTTCAGTTTAAAAAATGCAGCAGAATTTTAATTGATGGGAAAAGGTGAATCTCTCTTGGCTTATCAGAATGTCAATAATACAAATATCCATTCTTTTTACATCCTTACCTTTACTTTTGGATTACAAAGAACTGAAATGTTGGCAAAATTCCTTGGATAACTTTATCTGGAATGATAGCAGACCTAGAATATATACTTACACAATTCAGTCAGCAGTGGATATTGGAGGTCTGGCTGTTCCTATCTTGGTGACATAATATGATGCTGCTAAATTATTATGGCTATCTTCCTGGTCACCTCAAAATCCTGACAGAACTATCCATCAATTAGAGCAATTGAACCTCCTTCTTTAGTAGGGGGAATCAATTTGAGTTAGTGATTTATGCAACAACTTTTGAAAATATGGGATAAATATAGATGGAAGCTTACTCCTGGCATAAGAAATTCAATTCAGGCAGTTGATTCAGTTATTCTAGAAAATGGGATTTTAAAAAAATCATTATAAAGATTTATCGGCTAAGATTTATGCCATGATAACTAGTTTCGTATGCATAATACAAAAAATAAACAATGGGAAAAGTATTTAGTAATTTCTATTACAGACTATTAAGGTTTCTTCATTGCATTTATTAGTACAGGAGACAAATATTGTTTAGATGGTACAAAACAGCTGCCAGGCATAACAGGATGTTTACTACAAGTTTTAAGTGTAGGAAATCTATGGCACTGCGCACTAATTTTATCATATGTGGAGAAGCTGTCAGGAGGCACAAGATTATTAGACACAGTAACTGGAATTAAGACACAGAGCCTATCCACATTGCCCTTAAAACGACTTATATTCTGTTTAAAAACGTGGTTTTTAAAGTCGTTTTATTATGTCGTAGGACACACTGAGCAGTACTTACATTTCATAGTGACTGCTTCCTCCGTCCTCAAAGTGTTCACTGGTGTATTACAGGGTTAATTCCTTGACTCTTCTTCTTTAGTTTTTGTTTTGCAGGCTGCTTGACTCACCCACTTCTGTCTCTGTAACTCAAGCAGCCTGCAAAACAAAAACTAAAGAGTCAAGGAATTAACCCTGTAATACACCAGTGAACACTTTGAGGACGGAGGAAGCAGTCACTATGAAACATAAGTACTGCTCAGTGTGTCCTACCACGTAATGAAACGACTTTAAAAAACCATGTTTTTAAACAGAATATAAGTCGTTTTAAGGGCAATGTGGATAGGTTCACAGATTTTCAGATGCAATTTGTAATGAATCTTCTAACAACATTTTTTTCATGTTATAGAGGATGGTATACTGGTACCAGGCAAACTGTGTTTGGACACGTTAATAGACGTTGCTTTGTTTACCTACAATATGGAAATGGCTTTTAAAGTGCCCAGTTTTGGCAGAAATGAGCAAGCTGACAGATGCTCTATGCAGAAGAACTAGATCTTGTCAATCAAGAGAACTGGCAAATAAAGGGACATGTTTTATTTTATATTGGAATCAGCATTATGGTCAGATTACGGCGGATTAGTGACAACTGTTTTGGAGTGTGTCCTGGGCCCCAACAGTTGTCACTACTGTTATAAAGTGCTTTAAAGAGCTTTAAAGCAGCAGTGTAGATCCTGCCTTAGATTACATAGGAATTCATTTTTGTGGCTTTTATTGTATTTCTTGAAAAAATGTAATTTAAAAAATGCTATTAAAGGAATAGAAAGAAAGGTCAGTAATGAAGCTGGCGATTACAATTGCAAGCATGCTTCCTAGGATGTACATTCTTTTGAATGGATGGTGCTGCCAGAAGAGGTTTTTATTGTGCCTCATTTCTTTGCCTCATTCACAGATGTTTATGGTGCGGGGGATGAGGAGATGATGACGTCTCCCATTTGTAACCCCCCTGTGTCGTCCCACTGCTTCTTATGTCTTTTTTCTTTCCAGAGAAAATCTGTTGAGGAGAAAAAGAAGGAATAGCAACACAATGGCTTTTAATAAGCAGCACAAGGAACCCTCCATCCGAAAGCATCCTCCAGTACTTCTGAGTAAGCTTCTGTTAGAATTGGACTCTAAAAGATTATTATTTTATTATTAAATTATTACATTTATATACCACCCCATAGCCGAAGCTCTCTGGGCGGTTTACAAAAATTAAAAGATTGAACATTAAAAAGTCAATATATAAAATTTTAAACCGTAAAACTTAAAACAGCTGATATTTAAAACATTTTTAAACTTTTAAGCCTGGCCACAAAGTCAGTTAAAACCTCAACTTAAGCTGTTAAAATGCCTGGGAGAAAAGGAAAGTTTTGACCTGGTACTGAAAAGATAACAGTGTTGGCGCCGGGCAGAACTCATCAGGGAGATAATTCCATAATTGGGGGGCCACCACAGAGAAGGCCCTCTCCCTTGTTGCTGTCCTCCGAGCTTCCCTCAAAGTAGGCAACCTTTGATGTTGAGCGTAGTGTATGGGTAGGTTCATGTCGGGAAAGGCGTTCCATCAGGTATTGTGGTCCAAAACTGTGTAAGGCTTTATAGGTTAAAACCAGCAGCTTGAATTGGGCTCGGAAACATACGGGCAGCCAATGCAAGTGGGCCAGAATCGGTCTTATATGTTCGAACCTTCTGGTCCCTGTTACCAATCTGGCCGTTGCATTTCACACAAGCTGCAGCTTCTGAACCGTCTTCAAAGGCAATCCCATGAAGAGCGCATTGCAGTAATCTAACTTGGAGGTTACCAGAGCATAGACAACTGAAGCCAGGTTATACCTGTCCAGGTAGGGGTGTAGCTGGGCCACCAGCCGAAGTTGGTAGAAGGCACTCCGTGCCACCGAGGCCACCTGAGCCTCAAGTGACAGAGATGGTTCTAGGAGAACCCCCAAGCTATGAACCTGCTCCTTCAGGGGAAGTGCAACCCCATCCATAACAGGTTGAACACCCTCCATCCAGTCAGAGGAACCCCCCACTAACAGCATCTCAGTCTTGTCTGAATTGAGTTTCAGTTTATTAGCCCTCATCCAGTCCATTGTCGCAGCCAGGCACTGGTTCAACACATCCACAGCCTCACCTGATGAAGATGAAAAGGAGAAATAGAGCTGCGTGTCATCAGCGTACTGATGACAATGCACTCCAAAACTCTGGATGACCGCACCCAATGGTTTCATGTAGTTCTTGAACAGCATGGGGGACAAGACTGACCCCTGCGGAACCCCATACTGCGGAACCCCATACTGGGGCCGAGCAATGTCTCCCCAGCACCACCTTCTGGAGCCAACCTGTCAAGTAGGAGCGGAACCACTGCAATGAAGTGCCTCCCACTCCCAACTCAGCCAGTCGTCCCAGAAGGATATCATGGTCGATGGTATCGAAAGCCGCTGAGAGATCAAGGAGAATCAACAGAGTCACACTCCCCCTGTCCTTCTCTCAACATAGGTCATCATACAGGGCGACCAAGGCTGTTTCCGTGCCAAAACCAGGCCTGAAACCCGACTGAAATGACACTAGAATAGGCTATTTTAACTAGATGTGACAAAGTTCCCCCCCCCCCCCCCAAACGTTTATTTCTGACTAGACCAGGGTCTCCAAACTTTCTGGATCAGTGTGTACATTTCAAATTTTCGAAGAGTGCACTGGGCATTCTCACAAAATGGCGGTCATGGAGGCCTGGCCAGCACAAAATACCCATTTCCCATCAGGCTGAAGAAAAGTAACTTGCCCAAGAATCTACATACATACAAGATAGCAGTGGCACCTGAACTCTAAAACACAAACACTTTTTGAATATTCTTTTGAACCCATAATTTGCTGCTCCAAAACCCATTTCACAGAAGGCAGATTGATGAAGCTCAGAGACAAGTAGCTTAGCTGAAACCCCAAGTACAACAAAAAAGTGGGGGTGCAGCCCCAAGTGCCAATGATGTATCTGCCCCCACAAAACACAACAAAATACCCGTTTCACAAAAAGCAAACTTTTTGAGAAAGACACGGACAGCACACACCTGCACAAAAACAAACACATTAACGTACAAAGGCAAAACACCAGGGCTGTGCAGAGCAGCTCTGCTTCGCTTCAAAAATCAAAGCAGAGCTCCATTAAGGGGCTGCTGTGCTCCGTTTTTCGAAGTGGCTCGTTTACTCCGCTTTGTCAGGTTATCCATCTGAGCTCCGCTCCATTTTTGGATAACTGCTCTGCCCCTACCTCTTTCAGTTTGACTTCCCTTGGCTATTTTCTTGCCCCTCCCCATCCATTCTTCAATTAATTCCCCTCTACTTCTTTACTTCCATTCTGCTTTCATTCTCTTCACTAAAGTCTCTACATTTACCAGCTCTTATTTCCCTGACTGTTCACTTTTGTGGAAAATCTAATATGCCAGTGGGGTTTCTTTGGGCTTGTAGTCCTTTCCTCAGCAGTGAAGCATCAAGACATCCTTCTGCCGAACTACATCTCCCACAACGTTTCACAGAGCAGAACATCGGTGCCATGCATTGCCCCCTGGGAAGCACAGTACCGGCTTGCCACCCCATGCCCAGCTGCTGAAGGAGCCACGGAGTGTGACAGGACTACAGCCCCTGCCGTGCCTCTGGCTGGTGCATACAGAAGCTCGTCTGCTCGTAACCGCAGCAGGCCAGCCAGCTGGCCTACGGCACAGCTTGCTTAGCAGCATGCTCGGGTGTTGTTCCCCCTCTTCCTCCTCCCTCAAACCCCAGGCAAACTGAGGAACCGGTGCCATGGGCAGGGAGGAGGAGATCGTGCGCATGGCCAAGCGCCTCGACAAGATAGTCGCCAAGAAAAGTGATTCTGCCGCGAGTGTGTCAGATACCTTCGAAGCTCTAGCGGGGCTTTGCTCCACTCCGAAGGCATCCGGCAGTTTGAAAAATGTCCCCACTCCGCTCCACGAATGCGAAGCTGCGACGGAGCTCTGTCAAACCTGACGCAGACACCCCTATCATTCCCTCCTCCAGTTCGCCCCAGGATGTTCCTGCCACACTCTCTAACCTTCATCTATTGTGTGTGCGTACACATAGACACACACACACACACACTGCTCTGTACCAACCCCCAGCTTTCCTTTTTCTTTTTTTCTTGATGGCTGGGCACACTGAAATGCAGCCACCCACCACTTTAATTTTCAAAGAATGTCTCTGGGGCCCACATGGGGCCCAGAGGTATTCTTGGAAATGAAATTGACACTAGAAGCCAGGATTTGGCACATTTTATCCTCGAATGTCAATTATACCTTAGAGCCCATTATTTTGATCCCTTTTTCAAGAAAGTGACATTTTGGGATGTAAAGAGGAAAGTGGGATTTCTGCTACAAGGAACCAACCAATATGTGGTTTGGAGGGTTGCTTCTTTCACAATATAGGCTGCGAATTAGGGATGTGCACTGGATCGGACCCGATCCACGATCCGAGTCCGGTCCAGTGGGAAATCGGATAAATTATCCGATTTCCGATCCCGCAGCTGGATCGGCCGATCCAATCCGAACCGGTCCGAAAAAGCTCCGAACCGGTTCGGCGGATCGGCGGATCGGCGGGCGCCCACTGGCGCCCACCGCCGCTTCCATTGGCGGGCGCCAGCGGGCGCCCGCCGATGAAAGTGGACAGCGGGGGGGGGGGAGGAGGGGGGGCACTTACCTTCTCGGCCCGGTGGCTCCCGTCCGGCGCCGGCGCCTACTACTACTAGCAGGCTCCGCGGCCTGCTCTAGGGTGGCGCGCCGGGTGATGTCATCACCCGGCGCGCTACTCTAGAGCAGGCCGCGGAGCCTGCTGGTAGTAGTAGGCGCCGGCGCCGGACGGGAGCCACCGGGCCGGGAAGGTAAGGAGGGGGTGCGTGGAGGGGAGGAGGGGGCGCGCGGAGGGGGGAGGGGGGCCCTTACCTTTCCGGCCCGGCGGCTCCCGTCCGGCGCCGGCGCCTACTATTCCCAGCAGGCTCCGCGGCCTGCTCTAGGATGGCGCGCCGGGTGATGTCATCACCCGGCGCGCTACTCTAGAGCAGGCCGCGGAGCCTGCTGGAAGTAGTAGGCGCCGGCGCCGGACGGGAGCCGCCGGGCCGGAAAGGTAAGGAGGGGGTGCGTGGAGGGGAGGAGGGGGCGCGCGGAGGGGGGAGGGGGGCCCTTACCTTTCCGGCCCGGCGGCTCCCGTCCGGCGCCGGCGCCTACTATTCCCAGCAGGCTCCGCGGCCTGCTCTAGGATGGCGCGCCGGGTGATGTCATCACCCGGCGCGCTACTCTAGAGCAGGCCGCGGAGCCTGCTGGAAGTAGTAGGCGCCGGCGCCGGACGGGAGCCGCCGGGCCGGAAAGGTAAGGAGGGGGTGCGTGGAGGGGAGGAGGGGGCGCGCGGAGGGGGGAGGGGGGCCCTTACCTTTCCGGCCCGGCGGCTCCCGTCCGGCGCCGGCGCCTACTATTCCCAGCAGGCTCCGCGGCCTGCTCTAGGATGGCGCGCCGGGTGATGTCATCACCCGGCGCGCTACTCTAGAGCAGGCCGCGGAGCCTGCTGGAAGTAGTAGGCGCCGGCGCCGGACGGGAGCCGCCGGGCCGGAAAGGTAAGGAGGGGGTGCGTGGAGGGGAGGAGGGGGCGCGCGGGAGGGGGGAGGGGGGCCCTTACCTTTCCGGCCCGGCGGCTCCCGTCCGGCGCCGGCGCCTACTATTCCCAGCAGGCTCCGCGGCCTGCTCTAGGATGGCGCGCCGGGTGATGTCATCACCCGGCGCGCTACTCTAGAGCAGGCCGCGGAGCCTGCTGGAAGTAGTAGGCGCCGGCGCCGGACGGGAGCCGCCGGGCCGGAAAGGTAAGGAGGGGGTGCGTGGAGGGGAGGAGGGGGCGCGCGGAGGGGGGAGGGGGGAGGAGGGGGCGCGCGGAGGGGGGAGGGGGGCCCTTACCTGCCCGGCCCGGCGGCTCCCGTCCGGCGCCGGCGCCTACTACTACCAGCAGGCTCCGCGGCCTGCTCCAGGGTGGCGCGCCGGGTGATGTCATCACCCGGCGCGCTACTCGAGAGTAGGCCGCGGAGCCCGCTGGTAGTAGCCGCCGGCGCCGGACGTGCCGAGAAGGTAAGTGGCGGGGAAGGGGGCTTACCCCCCCCCCCGGAGCCGTCCGCTTCTATCCGCTGGCGCCCGCGGGCGCCAGCGGATGGAAGCAGGCGGCCCCAGGGGGGGGTAGGGAGTGCGGGGGAGGGGGTTTACCTGCCGGGGCCGTCCACAGCGGACGGCCCCGGGGGGGGGGAGGGAGTTAGGCCCCCCCTTACCCACCCGCCGCCATTTTTTCCTCATAGACTTGCATTGCAATGCAAGTCTATGGGGAAAAAAAATGGCGGCCGATCCAAAAATTTCCGATTTTTGGATCGGGATCGGACTCGATCCGGTCCGGGGGGCCTCCGATTTTGTCCGAACCGGTCCGGGACAAAATTGGAGGTCCCGATCCGGGTCCCGATCCGATCCGGGGGGTCCGTGCACACCCCTACTGCGAATATAGGGCGAGGTATGTAGACTCCATCGCTGTGAATTGCCTGGGAGATTCTGAAATATGAGGAATGCATATTCTGATATGAGGTTATAATGTTATGTATTTTATAAGTAAAGCTTGTTAATTTAGGAATACATTTTAACCTCAATAAGTTTAATGACTAATTTTAACTAGTGATTATTGTATTTTTATGTCAGTCTCCTTAAAAGAGTCCTTACTTGATAATTGGTCAGCTTAGTCTGGGGACCATAGGCCACCTCTGCAGCAGGAGATAGTGTTCTGTTCATACAAACATATGGAACTGCTTGCTATTTTAAGAATATGTTTTAACCTTAACCATTTTAACGACTAATTTTAATTGATGATTACTGTATTATTATGTAAACTTATGTAATCTTTGTTTCTTGGTTTTGAGTCTAAGGACTAATACAATAAATGTTATTTATTCATTCATGCATTTAGTAGTTTGCTTTACAGCATACCAGACTCCCAATTAAATAAAAATAAATTCAAAACCTAAAAACGAATAAAAATCAGGAGGGATATCTGAGGTACATTTGCGCTTACAGGCTCCATGTAGGAGACCCCAGAACTAGATGATATAAAACAACAACAAAATAACAAATGCACACTACAGTATGTTGCATAACTTACAAATTGTGCAGCTTATAACCATTGTCATTCTCTTTTCAAGTAATAGTAGCTCTCCAAAACGAATGGTGATGCACCGGCAGTCTCAACACAGAAGAGTTTTTTGTTTGCATAAGCTATGAATGGGAATAAATATGACAGAGTTATCCAAAATAACGATGAGGCATTTTCTCCCCACTTTGGTAGGAGGTTTGCTGTTTGGACATCCTTTTGAGGCTTTCTATCTAGACCAAGTCATAGAACAACTGTGTTCCATAAACCTCCTGGGACAGTTCTGAGTGGCATGTCATCGTGCCACTACACAGAATCATCATCGAGTGTATCAAATGAGATTACCATATAATAAAGAGACAGAAAGGGAAATGGCTTGACAAGCAATGATGTGCCAACGTTTCAACACAGAAAAGTGCCTGAATAACCGCCTGCCAGATCAAATGCACTTTCTCTCCGCAGATGGAACATTAGCTGCAGAGCACTTAGTCATGCCATCCTCCTACAATCCGCAGTACGGTCCTGCCATAAGAAATGAATGGGGAACCCAAGACATTAAACTGAGGCTGCAATCTTACAAACACTGACTTGCGATAAGTCCCATTGACTCAATGGAGCTTTCTTCTGACTAAGCCTGTTTTGGATTGCACAGTGTGTTTAATTAGATACTGGGCATAGTCCACCATCAAGGGGCAAAAGTCCCTTTGATTATAATGGTGCAAGCAGAAACAAAGGGGGTTCTTTACCTTTAGCAGCTGTGTAAATGAGGTAGGTGAAAGCTTGGTAGGTGCAGCTCTCATGTACGGCAAGCTAAACTTACTAAACTCCCTTTTTTGTACAATTGTGAAAAGCATAGACCCCTCCCCCCCCCCCCCCCCCGGTCTCTTTTACTTCTGATCATCCAGATCACTAAAATGATACTATGGCTAAAATCCCATACAACTTGCAATTGTTAGTGGAGGGCACATGGCTCAGTGGTAGAGCATGTGTTTTTCATATGCAGAAGGTCCCAAGGTTCAATCCCCTGCACTTTCAGGTAGGGCTGGAAAAATTCCTGCTTGAAACCCTAAAGAGTGTCAACAATACTTGGCCTGAAGAACCCATGGTCTCACTTAGTATAAAACAGCTTCCTGTGTTCCTAAATTGCATCACAATCGATGTCACATAAGACTAAGTAAATGGTTAAATTGGGGTGTAGCTATGGACAGAAACAGAGCCCATCCAATATAGATAGCTTCTCTTACTAAACTAAGGTGTAGCCGCCTGCTGCTGCTGCTGCTGTTTTTATCACAGCACACCTATGAAATACAACAATCTCACACAACTTCTGGATCTTGCTGAAGATACAGCTAAATAAGGGTGACCATATGAAAAGGAGGACAGGGCTCCTGTATCTTTGACAATTACATAGACAAGAGAATTTCATCAAGTGCCATTTGTAGGCATACAGCACCAGGTGCAATTCCCTCTTCATCACAACAGTTAAAACTGCAGGAGCCCTGCCTTCCTTTTCATATGGTCACCCTACAATGGAAGGGCAAAAGAAAGGAAGAAATTGTTTTCCATCTTAAGCACTGTAGGTGGAATACTGTAAGAGCCTCCAGGGAACCAGGGAAACACACAGCTGAGTTTGGTTTTATTAAAACAACCTTAGGATCAACAAGTATTTAGAGCAAGAATCTTTCATGGCTGTCTGACCATGTCTAGCAAGAGGTAAAAAGGAGATATTTATACATGGAGCTTGAAACTCATGGCGAAAAGCACTACTCATTCCTAGCATCATATGTGTTTTATGAATTCCTAGGACATACTTTACACTCCCACATGTACTGGGCTGGAAATGTCACCCTTGTTTCCATTTTAGATGGGCCAGGCAAGACACAGGGAAACATTCATCTGGCCAGGGTGAAGTAGCCCGTGAACAGGCTGCTGGCTACACATTGCCCCCTCTTTTTGTTGGCCTTTTTCCTAGATGCATTTGCACAATTCAGCGTCCTCCACCGACCTCCACCTCCTCCTCCTCTTCCTCTTGCTTCACCTCAAGCTATGAATTAAGAAAGGCAGTTGGTGTTTGGGTATCATGTTACTGATTCAACAACTTGCATACCTTTCCTCTGAATTGCTCTTCCTGAGCCTGTCTGCACCATCAGCTGCTCCCGGTTACATAAAACAAAATACAGAGCAGAGCAGCAGCAGCAGCAGGCCCTATAGTGCCACCACGCATGGTGAAAAAAGGCATTATCATTCAGCTGCAGTCCTATGAATATTGACTGGGAAGCAAATTCCATTGAAAGGAATGGGCTTTCCTTCCAAGTAAACATAATTAGGCTTCAACTGTAAATAACCTATGCATCTCTCTCTCTCTCTCTCTCTTACTCTCTGAAGCTGGAAACTCTAAGGCCTGTTCTTTCTACACATGTACAGAATGAGGTGGCAGAGTGGACTGAACCACTTCAGATGCGGCTAGGCAATATGTCATTTTTAATGTTCTTAAACCGAAAGGTTTTAACTTAAGTCCTTCCTGTTCCAAGCTGTAAGAGGTCATTGTGTTACCCATTGTTACCAATTCTGATTTTATCTCTATGCTGCCCTGAGATCCCTGTGATAATAGGGCGGGATATAAATGTTTTAATAAATAAATAAATAGTGAGGGATTATGTAAACTCATCATCATCATCATCATCATCATCATCATCATCATCATCATCTTTAATTAAACAAAATTCCTCTACTCCAGGTAGGGTGATCATATGAAAAGGAGGACAGGGCTCCTGTATCTCTAAAGGTTGTATTGAAAAGGGAATTTTAGCAGGTGTCATTTGTATGCATGCAGCACCTGGTGAAATTCCCACTTCATCACAACAGTTAAAGCTGCAGGAGCCCTGCCCTCCTTTTCATATGGTCACCCTACAATGGAAGGGCAAAAGAAAGGAAGAAATTGTTTTCCATCTTAAGGGCTCCTGCAGCTTTAACCGTTGTGATGAAGAGGGAATTTCACCAGGTGCTGCATGCATACAAATGACACCTGCTGAAATTCCCTTTTCTATGCAGCTGTTAAAGATACAGGAGCCCTGTCCTCCTTTCCAAATTATCACCTTGACTTTGGGGCCCTCCTGTTTTCTCTCCCTTTACTGTGGTTTTGTTTCTTCCTGGTTCTCATTCCTTTTGCGTCAGAGTTATCACTCCTTCCTGGATTTCTAATTCTCTCTTATTCGGACCATCTGCATTGATACACACAGCCAACATATGCCGACCAACATCATATTTTCTAATGGCCAGCTGGATTATATTGGGGTACATGCTCATCTAGCACTTTTTCTGTTAATATAAGGGGTCAAAACAAACATGGCTTTTAAACCGTATGTAGTAGCTGTCTCTCTTTTTTTTTTTTCTTCCATTTTCATGCTAGAGGGCACAATCCGGACTGGGACTCTAGCATAGAGGAGCTTTTAAGATCCGGATTGGGGCCTCTGACTCTACTCTGAAGTAAAAATGAAGAAAAATTGTAGCTGCTACCCTTCCTTTTCTCTTCTCCTACTTCCCTTGTACGTGACACCCATCTCTCCAGCATCCAAACTTTAATAAATGCAAGTTTGAGGATTCACATTTGGGAAGTTTGTGTGCAGTTCCACCCTTAGAAATCATATTAGATGAAATCCCCAATGAATTTGCTTTCCTTTTACTTGTTTCCCTGTTCACATTCCAGAAGCATCATCTTTACAAAATGTTCTGGGGTTGCCAACTTTTCAGGCGGCTTTGTACCTATGCCATGAATCTTAGCATGCTTCTTTCCATGCCATAACAAGCCTCATTGTCTGAATTCTGCAAATCAAGCTGCTCTTACAGACACAAGATGTTCTTAACTGGAGACCAGATAGAAGTGTGCAAAATTATGCATGGTGTGGAGTCATTTTTCTCCTATAATACTAGAACCTGGAGTCGTCCCATGAAGCTGATTGGGGGGAGATTCAGGATAGATAAAAGGAAGTACTTCTTCACACAGTACATAGTCAAACTATGGAATTCACTACCATGAGATGTGTTGACGGCCACCAATTTAGATGGCTTTAAAAGGGGGTTGGATAAATTCATGGAGAAGACTATCAATGGCTGCTAGTCCTGATGGTTATGTGCTACCTCCCGTATCAGAGGCAGTTAGCCTATATACACCAGTTGCTGAGGAAGATGTGTGGGAGGATGCTGTTGCACCATGTCCTACATGTGGGTTCCTGGTCAACAGTTGGTTGGTCACTGTGTGAACAGAGTGCGAACACTGGGCTAGATGGACCCTTGGTCTGATCCAGCATGGCTCTGCTTATGTTTTTAAGAACAGACCTGTGGCATGTTATGTTAAGGTTCTTTGTGCGTTAAAAGGAGAATAGGAAGGAGAAGTGGAGTTCAAGAAAGGAAAGACCATCTCCTTTGAGAAAGGCACTTCAGTTTCTACTTCAACATGGCTGGTGGCCTTACTCTCTACAAGACCAAGCTAGCTTTTTTTTTTCCTAGTCAATTTGCCACTTCAGACAACTAGCAATACATCACCTCTACAGAGTTCTCACCTGTTTTCAAGGAAAGGTGCCTGTATTGTTGACAGCAGAACTTCAGCAGATACACCTTAGCCACAGCATGTAGAGGTAATGATGGAAGAGCTTCACCTGCTAAATTTCTGCATATCATAGAATTGTTAAAAGCCCAGAAATTCTACCGGTGAGAAATGTGCCAACTAGCTCTAGGGCCCATAGGCCATATGTTGCATACTCCTGCTTGAGCTTGTCTACTGCTGAAAATTTCAAGACCACCCAAATGGCTGTCCCATTTTCAAGCCCAGAGCAAGCCCCAATCCTTAGAAAGATGTATTTTGTACAGACGCAGGACTATATAAAATGGATCTCGGGAGCTTTGAACAATACAATAAGATTCCCCAAATGTGTAGGACCTACCTGATTCTTTGTCATTTCAAACTCTGTTTCATAACCCTTCCTTTATTTATTCTGTACATCATCCTCTCATGTTGGCATGGTAACTGCCTAAAATTGGTAACAGACTGAGCTTTTATTGCAGTTTAATCAAAAAGTTTTCAGTACGCCACAGTGCTCTGAGTACGGAAGCTAAAAATATTTCTCTCCTTAGAGCATAAACAACTGTAGAATGCTGTACTTACACTGCAAGAGAAAAAAAAGCTGAATTTGTTTCTAAACAAAAATCCAAATTTGCCTGAAATTTAGCAGCACTATATAATCTGCTGCATGCTTGCTCTTCAATATATTTGTTTCTCAATAGTCCGAAGCAATTTTACTTTTTATTTTATTTATTACATTTTTATTTTTTTATCTTGCCTTGCCTCCAAGGAGCTCAGGACATAGCTCCTCCCCCACCCCATTTTATCTTTAAAACAATCCGGTGAGGTAGGTTAGGCTGAGATAGTATGACTGGCTCTTGTTCACAGTGTGCTTCATGGCTGAGTGAGGATTTGAACTTGGGTCTCTCTGGTCCTGTTCAAATACTACTACACCAAGGTGGCTCTTCTGAAATGGAAAGACAATTTCTGAGGAATATTGCTTAAATTCAGAGGTTCAGAGGCAACCTGGCCACTATCACTTGTGCCTTAGTAACATCTGGTTAAGATTACTGTACATTCAGTTAGTTGCCTTTGAAAAGTGTTTAGAAACTACAGATAGTTCAAAATGCAGCTCCTAGAAGATGAACTCGGTCTTTTCATATAGAACATATTTCTCTAATTCTGTTCAGGATTGGCACCATGTGTCAGGCACCTGCACAAGGCCCACATCCCAGCAGTGGCATACTGACAAGAGTCCCCTGGAGTTGCTCCTCCATTGCAACCTGATTGTCCACCTGCCTCTTGTTCTAACCCAGACAACGGAGGTGGTGAGAAGGAGCAGTAGACAAGCAAGCAAGTTGTAAATCTGATGACAAGGAGGGTGAGGAGCAATAGCAGCTGGTGAGGAAGGGGACCCATTGAGGGTGTCGTGATGCTAGATGCGCTGGAGATCTTTTAGTTGGAAAGGCAGGCTGCAATATTTTAATAAATAAATGAAATGAAGTTGCAATTATTTGGGGGTAATTTTGACTGATGAAAACTATCTGACTCACATACAGCACATTTACTCTGAAAGTTTATATTAAAAAGTAAGTCCAACTGCATTCTGTGGGTTGTGTATAGGATTGCAGCCATCGATGCCATAAGCAATTCTTTCTAAACTTAGGTCTTGAGAAAAGGCGAGTAAGGGAAGTCATGATAGGGACGTTCCTCTCTCATCATACTAGAACCCGGGGGCATCCCATGAAGCTGACTGGTGGGAGATTCAGGACAGACAAAAGGAAGTACTTCTTCACACAGCGTAAAGTTAAACTAAGGAATTTACTCCCATAAGACTGGTGATGGCTACGAATTTGGATGGCTTTAAAAGGGGATTGGACTATCAATGTCTACTAGTCCTGTTGGCCAAATGCTATCTCCAATATCAGAGGTGGTATGCCTATATACACCAGTTGATGGAACATGGAGGGTGCTTTTGCACACATGTCCTGCTTGTAAGTTTCCCATGTGAACACAATTCTGGACTAGGTGGACCCTAGGTCTGGCTCTTCTTATAATCCTTCAAAATTAAAACTTTTTATTTTTCAAACAAAGATAAAACACAAGCAGTACAACAATACAACATACAACATTAAAATGGACTTCCAAATTTCTCCAACAAACAAAAATATCTACATTTTCTTAATGCTTTATCACAATAAGACTAATAAAAAACAAAACAAAATAGTGAGTGAATTTCCTGACTTCCCTATCGTTATCAATTGTTTTTCTTCCAATTTAATCACTGAATCCGTATGCAAATATGTCCTTCCCTTCTCTCTCTTAAAAAAAAAAAAATCTACCAAAGGTTTCCATTCCTTGGTGAAACCAGTTATTGTTTTATCTCTTATTATCACAGTGCGTTTTGCCATTTCCGCCAATTCTGTAATTTTCAACAGCCATTCCTCCTCTGTTGGTACTTCCTCAGTCTTCCAATTCTAGGCATATATTAATCTTGCTACCGTTATCATGTATAAGAATAAAGTTCCATAGCCTTGCATCAACTGTTTGTCTATTATCTCCAATAAAAAGTACTCTGGACGTAGTTGTATTTTAATCTTATGATCTTTCAAAGGGTTTTGTGTATTGCTAATTTCCACTTTGAAGACTTTTGGGGGAGACTTTTGTTGGTGTTTTACATTGTTTTGGTGCTTTCACCCCTGGAAGCTCAGAATTTTGCAGGCTTGGTTCCTTTGGAAGAGTAAACAATAAAAACCTATGATTATCTATAGACAGAAGAATAATTAGAAGGGAGCACCATCAAGTACAGCCAGTACTAATAACATAACACACTGATGTGGCTTCTCACCATGGTCACCTTTTGTGAACATGATGGACCAGACCAAAGGCCTGTCTAGTCCAGCTTTCTGTTCCAACAATGGCCAACCAGATACCTATGGGAAACCGACAAACAGGATATGAACTCAATAGCACCCTCCCACTAATGCTCCCCAACATCTCTCTGGAGATGTTGGACAGTGGGCTTTCAGAATCCTTCCTATAAAGCAAATGGTTATAGCCATGATGTTGGGGGACAGCGCAGCCGGAGAAGGCTCTGAGGTTGTATTCACCTGCCTGCCTCCATCTCTCTTCTTGGTTCCTTCCTTTAAACCTTAGAAAATCAGCTCTCAAAGAATGGCTGTAATGTTTAAAAGTTATTTCAGTCACCCGTTGAAATCATGAACATCAGTTCTGTTAAAAACTACCCACAAATTGTGAGTCCACCATGGAGGTAATTCTTGAAACAATTGCTTTTAAAGGCATTATCTATGTCTATTTTTCTATTCTGCTTATTCACATACAACTAAAGAATATGGTTGCCTCTACAAGAGAGGTTTAATGCTCTTTGAAGTCTCATTAAAAAATTTACCTCTACACCAGCGAAGCGCAAATGGGGCGTAGAGGCGCGTTATCTCCCCGATTGTGCGCATTATCGAATGCGCGTTAAATAGTGAGTTTTTTTTGCTCCGTCCATTAAAGCGCATTTTGATGGGAAGCTGCTGCCGCCGCCGCCGCTCCTCGCGGCAGGCTCGAACTGCCAAACTGTCCCTTCCGCTCGCCGGAGCAGCATGAGGAGGGGGCTGCTGCTCCGGCGAGCGGAAGGGACAGTTCGGCAGCTCGAGCCCGCTGCGACTCACGAGGAGCGGCGGTGACGGCAGCAGCTTCCCATCCCCTCTCGAGTGGTATTGCCGTTTGCATCTCCTCCTCCACCGCCTCAGCCCCCAGTCACCAGCCAGTTTCCCTCCAGTCACGAAAGCAGCCACATTTCCAAGGCAGCCAAAGGTGCCTGGCAGCGTCCAGTAGCTCTCATGCACCCCTCTCTCTCCACTGTCCTCCGGCTCCTGCAGAGGGGATCAGGCTGTCAAAAGGTGCTTGCGGGGAAGGAGTCGCAGGCCGGCGGGCGGGCGCCCAGAGACGAAGCAGCCGCGCCTGCCCGCCCACCTGTGACTCCTTCCCCACAAGAGGGGCGCCTCCTGCTCGGCTCCCGCGGCGGGGGGCCCGGCGGGAGGAGGAGGAGGAAGAAGAGGGGGTAAGGGAAGGCGAGGAGAAGGAGCGCTGCTGTCTCGGCTGCTGCCCACAGCCTACCAGCCAGCCAGCTGGGGAGCGGCGGGGAGGGAAGGGGAGCGCCTTTTGTCGCCGCCTCTCGTGCAGAGGTATTAGGCGTAAATGCGCTTCAGCGATAGTGCGCATAATCGCCTAACCAGGCGCAAAAGCAAATCCTTGTGGAGGGGACCTATGTCTGTTCTACAATGTTCAGTGGAGTTAAGGGGATTATTCTGTAAAACAGGAATGCTCTGAAATAATGTTCCCTTCTACTCCCAACTTCCACTCCTTGCCTCTTGGTCACCCGTGCAGGTCACAGTGGTGGCCTTGTCTAACCATCTAATAACACCCCTAGCTGCAGATTCACACACACACACACACACACACACACACACTATTTATTCCCCTTTTGTGTAGAGTTGCATGAACTTTCCCCATGGGGAATGCATTCTTTCTTTATGCTATCAGAGGTGAATCATTGCAACTGGGGATTCCACCACTCCTTTCCTACAGGCTGATTTGGCCATCCAAGTTCCTCCCACATGAAATGCTTTCACTGATGCAACCTGCTGCTGAGAAACTTAGCTTGAAGCTAGTCTCTGGATGAACCCTATTAATTGGGCAAGAATACAGAAGGTGCCTTTGAAACGTGTATTCCTGGTTTCTGGGAATGTCATCGCTGTGCCTTCGGTAGGACACGGCTACAATGATATCTTCTTTCACAGGTGTGGCTTCTTGCCATGTGAGTTGTTGGTCTTTCTCCATGTTCATCACCTTCAGTTATCTAAATATTAGGGTGCTCTCCTTTGCATCCAGGTGTCAGGTTCTTGGAAGCAATTCTCAACAGAGGCTGAACTGGCATCTCAAACTCCTTTTACAAAGCCAATCTCCTGGTGAAGGTCACAGGTGCCTGTTTTTGGCCTATGCCTTGACTTCTTAACTTGGGATTTGTTTGCTTGTAGGAAAGACTGAAAAAGAAAAAAAGAGAGGGATAGGGACAGCAATCTTTCATTAGCACAGAACCTTGCCTGGCTCAACCTTTGTCTCACTCGAGGTTACAGAACACCAAGAGTTGCTGAAGCCAACTTTGTAAGGGTCTCTGCCTCATTTCCTTTTGTGCAGGAGAAAAGCAAGAAGCCACCAGTGGGCTAAACCAAGTCTTTGGGACAGCCAAATTCTGCGCACTTTTCCTTCTCCTCTGCTTGGACCCTAAGACCTTGCCTTTACTAGAGATGTAAAGGCTTTGGGGTGGGGGGATAATAGAAAAATTCCTGACAAACTGTTTCCCCCCAAATTTTTCACACAAAATAAAAACCCCAGGAAGAAATTGGCACTATCCAATGATGTCATTCTGCTAATCAAATTTATGTTGTGCTGGTATAAGTGACCTTTAGTGCAACGCCAACAGCTTTTTCGGGGAATCCCATCATGCAAGCTAGCATTGCACTACAGGTTCCTTTCGTTAGTGCAACATAATTTGAGTTAGCAGAATGACATTGTTGGATCCTGCTCAATAAGTTTTCCCTTTTTTTCCCCCTCCCCCATTTTTCTGTTCCCTCCCCTCTCCATCCCTTCGCATCTCTAATCATTGCCCCCTTTCCCTCTTTCTTTCTCCCTACTTGTCTTGTCTCCTATAGAGTGGTGTGTTTTGGATTCTTCCTTGCCCAATGTTTCCTCAAGCCTAAAGATTGTTGAACAGCTCTTTCCTCTATAGGCCAAGATGCTCTCATCACGCCTCTCTTTGTTCATGTCACATGCGAAAATCCCTCCCCCTCTTTTTACATTGATTTTCTTTATACTAGCCTTCCCCAAATTGGTGCCTTCCAGATGTTTTTGGAACACAACTCCCAGCATTCCTGACTATTGGCCATATTGGTGGGGCTGGTGGTAACCGGGAGTCCAGAACATCCGGAAGGCACCAGGCTGGGGAAGGCCGGTTCATACTAGCAATGTTTAAACAATAGGGTGAGTTCCCAAAGTTTTCCCATCAGGGCTCCCATTCCTTTAACATCTGGAGGAAGCTTGGATGGAGATGTTTCAACTGTAGAATGTCTGCTTGTCATGACGCTGTTTAAAGGCACAGAAAAATGGCCAGAAAAAGTAAGCAATTTAATTCAAAGAAAGTTCCAGATTCTTTCAGCTGGAACTGCCATTCAGAAATCACTGCCTACCCCACATCCTCCATGGAACTATGAACTCCATGCTCCAAAAATAGCAACCCTACTCTCCTAGCAGGAGATGAAAGTGTCAAGACAAGAGCCCCTGATCTTGCCTGAGATTCATGAGTCTCCCAAAACCCAACTTCTGATTTGGCCTTTGAGTGTCTAAGCATACAAAATCTAACCAAGAGGTTGAACTGAGTTGAGGGGCATTGGTGAGCCCAAGATCAACTGATCGTATAATCAGGTCCATAGATCTTATCCCCGCTTTAAAGCACATGCTGCAAGAACCAGCGAGGGACACAGTGTATTAAACGACTAGCCAAGAAGAAAGCCTTTAGTCCTGACTAGGTCACTGCCAAAAAGGCCATGCTTTTATTTTTGTTAGAAATATGACAGCATGAGCAGAAATCTAAGGAAAATACAATGGCCAGAAACAGCCTGAATGACCTTTCTTCTCTGTGGCCCAATGCACACACTGTGGTTTCCATCACAGATGAACAGGCTGTACTGATCATATCAACCAGCCCTTTAAGCAGTTCTTCGTGGGTGTGCATTGCAAGCACCTTTTGCAATAGCCACACTATTGTAGCCAGGAATACTGCCATTAGGAGACAGGAAATGATTGCAAAATAGGCAGAGAACATAAATGCAGGTAGCGTAATGGACTTAAAGCGATTCAACGTGCAATCCTAGACACGTTTCCTGAGAAATAAGTCCCACTGTTTTCAGAGGGGTTTACTCCCAGGTAAATGTGTATAACAGTGCAGGCTTAATTGTATTATATATAATACTGTGTTAATTTATAACATTTAGCAATAAAGGCCTAGTGCTTGTTTATTTGCTGTCCACACTGCTAGAAAGTGGGGGCAAGTTTACTTCTTAGTGAGATATTGGGCAGAATACAGTCTCTACATTTTTCCTTGTGTTGAATACAGACTTAATATGAGTCATGCTTACGTTCATTGAAATCAACACGTCATATTGACAATGATTAACTAAAGCATGGCTGACTTGGTTTGGATACAACCCATTGTCTCTTCAGAAGTGAAAAGACTAGAGACTTACTTTTGTGTACTTGTTTTATGAAAGCTTAAAATTTGGGATGGGTGTGTGTTAGAATGTGCCTGTCAGGGCCATCCCTCAAATAGAACCCCTATGCCTAAGGTCCTATGAGATAGTTTCGTTTGGGAAACAGTGCCAATTTTAAGTAGGGGCAGCTAGATATGTAGATTTGTGGCCTTGGCAAATAGCAACTCGTTTGACAGTAAATATTGATTCTAAAATGGATGGAATATCTTGTGGGACAATGTGTTCTAATGTACCGAGGCCTACCTTCACCAGTAAATGTGCCCTGTAATTAGCTGTGATCTGTATATAGTTTTGGTAATGGAATCGTTACTTTGCCCAAGGCCAGACACAATTACCAGGAGAGGGCCACAGCCTTCATGCTCGAGACACTGTGAGGTGTACATGTGTCATTATTTTTTTACTTACTGCATTTCTTTATGGCCTGATAGGCGAAGATTTCTTGGCAGTTAACATGGGTCTCTTCCTCTATGGCCAGATCATTCCGTTTTCTCTCAGAGTGTACCCAGCAAGAAAACAGACCACCTTTCTCTAAGTGGCAGGGCTTCAAGGGAGGGGGGCTGTAACTCCCAGTGGAAACTCTCCCTAATGCCCCATCCTTCAGAGAAGGGCACTCCATTTTCCTTCTGTGCAGAGAGAGAGAGAGAAAAAAAAAACCCAAAAAAACCAATCTAGCCATGGGGGAAGATATGCCATGGCCAGATTGCAAGCATGCCTCTCTGCGTGAATGATACATGTGCGTATGTATGAATGCAGTATATGTGGGTGTCTGAGAGAGAGAGTGGGAGGCTGACCTACTTTGGGCTCTGATTTTGAGCACCCTGATGTGCTTCTGAGGTGCTAATATGGGCCTTCGGGCAAAACAATTCCCCGCCCCTGCTATAGAGTGATACAAGCATGCTGAGAAATCCTTTTCCATATAAAAGAATGACAACCCAGTTTGGGAACAGAATTTCTCATGGGAAACAGTATGAGAATATTTCCTGTTTCACAGTTATCACATTTGTTACTTTCTGTGTGTTCGTTTTTTCTTTCTTTCACATGGATAATGGAATGATGGGTAATGAAATGATGGTCAGTCCTTATCACAGGATGCAGCCACTGCTGAAAGGCATCTGGATTTCATTATCTAGACAAAGCATAGAAGGAAATCAAAATAATAACTCTTTTGTGGTTCCTTATGCTCCCATTCTTAAAGAACACAGAATGTGCCAAAATCTCTGCAAATGTCTTATGTACACTGAACTTGCTGATAGTTGTATTAACCTATCCCAGCATCTTGTCCTAGCATGCATTTCTGGTAGCTAGCCCGTTGCATCTAGTAGAACATCTGTCTTGCAGTTCCTTTACATGAAGAAGGCTCTTTTATACTTAGCATTTCTGTGTTATAATTGCTGTCTTGTGTTTGGGAAAGAATACTGCCTGATCTCCAACACAGAGAAGTTAACATGACTGGATTTAAGTCATTTTAGTACCATTAACTTCAATGTGTACTTAATTCCATTTATGACATCTGAAGAGGCTTGTGGATCTGCCTGTCAGACAGACATGTTAACTTCTATATTGTTCATTCCAGTCTTTCCATGTTGACTTTTATCCTTGAGGCATGCTCTGTTAGAAATAAAAGTATGAAATTGGACAAGAGCCATGCTTATTAGTGAATCGAGCTGGTCTAGCCCTCTTTAAGAAAGAGAAAGAAATTCATGGATAAAGCACATGCTTTGCATTTAGAAAGTCCCAGATTCAATCCCTCGCATCTACTGTAACCAGATGCAAAGGAGGATGGGGTTCCTCTGTTTCTAATAGCTGTTTACAAGAGGGAACTTTGGCTGAGGCAGCTTTTCTCACTCCAACAGAGGTTGGAATGCTTTCTACACAATTAGTAATGATACATGAGCCCACTCTTCCTCTGCATTTAGTCCCTACTTATCTCTCTCATTAGTAGGACTTGGGCTGGCTGAGAAAAGCTTCTGCCTAAGACATGGGATAGTCAGGCCCAACCCAAGTCATTTTGCTACCTGAGGCAAAGGATAAGATGGCGTCTCCACCATTCCATGTACAGAAGTGAGCCAGACTGGCTGCTGAATCTTACTTCAACACTGGCAACAGGCCAATGTTCTTCATGGCACCTGAGGGCAGCAGGCTAATTTAGAGGCCACATAGCATTCACTACTCTGCCCTTCAACACCTCATAGCCACTCCCTGTCCCTCTGTACCTGTTGCCTGAGGTGGCTGTCTCACTCTGCCTAACAGTAGGGCTGGCCCTGGGGACAGTACCAGCAGACAGTAATGAACCAGCGGTCTGTTTCGGTATACCTGTTGTAATTAAATCTGTTGTAAGGCAGATCATTATGCTATTATACTTCTTGTAACTTGGAAATATTGCTACTATTTAGCACTAGGGTGCCAACACTGTAAAAGTGATTTTTATCTTGCCCATCTGGGGTGTTGTTTTTATCACTGAATGGAACACTTTTTTATATATAGTTGATGATTTTGTCCAATCCAGAAGTTTGGGTAACTACAGTTTATGACAGCTAATAATTACTGCTTTTCTCAGCTCTAACATGTGTTTAGCAGTCACATATGGTATTGACTGGAGTGAACTGCAAGCATATCCCAATCTGATACCCACATTTAACCTTTTGATTTTTAATATATTAGATTCTGAGGGGTTTAATTAAACGCATCATGCAAAAGCGCACCCTGGCTTGCTTCAGGGTGTACAATCAAAAACAACCAGCAAAAACAATCCTAATATGCACATTTTTCTCTGCACTTTTTCAAATGTATGCATTACTTTCCATAGCATGGCATGCATTTTCTGTGCACTTTCCCCTAATATACACATTTTGAATGTGTGCATTTTATTTATCAACAAGCTTGCTCACAACATTTGGAAAAGTGGAGGTTTCAGAGTGCCATTGCATTTGGTTTTCTGTACAAGTTTGGGTAGTCCAATTTAGATAAGTTCATGTCAAATTGTGAACCTTCTGAAATTTCTCACCCAACCCTAAACCAGTTGCAGTTCCTGTACGTTGTGGGTATACACCTAATAAATGTAATGTGCAATATGACCCAAAGTCAGACCAATACTGAGTCTAATCCAGATCTCATTGAAGTCAACTGAAGATCTCCCACTAACATTCGTGGTGCTGGATTAATTACATCAGTCACTTGCCAAGGACACAATCTTATGCTGGCTGGGGAATGCTGGAAGTTGAAGGACTTTTTTCTGTCTAAACATGTGTAGGATTGTGCCCTAAGATGCCTATAACAACTCTAACAAACTGAATTGGCTTACCTTGAAACACCTTTTCCTTTTCACCTTTTTATGAGAGTATCAAATATTTTTGTTAGCAATGAAAACCCATTCATTATATAAAACAGCAGCTGGGAAGTAGGTGGTGGAAGAGCTGTGCAGACTCTGAAGCAAACAGCCTGTTTTCACCAGTGTTGTTGTTTCTTCATATTTATGTCTGATGGTTGCATAAAAGCCACCTTTAATGACATCTGTGTGGAGCGCTTTTAAAATGTCATTTTTCCTTTGAGACCTTTCCTGTTTAATCTCTGAAAAAAGAAGAAGATATTGTTTATTTAAATAGTTGAACAAGCCAGGTTTATTTTCTCCCTGATTATTTGTTTTCTTTCTAGCATTCCTTTAATATCTGAAGTAAATGATCTCTTTAATATCAGCCGTGAAAGCCATAAAACCTAAAAGGAAAAAAGCAAGAAAAGAAATAATGGGCATCATCAGTTGAACGTTTCATCGCATGCTCGCTATTGCCCACTTACGGATGTGCGTGCGTCCTTTAGATGATGTAGTCCGCCTCCTGCACGCCTCCAGCTGCTTCCGCTCCTTTTTCTGTCACAAAATAGACCCCACAAAATATGACTTAAAAAAAAAAAAATGTAATGTGCCATGATCTCATGCAGAAAAAGCAGCGTGATAAAAACAGCCCCGGAATGGGCCACGTGATCTTTGTTGACTTCCTCTTTCCCGGCCAGGAAGAATGAGGAAGTAATGAGGGACAGAAGCGGGGGCAGAGAAGCGACAGTGAGGACACACAATTCCACCCCCCATGTGATGATGTTCAATGTCTCTTTCTAATGAAGCTTTACAGTGACTTCCAAAAATATCCAAAGCTATAGTCACTTATCTGTCCTTACTGATTTTTATTTGAAGAACAGGGAACTTGAGGGATAGTACATTTGTGCGTTTAGTTGAGAAGCTAGACAATTTTATCACTTCATTGCATGCCACATAAAATTCTTGCAAAATGTCCTGCCAAAGACTAGAAAAACAAACTTGTGCTTGGGTTGTCACCTATGCATCATTTTTGTACACTGTTCATAGTGCAGAGGCATTGCTCATAAAAAGGTAGAAAATGTATTATAGATGGAGGTTGCTGGTACTTTTTCTGAAAACAGAACCAGCTTCATAGAGTCCTGTCATCAATTTGAAAAGTATGTCTTGAGCACGGGAAGCGCTTCTGAAAAAGACAAGGAGCAGTATCAAATATGTTTAATAAATAAATAAACCCCAGCTTATTAAGGGTTAGTTTTTTTCTGTAGAAATAAAGGGTTGGATCCAGCCGTAATTGTACTTGTCTCCCATCAAAAGCAGTGGGACCCATGCCTCCGCTGCGACTCCAGAGCGAGGCTTTGAGGCTGTAGTGACAGTGTCTTGCTCGTCCTTCCCTCACTCTGGAGAAAACAGTTGGGGTAAGTCCTTGACTTCCCCTCCCCCCACTCCGCAGCTTTGGTTGAAAGCCCGCGCTTGTAGTGGCGTTGTATAATCGATGCCATGCCACTGCGCATTCATCCCAGGGTTTTCTGAACATTTAGACAGCCCCTGAGACGCACACACACACACACATAATTGATTTCAGTAGGACCTAAGTGCAACTGATTTAAGTTGCAATCCTAATCACACACACTAGGGGGCAACTTGGTGTCCTCCAGATGTTTTGGCCTACAACTCTCATCAGCCCTAGTCAGAATTGCCAGTGGTGAGGGGATTATGGGAAATTGCCCTGCATTAGAGAGAAAGCCCCATTCAACACAATAAAAATTTCTGAGTAAAGTTGTATAGGATTGTGCTGTTAATCTGGAGCCGACCCATAGTGTATAGAATTTTTTTGCTTGCCATATCCCCTCTGAAAACCAGTAGTATTGTGTATATAAATCGATATCCTTTATTTACTTACACAGTGATTTGCAGATTTTCAACTTCTTATTTAATAATTAAAATTAATTAACAATGATGCGAGCGGATGTACTTCCTGTCCTTACAACAGATCCTTTATTGATCTGCTTTGCTCCACTTGTGGGGGAAAGACCAGGCTGTCCATAATTTGAGAGGCTAAAAGGTGTGAAGCTTAACTTGTGGACATTTCTTATCCTGGTGCTCAAAGGATTGGCCTAGCAAGAGAGGGGTGGTGTACACATGTTGCCCCCAGAAGGCACGCACAGGTAGTTTTGCTGACATTTATAAGTTTTGTTTTGCTTCAAAGGGCTGAACACGTATTCCATGCTTGAGTGGTACATTGCTTCAGATTAGATTGATTTTACAAAGTTGAAAATAGAACATTGGTTGCACAACGGCACAAATGGAATGGTGGGTTTTGTTGCTGATCACACAGTTCTCATTGATGCGATGTACATATTTGTAGAGGAAAGATGAGGGAAGAGGAGTGTATTTTTCCCCAGTGAAACAATATTTTGCTTTGAAAATTGGGGGAAATTATGTTTTCACACAAGAGGCATGCTAGAAGTGTGAAAGAGGTTTGGGTCTCCCACAACAATTGAGTAACAACTCTACATTTATTGCACCATAAAACCATCACCTGGAAGGTCATTAGTTAAGAGAGGCCTCTCTCCTAGGCGACCACTGGAAACAGGGCCAACTCTACCATTAGACAGAGTGAAGTGATCACTTCAGGCCGCAGATGCTGGGGAGGGGGGCAGCGGTGGCAGCCTCCTGGCTGTTCCTCCTGGACTCCCCAGCTGTTTCCTTCTGTTAGAAGACAGAGCTGTGTATGCCACACTACCTGTCCTGGCCCACTAAACTAGCTTGCTGCCTCAGGTGTGGAGGAGGACTTTGTCCAATCAACAGTACTGAAATAAGGTTCCACTGCTAGTCCACCTGGCTTATCTACATGGAATGGGGGGACATCACCGTGTTGTCCTTCGGCCCACGCAGCAAAATGTTTTGGGCCGGTCTTGACTGGAAACCATTCAGGATATTCTGGAGAGCAATGAATGGTCCCTCCAGTACAAGCTATTCTAAATCTACACCAAACTACACAGATGTCAGCTAGCAAATGCAGTTGTGCGTGGCTGTGCAATAGAAAGCCATATATTGCTTGTCATTCTGCTAGTACAGCCAATTAGTTCTCTGGCTATTTTAATCTGCATTATATTCTGCTAGGTCACTGTTGCTGTCAGCTCCTGGAGTTAAAATCCTTGGGCTGGCAGCAGTTCATTCTTGGAGTCTTTGCAGTTCTGGAACCTACTTGTTTTGGATGTCAGCCAGTGTCACAGTTTGCAAAAGCTGGAAGTGCAGAGTTTGCTATTCAGACAGGGTGTTAGGTTTTTGTTTTTTTGTTTTTAACTAACTGTTGCATCATTCTGGCAGCACAGTATTCATTACAAGGCCTCTTTCTTTTTCTCTTCCCTCCTCCCTCCCAAAAGGATGAATTTATGACACATACATTGGGAATAAACAATTTAATATTTAGCACTTAATGAATTATTTTGACAATTTAATTTCGAGCTCCCTCGGTGACATCTCTATTGTCACAGAGATCCTGTCCAAAATCACACAGTTAATGAATCGTCGGCTTTGGAACAAGTAGAAATAATAAAGTATTCATTTAATATTCATTTGTTTGCCATGTCCCAATCACACATGGGCTGGGCTTGCTCACCCTCTTTCAGGGCCCTTGTCCAGATAGAGGTCTGGTTGGCAATGAGGGAAATAAAATAATCATCATGGCTTATTTCCTCCGCCGGTCTGATTTCCCCAATTACTCTTGCTGGTGCAGCTTGCTGTGTTGTTCGAACCTGGGTGAAATGGCTTGTTTAGGGGGGAGGGACAGCAACCCTCAAATAACCCAACAACAGCCCAAGGCTGTGATCATGCAAACTGGGTCGGTGTCTTCATGCACAACCTGCGACAACAGCTGGTGATGCAGATTCCCATCTCCACTGTAGTGTGAATGCAAATGTATGGACTGCCTGATCCCTACTATGTAATGCAAACAGGGGCTACTCAGATATCTGAATGAGCCAAAACTCTGGGAGGTATAAATTGGGGAAATACCATAGTGTATTGGTACAGTATTTATTTATTTACAATATTTCTATACTGCTCCCTACCCAGGGATCCAAACGGAGAGGCGGGTAAGAAATATTATTATTATTATTATCATTATTATTATTACTATTATTATTATTATTATTATTATTTCAGAGTGGTGAACAAATAAGGTAAAAGACTAAAAACACATTAAAATACATTTTTAAAAGAAAGAAAGTTCAAATAAAACCACGGCTGGTCATTAAGGGAAGGCTTCCTAGAACAAACAACGTTTTCAGGAAGCGCAGGAAGGAATACAAAGTTGGTGCCTGCCTGAATTCAAAGGCAGGGAATTCCATAGGAAAGGGGCCACCACATTGAAGGCTCTTCTTCTGGTGGACTCCATAGGTCCATGTGGAACCACCAGAAGCATGTCCTCAGATGACCTCAGTGACAGGGTAGGTTGATAGGGGAAAAGACGCTCTCTCAGGCATCCTGGTCTCAAGTTGTTTAGGGCTTTGTACACTAGTACTAGAACCTTAAACCTGGCCCAGTAGCGAATAGGCAGCCGGTACTCATTTTTCATCCTTGAGGAAGAGTTAACGAGGGGAGAACAAGCTTTTGATACTTCGTTTTCATTTCCAAAATTAAAAAAATGTTTTGACAAGATGAGAAGTTTTAAAAAAGAGCTTACAAAGAGCCAATTCACACTTCCGGTGATAATCATGCACCCATCTTCAGGGTTCCTTCACTCCCTCTGATCATATGCAGGTTTCATGGTATGCAGCAGTCATGATCACATGCAAATGAGACCTACAACTCTTTCAGTGCAGTTGTGTTCACAGGAATTGGCTGCATTCACTTGTACAGTATTGGGGTGTGGTGGAATATAACAATAAAAAGGACTCCATATGGTGCAATGGTTAGAGTGTTGGACAGGGACAGGAAAGACTCAGGTTCAAGTCCCCTCACTGGGTGACTTTGGGCCAATCACTGACTCTGAGCCTAACCTACATCACAGGGTTGTTATGAGGATAAAATGAAGAGGAGGATTATGTAGGCTCCCTTGGGGTCCTTGAAGAAAGGTAAAATATAAAAGTAAAAAAATAATAATCTTTCCACTATTTGTTTTAAAAAGTGCTATTTTGTCACCTGTTTGATTACTTTCTTTCAGCCAATCTCCAATAGATCATGATCTCTCTTCCTCCCCACTTGCAATAGATCTGCAAATGACAGCCCAGAAAGATGCAACGGCCAGGAGTGCCTACTATCAGCTTCGGCTGATTCGCCAGCTGCGCCCCTTCCTAGAGTTAGAAGACCTAAAGACGGTAGTGCACGTGCTGGTAACTTCGAGGCTTGACTTCTGCAATGCGCTGTACATAGGGCTACCTTTGTGCCTCGTCTGGAAACTTCAACTAGTTCAAAATATGGCAGCCAGGTTGGTCACCGGTACACCTAGGGGTGACCACATTACACCAATTTTTAAATCACTCCTCTGGCTGCCAATTAGTTTCTGGGCGGAGTATAAAGTGTTGGCTATTACCTTTAAAGCCCTACATGGTTTGGGTCCAGGTTACCTGTGGGATCGCCTTCTCCCATCTAATCTGCCCCGCACACTCAGGTCCTCTGGGAAGAATTTACTTCAATCAGTCAGAACTACGCTGACCAGTGTTACCCAGAGGACCTTCTCTTCTGCCGCTCCCAGACTGTGGAGTCGCCTACAGGGAGAGATTTGACAATTTAGCAGTCTTCTTGAATTTAAGAGAGCCATGAAGACTGATTTCTTCCGGCAGGCTTACCTAGTTGAATTTTAAGATGTTTTTAATAATGTATTAGTTTTATTTGTTTTTAATGTTCTATCTATTTTATAGTCTTTGTATTTATATTTATTGTTGTTCCCCGCCTTGATCCTGAGGGAGAGGCGGGTAATAAATAAATAAATAAATATATTATTATTATTATTATTATTATCATGAATCACAGGGATTTTTTTGTCCGTGTAAAATTTCTATTGTATGTCAACCCTATTTCAATTACATAGTCCATAGCAGCTATACGTCTCACTGAAGAAATAACTTTGGTTAATTTATTGGATCATCCCATCATCTTATCTCCCCAGAGCTAATCATATTTTAATAGCATTTTAGAAGAATGTTAATATGTCTTGCATGCCTTTAGAAAGGCTTGTGTACTCTTAATAAAATTTAAATTTTAAAAAAGGGAGGGGATAAAGGTGTTTGTATTAACATCCATCTCCTAGAAGCTTGATTAGACTTGCTTAAGGCAAACACATTTCAGAATTTGTTAAGATGCGCTGACCTTGCCACCATGGAACTTTTCAGCATTCTTGATCTACTGTGTAGCTTTACTGAGTTTTGAAAGGATTCCAATCTATGCTTTCTACTTGGAAGAAAATTGCTTTCACACTTTGTAAAACCAATAAAAAAAAATCATTTTGCCACCCATCTAGTTTTGATTTGTATTGGTTGCTGGGTACATTTTTCTCATAAAGAAGTAATAATAGATGGTTCTTCAAACGATGCATCATTTTATGAAGATTTTCTTTGATATTTTTCCCTGTGGAGTATAATAGGGTTCTGCTTCCTTTTACTGGCCCTGTAGCCTGACACAGAGATTGAACAGGTGAAGACTTTTCTGGCATGAAGGTTTGGTAGGTGGGGGAAATCACTAAACTAAGTCAGGGCTAATTTATATTAGCAGGGCTAATATAAAAATGTGGCAGCATTAGATCACACAACTTCTTTCCCCCTTCAATTTTTCACACTTCCATCAGCCCTAATCAGCATAGCCAATAGTGAGGGCTGGATGTTGTAGGCCGAATTATCTGAGAGCTACAAGGTGTGCCCCCCTCTGCACTACAGCAATCTGACTGAGCTCAGTCTAACCATAAAGTTCCCAAGGCCAACAAGTAAGTGTATTTTAGCTAAGGAACAACCTATTTACATGGTCATTTATTATTTCAGAACATGAACGGGTTCAAGCAAATTCCTTTATGGAACTTCTGTAATCCATAAAGAGAGATCGTCATTGTATTCCATGATGCACTTTAAAAAACACTAGCACACCATCTGAAATGATCTCCACATTAGTTAATATAAAAACTGTCTAGTTTATATCCACTTCTGCTTTCCACTACCAAGAAACCTATGTGTTTTGCCTAAGGATACCCCCCCCCCCCCAATACTGTATCGCCACGCTTACGCGGCAAGCGAAAATGAACACGTTTCCTCATGCATTTCAATTCATAAAGCAGACAGCCTAGGCTGACCATATGAAAAGGAGGTCAGGGCTCATGTAACTTTAACAGTTGCAGAGAAAAGGGAATTTCAGCCAGTGTCATTTATATGCAATTACTTCCAGGAGCCCTGCCTTCTTTTGTATATGGTCACAATATATAGTGCCTGCACCTTTAACTGTTGTGATGAAGAGGGAATTTCACCAGGAACTAATTGCATACAGATGACACTGGCTGAAATTCCCTTTTCTCTGCAACTGTTAAAGTTACATGAGCCCTGTCCTCCTTTTCATATGATCAGCCTAGATGCGGATAGACATAGGCGCTCGTGACACACGACTCCCCCAAACCAAGCAGCAGTAGCCCCCTTGCCACAAAGGACTCGGGCCAAACGGAAGCGGCTAGAGGTCACGGAGACGGGCAGCCGCCACCATCCCTGCTCGTAGCGGCCGCCAGAAGCCGCTCACATATTTCACAGCTCGCGCGGCGGAAGGATATTTTACCTTGTTTACCCTGCAACCGGTTTCATTGAGCGAGTGGAAAGAAGAAGAAGAAAAGGCCGGGAGCGAAGGGGGGGGGAAGGAGAGAGGATTGGCAGGCAGCATGTGTGATTGATGCTCCCCCGGCTCAATGAGGAGGCGGCTCGGCTCGGGGCGGGCCTTCTCCTTTTGAGGACGGGGCCACTTAGTCAGCCAGCCTTTTGCACTGAGGCTCGGTGTCAATGTGCTGCTTGCTGAGTAGTGAGACGCGGCAAGAGCGAGAATCCCCCAGCCACGTAAGTAGCTATTTATACATGCTGGGGAGATGATGCCTTGCTGAAAAGGGACTGGCTCGGCCATCCCTTTCCTCCCCGTCTTCTTCTACCTCTAGGAATCCAGATCGACGCCTGGAACCATTCAGATAGAGGAGATCTATACCGGCTGCCCCTCGTCTTCTTCGCATCTCAGGACTCAGTCTGCGGGGGCGGGGGGAACGCACACAAAGGAAACCGTCGAGGGGAGGCTTTCGCCTTGCAACGGTTTTTTGGGGGTTGATTGGTTTTGTTTTGGTGTGCGGGAAGGTCCTTCGTGGTTTATTTTTGTTTGCATGTGCATTGCACTCCAAAGATCCGGTGAGAAACGAAGCACGGAAGGAGGAAAGCCAACCCCCCCCCCCCCCTGCGCGCGATGGAAAGCTGAAGAGCATCGATCGCTTCTCGTGTCCTTGGTTGCACTTTTTTTGTGTGTGTGTGCGCGCGCGTGTGTCTGATCGGAGGAAACCAGCGCGCACACCAAACCAGCTTTGCAGCGCGTGGATCTTTGTGCCCCTCGCGCTCTTCCTGGTGGTGACGGTGCCTTTCATTTTTAAGAACATCTTCCCTCCCCTCCCAACAATAATCTGTGATCAAATAGTGTGCATTTTTAATTATTTTTTAAAAAAACTCTTTTCTCTTGCTTTTTCTTTGTTTTGGGTCGGTGGAGCTTCTTGCTGACCCTCTGGAGTTAAATGCTCCCTCGTTATTTTTTTATTGCATTTCTGGATAGCCCTTCCTATCAGGAAAAAGGTCCAGACGCCATCTACAGTTAAAACGTGGGTTAAAAAAAATCTTTTCCCCGTTTCCCTCTCACTAAAGAAGCAAGAGAAGGAAAACCGAGTCGTCTGCTGCAGCACGTTGCTTCAAGGGATCCTTTTCGAGTGATCAGGAAAGCAAATACTGTTAGCCGATCTATTTTCCTTTTTCCAAATTCTATGGTTTTTGTTATTCTTCTTTATAGCGGTGTGTCCTGCGAGGCCACGTTTTGCAAACGTGCAAGCTTTTTGTCTGTTCTCCAGTTCGCGTTACTTCGCAGCTCTTGAGCGAAACATACCCGGCATTCGAAGCGAGCGTGCCGGGGGGTTGCTGGGGAGAACCCCTTCCAATTGACTTAACGCTCCTCATCCAAGCCGACTCTCCCTTCGCTCTGCTATATACGTTGGACTGTAATCCCCCATAAACCTGCCCTCCAAGCACCCCTTCAACGACAGCACAAAGGCATCATTGCCGGCCTGTGGCGAGTGAGGGCTCTTCAGATAGCCCCGAAGGGTGTGGGTGTGTGAGAGTGATTGGGGGGGGGGGGTTCTTGGAGGGTTTGGTCTCCATCCCCATGAACATACAAAGGTCAACCCCAATCACGATAGCACGCTATGGAAGACCTCGGAATAAAACCCAGGATTTTGAGGAGCTCTCGTCTATAAGACCCACCGAGTCCTGCCAGAGTTTCAGCCCCAACCTAGGCTCGCCGAGCCCGCCAGAGACTCCGAACTTGTCGCATTGCGTTTCTTGCATCGGGAAATACTTATTGTTGGAGCCTCTGGAAGGAGATCACATTTTTCGAGCCGTACATCTGCACAGTGAGGAGGAGCTGGTTTGCAAGGTAACAACTTTCCAGCCTCCCATCTCTCTCTCTCTCTCTCGCACACACACACGCACACTTTAGCCTTTTTCTGTCTAGCGAGTTTATTTTTAGAGGATACTCATGGAGTAAGGCGAGGGAAGAATTGATTTAGGCACTGGGTGGAATTTAATTAAACAAACAAAAGCCTTGCATAATTAAACGGTTCTCAGCAACTTTCCAGACAATGGCCACGATATAACGGTGGCCTAGAGCCAAAATCTAGGGGTGGGGGGGTTGTGCTTAAAGGCTAGATCACAGTATATATAATTAATTTTCTCTCTGCTCTCCCTTTTTTTTTTTTACTTTCAAAATGGGAATCCCTTGCTAATTTTAAACTGCTCTGGCAGACTCCTCCAGTTCCCTGCGTGGTGTTTTCTGGGGTTGACCATCATTGTCTGCAAACTGGCAAATGCAGGCTGGTAGCTTTGTCTGTCGAAGGCTGTAACCCTAGACACACTCGCTTGGGAGCAAACCCCATTGAAAAGAGCTGGACTTGCTTCCAAGACAACATGCGTGGGATTGGGCTGCATAGCTGATATTTAAAAATCCGCTTGAGTACCCGGCCCTCTTGCAGTGATGGATTGTTTGCAAACACCATTCCCCCATGTTCCAGCGAGAACTCTAAATCCTTGCATAATTACATTTGTATTTGTTTGGAGGACATACAAAAACAGAGCTTGCACTTGATAGATTGCTGGCTTCCCAGCCTCTGGCCTCTTCAGCTCTTGCTTGAAGGTGAGCTGTGGGGAAAGGAAGCCCACATGTTTGCCCATAAGGGAAGTAGCTCCCATTCAGTCAGGGCGATACTATTTCCTTTGTTCCTAAACTGCTGTGGTTACTCTTTTCAATGTTTCTGGTGTGCTAGACTTGTGTTCCATCCTTTTGAGCTGTACTCCTGTATGATGATGTGGGGGAAATTCCTATACTCCCACTAACTTTTAAATTCTAGAATTGTCCCAAAATGTGCAATTCTGGGCTTTAAAATAATAAAATAAATCTGCAGTCCTGGAGTTGAATTGGTGGGCTGTGAAACTAACAGTATACACATTGACCCTCTTAAATAATTCAAGTGGTTGGACACAGGCCTGTTGACTAGTGGATGTTTTTATTTAGATTCATATGCAGTGGGAAAATTAAATTACACTCCCTGGTTACTCGTAAAGGCTTGCTTTGCAGGGGTCTGGTCACCCGTGAGTCATGAACCTGAGATCTTAATGAAGATTTAGTTCTACACAGTTTATACCTGATTATGTCAAATAGAGCCGCTGACCTTGCAGGACTTCTACTGCAAGGTGCCAGAAATGGGAGTAATGGTGGACGTTATTTAAAATGCATGCATTAGTTGGTCAAAATAGGTGCAGATCAAAGTATTCTTAGCCTCCTGCTGTGGAAGAGTAGTTGAAAGCCAAATAATGACATATTTGCATGTGAAGATGCAAAAATCTTGCAGATCTGTTTCTTTGTCTGAAATTTTTCAGAAATTCCTGATTATATATCTGTAGTTAACCTTTCTCCACCTGCAGTTATGATTGTATTGCATAGCAAATGCACCATGTAACAAAAATGTAGCTCCCGTAAGAGTGAACATCTTCATCCATTTACATGAAATTGTAATGTCTTTCAGTTGTTTGGTAGTATGAGGATCTCTTTACATTTTGTTGGTGCTGTCAAACATTCCTTGTAATTGTAAGCTGAACACCATCCTAAGTAATATTTCAACTCCATCACTTGTAAATTTGCAGTGATCGTTGTGTGCCTTCAAACACCTCTCCTGTCTAGACTCTTCCTGAATAAATTAAATACTGTCCCTGCATATAATCTAATAAACATTTATATCATCTCTTGTCTTACTATAAAACAGACTTGAGACCCTTTTCCACAGCCTGCCTTGAGGGCCAGGTAACAAAGGCATGCCAATGAAGCTTTATGTAATTTGACTGGCACCCCTTAGTGTGCATTATGTCCCGCTAGAATCTAGGTGATTTCTGTTTACTGCTTGTTGATGGAAAGAGCTAAATTGACCTACCCTTTAAGGTAACGTGTTCTGATTCTACATTAAAGTTCAACAAAGACAAGCCTTTGCGATGTCAATCCAAAATGACTTCTCCCCCCCCTCCTTTTTTTGGAATGGTTGTTAAGGGAAATGTTGCTTGTATAAGGATTGCATATTTTAAGATGATTACATTTTGCAAGCTTATTAGGCATGAGGAGAGTGGGAATCTCTTCCTACAGTTTCAAACACAGTAATTGATGTGTTCACCTAGAAGAAGTTGAGTTGTCTCTGAAGCGGGCTGTACAGAGTGTCAAAACCTACCTGCTGTGTTCTTCTCATTTCAAATAGGCCTGTTAACATAGTTGAGTACAAGAGTTTTAGGTTTTCACACATTTTTCAATATTCTTGAGTGGCAATAGGAAAAGAACTGGGTGAAGCCTTTCATGGAATGCTAGAGTTTGGACTTGCTATAGTGCCACTGAACTGCCTTAAGACTGAAGTCTGAAATCCTATCCATGTTTACCTAGGAGCAAGACCCACTGAATTAGGTAGGCTTTCCTTCCAAATACATAGAATCAGGCCGTAAGTCTTCAAGGCAAGTGTAGTTCTATCTCAGAAGATAACAGATAATGGCTTTAAAGTAGTTTTTGCATGTGTTAAGAACCACACCAATTAATGCCCATATTGGCAAGCTCTAACAAGAGCAAGTGATAAGCCACATTTATCCTTGAATTGTGCAACATGGGTAGCTTGTGTTGTTCAGCGATAGAATTAATCTGCTTTTGTAACTTTCCAACCTTCATTTTTGAGGGACAAAGGCATCAGAAGTGCACAGAATTTATCAATTGAAAACCTTTGTCATGCATTGGTTATGTCTTCTTTCTGTAGTGCACCCACTATTCTCAATGAAGTCTTCCTCTTGCCTTGAATCTGTGTGTCTTCCAACCGTCTCAAGCACTGATTCATTCATAATCACTGGATTAGTGTAACATTTTTTTATATTGGGAGTTTCCCAGCATGCTTTATAGTTTCGTACTATTCATTCACAAGAACACAGGTGACATGCCTGCTGTTAAAGAGGCACTTGACTGTTTAAAAGGGCACTCATTTAAACTCTGAGCAAAATAATTAGATGCAAGGTCAAGTCCATTAGAATATTTTCTTAGATTATGGGCAGGCAACTGACAGCCCAGGTGTGGTGTGGCTCAATCTAGGCCCAAAGAGACTTCTCACTTGTCCAACAACATTGCCTTAAGACCAAAGGGCACCTATGTACTCTTCTCCTATAAAAGTGGTCACAGGCACCTCCACTCTTCCCTCATTATGCATTTCAGACACTTGCTCTGCGATATGGGCAAAGGCCTCTTTATCCTTGTTTCCCCCTTCTCGTGTGAAAAGCAAGCAAGGCCTTGTTAGACTGCCTTTTCTGCGCCTCAGTCACAGACCCTGATGTGCTAGAGATGAGTCTTGCGAGCCTCTGTTGGTGTTCAGACAAAAGAGGATGAGGGGGTGAAAGAGGCCTTTGGCAGTATCTTAGAGCAGCCTTCCCCAACTTCTAGATATTTTGAACTTAAACCCCCATCAACCCTAGCCAGCATGGCCAGTAGTCAGGAATTCTGGGAGTTGAAGTCCAATGCATTTGGAGGGTATCAGGCTGGGGCGTGTATAAGAAACTTGGCAGAATCCTTTCCTTTTGTTTAAAAACCAACAGAAGGAAGGGACTCAAGAGCCCTTTAGCCTGGGTCTCCGCCATGAGTCAGTAGGTGGAGTCAGTATTAGTTGTTGACCCATGGCCTTAGGTTCATTTTGTCTGACAATCTAAAAGTGAAATTGGCTTCCCTGATTCTTTTCAGTACCAGAGAATAAAGGAAAGGATGTAGAAATGATTAACCAGCAACAGGCCAAGAGAGCGGCACAACATGTCTCTCAAGCAATGTGTTTACAAGAAAAGAAACATAGTGGATTCTGCTTGCTTTTCAACACCAATGCCAGAATTGTATTTAAAAGGCTTTAAGGCCTAGCACTTTCCTTCAATGTAACAGCATTGGCCATCAAATCTCAAAATCAGAACCTAATTAGATGCTGGGCTATCGTGTAATTTGTAATGCTTTTAGCTTTTAGATTGCTGTTATTGTTTTTCAAACCCTCTATGTGTTTCCCCTTATGAGGCAGGAAATCAGTCCATCCTCTTCCCTCCCCCCCCCGCCCCCCAATACACTTCACCTAGCCTACTTGTGGGGGGCGGGGAAATAGCTTTCATAAAGAAAAAAGAACTTCTAGGTTGCACAGGGCTTAGTTTGCTTAAATAAAAGTACCTGTCAAAATATCATCTTCGATATTGTGGGCTTTATTTATTTCAAATTAGCCTGCCTGCTACATGACATTTCTATCTAACTCCTTTTTTTCTCGCCAATCATACCTCTAGGTGTTTGATATTGGCTGCTACCAAGAATTGCTTGCGCCATGTTTTTGTCTGCCTCCTCATGACAACATCAACCAAATCACTGAAATCATTCTTGGGGAGACAAAAGCGTACGTGTTCTTTGAGAGGAGCTATGGGGACATGCATTCCTTTGTTCGTACCTGCAAGAAGCTGAAGGAGGAGGAGGCAGCCAAACTCTTCTATCAAATCGCATCTGCTGTAGCGCACTGTCACGATGGCGGACTGGTACTGCGGGATCTCAAGCTGCGGAAATTCATCTTCAAGGATGAAGAACGGTGAGGAATTTCTCTCCTCCCCCGGTCCCCTTCCCTCACCAGTGAATATATTTGGATTGCAATTTTGAATGGGTTGTTTTTTCTGAGGGCTAACACTATCCTACAGTCTTTTTATTAATCCCACCACTGTATGGAAATAGAAGAAACATTCCTGCATTTTTTTTAATGGAGATCAAGGAAATGGGGTAGTCCATCCTATGACTTCTGTTAGGGAGAAACCACCACTTTCCTGAAACTAAGCAGGCCTGGGTGTCTGGTTGGGAGACCCATGTGTTCCACCTTGAAAACAACATTTCCGGGTTAAATAGCATTTGCACTAGTCTATCTTTTTTGAAAAGAGCAGTTTTCTTCTCAGAACTGAAACTCATATTACATCTATCCATCCAGAATTATAATGTCCTCCCTTCCTTTAATTTGGTTTATGGGGAAGAGTGAATAATATTATGGGTCATAATGTCAAAGCCATCCTAACAAGGCAGCTGCTTTCTAGAAACATCCTCCTTATTTTTCTTAACATCCAGTAAAAATTGTATGCACCAAACCTTTCCCTGGTTACTAAATGTTTAATGTTGTGGCTGTTGTTTGTAGTGGTTAAACGTATGGCTTTTGATTTCCAAAGGGGTAGCTGTGTTCGTCTGTTGCAGCAAAAACAACAGAGTCTTGTGGCATCTTAAAGATTAACAGATTTATTACGGCATAAACTTTTGTGGACACCGTCCACTTCATCAGGTGCAAGAAGTGTTATTCTGCCATAATAAATCTGTTTGTCCTTAAGGTACCACACAACTCTTCCATATGTATATAATTTTATCTGATTAAATTTTTTTATTCTAATATTTATCTGTTTGAAAAAATATTTTTTGTAGAAAATTAGCAAGATTATCAAATAACAAAGAAAGAATGAATAGAAAGTTTGGGGTTAGAAGTTTTTTTTGGGGGGGGTTGTTGTGCTGTTTTTGTTTCTTAGTATAGAGCTGTCTGAAAGTTTGCACAAAAAGCAGTATGCAGCTGTGAACATAGCGTTGCATCCAATATTAATCCTACATAGAGTAGACACATTGAAATGAATGGAACTTAAGTTAGTCATTAATTTCAATGGGCTTGCTCTAAGTAGGGCTAACATTGGACATAAGCCATTCTCTGGTGATATAAACCATAGAAGTGGAAGGTCTAGATTCTATTTGTTGTTACATGTGTGCGCCCTGGGTTGGATTTTTCATGGAAATTATTTTATTTAGGTGCTTCAGTTTTGGAGCAAAGGCCTAACATTTAGAGGTTCTGTAGATAGACACACACAAGTTTGCATAGCATTAAGCTTGACTTGAAGGGACCTCTTGTAATTTTTCTTTGATGTAATGAATTGGCACATGTTAAGCTGGATTCTTAAGCGTTGCTAATAATATCTGTGTAGGTAGAGGGACCAGAGGAGGCTGTGGAATGGGAGGACATGGCTTGTTTTTATGATGTCCCATCGAAGTAACAGTTAAGAGTCCCAAAATGTTCAGAATGCCAGGATAGCGCCCAGGGGTGTTTTGACTATTGCTAGCTTTTCTTCCTTATGTTTACAGGATAAGTAAGCAAGCAAATGTGATAGACCCGCATCTACTAATCAGTTCGTTTTGGGCCTTGGAAGATTAGAATTCCTTTCCAAGGTTTATTCATTTCCTAGGGTATTTACATCATATAGGATATTTTACATTTCTGGTGATTGCAGATATAGCGTTGAGTTGTACTAGAATGAGGATTAGAAACAACATATTGTTGACTTTTCAAGGTGACCTGCAAGGGATTTAAAATAAACACAAAACAAATCAGAAAAATTGTTGCATTTACCCCCCCCCCCCCACCTCCTTTCTCATTAAGGTATATTTCAGAAATAGTTTTTTAAAATACTTTGGGTCCATCGATGCATTTCTTTCACTCCAGTCATTTGTCTGCACAAACGGAATCAGACAATTCAGAGGAAATGTTTGGCTGCTAGGATGGTGAGCTGTTTCCCTGCTTGGCCAATCTTATACTTTCCACCTATTTGGTCCTTGAAGCTTCATACATTCCCCATTGTGTGAGAAGGAGAGAAGAGGGATGCGCTTTCTTCATTGTGCACCTTTGTCACTCCTGCTGCCCTGCACACATGCGTGCTGAATGTCTGCAGCGGGGAACCTGTTCTATGTGTAGAGGCCACCTGTGCGATTTAGAACCCAACCGGGACATGTAAGAGGAAACGCCCAAGCAGGGATTTTCTCTGTCTCTCTCATTTTTTATATAAACAAAGCAAACTGTGTTGGTCAGTAAGAAAAAAAAATATCACAATACATGGTCAGGCACTACCCAAAATTGTAGGCAAGCTCCCAAGGCCTCCAGATCTCTTCATCAGGAAAAATGAGTGGTGTCGGGGTGGGGGGTGGGAGTCTCCATGGTCAGAGTCCTAAGATGGAGTGGAGGAAGAGTGGAGTGGAGTATCGCAAACCAAAATGGATTAGGCTCTACTAGGTGTCATGTTACACCAAGGACCATTGGGACAAAAGCCATGTTTGATGGTTTTCTAACAAGGGAGCTTGAGGAATGCTCTGCCCCTCTTCATCTTCACAGAATGGTCTGTGTTGGTCATTGTAAGTGAAGACAGAACATTTGCCTGGGGTGTTGTTAATGTTGTTTTGCTTAACATTCCCCAAGTATTTGGAGAATCCCACGTGCCTGACTGGCTGCATGGATGTGGCAGAGTGAAATTAGTGGTGGCGATAGGAAGTGATATTAGTCTGGTCCCCTTCTCAAGTTACATTTGTGATGCAGCATAGCTACTTTCCTATGCTGTAAACAGAATCTGAAAAGCCCTGTGTCACATGGGAGAAGCTGAATCAACTCAAAATGTTTTAAGTTGTTATTGTTGTTTATTGAAGGGCCATTTATTTAGGACTTGAGTTGGGGGATATTTTGTCTCATTTTCAGCTACTTAGATCTGCTGAGGTGCCGTATTCTTACAACCCACACATAACTGTGTCCTTTCACACCTTGTTACTGCTGTGGAGTTGGGATTCCTGGTAGATGTTGGTGTCCAAAAGCCTGAAGTGAAATACATATGAAGGAACCTTCCTATTTCTTTACTGGGTGCATGTGGGGGAGCGTTGTATGAGACTTTTGCGACTGGTGCTTTGTGTATTTCTGCTGTTCCACATTACTCATTTCCCTTCCACCCCTTAGTGCTTTTGCATGCATCCTGTTTCCTGTTGTCAGTACTTTGTCTATATTGATTCTCCCTAATTCCTCTCTGTTGTGTGGCTTAGGAGCAGAGTGCTGTCTTCTCACCAGCTGTGCATTGTTGTCTTGGTGTGTTTGTTCTGTCTGATACTGCAGCTATATGTGTTCTTTGCTGTGATGTTAGATGCTGGTGCAGAGGTGAGTCTCAGCCCTATCCTACAGTATGTTCTTGGATTCTCCTTGCACTGGTGTATGAATTCTGATTTTTAGTGCTTGAGGAGCCTGATCTGCAATTGGATGTGTCTGCATGGGGGGAGGGGGAGTAAGTCCGTGGGTACTGTTGGTGCGAGGACGGACTACTATGTATGACCTGAATGGAAATTCAAAGGTACCTGGTTGAACTGGTGTGAGGTGCAATGTGGCCTTCATCATGCTTAATTCATGCTGTTGTTAGTTATATTTCATCTTGTTTTTGTAAATTGTCCTGGAAGCTTTTGCAGAAGGGCAATACGTAAATCTTTGGCTGCATTATTGTTTTACATGTTCTTTTGGAACTGTGGCACCTACCGTAGATCTGTGGATGGAATGTCAGACCTATGTTGCGTTTCTGCCAGCTCAAGGTAGAAACTACCAATTTTATGGCAGTGCCGAAGTAGAAAGGTTTGATCCCATCTGGTTTTCAAGTCTGTTGCTAGAGCATAGGATCAAACTATTAGTCTGGAATGAAATAACTTTAATTTTATAAAAGCTCGTTTAATAGACGAGCGTGTTTTGAATAATATCTGTTTCCCCATGGCAAGTATTTTTCCTGCCAGCAAATTATTAATTTTTGAAGTGTATTGTTTAAAGAGTATTTTAAGTCTTCAGTTATATTCAAATATTAGCTGTCACAATATTTGACACTTAATTCTCATGCTTGTTAATCAGTCTTGTTAACAAGAAGTTGTTTTTTTAAGACTATAGTAACTCTTTCTTTCTTTCTTTCTTTCTGTCTTTTGCATTGTAGGTATTAATTTATTTACACCTGTTTTTAGGCTGTCCTTAAGGGTATTGCTGATATTCTATATGAGGAATTTGTCTCTAGGCAGGAGTTGAGAATGAGAATAACTTGCATTTATGTTTTGTTCTAATAAAACATCAGTGTAATACTTCCTTAAAAATGTATTTTCTGAAGTATTTTCTAGTGTACAGATGCTCTTGTAGAGCATGTGAAAACCTACTAGGGCTATGCATGTTTGTAACATTTGTTCATCTGTTCCCAACTTCTATCTTGATTGAGATTTGTATTAGAATCAAAATCTCTGTGACAACAATAGTTTTAAGATTTAAGCTAACCAATTGACACATTACTGTAGTAGCATAGGAGCTGCTTTCCCATGGCACAATTTCTAGAAAGAGGAACCATGTGGATGGTGTTCCTTCCTAACCAAATAAAACCTGGATGTTCAGGGAGGGAAGCATTTGATAAAAAGGGGAATCATGTCATTTCCTCTGCCTCCAGGTTCTTCCATTGAGAGATGATTGGCCCACAGTCAAGTAACTTGTATGCTACTGTGGTAGCATATGAATTGGGCTTAAGCCTTAACTAATGGGACAAGTTCAGCCCTGTTGCATCTATATATTGCATTACATATCTTCCTGAAGTTGCTTAAGATCATTCTTGGTTTTGTTTTGGAAAAGTCAGTGAAAGGAAACTCAGTCCGCAAGAAATGTGAACAGAGATGCAAGCTGTTTCATTTCCTACAGGTTGCCAAGTAGTAGATTTGTCATAGCAGTGAATGACTTGGGGTTTATCCACCTGTCAGACTTTATTGCAGTCGTCTGATTTACAGTGATCTATAGTTAGTAACCTTTTAACGATGCTTTAGGGAAGAGCAAACACACACACACAATGAAACCAAAAAAGGCTTCTAGGAATTATGGGAGTCCCTACGGAACTATTACCATGCATCCTAAGGCTGAGAGTCTTAATTTATTGTTCCACAAGAGTCACTGCATCAATTATTAATTTCTGTGGTAATTTGCAGTCACAAAATGCATTGACAATTCTTGTATATATTTAATCTTCCCAGCAACCCTGTAAGGTAGGCTGCTGCTATTTCCATGTTTACAGTTGAACTGAGGTTGATAATCCTTTGCCAAAGGCCACCCAGGGAGTTAGTGAAGTAACAGACATCTGATCCCAGGTAAAAGTGCAGTCCACTGACCACTGAATAAAGCTGAGTTAGTCTTAGGTGTCAAGACAAAGTGGTAGCACTCATCATTTAGGTACCAGCACTACACCAGACTGAACATATATTCCAAATTCTCCTGGGCCTTGGGGCCCCAAGAGAGACTTATTTGGCCTCAGGGCCTGAGGGTTCCACACCCCTGGTCTAGAAAACTGTGAACACACATGGAGACACTGGCAGAGCCCCATGCTTCATATGGTGTTTTGGTCCTGTATATTTGATCCTTGGGCTACGGTTCCCTAGTTGGAATCCTTTGCACCCTTTCAAAGGTGGAGGTAGTGCGTGAAGATATGCAACTTTATTTTTGAAAGCATACTGTTACACCATCGTCAGGGTAGGGACCAACTATAAGCCGCAACATGATTCTGACCAAAGCCTCATCTACAAGAATTCGCCTTTACGCCTGGTTAGGCGATTATGCGCATATTCACAGAAGCGCATTTACACCTAATACCTCTGTATGAGAGGCGGCGAAGCGCATTACTGGACGACCGAAACGCAATTTAAACTGTTGACATGCGGAGAATCGCTTGTTCACATAGTCAAAATGCGCTTTGACGGCCGGAGCAAAATAAAACTTGCTATTTAACGTGCATTCGATAATGCGCATAATCGGAGAGAAAATGCGCCTCTACGCCCGATTTACGCTCCGTTCTTGTAGAGGTAAATTTTTTAATGTGCCTTGAAAGAGCTTTAAATGCCTCTTGTAGAGGCAGCCCAATTTTGACTCCTTCCTCGTCATGTCTCCAAGATCAGCAAGTTTTCTTCTTAGTACTGACCCATTGGGATAAGTTAGGCTTTGGGTAACCTCTCGCCAGATCAAGTGCGGTATTACGCTTATGTGATTTCCCTCTCCCCTGTAGTGCTTCACAGCGTTCAAGACAAAGCGGTAAGCACTCATCATTTAGGTACCAGCACACCAAACTGAACATATATTCGAAATTCTTACATACTGATATCATATATAACTGAAGTTTCTGTTAGAGCAGGTGTGGACAGCATGTGACCTTCCAGATGTTTTGGGCTACAATTCCCATCATCCTTCATTATTGGCTAGAGCTGGTTCCCCACACATGTGTTCAAGTAATGGTTTTAACTGTCTTTATGAGCCTCCTAAAACCAGAATAAAGCCTGTCAACCTTTTCGAACTGTGTCTGATTTATGAATTCTGAAATCGCTTGCAAGGGCTTAAAGCTGAGCTGCCTTCTTACTATTTCAAGGTAGAATATATTTACATGTCAAAGAGGGCCTTGGGTTGGAACCGTTCTCCCTGACCTGCTAATTTTCTATGTGCAGGCTGATCTTTTCCCCCCTCTCTACCCTGCCTGCAAATACTCTGAACCCAATAAGGGCTGCTTTGCCAGCTTCTGCTCATTGTGTATCTCACCTCTTAATGGAATTTACCTTTCTAAGGCAATGAGCTTAGAAGAGTGCAGTGAACTCTTTTGTCCAGGTAGCAGTAGCTCCCCCTGTAGCTGTTTTTTCACACGAATGGTAGCTAAACAGGAACTGTGTGTGGGGAGGAAGGGATGCCAATTAGTATGGTGTTCCGTTCAGATGTTACCCCAAGTTAGAGCTAGGCAACCAAGTCCAGATGTTTGGGACTACAACTCCCATAATCCTTGATCGTTGGCACTGCTGCTTGGGGTTTATGGGAGTTGTAGCCCAAAGCATCTGGAGGGCACCTGGTTGCCTATCCCTTCCCTGTGGTTTGTGCCACCTGCCTTCATTTTGCTACTCTCGGATCTGCTGTTTGGACAATCAGCGTCATCCTCATGTGGTTTGTGGGTTAGGCTGACTCAGTGAAACTGACACCAGGGAAACCCTCTGTTTGGAAGGAAAATCAAAAGCTTGTGAGTTACATTCTTGAGTATGAATAAAATGTAAGAAGATGGAGAAATAAACTAAAGATATGTACTTCGATTTGAACCAAAATGAATCACTTTAAAGGTCATGAAATATAGTCCAGCTTAAGAAATAGCATTTGGTTTTATAGGGCAGTGGTCCCCAATCTTTTTGGCACCAGGGACCGGTTTGTGGAAGTCAATTTTTCCACGGACCAGGGGGGTGGGTGGGGGGGGTGGCGGGGGGTCCCCCCATCCAAAACAAACTCTACCACCAAGCTACCCACCCCCAAAAAACCCCAGTCCGGACCGACCACGTCTGCTGCTCTCCGCTGCGGCTTGCCGCCGCCGCCACCGGTCTTCTCTGCTGCCGTGTGACAGTGACTCCCTGCAGCCCCCTCACGGGTGAGGGGGCTGCAGGGGGTCACGAGGCGGCGGAGGAGAGCGGCGGAAAGCACCGGCGGAGAGCGGCAGACCCGGTAGGTCCGGGCTGGGTTTTTGGGGAGTGGGTGGCTTGGTGGTGGGGTTTGTTTTGGGTGGTGGGGCTGGCGGGGGAGTTCCCCCACCCGAAACAAACCCCACCACCAAGCCCCCCCCCAAAAACCCAGCCCAGTCCTACCGGGTCTGCCACTCTCCGCCACCGCTCTCCACCACTGTATGACCCCCCCCCCCGGCAGCCCCAGTTTGCCCCGCTGCCCCCCGGTCAGCCTAGATTGCCCCAGTTTTGCTGGTCAGGATCGGGAAACCCCGGGCGATCTGGTCACCCTACACTGGTGAGAACGCAGCCTGATTCCTATCAGACCACGGACCGGTACCGGTCCATGGCCTGGGGGTTTGGGGACCCCTGTTATAGGGCATCTCTAGTGTCAATTAAATGGTATTCCTAATCCCCCACCTGCACAGGATTTTCTTGTTCCTTTCCCTTTTTGTCCCTTGTTCACCCTCCACCTGGGTGTTCTTCTAGTTCCTTTTCTTTGTCCGGTTTAATATCTGTGCTGGGGCCATGCCATTCCTTCTTGTGGAGTCCCCTTCCCCATGTTGACAGGCATGGTTATAGACATGAAGATGAATAGACCTTATTAACTCAGAACGGAGAGGAAAGTTGCAAGGTCAAATAGAGTAGCTCCTTAGCTGTAGAAGGAGAAAGCCGAGATCAGATTTCATCCCAGGAATGAATGCTTTTCCTAATTAATTTTGAATTTGTCAATGTGCGGGAAGACTGATTTTTGTCCTCCCAGGCAGTAAAACTCATTCATCAAATGACAGAAAACGGAATAGTTAGGCAACTTCATTTGACATCGAAGTTTGCACTACTTTTTAAATGATCAACTTCGCTTTTAGAATTCCAACATCCCAACATGGATTAACGATGTCTTTCCCACCTACATTTATATAAAATATATCTAAAGTTCTGTATATAAAGAAAGCCACCCGCTTGGGTAGATTTTCTGCCAGACCAGTCCCTTAAGCCACCCCACCCACATTTTTTCCTTGCATTTATTTGCAAGGCTGTTATAAAAATGAACAGATCACTGTATACTAGGAAGCGATGTAGTGTTTAGCAAATACCGTATTTTTTCTATTGTAAGGTGCCATCGATTGTAAGACGAATCTTAATTTCAGTTCCACCAACAGAAAAAAAGCTTTGATTCTAAGAGAAATAAAATAAAACACTAAAATATATCTAAAATTCGAAAACTACAATTCTAAGACGCCATCAATTCTAAGACACACCCCGTTTTTAGAGACATTTATATGGGGAAAAAGTGCATCTTAGAATCGAAGAAATACAGTATATTCTTAACTGGTGTGATGCTGCAGGGGCTGGGGTAACATTCCATGTATGAAGATATGTCTTGGGTTCAGTGACTTACATAAAAGAGCTGTGAGGTTGTGGTGGAGGCTGTCATAGTCCACTAGTCACCTTACCACTCTTCTATTTGCTCTAGCGCAAGGGTGGGCAATGTCTTGCGAAAAAACATTCACCATATGTGCTTAATATTAGTTGTTGTTGTTGTTGACTGGTGGTTGTCCAAAGTGCTCCAACATCCAAGGCCCATTTTTCTAGAGCAGAGGTGCAAAGCCTTTTTCATTCTGAGGCCCAAATTCATTTCAGAGACGCTCTCGAAGACTTCATTTCAGAATTGGGCAAGAGTGGTGGTGGGGAGGTGACCAAAGGCAGAGGAACAGGGCCAAAATACCAAAAATGCCAGCATATTTTAACTTAAATGCTCATTGCCAGTCACTAAGCCTTAGGAGAGGCGGGTAAGAAATAAATCGTTGTTGTTGTTGTTATTATTATTATTATTATTATTATTATTATTATTATTTCAGCCTTTTAGAATGGGAGAAAACACTGTTCAAAAGCTGGGATACCACCCAACGGATGGTGATTGGGGGAAAGGGGGTGGACCAGGGGTGGAGCCTTCTGGGGAACCTCACAGGGCCAGCTTGGGGCCCCAGGAGAGCCGTATTTGGCCTCAGGGCCTGAGGGTTCCACACCCCTGGTCTAGAAAACTGTGAACACACATGGAGACACTGGCAGAGCCCCATGCTTCATATGACGTTTTGGTCCTATATATTTGGTCTTTGGGCTACGGTTCCCTAGTTGAAATCCTTTGCAACCCTTTCAAAGGTGGAGGTAGTGCGTGAAGATATGCAATTTTATTTTTGAAAGTGTACTGTTACACCATCATCAGGGTAGGGACCAACTATAAGCCGCAACATGATTCTGACTAATTTCGACTCCTTCCTCCAAGATCAGCAAGTTTTCTTCTTAGTACTGACCCATTGGGATAAGTTAGGCTTTGGGTAACCTCTCGCCAGATCAAGTGCGGTATTATGCTTGTGTGATTTCCCACTTCCCTCTAGTTCTCCACCAGCACAACGGGGGATGGGGCAATCCTATTATATTCTGGAATAGGATTTCCCCCCTGTAAATCAGAAACCCTTTATAATCCTCAAATTCTTCAGGGAAGAATAATTGAACCACTGTTGGGGGAAGAAATGTCTAGGACATACTGATGGCTCACCAGAAACGGATGCTAACTCAGGAGTTTACATTGAAAGCCCTTCTGGAAGAGGCTTAATTGATCAGGTTTTGTTACATTGCTAAAGAGCCAAGTCTGAATGCACTCAAGTAATGAATGGCATATTGATAAGAAATTCAGAGTAGTATTGTTTTTCATGGGCTTCCCTGACGGTTTCTATGGGGACAAAGACGCATTTCCGTTGAGTGCTATTTGCTGCCCTCTGATTGCACTTCTGTGGTTTCATTCACTAGTAATGGGAAAGCATTCATAGGCAGAATAGCTTCCCCTTTTTAAATAGCAATGATTCAAGCTTGTTTCTTTTTTTTTCCTTGAGCATTAGACTAATGCAGGGTTCTATCAGTGATCTGATAGATGCATAATGCTGTCTTTCCAAGTGCCTATTCCATCTCCACTTTCCGAACTGAAATGATATACTGTAATTACACAGGCCTTGACAAAAGGCTTTGCATTGTATAGTAAGTTCTATAAAGCCGATCTTATGTAGCTGTGGCAGCCCATATTTATCTGACCACTTTCACTGCAACTGTTCCTATGGCCAGAGTCAGAGGAAAAAGTGCAAGCAGCTGGTTGCTTGAATATCTTTAAAAATGTGTGACGCTCAGGTTAGGAGGAATCCAGGATCAGCGGCAGCGTCATATACCAGTTTTGCTAGGGATCCTGGGTGGGAGGGTGCTGTTGCACCGTGTCCTGCTTGTGGGTTCCTTGTCGACAGCTGGTTGGCCACTGTGTGCACAGAGTGCTGGACCAGATGGACCCTCAGTCTGATCCAGCATGGCGTTCTTAATGTGATATATGTATATATTCAGTCCAGCACCTAAAATATGATGGCAATGACTAGCTGCTTAAAATATTAGTTGGGGGTTTATGTCATGCCTACCTATGGCAATATGGTTGGCAGTAGCTCACAAAGCATGCAGTTGCCAGAGTGTCCCTACCCGTAATTCTTGTAAACTGCTCCCTGCACCTACCCGGTATGTTGTCCCAATCTTCAAAAAGGAGGAATCTAGGAACTACAGACCAGTTAGTCTGACATCAATCCCTGGGAAATGTTTGGAGCAGATTATAAAGAAGTCAGTCTATAAGCACCTTGAAAACAACGCAATGATTACTAGAAGCCAGCATGGATTTGTCAAGAACAAATCCTGCCAGACTAATTTTATCTCATATTTCGATCGGGTAACCTCCCTTGTGGACTGTGGGAATGCTGAGGACATAATACATCTTGACTTCAGCAAAGCCTTTGACAAAGTATCACATGGCATTCTGATTAGCAAGCTAGCTAAAAGTGGGCTAGATGGAACAACTATTAGGTGGATCCAGAGTTGGCTACAGAATCGCACTCAAAGAGTGCTTATCAATGGTACCTTTTCACACTGGGGGGAGGTAACAAGTGGGGTACCGCAAAGCTCAGCTCTTGGCGCAGTTCTCTTCAACATTTTCATTAATGACTTGGACGAGGAGGGGCAGGGAATGCTTGTCAAATTTGCAGATGTCACAAAATTGGGTGAGATCGCTAATACCCTGGAAGACAGAAACTTCAAAGTAATCTTGATAGGCTGGAGTGCTGGGCTGAAAACAACAGAATGAAATCGAATACAGATAAATGCCAAGTTCTACACCTAAGAAAAAGAAACCAAATGCACAGTTACAAGATGGGGAATTCTTGGCTCAACAATACGACAAGCGAGAGGGATCTTGGAATTGTTGTAGATCACAAGCTGAATATGAGCCAACGGTGTGATGTGGCTGCAAAAAAAGCAAATGCTATTTTGGGCTGCATTAATAGAAGTATAGCTTCCAAATCGTGTGAGGTATTGGTTCCTCTCTATTTGGCACTGGTTAGGCGTCATCTTGAATATTGTGTCCAGTTCTGGGCACCACACTTCAAGAAGGATGCAGACAAGCTGGAGGGGCTTCAGAGGAGGGCAATGAGGAGGATCAGGGCTCTGGAAACCAAGCCCTATGAGGAGAGACTGAAAGAACTGGGCATATTTAGCCTTGAGAAGAGAGGTCTGAGGGGAGACATGATAGCACTCTTCAAATACTTGAAAGATTGTCAGACAGAGGAGGGCCAGGATCTCTTCTCGATTATCTCAGAGTGCAGGACACAGAATAATGGGCTCAAGTTACAGGAAGCCAGATTCCAGCTGGACATCAGGAAAATCTTCCTGACTGTTAGAGCAGTACGACAGTGGAACCAAGTACCTTGGGAGGTTATGGGCTGTCCTTCGCTAGAGACATTCAAGAGGCAGCTGGACAGCCATCAGTCAGGTATACTATAAGGTGGATTCCTGCCTTGAGCAGGGGGTTGGACTTGATGGCCTTATAGGCCCCTTCCAGTGCTACTGTTCTATGATTCTATGTGTGGCACAAAGTGGTAGACTTCCTCTAGGGTGACCATATGGAAAGGAGGACAGGGCTCCTGTATCTTTAACAGTTGCATTGAAAGGGGAATTTCAGCAGGTGTCATTGTTATACAGGCAGCACCCGGTGAAATGCCCTCTTCATCGCAACAGTTAAAGCTGCAGGTTAGGGGGCTTTCACTTTCAGTCAAATGCATCCCCTCCATGAGGCCTCTGGCACAGAAAGCTTGGAGGAGAGATGAGTTCTTATTAGAGGAAGTCAGAAAAACCATGGGTCCCATGGCTGGAAGTGTCTTCTCTCCCAGTGTCAATGACTGGGAGGTAAAAGTCAACCAAAACTGTAGGTGCTGGTATTTGACTCCTATACTGAATTGTAAGCTTTAGATTTTTTTTGTTTCTCTCAGTTTTGATTGCACTATGGCAACAATTGTCTATACCAAGTAATGCCAGGCCAGTTGTAAGAGGGCCACGGTACTTTCTGGAATCTCTCGGGAATCATTTCAATCATTTAACAATGAATGAAGCATTGGAAGCTACACAAATGTTGATCCTCTGTGTATTTGCTCTGGCCTAATCCATTCGGCAGGATGAAAACATGGCTGCTGCTTGTTTGCTTGAACCTGTCAGAGATTATGGTGGAGCAAGCAGATAAAGGCCAGCTGTTGTTCAACGGCCTAGTTTAAGCAAAATCTGCTTTCCTGTGGATGCAGGTCCTTAATTCTTTAGTACAGTTGAGGGTGGTTTGTCGTCTTGATTTTGTTTGTTGGTAAGAATCAAATGTGCATACAAGCTTGGTATTCCAGACTGCTTTGTGGGAGGAAGACCAAATGTAATGAAGGAAAAAGCTTTCATTTAGTAAACCTGCAGTAATTTGGTATCGAATATCTCGGTCGGATAAGAAGAGGATGGTGTCTGACCTTGCAATGTCAGATTTGATGTATGAAGAACAAAAATGGAAGAATACAGAGGCATGGGAAGTTCAGGAAACCTTATTTTGGGGGAGGAAATCAAGGTTAGGACAAAAAAGCATTATATGCTTTCTGAGGCATATAATGCAATAGTGGGCATTCCATGTTGGGTGCTAAAGCACAGGTAAAGAAATGTTTAAGCAAAGGCGTAGACCATTAAACTGCCAGTGGATATATAGAATAATATCACCCCCATGTGTGCATGTTTGGTGTGATAAATTAAATACTCTCCTTTAAGTTAATGAGGTCTGCCAAAGAGAGCCTGCTTTGGGGGTGCTCTTTTTTCTATATATAAGTCTGGGGGCAGGGACAATCCAACCCTTACAAATGGTCCCATTGCTAGAGAATCTTTGAGAGTAGGACCAACCATAATAAAATTGTTTTATTGAGTGTAGTGGTAGAGATTTAACAGACACTGAGCTCATACGAGTGGATTTTATGGGCTCCACATTTGTGGGGACTGAGGAACGAAGATGCTTCCTGAGATCTCAGGGATGGGGAAGAGTTGTAGTTTAATTGTACAGCACATGCTTTGCCTGCAGAAGGTCCCAGGGCCAATCCAGGCAGGACCAGTGATCTGATTCAGTATAAGGCAGCTTCATATGTTTCTAGGAGGCAGGCAGAGAATGGTTTGCTTTTTTTCTAGAGTGCACATGAAACACACTTGGAGATTCACTCCTAAGCAAACCATTGTCTTCGTTAACATTTGGTATGGTCAGTACCAAGGTCCAGTCTGCTTGTTGCCAGTGGGTTTTTCGTAGTGTGAGCAATACTTGGCAATGCTTTTGTCAGTTAGTGAGACTACGTACAGTAATACTTTATCTTCGTGTTTTCCTACTTTCATATACATCTTAGATCTGGTTAGTGCGTTTACTATTTGGAAATACTGTAGGTACAATTGACTGCCCTCCATTTACTAAATGTGCAACACAGCATGTGATAACAGCTGTACTTGTGATACCCTGGATGTTTGCAAACCTTCCAACTATTTTTGGAAGTGGAAGAGCAATGAAATGGGTAGGGGTGTGCACGGATCCCCCAGATCGGATCGGGACCCGGATCGGGACCTCCAATTTTGTCACGGATCGGATCGGACAAAATCGGAGGCCCCCCGGACCGGATCGAGTCCGATCCCGATCCAAAAATCGGAAATTTTTGGATCGGCCGCCATTTTTTCCCTCATAGACTTGCATTGCAATGCAAGTCTATGAGGAAAAAATGGCGGTGGGGGGGTGAGGGGGGGCCTAACTCCCTCCCCCCCGGGGCTGTCCGCTGTGGACGGCCCCGGCAGGTAAGCCCCCTCCCCCGCGCTCCCTACCCCCCCCTGGGGCCGTCCGCTTCCATCCGCTGGCGCCCGCGGGCTCCCGTGGATAGAAGCGGACGGCTCCGGGGGGGGTAAGCCCCCTTCCCCGCCACTGCTTACCTTTTAGGGACGCCCGCTCCCGTCCGGCGCCGGCGGCTGCCGCCAGCGGGCTTTGCGGCCTGCTCTAGAGTAGCGCGCCGGGTGATCACCCGGCGCGCCACCCTGGAGCAGGCCGCGGAGCCCACTGGTAGTAGCTGCCAGCGCCGGACGGGAGCGGACGGCCCGGAAAGGTAAGGGCCCCCCTCCTCCCCTCCGCGCGCCCCCTTCTCCCCTCCGCGCGTCCCCTGCTTACCTTTCCGGGCCGTCCGCTCCCGTCCGGCGCCGGCGGCTACTACCAGCGGGCTCCGCGGCCTGCTCTAGAGTAGCGCACCGGGTGATGTCATCACCCGGCGCACCACCCTGGAGCAGGCCGCGGAGCCTGGTAGTAGCCGCCGGCGCCGGACGGGAGCGGACGTCCCTCAAAGGTAAGCGCCCCCTCCTCCCCTCCGCCCCCCCCACTGTCCACTTTCATCGTCGGGCGCCTGCTGGCGCCCGCCAATGGAAGTGGCAGTGGGCGCCAGCGGGCGCCCGCCGATTCGCCGAACCGGTTCGGAGCCTTTTCGGATCGGTTCGGACTGGATCGGCCGATCCAGCTGTTGGATCAGAAATCGGATAATTTATCCGATTTCCCACTGGACCGGACTCAGATCGTGGATCGGGTCCGATCCAGTGCACATCCCTAGAAATGGGCCATATAACTTATATTGCATATTAAATTTTAATCAGGATATAGGGTACACATGGACCCAGTCAGTGTTTTTTGTGTTCTCAGTGGGTTGAATCCAGTGTAGGCATTCTGCAGATGGAGCTGTTTCCATCAGTGGGTAAGAAGGGGGAGGGGAATCTCCCTTGCCCCCCAATCCTTGTTGCTGTCCATCTACCTTCTGCTCTGGAAAGCTGAGAAACCCTTTGAAGCAGATTTCTGGGTGGCATGGAGGGTTGCAGGGGCGAGGAGAGCAGGAATTAGTGCCATTGTACTAGTAGATGTTCGCTAGTGTAACATTGGATTTAACCTGGCATTTCCAGTTGATAAACATGAATCAGCCCTCAAGGTGACAAGGGCAGCTTTTGCTGGAGTTTTCTTTTTTAAAACAATCAATTACTTCTAGAAGTCAGGTTTTACGAGCATGGCACAAAACTTAAAAGAGGAGTAGGAGGCAGTAAGGGGTTTCCTATGTCAGTAGTGAGATACAAGTAAGCCAAGGGCAAGGAAGCAAATGTATTTACTTTTCCTTAAGTACACAAAAATGCCAGTAGGCTGGGGATAGAGTTTTTGTCACTGGTGTGTAGTGCTCCCACAAGAAGTAGCAATCGATGCTGCGACTCTTGTGCAGCACTCACAAACGAGATACATGCACTTCAGGGAGGGAAAAATAGCAATTTCCTAGGAACTCGATTTAGTGGTTTGAGAGCAGGGAAACTCTTTCTTTTCTACTTCTGCAAGCGTGTTCTGGGGCATTGTTGTCTAGAGCAGTGGTTCTCAACTGGTGGCCAAGTATACCCCCGGTGGGATGTAGTAGTAGTCTAAGTGGGATGGGATTTTTGGAATAGTGATTAAGAATTTGCTCTCCCTGAATCTCCCCATACCTGCAAGTGTGATGTGCCGTCTCCTACTGACCAGCCTTCCGCGGATTATCCATCTGTGACCTTTTAGTATGCTAGTAGTAACCTTTTTAACTGTTTACAGAATTATTGAGTTTGTTTGCTTCAGTTTTAAACCCACAGCAATAAAATTTACTCCCAGCGACACCACTGCCATTTTAATGTCCTTAATGTCACATGACAAGCATTCCTCCTTATCTATATATATTTAAATATCATTTGCAGAGAAATCTAGGGAGAAGGGTTCTAGCTGTGTTGCTTGCTGCCATGGCCGAATTATTAAATCTGCTTATCTTAATACACAAGGGGGCTATAGAACTGCACTGCATAGCCCCCACCTCCAAAGTTACCCATGCGTTGTCGCCTTCCACCCCAGCATGTGTAGAGCACAAATGCCTGGAGGGGGCAATATTGTATAGGTGATGTCAGGCAGGGCTACATGCTGTGGCCCTGATTCCCATTCGCATGTGGAGGTAAGTAGATTGAATAATGCCAGATAGGCTATATTAGTTTTCTACATGGAAAGAAAGGACTTCATTCTCTGGGTGAACATTCAATCACATGAGCCGTACTAGATGTCTGTAGTGATATAGCCCTGACACTAGTTTACCACCTCAAGCAGAATTAGGCCAGAGGCAATTTCAGCTCTGTACAAGAGTATATCATGCTTATGTTTTAAATACCTGTTTGTCACATTCAAGGTTTTTTTTTAAATAAACCTGAAAACATAAAGGGGTTAGTTGTGTTAGGATAAGTTGCATGATATGCTGCCAGGCCCTATAGAAACTCATGATAATATCACTCAGAATTGGCTTCTCCTACGCTTGTGATTAACTAGCTTGGGCACTAACAAATCAACCTTACTACTTCCTCATAAATAATGTGAAACTGAGAACTGGAGGTTAACTTCTAGTGGCATATAATACCAAGTATTGCTGATACTGGGGAGGTTTGGGGAATTTACTACGGTATGTACCCTTTGTACGCTATGCATACAAACAGGGAAGCATCGACTAAGCTGCTTAAATTGGGGAAGTGCTCGCTTCCATCATGTTAGGTAGGAACCAGTTCCTGTGAATTATGTATTTATGACTTCCTCATCCAAGGGTCTTTGCCAAAAGGACTTTCACCTTTGCTAGTAAATGTGTATGGATGTTTTAAAAAAAGTTTGATGTGTGGCTGGGTTTTTTAAAGACTAGTCTTCTGGGTAACAAAATAAATCTTGTAATACTTTCCTTGATGCTAATAAGCACTGAACCCTTTGTTTCCTCTCAGTTCTGTGGCACTGACTGGTGCAACTAGATTTTTCTGGGCTATCTTGGTTTACTAGGCTACAACACCAAACAAACATATCGTCAGTAATGTTCTGAACTAGCACTCAGTTGTCTGTGGATACAAATAGGCATGGATGAAACCCAAAGGGGAGATTCCAGTAATAAAATAAATTGAACTTCCTCCTAGACTTTGAAGAATTTCCGGAGCACTGTTCAGATTCTATCTGAAACTGGAACTTTCCAGGCACCTGATGGCTTTGCGAAGCTACTGCTGCTTTCCTTAAACAAGTGGCATCGAATCCTGTTGTATTCATAGTCTGTACTTCGGTCTATAAGACCGACTGACATCTAAAGCATGTCTATATTTAATGTGCTTCTTACAGGTGAAAATGTTCCTGTTGTTCAATCTCTGGTCTCTCACAAACAGGCTGACACCATCTTGTCCTTATAAGAACAACCTTTTTATTTAGCCTTCTGGTACTTTCTTTACTACAGTGTGTAATGCTCTTTATTGCCCCCTCTGGTAGTCTGAAAGAATGCATCTTTGACTATTTCTATGTATTGCACCAGTTCCTGAGTCTAACAAGATTTGTCGTATCCGTAGAGCTTCCAACATCAAACAGAAGCCTTGATGGATTTGTAATAACTTACTGTGGAAGTCTGGAGCAGTTTTGACCTCCATGAGATTGTGCTTTAAGTAGAACTCAAAAAGCAATTCAGACACCACCGATAGTAACAGCAGGATGGGGAAAAAGCACAGTCCAGGTAGTGTTCCTAGAAGATTGAAGGTTTTTACAACATAGTTATTCCTATGCCTTCCTGGAATAGAATGTGAATGCCTGGGAATCCTGAGGCTTTTCCCTCCCTTTAAAATAACATATTTAGGGCAGTGTGCAATACATCTGTGCAGCTGTGAGTTTTTTTCCATCTGTTGGAAACTTTTAACAGTATATTTCATTTTGGAAAGAAAGTCATTTCAGGGTTGTGGAAGATTGTGGTTATTCACCCTCCTGTAACCCCAAGTTCTTCACTGATGTTATTAGAGTTATGTCTCCTTCAAAGGATATACCAATTATTGTAGTAGGCACAAAAAATTCTTTCAGATTTTTTTTTTATCAGCAAACTGGATGGAATGATAGTTTGAGCTAATTGGAGGATCTGAACAGGTGTCTGGAATCAGTGATGAACTGGATGATAGTGAATAAAGTGACAATCAAGACAAAGATGAGATACTCATGGTTGGATGGCCTTGGGATAGAGCTTCAACCTGTTCTAGATATTGTTATGCCTTCCCTTGAAAGTCAGGTTGATGCTGTGGTTATGTTCTTGGAATTTAACATACACCTAGATGCCCAAGTGATTAAAGAGTCAGGCAGTTATTTTTACTAGTTTAGGCTAGCATGCCAGCTGTGGCCCCTCCTGGACAGGAAAGATCTGGTCCCTATCATTCATGTCCTGGTAGCTTCCTGGTTAGACTACTGCAGTGCCCTGCATGTAGGGTTACCTTTGTTCAGAAACTATAAATGGTCCAGAATGCAGAAATTAGGATTTTGGCCATGCCTGCTGCATGAAGTATATTACTCTGGTATTACAACAACTTCATTGATTCTTAGTTGGTTTAGAGGTACAATATAAAGTGCCTGTATTAATCTTTTAGAGCCCTAAATGGACTGGAGTGAGAATAACTTAAGGACCATGCTCTCCCATATGAATTTGCCCTGTTCGCTCAAGTTATCATCGAGGCCCTTCTCTATATACCCTCACCATCAAAGGTAGGGGGTATGGCTACAAGAGACAGCACCTTCTTATTAGTGGTACCCAGAGTTTTGAAGTCTCTGACAAAAGAAACTATCTGGCTGCTTTTATTTTGACTGCCATTATTTTCAGTAGAGCATTGGCTCATGTGGTATATAGGGCAGCAAAGGAACAGCTGGGTTTGATTTCTTATTGGTTAGTTTTTGATTTGTTGCTTTGATTATATATATATATATATATATATATATATATAGTTTGTCTATTTTGTTTTTGGGGGGTGGGGATCTTCTGAATAAAAATCACCTATGTCTATTTCTAAATAAATTCCTTAAGGTGAGTAGATTTGAGTAGTATTGGAGATAAGATCTAATCAGCAAACTCCACCCCTTCCAACTTGGGGAGGGTACTGGTTGGTAAGTGTGTTCTGATTGTGTGTTGGGTTATTTATTGGTTATATTGATGTCTTTTTGGTATAGTTTTTTAAATGTTATAGATTGTTATGCAGCACTTTTGCATTTTGTTTTTTTCGTGTGTGTGTGTGTTGTGTAAAAATAGGTGTGTATACATTAAAAAATAATAGATTCAGTAAATCTACACATGTTCTTGGTTCAGGTAATTAGCTTCATTCAGAATCTTCATCTTTTTTTAATAAATGTCCCTTAAAATTATTTCCATGTTCATGACTGAAAAAAATTCCAGATGCTTGATTCCACAAGTAGCTGAAATGATTTTGGAGCCTAGGAATTTGAAAACTCTTTTCCCAGTCTCCCTATACCTGTTAACTTTTGGTCCTTTTAATGGTCTTGGGCACAATTCAGAAGTGCAATGCAGCCCTAGAGAATGTAATGTAAAAATTCATAAGGTTTGCTGTAGCTAAGCCTGGCATAATTGTGAATTTTTTATTGGTCTAGGTAGCTTGCTCCAGCTCTAAAACCCAATTTGCAGCAGGAACAGAGTATTTTCTCTTACATCATGCACCATTTTAGAGGCATTCAGAAGAAGCAAGTCTAGTTTGAGATGAACCTTTGTCCATCTCTCCCTTTGTCTTAACTCCCTGGATATGCATCTGTCTGACTAGCTTCTGACATTTTGGTGGTGGCAGAATCTCAATTTAGATATTTCATGTGTCTTCAGGCTACTTCTTTTCATTTGACCTAACATATGGCTGAGAAAAGTCACAGTTCCAGCAAGATGGTTGCCACTGGGAACCTGGAATCTCTTCCTTGTAACCATATTTGTAAATGATCATGATATGAGGGAACCTTTATATTCCTACATTTTGGAGAACTCGGAGTGGAGAGGTGTGTTCTCTCATTTTGCGCTGGGCTTTGGGAGTGGGTAGAAGCAGGGTGTGCGTTTGTGTACTGACTACTCCTAAAGCCCAGTACGAAGAGACAGAATGACCCCCTCTCCTCTCTCAAGGCCTCCTGAACTTGGGGAAAGAGTCAAGTCATTTGGCTTGCATTGTGCTTTCAAGGTGAGCGAAAGATTCTTGTTGCTTTGGAATATCTTGCAGCTCATTGTGAAGTGAAAGGCTGATACCTTTCCCCTCTTTACTCCCCCCTCCCACATTCTCTGTGTGCTAGAAGACTTGGGAGCAGGACAATGTTAGGAGCAACTGCAGATAATAGCTGGCTTCCAAGGCCAGCCCAAACTTGTAGATCCAAGGGCAAAGTAACATGCACATTTTCATTGCATACTGTGTGAAAATGGACATTTTCCTAGACTGCAAAAAGACAACCGCTTTTCAGAGTTGAACACATTTTGAAATAGTAATTGCTCCTGATGGCATGTACACCCACTCATTCTGCTTTTGTGCCTGGTAAACTAGGTGTATGTTTCAAAGCTATAAGCCCCAACCTGAGCAAAGAGCACATTGAAATAAAAACATAGGTACACTAGAGGAAGCAAAGGCTCTTCTGAACCACTTTCAGCTCTCTTAAAAGTTATTGTTCCTTCCAGCCTTACTGGAGGGAATATGCACTCCATGCCCATGTATGCGTCATCTCTCTGATGGGCTAAGAAGTCATAAAGACGTCCTTGCATTACAGTGAACGTTCCTGCATTTCCTTTGTCTTGCCACAAAATGGCACAGGTAATTGACAGTGAGTCTAATAGGTGCCTCTCTCTTCTTGCCTTACAGGACTAGAGTAAAATTGGAGAGCCTTGAAGATGCTTACATTTTGCGAGGAAATGATGACTCCCTTTCCGATAAGCATGGATGCCCAGCCTATGTGAGCCCAGAGATCTTGAACACAAATGGCAGCTACTCTGGCAAGGCAGCAGATGTGTGGAGTCTAGGAGTCATGCTTTACACAATGCTAGTTGGACGCTATCCTTTTCATGACATCGAGCCTAGTTCTCTCTTCAGCAAGATCCGCCGCGGCCAGTTCAGCATTCCAGAGACTTTATCCCCTAAGGCAAAATGCCTTATACGTAGCATTCTGCGCCGGGAGCCCTCAGAAAGGCTGACTTCGCAGGAAATTCTGGACCATCCTTGGTTTTCCACAGATTTTAATGTGTCTAATTCCGGATATGGTGCTAAGGAAGTAACAGATCAGCTGGTGCCTGACGTCAATATGGAAGAGGACTCGGATCCATTCTTTAACTGAGCATTAAGACTAGTGTTTGGGTGGTGCGCAGTTCGGAAAGGATAACATGAAGGGAGTCCTTTCTGATCATGCAGAATTATATCTGTGTGTCAGCCTGGCTTGATAGCAAAAAGACAACTTGGAGGGGCGGGTGGGTTGGCTGGAGAAGGAATGCCCAAGAAATGAGCTGACACAACAGATGTAGCATAAGGATGGTTAGATGGGAGAAATCGTTGCTATCAAGTTAGACTGATATAGAAAAAGAAGGAGGCGGCAGCATGGAACAACTGTAGCTTCTCGTCTTTATGGAGCCAAGGACACTGCACACTCAAGTTCCAGTGCAGCCACTAATCCACTCCTGATTCCATTTCATTCAAATACTTACGGTTCCCAGTGAATAGAAACTTTTGCCTCAACTTGCATCTTGGCATCGCACTGTTAGATATTTAACTTCAGCCATTATTCAGGGAAGGTACAATTAGCTATTCTTTTATTCTTATTTGTTTCCTGTTTTTAAAATCTGGTGTTTAATAGTTGCCGTGGGATCCATCTTTTGGGAGGGCGGGTGGCACAGAGGACAGACCTGAGAAGTGGGTGCTAAGCAGAGTTTTAGTTCATGTCTTTGGATATGTAGTTTCAAATTCACAGTTCTCCTAAATAAGCTGCTTTAGTTCTTACCAGGAGAAATGGTATTTGAAATATTCTGTTCCCGTAAGGCAGGTAGGGACTGTCACCTAACAAGGTGCATTGTATCTAATTGTATCCCCTCCACTGACAGAATCCAGCAGATCCTTCTATTAACAGAAAGGAAGGGGAACACAATTTTGGGTGATTGCCCTTTCCCTCTACAGCTTCCTGCTCCCATCCAATTTGCTCCAGAGTCTTGGGGGTGGGGCTTGAAACAGCATGGGAGATGGTGCTGGGATGCTGCAAAAGAAAGGGGCCTTTTTAAAAATCACCTCTTCTCCCTACCACCTTTTGTGATTGCTGAAGCCTCCACTGGATCAAAGAACCTCCTGTGAGCAGGGGAGACACAATTGGATGCAACCTGCTCTGGGTGGGAATGTTTTTTGGTCCAATAGTTTTGTTGCAGGAAGCAGTAACAAATCAGACTTCCAGATGTGTTTGAGTGTTTTATTAGCAAAAGGAAAGAACACATCTATATTTTGTATTTTGATTGGGTTTTTTAAGGGTTGAAATACTGGCTTCCACTTTGCCATCTGCACAGAAATTTGACCACATGAGGAGGGGGAGGATCATGAGGGAGGGGGAAGAATTCCTTTTAAGTGATCCAAACCGAGGGGGGGGGGGAACCCCTCATCCTAGAACTAACTTTTCCACTGACTGTCCTGAACATGAACAGAGGGGATCTTTATTGTCGAAGAAAGAAAAGACGGCAATTTCACTCCTCTGATTTTGTGGAAGGGCAATGATATGGGTTTTCTTGCTTTTGTTTTTGTTTTATAAAAAGGATGCTGTTTTGATTTCCTTCTCATTGACCTATCAATAAGCTGAACATTACTAGGACACAGATCTGTCTCCTAAAAAAAAAGTACAAAGTAATATGCACCTTTTGTATTGTCAAGATTTTATTTATTGATGAAACTGTCACAGTTGTGATGAATTAAAGCCAGTACTTCAATTACGGGTTGACTTGGGGTAACATGTTACATGCTGTAGTAAACACACTTTTTATTTTTCTCTTTGGGTATTCCTGTCCCTGAATGACATACTTTTTAATTATTATTTTACACCTCCCAACATCCCCACCACTTTCCTTAGAGCTTTCATTTTGATTTAGACTGGCAAATGATTTTTATTACTGCTTTTATATTGCTGTATGATATCGGGGGAAACAAAACAAAACAAACAAATCTCTTGGCATAAATATTTGTGTTTCCAGTACCTCAGTTGTTCTGATGTTACTGCCTTGTATGCGTTTTTTGTGAAGTGGTCATGTTTTTTGGATAGGTACATGTGGACTCTGTAGTATGTAAATGTTACTTGAATTTTGTGCTTGATTATGTGGCATGTGCGTACAGCTACTTGGCATTTGACGTATGGATGCTATTTGCCTGCCCTGCAGGAAGGTTTCGATCCCACTCTCAAGATGATGGTTCAAGAGACAAAGCACTGCGGCTGACCTGCCTTGGTTCTATTTTGGTATCTAAGAATATAAAGGAGTATGTTTTTACACTCTGGAGATGGTGCTGTGTTGAGGGACTTCTCCCCCCCCCCCCCATGTTTATTTTATAAACTTGTAGGAAGAAAGATTGGTAATGTGCATGGTGGGATGTTACTGCCTCTGGTGCTTTGTCTTGTATTTGGTTTAATGTTTTTGTCCTAATCTCTTCAATAAACAAAATTGTGCATATTTAACTAAATTTCAACTCGTGAAGCCTCTTTTTCCTCCCCTTCTTCATCGTTCCTTACTTCTGCGGAAACCTTGCTCATTGCTTACTTGAATGTAAGTCCCATTGTGTGAATTACCTTCTAGTTGGTGTGCTTAGAATTGCATCCCTGAGGCATCCATCATCTAGAAAAAGTGAGAGCTCCCCTCAGGGGGGAGGGTGCGGACCCAATCCCATGCATGTGTACTTGAAGCATGCTTCACTCAGTTCAGTTAGCCTTCCTTCCATGTAAGTGTGCACAAGGGACTGCAACCTTAAAGATGCATTTAATTCTAGGGCATGGTCAGAAGCACATGAGGCAGCCGCCTTTCTGAAGCTAAGGAGGTCAAGGTCTGGTCGGTACTTGGAGGGGGAACCACATGCAGCCACCTTGAGTTCCACGATGAAAGAAAGGCAGGATATAAATACATAAATAAATAAAACACTCCCATTGAAAGCAATTGGATTTAAAAGTGCCCAGCTTTGGCTGGGTGGTGCCCTCGGTAATAGGCTTCTAGCTCCACACATATTACTCCAGGCACGATTTATATCTTTCAACTGAGGATAACTGCAGATGCTTTATGGCAGGTTTGGAAAATTTCCTTCAGCTTGAGAGCCATATTATATTTCAGACAAGCTTAGGGGGGCCATGGTAGGAGGGTCCAAAGGCGAAGGGTGTGGGGCCCAAATACCAACAATACTAGCGTATTTTAGCTTTAAGCTCTTACTACCAGTAGAAGACTTACAAAAGTCATTTCAATCTCTTTAGAATTGGGGGGTGGGGTGCACAAAAGTTAGGAAACCACAAAAAATAATCAGTGGTTGGGGGAAAGTGGGGGGCCAGGGAAGGGAATGTGACTTTCTGGGAAACCCTGAAGGGCCACGTTGAGCTGAGCTTCAACTCTGCCTTATAAGGAACAACACTAAATCATGTAGCAAGTGTGCAACACGTAACTAAATTGTTCCAACTGTATAACCCAGCTTCCTATACATTTCAAAATAACAGTTCTTGCTGCTTCAATTCTTAAGTCAAATTTGAATACTAGAGTAGGCTGACCAGATAAAATCCAGGTCAGGGCTCATGTAACTTTAACAGTTGTAGAGAAAAGGGAATTTCAGCCAGTGTCATTGGTATGCAATTAGTTCCTGGTGATATTCCCTCTTCATCACAACAGTTAAAGGTGCATGCACTATACCAGAGTGACCATATACAAAAGAAGGCAGGGCCCCTGCAACTTTAACAGTTGTGATGAAGAGGGAATTTCACCAGGAACTAATTGCATACCAATGACACTGGCTGAAATTCCCTTTTCTCTACAACTGTTAAAGTTACATGAGCCCTGACCTGGATTTTATCTGGTCACCTTATACTAGAGCAAACTGAAATATGTAATCCCAAATGAAAATGTTGAATTTTAACTCTCTTCTGAATATTTAAGCTTGATTTGCTTAGGTGCTTTTTTTTTTAAAAAAAACATAAACCACAAACAATTTAATTAGAATTTCACACTTCAGCTGGAGGTTCGGCATGTATTAGCAAAATGTGTTAAATAGTTTTGGCATCCAATTTTGTTGCAGAAATTAAAACCCTGAATTGGTTTGGGAATTGTTCATAGTTATGAAAAACCAATAACTACCCTTTCTCAGGTAATAACACTTCCTCACCACCACCTTTTTTCTTTTTCTTTGCAAGGACATCTAAACATGCCACTTGGAGGTACATACCACATTCGTGACAATTTGGCCGTCTAGCTTTCTCCTATGGTGCTTCGTAACTTTCTCTGTGGTGGCTTTTGGCTCAGCTCTTGTTGTATTACACTGTTTCATATTGTTCCTCAGAGTGCAGCATAAAAACTTCATTAATATGTAAACTTGGAGAGAAATTAGTTCTTTTAAATACAGCCAGAGTTTAAATTACTTGAAAGTCTTTCCAATTAAACTCCTACAATAAATGTGCTTTGTTTTTAAAACCAGACTGTGATTCCTTCCTTCCTTTCAAAAAGCAGCTTGGGCGAGAGCATTTGAATCCCCACCCCCCACCCCATCTCCTCAGCTCCTCTTACTTCAGTCCACCTCCTTCTTTGGAGCCCTGTGTGAGCAGCTTCTGTTCTGTTTGGGTGGAAATAGACGTGTGCATGTTTCCTCTGCGCTGCCAATAATTATATAAAAATGTGGCTGACTAATGGTTGCTCATTTGCAGTGAATTATATTAAACACTGAGCCCTGCTTTATGCTGGTGTGAAGAAAACCTTTTGGCTCAAGGAGCCAATTTCCTAATCTGAGGCAGATTGTGAATGCCTTGTCCTGATACAGGCCTCAATATTCCTACATGACATATTAAGTACATATTGAGTTCTATGCCTTTATTTTTTTATATAAAAATCTCTATTTTTTATGTCTAGATAGATACATAGATGGCCCTTTGAGAACTTGTATCATACACAACTATGGTTTGACAATGTTGAATGCTTCTGATTTTCTGCCAGCATCCTGTCAGAAATGCTTGCATGCATGTTCCAGCATTTAGGGTGAAATCCCATGCATGTTTAGACAGAACAAAAAGTCCTACAACTCCCAGCATGCCCCAGTCAGCCGGGCTGGCTGGAACATACTGGGAGTTGTAGGACTTTTGTCTCTCTAAACATTCGTAGGATTGCGCCCTATGCCATTCATTAGTCTGCAATGGTGTATAGAAATGTGTTCTGGCTTAAGGCAGATATATTGTTTCGATTCCCAACCCACCACATACAAAGGACTTGGGGGTGGGGAGGAGAAGTAACAAGATCTACAGCAGCCTGATGCAAGCAGTAACTTTAAATGCCAATTAAATTACTTCAGATCTGCTCTAATGTTCACCATTGAAGGCAAAAGCCAGGCTGGAAGGCCATGTTGTGCTCAGAATCCTGAGGGCCCCTTCTCATTACCTCAGTAACTGTGTGTATTCTGGAATTAAGTGGTGGGGTTGGATCTCTTCCATCTCTATTGTTGCCCTCCTTCCAGGCTAGCTGACAGGTGGGAAAGATCCACATAACTGACCCTGATCACATATTTCTAAAGGATTTGACAGCAGGAACATGACTCCCATGATCGACAAGGAGATATAAGAGCTCCCCCCTACACCCCACAGTTTTTAAAAATTCTCCGAGTGAAGGAAATTCCACAATTGAGAGGAACAACCAATAACACCTTTCTTGGTGTCCCTTACTGTCAGGACCTGGCGGGCAGATGATACATTATAGAGAGCCCAAGCTATTGAGATTATACATATTGGGTGCAGAACCTAGTGGAGGCTGATGGCTCTGATGTCAGTGGAGCGGTGAATCCGCTCTGGCTTTCAATCAGAACTCTAAAGGAGCTCTTCAATGTGCTTTGCACGAAGAACTTTGATACCTTCTTTAGAATTCTGATTGGTTCTGGGTGAAACCTGGAGTGGATTCACTGCCCCACCGACAACGGAGCCACCAGCCTCCACTGGCAAAACCTCAACCTGAGGACCAAATTCCATTTTGGAGATGTTCTTGGGAGCTGCATTCCAGTAGTGGATGGGGCCGAAGGTAGGGAGCCAAAAAACAAAAACACCAACTCTTGCTGCGAGCAATCAAGCCTTAGGAGAGGCATTTCAACCTTTAAAGCCCTACATGGTTTGGGTCCAGGTTACCTGCGGGATCGCCTTCTCCCATATAATCCGCCCCGCACACTCAGGTCCTTACTCAAATCAGCCAGAACTAGGCTGACGAGTGTTACCCAGAGGACCTTCTCTTCTGCCGCTCCCAGACTGTGGAATGGTCTGCCAGAGGAGATTCGACAAATTAGCAGTCTTCATGAATTTAAGAGAGCCATGAAGACTGCTCTCTTCCGACAGGCATATCCAGTTGAATTTTAAGATGTTTTTAATAGGGATGTGCACTGGATTGGATCCGATCCATGATCCGAATCCGATCCAGGGGGAAATCGGATAAAATTAGCCGATTTATCCGATTTCCGATCTCACCGCTGGATCGGCCGATCCAATCCGATCCAGAAAGGTTCCGATCCAGATCGGATGGATCGGCGGATCAGTGGGCGCCCACTGGCACCTGCCACTGCTTCAATTTGCGGGCGCCAGCGGGCGCCCGTCTATGGAAGCGGACAACGGGGGCAGGGAGCGGCGGACGGGAGCAGAAGGCCAGGAAAAGTAAGCAGGGAGGAGGGGGGATGCGCGGCGCGCTTACCTTCCATGGCCGTCTGCTCCCGTCCGCCGCTGGCCACTACTGCGAGCGGGCTTCGTGGCCTGCCCCTAGGTAGTGCGCCAGGTGATGACATCACCGGGCGCGCTACTCAAGAGCAGGCCGCGAAGCCCGCTCGCAGTAGCGGCCAGTGGCGGACTGGAGCGGACGGCCAGGAAAGGTAAGCAGGGGGGAGGGGGGGCGCATGGCGCGCTTAACTTTCCTGGCCGTCCACTCCCGTCTGCCGCTGGCTGCTACTGCGAGTGGGCTTCGTGGCCTGCCCATAGGTAGGGCGCCAGGTGATCACGCTACCTGGGGCAGGCCGCGAAGCCCGCTTTCAGTAGCGGCCAGCGGCGAACGGGAGCGGACAGCCAAGAAAGGTAAGCAGGGGGTAAGCAGGGGGCAGGAGGGAGGAGGGCGGGGGGGCGCACGGCGCGCTTACCTTTCCTGGCCATCCGCTCCCGTCCACTGCTGGCCGCTACTGCAAGCGGGCTTTGCGGCCTGCCTGTAGGTAGCGTGCCAGGTGATCATCACCTGATGATGATCAGGTGATGATCACCTGGCGCGCTACCTAGGGGCAGGCCGTGAAGCCCGCTTGCAGTAGCTGCCAGCGGCGGACAGGAGCAGATGGCCAGGAAAGGTAAGGAGGGGGAGGGGGAGGGGGCTTACCCCCCCGGGGCCGTCCGCTTCCATCCGCTGGCGCCCGCGGGCACCAGCGGATGGAAGCAGATGGCTCCAGGGGGGTAAGGAGCACGAGGGAGGGGGGCTTACCCCCCAGGGCCGTCCTCTTCCATCTGCTGGTGCCCGCGAGCACCAGCGGATGGAAGCGGACAGCCCCAGGGGGGTAAGGAGCGCGAGGGAGGGGGCTTACCTGCTGGGGCCGTCCACAGCGGACAGCCCCGGGGGGGAGTGAGTTAGGACCCCCCCTCACCCACCCACCACCATTTTTTCCTCATAGAGTTGCATTGGGGGAAAGCTTTCTTTCCCCCAATGCAAGTCTATGGGGAAAAAATGGCGGCCGATCCAAAAATCGGAAGTTCCGATGTTTAGATCGGGATCGCACCCGATCCGGTCCGGGGGGCCTCCAATTTTGTCCAATCCGAACCGGGACAAAATTGGAGGTCCCGATCCGGGTCCCGATCCGATCCGGGGGGTCCGTGCACACCCCTAGTTTTTAATGATGTATTGGTTTTTATTTGTTTTTAATGTCTCATCTATTTTGTGGTCTTTGTGTTTTATATTTATTGTTGTTCCCCACCTCGATCCAGAGGGAGAGACGGAATAATAATAATAATAATAATAATAACTTAGAATGCAGGAAAAACTGCACAAAAACTGGAAAAGCACCAAACGAACAATTGTGGGGAAGGAATAAGGCCTTCTAAGGGTGCCCACACCATCTGTGAAGGGCTGGATGTGGCCCCCCGGCCTGAGGTTCTGCACCCCGACATACTTGATGACCTAGCTCCAGTAGTAACAGAACAGGGCTGCCTTTCCCTTCACTCATTACATTAATTTAATCCTCCTTCTTGCAGAACCTTCCTCCAGCCATACCTGGGATCCTTTTTTGTTTGCTGGCACACTGCCTGGTGCTGCTGTCAGCCCTCTTGCTAGTAGTTTGAGCTCAAAGACTTCACTTTGTATTCCGGTGGTGGTTGAAGATTGTGGGCCATGTGTGGAACTGGCAGAAGGTTGGTTACTAAATAACACGGTGCCGTAATTACTCTAGGAAATTATCTGAAGCAATGAAAGACGTCTGCACGGTGCTGCTGCTATTGGACTTTAATAGCAAGTGTTTCCGCAGAAGTGCTGCTCTTTTAACCACAGATAGCTTGTGATAATTTGTACAGGCTTTCAACGTAAGTGCACTGGCTTATTATTATTATCATTGCTTTAGCGTATGAGCTGTGAATTTCCTGCTTCAGGGGTTCCCTTAATCATGACTCTGCTAGTTGGCCACAGGCAGGGGTTGGGAACAGGTGGCTTTCTGGATGTTGTTAGGCTGCAACTCCCATCAGCTGTAGCCAGCATAGCCAATGCTGTGGAATGATGAGAACTGCAGTCCAACAACATATCCCCCATCCCTGTCATAAGGTAAACCGCTATACAAACAACTAATCAGAACATGACCAGCAAATTTGATTGCTTTGGTATATTTAACTCAATGTTGTTTCTGCCCCTCATTTTCATGGCAGGTTGCAGATGAGTTCAGTATGTAATTTTAAAAAACACTCAGGAAGCAGCTGAGTTTACTTTATATGTAGAAGTGTGTGCCACTAAATAAACCGAAAAAGATGATGGGCTACATCCAACCCCAAACTCCCATATTTTCTAGGCAAATGGAGAATATGGGAATGTAACCCTTACACCAATGAAGGAAGTATTGGGCAAGGAGCGGGGAAAATGCTCTTCAAGTTCTAGAAATAATTCTGTATAAACTTGAAAATGGCTGAGTGAGCCGTGACTAACAGCATTGCGAATACCAAAGAAGTTACTAGAGATCAGTCCTTTGCTAACCTTTGGTGGAAGTCTGTGAAACATTAGCTAACAAGAAGTGTTCCAACTCAGCCAACAATGTTTGACTCATTTGTACTTCCTCTGCTGTAAAAGCTGTTCAGCACTGCTGGAACAGGCTGCTGAGGGGAGGTGGTGAAATCTCTGTTCTTGAAAAGTTTCAGGAAAAGGATGGAGATACCTGTGATGGATGCTTTAGGAAGTTTAGGTGTAGAAAAGGTGTGGTGTGTCAGGGGGTTGCTCTATTGACACATCTATGATTTACACAGTGAATACAAATATTAATGTGATTACTAATACAAGAAGATTCATCAAAGACACTGGCCCTACAAGGTGGAGCCTGTTTTGCTCCCAATCCAACACAAAATTAGTGAGGTCTGAAGCCATTTGCCTTGATATCTAATAAGGTTGCCACCCAACCAAAATGTTATTTCCTTGGCCAGTTCACAAAATGGAAGGTTGCAAAACTATAAAGCAGGGATGGGGAATGGGTGGTCCTCCAGATGTTGGATGACAACTCCATGATCCATTGCCATTGGCTATGCTAGCTAGAGCTGATGGGAGTTGCAGTCCAACAACATCTGGAGTGCTACAGGTTTCCCATAAAGCCCATGCAGGTTGATTGAAATGTCACCTGGATGTATTGCTGACATTTCCCCATGCGGTAGGCATATATGCACTTTGAAAGCTATGTGTTGCCCATTCAAAGGTATGAATGATTCCATGTAGAGCAGTCTTCCCCTGAGCCTGGTGCCCTCCAGATGTTTTGGAGTTCAACTCCCATCAGCCCTAGCCAGCATGGCCAATGATCAGGAGTTGTAGTCCAAAACATCAGGAATGTACCAGGTAGGGGGAAAGTTGATATAGTAGCGACCAGCCGCTTAAGTAGAATCATGTGATGGTGACTGGTGGCATATTGGAAGAGATTATATATGTGTGCATTGGCATTCCAGAAGCCACTATCAGACAAACCACATAGGCTGGGGCAAAGGCTGAGCCTCTTCACATCACTTAAATGCCTCCTATTTTACCCTAACTTATTCTCAGGCATCATAGCACCTGTGAGGCTGATGTCATTGTAAGCAAGACTTCTCCAATCCCATGCCCTTCAGATGTTCTGGACTTCAATAACCAGCATTCCTGACCATTGGGCATGCTGGATGGAGCTGATGGGAGTTGAAGTCCAAAATACCTTGAGAGTACCATGTTGGGCAGACAAGGAAGCAGAGGCACCTCATTCTGCATCCTAACCATCTTCCAACAGACAAGTAAGCATTCCTTTGACAATTAAGGCACTCTGCTGAGGGACACTTTGCCCTTAATCTTTTTTTCCCCATAGGGCTTCTTTCTCTTCGAGGGAAGGTAACTCGGTCAACAGGCTTAAGAATAAGAATCTTGCAGGAGGAAAATGTTGAGATAACCTACCTGCAGAGGAGAGTGTTTTACTTATCTCTCAACAATATCTTATCAGCTTGAGTTGTTAGGAAGCAAGTTTTGTCTTGATTCTTTAGTACTTGCTTCCTTCGTAGATTTCAATGTAGTTGTGGGTTCCACTGAATCCTTATCGATAACTAGATCAACAAGGGCTGTCACCTTTCTTTGGCCTTCAGCAGGTTGCCAACGGCAACCTCTTCCTCTCTGTAACTGGGATTGGGGGATAATAAACAGGCCTAGGCCAATATTCCCATTTTTTAGGCCACAAGATGTTCAGAGACAATTGGAATCTGTGTTACCAAAGGCAAAAGATGACAGAAGAACTTTCCAATGCTAGGAAAGGATGACGAAGCCAGCCAAAATGTCATGCTCATTTCCCATCCTTCCAACCCCATGTCTACACTAGAGATACAGTACTGTATATGATGTAGTCAGGCAAACAACAGGTTATAGTATATTTTTATTTCACTGTGCTATGGGATAAGCCAATAAAAATAAGGTGAAACCAGTGTCATGGGCTAAGGCTGTTATGGCTATAAGTGTGGGTCCAATACAAGGCCTTGGCCCTCAAGTCAATGGGTAGGGTGACCAGATAAAATCCAGGTCAGGGCTCATGTAACTTTAACAGTTGTAGAGAAAAGGGAATTGCAGCCAGTTTCATTTGGATGCAATTAGTTCCTGGTGAAATTCCCTCTTCATCACAACAGTTAAAGTTGCAGGGACCCTGCCTTCTTTTGTATATGGTCACTCTAGTATAGTGCCTGCACCTTTAACTGTTGTGATGAAGAGGGAATTTCACCAGGAACTAATTGCATACAAATGACACTGGCTGAAATTCCCTTTTCTCTACAACTGTTAAAGTTACATGAGCCCTGACCTGGATTTTATCTGGTCACCCTATCAGTGGGTAAGTTACTCAGCTGATCCACCAAGTCCAATTAGTTGCCACTTTCCCTGATAATCTCATCTTTAATGGCTACATGGCAGGCAGATACAGCATAGGAACATAGGAAGTTGCCTTATACTGACTGGCAGTGGCTCTCCAGGGTTTCAGGCAGGATTTATTCCTTGCCCTTCCTTGAGAAGCTGGGGATTGAACCAGGGACCTTCTGCATGCTAAGCATGTGTTCTATCACACTGAGCTACGGCCCCTCATGGACCTCTCCATACTTGGAATAGCTTTACCTATTGCATTTATCTGGTGAGAATCTCATATCAGCTCATTTTTTAATAAGAATTTACCACAATTCGCCAGGTTCTTCATATTTGGGAAAGGATGAACTTGAGATTTTTTATTTTTTTTTAAAAAAACTCTGAATGTGGCAGAAAACCAAACTGATAGATTTACCTATCCCTATCTCTAGCCATAGCCCTCACACCTCAACGTACAGTAGAATACATGAAAGGGAACTGTACCTGCACATAGTCATATGTATTTTGAGACTTCCACACAAATGGGAATCCCAATCATGCAGACTTCCTCAATGTGTAGAAGATCTTACCTATGTACAGCTGTACATGTACGTGTATCCCTTTCACATGTTCCACTGAACGTATGGACATCAGAGATATGGCCAGGTGAGTCTGATGCTGTTGTACATGCTGATATGGCCCCAATCATATGCTCAATGAATGTATGAGCATTTCCTATAAAACATAAGAAGAGCCATGCTGGATCAGATCCATCTAATCCAGCATTCTGTTTACACAGTGGCCAATTAGCTGCCCACAGGAAATCCATAAGCAGGACAACAGCACCCTTCCACCCATGTTTCCCAACTATTGGTGTATATAGCTATACTGCCTCTGATACTGGAGGCAGCATATAGCCATCAGGACTAGCCATTGCTAGCCTTATTTATCCATGAATTTGTCCAATTCTCTTTTAAAACCATCCAAATTGGTGGCCACCACTACAGCTTGTAAAAGTGAATTCCATAGTTTAACTATGCACTATGTGAAGAAGTACTTACTGTTATCTGTCCATGCATAATTTTGTACATCTCTATAATGTCTCCGCTTACTCACTTTTTTTCTAAGCTATATTATCCCAGATGTTGTAACTTTTCCACATAGGGGAGTTGCTTTTTCCTCTTGATTATTTTAGTTGGACTTTTCTGCACTTTTCCCAACTTTACAACATCCTTTTTTCAGTGTGGTAATTCTACTGGTCGCATAATAGATTTGTATGAAAGAAGTATAATATTGGCAGGTTTATTTTCAATTCCTTTTCTAATTATGCCTAACATGGATTTCCCCCCCTTTTTTAACAGCATCTGCACACTGGGTTGAAATTTTCATCAAGCTGTCCACCACAACTCCAAGATCTCTTTCTTGAGCTGCCTCTACACGAGACATTTAAAGCTCTTTGAAGTCTCATTAAAAATTTTACCTCTACAAGAGCGGAGCGTAAATCGGGAGTTGAGGCGCGTTATCTATCCAATTATGCGCATTATCGAATGCGCGTTAAATAGCGAGTTTTATTTTGCTCCGGCCGTTAAAGCGCATTTTGCCTATGTGAACAAGCGATTCTCCGCATTAACTACTTGTAAAGCGCATTTCAAACAACTGGTAAGGCCACCAGTTGTGCGCTCAATTACCTCTTGAGTACAAGCATTTACGATAAAGCTCTTCAGCAATTATGCGCATAATCGGCTAACCAGGCGTCAAACAGAATCCATTTAGAGGGGGTCACTGCTAGCTCAGATCCCATCAGTCACTGCTAGCTCAGATCCCATCAGCAGCATAGCCATGAAGTTGGGATTTTTTACACCAACATGCATCACTTTACACTTGCTTACATTGAACCTCCATTCTGATCCCCATTCTCCCAGTTTGGAGAGATCCTTTTGGAGCTCCTCACAATCCCTTTTTGTTTTAATCACGCTAAATAATTTCATGTCACTAGCAAACCTGGCCACCTCACTACTCACTCCTAATTCCAAATCATTTATGAATAAATTGAAAAGCATTGGTCTTAATATAGATCCCTGTGCGACCCCTGTTTACATCTCACCATTGGAAGAATTTACCATTTATTCCTACTCTCTGCTTTCTGTTCTTTAACCATTTATGTATGTATGTATGTATGTATGTATGTATTCCATTTATATGCCGCCCCATAGCCGAAGCTGTCTGTGCAGTTTATAAAAATTAAAAACACTGAACATTTTAAAAAAACCCAATATACAAAATTTAAAACCATAAAAAGCATAAATACCGGTTACTGATCCGGAAGAGGACCTCTCCTGTTATTCCATGACTGCTAAATTTGCTCAGGAGTCAAAGATCTTTTAGAAGTCCGAGTAAACTGTGTCTACTGGATCACCTCTGTCCACATGTTTATTGATACTCTTAAAGAACTCTAAAAGTTTAGTGAGACTGGATATACCTTTGTGAAAGCCATGTTGATTCTTTGTTAGCTGGGCTTGTCCTTCTATGTGCCTACTTATTTTGTCTTTAATATGTTTTCAAGCAGTTTACACAGAACAGGTAACTATCCTGTAATTTCCTGGCTCCCCCGGCTCCCTTTTAAAAAATTAGTGTTACATTGGCCATTCTCCAGTCCTCTGGTACAGAGGCTGATTTTAGGGACATGTTACATATTTTTGTTAGAAGATCAGCAATTTCACATGAAGAGGGCTACTGTCTAGAATAAAAATGTTTGAAAAGGTCACCTCTAACTCTCTGTCTATTCATAGTTTGGCTGGAAGAGACTTCAAAATGTCCTTCATACACTTATATTTACAGGTCAAAATCCTTTGGGATAGAAACAATCTTAGCCTGTCAGCTGAATGAGAAAAATTAATGTTTTTGCTCTTTTTCAATGAATAGGAAGACTTCATAGGGCTTTGGTTCAGGGTAATTGACTGTTGAACTTCTATGAAAAACAAAAGGTTATGATTTCAGTAAAAAAAAAAACTTATTCTCCATTTCTTGAGTTTGTTTGCTCCCTTGAGTTTGCTTGGCTTTTTTTTTTTTTTTTAAACAGTTCTTTTTCCAAAATGTTGTTCATGTGCCCTTCATAAACTGTGTGTGTATCCCAGAAGATATCCTCCAACTCTGCAATATATAGGCAGCTTTCCCCAACCTGGTACTTTCCAGATGTTTTGGACTACATTTTCCATTATCCCTGACAACTGGACATGTTGTGGTGGGATGCTGGGAATTTTAGTCCAAAACATGGTAGATGCTTTGGGGCTCCATGGCAGACAAAACTCATGAGTTGCTAGAGTTGCTATTCTTTAGATTTTTCAACCTCTAGAAGCTAAATCTCTGAGCTGTAGGTGGATACATTTTGACTCGACTGCACATGCATGCTCTGATCTCCAATTAATTTAGGTAGATTATTGTTTTTTTATCATTGTCTTATTGTTAGCTGCTACATTTAATTCCATAGATAAAGTGGGATGATTTAAATTAACAAAATGCATGTAAATTCATGCACATGGACACACAATGCCATTCCTATGCTTCCTTTACGTCACTCTGTAACTACCTATCCAGATTGTATATATAGCTGAATGTGTGAACTACAGCTATTCAATAATGTGCAACTAAGAAAAATTCCAAAATCTAACATGGCATTCCCCCCCTTCTTCTATGACTAGGAGAATACCAAATTTAGCTGTTCATCAGCAGGATTCTAAACTGGAGGAAGAGGATTATAAACCACCAGAAGGTGGGATTTTACTCTCTGTTGGTACATTCCCTCCAGCTACTAGGTAAAACCTGAAAAAAGAATAAAATCTCATTTCAGCCAAGACTTGGCAGTTCCTGATCTCAGCATGTGCCTGGGGCTGAATTCTATACTGAGCTTCCTGGGGGTAAATGTCACTGAACTTCAGCGGACTGCATTGTGAGCTGTGTCAAACAACGCATTCATACCAAAACAAACAAACAAACAAACAAACAAACTCAACTTGTATCTTCAACCATGTCCATCATCACTTTGGAATGGCTGCATGGAATGGCTTCAGCCTCCTAGATAAATTGTAGAATTTAACACAGCACCATTGCTTGGAAGTAGACCCTCAATAAGGCCTTACCTGTCCTTAGCATCCTCCCAAAATATATTTTTATTTTTATTTATTTATATTTATTTATAGGGTTTGCTCTAAAACCATCTTCAAAATCCAGTAATGGTTTTATAGGCCTTGCAGTTCAGCAGATCATAAACCCTGGCTCAAGCTGTGCACAATGGTTATGATTAATAGTGAATTTGAGCAACCAATAAGTGGGCAGCACTGAGGGCATTCCAGTGATTTGTAATGTTTTTCCTGGAATTTGAAAAACAACATCAGACAGATTTAAGTTATTGATTTAGCAGAATTCACTGGAAGCTTGATATGATTCAGTTGCTAAAACTGTTACTAATAAGATTCAACTGCAAGTTTTTTTCCAACCATGAGTCACTGTTATGTCTTTATAGTATTCTCCCTTTGCATGGAGAAGAAAATTGGCATATATTTTCATAATTCTTTTGTTACAAATGGCTTTCTTTTGGATCTAGCAGAGCCTACTGTGTTAAATCCCTTAGTACTGACCACATCCTCCAAAGTCTCAGGACCTTGACTCCACGTTGCTGAATCCACTCCATTTTACTTCGTCTTTCAGTTGTCATTATTAATTCTATATGCTGGCAATGACATCACAGAAAGTGGTCTCATTCAACATGTGCTAGGAGATTTTCCAACACGTTTCATTGCACCTTAACTAGCTTCCCCGGACTTTTTGTTGTTGTTCCTTGCATAACAAGTAATTCTCGTTCTTTTTTCTTCATATTGAAATTTAAATGCTCAGAGAAGGAGAGAGAGAGTTACTTAGATTCAGGTTAGACTTGGGGTACATCTTGACGAGGGGAAAGCCCCGGGGTGGATTTGCAGTGGCGGCAGGACATTTACATGACCCGATTGGTCACTATTGGCTGGACAAGGGAGGGGGTGGGCCACTGAGCCGAACGGCCGCTGGAATGCCTCCATGCGTCTCCGGCGTGGCAGAAGGACGCCATGCCGGAGAAGCACATAAACGTTTTAAAAAAGAAAAAAATATAGTTTTTTTAAAAAACGGAGATGCCCCCAGTTGTAGTAGTGGGAAACTTCCCAAGAGCATTAAAATCAGAGATGGAAGTGAGACTGAAAGAACAAGATATTCTTAAGCTAAGGAATTGGATGGGAAAGATGAAAGATAGTGAGCATATTAAAGATTTGTTTAAAGGACAGAAGATAGCGTGGTTCAAGTGTCTGCAACTGGTAAAATGGACTGAGGAATGGAGGATAAAAAATAAGAAATGTAGAAATAATACCAGATTTGAAGATTTAATTGAACAAATAGAAAAAAAAGATGAAGCCAGAGCTAAAAAAGGACTCACTAGCGAGATATATAAAATTTTAATAGAGGAGGAATTTCAGGACTCACTTAAGGTTATAAAAGAGGTATGGGAAGAAGATATAAGGGAAAAAAATAATGAAGATAATTGGGGGAGGATGTGGAATGTAAGAATGTTGAAATTATTGTCGATTAGAATTAAGGAGAACTATTATAAGACAGATGGTATCTAACACCTGTAAGATTTCACCAGATTGATAAAAAAGTGTCCAAGAATTGTTGGAGGGGTTGTCAGGAGGTTGGGACCTATTTTCATATGTGGTGGAGCTGTGAACAAATACAAAAATTCTGGGAAAAGGTTTTTAAAGAAATAAGTGATATAATTGGAAGTAAATTGGAATTAAACCCGAAGCTAGCTCTACTAGCAATATGGGATAGTAGGAATAAGCATATAATTAATAGAGAATTGGTAAACAACCTCCTGGCACCCGTTAGAATAATGATTGCTAAAAATTGGAAAGGGCAACGAAGTTATAAAATAGAAGATTGGTATAAAGAAATTTGGGATATAGCATTGAATGATATGTTGACATGTAAAATGAAAATAATGAGGGGAATGTCCAGTAAGAGTGATTTTGGAGATATATGGACTCCCTTTTTGGAATATGTTTTAAGATCGGGAAAGGGACAGTCGCCTTCAAAAGAATCATTAAAATTCTGGAAGGAAGATGGATGAATGTGAGTAGGTCTCGGGGGGGGGGTGCACGGGGGTAGTCGAGGGAGTTAGTTTGTTTACATATTATGTATTATGTGTATGTTTGTTTTGTTTTGTTGAAAAATTAATAAAAATTATACTAAAAAAAAAAAGAAATGTTAACCTTGAAAAAAAAAAAAAAAAAACGGAGATGCACAGATGCAACACACCACCCACAGAATGATACCTCTGCACCTTTCCAGCATGTTAGAAGGACGCCACGCCAGAGAGGTGCATAAACGCTCAGAAAGTTTCTTTTAAAAAAAAACTTTATAAAGTGGGAGGGATGCATCCCGGCGCCCGTGCAATGACTCATAGCAGTGCACGGACATGGGTGCACGGGTGCTGCAGCGGCGGCTCCTTCCAGTAAACCCTGCACTTGCGCTCCTTGCCTTGCAGATAGCGGGAAGGAACGCATATGTGGGCATCCAAGGCTCAGGGTGCTGATGTGCCGCCATCAAGACATGGCCTTGCAGAATTCATATCCCAGTTGCAAGTGTGTTTGGTTTAAAGCAACTGGGGAACAGTGGTGTGTGTGTGTGTGTGTGTGTGTGTGTGTGTGTATTTACTGCTAACCTTTAGCTAACAGCATTCCTTCCTGACAAAAATATTCATAAGACATTTCCCTCCCCCTTTAAAGTCAGCTATGGTATGATCCTGCCTGGGGTTAAACAGTTACTTGCTCACTAGAGATCCTATGACAATCAAGGAGTGAAAGCTAAAATATGTCACAATATTATTTTGGAGGATTCATCAGCTTATTTTCCTGCTAGTCTTGCATAACCCTCCTTTATTTTTGAACTCTGCCTTCTGTGAATGTGTATGTGTAAGAGTTCCACTTTCAACAATAATTCACAGAAACAAATGACTCACTAATACTTCCCCTTGATGATGTTATCCTGATCTTTCTGTGACCCATGGTTTGGTGAATTATTTTAGAAGAATATTTACTTTCTGTTTCTGAAACTATGGAGCAAATTTCAGCATATGCTGCTTAATAGGGATGTGCACGGTCCAAAAAATCAGATCGGGATCGGGATCTGAACCAGACCTGAGGCCTCAGATCGGATCGGATCAGATCGGAAGCATCCCCGGTTCGGTTCGGACCCAATTCCAATCCGAAAATTGGACATCCGATTTTCAGATCGGATGCCATTCCCCCCCCCCCCCCCATAGACTTGCATTGGGGGAAAGAAAGCATTTCCCTCAATGCAACTCTATGGGAGGAAAATGGCGGTGCGTGGGTGAGGGGGGCCTAACTCCCCCCTTCCTGTCCCTCCCCCATCCCTCCCCCCTACTCACGCTACTTACCTGCCAGGGCCGTCGGCTTCCATTCGCTGGCGCCCATGGGTGCCAGCGGATGGAAGCGGCTGCCCTGGCAGGTAAGCCCCCTCCTCCCCTCGCGCACCTTACCAGGTGGGGCTGTCCGCTTCCATCGGTGGGTGCCCGCTGGTGCCCGCGGATGGTAGTGGCTGCCCCGGCAGGTAAGCCCCCCTCCCTTCCTCGCACACCTTACCTTGCCGGGATGTCCGCTTCCCTCCACTCCTGGACGCTACTGCGAAGCAGGCTTCGTGGCCTGCCCCTAAGTAGCGCGCCAGGTGATGACATTATCTGACACGCTACTTAGGGGCAGGCCGCGAAGCCTGCTTCGCAGTAGGGTCCAGGAGCGGAGGGAAGCGGAGGGAAGCGGACATCCCCAGCAAGGTAAATGGCCTCCCCTCCCCCCTCGTGCTGCTTACCTGCCAGGGCGGCTGCTTCCCTCTGGTGGCACCAAGGATGTGGCCACCCCAGCAGGTAAGCCCCCTCCTCCCCTCATGTACCTTACCTGCTGGAGCCCCGGCAGGTAAGGAGTGCAAGTGGGGGGAGGGGGCCCAATCCACAGATCAACCAATCCGGATCGGGTCCTTTTTGGATCGGTTTGGATTGGATCGGCGGATCCAGGTGCTGGGGATCATAATCGGATCGTTTGATCTGATTTCAGTTGGATCGGGCCCGGATCGTGGATCGGGTCCGATCCGATGCACATCCCTACTGCTTAAGTGCAGAAGGCACATGTTGAAAAGCTGAGCGCACACATTGCATAAATAACTCAATGTGTCTTCTCTTAATTTTTTGAGTATTGTCTTTACTTTGAATGTGGCAGTCTGTGGTTAAATTTAAAAAAAGGGTGGCAAGAGCTTGCTATGAGATAATTGGCTAGTTGGTTTTGTTTGGGAACCATTTCCCTACATTTTGGTCATGTGTGAAGATCCTGAATTTGGGACTGAATGAAGCCCTTGCTAAGGTCGTTCACCTGGTTGCCTGAGATCAGTTTTTTAAAAATGCCTCTCTAGTCAGACAAGTGCAAGAACTCCAATTCCCTTTCTCTGTTGTTCCGAATGCATTACAGAGGCCTTGTAGTCTGAGGGTTGCCAGCTCTTTGAAGACAAGATTCTGGTACCTGAACAGGGTTCTGGAATGCAAGAGGCTCAGATGGCTTAAAGAACAGCAACTTGTGCCCACGGGGTGGAGACTAAGGCCATGTCTACACCTGCCTTATCTCCTGGGGTCGTCCCTGTGCTTCTAAATGATGCACAAGGGATCCCGGGGGCAACTGGGAACGTCCTAGGGATGACCCCAGGAAAAATTCGGGATAGTGGAAACTAGGGATATCCTGATTTTCCCACCGTCCAGGGTCCTAAAATGGGCATGGAGCCGCATGGGGTGGCTCCATGCTCATGGGGTGGGGGAAGCAATTTCTCTACCATGCTCCCAGCTCCTCTGACCCTTTAAATCAAACAAAAGGGTGGGTGTGATGTCCCTTTCCTCCTGGGACATCACACTTCCTGTTTAGAAGGTAGGGGACAATCCTGGAAGCAGGTAAGTCTGGGATTGCCTCCTCTCCCTCCCTTTACACCCATAGGTGTAGAAAGGGCCTATGGCGAGATCTACACCGAGTAGTATATAGCACTATGAAAGTGGTATATAAAGGCAGGATCTACACTACTGCTTTATAGCAGTATTGAAGTGCACTGACAACTGTTGGGGCCCATTGACACATGCCATATACCACTTTCATACCATGTTCATAGTGTTATATCCTGCTAGGTGTAGTTGTGTCATGGGCCCCAACAGTTGTCAATGCACTTCAATACCACTATAAAGCAGTAGAGTAGATTCTGCCAAAGATCTATCTTGTGCAGCCCTGTGCCTATATTACATCCTGGGATGGTCGGAAAACTGGGATATCCCCAGTTTCCACTATCCCAGGGTTTTCCCGGGTTTGTCCCTGGGTTCCCCCGTATGTCATTTGGATGCACAGGGACGACTCAGAGATGACCCTGGGAAGAATCCATGGTGTAGAAAGGGCCTGTGTGTCCGACGAGGTATAAATGCACAAGAAGGATATAGTGTTACTATGATGGTATCATAATGATTTGACACAAGATGTAGAACTAGCTTTGGGGTGCATCCCATGTGAATGAAGGCAATGGCCACAGGTATTCACATCTTCTCCCAGTGGGGGAAATGGGATGAATGGAAAAGGTCAAGCGGTTCCTCTCCTTCCACCAGTTTTCCATTTCAATTGCAGAGTCAGTGGCTGAGAATTTCTAGTCCAAAGGACAACTGGTGAACCCATGGAAGAAAACTCAAAAGCTGTGTAAAACAGATCACTCACAAAAGTGAGGCAGTTTAGCTGCACACTACAGATCTGTCACAGTACGTGTCATATGGTCACAAAATTAAGCATCTAATGGAGAAAAACAGTCATTATATGCTAAAACATACTTAAACACACACACACCCTGTTCAGACAACACACTAAGCAATGGTGGTTAAGCATTTTGAGCTAAACTTTATGGCTTAGTGTGTCATGTGAACCATTCCTAACTATGGGGCTACATAACCATGATTTAAGCATACTCACTAACCATTTGCTGCAAAAGGGTTAGCAGCCTAACCATTAGGGGTGTGCACTGGATTGGGTCCAATCCACGATCTGGAGCCGATCCAGGGGAAATTTCCGATCACCCCTCTGGATCGTCCGAACTTTCCCGAACCAGTCTGGAAGGACCTGATCCGGTTTGGAAAAAATTGGAGGATCGGCGGGCGCCCGCTGGTGCCCGTCGCTGCTTCCATTGGCGGGTGCCAGCTGGTGCCCGCCGATGGAAGCGGACAGCAGGGGGGTGGGGCTTACCTGGCGGGGCGTCCTCCTTCCATTGCCAGCTCTAAACTACTGCGAACTAGGCCTCATGGCCTAGTTTACCTGACAGTGCCAGGTGATTATGTCATCACCTGGTGCTCTACTGTAAACTAGGCCGCGAGGCCTAATTCAGAGTAGTTTAGAGCCAACAACAGAAGGAGGAGGATGCCCCGCTGGGTAAGGAGCGGGGGGGGCTTACTTGCAGGGGCTGTCTGCTTCTATCAGTGGGCGCCAGTGGGCACCCGCCGATGGAAGTGGACAGCCCTGCCAGGTAAGGATCGCGGGGGGGGGGGGGTGTTACCTGCTGGGGCCATCCGCAACGGGAATTAGGCCCCCACTCTCCCACCCGCTGCCATGTTTTCCCCATAGACTTGCATTGGGGGAAAGCTTTCTTTTCCCCCAATGCAAGTCTATGGGGAAAACAAAAATGGCGGCCGATCCGAAATCGGACATCCAATTTTCGGATCAGGATTGGGCCTGATCCGGTCCGGGGGGCCTCCGATTTTGTCCGATCTGATCCGGGACAAAATTGGCGGTCCCGATCCAGGTGTGATCCCATCCGGGGGGTCCCTGCACATCCCTACTAACCATGGCTTAGCATGTTGCCTGAATAGGCCCACACAGTATTATATATGCAGGCAGACAAGAACTGTTGTGAGAATAGCTGAATCCACTTATTTTTTTTCTTTGTCTACAGTACTAAAAAGAGGACAAGGGACCTATGAACCAATGAACGAAATGTTTATTAAAGTCAATAGACCATAAAAATCATAAATACAGGTTGTTACTACATACAAACTTTACACAATATTCATAACAGACCTCAGATCAAGTGTAGTGTGTGTAGGGACCTGTCGTCATGTGCATTCAGTCCTGCTTGTTCAAACCCTAGAAGAAATACAAATGACCTACCTCATTCTCCTGAGTCGGTGAATAGAATATAGACTTTAGAAACATTGCTTACCCACCAAAGAACATGAAATTTATTGTATGATGTCTGTAAAGCTCTTGTAACACTTCTGGAATTCATTAAAAAAAAATCATTAAACTTTAGGGGAGAATGACCTAAAAATCACAAAATCCATTTCTCACAAAGCCTAAGAAGGATTTAGCCCAGCTCTTGAGAGGAAAACAAAGTATTAATCTACTTCAACACCGCAGCAATAATACTAGCATTAGGCTGATATTATATTAAGAGTAAATGAAAAGGCTTTCCTCCTTGTTGTAATCTCAGTTTAAAAAGGTCACCTACACATGCAACAAAGCTTTCTCATTTTTCATTGCAACTTCTATCAATGTACCTTGACCGGTATTTTAAATTGTGCTACGCATATGTTTTGCCCTGCTTTATCAGAGAGTGAAGTTCAGGAATATGGCTAGAAGGGGAATTGTGGGGGCAGTGAAGAAAAATTTTGCACGATCTGTTTCTAATATTCGGAATGTTCCAATTTTGAGAACTGGGTGTGTAGAAAAGCTTTATGTTTTTGTATTCTGCTATTTATTTTCTTAACACAACTAAGGGAGAAGGATTCCAAACGGCATCCAAATACTCAAACGTGTTAGGAATCATTAAAAACTAGAACAACCCACACATTTATTATATAATTACAACTATTAGAAATGTTCTTTTTGTTTAAGAAAAAGTTTATCTAGATGTCTCTGCTTTTCCAACACGTCATTTTCAGATATAAGGGTCAACTGCAGAGCGTTATTTTATTATCTAAAATATAGGTATCTCTCCCACCACCACCCTGCCACCACCCATCACCTAGTTTTCCTTCTCTTCTCACATATGGAGCTGGATCCAGAGAATAATGTGTGTAATGGGGCTGGTGGAAGCTGGCTTTCTTCACACCTCAGTCTCCCTTGAACCCCCCCCCCCGGCATTCCTCATGAGTCGGGGGAAGCTGCTGAATAGGGTGGTCTGTGATGTGTGGGAAAGAGAGTGATCCCCTAAATCAGGCAGAGATAACATAGGCTGACCCTATGAAAAGGAGGACAGGGCTCATGTAACATTAACAGTTGTAGAACAAAGGGAATTTCAGCCAGTGTCATTTGGATGCAATTAGTTCCTGGTGAAATTCCCTCTTCATCACAACAGTTAAAGGTGCAGGGGCTCTGCCTTCTTTTATAATGGTCACTCTAGTATAGTGTCTGCAACTTTAACTGTTGTGATGAAGAGGTAATTTCACCAGGGACTAATTGCATACAAATGACACTGGCTGAAATTCCCTTTTCTCTACAACTGTTAAAGTTACATGAGCCCTGACCTGGATTTTAACTGGTCACCCTACCTTTACCCTTCAGCCTGCTGTGCTGCAGCCCACACTGTGCATTTGGGCCCACTGACCCACAGGGGAGCCTTTTTTGGGTGTCTGGGGGCTGCTGCAGGGGAGGGGGATGAATCAGCATGGAAGTCCGTTTCTGCCAGTTCCATTAAGTATGTTTTTCTCTGGATCCAACCCACTATTTATTGTTTGCCCTTTCCCTTATATTTTAGAGATGAAAAGAAGCAGACCAAGAAAGAGGTGCAGGGTAAACTACATCACCTGGCTTTTAAAGAAAAGGCCAAAATGAAGGCTGCTCCCGTGGTAAACTGCAGGCCTTGTAGCATGCAAGGCAAAGTTCAGGACAGGTGCTCCCTCCCCATTTCATTTACTAAAGCCAGCTGGACTGGCAGCAGAACTTTTCTTCAACACTGGTGATGGGATTGGCTCCTTCACCATACCTGAGGCAACAAGCCAGTTTTGGGGTCTCAGGAGAAGTTTTATGACTTGCACAGCACTGTCCTCCAATGGATGGGGCTCCGGGAGAAACAGCCAAGGGTATGCTGCCCCTGCCCCTAAGAATCTGTTGCCTGAGGCAGTTGCCTTACTCAGCCTAATGGTAGAGCCAGTCCTGGCTCAGGGGAGTTAAAATAGGTTGTCTACACCTACTTGGAATAGCTTGCAGAATCCATTCCTGTTTCCACAATTCACTAAAGCCACCAAGTGGTTCCTCTCATCCCAAATGTCGGGCACTGACTTCTACATATGAATGCCCTTGGAAGATACTTCCTAGAATCTTTCAGAACATACCATAGAAGATATTTTCAGGCCATATTATTTGGGGGCAGATAGGCTGACCATATGAAAAGGAGGACAGGGCTCATGTAACTTTAACAGTTGCAGAGAAAAGGGAATTTCAGCTGGCGTCATTTGTATGCAGTTAGTACCTGGTGAAATCACCTCGTCATCAAGGCAATTAAAGTTGCAGGCACTATACTAGAGTGACCAGATACAAAAGAGGGCAGGGCCCCTGCAGCTTTAACTGTTGTAATGAAGAGGGAATATCACCAGGAACTAATTGCATACAAATGACACTGGCTGAAATTCCCTTTTCTCTACAACTGTTAAAGTTACATGAGCCCTGTCCTCCTTTTCAGATGGTCACCCTAGGGGCAGGTATGGGAAAAAATAGCAATCTATGAGTGTATGTGTATGTTCATAAAAGAGAAAATGATCTCTGAGTCTTTTTGTCCCACCCCAGACATTTATAGACATCAGTGAAACTTGGCTGAGTAATTTTTCACATGGGTAGAAGCTGCTGTTGCCTACCTCATTACGCACAACTCACAATGGAGCAGTTCATTTTCCAAATAGTGGAGCTTTTGTGGTAGAAGAATCCTGAGAACTGAGGCCACGTTGGCATTTTGCAGTTTGAGTATACTGTGTGGCTTTATAATCACAGGATGATGTAGAAGGTAGCCATTGATTGTGAATGAGAGTATTTTTCATCGCATTTGTATCCAAGAAGCTGAGGCTGGTGTGCATAGGGTTTCTCTAATTTCATCCTAATGACAACCCTTTGAGGTGAATTAGGCTGGGAGAGCGTGCACACACATAACCACCAACATTTCACAGGTAAAAAGTAGAACCACGTTTTGTATACATAAAGCTGAGCTGAAAATTCTCATGATAAATCTTTCGCCTCAAAATTGGACAGGGGCAGTAGAAAGAATGAGTCTTCTCATTTGTACCTACCCATGCCTTAAAGTCCTCAACTGAGAGCCTTCTACAAATACGCCTTCCATCTGAAGTATAGTGGGTGGCAACTAAGTCTCTTTCTCCCTTGGTGTATGTTTTTTAAAATTTATTGCCAAAATATTACCTGGTGGCCTCCAGATATTGTGGAACTACAACCCCCATCAACCACATCTTCTGGCCATGCTCACTGTGGGGTGATTGGAATTGTGGTTCAACACCTTTGGGAAATCGCCAGAGTTGGGGAAGGCTGCGCTACACTGTCTGGAGATCTCTAAGATTCCAGACAGGAGTCTGTCCAAGCCCTACTGAAGATGCTAAAGACTGAACCTAGAACCTTTTGTATCCAAAGCAGGTGCTCCATGACTGAGCTATGGCCCTTCCAAACTAAGGAGACAGAAACAACTGAGAAGCTCTACAGGGTCTTCCTCAGTGGTCTTCCCCATTCTAAAGTTTAACCTTCTGCCATTTTCTGCCCATGTTCTTCCAGTCCACTATCTATTTCTGTAAAAGAAGAGTCACTGGTGGTGGAAAGGGGCAACATAATCAAAACAGGTATAATAAGTAGATTTTGAAGCCACCAGGCAAATGAGGCACTAATAATGAATCCTGGATCGGACATTAGTTGGAAGGAATGGCTTGTGATCTCAGAATTAAGTGCTTGGCCTCTGCCAGCTGCTTCTATAAGCTCCCAAGCTCTCTCTGCACAAGTCTCAGGTTTTGAGCCTCAGGAGTTATGGCAATCCTAGAGTTGTGCCTTTCAAATGGAAACCTCTAGTCCGTCCTGTTTGTAGAAGCCATCGTCTGGAGTAATTGCCGCTATGTCTAGGATCCTGTTTCTAATTGCACTTTCCTGTCTGGGAAACTTCCCATGTCATAATTAATATCTGCTCAGACATTTCCCTTGGTTATTCACCCCAATTTTGTATAATCATAACTTCCTGGCCTGTGAATTGTCCTGGTGGGGCGAAGAAGGATGGATCTGTTGCCTATTGTGCAAGTCCCAGCCCAGCAGAGTGAGTTGACAATGACTAAGTGAGCTCATTATCATTTCAAAAGACTCACCTTCCATTTCTCTGGGCCTTTCCTAGCCTCTGATTGGAAAGAGGGATGGGGACATCAGCTTGAAATAGTCACTGTGTCAAAGCCTGACCTACTCCTCCCCTCCCTTCAGTGGAGAAAAATCTCGGTCTTTCCATTATACAATGTACACATAGATTTGGACTCTGTTTAAAGCGAAAGTACTCTAGCCAAAGACGTCATTTGTCTCAGCTTTGGATAACATGTAACAAATGCAGGTTCTTTTCCAGCACCATCCTATGTTTGTTTACTACAAAGTAAGTCCCGTGGTGTTCAATGGGCTTACTGCCAAATAAATGTACATAGGATTACAGCCCAAATGATTCCTTTATTTTTTCGTGCTAAGACTATTTTGCTTCTTTCTTCAATAGGAAGTCATTTTTGTTTGAGTCTGTGTTTTATGTTGGGTTTGAAGTGACTATATTCAGCCGTTGCTTTACCATTTAGTTCATGGATAAAAGAAGCTTCAGGTACTTTGGTATCTAAAGACTTCTGGACTGCAAAGGACATTGGATATATAAATTCTACTTACTGGTGACAATCGAGCATAGAGTTAGGCACACTTATGCCCATTGAGTCAATAATTTTAAGCAGGATTAACTCTTGAATTCAGTGGATATAAGCATGCTGAAAACTAGCAGATTGTGCCCATGAGCCTATCTACACTACTGCTTTAAAACGGTTTAAAATGGTTTAAAACGATTTATAACAGTATTGACAACAGTTGGGGCCCAGGACACACTCCATATACAGTTTTCAAAACATTTTCAAAGTGTTGTATCCTGCTTGGTGTAGATAGGCTCCATGTGTTTTCTCAGAAATCAGAGTCCCTTGGTTGTAAATCAAAATTCTGGTGGTGGGAATGAAACCATTAGCTCAGAAACTGATGATCATCCAGATGTTGATAGACTCCACTTCCCATCAGCCCTAGCCAGCATGACTAAAGTCCAGGGATATTGGTGTCGTAGTCTGACAACATCTAGAAGGCTGCAGGTCCCCCACCCTTACATTACACTTAAATTTGGAGCTATTTATGCCTCTGGCCCCCTCTAGAAGAGGTCAGTTTTATGCCTGATTCTCCGAATCTGTGCATTAACTTACAGTCAAGTTTACGCCTAATGCCTATATATGAAAGGCATGGAGGCAAATTACGGGCTCCATACAATGCGCTTTAAAGTTGTTTACATGCATTTAATCACATTATCAATTAAGCATATAGCGATGCTCAAATGAGGAAATGTTGACAAAAGCACCACCCTGTTTCCTGATGGAACTGCCCCCCTCAGTTTCCCGCTGTTTGTTAACCCTGCCCATCTGAATTTCCTGCCTTTGGTTACCTGGGTTACCTGCCGTTGGTCACCTGGTTTACCTCTTCCTTTGTGCCTGATTGCTATTTGTAGTAGTCCGTCCCCCCAACTGCTCAGGAGTAAACGGAAATGCAAGCCTATGGCTTTGGACAGGCTCTTATGGGATGTCTTGCCCACCCCTTTCTGATTCCTCCAGCCATGCTTTCCTTTGCAATCGGCTTCTGCCCTCCTTCAGACAACATTTGTAGAATAAAGATATTCCAGTCGTATCTCAGTAATAACTTGTCTTTTGGGTGATTGGCAACATACACATAAAACATAAGCACATACGCACGCCTCCCGGGGAGGAATTCCCCCCACCTGCTCATGAGCAAACAGAAATGCAAGCCTATGGATATATGCGGAGCAGCAGTACCCGTGCCTGGCGGTGCTTGAACCAGGCTCGTACAGGATGGGATGGGAGAAACCCCTGTGGGACACTTCCTCCCAATACTAGCTCTAGACTCCCCTTATCTCCCCCTGCTTCGCAACCTCCTACTAGGCACATCTGCCGCTTCAAGGGTAAATTTTTGTGTAGCCTTTCTGTTACAATATTTCATCTTGCACTTATGTCCTCTTTCCATACCAAAAGTTTCCCCTCATTATTCACACGGATATGGCTATTGAGATGCCTCCCGCCTATCGTCCTGCTCACCGAAGCACTCAACAGGCACAGCAAACCAGAGGTGGGTGAATGGCCATGAAGGATTGGATTAAAGATGCCCCCAACTCCCCTCCCCTGAAGGCTATTTCTCATCCTTTTTCTCCACTCTCTTTTCCCCAAGTGCAGCTGATTTGCTGCCACATAGCCGTCCTTAGCAGGCAGCAGCAGCAGTCAGAGAGGATCCTTTGCAGTGTCGTGTGTTCAATGCACTTCCTGCAAAGTCGCTTCAGAAGACTGCAGCGGATAGCCTGGGGTGGCCGCAGTCATGTACTCCACCACCAACTGGCCATGCCAGTGGAATGAGTGGCCAGGGACCACCCCAAACATGTGACCGTCTGTGGACTGACATTCCTTCCTGTCGCCCTGTCTTGCCCCCCCCACGTCATGCATTTACTGATTAAACCATCCATGCTTTGCTTTGCAATGTGCTTCTTGTACCCACCTGTGACCATTTGTAGAATAGATATTGCAGTGGTATCTCAGTTCTAAATGGTCGTTTTGGTCCGATACTCCAGACAGACAGACAGACAGACAGACAGACACACACACACACACACACACACACACACACACACACACACAACAACTTTCTGGTAAAGCAATGACAGAAGGGATGGGGCAGTAGGTATCAGGAGTAGATACGAAGCCCGATCTCAGCTCCTGCTCAACGCTTCCCGGGGAGCAAGCCCCGGGAACCTGCTCAATTAGCCTTCCTTCTGAGTAGAAGAATAAGAGAGCGGGGGGAGGGTTTGCCTTAGCAGATCTCAAGTTATGCGCACATCCTTATTCCAACCCCCTTGCTTCCTGTAGAACCAGCTCCTGCATCTCGACGAAAGAAAGATTCCAGAAGGGTTTTAAAATAAACTTTACTTTAAATACTGATATGGTCAGCCATTGCTAAACAGTCCATCATGATTCAAGGGAAGGAGAAGGAAGTAGGGAGGGAGGAGACAGGAAATGGCAAAGCACAACTGTGGGAGGTGTTCCCGCTGAAGGGGCGAAGGGGCAGTTCTTCATGCATGACATCATCACCACAGTCTGCCCACTATCATCGTTAATGCGAATGCTCAGAAGTTGATTACACTAACATAAGGCGCTGTAACTTTGGAGAAAATTAAAAGTCTCTCTTTAAAGCGAATTCGAAAAAGCGCATTAACGAGGATAAAAATCGGCTGCACGCCTGATCTTCGCTTCATTCTTATAAAGGTGAAACCGTTAATGCGCTGTGAATGAGCCTTAAATCGATTGTCTAGAGGAACCCTCTATCAAAAATGGATCTCATAATACAGCTTTGCAATAACAGGACAACTCTTTGAAAATCTTATTGGTCATTTCTAAAATTGGATCTGGCAATCATTTGTTCACAACAGTCAATTGCATATTACTTAAAGGACACAAAACCAAATGACCTGGAACATTTGGTGCCAGGCTGGTTTATATCATTGATCACAAAATGTGCTAATGTAATGTGAAGAGGCATTTATTTATTTTTCAATTGAATTCCTAACCCTGGAAACTTGGATGATGATGATGATGATGATAATCTTGGTTAATAAATGCATTACTTTGCTCCTGTGCAAATGGCTTCAGCATTTATTGGAGCAGAACAGCCTTAGCAGCAGCTTACATTTAGTGGGGGAGAAATACAAGATGGATAGAGACACCTCATTTAAGAATACATTGCCTTGAGCTATGTTATAACTAATGTACATACATAAACATTTATTGAACATACTGTGCACCCTTGGTAGAATGTTCTGGGATAAGCTTTTCCTATAAATTATCATAGTATAAATTAAAGAAATGCTTACGGCAAGCAAAAGTTCTCTCAGCGTTACCCTTTGTCTGCAGTTCCCCCGTGGCCCTGCATAAACATCTCACTAGGCAGGATCACAATTTCCCCCCTGCAATGCATGTCAATCAGGTTTCCCCACTCCATGTCTTTTGTAGAAAAGGATGCACCTTGGTTTTACACAATTTTCCTCAATGGAGGCTGTACTTATTGAGACAGCCTGTGGGATATATTGGGTGGAGAATTGGAATTGGACTGGGCAGACACACATTCAGATTCCTGATCAGCCCTACGGCGTTGTCCATGCCCTTGAGCAAGTCACAGCCTAACAGGGTGGTTTGAGAATAATATAGGAAAACTGCATGTGTGCCATCCAGAGTGCATTGGAAGATCAGTGGGATAGAAATAAGTGAATGAATAAGTAAATGTTTTCATTGAAGGGCATACTATGAGAATGTTCTTTGTGTACCCATTGGGTTCTGTTGCGCCTCTTTGCTGGCATATTCCTGTTCAATTTAATATCTCTGTAATATGAAGTATATTCCTTCATAAGGGAACTAGGTCAAGGTGCTCAACATCACTCCCAGAATTCATTCTTCTATTCTTCAGCTGAAACAATATATTTAGGGCATTCCATTAATATAGCTAAGAAGGTAACACTTTCGCAGGAGGCCACCCACTGTAGAAAGCAGTGTGTGGAAAGTAGTGCTCAACTATATCTCAAGGGACAACGAGAAAGGTTTTCTGAATTGCTCCCCCTTAAGCATTTTTATTGTTGCCACCCCCACACATTCTCAGGACTTGGTGGTGGTGGCAGCAACGTCCTTCCTAGGCCTTGCAGATAGAGTAGGCTGACCAGATAAAATCCAGGTCAGGGCTCATGTAACTTTAACAGTTGTAGAGAAAAGGGAATTTCAGCCAGTGTCATTTGTATGCAATTAGTTCCTGGTGAAATCCCCTCTTCATCACAACAGTTAAAGGTGCAGGCACTATACTAGAGTGACCATATACAAAAGAAGGCAGGGCCCCTGCAACTTTAACTGTTATGATGAAGAGGGAATTTCACCAGGAACTAATTGCATACAAATGAAACTGGCTGAAATTCCCTTTTCTCTACAAGTGTTAAAGTTACAGGAGCCCTGACCTGGATTTTATCTGGTCACCCTAAGATAGAGGCTACAATCTCTCAACTCACCTACCCCTGACTAAATTTGCTCCTAGAGAGAAAGCAGGCGGCATTGCTCTTCCTCTTGACTGGCTTCAAGAAGATGCTTCATCATCACTTTCTCACAATGCCTTGAAGCCTACGAGAGAAAGACAACACTTCCTATCTTCACTGTAAGAGGGGATCATGGGGGGGGGGGGGAAACAAACATCACAGCTAGTAGGGTGACCAACTGACAGGAATTCCCTGGATTTGTCCTGGCTTTTGTTCTATCTTGGGTGTCGGGGGGATTTTCTGTAATTTTCTATAATGTCCTTTCCCCTTTGAGGCTGCCATTAGCATGGCAGGGGGTGGGGAATGATGAACCTTATGGAGATGCATCATTCCCCCTCACTGCTCCAATTAGGGTCTTAAAGGGGGAAAGCATGTCATTCCTGGACATTACAGAAAAGGCTTGATTGGAGCAGTGGGGGGGGGGAATGACACACTTTCTCCTCCAGTCGGGGCCTTTAAGGCTCTGATTGGAGCAGAGGAGAAGAAAGCACGCTTTCCGCGACCTCCAGAAAGCACATCATTTCCCCTCGCTATGCTAATGGCAGCTGCCATTAGCGTGGGGGGGGGAATGATGCACTTTCTGGAGGCCCTGGAAAGTGCACTTTCCCACCACCCCACAATGATCCAATTGGGGCCTTTAGGGCCCCAATTCGAGCAGTGGGGGGTGGGAATGACACACTTTCCGGAGCCTCCAGAAAGTGCATCATTCCCCCACCACCACGCTAATGGCAGCCGCCAAGAGATACGCTAATTAGGTATCAATGTACAATTGCATCCTTTCGTTGCTCAGGATTGGGTGTGTGAGGGTATGCTTGCACACACTGGAAATGCAAAGAAATGGCATATTTTAAAAATATAAATGTATTTCACTTGTTTGTGTTAGTGCGATGGCCAAATAATGAATGTCACAGAATGAATGGTTTCAGAAACCTCTATTCTCCTAACTGCCTCATTTCACAGTTCAGAGGTAAGGCCACTAGACTGCCAAGTGAGGGCAGGAATTGCTCAGTTTTCAATTTCTTTGCTTTTCAAGCTTTTGGTTGCTTATGCCTTAACTCAGCATTTAGCAGAGGGTTACTGCTGTTGTTCTTTGGTTGGTTAGTTCTTAATTGCATGGAGCAGATCACCCAAATAGGGTTAAAGGGTTTTGTTCTAAAATTGCCCCCAGGTTTCTGAAATCAAGGCTGAAATGCACCATGCCCTGTTAAAACCGAGCATCAAATCAGCATAGGAAAATAAATGTGGCACATTATGTAATGTGACATGTTGCAATATTTCCTTTTTCTCTTGGCTTCATATCATCCCTTTAAAACATAAACACAGCCTTTGGAGATGAATTTATCTCTCCCAACATTAGAAACTCTGCAGACTCTAAAAGAATAAAAGTTCAATTTCAACACTCCCACTAGTACTGAAATGGGGTGTCCAGTGTGCAAATGTGCTGGTTGCCAAAATGGGGGACAGGACAGAGCTGGAGAGGATAGCTACAGATGGGAGGGACCTATGAGGTATGCAGAAAACTCTGCATCATCATCATCATCATCATCTTCATCATCATCATCACAAATCCCTGTTCTTCACATACCTCAAAATGCTGATCTCTTCCAGCAGGCCTATCCAGTTGAATTTTACGATGCCTTTTAACAATGTATTAGTTTTATATGTTTTTAATCAGATATATGTATTTTATGGTGTTTTGTATTTGGTATTGTACCCAGCCTTAATCCAGAGGGAGAGGCAGGAAATAAATTATTATTATTATTATTATTATTATTATTATTATTATTATTATATTTTTCTCACTTGTGGCATTTTTTCTAGATGGACATGATGGGCTTTGCCAAGCCATGCTGTCTTTTACAGATTCAGGAATTTCCTTACAGTTGAGCATGTTTTAATTATGACTGCATTATTATTATTATTATTATGGGACCAAGTTATGTGCATGTGCCTTCATACTTCTAGCAAATGTGGGCTTTAGAGAGTAGAAGAGGAACCTTTGCCCACTGCAGTTGGGTGTTAGGGTGAAGATACAACCAGGGCCGTGCAGGGGGGGGGCAGTTGGCCCGGGGCCCATGATTTTGAGGGGCGCTCCAACGAGGAGGTCCCCCCCAGCTTACGCTACTGCTTCCATAGCGTGAGCAGCCCATCGAGAAGCGAGGAGCCCACCTTGCGGAAACAGCGCAGAAGCCGTCCGTCGTGAATACCACGGTCAGACTACAAGCCCCAGAGGGCCATGCCTCATGTGGGGCGGGGATATATGTGCCTTGAGGTGTTGTAGAACAGGATTAATATGAAGGTGTTATGTAGAACCGACATGTTGGCAGGCACGCCCCCTTGGGGCGGCCATGTTGTCCTCCTGTTTTGAAATGGGGGGGGCACACACTTCCCATCTGGCCTGGGCATATTACCAGCTCTGCACGGCCCTGGATACAATAACCATATATTATGCTTTCTGGGAGTGGCTAGAGTGTGTATAAAGCAGCTGGGTGGAAAAATTGCTGGACTGGAAGGGGCTAAGCAAGCAACCTCCCCCCACAGCTCACTGAAGATCAGAGCCAGTGCTGCCCCCAGATTTTTGAGGGCTCTGGGGCAAGACACCCTCAATGGGGCCCCTCCCTCACTGAGTCTACCTTCTCACCACCATTGCTACCCATTGCTTGCTTGACAGGCAGAGAGCCAGTGAGCCAGTGAGCAAACAGGCAGTGGCATCTCTTGCTCCTCCTCCTCCTCACGACCGCCATTGCCTGGGCCAGAGTGAGAAGCAGGTGAACAAGCAGGCGGTAATGGCGAAGAGGAGGAGCAACCACAGGCAGCTTTTCAGTGGGCCCCAACTGGCGCTGGGGCCCTTGGCAGGTGCCCAACTATGCCTGTCCTTGATGCCAGTCCTGATTAGACCTGAGGATGTTTTTCTTTCAAGACAACAGCAACAAAGCAACATGAGAATATTGACACATTAGTTTCATTCTTTACTGGGACCTGAAAAAGGAGGGAACCATGATAGACTGGTCTGTCCTAGAGAACAAACAAACAAAATAAGACTAGTCAAAAACTGGTCCAATAAAATTGGTCCAATGTAAGAGAGTATGGAAATGTCTGAGTTGCACAGATGAACGCACATGGAGCCAGCATTATACAGTAGATAGTGTGGCTGTGGTAGCCTAACCTACTTTACAAGGTTGTTGTGAGAATAAAATGGAGGGGGAAAGCAATGGGCCAGTACTCTGCGTTCCATAGCGGGAAAGTTGGATTTAAAACAAAATACGACTGAAAGCAAGCTATGGATGAAAACCAACGATGTAAATTTAGTAATTTTTGCAACACCCTTTGATTGTCAAAGCTATCATTTAATTTGTGATCTCTGGGCTCCTTGCTCCTTCTCCTAAATCCAGGTTAAATAAACTAAGATCTAGACAAGATTTGGGAGGCCCTTTTTTCCCCAAGATGTCTCTATTTTGGTTGAATACTCTCCCAAACTCTGGAGTGGCTGAAGCTGGATTTTAAAATGCTAATGGCTTGTAATAGATTCAAGATGAGTGGGATCATGTAAAGAAAGCATGAGTAATATGAGTAGGTTCTGTATGTATTAAATATTTGGCTTTAATACTGCTAATATATTAGAAAATATGCTCCCAGATAAAATATTTTGTTTTGTGAGCAAATAAATGAGACAGTGATCTCCATCACATCTCTCTCTCTCTCTCTCTCTCTCTCTCTCTCTGAGAGAGAGAGAGAGAGAGAGAGAGAGAATATGTATTTGAGTTGCTTATCTATAGATTTTGTATTTTGTTCAAAAACTCATACTTCAGCTGTATTGGCTTTACAAAGAGCAGTGAGGCAAGGATGGATCCAGCACAGATAATGGAGAGCAATGGCTGATAGAATTAGCAATGTGGGCTACAGAGGAATGTCTATGGAATGTCTACATGTAAATATTTACTATGACATTCTTTTACATTGGTGTGCTTGCAAAAGTGGTCTTTGAATATATTACATGCATGGCTGCCCCCTCTAATAATAATTGCAATTCAAGGCAGGATTGGCTAGCATTTTTGTATGGCCGTTGAATTCCAGTGATTCTTACCAGCCTTCAGGGCTGTTTTACGTTAGGTGGGTGGAGGGGGGATCACCATAAGTATCTTCAAAATTCAGTTGATCTTATGTGCCTTCAAACTCCAAACAACAACTCCTCTTGATATTTCACACCTTGACCTCTTCTTTCTTACCTGGCTTCAACGAATATTCTTTCTCCACCTTGTGATGTTCTCTCTTATCTTGTGTACCTACTTCCTGTCAGCTTCCTGTCCTCTCCCTTTGGGCTGCCCAAAATATACTTCTTTAGCATTGTCAACCAGGCCTTCCTTGGCCTAACTTATTTCTTCTCTGTTTGTCATGTGTATCTAATCTCTTCATCTAGACATTCAAAAGTGATGCACCATCTTGGTAATGCATAGACCACTAGAGCTGCCCATAATTATCACCATGTCTCAAGAGATATGTAGTATACAAATAGGGACTTTTCATAAGTGGTGGCATACTCCCACAACCAACATCTTTCTGATGCTTCTAGTTATAGATCTCTCCCATCCTCCTCGAAGGACCTCAACACAATGCATATCAGGTTTTACTCTTTGTATCATTGGAACAGCCCTATATGTGAGAGTTTTTGAACCCAGTGCTCCACACTCTTGATGGCAGGATCTACACTACTGCTTTATAGTGGTATTGAGGTGCACTGACAACTGTTGGGGCCGATGACACATCTACACGAAGCAGGATATAACACTATGAAAGTGGTATGAATGCAGTATATGGAATGTGTCAGTGGCACCAACAGTTGTCAGTGCACTTCAATACCACTATAAAGCAGTAGTGTAGATCCTGCTTTTATATACCACTTTCATCCTGCTTAGTGTAGATCTCTCCCTAGCAACTAAAATAAAAATATATGGTTTGGTAAATTACAGTGGAGAGTTTTGGAGGGTGGACAGGTTGTGCAGGATGATCTCTACAAAGCCTGAAACAAATACAACCCAACCCTCATTGCATTTAAGTTGAATGGAAATCCAAATGAATAAGAAATCCATAAAATACGGAACTTGAAACTATATTATTGTTTAATGAAGTATATACAAGTGGAGCCTGCAGCAAATGTTACAGTGTGGAGGGTTCCGGTTTAGTGTTCCAGCCAACCAACTAAAGCCCTCTTCCATTCCATTCTCTTCCCATTCAGTTTTCCATTTCCTACCCCAACAGCCAATATCACATGACCACTGAACATGCTCATTACTCATTGCCCTGATTTGGGGCTTAAGATCCTAAAATCATTGAGTTAGAAAGGGTCATTTAGGCCATCGGGTCCAATCCCCTGCTTAGTGCAGGAATCCTGTTGCATCCCTGACAGATGGCTGCCCAGAATTTGCTTGAATATTTCCTGCAACAGAGATCTACCAGCGCCCTAGGCAATTGGTTTCACCTGACAGCTGCCTTCCTGTAACTTAAGTCCATTAGTTCAAATCCTACAGTCTTGGTTGATAGAGAACAGGTTGCAGCCCTCTTCTGTGTGACAACCCTTTAGGTACTTGAAAAGTGCTATATCCTTCTCTTCTCAAGGTTAAACATACCTAATTAATTCAATCTGTCCTTGTAGGGCTTAGTTTCTAGTCCCCTGATCATGTTCGTTGCCCTTCTTTGAGCTTGTTCCAAGTTATCAATTAAATATAAGGAAAAACTTCCTTGATAGTAGGATCTGTACAACAGTGGAACATTCTACCTACAGAGGTTGTGGGTTCTCCATTTCTGGAGGTTTTAAGAAGAGGCTGGACAGCCACCTCTCATGGATGGTTTAACTGGTTTTCCTGCACATTGCAGAGAGTTAGACTAGATGATCTTTGTGGCCCCTTCCAACTCCACAATTCTATGATTCTATGATCTGAACCCTTCTTAAAGTGTTGCGTCCAGAACTGAACACAATATCTGAGGTGAACTCTGACCAGAGAAGTATAGAGGAACTATTACTTTCCATGATTTAGAACTATACTTCTATTGATGCAACCTAAATTGCATTTGCCTTTTTTTACAGCCACATTATACAGCTGACTCATACTCCGCTTGTGACTGACTACAGCTCCAAGACCCTTTTCACACACACTAATGTCAAGCCAGGTACACACACACACACATCTCATACCTGTGTATCTAATTTCTCTTTCCCAAATGAAGAATTTTGCACATGTTGCTGATTCATTTCATTCTGTTATTTTCCACCCTGTTTTCTAACCTATCGAGATCATTTTGGCCGTGTTAACACCATGCATATATCCCAGGGGCATCTCTAGGTCATCCCTGTGCATCCAAATGGCGCACAAGAGAGGGTCAACCGGGGATGGTCACTCACTTTCCCCAGGATAACTGCAACCGTGGTTTTCCCCACAGTCCCAGGACAACCCTGAGGACTGTGGGTGATGTGGCGTGGGCTTCCGGGTCCTCATGGGCATGGAGCTGCATGGGGTGGCTCCATGCCCATTGGGGGTGGGTTGGGGGCAGCATTTTTGCCATCCCTTTGATGGCGGTGCCAAGTTTCCCATTCCATACTTTTTTTACTTACTGTTGCGCAGGATTGCAACGGCTCTCCTTAAAAAAATAAAGATGCACTGGAATGTCCCTGTTGGCTTCTGGGATGACGTGCAGGCATATGGACCCAGGGAGACGATCCTGGAAGCAATGAAGCCCAAGATCCTCCCTGCCAAGTTCCAGAAGGCTCGAAGGTGTAGATGAGCTCTTCGAATTTTGTTTCTGTCTTCCAAGGTATTAGCTGTCTCACTCAACATTTTATAAATCAAACAATTCATTTTAAAGCTTAATTCTGGGAGCATTTTTCACTGCAAAATCAAGAATTATCTGTTTTGTTTTTAGGCCTCAAGGCTGAACCTTTGAGGAAAAAGACATGTATTAGATAGTGCAGTACTACTCCTGTTTTTTGGATATGGTGCTAATGGTATCATTACCTATCTTTTGAAAGCAAAATCTGAAGTTGCATAATGCATCTAGAAGCTTTTCTGCCCCATAGATGGCTACAAACATAGCCTCTATATGGAAATCATTTTTGTCTTGTTTTTGTTCACCTACTTCCTTAGTTGGTGTATGGCCTGAGTAAGACTGCAGAAACTCCTCTTCTGTTTAGAAAAACTGGAAGATTGATTGGTGTCCTATTTCTTTTAGGGTTTTTTGTTGTTGTTGTTTAATCTCCGTATGTCTCTGGCTGTCTGATTTATATTTATAACCAGACATGGCAGTATGGGGTGTGTGTTTGTGTGTGAGGACGGGAAGGAGAATGAATGAATGAACTAGACATTTTACTCACATATATTTTGGGCCTGTGGATCCTGCTAGCAGCCTTGGCTCCAACTATCCCTGGGATCAATTATGTTGCTTTGTCCATTCTACCAGCAATTCCTAGGCACAAGGCATTCTGGGACTGGTAATTCTTGAGAGAGCATGTCAAATAGGGAAATAGAAATCTAATTAGTCTTATTTAGATGTAGGCACTCTATTCTTAGTATGGTAAATGTACGCAGGGGCTGCTAGCTTTTCCCCTCATCATGCATTTCCATCACTCTGGATTTGTGGGGGGAAACAACCCCAAAAGGAGAGCAGGCTTTTCAGTGTTCTGGGTTGCGTGGAGACCCTCCTCAGATAGAGGAGGGTCTCCTCTTCAGATTGTCATCCTCCATGAGTTATGGCAACAAATGTAACGAAGGAAAAGGGTGGGAATGGAGTGCTCCTCATCCTGTGTTGATTTTAACCCCTGTGTGAATGCCTAAATAGGACTCATCTCATATTCATAAGTCCTAATTTAACTGCACAACACTCTCTGTGTTCTAATTAGCTCTGGGACCAGCAAGCCACCGCGTGCCACTTTTGGAGGAAAGTTGGATATTTAAAAATAAATAAATAAATAAATTCATAAATCAATATTGCTTGTTCTACTCTAACACTGCTTCCAATTGGCTCCAGCAAATCCCATATGATCTGCACAACAGGTACAAACATACAAATCATAAGTTTCCACAAATACCCTCAAGCGTGATCTACAATTTATTTAGCTTCTCCTCCTCCTCCTCATACTAATAGGGTTGCAGCCTCTGTCACCTGCCCCTGGATTTCAGGGTCCTGGCAAAATACCCAACCCGCTCAGCTTTGAACATAACTCAGCCAATGATGTGACACTCCAATGATGTCATCTCCCCATAACACCAATAAGAGTCAGCTGTGTGATCCCATAAGTAGGGATGTGGATTCTTTCACCTCAAACATATAGTAGATGGCTACCAGCTGGGAATCCAGACTTCTTATTTCTTAAAATGTATAATCCCTTCTAAAATATCTTAATCACAATCAGCCTCTGCAAATGCAATTTTAAGCCTGGTTGGTTCACAGAATGAGCTTTCTTCAATCTGCAAAACATATTAACGTTGCACGAAAATGCTGCAATTGCTGTGAAAAATCTTAGTTTGCTGCTTCTGTTTTATGGATGGCTTTTATTATTACAGTGCTCTCTCTCTCTCTCTCTTTCATAAAAAAACAACACTGAAACACGCAAAGTTGCACAGGCGGATCAAAGTTCACCTTTTGTTCGGGCCACCGAACACATAAGGATATGATGCAACTCTCAGCAGAGTTTTGGAATCGAGATTTGTTTTATCTGGGGGTTAGCCTGCCCTTTTATAATCAGGATGGAAAAAGACTATTATTTCCTTTGCAGAGCTTGGCGGTGAAAAAACAAAGTAATCAGAAACTGGGCGGTTCATTCCCCAAAGTAAAATCAAGCCTTTAAATGCAATGAGAGTAAGCTGTGCAATGGAAACAATAAGGGTTAGAAATGGCCTTTTGGAGGAGGGGCAAATAGGGGGGAAATGTGACTACGCTACACAGAATTGTGTGCCGCAGACCAAAGAGGCAGGAGCCACATTCATTGTCGCTGCAAAGTTGTGTTCCAATGACAGAGGTGCTAGAGAATCATTTTTGCATGGGATTGGCAGAAAGCAGGTGCAAGAGTGCTCAGAAATCTAGAGCATCTGTGTGGGTTTTTTGGGGGTGGTAGTGGTGGAATTTGCTGACGCTTGTGACGTCCATGGTGACCCTAGTATAGCCTTCCCCAACCTGGTGCCTTCCAGATGCTCTGGACTTCAACTCCCATCAGCCCCAACCAATGGTCAGGAATCCTGGAAATTGCAGTCCAAAATATCTGGAGGGCACCAAGTTAGGGAAGACTGCCCTAGGATCTCCAGGACTTAGCAAATTCCAAGGCACTGTCCACATAAGCCTGCTTGAATGTTTGCACCATCTTCTGAGGACCTTCTTCTTTGTATTCTACCTGCAGAGGTAAGGTGAATAGAAACCAGGAAAAAGACCTTTTCATCTGTGGCTCAGCTCCCCACCTATGGAATGTAAAGTTGTTTTAGTGTAGTAGAATTCCCTTAGTCTGGGGAGCTGCTTATATGGCAGCGGTTGCCGTCGCGATAAGCAAAACCTTATGCTTTTGCTGTGTCGGGGTGGCGGTAGCTAATCCCAACAAAGCAGTGAAAGTGCAGGGTTTCCAGCAGCCAGGCCCACCCCCTGCCCTCTGCCCAGGCAGACAGTGACCAATCAGGGGTTGCTATCCACCTGCCCACGCCTCCACTGTGACTCCGGAGTGAGGATAGACAGCGGATGCGCCGTACTTGCCTCGCTCCAGTGATTAAAAAGTCAGGTAAGTCCCTGACCTTTTTGCTTCGCAGCTTTGCGGGAAAACCCTGGAATGGCTCCGAAGTGGCTGCTGTGTTGTGTAATTGACGCAGTACCACCACACAGATACAAAAGAGGGCAGGGCTCCTGCAGCTTTAACTGTTGTGATAAAGAGGAAATTTCACCAGGTGCTGCATGCATACAAATGACACCTGCTGAAATTCCCTTTTCTATATAACTGTTACAGCCCTGCCCTCCATTCACCCTTGTCAGCACAAATGCTGCCAGCCCTGCTTTAAAGAAAGCTTGTGACCAAACTAACCTCATGCAGCAGCCCAACAACCATTTGTTTGCTTGCTTATAAATACATTTATATCCAGCCTCCCCTCCCTGCCACAAGGAACCCAAGGCAGCTTACATGATCCTCCTCCTCTCCATTTTAGCCTCACAAAAGCCATGTGAAGTTGGTTAAGCTGAGAGTGAGCCAGTGAGCTTCATAGCCAAGTAGAGACTAGAACCTGGGTCTAGTGCAACATTCTAAAAACTACGCCACATTTTGTGGCTGGATAGGTAAACGTCACCCCACATCCCTGGGTAGGTTGCAAAAACATGTTAATCAAGCCCTCTCACAGCTCAGAATGACTGGAAGGCTGCATTTGGCTTGGTAGGCCAGAAGTTATTAAAACCTGGAATGAATCAGAACACGGTATCCAATGGTGCAACACATATCACTGATCTATAATCACAATGCTGTCTCAGCTTCGGCCAGCTGCTTTGTATGAGTCGAATACTCTATTCTCTCATCCCCCCCCCCCATAAACTTTTAAATTCCATTGTATTTCAGAAATGGAGGCTTGGAAAAGACCACAGAGATCTATCCTTGCCAGACATCTCTCCCAGTGACAAGGATTCTACCATTGCCATAGGGAACTTGCTTACTCCCTCACTCAATTCTTCCTGTAATTAAGACACTATGCCAGGGCAATTTACCTGCTGAGCACAATGGGGAATCTGGATTTTAAGACTGAAACGTTGTTCTTAAATGAAGTGGTGTAGAAGTTCAATTATCTGGTATACAAATGAGTGTTCAGCATAAAGAGAGATGAAGAATGGTGCAGGAGGTAATTTTAGGCTCTGGATTTAACGGTCTGGGGAGTGGGGGCAAGAGCATTAGATGATACCCAGATATTCCCCTTCCCCATGAAAGTTGTATGTGGGGGTTACCCAAAAGAAAAGTGAGGATTAACATGTGTCTATGTGTGTGGAGTTTGGGAAGTGTCCTGAGGAAATAATGTGAGTTTGGGGGCAGGGAGGATTCCTTCAGGGAATGTGAGGAAGGTGTTTTCCCCTGGAAAATGGGGATTGATGTGAGGTGAAGTATCCTGAGGAGAATAATGGGGATTTAATAGGGATTATTATAACTGGGGGTGGGACTTGAAATGTGAAGGGGAGTGTTATGAAGTTAATACAGAAAATATATTCGACATAGGCATCAGTGGTGGGTAGGTGGCATTTTTTTAAAAGCATAGCAAGGTGGTGTGTGGCCCTGAACACTTTTCTCAAAGTCTTCACCTTCTGGCACCACTGCAGCCCAATCCCAATGGCTTCCTTGAGCTAGCAGTGCTAATGTTTAGTTGTGCAGCTTTAATCCCTTCCCCATCTTTAATATATTTCATCCTTGATTTACTACCATAGAACCAAGTGGCCTTGAGTTACTATAATTGGATCCAAGTGTCACAAAGTTATAGGATAGGAATACATTACATTTATAGATGCTCAGTTCAATGTAAAGTGTGAAACTGTGTTTGTAAACTCACTTATCATTGAGGTACACTTGAAAACCATGACTGTATTTCGCTGAACAGCAAGACTGGCCTTGCGGATGCATATTTGGTGAAATGGCCAAGAAAAGTTGCTCATCCACAGCTCACAATGCCAGAATTTAATGCACGGTTGAAAGCAAATGAAGGTTCACGTACCATTTTGAATAAGCATGGCAGCTAACCAGGACTTAGAAAATCAGAAGGATCCAGAACAAACACCTCTTGTTTAAATTGCCTTTGTTTGAATAAGTTTTGGTAAAAGAGAAGATGGTGTAAAGACCGGAGAGGTGAAGGGAGCAAGAGAATATGAGTTTCTTGGATTTATTCAATATTGACAAACTTCTTCATATTATCACTGTACAGATTCACAGTGAGCTTTTCTACATGAGGCTGTTAATCTGCTGAATCAAGATCCGAGCCCTACACAAATCATTTCTCTTTCCTGCTTTTCCTCTACATAACATATAGGTGGCACTGTGCTATAACAGATTAATGCAATTTCACAAGTAGGAAAAATGTTTTCTTTCACTTTCAGAAATAATACTCCATTTCCCACACTCTAAAACAAAACAAACAAATCAGGGAAGTGCTCTTAAAAAACAGAAGTGAAATTGGAGGGTCACAGGATCTTCTAACGAATTCATAAACAATCGTGAGTGCACAATAAATGCTTCATGTAGAAAGTTGTGTGTGTGTGTGTGTGTGTGTGAGAGAGAGAGAGAGAGAGAGAGAGAGAGGGAGAGAGAGAGAGAGAGAAAGAAAGAAAGAAAGAGAGAGAGAGAGAGAGAGAGAGAGAGATGTCCACAAGGCAATGAATAAACAAACAAAACAAAAATAGAACCCCTCCTTCATAGATGTTTAAGACCCAGAATCTTCCTATCCTGGGTATCCCAAGCTGCCTCTTTCTTCACAAACCACATTAAAGAACATGTGCTGGACAGCTGTTCTGTCGAAGCTAATGACTTTGCTTATGGCACTGGTGGTCTGCACATCATACAAAAGTCTTGGATCTGTTTCAACAGCTAGGCCCAAGAAACATCTCTTAACTTTCTGCAAATATAATTTAGAACCAATGTGACATATTTGAACAATAGTGATGTGTATTACTCTTCCCAAGTTATCAAGAATTCAACAAGTGCTAATTGCTTACTGCACTCTGCTTTCCACATTTCATTACATCTTACTGATGAAATGCATTTCAAGGAGCATATGAAATTATTGTGTTGACAGAGTGCTTAGAAATGCAGGAAATCAATCTCTTGCTATGCCATCATTAGTCAAGTGATCTCTCTCTCTCTCTCTCTCTCTCTCTCTCTCTTTCTGTCCACAGTCAGAAGAGACTGTACCAATTGCCATTTTCTTTAAAATCAATATTATTTTAAGCAATAACACACAGATAGGTATATCACTTATATTATGTGAAGCCAAGCCTTAATTTCTAGTTAAAGCTGTTAATATACGGGGCTGATCCAACAAAGCAATATGTGTTCGCAGCTGGGGGAAGTGTCTTTAAAATTTCCACCCCAGCGGTCACACCACTGAGTTACCACTGAGCTTGAAACATATTGCAGGTCTCTGCAGCAGAAGCTTCAATGAAACTTAGGAACACAAGTAAGATTCTCTCCTGCATGTGTATAGTTTTGTTGGATCAGGGCCCAAATCTGGTTGTTGCTTTTTAAATTTTATTTAAATGATTTAATCATAGATATAGACCAGTTGTGGTCCTCTATGGAGATATAAGCATTGTAAAATCTAGCAGGGTGGTATGCTTCATGCATGGATCTAGTTGGCTTGTCATGTGGACCAGCCCTGCCAAATATATCCATATTGTATCCATTTTGTTTCAATACACACATTGCACAAATGAAGTGATGGGTAATTCTGATGTCAAAAATATAATGATTTTTTTATGGCCGAATGAAAGCAAAAAAGTACATCTGGGGATTTTAAAATATCTGTGATTGTCTTACATTAAGCTTTTGGGTTTAGCAGATTGGGAAGCCCTATAGATAAAGCTGTATATTTTGCCCCACTGGGGGAAATCATCGTTCTTTCTTTCTTTCTTTCTTTCTTTCTTTCTTTCTTTCTTTCAGCACAGACGTAGATTATTTACCTGCAGCAAAATTGAAGGTTGAGAATCAGATACAGGATTTGGAATTATAAGAATCTCAGATTCCGTTTAAAAATGTTTTTAGTTTTTATGGCTATTAGAACAACATGATTTGATCTGCACATGCTAGTCTTCCAACTCATTACATTGTGAGTGCATACTAATGATAGTGGCATGTGCATATGGTCATTCTTGAATTGCCTCCTAGCTATTGTTATTTGGTTTCATCTGCCTTGTAAGGACCTCAGAGGCCTCCGTGCCCCCAGACAAAGGGCTTCTTTAAACAAGCAATTTATAGCATGCTCGTGACTGGCCACTCACGAATGTTCACGAGTCATTTTAAAGACGACATTAGCCTCCTGCACATCTCCTGCTCCTTTTCCCGGTTTTTCCGTAAAAAAAAAAGAAACCTCAGAAATCCTGACTCTTTTGAAATATGTCAGGATTTGTCCAGATTTACTGCCATGTGCAGACAAAGTTGCGCTATAAAATGCCCACTAGAGGGTGCTGTCCCATTGAACTGTATGGGCCAAGAGGTTGTTACTCTCTTCCCCATGTAATTTCAGCTCGTTCCAAATGCGGAAGAGAAGCAGGAAGCAGAGCAACGGTAAGGAAACACGATTTCCCCGAGTCTGAAAATCCATAAAGAGACCTGGAACAAAAGTGGGTTTCAGATGTCAGTGGGGGATAAACAGCCATATACACATTTGCAAGAAAGGATTTGAGTGCTCCAAATAGAGAAGATAATAATAAAACAAACAAAGAAACCACTTCATTAAGTGGCTTGGTCACATAGTTCAGAAGAATCAATGCTCGCTTTGTCCTTGCTTTGCTTAGTCCTATATCTGGTTTGTTTGTTTGGACTGACTATCAGAGATTGATCTTGGCCTGTTGGATCACATGTTTGCCCACCACTTTGGCTTTCCTGGCAACACCTGTGCCCTTCAGATGCCCTGACCGTCCAAGCGGCACTGGCATCAAAAGACACCTATCAGTATTAAGATCTGGCCATCCTAAGCCTAGTTGTTTAGTTGTTGGCAAACTTGAACAAACACATTTTCAGATTAGCTTTAGCCAAAATATGGTCACGACCCCGCGCCACCCCTGCTTGTGAGCCTCCAAACCCTGCTAGTTAGCTGGCTTACTTTTCAGCTCGCTGCCTGCAAGGTTTTTTTTTTGCCTTCAGGAGCAGCGCAGAACCTGCACAAGGTCGAGCAGTTGCGAGAAGCCCTGGAAATTCCGGGATCTCTTGCAATACTTTGCCAGATGCACAGTCGCTGTACAGATCCCAAAGGCAGAACGCTCTTATAGGCAGTGAGCTGGCTACGCAGGCATGTGTGTCCATGTCAGGAAAAGTAAGCTTCCTGGTAACAGGCAGGTGCACAAATTGGGGAGGAGGATGGGGAGGAGACATTGGTACGATGCAGCAGGTCCCCACATCAGGCGGCAACCTGCCATGGGCCAGGCCTGCCTAGCCCTGCTTGGAGATGCTGGTGATTCAACCTGGGACCTTCTGCACAGAAACCATGTTCTCTAACACTAAGCTACAACCTCCTCAGGATCATGGTTGGAGGGCAAGGGAGAGAACCAGCCTTGAGGAATACTTGCCCCCCCCCACACCATGAGAGTTTATCATGTCCCCACTTGCAAATTATGTGTTATAGAAATATAACAGTTCAGATACTTGCACTTAAAATTTTACATTTTTCAAATGTAAAAGCCATCAAACATACACATTTCACATAAGATTTGTTTTTAATTGAAAAAAAATGACTGTAAATTCAACCCGAAATCCTCCTTTCCCATACCAGTAATATTTGCCCAACTCTATAAATATTTGACTTGCTGGACAGGCAATTGGCTTGTATGTTGTTGCCTTTTACATAATGTGACCAAAGCCAATTATTTTCTTAGTGAACATGCATCTTTTATGTGGCTGAATGTTTTATTAGTCTAAATACAAAATATTTATGTTCCATTACATATTTACAGTCCGGTTCATGAAAAAATAATGGTAATCTCAAAGCAGTAATTCCCCAGAAACTATTTAAAGGAATGTTCTTTTGCAATTTCCTGTTTCCCACAGTGAATGAAACCATTTTCTCATGGATTTGTGAGGAAGAGTGCCTGTCCAGTGGTTACCCCAGTCAGTTAGCAGGGAATATGCCTGCATCGCCTGATGCAAAATCCAGCACTCTGCAAAATCCTCAAGCAAGCACCTCCGGGCCTCTGGCTACTGGCTAGATTTTTATGCAGATGGCAACAGAAAAATAATAATAATGGATTTACACATTTCCAGCTAATTCTTTCCTTTCCCTTCTCTGGAGCTATCACACAGTGCTGCAATAGCTAAGCAAATGTTAGTTGGGTACAGTATGTTCTCCTGCCCATTAAAACTCTATACAAACTACTACAACAACAACAATCATTATTTCAAGAAAAAATAAAACTTAATGAAAGGACATCCTCCTGCAATGGTTGCTATATAGAGTAAATTACTCTAAAGTTTTAACAAGCCAAGTTTGACCTTTTTTTGGCACTCCACAGTAATGTTATGGCTACTATTACTTTTTTCAGTTAAAAAATAAATTCTGGCACTTTAAACAGTGCGGCCTGCGGGGTGGTGGGGGTCCTTGGACCTCTCGCATTTGCCCACCACTGCTGTAAATGGTGGGTTGGATTTAGAGTCTTGTTCTGCTGGCAGGAGCGTTCCCACGTGACACTCCCATTGGCAAGAAAGGGGGTGGGAAAGTGATTTCTATGAATTCCTCCTCCCACTACAGCCCTCAGGACCATCTCCCCCACTGTTCTGGAGGGTCCCCCAAATATTCACAGCAGATCTTTGGAAGCTGCAAAAGATTGCCTCTTTCCCAGTTTAACCAGGAGAAAAGCTCTGCTAGATCAAATGCCTCCCCCTGACTGGAGGAGCCTTCCACCCAGGTGGGTTTTGCTGGATCCACTCCCCCCCTCTTTATATACATGAGTCCTTACCTGGTTTGGATCAAAATCTGAGCCTGAGAAGAATTCTCAACTTCCCTCCCGCTGTCCCCACCAGCTGTCCCTATCATGTCTGAGAGATACAGCACCTGAAACAGAACTTCCATATCACATGATAATAGTGCTTTCCCAAGCAGTTGGTTCAACATTAGTTGTGCGCTACCATCATAATGCACTCATCCTTTCTTTTGCAATGTCTTAGTTCACAGAATGTACATAATGAGCAACAGCCAAAATTTCTCGGCTTTGCATCCTCTAAAAGTCCTAACCTTTGATGTCTCTGTTTTACATCCAGCAGTATACAATGCTGCCCGCATGCCGGTGGGATCCACTGCTAGCCCAATGGGAAGGGACCAGATCCTGTAGCAATTGGAAACGATGAGCAGAATGCTCATTTCCAGCTTGGGACAGATCAGCAGAGATTGCAGAAGGGGGTTCTGCTGGCCTATCCTAATCTGGAAACTTAAGTGTTTCTGCTCATTCCCGAGATAAAGTATCGGAAGTGCCAGTTCCTGTTGTGCAAGTGATGGGATCATGTGTGCACAACAGAATGCAGTGGGCAGACTTTGAATACTGCCTGCAGTTTATATATTGGATGCTCTCTATGACATAGAAAGTATGAATGTATGGCATTGTTCACATAAATCATTGCTTATTGTGATTTTGATTGTATTGCTTTGTCAGTTTCCTTGGGGCGCTATGCCTGAAAAGTGTCGTATAAATAAGCCTTATATAGGGTGCAATCCTATGTATGTTTTGATGGGGAAATGTCCTATATTTCTCAGCATTCCCCTGCTAGCATGAGAGTTGTGGGACTTTTTTTTCTGTTTAAGCATGCATAGGATTTCACCCTTATTTATTTATTTACTATTTTTACATGGACCACTCAATGACATATGATCTCTGTGTGACTCTTTAGCTAACTTGCTTCCAGTCACTTGTGGCACACCATCCCAAGCACATTCCTCAGGAGTACAGTGATTCCTGCATCGTACAGTTACTATCTCAAGTTACCAAGAGCAATTATCATAGGGCACTCCATCTCCTTAGTGATGTGAAAAGGAATTGCCGTGTTCTCTGAATAACTTCCATGATGCCTGTTGGGGTTGTGGTGATTTAGAGTGAAGGGCAGGGCATGTGCCTTCACTGCCAGGAAATAGAATTAGGATGTTTTTGATTTTGTTTGGTGCTCATTCTTTGGACAAAGGTCTTGTGATTCTTTGGAAGAAGGTCATGTGAATAGGAAACAGTCATGCAACAGGAGAGCTTTGACTTTGGTTGACTGGGATCTTTCCTTGAGATAGTATTAGTCTGAGATCTGGCTTTGGTATTGGGCCAAAAATTCTGATGGATATTTCCTGTTTTGTTTTCGTTTTGCTGTGTTTTGGTGAGAAAGGGACTTGGGGTTTGTTACAGTTTCAATGCTTGGGGTGAGACTGTCTGGATTGTTGGGGTTCAATTGTTTGTATTCATGTGAAGCCAAAATGAGAGAGGTAGGGACAAATTTTGTGAACACTTTCATTCCTTGTGAAATGTGCTTTTCTTTGTGAAAAGCTCTGAAACTGTTGCAGCCCAATGCTTTCTCGCCCTGATCCAGACACATCTAGTTGATGATTTGGGACAGAAAGTGGATGAGGGGTCAAATCATCCTACTGAAAGAAATGCAGTCCAAATGGATAATGGTCACATTTGGATGTACATTCCCCACATGTGTTCTGCACAATATAATTATATGTGATGATGTGCTGCCAAAGCTGAATCAGGATGAAAGATTTGCAGCACATTACTAATTGTCGTGATTCTAAGCCCTCCCACTGATGTGAGACAATAAAGACGTCTGCTGTATAATCCACAAAGCTTTATTCAATAAATAAACACCTCTTCACACCTGAAGGGAGTGTGAAGGCTAGGAGCTATCCTCTAAGCTTAATTTGGCTAACACAGCTAGGCAGTTGCCTTCAACTAAAGCAGGACTGTTTCCTGCAGTCCAACAAGCACTTTATTTCAGGGAGGATCTTTCGAGAGAAGTTTCTTGAGAGTTGCTACCCTAAGGGACTGCCTTCCACCTCCTCTTAATTCTGCCTGCTTGACCCTGTGGCGGACTCTAGGATCTGCCAACTCTGATGTCCCCTCCCCCTCCGACAGAGACTGAGTTCCCAGGAGGAACATTCTAGCATTCTAGCCAATAAGCCAATAAGCTCCTGGGAAGATTCATCCTTGACTCTTATATTCATGTATATATATTCATTAAATGATGGTTTGGATCCAGAATTACGTTAGGCCAGCTGTGCTAGTGGAAGTAGACTTTGGCCCACCCACCCACCCACCCACGCACCCATTTTTCCCATGGCAGCCCCTGGAAATGGTACACAGAGAGTCAGGAGACCATGCTGAATGGGGTGAGGTGTGTGGGTGGGTGGCGAGGGAGGGGATCCCCAAAATCAGGCGGAGAGAGCTTCTGCAAGTGGAGTGCTTCTTCTCACATAAGGCAGATTCTAGACCCAACCCATTGAATAGAACTATGCAGTCAAGATACAAATAAACACTGTTAGTTACAAATGGAGTGACAGTCTCTTGTGCTCCTGTTGCTGGACTCTGCTGTGAGTTCTGCTGCTTCCCCACCGACTGATGGCTGCTCTGTCTGTCTCTTTCTCTTTGTCTTCAACACTCTGTTGCTTTCCCTCCCCTCAGCAGCTCTGCTTCAATCTGCTGCCTTCTTATCTCTTTCTTCTTAGCTGCTCTTTCCTTGTTGGTCTTCTCTGCTTCATCGGCAGCCATCTTTCTCCTTCCCGCTCTTCCACCTGCCCAGCTCCATCCATCTTTTAAAAATTCACATCCCACCTATTCTCGTTTCCCTCCGTTCTTTGCTCCTCCCACTTTTCACAATTTGCATTGCAAGACCTTTAGAGGCAGGTATTACACAGGAAAGGGAAGTCTCTCGCACTTCCTGCTCTCTATTCCACATTGTATATTCTATGTGAAGCCAATCTCTCTGTGAATTTAAGCACATCTGAAATGGAATGCACAGTTTTGGTGTGAGGGGCCGTGTTGCTTCAAACCTAGTGAGATTTGCTTCTGGGTAAACCTGCATAAGGATAGCTAAAAGAAGCCCTGACACAACAATGAGTAAAAGTCCAAATAAGTTGTGTGAAGGCTAGATCTACACTACTGCTTTATAGTGGTATTGAAGTGCACTGGTAACTGTTGGGGGACATTGCACATTCCATATACTGCTTTCATAGTGCTATGTCCTGCTTTTTATTCTACATTCATAATGTTTTGACGCAAGGTGTAGATCTGGCCTTAGAGTAGAGTCATTGAAATTAATGGGACTTAAGTTAATAATGTCTAACTTCTATTTCAATGGGTCTCTAGGTAGAACTTATGTTGGATTTTACCCTGTGTTTGCTGGATCCAGAAGAAACAAAGTATTCTTTTCCGTGTATCTGTGGTGTTCATTAAACACAGGATATCTGGTAGTGCTTTAAATACAGGATATCTGGCAATGATAGTGTACTTTAAATGCCAAGTAGAGAGAAGAGAATTACAGATGTGTCCCTTTTTCTCTTTGCTTTCAGTCTACCAGAAAAGGGAGCCTCCTTAATATTTTGAAATAATATTGTCCCTGGGATGTTAAACACATTAAAGGCCTTCCCACTTCCTTCTCTTATCTAGAAGCAATTGTAGATGGTAATTTACTGGGACTTATTCCCAAAGAATGAATGTTAATGAATGAATGAATGAAGGGCATTTAATTCACAGGGTGTAGACTGTTTTGCAGATGGTCTTATGTTTAAGAACACTTAGTAGATTTTCATTCATGGGCCATGTAACTGTCCTTGGATCAAAGTGACACAAAATTGCTAGGGGATGATTTTATGATCGTGTGTATTTTTGAAATGCACAGTTAATGGAGAAGCTGTGATATCTGATTCAGGCTTTGTAAGGAAGAACATCTCCACCTAGCAAGATTTTCTGTTTATATAGTAAATAATATATGCATGGCATGAAACTGGGCTGGGGTGACTGTATATTATTCATGGACATTCTCTATGAGCTACGATAATTTCTCCTAACTATCCCACTTAGCTCACGTGCTGCTGCTGTATCCTTTTCTTGACCACCATTCTCTTGCCTAACACCAATATTAGTCTAACTTAAGTCCCACTCATTTCAATGGGCCCACTTTAGGTAACGTTAACACTGGATACAACCCACTGAGTTCAGAGGAGATCCTGGCCATTATACTTGGTATTTCATTATCTTATAAGTATCTTATCAGTTAGAAAAAACAAAATGGTCACCAACCTTATTGCATCACCTCTCTGGCCCAACTAGCTTTCAAGGATGAGTTTACACACACGTTTACCATTTGATGACCTTAACACTGACGAATGCTTTGCTCAGGTGAATAATCCATCATGGACAGTACCCAGAGATGACACTTGCATTTTACTTGATGCTTTGATCCCTGGCTGCCCCTCAGTGGCTATTTCTCTACAACTACAAGCATCTTTGACAAGGATGCTGGCATCCATAGGCCACTTGGAATAATACACATCTTTTTTTGGGTTTCCCAAACCTCCCAAATTGGAGACCTTTATGTGAAAAGTCTGGCAGAGAGTGCCAAAGCCACCTCTTTTTCAATGAACACATGTCTAACTTCAAGCTCCATCACACCTACTTTTTCTTCCTGGTATGCATCCATGATTTCCACCTCTGTTTCATTAGTGCATCAAGCGCTGGTTACTTTCACATGCATGCGTTGTTGTGTTATTTCACCTTGTTTACCTTTTGACCTGCGCCGGCTCGTGCTTCCTTGTATCGACACTGTGCTCGCCCCATCCCCTTTCCTTCCCCCTTTAGTTCATTGCTTCTTGTGGTTGATAGACATTGTGATGGACATGGGCACCTTCCCCCTTGCTTTGGTTTTGTTGTCTACTGTTGTAACAATTTCGCATTTGATCAATTAGGTGCCATTTCTGCCTTTCGAGAGGGAGAAATAGCAATGAGAGAGCAATGAGAGTGGGCTTGGAGCAGTGGAAGTCTATTCGAGCGACTCAACACAAGCCCATTTGTTCGAGTAACTCAGCACGCCCTCCTCTTTTGTCAATAAGACCACCCTTCAATAAACATGCTCCACAAAAGTAGGTCGTTTGGACATAGCATGAGGACGGCAATACACGGGGATGAAAGAGTGGTTTTATGCCACGCAGAGAAAAAATGCCACACTTTCCCCACCCTAGAAAAACATGGAAAATGGAGGGGAAGAGGTGAGACGACCGCAGAACAAGGACGACATCATGTGAGGGTTGCGGGGCAAAATGGTAAACAAGGCAGGATGAAGGTGCAATAAAACGCTGGTGTAATGGAGCTCTGACTCTCCCAGTCCAAAAGGTGAGAAGAAGGATCTTCCTTTTTATGTGCTGACTAGTGAAATGTGTAGGGCAGCCACTCCTGCTCTCCTGGCCAAACATAATAAAATAGAATAGGGGTTATTATTCTTTTTTTTAATTATGTGGACATTGCCTGCCACCCTGGATTACCATCTCTTCTCCTGACTAGCCAAAGATGCCTTGTGCTGCAGCTCTCTCCACGTTGCTCCTTCATTGTATGTTTTACCTCAAGAGCTTAGCATGGGTCAGCAGGCTGATATCGTTCATTTAGTTTTTTCAAGTAACCCCAACCATGCCCCACACCGGCCTAGTCAGATGGTTTACTACCAGGGTTCTCTAATTTATGCCTATGTAAAGCAGTAGATAAATGAGTATTACACCACCTGATGGGGGGGAGCAGGGAAAACATGCCCCAGCATGAAGGAGCTCATTACCATGGAGCTCATTTGCATGTGGGATAGAATTGTGCATATGCCTCGCTGGGACAGTTGGAATGAGTTAAGGGACAAAAGGGATGGTTGGGACCCTTGTATTTCCATCTCGTGTCAGCCACCCACACTATGGGGTGTGGACTAAGTGCTGGCTTGCCCTGAGTCGAAAAGATCCTTGGAGAGCAGGGGTCAGGACTCTGATCAGGTAGAAATGCCTAAAAAAAGGGGGGGGATTGGGAGCAGCAGTCTCCTTCTGTGAGGAGAAGAGCTGAACATGTCCCTGGTTGGAAGCTGTTTTTGGCTGGCTGAAGGGGCAAAGAGCAGAGCTGAGCTAACTCTATTGCCTGCTGAAGAGTGCCCCTCCTTGGATGAAGAGAAGACCAAACAGCTGAGCTAACTCCATGCTGAATGCCTCCACAGGGAATTGCTAAGCCTTGCTGTAACCCTCTTGAGCTGGATCACTCTTGCTGAAATCACTATTAGGAGGGGAGGCTTGGTGCTACACTAGTCCAGTGGGGCTAGCAATTACCTTTGCCTTGGAGAGGCTGTGAGCCTATCTACACATGCAGGATAAAACACTTTGAAAACATTTTGAAAACTGTATATGGAGTGTGTTCTGGGCCCCAACAGTTCTCAAAACTGTTATAAACAATTTTAAGCCATTTTAAAGCAGTAGTGTAGATAGGCTGACAGTTTTGAGAACTGTTGGGGCCCAGGACACACTCCATATACAGTTTTCAAAATGTTTTCAAAGTGTTTTATTCTGTGTGTGTAGATAGGCTCTGAATCACAGAAGTCCACCTACTGGTGGAGCCTCTCATCACACCCCAGTTCCTGTTGCTGCCACCTGCTGGTGGAGCCTCCTCATCGTATCGCACCCCAGTTCCTGTTGCTGCCACCTGCTGGTGGAGCCTCCTCATTGCAGCACACCCCAGTTCCTGTTGCTGCCACCTGCTGGTGGAGCCTTCTCATTACAGCGTATCCCAGTTCCTGTTGCTGCCGCCTGCCTGTACATCATATTGCAGCACTCTCTAGTTGCATGCCTGGAGGATCCCTATTCTTTGGTCATATCCTTGGACTAACTGTGAGTACAGCCAAAGGACACAGACTTCCATTGGCCTACCTAGACCTTGGGAGGCAAATGTGTTGATCAAATGATTGTTGCTGTTTTCTATATTCTTGTTGCTCATTGTCAGCTTGAATAAATACCTCAGCTGAGTTTGCTACTCAGACATCCTTAAATTGGTGTCCCAGGTTTCTTGGGTGGGGGCTTGAGCCAGATCTAACCTTAAGGGAGGAACAAGCAACCCTAGACACAGAACCTGGCCCTGGGTACTGACCCAAGAGTTACACTTATGGAGAAGTCAGAGCTGCCTGCCAGTGGTGATGGGAGGGCTCAGCTACCCGCTTCCATAACTTAGGCAGATAAAATTAGCTCATAGCTCTGGGGTCCCCATCCTTAGAATAGAAGAAAAGTGGGTGGTGACAGTAACCTACTCACCAGATAAAAATGTACATAAGTGACCTACTCACAAAGCAGTTATGACACAGGGATTTCCTTCACAGAGATCACCTCAAAAACAAATCACATTCTCAACAGAGAAAGTTTACACATTCAGCTGCGAATCATTTATCCATAAGATGTTGGGAGTCTAACCAACTGTGCAGTGCAAGAGAATAGTCTGAAGGTACCTAATTCAGTTGTTCTGCTGAAATTAGACAGGCTTGAGCCTATAAGTGGCTTGAATGATGGACTGCTTGGGAACCATGGATTGAAGCCCTTTAGATCAAGAGCAGGTAACTGTGATTGATCCACAAATAATCCACTGAAAATTAGTTGCACTTGTAAGTCCCAAAAGCAGGTAGCTTCACTCCCATTAATAACTGCAGTGATATTTCTGCACTTCCCCATCAGAGGTCATGATCCAAAGAAAGTTAATGGTGCATAAACTTTCTTTGGATCACGACTTCTGATTCGGAAGTGTTTCCATTTAATGTGAGACATGTAGGTGCAAGCTACACAATTCCTTACATTACGGGAGCAGTATGGTTGCTTCTCTCTCATGATTCCCTGCTATGCCACTCTGATCATGTTAAAATGGGAAAATGTTTACCAGCAGCAGGTGATGTGTAGCTACACATCTCATGGGGAGAAGCAATCACATCGCTCCCAAAATGGAAGAACTGACCCCAAAGAGGAGTTCCGCTACAGAGTCTCTTTGGGCCAGCAAAATGTATAGATCATAATGTTAAATACAAATTATCTATGGTATTCCATCTGGGATAAATATCTAAACTGGCCTATTAATGATATATTTAGCATGGGCATATGACCAAATGTGGAGGGTTCCCCCCCCCCCCCATTTCTCACACATGTTTCGACAAATATTTGGTTTGTTTCTGCTCTTGAAAAGGATCCAGGCTGTTTCAAGATATTGTTGATATGTGATAGACAAAATTTCATCATTTACTGCTCCATTATTTTTGTCATGGTTATAGGAATCCTCACCTCACCACCTGATACAATCCTAAAAATACAGGCATTAGTAAAACAGCACTGAAGTTAACAAGCCTTTCTCTCTCTCTCTCTCTCTCTCTCTCTCTCTCTCTCTCTCTCTCTCTGTGTATGTGTTCAAGATCATAGTCAAAGTAATCAACCTATAATTTGATTATGTGGTTGAATAATAATAGAGCAGTTCCTCTAATTAAATCATCCTATGCAGGAGAGCCACAGCCCCCCCATAACATTTGAACTCTCCTCTGCCTTTTTTACTGTTCTGATCAGCAACTTGTCTGTTGTTTTAAGCTACTCAAACATAATCTCTCCCTCTCTCTCTTTTAGTTCTTTGTACCCCATCAAACTGACAAAGCAAGACAAAACATGGTTTAGGTCATTCATATAACCAGAGCTGTGTGCTGGAAATGCAGTCAGAGTTTTTCATGTGGTTACCTGATTGCTTTAATGGGTGCCTCTAGCATACAACAAAATCCACTTTTGGAAGGTTTTGCAGTGACGTGGTAAAAATGGGCAGCGTTGTGAGCCAAGCTGTGATTCATGCAACCACTTTGGGGGGTTGTTTTGTTTGATCCAGGCAGTGTTGTTGTCTGACGTGCCTCAATGTACCCTGTGGTGATGCCCCCCCCCCCCAACTATATGTGAATCTCAAAGCTGCTTCTTTGAGATAGTTCACTGTGGGCATCTTGGATTCCCCCCCCCCCCCATTGTAGGGCATACAGCCGTGGACAGATTTGCCAGGCTACAAACATAGGCCCATTCAATCCAGGCAGACCCTTTAAAAATGAGGTAGGGGCATGATGGGTCAAAGCTCTTCTCAAACTGGCTTATCAGATGCTCATTGCAACAGCCCTTACAATATCAACTTCACCACCCTTGGCAGTTTATAATGGTTTTGACAACTGTCTGGGCCCAGGACACATTACATAATACCATTTTCAAACCATTTTCAAAGTGTTATATCCTGCTTGGTGTAGATCTGGCCGTTGTCTTTAAGTTGGCAAGGATCTAGGCAGCATCTCTGCAACAGCCAGATTTAGACTGGTGGCTGACACCTCTTTCTTTATGCCCAATTTTGTATGCTTCATTTCCTCAGATAACTATGTGAAAATAATTGAGGAGGGTCCTCCATCTCCCCAAAGCTGCAGGTACAAATTCTAGACCCATACTAGGTTTTATGACATCTCCCTCCTAAGGTGTTCATGGGCTATAGTTGTTTGGGGAACCCCACGGGCTGGATTTGGACCCTACAATGGCTGAATTTGGCTTCTGGGCCTGTGGTTCTGCACCCCTGCTCTAACCAGACAGGGCTAAGTGAAATCTAAGGTGGTGGTTCTTGCTTCCAGTTGATGCACTCCATTAACCACTTAAGCCCACCAACGTCTGCCCTGGCCTTGCCACTATAGGCCTTCAGAAGGAAATTGGGGGTATGGGGGAAACGTTGCTTGATCTACAAGTTGATATTTTGCATATGTCAGCTTCCTGAATGGATACTGGCAGGGCAGGAAGCCGTTTGAAGCCTCTCCCATGTAGTGGATGTTTTGTTGTGGCATCAGCGCTCAGAGCCCAATAAATTGATGAACAAAGAATCCTTGAGCCAACAACACTAGTTTTTAAGACCCTTTAGGTGTCATCTTATCTTAGATGCAATATTCAGCCTTCCCCAAATGGGTGCCCTCCAGATTTTTTGTACTGTAACTCCCAGCATTCCTGATCACCTAGCTAGAGCTGATGGAAGTTGATGTCCAAAACATCTGGAGAACACCAGGATGGAGAAGGCTACAGTACAGAAGCTAACATCTCCCCTCCCATCCATTCCTGATACACCACGCATAGTACAAGTGGAATGAAAACTATGTTTAAAAGACATAAAGAAAGGTTTCACAAAGCAATGGCTGGGGATTGCTGGAAACCACATATTTTCCTCATAGGTGGAAGCATTTCCCCCAAGGGCCTGAAAGTCATCCTGAAAGAAGAGAAACTTTCACTTTAGCACAACCGATTCTACCAGACTAACTGATGAAATGCCGTGATTCATTTTGCACGTTCAAGCACGCCCATTCCATTTACATTAATAAATCTTAGCTGTATAAGCTGCTGTCGAAACCCAAAAGAGGCCAAAACTCTGTAATGTGCTGTATGATTTCACTTGGATCAAAGACGTCTTTAGGGACGGGGGATTTCCGTTGTGCTGCACTTTATCAGAATGGTTTTGTTGTTAAGTCTCAAAGATTTAGAAAGAAATTTCCTTAATTACTCTATGATGCGATAGCTGCAGTATGAAAGAGGGAAACATGAGTCATTTCCCCCCACCTCTGTGAACCATTATCAATAAAGGTTTTGATGAGCAGAGTGCATTATAGTCTTCCTTACCCTGATATGTGAATAGGTCATATGCCATCAATGGCCACCAGTCATGGTAGCTATATATTACCTCCAGTATTAAGAGAAGTAGTCCTCTGAATGTCAGTTGCTGGAACACACATCAGTTGCATTTGTGTCCTACTTATGGGCTTCCTATGGGCATTGAATTGGCCACTTTGCAAATGCAACACTGGATTAGACAGGCCCTTGGTACGATACAGCAGGGCTCTTTGTATGTTCTTTTTTCTGTTTAAAAATAAAGCACTGAAGCTAAGGTGGTGGTGCAATTAGGTAACTTTAGACTGGACTTTATGATCTTATGGGAAGGAGCCCCATTTAGATGGTGTTACATCACTAACTTCAATATGTGGTAAGCCATCCTTACTGCACGTGAATGGCCTCCTGCTCATTCTGCTGATTTGAGGTACTGACATTTGCCCCGAGGTCCTGCTTTGATAGTCATCACAACCATGCCCTGGAAAATACAGCTACGTACTGACAAAATGTGGCGGCATCCGTCACACTGCAAATCTCCTGTTTCGACATGCATCTTTCCATAAATGTTAGGTGGGAAATGGGGGCGCTTATTAAATCTTACGTATTAATTTTTGGCCCTCGTGTTATTTTTCTGCAAATCATGGACTGTTGAGTTTCCAAATCACACAGCAGCTCTGAGAGCTTAGTAAGTGCCTAATCATGCCAACTGTATAGGGGAATGGAATTAAGTGTTCAAAAGACACAGCATGAAACGGAGGAAAAGGTTGCACTATGGAAAACAAAATGACAGTTGATTGTAAGTATCTTGGCGCCACTTCACACTTAATACTTTTTTCTAAGTTGTACACCTGAGTTGCTTTTTTTTTTTTTAAAAAAAATTGTCTATGTCACAAAATAATAAGCAGAAATGCAACAAACACAGAAATCCTGCAGGTGTACTCACCAGGCAGCTGTGATGGGATGCTGATCCTTGTTGAAGAAACAATCAGTGGTCTACCCAAGCTATAGCCTGAAGACACATAATGCAGCAAGCTTGCTGAAGCCAAGCAGGCCTGGGTTGGGTCAGTGCTTGCACAGGAGACTTCTTGTGTGATCTACATTGAGTTCTACTGAAGAAAGTTTAGGGATACCTGGAGGGATGCATGAGAATTTCATTTTCACCTGCAAAATATATGAGTATGGACTGTTCGAAACTCTGAATGCGAGCGCAAGCACTTGTCTGCTGAAAATATTTGCAATTTGTAGACTGAGTGCTCATGTTCGCCTCATTCCCAATTCCCTTTGATTTGCGCAAATTTCCTCTATAGACTGAATCAGATCCGCTTTATCCTAGGGAGGAAATTTGGAGAGATTTGTGCAAACCTCCTGTTTGGTCACTACTTGATTTGCGCATGTTCCCCGTTTGCGCAGACAGAGCAGCGATCGCAAACATGAATGGGAGTCAGGCACGAGACAAGCACAAGGTGATCTTTGGAGAAACCTGGCAGTCTCAAACATAGTTTGCTTGCCCATCCCTATATACACGTAATGCATTAAAACATAATTTTAAAATGAACTGATGGCTTGGGTGTAAGTCAATGTAGTGCAAAGGCTAGAACAGGTGGACAGGCAACCTAGTGCAATCCAGATGTTTTTGGACTACAACTCCCATAAGTCCCTGCCAGCATGTGCAATGGGGTTATGACATCTGTAGTCTAAAACATTTGGAGGGCACCAGATTGCCTACCCTTGTGCTAGATGGATGTGTGTGTTTGAACCTTAGATCCATTTTCACCCACAAAATTTACTGGGTAGTATAGACAAGTCACTGTGTCTCAGTGTAAGCTATCTTAGAGGGCTTTAGTAAAAATAAAATGCATCTCTGAGCTTCTTAGGAGGACAAGACATAAATGTATCAAATATAAATAAATAAATATGTTTCCCCCTCTGAAATGAATATGATTTATGTCCAAGGGAAATGTGTTCAGGAGTAGCTTGCCGGCACTCTTCCCAAGGCCACCTAGTTAGACTGGCTTCAAGCACGGGGCTCCCTCCAGGCATTACATCATTCCCCCTTTCAAGATGAGCCCTCCCAACCCCTTTTCCAGCCTGAAGCTAGCATCTAGCGGTTTTTGTATCAGCAGTGATGGGATGTTCTCACCACTTTCTAAGTTGTCATCTTTGTGTCTGTCGGAAAAGCATTAACAAGCTAAGTGGGCTGTGACTAAAATAGCCTAATTTGGTGACTTCAGTGTCTGGCATGCTAGTATCTGTAGATGCTGTCTAGTTGGCTTAAAAAAGAAACAAAGACTTTATATCTGTAGCAAGATAGAACCTTGCATGTAGACTAGTGCTGTCATGGCATCTGTGCTGCAGCTAGGAATCGCCTGCTGGTATTGATCAAAGTCCAGACTGGAGAAGAAAAGGTTTGAAGAAAATGATTTAGTTCATGGTTAAGATACCTGCAACCATCTTTCCCTGATTATCTTGCTGGCCTGTCGTTACTGCCAAGTTGCAGTTCTGTTCCCATTGCTTTTTTCCTGGTATGTTTCTCTCTCTCTCTCTCTCTCTCTCTCTCTCTCTCTCTCTCTCCACCTGCCCCATATTAGGAGCATCCACCATTTCCTCCTCAAATATCTTCTCCTGTGTACTGTGCTTTTTTTTTTACCCATGCTCCAATTTCCCCAAAGATCCTATGTCCTCCTTAAAAGAGGCTTATTATTATTATTATTATTATTATTATTATTATATATTTATATCCCGCCTTTTTCCCAATATGGCTTTACAAATTAAAACATGTACAGTTAAAACAGATAGAGATATACAAAAACTGAAAAAATAATTAAACAGGTAACAATATTAAAACAATTAAAATATGAATATATTTTTTAAAAAACCAATATATAAACAACGTATAAACAGAGGTCCAGGCTACTCCCCAAAGGCCAGCCAGAACAAAAAAGTTTTAGTCTGCCTCCAGAAACACACCAGGGAGAGAACCAGTTTAGCCTCCCTGGGAAGGAAGTTACAGAGCCCCAGGGCAGCCACTGGGAAGGCCCTCTCCTGCATTCCCACCAGGCGTGTCTGTGATGGTGTTGGGACCGAGAGAAGGGCCTCCCCTGAAGATAGCAGATGAGCAGGCTTGTAAGGGAGAATATGGTTTCCATTTTTCTTTTTAATTCTTGAGGTGTTTTAAAATTTCCTTTGGTGTTCTTAGCTGACCTTATCATTAAGAGGCACCTTAGCAAGAAAGCTGTGTGTATGTTCTTTTTTCTATAGCATAGCTCTCCATCATAGCAGGGGTGAGCAACTTGTGGCCCTCCATATGTTTTGGCCCGCAAGCCCCATCATCCCTCACCATTAGTTATTCTGGCTAGGGCTGATGGGAGTTGTAGGACAAAGCACCTGAAAGGATAAAGGTTCTCCAAGCCAGCTCTACAGCTTCCTTAGATACCAATGCTTCCTTATTTGAAACAGGCCCATGGAGATAGCGTTACCTCATAACGTCTTCCCCTGGCCTGCAGGAAGCTGCAGTCTGCCAGAGAGATGATTGTATAGTGACAGTTAAGACATTCATATGCATCCCTTGGCTGCCTCATAGCTAAGGTAAACACAAGAATCCTGCACCTTGCCATCATGAATTTCACTGAAATGTACTTCGATTTTGAAATTTTTTCAAAAGCAATTCCTTTTCTGTCAAATGGAATGAGAACAGTTGGAAGAAACGAGGAAAAAATCTTTGGCATTCACTGGTTTTTACCAGGGACTTTGTGCCATGCCGCAGTCCCATCATTCCGATGCCCAATTCTCTTATTAAACCAACTTGGTGTTTTTAGTATGTCGAGTCCATGAAAGGCCTGAGTATGGAAGTGGTGGGAATCCTGTGAAGGGATGGGGGGCAATTTAATTTCAGCTCATTTTTGGTAAGAATTGGCCAAACTTCACCAATTTCTTCATGTTCAGGATGGAAAGGATTTGAGGTTTAAAAAATGAATGCAGAAAGATGTAGAATTGAAGTAAATAAACCTTTGTTCATCCAGGCTGAATGCTTTGAGTGCTTAGCTCATAAAAGTCTACATTTGAATCTCTGTGCAACCAACCATGTACTGAAATAGGGCTGCCACCTATTTTTTTTTCCCTGACAGCCTCCTCATCTTTAAAAGCTACATGGCAGGCAGGTACAAAATCGGCCTATTCATGCTGGGAATAGCTGTACCTATTGAGTTTGGCTGGTGGCAGATGGGTGAGAATTTTATTTGGGTTTTGTTTTTATTGTAGAATTTTAAGAAAAAAATATAAAAAGAAAGAAAAGAGAGAGAATATCCATATCAACGAATACCTATGCAATGCATATAAATACAATTTCCCCCCTAGTAATTATACATACGCTTCAACAAAAGCTGACCAGATATCCAAATACATATCCAAATCCAGGGTCTATACACCACCCATTCAAATATTGAAAGCATTGTAAGGTCCTCAATCCATTGCATTATAGGAGGTGAGTGCTGATCCTTCCAGTATTTTAGTTGTCAAAAGGTCATTTATGCTGAGCATTTGTTAATTTCCAAGAAGCAGGTTTTTGAGTTTACTTTTGATGTTTTCTTGATGGAAAGAACTTGAGATATAAAAAAAACCTGAACGCTGTGGGGGTGGGAGCACAACTCAAAGATTTCTCCATCCTTAGTCCAGCATGGCACAATGCTGTTGCAGAGTTCCCAGTAGAAATGGACCAGGTCCCTACACAGTATGCACATATCTCTTACCTGACAACCAGACAGTTATGACAACATCCAAAAATGCACAGGCTAAGGACCATGTAACCAAACCAGGCTTGAAAATAGCTACTGAATAAAACACTAGGGGCAGGAAAGGATGGTCTCCATGCCAACCACATATGGATGTCTTACAAAGTTCTTTCACGGCATAATCAACTAGTATAGGTATGCGGGAAGGCAGATTAGAGTAAAATTTGGGAGCCGGGGAGGGGGTAGTAATTTCTATGTACTTTTTCCCAGGGTACATATCAAACCAATGCACTATGAATAGTGTGGTAGACAACATGTACTTAAGAACGTCAGATAGCATCTGAAAATACCTTGAAGGCTGCAATCCTATATCCATTTACCTGGGATTAAATCATATTCCACTCCATGGGATTTACATCCCAGTTGACGTGTCAAGTCTACACATTAAGTCAAAACACTCAGGACTAAGCACAAGGAATAATGGATGAAGATTCTTAAAAATGTAAAAATCCACCAGACATTTGTGAGACAGATATGTCTACTTCATCATTTGGTTCTCTTCAGTGGATTCTGATAACTTCTGCTTGCAAATTCTATGGAAACATGGCATAGGATCCAGCAACGCCCTACTGCTGCTGGTGAACACTGCCAGGTTTTGGTTTACATGTGGCCCGTTCTGCCGGTGGCAGTGGCGGTGTAGTACTTCTGGGGGCAGGTCCCCAAATGACCGGAAATGCAACTTAGAGGTTGTGACCTGTGGTGGGGGCGCGTGCATGCTACTACCTCCGAGGCTGGCTGCTCTGGCACTGGGAACCGTTGGTGCTTGCTATCAGTGGTAGGGCACCATTGGATCCTACCTATGGTGACAGTCGTGTTTTCAGTAGGCTGCTGGTCTGATTGCCCATTTCAACATGATCTTAATCATGTGCATGAAGAATGAAATGAAGGATTCAAGTAGCCTTCTCAGCTCCTGAAGAGTAGCTGTACTGGAGGTTCAGTTCAAAGACTCTGAGAGGTATGTGTTGCCCATCCTGATCTACCATTCATTATGATTACTAGTATGAACACCTAAGTCACTGGTATAAAAAGAAAGTTACGCGTAGAAGCCAACTTTGTCACTTTTCACAATAATAACATGGCCTGCTTTCAATTGACTCATTCAAAAGTTTTTTTTCCCCCTCCTGGAGCCACTAACGTGTTTTTTCACGTATGTGTTTGGGTGGAAGGGTTGGTTTGCAGTAGAGATGGATACCATGTCTCAGTTTTGCTTTCTTCTGCATTCACATTTTTTAGATCACAAGTTTTTCCATCCAAACTATTAAGGAAATTGCAAATTTAGGTAAACTCTTATCAAAAAATTAACTGAAATGAAATTCTCACCCAACCTTAGTTTGCAGCTAAAACGGCACATATGTTTTACTTTAAATTACTTTTGCTATTTTATTACTATTCCTACTGCTTTACAATGACTGATCTTTGCTCCTTGATAAAGTGCCAAGAATGGTTATTTCTGAGCAATCCTCACAAAAATGCCAAGGAGATGCCATTTAGACTGGGAAAAAAAGTATCCTACCGGGAAAACACACACACACACACAAAACAAAATAATAGCCCAGTTCATACTATTCTATTTCTAGCCAAGCTTTTAAGGCTTTGACTGCTTCAAAGGAAAATACAGTATGCTAAGTCTGCTTAATGTGCTATCTCAGTGAAAGACAACCAATACAGATGACTAACCTTTCCTTTTCTTTTGCTTTGGAACATTTTAATTGTAATCCAATTATTCTAGCATATTTGATATACATCCAACATATATTTCTAAAGGGTGCACTAAAATGACTTTCTACAAAATAATGAGTCAGAAATGAATTATTTTCCCCGCAACCAAGTATGAGTCACAGAATGGCCAAGTCTCTCTCCCTGTAGTGTGCAAATACAAATTGCTGGGAGGGCAACAGAGGAAAACTCAGATAAGTTGCCAACACCCTGTTTGAGCAATTTGACTGTCAGGCTTAAGATCAGGCCAGCATCACTTGTGACCTATGGAGCCACATACATCCCACCAGAAAGCCCCCTGCTTTTGCAGATCTAGACTTGAACACACACACACACACACACAACCTGGTAAGCTCATCAAATATGGCTTATTAGCTGTATTAGCTTGGTGGGCCACATGTTGTGAAGGTTAACATTAGAAATGTAGGTTGCTTACCTGTAACTGTAGTTCTTCGAGTGGTCATCTGTGCAGTCACACATATGGGCTCGCGCCGATGCCGAGCCCGCATGGGAAACTTCTATAGCTAGCTTAGAATTTTTGGTGGGAACCCCTCCCCCCCATCCTACTGTGCATGCTCGGGGTTCCCGCCTGCCTCAGTTCTCTGAGACCGCTAGGCCTCACGACCAAGGTAGAGCAACAGCAAAGTTAACTTGAGCACGCTCAGAACCACTTGGCCTTCACAACAGCGTTGCCAAGAGGGGATGGTGGGTGGGTTGTGTGACTGCACAGATGACCACTCGAAGAACTACGGTTACAGGTAAGCAACCTACATTTCTTCTTCGTGGTCTCTGTGCATCACACATATGGGTGAATAATAAGCAAGACTTACCGGAGGCAGGTCAGCATGCTGTTGGGTACGGAATCACTGGCATATGGAAGAAAGGACTGCTCTTCTGAAGGAGGTGTCCCGTGCTGCCATGACATCAAGCCAGTAGTGCTTAATGAAAGTTGAAGCATTTGACCAAGTAGCAGCCTTACAGAGATCAGGAATGGACATTTCACGGATAAAGGCTGTGGAGGTTGCCTGTCCTCTCGTGGAATGCGCTGAAAATGAGGCTGGTGGCTGCCTGCCAAATATTTGGTAAGCTAGAACAATGGTGTCTACAATCCAATGTGGAGAGACGTTGTGAGGACACTGCCATACCTCTGGTTTTTCCTCCATAACAGATGAATAGTTGACGAGATTTGTGGTAACATTCAGACCTGGATTTGTAAAAGGCTAGCATACACCTAACATCTAGGGTGTGCAGTCTAGAACACAAGGGGTCATCAGAAGCCGTGAAAAATGTAGGAAGAACGATATCCTGGTTAACGTGAAAACTCGAGGTAACCTTGGGAACAAACTTAGGCCCAGGGTGCAACACAACTTTGTTAGGAAAAAACTGTGTGTAAGGTGGGTCCACTACCAGAGCTGCAAGCTCTGACGCACGTCGTGCGGACATTATCGCCACCAGAAAAACCGCTTTCAAAGTTAGAAGATGGAGGTCAATAGTCGCTAAGGGTTCAAAGGGTTTAGAGGTGAGAGCAGTTAGAACTACGGATAAGCTCCATTGGGGTACTAATGGGCGAACTGCTGGAAACATATTTCGTAGGCCCCTGAGAAAAGTTTTGGATGAGGGATGGGTAAAGATGGAAAATCCGTTAACCAAATTATGGTTTACAGAAACAGCTGCTGAATAAACACGGATAGATGATGGCTTTAGGCCAGCTACGTGAAGTGAATAAAGGAACTTAATCACACCTATTATAGGTCCAGAGTGACAGTTAAAACCATTTTCTATGGCAAACGTCTGGAAGCGTTTCTATTTCCTGGCATATGATGCCCTGGTGGCAGGCTTTATGGCTGCCTCGAAGATGGCCCATATATTGGGGGTGACGGCTAAGTCCTGCCATCTGGAAGAATTCTCCAAGCCGTTAGTCTCAAAGTCTGGAGGTCAGGGTGCATTATCTTGCCCCCGTTCTTGGAAAGGAGATTGGGAGTGTCGGGGAGGTGCCAAACCTGGTGCCTTGCTAGTCGGAGAAGCGGTGTGAACCACGGCTGCCGAGGCCACCATGGGGCTATCAGGATAGCATTTGTCTGGTGTCGATGGGCTCAGACGACAGTTCTGGCTACGAGTGGGAAGGGGGGAAACATGTAGAGGAAGCCCCTGGACCAGTCCCATTGGAAGGCGTCCCCTAGGGACGCACTTCCAATCCCTGCCCGGGAACAGAAAGCCGAACAAACAGAATTGGCAGGAGTCGCAAAAAGGTCTATAGACGGTGTGCCCTATCTTGCAAAAAGACGCGGAAGGATTTTTGGGGAGAGTTCCCATTCGTGGGTGTCGCGGAACGTGCGACTGAGGGCGTCCGCCCTCTCGTTGTCTGTGCCTGCAATATGTAGAGCAGACACACACATTCTTCTGGCAATGGCCCAGTGGAGAATGTCCATAGTTAACTGAAGTAAGCGGTGGGAGTCCGCCCTCCTTGTTCAAATACCAAACAACGGCAGTGTTGTCGGACAGCACACGAACATGGTGGCCGTGTAACAGCCGTTGAAAGGTATGGACAGCTCTCTTCACTGCAAGGAGTTCTAGCATGTTTATGTGAAGGAGTCTCTCCGAACGTGACCACCTTTCTTGAATGCTTAGGTTGCCGAGGTGTGCTCCCCAGCCTTCTAAGGACGCATCTGATGTTACTATGCGGGTTGGTCCCAGACTCTGAAAAGGCATCCCTTGCGACAGATTGCGTGGATTGGTCCACCATTTGAGAGAGGGATGGACGGTGTCTGGTACGGTAAGTATTATCCTGCGAAGGTTCTGGTTCGGGGAGAAGTGTTTTAGGAGAAACTGTTGCAGGGGGCGCATGTGAAGACGAGCCCAACGCACTACAAATACTGTCGCAGCCATGAGGCCTAGTAGGCATAGGATTGTATGGGCTGACGCATGTCGGGTAAATTGCAGTCGCTCGGCCTGTTCCTGTATCGTGCTCCTTCTTTCGAGGGGGAGAAACGCGCGGCCTCTTATTGAGTCGAGAAGTACGCCTATGAACTGAATTGTCTGCATGGGTTGAAAGATGGATTTTTCTATGTTTATTTGCAGACCAAGATTCGAGAGGAGCGACGAGACCGTGTGGATGTCTTGGATTGGGACAAGGAGACGATTAACCAATCGTCCAGGTAAGGGTACAATTCGATGTTCTTGGAACATAGGTGGGCGCAGACTGCTGACATGCATTTTGTGAAGACTCGTGGTGCGGTCTTTAGACCAAACGGGAGTACTGAGAATTGGTAGATCTGTTGATTGACGACAAAGCGGAGGTACGTTCGGTGCGAAGGATGGATGGCTATGTGAAAATAAGTGTCCTTGAGATCGATCAGGGTGAACCATCTGTGCTTCTTTAGCATAGGTAGGATAACTGCTAGGGTCACCATGTGGAGCTTCTTTGGTTTGATGAATTTGTTGAGATGTCTGAGATCCATAATAGGGCGAAGGCCCCCGTCCTTTTTTGGTACCGTGAAGTAGTGCGAATAGAATCCCGTCTTTATTTGGGAGATTGGGATAGTTGTGATTGCACCTTTTTCTAGAAGGGCTGATGTTTCCTGGAACAATGTGTCTGAGGACGGCGTGATCTTCACGGTGCCAAGAGGAGGGGGGACTTGAAACTCTATGTGGTAACCATTGACAATGATGTTGAGCACCAATGGTCCATTGTAATATTGTCCCAAATTGGAAGAAAGGGTCGTAGCCTGTTGGAGCATGACGTTGGTCTTAATATTGGAGGGAAAAAGTCAAAGACGACGCTTTGAACTTGCCTCCTGCCTGCCACGTGATTTGTTGAAATGAGATGGGGGTTTTCTGGGTTGGTATGCCGATGTAGATTGTGCGGGTTGACACCGCTGAGTACGGTCCTGCTGCTGTCTGGGTTGATACGGGACCGGTCGATACCATTTACGGGGGCGGTACGATGGTTGTTGCTGACTAGAAAAACCCATCTTCCGTGCCGTCATCTTGGCTTTATGGATGGTATCCATAGTGGTATCGGTCGTGGAATTAAAAAGACCCTCCCCATCAAATGGGAGATCTTCAATCCTTGACTTAGTCTCTTGTTGCAGAGTGGCAGACCTCAACCAAGCATGGCGGCGCAAAGCTATTGCGGTGACCATAGCCTTGGCCGCGCAATCAGTTTGGTGGCGCGAAGTAGTCAACTCCTGTTTGGAGAGTCTGACCGCTTCCGCCTGAAAAACACGAGCGAGATCTCGCTGGTCATCCGATAAGTAATCTGTTAGTGATGAGATTTTTTCCCAAAGGAAAAGCTGGTACCGGGCCATCATGGCCTGGTAATTGGCAACTTTAATGCCCAGTGCAGCGGACAAATAGATCCGTCGACCAAAGGCGTCGAGTTTTCGACCCTCCTTGTCTGTCGAGGCAGAATGACTTCGCATAGACTTGCCCTGAGACACCTCCACCACAATGGAGTTCGGCTTTGGGTGGAGGAACAGAAAAGGAGCGTCCGCTTCCTTTACCTTATACAAGGCATCCAGTCTTTTAGAAGTTGGGCCCATAGTGGCCGGGTTTGTCCAAGATTGCTGGACAGTCTTTAATAGAGTTGGTACCATAGGTAACATCAGTTGAGGAGATGGTTCAGTGTACATGACGTCGAAGATTCGATCGTCCACTGACTCTTGTGGCTGTTGATGCTCGATCCCGAGCGATTCCGCCATGCACATCATTTGATCAGAGAAACTCCCAAGCTCCATCAAGGGAGAGGCCCTGTCAACAGTCCCAACACCGTCTGATAGGGACGGAACCGATGGAGCCGGCGACGGTACCGAAGAGGTATCCGAGACATAGTCCTCAACTGAAGAGGTGGGATCTCCATCTTGCTGCGGTATCGACGGTGGAATGGCTGTCGATGCAGGTCTTCGATGTCGATGAAAGTCCCCTGCGGCAAGGTCCTGTGATTGAGTAGGTGGCGCTACTCTTGGTTCGCTGGGGAGTCATCGTCCGGTGTAGGGATCGAAACGGTATCGTTCTCGGTACTGAAGAGGCTGGGCGCCCTGGTAGGAGCGATCGGAGTAGGCGTCCAGTTTCGCGAGTGGGATCTCGAGCGGGACCTGGAACGGACAGTGCTGCACCTGGAGGTACACGAAAATGGCGAGGCTGGACCGTGAGGTACGAGCAAGTCCTGCTATTCAACAGGGATCGTGTCCATCAGGTCTATCTTCGAAGAACAGTCCACCGGTACCGGAGACGGCATCGAAGGTACAGGGGGCAGCGAGGAAGCCCTGGTCGCAGTTGCTGACGGTCTCGGTCATTCCTGCGGTACCGACATTGCCGATATTGGAGAAATTGAGAGCGTGGCAGGCAGTCTCCGGTGCTCATGCGGCATTGGCATCGATGGTATCGACGAGGCGATGTCTCTTGACACGGGCGGCTCTCGGCGTTCACGTGGTACCAATGGTGTCGGTATCGAAGAGGTGGTTTCTGTCACCGGTAACGGAGCATATGGGCTCGACGGCGAAACCGATGCTGTCGACTTTGTGGTCGGTATCGAGGTCGGTACCGATGGTTTTCGCTAGGGATGTGCACTGGATCGGACCCGATCCACGATCCGAGTCCGGTCCAGTGGGAAATCGGATAAATTATCCGATTTCCGATCCCGCAGCTGGATCGGCCGATCCAATCCGAACCGGTCCGAAAAAGCTCCGAACCGGTTCGGCGGATCGGCGGATCGGCGGGCGCCCACTGGCGCCCACCGCCGCTTCCATTGGCGGGCGCCAGCGGGCGCCCGCCGATGAAAGTGGACAGCGGGGGGGGGGAGGAGGGGGGCACTTACCTTCTCGGCCCGGTGGCTCCCGTCCGGCGCCGGCGCCTACTACTACTAGCAGGCTCCGCGGCCTGCTCTAGGGTGGCGCGCCGGGTGATGTCATCACCCGGCGCGCTACTCTAGAGCAGGCCGCGGAGCCTGCTGGTAGTAGTAGGCGCCGGCGCCGGACGGGAGCCACCGGGCCGGGAAGGTAAGGAGGGGGTGCGTGGAGGGGAGGAGGGGGCGCGCGGAGGGGGGAGGGGGGAGGGGGGCCCTTACCTTTCCGGCCCGGCGGCTCCCGTCCGGCGCCGGCGCCTACTATTCCCAGCAGGCTCCGCGGCCTGCTCTAGGATGGCGCGCCGGGTGATGTCATCACCCGGCGCGCTACTCTAGAGCAGGCCGCGGAGCCTGCTGGAAGTAGTAGGCGCCGGCGCCGGACGGGAGCCGCCGGGCCGGAAAGGTAAGGAGGGGGTGCGTGGAGGGGAGGAGGGGGCGCGCGGAGGGGGGAGGGGGGCCCTTACCTTTCCGGCCCGGCGGCTCCCGTCCGGCGCCGGCGCCTACTATTCCCAGCAGGCTCCGCGGCCTGCTCTAGGATGGCGCGCCGGGTGATGTCATCACCCGGCGCACTACTCTAGAGCAGGCCGCGGAGCCTGCTGGAAGTAGTAGGCGCCGGCGCCGGACGGGAGCCGCCGGGCCGGAAAGGTAAGGAGGGGGTGCGTGGAGGGGAGGAGGGGGCGCGCGGAGGGGGGAGGGGGGCCCTTACCTTTCCGGCCCGGCGGCTCCCGTCCGGCGCCAGCGCCTACTATTCCCAGCAGGCTCCGCGGCCTGCTCTAGGATGGCGCGCCGGGTGATGTCATCACCCGGCGCACTACTCTAGAGCAGGCCGCGGAGCCTGCTGGAAGTAGTAGGCGCCGGCGCCGGACGGGAGCCGCCGGGCCGGAAAGGTAAGGAGGGGGTACGTGGAGGGGAGGAGGGGGGCGCGCGGAGGGGGGAGGGGGGAGGGGGGCCCTTACCTGCCCGGCCCGGCGGCTCCCGTCCGGCGCCGGCGCCTACTACTACCAGCAGGCTCCGCGGCCTGCTCCAGGGTGGCGCGCCGGGTGATGTCATCACCCGGCGCGCTACTCGAGAGTAGGCCGCGGAGCCCGCTGGTAGTAGCCGCCGGCGCCGGACGTGCCGAGAAGGTAAGTGGCGGGGAAGGGGGCTTACCCCCCCCCGGAGCCGTCCGCTTCTATCCGCTGGCGCCCGCGGGCGCCAGCGGATGGAAGCAGGCGGCCCCAGGGGGGGTAGGGAGCGCGGGGGAGGGGGTTTACCTGCCGGGGCCGTCCACAGCGGACGGCCCCGGGGGGGGGGAGGGAGTTAGGCCCCCCCTTACCCACCCGCCACCATTTTTTCCTCATAGACTTGCATTGCAATGCAAGTCTATGGGGAAAAAAATGGCGGCCGATCCAAAAATTTCCGATTTTTGGATCGGGATCGGACTCGATCCGGTCCGGGGGGCCTCCGATTTTGTCCGAACCGGTCCGGGACAAAATTGGAGGTCCCGATCCGGGTCCCGATCCGATCCGGGGGGTCCGTGCACACCCCTAGTTTTCGCGGCTTGCTTGTCGATTTTAACAATTTTGCCGATTTGTCCCGGGTCTTACTCTTTTGCTTCTTGTGAGTTAAGACCGAAGTGGATTGTTGTGAAGTTGACTGGCTAGGCTGGCCAGACTCCTGAGCTGCTACCCGTAAAGAGGGCGAGCTAGGGGATGCTGGGTTTGAGCGGTTTACTGGCACAGGCCTACGCTCCCCAGAGACAGATGGCGAGGACTCCATGATGGCTGGCCGTGGTCTGTCGACTGCCGAGAGGGCCTTGCTCCAAAGGATACTGCGCAACCGGTCGGCTCAGTTGCGGCGGGTCTGGCGAGAAAAGCTCATGCAATGCGAGCACGAATCAACTATATGCGTTTCACCGAGGCAAACAAGGCAAAGAGAATGTCCATCGGTGAGAGTTAATTTAGCTCGGCATTTCGAGCAATGCTTAAATAGTGCGGACTGCGCCATAAGCTAGAAAAGGTCTAACTAAACTAATTATTTTTATTTTTATTTTTATTTTTATTTTTATTTTTTTAAACTAACAACAACTAAGTCGATTAACAACTAGAAACTATCTAAGCTAACTAAACTTTATTATGTTTTTCCACAGATTCAATACGAACGATAAGAGAAGAAGTCTCCCGCGAGGCTATCAGCGCAGCGGTCGAAGAAGAACTGAGATAGGCGCGAACCCCAAGCGTGCGCAGTAGGATGGTGGGGAGAGGGGTTCCCGCCAAAAATTCTAAGCTAGCTATAGAAGTTTCCCGGCCAGGCTCGGCGTCGGCGCGAGCCCATATGTGTGATGCACAGAGACCACGAAGAAGAACCTACAATTCTAAAAAAGTAAACTTTTTTAAAAATCCAAATACTGTATGTTACTAAAACGAATGAGACAAGTTTTACAAATGCTTTTGGTATTGGCATGGTTAGTTATCATGTAACCCAGCCATGTGATTCTCACTTTATGTCAACTGCCTGTCCCAGGGATGGCTATGGGTAGGCTGACCAGATAAAATCCAGGTCAGGGCTCATGTAACTTTAACAGTTGTAGATAAAAGGGAATTTCAGCCAGTGTCATTTGTATGCAATTAGTTCCTGGTGCAATTCCCTCTTCATCACAACTGTTAAAATTGCAGGGGCCCTGCCTTCTTTTGTATATGGTCACTCTAGTATAGTGCATGCACCTTTAACTGTTGTGATGAAGAGGGAATTTCACCAGGAACTAATTGCATACAAATGACACTGGCTGAAATTCCCTTTTCTCTACAACTGTTAAAGTTACATGAGCCCTGACCTGGATTTTATCTGGTCAGCCTAGCTATGGGTGTTTTCTGGCACCAAGTTTTTCTATTATTTTTTTTAAAAGACTCACTGTGCTGGGTTGGGGCCCTGCAATTGCACGATCATCTCCTCCTTTAAACAAAAAACAAAAACATGCCACCCTGGAATGTGCCTCTTCACTTCTGGGACAATGCACTGGCTTATGGACTCAGGGGGACGATCCCAGAAACAGAAAAGCCAGAGATCCTCCTCCGTGAGTCCCAGAAGGTGTAGACGAGGCCTAGGTTAACAATGTTTATGCTGCTTGAAAAGGCTCTATACATTTTACTTTTAGTCTGATGGCCACCTTCTGTTCTTCAAAACTTTTTTTAAAAATAATAATTGAGCATTGGCTATATAGAACCAGACATCTACTGTTTCTTCTGTAAAAAACAGTCAAAGCCCATCCCCAAACATCCTTTCAACATATTAGTAATCTGACCACTTCAACTTAATTGCCTACTTCTCATTTGCACCTCATCTACTAGAAAGAAATATGCCTCTAGGACTTACACCCTTAATACCTAGCCTTGAATCTATGATGTCATCCCTACGAATGTGTGATTCAGCAAAAGTCAAATTCATCAAGGTTCTCTGAATAATCCTCCTCAAAGCTTGTTTCAGCCTGTGTTTGTATCAAATTGCGAACTTCAGAATCCTTTCCCACAAGAATGTTTGTGCATAATTTGCCTCAATTGAAAGAGAAACATTTTTTTCTCCCACTGACTAAACCATGTTTGTGCACATTTTTCAAAAGTACACATTTTTCAAATACATTTTTGCCATTGTGTGAATTTCATCACAAGCTTGGAAATCTACAGATTTCAGTCTGCTGATTGCATTCAGATCTGCATTCAGTTGCAGAAGATGCAAATTAGATAAATTCCAATAAAAAAATTAACTGAAACAAATTTCGTACCCATCGTCACCCCTAAAGGTTCTTAGTACTCTCTCTCTCTCTCTCTCTCTCTCTCTCTCTCTCTCTCTCAATCTCAACCTCCCTCCAAATCCGAACTTCCAATCCTAACAATATTAGATGCCTGCAGATTTTAAGAATTCAAAAATAGTTCCTTTTTCCTTCTGAATGTGGGGGCCAGGAGTGAAAAAGGGTTAATTTAAATGTTTTACCTTAATTTCAGGCTAACAAAACCCAAGCATGATGGGATCATCAAACACCCACTGACTGCCATATTTTCCAGTGCAATGGATTTTCCTTTTGGCATTTTAATACATGACTGGAATACTTAGAGATCCAGGGCAGGGGCTGTGGCTAGGAATGTATGCAAATTTCATTCATGTTCCCAGATCCTGTGAACATGTCCCATTTGCGGCCCTGAATGTGAATGCAATCAGGAGCGCAGGTTCTCTGAAAATGTTCACAAATTCGCAACCTAGTGTTCACATTAGAAAATGTGATTTATTTATTAAAATGTGTTCATTTTACTCTTTGGGGGGTGAGGTGTACATTTTGGTGTGCTTTTTATTTTAATAAATGTGCATTTTCCTATTCAAGATGTGCACTTTTCCAATTTGAAGAAATTTTTAAAAAAGATTGCAGTAAAATGAGGTAAATGAGGTGAGCTGAGCCAAGCTTCAAGGTGGAGTTTGGAGAAACTCAGCAACTGCGAAAATCGCTTGTTCACCCATCACTAGCTGTGGCTATCAGGAACATGTCCGGAACAGTAAGGTCTCCTAGCATCAGCATCGCAACACTTTTTCCAAAACGGTGGTTCACCGGGAAAGGAATTCATACATTCTCTTGCTTCATGATCATCTGCAAATTGTTTGCTTTCCAGTAAACAAAGCGTTTCTCCTGTTGCCTGATGAGAAACATGTAAAAGGTTGAAAAGAAAAATGCCACCACCATCACCACCCTTAAGAACAGAAAAGAAAACCCAGTTTATAATGGACCAAAGGGTGAAATTCTTTTGAGATGATCTAATTGCTCTTTTCACAATTAAACAAACAAATGGGGGGGGGGGGAAACGTTTTTGGGTGTTGATCGTTGACGGGCAGAGGATGGAGGTTTAAAATTTGCCATGCTGTATTCCAGTAGAATGCCTTCTGGGTTCATGCAAAGAGCATATTAATTGCCATACCAGTGACTACCCAGCCCTAAGACTTGCATATTCCAAAGATAAGAACTTGGGATGGATCCCAGCTCCTGTGCCAACACAGTCAACGAAATATGAAATGATGGCAATCTGGTGGTATTGAAGCAAGAGACAATGCCACAGCAAATCTTAAGACTATTATTATAAGCAGGGATTTCTCAGAAATTTAAAAGTACACTCTAACCATGGCTGAACACTTTGGAATCACATGGATTTCAGTGGGAGAGTTAAGAAGGTGATCAACAGAGCAATCTTATACATATCTATTCTGAAGTATGCCTCATTGATTTCAATGTGAATTAATGGGTTGTATCCAATGGTAGTCTTACTTATTGTAGACCAATTGAATTGAATGAGGCTTAATTTAGACTAACGGATACAATCCACTGCCAGGTCTGTTTGTACAGGACTGCAGCCTACAGCAGCAATTCTAAGCATGCTTATATTGAACTCAGTGGGAGTTATTGCATAGGTGGTTTTCACTGTTGATCTCTCCTGTTGAAATCAATGTTTCGTTTCTCAAATTGTGGAGCTTTACCTGGATTAGAACTATTCTGTAGTTGTGCAGCAAAGTCTAATTCTGAGTTTCTGCTGAGGAACTACTTTTTTTAAAATGTGAATTTCTTTGGAAAATACCTATTAAAGGCAGCAGAATATACATCAAGGGTGGATACCTTGAGGCCCTCTAGATGTTGTTGGACTGCAGTTCCCATCATGTTTCACCATTGGCTATGCTGACAAGGCCTGATGGAATCTGCAGTCTAACAGCTACTGTGTGTGTGTGGGGGGGGGGCACACGTTGCCCTGATATACATTAAACTAAATGATTACAATGGGATCTTTAAGTATGAAACATAAAAAGTGAAGATCCCAGAGCCTGGCCTCTTTTCACTCAAAAAGGGACAGGTTTGGGAAATTATTACGTTCAGTAATTGGCCTTTGTTCATTGCAATTGCAATTTAGATTGCAATACTATATTCTCTTACCTTTGAGTACTGTAATTCCCAATAAATGCAACAGGGCTTACTTCTGAGTTGTGATGTATAGGACTGCACTGTATGTCAGCCTTACTTCTCTAGAACCAATTTTCATCATATAACTAAAATAAAGCACAATTCACCAAGGCTTATGCTCACCACTTTGTGCTCAGAAGAGATGCTCATGTTCAACATTAGTGAGGTCAGTTTTTGAAGGATATATATATATATATATATATATATATATGCCATTAGTTGAAATACTGCTCTAATAATTGATGGCACAGTGTGTGTGGTGGGGGAATGGTACCGAAGCAGCAGGATATCAACGAATTTCTGTATTTCAGTGATCTATTTTTAAATTGCTTTTGTGCTTAACTTTTTTGCACTTCATTAATTATTTGACATCCATTCCAGAGATAAATAGCCAGGGCTGCATGTACTCTGTGGCGAAATGAAATGAAATAACAATTCTGCACCCCAAAATGCTGAATTCTGCAGATCAATCCAATGCACATATTTATGCTTATAAGTCATTCTACTCTTATGAGACAAAATAAGAAATACTAGGTTGCTGACGTAAGATAGTCATGACTAAAGTCCACCTCATTTTAATGGGTGTACTCTAAGTATGACTAAGCCTGGAACCAAGCCACTGATTTTTTCTTTATTCTTAAAAGTCTTTCTAATAGGGACGGGGAAACCAGCAATTTTAGAGCTTCCCTAAATTCTTTAAAAATCACTTCGAAACTCATTTAAGCTCGCTCCTATTTTCATTTTTGACATTTTTTTCTGCTTGTTCAAACAAGAAAAGTGTGCATTTGGGCATTTCTGCGCATATACTCTTTTCTCCATTGAATAAAGTGTGAAAATATGTATGGTTTGAAAAATTCACATTTCAAAATGTGAATGTTCAAAAATACAATGATCACAAATTTGCGAATTCAGGAACATTTCTCAAAAAAACAAAACAAAACAAAAAACCTAGTCTTGCTTGCATGCGTGTTAGGGATTGTGAATGGGACATGTCTGCACCATTTGCAAGGGGGAAAAATGAAATTCTCATACATCCCTAACTTTGCCCCATGGCTGCCCAAAACTGGTGGGTTCCACAATCAGACCCACCATAACTGCTGACTTTTGTCCTCAAACAAAGATGGCTCTGTCCCCAGGACCACAGTCATATCAGAATGATTATTCCAACATCTCTAGTCATCATGGGTAAGAGCAAAGAGGTTCATATATATTGACACATAACTGAAAAACTCATTTAGCTATCAATTTTTCTAGCGGTTGTTTCATCAACTGTTGTCTATACCTTTCCAAGTCTATATTTACATCTATAAGGGCTATGGTTGTTGTTGTTGTTGTTGTTGTTTTAATTAGATTTTTGCTGAATTCGGTGACCAATGCCACGTTCCACTTTTGTGGAATCATGGAATGCACTCATCTCTACAACAGGAATGAGCCACACCAAGTGAGATCATTGGATTCAGAAGGAAAAAGACTTCCCATGACATGTCTCCATTTTGAAAATAAAATGAAATCTGCCATTGAACACTAGTTACTGCTGCTGTGTTAAAAATAAATGTTGATCACGACCTCTTCTCAGTCCCTGAAGTGGCTAATTAATTACTAGCAGTAGATGAGTAAATCTGGATTTTTCTTCAGGTTCTAATTTAGACACAAACTACCACACTGACAGGATATGTCAGTAAGACTTGTGTTTGTTACAAGCAAGAAGTGAAGTTCAGAATAGCAATATTTTAAACTGTGCATTTGCAAAGACGCCCCACAGCCCATACTTGAGTTTCGAAATACTGATTGAATCTCTTCAGTTGAGTTTCTAAATACTGATTGAATCTCTTCAATTAGGCATACAACTGGGCTTGGAAATAATAACATAGCTGAACATTGCAAATGCTAATATTTTTAAAGTTTCTTTTAGGAAAAACACACCCCAACATTTCCTATGCTAGCTGTCAATGGGCATAATTCTACCCAACAGGAGTTCCGTTGTGCAACTACCCTGGCTTCCCCCATAAACAAGGATAAAAGAGGTAAGTCGCAATCACCCATAATAATATACAATTCTTACAGCAAGTGAATAAACTCAGTAATTAAGAAAATGAAGCCTGTTACTACCAAAGTGAGCTGGAAGAGCGACACTTACGCCCACACACAGGCAGTTTCAGGCATCAACTAATTAACGCTTACAAAACTCCTGGATTGTAGGTAACCAGAGGGCATCAAATGACATGCTTGAAGGGCTAGTCAAGAGAGTTGTGCCAGAATATTTTTGGTTGGGGATCAAGCTTCAAAGCACGCTGATGCTATGCTATTGGCAGAGTCAGGATGTGAATGACAGCGGGCTTACTCATTGAAAGATAGTGTTGGCAAAGTGCCAATGGATCTTGCAGTTGAATCCCCCTGTTCCTAGCAAAAGATCCTAGACATAAAGCATCCTCAATGGCTGCTTATACAACCTTTTCTTGACATCTCTGGAGGAAGGCAATAATACCACTGCCTCTTTTTAGTCATAGGAATTGGTCCCTCTGGCCCAATATTGCCAACACTGATTGGCTGTGGCTCTCCAGCATTTCAGGCAGGATTCTATCCCAGTCCTACCAGGAGATGCCGTTGATTGAACCTTAGACCTTCTGGATGCAAAGCAGGTGTTCTGTCATTGAGCCATTGTTAACATGGCTTTAAAGTGAATGGCCCACATGCAGAAGGTATAGCTGAGTGATAGATCACACCTATTTTGCATGTATAAGACTCAGATGCAATGAGTCACCAGTAATCCCATTAATACCAGTTGTTAGGACAGAAGGATATTGAGACTTCAGGCAAGTAGAGAATGGTAACATTGGGAACAAAAGGTATGCTATGAAGTAGATGATGCAGGCAGGGCATTAATCCTAATCTTCTCACTGTGACTTACCCTCCGCCGATCAATAGATAGGGAGGGTATAGTGGTATTTCTCTTCCTGTATTTTATTTTCAGTGTATTGATAAGTATTTGGGAACTGTCAGCTGCACCCCTCCTTGTAACTGTCTGTTCTAGACTAAACATGTCAATTTCTATCAGCTAGGGATGGGTGAACCCTCCAACATATGATCTGAGGGCTCCACTGCAGGGAAATCTGGGCCACTTGAGGCCCCACAGATTTCCCCGGAGTCTTAACACATCCACCGGAGTTCACGGAGCAGCTCTCTGGCTTTCTAAAAGATGTGATAGGCTAATAGTGGCCGCCATTAGTGTAGTGCAGGAAAATTACAGCTGTACGTGGCATATTTCACACCATTTGCAGCTGTAAACTACTTTTATGTAAATTGCAGTCATTTATGGCTGTATTTACATAACGGTATGTGCTATAGTGCTGCAAATGGTGTGAAATATGTCATTTATGGCTGTCATTTTCCCGTGATAATTTAATGGCGGATACCATTAGACTATCGTGTCTATTTGAAAGCTGGAGAGCTGCCCCACAGGTACTCTTGCAGATGTGGAGGTGAGTGTGGCCAGTCCTCTGCAGACTCTGGAGGTCAGATTCTTTGGAATTCAGCTTCATTTGAGCCTGCAGCAGATTTCAACACCCCTACTATCATCCAGTCTTCATAGGATTCACCTCTGAAATGCTAGTCCTCATCTTTGTAATTCTCCTAAATCCTTTGCAACTTTTCATTGTTTTCAGCATTTTGTACATAGCCTTTAATATTCTATGGAAGGGTGACTATATATATATATATATATATATATCCCCCTGCCAAACACAGTAATTTCAATCAAGACTTACAAGGCCTTACAATGAGTGGGGCTGTGGTTTCTCTCAGTCTTAGAAACCATGATTCTGTTGTTATAACACTAGTATTAGCCTTCTGTGTGTTGGAATAGTGGTAGGTTATCACTAGGGATGTGCACTGGATCGGATCCGATCCACGATCCGAATCCGATCCAGGGGGAAATCGGATAAATTATCTGATTTCCGATCTCACCGCTGGATCGGCCGATCCAATCCGAACTGATCCGAAAAGGTTCCGATCCGGTTCGGATGGATCGGCGGATCGGCGGGCGACCGCTGGCGCCCACCGCCGCTTCCATTGGTGGGCGCCAGCGGGCGCCCGCCGATGGAAGTGGACAGCGGGGGGGGGCTTCCCTAGTGGGGCTGTCCATGGCGCGCTACCTTCCAGGGACATCCGCTCCCGTCCGGCGCCGGCTGCTACTGCGAGCGGGCTTCGCGGCCTGCTTCAGGGTGGCGCGCCAGGTGATGTCATCACCCGGCGCGCCACCCTGGAGCAGGCCGCGAAGCCCGCTCGCAGTAGCAGCCGGCGCCGGACGGGAGCGGACGTCCCTGGAAGGTAAGCAGTGGCGGGGGGGTAGGGAGTGCGGGGGAGGGGGCTTACCTGCCGGGGCCGTCCACAGCGGACGGCCCTGGGGGGGAGGAAGTTAGGCCCCCCCTCACCCACCCACCGCCATTTTTTCCTCATAGACTTGCATTGCAATGCAAGTCTATGGGGGAAAAAATGGCGGACGATCCAAACATTTCCAATTTTTGGATCGGGATCAGACTTGATCCGGTCCGGGGTGCCTCCGATTTTGTCCGAACCGATCCGTGACAAAATTGGAGGTCCTGATCCGGGTCCCGATCCGATCTGGGGGGTCCGTGCACACCCCTAGTTATCACACTAAAAGAAAGTTTCACCAAAGGGTTAACCTGCTCTTAGAGTGTTATAGGTGTAATAACAGAGGCCACCTAGAGTGCAGGGCTCATCAGCTCCCCACTGCCTACTAGGAGTGTTCAGAGCAGCTCAGCTGCACTTCAAAATTCGAAGCAGAGGTCCATTGAGTGGCTTCTCCGCTTTGATGTTTGAAGTAGCTCCCTTGCTCCGCTTCGTCTGATTAACTGTTGGAGATCCACTCCATTTTCAGATAACTGTTCCATTATAGTCTATGGAAATTAACAAAAATGCTTACATCTCTTGTCATTTTTAAAGGTAAAGAGTTGAAACTTGGCACCATGATAGAGAATGAAAGATGGTATGGTAGAAAAAGAAAGCATAAAGAGGGGGGGGGAGAGAAATGAAAAGAAGGAAAAAGAGAAAAAGAAAAAGTATAAAGGCAAAGTGATGTTATAGGCAGGCTACATCTATTATCTAAAAGGGTGCTTTTATTTGTCCAGTTGCACCTCAGTTTTCTCCCTACAAATGACCCCCCTCCCTAAAAAAAAAAATAAGGTTTAGAAATCTACACACATGGCTGGTTTTTCTTTCAAGGCTTCCTTTTATTTTTTTAAACCCCTCCCCAAAGATGCTACTGATGTCTATTTCTCTTTCTCTCTTCACTTCTCTCTTTTTTTTGTTTTAGGAAGCTATTGGGATAGGACAGTGTGTGTGTGTCAGCGGGGGATGGGGGGATGGTTTGCAGGGGAATTTTTAAAAAATCCTAAAAATTAAGGGACGAATGGATCTGCTTCAACTTTGGCATGGCTAAAGCCCTACTTAAGATCTATCATGGTGCCAAGTTTCAACCCTTTATCTTTAAAAATGATGGTGATGTTAGCATTTCTGTTAATTTCCATAGACTATAATGGAACAATTATCTGAAAATGGAGTGGAGTATTCAACAATATTTATATAATTCCTTCTCCACTCCAAAGACTCAAAGGTCATCGAAGCTCTGTCGAAGCCTCGAATTTTCGGAGCGGAGCACACTGCTCTACTGATTACTAACAAGGTGGAGACCAAGACCTTTCTGCTGTGTTTGTATGTGCCTTTTGAACCTAGGTAAAGTTTGCTTGGTCAAGCCTTCACTTGGTGGACTGAATTATTCAGTCACTTTTGCGAAGACTGGGCACAAGGTATCACGATAAATTTTTCATCACAGCATAGGCATGCGCAAGGGGTGTGCCCTGTGTGCCCAGGCACACCCTAATATCTTAAGCAATAAGCACCAAATTGAGGGGGGCATTGAATAGGGATTCAGAGGGGGATCCAGACACAGTGAGAACAGTCCTCTGGCTGCCCTCCAAATGCTTTGCTGCTGCTGCCCCCAACAATGTGCTATTGCTCCCAGGAGCAGGAGCAAAAAGAAATCACTGTGCCTGGAGCCCCTCTGCTGGAAGCCACACTTCAAAGAGGCCAGGAGGAGGGCCCCCGAATGCTAATATTGCCTCGTAAACCCCTCCTCCAGCCAGTGTCACCACAAAGCCCCACCAATGCTGGGGCTTGAGGAGCATCTTCTCACTCCCCCCCCTCCTGTGGTCAGGCAAGCCATACGCAGAGTAGGGCATCAGTGTCTACAGTGATTATTATTATTATTATTATTATTATTATTATTATTATTATATATTTATATCCCACCTTTTCCCCAATACTGGGACATAAGGCGGCTTAATAAATAAATTAATAAAAACAATGTCCTTTATGATTGAGTATTCAGTAAATATTCACCTTTTAAAAATAATAATTTCATGGGTGCACACCTAAATGAAATGGGCTGTGCATGCCTATGCATCACTGAGATCATTCTATGATTGCAGAGTCAGGCTTGATGCCAGCACATGACATGGTTGGGCAATGATGAGAGGGGCATGCCAGTTGTGAGGGCTATGGGAGGGTCATCACTGTGTTAGTCCCTTGCTCTGCAGGTACTATCCTTATTCCCCTCCCCCCCAATAGCAATGTGCCAGAAATTCCTCTTCAGGTGTATTGTGAATAAAAAAACATACTCACCCCACCCCAAAGTCTATGAGGAACCAGAACAAATGCATTGTACTTGGGGAAAATAAAGATGGTGGCTGCAACCATGACAACCAAGTAAACTGTGCCCATCCAGTTGTGGGCACAGATGTGAGCCTCATAAGGTGTCCAGCATGGCATCTTGCCAAGGGCCTCCCAAAACAAGAAGCCAGCCATGTTCAGAATATTTTGGTTGTAAATATAATTTTAGGACTTGTGTTCACTGCGACCTGGAAAGACTGTGATATGTTACTCTAGTTGTTGTGTCACAACATTTAGGGATTTCAGCATGAGCAATGGCCAACAACCTTTTTGCAGGTGTGCCCAGACATATTGTGACAATGTACTACTCACTCAGTGTAAACAGAAAATGCAAAACTCTGAAGTGCTGAATTCAGGTCTGTGGCACATAGATGAGAGTGTTTTCACACTGTTTGCATGCTCTTCTCTTCCTTGAACAGTAGGATGTTCTAAAAACAGCAGGATCAGTTCCCTTTTGAGGAAAGAGTTTTAGAATTTTTTCATGTATATTCTTACTATTTAAAACTGTGACCTAGTTCAGATGACAGGCTAAGCCACAGTGGTTAAGCATTTTGAGCTAAACATTATGGGTTAGCGTGTCATGTGAGCCATGATTTAGCATGTGAACCATTCCTAACTATGGTGGCTACATAATCATGATTTAAACATGCTCGCTAACTGTTTGCTGGAAAAGGGTTAGCTGCCTAACCATGGCTTAGCGTGTTGTCTGAACAGGCCCTGTAGGGATTCAGTACAGGAGAAGGAAGCATGCAAACTCAGAGGTAGTGTTCAGTCCTAAAATAGTATCAGTCCCTGAAAACAATAGCATAGATCACCCTAGATTGCTTCTTGAAAACCTGCTGCAAAAAATGTCAGACGTCTTACTGTAGCCATTTAAACTGCTAACATTTTTTCTTCAACTCTAACTGAGGTTTGATACAAATTCCTGTGAGCTTGGAGTAGCCACTTGCTATAAAAGTTCATTAAATAAAGATCTTTGGCTATTGAGCTCTACAAAAAACCTAGAGAGCAATGTCCATTGTACATCACCAAAGAACAATTTTACAACTAGAGATTTTGCAAAATGTCATCATGCTTTGGTTTGGAATATAAACTGTGGTGATTCGTAATGCTCACCCAAATAAGAGGTGAGAATAGGATCCCCTGATTGCCTCTCTGATGTAGATTGAAGTGGGCTTGCACGAGAGCAAGAGATGGTTGGAAGAGTGATTGGACCCCAATTTGGAGTACAATGGAGTCTGATTTAAGTCAGGCTGGCTCAGAATGAGTCAGACTGCTCATTGATACGTTAGGGGAAAATAGTAATTAGTCTCATACTAAACGAATCTGAGGAGAAAGCGGACAAGCATCTTCCATCTGTTTTCAAAATAATTTATTTCAGAAATTGCTCAAGGATTTTCCTAACTGATGCTAGGTCCATCTCAGTCCTGTAATGACCTGGACATTACATTCCCCATCCATGTTTTCAGGACAGAGAATGGTAGGTTTTATGGGTGGGTGAGTGGGACGGCACACAATAATAAATGCTGTACTAATGGAAAAAGCTCATCCAATCAGAATTTGGTTTTGTTTTTGTTATTTTGGTACCTGGACAAAGGGGAGAAAATCCTGCTGTTGAAAGAATGGCATGATAAATAATCTTGTAGCACCACCAAGTGATGAAAATGATGGGAAACTAATGTGGATATTATTTAGCAGGGATACTCAAGGATTTCTTTCAGTCTGCAAATTACAATGCAAAGTGACTTAACCCGCACTTCCTGGACTCATGTGGATCTTAACACTGCTATTCAAGCTTCTCTGGATTTTGTGGCATACTTCAAACAGTATACCAAAATGCATATCGAAATGTGTATTTTAGGATAAAATGCACTTGGAAAAGCATATTTTGTGAGAAAATGCATTCAAAAACACATATTTAAATATGTGGGGTTTTATATGGTGGGGCTCTTTAAAAAACAACAACCAAATTTCACAGATCAATGTAGAAGCTCCAATTGAATGAATGCCATAGCTCAGTTTGCCAAATAAATAAAAAGCAATTTATTTTAATTGCCTTTTAACACATTTTCTACGCTGCACTATGAGTGGATGATGAAAGATGATATATTAATATTTTCAATAAATAATAAATACACAAATTGGATGGATGGCTTTCTGGATTCCATTTTGTTTGGTTTTTTAAATGGGAGAAACTGTCGTTACATAAGCAATATTTGGGGCTGCAAATAGACCGTTGCAGAATGCTGCTCTACGATGCAAGCAATAGATTTAACAAACTGGCAATGTTTTTTTTTATCATTCTTGATAGGTTTTTGTTGTTGTTGTCATTGCGGTTGTTAAATATCATTGTGCTTGGAGATGGTGCAGGTGCAGCTTGCTGGAGGGGCCACCTTTTTTGTGCAATGAGTCATCGTCACTGATCCATGTGATTCCTTGAAGCAAAAGCTTGACAGCAGAGCTTGTTTGTAGGGACGTTTTCTGCGAGGGGAAAATGGTTATATTGCGACAATCACTGCATTACCTGAAGAACCTGGCATGTAATCTGCTGCCAGGCAAAGAGTCGCCGTTCTCTCCATTGGCTCCAATACAGCTAGAATTCCGAGCAAGCACATGGCATGATTAAACAAAAGAGTAGGATTCTGATCAATCAGGATTAGTTGATCGCACCTGCTGATTTTCTTCCAGCTCTTCATTAATTTGCAATCTACCTGCAAAACCATTAACAAGCATCTAGGTGTGCAGCAGTCATCAACCCTGCCTCCACGATGCCTCGGTGATTCATATTGATTTGATGACAGGCTACCTGTCTGGTGTGATTGCTCTTGTGGCCCTGTGCTTTTATCCCAACAGTGCTTTCTCATGTTCGTGATTTCTCTCTCCCTCTCTCTCTCTTTCTTCAACAGAGCAAATGCCATATTTCCAAACCTTTTCGTAGCATTCCAGGTGAATGCTAAGCTACATTTTGTTCATTTGTGCCTCTCCCCGCCCCCCCACCAACACTCCGAAATCGTTCCCTTGTGTAAAGTGGTTAAATCAAGCACGTTGCATGTAATTTCTGCCCCCACCTGCTTAAAGTGACGGGGTTTGCATGGGTGAGTCCAAGGAAGACAAGGAAACAGAAAAATAAAATTAAACGATGTTATTTCAAACACACACACACCCCACACACGAATGGATCTTTAGGTCTGTTAACAATTCGTTTCACATATCTGTGATCTGTGATCTTGTTGCTGCTTTGGCTCTACTGTTTGGTCCTCCAAACATATATGCAGTGTGTAGTTCGAGATGGCTGTGTGGACTCTGCCTGAAATGAAATGTGTGTATCAAGGTAATGCACATTTTATGTTTGTACTTCATCCTGTCTTTACATAGGAATGTAGGAAGCTGTTTTATATTGAATCACGCCATTAGCCCATCTAGCCCAATATTGCTGACACTGACTGGCTGCTGCTCTCCAGAGTTTCATGCAGGATTCTTTTTCCATCCCTACCTGGAGATGCTGGAGAGTGAACCTGGGACCTTCTGCCTGCAAAGAAGGTACTCTACCATTGAACCATGGCTACTCTCCTTCTTTCCTTCCTTCTTCTGGTACTTTTTTAAAAACAGCAACAACAGCAATTCGGATTTTGTGACCAGAAAAACTCAATTCTACAAGTTTCCTACATTTTATACACCAAGCATGATATAACACTTTGAAAGCAGTTTGAAAAGGGTATATGGAATGTGTCAAGGGCTCCAACAGTTGTCAATACCATTACAGTGTAGATCCTGCCACAGTTGATTCATTTTGTTATGTGTAACATCCATTTACATTTTTTTAGTTATGCAGTTACGTTTTAGGGTGCTTGCAGATGGAGGGCCTCTAACGCTACCAAACTAAAGACATTGTGCAGCTATTCTGTCGTTTCCTCCTTCATGGATTTTCAGTGGCAGGAGAAAAGATGGAAGAAGCAGAGGGAAAACATGGGAAGATTACGAGTGGGAGATGATGTCATCTGAAACTCCTCCCCCCCCCCATGAAATTCCATGATTGAGGCAGGACAATGGTGAGACAAAAGAACCCTTAGTCAGGGCTGGTCCAAGACATTTTGCTGCCTGATGCAAATCACAAGGTGGTGCCCCACCCCCATTCTACCAACAGAATCCAACCAGACTGGCAATTGAATGTTACTTTGGACCAGTACTGGTGATGGGGCAGCAGCATCCCCACACCTGAGGGCAGCCAGCTAGTTTATGGAGTTCAGGGAAGGTTGTTTGAAATGCATAGCTCTGTCCGCCAATATTGGAGAACAGCCAAGGAGGGGGGGGGCTGCCAATGTTGACCCCTTTACATCACCTAGCATTTGATACCTGAGGCAACTGCCTCATTTTACCTTATGGTAGAACTGGTCCTGCCCTTAGCATACACCCACCCACACATACATTATGGTTGTGCATGGAGTGTGTCCCTGTTGGTACTCTTGGCCCTCTCAGTGGCTTTCGATACCATCGACCATGGTATCCTTCTGGAACGCCTGGGGGGATTGAGAATTGGGAGCACTGTGCTTCAGTGGTTCCGGTCCTATCTCTCAGGCAGATTCCAGATGGTGATGCTTGGGGATAGCTGCTCTTAAAAGAAGGAGTTGCTATGTGGTGTACCACAAGGTGCCATCCTTTCCCCAATGCTATTTAACATTTATATGAAACAGTTGGGAGAGATCATCCAGAGGCATGGGGCAGGGTGCTATCAGTACGCTGATGACACCCAAATGTATTTCTCTATGCCTTCGACAACATCATCAGCTAAGGATAGTGTGTCTCCTCTGAATGAATGCTTGGAGGCTGTAATGGGCTGGATGAGGAAAAACAAACTAAAGCTGAATCCAGACAAGACAGAGGTGCTTGCTGTCAAAGACCCCAGCCTGGGTTTGGAGGTGTGTCAACCAGTTCTGGATGGGGTTACACCCTCCCCCCCGAAAGACTGTGTTTGCAGCTTGGGGGTACTCCTGGATCTGTCGCTCCAAATGACAGGCCAGACAGATGCAACGTCCAGGAGTGCCTACTATCAGCTTTGGCTGATACGCCAGCTGCGCCCCTTCCTAGAGTTGGAAGACCTAAAGACAGTAGTGCATGCACTGGTAACTTTGAGGCTCGACTTCTGCAATGCGCTGTACATAGGGCTGCCTTTGTGCCTAGTCTGGAAACTTCAACTAGTTCAAAATATGGCAGCCAGGTTGCTAACCGGTACATCTAGGGGTGACCACATTACACCAGTCTTAAAATCACTCCACTGGCTGTGAATTAGCTTCCGGGCGAAGTATAAAGTGTTGGTTATTACCTTTAAATCCCTACATGGTTTGGGTCCAGGTTACCTGCGGGATCGCCTTCTCCCGTATAATTCGCCCCACACACTCAGGTCCTCTGGGAAGAATTTACTTCAATCAGCCAGAACTAGGCTGATGAGCATTACCCAGAGGACCTTCTCCTCTGCCTCTCCCAGACTATGGCATGGCCTGCCGGAGGAGATTCGACAAATTAGAAATCTTCTTGAATTTAAGAGAGCTGTGAAGACTGATCTCTTCCGGCAGGCCTATCCAGTTGAATTTTAAGATGTTTTTAATAATGTATTTGTTTTTATTTGTTTTGTTTTATCTGTTTTATGATTCTTGTATTTATATTTATTGTTGTTCCCCGCCTCGATCTGGATGGAGAGGCGGGTTAGAAATAAAATAAATAAATAAATAAATAAATATATACCTGTATAAGCAAAAGAGGCCGAAATTCAGCGGGACTGGCCTTTATAGGCCCTGCCCCATCCATGTGGCCCATGTGCCTATGCATGTCCCATCTTTTGTTCCACTCCTTCCCCCCTGCAACCCCCCCGCGCAAGCTGTTCTGGCTGGGCAAGAAGCGGGCTTGCTGGATAAACATAGTCCAAACTAATTCTACAATTGTATCCAATAACCTAAAATGTGGGATTCAAGGAGAAAGAAGGGGACTGTATCTAAGTTAGGTCTTGAACCTCATTTCAATAAGAAATGTCAAATTGGTTTGAAAACTTTGAAATAAAATGAGTAAGTCAACTTGTTCAGATCTTTGCTTCTGTTCACTTTAGACTTCGTCGTTGTGTTTAAGTTTTTCAGAAGGGTCAACCAAATTCAGATAGTTTTGGAATTTAATGGGGGACTTCAGATATGAGTCTTTGGCCTCATTAGGACATTGGTAATTAGGACAGGGGTTCCATCATGGGATTATAACCAGCTGTCTGCCTAGGGATCTGTCACTGAACTGGGTTAGAATGCCCTGATTTCCCTGACAGACCTGGAAATGTTGTTCTATCAGTGCGGGCAGCCCTTTGTATCTTTTGAGACCATGTTTCCTTACAATAAAGATCTCCCTTTAAACGGATCTTTGAATGTTTCTTGTATCTCTGGAATTTGACTTGTCCAGGAGCAGGTTCGACCATTTTAGGTGGCAAGATCAAGATGTGAATTGACCACTGTTTCTTCTTTTGGTAAATATCATTATTTGTTTCATGTTTACACCACCCTTTCATCAAGGAATACAGAGTGGCACACTCAGTTCTTTGCTTCCCATCTCATCTTATTCTCACAACAATCGTGTTAGGTAAGCTAGACTGACAGACTTGTGAGAAAACTGGGAGAGGATATAAACCTACATCTCTGCAATCCTAGGCTGACCTTTAACCACTCTGCCACTCTGCCTCATAGATGATTACATTGTCCCTTTCCACTTTCCTCTTGTTCATGTTCTTTTGTCCTAGAAGCCTTCGAACAGGGACTTGTTTGTTTGAACATTTGTGTACAATGCAGCTCATTTTCGCTGCTATCAAATATAAAATGACAATTTTTCACCAGGCAGCACCATTTCACTATCTCCCAAACAACCCACTTAAAATGCCACCACAAAGCTTGGGAAAATTAGGCCCCAGGGGTTTGGTGCAACAATCATGTAACAGCTACATCACATCCCAAAGGAAGGAAAACTCAGAACTGCATTCATTCAACTCCAATCTTGCCACCTAAAATGGTCATGTGAATTCGCTTTTGCAGGCAACAGACCTTGTTCCCTTGGAAACGGTTCTGATAGATTGTGTTTACATAGTCTGAGTCAGAGAAGAGACTTATGTCCAGTAAACTGTTTACAAGCTGTAGCAGAGATAATATATCAAGAACACCTCGTTCTGCATTCAGAAATGGAGCATTTTACCCATATATATGATATGACATGCCATCTCCAATTCAAAATATACATAGCTGCCTCTCACCCACTTTACAATGCACTTAAAGGTTTGCTTCACTTTCTCCAGAGGTTCTCCCTTCTGTATCCTTCTGAATTTTCTTTTCATCTAACATACTATACCTTTTGTTTCTCTTTAAATAGTCTAGCTTCTTCTTTGTGCAAAATGCTCCAGCTAAAGAATTTTAACTCCTGCTTCTAGTCCAGAAGATTTGTATCCAGTGCTAAAAAAAACACACGGGCAAACACATTTAATATTTTTTAATTTTAATAAAAATTCACAAGACAGGCCTCCAGATCTTCTCAATTTTAGTCAATTCATACTCCACCCCCTGTTCCAGAATATTCTAAAAATCGTAGCTAAGGGAAATGTCATGAAAGTTAAGAAGGGGGGGGGTGTCTCCCTGTAATCTGAGTGCTGTTTTGAGTCAGACATTATGTGTCATTTCAGTTAGGATAAATGTCCCAAACTGCTGTAATTTTAAGAAGAAGCTTTCAAGTACAATAATAAAATATGTGCCTGTCTGTCCATCTGTCCATCAGCACCATAGCACCAAAACTGGCAAACCTAGGCACTAGAAAATTGGCACAAATATTGAGGGGACCCTTGACATGTGCACCGTAGGGTTATTTTGTTTTTTAAGTACATTAATTAATTTTAATTAATTTTAATATGTCCACGTGGTTGAAGCCTGAAGTAACACTTACACTTTCAGCCACTGGGGCAGATTTCCCTAGCCATCACATCGTTTTGCAGTCTATAAAGGTTATAGGCTGAGGGACGCTGTTAATGCCTCCCCAAAAATCTTGTGGTAGTTGACATAACAACTATGAGGATTGGAGACTTTGTGTCAAATTATTACAAATGTGGAATAAAAAGCAGGAAACTGCCCCAACAATTATCAGTCCACTTCAATATTGCTATAAAGCAGCAGTGAACACCTAGCCTTAGCTGTCCCTTAAATTGCCATTCGTATAATATAATGCCTATATATTCAGGTATTGGATTGTTATTCTTCCTCATTATAAAGAAAACTACACTATAATTCTATTACATAAAGAATCATTCATTTTTCATATTTAAGGATTAATGTTTCATTAACAACCTCCCTGATATACAATATTCTTGAATCTTTGGGGATTTTATATTAAAATATCCTGTGTATATGAGAAAATTATTCCAGCTTTTCCCTGGGGAGAGGGGGAGATGTGTGGTATAGTGGTTAGAGTGCTGAACTGGGAAACCCGGGTTCTGGTCCCCACTTAGGCATGAAGCTCACTGGGTGACTTTGGGCTAGTCACTGACACTCAGCCTAACCTACCTCATAGAGTTGTGAGGATAAAATGGAGAGGAGGAAGATCATGTGAGATGCCTTCGGCTCCTTGCAAGAGGAAAAATAATAAGATATGAATGTCATAATAGTACATAAATGCAGGACAGGCAGGCAAGTCTTTTAAATTAAAGCTGTTCAGTATATCTAAGCATCTGAAGAAACTTGTGCTATCCCATTTGCAGTGTGTGTGTGTGTGTGTGTATGTGTGTAAGTGTGTAAGTGTGTTTGTGTGTTTGAATCCCCCTTTGTGGTATATGTCCTGCCACTGCTGTAACAAGCCTTCTTGGCTAACATTTCTTTAGTTGTGGTGGTAAAACCTTTGTGCATGAATCCATTTTCTTAGAAAAAGCTTTCTGTCAAATATTGTGTCTTGAGCCCTTTCCCTATATTCTCTATCCGAATCCAGATCCCTTTTGTCTTGTGGGACATCCTTGTCCTTGGATTCAAACAAAGAAAAGCAATATCAAAGCCTTTTCTTGAAAAGTAATTGATTGTGTAACACTTACCAGTTTCTTTGGCTTCAGTTTCACACTGTTAAAGTCCTTGAAATTAAACATCCATTGAAGCAACAGGTATATGTATATTTATTAAACAAAAAATCTATGGTTTACAAAAACGTTAAGGATCTACAGTTTCCAACCAAGCACCAAAATGCAGGGAAATTGGGAGTTAAGGATCACAAGACTTAACGTCACATCTTCCCTAAGGAGGCAGAAAGTGCAAGTGTAATTCTCATTCCCCCAAAGCAGATAAACCATGAGGACAGGATGGAGAATATGATATGCAGGGGTGACTGTGGGGTTGTGGGAAACTCATGACGGACAACTTAGGGCCACCTACTTCTCTTTTTTTGTTTAGAGCAGCCCTTCCCCAACCTGCTGCTCTTCAAAGGTGTTGGACTACAACTCCCATCATTGCAAGTCAGTATATCCCATGGTCAGGAATGCTGGAACTTGTAATGGAAAGCAGGACAGGCCATCCAAAATGGTAGCCAGCACATCATCTTGTGATACTAAATGTTATAGTTAACCAGAACTGTACACAGTATTCTAAGTGTGGTCGCACTATAGCTTTTTAAAAAGGTAGTATGATACTGGCAGTTTTATTTTTAATTAATTTTCTTATAATGCCTAACATGGAATTTGCTTTCTTTACAGCTGCCACACACTGGGTTGACATTTTCATTGAGCTGTCAACCACATTCCCAAGATTTTTTCTCGTTTAGTCACTGCAGGCTCAGATCCCATCAGTGTATATGTGATATTGAGACACTTTGCTCCAGTGTGCATCATTTTACAAATGCTTACGTAGAACTAGGGATGTGCACTGGATCGGACCCGATCCACGATCCGAGTCCGGTCCAGTGGGAAATCGGATAAATTATCCGATTTCCGATCCCGCAGCTGGATCGGCCGATCCAATCCGAACCGGTCCGAAAAAGCTCCGAACCGGTTCGGCGGATCGGCGGATCGGCGGGCGCCCACTGGCGCCCACCGCCGCTTCCATTGGCGGGCGCCAGCGGGCGCCCGCCGATGAAAGTGGACAGCGGGGGGGGGAGGAGGGGGGCACTTACCTTCTCGGCCCGGTGGCTCCCGTCCGGCGCCGGCGCCTACTACTACTAGCAGGCTCCGCGGCCTGCTCTAGGGTGGCGCGCCGGGTGATGTCATCACCCGGCGCGCTACTCTAGAGCAGGCCGCGGAGCCTGCTGGTAGTAGTAGGCGCCGGCGCCGGACGGGAGCCACCGGGCCGGGAAGGTAAGGAGGGGGTGCGTGGAGGGGAGGAGGGGGCGCGCGGAGGGGGGAGGGGGGAGGGGGGCCCTTACCTTTCCGGCCCGGCGGCTCCCGTCCGGCGCCGGCGCCTACTATTCCCAGCAGGCTCCGCGGCCTGCTCTAGGGTGGCGCGCCGGGTGATGTCATCACCCGGCGCGCTACTCTAGAGCAGGCCGCGGAGCCTGCTGGTAGTAGTAGGCGCCGGCGCCGGACGGGAGCCGCCGGGCCGGAAAGGTAAGGAGGGGGTGCGTGGAGGGGAGGAGGGGGCGCGCGGAGGGGGGAGGGGGGCCCTTACCTTTCCGGCCCGGCGGCTCCCGTCCGGCGCCGGCGCCTACTATTCCCAGCAGGCTCCGCGGCCTGCTCTAGGATGGCGCGCCGGGTGATGTCATCACCCGGCGCGCTACTCTAGAGCAGGCCGCGGAGCCTGCTGGAAGTAGTAGGCGCCGGCGCCGGACGGGAGCCGCCGGGCCGGAAAGGTAAGGAGGGGGTGCGTGGAGGGGAGGAGGGGGCGCACGGAGGGGGGAGGGGGGCCCTTACCTTTCCGGCCCGGCGGCTCCCGTCCGGCGCCGGCGCCTACTATTCCCAGCAGGCTCCGCGGCCTGCTCTAGGATGGCGCGCCGGGTGATGTCATCACCCGGCGCACTACTCTAGAGCAGGCCGCGGAGCCTGCTGGAAGTAGTAGGCGCCGGCGCCGGACGGGAGCCGCCGGGCCGGAAAGGTAAGGAGGGGGTGCGTGGAGGGGAGGAGGGGGCGCGCGGAGGGGGGAGGGGGGCCCTTACCTTTCCGGCCCGGCGGCTCCCGTCCGGCGCCGGCGCCTACTATTCCCAGCAGGCTCCGCGGCCTGCTCTAGGATGGCGCGCCGGGTGATGTCATCACCCGGCGCACTACTCTAGAGCAGGCCGTGGAGCCTGCTGGAAGTAGTAGGCGCCGGCGCCGGACGGGAGCCGCCGGGCCGGAAAGGTAAGGAGGGGGTGCGTGGAGGGGAGGAGGGGGCGCGCGGAGGGGGGAGGGGGGAGGGGGGCCCTTACCTGCCCGGCCCGGCGGCTCCCGTCCGGCGCCGGCGCCTACTACTACCAGCAGGCTCCGCGGCCTGCTCCAGGGTGGCGCGCCGGGTGATGTCATCACCCGGCGCGCTACTCGAGAGTAGGCCGCGGAGCCCGCTGGTAGTAGCCGCCGGCGCCGGACGTGCCGAGAAGGTAAGTGGCGGGGAAGGGGGCTTACCCCACCCCCGGAGCCGTCCGCTTCTATCCGCTGGCGCCCGCGGGCGCCAGCGGATGGAAGCAGGCGGCCCCAGGGGGGGTAGGGAGCGCGGGGGAGGGGGTTTACCTGCCGGGGCCGTCCACAGCGGACGGCCCCGGGGGGGGGGAAGGGAGTTAGGCCCCCCCTTACCCACCCGCCGCCATTTTTTCCTCATAGACTTGCATTGCAATGCAAGTCTATGGGGAAAAAAATGGCGGCCGATCCAAAAATTTCCGATTTTTGGATCGGGATCGGACTCGATCCGGTCCGGGGGGCCTCCGATTTTGTCCGAACCGGTCCGGGACAAAATTGGAGGTCCCGATCCGGGTCCCGATCCGATCCGGGGGGTCCGTGCACACCCCTACGTAGAACTCTTGTTGCCATTTTGATGCCCATTTTCCCACTGTGGAGAGATTCTTTTGGAGCTCTTGGTAATCTCACTTCATTTTAAAAACCCTAAATATTTTGGGGTCAGCAGCAAATTTGGCCATCTCACTGCTCACTCCTAGTTCCAGATCAAATTATTAGTATAATTAACAAAATAAGTAGAAGTAGTAATACATTTATTAGTATTACATTTATATCCTGCCTTTTTTTCCTCTTGCAAGGAACCTAAGGTGGCTTACATGATCCTCCTCCATTTTATCAGCACAACAACCCTGCAGGGCAGAAGAGTCAGTGACATTTTGAATTCTCTTAGCTTTTCTAATATTTTTTGATCAGGTTGAGCAAAACTATTGTACATTCTTTTCTCCAGTACCAACGTCTTTGACAGGCATAATATAGGATTCATTGACCACAGGCTATTTTTAGAGCAAAAAAATAAAAATAAAAATCCAAACTTGGATAGATTAAAATTAAATTGAGCAATACAGCCACATGGCTATTCTTGGTACTGGGTCAGATGTAGTGATATGAGAGGAAGTTCAGACTCCATTTAGTTGATCAGTTGCAAAGAATCTTCTCTAGGAAGGAGAAAGGGTAAAGCCCTGGACTGATCATTCTTTCGAGTGCCATATCTCCCCCCACAAAAACCCATGAGGTAGGTTAGGCTAAGAGTCTATGACTGGCCCAAAACCATCTAGTGAGTTTCTTCTCCTGCTCACTTTCACAGAAATGTAAAACAAATGTTTGGTAATGTTTGGGTATATGGCATGTGCTACTTTTACCCTCACAACAACCCTGTAAGATAGGTTAGGCTGGAAATCTATGCCTGGCCCACTGTCTGTCTATGTCTGTGTGCCTGCCTCTTTCATACATACACACAGAAAAGGATAACTAAAATGATTAAGGGACTGAAACATCTCACCTATGAGAGAAAGTTGCAACAGCTGGGATTGTTTAGCTTGGAAAAAAGGAGGCTAAGAGGGCACATGATAGAGGTGTACAAAATTATGCATGGTGTGAAGAATGTGGATAGGAAGACATTTTTCTCCCCTCCCATAATACTATAACCAGGGGTCATCCCATGAAGCTGATTGGTGGGAGATTCAGGACAAATAAAAGAAAGTACTTCTTCACACAGCACATAGTTAAGTTATGGAATTCAGTACCACAAGATGTAGTGATGGCCACCAATTTGGCTGACTTTAAAAAGGGGTTGGATAAATTCCTGGAGGGAAAGGCTATCAATGGCTACTAGCCCTGATGGTTATCTGAGTATCTGAGGCAGTAAGCCTGTGTGCACCAGTTGCTGGGGAACATGGGTGGGAGGCACCATGTCCTGCTTTGTTGGTCCCTGGTCGTCAGCTCATTGGCTACTGTATGAACAAAGTGCTGGACTTGATGGACCCTCGGTCTGATCCAGCATGGCACTTCTTATGTTCTTAAAATGACCAGACGTAAATGTAAGATCAATATAAGATAAAAAGGGCACAATAACATTTACAAAAATCACAACCGAAATAGTGCCTAGCCCCTACTGAGAGCCCGTGATATATGGAGAGAGGACAGTATAGAAAATGTGTGATGGTATTTCTATTTTTAAAAGACAAATTTGCCTTGATACAAACAGGTTACACAACACTTTACAACCAGAACACACACACACACAGAAAACAAGCAAGGAAGTTGTTAAGTGTAGAATGCACAATTGTTTTGTACAGGAAATCCTGTAGTCCCACGCACCCACCCCCACCCCCAGGTTCCAATTTTGAAAAGGTTGCAATCCTCTACACACTGACTTGGGAGTAAGACCCACTGCACTCAATGGAACTTCCTGAGTAGACACACATAGAATTGAATTGAAAATCAAGTGGCAGAGTAAGAGAACACAGACACAGACACACACACACACACACACACACACAAAACCCCCAAGAAAATAACTTGTAAATTGTAGGATCATTATTCTGCTGAAAAGAAACGGAAATCTTTACCCCCCCCCCACCTCCGAGGCTCCAATTTTTAAATGTGCAATCATCTGCATGCCTACCTGGGAGTAAGACCCATTGCATTCAATGGAGCTTACTTCTGAGTAGACTGTTAGCACTGTTAAGGGAATCCACATACACCAAAGCAAACAAGGAAGTTTTTAATTGTAGGAGTATTGTTGTGCTGGAATGAAAAGGAAATCTTTACTTCCAGGATTCCCCCTTCACCCCACACACCCCAGGCTCCAATTTTAAAATGCTGCAATCATCTACATGCTTACCTGGGTGTAAGACCCATTGCATTCAATGGAACTTACTTCTCAGTAGCACTGTTAAGGGAATCCAGGAGGCAGTCAGTCACTCCCCCGGCCTCTCAATGTTCTAATCCAGTTGGAGAGGGGAGAGGGAGAGAGAGAGAGGCTATTCCACATGCGTTCACTTAGAGGGAGCTCCATTTGTTACTACGGAGCTTATAAATTGAATTTAAAATAAACTAAAGGGAATTTTAAGAAAAGAACACCTATTTTATCAACTGTAAGGTAAAAAGAAGAGGACATCGTTGGAATTTTAATTATTTAACCTGTCACTTCATAAGGGGACCTCGACAAAAGCTATCGCCAGCCCAGTCTCAATATCCAAAGTGAGTCTGAGAGGTTCCCCCCCTTTTTCAACTTTAAACTGCCCTCCTTCCCTCAATCTTTCACCAATTTTCTTGAAATTTTCAGGTTATATAAAACCAACATTTCTTTCTGGCACACATACATTTCAAGAAGATTGGTGAAACATTTTCAATTTTATGAATGTTAGAATGACCCCCGCCCAATTACTCCTTTAACATGGTGGAACGTATTTTTTACTGAGTGACCTTAACAAGAGACTCATGACTGTGAGTCTCTTAATATACATACAGGATATGTCCTGAGAAGAGTTTAATAAGGTCACTACTTTGTTTTTAAAGAAAAACTTCTAAAAATGATTGATTTGCTGCCTGAGGTCAAAGGGTGATGGCCAAACTAAGCTAGCCTTTGATACTAAAATGCATATAGAGATGCAATGCAGGAGCATATGCTAGTGTGGCCATGTGTCTTCTTTTACAGAGTGCACTCCTCTATTTGAAAGGCTGCCAGAGGACTGTCCTCTATTTTGAAGGCATCCTCTGTATCAACAGCTGTCCATTCCAGGGGTACCTTCACAAGAGAGGTTTAATGCTCTTTGAAGGCTCATTATAAATTTTACCTCCACACCAGCGGAGCGCAAAACGGGCGTAGAGGCGCGTTATCTCCCGGATTATGCGCATTATCGAATGCGCGTTAAATCGCGAGTTTTATTTTGCTCCGGCCGTTAAAGTGCATTTTCCCCGTGTGAACAAGCGATTATGTGCATTAACTTCTTGTAAAGCGCTTTTTGGACATCAATTAATGCGCTTCGCCGCCTCTCGCCGCCTCCAGTCTGATATAATGATAAAGAACCATCTGAAGGAAGAGATCGAAACTGCTCATCAAAAGCACCTGGGCAGCAGACTGAGCAAGACACACAGCTCACTTGGGCCCAAGCTACATGAAGAATTTACTGTGGTGCTACTGCGCCTTACCCATGGCCACAACATCTGCTCCCAACCTGTATCAGTCATAGGGTTTTTTTTTTTTTTTTTTGCCTTGTGACAGATTTCCCCTGCACTGTGATTTCCCTGTGTTTTAGGACTCAGTGTATCCCAAACATGTGGTACTACTGGGTGGGGAAGGAAAAGTGGCATCAGAGGAATGGAAAGATGCGAGGTTGGACCTGAGGAGAGGGGTTAACCCCTTCATTTCAGCTTCACCCTCCACTGACCAAGATTGGGTGTTTTGTTTTTTAAATAGTATTTGCTAATGAGGCCTACTCATGAGAACACTGTTTTTGGATGGACTTTTTTTTTAACCCACTCCTCTGTATAACCACAGTTACACATCAACATAAGTAAGGAAACTTACTGATATCCCAGTTAACCCCTTCCTATCAGCTCTACCCTCTTCAGACCAAGTTTGGATGTTTCGTTTTGTTTTCAAATAGTGTTTGCTAATGATGCTTACTCCCAAGTAAATGAGAAAGTTACTTTTGGGATGTCTTTTAAAAAACAAACAAATCCTCCACTCTTTAATGGATGTAAAAAAAGAAAAGAAAAGAGAGGAAACTTGTTGATGCCCTGAGACTCCGCCTACATAGCCAAATAAATGTGGTTTAAGAATACACGTTTGCCTCACAAAAGCAAGATTTATAACAAGGCCGTATCTTGACGGTGGCACATTGTCTCTGTGAGCCCTCAAACCTCCACATTTGCACTCTTTGCATTGTCCCCACATGAAGGAGCGAGCATGGGGAGTTGCTCTGCCACCGGCGGGGACCTCTGGGACAACCAGGAATTGGTGAAACTATTTTCTGCTGGGTGCTTGAGCTCACCCCAGGTCGTCCTGCACGGTAGCAATGAGCAGTGACCCATCCATGAAGAAGTGGGGCGGTAGATGTTTGGTGGCAGAGGGGAAGGTGGGCATACAGATATAACCTTTGGGAGATGATCGGGCCTCAGCTGTCAGAATTAGCACGATCTTTTTAAAAAATCATAGAAAATCAAGGGCTTGAGCAATTGCTCTGATTTCCCCCCTCCAAATGATTATCCAGATCCCATCTTCAATGTCCCACAAGTTTCAAGTTTTGATCTTTAAAAAGAAAGTAGTTACAGTGGGGGGGGGCTTTTGGGGGACCCCCTATAACTTTTTAATTTGAAAAGATAGAGACATTAAACATTTTGGACATTGCAGATTGGAAACCTGGCTCCCCAAGTTTCATGTCATTATCATTTCAAATAAAAAAGTTATGCACGCGTTTTCCCCAATGCAAACCTATGGGGAAAAAAAACAGACAAGAAGTACGGAGGCCTGGTCAACCTGCTGTCAAAAAAGTTGCACGATGTTTAATAAATTCAAATAAAATTGAGAGTTGGAGGGATCGATCTGAAATTTCATACACATACTTAGGCATACCCCATAAGCACTGTGACCAAGTTTGAAGTCTCTAACTTTTAAAATACAGAAGTTATAGGTTTATTTATATGGCGGTCCGATAGCCAAAAAAAATCCAATATAATCGGATTGAAAATTTTTGGATCCGATATTTATTGGAGGTTTTTCTATCGTATCGTTATCATTAATTGGATGTTCGATAATGCCATTATCGGATCATTATCAGACATCGGAACGATACAATACACATCCCTAGAAACCATTGCCTTTTAGCCTCAATTTTTTTCTTTTCATTTTTTTCTTTTTAGCAGAAAAAGAATATAAACACTTTTGCAAATAAAAACTGCTACATAAATAAAACAAAGGAGTAGCATAATTGATACCCTACTGACACCAGATCCAAGTGCAAAACTTAGATTCATTCATAATAAGTCGAATGAAGGGGACTGAATTTCTAGTTTATCCAATTTGCAGCTTGATTAAAATATTTTACTTTAAAAAATCTATTTGCTATGAATCTGGAACCTGATGCAAGGAGATTTGCTAATTTGTGTTTTATGAAATCGTGTCAAAATACAATTCATAGCTAACTCCTGTGACAGTCCCAGGGATCTAAATTGGGAAATTTTTGTGGGTGGCATCTGACATGCTACTCTTGGTTTGATGGCAATACTATTAAATCTACATAAGAATAAGGACTTTGATTTCAGCTAATTGATATGTGACTGTAACAGGCATGACAATCTTTTTCTGTGACAGAGCAGATGTACTGGGTATATGGGGTGGCTGTTATTCTCCACCCACCTCCCCCACCCATCATAGAAATAAAGACTTTTTCATGTGCATTAGGTACTTTAAATTCAAGAGCTTCCCACCCTCCACCCCCTTTAAAACCTATACATTCATAGTATTCCTTAACAATGGATGCTCATATTTCTCTTTCCAGGCTGCACAATTTACAGTAAAGAGCGGGGGGAACCCTAAATGAAATTGAGAAAGTTGCATTACTTGGGAGGAGTACAAAGGATTTACCAGCAGACCACCTATACAGAATTTAACAAACGGTGGTCTGATTTTCATTGTCCTGAGCACTGGTAAAGTTTTCATGTCATCTCTTACACTTAGAAGTTTCCCACATGTAATTTCACAGAAGCCAATTTCTGAAAAAGGATTATCTTACTAAGCACCGTAAGAACCCAATTAAAAGCAATCTGTTGATTTCAGAATCTTTTTGATCACTCTTCAGTCGCAACCTGTTTCTAAAATCCCCAGCAGCTTTCTGCTACAGACTGAATGCCTCAGCTGGGTGTGTTCCCAGCTTTGATACAGCTTCAGTTCAAATGCTAGTATTACATTTTATCTTGCCATGGCAGAATTCCCCTACTTCCCACTGCAAATTATCAGAAAAAAATGGAGAACTAAATTCTTTCTGTGATGATTATAGGTGTTTTGTTTTTTTAAAAATATAATAATCATAGGTTCAGCTGTCGGATCTTGATTGCAGAAAATCATGCAATTTTCCCATTCAAAGTGATAAAATTATGTCTCTTTTTTGTTTGTTTTATTTGATAACCTGGAGCTGGTTTGCACGTCATGGCAGTAACTGCCTGGGACAAACAGAGCACTCAAGCCATGTGCAAGCCATTTCTGATTTCAATTAACAACTGAGGAGCGTCCCCTTCCTCCATTATTTTGTGACCTGTGAACCCAGAAACTCTGGGTTCTTTATGGGTTAAATAAACCTGGGACAAGTGAAGCACGCAAGCCATGTGTGAGCCATTTCTGATTTCAGTTAACAATAAGGAATGCCTCATTCTTGGGTGTTTTGTGTCTTGCAAACCCAGGAACTCTGAGTTGTTTATGGGTTAAACAATCCAGTGTTAACCCAACAATTGCTCATTGTAGATGCTTGTCCTCCAATACAAGCAGATGATGAAGCTAAATGACGGGAATGCAATGGAAGGGTCAGGGATGAGGAGTACAGTTCTGCTCCCCCTTCGCAGAATTCTAACTGTGTGTGAGGGTGTTGGGGGGTGGGGAGAGAATGCCTGAACAAGGCTATAGAGCCAAGGATTCCGTAAAACACTGCAGTGAATTAATGATGTTTAAAAGTTCAGTGTGCAATCTTAGACATGAAGATATACAATGATGTCATTTAAGCAGTTTAACTTAAAAAGAGACCTTCATGAAACTCACAGCTAAGGTTTACATGTCTCCTTTAAATAGTGTTGTATTAATGATGATGGTCAATCTTCCTATATGAGCTTACACTTCCAGACCAGCTGTGTAAAAAACTGGACAAGCCAAGTTGCGGAAACATGGGACACCAAATGTGGCACAGTTGCTGACAGGTTTGCTCTCTAGAATGCTTCTTGCTTTCTCTTAAAGCTTGTTATTGAAGCAAAGAGTGCCAGAGTGGCAGCTGGTGACATTTTATCCTTACCCCCCTCCTATGAAACAAGTTACACACAGCTAGAGTAGCTTCCCAGGGTTACCTACAGTGAAATTCATTTCTGAGCAGAACCTTGAATCTCTAGATCATTGTCAGAGTGCTAGCTCCCATTTCCTTAAGCTATCACCAATATGAACAACTCTGTAGTGGCACCTAATGACAGAAAACAAGCATTGCAGGGCAGCACATTTAGACCCACAATGAGTGCATCAGGGAGCCAGTACTTTCTAAAATAGCTGTGGAAATGAGCTGAAATGGCCCATTTCTGGAACAGGGCAGATCAGCAGAGCTTTCTTCTGGGAGCTTCACCCCATTTGGGAAACAAGCATTTCAACTTGATCTGCTGGTTTTTTAACCACTAGCTTCCCATTGCACTGGTGGAGGATCCTGGTCATGCGTGTGCAGTGTTGGATACAGCCCAGGGTAACCAACTAGTGATCACCATCACAGATATTGAAAATAAAAACTTGCCCTCAAAGTTCATAAGATCCTGGCTTTCACAATAGCTGGAAGTAGGATATCAATTCACTAGGCAGTAGCCTTCACTGATTTGTTGTGTTTCTTTCCATGTACCTCATTTACCAGTATGGACCATGCACAGAGGCAAATAGACAGCATCCAAAACTATTCAGCAGATAACGGACTCAACAGAATTTGGTCAGTCACACGTTTTAGGGTGCCTCTACAAGAGAGGTTTAATGCGCTTTGAAGGTTCATTAAAAATTTTACCTCTACAAGAACGGAGCGCAAATCGGGCGTAGAGGCGCGTTATCTCCCCGATAATGCGCATTTTCGAATGCTCGTTAAATCGCAAGTTTTATTTTGCTCCGGCCGTTAAAGCGCATTTTCCCCGTGTGAACAAGCGATTATGTGCATTAACTTCTTGTAAAGCGCTTTTTGGACATCTATTAATGCGCTTCGCCGCCTCTCGCCGCCTCCCGTGCAGAGGGATTAGGAGTAAATGCGCGTCTGCGATAATGCGCATAATCGCCGAACCGGGCGCAAAAGCGAATCCTTGTAGAGGGAGCCTTAGTTGCTAAAGTTGAGGGGCTTAAATCAAACTTGCTTTGCATGTTGTAAGCAGGGCCAGATCTACACCAAGCAACATATAACACTTTGAAAGCAGGTGGAAAACTGTATATGGAGTGTGTCTTGGGCCCCAACAATTGTCAATATTGTTATAAAGCATTATAAAGCAGTAGTGTTGAACCTGCCTGAGTCCAGCATTTTAAAGGCCATCTCTTTCTCCCTGTGTGTGTACAGCAAAGAAATGGAAGTTAATACATACGGATAACAAAGAATAGGGAAACTGCAGCCTATAAAAGAATAATGGATTTTGCATTTTCCAATGCTTCCCCATGCTTCCCCCACAAAATTTTATTAACTTATTCCTGACGTTATAAAGTGTCAGCCAGCACTTTTATACCAAACAGACTCACTTCATTCTCTTTAGAACTGAAATGTGATCTTGGATGTTTATTCTCCCTTTCTTCTCCCTTTGGAACATTTTCCCACCCAGAAGTGAAAAAGGTGTCACACTGGAATAGGGGGTGGATGAATTACACCATTTCTGGCCCGTGTCAATTTTGTATTCTATAGCATTTCTACATCAGTCTGCATCAGTCTACACTGCATGACAATTCACATTTGTTTTGTATGAAATTTTCACTAACATGTGCGTTTTGTATGCAACTTTCCATAATGTACTTTTTTTTTTTTACCTCAATGTTTGAACTGAGAACTGCATCACAAATTTGGAGAAGTGTGTATTCCAAAGGATAACTGTCAAGGATAAGCGTGCAATCCAATTTGAATAGTAATCTGGGAAGTGCGGATTAAGTTGGTTCATTTAAAATGCAGACCAAACAAAATTCTCCTCCATCCCTACACTGGAGAAGAAGTGGCCATTCTATAATTTAAATGTGAGGTCTGTTTTGCTTCAGCACATTATTTATTATATGCGTCACTCTTTCCCCTGGAATCCAGGCTGGCACGGAAGAGATTACACAAGATTGCACAAGAGATTTTTCACAACAAGACCACAAGATACATTAGAACGAGAGATGGCGGCTTGTCCAAGACCACCCACAGTGAGAGTCATGGCTGAGTAGAGACTTAAACACATGGGCAGTATCCTATGCTGCCACTGCACCGCCAGCAGTTCTGTTGTGCTAGCGGAATTGACTGCTAGTGCAACAAGAATGAGCAGTTCCTGAAATAATCATGAAAATGAGCAGAAGTACTCATTTCCAGAATAGGGAGGTCAGCAGAGTTCCCCCCTTGGGCTCCACTTGAAATGACTCTTGCCACTTGTTTCTGGTTGTATCAGGAACTGCTAGTTCTTGGTACACTAACAGTTCCCATGTCTTTTCAGCCTACAGTCCATTGGCTCCCAGTATCCTCGGGATTTGGGTAAAGGCCCTATTTCATGCTGTAAAGGAAAACATGGCATGGTTCTTAAAAGAATCCTAAAAATAACTTTAAATAAAGAAAATAAATAAGTAAACATGCCACTCATTTTAGCAACGAATGCCTTGAGTGTTGAAGAATAGTCTTTAATGGATACCGTCTTGTGTATGAAGTTGGAAGTACTTCACCGAAAGCCTGAGGTATGAACTTGTCCTGCTCTTTAAAACTCTGTGGATTTTTTTCTATCCCAGTATTTACTCTCAAGACTGTTTTTCCTGAGAGAAAGGATGGAAGAAAATATATCAATTGCAGACTAATTTTCCTACAGCAACACTATATTTGGGCAATGCTAGATGATTCATCTTTCCTAGAACTAGTACAGTGAGCTCTCCCAATGATCAACCAAAAGCATATTCTTAAGGTCCATGACACATTCAGATCAGAAAGCGATCTTTTACATAGCTTCTTTAACAAAGGCTGCAACCGCATATACATTTACTTAGGAATAAATCTGTGGATCCCCTGAAGTATCATCTAAATGCTAAGTCCATTCAATTTGGCTTCTCTGACATTTACGGAACCTGCACATGGTTTGTACATTAGGTACTGCTCATTCTGCAATGTCTCTGAAATACATAAAGGCTATAATATATTTTTACACAAGACTGGCTAAATTCATGGGTGTTACATATACAGTCCCTATTCTAAGAGCTAAACTAAGCGCTCTACTAATGACAAATAGTGTAGATATGTGTGACAGATTTATTTGCCTTCATGTAAATGTGTGTGGCCCTGATTTGGATCAGGACCACAGTGCTCCTGGAGTGGGCTGTGAAACATTTTCCCTATTTCCCTCCTGAAATCCTACCTTCCCATGAGGAAGTTAAAAAACAGGAGGGGGAGACTTCATTGGAGGCTTCCAATGGAGGCTTCCCTCCCCTTTTAACTCCCCTGTGGGTGTGAAAATTTTGGGGGGAAAGGGTGGAGGAAACTTTGAACCCCTCCCCAGCACCACGGTTCTAATCCAAATCAGGCCAATGGGCACTTAAATGAAGATAAATAAAACCATCATGAGTGGTGATTAGTGGAACATTTAGCATGGGCCTTCCATGAGAGGGAGCTTGCCCTCCCTACCTTCAGTTTTGGCTCCCAAAGGATCTCCCTCACCCCACTATCATAAGAAATAAAGCCATTTGTTCATGGAGGGGCAGGAAAAAGGCTCCCAAGATATTGGACTAGCCCAGAAAATTATCTGAGGTCTTTTGATTCCCCACCCCCACCCCGCCAGAAGTTGTGAGTCTGAGAGGTCTAAACGTACATGCAGGTCATGAGCACAGCTTGTACCACCATGAATATTTATTTATTTATTTATTTATTACCTTTGTATACCGCCCCATAGCCGAAGCTCTGCATGTATATTCAGTCTGCATGCATAGTAACATCTGAAAAGGTCTCTTATTTTTAGTCACCTTGTTTGTAATCGACCAACTTGACTTCTTAACTGTATGTTGCATTACCTTTTACTCCTCCTTCCCAGGGTTGTTTTCAAAGCCTTAGATTTTTTTGAGAAAAGTAGAATGATCTAAATGAAGGATCAAGATGTCCCTGAATTGCATTTTCTCTTAAGATTTTTAAGATTGTTTATGCACAGGGGATAACGTAATTTCCAAGCCTAGGCTTGTATTGCATGATAGACGGAAATTAGATAATAACAGAAGTAATTTCCAGGCATAAGAATGGATTTCAATTTCTCATGCTTGGCAGAAAAGAGTTGACTGTAGGAGTCAGTCCAATTGTTTGTAGTACAGTACCTAATAAAAGACTCCAAATGTGTCAGACATATATACAGATTAAACAAGCCTGGAAATATTTTGTTGGTGATAGACATAGTGAAGTAATGTTTTTCTAATGTATTTTGTAAAGCATGGTTTATGCTTCGGGATGGGGGAGAAATTCATTCAATTTGCATTTTAATGTGAACTAAATTTTACATTATTTAACCAACACACTCACTGAGTCTGTTATCCTTTGAAATTTACACTTCTCTGAAAGTGTACATGTGCATATTAGGAAAAAGTGCACACAAAAATGCACATATTATTGAAAATAACATGCATTAGATTATGCTTTATGCAAAAATACATTAGATTGGGGAAATTCCTTGCATATATATATATATATATATATATAGCAAAATTACATCCCAAAATACATGTATTAGGAGAAATGCACATTAAAATGCAGACAGTTTTTAATGAAAACTTTAACAATCTAGGGTGAACTAAATTTTATTTTGGAAAAAAATCTCAAATTTCAGGACAAACTGAATTTATGATTGGAAAAAGGAGATACAGGGAGAACCCAAATTTGACCGATTCATCCATCCATCCCTTCTTATGTTGTGATATGATGTACAAATACTTGAAATATTATCCCAGGGAAAACATACATTTGGCCTCCGTGCTTTTTTTTTTTTTTTCATCAACAACATTTCACAGCACCAATAGATTTACTAGAATTGGTTGCCCTCCAGTTGATTTGCTATATCATACTTGACCATTGACCATTTTTGGTCAGTCTGATGGGAGCTGTAGTTCTACAGTTTCTAGAGGGCCACAGGTTCCCCACTACTGTGCTAGCATTGATAAAGCAGGTCTTCCATTAACCTGTGGTGCTGGGTACATTAAGGGCTAAAGAAGCTACACTAGTGATCAAAGGGTCCATTGAGAAATTTTATTTCCTGGCCCAGTGCCAGAACGTTCACCTAACCTCCAGCTTTTTCTAATAATTCTGCTAACTAACAATTTATCATGTGAAACAGATACTTCATGTTTCCACATATGCACACTTTGCTCATCCCCACTGTATTCCTTAGGTCTGTGGTCTTAAGGCTGCATACACAATTGCACCTGCACCTGCGTGTTTCATTCTGTCACAAGGCAGCATTGAGTTCTGACACCTTTGATTTCTATGACCAACAGAGCATTTCCTGAATTACAGAAAAACAGTCTCTCCTCTCCTGGGGCCACATTTCTTCTTCAATGAACCTCCGAATTTCACTCTAAATTCTATAGTCATGGTTCTTCTTAAAATTTCCCCTTGTTTATTTATTCATTAAACTATTTTTAAAGCAACTTTCGTCCTTGTGGATATCAGAGTGGTTCACAATGAGAATGACCAAAAGGAAGCCATTCGAAAATAAAATAGGCAATGAAGGAGTTAACTTGGGACTGATCTACACTGCTGCTTTAAAGCTCTTTAAAGCGCTTTATAACAGTAGTGACAACTGTTGGGGCCCAGGACACACTCCATATACAGTTGTCACTACTGTTATAAAGTGCTTTAAAGCAGCAGTGTAGATCCTGCCTTGGTGTAGCCCATCAAATCACTGCCATTTCCACCTCTTTTTTTCATAGAAGGTGTTCTCTCATTGCTATTTTTTTTAAAACTTGAATCATTATCCAAGCTGAAAAACACTCTTGATCTGCAGCAGTCACATTAGGAGCTGATCTACACAGAAGCTTTGAAACGTTTTGGTTTTGAGGACGCCTTTGGGCACACGACGCACGTTGTATAACATCTTATATCAATAGTTTTTTGCTCTGATTGGTGACGAGTTGTAACGTTTTTTTCTATAAATATATCATTTTATAACTTGTAATGTGTTCTTACTTACCATTTCCCTGCTGCTCAAATCAAACCACTGTTATCCAATCGTAGTCGTGGGGGCGTATCCTTTCTTTCCAGCGCCCAAATGCTTCATTACTGCATTTGCCTTTCCTCATGGTCGTTCTTCTTTCCTGCTCTACTGATCCTTCTGTAATTTTCTTTTCACCATACATGTTGATTTTTTTTTATATACTTCATTTCTTCTAGTGTTGACAGTGCTGGTGTTGACAGTGTATCAAGAAGCCAGAGGCTGAACACAAGCAATCTAGGCCTCAATCTGTGAAGAGTATCTATGTAGGGTTATGTTTACTAAAGGGTATCAAGCTTCCTTTTATGCATGAGGATCAGCAAAATGAGTACACCCTTATTCCACCAGCAGAATCCATGCTAGATAACAATTATTTATCTAACAATTATAGTCGACAGCATCTTTGGTGTGCACCCCTTGAAAGAATGTCAAAGTCAGTGGTGGATAACTTGTGGCACGTGAGATGGTTAAAAGCATTTAAAAGCATAGATCAGTCAGCAGAGAGATCTTTTACCTGGAGCCAGGCTTACTGTGCTCAAACTACTTGAGGTAGTAACATGTAACTTGGCACAAGATAACAAGGAAGGAACCCTGCTTCTGTTCTGTGCTCTCCAGCTAAATCTAATGTGGTTTCTTGCTGCCACCTAGTGAGACCCATCTAAATGTATTGAACACTCTCCAAAATAACTGAATTGATATATAGTATGGGGCAATTTTATAAGGAGGTATGCATGAATTAAACAGCACACCAGTGTCAGCCCATCTTCTTTTACATTGTAAATTTATAGGGATATTACATCCTGTGTTATTTCTCTAACACTTTGTTTATATTTAGGAAATTCAGATTATTTTTATGTGTCCATCTTATTAGTAGATATTAATGTTAAAGCTAGGGAGGACTCACCTAAGCTTCTTGCTGAAGCCATTAAAAGAAGATCAGAGATATTAAATGGAAGATGAGTTGCTCTGAATCTAAATGTATTAGATACAAATGGAATATTTTGTTTATTGTTATTAATTGTTTTACTGATTGATTGTATACCATGTTGCATTTATACATTCTGTTTCTTTTTCACTTTGGCTGTTTCTGATTTAGTAAAATTGTATTTATTTGTTTTACGGTGTGTAGACCGAAATAAATCCATCTGCACACCATAATATTGATGGCTACTCAGGATAGTTTCCAGTGATTAAAACAATAATAAAACAATGTATTAAAATATAATAAAAACACAGCAACAATAGAATAAAAACAGCACCCAACCTAACAAACCTGCTTACCCAGCAAAGCCTTCTTGAAAAAGCAGCCTTTGCCTGCTGGCAGGAGGACAGCAGAGACGGAGCAAACCTAGCCTCTCTCCAGCAGGGAGTTACACACTCTGGAAGCAGCCACAGAGAAGGCCCTCTCTCGTATTGCCATCAAATGCGCCTATGAAGGTGGTGATGTCAGAAGGGCATCTCCTGAAGACCAAAAGACATGGGCAGGCACATTTTTTTTTAAATGGTTTTAGATTTGTGTGTGTCTCTGTTTGCACTCTCTGTTTATATGTTTGTATGTTATTATTACTATTATCGTTATTATTTCTATACCACCCCATAGCCAAGTCTCTCAGAGCAGTTTGCAATGATTAAAAACATTAAAACAAATGTACAACGTTTAAAAGGCCATTTATATAAAAGACACAAACAAACAATACACATGAAGATATATCTGAAAAACAACTTTAAGCAAACAGCCATAACAATAAAACAAATCCAGGACTGATTAAAAGCTGATCATATGCTGCCAAAAGAGATAGGTATTAACCCAACACTGAAAAGATAACAATGGAAGAACTGTGGAATGTTCCTCCACTCCCAGGTCACAATCATCCCACCTTTTGAAGAAAACCAGATCTCTAGTGTGCACTGCTGAATGAGTGGATCAGATACTAAGTGGGACAGGCCATTGGTTGGCATGGGGTCCTGAACCACCCCTGACAAGGTGGCCTCAGCATGTGTGCTGAAGTCCCCCAGCATAATACCTGATGAGACTCCAGCACTAATCCAGAGACCACTTTGGCTAATTCAGGAAAGGTAACTATTGAGCTGTGGGGCAGGATGAACACCAACAGAATATGTATTTTGTCTCAAACTGAATGGAGCACCTGGACAGAGGGATAGAATCATGATGGAGTACTGCAACTCTGCCTCCTCACTGCAACACAGTAAATCCAGGTGGACAAAGCTGGGAGAGATTGACTCCCCTAGTCTACAGATCTACACCAAGCAGGATATGACACTTTGAAAATGGTTTGAAAACTGTATATGGAGTGTGTCCTGGGCCCCAACAGTTGTCACTACTGTTATAACCCGTTAAAGTAGTAGTGTAGATCCTATCCCAGTCTCATTTGGACATTTTATAGGGATTTGTTGGGATGCCTTAGGAACACATTTGTGATTAGGCAGTGTGACGCCCTGCCTGCACCCGTGACACTCACCGAGCTACACTAGGCTGACCAGATAAAATCCAGGTCAGGGCTCATGTAACTTTAACAGTTGCAGAGCAAAGGGAATTTCAGCCAGTGTCATTTGTATACAATTAGTTCCTGGTGAAATTCCCTCTTCATCACAACAGTTAAAGGTGCAGGCACTATACTAGAGTGACCAGATACAAAAGAAGGCAGGGCCCCTGCACCTTTAACTGTTGTGATGAAGAAGGAATTTCACCAGGAACTAATTGCATAAAAATGACACTGGCTGAAATTCCCTTTGCTCTGCAACTGTTAAAGTTACATGAGCCCTGACCTGGATTTTATCTGGTCACCCTAGGCTACACAACAGGGCTGTCCACACCACTCGCACTCAGGGCTTACTTCACCCCCCCCCCCATGCTTATGACGTGTTTGAGGGTTTAGGCTTACTGCTGCTGCTCCTGTCTCGCCTTTACTCTTTTAGGCCCCACAGCTCAGCACCCTAGCCCCCAAATCCCCCTTTGTTCTATCCGCTACCACCAGTACCTTCCTCAGGTATGCTTCAATGACCACACCAGTTGATATAATTAAATGTAATTTATTAACAAGATGATTGCTCAGGTAGCAAAAGCTTGATGGTTTCCTTAATTCAACAGCGTATTGGTTACATGCACAATGCTTAATGGTTTCAGTCAGTAATTTCTCTTAAAATGTTTCAAATAGAGTCTTCAAGGTTCTCTTGCCACTCTACCCCTCTCTAGGTATCCCCTCTAACTAATTCTACCAAAACAACCAAGCATGCAGACCCTTCCTAGCTCTAGTCAGACCCTTCTCAGTCAAAATCCCCCCACACACACACTCTCTCCTGTCAGTTAAAAACCCATATATACACAGACCTCTTATCTAACTCCTCCCACTCTCATACAGCCAGCCAATCCAGGCATTCTCCCGCCTCCATCCAATCAGCACTCACACATGAACTCCCCCCTTATACTTACCCAGCTGTAACATAACTGTGAGTCTATTTAACTTCCTTCCTGGAACTTCTGGCATTTTATAAACAATTACTTACAATCTTTTATATACAAGGATCTCTACAGCAGCTGAACATCACAGGCAGATTGGCACAATCTCACTCACCCACACTGGGATAAAATCAGTGAACCTATTTTCTGCTCTAGGGCTTCATTATTTGAATTTCTGGATTGTCTAGCCAGGATTGGCCCTGCTATGAAAGAGATGTATGAGAAATTCATTTCAGTTTGGTCTCGATCAGGATTTACCCAATTCAAATCTTCCAGACTAAACACAGAATTGAACACAATCTACGGTCGAAGTCCATACATTTCCAAAATTGCAATGTGATCTGTGGACCACAAGATTAAAAAAAGAAAAGATGTATTCAACAGCATGGTACATGGTGCTGCCTGTCCTGATTCTACTCTCAAAAACTGAGCTGGCGCATTATCCTTTACAAGGACCCCCACTTCACTTCTCATGACACATCTAGAAACAATATCTCAAGATATCCAGATCTTAGTGATGTAAAGCTCTAGGAAAGCAACTCATTTTCCTCAGGGAGGGGGGTGCTTTGCAAATGGAGTCAAGGATGGAGGACCAAAAGTCCCCCAATCCCTCCTCCCCCTTGTTTGCCTTGTGGAAAGATGGGGATGTGTGAATCAGCAAAATTCAAGCTTTCTGAAGATCTCCAAATCCCATCTCGAGGCTCATTCCATATTGAGTCTGTATCAGATTGTGATTTCCCCCCCCTGTTCACATGAAAATCTGTGTGTATTTTCGTGCACATTTCCCAAATTGTATGAATCAATAACACACATCTTTGAAATGTACCCATTTTCCTCCCGTTGATTAAAGTGTATTTGTGCACATTTTTCAAAAGTATGCATTTTTCCCCCCAAGGGAATCTTTGAACTGTACTCATGCTGTCGAACACATTTTTTTGGAGGGGGTCGCAAATCAGATTGCAAGCTCAGAAATGTATGCATGTCAACCACAGATTGCCTCTGCATCCATTTTTGGTCTGGAAGGTGCAAACTGGGTAAAATCCTGATTGAAAATTAACTGAAACAAAATTCTCATACATCCCTAGCTATTGTCCTCCTTCAGGAGTAGTTGGGTGGTCAGGCTACCCCCCCCCCCCCCCAACCTCCATAGGCTGTGTTTTGGCCCGGAGCCACCAGCAGCTGGTCTCTAGTATAAAGTGTCTGCTCCTTAAGGCGTAAATTCAAAGAGGGAAAGCAGTGGTGTCAGAAGTAAAGTGAGAGTGAAGTCTTGCCCACCCCCAACTATAGCATTAGTGACTTTGGCAGTGGCTATTTCTGGAGGAGAAAGATAGTTGTGAGTAACAATTGGCTCTTTCTCTTGGCTGCGTTAGTCTTGGCAGGTGAGTTACAGCACAATAAAGTTTATGGTGACCTTTCCTTCTTCTGCCCTGGCTACAAGTGGATAAAGTTACCCACCATTTTCAATCCTCATAAATTGTGTAGCGCACCTAGATGTCATAAAGTGTGCTGGCTTCCCACCCAGAGGGAGCTATATTTCATCTGTGAGTGCGGTGATCCCTATACTGCTATTATTGCACTGCACACTACAACGTCTGTAAAGTACCTTAGGGGGGTCTGATTCTGCTAGAGGAACAGCTTCATACAATTGAAAGACAGGTTTTTAATGGGTTGCAGCAGAACGCTCTATTAGTCTCACTGGATTATATTCAGGTTTAATTTGAGAAAGATGGAGAACGCGAAGAGGGCTGCTAATGCATTTGAACAGATACCACCAATTTTCCTTCAGTAAAATATTAGAGAACTGGCCAGATTCCTTAAGGGATGCGTTTGATGGTTAATTCACATTGAGGTCATAAGAACAAAAATGTCACTTGCAAATGTATCAATGGGTACAAGACTTGAATGGGTACATATCTATATAGTTTAGATTCTTCCTTGCCTGCCTCTTGAAAGCTCTTCTCTTCTAGTCTGAAGATTGTTAAGGCATATTATGGGAGATATCCCACCCCTTTAAATTCTGTCATATATGTGGTTTGTCTTGTTATCAGATGTCCAGTCTGAACTGCCATTGCATGTCACTCCTCCCTCAAACTTAGGCAGGTTTGAAACTTCCACGGCCCAGTATTTCATTCCCATTCCTGGGCTTGCTCTATGATAGGGTCCTGGCTGCTGTTATAGTCCAGGTTTCAAGGGCTGCCTCTACAAGAGGCATTTAAAGCTCTTTCAAGGCACATTAAAAAAATTACCTCTACAAGAATGGAGCACAAATCGGGCGTAGAGGCGCGTTTTCTCTCCGATTATGCACATTATCAAATGTGCGTTAAATAGCGAGTTTTATTTTGCTCCGGCCGTTAAAGCGCATTTTGACTATGTGAACAAGCGATTCTCTGCATGTCAACAGTTTAAATCGCGTTTCAGTCGTCCAGTAATGCGCTTCGCCGCCTCTCGTACAGAGGTATTAGGCGTAAATGCGCTTCTGCGAATATGCGCATAATCGCCTAACCAGGCGTAAAGGCGAATACTTGTAGATGAGGCCAAGGTGGAGATGCACAGCTGCGCATTATCAAAGTAAAGGAAAACAGATCCTCCACAAATGCAAACAGGTGGAATTTCGCATTGGTGGAGTTTCAGGGAAATGGTTTGAGGGGAAAAATTTAAAAAAATCCTTAAAAATCAACGCATGAATGGATCTGATTCAATTTAGGCATGGCTAATGTCCATCTTAAGAGCCACCACCATGCCAAGTTTCATCTCTTTATCTTTAAATATGAGGGAGCTGCGGGCAAGGAGGGTGGGGTTGGAGAAGCAAAGTATGTTAGACTCAGCACAAGCCAGTTCCTTCCAGCAGGACAGGCACAACGTCATGTGAGTACCGTGCTGCAAACCCACAAACCAGCCATGGCGAGAGTGCGATAAAATGCTGGTATGATGGAGCTCACAGTTGAATCTATGTAGACTGATCTCACAAAGACAGGAGGTCCACCCTGGCTTTGACTCCCTTTGTTGAAAAACAGTTAACTCTGGCAAATTCACCTTTCAATGATTTAATCAGTCTGGATTGTAATGACTGTGAGAATCAGATTCTATCGGGCATATGAAGAAGAATTCTCTCTGCATGGCTTATCCAATTTTGAATATGGAAGGGTTTATCTCTGGCCCACCAGATTGAGGGTCATTATGTTGTAGATTCAGGTGAAAAACTCTCTGTTCCTGTGATACCCGAAGATGAAGTTTTAATTGATCCATTCTATCACTTGCAGGAAATGGAACAACAGTATATCATTACCAGGCTCCATGCACTGTTGAAAGGATTAGTGGAAGGACACTCTACATTGACCTCTTTGCAAAAACTTCCTCAGGCCTCAGATGACATTGGTCCTGTAGGATCACTGAAGCCACCTATCTTAAATCCCCTGGAGGGGAATGTAGCAGATGCAGGAAAAGCTTCTACATACAGAAGCTGACTGGACTGGCAGTTGAATCGTACTTCATCACTAGCTATGGGGCAGCATCCCTCACCAAACCTGAGGGCAGCAGGGTAGCTAAGGGGGGCCCTGGCACACACAGCGGTTTTCCCTCCAACATCTTGCTGCCGCTCCCTGTGCCCAGCATTTGCCACCTGAGGCAGCTGCCTCACTCTGCCGAAGGGCAAGGCTGGCCCTGTGAGGTGATGCTGTGTTTTATTTTGGATGGCCCATTCAGTCATGTATGGAAGTTATCATTTGATGCTGCAGTCCTCAAGCCCCAAAGTGTGTGAAGCAGCCCTGAGTCAGTGAGGTGCAAGTTTTATATGCACAGGCATCGGAAAGGTTTGAGTTAGACGGTTACTTTTGTATAGCAAGTTAGCAACTTTAAAGACAGAAATCTTTTTCCTCAGTAGATGGCACTGTTTGTTAAACAAAGTAGCTCTAAAGTGTAGCATGAAAGGTTTTGTGAGTGGAGAAGAAAACACAAGAAATAAGACACAGACACCAGAGCTTGGGATAAACTAGGGCCTCTTTATTTAACATGGATATTCTCCCCTCCATGGATCTGAGCGTGAACGTGCGGGAATCTCTCTTATTTATCTCAGGCAACTAGCCTGCCAATCAGGGCGATCCACTTGTTGAACACAGGGGTCGGTAGAACTGCCCCCCTTATTCCCACAACACTTGAGTGTTTGGTGAGACCTACCAAGTCATCCACACCCAGGGCTGCACAGCTCTGGGTAGATGAGACAACTAGGTCCCCAAAGGCAAGCCATATCCTGACATGGAAGCTGCAAAGCCCCCGAGGAGCAGGGCCTCTGACTTGCCCCCACCATAAAGGTGCCTGAGTGCTCACCGCTCCTATTCTCATCCCCCCAAAATTCCCGCACCATCCGCCAAAGAAGGGAGCCAAGCCTCAGCTTCGGCTCCCTACTCCCACCTGAACTGGAACAATTCCAACAGGGTCACGCTCAGATCCTGCAGGGAAATGTCATTCCCTGCATCAGAGAGGTGAACTCCGATTGCCCTGCATAAATCACCTCTGGCAATTAGAATATCCGGGTGTGGGATGGCTACTCCCCATTGGTCATGAAAGAATAACCTAAATTCCCTAGTAACATTTTAACTGCCCTATTTACACTGCGGGCGTTCCAACCTTCACGCCATTGAACTCTAGGGAGCATATACGACCACACTATCCAAGTGTCCGGCCACTGGCTCCATATGAACTTGAAATCTAACTTAGCTTGTATAATTAGGGCCTTCCCCTTAGAAGGCCCAAGTCATTCCCACCCAAGTGTACACCAACACCTTGGGCGCCACGGGCACATTACCAGATCTGAACAGCAGGTGGAGGAGACCTCCCCAGAGCAAGCTGCGCCTCCCCAACCACTGGACGGAGGCTGATGGACCGAGAACCAGCTGTGTGCCGGCAGCGGCTCGCGTCACCCTATGGCTGGCCTGGAACACCAACTGTGTACACCGACGAGGACCTTCACAGGAGCTGTTCTCCTCCCATGCTTCTGCAGAGGACAAATATCTGTTTACAATATACTCCTGAGCGCCTCTTTCCGAACATAAGCCTTGAAGGCACAGGACCGCCATCTCCCTATGGCGTGAATCTTAGCACTGCCCATCCCTATTGCAGCTGCAGGAGATGCTGCGCCAATCCTAAATGGATGGATGCAAATGGTAATTTCCCAAACCAAGTGCCTTTAATGCCTTCTTAGCCACCATCCAGAGAGATATTTAGTTATGGGGACTTGTTTAAATGACAGGATTAGAAGCCAGGCTCGCTTCTCCTGAGAGCCGAGTAGCATTTCAGGACTGCAACCGGGCAGAACTCCATAAGTGGGGTCTCTGTTAATGGAATAAATGGGCCTCTGCCTCCCTGATCAGTCTTAGATCTTCGCAACCATAGGACTACTTTGTCCTCCAACCTTTGCACATTTCCCCACTGCAGTGCTCCACCTGCTTGATCTGACTTGGAGCATGTGAGCAACTCCTCGATTCTAAACGTGCCAGAAAGGCAGTAACAGCCAAGGCATGGAATAACACTTGTTTAAATACTGAAAACAGAGGGATACCCATTGACTTTCGAACCATTAACAAGTCGGGGGTAATAGGCTGACATGAGTCAGGAGCAGGCAAGGCCAACCTAGCCTATCCTCAAGCATCTTCTTATGCAGAATTCCAACGTGATGTCAGGCCACCCATTTGCCTTTGACCTAAACGAGAGTCCAGCCATTTTACCTCTGATGGTACGAGTAGATAGGCCAGTGCAGTGTAAACCACACAGAACTCAACCAGGTGCTCTATTGGTATAGGAAAGAGGGCTGGGAGTTGCCACCCAGCCCTGAAAATGCCGAACTCCCTACCTGCTCTTTCTAAGGCTGCACATGTGATGGGAGCCACCAAACTCATAATGGCTTCCATCCCCTCATCTCTCCAAAACCCCATGAAAAACTCAACATGGAATCTGTGTGTACCCTGGCCGTAGGGGCCAGCTCCCAGAACCTGAACATCTGGTTACGCGACAAAGCGTCAGCCATTCCCTTATCCAGCCCCAGAATGTGTCTTTGCCAAAAGGTAGAATTATATTGTAGGCAGCGTGAAGTCATGACTCCCACTAGACGTCCTACCCGAGGATTCCTAGATGTCAAAGAATTCACTGTTTGGACAGTGGCCATGTTGTCACCAGAAATGCACCGCTGCATTGGCAAGAGGTGCAGCCCAAAGCCACACTGCCACCACAATGGGGAAAAAGCTCTAAAAATGTTAAATTACGGCAATTCATGCTTTCTTTCCAACATTGCGGCACTGCTGTGTGGACCAATGCTTTTGGAAAATTACCAAAACCCAAAGAACCCGAGGCGTCAAAATGTACCTGTGATTGAGCTTCCAACAGCAATTCCTTTCGCCATTATAGTGGGCCAAGAAGCTCTCCCAAACTTCTGAATCAGCTCTCATTTCCCCAGATACCCGGATACGATGAAGGGGACATCTTGTCCCCCTCCATTGCACTGCACAAATGCCCTACAAAGGCCCTTCCCGGAGCTATAACCCAGCAAGCAAAGTTCAGATGTCCCACGAGCTCCTGCAGCTGCCGAAGGGTAATCTTCTGTGACAAACGTGTCTGGGAAATTAAGTTACTAAGTGTTTCCAATTTTTCCCTCGGGAGACTGCAGGATGGTCTTATGGAAACCCAGAAACGGAAGCCTGGTTCCTAGCAAGGCTATGCTCACGCACTCCTAAAAAAGGGGATTCTAAACCCAAGTAACAAATCTTCAAACAAAAATGATGCATCCTCCATGAGTGGGTACATATGCAGCAGGGAAGCCAATATGTCCATTTTAATTGAACTGGGGCCCTTTTGACATAGGGCCTGGAACATTAGGCTTACTTCCCTGAATGGGCTCATGGAAGCCTCTTGCTCCTCTGAACCTGGGACACCCGGTAAATGGATGCGCTCCACCACATGTGGAGCATTCATGTTGGAATCCACAGGGATTCCTAGCACAACTGCCTTTGGAACTAAATTCCCAGCACAGTAGGTGGGATTGAACCGCCTGCCCGGCCAATCCGCAGGCTGGCGCGGTCCCAGCTAGGAACCCTGCCCCTACAACTGACCTAGCTGGAGTCATGAATTGCATCCATAATTCTGGCTCCCTAACGTCCCAGTGTATTTTAGGATTAAAAGCTGCTTTAAGCCTAAATGCTTCAACATATCCAATCCATGCTGGCCCCAGGTATTCAGAGTAGCATCAAAATATTATCTAAGTATTTTGAAAGTATGGCTCCTTTCTCTGGGTGTTTCTGCTGAACCACCCCCATAAAGATTATATATCCTGCTAAGCAATTTGCCCACCTGTGGTCCACCTTCTTTTCCTACTTCTCTCCTGGTCCCTATCCTAATCCTTATCCTTACTTTCTTCCTCTTGAAATAGCAGAGAGAATACATTTATGTATTCACCCCTCCAAATCTTCTCCTTGGTAACAGGCAACAGGTGGTAGCCCAATGGAGCTGAAACCGCTCCATAAGGCACCTTGGACCCCATTGCTGACGCATAAGGGTCAACATTTTTGGGCATCGATACCAATTACCCATCTGTTTGCAACTCTTGTGATACTTGAGTTATTGGAAGGGTGTTACTGACCTCCAACCTACATGCAGTTTGTGTTGAGCTCTGCTTTGGAGTGCTCATAGATGGCTGCCAAACAGATGTGCATGCCAATGATGGGGACTCCTGCCCTGGCCTCTCAACTATACCATTTTCTTCAACCCCAATGGGTTGTGAAAATGGCCACGTGTGTCCTGTCCCCCAAGTAGGCATGCCCCAAGGCCCATAAGGCGGCCACCCTGGACATCCTGAGGTGTGTGCTGCATTGTACTCACCCTGAACCATTGTGCTGGCAGCCATAGATGCTGTTGGCCCATGGACTTGTGCTTCCGGCATTGGTTCCTTTGAAGTCATCGTTTGCTCCACGTGCATTTCAAAATCCCCAACTGGGGCCATAATTTCTGAAACGGGAACCCGAGATTTATCCACTGCCTTCCTAAATGAGCGCCCTACACCTGAGCTGGGACCCTTGGCTCCTACCAATTTATGTTTAAGTCTTGCATTGTCTTGTTCTAGAGCTATAATGCGCTTTAATACCATTGCCATATCAGGTACCTCCTCATCAGAGGAAGCATAGGGTTGTACTATGGGGCGTTTGGCTGGCGGGCGCTGAGCCCTACTCTTGCTCTTCTTCCCACCCGCACCCTTCTTAGGCAGCATAACTCTCTAGCTTCTCAAGCTTCAATTTTATTTATGCCATTCTGCAACCAGCCATATAACTTCGGCTATGAGTCACTATATAAATGCAAATTTATAATAATGTCACCCCAATGCTTCAGCTATGAGGCAATAAAAGAATGCAAAGAGCGAGATAATTTATAGATTAACTAGCAATTCGCTCCTCAAAATGGCCGCCTATAATGTCCTTCAGCTATGGTCCACAAAATGGCCACCCATCCTAAAGTGGGAGCTTCGGCTATGGGGCGGTATATAAATGGAATAAAATAAATAAATAAATAAAGTCGGCCCAGTTGGGGGAAGGCACCTGACTGTGGCTCACTAAGTCTAGTAGGCTGCTATAAAGGCCCAGCCGCCCAGTTCCTAAATGAAGCCTCCTTAAACTGGCTGCTGCCTACAAAAGTCTCTTTGCTCCAGTTAAAATGGCTTGTATCCACGAAATGGCTGCTAGACCAAAACCAGGCCCAAACACCGGGGAGGGGCCTAACTGCAGCCTACCAATCCCCAGGGTTGCTAAAGTGGAAGCCTACTGAGTAGAGGGCTGGCTATAGCCCCGGCACTCCAGCAGATTCTGCCTCTCAGCCCCACACTGGACTAGAAATGATCCAGCCAGATCATGCTTCCCCAAGCTGGCACCCGTGGGCACCCTCCACAGCTTACTTGAGGTGGGGTGGGGGAACAGCAATCCAGGCACTGAGAGCTAAACCGTGAAAGAAGGGGGGTGCAAAGAAAGTCCCCCCGAAGCCCCACCACCAACTGCCACCCAAACAGGGCTGACAGAAAGGTAGGCCGCTTTCTCCTCCAACCCAACCCTCAAAAACTCCAAACCGTTGGGGCAGGGAAGCCTCCCAGCTCCAGCTCTCTCGATGCATGTGCAGCCGCACACTGTCTCTTCTCTCCACCTTTGTCTTTCTCCCGTCACCAGTATAAGTGTGCGTTCACGAGTAAGCGCCTCGTGGCCGCACACTTTCTCTCTACTGCTGCCTCTTCTCTCCGCCAGAGCCAGAAAAGAAGAGTCCGGATGTCCACGCAGGGCGAGCCTTTATAGGCTTGGCTCCGCCTCCGCGCCAGGCTACACACATGCCTTGCATGTGTATAGTCTTCTTTCTTTTCTTCTTTCCGCCCGCAAAATCCGACCCCTCCCAAGACATTCTGGCTTATGGAAGAAATATGTCTGTCAGAATTCTGTGGAAGGCAGAGCTGAAGCTCCTCTAATCCAAATTTGTAGCTAGCTGGTTATGCTACAACAGCAATAGGTTTCTCAGTTTAAAAGATGATTTATCTCGGAAGACAAAACCAGCATTTACCTACTGTGGTAGAGACAGAAGCTGCCCATTAACAAATTTGTGCTTGAAATTTAGTAGATTTCCATCTATTTATAGTTGTATTCATTCTTTTTGGGAGAGTTTTCCCTCCCTCATAGGATTTGTCAAGTGCTAAACAATTTGCTAAATGAAAGCAATATGTTGATAATCCTTGGATTACATCTCCCATCATCCACAGCCAGCATGACTATGCTGGCTAGGGATGATGGGAATTGTAATCAACACATCAGGAGGGTGCTAGGCTGGGGGATGTTGGTTTATGAAACAATTAGGCATGTTTGCTCTATTGAGTCCTTTGGATACAACCTTGTCACTGAAGAGGACGGACCTGGACATGTTTAACCACCATGTCAGGGGCTGAGAATCTTCGTAGCAAAGGGGAAGTTTCTAGAGTGTTGTTGAATCTTGTGGGTTAGGGTGGCCGTGTTTCCTTTTTTGCAGAAGCATGTCTATATGAAGGGGTGTCAGAGAACTGTCCTCTATTTTGAAGGCGTCCTCTCTTTGAAGGGCTGTCCAGTCCAAGTCTGCTTTAAAGATAAAGAACCACCAGAAGGAAGAGTTGGGCTTTGAATTTGCCCATCAACAGTTAGTATCTTGGCAGCAGACTGAACAGGTAGGCACACAAGTCACCTGGTCTCTGTCTTCCACAGTGCGATGGGGTGTAGTTCTCTTTAAGTTATAAAAAATATTTCTAAATTTGCATCTATACATATAAATTAGCCTATGCAAACTTCATGTAAATTGGTCTCGCCTTTTGTCGTCTTCTTTTGGTGTTGCATTTCCTCTTATTTTGGTGACCACCTGACTTTGGGTGCTTTTGTAGATAGCTTTCAATCCGAACGCTTTCCTTTTTAATATGTTCCTTTTGTCTCCTTGCACCAAGTGCATTTTCCTACAGCCTTCCCCATGCGTCAGAGCTTGTGCCATGTTTCTGTCATGGGCAAGTCTCCTCATGGGGCCAGCACTGGCCAATGCAAGCTCTAACCCCAGTGACTGGGGATTGCAGTAGTCAGGCTTGCATCCTGTACGCAAAGCAGTTGTTCCCCCTTAGTATGTGGTGGGTGGGTGTTCCCTTACTGTGTTCCTGTTTCACACTCGGCCACTGTTTCTCACTCTGTTGAGCTGTGTCATCCATGCTTCCTTGAGGAATGAGTGATGGAGAAGCATTACTGAGGCTGGGGTGTCACGGAGGGACACCCTGCATAGGTGAGGTTTGATCATGCAACTGGTGGGGAGAAAAGGCTTAGGGGCAGCACTGAGGGATTTGTCTCCTGTGGACCTGTGGGTTGAGAGGAGGTTCCTGGGCTCCTTTATTAGTGACACGCATAAAAATGGGAACTCTTAAGTGAAAAATGTAATTTTGCTGGACCTCATGTGATGTTGGTTGTACAACGGACTAGGGACAGGTGATGTTCTTCTTGATGAATTGTCATGCTTTGATATTCCCTACTGTCAAGAACTGTTTGACAGTCAGAACATAAGAACATAAGCAGACCCATGCTGGATCAGACCAAGGGTCCACCTAGTCCAGCACTCTAGTCCAGGGACCCATGAGCAGGATATGGAGCAACAGCACCCTCCCACCCATGCTCCCCAGCAACTGGTGTATACAGGTTTACTACATATGTGTGTCAGGTGCAGCTTTTCCAATTACTGATGTGCCTACTGGTTCAGCGTACATGTCGTGTTTCCAAGCCATCCCGCTGCAGTGTGATACAATAAAGAGGTCTGCCAAGTAATCCACAAAGCTTTATTCAGCAAATAAACATCTCTGCGCACCTGAAGAGAGTAGGAACTTTCCTTTAGGCTAAAACTTGGCTGACTAAGCGAGAAGATTGTCCTTTCAATGAAAGGTTCAGTCTTTTCTCTGAGTCCCTTTAACTTCAGGGAGGATTCCTCTGAAGAAGCCTTTGGCAAGAAGCTAGCTGAGCTGATCGCCTCTCACCTTCTTTTAGCTTCACCCATTTGATTCTGCAGCAGACTCTGAGATCAGTCAACTCCGAAGTCCTTTCCCCCTCAGAGGATTGCTGAGTTCCCACAGATTCTGAGTTGTTAACGTTTTCACTGGTAAGGTCCAGTGAAGAAACATCCCTGGCTGGTGAAGAGCCTGGGAGAATCACCTCCCCTGCTTCCTATGTAGACTGGTATGTTTCTAGTTTTGTTTTTTCTAGTTCAGAATCTGATTTCGATTGATAGCCTGAAATGCCTTCCCCCACAACTAAGGGGAACAGGCCTGATCATGACAGTATACCAGTGATATTTCTGACTGCCACGCAATCAACCTTGTATGGCCTGAGGGGGACACTCCAGCTTAGACTTGAATGGGGGCTGGATGCTGCTGCAGACCTATCAGGTTAACCTGCTGGCACTATGAACTGACTCCCATCTCCAAATATGGACACTGAGTTGCTGGCCTGTTATCTGATAGCACAGCCTTGTCACTGTGTGTTAGCTAGGACCAACTGGAGCTGGACAGTTAGGTCTTAAACGTGTTTGGTTATTGTCAAGCGTTCATTTGTGCAGTCTTCCTTTATCAGGGAAGAATAGGACAGTACTGTTAGTCCTCAAAGAGCTGGCTCTACCATTAGGCAGAGTGAAGTGGGTGCCTCAGACAACTGATTTGGGGGGTCATGGAAGGACAGCACATTTGTAGAGACTGAATTTATTATTATTGCATTTTTACTGCCAGGGAGTTGGAGAGGAACTTGTGGGATTTTCTGCCTTGTCTTCGTGGCCCCTTATATTTGAACACCTTTCCTAAGGATGTTCGAATGACTGACATTACAATCTTTGTTGCCAGGTCAATATTTTCTTATTTGCCCAGGCATTTTAAATTAGTTTTATTACCTCTGTCTGTGGTTTTATTGTTTGGTTCCTTCCCATTATTATGTTATATGATGTTGTTTTATTATATTTTAGCTTTCTGTATTGTACAGTGACCTGGAATCTGTTAGGATGAAGCAGCACTGGCTCAAGACATTTTGCTGCCTGAGGCAATGAACAAGATGGACTCCCCTCCCATTCTGTGTACAAAAGCCAACTAGATTTATAATTGATTGTGTCTTCAATGCTGGAAAAATGGGACAACAACCTTCACCACACCTGAAGGCAGTATGCTAGCATAGGGGCACACAGCTCTCTCCCCCCCCCCCAACATCTTGCATCTGCTATTTGATGTGACCACCTCACTGTGCCTAATGATGGAGCCGGCCTGGAATGAAGGGTGGTCAGGTTTTTTTTAAAAAAAATACCTTTGGGCCAGCCCTGATATGGGCTATAGTCTGCCCATTAACTCTAGTCTCCACATACATAAAAGCATAGTGGGAGCTTGTGTTCCCTTTATTGCTAACCTAGATGGCTTGATTGGTTCCAGGAGCTATACCTCTTGTCAGTTTGATTTCTATACGTCTAGGGATTTCTGGCGAGATTAGAGTACAATCTTCCACAGTGAAGAGATTCCTGATAATAGGGAGAGCTGTTTTCTGTTCCTGTTGAGTTTTGCCAAGTGGAACTCAGAATCTTTGTCTCCATGTATGCTTAAATATTTCCCCCATAATCCCACTCCTGTGATAAGAGGAAAGCAACCCCAGCAACTTTGCAACTGAACAAGGAAAAAAAGGTTAAAGGGTCTAATATGATATAATCCATCCATAATACACCTCTGTGCTTTACCACCATTCATTTAAATGAGAAAAGGAAACATGAGATAGGATAAAAGACGGCGATGACGTATTAGCTGAGTAATAATGTGAGATATTGTATCTTAAGGGAACCAAAACGTAGGAGGGAATTAACACCCATTCACATCCCCAAAAGGTAACCACACAAATACCTTTTTACTTGTAAAAATAGTTCCATGGATTTTGGTTCTGCAATTTACATATTTTAACATTGCTGGATTGATCCATATTCCCAGTATGGTATAGTTTCAGATGTGATGATGACAATCAAACTCTCATATTGCTTATTTGTTTGGTTTAGTATCGTTTGTTTTGAACCTATATTAGAAGGGGGAAATATTATTAAACTGTACTTCGACATAGGAAAGATGCCCTGAGAAAAAATAACTTTGGATTTTTCCGATACGTAATCTTTTTTTTTTTAAAAAAAGAAAAAAATTGTGTAGCAAACATGCCCAGTTTGCCTGTCAAAATAAGATTTTCTTAAGCGCTAGCCCTGCAAACAAGATAAAACCTTGGATCTGAAGTATTAAAGCTGTGATTTTTCTGGTTCCTGCTGCTTCACCAGCTACACAGACTGTGTATTAGAATGTTAGCTGGCAATTTTGCTTATGGAACAGAAGGTGCGATCAAAGCAAGGCTGGCCTTCAGTACCTGACATCATCCTGTGGACACCTGACTTAGGCCTGCCTTTGAATCTCTCCCCTCATCACCAACCCTGGGCTCCCAGCAGTGCTAGACGTTCTTTAACTCTTATGTTAAAGAGTGTTTTCTAAGGTGCAATATTAGGACAATATTTTCTAGACTGGTTCCATGAATGATCCTACTCTACCAGTGATCATGTATTAAGTATGATTATATCACTCAATGAAACAACAACTATTTACGGCAAGACTTCCTGAACACCTTTTAACACAGATAAATATGCTTCTGAAAATCCTCTCTTTGAACTCTGACTGACAGTTTGTATGGGGCAGTAGCAAGGCCCAGTAGACCTAACCTCAACTCCCTATGAAGTGACATTGGGCATCTTTTAGGGTGCAGCAGGATCTATAATTTCTAAGGGATATGTGGCAGATGCATGGGGGTTTCTCAGCAAATAGATTGACCAGATATGTGCACTATATATCTTATCATCCCCAGCCAGCATCTGGAGGGCACCAGATTGGGGAAGGCTGTTCAAGACAATGGCAAATCTTATTTATTATTGTAGGGGAATTCCCATCTAACTGACCCCAGTCAGCTAGCTTGACCAAAGTGACTCCATTTTGATTTTAACCCCCTCATTCTTTTCCTCTCTGTTTCTCTCATAAGTAGTTCCTATGCTGTTGTCACTGCATGCAGGCAGTCGACCACAGACCACAGACCATGTGACCTGACCCAGTAAGAAGTAACAGATCGTTCCAGACCATATATAGAAAAATACCTGCTGATGTTGCGCACGCATTATCCTGCTGTATGACACGCATATTTCCTGTTTGCTTGAAATGTATAAGAGACTGAGTCACCCAAAGGGGGGGGGCTGCAGTCTGTGGAACGATTCCGGACCGTGGTCTTTGCTAGCAAATAAAGGTTATCTGTTTGAAACTGGAACTTTGGACTGGTCTCCGATTATTTACTGTAACATTTTGGTGCATTGGCCGGGAATCATCCCTCACTGGGAGACCCGCCTGATAATCGGAGAACCCTACCAGGGAGATTTCCCCCGCTTCCGCTTGGTTCCCCGCGCCCCCCGGCTGGCCGTGGCCCTCCTTGGGAGCGCGCCTCCAGCCTTTAGCTGGTGCCCATTCAGGTTCTGTGGCAGGTCCGGGGACAGCGCGGAACAAAAACGGACCGAGCGGAAGTTCAGTGCAGATACCCTTCTGCCCAGCGCTGGGACATCTGAACCAGGCAAGTATAAGGGGAAGCTTCCTATTCTGTTCTGTATCAGCTGACTCCTATGAGTCGAAGGGGGGTCTAATCAACCCCCATAGAGGTGACCGACTCCTCTGAGTCGAAGGGGGGGTCTGATTAACCCCCCGTAACGGTAGACTGTTTCTGTTTCTTTGAACTGGGAGGTCTGGGAGGACGGGTGTCGTCCTGGATGTTTGATGTGTGTATGACTGCCTGATTTCCATTGCTGACCGTTGGGCAGTAGCCCTGGGACGCCTCTGGGTGTCTTGAATTGCCGGCAGCGTGGGCTGGTAGTGAAGAGATTGCATTCCTCTGTGTCAGCCGCCTGACTCCCCCAATTCCTACAGTCAGACGGTTCCCTGTCAATCTGACTGCCCTTCTGTGTACTGTTTGTCTGGTTGATTATACTGTGTATTAGTCAGAAAAGGATGGAGGGAGGTTTTTTGACCCCACTGAACCTGATGATTAAGCATTTCAGTAAAGTTTTTGATCAGACTAAGTCCAATGTAGATGCTATGGAAAATGTTATTATGACTGACCCACTCTAGGACCCCTTGTAGAATTGGCCCCCCAAGGTACTTTCTCTGAGCCCTATATTTCCCGAGTTTATAACCTTGCCATCATAGAAAGGGGGGGGCTCAGTTCAGAGGACATTCCATGCACAGAGAGCTAGTTGAAAGTAGCCAAACACCCCCCACCATAGGCACGAGAAGTTGGCCGAAGATGCAGCCCTTATCATGATGAACCAAGTAAAAAGACCCCAAGACGCAAGGCTCCTGTGACTGTCACCTCCTGATGTCCCAGACGTCCCTAGGTCCGGACCAGACATCCTGGCTCCCTCTCCGATGTCCCAAGACTCCACTGCCCAGCCATCAGCCGTCACCTCTGCACCTGTAGACCCCACTTCTTTGTTTGATGTGAGAGTCGAGAAACTGACCCGCCTGTTCCGGACCCTGCCACACCAGCCGGCTCCACCTCAGAAATTTGGCTGCTAACACAGGCACCGAGACAAGAATTTTCCCTGTCCGTGAGAGTCCCACCGTTGTTCCTGCCGTCACCGACCCAGCCACGAATGTGTCCACGTACCAGACCGTCACTGCCTACGCCCCCTCTCCTCCTGAATTCCTGAACTGAACTGCCTGAATTGAACTGAGTTCTTAAACTCCTGAAATGAATTGAACTGAGCTCTTGAACTCCTGAACTGGAAGAACCACGGACCCTCCTATGAAGAAGAGCCCGAGAAGTTTGTAGACATAATTGCCAACCTGGACTGATATCCAACAACTAATGGGATATCTCCTGACAACTGAACAGAGACTACAGACCCAGGCTAATCTCGAAAATGCAGCCACAGAACGGGGCCAGAGAGAAGGCATCCCCGACCCCAACCAGAGCAACACTGCCTATGTCCCAAGACAGAAGGACGCAGACATCAGCGTGATTCAAGAAAAAACACACGCCTCCCAAGTTCCAGCCGAACCCAAGCCATCAACTGCGTACCACAGCCCAACAGCAAAAAGGAACTCAGAGTTTTCCTCGGCATGGCCGGCTATTGTTGCATCTGAATCCTGAATTATGCAGCCTTGACACAGCCCCTCTATGAACTCCTGAAAACCAACCTACCTGAGTCAGCCCTGCTCGAGTAGACAACAGAAGCCACCCACAGCCTCCGAGACCTGAAGATTGCTCTTACCAGTCCCCCAGGCGTCTGCCCAGAAAGCAGAACTAGTAACGGAAAAGAGAAACAGTTTTGTCATACCTGATTTTATACCGAGAGCGAAGATTCTTGACTGCTGAGAGAAAAAAAAAAAACATCGTCCATTCTACAAAAATTCAGAAGCTCCTCCAGGCTGTTTGAAAACCAGCAAAAGTAGCTGTTATCTACTGCAGAGCAAAATCAAAAAGGAAACTGCAGTAAAGGCCGTTTCCTGTCAGAGTATTACGCTGAAACCACATCCTTTTACCAGAAATGTGTCTTAAAATGAAAAAGAAAAGAAGGAAGCCCTTAGCCAGAATTAATGTCCTCCCAGATGACTGAATCTGGGTACTCAGAAGCCTAGCCAGGACATCCGTGTTTCACATGCATCACCAGTGCCATTTGGGCAAAGAAGCTCTCCGTCACCTCATCGAGAAAACCATGTACATTGACAAGCTGGCCAGCCTCAGCGCAGACAAGCTCCTCCGTTTGCACTTTCCCTAGCTGGATGGAAGGCTGGCCTGCAAAAGCAGAAGTCACTGAGAAACTCTGTGCAGAAACCAGGGCGAAATAGATGCCCATGCTGCCCGTTGCCTTGCTCCATATGCACTGCACACCAAGGACTAATGGACTGACCCCTTATGAACTGGTCTATTAAGCCCGGGGACCAAGTACATGTCAAAAGTTATAAGGAAAATCTTTTAAGAAAAACTTGGGATGGCCCCTTAACAGTTTTACTGATTATTCCTACTGCCTTAAAAGTTAAAAGAACCCCATCTGGATCCATTGGAGCCGTGTGAAAGCAGCAGCAGCTGCCCATACAAACCAATGGCAAGTTGCCAAGCAACACCGACTGAACATGATGCTGAAGAAATTGCCTACCGGGAGAAGCCTCCCCAGGGCCGGTGCCCGTGGGAGCGAAGTAACTGGGGGCGCTGCATCCCTTCCCATCCCGGATAGAGGAAGTGGACACCGCCCGAAGACTCCTGAAAGACTTTCAGTATTAATACTCCTATTAATCCTTGCCCCATCCTCAGGTGACGTCGCCCCCTGTCAGTCATGTATCAAGACTGTCAAATTGCATAACCAGATCAAACAGATGCCAGTGTAAAGGCAAAGTGCAACCTTGCACTTTTCAGAACGTTACTTACTCCGCCTGCACACAGGCAACCCAAAAGAAACCCCAGCCCAGTGGTATCTAGAAGTCAGGGATAGTCAGAAATGGGGAACCCTGATCCAGAAATTGCCCCTGAAAAGTCCCACTACCCAAGTGTCCATAACAATAGACCCTTGCCGCCATGCCAAGTGGCCACAGTCCTGCGGGGACCTGAGCTGGGAGAGAGAATACACGCATAATGACAAGTATATTTGTCCCCAGACATACCCCGGGGGCTCCAGAGGCTGTATAAATGAGTGCCCGATGTAGAGATGTGTATGATGGGCCACGTGAGAAAAGGAACACGAGAAAATCTACATGCCAGCCTCACCAAAGTTCCAGTTCTAAGTCCCTGCACCGCCCAGGGATGTAATCTAGTAATTTTTACTGTTGTAAGCTCCCTCAATGTCAGTAACTGTTATGTATGCGGAGGTACCCAATTGGGGACCAGTTGCCAAGGGAGGCAGCTGAATTAAATGTCAGCCAGCCTTATAATGAGCCAAATCCTCACAGTCAGTAGATGTTAAAAGACACCGTTGTGAGTCAGTAGTGCCTCCAGCGCCTGCATCCATCAGCCCCCAAGATTAGAGAAACCCCCTGTGAATCACTCACCACCCTGAATGGCTCCAAAATCTCTTACTGGCCAAACCAGTCCGTAATTCCCAACAATCAGTTGTGGCCAGCGAGTCTCCAATCCCGAATAAACATCACCCAAAGTCAGAGCTCTAATTGGCCGGCCCCCAAGGGACTGTATTGGATCTGTGGGCAGTATGCTCATTCTGAACTCCCTGAACCCTGGGCAGGCACTTGCACTCTAGGTGAGATCCGCCCCTCTTTCTTTCTGGTTCCCTTGTCAGAAGGTGTGCGCCTGGGCCACCCAGCGTACAACAAACGCAGCATATCCCCAGATGTTAAAATTGGGGACTGGAAGGATAATGAGTGGCCACCTGAGAGGATTGTTCAGTACTATGGCCCTGACACCTGGCACAAGATAGAATGTCGGGGTACAGAACCCCCATTTATATGCTTAACAGAATCATACGAAACTGCAAGAGTACTGAATGTCCTATCCAAAACCCAGACCCAACTGCAAAATGCTGTGTATCAGAATCGCTTGGCTCTTGATTATTTGCTTGTTATTGAGAGCGGGGTATGTGGAAAATTTAATCTTACCAATTGTTGTCTGCATATTGATGATAATAGAAAAGTTATTGAAGAGATCACCAGTAAAATGACTAAGCTTGCTCATGTTCCCGTGCAAATTTGAGTGGGCCCAAGGGCTGGGTTCCTGGTTTACATGGGTAGGGGGGCTGAAAGGGATTATAGCGATGGTTATTGTAGGACTCTTGGTTTGTATCCTTTTGCCCTGTTTAATGCCTTTATTGTTACAGAGTTTTCGCAGAATGGTGGAACAGATAGCAGACCGGCGCACAGCTGTCCACCTAATAGCTTTACGCGATTACCACCCTGTACCAATGGCAGATGAAGATAGTGAAACTCCTTAGTAAATAGACAACGGAGTTTCAAAGGGGGGAATGTAGGGGAATTCCCATCTAACTGACCCCAGTCAGCTAGCTTGACCAAAGTGACTCCATTTTGATTTTAACCCCCCCATTCTTTTCCTCTCTGTTTCTCTCATAAGTAGTTCCTATGCTGTTGTCACTGCATGCAGGCAGTCGACCACAGACCACAGACCATGTGACCTGACCCAGTAAGAATTAACAGATCGTTCCAGACCATATATAGAAAAATACCTGCTGATGTTGCGCACGCATTATCCTGCTGTATGACACACATATTTCCTGTTTGCTTGAAATGTATAAGAGACTGGGTCACCCAAAGGGGGGGGCTGCAGTCTGTGGAACGATTCCGGACCGTGGTCTTTGCTAGCAAATAAAGGTTATCTGTTTGAAACTGGAACTTTGGACTGGTCTCCGATTATTTACTGTAACATTATCAACCATAAAAACCATTTAAAAACAGAAGAGGCATAAAATAAAAGACAGCACTGATACAATGAGGAACTATTTTCACAGCGACCCCAGAATGAAAACACAAACTTTAAAACTGAGAGGTCCAGACTGCACAAGTTATTTAAAAGGACCAGATGAATAGCATGGACTTCACTCGGCTCTGAAAAGACCACAAGGATGGCACCAGTTGAATCTCTCTGGGAAAGCTGTTCCATAGTCAGGGTGCCACTACTGAGAAAGGCTCTCTCTCTGGTAGCTACTTAGGGTGGCCAGGTGTTCTCTTTTACAAAGGACAATCCTCTATTTGAAGGGCAGCCAGAGGTATATCCTCTGCTCAGAAGTGTCCTCTATTTGAAGGGCTATCCTGTCCAAGACCAGTTGAAGAATAAAGAACCAAGAATAAAGAACCACTAGCTGCTGCCCATCAACAGCTAGTACCTGAAGAGCAGACTGAGCAGGCAGACACATAGGTCATCTGGTTGCAACCTTCCACACAATGGTGAGATATACTGTATTTCTATTTAAATTATAATAGTTCTTTCTAAATTTGCATCTACACAGATAAATTGGCCTATGCAAATTTTATGCAAATCACTATCTCTTTATCCTTTTTTATGATGATGATGAACTGTTTCCTCTTTGTGTGTGGGTGGGTGTTTCTTAATTGGCCATTCTCATCTCACCTCATGTGGCTGGGGCACCTTAAGCAGGACCTTTGCAGAAGATTTTAAGGTTTGGGCAGTTGAATACGGGAGAAAGTAGTGCTTCAGGTAAGCTGGCTCAAAGCCTTTTAGGCCTTAAAAGGGCTTTTAAATTCAGGGCTTTGCAATTGCGCCCGGAAACTGACTGGGAGCTGGTGCCAATTCTGACTTTTTGCATGCCTCTTTATTCTTTAACAATATTGCCTGGGTTTCCAGCTGTTCTAAATTCATCTGATCCCATCACTGCCTCAGTTTTCTAATCTTGTTAGGATAAAACGTGCTGCTGTAGAAAATAATCTTAAACAATGCTTCAGCTCTCCTATGGATAGTGATACCAAGGAGCTAGACATTTATGTAAACTCTTTCAAACAGGTGTTTGCGGGCTTCTGATTTGTGTTTTATTGAGGTTTCAAGTCAATTCCTATGTCATCAAATCCAGTATATTTGCTTGTAAAGATAGGGTGACCAGATAAAATCCAGGTCAGGGCTCATGGAACTTTAACAGTTGTAGAGAAAAGGGAATTTCAGCCAGTGTCATTTGTATGCAATTAGTTCCTGGTGAACTTCCCTCTTCATCACGACAGTTAAAGGTGCATGCACTATACTAGAGTGACCATATACAAAAGAAGGCAGGGCCCCTGCAACTTTAACAGTTGTGATGAAGAGGGAAGTTCACCAGGAACTAATTGCATACAAATGACACTGGCTGAAATTCCCTTTTCTCTACAACTGTTAAAGTTACATGAGCCCTGACCTGGATTTTATCTGGTCACCCTAGTAAAGACAACAACAATCATATAGTGTTGAGTAAGGCTTTAGCAGATAGTTTGTGCTGTTTGTTAAGATGTTAGTGGAGACTATAATAACTTACCAACTTGCCTATGTTCTGAATTGGTAGTGACATCTGTATCTCTCCTGAAATCAGCAACACACAGTAGTTAAGCCACTGGCTGGCATTTATGAATCTTGCATTGCAATCCTATAATGCCTACTCAGAAGTAGGTTCTACTGCATTCGTTGGGATATGCTGCCATTGAGTATTGCAGCCTTGGGGAGAACATGAAAATACCATGCAATGGAGTATATTGCTCTGTGGGGGCAAGGGGTTACATTTTCACTTTTTGGGTTGCTCTTTTGTCTTTATCTAAGAAGCAGCTGGTAACGTGGACATTTCCAGAGGAGTAAAAATAATAAACAGGGGAACCATTTCCTAGTAGTTAAAATGATCACTGCTAGTGGAATACCACATCTGGTGGTAGTAGTAGCGGCAACAACAACTTTGTCACAGGTGCAGTACAATTTCCTTAGCAGGGATGGCATCTTCATTGATTAATTAAATTATTTATATCCTGTCTTTTGATTAGAAATCCTACAAGACATCTAAGAAATGGCATAAAATCCCAATTTCAAGAGTGTTGTGTTTGATTGGTTACAGTGGAGGCTGGTGGCTCCAATGTCAGTGAAGTGGTGAATCCGCTGTGGGTTTCAGTCAGAACCAGTCAGAACTCTAAAGGAGCTCTCCAACATGCTTCCTGGTTCTGACTGAAACCCAGAATGGATTCAGTGCCCCACTGATATCGGAGCCATTGGCGTCCACTGGCTGGTTGGTTTTTAAAGCTGAAAGATGGAAAAAGCTGTACTTTGTAGCAGAAAAGCCCATGGCAGAAACACAATCTGCCAGTGGATGTCAGTATGAGCACCACTGTGGAAGATGCTGAGTCTTGGTTGCAGATGAATCCTTGCCTAGAAACCCGAGGTAAAGGATCAGTCTTGCTAGCTTCTTATTGGGCCTCTTTTTGTTCTGTGGAGTACAGAGGACATCAATGACTTTTCCCTGAGAGGCTCTTAAAACATAACAATCTTGCCAGGTATTTCCAGCTCAACCTAAGCTCCAGAGAAAGAAGGCTTATAAATAAAATAAAATACAATAAAGCCAAAGCCTGTGATAAGGATTGCCATGTCTATAAAATTGTTTTCTGTATTGTTACAGATGGCAGAGCAGATAAATTGGGAACTCACCAAAGCATCATTAAAACAGCCAGCTTTTTATTCACTCTTCCTATATGTGCTAAATCTTGCTGGGTGTAACTGAGGGGTGTTATCTTAAACGATATACACATTGGCCTTTCTGAAGTATAAATACAGAATCAGTTTCACCTGATTTAATACTAGTTATCTTACACACACACACACACTGTATAATTCACTGCTGCACCAGTAGAATAAAGGCTGTACTTTCTGTCTGAGAATTGCTACCTTTGTTTTAGCACAAATGTTATTAGCAATGCCTTACAAAGTAGCAAGAAATCTCACAATAAATCAGGGCAAAATAGTTCCAACAAGTGCTGCAACAAAATGTTGTTGAGTATCCTCCATCCTGAAACCACCCTTTACTTCCAAGCAGATCAATCCACTCCCCAGCCCCAAGTGCCCCATCTCCCCACTCAATGGTCAATTTACATTCCATGCTTAGTCCTCGTTGGGCTGGTTTGGGGTTTTGTTTAGTTCTGTTTTGCTCCATTACGTTTGGCAAAGCTTGGGATTTCTGCAAGACTGCTGAGACTTCCCTCTTGCTTCTCAGTGGGCCCATTTTGGCTATGCACCACCTGAGTTTGATATTAGAAGGGGTGATAAAATGGGACTATACTACACAGCCTCTCTGGCAACTTTCCGAGGGAAACATTACTGCAGCTAGGAACTCCTCACAGTCAAGGACATTTCACACTTTATAGGATGATGTTTGCGGCAGTGGCACTGATGTTTGCAAGTCTGGTTTTCTTCTGAATGTATATGGCAGACGTGTTCCTGCGACCTGTAGCTGGCCCTTCACCTGCCTTTTCTACCTTGGAACTCAATATACAAAGTTCTTGATAGCAGAACACATGAGCAACTGGTCTGACTGGTGAGTGAGAAAATTAGGGCCAGGTCAAGCCATTTGGTTCTGTTCTGGAGATAGACAGAATCAGATTCAGATTTTCCATACTGATTTTTTACTAACCGTGATCTGGAATCCATTCTGAATTCCAAATACCTCATTTCTCCAGAAAACCTGATAAAATCTGGTGTGTGAGAGCAACAGAGGCTCCACTGATGTAGTAGGCCTCACTACAGATAGGGATGTATGGATTTTGTTAAATCACTTCTGTCTGTGTTTCATGGATTGTCAGGCATCTTTTGTTCTGTTGTCTGCTCATTGACAGAATCAGAATTTCCTGAACTTGCATTCTTGTTTGGCAAGTGTGCACTTGAGCAAATGTACAATTCCCCCCAATATGTGCAAATCTTCCAAAATGCACCCTTTTTATGGTTTAGCCTATAGGGGGAATGCACATTTTTGGTCAATGTTTTTCAATTTTTTTGGGGGGGGGGTGTTCTTCATATTTTTGTATGATGCATCTTGTGTACAATTCTGAAAAGTAAAACACTGGTCTGAAAGTCCATGAAATCTAGTCAGCTGAAGAATCTAGAGCACTGCATTTCCCGCTCGCATCGGGTGACGTCATCCCCCAAAGCGAGCAGGAAATGTGGCGGCACACAGTGAGGAGAGGTGACGACGGGGGACGATGTGGAGGAGGCAGCAGGTAAGCAGGGAGAGTGGAGGGAGGGAGGGGGAGAGCGGGGAGAGTGGGAGGGAGTGCTGTGCACAGATCTGGATCAGATCTGAGTAGGATCGGATCGGGCCCGATCTGGACCTGATAGATGGGGATCTGGATCTGATCGGGGGGCCCGTGCACAGCCCTAGTTCTTGGTGGAAGGCAGGGGGTACAGCCTACCAGTGGTCCTCAGTCCCCATCTATGATCCAGGCCCTTTCAAATCTGCCTTCTGCGATCTCCATTCTCCTGCTGTTCCTTCAGCTGTAGTCAGCTCAGGAGTTGTTTACATAGCTAGCTGTATTGCAATAATAATAGATTAACCTTCTTCATTTTCTCATTTGTTCATGGAATCTTGGTTTCATTTGAAGTTCAAATAAATCAACAGCCTTACCTCTGTTTCATCTCATCCTCATTAACCCAGGTATTTAAAAGCGGGTGGAGTTCACAATTCACGGCATGTACCTGGTAACCTGAGAATGGCCCAAGATGGTGAATAATTGGGAGCAGCTAAAATGTAGTTAAGATTCCTGGCCAGCTGAACAAACGACCTCTGGGCCCTCCTCATCATGCTCATTTGACCTCAGTTGGGACTTCTGTCTTATAGTTGAGGGTCACATCTGTGAGGAATATAAGCAATAACTGCAAAATGTTCCTAATGGAGATCTGATATTTTGGCAACATTCTGCATGCCTGCTGAAGCAAACAGATAGGGAACGAATGTTTTCTTGTTACTTGATAATAAGTAAGGGAGCAGAGCTCATGCTTTAGAGAGCATGTGCAGAAGCCCCCCAGTTCAATCCCTGGTATTTCCAGTCTAAAAGATCAGGTAGCAGGTGGTGGGGACGTGGTATAGAGCTGCCACCAGGCAGATTATTAAGTAGATATAGGGTTAGATAGACAAATAGTCTCAGCTGGTAAAATGCAGCCTCCTATGATCCTACTTCGATCTTTTGTTTGGAGTGGTGGTGGGAGTAGTTGTGAATATCTGAAATGCATGGTACTTCTCTGCATAACCTTCACATGCCCAGAGGAACTCCAGGGCTTTGCATTATTGATCTCTATCTTATTGTTCTTTGGGTTTGTTTCACTGATAGTTCTCTAATGAGTTCCTCCAGAGTCCTGGTTCTATATATATATATATATATATATATATATATATATATTCTTTGAGCAAAGGGACTGGCATACTTAAAATCTAAGTAAATAAGTAAACAAATGTCATGGCTTATTACTTCAGTCTAAGCACTGGACTCTATTAGGATGACGGTACAGGCTGAGTGAGCACAGCTTGGGTATATTTTCTGTGCTCTTGATTGGATCACTGTTGAATTCACGCTGTCGGGCCTAGCAATTCATTTATGGAAGAACTTATAAAGCGATGCTTTATTCTGAGTGTGTGTGTGTGTGTAAGTATTTATAAAATGTAACAGGGAGCTGACAATGACTACCGGGATCTTTTTGGTAGGCTTTTGTTGGCTTCTATATCTATGTTTCCCACTTGCATGATGGGATTAAGGCTGCTAGGGGCTGTGTGATGATTACCAATCCTACACCAGGGGTGGGCAACATGAGGCTCATGGGCCACGTGTGCGGTCCCCCTGACCGTTTTTGTGGTCCTCATTGCACTACTGAATTTTCTGCCATGTGGAGCAAGCACCTTGTTGGAAACAGAATTGAGCTCCTGAAAGCCTCTCAAGAGTGCAATTTTACTTCCAGACAGGGTGCGCATGCCAGAAGGTATACACAGGGCCAAAACAGACATGATTTTAAATGTAAGTGGCATTGAAGTCAATGGGCTTACTTCTTACTAGAAATGTAAAGGATTGTACAGATAAAGAGGCAATTTTTTGTAATGAGACAATATTGTCTCTGCAAACAAGCATTCCTCATTATTACTGCTACAAGATGAGGGAACAGTAGATAAGAGAGGTGCAGTTCTTTCTTTATTTCTATATTTATTACATTTTTATCCTGCCCAATAGCGGAAGCTCTCTGGGCAGTTCACAGATATTAAAACCACAAAACCCAGCATAAAATACAATATAAAATATAATGGCTTAAAATTGCAGCATAAAAGTGCAATCAGACTAAAACCTAGCAGCAGTACAGAAATTTAAAATGCAATAGCAGATTTAAAACAGCAGAGCTAAAACCTGGAACGCTGAAAATCCCTGGGAAACTAAAAAGGACTTCACCAGGCATTAGAAAGAGCATAATAACCTTCAAGTGTTGTTTCCTAAAGAATAACAATGTAGGATCAGAGAGCTATAAGGTCTTCAAGAACCTGAATGTCATGCCATTTAATCTGATGACATAGGGGGTAACTAAACCTTAACAATTATGTATATCTTTCTAATTATTAAAGTACTGGTTTTCAAACTTCCTATCTTCATGGGTGAACCCTTTCTGCCTTGACTGACCAGGATCACTGTACTTTGTAGAGCATTCTGTGGTATGTTCTAGGTTGCAAAGTCATTTTCCAGGAAGTGCTGGCTAGGGCAAGTCAAATTTTATAATACATAAGATGTACTTTCAAAAAATACTGTTCAAGGTCTTGCTGATGCAAAAGGTATATTCATGTGTTGGGGCCCATGATACATTACATATACCATTTTCAAACTGCTTTCAAAGTGTTACATCCTGCTTGATGTAGATCAGACCATAGTTTCAGTGATGGGAAAGTTTGCTTAAATTTGGTTTTTTTAAAAAAGAATAAGCTGTGAGTTGACTTGAATGAGCATACTGGAAAAATGCTCCTCTCCTTCAAAACAGAATCAAAGAATCATAGACCAGTAGAGTTGGAAGGGGTCTATAAGGTCATCGAGTCCAACCCCCTGCTCAATGCAGGAATCCGTTTTAAAGCATACCTGACAGATGGTTGTCCAGCTGCCTCTTGAATGCCTCTAATGTAGGACAGCCCACCACCTCCCTAGGTAATTGATTCCATTGTCATATTGCTCTAACAGTCAGGAAGTTTTCCCTGATGTCCAGCCGGAATCTGGTTTCCTGTAACTTGAGCTCATTATTCCGTGTCCTGCACTCTGGGATGATCGAGAAAAGATCCTGGCCTTCTTCTGTGTGACAACCTTTCAAGTACTTGAAGAGTGCTATCATGTCTTCCCTCAATCTTCTCCAGGCTAAACATGCCCAGTTCTTCCAGTCTCTCCTCATAGGGCTTTGTTTCCAGACTCCTGATAATCGTCGTTAAGCAATCATTCCATTCCCCCCATTGCCTAATGAGTGTCAAAACTGCAATCACTAAGTAGTGGGATTCAAGGGGAAACATGTTTTTTGAGGGAAATAGATCAGAAATGGGCCAAGACATTTTGTTTCCTGAGACAGAAAATCCAAATTGGCACCCAATCATCAGAGTTAAAAGACAACAAATGATTGGCCATTTGCTGCCCCTAAATCTTCTTCTAAGGCAGGAAGGCTGCATTACTATTTTTATTAGTAGAACTGGCCCTTTGGAGGACTCAGCAGCCAACATCATTCTGCATTGGAATGTGCTCATTGGGCACCCCTCCAGATAATGAAATCTAAAAAGGTCATAAATGAAACAGTATACATTTAATTAAATATAAATACAAAATACAAAGGTCAGTTGCTCTAGGGGTGTGCTGGATTTTGAGTTTCACATGAGACATCATCTGGCAGAACCCTCTGGTACACAGAAATCCACACTGGTTACCAGGAATATTGCAACATTAATAAATTAACAGTGAAATACTACACGTCTACTCAGAAGTAAGTCCATTTGCAGGCAATGTGTCTTTCTTCTAGGTAAGTGGATATAGGACTGCAGCCTAAAAGATGTTTAACATCCACATTAAAATTTCTTTAATTAACCATACTTCCCCCCCCACACACACACACACAACTTGTGCTAACTTGTCTAAGCTCACATTTCTCTGTCTCACATAAACACATCCTGGGGGGACAAAACACACATACACACAAATATACTGGATAGTGGACACACACACATCCTGTGGGGGGGACACACACACACACATAGAGACACTCACACTCATCCTGGGGGCAGGGAGTAACATCCTGGGGAATGGGGACACACACACGCACACATGTCATGGGGGTGGGGACACACAAACACACATCTTGGGAATGAGGACACACACACACACTGGGGGGGGGGTTTGAACACACACACATCCTGGGGTTAGCAAGACACATCCTGCAGGGTGGGAATCACATGCATACATGCACAAACACATGGGTTTGTGTGGACACACACACACACACACTGAGGATAGGGAGACAGACACACAATCCGGGTTGTCATGGGGGTGGTGGGTGAATACAAGATGTCTAGGGGAAGGACAATACAGGCTGTCATGGAGGGCAGTGATCTGAAGAAAGCAACAAGGTTTACTCCTTTCTCTAGCTATTCTGGCTGGGGGACAGGGGATTGGGGCAGTCTGGGGGTGGGTGGATGGCTGGAGAAGACGGAAAGGCAACAAGGCCTTCTTTCCTCCATAGCTTGGGAGGGGGGGGGTTCAAGGGTGTGGGGGTAATCCTCCCACTGCTGGTCACTTGGATTGTTGCTTCTGTGTCACCATTAATGATGTGGAAGCACTGAGAGGACCGCCTGGGGGAGGGGGATACTGTGGGGTATCCCTTCCCAAGCAGTCTTGCTCTCTTCTGTGCCACCTCCAAGTGGCACAGAAGCAGTGAGGGGACTACTTGTGTGTGGGGGTGTGTGGGGGGCATCCTGGAAAGTGAACAGACTATGCATAAGGCCCGCTTCCTTCTTCAGTCCCCCCCCCCCACCTCCCTCTGCAGTCTGGTGATGGGGAAGGGTTTTTTTTTTCCTTTTTCTTTTACTCTTTAAACTTTCTTTCTCCCTCAAACTTTCACTAATACAACTGAAATGTTCAGGTTGTGTAATACCAGCACTTCTTTATGGCATGTGCAAATTTCACACGGTGACACCATTCTGATTTTATGAAGGTTAGAACGACCCATCCTCCTGATTACCATTTTATATGGTACAACGAGTTTTCCCCTCATGAGCCTTAACAAAGGACACACTATTGCGTGTCCTTTAATAATGCATAAAATATTATACTGAAGGAGTCTGGGTACAAATTACTCTTTTGGCAGCGCTTTATTAGTTTGTCCATGTACATCTGTAAGGTGGGGTGTGGGTGGGAAGATGCAAATGAACTGAAGGAACAGGAGACTGTGACAAAGGGTATAAACCTCTTTTGGAATTAAAAACTGGGAAAATGTCAGGATTCCTAATGCATCAGTTCCACCTCAGAATCCAGTCCAAGTAATTCAGAACCTCAAAATCCTGGGACCGATTTGTAGGAGGAAGCACCCTCAATTTTGAAAATTAAGGGGAAGTGGTCTTTATCACCCCACTCCCCTCCAAAAATAATCTTATTTAGAAGTTATAGCGTGATTCACACTATAATGGAGCTGGACACATGAAAGGTCAAGGAAATCTTGATATAGAAAAACACACATTTGCAAGCAAGGTCAAAAGGGAGGCATACACAGCTGATAGGCCATGGCTTTGGTTTGAGGCTTTGTAGAAAAGGTTAAGTAGATAAAGGCAGGTTAGGCAATAATAAAGCCATTACCCAGAGATAGCAAAATAAAATAAAAAATCATCAGAGTCAGGTGAGAACAAGGCTGTGATGCCCAGCTCCACCACCCAAAAACATTTTATTTATTTATTTATTTATTGCATTTCTACACCGCCCAATAGCCAAAGCTTTTGGCTATTGTGAAAGCAGGGAGATCTTTTATTAGTTTTGAAGGAATGAGTAGCTACCTTCTGTTGTCAAACAGAGAAATGTCAAGAAAGAATCTGAAGTGAATCGTGAAGAGAAGGGTGCACAGAAGAAAGCCAACAGCAACTTTAATGAATAAACTTACTGAGAACAGACCATGTATTTTTCTGGTAGGATAATCCTGGAACTTTAGGAGACCGCAGAGCAGAAGGAAGAGGAGGATTCTGCTGTTGGTCTTAGGTTGTGAGGGGCTCGAGAAATCAGGACATGATGAATGCCCATCTGAGACTGCCACCAGAAGTGATGCCCCACTCAAGGAGACTGGACTGGTCCCATCCTATCCCTTAGCTCCACGGCCATTGGGATCAAACCCAGGAACAATGGTAGCAGCATGTCCAGACAGAAGCCCAGAGCTGAAGGTGCAGGGCCCATCTGGTAGCACATAAAATACCCTTGAGTCCTACTTATGAGAAAGCATGCTCTGAATTATGTCCTTAATGTCAAGCCAGGAACTGGTGGGATATCAGCATGTCCTATAGAGCTGCTCAGCAGGAGCCCAGTTCTTGCTGAGGCAAGACCTTTCTTACTGTGCTCTCTGCTGGACAGCTCCCCTGCTAACCTGACTTTCTTGATTCTTGATCCACAGGACTGCTCCTGAGAAGCCAGGAATTGAACTTCCATGACAGGGTAGCCAGGAACAGGACAGTAGCATACTGCCTGCAGGCAAGACAGAACAGGCAACTGAAATCATAGTGCCTGAGAGCTTCCTGGTATGGCAAGCCAGGAGGGCTAATATGGGCTCTTTCATATCACATTGTTTGGGGAATGGACCTGTGCACTCTATTGCTGAAAGCCAGTTCAAGAGATCTTGTATTCAAACATCTTTCCTTCCTTTACACTGTACCTGGGCATGGCTGTGCCAAGCAAAGCAGCCTACACTACCATGCTTTGAATTACATTTCCACTTGACAAACTCAACGAGATGAGGGAACGCAAACAACTCTATGCATCTGTGCCAACTCTGGCTGGCAGGAAATACTATTTCTCAGGCCTGCAAAATAGGTCAGGCCTTGACATAGGTCTTTCCATCATTTTGTGTTAAGTAGGGTGACCCTATGGAAAGGAGAACAGGGCTCCTGTATCTTTAACAGTTGTACAGAAAAAGGATTTTCAGCAGGTGTCATTTGTATGCATGCAGCACCTGGCAAAATTCCATTTTCATCACAACAGTTAAACCTGCAGGAGCTATACTAGAGTGATCAGATACAAAAGAGGGCAGGGCTCCTGTAGCTTTAACTGTTGTGATGAAGAGGGAGTTTCACCAGGAACTAATTGCATACAAATGACACTGGCTGAAATTCCCTTTTCTATACAACTGTTAAAGAAACAGGAGCCCTGTTCTCCTTTCCATAGGGTCACCCTAGTGTTAAGGGTGAGAGTGTTGGGAGGTTCTGCAGATGAGCCCTCAATTGGGCTAAGGACGCAGGAAGGATGGATATGAAGGGAACAAAGTTCTGCCTTCCAGATCAAAGCACTGGTTAGCAGGGAATTATGGTAGCATACATGTTTTGACTGGTATAAGATGCAGTATAACTGGAAGTCTTGATAATGCCAATATCACTATGGCAAATAGTTACAATTTGCCTTTCCAATAAAAGCTGCCCTCCACTGTTAAGTATGTATAGTATATGACAAGTGCCTTGCATCCCTCTGAGCTTTGCAATGAAATGAGATTGCAGTTCTAGGCAACTTTAATCGAAACAGCATTTTGGGAAAGAACTATCTTGAGTTGTGTAATAGATAGGCATGCAATAAAACAGTTTTTTTTCTTTTTGACTTAGCATCCCTTATGTAAACTATATTCCAGTATGATTTAGAAATAAATTTTATAGTCACAAAATAAAAACAAAGCTGAAATAAGAAACAAAAGGAGGAAACGAGATGTTGTTTAAAAAAAGGATTTCAAAATAGACAAAAAACGAAAATCCACTGAAAAGCAAGAGTACAGATTCAGGTGTGTGTTTGGTTCTAGTTTAAATGAATATCTCTGACTGAAATCCTTCCTCCTAGCCTTCCTGAAAACATTTTTCTTTTGCTTGCCAATTTCTCCTGTTTCTGGGAAACAGCATGATCTTCAGTTAAAACCTTTGTGCATTCAGTTCCATCTTTATGAGGTGATCCCTGAGTAGACTCTGACGTAGTGCACAGCTTCTGATAAACGATAAAAAGGCAAAATTATATGGAAAGCTTGGGCCATTCAAGGGCTGGGTACATCAATTGGGAAAGGTATTTTTTTTCCCTTGCCAGAAAACTGGGAAGCAATTTGGTTAGGTCACTTGCTATACCACTCACACATCAGAAGTGTATAATAGTAACCCCTGGGTTGTGCCCAGTGTGGCTTTGTGCTAACGGAACATGTCTCATGTAAAGCAGGACACCCAATTTTCACCAGCCCCCATCCACTGTGGCCCTGTGCCATATTTCATACTGCTCTGGAGTATCAGGAGGAGCTTTTTGGATGTGTGTGTAGAGTGGAATCAGCTAATACAAAGCCACCACTAGACATCATGCTATATTTACTTCAAGGCATTAATTAAAACTGGACAATATTAGAATAATAAAAAAAGAATTCCTCTTCCCCCATGTCAGGTGTCTCAGAGTCTGCCATGTTGTTTTTCAGCCTCTGCTTCAACCTCAATGTTAACTCAGCTGCTTGGGTGCTCTTATGCTCTGAGTTTGCCAGTCTGAATTGTGCCTAAGCGCACCGTTTAAGGTGGCAACCTGACGTTTTAGGATCAGGATTTCCACCTGCTCTTTTGTAGCAAAGGGACAATTCCACTGTCTCTTCCCTCTGAAGGTAGTTTTTTCTAGCTTCTGCTGCTGGCTCTTAAAGAATGCATTGTCAGCTCACTCAGTCTTCTTCAATCAGTTGCTCTCTGATTTCAGCTGGTTACCAGGAAGTAGCCCCCAGCCCCCTCTCAAGCTCCCATGATTCCTCCTTACTCTCTAGGCTCAGTATAAATATACAGAGAGGTGGTTTTGTTTTTCCTCAGGCTGCTCCCTTGCTAGAAAACTGTGTCGCATTTTAACCTAGAACTGTGCCAAAAATTTCTCCCACAATATTTTGCAATCATTATCGTTCAGTTTGATTGAAAATAAAATGCTTTCAAAAATAAATTCAAGGGAGAAGAACATTATGGAGAAATTCTCATGGGTTGGGTTTGGGCTTCTTGTGCTTACTTTACTCATGAGATGGCCAAGGAATGTGCATGTTGTCCTTGTCTTTCACTGTACAATTCCCCCCCCCCCACAGCAACCTGCAGCCTTGTTGGCTTCCTGAACTTCAATTAAAGCCCAGGGAAAGAAATCACAGGATAATTCCTCTCATAGGGCTTTTTCAGATAAGAAAGCGCAGACAAACGTGGAGGGCTGCAGAGCAATGGAGAGATATGTAATAGAAAGCAATACACACGGCACCCTCAGCCACCTCAGTGATTAGGTGAGCTCAAAAACACCCCCAAAACGTGAAAGGGGGAAAGTGCACAATTTTTCTGTACCCTCCTGCTTTTGTGCCAACAGGCCCCACCATTAACATGGAGGGAGGAAATGCATGATGTTGGCAGCCATGGTGGGCAGCTGCCGGGTGCTTGTTTGGGGTCTCTTGAGTGCTTGGGTGTGCATCTTCACTCATGGACTGGGACCATGAGGGCTGGACATGGAGGGTCTGCTGCTCTCACAGACGCAGTCGGACGCTCGTGGCAACCATACCCACAGATATAACAGGCCACTTTGCAGAATTGTCTCCAACTTTTCTTCACCTCTTTTGGGAGTGTGGTGGCTGCCATCCCTTTCCCCCCACAACTCCCTGGAATGATTCTATGTGTGATGCATTGTGGAGGATGCAAAATGGGGGTCAGGCTGCCAACACAGTTAATGCTGTTGCCACTTGCAAAGGCAATGCAAAAAAAACACAAAAGCCCTTAAGAAAAATAAATTGTTCTACAACCCTTGCCAATGGTGCACCCTATCTGTGAGAAATTGTTGGATCCTCCCCAACTTCTGCACACAATAGGGTGGAGAATTTTGAGAGGCCATTTACACACAGCTCTGTTCTAAATATCTTAAATACATCTTTCTAAGAACCAAACTACATATTACACTACTAGTACATTGGCGTCTGTGAAACCCTTAAAAAAAAAACTTCTCCTGCTTTTGTGAGAGGAGAGTTGGAAAAAACAGTGGGGAGGAGGTTTAACCTTCCTCCCCCAGAGTACAGGGGACCTGATTCAAATTGGGGCTGTGATCATTTACACTAGAGTAAAAAAAAGAAAAGAAAAGAAAAAAGAGAACTTCAACTAAATGCTATGTGAATAGTGGAACCTTTAGTTTGGCTCTAAAACAAAGATTACAAGTAGTTTTTAAACAGGCTGCTTACTGTACCCTCACTCATCTTCCATGGTTCTTCTGTCATATTCCCTCCCAGCATGCAAACAGAACTCTCTTGAGCTCTGGGCATTTGTAATATGCCTGTAGGTGGTTACTACTCAGGCTGTTCCTTCCCTCAAATGCTCTCTCACACACTCTTAAGCAAAACATTTTGACCACAATTCATCACAGAGTTAAGTGTGCTTAACTCTCTGTTGGATAGTTGCCTTAGGGGATGTAATTAGTCCCATTGTTAAGCAGTGAGTGAATAACAGAGGTTATTATAAGACCATTATGGCTCACCTGCATGGATGGAATAAAAGCCAGTGGACTATAGTTGGTAGTCTGCAGGCTTTAAGAGTGATAGTTACCAGAAAGAAACTTTTGAGAAGGCATTTCAAGAAGATCTTGGCTTTTAGGAAGCTGCTGGTCCGTTTTGTGAAAACACGGAACAAATGGTGTAGAACTTGTTATTCCTTGGCAGTCTGATAAAGAACCACAAAATGGCATCTTATCTGATGCCCATTTTCTGCTTCCCTTGCCAATGAGTCACTTAGCTATTTTTAATAAAACATTTACCGATATAGCAACTCAGAACTTGGTTCTGCTTTCTACATCAATGGGTTATTTCCTTAAAAATGTACCCTTGCTAATCAAGGGACTTAGAACTATATGCTTTTATTCCAACATCATTTGTGTGTATTTCAGTTATTGGAAGACAGTCCACTCAACCACCTCACAGTGATTAGTTAAGGTCAAAAACACCACCAACACATATTCAAAATAAATTGTATAATGCCCCGAGAATGAGGAAGAAAAATGGAAGCCTGTTCCATGGGGAAAGAAAATTTTCAGGAAATTCCTGAGATTTTTCTTTTCTTACCTTCTAGAAATAAAAAGACACTTTTCAGAATTTTCTCCATATTTTCTTCACCATTGTTTTTGTGGTGGCTGCATTCCCTCCCCTCAGTGCCTGGAGTGATGCTAGGTATATGGGGCATTGTGGAGGATGCAAAATGGGGGCCAGGCTGAAAACAGTTGATGCTATTGCCACTTGCATTGGCAGTGCAAAAACCAGAACAAACAATCAAAAACCCTTAGGAAAAAAGAAAGCTGTACTTCAACCCTTGCCAATGGTGATGCCTACTGTGAGAAATTGTTGGATAATTTCTCTTTCCCCGGGAGAAATGTGGTGAAATTCCCCCCCCCCCCCCGGCCCCAATTTCTCTATCCACAAATAGGGTGGAGAATTTTGAGCTCTACTGCTTTTCAAACTTTTCATAACCACCTGTTTAGGGTATATCCTGCAGTTGTTTCCCAGTGCCTGGCAATCTCCTGTCTAGATGCTACTAATAAAAATTGCATGACGTCTTCATGAAGAAGATGTTTAAGTGTTTGCTCTAATGCAGACAGAAATTAAATGGCTGGGTTGTACAGCCTGGTGGGTTATATTTCAGAGGATTTCAAATATGCCCTTCTGAAAAATTTGAACATACAAACAATTCTCCTACATGAATATAAGCCATTCTCTGACCCTGCATCCTCTCCGACACAATGGGGAGATTTTTGTACATGTGTATACTGCGGTTTGAGTGGGGTTAAGTGCCATTTATGTATACACTCTAGTTGTGTTTCCTTATTGTTGCTGGAGTGGTTGCTTGCTCCACGTGACACTCCATTGAGTACTTGTCACAGCCAAGGTTGTCCTGACCTTCTTACTGCTTCAGTATCCTTACTGAGTGCCTGGCACAAGATGACCTTAGAAGCTGAGATTCAGTTGTATGAATTGAACAAATACAGACATCCCCCTTTTTTTCCCTTCTAGTGACGACTATGATCTTGAAATGTAGGGGTTGTGAATGTTGAGCATGGAAATGTTCATGCATTGATATCAAATGAAGACATGAAATCCAGCTGCCTTATAGAGATTGCTCCCTTCTCCTTGGCTGCTTCGCAATCTGGTTTGGAAAGCTGTTTTGGACTTTTGCATAATATGTTGGCTCCATATTTTGGATCAAAGTTTCTGTTTTTGGAAGAAAACATTTTTTAGAGGAATCTATGTTTAATCCTCCCACCCAGATCTTTGTACATCAACACAAAGATTTGGTGCCTGTCTTCTCATTTAAAATTCTGTACAGTAATATCACTAATGTCTCTTCTTAGTTCTTCTTTACATAGGAATATAAGAACAGAAGAGCCATGCTGGATCTGACCAAAGGTCCATCTAGTCCAGCATTCTGTTCACACAGTGGCTGCCCAGCTGCCCACAGGAAATACACAAGCAGGACATGAGTGCAACAGCACCCTCCCATCTATGTTCTCCAGCAACTGGTGCACATAGGCATATTGCCTCTGATACAAGAAGTAGCAGGTAGCCATTAGGACTAGTAGCCATTGATGGCCTTCTTCTCCAGGAATTTGCCTAACCCCCTTTTAAAGCCATCCAAATCGGGGGTTGTCACTATGTCTTGTGGTAGCAAATTACAAATAGACATCTTGGAAGTCCATTTCCTCATATGGCTGCACTATTAAGTGGTGTTAGACTTCTATTTATAAATATCATTGTGAAGTACCAAGTGGAATGTTGCTTGCTAACCATGTGTGGCAACCTGCCAGAAATTTAATAAACCTCCTATTTTCCTATTTGCCTAGAACTATAAACAAGAAAGAAAGATTTGGTGGGTCAAATTAAGCAGGTTGAAGAGAAGATGCTCTTCAGCAGCTAATCCTAAAATGTGACAGAACAATGCCTGGGAAATTCTATCTGGAACACGGGAAGCTACTGAGTTAGGCGCTTGGTCCATCTAGCTCAGTATTGTCTCCACCAACTGTCCCTAACTTGGTGCTTTTTGGACTTCAACCCCCATCAGCCCGTTAGCATGGACGTTGGTAAAAAATGGGAGTTGTAGTCCACAACATTTTGAGGGCACCAGGTTGCTATTCAGTTTCCAGGCGAAGTACAAAGTGTTGGTTATTACCTTTAAAGCCCTACATGGTTTGGGTCCAGGTTACCTACGGGATCGCCTTCTCCCATACAGTCCACCCCGCATGCTCAGGTCCTCTGGGAAGAATTTATTACAGTCAACAAGAACTAGACTGACAACCGTTACCTAGAGGACCTTCTCTTCTGCCGCTCCCAGATTGTGGAATGACCTGCCGGGAGAGATTCGCCAATTTACTAGTCTTCAGGAATTTAAAAGATCTATAAAGACTGATCTCTTCCGGCAGGCCTACCTAGATGAATTTTAAAGTGTTTATTGGTGTTTTATTGGTATTTTAATGATGTACTGGTTTTATCTGCTTTTAATCAGTTTTTGTATTTTGTGTTTGGTGTTGTTCCCCGCCTCGATCCGTTGGGAGAGGCGGGTGATAAATAAATATATTATTATTATTATTATTATTATTATTATTATTATTATTATTATTCTCCAGGGTTTCAGACAGGACTCTTTCTTGGCCTTACCGGGAGATGCTAGAGATTGAACGTTGGACTTTCTACATACAAAATCTGTGCCCTACCCATTGGGCTAGAGCCAATCCCTGTAGGAATACATAGACAAATCCTTTTAAAACTTGGGTAGAATTCAGGGCCTTGGGGATCTACATAGCTGAGTGAGGAGTTCCTGCTTATAACTTCACAATTTGAACCAGCCATGAGATCTTCCTCATTGAGGTTTATGTGCATAGTGACATGCATTGTGAATAATAGCCAGAAGGCAGTTCTGCAAGCAGGAAGCCAGGAATAGTGCAGAAATAAAATAATCAAATAGCTTGGAATTAGCTTTCATTGCTGTACTTCTTCGTAGCTGTCCATCACATCCTGTCACAGGATAGCCAATGTTTAATGAGTTCCTTCAATTCTTCTGCATTGCCTTCATGGTGTCTGGAGCAGCTTTTAATTTATCTCCATAAATTGAACTCTTCTATGAAAGCTTGTGCAGTTAAATATTATGAAGAGGGATCATTCATAGCACTGATTGCATATGCCTACACTGCACATGAGGCTACCTCTATGTAAAGAAATGAGCAAGATTAAAAGCCCTTTTAGTAATAGCTGTTGAGATTGAAACATGGTTCTGAAGTCCTAAAAATATAGGCACTCGTACTAATGAGCCAATTCTCCAAAGCGATGATGACTCCTGGACAGACTTAAAATTTCATTCCATTGTCATTATGACAAACCACAGCAATTTATTTCTTTTAAAAGAGGCATGGGAAAATACATGGTATAAATTTTATTACCAGAGAAGTGGGGTACTTAAAAAAAAAAAAAACCAGTGGAGCGCATTTGGAGATAAATTTCTCTCTGCAATGTCCCTCCTTCTTTAAGAGAAAATGCAATTAATATTTTTGCTTCATTGCTTCATGTCATGGGAGTAAGGGCAGAAGAAGAGGAAGGATTGTGGATCTGGATGCCATTTTCATGGCTATTGTCATTCCATTGGATTGATCGTTCATGGGAAAGCCTTTCTGTTTCCAGGGGAATATGCAGGGCCAGGTGAATCACTACAGCAGGCTGTATGTAATATTATTATGGCAAATACAAAAAACAGTTTGGTGGGAAACAAGTTACTACACATTACCCTCTTATAATATAGGGCAGGGATAGGCAACCTGGTGCTCTCCAGATGTTTTGGAATACAACTCCCATAATCCCTAACCATCAGCCATATTGGCTGGAACTTATGGGAGTTGCAGTCAAAAATATCTGGAGGACACCTAGCTGCCTATTCCTGGTATAAGGTAGGAATATGTGAGAAATTTATTTCAGTTAGTCTTTGGCCAGAATTTACCCAGTATGTACCTCCCAGAACTAAACACGGACTTGAATGCAATCTGCAGTTGGAGTCCATACATTTCTGAGCTTGCAATGTGCTTCATGGAACAAAACAAAAAACCCCCCAAAAAACACAATACGTTTGAAAGAAATGCGTACATTTGAATAGTTTACATGACAGAATGAAAAATGTGCACAAACACACCTTAATCGAAAGGAGAAAAAGGATGTACATTTAAATAATGCGCACAACTGCTGCATACATGTAGGAAAATACATATGAAAATACACATATCCATGTGAAAAAAAGGGGGGAAACCCACACTCTGATACAGATATAGGCCATGTCTACGCCATGCAGTTATCCCGGGGTCATCTCTAGGTCGTCCCTGTGCGTGCAAATGACACACAGGGGATTCCGGGGTCAACCGGGGACGACGAGAGACTTTCCCCGGGATAACTGCAACAGCGGATGTCCCAGTTTTTCCGTGGTCTTGGGACAACCCTGAGGACTGCGGCCGGTGTGGCATGGGCTCCCGGGTCCTCAAACGGGCACTGAGCTGCACAGGGTGGCTCTGTGCTCATGGGGTGGGATGGAGCAGCAATTTTGCCATTCCTGGTATGGCAGGCGGTGTTTGGGCACAGAGTTTGGTGGGGTGTTGACTTACTTTTTTGCTGGATCAGGGCCACGGATCCTCTTCTAACAAACAAACAAACAAACAGTGCCTGTGTCATCCCTCTTCCCTTCCAGGACATCGCACAGCCATGTAGGTGCTGGGGGAGAACTGCAGAAGCAGGTAAGTCCGCAATCCTCCCCACTCCCTCCCGCTAGGCCCTTAGGTGTAGATGAGGCCATAGTCAGCTTTGAGGTGGAATTTGGAGAACCTTGATGAGCTTGGGTTTTGCTGATTCAAGATTTGGTCATTCTTTAAACAATGGAATAGATAATCTGCCATGAAAAGCCAGAGCTCTTTAGATATCTAGCTGAAAACTATAACCACACTTTGACTCTAGTGTAGGGTGACCAGATAAAATCCAGGTCAGGGCTCATGTAACTTTAACAGTTATAGAGAAAAGGGAATTTCAGCCAGTGTCATTTGTATGCAATTAGTTCCTGATGAAATTCCCTCTTCATCACAACAGTTAAAGTTGCAGGGGCCCTGCCTTCTTTTGTATATGGTCACTCTAGTATAGTGCCTGCAACTTTTAACTGTTGTGATGAAGAGGGAATTTCACCAGGAACTAATTGCATACAAATGACACTGGTTGAAATTCCCTTTTCTCTAAAACTGTTAAAGTTACATGAGCCCTGATCTGGATTTTATCTGGTCAGCCTACTCTAGTGGCATTACTGTTTGCGACATTGTTTTTAGAGCAATTTGTCATCAGTGTCAGTCTGATGGATGCGATTTTTTCTCTCAGCAGCCCCATCTCAAGGCAACTTTCAATATAATAACCACATGTAAAGGCTGACAGAAGGCACTGGACTAAGTAAGACTGCAAGCTTAAATCATTCTTATGAGGAAGTAAGGCCCATTGAACACATTTCTGAGTAAACATGCACAGGATGCCTCTGTGGGTGCTCTCCAAAGTGGGTGTGATGCTTAGAAGGCTTTTATGTATTATTCAAAAGCCAGCATGATCTCCTAGCCCATCAAATGCTGGTGGTGTGCACTTGTGCCAAAGTAACACACATAGACCTTTCCGATATACTGTGGAGTAGAGTCACTTCATTAAATCTTATGTGAACAGAGGTTCCATTTGTTTGCTGTGGAAAAGCTGACAGAGGTACCCCACTCCTGCTGTAGTCCAACGAGACCTGGTTGGCAGGGACAGTTTCCCCAGGGACCAATCTACACCAAGCAGGACACAACACTTTGAAAACGTTTTGAAAACTGTATATGGAGTGTGTCCTGGGTCCCAACAGTTGTCACTACTGTTATAAACTGTTTTAAACTGTTTTACGGCAGTAGTGTAGATCCTGCCCTGTAGTAAGCTCTTCTAAATATTATAAAGTGGGTAGGAGTTGTGGACATTTTGGGATGATGGTTCCATAGCAGATGTCATGTGTGCTCTTAGGAAGATGACAGAATGTATGGAGGAAGAACTCAAGAAGGTTCCTAGAGTATTGCAGAATGCCAAACCGGACAAGAAAGAAGCTAACAATAAAGCCTTAGCCCAACAATGGCAGAAACAGTGGAAAGAGTATATATTGAGTATATAAAGGCACCAGATAAGAGTTTAATTAGAAAAAGGTTAAATTAAAGAAAAGAAGAGAAATGCTTTTGCGGATAAGTCTTGACTTGTTACCTGATACGGTAGAGTCAGGGTTGCAAATGGATAAATTGCCTGTAGCAGGGGAGAGAGATTATTCTAGAAGCTGGTCAGTCCCAAACAACAACACACCAAACCAACAACACTGCGTCTGGCAGCTGGATGAGTAAATGTTCACATTTTGTGTGGGTGTCCTTTTAAGGGAAGCAAGATAGAGGGCAGTGCATTGAAAAAAGACTGGATTCATGAAAGAAACTGGATATTTCTTCTTTCCAGACAGCGAAATAAAGAAAAGAAGACCGTGAAAGGGTGGATGGGCATTTGGTGAAGTGGAGACACCAGCATTAGGCACAGGACATCTTGTACTGGGTAGGGCAGGAGAGAAGAATGTGGTCATCCAGATGTTGTTGGACTCCCACCATCCCCAGGTACCATGGCCAATGGTCAGGGATTATGGGAGTTGCAGTCCAATACCATCTAGAGGGTCACAAGTTCCACACCATTGGGGTAGAAGTTTGTACTATATTACACTTGATCCTTTTCCACCTAAAGAATTGCTTGCTTTTTTTTTAGATCAACATTGTAGTTTCTATTACAATTTTGAATACTAATATATTCATTTTTATATGCTTCATTCAGCAAAGTTTGGCAGGGGTAAAAACAAACATGGACTCCTTTCTGCCAGAACAAGTTTGTTGGATAGAAACTTTGATGTCACAATAAATTCAAGATAGTTAGATTTATTAATCAAATTCTTTTTACTTGTATTTTGGTTTGTTTTCTTCTTAAAATGCATACCCTCTTGAGGAAGAAGCTCAAGACAGCTTACAACTGCTTTCCCTAACCTGCTTCCCTCCAGATATTTTGCACATCAACCTCAGATAACATGGCCAGTGGTCAGGGATGCTACAGTCCAAAATATCTGGAGGGCACCAGGTTCAGGAATCTGTCATATTTACTACTCTTGGTCTAGGAAGCCTGCCAACTCCCTTATCTAGGAATGTCTGGGAAAAACGGCAGGCCTTAATTGGTTAAAGGGTTTTTATTTGCATTCCGAAAGTCCATTTACCAATAGCCAGGGTCACGCCAGTAGTTCCGCCAGTCCAGTTGTCGAAGCCGAAGGTCAAACCAGGTTTTCCAGAAGTCCAGGGTCCAAAGCAAAACAGTCAAGCCGGGTGTTCAGTCCACAGGTTCTGATCCGAAATCACGCAGGATGTCAAGAGCTGAATACGTCGGTTGTTCTCAATGAATCTTAGCTTCTGCCTCCTCCCCCTTATATACTTTGCCTGAGCCTGTCCACAGCTGCGTGCAATTTCTTCATTATGTTACTTAAGGCTTGCGTCAGCTGTGCTCTGCTTTCGCAATCTCATGCTGCGTCTTGTGGGCCTAGCTTGCTCTGCCCGTTTGAGCTGCCGCCTTTGCTGGGGAGTTACTGGACAAACCCCTTCAGGCCCCGAATCTTCCTCATTAGAAACGGGGTGGGAGAGGGTGGCTTTCCTGGGGCTCTTCTAAGGAATCTCCTTGCTGTTCCTCCTCCTCCGGTAAGTCCTGGGGAATGGCCGAAGCTGCAGTTTCTGTCCCTTCTTCCTCCTCAGAGGAAGATTCTTCAGACTGCCTCATGACAGAATTCTGGGTTACAAAATACCCACAATTAAATTCCATAAAACAAAATAACCTTTTAAATGTCTACAGGAACGAAACAGGTGTTACATTCTGTCTAAAATATTGTACAAAAAGATTTTTGTAGGCCTTTCTTGAGAGGAAGTTCCACAACTGTGCTACTACAACTGAAGAGGACCTACTCCTCAGAATTTACCTCATGGCTGACTTGCTGCTGAGGCTGGCCTCTTTACAGATAACTCCCTTACTTATGTAGTGTTGAGAAGGAACTTGAACCTAACTGACTCCATTTTGGATGGCCTTAAAGTGCCCGAGGGAGCGAAATGACTGGGGGCGCTGCATCCCTTCCCATCCCGGATAGAGGAAGTGGACACCGCCCGAAGACTCCTGAAAGACTTTCAGTATCAATGCTCTTATTAATCCTGGCCTCTAGTGATGTCACTCCCTGTCAGTTATGTATTCAGACTGTCAAATTGCATAACCAGATCAAACAGATGCTCATTTATCAGAATAGGCTCCAGTGTAAGAGCAAAGTGCAACCGTGCACTTTTCAGAACGTCACTTACTCCGCCTGCATACAAGACAGTGCCATCACCTGTTTCAACCCGAAGGAGGCCCCTGCCCAGTGGAGTCTCGAGGTCAGAGGCCCCAGTGGACAGGGGACAGTACTACAATGAATGTCCCTATTAGAATTGTGTATGATAGGCCACGTGAGAAAAAGAACACGAGAGAATCCACATGCCCGCCTCACCAAAGTTCCAGTTCTAAGTCCCTTCACCGCCCAGAGATGTAATTTAGTAATTTTTCACCTTTGCTGAGACTGTTGTTAGCTCCCTCAATGTCAGTAACTGGGGGGGACCAGTGGCCATGGGAGGCAGCTGGGTTGAATGTTAGCCAACCATATAGCGAAACCAGAGATCCAGATCCCCACAGCCAGTAGATGTTAGGGGACACCGTTGTAAGTCAGTGGTGCCTCCAGCGTCTGCACCCGTCAGCCCCCAAGATTGAAGAGACCCCCTGTCAGTCACTCACCACCCTGAATGGCTCTCCTGTCCCGAATAAACATCACCCAAAGTCAGAGCTCTAATTGGCTGGCCCCCAAGGGACTGTATTGGATCTGTGGGCAGTATGCTCATTCTGAACTCCCTGAGCCCTGGGCAGGCACATGCACTCTAGGAGAGATCCGCCCCTCCTTCTTTCTGGTTCCCCTGTCAGAAGGTGTGCGTCTGGGCCACCCAGCGTACAACAAGCGCAGCATATCCCCTAATGTTAAAATTGGGGACTGGAAAGATGATGAGTGGCCACCTGGGAAGATTGTTCAGTATTATGGCCCAGCCACCTGGGCACAAGATGGTATGTCGGGGTACAGAACCCCCATTTATATGCTTAACAGAATCATACGCTTGCAAGCAGTGCTAGAACTAATAACCAATGAAACTGCAAGAGTACTGAATGTCCTATCCAAAACCCAGACCCAACTGCGAAATGCTGTGTATCAGAACCGCTTAGCTCTTGACCACTTGCTTGCTACTGAGGGTGGGGTATGTAGAAAATTTAATCTCACTAACTGCTGCTTGCATATTGATGATAATAGAAAAGTTATTGAAGAGATCACCAGTAAAATGACTAAGCTGGCTCATGTTCCTGTGCAAACCTGGAAAAGATTTGAATAGGCAGAAAAACTGAGATCCTGGTTCACATAGATAGGAAGACTGAAAGAGATAATAGCGATGGTTATTGTAGAACTCTTGGTTTGTATCCTCTTGCCCTGTTTAATGCCTTTATTGTTACAGAGTTTTCGCAGCATTGTGGAACAGATAGCAGACCGGCGCACAGCTGTCCACCTAATGGCCTTGCGCGATTACTGCCCTGTCCTATGGCAGATGAAGATAGTGAAACTCCTTAGTAATTAACAAAAGAGTTTCAAAGGGGGGAATGAGAAGGAACTTGAACCTAACTGACTCCATTTTGGATGGCCTTAAAGTGATTTTATGTTCCCCCCCTCTTTGTCTCTCTCATAAGCAGCTCCTATGCTTAGTTGTATGCAGACAGCAGATCATGTGACCTGGCCTAGTAAGAAGTAACAGACCGTTCCAGACCATATAAGGAGAAACACCTGCTACCATACCGTTATGTTGCGCGCGCAGTATCCTGTTGTGTGACATGCAGATTTCCTGCTTGCTTGAAATGTATAAGAGACTGGGTCACCCAAAGGGGGGGGGGCTGCAGTCTGTGGAACGATTCCAGGCTGTGGTCTTTGCTAGCAAATAAAGGTTATCTGTTTGAAACTGGAACTTTGGACTGGACTCCGATTATTTACTGTAACAGTGTCAATTAACTTAATACAGAATCCAACACTGCTTGTGTGCTAGTGAGACCCACTGCTAGGGGATTAGGAAACTAGTATTTCCTAAACTTTTAAGGTTTGGGGCCTACAGAAGCAAGGTAATAAAGTCAGGCCTGCTTTTTTTCTGTTGGGAGGGGTTATCCCTGAGAAGAGTATTTTCATTTCCCTTGTTAAGATTCATTTCCCTGGTTAAGTTTCATTTCTCCTGCTAAGTTTCCTTTCTTCAAGGTTGAAACAGTACTTTCGCTTTTGGGGAAGAGGGTATAAAAAGAGAGGAGAGACCAGCCAGGGAGAGAGAGCCCCAAAAAGACCAGAACATGAAGAAAGAGCAGTAAGATGAGGCCCGGATAAGTAAATAAAGCTAGGGTAAAATTTGCATTCTTGCAACTTTTATTTTTTTTAAATACCTTTGTAACACTCAGCTCTATTGACTATATACCTTTATTTGAAACTTGGTTGTTTTAATTTACTAGTAAACTGTTGTATGAAGCCACAGTGTCTGAAGTGTCACTCACCCCATGTATACAGCTTGAACCTCACGTTATTGGGAGGGGGAAGGTTAAGAGAAGGAAGATGGGTCTCTTAAGGAGGGAAGAAGTCCTTAAAGAGTTAGTCAGGGGGTCCAGGACATGGATGGAACCTTGACATTAGGGATGTGTATCGTATCATTAAAATGTACGATAACGATACGATAAGGTCATTATCGTGCATGTGTTTAATGATGACGATACGTTAGAAAAACCTACGATAATCATCGGAGACGATAATTTTCGGGCGATTTTATCATTTTATTGGACTGCCATATAAATATACCTATAACTTATGTATTTTCAAAGTTAGAGGCTTGAAACTTGGTCACAGTGCTTATGGCATATGCCTAAGTATGTGTATGAAATTTGAGATCGATCCCTCCAACTCTCGATTTTATATGAATTTATTAAAGATCGTTTCAGTTCTGACAGATCAGAATGACAGGTCACTATGTGCATTCATTCAAACCTGTCAGAACGGAAACGATCTTTAAAAATTTCATATAAAATCGAGAGTTGGAGGGATCGATCTCAAATTTCATACACATACTTAGGAATACCCCATAAGCACTGTGACCAAGTTTCAAGCCTCTAACTTTGAAAATACAGAAGTTATAGGCATTTTTCTTTAAAAATAGGGCTGCAAAAAATATCATTTTTTCATGATAATCATCGTGAAGATGATACGGTTCACTTACGATATGAATGAAGACGATATTTTTTTTGGTCCGAAATGACGATAATGATAAACGACGATATTTTTTTGGAGTGCACATCCCTACTTGACATAACCAACCTCAGAAATGCTCCTTTCTGGAACAGGGCAGGCCATTCTAGAAATGAGCATTTTAGCTTGTTTCTCAAGTTGGTTTAGGAAGCACTAGCTTTCTGTTGCAACTGCAGTGAATCCCGCAGGTGCAACAGAATGAATTGGGTCTCATGGGCAGTGTTGGATACTGCCTTTAGGCTGCAGTCCTAAACACACCTACTAGGGAGTAGGGGTGTGCATCGGATCGGATCCGATCCACGATCCGAATCCGATCCGCCCCAAAAATCGGAAAATCCGATCCGATCCGATCCGATCCGATACACCATCCGATCCGATCCGATCCGATCCGGCGAGGTCCGATCCGGATCGGATCGGATCGGCGGATCGGACGCCATTTTAAATGCGTTTTTCCCATAGCAAAGTATTGTTGTTTTACAAAAACGCCTATAACTTTTTCATTTTTAACGACAGAAGGATGAAACTTGGGCACATTGTACACTGGTTAGGGATAGGTATCTGTGAGAAATTTCAGAAAGATTGGTGCATGCAGTTTGTGGCAATTAATTTTTTAATAAATAACATGGAATGCCTATAACTCGGTCATTTTTAAAGTTACACACATGAAACTTTGCCACATTGTAGGTGGAACCTTGGGACCCACGTGTGTGAAATCCCAGAACCGTGGGTGCTTGCCTGGTGTGGCAATGAATTTTTGAAAAATGGGTAGTAGTGGGGTAAATGCAGTTATGCCTCCCATGTTTTTATTTTTAAAGATACAAACAGGACACTTCGGCACATTACAGGGAACACTTCCCTTGATATGTGTGTAAAATTTCAGACAGCTAGCTCCAGGCATGTGTTGGCAATGAATTGTTGAAAATTGGGTAGCAGTGGGGTAAAATACAGTTTTGCCTCCCATTTTTTTATTTTCAAAGATACAAACGGGAAACTTTGGCACATTGCAGGGAACACTTCACTTCAAATGTGTGTGAAATTTCCGGAAGCTAGGTGCAACATTTTAGTGGGAAACGAACGTTTATTCATGGCATTTCACATGGGATTTATGGGTTGGTTTTAAGAGCTACAAACCTCTAACTCGCTCACATGGCACAGGACCTATGCCCGCTCAAACGCTGGAAATTTAACAAACTTTGGTGCAATGCTTTAGTGGGAAAACAAAGGTTTATGCATGGCATTTCACATGGGATTTATGGGTTGGTTTTAAGAGCTACAAACCTCTAACTCGCTCACATGGCACAGGACCTATGCCCGCTCAAACGCTGGAAATTTAACAAACTTTGGTGCAATGCTTTAGTGGGAAAACAAAGGTTTATGCATGGCATTTCACATGGGATTTATGGGTTGGTTTTAAGAGCTACAAACCTCTAACTCGCTCACATGGCACAGGACCTATGCCCGCTCAAACGCTGGAAATTTAACAAACTTTGGTGCAATGCTTTAGTGGGAAAACAAAGGTTAAACTTTATTATTTTAAACCTTCAGGAAAGGGAGGGGGAGGCTGTGTTTGTGTGTGTGTGTTTGACAGCTTGATCCACCAATTGTGCTTTAGAATACATGACTGAATCACCCAATCCTGTGAAGACTTTCTTCAGCCTCCAATCGCAATGCTGGAGGAGGGCACCAGTATATATTCTCTCAGCCCTGCCCTTCTGGCTCTTTGTGGGTTGAACGTGGAGGAGATTAGGGAGTGTTTTGGAGCTGTGTTGGAGAGACTGTATTGATTTGATTGTATTTGGAGGTGGTTTTGAGGAGTTTCTGATCTTTTACTTCAGCTTTTCTTGTTCTCTCTCTTGGCTTTCCTTTCTCTCTTGCCTTTCCTTTCTTAGATAGCACGTTTGTTTGTCTGTGAGTTCAGTTTGTCTTTGCAGTGAGTGTGTTTGTTTGTTCTACTTTCGCTTTCTGAAAAAAACCCAAAAAAATAATAAAAAAATATTTCTATCCTCTCTCTCTCTCTCTCTCTTTCTCTGTGTGTGTGTGTGTGTGTGCGCGCTTGTGAGTGAGTGTGTGTTGCTGGGCTGTGTAGCCTGCTGCTACAAACACAAAAAAAGTCAGCAAAGCACACACTTACACAAAAATAAATAATAATAAAAATAAAATGAAGCGTGGCACTCAAAGGGGGGGTGCTCCCAAGGCAGCATTTGGGAGAGGCCGCTCTGGGCATGGCGCTGCTGCTGCTGCTGCTGGGACCAGCAGCAGGCAGCCTACTTCCACACCCCCAGTTAAACTGAGGCGTTCTCCACTGGGGCAGCAGAAGCAGGCAGAGGCAACTCAAAGTAGTGCCTGCAGGGCACTCTTTCAGCAACATGAGGCAGGTGCTGGGAGCAGCAGTGGGCATGAAGAAGGAGCACTATATTATCCAGCTCCTTCTTTGGTGGGTGAGCCTGTGAACCCGCTGACTGATCTTTTCCCAGATCTTGTGGAAGTCAGCGAGGTTCAGAGTGAGAAGGAGGACTCTGATGTGGGGCAAGAGGAAGAGCAGGCAGCACCAGAGACTTACTCTCCACAATCCGTCCTCTCTTCCACTCATTCCCTTGCTCCTGAGGTGACACCACAGAGCGAAGGCGCCGGCAGGCCGTCTGTGTCACCCCAGAAGCGACAGGCAAGCAAGGTGTGGGACCACTTTGAGGTGGCAGTGGATTCCCGCTTTGCTGTCTGTCGCCACTGCAAGATGTCAGTGAGCAGGGGAAAAATGCCAGGCCACTTCACCACCACGAACCTCACCCGCCACATGCAGAGGCACCACCAGTCTGTTTTGCTTGGGACCGAGGCGGGCACCTCGCAGCAGACTGGTGCTAGCGGCAAGGGCAAGCAGAAGGCTCCTGCAACTTCTGCCAGCTCTCGACCTCCCATCCCCAAGAGGCTTCGCCAGGCCACCATGGAAGAGATGGGGTGGGGGAAGTATGGAGCCACAAGGTGGCGTTTTCCAGCGCCCAACCAGATCACCAATTGCATCGGTGAGATGGTGGCGTTGGATGACCAGCCATTCAGCCTCGTCGAGAACGCAGGCTTCAAGAGGCTGATGGCTCTTGTGGTTCCATACTACAAGCCGCCGTGTCGCACCACCCTGAGCAGGCGTGTGGTGCCCTCCCTGTACCAGGCATGCAGGGAGTTAGTTCTGGGTCGTCTGTGCCAGGCAGAGGCACAGAAGGTGCACTTCACTTCGGACATCTGGTCCAGCGAAGGAGGAGTGCACGCTTACCTGTCCCTGACGGCTCACTGGTGGGGAGCCTCAGGGCAGGAAGCACCCAGGACTTCTGGGACTGGGAAGGAGGGCTGCCGCTGGGCCCTCCTTCATACCGCAGTCATGGACCAGTCCCACACGGCGGAGGAGATTACGGAGGCCATGAACCGCATGGTGGCAGGGTGGCTGGGCGGGCACCAGCACACCCGCGGTTACATGGTCACGGACGGGGGAGCCAATATGCTGAAGGCGGTGCGCGATGGCGGATTTGAGGGCATCCGCTGCATCGCGCACGTCTTCAACCTGGTCGTCAGGGATGGCCTTGGAGGCAGCAAGGCCCCTCTCCCTCCCCAAATCCGTAATCTCCTAGAGAGCTGCAGGAAGGTGGCTGGGCATTTCCACCACAGCGTGAAGGGCAGTCGGTTGCTGCGGGAGAAGCAGCAGGAGCTGGGACTTCCGCAGCACCGGCTAGTGCAGGACGTGGCAACACGTTGGAACTCCACCTACCACATGCTCGAGCGTATGGTGGAGCAACAGCGTGTTGTCCACGAGATGTTCAGGGTCGGGGACATTGGCATCCAGGCCCCACTGTCCAGGCAGCAGTGGGAGGCCATGTCCCAGCTTCTGGTGGTCCTCAAGCCGTTCCTTGAGGCCACCGAGACCCTGAGCAGCAGCACTGCCCTTCTCAGCCAGGTGCTCCCCGTGGCCAGGCATCTCCAGAATCAGATGGGCGAGTTTCTGGAGGCCGGGGATGCCGTCACCGGCAGGCGCTTCCTGCCAGAGGTGCGGGAAGTGGTGACGAGGCTGAGGGAAAGCCTATCCCGCCGGGTCCAGCCTCTCTACAACGAGAGGCAGTACATGTTGGCCACCATGTGCGACCCGCGCATCAAGGATGGGTTATGTGGGCAGACTTCCCGGGCAGGTTGGGTGGAAATGCTGGTGACGGACGTTCGGGCGGCCCGGGATGCCAGGATTGGGCAGGCAGAGGAGGAGCCCACCGAAGCCCAGGCGCTAAGTCCGCTGAGCACCACCAGCAGCGGCGGCACCAGCACCACCACACCCAGCAGGGGGACAGGCCAGGGGTTTTGGGACAAGGCTTTGCAGGCTGCGGTTGGGCATAGAGGCACTCAACCCAGCCGCCGCCAGGATGACGCTGCAGCAGCAGTGCAGCGTTACCTGGCGGAGCAGATGGAGGACGGCTCCATCGAACCCCTGGCCTACTGGTCATCTCGGCGCCAGATGTGGCCTGATCTGGCGCGGGTGGCCATGGACAGAATCAGCTGCCCACCGTCCAGCGTTCCAAGCGAGCGGGTGTTTTCCATGGCGGGCGACGTGGTCACACCCCACCGCTCTCGCTTGGACGCTGAGATTGTGGAGCAGCTGGTCTTCCTCAAGGTCAATCTGCCCCTGCTGGGATACCCCACCCTCATGCCCGCGGGGGAGTAATTGGCAGGCACCCCCCATCCATCCCACACCTTTGGGCAGGCACCGGCAGGCCCTTGATTTTTTAATTCTTATTTTCGGTTAATTAATTTTCTTTACTTTAATTTACTGGCTGTGTTGTTTACAGCTCAGTAACTCAACTCTGAACGATGGATCCCGAAGGGATCTAGTTTCTTCTCCTAGCCTCTTACATTGAGGGGATGCACAAGCATCTCACACATTCTATGTTGTTTGACTTGAACCAATGTGCTTGCACGTGTGCCTCTGAAATTGGACTCCGATGGCTCCCTCCAGGCCTTCTGTAAGGTCCCACACTTCCATGGGCGTTTCTTCTTGTAAGACCACGTCAGAGGCTCATGAGAACTTTGGATAAGAAGAAGGCTTAATTTTATCGCCAAGGAACGCATGCACCTCTCTGACTATGAACGAAGGACGCGATAGGATTCCTCTTCCAGGCTCCTACATTGAGTGGATGACAAGCAGCATCCCACACTGTTTCTGACTGTGTCTTTTGGACTTATGTGGCAGCCTTGCAGGGCTGTCACTGTGTGTTGTGTTTATTTTGGCTATATGATTTAAAAAACTGCCTGCCCGCCTGCCCGCCTGCTAGGTTGCCGCCATTGTGAAGTAGCCGGAATGCGTGGGCTGGTCTCACGGTTTCATTGCTTACTTGTGCAATGCGCAAGCGCCTGGCATCATGCCCGCCTCTGCCTCTGCCTCTGCCTGCCTGCCTGCCCGCCTGCTAGGTTGCCGCCATTGTGAAGTAGCCGGAATGCGTGGGCTGGTCTCACGGTTCTATTGCTTACTTGTGCAATGCGCAAGCGCCTGGCATCATGCCCGCCTCTGCCTCTGCCTCTGCCTGCCCGCCTGCCCGCCTGCTAGGTTGCCGCCATTGTGAAGTAGCCGGAATGCGTGGGCTGGTCTCACGGTTCTATTGCTTACTTGTGCAATGCGCAAGCGCCTGGCATCATGCCCGCCTCTGCCTCTGCCTCTGCCTCTGCCTCTGCCTGCCTGCCTGCCCGCCTGCTAGGTTGCCGCCATTGTGAAGTAGCCGGAATGCGTGGGCTGGTCTCACGGTTCTATTGCTTACTTGTGCAATGTGCAAGCGCCTGGCATCATGCCCGCCTCTGCCTCTGCCTCTGCCTGCCTGCCTGCCTGCCCGCCTGCCCGCCTGCTAGGTTGCCGCCATTGTGAAGTAGCCGGAATGCGTGGGCTGGTCTCACGGTTCTATTGCTTACTTGTGCAATGTGCAAGCGCCTGGCATCATGCCCGCCTCTGCCTCTGCCTCTGCCTGCCTGCCTGCCTGCCCGCCTGCCCGCCTGCTAGGTTGCCGCCATTGTGAAGTAGCCGGAATGCGTGGGCTGGTCTCACGGTTCTATTGCTTACTTGTGCAATGTGCAAGCGCCTGGCATCATGCCCGCCTCTGCCTCTGCCTCTGCCTGCCTGCCTGCCTGCCTGCCTGCCTGCTAGGTTGCCGCCATTGTGAAGTAGCCGGAATGCGTGGGCTGGTCTCACGGTTCTATTGCTTACTTGTGCAATGTGCAAGCGCCTGGCATCATGCCCGCCTCTGCCTGCCCGCCCGCCTGCCTGCCTGGAGGTGCCCATGCAGCTGTGACTTTGCCTCTGCCAGTGGGACTTTGCCTCTGCCACTGGGACTTTGCCTCTGCCACTGGGACTTTGCCTGGAGGGAGCTGTGCCAAACTGTGACTTTGCCTGGAGGGAGCTGTGCCAAACTGGGACTTTGCCTGGAGGGAGCTGTGCCAAACTGTGACTTTGCCTGGAGGACCCTGTGCCAATGTGACTTTGCCTGGAGGAGCCTGTGCCACTGGGACTTTGCCTGGAGGGAGCTGTGCCAAACTGTGACTTTGCCTGGAGGGAGCTGTGCCAAACTGGGACTTTGCCTGGAGGGAGCTGTGCCAAACTGTGACTTTGCCTGGAGGACCCTGTGCCAATGTGACTTTGCCTGGAGGGAGCTGTGCCAAACTGTGACTTTGCCTGGAGGACCCTGTGCCAATGTGACTTTGCCTGGAGGGAGCTGTGCCAAACTGTGACTTTGCCTGGAGGGAGCTGTGCCAAACTGGGACTTTGCCTGGAGGGAGCTGTGCCAAACTGTGACTTTGCCTGGAGGACCCTGTGCCAATGTGACTTTGCCTGGAGGAGCCTGTGCCACTGGGACTTTGCCTGGAGGGAGCTGTGCCAAACTGTGACTTTGCCTGGAGGACCCTGTGCCAATGTGACTTTGCCTGGAGGGAGCTGTGCCAAACTGTGACTTTGCCTGGAGGACCCTGTGCCAATGTGACTTTGCCTGGAGGAGCCTATGTGCCACTGGAGTCCTCCGATCCACATCGGCCGCACGAATAAGGTAAGTGTGTGCAGTCAACGCAGGGACACCTGAGAGTGTCCAGAAGTGGGGCAGTGTGAGATCTTACTTCCGAGTAAGCAAGCAGACTGCCCATCTGCCCCAGCCACGGCCGCATGGAGGTGGCCCCTCGATTCACGTCGCCCCTACGACTCAGGTAAGAGTGCAGGCAGAGTGGCCATATAGAAAAGAAGGCAGGGCCCCTGCACCTTTAACTGTTGTGATGAAGAGGGAATCTCAGCAGGAACTAATTCCATACAAATGACACTGGCAGAAATTCCCTTTTCTCTACAACTGCTGAAGTTAGGAACCCTGACCTGGATTTGATCTGGTCAGCCTAACGTAGGGTGCTATTAGGAGTGAATGAATAACCCAAGGACAAAAGAAATGGTGATTCTCTAATGATCCGGTAAGCTGTGTCCTGCCAGACACAAAAGGATAGCCAATCCCTCTAACAATGGGCTCAGAAGAGTGATTTAGAAAGGGAGGGGTGCAGGAGAAAGAGGATTGCATCACAAACCAGAGAAGTGTGCCGGTGGGAGACTAGTTACTAGGCCTTGCATGTATTAATTAATACAAATCTTTATTTATTTTCCTTTCTTCTTTTGCAGTATAAAAGTATTTATGTAATATTCATTATCCCCCTCCTCTTCTTTTGCAGCCTATGGCACTCTCACTGCCACAGTGCCCGGGAAAGGAGAGACTTTGCCCATTACATGCCAGCCTGCCCGCCCGCTGCTGATGCCGCCTGCCGCCTTCCAGATCGTTCCTGCGAGGCGGGCCAGCCGCCTTTCTTGCACAAGCCATGGGACTAGGGGTCCTCCAGGAGAATCTCACCGAGTCCTCAACGCCCTCAGGACTATGGTAAGTGTTCTGTGAATGGGGGGGGGCACCTTCCACCTAACTGAAGGTTGGCTGTCTGCCTGCTAACTTCCGAGTGAGCAGGCAGCCCCGTGTGCCTACTGGGGCGTGGGCACTCAGGACCGGGCAGATGCCAGTCCTGGGTGAGAGGGAGCCAATGGTGGAAAAGTATGATTTATCTCATGTTAATTCTTTTCCCCCCCCCCTCCTTCTTTTGCAGCCTATGGAACTCTTCGCCACTGCGCAAAGCGTACCCGTGAATCCAGACTGCCCATCTGCCCCAGCCACGGCCGCATGGAGGTGGCCCATCGATTCACGTCGCCCGCACGACTCTGGTAAGAGCCTGTCAGAGAGCTTACCCACGAGTAAGCAAGCAGGCAGCCCCGTGTGCCTGCTGGGGCGTGGGCACTCAGGACGGGCACATGCCAGTCTTGGGTGGGAGGGAGCCAGTGGTGGAAAAGTATCATTTTCCTCATATTCTTCCCCCCCCCCTTCTTCTTTTGCAGCCTATGGAACTCTTTGCCACAGTGCCCAGGAGAGACGGTAATGCAGACTGCCCACCTGCCCGTCACTGCCCGCCTGGAAGTGGCATCTTATCAACAACGCCCTCAGGAGGACTACGGTAAGTGTTCTGTGAATGGGGGGGGGGCACCTTCCACCTAACTGAAGGTTGGCTGTCTGCCTGCTAACTTCCGAGTGAGCAGGCAGCCCCGTGTGCCTGCTTTGGCGTGGGCACTCAGGAAGGGCAATCCTGGGTGGAAGGGAGCTGGTTGTGTTGAAGTGGTCAACTAATATTCATTCTTTTTCCCCCCCCTTCTTCTTTTGCAGCCTATGGCACTCTCACTGCCACAGTGCCCGGGAAAGGAGAGACTTTGCCCATTAAATGCCAGCCTGCCCGCCCGCTGCTGATGCCGCCTGCCGCCTTCCAGATCCTTCCTGCAAAGAGAGCAAGCCGCCCTCCTCGCACAAGCCATGGGACTTGGCATTCGCCCTCAAGGAGAATGTCACCCAGTCCCCAAAGCCGCTGTTGGACTTTGCACATTAAATGCCAGCCTGCCCGCCCGCTGCTGATGCCGCCTGCCGCCTCCCAGATCCTTCCTGCAAAGAGAGCAAGCCGCCCTCCTCGCACAAGCCATGGGACTTGGCATTCGCCCTCAAGGAGAATGTCACCCAGTCCCCAAAGCCGCTGTTGGACTTTGCCCATTAAATGCCAGCCTGCCCGCCCGCTGCTGATGCCGCCTGCCGCCTTCCAGATCCTTCCTGCAAAGAGAGCAAGCCGCCCTCCTCGCACAAGCCATGGGACTTGGCATTCGCCCTCAAGGAGAATGTCACCCAGTCCCCAAAGCCGCTGTTGGACTTTGCCCATTAAATGCCAGCCTGCCCGCCCGCTGCTGATGCCGCCTGCCGCCTTCCAGATCCTTCCTGCAAAGAGAGCAAGCCGCCCTCCTCGCACAAGCCATGGGACTTGGCATTCGCCCTCAAGGAGAATGTCACCCAGTCCCCAAAGCCGCTGTTGGACTTTGCCCATTAAATGCCAGCCTGCCCGCCCGCTGCTGATGCCGCCTGCCGCCTCCCAGATCCTTCCTGCAAAGAGAGCAAGCCGCCCTCCTCGCACAAGCCATGGGACTTGGCATTCGCCCTCAAGGAGAATGTCACCCAGTCCCCAATGCCGCTGTTGGACTTTGCCCATTAAATGCCAGCCTGCCTGCCCGCCTTCCAGATTCTGCTGTGGAAGGAGAAATAAATAATACTAGGTGCTGCAAGAGACCATGTGGATTGGCTCTACATCAAAGCAGCCTTCTGGTTTAGAATTACATAGTACACAAGAAAAGAACAATCACTTATCCTGCAAGATCCCTTCCCAGGCTAGGATCTGAATAATAGCTATTAGCTAGGATCTGAATAGCTATTACCTGGGATTAGCTACTAGTGCATTTGGTAGCATTCCTGCAACCAACACCTGTCTTGTCATGTAAATGTATGGGTCCCTAAAGCAATTTACAATCACTTTACATTTTACAAATGAATAAGTGAAACTTTCTTCCCTCATTACCAATCCACACCAGGCAGGCAATGTCCCCTTCCTGAAGGTTTAAAATAATAAAGTTTAACCTTTGTTTTCCCACTAAAGCATTGCACCAAAGTTTGTTAAATTTCCAGCGTTTGAGCGGGCATAGGTCCTGTGCCATGTGAGCGAGTTAGAGGTTTGTAGCTCTTAAAACAAACCCATAAATCCCATGTGAAATGCCATGCATAAACCTTTGTTTTCCCACTAAAGCATTGCACCAAAGTTTGTTAAATTTCCAGCGTTTGAGCGGGCATAGGTCCTGTGCCATGTGAGCGAGTTAGAGTTTTGTAGCTCTTAAAACCAACCCATAAATCCCATGTGAAATGCCATGCATAAACCTTTGTTTTCCCACTAAAGCATTGCACCAAAGTTTGTTAAATTTCCAGCGTTTGAGCGGGCATAGGTCCTGTGCCATGTGAGCGAGTTAGAGGTTTGTAGCTCTTAAAACCAACCCATAAATCCCATGTGAAATGCCATGCATAAACCTTTGTTTTCCCACTAAAGCATTGCACCAAAGTTTGTTAAATTTCCAGCGTTTGAGCGGGCATAGGTCCTGTGCCATGTGAGCGAGTTAGAGGTTTGTAGCTCTTAAAACCAACCCATAAATCCCATGTGAAATGCCATGAATAAACGTTCGTTTCCCACTAAAATGTTGCACCTAGCTTCCGGAAATTTCACACACATTTGAAGTGAAGTGTTCCCTGCAATGTGCCAAAGTTTCCCGTTTGTATCTTTGAAAATAAAAAAATGGGAGGCAAAACTGTATTTTACCCCACTGCTACCCAATTTTCAACAATTCATTGCCAACACATGCCTGGAGCTAGCTGTCTGAAATTTTACACACATATCAAGGGAAGTGTTCCCTGTAATGTGCCGAAGTGTCCTGTTTGTATCTTTAAAAATAAAAACATGGGAGGCATAACTGCATTTACCCCACTACTACCCATTTTTCAAAAATTCATTGCCACACCAGGCAAGCACCCACAGTTCTGGGATTTCACACACGTGGGTCCCAAGGTTCCACCTACAATGTGGCAAAGTTTCATGTGTGTAACTTTAAAAATGACCGAGTTATAGGCATTCCATGTTATTTATTAAAAAATTAATTGCCACAAACTGCATGCACCAATCTTTCTGAAATTTCTCACAGATACCTATCCCTAACCAGTGTACAATGTGCCCAAGTTTCATCCTTCTGTCGTTAAAAATGAAAAAGTTATAGGCGTTTTTGTAAAACAATAATTTGCTATAGGAAAAAGCATTCAAAATGGCGTCCGATCCGGATCGGAAAATCCGATCCGCGGATCGGAATCGGATCCGATCCGATCCGACACACGATCCGATCCGATCCGATCCGACCCCCCAGGTCCGATTCCGATCCGCTATCCGATCCGATCCGGGGGGTCAGTGCACATCCCTACTAGGGAGTACGTCTCATTGAATACAGCACCATTGAAAACAATGGATATTCTTTGTGAGTTCCATTGAATACAGTGGGACCAACTTCTGATATTTTAAATGGGCGTAGGATTGTACCGTAAAAGATATTTCAATTGGCAGGCGTAACTAGTGTCAGTTTGCATTGTAGATGAAAGTGGCGTGGCAGGTGTACGTAAAAGTGGGCAAAACAGGGTATCACCCCTTCTAATAGTGAACAGAGGTGATGAGTAATGCTCCCAGGACCATCGCCAAAATGGTGCCATGGAGTGGGAAGAATCACTAAGCCAAAAGAGTCAACGTTTATGGAAAAAAAAGAGGACAATTCACAGGAGAGATAAAAGAGTTTTAAAAAAGTATGACACCATCTTCTAACTAAGTTCCATTTTAAATTCTTTAACCAGGCATAAGTAATAGTGGGATTGTGTACTCTCAAAGTAGAACAGTGAAACTGTTAAGTACTGGATAAGTATAGCAGGGAAAGTCACATTATATAAAAAACGATTTGTTATGATATTGATGAAAGGCAAAATCTTTCTGATATGTAGGCTGACCAGATAAAATCCAGGTCAGTCCTCATGTAACTTTAACAGTTGTAGAGAAAAGGGAATTTCAGCCAGTGTCATTTGTATGCAATTAGTTCCTGGTGATATTCCCTCTTCATCACAACAGTTAAAGGTGCAGGCACTATACTAGAGTGACCATATACAAAAGAAGGCAGGGCCCCGGCAACTTTAACAATTGTGATGAAGAGGGAATATCACTAGGAACTAATTGCATACAAATGACACTGGCTGAAATTCCCTTTTCTCTACAGCTGTTAAAGTTACATGAGCCCTGACCTGGATTTTATCTGGTCACCCTATGATATGTTTTGTACCATTTAATCACTCCCCACCACTAGGCTGACCATCTGAAAAGGAGGACAGGGCTCATGTAACTTTAACAGTTGTAGAGAAAAGGGAATTTCAGCCAGTGTCATTTGTATGCAAGTAGTTCCTGTCGAAATTCCCTCTTCATCACAACAGTTAAAGTTGCAGGGGCCCTGCCTTCTTTTGTATATAGTTACTCTAGTATAGTGCCTGCGCCTTTAACTGTTGTGATGAAGAGGGAATTTCACCAGGAACTAATTGCATACAAATGACACTGGCTGAAATTCCCTTTTCTCTACAACTGTTAAAGTTACATGAGCCCTGTCCTCCTTTTCAGATGGTCAGCCTACCCCCCCCCCCCACACTTTCAAATTAAGCTACCATTGGCTTTGATGTTTTCAAAACCAACTGTTGTGACAAATGTCTACACGTGGAAAAAGCCTTACCTGAGATGGTTCTTTTTATCTGCCTAGAGTCAATTCTGTTACAAGCAACACTGGGCCTTCTGTACCATACAGAGCTTGTGCAAAATGCAGAAACCGTGGAAAAGCAGATTGGTTCTTGTAACTTCTGAAGAACTAGGTTGCTACACAATTACAGCCACGACATCCTTTTATAAAAACTGAACCAGACCTTCAGGGACTAAGGATGAGTGTTCTTTCTTTTCATTCCTTGTGGCTACTTCAAGACTAATCTGCCACCTTGTTTCGGTGTTTGTCATTATGCACTTTAATTATTGCTGTCTTTCCCGCAAGGCTCAGCATTCCATTATAATAAAATATTAAAATTTTGAAATAACACACACACACGCACCTTTAAAAGGCTGCTGTGACATGTTGTTGTTGTGTTTTTTATTTTTTGGTTTTTTAAAAAATGCAGCCATTCTAAATTCTACTTTAACTTAGGAACTTCTGACATGCTAATATGTTCATTGTTAAGAAACCTTGGCACTGGTGCCTTGGGAGTTTAAAGTGCATTCAACCTGATATGAGCTCCGATTCCCTGAACTTTATGGAATTTCATTCCCCTCACCTGCTTATACCTAGTATAGTTATAATGAATCTCAGGTGCTGGCGATGCTAAGTAACTTTTCTAAGGTCACACAGAAAACTATGTTGGATATCTGGTCAAAGATGTTCCCTTCTCCTGGTTCTATTCTTCCACAAAAGTGGTGGAAAACTTATGGCCCTCCAGATGTTGTAGGCCCAAAACTCTAGGGTGACCATATGGAAAGGAGGACAGAGATTCTGTACCTTTAACAGTTGTATAGAAAAAGGAATTTCAGCAAATGTCATTTGTTTGCATGCAGCACCTAGTGAAATTCCCAATTAATCACAACAGTTAAAGCTGCAGGAGCCCTGCCCTCTTTTGTATCTGGTCACTCTAGCTATACTTAGCAGCTTTAACTGTATTTGATGCTATCTGGTATAATCTATCTTTAGGCCATCTGGTTGCTACTGCAGGGTTGAATAGAATTGGTTTTCCCCTGGATTCTCATTCCTCCCCTCTACAGAATTGACTGGTTACTCATGTCGGGCTGAGTAGTCATTTTGTGTGTGTGCTCCCGCATTTTTATTAAAAGATCCCCTCCAGTTCCATACTATGCTGCCTTGGGAGGCTAGAACATTTTAGGATACAGAACTGTTTTGATATCTATGTCATTGACTGCTTCACCTGTCCACCCCATACATAGAGGCCACTTTCCAAGCATGGAAACACCTGCTCTGCTTTGGAAGCTTGAAATCTTTGACTTTCGTTAGTTGAGAAATAGTTCAGTTGTCCAGCTTTACTGGCTTGGCTCAGAAACTCTTTTGGGTTGAACTGTAAATCAGTGTTTCCATTTCGACAAGCATTGATTTAAGAAGAGACTTGACAACCTGCTTATAAAGAAGCTACTGCTGGAGGAAGGTATATCGATATATAGCCAGAATACAGATGCACTGATACAGAATTTTGAGCATGATCCTTCAGCTCAAGTATATTTCTTTAGTTTCCGATTTTCTCTTCATGAAGGCTAACAAGCAAATCAATACCAACACAATTTCAAGTTTTTATCCTGGGTATCCTCCACCACAAGTCAGTGTTTGTAAGCATTGCAGTGCAACAAATAAGTCTTTGCAAGCATTGTGGTGGAACTACATGGTGGAGAATATAATATCCTTTTGATGCAACAGAACTAACTCTAACCTTTGGGATAGCTTGGCCATGGTGGTACAGGCATTAGTAACCTCAAGACTGGGGGTGGGGGCATTTATATGGTGCCGCTTTACCTACTGACTCACCACAAACTCCGCAGCATCGCTGCTGTGAAGTGGCATCAATAGGGTCATATGGCAAGGGTGAGCACAGGCTATCCAGCCAGGAAAATTCGCAGCCCCATTGTCACATGGCAGTAATGGATGGCAAATGTCAAGGGACCTAAAATCACCAAAAGTTTTTTTTAGTTGTTGTTTTCTGGCAACTGTGCGCAACATTGTAGCTTTGAAAGTCTGTATCTGCGTATCTGTGCTGCTACAATTCATTGAATTTAAGCTTTACAGTATACATAATAGCATGATGTGGCTGGGAGTTGGTGGCTGCATCATATAAACAATGGAGCACAGCTGTGCAGCCACAACAGACTGTAGAGGTGGCTGAAATTAGCAAGTGCTTGTCCCACCACTGCTGCATCCCAGCCCTCATGAACTGGGCTGTGAAAGCCTCTGCCAAGCACTCATCCAGTGGGGGGGGGGGGCAGGAACGCACATTCTCCAGAGGTCCCAGAAAGTGTGCATTTCTCCCAGTTGCGTTAATAGTGGCCACCATTAATCCAGTGGGGGGGGGGAAGGGCTGTAAGCCATGGCAGACCCGCACCCAAGTACATGCAGGGGCTCACGAGCGTTCGGGTCCACACTTGCACCAGAGTGTGTCCGACTGGGTGTGAGGGAGGTCCACTGCCCAGTCAGATGCTTACAACATCCCTATGATGGAGTATATAGAGTGTATAGACAAGCCCTAGAACAATGTGTTCTATGTGCGGCTGCAGTTAAGGCTGCTCTGGAAACTGGAGTTAGTGCAGAATGCAGCAGCTCAGCTGTTGATAGGAGCTGCCCCTTTTTTGTTTGCCTTTCCTGAGGGAACTGCATTAGCTGCCTATTGGCTACCTGGCCAGGTTTAAGGTTCTACTATTAGTGTACAAAGCCCTAAACAACTTGAGACAAGAATAACCGAGAGAGCATCAGAGGGCATACTCCTGGTGGTTCCATATAGATGTATGGTCCAACTGGAGTCCACCCAGAGAAGTGCCTTCAGTGTGGTGGCCCCTTTCCTATGGAATGCCCTGACTTTGGAGGTTGGACAGGTGCCAACATTGTGTCGCTTCTGTTTCTGTTCCAGGAAGCATTCCTTAAATGACCAGGCATGGTCTTATTTGCATTCTTTTTTAAAATCATTTTAATATGGCATTTTAATCTTTTTACTTTTGTGTAATAGTACCTTTTTCTGTTCACTGCTGTGGAATTTGTATAGATACGGAGCAGTATACAAATGTGCAAATTAAATAAATAAATCAAACCTCTCAGAGGGCATTCCATAAATTGGATGCCATCACTGAAAAGTAGTCACTGGCCTAATTTATAACAGAATGCAAACAATACACTAAAAGTATATGAAGTGTTAGGCTACAATCATAAGCAAACTTCCTTTGAAGTAGTGCTTAACTCTATCTGCCCCATGTTTATAAAGAAATAGCAGAATGTAGGGAACTCTGATTTCTTTGAGTCACAAATATATTTTTCCTCTGTTCTATGCCTATAACACCCATTAGCAGCAAAAGAGCCATTCCTGAGAGCTGATATTACATGGGTTAAAGGATTGGTTGTTTCTTTGGGCATTTCTGAGTGTCTTAATAATTCTACAGATAGACTAGATAAGGGAACATTTATTCCACTTCTTGTCTGACAGCCCATAAGTCTAAGAATGGAGTTGTTGAAAGAGTGACAGTTCATTCATGACCACATTTACAAAGAATATTGAGAGCATGGATAAGTTTAATCATGTGAAAAGCACATCAATATTTTATATTATTTTTAACAATGCTTTGGTCGCACTCCACATCCATATTTCTAAAATATGTTAAACCTTGAAAACACTGCAATAAAATAGATATAAAGCAATCTGTAGAAGAGCTAGCTCAAGTATGGAGAGCAGCATTGGAATATGAATGAAAATAAAGGAAATATTAGACCAGTCTATTCATTGGAAGCCACAAATAACAATGATGTGATGTTTGTGACCATTTCAAGCTAGTAGATAACAGGGAACCAAAATAATAATGTATTGAAACTTCAGGGTGATTTTATTTTATTCTCTGCTTTGTAAAATATGAAGTGTACGGTGACTAGGCACGCTTTTGCCACAGTTAAACATTTTTAACCATGGATAATTTCAGACTTCATTGGGAAAATTTAAAACATGCTTAAATATCTCTCATTGAAATCCATTGGAGTGTCTAAATTTGAATGATCCTATGTTGAGAAGGATGACTTTCCAGTTCATGTCAATTCCAATGTCCATTTTGATTGGCAATACTTTTTTTTAATGTTCCAAAAATATGCATTATTTTTGTACACAATCTCTGCCTAACATACATCTAATTGTACCCAATATACACATATTTGCACATAATTGCCTCTGATATACATATTTCTCCATACAATTTTTGGACTGAATGAGAACTGCATCACAAAATTCAGAGAAGAGCACAGTTCAAAGCAATTTCAAATTAGGTCATTTTGCTTGAAAATGCGGATGAAACGAAATGGTTTACATGGAAGCCTTTTCTACTTCATAGGATGCATTTCACCCCAAACACAAACACAAAGAAAAAGTCAACAACAAACATTGTCCCTCCCAATAAAGCATGAACAATTAAGCTATAAAATGACATTTAAAGGGTGGGGTGGATGGACATGGAATACCGGAGGAACACTTACAGTCAGTGAAAGAAGCTGAAGAGCAAATTATTTCATAGCAAACAGCAATGTCTGGCAATATGGTAGCTTATCTGGTTTGGTGTACTGATAGGCATTAACAAAAAAGAAAGAAAATGGTCTCTAAAATAGTACTGGGAGGGGGTGAATTATAAAAATGCAACAATATTGTAAGAATCGTGCCCACGTTGAATACAAAACAAACAATCCAGCAGAATACAGTAATAGGTATGACATATAAAGATGTTAAAGAGACAACATTGACTACGTATATGCTCGTCAACATTTTTATTAATGACTTGGATGAGGAAGTGCAGGGAATGCTTATCAAAGTTGCAGATGACACAAAATTGGGTGGGATAGCTAATATCCTGGAAGACAGAAACAAACTTCAAAGTGATCTTGATAGGCTGGATCACTGGGTTGAAAACAACAGAATTAAATGCCAAGTTCTACATCTAGGGAAAAGAAACCAAATGCACTGTTACAAGATGGGGGATACTTGCCTAATCAATACGATAAGCGAGAAGGTTCTTGGAATTGTTGTGGATCACAAGCTGAATATGAGCCAACAGTGTGATGTGGCTGCAAAACAAGCAAATGCTATTTTGGGGTGCATTATGCTATTTTGGGCTGCATTAATAGAAGTATAGCTTCCATATCGTGCAAGGTACTGGTTCCCCTCTATTCGGCACTGGTTAGGCATCTTCTTGAGTATTGTGTCCAGTTCTGGGCACCACACTTCAAGGATGCAGACAAGCTGGAGGGGGTTCAGACGACGGCAACAAGGATGATCAGGGGTCTGGAAACAAATCCCTATGAGGAGAGACTGAAAGTACTGAGCATGTTTAACCTTGAGAAGAGAGAAATGAGGGGAGATATGATAGCACGCTTCAAATACTTGAAACATTGTCACACATCTTCTCGATCATCCTAGAGTGCAGGATGTGGAATAATGGGCTCAAGTTATAGGAAGCCAGATTCTGGCTGGACATCAGAAAAAACTTCCTGACTGTTAGAGCAGTATGACAATGGAACCAATTACCTAGGGAGGTTGTGGGCTCTCCACACTAGAGACATTCAAGAGGCAGCTAGACAGCCATTTATCAGGTCTGAATTAAGGTGGATTCCTGCATTGAGCAGGGAGTTGGACTCGATAGCCCCTTCCAACTCTACTATTCTATGATTCTGTGATATCCCATGCAACACTGACCTTAAGGAGCAGGTGATGGGATCTAGCTTCAGGATGTCCACCACAGGTCCGTGGGGCAATTTCTCCACATGTGCCATTGCAGACCCATCCTCCATCTTAGCACTGCTGCTATGGAAATGAGATGTGCTGTCTCAAGAGGGTTTATGAGACCAGAGGTCAATGGGAGGAAACAAGCAGTCTCTTGTGTAAGTTTCACAAAGATTTAGAGTGACAGTGAAGCACCCAGAGTTTCTGTTAATATGGGAGAAAAAATGGAGGACTACCTGTTTTCTTTAGCAGTTGAAGTGACCAGATGTTGGATCCACTGCGTTGATGGAAGTAGACTTTCCCTCCTTCTCAGGGCAGCCCTTCAAAAATGATACACTTTGGCTGCATTCGGACAACACATTAGTCAATGGTGGGTTGAGTAGCCAACTCACAGTTGGTTATTTTGTGGGTACTCCCTACACAACATATTCCTACACAACTGTGGATGGTTGGGGCTGGTGTTGAGTGGACTAATAGTCAACCCAGCATTTGACTGACACAGCCCCCGCCCCTCTCCCCACACTCCCTCCTCCCTCAGTCTCCCAGTTCTATCCCAGCAGCCTCTGCAAGTTGCACCAGTTGTAGCAGAGTGGCAGCTGCCGCTTTGGTCGCTCTTGCCACCTGCCTCCATGGGCTTGTGTTTTAACCCACTCACCACACACCATTAACCCACTCATCCCTCCACACAACACTTTAAACAACTGGCTTCAAGCTAAACAACTGGCAAGCCTGTTGTTTCTCTCAGTTGCTTATTTGGGCGGAATTAGGGTGTCCAGATGGCTCGGGGTTTCGCGGTCCTAACCGGGAAACCTGGGGCCAACTGGCCCAACCGGGGGCAGTGGGAGCAAACCGGGGTGGCGGGGGGTCACGCGGCGGTGGCAGCAAGCGAGGAGCGGTGGTAGACCCGGCGGCGGTGGTGGCGGAGGAGCCCGGGAAGCGGCCGCCCCAGAAGGTGAGTGCCCTGCCTCGCGCTCCTTATCCGCAGGGGCGTCCGCTTCCCTCCGGTGCTCGAATCTACTGAGAAACAGGCTTCGCGGCCTGTCCCTCAGTAGCGAGACAGGCCGCGAAGCCTGTTTCTCAGTAGATTCGAGCACCGGAGGGAAGCGGACGCCCCTGCGGGTAAGGAGCGCGGGGCGTGGGGCATGGGGCACTTACCTGCTGGGTCTGCCGGGTCTGCCGCCGCTGGGTCCTCCACTGCCGCTGCCGGGCTCGTGAGGCCAGAGGCCACGCGGAAGGGATGGGAGAGGGCCGGATCCGGAAGTGACGTAATCGGCCCTCCCCCGCCTCTTCCGCGCGGCCTCTGGCCTCATCAGGGCTAGTCGCGATGGCGACGACCCCTGAGGAGCCCGGACGCCTGTGCGGTAGAGGCGGGGGAGCTCCCCCGCCTCTTCTGCATGGGCATCCAGGCTCCTCGGGGGCCGTCGCCATCGCGACTAGCCCCGATGAGGCCAGAGGCCGCGCGGAAGAGGCGGGGGAGGGCCGATTACGTCACTTCTGGATCCGGCCCTCCCCTGCCTCTTCCACGCGGCCGCTGGCCTTACGAGCCCAGCGGTGGGGGACCCGCCGCCGGCGGCAGGGGACCTGGGGGGGGGCGGTGGACCCAGCGGGGGCGGCAGCGGCAGCGAACCTGGTAGGTCCGGGCTGATGTTTTTTGCGGGTGGGTGGCTTGGTGGGGGGGGTTGTTTTGGGTGGGGGGGTGGCTTGGGGGGGTTGTTTTGGGGGGGTGGCTTGGTGGGGGGGTTGTTTTGGGTGGTGGTGGGGGACCGGGATTTTGGGTTCCAAAATCTGGTCACCCTAGGCGGAATAGCATACTGTCAGTAGTTTGTGAGCAGCATGTTACCCTCCACACAACACAATAAGCAACACAACTGATGATTGTCCCCCCCCCCCCCCCAGTTGCTTAATGTGTTGTCTGAATGCAGCCAGAGAGTCAGGAGATCCTGCTGAATGGGGTGAGCTGTGGTGTGTGTGGGGGATTCCCCAAATCAGGCAGAGGGACCTTTTGTCCTTTCTTCTCATGAAAGGTCATTTCTTGTTGTGGAAGAACAAGAAAATCCCACTTTTGATACTGAAATGAATGTGTTACTACTGTTAAAACTTCCTCTTGCAGCTGTGCGGTGATTCTAGGATTTGGAGATAATAAAAAAGAGCTGAATTCCTTATTGCAAGAAGGTAAGCTTCTATGTGGCAAAAGACCATCTTCTGAGAAGAGAACAAGATATATGGTACACCTCCAACAGCTAAAACAAATGGACTCGGAGGATAGTACCTGACAGCATCTATACTTACAGTCAGTTGATACCTATGGGATTATAAATGAAAGTGGTAACCAGAAGAATGGGTCATTTTTTAAACAGGTTCTGGGTTGGGCCGGATGGTTTTATTCCTAATCCAGTCTGCTGAAGAAGTAAAAAACCACGTTATCATCATATGTCAATCTAATAACAAACTTGAGTGGTTTCCACCTCTTCTTCCACGGGACTTTCTTTAACCCATGAAGGATGTTTAGAACTACTCAGTGCCAATAAGAAAATGATTTTTCATGGCTCACCTGACCGCCATTTCTCCAACAATGCACCATATTGCTCCCAATCACAATGGCGAGCTCCTAGTCCATCAAGGGCCTCTTTCAACGCAACACCACAGTTGAAATTAATTGTTCAGAGCTACAGCTTAGATCTGAACATTGTCTTTTGGGTCTCATTATGTGTGATATAAGGAAATCACTTCTTATTGGATGGAAAAGACAAAGTTCAACTGTAGTTGTCTAAATTGTAAGAGGCTTGGCAGATTTATTTATTTTTAAATAATAATGAAAACTGTAAGTCACTTTAGGGGCAAGGCATTCTCTTCCATCTCCAAATGTAATTTTAATATGGCAAATAGCACTGATGCATGTTCTCACAGTGAGGATGAATTGCTTTGTTTTGTTGTCAGTAAAAAGTAATTACTCTGGCAAGTTCTCAGTTGCTTGACAGGAGCAGAATCAGAATTAAGGAAAATAATGAACGCAACACTAAGAATTCCTTAGAAAACAAATTCAACATGCTAAACTGATTTAAGGTTGTGAGCATAGGAAGAGGCAAGTGAAGAAATGGGTGAGAATGTCAGCCAGGGAAGCATCACCATTATGGAAAGGTACACGTGAGGTGGCTTCTTTGCAAACAGGCTAGAATGAAGATTCTCTGTGTCCCCTTCCCTCATTCTATGCCGTAAAGAGTTTATAGCTACTGCAGAATCATTAGATTGATATGGGTCCTTTCTACCCCTAAGGATGTAGAGGGGGGGGACGATCCCAGACATACCTGCTTCTGGGACCATCCCTGGGCTTCCAAAGCAGAAGTGAGATGTCCTGGGATGTCGCACTTGTCGCGGGCACCATTTTGTTTTTCAAAAATTATTTTAAAGGCACAGGGAGCAGCAGGAGTGTGAAAGAAAAGGTAAGGAACCCCCTGTGCATCACCTGCCATCCTGGGGATGGCGGAATTGCTTCCTCCACCCCTATAGGCATGAAGCCACCCCACGCGGCTCCGTGCCCATTTCACCAGGCTATCTCCCTGCCCTTGGGAGTCCCTGTGCATCATTTGGACACTCAGGGGGCACCCAGGGACAGCCCCAGCAAAAAAGTTCAGTGTAGAAACGGCCTCAAACACCTAATACCCCCCCACACACAACATATGCCAATGGTTGCAGCCATTCTACAATGGTTAAAGTAGCTATTGCTATACTTCACTGTGGAAACACCTGAGGACTTCCCCACAATGAAAAGCAGTTTTTTTTAAATTAAAATATTAAAAAGTTATTCTCTGCAGATGACTAGAACATAGCTAGCCTGAATGAAAGACAGAAAATATAAATGACTGTACACATTTAGTTTATATAAAGTATTTCTTGTCCACTTTTCAGGGCAGAAGCCCTCCCAAGGCAACTTAGAGCAATACAATACATAAAAACAGTTTAAATATTAAAAGCGATAAAAACATAAACACAATAAAATAGCAATAAAAACAATAAAAGCCAACCATAAAACCAGCAGCAACAGTAGTCATATTGTGAGAAGGCCACGGTAAAATAATATGTTTTCAAAGCCTTCTTAAAAGCCTGCAATGACAGAGGATGGCAGACCTCCGAGGGCAGCTTTTTCCAAAGGTGTGGGGCCATTGCAGAGAAGGCCCTCTCACTTGTGACCATCCACCTAATTGCTCTCATGAGATGGGCCTCTGTTTCTGATCTTAAAGTGCAGGCAGGATATGGGTGAAAGCGGCCCTTTAAGTAAATTGGTCCCAAACTGTTTAAGGCTTTCAAGGTCAAAAACAGGACATTGACCTTTAGCTACTTTGCCCATTGTACAATGGCTGCAGCCATTGGCACATGTTGGTGAGAGGGGGGGGGGAATCAGTTGACTGAATCCATCTGTGGAATGAGCTTCCGAAAGAGGTTCGCCTGGCGCCTACGCTGTACTACTTTCAGTTTCAGGTGAAGACCTCTATATTTTCCCAGTGGTTTAGCATTTTAACATCTTAGTCTTTTAGCACTGCTGTTTTAAATCTGTATTTTAAATCTCTGCATTGCTGCTAAGTTTTATTCTGGTTGTACTTTTATATTGCAGTTTTAAGCTTCCATATTTTCTATTTTATGCCGTACCTTGAGGTTTTAATTTTTGTGGACTGCCCAGACAGCTTCGGCTACTGGGCGGTATAGAAATGAAAAGAAAGAAAGAAATAATCTGAATGCACTTTTAGAATCAATTGTGATTGCAATTTTACCCAATATATGTATTTTTTGGTGAGCAGTATCCTCTCGTGTGACACACTAACCATAAGCATTGTCTGCACTTTGCCCTAATACACACATTTTTGTGTGCGTCTTTTGATTGGAGAACTGCATCACTAAATTTGGAGTAGTGCAAATGCTGAAGGATAGCTTCATTTTAGTTCACATATTGGTCCAGGGAGTGCAAATTAGGTTGAATTTCTCAGCCAAGTCCTACAACCATGGGATGATTTTTAAGTTATGCCTGCCATCTGGAAGCTGCCAAAAATGCGACGGAACAGACGTTAAACTAAGCAGCCTGTAATTTCTGGATCCACCCCACCCCTGTTACTTGCACATTTGCACAACTGCACATTTTTGGACATTCACATTTGTGGAAGTACGCACTTTTCAATGTGAACACAAGTTCAGGAAATAGTGAAAATTTCACAAGAATTGCATTTCTGCTCACATTCACATTTGGGGTTATGAGGAGGGCATCTTTGCATGATTTGTGAGCAGGAAGAAAATTCTTGTACATACCTACTCAGGATTACCGTGCCCTGAAAGGCAGGATAAAACCCACAAATAATAAAATACTTAAACATTCTTAACAATTAGTCATTGTTTTAATCATATCAGCTGGAACAATCAGCATAATATTGATAAATATACACAAGTGAGTTGGTGGTGTTCAACTGGTTTCAACATGTGACCATACTTTTGGGGTTTTACATTATTTTCAGGATGCTTTTCTTATTTATTTGTTTTTTCACTTCTCCCAGCATGTCAAGTTATTTTGGAACTGTTACATCTAAATAGATCTGACAGGATATTGATTGCAGTGCCTTACTCGTCATTTTATAACCGAGATGTGTAGCATTTATATGGAATGAAAGCTGCCAAGCTGGTGAAATGCCAAACACCAGTTAATGACTTTGGTGTTGTGCAATCCAATTAACATTCTCTTCCATGGGCAGAATTTATGTTACAGCTCTAATAGAATTGCAAACTGGAGACACTTACAACACATAAAAGTGACTCTGTTGCCTTTTACTCATTAATAGAAACTCTCTTACTAAGAGGGTAAAAAGACATCCATAATTAAAAGTTGAAGTCTTTGGGGAGGGGAGTGGGCTTCAGTCACAATATTCTCTCTCTCTCTCTCTCTCTCTCTCTCTCTCTCTCTTTTCCTGATAGTCTACTCTCAAAAACTCTTCCATGGTTCACACTGCAATATGGATGCTGGTGTCAAAGGAGGAAAAGGTTGTGAATTTTTTTGTTGCACCAACATGCATCCACTGTGATAGTACAGAAGACGAAAAAGCAGACTACTGTTTAATTTCTATTCTTTAGCTGTTTTATTTATTTATTTATTTATTACATTTGTATACCGCCCCATAGCCGAAGCTCTCTGGGCGGTTTACATAGGATTAAAAACAATTAAAAACAATATACAAAAATTAAAACAGCAAAAACATACAACATACACACAATCTATACATTTAAAAACCACATCAACACTTCAAAAACTACAAAAACAAAACAAAACAAACCCAGGCTCCTCAGATATTGCCAAATGCCTGAGAGAAGAGGAAAGTCTTGACCTGGCGCCGAAAAGATAACAATGTTGGCGCCAGGCGGGCCTCGTCGGGGAGATCGTTCCACAATTGGGGAGCCACCACAGATAATATGTCAAATATAATATGTTTATAATGCGTGACATGATAATTTTGACACTCCACAGCAATTTCATCAAAGCATGTGCTTGTACATGGCCTTGTATTTCAAACATTATCTTTCTTTTTGGGGGAAGCTTTGTCCTAAAGGAGTTTAAAGGAGGCCAAAGTCTGAAATGTGTGACCCATGCTTGACCATCCATACTTCAGAAACTCTCTCCTTTCTTATATTTCATGGTGCTATCTGTGAGTTGTCAACAGCTGTTTCATACATTATGACCGATGATGGCTTCAGGTTTTGTAGGGCCCGTGGGGAACACACCCTCAATGGGCCCCATCCCTCAGTGAGCCCATCTTTTCACTGCCATTGTCAACCAATTGCTCTTGCTCCTCTTCCTTTTCCTCATCATTGCTTCCTGCTGCTCTCTTGCCAGACAGAGCAACCAGGCCATGGCATCAGCTTCCTCTTACCACCACTGTTATCTGAGCCAGAGCAGGTGATCAAACAGGTAACAATGGTAAAGAGGATGAATAAATCCAAGAGGGCCCCTTGATGCCACCTCTATGGAGAGGTGGGGAGCCTGTGGACCTCCAGAAGTTGCCATATTACAATCACATCATCACTAACCATTGGCCATGCTGGCTGGGGCTGATGGGTTGGAGTCCAACAAAATATGAAGGGCCATAGGTTCCCCATCACTGCTCCATGTGGAGGCCAGTGGAAATTGTGCATGATGTCACTCCATGTTTCTCTTGTAACGTTTAAAAGTTGCTTTCCATGTGATCTAAGCTGAAGGTGATGAATATTGGTAGCATTAGTATTAACATGGTGACATCAATATGCATGGTGCTTTGCAAAAAACGAGAAGAGATGACATTACACTGAGGGACTGTCAAAACAGATGCATGGGAGACAAGGGAAGAAGGGGAGGCAAAGGCAGGCAGGGGAACAATAAGCAATTACTAGGGATGTGTATCGTATCGTTAAAATGTCCGATAATGATACAATAAGGTCGTTATCGGACATCCGATTAACAATAATGATACGATAGAAAAACGTCAGATAAATATCCGATCCAAACATTTTCAGCCTGATTATATCAGATTATCGGACTGCCCTATAAATAAACCTATCACTTCTGTATTTTAAAAGTTAGAGGCTTGAAACTTGGTCACAGTACTTATGAGGTATGCCTAAGTATGTGTATGAAATTTGAGATCGATTCCTCCAACCCTCAATTTTATATGAATTTATTAAAGATCATTTAAGTTCTGATAGGTCAGAATGACAGCTCGCCACGTGCGTTCATTCAGATCTGTCAAAAAGTTGCAGGATCTTTAAAAAATTCATATAAAATCGAGGGTTGGAGGGATTGATCTCATATTTCATACACATACTAAGCATACCCCATAAGCATTGTGACCAAGTTTCAAGCCTGTAACTTTGAAAATACAGACGTTATAGGCATTTTCCCCTAAAAAATACAGCTCTGTAGGGCACAATGGGGCGGCAAATTAAATATTGGATTTCCAATAATTATCGTGAAGATGATATGATTAACCTACGATATTATCGGAGACGATAATGTTTTTGGTCCGAAATTTCGATAACGATAAAATACGATATTTTTGGGTGTGCACATCCCTAGCAATTACACAGAATGTCGATACTCAACATAGTGATGCCCAGTACTGGCAATGACTTGTCCTGGACTGGAGATTCTTCTGTACATTAGGAAGCCAGTTGTGGACAGGTGCTAGCATGTGCAGGACTAGAGACTTAGTGTGCAACTGCTCAACTCCATGCAGGCTCGTGATAGCATAGAAAAAGCCAGATGTTTTGAATTATGGCACCTCAGCACTATCAGTCCATTCTCCTTGGGAAAGGAGCCAATTTCCAACACACCCTTAATGACCCTGTGAATTGACATCACTGATTCACCCCCCTCCCAGTATCATCACCTTTCTGTCAAAGGGAGCATTCTGAGTAGAACCATCAATGAAAGAAAGCTCAGGATTCAACCCCATGGAATTATTTTTAACTTTAGGAACACTTATATGTCTCTGAAAGAGGTGATCCAAATGAATGAAATAATGGATCCCCTCTCTGATCAGCCAAATCAAAATACAAGATGATGGGGATATAATTCCTTAATGGAAAGGTTAGTGAAGAACGGTCTGCCATTAACCCATACTGTTGTCAGGATTGGGCCCAGACTTCCTGCGGAGACCAGGGAATCAGAACCAGAGTCAGAAGAAGAGATGGGCTAGGGAGCAGGGGAGGAAATTCTACAAGAAGCTTCAGGAGACGGAGGCCCTTTCTACATTGGAGGGGTGTACAGGGCTCAGGGCGGGGGATCCCAGAAGTAGCAACTTCTGGGATCAGCGCACAGAAGCCGCATCATCTTTGCAATGGCCTGGATCTTCTCCAGGATGTTGCAAGTCGTGCCCACCATTTTTTTCATCCATGGAGAAGCACACAAGTGCTGCTCTGAGAAGGCAAGGTTTTTAAAAAAACAAACGTGCACGGGCCCCCACCCCACTCCCTGCCCTCCCAGGGGTGGCAAAACTGGTGCTACCCCCTCCCCTGCTGGGCACAGAGCCACGCAGTGTGGTTCCGTGCCCAGTTCGCAGCCACGCTTTCTTGCGAGTAAGCGTGGCTGTGCCCGGAATGGGCGGGTACATCTTCCGCAGAAGATTTTGGATTTTTCTGGTTTGGGTTTTCTCAGAAAAATCCCATGGCCACCCCCTCCCCACCCCGGGACTCCCTGTGCATCATTTGGACTCAAAGGGAGCAGCCGGGGGCCATCCCAGTCCACAAGCCTGGTGTGGAAAGGGCCAGAGATGACTCCTCTCATGGGTGGATTAATTGCTTAGAGCCAGATACTGCTACTCCCTCTGTGGTAGGCTGACCAGGTGACTCGGGATTTCCCGGTCCTAACCTGGAATCCAGGGGCAAACCGGCCTAACCGGGGGGCGGGGGGGCAAACCGGGGTGGCGGGGGGGTCACGCGGCGGTGGCAGCAAGCAAGGAGCGGCAGTAGACCCGGCGGCGGAGGAGCTCGGGAAGCGGCCGCCCCAGCAGGTAAGCACGAAGGGGGGCACTTACCTGCTGGGGCGGCCGCTTCCCGGGCTCCTCTGCCGCCTTCGCCGCCGGGCTCGTAAGGCCAGAGGCTGTGCGGAAGAGATGGGAGAGGGCCGGTTACATCACTTCCGGATCCGGCCCTCTCCCGCCTCTTCCGCGCGGGCAGTGGAGGACCCGGCGCGGCCGCGCGGGCGACGGAGGACCCGGCGCAGCCGCGCGGGCGACGGAGGACCCCGCGCGGCCGGCGGAGGAACCCAGCGGTAGGTCCAGGCTGGTTTTTTTTTGGGGGGGTGGCTTGTTGGGGGGGTTGTTTTGGGTGGGGGGGCGGGGGGGGACCGGGATTTTGATTTTTAAAATCTGGTCACCCTACTCTGTGGGAATTTACCAACTTGCAAAAGGGGGTGGGGAGGACTTGGCAGACGGATGGACACAACTGTTGCTCAAAGAGGGCGGAGCAAGCGAGGGAATTAAAGCATTGTACAAGGTTAGCCTGCCACAAGAGACAGTTGGGGAAAAACCTTCTTGAGGGCTGGACTGAGGAAGCTTTTATAGTTCTGTGTCGAATGTGTAATGTTAGATTTGCAGTAACTATCCTATTGTAGTACACCTCTCAAAGAGAACTTAAAGTAGGTTAATCAGAGCTGGGCAGTGTAGTCCAGTATTAGAATCTGAATTGTTGAAAGTCTGGCTGTTCTGCATAATAATTGAGTCCTATCTACACCAAGCAGAATACAACACTTTGAAAACGTTTTGAAAACTGTATAGGGAGTGTGTCCTGGGCCCCAACAGTTGTCACTACTGTTATAAACCATTTTAAACCATTTTAAAGCAGTAGTGTAGATAGGCTCTTTGTCTGTTCTGGACTCTGCCAACTGTTAATCATGGGACTGGATGCCTATACATGTCCAGTGAATTCAATGACACTAACTCCTAAGCATGCATGGGATTACCGTCTTAGGTTCACTTTCTCTAGGTTTGCTTTCATTGGTATATCACCTTTAGAGATGTGAATGCCAGAAAAAAAACTAGAAAAAATGGGGAAAACCCAGAAAACATAGCCCTACCCCCCCATTTTTATAGTGTTTTTTTTTTTAAATAAAAACAAACGGAAAACAAACATTTTTGTCCTGATTTTGTTCCCCCCACCCTTTTTCTAAGGATTCATATCTCTAATAATAGTGGAATTAGGCTGACCATCTGAAAAGGAGGACAGGGCTCATATAACTTTAACAGTTGCAGAGAAAAGGGAATTTCAACCAGTGTCATTTGTATGCAGTTAGTTCCTGGTGATATTCCCTCTTCATCACAACAGTTAAAGTTGCAGGCACTATACAAGAATGACCATATACAAAAGAAGGCAGGGCCCCTGCAACTTTAACTGTTGTGATGAAGAGGGAATTTCACCAGGAACTAATTGCATACAAATGACATCTGCTGAAATTCCCTTTTCTCTACAACTGTTAAAGTTACATGAGCCCTGTCCTCCTTTTCAGATGGTCAGCCTAGTGGAATCATCTTGCTAGAGTCAGTGGGCTGAATTCATATTTAGTTATACTTAAAGTAGACCGATTGAAATCAATGGAGCTTTAATTTAGTCATTAATAATTTAAATCCTATTAATTTCAATGAGTTTACTCTAAGTACATTAAAGTAGCAATCCATCAAAGTAGGTTTTCTGTAGGTTTGGGCTATGAGCATAATCCAGCATCAGCTACAATAGGAAACCAGTTTTCACATCAAAGAAGACATTATTATTAACCATAGATCATAATCCTGAGCAATAGCAAACCTGTTTGTTAGTGCTTTAAATAAGGAACAGTGGTGATCTGTATGCCTGGCTCCATGTATAGGCTGACCATATGAAAAGGGCTCCTGTATCTTTAACAATTTCATAGAAAAGGGAAGTTCAGCAGGTGCTATTTGTAAATATGCAGAACCTGGTGAAATTACCAAATCATCACAAAGTTAAAGCTGCAGAAGCCCTGCCCTCTTTTGTACATGGTCAAGAGAACAGGGTTCCTGCCGCTTTAACTGTTTTGATGAAGAGGGAATTTCACCAGGTTCTGTATATATACAAACAACACCTACTGAAATTCCTTGTCCTTTGCAACTGTTAAAGATACAGGAACCCTGTCCTCCTTTTCATATGGTCACCCTATCCATGTACATTTGCAAAATAATAGATATTATTAGCCAGGTCTCTCTGTCTTAGGTAACATTGCACAACAATGTTAGGATCTGAACGAACATGCAAAATAACATTTCAGATAACCTTGCTCTTGTAAAGGTTTGCCCTAAACTTTTATTAAAGCAAAAATAACAGAAATTGTTTCCCAGATCCCTTTGTAGGATTAAGTCATATCTGCTTCTATATAACTGTGGTTAGATTGTGTATAGCATGGTTTTCTGCACTTCTTGTGATAGTAGCTTCAATACGTGTATACAGTATTCTGTGACATTTTGGGTCTCCTTTGTTGGTTTCCTCACTGAAATTCAAAGAGCCATCTTACCTCTCCTCCACACGGGGCGTTTAATGAGCCTTGAAGGCTCATTATAAATTTTACCTACACACGAGTGGAGCGCAAAACGGGCGTACAGGCGCGTTATCTCCCCGATAATGCGCATTTTCGAACGCGCGTTAAATAGCGACTTTTATTTTGCTCCGGCCGTTAAAGCGCATTTTCGCTGTGTGAACAAGCGATTATGCGCATTAACTACCTGGAAAGCGCTTTTTGGGCATCTTTTAATGCGCTTCGCCGCTTCTCGCCGCCTCCCGTGCAGAGGGATTGTGAGTAAATGCGCCTCCGCGATAATGCGCATAATCGCGGAACCAGGCGCAAAGGCGCATTCTTGTGGAGGGGGCCATAGTCTTTCAGCCAATAGGCTGAATCAGAAACATGTAAGTTTTAAGAAGAATCTGCTAGTTCTAGGTGATTTTCAGATTGCATAGAAACTTCAGACCATAATCAGGGCTTGCTCAAGAGATTTTGCTGCCTGAGGCAAAGGACAAGATGGTATTCCTGACTCCTTCGGTGTACCGAAGCTAGCTGGAGAGGCAATTAAATTTTACTTCAATACTGACAATGGGATTGCATCTCTACCTGAGATAGCAGTTAGTTTATAGGACCCACGTCAGGCCATGTGTAGGCTGACCATATGAAAAGGAGGACAGGGCTCACGCAGCTTTAACAGTTGTAGAGAAAAGGGAATTTCAGCCAGGGTCATTTGGATGCAATTAGTTCCTGGTGAAATTCCCTTTTCATCACAACAGTTAAAGGTGCAGGCACTATACTAGAGTTACATGTTAAAGTTACATGAGCCCTGTCCTCCTTTTCATATGGTCAGCCTTGCCATGTGGCATATATTGCTCCGTACTTCAGCTGAGGACAATGGCTGGGAGGCTCAGGAAGCCCAACCAGGGGAGTGGACACCATTGGACCCCCTATATCTATCATTAGAGGCCCTCATCTCACTCTGCCTCATGGTAGGGCTTTCTCTAACTGTGGCAGTGATTCCCCCACCATCCACCTTTCATGGTCCCCAGGCTCAAAAAAGAAAGAACCTGATACAATTACCTCACAAGAATCATAAGACAATGCAAGTCTCCATTGACTCTGACAGACACATTCCACTCAAAGTGGAAAAAAACACTGTCTATGAAGCTCCAAAACCTTGGTTTCTCCTTGACAGCTATTCAGATCCTAGAGTACAAGAAAGCAAAAGCAGCTATCGCCCAACGTATCTATGATGTGGATCTACAAACCCACCTAAGCCAAGCAATCCTATATCATGGGTGTAGGGACTATAGATCTCCACTGGGACTTGCGAAACATCTAATAAATTTGACTGTGCCTGGACTTAGAAGAGCTTTTACACTGGCAAAGTTCAATGTTTTGCCATCGGCGTTGCTGGAGGGTAGATATTAAAAAATCCTCACACTGAGAGGACCTGCCCTTGTGGGACAGGGGACATTGAGACAGCTGATCATGTTCTTTTACATTGTTGTTTCTATAAGGAACTCAGAACTATATGGATTGCCCCACTCATTAATAAAGTCCCAGGCAGACCAGATAAATTTTACCCGGACTATCTTCTGGCTGATCTGGACGACCAAGTTACATCTGAAGTCGCCAAATTCTGTGCAGCAGCCATTCGTCGGCGTAGGGAAATATTAACACTATTGAACCCTATCTGATTGCCTCAAATTGAAGCCTGTATATTTTTACATGTATGACTTGTTCTCTTTGCTATGCTGGTTTTTTAACCGTAATAAAGTATTGTATTGTATTGTAATGCAAGTCTCAAGGGCTAAGAAAATGATGTAAATGTATGAATCAAAGAAAAGGGCCCTTTCCAGGAATGCAAGCCCTAACAACCACAAGATGCAGTGTTGGCCACCAATTTGGATGGCTTTAAAAGGGGGGTTGGATAAATTCCTGGAGGAGAAGGCTATCAATGGCTACTACTAGGGTGACCATATGAAAAGGAGGACAGGACCCCTGTATCTTTAATAGTTTTATAGAAAAGGGAATTACAGCAGGTGTCATTTGTATACATGCAGCACCTGGAGAAATTCCCTCTTTATCATAACAGTTAAAGCTGTAGGAGTCCCGCTGTCTTGACCAGATTCAAAAAAGGGCAGGGCTCCTATATCTTTAACTGTTGTGATGAAGAGGGAATTTCACCAGGTGTTGCATGCCTACAAATGCTGAAATTCCCTATTCTATTCAACTGTTAAAGATACAGGAGCCCTGTAATCTTTTTTCATATGGTCACCCTATACTAGCCCTGATGGCTATGTGCTACCTCCAGTAAACCTATATGCACCAGTTACTGGGAAACATGGGTGGGAGGTGCTGTTGCACTGCGTCCTGCTTTGTTCATTCCTGGCTGACAGCTGGTTGGCCACTGTGTGAACAGAGTGCTGGACTAGATGGACCCTCGGTCTGATCCAGCATGGCTCTTCTTATGTTCTTAACTCATGGCATTAAAAGATCAAAACCACAACACAATCAAATTGAGAGTACAAGATGTACAGTATGCTCTAGCTGCAGTGTAGCAGACATGGGAAACATCATCAAAGTGGTGAGAATGATGATTGAATGGATAATAGAAGGATGGTTCTCTTTGAATAATGCCCATTATCTGACAAGGCATAATCAAATTGCCAAATCACTTCCTACATAGCCAACTGGGAATTCAGTGTGGAACTCTAGTTTGAAAAGGCTATTTTCTCATTTCCTTAGCACTTTGTTTAAACATTTGAAGGTGCATAATAATAATAATTTGATAAATAATGTAGATTTGAAGACATTTTTATAAACATTTCAGGGAGGGACTGAGCGTCTTGGGAAATATAATGCAAATGACATTTTAGATTCTATTCCTCATATTCAAAAAGCTAATAATTTCTGAAGGAATGAGCATTGCTTGAAAAGCGAATGAGCCTGAAACCTGCTCCAATACTCTTGAGAGGCAGGTGCTATTGAGGGAAATGCTGAATCTTTGGGTTTCCTTACAAGCCTATAACAGTTTTATAGCAGCCTTAACTAGCATGATCCCCCCACCACCCAAGAATCCTGGGAATTGTAAGTAATTATTGGTGGACTTAAAATTCTTATCCCTCAGGAAACATACATTTCTGGTTATGGTTACCCCTCAGGAAACATATGTTTCTGTTTTGGAATAATGATGATGATGATGATGATGATGATGATGATGATAATACAACCACAAGAAATGTTCATAAACATGACACTTTTAAAAATATTTAACTTGAATTCACTCATGTATAGGGATTTGAATCATGATTTGAAACTTGCCTCCTCCCACCAGACCAGAAATGGAGCTCCTGTAGAATTCTGTGGACTACCCCTGCCCCCAACTAGGGAATAATAACAGTGCTATTGGACATTGTTGTTGTTGTTGTTATTATTATTATTGTTGTTGTTATTATTATTATTATTATTATTATTATCTCTCTTGCTCATGGCAGTTTTTCTAGATGGATATGACAGGCTTTGCCATGTCATGCTGTCCTTTCCGGAATCAGAAACTTCCTTACTATTGAACATGTTTTGAGTATAACTGCTTTCTGGATGTTGGTATGGATATAATTTGGTAGGCCCAGTTTCTGAAGGTTTCTGTATTTTTTTTATGTGGTGCCATTGATTGATGTGACTAACAGAATAATTGTGACCGTTTCCTGTTCTTTAACTTCTATAGCTAGTTGTGTATAGTTTTCTCTCTTTTTATCTTCCTTTTCTACAACACTTTTGTCATTAGGTATTGCTATGTCGATCAGGTAAGTGGTTTATTTTTGGTCTATAACTGTTATGTCTGGTCAATTGCAAGGTATTGTCTTGACCATATGAATTGTTCTGCCCCAGTATATTTTATGGTCTGCATTTTCCAAGATTGTTTCGGGTGAATATATATAGTATGGTGTAGGTTGTTTGAGGAGGTCAAATTTGATGGCCAGTTATTGGTGAATCATTTTTGCAGCTGTATTGTGTATGTCTGTATAGTCCATTCCTGCTAGAATTTTACATCCTCCTGTTGCATGGTCTATCATCATCATCATCATCATCATCATCATCATCATCATCATCTTCACTTCTATACCTCCCCATAGCCAAAGCTCTCTGGACAGTTCACAGCACTCATGTGTTCCTGTTTACCACTTAGGTGAACACATGAGTGGGGAGTAGGCCCATGCCAAATAGATCTGCCCTGACATCACACATGTCAAGTAGCCCCTCTCCTTGGCTCCCTATTTATAGCATGACCACCTGTAGGGAGGGGACCTTCATGCATGCAGTTGTATGCATGAATGCTATTCATGTGGATGGCAACAGGAGGGGCTTCTTGATGTGTATGATGTTGGGGGTGGAGCTATTTGGTACGTCCCAACCCATGCTTTCACCTAAATGCTAAATATAACATCTGAATAGGGGTTTTGTCATAAACCAGCGACCCCTGTTCCATTTATGGAAGGGAACCCAGGCAAAGTAGTGTGCCCCAATTTCTTTTTTGCCCTTCCCATCCAATGGCCTTTTCCACTGCCACCAGGTGGAAATCTTTCCCACCCTGGTTGCCTCCACCAAACCAAAGACCTATTTGGGTCTTAAGTCTGGTAATGTGGAGGTAGTGTGGTTGGTTGGCTATGGGATGTGGGGGTAGGTAACCCAACAAAAAGAGACTACAAAGTTTCAAATAACAAGTTTAGAAATTTACTGATTTTTTTAAATAGAAAAAATGTTAATAGTTATACACATACAACACACACACATACAGAGAGAGAGAGAGAGAGAGAGAGAGAGTAATAGGGTAGTAAAATAGCCAGGGATAAATGCATCCAGATAACCTAATTAGACTGTGTCCCTATTTAACTAGAGTGACGATATGGAAAGGAGGACAGGGCTTCTGTATCTTTAACAGTTGTATAGAAAAGGAAATTTCAGCAGGTGTCATTTGTTTGCATCCAGCACCTGGTGAAATTCCCTCTTCATCACAACAGTTAAAGCTTCAGGAGCCCTGCCCTCTGTGTCCCTATCAATGTCAACTCTTTTTGAATAAATAGGAGTTGAATTAGCAAAAACCAAAATTCTCCTTTATTGCTTGACAAAAAGATTTTTTTCACATTTTATAGCCTTATGGGAACTGATTAACTTTGGGTAGCCCTAAGAATACACTGGCGAATACCTGACTTCACAGGAGTGGCCATTGATGTCAACGATGCCTGGATTGTGACTTATAGCTCCCTGAGATGTCTTACTGGCCTGCCTAACTCAATGATCTGTATCCTTGATGGTTCCTTTGAAGATGTTGCAGAGGCAATTTATCTAGTCCTAATGAAACATTTGATGAATCCTAAGATGTAATAGATGTCTGGCATGACATCTATTTCACTATCATATTAAAATAAAGCCCTCAAATGTTCCACTCTAAGGATAGGGACATTCAATCTCTATCTAGTTAGCAATTCCTCTTTCTTTCCTTCCACCCCCAAATTACATGGTGGCTCTTGGAAAATGGCCTGTAAAAGGCTTGTTTCCAATTAATGCCCTCCTTTCTATCTTGCACTTAAGAGTGATTTAAAAAAAAATCCATCAGGTTACATGTTCACCAAGTAAAATGTATAATCCCCAGCTATAATAGAGAATGCAGTCATGGAGGGGAGAACTAAGCATCCATTACACACATTGTTTCCCACCAAAACGTAATAAGGCCTGTCACCTTTAAGTGTTTTGTGGAGGTTTTAGAACAGTTATCGAGCTCCTCATCTAAGATCGAATTAAAGTCAAAGGCAATTATGATACAGTCATTTGCTTTCTCCACAGACTTTGAAAGGCAATGCCATCCATTTTGTTCATTGCAGAAGCCCAAAAAGTGATGGCGTAAATGAACTTTCCCCTATTAATGTCCAGCAAAAGGTACTAGGAAATAAAACTGCTGCTTATGAGAAGCCAAGTGGGGATTTCCAGCTCTTGTCCCATTATCGTTGATCTACGAGGGTGTCATCAACTTAACGGAAACAATGTACTGTTCATGTATTAGAGCTCCATCAGGCAAGCGTTTTATTGCATGCATGTTACTGGGCACTCACAGATTTTTGTGGGTCCCTGTCACAACATCGTCTGCCTCCCGCGCACCTCCCGCCCCTTCTAGCCTTCTTCGCACCACAAAAAACCACCCCAGTAAGTCCGATTTTTTAAAAAAGTTGGAAGCTGCCACAATCTCCTGCTTTGTTCAGGAGAAGCAGCACAATCAAAACAGCCCACTGAATGGGCCATGTGCCCGTTGTTTACTTCCTCTTTTAAAAGAGGAAGTAATGAGGGACAAACATGCAGGCGAAGAAGCAACAGTAAGCAATTGCAATTTCCCCCTGTGTGACGACGCTCTTAGTGATGGACAGTTAAGTAATTCATAGTGCAAAAGCAGTGTGAGCTTTATTACTGAAACTCTCTTGCCTCAGAGCAATGCTGGAAATGTAACTGTTTTACATGTAAGTGTTGTACGGTGTGATGCTGTGATATTCCACAGTGTTTGTTTTAGAACTCTTACAAGTTCTAGGCAAATGAGGGGAAATCTAAAATAGTTTGTTTCGATTTATTTATTTAATCAATTTATAGACACCTCAAAGTGGTTGACAACATCATAGTATCAAATACAAAATGCCCATAGTTAAAACAATTAAAAACAGAATGCAAAATGTGTCAGTTAAAAACATGTGTGTGGGGGGGGAGGGGGAATCAAAAGAAAAGATGCTCAGTTATAGCAATGAAACTCGGAGAAGGTTCTTCTTCCATTCCATTTACTTCATCAACTGCCATCTTTCTTTGGCCAATAGCTGTGCATTGTAAAGACCTTGAATTGCTTAGTGGAATTGCGGCATGATGCCAAGTAAAAGTTCAGGACTGGTAGACAATATTGAAATTATTTAGCCACCCAATTCTATGCACACTTTGGAGTAAGCCCTGTTGAAGTCATTGGGACTTACTTCTGTTTCTATTCAGTAAACATGCATAGAGTTGTGCTGTAATTTAACTCAGTTAAATTTAGGCCAGATCTACACCAAGAAGAATATGACACTTTGAAAACATTTTGAAAACTGTATATGGAGTGTGTCCTGGGACCCAACAGTTGTCACTATTCTTATAAGCTGTTTTAAAGCAGTAGTGTAAATCCTGCATTCAATTCTAAGGGCTCCATCACACCTACTCCCCCCCCCCCCCGTTTGCATCCGTGGTTTCTGCCTCTATTTTCTTAGCGAGTTGAGCACTGGGCACTTTCACATCTGTGCGTTGTTGCGCTCATGTATCTTTTCACCTGTATCACTACTATGCCAGCAAAATCTCCCACCCTACCCCCTATGTTCTTCTTCCCCCTGATTATATATATATATATTCTGTGCAAATACAATAGTACAGCAGCCTGAAACTGTGCAATTATGGTAAAACAACACACTATGCTTTCCCCTAAGATCATATTAATCAAGAGAAATGAACAGAAAGTATTACAATTCGTTTTTGGAGAAGTTTGGTCAACGTTGGCATGGCCAGGGGAAGCTGACATTGTTCTGGTCAGGAAACCTAGACATGCCTATTCAGAAGTAAGAACCATAGAGTTGAATGGGACTGAGTCCTGGGCATGCTCACTTTCTCCGTCTGGGGTGTTCAGCCCCCTCTCTTCCTCCACCTTCATGGTTGAGCAGTTGAGCGGAGAACCGCCCCACCCTCCTCTTTTGTCAGCAAGACTGCCCTTTGACACACACGTCCCCAACAAAAAATGGGATGGTCTGATACAGCACAAGGACATCAATACATGGGAGGGAGGAGTAGCTTTATTGCACACGAAGGGAAAAAAAACAAACTTTCCCCAGAAAACGGAGAGGAAGAGGCAAGATGAGTGCAGGGCAGGGATGACATCTTGTGAGTACCACTTGGCAAAAACATATACCAGGCATGGCGAGAGTGCTATAAATTGCTGGTGTGATGGAGCTCTAAGGTATTCCTGTCAGGTTGGTCCAGCTTCTTTTCTGTTGGCAGGAGCTTCACTGTGTGGAATTCCATTCTGAATCCTCCTACCAGTGGAAAGTGGGTGAGATGATCTTTGCTGATTTCCCCCTCCCTTTGCAGTCTCCACTGTAACTCCCCTATTGTTCTGGAGGGTCCCACAATCCTCTGGAATAAGTTTTTGTGGGACATAGGGGATGTCAGGGGAGTGAGTGAGATTGCTTTCTCCCTTGTTCAGCTACTAGAAAAGCTCTGCCAGATCACACACTTCCCACTGATGAAATCAACCCTTCCATCCACAGGAGGATTTAGCTGGATTTTAGACTTAGCTGCCTGACAATGTCAGTTTCAGCTTCTGTGTGACATCATAATCACCAAGCCAATGGGAGACAGAGGGTCCATAACACCCCCCCCCCCATATTCTTTGTTCCACTATGACATAAAAGCAGTTATAGTTACTTCAGAAACGCTTGCAGTTATCAATGTATGTGTGTGGGAGTTCTACTGTTCTGAAGAGGCTCTTTCATGATTTTCCACTTCACCATCTGGGATTCTGAGGTGAACAATATGTGGCAGAGAGTTCAAAAGTACCATCTGTATCATAATGGGAAAAGAATGTATGTGGAGTTGACATATTTGCCTTGAAATAAATTAACATATTGAAAAGCCCTGTAGAGTCCCCCCCCCCCCCCCCGTGATCAAGATGGCAGCATAGTCTTAACATTGTCTGAAACGAATAAATAATAATAATAATAATAATAATAATAATAATAATAAAATAAATAACAGAGAGTGGTGAAAAGAAGAGTAACCTCCACTAAAGTGACAAAAGCTTAATATAAAGTATGAGAGCCATATATCATAGGGATGACAGAAAGGAGAACCACACAGGAGGAGGAGAATATAATCTGATATCTAGGAGAGAGGTCAGGCAAAGCTATCAGAAGTAAAGAATGTATTCTGACACTTCTCAGTCCCATAATACAAGAAGTATATTAAAAGTCTGAAGCCCCTTAGCGAAGCCTAAATAGAGCCAGATGGGGAGATGGTAGATGAAACACCTGTGGCTCTTGACAAGAGCGCAAGTAGTTTGAAGAACAGAGATTGGAAAAAAAATGAGGCAACTATGAAAAGAGAGAGGAGAGAGGAGTAGAGGGAGTGAAATAAAATGCTCTGGTGGAAGCAAGGAAGCTACTGAGGACAGTGTAAGCTGCAAACAGAACATTACTAATGCCCATCGGAATGGATTTTAAAAAGTTTGTGGTGGTTGGTGATTGGTTCTGCAGAAAGAGCTCTCTATAGCTTTTATTTTTAAATTGTGTACAGTGCCTGCATGATCTATAGGTGCTTCAGAATCCATAATATTTCAAAAGGAAAACAAAATAAAATACCCAGTACCTATAAAATGTACAGAGTGCTTGCAGGCTGGAGACTTAATTCTCTAAGTCAATGTAAATATTGGATCATCCATATAATACTTACTTTGGAGAGGGATTTTTTAATGGACAAAAAGTGCATCTTTCTTTAAGGATGCTTCAAAGGATGCTCCAAATTTCAGAAACATAGGTGCAGGCATTTTGTGGCTATGAATTTTTTACTTTAAAAGTTCCAAGAGTTCCAAAATGAAGGGTTTGACAGCTGTCAAACAGCACCCCTTCCCCCGCCTTCTCCCCCCACTGTTTTGGAACTTTTGGAACTTTTAAAGTAAAAAAAATCATAGCCACAAAACGCCTCCACCTATGTTTCTGAAATTTCTCACACATAAGTACCTCAAACCCATCTGCAACGTGGCCCAGATTCATGCTTCTAGTTTTCAAAATAAAAAAGTTAAATGCGTTTCTTTCCTAATTTTTCCAAAAATACCTTGCCACTACATGCTTAAACCTATGTTTCTGAAATTTCTCACACATGACTACCTACATGCCCTCTCTAATGTGGCCAAGTTTCAAGGTTCTATCTTTAAAAATAAAAAGTAGAAAGCATAACTGTCATTCCCCCAATGCAACCCATTTTTCAAAAATTCATTGCCACCAAAGGCCAGCACCTATGTTTCTGAAATTACACACACATGAGTACCAACATACCATCTGCAATGTGGCCAAGTTTCGTGTACGGATCTTTAAAAATAAAAAAGTTATAGGCATTTTTAAAACACGATAATAGGCTATGGGGAAAATCATTCAAAATGGCGTCCGATTCTAAAATCGGAGGTCCAATTTCCATATCAGAATCGGATTCGAAGCTATTTGAGAGACGTCCGATTTTACCTGATACGATTCAGGTCAAAATCGGAAGTCCTGATTCTGATACAATTTTCGTGGCCGTGTACATCCCTACTTCCAACCTTCGCTGCCGTTATGCTGTGGAAAGTTGGCAGGGAGGTCTGTGAAGGATTGCCTTGACATATAAAAGTCTGAAGAAAAATCATGAGATTGTGATGACATCCTCAGGAATAATTAAACCCAGAGTTCAGAGCCCTGTTCCCTAGTGTCCTTTTGCTACAAGCCCTGATAGATAGTGGGGCATGTGAAAAGTTCTTCAGGTAGTCATTCTGGATTTTACATTTTCAAGAAGAGTGTCTAGGAAGGAAGACCTCTGAAGGAGAACCACTGCTACTCAGAGTAGGCAATTCTGATCTGCATGAAGAAATAGTTTGACCTAAAGTAAGGCAGCTTCTTATCTTCCCTCTTTAGACAGGCATCCAGTTAGGGTTTCTTTAATGCTTATTCGGGAGTGTATAGCTGATTGTTTAGATTTGATATTGGGTTTCAGATTTTAAAAGGTTGTCTTAATTTGTCTTTTAACTCTGAATGTTATGGGACTGTTTTGTCAACTGTCCTGAACATTTTGAAAATGGAGTGGGCAAGCATAGTAAATGAAAAGATGGTCAGATTAAAAAATTAATAAATGTTGTAGGTAAAAAATGTTGCTCCACAACATATCTTTTCCCAAGTAGGGTGGTAAATTGATGAGACGAATTGATTGAGGTGCTGCACTGGCTCATATATGAAATTAAAATAATTCTTCCAATCTCCATAACACTTATTGAAGTCAGGAATCACTTGGGGATCCGCTCCTAAGCTGCATAATGATGTCACCTCCCTAAAATGATTTTTGGAGTTGAAGTATAGATTGTTCTAACATTAAAAAACTCTTGTCCCATTACCTTTGTAAAATGATAGCTACTGGACAGAAGCTATATTATAATGTAAGGGATTCCGTGACAGCACCAGCCTCTGACAATGATTGGCTGAGCTGCACTAATGTCACAGGGGAATGGAATATGTGGGAGGGTCACTGGCTGTCATTGACTGAGCTGGTCTCAGCCTACTGTGGCAGAAAGAAAATACGAAAGAAGGCCAGGGCCTTAGAAAGCAGGAGGGACAAACCTCTGAAGTAGTGAGTGGCCTATCTAGGAAAAATATCTTTGAACAGAAAGGAGTACCGAGGAAAGAGGAGGAGAGGATTCCATGTCTAGTGGGCACCACAATGTCTCTTTAATAAGGGTTTGCCAAAGTTGGCTAATTGCTGGAGGTGCAATATAGCCAATGCTTCTTTTAACCACATGTTTTTGGCAATGTCCAATAGTTGCCTCTTTTTTGGAGGAGGTTATTATATAGATTAACCTTGTATTGGAACACTCTTTAATTAATGGAGGCACAGCCGTGCCTCCATTGTTAAGGGCCGTCAGTAAAAAACACATTCCGCCATGTTAAAGTAATAATTGGGGGGGGGTCATTCTAACAGCCATAAAGTCAAAAATGTTTCACCAACCTTTCTGAAATTTACAGGTGCCAGAAAGAAATGTTTGTTTTACATTACCTGAAAATTTCAAGAAGATTGGTGAAAGATTGAGGGAAGGAGAGCAGTTTAAGGTAGAAAAGGAATAAAAACCTGTCTCCCTGCTTTTGTAAAATTACTTCTGGGTTGCGAGTTTTGTGCTCACACTTTGCATAATTTCTAGAGCCTTATTAATTAATCCAGTGGTGGGGTCTTCTTCCTCCTTGACTGTAGTTGGTGGAAAGCTTTTCATTTTTTAAAAATTCCCTTCGGATGACTTTAAGGACTATTTTAACCTCTCATTCAAGTCAATGAGGCGGCCATCTTCCCTCATAGCGTGACACATGCTCAGTAGCGTCACTCTCCCCCCTCCCTCCTGCCTTAGAATGTGGGGTGGGTGAGTGAAATGGCCGCTGCCTCTAGCACAGACCTTTTGAGTGAAGAAGAAGAGTTTCTCTTTTCTCTTCTGGAACATGCATTCCTTTGGCTCTGAGAGTATTTTGGGCTATCTTCATAAGGCCAGTTTGCTCTTTTGCTCCCTGGTGAAGCAGAGTGTGGTTCCTCTGGATCCATGGTAACCTAATCTTCAGATCTCTCCTGGGAATAGGTGGCTATACCTTTCTTTCTATCCCCCCCCTACACACACAGTGCTCCTTCCCTCTTTTCTAAGAGTTTGGTCCATACTGCTATAAAGTTGAAAGCTTCAAACACTTCATTTAATTAGTTTGGGCCAGTGTTAAGTTTTAAGTACAATGTTGAAACCTTTCAAAGTGCTTCTGGGCCTACAACGTTAGTTTTGGCCTAGTCACCCTGTTTTTCTAATAAGGTTTAGAAACAGTTGAGCTGTCGTTTATTTTGCATAGTGTACACACATGGATTTTCTTTCTAATCCTTGCAGTCTACACTGGCTCCCTCCTTGATGTGTTTTTGGATGCAGACAAACCCTTTTTTGTTCCAGCAGGCCTTTGGCAAATAATCTGTACCTCTGTCTATACCTGTGACTTTTAAATTGTTATGTATTTAAATTGTTTAAAATGCTTTAATATTGAAAAGTATTTAATTATATTTTTAACTTTTGTATATTTAGGCTGACCATATGAAAAGGAGGACAGGGCTCATGTAACTTTAACAGTTGTAGAGAAAAGAGAATTTCAGCCAGTGTCATTTGTATGCAATTAGTCCCTGGTGAAATTCCCTCTTCATCACAACAGTTAAAGTTGCAGGCACTATACTAGAGTGAGCATATACAAAAGAAGGCAGGGCCCCTGCAACTTTAACTGACTTGCAATGATGGGAGTTGTAGTCCAACACCTTTGGAGGGCACCAGGTTGGGGAAGGGCTGCTCTAAACAATAAAAGAGAAGTAGGTGGCCCTAAGTTGTTCGTGATCAGTTTTCCACAACCCCACAGTCACCTCTGCAGATCATATTCTTCACCCTGTCCTCATGATTTATCTGCTTTGGGAGAATGAGAATTTCACTTGCACTTTCTGCCTCCTTAGGGAGGATATGGCATTAAGGCTTGTGAGCCTTAACTCCCAATTTCCCTGCTTTTTGGTGCTTGGTTGGAAACTGTAGAGCCTTAACATTGTTTTTGTAAACCGTAGGTTTTTTGTTTAATGAATATGTAATATCATGTACATGTCCTCTTAAATTATCTGCCCGGAAGTTAATGCATGGCCATTGCAAATGGATTCTTAAGCCAGATCTACACCAAGAAGGATATGGCACTTTGAAAACTGTATATGGAGTGTGTCCTGGGCCCCAACAGTTGTCACTCCTATTATAAACCATTTTAAAGCAGTAGTGTATATCCTGCCTCCGTGCCTTTTTGACAGCTAAAATACTGATATCACAACACTGGAAGGATAAACACTCACCTGTAATGCAATGGATTGAGAACCTAGCAACACTTTCAACATTGGAACGGGTGGTATACACTGTACAGATGCCACTTGTGAATGGACACTTATATAGATATTTACTGACTGCTTTTGTTGAATTGTATAATTCTTAAGCTGTATTTTCATACATAGGCACAGACACACACACACACACACACACACACACACACGCCATATGCATGCATTGAAATTGATATATTCAAATCTATGTAGCTACAGGTTTTTTTTCTTGTACTCCTCATGGCTTTATTTTGTTTAAATTTTACAATAAAATTAATTATATATAAAAAGGGGATGAGGAGAAGGCAAGAAAATTTGAAAAAGAGAATGGGCAGAGAGGAAAGGTATACATATCTCTTCTCTGTGGGTCGGGCAGACATTGTCCAAAAAGAGGACAAAAATGGACACTGCTGAAGTATAGATGCAAATGAAGAAGTATAGTTATTATGGTGTACTGAAGTATAGATGCAAATGAAGAAATAGTTATTATAATTTAACAGAAATACAGTGCACTTAACCATAGTGGGGAAGACCTGGTTACATACAAGTAACCAGTGTGTCTACTCAGTCTGCTGTGCAGGTACCATCTGTTGATGGACAACTTTGAGGCCCAGCTCTCCCTTCTTATGGTCTTTTCTCTTTAACCTGGTCTTGACTGGACAGCCCTTCAAATAAAGGACTGTCCTCTTACTACCCCTCAAACAAAATACTGTCTTTTGTAGGAGATATGGCCAACCTACTGGCAGATTTGAAATAACCAGCCAAATATTGGGCTACCGGCCTCTAGTCTGAATATAATTGGTTGAGAAATTCTGCAAATGGCAAGGATGCATTTAGCTATGTTTAGAAAATATATCAGTAGGCAACATAAACCACACAAATCTGTTTACGCTGCCTGCTGCTAGGTCAATAAGGAGTAAGGGAGAGATTTTATCTTATTTTCAGTTAGCATACGTAGTTGCTCTTTCCTAATGTCTCAGTTGACATTTAAGTGTTAACAATCCATGCATTTCTAATAATCTTGAGAAAATGTCAGTGTGTTCTTTAATGGGGTGCTTCTGGAGAGTAACCTCTGGCTGCCTTACATGTGGGCTCTCAGTGCCATTTCTTATTGCCAAGCTGCTGCACCTGATAGTGTCTAACCTCATGCCATTAAATAAGCAAGATAATGTTCCATGTACCTCACAAGTAGGCTTCACTCAAAATCTTTTGCTGTGCTATTATTATACCAAAAACAAAAGATGCAGATGTTTGTCAAAACATGTAGGGCAGCTTTTCTTTTGAATGCTGTGACTGAAGAAAATAAGTTTATGTTTTAGGAATTTCCCATCAACTTAAGTGGAGGAATGTTTCAACTTACAGAGCAATTCCATGGTCCCTAGACTTTGTCTAGGCTGCCATAGAAGGCTGTTGATCTCCTCTTTCATGCCTATAGATGGGGCTACGAGGAAAGGCCACAGCTCAGCGGTAGAGCACCTGCTTTGCAGACAGAAGGTCCCAGGTTTAATCCCTGGCTTCTTCAGATAGGGTTGGGAAAAGTGCTTGAAACCCTGGAGAGCTGCTGTCAGTCAGTGTCGACAGTACTGGGCTAGATGGATCCATGGTCTGACTCGGTAGAAGGCAGCTTTCTATGTTCCTATAGTGGAGGAGATCTGATCGTGGATCTTCCTCCATTCCTTCCCTTCCCCTCCCAGTTGCTGTGGAAAACTCTTTGGTGGCTCCACTTTCCAAGATTGCAACAGTGACCTTAGAAAAGGATGGGGAGGGTGGACATGATGGGAAGAGGTCTGGATCCACTTGATCCAAGAGCCTCTTCATCACCCATCCCACCCACCAAGAGGTAAGTCAGCTAGAAGGGCTGAGAGGCCCATCTAGATGGAGATTTTTAAAAAATGGAATGAGAGGTGTATCCACCTCTGATGTTCCGCCCACCTTGCCTTGCTCTTGCTGGCACAGTTTTGAATTAGGAGAGGGCTCAGAGCCTGCCATCTAAAGAGCAGCATTCTCATTGGATTGCACTTTCAGTGCCTATTTATTTGAGGAAAGTGAAGCATAATTTGATATCTGACTATAGAACTGGGCAAGAGGATGGGAAGGAATGTCCAGCCAACACTGTAGAATTTGTTTAGCCTCACAAGAGGATGCTATGAGTCCCTGCAGTTCTACTGCTGTCAGTTGCAGAATGCTCTCTCATTCTTTAATGCTTGTAACGGTTGAAAAAATTACATGAATCAGGGTAAGATATTGTTGGACCATAACTCCCACCAGTCCCAGTCAGCATAGTCAGTGGCCACTGGCCAGCAATGATGGGATTTGTAGACCAAGAACATAAGAAGAGCCATGCTGGATCAGACCAAGGGTCCATATAGTCCAGCATTCTCTTCACACAGTGGCCAACCAGCTGTCAATCAGGAACCCACAAGCAGGACACAGGTGCAACAGCACCCTCCTGGCCATGTTCCCCAGCAACTGGAATACATAGGCATACTGCCTCAGATACTGGAGGCAGTAGCACATAGCCATCAGGACTAGTAGCCATTGATAGCCTTCTCCTCCAGGAAATTATCCAACCCCCTTCTATAGCTATCCAAATTGGTGGCCATCACTACATCTTGTGGTAGTGAAACCCATAATTTAACTATGTGCTTTGTGAAAAAGTGCTTTCTTTTATCTATCCTGAATCTCCCACCAATCAGCTTCATGGGATGACTCCGGGTTCTAGTATTATGGGAGAGGGAGAAAAATGTTTCCCTATCCTCATTCTCCACTTGAACATTTGTAGTTGTACAGTATGTATTTAATCATATTGTATGTGAACTTAGAGTTCTGGAGTTTAATGATCTGTGAGCTGAGATGTCTCTAGTGAAAATCAGATCTAAACTCTCTAGGTGGCTACTATCTCTCAACCTTAACTCCCCCCTGCAATATGGGAATAAAACACTTACTTTGCAGGATTGCTGTAAGAATATTGAGAAAGTGCTGTATAAATGCTATATTTAGTTTTTCATTATTATATATACCATCTTCCTTTTTTTTTTTTTTTTTTTTGCCAATCTGAGGTTTAATGTGGATGTTACAATATTAGCGACAATTGCAGATGTGTAAATTAACTGCTGCAAAATACCACAGAGAAATTGCCAACACATGACTTTCAATTGCCAAATCTGTGTGCTGCAAGTGACATTTGATGGCATGTCTCAAACCACAAGAGAAAGAGAGATAGATTTGTGTGCTGGTGCTTAGTGGGTATTCAGAAGCATGCATGGTTCTTGTATCTGCAATAGCTGCTAAATGTAACAAGAAAATCTGAGCCAAATGATTCTGTATTCAGCACACTTATTCATTACCTGATAAATTTAATGGTATCATATTCTGTCACAAATAGCAGCGAAACAGAATGATGGAACTACTCATCCTTGAATGAATAATTTTATTTTATGAAACACAAAATTGCAATGACAGCAACCATTATATCCAACATTAACTGGAATACATGCTAGGCAGAAACAGATCTGTATAATACAGACCAAATCTGCATTATACAAAAAAATACCAGTATATTAAAATATTGGACTTCCTTTTATAGTGTTCTTTATATATTGCTACGTTTTGAAATTAAAACACAGAACCTCTAATGTGGAACTCAGTTTAGAATAACAGTATATAAATATAAGTGTATTTAAATGAACAAACCCGCTTCAAAGAAAATTGGAATAAACAGGAATAGTAAAAGATTTAATAAAGGTATATTTGGATATGTGCGCAGAAAAATTCACTAACAAGTATATATCTTGTAACCAGTAAAGTACTATTGAAGTGAATCTGAGTGGTTTTTTGTATTTCCAATTGGCTGAGTTGATAAACATTTAGAACTGGACACTATTTTTCCATAAAATTGTCATTGAATTTGGATTTAATATTAGCTTTAATTGATGTGAGATCTTGTCCATCATTTCTTAATATGTGAAAGTATACTTGCCGATTAGGATATCCCCCACTAACAGTGGATATATTTCCCGACAATATTATTCTAAGTGCATATTCATAAATGAAATTCTTTGAGGTATTAGATACTAGGGGTGTGCATCAGATCGGGTCCGATCCACGATCCGAAGCCGATCCAACCGAAAACAGATAAAATTATCCGATTACGATCCCGGCTTCTGGATCGTCCGATCTCATCCGAACCAGTCTGGAAGGACCCGATCCGGTTCGGATAAAATCGGAGGATCGGACCTCCTCCTCCCTCTGGTGCTCCTTACCTGCCGGGGCTGTCCGCTGCCATCTGCTGCCCCCTTCTACTGAGAAACAGGCTTCGCGGCCTGCCTCTTAGTAGTGTGCCAGGTGATAACGCACCTGGCACGCTACTGAGAGGCAGGCTGCGAAGCCTGTTTCTCAGTAGAAGGGGGCAGCAGGCGGCAGCGGACGGCCCCAGCAGGTAAGAAGTGCAAGGGGGAGGGGGAGGGCCCCTCACTTACCTGCCGGGGTGTCCGCTTCCCTCCGGTGCTACAACCTACTGAGAAACAGGCTTCACGGCCTAGTTCTCAGTAGAGTGCCGGGTGATGATCACCCAGTGCTCTACTGAGAACTAGGCTGTGAAGCCTGTTTCTCAGTAGATCGGAGCACCGGAGAGAAGCGGATGCCCTGTCATCACCTGGCGCTCTACTGAGGACTAGGCCATGAAGCCTAGTTCTCTGTAGATCTATGGCAGGTGAAGGAAGCGGACGGCCCCGGCAGGTAAGGAGCATGAGGGGGAGGAGGGGGCTTACCTGCTGGGGCCGTCTGTGGGCTCCTGCGGCCGCCAGCGGATGGCAGCGGACAGCCCCGGCAGGTAAGAAGTGCAAGGGGGGAGGGACAGGGAGGGGGAGTTAGGCCCCCACTCACCCCCACCGCCCTTTTTCCCCATAGACTTGCATTGGGGGAAAGCTTTCTTTTCCCCAATGCAAGCCTATGGTGAAAATGGCGGCTGATCCAAAAATCGGACATCCTATTTTTAGATTGGTATCGGGTCCTATCCGATCCAGGGGACCTCCGATTTTGTTCAGATCCAATCTGGAACAAAATTGGAGGTCCCGATCCGGGCACCAGTTCGATCCGGGGGGGTCCGTGCACATCCCTATTAGATACCATCTTTATACCAACCAATTTAAAAACAAGTCATCAACCTGCAGGAGAGGGACGCCTGCTGCCAGGGGAAGAAGGAGTGTGCCTGCCTGCCTGCCTCCTGGTCTTTGCTGCTGCTGCCACCACCACCACCACCCTCCAGAGGATTTCAGCCTGGCAGACTGCCACTCCCTGCAGGACCAGGCCCCCAGGTACTGAGCCAGCTGCTGTGGACAATTACATCTGTCCCCCTCCCTTCCTGGGAGGGATATTTAAGCTGCTGGCTGAGGGGGCCTGGGAAATCCATCAACCTGCAGGAGAGGGAGGCCTGCTGCCAGGGGAGGAGAGGAGTGTGCCTGCCTGCCTGCTGGCTTTTTGTTTTTGTCTTTGGGTGTTTTTTGTTTTTTGTTGTTGTTGTTTCCCCCCCCCCTTCCCCCAGGCTTGAGCTATGTGCCTGGGAGGGAGGATACAGGGCCAGGTGGGGGGATCTGAGGGGAGCACAATCAGGGTAGTGACAGGTAGAGGGAGATATGGCGTTGTGAGGAGGACTTGCCAGGTTAGGGGAACAAGGCCCAGACAGTTAATGGCTGTGCCTTGTTCCGGTCCCCCTCATACCCACAGGCTTGTTGGTTGCCTTATCAGCCAGCCCTCAGGCCTCCGGGTGCTGCTTTTAAATGCCAGATCAGTGCATAATAAGATCTCCCTCATCCACGACTTAATTGTGGATGAGGCAGCTGATCTGGCATGTATAACCGAGACCTGGGTGGGAGAGCAGGGAGGAGTTAGTCTCTCCCAGTTATGCCCACCGGGGTACTTGGTTCAGCATCAGGGTAGACTTGAGGGCTGGGGAGGGGGGGTTGCTGTGTTCTATAGGAATTCCATCCCCCTCTGCAGGCTCCTGTCCATGTGACTACTGGTCTGGAGTGTTTGCACCTTGTGTTGGGTCAACGGGACAGACCAGGGATTCTGTTGGTGTACCGCCCACTCCACTGCTCAACAGACTCCCTAGCTGAGCTGACAGAGGTGGTCTCTGGTGTACTGTTGAGGTCCCCCAGACTCTTGGTTCTGGGGGATGTCAACATTCATGCTGAGGGCACTTTATCTGGGGCAGCTCAGGATTTCATGGTCTCCATGACAACCATGGGACTGTCCCAACATACCATCGGCCCAACGCATGTAGCAGGGCACACTCTAGACCTGGTTTTTTCAACTGGACATGGAGATGGGGATCTGAAAGTGGGGGACTTTACATCAACCCCTCTGTCATGGTCAGATCACCACCTGCTGAGGTTTAGACTTACAGTGGCTTTTCCCCTCTGCAAGGGTGGGGGACCCATTAAGATGGTCCGCCCCCGGAGGCTAATGGATCCAGATGGTTTCCAGAGGGCTCTGGGGAGTTTTCCAGCTGATAGGGCTGGCTCTCCTGTTGAAACCCTGGTTGATCTGTGGAATGCAGAAATGACCCGGGCAGTTGACACGATTGCTCCTGAGCGCCCTCTCCTGTGTAGAGCTCGAACGGCTCCGTGGTATACCCCGGAGCTGAGAGTGATGAAACAAAACAGGAGATGGCTTGAGGGCAGATGGAGACAAACTCCTGATGGATGCAATCAAACACTGGTAAGTGCCTATGGTAAGCTGTATTCAGGGGCAGTGAGGGCAGCAAAAAAACAATACTTTGCTGCCACTATTCAATCATCAACTAGCCGCCCAGCGGAGCTTTTCAGAGTTGTCTGGGAGCTTTTACATGCTGGCCCCAAGGACATGGTAGAACCATCTGAGGCCCGCTGTAATACATTTGCTGGGCACTTCCAGAATAAAATCTCTGGCATCCGTCAGGACTTAGACACTTAGACTCCAGTGTTATAGCAGGTGAATCTAGTGAGGTATCCAGAGCACAGGCTTGTCCTGTTTTCTTGGATGAGTTTCAGTTGGTGCAGCTCGAGGATGTTGACAAGGTGCTTGGATAGGTTCATGCAACCACTTCCATATTGGATCCTTGCCCCTCTTGGCTAATAAAAGCTAGCAGGGATGGAACAACTGGCTGGGCCAGGGAAGTGATTAATGCCTCTTTGCAAGAGGGAGTGGTCCCAGACCTCCTGAAAGAGGCGGCAGTGAGACCACTCCTAAAGAAATCTTCCCTGGACCCTGAAAATCTTAATAACTACAGGCCAGTAGCAGATGTTCCATTCCTGGGCAAGGTCCTGGAGCGGTTGGTTGCGAGCCAACTCCAGGCACTCTTGGGCCCCCTCCACAAGAATGCGCCTTTGCGCCTGGTTCCGCGATTATGCGCATTATCGCGGAGGCGCATTTACTCACAATCCCTCTGCACGGGAGGCGGCGAGAAGCGGCGAAGCGCATTAAAAGATGCCCAAAAAGCGCTTTCCAGGTAGTTAATGCGCATAATCGCTTGTTCACACAGCGAAAATGCGCTTTAACGGCCGGAGCAAAATAAAAGTCGCTATTTAACGCGCGTTCGAAAATGCGCATTATCGGGGAGATAACGCGCCTGTACGCCCGTTTTGCGCTCCGCTCGTGTGTAGGTAAAATTTATAATGAGCCTTCAAGGCTCATTAAACGCCCCGTGTGGAGGAGGCCATAGATGAGACTGATTATCTGGATCCATTTCAGTCAGGTTTCAGGCCTGGTTTTAGTACGGAAACAGCCTTGGTCGCCCTGTATGATGACCTATTCGGGAGAAAGACAGGGGGAGTGTGACTCTGTTGATTCTTCTTGATCTCTCAGTGGCTTTCGATATCATCGACCATGGTATCCTTCTGGGACGACTGGCTGAGTTGGGAGTGGGAGGCACTGCATTGCAGTGGTTCCGCTCCTACTTGGGGGGTCGGCTCCAGAAGGTGGTGCTTGGGGAACATTGCTTGACCCCGTGGATTCTCCAGTATGGGGTTCCGCAGGGGTCAGTTTTGTCCCCCATGCTGTTCAACATCTACATGAAACTGTTGAGTGCAGTCATCCGGAGTTTTGGAGTGCGTTGTCATCAGTACGCTGATGACACGCAGCTCTATTTCTCCTTTTCATCTTCATCAGGTGAGGCTGTGGATGTGCTGAACCAGTGCCTGGCTGCGACAATGGACTGGATGAGGGCTAATAAACTGAAACTCAATCCAGACAAGACTGAGACGCTGTTAGTGGGTGGTTCCGCTGACCAGATGGAGGGTGTTCAACCTGTTCTGGATGGGGTTGCACTCCCCTTGAAGGAGCGGGTTCGTAGCTTGGGGGTTCTCCTAGAACCATCTCTGTCACTTGAGGCTCAGGTGGCCTCAGTGGCACGGAGTGCCTTCTACCAACTTCGGTTGGTGGCCCAGCTACGTCCCTATCTGGACAGGGATAACCTGGCTTCAGTTGTCCATGCTCTGGTAACCTCCAAGTTAGATTACTGCAATGCACTCTATGTGAGGCTGCCTTTGAAGGTGGTTCGGAAGCTGCAGCTTGTGCAAAATGCAGCGGCCAGATTGATAACTGGAACCAGTAGGTTCGAACATATAAGACCTACTCTGGCCCACTTGCATTGGCTGCCTGTATGTTTCTGAGCCCGGTTCAAGGTGCTGGTTTTAACCTATAAAGCCTTACACGGCTTGGGACCACAATACCTGATGGAACGCCTTTCCCGACATGAACCTACCCGAACACTACATTCAACATCTAAGGCCCTCCTCCGAGTGCCTCCTCCGAGGGAAGCTCGGAGGTCGGCAACAAGAGAGAGGGCCTTCTCTGTGGTGGCTCCCCAATTGTGGAACGATCTCCCCGACAAGGCCCGCCTGGCGCCAACATTGTTATCTTTTCGGCGCCAGGTCAAGACTTTCCTCTTCTCTCAGGCATTTGGCAATATCTGAGGAGCCTGGGTTTGTTTTGTTTTTGTAGCTTTTTGAAGTGTTGAAGTGGTTTTTAAATGTACAGATTGTGTGTATGTTGTATGTTTTTGCTGTTTTAATTTTTGTATATTGTTTTTAATTGTTTTTAATCCTATGTAAACCGCCCAGAGAGCTTCGGCTATGGGGCGGTATACAAATGTAATAAATAAATAAATATATTCAAGGATGTGGATTTAAGAGGTTTAGAAGTCCGTATTTCCCCCCACGCCTTTTGTTCTACTTCAGTCTGGAGATCTCTATTCTATACTTTGATATAAGATTACAGTTATTCCATCAAAGAGTAAGAACCCACCATTTTATATAGCACGGAGCTAACAAGCTTAAGGTGCCCGGATCTATTTGCTAAAAGTGCTTAAAAGTTGGGTTTTTTTTTAATTTTATTTACGATATTACATACACACATATACATTTCTTCCCAATGGCCAAAGCTTTCTAATCAGTGAAAAACTTTGGTCCTTTCATCTGGAATCAGACTGGAGGACTTGATCTTGATAGGAGCTAACAATACTCATGGCCTACCATCAGCTTCACAGCTCCCATGCAAAGGAGTGTGTGAGATGTAGATATGCAGTCAACCATGAGAAGACATTGTTCTGCAGAGCTGCTTATCTGTTTTTGGACCCAATTTAAAGTCCTGGAATTGGCTTTTGAAGCCCTAAATGCCTCAGGTCCAGTTTACTTGAAGGACTGCCTTAATCTGTAACAACCTGCCCAGACTTTGAGATTAGCATCAGCACTCTGCTTGTATGCCCAGCCCACCTGTAAGAACACTTAAGCAGGTAGGCATGAGGTATACCCTTTCTGGTAGTGAGCCTCCACTTTTGGAATTCTGTTCCAATTGATGTCCACTAGGTCTCATCCTTACCTTAGATTTTCACCTTGGTCTATAATGGAGCTGGTTTATTGGGTGCCATTGGCCCTTGCTGATTTCAGTAGTTAAAATGTTGTAGCAGTTGTTGTTGATAATGATTGTGCTATCATTGCTTTATTGTGTTTTATGGTTTAATTTTTTCCCACTGCCTTTGGGAGTGTGTCCCCTAAATGGCAGTCTGTACATCCTTTAAATAAGTAACTATTATAGAATTAGACCATCAATACCAAATTTTCGGGCACTGGTGAATTTGAGAAAGGAAGAGGCATCAGAAACCTCAAGAGATATGGGGCAACATATACTTGTGGGATTGCCTCCTCCCAATACCTGCTCCCTAAAAACAGGAGAGGCCCTTCTATGTGCCCCACCTGAGAAATACCTTGACCCTTGAAATGCAGATAATCCCCTCTTTGGCTGTCTTTTACCAGTGGGTAAAAATAGTTATTTAATTAGTTATTTACAATTATTTCTAGGCCAACATTAAGAGTGGAACCCTCTCTAGGTAGCGTGCAAGTTCAAAACCATACAAATGGATGCAATAAAAACAAAATCTCATCAAAAGCAAGTGGGGCTCATAGTTCATTTAAAATTAGCCCAAAGACCATTTACATTTCTTTATAAATAAAAGGACAACAAAAACCAGTGACTTCATATAAAAATATAAAAAATATAATAAGAATTATCAATAAAAACCAACAGAAACAGAAATCAGCTATAACATCCAACAGCCCAAGACGCTCTGGGAAGGCTAGCGAAAACAGGCTTGGTCTTCAGAGCTTTTTTCCTGAAGACCTACAAAATAAGGGGGCCTGATGAGCCCCTCAGAATCAACACAGAGAAATTGGCCTGCACCCTTGTGGGCAAGCAAGAGGAGCCCCTGTTGATGACTTCAGAGTGCAAGCAGGCTGGTATGGAGAAAATGGTCCTTGAAATAACTTGGACCCATCCCATTTAAAGATCTCAAGTGGGGATGCAGAACTGGATGATGTCAAGGACTGTGGCCCCACCCTGAAGTCACTTTGAGGTGTTGGACCTGCCCTCTGACATCAACCCCTTTTTTCTTTGTTGGTACTTTCTCGTGCATGGGGATACCCCACCCCCCGCCTCTCATCCCCACTGTTCCAGAGATAGCAGTGGGGATAAAAGGTGGCTGGACTTGCCTGTGCAGGAGGAAGAACACCTGCTCACCCCTATGCATATGTAAGTCCTAACTCCCATTACCAGGTATCCCAGGTGCTTTCTCTGATCTGAGATCAGAGAGACCAGTGGGGGTGGGTTGGGGGCCTTGGGCAGCAGAGGAATCCCTGCTGGTATCTCCAATTTCAGACCAGAGGTAGTGGCAGGGATGCCATCTGAGGGGTTTCCTCTAGGGGGCATGGCTTAGAACCTTAGTCCCACCTCCTGGAAGAACCCCAAGAAGGCTCCCGAGTCAGATTATGGTGCTTCATGGGCCAGAGGTTCTGCACTCCTCCTTTAAAGTTTAAAACCTGCACTTTAAATTGGTCACAAAAACTTACTGGCAACAGTGCAGCTGGCGCAGTATCAGTGTCACATGAACTGCCCGCCAGGCCCATACCAATGTCTGGAGCCATATCCTGCTGAAGTTTCAGAACTATCTTCAGAAGGGTTGAATGGCTTTTAAAAACATCTGCTGTTCTATCTAGAGGTTAAGTTTTATCTGTGGTCTCTGCTTTTGTAATGTATTTTATGACACTGTAATATTAAAGTGTTGTAAGCCGCCCATACTAGTGTACATAGATGCCACAAGGGGAAGATTTTTTTAAAAAAGACCCTCTCTATAAATAAATACATAAATATGTTTCCCAGCACTGTTTGAGACAGATTTCAATTTACATTATCAATAGTAAATCTAAAGAAATGTCAAGGATAATTACTTTTCAACCACCTGAAACGGAAGTTTTCAGACTGATACGATGTGCCTGATACAGATCGTAATGTAAATAATTATAGACATTCACAGCCTGAAAGGTTTGCTCAGCTTTTCTCCTTTCTCCAAGGTGACATTCATTGGTGTCTCTTTGTTTGCTTAACTGTTTGACTATGTACACGGGGGATGTTTTTTGTGCTCTACAAATCTCCTTGAGAAAAGAAAGCCATGCAACAATCTATATCAGTCTTCCCCAACCTCATGCCCTCCAGGTGTGTTGGATTACAAGTCCCATTACCTCCAATCAGCATGGCCAGTGCTGGCTGGAGAATGATGGGACTTGTGATCCAATACATCTGGAGGGCACAAGGTTGGGGAAGTCTTATTTACATGGAAGAAAATAAACTGAAGGTGTGGAGTGAAGGAAGATGTTAGGCAACCAATTTAAGGGTGTAATCTTATGCATGTTTAGATGGGGACCCCCCCCCCCACATCTCCCAGCATTCCCCAACCAGCATTGCAGGCTGAGGTATGCTGGGAGTTGTAGGCTTTTTTCCATCTAAACAGCCATAAGATTGAACTCTTAATTGCTCTGGCCAACTACTAGAGGTGTGCCCCTGACACAGAGCCCAATATGCTGCTTTGCAAAATGGCTTGAATCTGCCACAGACCGATTTAGACGTTTTGACTCCATAAAATATGGAGGTTTTCAAAATATGAAGAAATGTAGACATTTACTGTGGGTGCGTGCTTGCTTAAAGTTTTTGACCCACGGCCATTTACTACCAAATTAATGGCAGTGGAAGTGACGTCCTTCAGTTCTATAAAGTTTGCCATTTCAGTCATGCATAACACTGATGTTTCTCCCTGTTTTATTCCATAGGTTGAGCGGAAATTGAGCAGTTATCATTTTACTTTGCATTGAGTATGGAAAGGTGGAGGACTGAGTGCAAACCCTGTAGGGATAGGCAGGATTCTCCCAAAAGATTTGCATGAAATGTCAATCTGCCCTATAAAATGCTATCTTATTGTATATTCTGATAGTGAGCTTATTCCTTGAACCAGCCTGTACAAAGTCATAAAATGTGCAGTGGTGGTGATGTTGTGATCCTCCCTAACAAGTCTTCTATGTTGTGGTTTTGGTAATGGCATCATTATTATTGTACCCTAAGTTCCCTGCTCTTGCTTTTCTGGCTTTGATTCATAGTTTGCTTGACTGCATTTGTGTTGGGTTGCTTATCTGTGATTGACCTTGGACATACTTCAGACTCTTCAGATCTTTGCCTGTTGACTGACTTTTTCTGCTTTGAACAGCCCTCTTGCTGGACTGATACAACCATATTTGACTTTTTTGCCAGTTTGCTGATTTGCTATTGGATTTGCCCCACAGTTGGCCACTGAGCTGACCTTCACCCAGCTGTAGCAGGGCACTAAGCAATGATGGATGAGAATGTGTTTGAATATATGGAAGTATATGTATGGGGGCAGATAGATTAGTATGAATGGGCATGTATGGATGTATGGGGCCCCGTCACTTTATACTGGCAGCCCCAACCACTTTCCATTGAGCGAATGCAGCTCTCAGCTTAACATTTTTCACCCCTGATTTAATATGTCACTTTTTCATATATATTAAATAAATAATAGTTAAAAGATAGGTGATGGATCAACTAGAAATTGTTTAATTTGTTGACAGCCAACCAAGAGGGAGAATCCAAACAAACTGAGAACAAAGAGCCCTAGGATGGACGTACCCATTGTTGTGTTTGTCTGAGCCGAAAGAGGACCATTTGGCAGCTGGTATAAACTGAGTGCATTTCTTGCCTGGCCCTCCCACATGGTAGATATGAATTTTAAAAAAATGGTGCACAGATGTACAAATCCATTCATGCATGTCCCATTTAGATGTCAAATGCATGAAAGCAAGCTGGTGCATATAGTGTGCATATAGTGTTAGGTGGGAGCATGCACCTATTGCATGCTCAGTTTACATGGTTTCCTGAATATGTCCATGAGCATTTTGTATTGCCTGAAGGGTTTGCCAGGCATTTTGAACAAAACTATGCACCAATTGCCACATAACACTTCCCTGGCATTTCTATTTTTATTCTATATTTCTCTACAGTTCCCTACATTTCTGAAAATCTACAGCATTCATATGAAGTTTGACTCAGTAAGCTTCATGTGTTACAGACTCCTCTGGAGGTGGTGGGTTCTTCACTGGATTGCCATCTGTCAGGGATTCTGTAGCTGAAGTCTCCAGTGCAAAAGCTTCCATTGAGCAGGGGGTGAGGCTAGGTGATCCCTGAGGTCCTTTCTAACTCTATGATTCTATGTTGAGCACAACCATAGTACTGAATTGTACTTATTCAAAGTGTTGCTTCTTATATCATCTCCTGGGAACCAATTTAACTTAATAGTTGGTGAATCATGGCTAATGCTTAATTAGGATGTTATAAAAAACACCACCAGCAACATTTAATGGAACTTGGCCACTGGCAGCTAGTTGTGGTGACTTAACCAGGTATTAAATAAGTGGAAAGTAACACATTTGGCTTTTCCTGCCCCCCCCCCCAGTTAAAGATTAAAAACAAATGTAAAATTAAATGGAGGGTGGGTTGTGATGTAGCTTTCATAATTACCCTTTCATTGTACTGATGTGTACATTTCAAGACTATCAAGATGCTTGGCTTTAAATGCAACTCCTTTCTTCTTCAGAATAATATCTGTGTGTGATTTTGGTCACATCCTTTTAACCTTTTTCTTAAATAAAAACAACAGAATAATTCATTAACAGGAGCATCTGCTAGTTCTGTTGTCTAGGTAAGTATTCAAATAACTATGGTTTTACTATCTCAGTAAAGTATACCAGAGGGGCTCTTAAGCGTGAAAAGAATTATAATTACATGCAAACAATCAAATTCACCAAAAAAAAAAAAAAGTAAGAAAAAAAGTAAGTGATGCATAGCAAAAAGGCCAATGGCAAAGAAATGAATCACTATTACTCATAGGTCCATTTTTTGTGAGTGCCTCATTCAAAACAACGTGACCCACTCAAAGCCTCAGAAAAAGCTGGCAGGTCAACAAAAGCTGAAAACTTGCAAAAATCATGGGCCCTTATCTAGGAAAAAAGAGAAGATGACTAAAGAAGAAGCTTTCCCCTGCAAAGGCTATAGTGCCAATGGTGTAGCTAGGTAATTTTAGAGTCCGAACTGAATGATCCCCTTTAGACCACCATCTTGTGTTGCTTCGGTTGTGAAGCATGCAGCTAACATTTTTGTTCAGACAAACATTTTACACACACACACACACACACACACACGTATAGTAAAAATAATAAAGTGAACATCTGGAAGCATGCATATGCCTAGCCATCCATCCTTTGATTATATATGGAGGAAGAATGGTATGGCGAGTAGATATTGACACTAAGCCTGTTTGCTGCTAGATGCATCACCTGTCTTTTAAGTACCCACTGGCCTGTGGCAGCCCTGGATATTGGTACCAAGATCCAGTCCTCCTAACTGCACCATTGTATAACTCTGTCTGTTTCCCTAACTTCCCTTTCAACAAAGACTATAAAATGCCATTAATCTCCAGCTGGTGAGTGAGGGCATATGTACGCTATGTACACTGCAGGTGTCGATAATGAGTTTATTCTTTTTAATTATAATAATTTCCCAACTATCACCAGAGCCAAATAGCGTTTTTTTACACCTCTGGTTGCGAAGAAATATGAAAACGGAAAATGTATCATTATATCTTAGTGAGATGATAATGAAGCCCCTTTGCTCACATGAGGAGAAAATCATGAGGTGAGCTCCATCCGTGATGACTCAGTATAGCGGAATGGGCTACCTGGGCATTTATAGGCCTGCAAGGAGATCAGGTTATTAGAAAACACAACCAGGTGCATAACTATTATTACAGCAGCAGCAGCAGCAGCAGCGCCCAGCTTTTCTTGGCACCCAGATTCTCTAGATGTTTGCATGAAGGTACAGTGTTGGTTGACACATGTAAACTAGCCATCCCCACCACCCCATACAACCTTTTTCAGGATATTTGTGCAGAACAACCTCAATGTGAACTAGGCTATGTCACAACCATCTCCATGCCTGAGACAATGCTTGCATGTGTACTTTTATTATTTTATTTATTTATTCATTTGGAGTATTTGGGCGGTATCCAATGTGACATGGTCGCTACTGGAAATGATGGTGTGCTAGCGTAAGGCATATCTAGCATCACACCAACAGTATTAGCTGGTGTGATGAGATTCCCCAGAAAACCCATCATGCCAGCTAACAATATTGGGGTTCTGTTAGCAATCCCTTAGTGCAACATAATTTATGTTAATTCTTGCATTATGTTGGATACAAGCCCTTCATATCCTGCTTGCTAACTGAACTTCTCAAGGCAACTTAGATTGAAAACAAACAAGAATTATTAGGGAGAACAAGGGTGCATTCATTTTCCACCCCAGATCTTCCCAGCTGCTACTTTGCTAATTAGTCACTGGACAGTAGCAGATCCCAGGGGAAATAACTCCAGCCTAGTAATGCATCCAAATAGCAAATGCTAGTCCCTCACAGGGCTGGGGTTCCTCACCCGGGCTGTTACTGCTGACGTCTCACTTCTAGTTCCAGGTGGCAGAAACAAGAGGCACTGGGGGGTGGGGATGTGGCTATAAGTCTTCCCCAGTGTTTGTAACTGGAAAAATTAACAACTTTATTTTTTCTAGTTGGGGGGGGCTCTTCAGAGGCTGAGGGCTACCTGCACACCAATTGGCTGTGCAGGGTTTTTGCCTTCCCCGTTGCAAGATTAATTCTATTGTAAATAAGTTTATCTGGACTATCAGTAAATTCTTTGTGGATGCTTCATTTTATAACGTTTGTCGCAACTTACGTAGGTGTGATTGGCATTGGGCTGGATCCATTGGTGAGGGGGAGCGGGACTGGCCTCCCTGTTCCCCCAGTGAGGATTCCTATAAGGGATCTCGGAGATGTGGCGCCAAGACCAGACCAGCATGGGGGCTTTGAGCTGGCCACATCCGTGGTGGTGGAAAGGCGCTGTGACGCCCTGCCTGCACCTGTGACACTCACCGGGCTACACGATAGGGATGTCTATGCTACTCGCACTCAGGGCTTACTTCACCCCCCCCCCCCCCGTGCTTATGACATGTTTGAGGGTTTAGGCTTACTGCTGCTGCTCCCGTCCCGCGTTTATTCTTTTAGGCCCCACGGCTCCACAGCCCAACACCCTAGCCTTCAAATCCCCCTTCTTCTATCCGCTGCCACCAGTACCTTCCTCAGGTACACTTCCAAACATCACACCAGTTGGATATAATTAACAAGTTTTATTAACATAAAGATGATTGTTCAGGTAGCAGAAGCTTGATGGTTTCCTCAGTTCAACAGCGTATTGGTTACAGGCACAATGCTTAATGATTTCAGTATTTTCTGTTCATAACATTTCAAATAGAAACTCTCACGTTCTACATTTCTCCTGCTTACTTTACCCACTCTAAGCTATACTACACTCTTTCCCACCATCTAGTTCCATCAAAATAATAAAACACATTGGCCCTTCCTAGCCTCTAATCCCGTCAACAATAATTCTCTCTCTCCCCCGCACACTCTCCTGTCAGCTCCTGTCAGCTAAAATATACATACACAGACCTCTTCTCTAACTCCTCCCACTCTCACACAGCCAGCCAATCCAGGCACTCCCCCACCACCATCCAATCAGCACTCACACATGAACTCCCCCCCCCCCTTATACTTACCCAGTTACAACATAACTGTGAGGCTATTTAACTTCTTTCCTGTAACTTTTGGCATTTTATAAACAACTACTTCCAATCTTTTATATACAAGGATCTCAACAGCAGCTGAACATCACATTCCCCCCCTTAAAATAAAGCAGAGTATGCCTCTTTAGTCCTAAGGGGCATACGTAGCGTCTAAAGTCTAGGGTGTGTGTTCTTGCCCTTATACAGAGTTCTTTGTTCTATAGTCAGTGCTCTGGGGCACACACAGAGTTCAAAGTTCACCAGAACACGTTGAAACTTTTCTTTTCTGCTGTCTTCTTATCTGGAAGTGTCGCTGTTGCTGGTCTTCTCTGTGTCGCATCTGGTTCTTCTTTCACTGCATTGGGAAAGTCTATCAGCAATAACATGGTCTTTGCCTCTCACATGCTGGGACTCTTGCAGCAGCCACGACCATCGTTGCAGCATCTCGTCTGTGCTTCTCGCAGTCTCTCACCAAATCACTGTTCGATGGTCAATTTTGTCAGCTAATCTTCTTCTCTTTATACCTAGATGGCCTGCACAGGGCATATCATGGGCTATCCTCAGGAGATCGTCCCGGTACTTGTGAGGGACCACCAGTTGTTTCTTGGGTTCCTCTCTTGTCTGTGTGTTCCTAGGCATCCATGTCCTATACAGCAAGCCGTCCTCCCACAACAGTTGCTCTTTAACAGTGTCAGCGCTGAATGTCACAGAATGCTGTGCTTCCTGTATAAGAGGTTCTTGGCTGCTATCGGCCTGCAGTTCTTGTTTATAGGTGGTAGGTGTCATTTCTTCAGGAGCATGTACCCCTCCCAGCTCTGCTGTTGCCTGGGTAAACGGGTTGCTCAGCTTCTCTACCGGCTTGTGTGATTCTGACCCTACTAAAACAGAATCTACATTTTCAGTCACAGGGGCTGCTTTTGCCTGGCTCCGGGTGATAATTAGGATCCTCTCAGTCCTGGCCCCCATCACATCTCTCCCCAATAGTACTGGTTCCTCCTGCTCATCATTTATGCCCACCGTGAATTCCCCCTCCTGGCCTCTCCACATGATTTTAACTTTAGCCAAGGGAATTTCTTCAGGCTTCTTATTTATACTCTTAATCTGGACTGTTTGGTGAGGCAAAATATGTTCTTCCTCCACTAGATGTTTATTAACTGTGTCAACACTGGGTATCACAGAACGCTGAGCTTGCTGTCTTAGAGACTCTAGGCTGGTGTCTGCCTGCAGGTTTTGCTTATACTTGATAGGGTCAGAAAGTGGTGTCTCTGCCCTAAAACGTTCTGTTTCTAGTTTAATTTTAGCTAATTCTAATTTATGGGATTTCTCTTTATCACTCTGTTCTATTCTCAGCCATTCTACCTCAAATTTTAGTCTTTCTGCCTCCACAGAGAACTGCTTTTCTCTATCTTCCAATTCTTTTTGTAATCTGTCTGCCTCAGCTTTTCTTTGTCTTTCTCTGTCTTTTAATTCTAATATTTTAATTCTATTTTGTTCTCTCAGAGTCTCTATATAAGCAGGGTCACTTGTACCTGGATTCCCATAACGTTCCCCCTCAGTAGGGTCAGTTACTTGGTGTTTGATTAATATCACTTTTAATTCTTCTGAGGTCTTTCCTTCATACTCTAGCTTAAAATCCCCCCCCCCACACTCTCTCTTCCTTACACTCTCCTGTCAGCTCCTGTCAGCTAAAAATATATACACAGACCTCTTTCTAACTCCTCCCACTCTCACACAGCCAGCCAATCCAGGCACTCCCCCACCACCATCCAATCAGCACTCACACATGAACTCCCCCCTTATACTTACCCAGTTACAACATAACTGTGAGGCTATTTAACTTCTTTCCTGTAACTTTTGGCATTTTATAAACAACTACTTCAAATTTTTTATATACAAGGATCTCAACAGCAGCTGAACATCACAGGTGCCATGGTATGCCCCTTGCTCTTCCACTCACCACCATTGCTCCTGGCATGCCAGCCAGAGGAATCGGTCAGCAGGCAGGCTGGCCGATTACAGGATCCATGCCCTGTTCAAATGAGGCTGCCTCTACAAGAGAGGTTTAATGCGCTTTGAAGGTTCATTAAAAATTTTACCTCTACAAGAACGGAGCGCAAATCGGGCGTAGAGGCGCGTTATCTCTCCGATAATGCGCATTTTCGAATGCGCGTTAAATCACGAGTTTTATTTTGCTCCGGCCGTTAAAGCGCATTTTTCCCGTGTGAACAAGCGCTTATGCGCATTAACTTCTTGTAAAGCGCTTTTTGGACATCTATTAATGCGTTTCGCCGCCTCTCGTCGCCTCCCGTGCAGAGGGATTAGGAGTAAATGCGCGTCTGCGATAATGCGCATAATCGCCGAACCGGGTGCAAAAGCGAATCCTTGTAGAGGGAGCCTGAGTCAATCTTTGAATCCCTATGACAAGAACCAAGCCTACTCAAGTGAGTCAATAAAGTTGTGGCCAATTTATTATCCCAGCTATGCCTGTGTGCCTATTTATTCTCGTCCTTTCACCAACCAGACCCAATTAAGCGCTGCCCATGCAAAGACCATTTCTTCATCCCCATATGTTGTTCAATTCCTGTGGAGCCCATTTCTATTGCCTCCTTGCAAAAAGAAAAAAGAAAAAAGCACTCAAATGCTAGGTGAAATACTACTTTTACAACCTCCCCTCCTTCACAAAAATGTCCATTACTGATGCACCAGAATAGAACTTGCCTTATGGTGGTCTTCCTAAATCTCTTTTCTGCTCAGGTTTAATAACTTACAAAAGCAAACTGCCTCATTTAGTCCCAGGGCATACCTTGCTCTGACTGCAAGCAAAGAACAGTGTAATCACAATGTTATTTTCAAGCATGTTGTTGACTGTCTGCTTCCTTTTACAATTAGTCAATATCCATTTAGGTGAAGTAGTGAGTACTATTGAAAGAACTCTTTGCAGTCGTCCTAATGTACTTAGCAGAGAAACAGGGCAGCCATGCCTTGGAGTTCTTCTTCCCTGGCTTCAGGTTTGTAAAGTGTCAAATTATTGATACCTCTGTTTGAAAAGGGATGGTGCCCAAATGGGAGCCTAAAAGCAGAAAATATGGAGTGGGAGAACTCTTGCAGGTTTCCCTCCCAACTTTTTCCCAACCTCAAAAATTGGAGGAGGCAGATGATTGTCTGTGTGTACATTGCCATATACAGGTGTCTAGCACCCAACCACCCAAAAGATGCTGCGCAGGAGCTCTCCGCCAGCCAGCTTGGTTTTTGAAAGACAATTCCAAGCTCAATTATGCATTTCCCAGAATCCACTGCAACAAATCAAAGTTCTAGGACAGACATACAGCAATTCTTTGGCAAATGTCGACATGAAAACTGTACTTTGAAACCAACATGTGCAAAGATCGTATTACATTAAGATGACATTCAGACGGGGGTGGGGGGAGAATCGTGTTTCCTTACTGTGGCTTTCTTCATGTTTCTCTGTTGTGTTTGAAACGAGCAGAATTACATGGAGAAGAGCGCAGCAACCACGTGGCTTGTTCAGCCTTAATGTAGTTCAATGGGACACTGCCCTCTAGTGGGCATTTTATAGTACAATTTCACCTGCACATGGTAGGAAATCCTGGCAAATACCAACATATCTCTGAAGAGTCAGTTTTACTGTGGTTTACTTTGTGACGCTAAAACTGAGAAAAGGAGTGGGAGACACACAGGAGGCTGATGTCATCATCAAAATGACCCACAAACATCCGTGAGTGGCCAGTAACAAGTGTGTTATAAATCACTCATTTACAGAAGCTCTAAGACTACTGCCTTATTACAGGATAAAGTCTGTTTCCAAAACTTTATGAGCCTGAAGATCAACATCCCACAGAGAATAGGTGTATACAAGTGTTCGACAATGTAGATCTATGCAAATAGGGCTGTGATAAGTAAGAAAAACAGATTTTCCAGTATGGCTCCCCCTCTTTTATATGATGCTTCCTATTAAGCTTCTTGTGAAGAATTAAATCAAAGCGTCCCACAGAGCATTAAATCTCCTATTATTAATAAAGAAATCAATTACCACACACCAGCAATTCATCATTTGCATTCGTTCTGCATTGCTTCAGAGGTTTAATAATCATAATGGTATGTAAAAAAGTTTCTAAAACGTATAACTGTTTCTTGATTCCTCAAACAGTGCTCCAGTTATTTATCTAACAAAACAAAAACCTTTAATAATAAAAGAAATATAAATCAAATGAAGGTTTTTTTCCCCCTGTTTCGTTTACAAGATTTTGCCACCAGTTATTAGAACAGCCACTCAACCTGTGCATTTTATTTTATTTCCAGCGTTTATATCATTCCTTTGTATAAAATAAGATGGCAATGGAATTTTTAAATTATGAAACTTGTGAGTTGCTCCAATATTACAAAAATATTTACGTTCAGACCAGAGGTGGATATCCATGTTGATTCGCAATAGATTGGCAAGGATTTCTTTTGACTCCTGCTTGTTTAACAAGAGAAGCAAAAAAATGACATTCCCCACTCCTGGTCCAAAGTATACTGCTTAAATTAGGAAGATACCAGGTGTAGATTTTATGTTGGAAGACCTCCATTCAGTTCTGGGACACAGACTAAATTCACTGGGTTCAGACTTCTTTAATTCTAGTGTGCATCTATTGCAACTGGTTCTGTTTGGTGAATTCGTTAAAAACAAATATACTGCAGAAGCCTGAGTTTTGCCCACACCTGATATAATCCATAAAGACACACAAGGTAAAAGATTCATTTATCTATATTCACTTTGCATGGGCATACTAAGGTTCCACATAATATTTGTATATATTATCAAAAGGTAAGTAACCTTTTGCTCTGAAGATTGCTACCTTGGATTTCCATAAATCTTCATGTGGGGATTAGTAAACAAACACAACATCTGTTAACAAGATTTTTTGCCACATGCTTGCAAACTGGAGACTGACTGCTAGAGTCACTTTGTTCCCTCCCCATTCCTTCCTTCTTGTCAGGGATTATGGGGGTTGTAGTCTAATAATGTCTAGAGGGGCACACGTTTCCCAGCCTCAAAATAGAATTTGGTCAATTTCACTGTAATGTTTTTAAAAATGTTTAATATATTTTTTTAAAAAATAAATAAAATATAAGTAGAGTCGCAATGTGCAAATACTGTGGTGGGAAGCACTAAAAAAATCATGAAGAACCTTTTTTTCTCATTTGATATGAGCAAATCTTTTGTTAGATACCAAAATAACCCCAGTATTGAGTTTTGAACTCTCTGGGCCATTCAGCATATTTATCACATTTGACTCAGTCCTCAGATACTACGATCATCCTGCAAGTCTGCAACCCTGTAAGTTTTGAGGTCCCAGAAGCCATGTTAAAAACACCAGGCAGCTTCCCAGATGTGTTGAAGAGTCAGCATTAGCATGAATATGTTCATCCAAGATCCTAGTTGTTGTTTTGACTGTGCCACTGAATTGGATAATAATACAGCAGTCAGAAAGTTCCTCTGTGTCTATTCCAGGCTAGAATGGTGCTCTTCTATTGAGGCTATGCACTTTTGTTAATCTTGTAATTAAAGGGAAGTGAATTGTAGCACAGGGCATAGTGATTTTACGCCACATTCATATTTTACCTTTCTGCATCCGTTGCCACTGGGTTTATTTCTGTTTGATCAGCTTAAAGACAGCATTAGCCAACTGAGAAAATAGGATTAGAATAAATTGTTCAGGGCTTATTTTAGAAAGATTCTTCCTTCACTGACTCCTCCCCCCCATGACTAAAACACTTCCTGAACAGCCACTGTGAAAATAAATTAATGGGATTCTCCCCCCCCCCCCCCCGCTCTGAAGTTGTGGTAGCCACTGGGGTACAAAAGGCAAGCTCATATTACGACTGCTCAATAACGATAGAGAAGAAAAATGTGTGTCTTCTTCCATGATGTAACTGTATCCCATTTTTGAGCATACGAATGGAAGGGAAGGATATGAATTAAGAAATAGGCCTGAAATGAATGGGAGCTGTGAAAAAGTACTACTGGCCAGAGGGTTGCCAACTTATGGGAACCCTCTGAAAAACCCTCTCAGTAAAACATAGCTTAGTGCCACCCACCGGCAGAGGCGTGTCGACCTTGGAAGTTTCTATCTCTCCTAGCTAAAGCTATCCTAACTGTCAATGTTGGTGGAATTATAAGAGGAGCAAGATGGAGGACAACCTGAACCCCAGCAAACTGTCACTGTTCCTGGGGCTGCAGCAAAAGAGCCATTCCAGGGCCATTTGTGAAATTAATAAGGGAAAGCCGCATTTCATAGACGATTCTGCACCTCTCTTCCTTTTTAAGATATAAAAGTGTCATTGTATGATGTTCTGAGTTTGAGGAATACACATATAATGTAATGGAAAAAGAAGTGGTGGGAAAACACAGGAGAGTTACCAGTGGATGGCAGTGACATCTGGACAGCCTCTCAGAAAGGGAATGAGGCAGGGTGATTGCACATTAAAAGCCTCAACTGGAAGCATTCTGATTCTCTTTCTCCTGGACTCCCTTGAACTACCTCTGGAGCTGCCTTGATGTTACCGGGTTGCCACTGCTTCTTCCAAAACCCGACACTTTTGCTGCTGTGGGGTGGCAGTGGCTATCCCCATGCTGAAGGCAGTGTGGAGGTGTTCAAGTGGCCATTCAGATCACCGGCCCGCCATCTGCCCGGGCGAACAGTGACCAATCAGGGGTTGCCTTCCGCATGGGAATGTCTCCCCTGGAGTGTTTGCCTCACTTCATCCCGAAAAGTTGGGTGAGTCCCCAATTTCTAAAATGTGGAGCTTCTCTGGAAGGCCCCGCAGTGGCTTCAAGGTGGCTGCTGCATCGTATAATCAAAGCAGAAGCACCACGGAGCCACCTTGGGGCTTCCTGAGCAAATAGTCAGCCCCCAAGTCTCTGCTGTCCACCCGTACACAACAAACAGATCATTTTCTTTCCCTTCGGGGTGTGTGTGTCTTGTTTCTCCCTTTTCTCTGCCACAGAACAAGCGATGGCCAAACTTCAAACACAGGGCTTTGCTACTGAATGGCTCAATTTGGATGACATATTAGGCAATGGAGGGGTAAATAACGTACTGACCGTGCGTTAGGCAGGAGGAGCTTCACAGACGACATGCTGCAGCCAGCGCTGCTCGGCACCGGCAAACGCCCCAGCTGCTACGAACTTGCGGTGGCCATTTTGGTTACAGCCTCTCCTCCCTGTGTCTTCCAGCCATAACCCAGCAGGCACCGTGAGTTCTGCTGGCTGCATACAGCGGCCGGGTTTTTTTGGCTGCTCTAGGCAGTAGAACTCTATTCCGAAATGGAATAGTCCACGGAGAGAGGGGGGGCTGAATTCGGGCGACACTTTAAACAATGGAGCTTCGGGTTAAACAACGTGCAAGCCCATTGTTTCACTCCGTTGTTTAAAGTGCCTGATTAACGTACTGTCAGTTGTGTGTGTGTTGTGTGTTGCCCTCCAAACGACACAATAAGCAACACAACTGATGATTGTTCCCCCCCTCCTCCGTTGCCTAATGTGTTGTCCAAATTGAGCCAATGTGTAGCTTTCATCCAAATTCCCCCATTCCCCCCCAAGGGAACCATAAAAGACCACGTTTGGAAGTCAGGCAGAGCACTGCTCTCCTTGGACAACCTGCCTGGTGTCTGCCTTCTCTGTTTATGCTTCGGCCTGACTGAGAGGAGCATGGTGCAGTGGCATCAGAAGAGGACAAAGAACAGGCACCAAGCTCATAGTCAGAAAGGAGGCAGACCGTTGTGTGCATCGGAGAAGGGAGAGTGCAGTGTGCATGCGCTGCAATTCCGTAGCAGCAATTGACTTGGGAAGGGGGGCGGTCCAGGGGACAGAGCAATTGGAGGCTTTCCATGTTGGGAAGCTCTGCCCTGCCCGCCCAAAGTGATGTCCATTCCTGAATGAATGATGTTTGTAAGTTTAAGTCGGCTCATTCCCACCTCCCTGTTTTAGTGCATTGGATCCTGAAAGCGATAGTATACTTTGCTTTCAAATATTTCCTGAAAAGAGAGTGGAAGGTTTACACTTTTTACCAAAGAACTAAGAAGTAGAACAGATAAAATTCTTCTCAGCGTGTTTTATCACTGGCTTCTCTTTTATTACATAATGTAATGCTATCAGGTTGTCTTTTGCTATTAGGCTGTTGAGAAAATAGCCTATGACAAGTCATGCAGATATAATGAGAATTGCAAGTACATCTACAGCTGGATGTATAAAATATTTCTAATACACATGGTGCAAAGTGTTACTTGAATACACTGTCACCTTCAGTTTTATCACAGTGAAGCCAATCTCGGCTGCAGTGTATCATCATACATTTTTTAAAAAAACATCCATTTGAGAAACCTTACGTTGTATTCTCCATTGCAGATCAGGAACCATATTCACAGGCTCGAGTTCCGCATGGGGGCATTGCTGGGGGTGGGATCGCTATAACGTTCAATGCATCAGAGCACATGGCCCAATAGTCCAGCCCAAATTATTCTGCAATGTTCTAGTTTTCTACTTTTATATTCTGAATACTAGAACTCTCCCTTCTTTATCAGGGATTGCCTAGCTGTGCGGAACTTTGTTGGTACATACCACTCTTCCCAAATCTGACATCCTGCAGAGGTTTTGGACCTCTACTCCCATCAGCCCCAGCCAACATGGCCAATGGTCAGTGCTGGGAGTTGGAGTCGAAAATATCTGGAGCGCAGCAGGTTGGGGAAGGCTGGTATATGTAACTGATCCTCCATCTCCAAGAAAGTAAACTAAGAATATAAGAAAAATCCTGCTAGGTCAGACCCAAGTCCATCCTGCTTTTTTCCACAGTGGTCAATCAGGTGCTTCCTGGAAGGGATGAAAGCAATAGCCTTCCCCTGCCTTTGCTCTTCAGCAACTGGTATTTAGAGGGATGCTACCTCTAATCCTGAAGGCAGGTTCAAGGTAGCATATAGCCATCGAGAGCCAGAGTGGTGTAGTGGTTAGAGCGTTGGACTGGGAGTTGGGAGGTCGGAATTCTAGTCCCCACTTGGCCATGGAAGCTCATTGGGTGACTTTGGGCCAACCACAGAATCTCAGCCCAACCTACCTCACAGGGTTGTTGCTGTGAGGATGGAAATGGAGAGGAGGAGGGTTATGTACACTGCCTTAAGTTCCTTGGAGGAAAAAAGTCAGGATATACTCAGTCATCAGATGAGCGTTTTATAAGCAGGAGGCAAAGCAACAGTATGGAAACGCGATTCCCCCATCTGATGATGCTCATAAATGCAATCAATCAGTCAATCAATCAATCATGATGGGTAGGCAGGAATTTATAGCCTTATCCTCTATTAACATGTTGAATACTTTGTAAAAGCCATATAAGCTAATAGCCATCACCTCTCGCTTGGCAGTGAGTTCCATAAATTAATCATGCATTCTGTGATTTATGTATTTATTTATTTAAGTATTTAAGCTACTAATATACTGCTTGAGATCCTAAGATCACTAAGTGGTTTACATAAAACACACACACACACACACACACACACACACACACCATGAAATGCAATATAAAGCCAAAGTGAAAACAAAATAAAATAACAAATTACTATTATTTATTCAATTTATATTCTGTCTATATATGGAATATCCTAGGTGGCAATTGATAATGTTACAGCATGTTATTTATATCACACCTTTCCACTGAAAATGGCACTCAAGGTGACTATCCTGGACTTCCTTTTGTCTACCAAAACATGTCATTGGGTCACCCTTAGCCCTGGGGTCTATTATTGTGAAAAGGGAAAGGCTTCTTGTACCTACTTTCTCCGTACTCTATATAATTTTTCAAACTTCTATCATGCTTAATCATCTCTTTTTCTGAACTAAAACCAAAACCCAATCCAACACGCTGTTTCCTCAGAGGACAGGGCCAATTGGCATCTGGAAGGATGGAGTTTCCCCTGATGCCAAGTTATTTGCTCATACAGCAGCCTATGCCATTTCCACCCAGCACATTTCCTCTCTTCCAAATCTTTGTCCTTCCTTTATCCAAGGCAAGAGGGCTGTCTTGATGTCACCTTTGCCTGGGGTGGCTCCGAATCTGCGCTGCATCAGTGAGATGACGCAGCTGCAGATTCAAAGCCACACTGGAGCAAAGGTGCGGCTGAAAAGTCAGGGACTTACCCCAACTTTTCCAGCAAGGTCAGCCCGACTCTTCCGCCGGTCTGTCCTCAGTTGGAACCACTCTGGGAGCATTCCTGGGTGGAAGGCAGCCTCCTATTGGTTGCCAGAAGCTGTGGGAAGTGGTGGGGGTAGGGCCAGCAAGTATAATGGCCACTGGAAAGCTTGCACTGTCTCCCCTTGTTAGGATAAGTTGCCACCGTCATGCACCAGCAAGAACACAGGGTTTGGCAATGGAGAGGCATCAACCCGGTGCTATGAAGCTAGCCCCCTGGAGGCATGTCCTAAGGTTTCTGTCTTTAGGTTGACACAATGATGACTTCGCCATTCTGGTTGTATCTACTGGCAGTTCATTTGGTTCTGCAGCTCAGATTTTTGGGGAGGTTATTTTGAGCTCCTTGGAAGAAAGGCAGGATACTGATGTGATGTGTTGTAATGAATAAATACATGCATACATTTGTAGTCCTGATGTATGTGTTGCGCTTAAAGGTCCGTTTTGCATATTGTAAAAGAGAGGTTGGGAGTGCATGGGAATAAGTCCCATTGAAATCAGTGGGACTGATTTCCGAGTAGCATTGGGCTGTAAATGTACTGCATTTGATCCCTGTTGGAGTTTTATTGCCCAAGACACATAAAGTCACAGGCTTGAATCTGGACATAGTCATAGTCATGCCAAATTTAGATCCCATTGATTTTAGTGGGTCTATTCTAAGAATGATTACTTAGTCTGGATCCAACCCATTGGATCAGGCCTGCCCTTTGTAATGCCTGCAGCCTTCATTTCTTGCAAAATATTCAAGGGGCTTCTGTATTTGTCGATTCTTTGTTCCAGATTGCTGATATACAACATTCTTAACAATTATTTCCCAAACAGATAGAAAGAAAGAAAGAAAGAAAGAAAGAAAGAAGGCAGCTTAGAAGTCAGTCTGATCAAACATTATTCAATCGTTTGTCAAAAAGAAGAGAATGCTGTATTGACAGACCACTTAATTTGGAATCATCAGCCATTAACCAGGAAAAAATAGCCTGGATTATAAGTCTATGTAATGCCAGACTTCTGAAAACCATATATCATTGTGTTGGTCCTGTTGCCTTGAGAGCAATTTACCAGTTCTCATTCATGGTGGAGATACAGGCACAGATCATTCGACATCATAGACTCTGTTACTTTATGCTTTGTTGCTTGAATGTCCTAAAGTATTTTTTTAAAAATGCCCCTGTACCCCCCTATATATAATCTCAAAACTTTGTCGGGATATGTAGGTTTTCACTTTCCTGCTCTGATGAATCTGAAATACCCTGGATCTGACATGCTGTCACTTCATTTCAGGAATGAAGTTGTTCAAGTGGACTGAAGATATTTTGCCAACTGTCATTGTATTGAGATTCATGAAGTTTCATTTTTATTTGGAAGTAAAGGATGAGTCAGCTTGAAATATCAAACAAAGTTTAAGACGCTATTGTGCATAATAATGGAGCTTTTAAAATAGCTAGCGGCTAAGCAATTCCATCAAACTGTCATTTATCACGCAATCAGGTTTTTGGCAGAAATGATGTTATGAAATGAATTTGCTAAAACAATGCCCTTTTTCCACCTCCCAGTGGAGGATTCTTAAGAAATGAAACTTCATGGCTACCATTTGGGTAATCAGACCTCATAAATGTTGCCTAGGTCATTCCGGGACTGAAATGTATTCAGTGGCTGCCTGTATGTTTCCGAGCCCAATTCAAGGTGCTGGTTTTAACCTATAAAGCCTTACATGGCTTGGGACCACAATACCTGATGGAACGCCTTTCCTGACATGAACCTACCCGAATACTATGTTCAACATCTAAGGCCCTCCTCCAAGTGCCTACTCTGAGGGAAGCTTGGAGGTCGGCAACAAGGGAGAGGGCCTTCTCTGTGGTGACCCCTCAATTGTGGAACGATCTCCCTGACGAGGCCCGCCTGGCGCCAACATTGTTATCTTTTCGGCACCAGGTCAAGACTTTAATCTTCTCTCAGGCATTTAGCAATATCTGAGGCGCCTGGGTTTGTTTTGTTTTTGGGTTTGTAGTTTTTTAGGTTGTTGCAGTGGTTTTAAATGTATGTGTGTATTGTGTGTATGTTGTATGTTTTTGCTGTTTAAATTTTTGTATATTGTTTTTAATTGTTTTAATCCTATGTAAACCGCCCAGAGAGCTTTGGCTATGGGGCAGTATACAAATGTAATAAAATAAATAAATAAATAAATGATGGCCATATTTTTGGAAATTCATCTAAATGTATATTTTAATCCATTTTTTTCAAATATACAAAACATGACAACTAGGAATAGTTTATAACCTCACGGTTTCATGCTTCCTCCTCTCTTCCTCTTTTCTCAGTATATGTCCCTGTATGCCCCTGTCTCCATAGTTGTTGGATTTTACCCAAACATTGACTTGTAACCTTTATCAGTAAGGGGAAAAAATGAATAAAAACGAGAATTAAAATAAGAAGCAGAAGGGTGGGAGTGAGGGAAAGGCAGAGAAGCAACTGTTGTTAGTACCAAGATATATGTCCACCTTGTGGGACCTTTATGCATTACAGAACAGATTTTTGCTATTAGCTGTGTTCTACATGTTCAGGCTACTTTAGAATGTGTCAGTCATACAATACAGTAGTTTCTGATGCTAGCAAGAGTAATTGTTGGGCTGCGTCAAAATGCCCCCATCAACTCAATCATCCTATTCACAAATTTTAAGGAGGGTCTCCCTTTTGGTGATTAGGGTGTGTGTGCGCTTGCAAGCAGGAGTGAGGTGTTCACTCTATTTAATATGGCAGCATTTGCTTGTGCCCCACTACTAATGGATACCATTTTTGCCCTACTCAACTACCAACATTAGAGAAAAGGCGGGAAGTATCACCCTCATTCTGAGTTGGCTTCTGACACCATTCATCAGCTTATGAAATCTCATTGGCCATGTGTCAGTTGATGAAGCCAAATCAGAGTGAGGACAATGTTTCCTGCCCTTGTACAGTGGGGTAAGGAGGTCTTGTGAAAGGGTGCAAAAAAGCCAGTGAAAAGGTGCAAAAAAGGTGTGCAATGGTATTCATGAAAAATTTCAGGTATGCACTTAAAAGTCCCTTTGACAACTCCTTGACAGATGCCAAACAGCTCCTTGACAGATACAGATAATTAAAGGTAATATAATTGACCCATGTATGTATTGATAATTTAATGCCTATATTGTGCCAACAACAGTAGTTACTGGCAAGTTTCTGCGGCTGATTTCAAGTGCTGGTTTTGGCCTTTAAATCCTTAAATGATTTTGGATCAAGTCACTTGAAGGACCACCATCACCTATATCAGCCTGCCTACACTTTAAGATCAGAAAGAGAGACCCTTGTCATTTGCCAACCTGTCAGAAGAATTAGGTATGTAACCACACATAAGAAGGCCTTATCTACAGTATTCCCACATCTTTGGAATAAGGTCCTTGGAGGTCTACCATGCACCATCATTGTAGGCTTTTAAGAAGGCCTTGAAAACATATTATTTTACCTGGGCCTTCTCTGTTGTAGCTGTTTTTCTTCTTACTGGTTTTATTGGGACTTTTGTGGTTGTTTTTATGCTATTTTACTGTGTTTTATGTTTTTATCGTTTTTAATATTTTAACTGTTTTTATTTCATTGCTGTAAGCCACCTTGATAGGACTTCTGCCCTGAAAGGCAGCCAAGGAATATTTTAAATAAATAAAATGAATTTATATTTTCTGACTTTCATTCAGGCTGGTTATTTTCAAGTCCTTTGCAGAGACGAACTTCCTGGCAGATTGTGCCCTGTGGAATAGATCTGCAGTGTACAGTCTGCTGTCCTTCATGGAACCAAACATCCACCACCTAAGTGACCACTTTGACTTGCCTTATGGTCAGGCCTTCTCTGATCTGGTCAAAAAGATTTTGCATGTTTTTGTATACTTGTTCAACCCGCAAGCCAATTGTGAGAGAAGAAAGAAAGGAGCGATTTTTATTTCTTCAAGAGGAGTAGCCGTGTTTAGTCTGTTGCAAAAATAAAATAAAATCGGCACACACTTTCATGGACACTGATGAAATGGATGCTGTCCACAAAAGTTTATGGCAGATTAAATTTGTTAGTCTTTAAGGTGCCACAAGACTCTTTCTTGTTTTTATTTATTTATTTGCTTCTTTCTTCTTTTTCTTAAAAATAATAATAATTACAGGGCTGCTTTTCTGCAAAGCCTCCAACCCAGTATAGAATAAAATGCCAAAATACAGTAAAACAAAAATACAACCATCACAATTAAAACACCAAATACAATGAAAATAGCAATAGTGCAAAACAAGACACTAAAGAAGCCAGAAAATAATAATGTCTAACTGGTCAGAGGAATACAGATAATCCAAATCAAAGGCCCGCTTAAATAAACACTAGGTTTGGAGTCCCATAGTCTGGGTGCAACAACTGAGAAGGCACTGTCCTGCACAACCACCAGCTGTTAGATGTGTAACTGGCTGCCAAGGCATCTCCCTCTCTCTAGGCAAACAGAAATATATGTAATGATTGTGGGCCATGATAGCCGCATTATCCACTGAGCATTTAGGGGTCTCTCAGTTGTACTCTAGGTAAGGGATGCCCATGTAAGCTTTTTTTCTACCAGAAAGGACAGCATCCTTGTTTCAAAGGACAGCATCCAATTTGGCACTAGTCTAGCACTAAGGTGGTTATACCAGTGTGGTGTAGTGAGTAGAGTGTTGGACTGGGAGTTGGGAGATCTGGGTTCTAGTTCCCACTTGGCCATGGAAGCTCACTGGGTGATTTTGGGCCAGTCACAGATTCTCAGCCCAACCTACCTCACAGGGTTGTTGTTGTGAGGATAAAATGGAGAGGAGGAGGATTGTGTATACTGCCTTGGGTTCCTTAAAGGGGGGGGGAAGGAAGGAAATAAATGTAATAAATAAAAATAATAATGTAAATTATATTATGCTAGCATAAGCCTCCTCTAACACAACACTAATACCATTTTCTGGTGCAATGGGTTTTCTCTGTCATACCAGCAAAGGTTATTGGTGTTGCCCTAGAGGTTGCTTACACTACTGCAATGTAATTTACATTAGTGCTAGAACCAGCTTGGATCCTGCCCAAGATAATTTAGAAAGTGATGGCTCTTCATTTTGGAAAAATCCTTTGGTGATGCTAGTGGGTTGGGAGAATCTGTTCTGTAATTTTGAAGTCTTTACATAGTAATTTTGGGAGCCGGTGCAAGGGTGCATGGTCTTTTTTTAAAGGAATCTTCACTGCCCCTCCTTCAGTTCCCATGTATACCTAATAAACAGAATTGAACTTAGCAAGAATCTTGTCCTATCATGCTGAATTTGTTTCTTTAAAGGAAATACACAGGAACAGCCTGGTTTCTTTGTCAACCATGCCAGTAAGTATAAATTAGCATAGCTCTGTTAATTAAATTGTTAATGAAACTGTAAATTGTAATTTGCTATTGATTTCAGTGGTGCCAGCTTCCCTCCAACGAAGGATTAACTAGGCCCCAATGCTCCATGATAAGGTAGCATTTTAAACCCTAATTGAAAGACATCGATAGGGATTTATTATGGGTTGAAAGTTTAAGCCAATGCTTGAATATGTTGATAAACGGATGTATGAACAACAAGAACTCGGCAACATATTAAGCCCTGATAGATATATGTGGCTGGTGTGGTGTGGTTGCTAATTCTTAATGTCTGCGTCCACACCACAACTTGAGTGACGGAATCATATGGGGTAGGTGGATCAGACAGGAAGCTTCCACTTAGCAAGCACTGCCAAAGGAATTTGCCAGATGTTCTGTCTGTCCCATGTGATCCTATCATTCAAATGTTACCAGTGTGGCATACGATATTCCAGGGTCCCAGTGGCAGCTATGGTTCTCTGGTAAGGAAGCTTCACTTTCAAGAGTGAAAATAGTCTTGCTGTTCATGATGAGGATTGCCAGGTCTCCAGCATCCCAAGGCTAAGACTCAAGTGATGACACAGAGTTGCCAATCTGATCAGTGGGATTGGGCCTAGGAGCATGGCCCAGCTGTAAAGGCTGGAGGCCAATAGTAAAGGGGCAGAATTAGAGAAGTGATGGCCCAGGTGGAAAATATGGGGGGGGGAAATTAAAAATCAGGCAGGTAAAGTTGCTTTTGTTTAACGAAATGGAATACCTTTTATAAATGATGAGATACTTTCGCAAAGCCCTTTCCACAGCTCCACATGCTTATCTGTCCAGCAGGTTAAGAACTGCATAGTTTCTCTCAGTCCCTCATTTTCCCATTTTTAACTTCAGTTCATCTTGAACTTTAAGAATTTCTCTACTCTTAAGTTGGGTTTGTCCTCAACTTGGGGATTTTCTTTTTTTAAAGTTGGCACGAACATCTATAAGCATTTTTGTGTACCTTTCTCCTAAAACATGCATATTTTGTGTAGTATACACATTTTTCCAAGCCATTTTCCTAATGCAATGCATATTTATGTTATTTTCACTAATACGTATGCATGCTTTCATTGGAGAGTTCCACTACAAAATTTGGAGAAGTGCGAATTTTACAGGATCGCTGAGTTTCAGTTTATGTTTGGTTCAAAATACTCTAATAGACATTCATATGTCCTTTAAAGAAGTGTCCATAGTGACCCCTTTTTCTTATTTATCTTGTCTCCCAACAAAAAAAGAATGAGAAAGCAGGTTAAGTGATAGGTGCTATAGGACTGTCATAACCTAACAAGGTTGTGCTGTATAGTCTGTGTTGTACTAGTTCCTTCTCTCCTCCTTCCCCTTGAGTCAGTGTAAGGTCTCAGATGGGACTCTGGGTTTTGTATGTTCCCTTCTCTGCTGCTTAGAAAATTGATGGCTTGCGCTATAGATCTAATATTATTAAGAGTGCAATCCTATTCATGTTTATATATAAAGAAAGTCCTACATCTTCCGGCATTCCCCAGCTAGCATGCTGGCTGGGGAAAGCTGGGAGTTGTAGGATTTTTTTCAGTCTAAACATGCATAGGTTTGCACCATAAGCAAACTGATGTGGGCTTAAAATAGCCTCCTGGAAATATTTGCATCCTGATCCTGTGCTTGTTTAATTGGAAAAGAGAGAGAGAGAGAGAGAGAGAGAGAGAGAGAGAGGGGCCTCAAAATAGTCCTGGAAAATGTAAGGGGCTTTAAGAAATGAGTCAAAATGCCCAGTGGACAGCTTCTTGCTCATTTGGGAATGACTTTCTATGTGTATTGCTGTCAGTGTGAAAGCTTGTTCTTAGAGAACCTGTCCTCCCACATTTTTTATTATTTTTTCTCCTGTACGGACTTAATTGCTCATACGTTCCAGGGTGTATTTTATATCAGTCATAAAAGTAAGGGTCAAGACCCCCAGATCTGTTTACGCTTGGATGGAACAGGTAAAATTTAATACACTTTAGATAGAAGGTCCCTGTGTATAACAATTCATTATATTTTAATTTCTCTTTGTGATAGTTAATCTATCCAGCCATCACAATGTAATCAAATTTTGTGCTGATTCATTTTATATTTTTATTGGTCTATCTTCATTACACTTGAGCAGATTTTTCTCACAAATCCCCTTTTTTCTTTCCTATTTTGTGAGATCCTTCAATGTAATCTCCCTTTATAATCAACCTGATTATAACAGCACCGTCTTATACATGACAACTCAAAAGTAGACATGCTTCCAAACCTCAAAATTAGTCTGTTCACGTGCTGAATTTAGTAGGTTCATAATTCTTGAATACATAATAAGCCCTGGTTTTGAGCCAAGAAACTTTACTATGTAACTCCACTTTCTTTACTGGCAACCCTGTGGAGACCACGAGACCTATTTTCTTATAGCAGTGGGTGAGGGAGAGAGATACTGACCCCAAACTAGTATGTGCTGCCACCAGGATCCCTGCCCCCCTGAAGGGACATGGGGGAAAACCAGTGGGCAACTTAGATATTAAAAAAATAAGTTCTAGGATTTAAATAACAGGGAAGGGAAGGGAAGGGAAGGAAGCAAAACAAACATGCACATGAATAAACCATTTAAAGTAGGATTCTAAACCATAAATACGAGTGAAGGAAATCCAATTGTGATATGGTCCACAATTGTAAGTTATGTCTTAAGACCTTTGTCAAGCTGTGTGGTCCAGAGAAAGCTGTACTAGGCTTCAATTGCTGGCAGTTGGTTGTGAGGCCAGTGCTGTCTGGTAACTAGGGCCAGATCTACACTTGGGCCAGATCTACACCTTGTGTCAATTCGTTATGGTTCCATCATCGCAACACTATACCCCCTGGCACATTTATACCTCGTAGGACACACAATGACATTGGTTGCAGTATTTGGGATAATGTAGAATTTAAAGCATGAAATAACACTATGAAAGTGATATTGGGAATGTGTAATGTGCTCCAACAGTTATCAATGTACATCAATACCGCTATTAAGCAGTTGTATAGATCTAACCTAGGTGAAACACAGAATGCTGTTACCGTTGCTCTTTTTCCTGGTCTTTCTTCAGCCATCTCAGGGCCTCTTTTTTTCTGTCTCTGTCTGCACAGTTTCTTCAGAACCTTCCTTTACAATCTCTGGGTGAATTCGGATGACACTTTAGGCAATGGAGGGGGAAATAGCGTACTGACCGTGCGTTATTCTGGTGGCGGCGCGGCAGCACCCACCACACAACATGTTGCCCCTCTCCCCGTCGCGCAGCTAAAAGTACCGGTGTCCTTCTGGGCTGCTGCGTCTCATCCCTCCCACCTCCCTCAGTCCTCCGGCCATATCCCAGCATGCACTGCAAGTTCTGCCAGCTGTATTGGAGCAGCCAGCATTTTTTTTGGCTGTTCTGACCTGCGAACTCTGTGACCAAATGGAATAGTACATGAAGAGAGGGGGGTTCCCTCCACACGACACTTTAAACAACGGAATTCAGGATAAACAACGTGCAAGCCCGTTGTTTTTCTCTGTTGTTTGAGTGCCCAAAATAGCATACTGTCAGTTGTATGTGTGTTGTGTGTTGCCCTCTACATGACACAATAAGCAACACAACTGACGATTGTTTCCTCCCCCCTCCGTTGATTATCGTGTTGTCCGAACCAGGCCTCTGTCTCCTTCTCTTCCCCCTCACAGGCCCTCTTCAGATGTTCCCAATCCAGGCATAATGAACAGGCAAGGAAGGAGAGAATGGCAATCCATTTCCTTCTGCTGCATCTGTTGTTGCAAAAGTAAGAAATAAATTGATGGTTTTTTAAAGGAACAGGGAGTTGATTTTATGGTGTACTCTAAGGCCCCACTAGACAAATTCATGGAGGATAAGGCTATCAATGGCTCTTAGTCATGATGGCTATATAATACTTCTAGTATCAGAAGTGCTCTGCTTCTCAGTAGCAGTTGCTGGGGAACATGAACAGAGTACTACTGCATTCATGTCCTGCTTGTGGGCTTCACATAGGCAGTTAGTTGGCCACTGTGGGAACAGAATGCTGGATTAGATAGACTTTTGGTCTGATCCAGCAGAGCTCCTTATATTCTTACTTGGTTACATTTCCTATGTGTATATTTGATTTACAATGACCCTGTTCAGTAAACATGCTAAGTCATGGCAGTTAAGCATTTTGAACAAAACATTATGATTAGCGTGTTGTGTGAACCATTCCCAACCATGGTGGCTACATAACCATGGTTTAAATGCACTGGGCCTGTTCAAACAGCACAATAAGCCATGGTTAGCTGCTAACCCTTTTGCAGGAAGTGGTTAGTAAGCATGTTTAAACCGTGGTTATGTAGCCACCATGGTTAGGAATGGTTCACTTGCCATGCTAAACCATAATGTTCAGTTCAACATATAAGTAATTTGTCCTATCTATGAAATCGTTTGTGACATGTGCTTATTCTTAATAACATTGCTTGCAGCAAGAAGTGGTATCCTTGCCGTTGCTCAGGCCTCCGTCCATTTAATCTTCATAAGCATTCACTGACATTCACCATATCGTCTCCCAAACAAAAGTCAAGGGAGATGTTAATTAAAAATGGCTTTAAGATTTATACCGAAGGAGAAGCATTGAACAAGTTCTGTTTTCACTGTGAAGCGATTAACGTGCTGAGGTTTGCTTAAAGCTGAGGCAGATATTCAAAGCAATGTTCGTATATGTCGATCAACAACTCTGCCAAGTTTCACAGCAGGTCTACTTGCAACTACGCCTGGATCTTCTTCTTTTTGTCCCTAGTGGTCAGAGCAGGTTCCATGCCTTTTAAATTATATACCCTTCCCAAGGATGCTTTTAGCATACTTTGTTATCTGGATGGTGGCGGTGGTCTTACTTCAGTTTCTTGTGTGCAAAAATACATTCATGTATCTCTGGTGTGTTAGATAGACAAATATCCTTCATTTTCCATTAACCAAATTGTTTATATCTTGGCTATAAAACCCTCATATTTTCCATCCAGTTGTTTTTGATTGAGATACAGTGAAATGTCCGGGTGGGCTTTCATGTTATCTGGTTTCCTGTGTTTAGGTACAAGATCTTTTGTGTTTAGACCAAGCAGTCTTGTTGACCAGAAGAGAAGGTGGACATCATTTTCATGCTTGTTTATGAGCTCCTAGAGACTTTTAGTTGGCTGCTGTCCAAATTGAAGTGCTTCACTCGATGGGCCTTGGTCTGATTCGAAGTGTGTGCCTATGACTATATCTATATCTTAATAATGAACTCATCCTCTGCATTTGGAGCTTTATGTAGCTACAATGGCACCATCCACACAAAAGAGGGGAGACGTCAGCAGCCTTGCGAAAGCACATTTTTTTGTGGAAGTATAGTGCAATCTGTAATTGCAGAGCGAAGGACGAGAAATAATGAGGCAACACAAGAATTGGGATATAAACAAGGGCCACTTTATTATTTACAGATAAGCAAAAGGGGGGAGGTAATCCTAAGCGGGCATTTTAGCATGGCCAACCAGGCCATTGAAGGAGTCGGGCGAGACATTCACAGCCCGGGAAGTGGCGCCTGCGCTCTCGCCACCCCCCAAGCTTCCCCAATCTGAGGTGGGGGGCCTTCCGGTGTCGTCTCCCCTCGTGCCGCAGGGCTCCGAGTAGACGAGAAGGGTTGGCCCCAAAGGTAAGCCTTATCCCCCCAACTGATGCCGCAGGGCTCTCAGTGGTTGGCCCTCAGGCGTTACCAATCACTTTAACAGTGCCTGTGAATGTTCACCATTAAAAACATAAAAAATGCCCGCTCCTACCGCCCAACATAGTGACCAAATAGCCAAATTAACCTAATTATCACCCATCCTGCTTTTGCAGTGTGAAGTAGGCGAAAAAACTCACAGCCAAGTTAGATTGTGAGCAAAAAATTCCTACTTGGCCTCAAAAAGACGACCAGCGAACCCACACTGACAACAGGGGAGGGCGGGAGGGAGCTGCGGAACAAACTGTGGAGGTGAGGAGGGGTCCTGGGACTTAAATAGCAGTAGACCCCTCCTACCTCGAGTGGTGCCACCCTGGGCCAGCAAATGGCAGGCCCCAACGTCACCTCACCCCATCCTTGCCCGCAACCACCTCTCCCCACCCAGCGAGCTGGGTAAGGAAAGGCCAATGTACTTCCACATGTATACTCAGAAGTAAGTCCCATTGAGAGACCTCCCAGGTTATTCCCAGGTAAGTATGCATAGGATTGGAGCCTTAAAAAAAATCCCTGATGGGAGGGGGAGAAACCCCCAGACAATCCAATGAAATCTGAGCTCGCCCACTGGCTGCTGAATGCTGACTGATTGTTGCGGGGACGGAAAACGGAATAGAGTGTCTGGAAGAGGGCATGGCTGGCTTGATAACTTTCTGGTCAACACCCTTAGAAGGGAGTGCACAAAAATTTGTATAACATTCTGCCTCTTTAATAAACCTCAAACATCTCACCATTGTAACCAGATCAGTCTTCCAAATCCCCAGGGATAGAGGCCAGTTACAGCTAAATAGGTCTTGAATGACATCAGGTACAGGAGCATGGGTAATCACACTTTTGCCAGGAAACAATGCCTATTAACATTTAAATTTAGAATCCCATGGGGGTGGGAGGTGGGGAAGGAAGGTTAATACATATAAGATTGCTCCCTGTGTGTAAAATAGACAGGATCCAGCAAAGGAAATGAAACATACATACATATCAATCAGGAGTAACTACTTTGCTAAAAAATTATGGCTCTCCAGATGGCATTTGGTACCTTTAAAATGACAATGGTCGTCATATATTCCAGGATCATCACAGGATCTAGAGTGATCATATGAAAAAGTGGACAGGGCTCCTGTAGCTTTAATAGTTGCATAGAAAAGGGTATATCAGCAGGTGTCACTTGTATGCATGCAGCACCTGGTGAAATTCCCTCTTCATCACAACAGTTAAAGCTGCAGGAGCCCTTCCCTCTTTTGTATCTGGTCACTCTAGTATAGCTCCTGCAGCTTTAACTGTTTTCGCTACAAGTGTTAAAGATACAGGAACCTTGTCCTCCTTTTCATATTGTCACCCTACAGGATCGGTCTTGTCAAACTATGCTTCCGAACATGTTTGTATGTTGTGTTTGACTCTTCTCATTCAAACAGAGCATACCCTTGACTGAACGTTCAATAAATCTACAGGTAGAAACACAGGCTCACCAATTGTGCTCTTTCCCCTATTTCTTCACATGGCACATAGTTAAACTATGTAAAATGCTACCACAAGATATAGGGCATGTTCAGACGAGTGTTTTTTCATGTGATTATCATGGTTTGGTCACTGGTTTTCCTGCGAGCTTTACATGACGCCGTCATCATGCAGCTGTTGTCTCATGTCTTCCCCCCTTTTTGGTGGTCATGCAATGAAACTGCCATCATCCTTCCATCACGCTATGTTCTGCTTTGTGTGGGTGGGTATTGGGTGGTGCAGCGTTGACATCAGTACTGATGAGGATCAGTTGGGAGTGTCTCCTCTAGCCCCTCCAGTCCTGCTCAGCTCTGTATTTCAGGAACGCCTAAGCAGATGGGCAATGGGAAGGGAATGGTGGTTGCCACGGACATGAGCAGATGCAACATGTTTCTATTTCATCCCCTTGCTCAAACAAGAAAAGTGATACTGTTGCTTTTAGGGTGTTTTCAGACGGGAGGGAAATCGCATGGCTGGGAAGCATGGTCATAGCTGCAAAGACACTCTCACGGGGACAATACTGATTTGCACATAGGGTTCGGGGAGATGGACCTCTGAACTTGCAGACTTCTGAACTTGCAAAGAATCAGCGCTTAGCAATAGGATAGGGGCTGCTCTGCATGTGCCTCCTGGAAAAACTTTAGCCCTTTCTATTTAATCCCCTGCACGCACACAGGACAGAAGTGTAACCCCCCTTCAACACAATCCCCTCTCCTGATGTATACACAAATGAGAAAATATTGCTTTTAGGACAATATGACTGGCATGGGGGGGGTAGGATCTCCAATGATGCAGACTTCTGAACTTGTGAGGAAGTGTTTCATTTTAGGCCAAGAGAGGGGAGGGGCTATGCCAGAGGGTAGACAACTGAAAACTTCCAACAAGGCTTCACCCACCCTTGCAAACAGCATATAACATTATACATAAAAAGAAAAACTGGCTGTATAAAGATTTGAATGTCCAAAAAAAAAAGCCATCAAAAGGAAGAACTGGGCCTTGAAGGTGTCCATCAACAGCACCTAGACAGTAGACTGAAAGGCAGGTCACCTGGTCACAGTCATTTGCACTATGTTGAGATGTACTACTGTATTTCAATTTAAATTATAATCACTTTTTCTAAATTTGCATCTATCTATATCAATTAGCACACCGTTTTATGTAAATAGGTATTCTCTTTTGTTGTCTTCTTCAGTTATGCTTTTTTTCTTTTTTCTTTTTTTTTTTTGCTTTTTGGCTGTTCAGAAGTGGCTACTTTACAGCCATTGGATTTTCAGCATCGGCCCAACTAAATGAAGACTGCAATTGGAACACGGCCGATAGTTTCTTGCAGCTGCACATTGCAGGGGAAGCTCAATAATAGCACAGAAGCCGACTCTCAGGGCCTCTTGTTTGCTGTTAGTAATCCTGTCTTTGTGTAGCCTTCTGATCAGTTTCTGAATGACCCACCTGTTCCCCCAAACACACCTTGGCAACCATTGCTTTATGGTGATGTAACAGAATGCAGTTCAGAAAAGATCCGAAACAATGAGCTAAAGGTATCCTTTTTGTGAACTGCATCCTTGAATGGGTGGCATGGTTGACATTTTCTTTCTCATGCACTTCCATAGAATGAGGGTTCAACAATGATACTATATCAGTGGATGCTGAAGCTGGCTGAGACACTTTACAGTTTACAGGATCCATTGAAAAGGCACTTGTTTACAAGCTTATATTTTATTAGGTTGGCCATTTTTTCCCCTTAGAGAGACATCCCTCTCTCTGTCTATACTAGCTGTTTCAAATAGGCAGAAATTCAATATGTGGAGCCTTTCTCAGCACTGCCTCTTGAGGCCGAGGGGGAGAAAAAGCCTACACCTCTTGAATTTCTGCCTTGCTAAAGGCACAAACAAAAAAAGAGAGTTTGCATCGTACCCCTTTGAAATGTCAGTAATTAGACCAAAGATTATAATCATCCCTTAGAATTTGTACAGGTGTCTTGCCTGAGTGATTCAGGTGACATTTGGCAGTAAGCAACTCTAGCACAGAAAACATGACAGCAGCCCTGGTGTTGCAAGAGAGGTGGTAATAAATCTGTAGCTAGCGTTAATGTGGCCAACACAGCACATATATAAAGGGAACACTGCCTAAGTTTTAGATCAGTTGGCATTTTGCCAGATCCTTGTTTAATTCTTGAATGTAACTTCTCTTTATGATAGGGATAAGAGGAGAGTCCTCCTACAGATCAGTGCTTAAAGAACAGGAAGCAGCGAGTAGGAATGAATAGATTCTCCCAATGGAGGGCAGTAAATAGGTCCCACAGGGATCGGTATTGGAACCAATTCCATTAAATTTGTTCATAAATGATCTGGAATTAGGAGTGAGCAGTGAAGTGGCCAAGTTTGCTGATGACACCAAATTATTTAAAGTGGTTAAAACAAAAAGGTATTGTGAAAACTACAAAAGGATGTCTCCAAGTTGGGAGAGTGGGCATCCAAATAGCAGATGCGGTTCAATGTAAGCAAACGTAAAGTGACAAAAAATCCCAACTTCAAGTATAACCTGATAGGATCTGAGTTGGTGGTGACAGACCAAGAAAGAGATCTTGGGTTTGTGGTGGACAGCTCAATGAAAATGCCAACCCATTGTTTGTGGCCACTGAAATGAAGGCAAACTCCATGTTAGGCATTATTAGAAAAAGAATTGAGAATAAAACTGCCAGTATCATACTGCCTTTATAGAAATCTATGGTTCCACCACACTTAAATACTGTGTACAGTTCTGGTCACCACACACCTAAAAAAAAAAAAAGATGTTGTAGAGCTGGGAAAAGTACAGAAAAGGGCAACTAAAATGATCAAGGGACTGGAGCATCTCCCCTATGAGGGAAGGTTACAACAGCTGGGATTGTTTAGCTTGGAAAAAGGAGGGTAAGGGGAGACATGTTAGAGGTGTATAAAATTATGCATGGTGTGGAGAATGTGGAAAGGGAAATACTTTTTTTCCCTTTCCCATAATACTAGAACCTGGGGTTATCCCATGAAGCTGATTGGTGGGAGATTCAGGACAGATAACAGGAAGTACTTCACACAGCACATAGTTAAGCTATGGAATTCGCTACCACAGGATGGCTTGGATGGCTTTAAAAGGGGGACAGATAAATTCCTGGAGGAGAAGGCTGCAAGTCTTGATAGCTATGTGCTACCTCCAGTATTAGAGGCAGTAAGCCTATATACACCAGTTGGTGGGGACATGGGTGGGAGGGTGCTGTTACTCCGTGTCCTGCTTGTGGGCCCCTGGTTGGCTACTGTTTGAACAGAGTGCTACACTAGATGGACCCTTGGTCTGATCCAATATGGCTCTTCTTATGTTCTTATGGGAGCACTTTTGAAAAGAAGAAGTCTTGGTGTGAAAGCTTCAGAAGCAAGTGTAAAAACAACGAGTCAGCTGAAAAAGCAGGAAATTGCAGCATCAAGTGTGATCATCTCCTGAATATTATTATTCATGTTATGTTAAGAAGGAATGGATGAGTGTGAAGTTAGTTTTCTTCTGCAGGTGGGAAAAAGCTATTCCCAGAATGTATTGATTTATAAAATTTAGAGTCTGCCTCTCTCCCATGTAACTCAATGCATTGTACTAGCAGGGGTGCAGCTGGACTCTGGACTTCATGAATTTATGGAATGGGGGGCTTTAGTTGGAACCTGTGTTACTTCAGTGTGAAACACACAACAATCCTGATATGTTAGAAGAACAACACTGTTCGCCAGCCCTGATTTTTGTTTTGTTTTGTTTTAAAAAAGTCTCCTGGTTAGCTTCTGCAAGGTTGTTAAACCATGTGTGCCCTGGAACCTAGTGTGAAAAGATAGCTATGCAGTGGATTACAGATTAGATAACATCTACATCAAAGGTGGCCCCGTTTCCCTTCCGCCATGGCATGGTTCAGAGAAGTGTAGAAACTAAAATTCAGTCTCTTGTATATATTGCACTTTGCTTTTTTATAGAATCGTCATGGGCCAGCAATGTGTTTGAACTTTATGAAGCAAGAGTATATATTCAGGATATCGTTACAGTTCTAGTGTAACTCATCTGCATTAAGTGATCCTCAGGATGCCCTCTTGCCTAAGAACTTAAGAAGTGTCTTGCATAAGACCAAAAGAAGAGCTATGCTGGGTCAAAGGCCTATGTAGACCAGCATTCTCTTCCTACATTGGCCAAACAGATGCTTATGGGAAGCCCACAAGCAGGATATGAACACAATAACACCTTCCTAATCATATTCCCAGGAACTGGTAGACAGAGGCATACTACCTCTGATACTGGAGATAATAGAATAGCCTTCATGACTGGTAGACAGCGATAGCCTTACAGTATCAGACCTATGTCTACCTAGTTCAGCATTCTTTATATCAGGGGTCAGCAACTTGGTGCACTCAAGATGTTTTGGTCTACAACTCCCATCAGCCCCAGCCAACATGGCCAATGGCCAGGGATTCTGGGAGCTGTAGTACAAAACAACTGGAGGGTACCAGGTTGCCTATCCCTGCTTTGGAAGAACTAGCAACCAGCAAAAGCCAGGTGATGTGCTGAGTTAGGGTAGCCAGAACGTAGCCAATCGCTTAGCCAATTTCAAATACATTACCTAGGGGGTTACTTAGGCTGACCATATGAAAAGGAGGACAGGGCTCCTGTAACTTTAACAGTTGTAGAGAAAAGGGAATTTCAGCCAGTGTCATTTGTATGCAATTAGTGCCTGGTGAAATTCCCTTTTCATCACAACAGTTAAAGTTGCAGGCACTATACTAGAGTGACCATATACAAAAGAAGGCAGGGCCCCTGCAACTTTAACTGTTGTGATGAAGAGAGAATTTCACCAGGTACTAATTACATACAAATGACACTGGCTGAAATTCCCTTTTCTCTACAACTGTTGAAGTTACAGGAACCCTGTCCTCCTTTTCATATGGTCAGCCTAGGGTTACTTCTTCTGCCACTGCCTAAAGATAACCCCATTTTCACCATGTTGCCCCCCTCCCCAATTATTTCAATCTACTGAGCGCCACTGAGATTTAATGACCATTGTAATTTGTTGGGATGAATAAGAGGTTTATCAGTCTGGCATTTTATTGCTCATCTCTGAACTTCCATGTCCCTCCTTTTATCATCTCCTTGTCCCCCTGGTGTTTGGGAGCACATAAAGCTACAGTGTGTAACATAGCCAGAAAAAAAAGGAAAAAAGAGAGAATATTCTTTTTTTTTCATTATTGTAAAATGTATAAAATCGTCAACCTCCCTGGGTTAAAAAATGAGGTTATTTGTATGCGGATGAACATTGTAATGTGCATGAGAAGAGAATGCTCATGCATCAGTGGTTGTTACTACACTGAAAATATTCCTTGGTCTTTACTACATATAATCTTTTGTAGAGTTGAGGCGGGAAGAACCTTGGTGCAAGTATGATGAAGAATGTACACGTCTAATTCTTTGTCTCCCAAATACTAGCAGAAAAATAATACAGCTATTTTAAAGCAAAAAGAGCATATCTCTTTCAGGTTCCCTCATAACATCTCTCTATTTAAGCTGCAGATCCTTAGTTTTACAGATGGCCATGTGTATTATTATTATTATTATTATTATTATATACAGAAACTAGGTTTTATTCATAAAAAATGCCCTACCCTAACGTACCTTCTGCATGAAAGGCTTTAGGGCAACTTAGGCATTGCTTTTCCATAGTAAGCTGGATGTGGAATTAAAATGGAGGTGCCACACAGCACTTAATATACCAGTATTTAGGAGTAGGTAACCTGTGGCCATCTAAATGTAATTGGACTTTAGTGCCCATCATCCCCAGCCAGCATTTTCAATGGCCAGAAATGATGGGCATTGAGGTCCAATGTCTGGACAGCGACAACTTCCCCACCTCTGCACTGCAATGTGAAAGCAGTGAGCACTCACTGCTGCTGGCACCCACCCCTGCAAGATGAGCCATGCGAACCACCACCAAGCACTCGCAAAGCTCATGAGCATTCGGGAACCGCCCGCCCTGGCTTGCTGCATTAATGGTGGCTTTGTTCCAATATGACTTTTTCTTTCCACAGGGGAACGGACTTTAAATACGAAGTTCTTTTCTTTGCTTCCTGCCCCCACCCATCCTTTGTTTTTAATTGTGACAAAGCACGTTTAATGATGTGTTATTTCACCATTAAAAAAAAGAAAGAACAAATACTGAAAGGGCAATCGTAATCAAAGTATGCAGATCCACACATGCTGCAGTGAGAGAAACTGCCCCTCTTTTTGCTCATATATCCAAAAATCCTCATTTTACATCCCCTCTTCATTTGTCTCACTTTTTATTCCCACATCCCCATTCTCTGGTGTTCCTACTTTCCCAGCGTAGAATTATGTCTCCTATTAGAGGCTACCCTGAGTACACCTTTGTAACCTATTATTATAGGTAAAGCATTGTTCAGCATTCTGACCAAGTTCATTTCATATCTTTTTTCATCCTGCTGCTCTTAAGATGGCAAAAAGACTGTATTGTTATATGTAAACCAGCTTTAACTCTTACCTTAGCAGTTAGTAGTTATCAACTGGATTGCCAAAGCTCTGTACAACATCCATTTTGATACATTTCACGTAAGAAAACTGCAAATGGGAACTTACAGCCGGCATTTTCTCAGTGATCATCTGAGGTAATAATGACTCTTCCCCTAGCTGAAAATATTTACTTTAGGCTCCTGCGTCACCTTTTTAAAAATAAAAATAACCCCATTGATTATGTCTTAAACCTAGCAGAGCTGAAGATCAGTAAACTGGGGCAAAGATGGAAGAAAAGTGCCTTCCCCTGATAACATTGAGCTTCAGCAAACCTTGGCAGTTGTTGATCTACTGTGGTGCGGGGGACGGACAGCGAGGAAAAGATGAGAAGACATGAGGCAGGGCTTTTCTACTAGTCTACATGAAGACTAATAAAGCAAATGCTACTGCATTTTAAAAAGACTCATGAGGGCTGACTGTTTTGGGGTGAATATTTTTGTGGGCAAATAGGTGGGCTCAAATGTTACCTGAAAAAGAGTAGAACTGTGCACAAATGGCCTTTCAAAATTCCCTGCCCTATTTGTGGGAAGAGAAATGGCTGAAGGGAGAAATACCATTTCACTAGATTTCTCTAATGGGCGGAGGGATTCCCAAGGAGGGGGCTTATTATTAACAATAGCAGGTAGCCAGCAGCACAGCTTCTACCTTTCCCCCCTGAGGTTTTTTTTTTCTTCTCCTGCTTCTCCCCCCACCCCCCTTCCTGAAAGTCGCAAAAGCAGCAGCTGTGTATTTATCATTTTCGGAAAAAGTATCTCATGATTTTTTTGGGCTCAGCTGTACCTGAAAGTTTTATTTTTTCTTGCCAGCTTGATCTTGGCAGCTACTTCAGAGACTCCTCCTCCTCCTCTTCTTTCACCAGGGCTGGTTTTTCCTCACAATTTCATATCAGCCAATTTTTGATCATGCTGTGACCAAGATTATTTCACAATGCTGTGTAACCAGCCAAGTGACCCAAGGTTATTTCACAATGCTGTGTAACCAGCCAAATTTCACTAAGCGACAATGTCACAAAGCCAACTGAGATTCAGGTCAGGATGAAGCATTCTGGATTGCAGGGGGAGTATGGCTGCACCCTAAATGGGTGCTAGGGGAGTATTGCCACCACACCGCAGTGGTGGCTCCACATCCTAGATGCTATGACAGCATCTTTACTGTTCATGACACAGGTTTTCTACCTCCTGTAAGATATTGGCTTGTTGTTGCCTCTGACCTCTAGCTGCCCCCACACAAAGGGCACACACTTTCCCCCACTTCTGAGCAACAGTCGTCAAAATGGGGCACCTTTCATCGTGGAGAAAAGGTTCGCAAGAAACCGAATTACGAGTTGCAGATGAAGATTACAATTTATAGAGTGCTGTTCTTTAATAAAGCCATTCTTTTCTGACCTAAAACTGTGTTAACATTGGAGCGTACTTATTTTAAATATTACTTTCATGTATCCTCTGCTTCCTAGCCAAGAAAGGCCCATGAAGTGGGCTGTATCAAGCATTGGATAATATGATTTTCTAGTTGCCTTATGAATTTGAGGAAATCCTTCTTTTTGGGGGGATGAGCATAGTGTCTCCAAGCATTGGGAGAGATACTTACATGTTTTTGATAGACTTAAAGCAACCCGTGATTATAGCAGGGCTGAAGAACATGTGGCCCTCCAGATATTTTTGGACTTCAGATCCCATGAGCCCCAGCTAGCATGGCCAATGATCAGTGATTGTAGTCCAACAACACCTGGAAGACCAGAGTTTCTCCTCTCTTGTTTTACAGTGTCAGACACTCAATCTGTATTCTCCCTCAGGCACCCCATCTTCACAGTTCTAGTTTTCCCATAATTGAGATATAATATTAGATACATACTCTACAGAGCCAAGTCCTTGATGAGAGTCAGAAGTTCAATTACAGCGGAAAATGGAAGACGGTTGCATCTCATTTCTCTGAATATAACAGTGATCCCACTGTTGAAAAGGAAAAGAAAAAAGAAAGCTCAGTGGCTTGAACTTTGGTATCAGCTCATTTCCCAAGTGTATCACTGCAAAGCCTGATTATTTTACTCACATAGCATTTTAATGGTTTGTTTGCAGTCTCGTTGAATGGAACAATATCATTACATATTTCACTGAAGCTTCCCTCCAAGGCTAAGCTTTAACTATGGAAAATAGGAAAGTTTTTAAAAAAGGAAGAAACAGATCATACGGCCTTATGTCCACTTCTAGTTCTGTTGCATTTCTTCTTTTTTTCTTCTCTTCACAGATGTTTAAAGCAGTAGAGAAAAGAGCACACACTACCCAGTGTGGGTAGCTGGGAAAACATGCCTCAGCATGAAGGAGCTCATTTGCATGGAGCTTATTTGCATGTTGGATAGAGTTGTGCATATGCCTTTCTGGGACTGTTGGAATAAGTTAAGGAACAAAAGTGTTTCCACCTCTGCTAGCCACCCACAGTATGGTTGCTGGCTGGGCGCTGGCTCGACCTGACTATAAAAGACCCTTGGAGAGAAGGGGTCATGATTCTGATCATGAAGAGATTAGAATAGGAAAGGATTGAGAACTATTATTCCTCTCTGTGAAGAGAAGAGCTGAACTCAACTTTGTTCTCTGTTGGAAGTTGTTCCTTGCTGGACGGACAAGAAGCTGAGCTGACTTGCCTGTTGCCTCTTGGAGATTTCTTCCTCTAGGATAAAATAAACACTGAAAAACCAAACTAACACTATACTCAATACCTCAACAAGGAATTGCTAAACCTTCCTAAACTAAATCACTTACCGTATTTCCTTGAATCTAAGACGCCACCAACAGGGAAAAAGCTTTGCGTTGATTCTAAGACGCACCTTAATTTCTGTACCACCCACAGAAAAAAAACTTTGATTCTAAGAGGAAGAAAAAATACTTAAATGTATCTATCAATTTTTTTTATTATAACAGAATTCCACTATACTAAAATAACAGAGGGAGGCTTCACTTTGGAAAGAGCAGGAAAGCACCCACGCCACTTTATTCTCCAATGGAATTGGAGATTGCAACACATGTGGTGCCTTCTTGGTGCCTTCTTGCTGCCTTCTAGGGGCCCTCCCCTCCCCTTCCCCTCCCCTCCCCTCCCCCTCCCCTCCCCTTCCCCTCCCCTCCCCCTCCCCTCCCCTCCCCCTCCCTATTCACCTCCATCGCCGTCGCCGGTCATTGTCGGCTCCCAGGGTCTCCGCAAGGGTGAGTTGCTTGGGTGGGGCGGATGCCAGTCCTCGCTGTGGACGGGGCCTGTGGCTGGATCTCCTCCTCCTCCTCTTGCTGCTGCTCGTGGGCTCCCTGGAGGCACCTGAGGAGTCACAGCAGCAGCAGCAGGCGGAGGAGGAGATCCAGCCGCAGGCCCTGTCCACCGCTTGTTTCCCGCCGCTGCCTGGAACAAGGGTGGGAGAGAGAGAGAAGCAGGCAGAGTGATGCTTGGGTATCTCTGCGCGGGGGTGGTGGGGGTGGTGGGGGGCTCCGATGCTTCACAGTGTTGGGTGTCAGGTGCTTCGTGGACAATTCACAGGGCTGGCCCTGTGAATTGTGGACTGAAGACTTGGCAATTTGTTATGAGAAAATGTATCTCTGCTTTCTGGTATGTGCTTATCTCAAATGGTAGGCTGAAGGCCTTGAACGTTCTCTGGGAATTAAACTATGCTTTGCAAAGGTGGGGGCTATCTTCCACACACTGTGGCGTCATCAGAAGAGGTTGAACCGTGCCGCCCTGTTGGTACGTGAGTTTAGATTACAGGCCTGAAGCCCTGTCTATCAAAGTAGCTTAGAATTTGCCCAGCCTCCACACTATATTGCCTTGGTCCTGAGAGTAATTCCGTTGCTAGGAATTATCTCGTCTATCCTCTTGCTGCTCTGCTGCTGCTGTGAGTTACTATTCTGATGTGGAATTGTGTGATGCACTCTGTACATGTTCTATTGCTGTGTGGACTTGTTACTTCTAAAGAACTATGCCATGAAAAGTGCACTGTAGCTTTTCATAGATTTGGACTTGAGATTACTGTTCTAGATTCGTGTTCTATAGCTTGCTGTCTCTCTCCATGGAGCCAAAGTTACGGGCAGAGAGAGGCAGAAGCTCATTGTTGCTGTTCTACAATTCTGTGTGTGTGGGACCTGTGAGAGGACCTTCCTCAGAGCTAAAGCTACGTGAATTGGGAAGGCTCCCTAGGTCGAAGAGGTTCATTTCCTGACGTCTTGGTTCGGTGATCTGCTCAGCGTTCCCCGACAGGCTGAGTCTGATTTAGTTCAAGATAGTCTTACCTACTGTCTGGAGGCTTTCCGAGAGTGTGTCTCTACGTTCCAGAGGATTCCAGTGCAGTGTGGCCGCTCCTGACCTCTAAAGACTAGAGCTAATCTCTAAATGTCTACCCCTGAGTGAGTGCTGTTCACATTAAGCTGTTCTACCTGAAAGCTGTCTAGTCTGACTTCAGCTTCAAGTGTGTGTTTGCAGAAATGAAACCGTTATGCTTTGAATCTCCGTGTGATTACAATAAAAGAAATCTCACTGTTATTGTTGTGTATCAGTGTACCTGAAGTCGTGAGCAAGAACTTTAGAGAGTTAGCCAGAGTCACGACAGTATAATTCCTAGCCACAAAGCCAAGACCTGCTGTGTCCAGAAATCTCCCGCTGGAGTTCTCCCTCAAATTCAAAAAGACCTGCAGGTGATTCTCTTCAACACCGAGACTGTGTAAATTCTTCAAAAGAGTAAGTAGATCTCCCTGTTCCTTGGATTTTACAAACCTTTGCCTGCATTCCAGAAAGAAAATTTATGATCAGCCTGAAAGATTCACACACACCCCTCCACCGCATCGTTTTTGCTAATTGAGATCTATCTGCGAATTGTACTTTCGTTTTCCTCGCCAATACAAGCCGCTTCAAAAAGGAGAAGAGAGGGGGGGGGGGAGTAAAGATAAAAAAAGAAAACCACCTGTCATCAGCTTTCGTTTTCAGAAAATTTAGAACTCTTTTTTTTTCTCTCATCCTTACTAAAGACACTGTTCATTTGATTTGAAACTTAGAATTTTGCTGTTATCTGCCTTGTCATTTCTACAGTGATTTTATTCTGTATTATGTACCACATATTTTGCTCTGATTCTGCCTTTTTAATGTTTCTTACCATATACAAAATATTTTTAAAATGTCATTGTTGATTTTTAGAACTTAAATCAAAATGTTCTGTGTAGAAAGTTTTTTCTCCCTGCTTGGAGGCTTTTCTCTTTTCCCTTGGCTGTCTCCGTTTGCGCGCCGGAGAGAGCTAGAGAGAGGGGTAGGTGTTTTCCAAGTTGGGGGGCATTTTGGGGAGGGGATAGTGTTGGGTGTCAGGTGCTTCGTGGACAATTCACAGGGCTGGCCCTGTGAATTGTGGACTGAAGACTTGGCAATTTGTTATGAGAAAATGTATCTCTGCTTTCTGGTATGTGCTTATCTCAAATGGTAGGCTGAAGGCCTTGAACGTTCTCTGGGAATTAAACTATGCTTTGCAAAGGTGGGGGCTATCTTCCTCACACTGTGGCGTCATCAGAAGAGGTTGAACCGTGCCGCCCTGTTGGTACGTGAGTTTAGATTACAGGCCTGAAGCCCTGTCTATCAAAGTAGCTTAGAATTTGCCCAGCCTCCACACTATATTTCCTTGGTCCTGAGAGTAATTCCGTTGCTAGGAATTATCTCGTCTATCCTCTTGCTGCTCTGCTGCTGCTGTGAGTTACTATTCTGATGTGGAATTGTGTGATGCACTCTGTACATGTTCTATTGCTGTGTGGACTTGTTACTTCTAAAGAACTATGCCATGAAAAGTGCACTGTAGCTTTTCATAGATTTGGACTTGAGATTACTGTTCTAGATTCGTGTTCTATAGCTTGCTGTCTCTCTCCATGGAGCCAAAGTTACGGGCAGAGAGAGGCAGAAGCTCATTGTTGCTGTTCTACAATTCTGTGTGTGTGGGACCTGTGAGAGGACCTTCCTCAGAGCTAAAGCTACGTGAATTGGGAAGGCTCCCTAGGTCGAAGAGGTTCATTTCCTGACGTCTTGGTTCGGTGATCTGCTCAGCGTTCCCCGACAGGCTGAGTCTGATTTAGTTCAAGATAGTCTTACCTACTGTCTGGAGGCTTTCCGAGAGTGTGTCTCTACGTTCCAGAGGATTCCAGTGCAGTGTGGCCGCTCGTGACCTCTAAAGACTAGAGCTAATCTCTAAATGTCTACCCCTGAGTGAGTGCTGTTCACATTAAGCTGTTCTACCTGAAAGCTGTCTAGTCTGACTTCAGCTTCAAGTGTGTGTTTGCAGAAATGAAACCGTTATGCTTTGAATCTCCGTGTGATTACAATAAAAGAAATCTCACTGTTATTGTTGTGTATCAGTGTACCTGAAGTCGTGAGCAAGAACTTTAGAGAGTTAGCCAGAGTCACGACACACAGGCACACGCGTCTTACACGGAGCCCCCGCCGCTCTTGTTCCAGGCAGCGGCGGGAAACAAGCGGCGGACGGGGCCTGCGGCTGGATCTCCTCCTCCTCCTCCTGCTGCTGCTGTGGCTCCTCAAGCGTCTCCAGGGAGCCCACGAGCAGGGCAAGAAGGGTGAGGGGGCTGCGTGGGTCATGCGGCAGTGGCGGAGATTGACAGCAGCGGCAGCGATCGGCAGCAGCGGAGGACCCGGTAGGTCCGGGGGTGGGTGGCTTGGTGGTGGTGTTTGTTTTGGGGGTGGGGAGTGGCAGGGAGTCACGGGGGGGCATGCAGAGCCATCCTGCCTTCTGCAAAAATGGGAGAAATCCTGAGATTCTAAGTCACCATCGATTCTAAGATGCACCTCATTTTTACAGATGTAAACATGGGAGAAAAAGTGTGTCTTAGAATCGATGAAATACAGTATTTTCTAAAATCACTGTTACGAAAGGAGGTTTGGTGCTACACTACTACAGTGGAGCTAGATTAGCAATTACCCTTAATTTAGAGCTGCTGAATCACAAAACCTAACTACTAGTGAAGCCCTTCACCCCAATGCACCTCAATTCCTGTTGCTGCCACCTGCTGGTGGAGACCCTCATTGCTCTGCACCCCAGTTCTTGCTGCTGCCACCTGCTGGTCCAACATATTGCAGCACCCTCTAGTTTTGTGTCTGGAGGGTCTCTATTTATTGGCCTTATCTTTAGACTAACTGTGAGTACAACCAAAGGACACAGACTTCTACTGGCCTATCTAGACCCCAGGGGGGAGGGGGAGTGAGATGCGTTGAACCAAAAATGTATTGTTCTCTATATTGTTCTACTCTTGTTGATTCAATAAATAACAGTACTTACAACTCAGGAGTAGTGTGAGGTTGCTACTCAGACATCCCTAAATTGGGAGTCCCAGCTTTCCTGGGTGGGGGCTTGAGCCAGAACTAACCTTAAGAGAAGAACAAACAATCCCTAGACACAGAACCCAGCCCTGGGTGCTGACCCAAGGGTTACAGATGGGCTTGCAAACATAATTAGCAATGCTTTGGGGGTTCATTGTGTCGTACATGTGTGTGTGTTTGCATTTTTGTATAGGCAAGATTCAAAGCAAGGTTGAAAAGCCAATTTTGTGTATGTCATTCTAAACAAGAGTCGGCTGTAAAAAAAAGCTGTATGTTTTAAGGGTATTTGTAGTGATAGCTTTTTTAATATTGCAAAATTGTCGATGATCTAAGATCTTCCTATGTCACCAGGAATAATCACATGTGGCATGAAATGGTGGAGTGGAATGATGGCTACAATTCTGACCCCCTATATGGCATCCTTGAATATATAATAATATAATCCCCTTCCTAGAGTTGGAAGACCTAAAAACGATAGTGTACATGCTGGTAACTTTGAGGCTTGACTTCTGCAATGCACTACCTCTGTGCCTAGTCCGGAAACTTCAACTAGTTCAAAATATGGCACCCAGGTTGGTCACTGGTACATCTAGGGGTGACCATATCACACCAGTTTTAAAATCACTCCACTGGCTGCCAATTAGTTTCTGGACGAAGTACAATTAGTTTCTGGGCGAAGTATAAAGTGTTGGTTATTATCTTTAAAGCCCTACATGGTTTGGGTCCAGGTTACCTGTGGGATCGCCTTCTCCCATACAATCCGCCCCGCACACTCAGGTCCTCTGGGAAGAACCTACTACAGTCGGCCAAGACTAAGTTGACAACCGTTACCCAGAGGACCTTCTCTTCCGCTCCCAGACTGTGGAACAACCTGCCGGGAGAGATCCGCCAATTTACCTGTCTTCTAGAATTCAAGAGAGCTATAAAGACTGATCTCTTCCAGCAGGCCTACCCAGTCGAATTTTAAGACTTGGTTGATTTTAAAGGTGTATTAATTTTTATATGCTTTTAATCAGTTTTATGTATTTTATATTGTCTGTATGATGTTGTTCCCCGCCTCGATCCGGAAGGGAGAGGCGGGTAAGAAATAAATATATTATTATTATTATTATTATTATTATTGGAACTGAAATATTCTAAAGATTATACAGCTGGTGCAGGGAAATCTGGCCCTTTTTGGGCCCAAGGGATTTCCATGGAGCCCCCAGCTCAGCTTGCATTGGCAAGCCAAGCTATAGGCTTTTCCTGAAATCTGGGGACTTAATCATGTTTTTTCCCCTGAAAATCTCCATGTTCCCAACATGAGCACTGCTTGTGCAAATTGAACCCCACATATGGCATCCACAGGCACAATTTGCACAAATTTCAGCCACAAATTGCACAAATTATTCCATAATTTGAACAAAAATTTAGACAGAAATTAGAGAAATTCCACCAGCTGGCCTGACTCATTCCTCAAATGGAGTGGAGTCCAGAGGCCTACCCATGGAAAGCTCATCGAGCTCCACCCCTCCCATCGGATTCCTCCAAAATCCATAATATATGTGATATATATGATCGGTCTATCTATAACACTTCCTTCATAATCCTTATTTCTCTCGTTCAAATCATCTGAAAGCCATCCTCAAGTTCCTCCTCTACCTTCCTATCCTCTTCCACATCCGGTGCAATGCTTTGTCTTTACTTTTACCGGTCTCTATGGCCTTACCCAACCATATCTTTCTAACGTTATTTCCCATGGTACTCTTGACCATGAACCCTTGACCTTCTCCAAGTTTAACTTCCTTAGCCTTCAGAAGGCTCTCTTAAATAGCATCATTGGTTCATTTCTGACATCCCTTGTGCTCCTTCCCAGAGCACACATGTGGAGTTACCTGCTCTCTTTTCCTTCAAAGGCCTCCTCATAAAATTAGGGTTATTTTTTTTCATGGAGCCTTTGGCATAAGCTCTCCAAATTAAATCTTGAAAATGTATGAACAGCATTTGGTGAAAGTTCAAATGTCTTACACAGTTCCTTGTCTTTCTTCCTCAGCTACTGTTCTCATGACTGGACATCAGGAAAAACTTCCTGACTGTTAGAGCAGTACAACAATGGAACCAATTACCCAGGGAGGTCGTGAGGTCTCCCACATTAGAGGCATTCAAGAGGCAGCTAGACAGCCATCTGTCAAGTATGCTTTGAGGTGGATTTCTGCATTGAGCGGGGGTTGAACTTGATGGCCCAATAGGTCCCTTCCAACTCTACTATTCTATGATTCTATGACTTGACCTATTCTACTTCCTCCTGTGGCAGGAAGTCAGAGAGGTCATTTGAAAAACTGAATGCTACTGGAAGCTTTTTGGCATATATGTAAATTAGGAGAGGGTTTTTCTGTTAATGTATGTTGCATTATGTAGGATATATACATTTTAAAATGCCAGTATCAATGGGATTTAAAGCATTGGAATAAGAGCAAAGTACATTGTGAAAGAAGTTTGATTTTTGATTTTCTTTTTGGTCTGATAACAGAAACCATGGAAGAGCAAGTAGTGGGGCAGACGTGTTACAGAATGACAGGTAGGATGAGTGATGGGGAGGGAAATGAGAATATTATAATAGCTTTTCATATGATGAGAAAGATTAGAGGAATTGATTTAATTTTCACGAGGGAGATATATAGCAAGATGCTTGAATGGTGATGAGGCTTAGAAAACAGAATTAAGAATTGCAGAATTGGACAATGCCTTGAGAATCTTAATCGCACCAATGTGGCATGCCATAGAAGTAGAATGCTCAATGAATTTTCAGTTGTGTTTTGTTTCGGTAAAAAAATAAAATAAAATAAATCCTCGGAGGTTAAAAGGAAATATCACGGCATCTTTTGATGCTGTGTTTATTTTTCTTTTAAATGTAAAGACAAGTGTCCTTATGTAATGAAAATGATTGTTCAATTCTGGAAATGGTTCCGTTTCCATTATAAGATAAATCAGCAGCCCATAGCTTGAATCTGACAGTTCCTCCAGCAGAACAGAAGCTGTTAGCAGAAGGGATCCCCCCCCCCGGCAGCCCACTGTACCACCACCCCCAAATCTGCTCCAGAGAGTTGGGGGAACCCAACAGCAGATTTGGTGTGTATGCGTGCAAGGGGCTTAAGCAGGGAAGACAGGATGGGAAAATCCTGTTGTCTTAGTGGAAGTCCAACCACGTGGCATTGGATTTAAGGCCTATGAGTGAGAGCTTCTTGGGCTTCTTGAGGGGGGGCACTTTTATCATGCCCAATCTCTTAAGCTGTGAACATCATGAACTGAGCTCAAAAAGGAAGCAAAATAGTGCCAGCATGGTCTACGTACCCTCCCAACTTAAGGTATGGGTTTTGGAATGGCCTCACCCCCCCCCCCCCCATGTTGCATTGTAGGGCAGGGATGGGGAACCTCTTTCAGCCCAAAGGCTGAATTCCATTTCAGAGAAGCTCTAGGGGGGCATATTTCAGTGAGGCATAGGGCCAAAGGTTAAAGGGTCAGGCCCAAACACAAAGGGGGTGGAGGCTAAAATACCCCCTCCCAGCATATTTTAGCTTAGAGCTCTTACTACCACTACTTAAGCCTTAGAAAAGCATTTCAACCTTTTAGAATGGGGGGGGGGAGTTGCACAAAAGCTGGGAAACCACCAAAAATTGGTTGTTGGGGGAAAGGGAGTAGGACCAGAAGGAGTGGAATTGGTACTCCAAGAGAAGCAGATTTGGCCCCAGGCCCAAGGTTCCTTGGCCCTGGAGGAGGGCCTTTTCAGTGGTGGCATCTTCACCTTTGGAATTCTTTATGGAGGGAAATCTGCCTGACCACATCTTCATCTTAAGACATTTTTATATAAAAATGCATTTTATGGTACTTAAAACTCAAGTCAAAGTGTGTTTACTCAGAAGTAAATTCAGTGGGAATTACTCTTTAGTATGTGTGTTTGGCTACAGCCTTAATCTGAACCTAGCTATTTCCGCTCCCTGATGCTATGTCACCATATAGTTAGAATCTAGCTGAAGTGGCGATAAGAAGAAAACAAAAGAAGTCTATTTTTAGATGAAAAGCTGCAAGAGCAAAATCAACGCAGAGAGAAATGTTTCGATGGATTACTCCGACAGTCAAGGGACGAAAGGCGTTTACAGGGCAAAATCCAAAAGGACTGGCAGAAAATTTTAAAAAAGATTTCCCTTTTGAAATGGGCTGAAAGCAACTTTGAAGTCAGCTGGATAAAAAGGCACTTGATTAGGATTTGGAGTTAGGAGTGAAGTTGGGGCTTTCTATTTCCTCTTTGTATTGTTTTTTTTAAGTGGGATAAAAATTGTGGAAACTTGATTATATACTTATAATAAGAATAAGCTTAATGTTGTTGTAAAAAAAGAGTGGAAAATAAAAAAAATCTTGAAGATATGGGGAGAGGAGAAGGGAGGGACAGAAACTAGGTATGTTAATAATGAAATAAAAAGTAATATGCATTTGTAAATTCTCTATAAAAGGAGTGGTTTACCTGGGATTCAAGCAAAAAGTTTGTTTAAAAGAAAGAAGAGAGGGGAATATATATATATATATATATATATATATATATTCTTTTCTCTCTCTCTCTCTCTCTATATATAGAAAAGAAAATTTAGTTACTTTACTTTAAGCAAGAGGGGGAGAAGGGGGGAATAATTTTTTTGTGAATGAAAATTTCTGCAAGAGAAAATGTGGCTTTTATATTATTCCTGTGGGGAAGGTAGGGTGTCTATTTTAAATGTTGTGTGTCTTTGTAAGTTTTATCTTTGTTTGAAAAAAAAAAAAAAAAAATGAATTGAAAGAATGTAGCTGAACTGGTTGGTGGACAGGTTATGAAGAGCTATAATTTCTATGGGTCATAATTGTTTAATTTTGACAGAATTTTCCTGTGGTAATAATTATCTTTGTTGGTTGTTGATTAATAAATAATTGTTTTCTTTTGATTGTATTTTTGTTGTGATGCCATATAACATGGCAAAGAGTGCAACACATACATTTGAATAAATAAATTTGGCTATTTTTAGTGACCTTCTACAAGTCTTGTTTGAAGTTGTGGGGGGTGGTAGGAAGAGAAATAGTTGTGCATTGTTACATGTTATGTGACAGTTCCTCAGCCACTTGCTGTGTGGACTGGTCTCAATACCATAATTAGGGCTGTTCCCAAGGAGTTGGTTTGAAGACCAAAGACTGTGCCCTAGATCAATGTCTCTTTCTGTGAATGGGGAGGCATCATCAGTCTCTTTTGTGAATAGGGAAGAGCTCGCTGCTTGTGCATCCATGCAACATCTCTTTTCTCTTCGAAGAGAATGGGAAAATTCTATATGGCTACAAGGCGCTGGATTGTTGCCTCTCCTTATAATATTACAATAAAGGAGGAATGTTCACAGGGAACATGCATATACTTTTTAATGAGCCAAGTGTTCTCTTATATGTAAGCACTATAATGCATACAGCGTTATATGTAAGCACTATAACCACCTATAATGCAATAATAACAGCACTAGCAACATTTGAAAGATTAGTATATAGGCACCATTCATGAATGGACTTATATTTGGATATTTGGGCTTTCTTTACTGAAGTTTGTGAATAATTTACTCCCTCTCACCCCCTTTTTTGGGGGGGGGAATGTTGTAATACTTGAAACTGAAGCCTTGCGTTTTGTTTGTTTGTTCCGTTGAAAATTATAATTAAAAATGGATTTCTTACCCCAAGTTTTCCTGCTGGAGCGAGGTCAGCACGGCTCTTCTGCCATCTGTCCTCACTCCGGCACCATGCTGGGAGGCATTCCTGGTGGAAGGCGACCTCCCATTGGTCAATGAACGCCGGGAGAGGAGGAGGGGGAAGGCCTAGGAAGCCGAATGGCCACCAGCTGCCTCCCTTCATCTAGATAACTTGCTGCCACCCCGCAGCAGAGATACCATGGGATTGGCAGCAGAGCGGTGCCAACTTGGCGCCGTGAAGGCAGGGCCATTGGCATTTTTAAAAAAATAAAATCTAAAAAAAGTGAACTTGATCATTGCAAGCTGTATGCCACTGAATTACCTGGATGGAAAAAAAAAAAAAGCAACCCTATCCATTGTTTCTCCATGGATTGGATCCAGAGACTAGCTTGTCATACTTCATGTCAGTGGTTTTACACAAGTATGAGTAAGTCTGGATGCAACCCTTTACGTATATGTTCCCACTTTGTTTTATCCTGTATTGTTGAGTTCAGGACCATGTCTTTGAGGTGGGGATTTGAATAGGGCAACTGCTTTGGGTGCCCAATTCGAGGGGTGGCAAACGACCCTCTGAAAGTGACAGTGGTGGAGATGGTGGGTGGTGCAATCAAGAGCAGCATTCCAGGTCCTTCGAGCAAGCACTGGGAGCCACAGCCCCATGCCTATTTGTGGCCAGGAGGACTGTGCATGGAGCAGCAGGCCATGTCTAGCTGTGAGAAGTTCTCAGGTGAGGCATTAGCATGCTGGGTGCTCTGGGGAGCTGTGCAGGGCACTCCCCTGCTGAAGAATGCCCAGAACTGCTCTCCAGAGCACCACTAACCCCATGCCTAACTCTGAGAACCCATCAGAGCTAGGCATGGGACAGGGTGAGCTCTCTAGAGAGGTCTGCTGGCTTCTTCCCTGCTGTGGAAAATTCCATAGCAGAAAAGTAGGCCATGAAGCTCTTCAGAGAGCCCGTCGGGCAGCATCAGCCCAAATGCCCCACTGTGAGGTGGTCTTGGAGATTGCACCAGCAGACTCCAGGACCACGCTCACCCAGAATGCCCTGCTAAGAAGGACTCTTCATGGTGAGTGAGACACTCAGGCAGTGCTCGGGGTGGGGGAAGCAGGTAAGAGGAGAATGGAAAGAGACAAGGAGGAAGCAGCCATGGGGGAATGGGAAACAAAGAGGAAGTGAGGTGGAGAAGGCAACAGTGGCCGTGGTGACCAGGAGGTAGGTGGATAGGAAGGAGGTGGCTGGTGGTGGCGATGGTGACTGGTGGGGAGAAGGCAAGGAGGGGAAGAGTAGTAGTGGTGGTGGTAGTGGCAGCAGCTTCCACCAGGGGTGGTGGCAAGAGAGAAGAGAGGGCACATGGAGACCAAAATAACACCTTGCCTAGGGCACCAAAATCAGTCTAGATGGTCTGAGTTCAGTTTTAGGGAGGAATGGACAAAAACACTTCATGTAGTGGCACCATAAACTAGGGCAGAATCTGCCACTTTTATGAAGTTTATAGAAGTTATTTGGGGGGAAAATGAGCAACTTTAGGAAATGTGCTTATGTTCGAGGTCAAAGAAAAAGAAGTACACAAAAATTTGTTTGCTGTTCGCTGTGATTCAGTTTAAATGCCTACCTCAAAGCAGTGGAAAGTAAATGCAAATTGAGAAATAAATGACTAAATCCGAACGTAACAGAACAAGATTTCAAGAACAAGCCCTTCATCCATTATGCAAAAAATCTATCCATCTCCTGGAACTAATTTAGATAATATTTTCAGAGACATGGCCTTCTCTGCCCTCCCCGCCAGCAAGCTACAAAACAAATACTTTATTCCATGACGTATTATTTGGGCATGGGGATAATTTGCAGAATATCTCTAAATTTGAGAGGAAGCGAAAGGCTGACTCCAACTGACCACGCACTACCTGTAAAAATAAAGCAGCCATCCAAGTACTTTGAGAAATACCTCTTCTCAGAAGAGTTTTCATGTTGTTGGCAATCACTAAATTCTCCAGTCTTTTATGAGCATTGTGGGTGACCAGCAAGTTACCAGTGGAAATTGCTGTGACACTTCTTATAGTGTATCTTGCAAATCAAAATGGATTCCAGTTTAATAACAGGATCGACTTTACCCACCAGTGTGTATATGGTGTGTGTGTGTGTGTGTGTGTGTGTGTGTGCTAGCTTTAGCTGGAATAGGTAATGGGTGTACCAATTTCTACTGCATTCGGTAAATGTGCACAGTGACAGAACAGCTAGGTAGAAGATGAAATGTTAAAATAAATATCATATGCAATAGACATTTAAAGCTATCTCCTCTGGCTGCATTGGCTTCATAATAAAGTTTGTCCATTATTCAGAAATGTCCTAGGAAGTTAGTTTTAAATTATTAAAGGTCTTGGTAAAAATTGCTGTGAAATTTTCAGAACAGAAAAAAAGGCTTCTTGCACATTGGAGAGAGGCTTCTTTATTGGTGAGAGCCATTCTATGCAGTACGGAAGCCCAAATGAAATGTTTCTTAGACGAATGTAGTGCAGCTATGTGGGCTACTTTTATTTACTCCTGCAAGCGTGTGTGGCCCTGATTCTGATTGGGACTATGATGCTTTGGGAGAGGGGAGCTTAACCTCCTCTCCATTTCTCGTCCTAAAATTCCTTCCCCCACCATGGGGCAGGGCCTGAAAAAAGAGAGTCTCCATTGCAAGCAGGGCTACCCACAGCACAATTCTGTATCATCCACATTTGCCATGATGTATTATTGCCATGATCCAAAGAACAATACCATGGTACAGCCATGTGGGTAGCTGTCTTACAGGAGGCCATATGTATATATATATATATATATATATATGAAGGGGAGGTAGGGTTTGACCATATTAAAAAATGTGCAAAAATTCTCAAAGTCATAAAGGATGGCCTCGAGATGAAGTTTATAAAGTGTGAATCCTTTTATGCTCCCTTATGCAAATGTATGAGAACTGAAGCATGCTTAGGACATCACTAAATTTGGTTTCATTGATTCTGGGAAAAACAGTCAGCAGTTAACAGTTTCTAGCATGGCTAGTGAGTCTTAACCAAACTCATGAATGGGGAAGGGGTAGAGATAGAGGCTTGTTTGATCCAGATTTATATACAAAATGGCCATCCTATATACAAACTAGAACACACTAGGGATGTGCACTGACCCCCCGGATCGGATCGGATAGCGGATCGGAATCGGACCTGGGGGGTCGGATCGGATCGGATCGGAGGCTGGTCGGATCGGATCGGACCAGATGTCCGATCCGGATCGGACGCCATTTTGAATGCTTTTTCTCATAGCCAAGTATTGTTTTACAAAAACGCCTATAACTTTTTCATTTTTAAAGATAGAAGGATGAAACTTGGGCACATTGTAGACTGGTTAGGGAGAGTTATCTGTGAGAAATTTCAGAAAGATTGGTGCATGCGTTTTGTGGCAATTAATTTTTTAATAAATACGCAGGAATGCTTATAACTTTGTCATTTTTAAAGTTACAAACATGAAACTTTGCCACATTGTAGGAGGTACCTTGGGACCTATGTGTGTGAAATTTCAGAAACATAGGTGCTTGCCTTGTGTGGCAATTAATTTTAGAAAAATGGGTAGTAGTGGGGTAAATACAGTTACGCCTCCCATTCTTTTATTTTTAAAGATACAAACAGGAAACCTGGGCACATTACAGGTACCACTTGCCTTGATATGTGAGTGAAATTTCAGAAACATTGGAGCTTGCCTTGTGTGGCAATTAAGTTTTGAAACAATGAGGAAAGAAACACCTATAACCTTTTTATTTTATAAGTTAGAAGTCTGAACATTGCTCACTTTGTAGATGGGTTAGGGGTAGATATGTGTCAGAAATTTCAGAATGATAGGTCCAGGCATTTGATGGCTATGGAATTTTTAGATAAAATGTTTCAAAAAATTTTCCACAGAGGCCCCGTCTTCCCCTCTTCCCCCTCCCGCTTCCCGCGAAGAAAAGGAAACACTCTCTCGTCTCGATCCCTTTGATCCTGTTGCTAGTATCCATTACAGGGCTCGTGTCTGCTTTCACTTTTTACTCAAGCAGAAAGGCTGAGCCTAGCTGAGTTTTGCAGCCATGCATGCAAGGAAGGATCTCTCTCATCTCGATCCCTTTGATCCTGTTGCTAGTATCCATTACAGGGCTCGTGTCTGCTTTCACTTTTTACTCAAGCAGAACAGCTGAACCTAGCTCAGTTTTGCAGCCATGCGTGCAAGGAAGGATCACTCTCTCTCGATCTCTTTGATCCTTTGTTCCTCCCCTTCTCCTCCCCCTCGCCGGCGTTGTGTGTGCGCCCCGCCGGTGCCCTCGCGTGCGGGCCGGTTCCTGGGCAGCAGAGGCTCTGCCTGGCTGCTGTGAGGCTCCTGAAGGGCTTGCCTAATGCGGGCTGTTGTGCTCCGCTGGGCCGCGGGAGTAGGTTGATGATGAAGAGGATGATGGGGAGGGCGTTCAATGGCCCCTCCGCTCACCAACTGACAGCGCGTGCTCCGCTCCAGACACCCGGCCTCGGCAGCCAGGAGGATACGCTGCCAAGCCTGCCGCCGCCGCTGCCCGCGCGCGCACACACACCACCCGTCCATTATCATTTGGGCAGCCCTAATTAAGGAGCGCTCAAAAAATGGCAAAACCCCCTCTCCTTTTTTCTTAATTCAGTATGTTGGGAAACAAGGGTGACCATATGACAGTTAAAGCTGCAGGAGCTATACTAGAGTGACCAGATACAAAAGAGAGCAGAGCTCCTGCAATTTTAACTTTTGTGATGAAGAGGGAATTTCACCAGGTGCCGCATGGATACAAATGACACCGTCTGAAATTCCCTTTTCTATTCCACTGTTAAAGCCCTGTATTCCTTTTCATATGGTCATCCTACTAATTACATTTTTTAAAAAAGTAATAATACATACTGCTTCCAATACGGTAGGTAGAATATTTGCCTCTTTATGATCTCAAGCCTAAAAAAAAAAAAACATTTGTACACACCAGTCTCCTGGTACTGGTCATCCTACTATTAATTAATTGTAGCTGATAGGAAAGGGTTAAATCGTGGGAGCTGCAAGGAATTAAGAAAAAAGGAGAGGGGTTTTTGCCATTTTTTGAGCGCTCCTTAATTAGGGCTGCCCAAATGATAATGGACGGGTGGTGTGTGTGCGCGCGCGGGCGGCGGCGGCGGCGGGCTTGGCAGCGTATCCTCCTGGCTGCCAAGGCCGGGTGTCTGGAGCGGAGCACGCGCTGTCAGTTGGTGAGCGGAGGGGCCATTGAACGCCCTCCCCATCATCCTCTTCATCATCAACCTACTCCCGCGGCCCAGCGGAGCACAACAGCCCGCATTAGGCAAGCCCTTCAGGAGCCTCACAGCAGCCAGGCAGAGCCTCTGCTGCCCAGGAACCGGCCCGCACGCGAGGGCACCGGCGGGGCGCACACACAACGCCGGCGAGGGGGAGGAGAAGGGGAGGAACAAAGGATCAAAGAGATCGAGAGAGAGTGATCCTTCCTTGCACGCATGGCTGCAAAACTGAGCTAGGTTCAGCCGTTCTGCTTGAGTAAAAAGTGAAAGCAGACACGAGCCCTGTAATGGATACTAGCAACAGGATCAAAGGGATCGAGATGAGAGAGATCCTTCCTTGCACGCATGGCTGCAAAACTCAGCTAGGCTCAGCCGTTCTGCTTGAGTAAAAAGTGAAAGCAGACACGAGCCCTGTAATGGATACTAGCAACAGGATCAAAGGGATCGAGACGAGAGAGTGTTTCCTTTTCTTCGCGGGAAGCGGGAGGGGGAAGAGGGGAAGACCGGGCCTCTGTGGAAAATTTTTTGAAACATTTTATCTAAAAATTCCATAGCCATCAAATGCCTGGACCTATCATTCTGAAATTTCTGACACATATCTACCCCTAACCCATCTACAAAGTGAGCAATGTTCAGACTTCTAACTTTTAAAATAAAAAGGTTATAGGCGTTTCTTTCCTCATTGTTTCAAAAATTAATTGCCACACAAGGCAAGCTCCAATGTTTCTGAAATTTTACACACATATCAAGTGAAGTGTTCCCTGTAATGTGCCCATGTTTCCTATTTGTATCTTAAAAAATAAAAAAATGGGAGGCGTAACTGTATTTACCCCACTACTACCCATTTTTCTAAAATTAATTGCCATACAAGGCAAGCACCTACGTTTTTGAAATTTCACACAATAGGTCCCAAGGTACCACCTACAATGTGGCAAAGTTTCATGTGTGTAACTTTAAAAATGACAAAGTTATAGGCATTCCTGCGTATTTATTAAAAAATTAATTGCCACAAAATGCATGCACCAATCTTTCTGAAATTTCTCACAGATAACTATCCCTAACCAGTCTACAATGTGCCCAAGTTTCCTGTTTGTATCTTCAAAAATAAAAATGTGGGAGGCATAACTGCATTTCTCAGTGGGAAAGTGCAATGCAATGATTCCCTATGGGAAAGTGCTTTCCAATGATTCCCTATGGACAAGTACTCTCCAATGAATCCCTATGGGCAAGTGCTGTCCAATGAATCCCTCATTGTTTCAAAAATTAATTGCCACACCAGGCAAGCACCAATGTTTCTGAAATTTTACACACATATCAAGTGAAGTGTTCCCTGTAATGTGCCCAAGTTTCCTGTTTGTATCTTCAAAACTAAAAAAATGGGAGGCGTAACTGTATTTACCCCACTACTACCCATTTTTCTAAAATTAATTGCCACACAAGGCAAGCACCTATGTTTCTGAAATTTCACACACATAGGTCCCAAGGTACCACCTACAATGTGGCAAAGTTTCATGTGTGTAACTTTAAAAATGACAAAGTTATAGGTGTTTCTTTCCTCATTGTTTCAAAACTTAATTGCCACACAAGGCAAGCTCCAACGTTTCTGAAATTTCACTCACATATCAAGGCAAGTGGTACCTGTAATGTGCCCAGGTTTCCTGTTTGTATCTTTAAAAATAAAAAAATGGGAGGCGTAACTGTATTTACCCCACTACTACCCATTTTTCTAAAATTAATTGCCACACAAGGCAAGCACCTATGTTTCTGAAATTTCACACACATAGGTCGCAAGGTACCTCCTACAATGTGGCAAAGTTTCATGTTTGTAACTTTAAAAATGACAAAGTTATAAGCATTCCTGGGTATTTATTAAAAAATTAATTGCCACAAAACGCATGCACCAATCTTTCTGAAATTTCTCACAGATAACTATCCCTAACCAGTCTACAATGTGCCCAAGTTTCATCCTTTTATCTTTAAAAATGAAAAAGTTATAGGCGTTTTTGTAAAACAATACTTGGCTATGAGAAAAAGCATTCAAAATGGCGTCCGATCCGGATCGGACCTCGTCGGATCGGATCGGATCGGATCGGAGGTTGGTCGGATCGGATCGGATCGGATTTTCCCGATTTTGGGTCGGATCGGATTCGGATCGTGGATCGGATCCGATCCGATGCACACCCCTAGAACACACCGTCAGGCCAAAATCCATACTTTTCAGAATGTTGTGATGCAGCTCACAACTCAAGAGAATGTGCACAAATACCATATGTTAGGGGAAATTAGGCACAAAAGTGCATTTTATTGGGGGGGGGATAAGTTGCGAAACTTGTATGCAAAAATGCATGTATTTGGAGAAATAGGCATAAAATGCATATGAATTATTGTGCAGATTTGTGTGTGTGTGATGGGGGGGGGGGAAGGATTTGCAAACTGATACAAAAACAGGCTGAAATGAATTTACGGTTGGGGAAATGAGAAACTCACCTGAACTGAAATGGACAGATTATCCACTAAGGTTTCTCTGCTCAACAATGAAGGTTGATGCCCATGTCCTGAGGATGAGTGGAGATTAATCCTGTCTTAGATACTTGTTTCCAATTGCAACTTCACCCATGCCATGCTCTGTTCACATCACGTAATATACCATGTGGTCAGGATGTAATATACCATGTATTGTATCCCCATACATTACATTACCCAACTCAGAGCCCTGGTTCATACAATCACTCCAAGATGGCTGATGGCTGCTATGCAATGGAATGGTGGGAGTCTCCATCTTCCACTGTGCACAAAGTCCATACTGTGAACCAGGTTGAGGTCCCCCTGTTTCTTTGAGGGGGAGAGAAATGTGAAGTAGCCTACCTGTGATTGTGTGCTCAACTGAGTAGTCTGGTTCCCACTTGGAGAGTTATCTACATGGGGAAGGAGAGATCTCGCACTACTCTCTTGCAATGCCAGCATGAAATGAATGAACAAACACAAGAGTGATGGCAACAATCCAATGTCATGGATGATAACATCTTCCAAATAAAGAGCTCATTGGCTGCTTCCTTTCACAAGGAGGACTTAATTAGCCACCGCAGAGATAGGAGCAGTTTGTGACACTCCTGAAGTGTAAATGACTCTGATGACTGCTATAGCTATTATTTTCTTAGCCGTGCTCGAACTCTAATGAAATATTTCACAGCTTCAGTCAAGCAGCAAAGGGGTTAATTAAAATCTCAATGCACACATAATGGGAGCTGTAGTATTTGAATAACTATTTCAACAAAATTGCCACAACTCTGGATGTTAGAACTGCTGAGTGTACCTTCTACTGCTGCTGTTAAGAGTATTACATTAATATAGAAGATCACTGCATCAAAAGTGGTGCATTGGAAAGATTAATCTATTGGACATGCTGGTATATGTCAGCAAAGGTAACATAACATGCTTAATTTGACCTAATAAAGGTATTATTTTGTTGCTTCTAGACTCCCCCCCCCCCTTAAAGAAGTAATATGGTTACCTGCCATTTCGGTTTGCTTGCTCCAGTACCTCTATTGCTTTTGACCTAGGTGTCACTTTAATAATATGCCTACATTTATGTGGATCAGCCTGATAGTGATGGCTGAATCAGTTTATTTCTGGTCTGTATCACTTACACATGTGATCTGTTTGGTTTAAACATTAATCTGGAGACTACTTTTCAAAAGCCCAAAATATTTACATTTAAATAAATATGTACATATTATTTTTTAAAACTTTTCTCTTTCTCAAAATACCAAGTTCTTGTTCTCCTGTTTATGAAGGAATGTATGATTCCTCCCCCCCCACGCTCTTATAAAAAAAAAAATGAGCTGAACAAAATTCTCATTCAGCCTTAGTACCTACATATTTTATTTTTGAAGTTTTGTCAAGTTTTGGTTTCAATGTTCTCACCAACCCTTAGCTCCCAGGTTGGGAAAGGCTGGTAATAAGAACATAGAAGAGCCCTGCTAGATCAGACCAAGGATCCATCTATTCACGCAGTGGACAACCAGCTGTCCACCAGGGACCCACAAGCAGGACATGGTGCAACAGCACCACCCTTGTTCCCCAACAACTGGTGTATACAGGCTTACTGCCTCTGATACTGGAGGTAGTCCAACTGAAGAAGTAGTTGAACTGTGGTCTCAACAAACTGAACTGTTCTCTTCAGACTAGCCAGAGTGATTAAGTTGCATAATGGTATACTTTTCCTTGTATTGGACCTGTTTGGGTAGGAAAACACATACACATTATTGTCTGACCTTCTTGGTTGATAAAGTCAATGTTTGACATCCGAAGATAAATGTTGTCTTGCAGCTAACATTGTTGACATGCAGAATTCATGGGAAGACCTTGTCTATTTTTTTATTTTTGCTAAAACGTGGAGGGTTGCATCTCCTTTCCTCGCAGATGTTCATGCTGTGCAGTGGAAACAAAGTCAAAACACACGTCTCAAGGCCTGACTGATGATTACAGTGTCTGCATGCAAGAATACAGCCATGAATCAATTAATGAGCTATGTGCTAGGGATTAAGCCTGGGCAATCAAAAATAATTAGGTATTAGAAGCAAATCTTTACCACATCAGAGACCAGGGAGAGAATCTGACATTTTAAAATGGTGTTTATAGATAACCTGAAAATCCTGCTGAACTAGAGTGGAAAGTGTTATTTACATAACTCTGGTGTATTTTGGAAAGTGTATATATCTAACTGGAAGCCACAGAGTTCTTTACGGAGACTGTCGGGGGCTACCAACTCCCAGTTCCGTTAGTGGAAGAGAAAACAGGCAAAATAGTTTGCCCATACTCCTCTTTGTCTTTTTTCCCCATGACCTTTTTCCACTGCCACCAGGTGGAAATCTTTTTTCCTCTGGCTGTCTCCAGCAAACCACTAAACTCTCTGGGTCTCAATTATCTACTTGAGGTAGTGTGTGGGGTGGATATAACATGTGGAGTGGGCATATCAAAAAAGAAAAGACACCACAAAGTTTCAAACAACAAAGTATAATTTTTTACTGAAGAAAAATGTTGATAGGAAAAAGGTTTTAAGACCTGAATGGACGCATACACATACACAGGCAATATGATAATAAAATAACCAGGGACAAATGTTTCCAAGTAACCTAATCATACTGTGTCCCTATTTATCCAAGTTCCTTAACTGGAGATGGATTAATTTACCTGGGTCTGCCTCATGTGCTCAGTGAGCAGCGTGCAGCTGCCCGCTCCCTCACCAAGCTGCCATTTTTTTGTAAAATGGTGGCTCATTCTTTTAAGTAAAGGGGCTTTTTATGCAAATAGTGATCGTGAATAAGCCCATTTATGCAACATTATAGGTGTAAATGGTTATTGAAGTTTGGGTGTGGGGGGGGGGGGCTATAACAGTGCAATTCCATACGTGTCTATTCAGAAGTAAGACTCACTGAGTAGACCCTTGCTCTAGGTAGGGACGTCAGAGAAATCTGCAATGGATTCAAATGAGTTTTGGATTTCTTTGAGCTGACCTGGGGCCGATCTACACACTAGGTTTTTAACATTTTATAAGGGTTATGAAAACTCTTTGGACCACATGACACACTCCCTATAACGTTGTATATCTGAGGTTTTTTAAAACTCCCTTCAGTTATATACAACGGTTTCACTTTTAATAAATCGTTTAAAGTAAAATAATGTGTCCTTCCTTACTGTTTGTGATTCGTGGGGGCAGTGCTTCGTTGACCGGTGCCCAGATACTTAGCAGTTGATTGGTGGGGAAGAAAGAGGAAGTGGGTGAGTGAACTACAACACCCACAATGCCTAGCCCTATACTCGCTAGGGTATGACAGAGGAACAAAGGAGGAAGTGGTGACTGAACTACAACGCCCACAGTGCCTTGCCCTAAACTCACTGTAAAAACAAAAGAGAAAGAGACAGGACAGAAGAGTGTGTGACCGCACACACTGTTTTAAAGACTGAAGTTTTCTCCTGTAACGTGAGTACTCAGTAATGTGGCCTAAGATGTTTTACTATGACAATATTTAAAACTCTTATCTGACCATTTTTTAACGCAACAACACTCCGTGTAGATTCCCCCCAGCAGATTCCACAGTAGACTGACTTTTACCAAGTAACGTGGATCCCACAGATTTGCGAACTGGCTTTTTAAACTTTTTTTGTGGGAGGTGGCGATTGTGGTAGTGTTCAAATGTGCATTTGTAAACAGAACTAATGCACATTTGTAAACAGGAACAAATTTCTCATACACCCTATTAAAAAAAACTAATTCCATCAATGAGTATTTGACATGAAGAAAGATGCCTGAAAATGCAGACAGGATGCATTTTTTTTAAAAAAACTATACATCCCTACTTCTAGGTGAGTGTGGATGTAAGGTTGTAGCCTGAAATACCTGTGGCTATAGATAGTGATTTATAATTTTCTGGATGTCATTTGAGCACTGCAAGCTCTTTTCTTATATCTGCAGGGCTTAGAATGCTTGAACAGCAGCTAAATCCAAATATTTGAACTAGATACAAAAGAGGGCAGGGCTCCTGTAGCTTTAACTGTTTCAATGAAGAGGGAATTTCACCAGGTGATGCACGCATACCAATGACACCTGCTGAAATTTCCTTTTCTGTGCAACTGTTAAAAGATACTGTCCTCCTTTTCATGTGGTCACCCTACATTTTCTTCTCCCATGAAAGAGGCTCCCATTATTCTGCCTCATTCTTGGGATATTTTTGTAGTGCTTTTGAAGGGAGGGAGAGGAGATAAAGGTAAAGACAGCTCCCAAAGTGGAATCCACCTTGAAATAAAAAGTGCATTTGCCTATGAGCCTATTATCTAATAGTTAAATCTAGTGCTGTGCTGAAAATTTCTCCTATGAAAATTTCGACCATTTTTATTCAATTTGATAGAAAAGAAATTGCTTTCGAAAAGAAATTCAAAGGAGAAGAAATTTTGGAGAAATTCTCATTGGTTTGGTTCAGGGTTCCTGTGTTTACTTTACTTATGAGATGACTGAGGGGTGTGTGAGAGTGTCCTGCCTTTCATTGTACAGCCATCTGTCTGACAGCCTGGAGCCTCCTTGGCTAGGGTGACCAGATAAAATCCAGGTCAGGGCTCATGTAACTTTAACAGTTGTAGAGAAAAGGGAATTTCAGCCAGTGTCATTTGTATGCAATTAGTTCCTGGTGACATTCCCTCTTCATCACAACAGTTAAAGGTGCATGCACTATACTAGAGTGACCATATACAAAAGAAGGCAGGGCCCCTGCAACTTTAACTGTTGTGATGAAGAGGGAATTTCACCAGGAACAAATTGCATACAAATGACACTGGCTGAATTTCCCTTTTCTCTACAACTGTTAAAGTTACATGAGCCCTGACCTGGATTTTATCTGGTTACCCTGTCCTTGGATTCCTGCACTTCCCAACCAGAGGAAGGCATCATGATTTTATTCCTCCCCTAGGGTCTTTTCAGATCAGGAAGTGCAGGCAGCCTGGGAGACTATAGAGCAATGGAAAGATGTGTAATAGAATGAAATATCACCATCAACACATATTCAAAATAAATTATAAAATTCCCTGAGAAGGAGGCAGAAAAATGGAAGCCCCTTTCATGGGGAAGGAAAAACTATCAGGAAATTCCTGAGATTTTTCATTTCATTTCATTTTCATTTTCATTCCTGAGATTTTTCATTTCTTTCATTTGAACTTTCAAAATTTTATCCACATTTTCTTCATCTTTTTTTTTGTGGTGGCTGCATTCCCTCCTTTAATGCCCTGGAGTGATGCTAGGTATAGGGTGCATTGTGGAGAATACAAAATGGGGGGCAGGTTGCCAACACACCACTTGCAGTGGTAGTGCAAAAAAAACTTAGAAAGAAAGAAGCCTACCTGTGAGAAATTGTTGGAGAAATTTGTAGAAATTGCCCCCCCCCCAACTTCTCTTCCCACAAATAGGGTGGAGAATTTTGAGAGGCCACTTGATCACAGCACTAGTTAAATCTATTTGTACACAAATAGTACATAAAATGGCACACAAATGCTTATTCTACATAATTAACCTTGGGTAAGACCCCTTGAACAAACCATATTCTCTTGTTTATATGTCCAAGGGGTGAATCAGAGACTGAAATGAGCTGAATGAGAGTTGATGAATCCACATAAACCTAAGAACCCTGACTCATCTTCCTTGCTGTCTGAGCCAGTGTGATGTATTGGCTGCAGTGTTGGACCGAGAGTTGGGAGTTCTGGCTTGTATTTCCCACTTGGCCATGGAAACTCAGTGGATGACTTTGGGCCAGTCACAGACTCTCAGCCCAGTCTACTTCACAGGGTAATAATAATAATAATAATAATAATATTTATTTGTAACCCGCCTCTCCCTCCGGATCGAGGCGGGGAACAACAACAATATAAACACAAAAATTCACAACAGTTAAAATTTTTAAAAACAAGAGAACAACACAACATTAAAAATATCCTAAAATTCATCTGGATAGGCCTGTCGGAAGAGGACAGTCTTCATGACTCTCTTAAATTCATGAAGACTGTCAATTTGTCTAACCTCCTCCGACAGACCATTCCACAGTCTGGGAGCGATGGAAGAAAAGGTCCTCTGGGTAACACTCGCCAGCCTAGTTCTGGCTGGCTTGAGTAAGTTCTTCCCAGAGGACCTAAGTGTGCGGGGCGGATTGTACGGGAGAAGGCGATCCCGCAGGTACCCTGGACCCAAACCATGTAGGGCTTTAAAGGTAATAACCAACACTTTATACTTCGCCCGGAAACTAATTGGCAGCCAATGAAGCGATTTTAAAACTGGTGTAATGTGATCACCCCTAGGTGTACCGGTGACCAACCTGGCTGCCATATTTTGAACAAGTTGAAGTTTCTGGACTAGGCACAAAGGTAGCCCTATGTACAGCGCATTGCAGAAGTCGAGCCTTGAAGTTACCAGCGCGTGCACTACCGTCAGGATAAAATGGAGAGGAGGGGGGTTATGTACACTGCATTGGGTTCCTTGGAGGAAAAAAAGCTGGGATATAAATGTATTTAACAAATAAAATTAACTAGGTGTGGGGGGTTTTCTTCAAAGTTTCTACCATCTTCACTGCAAGAGCATTTCCCAGTTGGTCCTGCAAGCCATGTCAAGGCCTTGTGCATGTTCCAAATGAATAGATGTCAGGGCCAGCTCCACATTAGTTTCCTGCTGCTCAGGGAACAGTTTGTGGTGGTTTTAGATGCTCCCATCCCCTTCTGGAATGCCTTTTCTCACTAGGGGCTGGACTGGGAAGCGTTCTAGTCCAGCCCTCAGTGGGAATAATAATAATAATAATAATAATAATTATTATTATTATTATTATTATTATTATTTATAGCCCGCCTCTCCCTTCGGATCGAGGCGGGGAACAGCAACAATATAAAACACAAAACAGTTAAAATCTTAAAAGCAAGATAAAAATACAACATTAAAAACATCTTAAAATGTTTCTGTGGGGAAGAGACACCCCACTTGGGAGTGGGAATGGCCAAAGCTGCCATTGCCACTTCTACGGTACATGTCACCATAGTGTGGAAGATTGTGACTGTTTGACCTGTGTTCTTTCCTCAATGTGATGTCCATGTGCTGTTGATGGGCAACTTCAAGGCCCAGATTTCCTTCAGATTGTACTTTATCCTTAAACTGGATTTGGACTGGACTGCCATTCAAATAGAGGACATCTTCAAAATAGAGGACCTTCCTCTGGCTGCCCTTCAAATAGAGGACTGTCCTCTGTAAAAGAGGACACATGGCCAATCTACATTATTCAATATTCCCCCACATTTGCATATTGCAGGGAAAAATGGTAGTGTTGGGCAAGCTATATTTTAGAGAACCTCATCTGCCATTACTGATCTTCCTTACTATCCCTTCCAAGGAACCATGGTGTTTCCCAGAACACAGTTTGAAAACTATCAATGAAAACAGTACCAAGCTTGTTATAACATACAGATGGAAGTTGCAGTTCCATAGAAAAATACTGCTACTTACGAACAAGTCAAGAGAATCTCTAAGTAGCTGAAAAAATCCTGGACATACTCCTAGTTCCAACTGAGTTGAATCATCTTTCAAACTGGAGTGAAATATTATCTGACTAGTATAAACTTGACAACCTTATCTAGGTGTTCTGGTTGAACAGCGGTAGACATAATGACATACGGCCATGTCATGTGAATTGGTTGCACTAAGCTCCCTGGAAATAATGTCTTTTCTTACTCTGTATTGTTCCCTTTGTTCCACCACCCTCTAATAGATGCACTGTTTCATTTAATCAAAGATGATAAAACATTTCTATTCTTGTCCTGGTTAAAATAATCTTCATAGTGAGTAATTGCTTACTTTTTGATAGAGTTGCCACAGACTCCCTAATCCTTTTAATTCTTCCTTGGCAGCTCATGCTAGATAAAAAGTCAGATTGTAGAAGGGAGAAGCTATACAAATCGAACACCATTAAAACCCAGCTGTTTGTAACAAAGTCTCTCAGCTCCTTTTATCTGCTAAGGAACGGCGGCTGGCTCTGAGCTTTAACATTTCTTTGTCCTCTGGACCATACGTGTCTGAAGAAGATGAACTGGTGTGAGGGAATTATTCCCCTGACTTTGCACCACTTTCTTTATCCTTTATCTATAGTCTAGTTGGTTTGTTTGTATTGCCAATGGCTGCCTACATAGCTAGTGGAAAAATGGAAGAGTTCCTGTACTTTAGTTAATCATAGAACCAGTTGCAGTGCAAAGAAATGTACAGAAGAACAGTTGGGTCCAATTTTTCTCAATTTGTCTAAATGAAGTGTGTACGTGTGTGTTAGGGGTTATGTTCACTGAAGGCATTTCTGTACCTTCAGATGATGTGAAATATAATCTTATAAGGGCAAACAAGCTGGCTTTGCCTTTTTTGGTGCCCCCTCCCCCCAAAAAACTCCTTCATAGTTCCACTTTGTCTTTCTCAGGAGCAATGACACATATTATAGGTGATTCTCTCATTGTTTCCCTCCATGTCTGATATTCCTTATCAAGATCTGACCCAGATTCTCACTTAAAACTTCCATATGAATTTAGGCCATTAAAATGCCTCCCTTAATATTTTGTCAGAAATTTAAGTCATAGATTTTAGCAACTCCAGAACTGGATCTTTCCCCAATATGTATTAGAAGTGAAGTAGAGCTACCAAAGGGTGTAATGCTTAGAAGTCAACTCTGTAGTTTTTTTAGCAGCTATAACAATATAGAGGAGTTCCTGCCAAGGTTTTGCTTAAAACTCTCTCTCCCTCTCTCTTTTTAAAGTATGCCTGGTGTAGCAGCCATGAAAGCCTGATAGGCTCCACTCTAAGTACATCTTGATACTAAAGTTGTTTTAATTAAACCAAAGTCTGCCATGAAGAATTATCTGCATTTTCCTAAGTCCCTAAGGATTCTATACTTTCTTGAGCATTACCCAATTCAAGAGCTCAGAAACATGCAAAAACAATCCATTAGAATGTGTAAATGCTTGTGCTGGAATAAAAAGAGGAGACGGTAAGCAGTTCTAGACATGACACGGATGCAAAGGAAGCAGGCATCATGCATATTTTGTGCTTCCTGTCCCCACTTTTCCATATCATCTAAAATAGGTAAAGGAAGGGAGGAAACCTCCAGGTGTATAAGAAAAAGGGGTTTTGTCCAGGATAACCATATGGAAAGAAGGACAGGGCTGCTTTATCTTTAACAGTTGTATTGAAAAGGGAATTTTAGCAGGTGTCATTTGTATGCTTGCATCACCTGCTGAAATTCCCTCTTTATCACAACAGTTAAAGCTTCAGGAGCCCTGCCCCTTTTTGTATCACTCGATACAAAAGTGTGCAGATACCAGGTTGAAATCTTTTGGCTCAGCCTTTTTTTTTACATATATCATGGCAGTGCCCCTGAAGATTTTACTTGAAGTGACTGAGGTGTGGTCCCCGCCATCATTTTTACACTTCAGAAGAAAAAGGCAGTGATGAAAGCTGTAGCCCCCCTGCTGCATTTCTTAACCCAGAATGCCAATGGAAATGATGCTAAGGTATTCTGGGTCAGGAAACATGACTAGGAAGGTGTGGAGAGAGAACGAAGCTGCTGCAAAGAACAGTGAGGCTTTTCAGAGTATTTATTCATTTATTGTACTTGTGGCCTGATCTACACCAAGCACGATATAACACTTTGAAAGCGGTTTGAAAATGGTATATGTAATGTCTCCTGTGCCCTAACAGTTGTCAAGACTGTTATAAACCGTTATAAAGCAATAGTGTAGATCCTGCCTGTATCCCACTTTTCTTCTAAAATATGGCACTAAAAAAAAAATGGCACTCAGGTAAAAAAGAAAAAAAGCACACACAACGTAGCCACCTTGTCTAAAAACTAAGGTAAGCCAGTTCCCCACCACCACACACAATTTCTTAGAAATTTGCTTCCGCTCCCCTCTGAACACAACAGAATGCCCCCATAATTTCACAGGAGTCAAATAGTCCCATGAAAGTGGAGGGGGACATTGACCAAGTGCATCTAAGGAGGAACAGCTGTTTGAAATGTGTTGGCATAGCAACAACAACAAAATCTAGTGCACCTGGGGGCTGTCTAAATGCATGGAAAGCCCCAAGGTGAATGCATAGTGGCACTGTGTCAATTATACAACCAGCACCCACCATACACCCACCCATCCTCACTCCGGTGTTGCGGCAAAGCCTAATGGCCGCCGGACAGCCGGTACTGCCTACCCCAGTGGGGATTACTCACCACCACCCTGCACCAGCAATACAATGGGATTTGGTAGCGGAAAAGCACCAACTCGGCACCGTGAAGACAACCCTTGTAGATTTTTCCTTTCTTTTCACTGCAATTGACGCCTTCCCATTTCTCTTTCCTCCATCTAAAGTAGATCTCCAGAGAGGGGATGCACTAAAAAAAAGGAGACTCAGTGGTGATTTTAATGGGTGCATTCCTTCTGAAGGGCCATAGGAAATTATTGGATGTTTTTAGGAACCATCTCCAAATGAAAATAATTACTCACAGTGGTCTTTAGGGGCATCTCCAAATGGTTAAACCTGTACATGAGATAACAGAGGAAGATGAATTGGAAGCTGAGAAAATGGATATGCAATCAGGAATTCTCCAGAACAGTCCTTGTAAAGTCAAATGTATGTTGCCACCTCCACTACATGTGTGCTTGGAACTGTAGCCAACACCAGCCAATATGTACTGCAGTAATCAGATATATAGCAATGTTTGGTTGGGTAGTCTGGAGTGAGTTACTTGCGCAAGGATTTGTGGAGACCTATTCGGGTACATGACATTCTAAGCACTGACCCTAGTTAGAGTTTACCAGGGTTATAAAGAGCATATACCCAGGAAGAGAAATCCAGAACACAAAAGTGAACAGGTACAACTTTTATTGATTACAACCATGATGCATTGGACCATAAGGCTATACCACAAGTATTTGGCATCAAGACTACAATACAACACCACTGCCCAATGTGGGATTTATTTACCAAACAATGATGGCTTCACCTTCAGCACAGGGGATGGCCAGTCCTCCGATCTTCAGGTGGAATTGAGTCCTGAACTATTCCAGTCATAGCATGGTTAAATAATGCTACAGGCAGACCCATCTTGGACTCTTGATCAGAGAGCCCTTCCTCAAATGTCTTAATTCAACAACATGAGAACTAATCAAGCATTTTTCCCCACTTCACTGTCAAGACTCTGAAGACCACAAAATGATTTGAATGTCCCTCTTGTAATTCCATTTCAGAAGTTACACAGCTGTAAGTTTGCTCAGGAAATCGATGGGGACTTGCTCCTCTTGGTACCTTACATGAAGGGCAGTATCTATCAGTAATGGGTGAACTTAGCCCTAGTGAATTTGTTATGTCTTCAGAAAGTAACAAGTTCATCCATGTGAGCTCAGGTGAAAGTTCTCCTTTAATATGAAATCTCCAATATGAAGCTTATTCTAACTTGGGTCTGTATGAAATTTAGAGATGGTGGCTGGTTTTATTTTGTTTTTTAAAAACTTGCACAGTAATCGGCATATATTTCTGAGTGCATCTCCCCCCCCCCCCCATGAATGCATTTTTGGTGCACATTATAAAAATTTACTTATTTTTCTTCCATTGATTAAAATGCCTTTGAGGGCTTTTTCAAATTGTATGCAGTTTTGTCATGCACAAATTATTTTCCAAATGTACACAGTTTTTCCTATGCATTTTCTTTTTTGTGAATGGATTGGATCACAAAGTTGCCAATGTATAGATTTCTGATCCCAAACTGTGTTTAGGTCTGCATTTGGTTCTGCATCTACTGGGCCTGTCAACAGAGTAGGTACATATGAATTTATGAATCCAGCCATTTTCTCCTGCAGTCCCCTCATTTGACTAGATCAGCATGGGTTGTGCAGAGGCGGAATGCACACCTGACATCCATCAAGTTGTCAGTTCAAGAGCCAACGTGCGCTTGACATATGTGGGAAGAAAAAGGCAGTTTCGTAGAGCACTCATCAGATATAAGCACACTTGATGTTTCGATCCTTCTTAGACATACAACAGCATGTACAAATAAGATTCTTATCAGAACCAACTGTATTTCCCTCAAGGGTTACAAGTTGCCCATTACATCCTTCTTAGACATTAATCAGTGACAAAGTTAATTTAGTATCATCTTTTTTTAAATAACGTGGCACATTTAACATATTTTAGCAGTAGTAAGTCGGATTATCTTTCCCCCCCTAAAGAACTTCCTTCCAAAATTAAAAGTAAAATATTGGATGTGCTGTAAAGCACTTGAGACATACAAAATTACAGTGCTCTGTTTAGATGGCATTGGTAATTATTCAAAAATGCCTTTAACCTGTGGATCGACCAAAACAAGGAAGCCTAAAATAAAACATATGCACAGGGTAATTTGCAATAAGTAATAGAGTATTTACCTTGGGAATACTTTCCACATCTGTAATTATCATCTGAAATACCCCAGACAGTACTTGTACACAGGCACTGATAAAGATAAACAAGCCTTGGGCCTTTCAAGAGTATTATTATTATTATTATTATTATTATTATTATTATGGTAATTTTTCTAGACGGACATGACAGACTTTGCCAAGTCATGCTGTTTATTATTATTATTATTATTATTTGCATCAGAGATGAGGAAATTCAGAGTAAGAGCGCATTAACTGGCATTATCAGCAGGAAGTCTTAATGCATATCTTCCAGGTCTGAAATAATATTAGCAATCAAGTGTTTCCTTGACTTGAACTGGCCCAATTCCCTGATTTAAAAAGGAGTAAGAACATTATCAAATACACAGCAAATGGTCTACATGTGGAGAAGGGGGGGAAACCAATGGCTAAGTGCTCCCCACGTCTCTGGCAAAAAAACCAAAAACACCCTCATCACTATAACTTTAGAATTATTATTATTATTATTATTTATTACATTTATATACCGTATAGGCTGACCATCTGAAAAGGAGGACAGGGCTCCTGTAACTTTAACAGTTGTAGAGAAAAGGGAATTTCAGCCAGTGTCATTTGTATGCAATTAGTCCCTGGTGAAATTCCCTCTTCATCACAACAGTTAAAGTTGCAGGCACTATACTAGAGTGACCATATACAAAAGAAGGCAGGGCCCCTGCAACTTTAACTGTTGTGATGAAGAGGGAATTTCACCAGGAACTAATTGCATACAAATGACACTGGCTGAAATCCCCTTTTCTCTACAACTGTTAAAGTTACAGGAGCCCTGTCCTCCTTTTCAGATGGTCAGCCTATATATACCGCCCCATAGCCGTAGCTCTCTGGGCGGTTTACACTCTTTTCCCCACTTGGCGTCTTTTAGTTGTTTTGAATGGTCAAGAACACTGGGAATTGTAGTCCAGAATGTCTGGAAGACACCAGGTTGGGAAAGGCTGCCTTAGAGCATGAGTGGGGGATTTTTTTTTAGCCTGGAGGGCATTCAGGGACCAAATGGGCATGGCAAGCACATAAAGTGGGCCACACCACTTTTTTACAGACATACTATTCACAGAGACAGACACTCTATTCATTCTCTGTCTGTCTGTCTGTCTGTCTGTCTGTCTGTCTGTCTGTCTCTCTTGCTCAACACATCCACACCCATAGTCATCCCCAGCACAGTACACTGGAGTCCATGACTCACATGTGGTGTGGGTGCTGGAGTAAGGAGCTGTTAACGCAGCAAAGGTTAACAGCTCTTCTTCTTCCTGGTCCTCTGCTGGCTCATCATTCACAGCTCAGTCTGTGTCCTCCTCCTGAGTAGGAATGTATGAGAAATTTGTTTCAGTTTGTTTTTGATCAGGATTTACCTTGTTTGCACCTTCCGGACCAAACACGGACTCAGTAGCAATCTGTGGTCAAAGTCTATACATATCTGAGCCTGCAATGTGGTTTGCAAACCACAAAAATGAATTTTATAGCATGCCTGCATACATTTGAAAAATGTGCGTGAAAAAATGTCCTTTTGAAAAATGTGCACAAATGTGCTTTAATCAATGGGAGAAGAATGCATACATTTAAAGATGCACACAATTGATGCAGAAATTTAGAAAAATGCACATGGACATGTGAACAGATTTTTCTATGAAAAGAAAAGCACAAACTCACAATCTGAAATGGACTTGAGTCGGAATGTGCTTCAAGTTGATATTCAGAAAAGTTTGGCGAGTTTGGGTTTTGCTGATTCCTACATCCCTACTCCTGAGTAAGCCCCAGCTCCCAAGTACCCCCTCCTCCTGAGTAGTCGCCTAGTGATATAGCCATCCCATATCTAGCAGTTCAGCATTTGCCACCAGATCTGCTGTGGCCTTCGCATTGTGGAGACCCTGGGGATGAAGGAAATCAGTGAGGGTTTGAGGCAGAGTTTGTAATAGGTTCAGAATTTATTGGATTTGAAACTGTTTCCCTCTGAAAAGGCCTCCCCAGGATCAGTGCTGGATGAGATCCTGACACTTTGACAGAGACTTAAACTTTCCCAACCAGCACCCTATGATAGGGTGACCAGATAAAATCCAGTCTGGGCTCATGTAACTTTAACAGTTGTAGAGAAAAGGGAATTTCAGCCAGTGTCATTTGTATGCAATTAGTTCCTGGTGATATTCCCTCTTCATCACAACAGTTAAAGGTGAAGGCACTATACTAGAGTGACCATATACAAAAGAAGGCAGGGCCCCTGCAACTTTAACTGATGAGGAAGAGGGAATTTCACCAGGAACGAATTGCATACAAATGACACTGGCTGAAATTCCCTTTTCTCTACAACTGTTAAAGTTACATGAGCCCTGACCTGGATTTTATCTGGTCACCCTACCCTACGATGGAGATGAGACCTGTGCCCACTCTGCCCGTCAGCCGATCCATACTAATCTGCTGAGGAACAGAGTGGGCCAATCTTCATCCCCATTGTGGTGTGCTGGACTGGGGATTTTTTAACCTCACCACCCAGTGCACTGTGAAGGGGATGAAAATTGACCAGTCGAGTAGTCCATTTCATCTCAATCATGGACTGCTGGGTCGGGAGGTTTAAACCCCATGTATAGAATGCCTGTACAGCATCACCCACTGATGTGCCACAGGTCACAGACTATATGTGCCTCAATTACACCAACCTGATGGGCCAGAAAATGGCTCTGTATAAATGACTGGATAAATTCCTTGTTGTACCATGCATGCAATTTCTGTGTTTATTTCTATTTGGAATAAGGAAATGTAGCAGAAACTCAGCAAGCTGCACTGATCTGGCATTTTATTTCAAGACTTCCGTGATACATTTGAATATCCCAGCTTTGTTTGTAATCATTTACTTTTCTCAGGCATGGCTTCTCAACGATATGCCACTGTTTTAATCCTGTGCCCCTAACTACATTTGACGATTCCCGGGAGAATGTTTAAGCACAGACACACATGCAAATCCTCTCCTGATACATATTTCAATATGTATTTATGTACATATTGGAATATGCATTTTCTGTCAAAATACAGATTTTGTTACATGTAAATTGTTGATTATTGTGAAGTGCAAAACCTAGGACATAACTTAGTTCCGATCAGCATATTAGGGTCTGATCAATGGCTTTGTCCAAGTGGTGTGGATCAGGTTATTTCATGAAGGAATCTGCAAAGATTGAATTCCTCAAGCCCTACTGTGTGGCCAGGAGGAAGGTCTCTACCTTTGACAATATTGGCCCTGTTCAGACAACATGTTAAGCCATGATGGTTAAGCATTTTGAGCTAACTGATAACATAGCATATCATGTGAACAGTGTTTTTCCTAACCATAGGGGCTAAGTAACCAACGTTTAACCATGCTCACTAGCCATTTGCTGCAAAACTGTTAGCGACCCTAACCATGGTTTAGTGTACTGTCTGATCAGGCCCATTTTCTCTGTAGTATGAGGGTGAATGAGGGACTGTTAACCCATCATGTCCTCATCTCACTGTAAACTTCAGTTTTTGAAATGGCAGTTTTCACAACTGATGCCAGTACTTGATGCAATGACCAGTTAACAATTATTAACTTGCTATAATGGTTAGTGCTAGGGCATGGTCTGAAGGCATGTAATGCAGGCACTTTGCGGAAGCTAAGCAAGCCTAGCTCTGGTCAGTATTTGGCTGGGAGACTGCTAGGAACCCAATCAATTAATACCACCTTGAGTTCCATGATGGAAGAAAAGTGAGATAAAAATGAAGTAAATACAAATTAATAATTAGTCATGTTAGGCAATAAAGTCCAGCTACTTGAAATAAAGCACATCATGGCTGTCACTTATATTTCTTCTGGTTCTCAAATGTTTGAAACTGAAGGGAGAGCATGTTGTGAGTTACCACTGCACCTCAAACTACATCTGGGAATGACCAGTTGAACTGAAGAAGATACAGCCTGTCCAGAGCTGCAACTAAACATGGGCGAGCTGGGATCTTACCCAATTTTGTGGGTGGGGAAAAGAGTTTAGAGATCATTTCTCCAAATCAATTCAAGGGCTAATAAAAGCTCCTGCCAGGCACTAGCAATCCACCAAATTATTATTATTATTATCATTATTATTTCTTACCTGCCTCTCCCTCCGGATCGAGGCGGGAAACAACATCAATACAAACAACATAAAATACATAAAACTGATTAAAAGCATATAAAATTAATACATTATTAAAATATCAATAAAACACTTAAAATTCGACTGGGTAGGCCTGCCAGAAGAGATCAGTCTTTATAGCTCTCTTAAATTCTGGAAGACTGGTAAGTTGGCAGATTTCTCCCGGGAGGTCGTTCCACAGTCTAGGAGCAGCAGAAGAGAAGGTCCTCTGGGTAATGGCTGTCAGCCTAGTCTTGGCAAACTGTAGTAAATTCTTCCCAGAGGACCTGAGCGTGTGGGGAGGATTGTATGGAAGAAGGCGATCCCGCAGGTAACCTGGACCCAAACCATGTAGGGCTTTGAAGGTAATGACCAACACTTTGTACTTTGCCCGGAAAGTAATTGGCAGCCAGTGGAGTGATTTTAAAGCTGGTGTGATATGGTCATCCCTAGGTGACCTTCCCTTCTGGTCTCTCTCGCTGCAAAATATATTTCCCCTTCCCTTTCAAGTACCAGATGCAGGGATAGCAGCAGCAGAACGGTACATCTGGAGGGCTGATTTCCCTTTACCTTCTTCTCTCTCCGTGTCCATGGCATGTTGGGTAATGGTGTTGCAGGGCAGAGATGCCATGGGGTCATGCAAGATGTGGTTTTCTTGAGAGCTGCTACCATTGGAAAAATATGTTTTTTGGGGGGGTGTTAACTCCACTCATTAAGAGTCCTTATTTTAAGTAAGCAGCTAGGGGCTTGGGGGGATTGTTTGCTGTGTGCTACTGCACTTGCATATATTGCTATAGCAATATTGAACAAGTGCTTATTGCCTGCTGTTCCTGTGATCCTTTTTTCCCCATAGAAAAGCTGCATTCACCAGATCCTGGAGAGCAGCTAGTGGGCCGAAAACGTTCTCAGAGCATTTTGGATCAGCCCTTCTGCCAGAGGCAATGCACAAGGGCAGTTTATCATGTCACATTTTATATTCAGGTATAGATAGCCAAGTACAAAGTCATGCATCACAGCATCAGTTGGGAAGGGCATATGCACGCATGCATGATTCACACTACTCATTCATCTCAAATGAGCCAAGGCAGGGACTGAGAAGAGATCAAGCTCCTTCTGCCATGTATTTTGAAAGCAAGTGGCAAACCATCCATACCTGCACTTTTCCCAGCCAAGAGGGCATGCAAGTACTTTGCATTCAGGGATCTGTACCAAGCGCAAGGCTTGGGAGAAGGGCGGCACCCAGAGTCATCCTACGATGATGGGAAGGCATCGGAATAATGCACACAGAAGTATAATAAGGTGTGGAGTTTAAGAAAGGAAGGAGCTGTCCCACCAACCCACCTTGAAATAGAATAGAAACATTTCTCAATAGAAACATTTGTGACAGGAGAGTGATTGATTAATTGAGAGGGTTGCCCTCATTGAACTCTCCTCTAGATTAACCTCACGGAACCTTTACAAGCAAGGGAATGACAAGAATCAATAATGCCAAATCTGCGGAGGAAAGAGACACTCTGAGAACTGTCTTCACAGTCTCATCCGTCCAGTCAGAACTGAGTTTGCATTGTAGCTTTCTTCTTACCTGGAGATATTCTGGATTCAATCAAGTTCTCTCTCTCTCTCTCTCTCTCTCTCTCTCTCTCTCTCTCTCTCTCTCTCCAGCGTAATACTGGAGGCATTTCTCATACACAGTAAGATTTAATTGCAGCATTTGAAGTGCTATATTAAATTTATTTTAAATTTGAAATGGCAAGTTGGAAATACCTAAGACAAAGGGAGTTCCGGGTGTATTTTTGTGAGATTAATTTACTTCATCCTGTCATTTAAAACAAACAATCAAACAAAAATCCCACCATAGTACACCATAATGTACTATGTTCATTATGCAACAAACTTATACATGCTGAGCTGGATGCTGAAGACAAATCAGGATCCTGTGAAGGCAAGCAGGGGAAAAATACCACATTCAGTAACCTTGAGACTTTGAGGAGTGGTCGCACTGCTGCCTTAAGGCAACTGCCGCCCAGTCACAAACACCCCCTTCCTAGGGAAGGTACTTGAAAGGGTTGTGGCAGAGGAAGTGCAGGCACTTTTGAAGGATACTGTTTATCTAGACCCATTGCAATCTGGGATTCGACCTGGTTACGGGACTGAATCAGCCTTGGTCGCCCTGACCAAGAGAGGGACAGGGGGAATTCAACCCTGTTAATTCTGCTCAGTTTCTCATTGGCTTTTGATACTATCGACTATGGCATCAGTTTCCGGGTGAAGTAGAAAGTGTTGGTTATTACCTTTAAAGCCCTACATGGTTTGGGTCCAGGTTACCTACGGGATCGCCTTCTCCCATACAATCCGCCCCGCACGCCCAGGTCCTCTGGGAAGAATTTACTACAGTCAGCCAAGACTAGGCTGACAACCGTTACCCAGAGGACCTTTTCTTCTGCTGCTCCCTGATTGCTGAATGACCTGCCGGGAGAGATTCGCCAACTCACCAGTTTTCAAGAATTTAAAAGATCTATAAAGACTGATCTCTTCCGGCAGGCCTACCCAGAAGAATTTTAAAGTGTTTTATTAGTGTTTTATTGGTATTTTAATGATGTATTGGTTTTATGTGCTTTTAATCAGTTTTGTATTTTATGTTTGATGCTATTCCCCACCTCGATCCGTTGGGAGAGGCGGGTAATAAATAAATTTATTATTATTGTTATTATTATTATTATTACTATTATCATCCTGGATTGACTCTGTGGGATGGGCATTGGAAACACTGTGCTTAGGGTTGCCATATTACGAATCCTCAAAACTGGGACAATTTTTAAAATGTATTTATTTATTTTTGCATTTAAAATACATAAGTCATTTGACATAACTCAGAATGCATAAACATTAATAAAATAACCGTCATTAACCTGGCACTTCCAACACTTCTGTCTTAGGGCAGGCAAAAATACTCACAAGGTCTGTGACAGGCCAGGCCAGAACAGTTGGAGAATCTGCAAAGAGTAGCCAAAGTAGTTTGAAGAGTCTGCAGTAGGACAGGCTGGAATAGCTAAGGGCTCTGTATCTGGGCACACCAGAACAGCAGTGGGGACATGACTTTTGCCAGATACAGCGCATCAGGGTTTAATGGAGAGATCTAACACTTTCTTTGAAAAAATGATAACTGATCAAAGAAAATTGGCAGAAAAGAATGACAGATGCCCTGCTATTCTGAAATCAAGAGAAAGAAAGACTTAAGTGGTTCAAACAGTACTAAAATTAGAATCATAGAATAGTAAGAGCTGGAAGGGGCCTATAAGGCCATCAAGTCCAACCCCCTGCTCAATGCAGGAATCCACCTTAAAGCATCCCTGACAGATGGCTGTCCAGCTGCCTCTTGAATGCCTCTAGTGTGGGAGAGCCCAACACCTCCCTAGGTCATTGGTTCCATTGTTGTACTGCTCTAACAGCCAGGAAGTTTTTCCTGATGTCTAGTTGGAATCTGGCTTCCTGTCACTTGAGCCCATTATTCCACATCCTGCACTCTGGGATGATCGAGAAGAGATCCTGACCCTCCTCTGTGTGACAACCTTTCAAGTCCTTGAAGAGTGCTAGACTTCTCTTCTCCGGGCTACACATGTCCAGTTCTTTCAATCTCTCCTCAAAGGGCTTTGTTTCCAGATCCCTGATCATCCTCATTAATGTACAGTTAAATCAGCAGGATTCTTGAAGTAAGAAAATGATTTCTCTAACTAAAACATGTTCTAAAATATTTTCATTTTTTTTTGTTTATCAAACCATCCATATTTTTCTGAACTGTGCACAGAGTCAAGAAATTTTGTCTGGTTTTTAATTATCTTACTGAATTCTGAACAGGTGACAGATCTCATATTATACTGTATTTGAAGGATTGCTGCAATGGATTGTGTTGTTGGCCTGTTCCTTTCTTCTGTCCAATTGATATTCATGAGGGAAAACACCCTCTCCACATTGGCATTATGTCCAGGGATAGAAAAATAAAACTCAGCAATTTTGATTAACTCTGAATACTGTTCCTCAGAAATACAAGTGTTCAAAAATTCCACCCATTTCCTATGTGATAACAAATTTGCTCAATTCACATTTGCTAAATTCTCATTTACATACAACTTCAGTTTTAAGACCTGATCGAACAAAGCACTCTCATTTACTTTACACATTGTGTTTTCCTCCAACCACTTCAGAGAAACTTCTACCTTTTCCCAAACAGGTGTATTTTTTAGAAGTAGCCAGTCAAAATGTTCAAGGTGAGACAGAGACTTGCTCCATTTTATCAGATATTCCATAGTTGCCTGATAAAATGACATACATTCATCTTGAAATTTTGTTCTTTGATAATGTGACAAACCTTCTAGCAATTCTTTAACTTTTGAAGTAAGAAAACAATTCTCCTGCCTTTCTCTCAGTATCTGTATCACATTCAGAAGTCCATACCTTACCTCATTCACAGATATTTCTTCCCTCTCAATTGCACTAATACCCTTCTGAAATGGGTTCATCTGAGCATATAAGAACAACAAATAGGCCTCCCCACTAACATCAGAAAATAATGATTTCAGAATAGCATGGCATCTGTCAAGAGAAAGAAAATACGATTTAAGTGGTTCAGACATCTGGATGAACCTTTCTATGGCTGGAAACAGGCTGAGCCATCTTGTCTTTACATGAGTAATGAGAATTTTGTATAAGACATTCACAAATTCACAGTACTCTTTCAGTGATGCAACGTGCACAGTATAGACAGAGAAAAACTTGTACACTTTATAATACACTGAATATCGATGGACAGACTATCAGCACCAGGATCCTTGAAAAACCACCTTAAAAGACAAACAAAAAGAATTTAACTGTGACCCTGTTCATACGACATGCTAAGCCACAGTGTTTAAGCATTTTGAGCTAAACATTATGGCTTAGCGTGTTGCCTGAATGGGCACTTAAAGAGGATCTGAGTCACAGCTAACAGCAAGTTGCAGCATCTTGTTGCCCAACCCAACTTGTTGTAGGTGTGGGGATGATGACTCAAGACGCTCCCCTACCCATGCTCTTCGATGGGTAGGGGAGCCCGGCATGCTTTCCACAAGCCCACCCACTGACTGTCCTCAGCCTTGGCCAAATCTTAGCCCTTCACTCCCACCAGGTGCTCTCCAGAAAGATGCTTTTAGAGTCTAGGAGATCAAGACACACTCAGACAAGCCACGCTACGCACTCACATATTATTTTGCTGGGACAGAACAATTCTCAACATGACCAGATACAAAAGAGAGCAGGGCTCCTGCAACTTTAACTGTTGTGATGAAGAAGGAATTTCACCAGGTTGGGTGGAGGGGGGAATCCACAAAGCTACACTGCACAATAATCATAATCTCAAAGCCATACAGAAAAGTAATGTTTGGAACTGAGCTGAAAGTTGTGACAGCGTGTACCCCTTTGCATGTAGTATAGTAAGCAACAGCACTGTCATGGCTCCACGATCCCTGGACTCCTTGACCTGCTCCTTAAAGATCTCTTGCCTCCTTAAGAGCCTGTTTTCGTCTAGTCATTTTGCTCTTTTGCTCTTCTTGTACCCTCCTCTCTATGGTAACGTTTGTGCTGCTCTTTTATAGGTTAGATTTCCCGCTCTTTTCCCATTTTAAACTTCCCGCACTTTCTAACTTACAAACTTCCCGCTCTTTTTCCTTTACAAACAGAAACTCCCTCTCTCCCTCTCCCCAAACAGATTTCCAGGCTTTTAGGCCTTAAATGACAAACAGTCCTAAAGTACTTAAGCATCTGTAAATAAATAATAGGCAAAGAACAATTTAAGCAACCAAACAGAAAAATGACACTAAATTTCATTTCTCCACTAGTTCTCAAAAGCTAGAGGAGAATTCAATATGTAGACTTACCCCCACCCTAACTGCCCAATATTAGGGTGACCATCTGCCCGGATTTGTCCGGACATGTCTCATTAAATATATTTCTTATACAATATGGAAGGATCTATACTGAAAAACAAAGCTAGCATGTTTAGCCATGTATTTTCAAATCACAAATATTTGCATCCATATTTCAGTTGTTTTTCTCAACCTCATTTCCTGAATACATGCAATTGCTATTTCAGATGTGCCTAGAAATGCAGCCTTCTTCAGAGTTTTTGTTTGTGTGTTATTAGTATTGTAAGTCAGAAGCCCTGTCTTGTAATTTTATATGAAGGCACTTCCTTGTTTTGGGTTGTCGAAAGGTTTGTCCCTAAAGGGCCCCTGTAGAGGTAAGGGGACATACTGAAAGAGAGAGCAGGAGAAAGAAAGGAAGTGAGTCGAAGTAAAAATGTGGTAAATAAGAGTTTAGAAGTAAAGTGAAGATCTGTATTTCTGGATCCTCCTTGCAGAGAAGAAGATACAAATGGCATTCATGCCTCTCCTCTTACACAATTCCAAGGAGGAGGGTGAGGACACAATAGCTAGCTGTGCCCTCTCTGATGCCTCTCCATCACCAGCCCCAAAGAGTGGGTGGGGTCAGCAAGCATGGTGCCAATTTCCACCCCCTCTCTCTTATGCAATTGGAACCACATGAGGGGAGAACACATAAATAGGGCTAGCAATGTCTTTCATGTAGCTAAAATAAGACTCACTGTATGGTTTTAATGCATGCCTTGTAATTTAAGATTATATCAGACTACTAAACTAGCTAGACATGGGTAACTCGATATTGTGCCTGATGGGGTTGCATGAAATCCACCATTTTCACAAGATGCCTAGTGAAATTCTTAGGAGGCTTTTCTGTGAGAGGGGAGTCATTTTGGGTTTGCAAGCAATTGTTCTCCAATTGATCCTCACACATTTCTTAGAAATTCTATTAAACCAGGCTGTACTTTGATGGCAAATGAAGTGTGAGGAAAAGGGAGTGTTTTCATATGTCAACATTTGGTATTGCACTCAAAAGATGACTGGGGCCATGATTGAATAGACAGGTATGGAATGGATTTGTGTGGGTGAATAAAAGTGAGGGCTTTTCAACTATTTTCTTTCTCTAGAAGGAGCCGTCATACTTGTCATGTTTGGAGTGGGAAGGGAAATGGCACTGGATTTATAAAGGCACTTTTCCTCTTTGTTGTAAAGGAGAAGATAGAGAACCTAGCAATTTTGTAATTGTTCAGGTTCATGTGCATTCCTTCTGGTTGGGGCTTTAGGTTTACAACTAGAGCCATGGCTTTAAACTGGGAATATAGCTTCTCGAAGCTCTCTTCAGTGGGCTCCCTATGGTGCTTTGGATATTTTGTCACTAACCAATCCAAACTAAGCTCTTCCTTCTTACGCTTAATATGTAGTTTCTCAGCAGGTTCTCAATGGTAAGAGAAGCACACTCTGAACATGTTCAGTGGCACAGTCTTCGCTTTATGTATTCTGAGTTGAGCATTCAAAACAGATGATAGGGCTGAGCCTTGGCAAAAGATCAAGAGCCTATCTACACCACTGCTTTAAAATGGTTTACAACAGTTTTAAACCGGTTAATAATTGTTATTAACTGCTTTAAAACTGTTATAAACCATTTTAAAGCAGTAGTGTAGATAGGCTCCAAGTCATAGAAACAGCCCTGGATAGTTAAGCCACTGACTACAGCCCCAGACTAGATCTACACTACTGCTTTATAGCGGTATACTGCTTTCATCGTGGTTTTTCTTGCTTTCCCACATTATCCAAAATATTGCAACAAATGTCACTATGACGTATAAATGTGCAAGAGGCACATAGTGTTACCATGATGGAATCATAAAGATTTGACACAAGGGGCTCCATCACACCGGTGATTTACCGCACACTCGCCTTGCCTTGTATGTGTCTTTGCAGCGATGTACTGGCATGATGTCATCCCTCTCCTGCTCTCATCGCGTCCCTTTTCCCCCTTGTTGCGATGTATTTTGGCACGGACAAAATCGGAAATATTCCCTCCCTCTCACTTTTTCCTTTGTTGGGAGCGTGTGTGTTGCTGAGGAAAGGGGAGGGCAGGGCGGTTCTCCTCCTCCAGCACATGGGATTCCCTCTCCTCGGCAGAATCTACACTACTGCTTTAAAACGTTTTATAACAGTAGTGACAACTGTTGAGGCCCAGGACACACTCCATATACAGTTTTCAAAACGTTTTCAAAGTGTCGTATCCTGCTTGGTGTAGATCTGGCCCTGGTGAGCTCCTCTTCTCCATTCTGCCTCCTTGAGAATAACCCCTTGCAATGATTAGTCCCTGGTCTGCAAGCAGTTTCTGGGGCTTGCAAAGGGAGATTATTAACTTTACTTCATGCACTGAAAAAGGTGTGCACACGCGTGTGTAACCCAGCTTCTCGTGAGTAGGGCAAGGAGACTAAAGGGTTCATGCTGATAATATAAAGTGTGTGTGTGTTTGGTGTGGGGAGGTCATGGAAGAAGCCTCATGGTCCTCCCGTGCAGCAGACCAATAAAGTGGAGGGGGAAGAAGAAGGGGTGAGGCGAGGTGATCACAATCATGGGAGAGCCCAAAAGTGAAAAGAGAGGCTCTGGTAGAGCTCCGATCATGATAGGGAAATGGCGATCAAAATTGCGGGTACATACCAATAATAATAAAAAAGTAGGTGAGATGGAGCTCAAGGTGTAGATCTGGCCCCAGTCTGTTTTCAATAAGCAGTGACGTCCCCACGTGTTTCTTCTGCTGTTCCTCTAAGGAAGAACTGGAATATGCCTTTGCATCAGTCCAACTAGAACAGGGGTGGGGAATATGTGGCCCTCCAGATGTTGGTGGACTGCAAGTCCCATCTGACTGAGCAGTCCTACTTTGTGGTGGTGGTGCCTCCATTGCATCATCACAGTGTTGACCAGCAGAGTTATTTTGAGTTTGTAAAGGGGCTGTTACATTTTGGGCACCAGAGTTGTGAGGGGGAGTTTTCAGAATCTGCTGTGACAAGTTTGCAAAATGTTTCATGGACGTGGATGCCACATTGATAGTAGGCTCTGGGGTGGTGATGGAGGCAGCTGCTTTTGTCCTGTGGATGAGGGTCATCATGTTCAATCTGAGAACATGATGAACCAGCTTTGGGGTGCTTCTGCACCCATTGTTGCTCTTGGAGGTCAGGTATTTATTTATTCATTCATTTATTTATTTAAATATTTATTTATTGCATTTCTCTGCCGCCCAATAGCCAAAGCTCTCTGGGCAGTTCTGGGGTAGCTGCTGTGACCAGGAGCATCTTTGCCCAGCTTTGACTGGTGTTGTAGTTGCACCTCTTCTTGGAGAAAGCAGATCTGGCCACAGTGACCCATGACTTAAACACCTCTCATTTAGGGTATTGCAACACACTCTACATGGGGCTGCCCTTGAAGACTGTTTAGAAATTGTAGCCAGTGCAAAATGCAGTGATCAGAATGCTTTCTGCATACACCTTGTTGACCATATTACACCAGTCCTGTATCAACTGCACTGGTTGTCATCTGTTTCCAGGCACAATTCTAGGTGATTGTGCTTACTTATAAAGCCCTGGATGAATTGGGCCCAGGAGGTCTGCAAGCTTGCCTCCTCCTCTTTTATGTACCTGTCCACAGTTTAAGATCTCCTTTGTATGCCCTTCTGTGCATCCCACCACCAAGAGAGGTTAAGATGGTGAGAACATAGGATAGGGCCTTCCTTGGGGCAGCCCCTCCCCCCACCTATGGAACTCTGTCCCAAAGGAAGTCAGTCTGGCTCCTTCTTTGTTCACTTTTTAAGCAGGCTGTTAAAACATTTTTTTCCCGTGTGTCTTTTTAGTATTTTAAATTTGTTAGCTCTGTTTGTAAGATTCTCCCCTGCTCTTAATTCTGATGTTGTTGATGTTTTAAAGATGTTAAATTGATTTTAAAGTTCTTGAAACTTGTCTCATTTTTTTTTAAGTTTTAAAATTGTTTCACGTTTTAATTATAAGTTGCCTTGGGAGCTCTATTTGGTCTAAAAAGTGACTCATAAATGTATAAATGAACTGAAATCAGCGCTAGCCAGCAGCACCACCAATGGTGAGGGCTGATAGGAGTGGCAGCAACATCGAGAGGATCCCACATTTCCCATCCCTGGGCCCAAAGTACAGGGGAGCCCATGATCAAAATGGTGCCCTGCCCGGCTCCTTCCTCCCAATATTCTTAATGAGGTCTTCTGTGAAAGGCAGACACTGAGGAAGTATCTGCAATGCAAAGCAATAACATTTATCAATGAGTTACATCTCACATGGCAGGTAAATTGTTTTCTTATTAAACCAACAACTATATTAATGAAATGCAAAGGGTCGCGGAACACTCACTCATGTTCAGCCTCAAGCTATCAAGAGAGTCTGTGGTGATTATAGCACCGTCATCTGTTATAATAAACTCCCCCCCACCATGCCACAGCCCTCTTCTGACTAGCTGCCTTTAATCATCATAAACCACAGGAAACGTTAGAGGAAATGTACTAGTTATCATTGATCTTGACATCTGTAAATAATATATATATATATATATATATATATATATATAAATGAAATGTTCCTGGGGGGAAACATGTAAACTGACTGTTGTTTCCCCTCCTGCCTCCAGCAGGCAGACATTTTGTTTGTTAAGTGGAAAACACTGCTGTATGAGGTAAACACTGCTGTATGAGGTAAACACAACTGTGTGGGTTTTTTTAGAATCATTCTAGAATATACTATAAATGATAACTAAAACATGTTTTAATTGCACATGTCTATGCATGTTTACTAGTAAATCACATTAACTTCAAGGGGACTTCCTCTCAGATAAGTGGGAACAGGCTGCAATTCTATAACCACTTACCTGGAAGTAAATCTCATTGAACTCAATGGGGCTCTACTACTGGAACATACCAATAGTTTTTGCTGGTACAGTGGGTTTTCCTGGGGGTGGGAGTGTTAGAGAAATCATAGCTTCCCTTTCTGATTGGAAATATTGGGGACCCTCCAGAAAGACGAACTTAGCAATTTTTTGCAACAAGGGAAACACTAGAAAATGCTATTGGTGTTGCATTTCAGCCTCGACTGTGTAGCACTCTTTTTGTGTCTGTTCTGAACATTGATTGTATGCCGACTGAGCTAAAAAAAATATGCAAAAGGTTCCATGCCAGTGAAAGTTATGTAAATTGTGGCAGGCGTTTTTGCATACTTTTCTGAATGAGGAAGGGGGGGATCCGATTCTGTCAATGAGTGGACAATGGAATGAAAGATGCCTGACAAAATGCAAAACACCTACAGAACGGATTAAACAAAGGGCCTGTTCAGACAACATACAAAGCCATGGTTAGTCCGCTAACCCTTTTGCAGCAAATGGTTAGTGAGTGTGTTTAAACCGTGGTTATGTAGCCGCCATGGTTAGGGATGGTTCACACAACACACTAAGCCATAATGTTTAGCTCAAAATGCTTAACCACCGTGGCTTAATGAATAGTCTGAGCAGGATCGCTATCTGTACATCCCTACCCAGATTAAGACTTCTTTTTCTTTAAGTGCTGCCTGGAATCAGTGATCCTCAAATCACTGGAAAATGCTATTGGTGTTGCATTTTAGCCTCTGCTGTGTAGTACTCTTTTTGTGGGCATTCTGACCATTGATTGTATGCTGACTGAGCTAAAAAAAATGCAAAATGTTACGTGCTAGTGAAAGTTAAGTAATCACAGATAGGCCAGATCTGCAGGATATAGGCCATTTCCACACCAGGCTGTTTGCCTGGGATGGCTCCCGGCTGGTCCCTGTGCACTGATGGTGTATATTAGGTACTTCTGGGATCGCCCTCCCTCTACACCCCCATGGTATAGAAAGTGATATGAAAGTGGTATGAAAGCGGTATATAAAAGGCAGGAGCCACACTACTGCTTTATAGTGGTATTGAAGTGCCCTGACAACAGTTAAGGCCCATAGACACATACTATATACCGCTATATCCTGTTTGTTGTGGCTCCTGCCTTTTATATACCATTTTCATACCGCTATATTCTGCTTGGTGTAGATCTGGCCATAGTAACTTCTTCCCTTTCATCCATACCCTCCAGATGTTGTTAGATTCCAACTTGCAACAGCCCCGGCCAGCATGACCAATGGTCAGGGAAGATGGGTATTGTAATCCAACAACTCCTGGAGGGCTGCTAGTTCCATGCCCCTGGCCTATAAATGGTGATCCTCTCACCATAAAGCACAGAACTGAATAATGTCTTTGAACATACCACACTCCAGACCTAAATTCTGTTGAATCAACTCCATTAGTTTCCATTTTATTGCTGGAATCAAGCTGTTAAAAAGAACAAGTCAGAACAGGGGGAAAGGAAAGGAAAGAAAAGTAGCAGAGTCTTTGAATAGAGCTTGTCAAGTGTTCAACAAGATGTTCAACACTCAGTTGTGGTGCTGAGGAGGTGACACAGTTGGAAAATTTCTTCAGAGCTACCCTGCCACTAACGTTAACAAAGGGCAGCTGGGCTATACCTATCAGTGCTGGAAAAGTAATCATCTCTGCAAAACAATCTTTTGCTGGTGATTTCACCTGGCTTTTGTATTCTGCTTTAATTGTGAGCTATATATCCTTCTTGGAAAGTCACCAAGGTTTGAATTGCATTATCCTGTATGATTTACAAGATAGATCGAGCCACGGTGGTCCTAAAATTATATTGTTGAAGAACATTAAGACTTATGATTGCCTTTCTGTGCTTAAGAACTTTGTACGCTGCAGAGTGATCACTCAGAAGGGGTAATAAGTTAGAGCAAGTCTTTGCACAATCAATAACTATGGTTCTCTTTCGGCAGCTGGTTCCCTGGATAAGGTTACAGGTTTATATTTATGTGTGTACTAGGCCTGTCAGATTTGATAGCTGGGGAAGAGGGGTGGGATGAAGTCCTTTCCCCAACCCCATCTACCACAACCATTCCCCAAGGGGAAGAGAGAACTGTTCCACCCACACCAAGATCAACAGCCTCATTGGCCAGATCTTCATCAGCAAGGAAATACTGGTATGGAAGTGGTATGGAAGCGGTATATAAAAAGCAGGAGCCACACTACTGCTTTATAGCGGTATTGAAGTGCACTGACAACTGTTGAGGCCAATGACATATACCATATACTGCTATATCCTGCTTGGTGTGGCTCCAGTTTTTTATATACCACTTTCATACCGCTATATCCTGCTTGGTGTAGATCTGGCCACTATTAATACAGTGGTGAGGAGGTGGCAGTGGAGGGCTTTACTCCCACTAATAAGGTCACTACCAGCTCCATTGTTTTGGAGGGCCCTTGGGCAAGCCACCCTCAATGGGCCCCCTCTCTCAGCAAGTCTACCTTCTCAGCCCCACTGTCAACAGCTGCTCTTGCTCTTCATCCTCTTTCTCGTCATTGTTACTATCGTTGCTTGCTTGACAGACAGTCACTGAGCATGAATGCAGTGGCATCTGCTGCCCCTCTTTCTCCCCAGCATTATTGTCTGGCCCAGAACATGAGGCAGGTGAACAAGCAGGTTGCAATGGTGAAGGGGAGGGACACCTGCAGAGGATTGCTGCTGGTGGTGTATGGGCCCTTGGTAGGTGCCCAGTTATGCCTACCATTGACACTGGCCCTGGATATGGTAATTGTTGTGGGTGGGTGTAGAGATGAAAAGGGCTGAACAAAATATTGGGGTGGAGAATGGAAAAATTCAGGGAAAACTCATTTTTTCCCAACATTCCCCCCCCCAATATCTGGGGGGTGTCAAAATGGGGGGAAATCCCTCAAACCCCCCATTGTTTCTGGGTTTTTTCCTCCATGTCTTTAAAATGAAGAGAGAGGGATCACTTAACATCAACTCTTGTGAACAATTTTGGATCTGTTATTGATAAATATTTATCATATGGCACAGTTCATCTATATCAATTAAGAGTGGTACTCCAAAATGCAAAGAGCCCCGCAACACACACACACTTTGTGATAGGGATGGGGCACTGTGGTACTTCAAAGCTCCCTCTGTCTCTCACTTCCATGGCAACCACAATTACAAGGTTTCTTCTGGATACTTCAAAAAATTGCTTAGTTAGGACAACATAAAGTGACTCAAAAGTAATGATACCTCCCAGGTAGGTTTTAAGATATCAAAGATCAGCAAACTCCTTGTCTTTGGTCTGCCTAACTCATTCTCATCAGCTTTCTTTTCAATCCAGACAGTGAGAAGTAAAGACCAACATGGGCATCCTCAGATGATGCTGGAAATGGAACAAGGATATCCCTCATAAGAACTTAAGAAGAGCCATGCTGGATCTAGTCCAGCACTCTGTTCACGCAGTGGCCAACCAGCTTCGATCAGGGAACCACAAGCAGGACATGGTGCAATAGCACCCTCCTACCCATGTTCTCCAGCAACTAGTGTATGCAGGCTTACTGCCTCTAATATGGGAGGTTGCACTTTAGCCATCAGGAATAGTAGCCACTGATAGCCACTGATAGCCTTCACCTCCAGGAATTTATCCATCACACTGTAGAGTCAGTTACTTTCCTGGCTGATTGTATCTGAGTATAGGGACATTCATGATTAACTTCTTTAATCTCTCAAGTGCTCTTTGCTGTGGCCATCACCACATCTTGTGGTAGTGAATTCCACAGTTTAACTATACACTGTGTGAAAAAATACTTCCTTTTATCAGTCTTGAATCCCCCACCATTCTCCCTGGAGATCTAGCTCCTACTCAGCCTGGCAGGGTCTGTTCTCTTTGGGGAAGGCTTGATGATAACACCAGCCCACTAGAGTGGCCTCTTATGAATCACTAAAGAAGAGGACAAAAGAGGACACTAATTTGCATAACATTTGCATATGCTTATTGATATATATATATATATATGCAAATTTAGAAATAATAATAATAAGAATAATAACAATAATAATTTCAGTAGAAATACAGTACATCTCAGCAGAGTGTGGAGGACTGTCCTTCCTTTTCCCAATTCCAGAGCTCAGACCTTGGGAGAGTTAGAGGTTATGGAGTTTTACACTGCAGCAGGAAGTGGCGTGTGGTGGGGGAACTACACATATGTTAATTGCATAACGTGTCCCTGGAGATCATATTATTTTGCTCCAGTGTAAGCGCATGTGTATCAGGAACACCATGCACTGGAAAGGGAGGATTAAACCTTCCCCCTATTTCCCCCCTCCCCTTAAAATCGAACGACATCACACTGAGCCTTTCTACACTACTGCTTTAAAACGGTTTAAAACAGTTTATAACAGTTTTGACAACTGTTGAGGCCCAGGACACACTCCATATACAGTTTTCAAAACATTTTCAAAGTGTTTTATCCTGCGTGTGTAGATAGTTTCACTATCTATGAAACACACATGGGACAGATTTTATAAAATCCGGACATCCATAATTGAGGCCAATTTCCCCTCCAAAGTCACAGCATGGTCTGCAACCTCAGAGGGGGAAATCCTCAGCATCCTATTGCGTTCTTAGGGCTTTGAAGGAGGTTTTTTTTTTGCAGCAGCAGCAGCAGCAGTCATCAGACTCCCTTCCGTGTTGGCTTTTAAGGCCGTTATCACGCGCGGTTTTGAGCACACTCACCACGACTTTGATCCACTTCTTCAGCGCGGGACTCACATGATGTCGTCCCCCTCCTGCTGTTCTCATGCCCTGAGTGCTTCGTTCTTATTTTCTGTTTTGATTTAACCCTGAACGAGAAAAGTCCATTTCAGGCAAGTTCAGGCAAGTTCAGCAGGCTGAGATGAGGTATCGGAGCAAAACTGACCACGTGTGATTCAAAAGGCTACACTCATATAGGAAACGGAGGGGGAACCTGTGGAAGCAATCTGGGGGGGAAATGGTATGTCTGATAAAGGTAGGGTGACCAGATAAAATCCAGATCAGGGCTCATTAAACTTTAACAGTTGTAGAGAAAAGGGAATTTCAGCCAGTGTCATTTGTATGCAATTAGTTCCTGGTGAAATTCCCTCTTCATCACACCAGTTAAAGTTGCAGGGGCCCTGCCTTCTTTTGTATATGGTCACTCTAGTATAGTTCATGCACCTTTAACTGTTGTGATGAAGAGGGAATTTCACCAGGAACTAATTGCATACAAATGTCACTGGTTGAAATTTCCTTTTCTCTACAATTGTTAAAGTTACATGAGCCCTGACCTGGATTTTATCTGGTCAGCCTAGATAAAGGCCTCACAAAGCACATGTGAGTGTTGCTCTTTTCTGCTTTTTCACATGATTCCATGCTGCTGCTTTAACTGATTTCTTTTGCTGATGGTTTTTTATTTGTCGACATTTTAAAGATTCTATTACAATTTTATGTGTTGATAGCTGCCTTGTGAATCCTGCGATTAAGGGGTGGGGCATAAAAATTTCAAAAGACACAGACAACCAATAAACAAAACAACAAACAGGGTGTGTTCCTACTATTTCACTGGGCAACAGTGAAACTCAGTAGTTCCATGTCAACACCATCTTATATTCACTGTCCATGCACCCTGGAGGAACAAACTCCAGAATGTATGGCAGAGAAAGGAGCATGGATTTCCTGAAGGACGAAAATACAGAAAGTAATTGCTTTAAACAAAGCACTGTTAAAAGGCTCTGACCCATGAATGGGCTTAAATGGTCTGGAAATTCTTCCACAAATATAATGAGTTTGGAGATCAATACTGTCATTCTGGCATATTAGGGCATGGGAAAATTATTAACAGCATTGAAAAGTGTTCTGTGATTATGAGCACAGAAAGCAATAGGTAGTGTTCCCTAAACTATTTTTTCTACGAATAAAAAGGCATTCTAAAACAAAAACAACAACCAACTCCCTTTCTTCTACTTTTGTGGAAATATGTATTGAGCGTTTAAGTTAGGAAATAGAACTAATAAGTTTCAAATGCTGTGTTTGTGCATGTGTGTGTGAAAAAATGGATTAACTCTTTTTCCTGAAAAGCATTGCCTAGCCAGTATATAAATCATTCTGGGGTGGGCAACGTGTAGCCTGTGGCCGCATGCAGCCCCCACTACCCCCTCTGTGGTTCCTGCTGCCACCAACTGCCCCCAATTTGTATTAATTTTTAAAACAGTATCTGGAGTCGTCATTTTGACCCTTTGGGGACCCTTTTTTAATCAAAACAATGCAAACAAGCTAATTTTGACTCTTTTGCCACTCTATAGCTGCTCCAGACTTCTTTTTTAAAATCCCAGTACCATGGGGGAGGGGCATGGGAATAGTGGTCTGGGGAAAAATTGTCTGCTAGACCTTCCAAAATCGTCTACCCCTGGTATAAATGAAGCAGATAGCATAAAAGGGAAAGGAATGTGACGCACCGCATTGCTTTCATATCAAAATCATGGGATTAAAAACAAACAAACACCCATGTCCATGATAGTCAGCTTTCTAGATATCTTTTTCTAGTCCTGTATTTTTTCCATGGAAAACATTCTCATTTTTTTTGAAATGCACTATTTCATCACATTATATTGTAGTCATTTAGAGTACAATCCTGATTTTTGACATTAGATGGATGGAAGGAGTTAGGATGGGGAGTTGCTGTCTTCAGCTGACAGCAGCCGCCGTCCGTCCACTTTGAAACAGGGCATTTGGTGGCCGAGGTGGGGAGGAACTAGCTTTGGATGTGAAAAATTTAACACTCAGGCTTTTCAAAGTAGTCTGCGTCAAATATGCATGTATGTGTGTATTCGTATCTTGCCTTTCCATTTTAAAAAACTGCATAATTATTCCAAGGAGAATCAAAATATCAACAGGCCCAAATGCCTGTCATAGTAAAAATGTTTACGTGAGGTGGCAGAACACCAAAATGGAAGGGGCAAAATGGGTCGAAGGGAGTTCCGGAAGCATAGGACATATTGTTGCCTAGGATGTGTTAAAAACAACATTTTAAACACAGTTGCCTAATTGAAAGATGAAAATTAGCCCCTCAACAGCCTGGGGGCAAAAGGACCCTTTTGGCATTGGGGATGGTGGTGAAAGAAGGTCCCTGATATGTGGCTGGGGGGGGGGGGAGGTGAATAAAAGGGGGCTTCATCCCCTGCAGTGCTCAAGTTGGAGTAAAATCAATGGAAAACATGGCTAATTGTTCCCTCTCTGCTCCCTTGCAGGAAATCTTTCCAGCATAAGAACATAAGAAGAGCCATGCTGGATCAGACCAAGGGTCCATCTAGTCCAGCACTCTGTTCACACAGTGGCTGACCAGCTGTTGACCAGGAACTCACAAGCAGGACATGATGCAACAGCACCCTCTCACCTATGTTCCCCAACAACAACTGGTGTATATAGGCTTACCTCCCACTGATACTAGAAGTAGCATTTAGCCATCAGGACTAGTAGCTATTGATAGCGTTCCCCTCTAGGAATTGATCCAATCCCCATTTAAAGCCATCCAAATTGGTGGCTATCACGACATCTGGTAGTAAGCAAAACCATGTGGGGCTGTGATTGTGAATCTCTCCACATAAAATGGTTGATAAGACATAGAGAGTTCTGAATGTAACTATGAGCATTTTGAAATGATGGACAAAACCTGTGTCAGATGTACAAAATAATTAGCCAGGAGAGAAGTCTGTGATCCGCTATTGTGCTTGTCTTAATTTCCTTGTTAAAAAATAAGTTTCTTCAGTAGCCATTAAAAGACAATTTCTCTTAAAAATATATGTACTTGACAACAGTAATAATTCCTAATAGTGTACTTAATTAGTAACCTAGTGCCATGGTGACATTACCTCAATTATAGCCTGAGATTATATTGAAATTTCTGCCAGGAATATGACATTAAGTCCTTGTAACTTGTAATTCATTGGAATGAATTCACAATAACATTTTGAAAGGCTGAGCCACTCGAAACTTCCTTTGGCTTGGTGAGTGGGAGCAATACCATTTCAGCACTTGAACCACTCCTAGAACTATGGAAAAGCCTCGTTTGCAATCCTTGGGAATCATTGGAGGCAATAATCCACATCTCACCAACCTTGACTGTACAGCTCGGAAAGGACCAGTGCAGTGATGTATTAGGCTTGCATGGTGGAAACTCAGGTCTGTCTGCTTCAAATCCCTTCTCAGGTATGTTTGGCACAGCCCAAAATGGTTGGCTCTGTGTTTTGGAGTTCCTTCATTTCCCTGCCTCCACCACAAGCCATGCACCTATGCTGGGCTCCCCCACCTCTCTTTGTGTGCTGCCTGATGTAGCTGCAGGTTCTCTGCCCTGCCAGCCACTGACTTGTCCAGAAGTGCTAGCTTGCCAACAAGCAAGTCACTGAGAGAGGGTTGCAGAAACCAATGTCCACGGGCCAAATTTGCCCCTTCAGGAGTCCCAATCTGGCATCCCTGAGGATCCCACAAGGCCCTACTCCTTTCCCTTCCCCCGTCCCCGCACAACCACTGGCCATTGGATGGCTTCCCAGCTCTTGTGCAGTTTTTCTACCCATCGCAAAAAGTTGAAACGCCTCTCCTAAAACTTAGCTACCGGCAGCAAAAGCTTTAAGCTAAAATCGAATGGTGTTTTGGGCTCCACCTGTCCTCACTCACCTCTTTTCTAAACAAAATAGCCCCAGATGTTGCAACCTTTCCTTGCATGGCACTGGAGTTGCTAAAATCTCCTGTTCATTTTATGAACAGGATAGCTTTCAAAGACATTTGGCATTCGATAAATCTTAGCATAAGCAAGCAAAGCACATTCTTATGCAGTTCTGGCAGAACTAAATACTGCCTTATTTATGTTCCATATAAATCACTGATGGAATAAGCAAATAATCAAGTTTCCATTAAACCCCATATAATCCTTTTAGATTAAAAAGTAGGCTAATTGGACTGATGTTTTCTCCAATAATAATAATAATAATAATAATAATGGCTGTTTACTTCACACTGTCGCAGAAGACTTTTAGTTGGAACTATGAAGTGGAGTCACGATAGAAGTTTTGAACATGTGCTTGACATACATATGCCTAGGAAGAAAAAAATCCAAAATGATGTTTTGATCACATACAAATAATGGCCAAATACATGAATTTAGTTTTATTTACTTCACTGGGATAAAATCAGATAAAATCAAAGAACTTCCCCTTGACTGACGTGACATGCTCACTCAAAGAAAAGGTAATCACAAGAGGCTTTGGTACCTGAGATGGAAAGTCCAAATGACTCACCCTATCATCTTTTTTCATACAGGAGTTGCTCCAGCTCCTTAACCATTTTGGTTGCCCAGTTCTGCACCCAGTTCTGCCACTTCATATATCTTTATCGGATTGTAATTTTGGGGTTTTCAATAAACAGAAGCATGCCTCTCTCTACTTCTTAATTATTCAATTCCAGGGCATGTATGATGATGATGATGATGGTATCTCTTTCTCGCTCATGGCGGTTTTTCTAGATGGACATGATGAGCTTTGCCAAGTCATGCTGTCTTTTACAGATTCAGGAATTTCCTGACAATTGAGCATGTTTCGAGTATGCCTGCTTTCTGGATGTTGGTGTGGATGTATTTTGGTAGGCCCAGTTTCTGAAGGTTCTCTGTATAATATTTTGATGTGATGCTGGTGACTGATGGAATAATTGTGACCTTTTCCTGTTGCCATAGTTCTTTGACTTCCGTGGCCAGTGGTGTATATTTTTTTGTCTTCGTTTTCAACAACGTTTTTGCCATTTGGTATTGCTGTGTCAATGAGGTATGTTTTTTTTTTCTTTTTTGTCTATGACCATTATGTCTGGTCGGTTGCAAGGTATTGAATTGTTCTGTCCCATTATATTTTATGATCTGCATTTTCCAAGATTGTTTCAGGTGAATATGTATAGTATGAGATAGGTTGTTTGATAAGGTTGAATTTGACTGACAGTTGTTGGTGAATTATTTTTGCAGCTGTATTGTGCCTGTCCGTATAGTCCACTCCTGCCAGAATTTTACATCCTCCTATTATAAGGTCTATAGTTCCTTGGAACTGATGGCATTTCCTTCATAGGTCTGTTGTTACACTGTTGTCTTTTATGATGTATTTTTGGTAGTTCTTGGTTGCTATAACTTGATCCTGTATAGCTATTAGGAATACTCTGTTTCTGGAAATAGCTCACCCTTCCTGAGCCATTCGTACAATTGTTCTTTGTTTATTTGTGGGTACTGTATTATGTTGTAGTGCTTCCCATGGACTGCTTTTTGTGCCTATTTTTCTTTTTTCTCTGCAAGTGTGAGTGGTCGTGTATGATCTTTGTTTTGTAATGCTAGGTTGATTGGGGTGTAGTTTTTATCTGCTTTTACTATGCCTTTATGAATGGGGGTGTTTTTGGTGTGGAAGAATTCTCTGAGTGATTTTATCTGTTTAGCATGAATTCTGTTAATGTCCAGCAGACCTCTTCCTCCTGCTTTCCTGCTGATTGTTATTCTTTCAATGCATGAGTTGGGATGGAGCATGCGGTGTTTTGTGAGTTCAGTGCAATTGAGTCTGTTTATTTCTTCAAGTTCAGTGTGCGACCAGTGTATGATTCCGAATGAGTAAGTGAGAATGGGTATTGCGTAGGTGTTGATGGCTTTGAAAATGTTTTTCTAGTTGAGTTTAGATTTTAGGATTTGTGATTGGCGAGTTTTATATTGCATTGTTAGTTGAGTTTTTACTATGGAGTGATTGATTTTTGTGTTTTGTTAGAATCCTAAGTATTTGTATGTTTCATTTTCTTCCACGTTACCTAATATTTTGTTATTTAGTGTTTCTGATGTTTCTTCTTCTTTCCATTTTCCTCTTTCTATGTGTTGCATCTTGCATTTTCTTATCCTAAATTCCATTTTCATGTCTGTCATCAATTCTTCAGTGATTTGCAGGAGACCTTTTATCTGTGTTAAAGTTGAAGCATAGATTTTGATGTCATCCATGTACAGGAGGTGATTGATTCTGTGCTTTGTTTGTTTTTTTGTTTTATGTCTATGTGGTGTTGTTAAGGGTGTTGGATAGTGGATTGAGACACAGGCAGAACCATAGGGTGCTGAATGCATCACCTTGGACTATGCCACATTTGGTATTTATTTTTTCTGTCTGTATATGGTCTTTGTCTGTTGTTAGGTGTATTGTTGTTCTCCATGTCTCCATGGTTCTTGTCAGAATGTTTTGGATTGAGGGATGTATTTTGTAGGGATGTGCACTGACCCCCCGGATCGGATCGGATAGCGGATCGGAATCGGACCTGGGGGGTCGGATCGGATCGGATCGGATCGGAGGCTGGTCGGATCGGATCGGACCAGATGTCCGATCCGGATCGGACGCCATTTTGAATGCTTTTTCCCATAGCCAAGTATTGTTTTACAAAAACGCCTATAACTTTTTCATTTTTAAAGATAGAAGGATGAAACTTGGGGACATTGTAGACTGGTTAGGGATAGTTATCTGTGAGAAATTTCAGAAAGATTGGTGCATGCGTTTTGTGGCAATTAATTTTTTAATAAATACCCAGGAATGCTTATAACTTTGTCATTTTTAAAGTTACAAACATGAAACTTTGCCACATTGTAGGAGGTACCTTGGGACCTATGTGTGTGAAATTTCAGAAACATAGGTGCTTGCCTTGTGTGGCAATTAATTTTAGAAAAATAGGTAGTAGTGGGGTAAATACAGTTACGCCTCCCATTTTTTTATTTTTTAAGATACAAACAGGAAACTTGGGCACATTACAGGTACCACTTGCCTTGATATGTGAGTGAAATTTCAGAAACATTGGAGCTTTCCTTGTGTGGCAATTAATTTTTGAAACAATGAGGAAAGAAACACCTATAACTTTGTCATTTTTAAAGTTACACACATGAAACTTTGCCACATTGTAGGTGGTACCTTGGGACCCATGTGTATGAAATTTCGGAAACGTAGGTGCTTGCCTTGTGTGGCAATTAATTTTTTAATAAATACCCAGGAATGCCTATAACTTTGTCATTTGTAAAGTTACACACATGAAACTTTGCCACATTGTAGGTGGTACCTTGGGACCTATGTGTGTGAAATTTCAAAAACGTAGGTGCTTGCCTTGTATGGCAATTAATTTTAGAAAAATGGGTAGTAGTGGGGTAAATACAGTTACGCCTCCCATTTTTTTATTTTTTAAGATACAAACAGGAAACATGGGCACATTACAGGGAACACTTCACTTGATAGGTGTGTAAAATTTCAGACAGCTGGGTCCAGGCATGTGGTGGCAATTAATTTTTGAAACAATGAGGAAAGAAACGCCTATAACTTTTTTATTTTAAAAGTTAGAAGTCTGAACATTGCTCACTTTGTAGATGGGTTAGGGGTAGATATGTGTCAGAAATTTCAGAATGATAGGTCCAGGCATTTGATGGCTATGGAATTTTTAAATTACATGTTTCAAAAAAATTTCTACAGAGGCCAGGTCTTCCCCTCCCGCTTCCCGCGAAGAAAAGGAAACACTGTCTCGTCTCGATCCCTTTGATCCTTGCTAGTATCCATTACAGGGCTCGTGTCTGCTTGAGTAAAAAAGTGAAAGTAGGAAAGCAGACACGAGCCCTGTAATGGATACTAGCAAGGATCAAAGGGATCGAGACGAGACAGTGTTTCCTTTTCTTCGCGGGAAGCGGGAGGGGGAGGAAAGGAAGACCTGGCCTCTGTGGAACATTTTTTGAAACATTTAATCTAAAAATTCCATAGCCATCAAATGCCTGGACCTATCATTCTGAAATTTCTGACACATATCTACCCCTAACCCATCTACAAAGTGAGCAATGTTCAGACTTCTAACTTTTAAAATAAAAAAGTTATAGGCGTTTCTTTCCTCATTGTTTCAAAAATTAATTGCCACCACATGCCTGGACCCAGCTTTCGGAAATTTTACACACCTATCAAGTGAAGTGTTCCCTGTAATGTGCCCATGTTTCCTGTTTGTATCTTAAAAAATAAAAAAATGGGAGGCGTAACTGTATTTACCCCACTACTACCCATTTTTCTAAAATTAATTGCCATACAAGGCAAGCACCTACGTTTTTGAAATTTAGCACACATAGGTCCCAAGGTACCTCCTACAATGTGGCAAAGTTTCATGTGTGTAACTTTAAAAATGACAAAGTTATAGGCATTCCTGGGTATTTATTAAAAAATTAATTGCCACAAAACGCATGCACCAATCTTTCTGAAATTTCTCACAGATAACTATCCCTAACCAGTCTACAATGTGCCCAAGTTTCCTGTTTGTATCTTCAAAAATAAAAATGTGGGAGGCATAACTGTATTTCTCAGTGGGAAAGTGCAATGCAATGATTCCCTATGGGAAAGTGCAATGCAATGATTCCCTATGGGAAAGTACTGTCCAATGAATCCTTATGGGCAAGTGCTGTCCAATGAATCCCTCATTGTTTCAAAAATTAATTGCCACACCAGGCAAGCACCAATGTTTCTGAAATTTTACACACATATCAAGTGAAGTGTTCCCTGTAATGTGCCCAAGTTTCCTGTTTGTATCTTCAAAACTAAAAAAATGGGAGGCGTAACTGTATTTACCCCACTACTACCCATTTTTCTAAAATTAATTGCCACACAAGGCAAGCACCTATGTTTCTGAAATTTTACACACATAGGTCCCAAGGTACCACCTACAATGTGGCAAAGTTTCATGTGTGTAACTTTAAAAATGACAAAGTTATAGGTGTTTCTTTCCTCATTGTTTCAAAACTTAATTGCCACACAAGGCAAGCTCCAATGTTTCTGAAATTTCACTCACATATCAAGGCAAGTGGTATCTGTAATGTGCCCAAGTTTCCTGTTTGTATCTTAAAAAATAAAAAAATGGGAGGCGTAACTGTATTTACCCCACTACTACCCATTTTTCTAAAATTAATTGCCACACAAGGCAAGCACCTATGTTTCTGAAATTTCACACACATAGGTCCCAAGGTACCTCCTACAATGTGGCAAAGTTTCATGTTTGTAACTTTAAAAATGACAAAGTTATAAGCATTCCTGGGTATTTATTAAAAAATTAATTGCCACAAAACGCATGCACCAATCTTTCTGAAATTTCTCACAGATAACTATCCCTAACCAGTCTACAATGTCCCCAAGTTTCATCCTTCTATCTTTAAAAATGAAAAAGTTATAGGCGTTTTTGTAAAACAATACTTGGCTATGGGAAAAAGCATTCAAAATGGCGTCCGATCCGGATCGGACCTCATCGGATCGGATCGGATCGGATCGGAGGTTGGTCGGATCGGATCGGATCGGATCGGATTTTCCCGATTTTGGGTCGGATCGGATTCGGATCGTGGATCGGATCCGATCCGATGCACACCCCTAGTATTTTGTATATTTCCAGTACTTTTTTCAACTGTGTGGGACAGAGTCAAAAGCCTTTTTATAGTCTATGTAGCAGGTGTGGAGGTTTCTTTTCTGTTTTTTGTTTGCTTCATGGTGATACTGTCTATTGTTAACTGTTCTTTGCATGCTCTGCTGGTCTATTTACATCCTTTTTGTTCTTCTCTGAGTATATTTTATTGGGTGAGATGTGCTTCAATTTTCTGTGTGATTGTGGCTTATGGGTCTGTAGTTAGCTGAGTTTTGGTTGTCTGGAGTTTTTGGTTTAATGTAGATTTTGTCTTCGGTAAGGAATAGGGGGAATAGGTGCGGGTGTTTTATGACTGTGTTGATCTGTTGAGTGAGGTATTCGTGTGTTGATGTGAGCTGTTTGTACCAGAAATTTTCAATTTGGTCTGGGCCGGGTGCTTTCCAGTTGTGTGTCCTTTTTATTGTTTCTTTCAGTTCCTCCAGGGTTATTGTATACTCTGTTTGCTGTGGTAGTTGTCTCTGTCTTTCTTCTCCTTGTCTTATCCGGCTTGTGCTTTCTTTGTGTTGTATAGGTTCTGACCAGATATTTTTTTCAAAATGTGGTTATTTCTTCTTTAGTTGGGAGTGTAATTTTGTTTTCTTTTTTCTTGCTTATTCTATTATTATTATTGTTGTTGTTATTATTATTATTCGAAGCTCTCTAGGCAGGTTACAACCATTCATGTATCAATAAAGCCTCCATTTCCCGTGGTTTCTTCTCTTCTCCTCAACATTCCTTCCAGGACTTGTGTTTAATTTAGTGTTTCTGAAGTTACATACTAAGTCATTTACAGTTGTAGCTTACATATATACTGATAATATATTTCTGTAAAAAAAGGAGAATTGCAGGATCAAGATTATTTGCAAAGGAAAACACGATGCATTTATAATGAGCTCAGATGGGAAGTAAGGCCAACTCTGGGGTGGAGGGGAACAAATGTGAATTCTGATGACAGCTCCAGCACTATGGAAAAGATGTTTGGGGCAAGTGGTACTCTCCCAAAGACCATCAGTGAGTTATCGGGAAGGGGATGGAATGAGGAAGAGCTCCTGGATGTAATGCTACTCCCTTCTCACTATCAGTGAATGAGGCTGGGGAACTGGGCAAACAACAGCAGGCTGTGCCATGTTCAGGGTGAGAGGCAGTTGACATACTGAATATAGATAACTTTATTTGTGTATGGCACAATGGCTGTTACAAATGTTCAATACATACAATACATACATCACACAGGGGTCTGCACAGGATGGCATATAAGTAGACAGTAACCCTCCTCCCATTTCAGGTATGCCCTTGTTCAGGGGTTTTCCGTTACAATAATTCGTCCCCTCTACAATCTACTCCAACCTGCATTAAGAAGTTTTGATGAATTTTTTGGGCTGCTATCGCAAATTTAGCCCCATTTCTTGTTATACCTGCATCGTAATCAGCTAATAAGGCAAGAATGTAATCCTTACTTGACAGCCCTACTCCTCTCCTCAGAGGTCCTTTTAAAAACGCTCCCTAATTCCTTGATACAGGGGACAATACAACAGGTAGTGAACTAGATCTTCCACTTCTGTTGTGCATGGGGTATCCCTTTGTATTTCCCTTCCAGGTAGGTGGATGGCATTGTTTGAAATCTGAGGGTTGTAAAAGCTTTTCTCAGTGCTGGGAATGTTAGATCTTGCAAATATTGCGCCCGATATTGTTCTTTTTTTATCTTACTAAACCATATGGAGAAGGCCTGCCTCTGACTAGCTTGGACATTCTCCAGAGTATCTGCCTCATATATTCTTTTTCTGATGCTCCCCTTGTCGTGGTCTGACACATCTTTGACCTCTTTAAAAAAGATTTGCGACAATTCCATCCACCTTCGTGCCCACCCACCCACCTTTCCTGATCTGCTCTACAAAACACTGTCTGGGTAGTCTGTTTTCCTCCATACTCATCAATTTCTTCCCATATAGAATAATAGCCTTCTGTATTCTGGCTTTAATGGAGGGAAGATCTACTTCCATCCTTAAAAGGGCCGCGGGCACCCCAATTGGGAGGGCCAGCAGTTCTTTCAGCACCTTATTTTGTGTGCTCTCCATAGCAGTGGTGACTTCCTGACCCCGCAGTTCCGCCCCATAGAGCAGTTGCGGGAGCATCTTTGCAGAATATAACTTCAGGACCGGGACCACCCGCGAACTGCCTTTGTACCTTCCGAATGTCAATATGGCTTTGGCTGTTCTTCCCACAGACAGTTTTGCTGATTCTACATGCCTTTTCCAGCTACCATTGCAAGCAAAGAGTACCCATAGATATTTAAAACTTGCACACTGCTCAATTTGCTGCCCATCCAGCCACCATCTATGTTTCCATTTTTTCCTTGAAAAAAACACCACTTTCGTTTTAGTATGGTTTATCACCAACTTTTCCTCTTTGCATAACATACTGAATATAAGGATAACACACACCCCTCCTGAAAGTGATTATGTCACAGTCTGCTGATGCTACCACTTGCAAAAAAAAAGATGGCATCATGGACTATGTATGGGGAAATTAGTGTGCCATTCATAGATTTAGCAATGCCATGAATTAGGGTGACCAGATAAAATCCAGGTCAGGGCTCATGTAACTTTAACAGTTGTAGAGAAAAGGGGATTTCAGCCAGTGTCGTTTGTATGCAATTAGTTCCTGGTGAAATTCCCTCTTCATCACAACAGTTAAAGGTGCAGGCAATATACTAGAGTGACCATATACAAAAGAAGGCAGGGCCCCTGCAACTTGAATGGTTGTGATGAAGAGGGAATTTCACCAGGAACTAATTGCATACAAATGACACCGGCTGAAATTCCCTTTTCTCTACAACTGTTAAAGTTACATGAGCCCTGACCTGGATTTTATCTGGTCACCCTAATGCCATAAATGTAGATAGAATGACACACTGTTACAGCCTTTCAGCTGCTCTCTCAATGGTTTTCCAGGGTTTGGATTAGATTAAATGTTGCACACTGCAGGCCTCCTTCCCAAAAGAAAGGGGAAAGCTCCAATACCCTCAATATTATCCAAACAAAACAGAATTAATGCATCTTGCCAAACTGGTTTTCAATGGATTATTTTGCTAAAAATGACCCTTTCAAACAGCAGGGGCAGTCAGCTGATGGGTTTTTGAGTTCCTGTGGAAAAGCATGCTACCCAAAGCCCCGAATGCCTCGAGAATGTTGTCCAGCAACAAAATTGCCACCACAACATGGGCTCAGCAAGGTGCCTTTTATGAATATGCAAACCCATTTGTCCGCCCGTCAAAATAAGCACAAATTTGAAAAGCACCAGGGGAGAGGAGAATGAGCACAAATGCACTGATTTCCTAATGGACTTAAGTGGGCCTAATGGCTCAATGGGTTTTGAGCTGGCTTGCAGATTCAGCGGCTGAAACAACATTGAGAGGCTCTGTGCCAGAGGTGGTGGTTGTGACCAGTTCTTTGTGCCTTTTGCTGTTTCCTAGCAGTAATATGAAGCCTGACAGATGAAAAGCATTCGAAGGAGGGATTCTTTTTTGCCCCTTTCTTGTATGCTATTGCTACACCGTTTGCTAGGTGCTTTACAATAATCAAGAATGCATTTACACAACTGCAGCCTTTTGGACAATGGAATCAATCCCAAATTTGGGTACTGAAAGGGCTACTTACAGTGTATCTCTGTGGGTAGGATTAAATGCTAAGTAAGAGCTTCTGTTGCATGCACCATCCACCAGCACCTCGATGTTTGCGAGGGGAGGGGGGAGAACGACCATGGCCTAGCAGTATCACCTACAAAGCCGTGATAAACACCTGCCATGTAAATTATTCCTCACTTTCATGACAAATCAGGGAAAGCTACAGCTTCTTTCAACTCACTGCCACACTTGTTGCTTGCAAGGAAGGGCAGACAAATAGCAAGTACAAGAAGAGACAGGCAGCCATGGGGGGACCAGAGATGCTCAGGCTCAGTGCGATTCCCCAAATTCCACTTTGAAGTTCGTCTTCCCTCTCTCCCGTTCTTGGGTGTGACCTATTTTCAATTTGTTTGAATGGGGAAAATGCACGTTTTGAATGAGAAAAGAATATGCATGTTCATGTGGATGTTTCTAAAGCACAAACTTTTCCTCCAGTGTGAAAATGTTTTTTTTAAACACACACACACACAGAACACAATTTTTTTTAAAAAAAAAAATTCAAACACGACTACAAGTTTAGAAATGTGCGACTTTTGTGTGGAAAATACACTTTACTTTGGGGATACAAAGAGGGCACATTCTGCGATTTGCAAACAGAAATGAAATTCTCGAACACCCCTAGAAGGAGGATTGCTCAGGGCAAATGAGAGCTTAGGTTGCAGTTTAGAACTGGATGAGTCCTTTTAACAGACTGCTAAAGTTGCGAGAAGTAGAACCATCCCAGGATTACTCTGCCATTAGAATGATGTGGATTGCAATCACACATTTTGAAGCTCTTGATTACTGGTATGAGACAATGCATTGGTACAAGGGGAGCCGCTGGCCGTCAGTGTAGACAATACTGAGGTAGATGGACCAATGTTGCTAGGTTCTTTTTGAGAGTGTCTTGGGCAGTCTCACAAAATGGCTTCCATGGGGCATTGCTCATTCAGAAAATGGCTGCCATGGTGGGTACAGCAGATCATAAAACAACCATTTCCCAGAAGGCATTTCTTGGTTCTTGTTACATGAAAAGTAACAAGAAAGAAAATTAAAATTGGGAGGGGTAGAGACACCATGTTGGAGAGCCCAGCCTTATACACTCTCTGATATGCATGTGTATGACCATGAAGGAGGAAGATACAGAATTGTTCATCACCATTCACATCATAGATACCTTGTCCTGCAGCCTGGCTTCACATTGTACTCACCAAGCAGGGCAGTTTTGTGAGGGAAGGGGACAACTTGTACTAAAGCTTCACACCATGCCTCATGCGAGGAAGACCTCTTTGGAGAGAGTGTCCTGGGTGATCCTTATTTCAAGGATGCTGTTGTCCTGTGCTAGGCCCCTGCTCAGAGGGAAGGGTGAGGGTGATTGAGGAACAACAACAACAGCAACAGCGGGGACTGGTAGCTGCACAAAAAGCAAGAGGAGAGTTCAGTCACTCACCCCAGGAGTTTAAAGGCTTAGTGAGAGAACATGGCATTGGACAAGCAAGGATTTCCCCAAGAACCTGTTGGTCTGTTACAAAACATATTCCCTCTTACTGAGTGGCCAGAGCCTTCCCAGGAGCTCAGCCTGGTTCATCCAGTTGCTGCAGTGGTAAGATTAGCAAGGCTTTGAGGACACCTCAGCCTGACTCTTGGGATAGGTTCTTCCCTGATCTTTCCCCGGCATGGCCCCTCTTCCCATGGACAGACTGTTTCCTTTTATCAAACCTGGAGGAAAGCAGACGATTTAATTGGTCAGTTGGAGTCCCACCTTGTCCTCTGGCCCTCCCGGTTTAGGCTGACCATATGAAAAGGAGGACAGGGCTCCTGTAACTTTAACAGTTGTAGAGAAAAGGGGATTTCAGTCAGAGTCATTTGTATGCAATTAGTTCCTGGTGAAATTCCCTCTTCATCACAACAGTTAAAGTTGCAGGGGCCTTGCCTTCTTTTCTATCTGGTCACTCTAGTATAGTGCCTGCACCTTTAACTGTTGTGATGAAGAGGGAATTTCACCAGGAACTAATTGCATACAAATGACACCGGCTGAAATTCCCTTTTCTCTACAACTGTTAAAATTACAGGAGCCCTGTCCTCCTTTTCATATGGTTTCTTCTCACAACCGTCACTCAGGTGGGTGCAGGCTGCACAATGTTTCGATGATATTGCAGCACAGTTGCCATGTATGTTTGGAAGTGGTTCATTTCTGTTGATGGCAGTGCAGGACATGCAAGAGCAGGGATGCAGCCCAGTGTTCTGAACACAAAATGGAAGTATTCATGTAATACGGGGTGGGCAGTTTCTGGGAATCCAGGGACCAATTCCATCCTCTCCCCCCCATGCCGAATCTGCCATGGGCCGCACCCTATCACTGCACTTCCACATTGGCTACCACTTGAGGCTTCCAGGTGTGCAATTTTTGTTGTAAAACATGGCACAAGCTCCTTAGGATCTAATTTTAAAGGGAAATTGACATTTCCTGTTTTCAGCCTCAAATTTGGCAGGGCAGCCATGTGTTACCCACCTCCAGTATTATATAAGAGTATTTTTGTTACTTCCCACCAAATGAAGGATGCATACAATAAACAACCCTCTCTTTAGAGATGCCACCTTGACTCTTGACACTGGCATAAGTGGAGAAAGAGAGTCAAGATGCAACCAGAGACGGGGTTGAACTGAGTAGGATGCAACCAGCCTTTCACTTTTCCCATCTGCTGAACTGCGATAATAAAGCAAGAGGATTCAATGCCTGTTTGATGCTTAATTTTGTTTTCTTCTAGAAAGGTTGTAGTCAAGGCCAGGGGTCATTGGAGAATCAGAGTGAACCGAGTTGCTAGATTTATTTTCTGCCAATAGGAGGCTGAATATATATATATATATATATATATATATATATATATATATATATTGAAAACAACAAGAATGGGTCTATCTTTTCAGAGCTTCATTGGCAACACAAGGCATAATTGGGCTCCTTTCTCTACTCCCACGGAAGTCAGAGCAACTTGGTTAATCTGATGCAATTTCACACTCAATCTCCTGTTCTGTCATTTTGGAACCAGCTGCAGCATTCTCTTGTCTTTGTGTCTGATTCCTTTGTTTACCACAAAAATGTGAGTCTTCATATATCGCTCTATGAAAGGTGTGCTAGACAGTTTAAATGTGTGGGGGGGAAATAAAATGTAAAACTATTATACATTCTTTACACGGCTGCACTACATACAGCTCATGCAGCTCAGCTGATGAACCATGAAATCCCCCACTTATATTTTAGTGATCTTAATCACACTACAACCCTTTAACCTGTTTATCTGAACAAGGGGATGATAATACTGACCTGCCTTAGAAGGCTCCTATAAGGATTACTGAGCTTAATTACTGAGGATTATTGATGTAACACTAAATGATGGTTTGTGAAGTCAAGCCATAATTTGGCATAGTGTCTCAACTAGGATGGGGGCGAAATTCTTTTGGTTAGTATTTTAATGTGAACTGACCTAATTTCATACTTTTGATCCACTATGCGAACAGGAACTCCATTATCCTTCAAACATTTGCACTTATGCAAATTTTGTCATAACGTTCTCATATGAAAATGCACACAAAAAAGCATGCATTACCAAAAATAATGTTAAAAAGGCATTATATTAGGGAAAATGCTTGCAAAAAATGAGTATTTTTTGGCAAAAATGCATACAAAAGTGCAGGCATTAGGAGAAATCTGCAAAAATGCTTATGGATGTTCATGGAAACCTTAAAAAAACAACTCAATGTTTGGGACAAACCAACTGGATTTAAGATTGGGAAAATGAGATGCTGAGAGAAACTGAAATTGACTGGTTTGTCAATCCCTGGATTCAACATACAGCATATTTTGTGAGGGGCTGCAAAACTCGAAGAAGAGTGTTCTTCTGTCCCCAGGCATCTCACCATTCCCAGGTAAAATCTGGTCATGGGATATGGAAGAACTAGTCAATGAGACCTTAACTAGTTTAAAGGAGAACCTGGATAGGCAGTGTAAAGTTCTGCAAACCTGGCATTTCAGTCACCTTGCCTACATGTACAGCGCTTAGCACATCAGGGATTTCTGAGCTGGCCGGATGGCACAGAGGCATCCTAATGCTGTATACATAGCAGCTGAGGTCCAAACTTAATTTGGCACATGTAACATCACATGGTTACACTTTTCTGATGTCCCTTTCAAATAATTCCTTAATCCATAGTAGAGAGGAGTTCAATTTGAGAAGAACAATCACCTTTTCCAGAAGGTGATGTTAAATTCGATCACTGGAGTTTTCCCTTCTAAGAATGCTCCGAGTAACTTCAAGATATATTTTACTTGAGACTGATCCAACTAGCAGGAGCTTTACTATCACACACCTTGGGTTCAGTATTCCACCCTCCTAGTCCTGGCACAAGATCTCTTGCTGCCTGAGGCAGGAGAGAACAGGAGAGAAGGAGAGCAATATGGTGAAGACCAGGGTTATCACTCCTACATTGTGTCCTGCTGCATCATGCCCCTTTCCCCATCATGTGCCCCCTTCCCCTTACATTTAATCCTCCCGCATCAGCTTTATATAGCTGAAGTGGCGGCAGCAAAAGTAAGGTGGTGTGATGTGGGAAACAGTTGGTGGGCGGCTGCTCCAGAGAGTGTCGCCAGCTGCTTTCTCATTGTAGCAATTTGCCATCCCTCCACCACCTGAAGTGGGTGCCTCACCCTGCTTCATGGGAGGGCCAACCTCACTGTTCATTTTGGAAGGGGGAAAAATAAACACAGCTGTTGGGATATTGTGTAACATAAAGTTGTAGATTCAATATCATGACCTATTTACAGGATGTATTTCAGAACTACCTCATGTTTTTTGACCCATGTTAATATGTACAACACGATTGATAGTGAGCATTTGTTCACTGCAAGTCTGCACAACCGAGATTATAGGTACCCTCATCAATCATCCTCTCACTCAGTTTCCAAATGTGTCACATAACCTTTAGATCTCATGAAGAAATCTGTAATTATGTATTGTCAAGGACCATCTGAATGGTGAAACTAATTCCTTGCAATCAGAGCCGCTGGTGTTCTTGTCCGTCATTAATAATTCTAAATTCCAACACTCCCAGATAATACTTTTAATTTTATTATCTGCATGCGTATCCTAGACATTTTGATATATGGGTCCTGTGCAACAACAGGATATACAGGTACCTTGCAACAACAGCCTTAGCAAAAGGAAGGGGGATATGTAGTTACAGATATTAGAGACGACATGCTTGCTGAAAAGTTCAGTTCGGCGACAGATCTTTTCTCCAAGGTGACCAAATAGAAGTTCTTCTTACAATTGGCAGTCAACACAGAATTAAGCCCACTAAATCATAAGCCCACTGTTTTCAATTCAAGAAAGCTTGATTCTGAGCATTGCATGGGGAAGTTGTTCTCCCCCTTTTGTAATATTAGAACCCAGGGCCATCCAGTGTAGGTGAATGGTGTGAGATTCATACCTGACATAAGCAGCTATGGAATTTGCTGCTAGAAGTTGTAGCGATGGCCACCAGCTCGGATAAAAGGGGACTAGACAATTTTTTAAAGATAAGGAGGGAGGATAGGCCAATCTGTGAATTCTGGTTTCTCTCAGTTTCTCCTTTTTTCCAGAATTCAGTTCATTCCATCCGTTTTCTGCATCATGTTGTGATTTTTTTAAAAAACAACAACAACAACAGTCTGCACTAAAATTCAAATGCATTTTTGTACACATTTCTTATAATGTACAAATTAGGGGTGTGCACGGACCCCCCGGATCGGATCGGGACCCGGATCGGGACCTCCAATTTTGTCCCGGACCGGTTCGGACAAAATCGGAGGCCCCCCGGACCGGATCGAGTCCGATCCCGACCCAAAAATCGTAAATTTTTGGATCGGCCGCCATTTTTTCCCCCATAGACTTGCATTGCAATGCAAGTCTATGAGGAAAAAATGGCGGCGGGTGGCTGAGGGGGGGCCTAACTCCCTCCTCCCCCGGGGCGTCCGCTGTGGACGGCCCCGGCAGGTAAGCCCCCTCCCCCGCTCTCCCTACCCCCCCTGGGGCCGCCCGCTTCCATCCGCTGGCGCCCGCGGGCGCCAGCGGATAGAAGCGGACGGCTCCGGGGGGGGTAAGCCCCCTTCCCCGCCACTGCTTACCTTCTCGGCCCGTCCGCTCCCGTCCGGCGCCGGCGGCTACTACCAGCGGGCTCCGCGGCCTACTCTCGAGTAGCGCGGCGGGTGATGACATCACCCGGCGCGCCACCCTAGAGCAGGCCGCGGAGCCTGCTGGTAGTAGTAGGCGCCGGCGCCGGGACGGGAGCCGCCGGGACGGGAAGGTAAGGGCCCCCCTCCCCCCTCCGCGCGCCCCCTCCTCCCCTCCACGCACCCCCTGCTTACCTTCCCGGCCCGGCGGCTCCCGTCCGGCGCCGGCGCCTACTACTACCAGCAGGCTCCGCGGCCTGCTCTAGAGTAGCGCGCCGGGTGATGACATCACCCGGCGCGCCACCCTACAGCAGGCCGCGGAGCCTGCTGGTAGTATAGGCGCCGGCGCCGGGACGGGAGCCGCCGGGACGGGAAGGTAAGGGCCCCCCTCCCCCCTCCGCGCGCCCCCTCCTCCCCTCCACGCACCCCCTGCTTACCTTACCGGCCCGGCGGCTCCCGTCCGGCGCCGGCGCCTACTACTACCAGCAGGCTCCGCGGCCTGCTCTAGAGTAGCGCGCCGGGTGATGACATCACCCGGCGCGCCACCCTAGAGCAGGCCGCGGAGCCTGCTGGTAGTAGTAGGCACCGGCGCCGGGACGGGAGCCGCCGGGACGGGAAGGTAAGGGCCCCCCTCCGCGCACCCCCTCCGCGCACCCCCTCCTCCCCTCCACGCACCCCCTGCTTACCTTCTCGGCCCGTCCGCTCCCGTCCGGGGCCGGCGGCTACCACCAGCAGGCTCCGCAGCCTGCTCTAGAGTAGCGCGCCGGGTGATGACATCACCCGGCGCGCTACCCTAGAGCAGGCCGCGGAGCCCGCTGGTAGTAGCTGCTAGTGCCGGACGGGAGCGGACGGGCCGAGAAGGTAAGCGCCCCCCTCCTCCCCCCTCCGCTGTCCACTTTCATCGGTGGGCGCCCGCTGGCGCCCGCCAATGGAAGCGGCGGTGGGCGCCAGTGGGCGCCCGCCGATCCGCCGATCCGCCGAACCGGTTCGGAGCCTTTTCGGACCGGTTCGGATTGGATCGGCCGATCCAGCTGCGGGATCGGAAATCGGATAATTTATCCGATTTCCCACTGGACCGGACTCGGATCGTGGATCGGGTCCGATCCAGTGCACATCCCTAGTACAAATTTTGTAGACTGTCCAGTACACAGATTTTTTGTTCATGTTTATAATACAGGGTTTTGGGGGGGGGAGTTGCAGTTGTTTCCTCTTATATAATGAACTTTTTGTATGTTCTTCCACTAATATACATATTTTGTGCACACTTTCTCCTAATAAAAGCATTTTGTGTGCACTTTTTGTTTAGAGAACTGCATCATAAAATCCATATACACAACAAAACCAAAGGATGACTTGTTCTGGTTCACATATTGATTTGGGAAATGTAACTTTGCTAAGTTCTAATCAACAGGTAAACTGAACATTTTTCCCCTCTTTCCCTATGGATAAGGCTATCAATGCCTAGTAGATATGACACCTATATGCAACATCCAGGATCAGAGGCAGCATGTCACTGCATGCTAGTTGTTGGGGTACGACAGGAGAGGACTATTGCCTGCATGTCCTACTTGAGGTTTTGCCATTGGCATCACTTGGCCACTGAGGGGAATAGAAAGTTGGACTAGATATACTTTGGTTTGATCTAGCAGGTCTATTAAGTTTTTATGAGTTGGATTGGCCATACTGTTTTTTGCGAGGTATCCCAAAGTAATAAACTCTCATGGTATCTTCCTGAATCTTTTAATAGTATGCCTGGTAGCTCAGTCCAAAATTTATCAACTCAGAAATAAATCCAATTCAATTGAACTTACCGATTTCTAATATTGTTATTATTATTATTATTATTATTTACATTTTTATACTGCCCCATAGCCAAAGCTTTCTGGGTGGTTTACAAAAATTAAAAGATTGAACACTAAAAAGACAATATACAAAATTTAAAACCATAAACATAAAACAACTGACATTTCAAACATTTCAAACTGTTAAACTTGGCCACACTGTCAATCAAAACCTCAACTTGAGCTGTTAAAATGCCTGGGAGATAAGAGAAGTTTTGACCTGGCGCCGAAAAGATAACAGTGTTGGCGCCAGGCGGGCCTTATCGGGGAGATCATTTCATAATTGGGGGGCCACCACAGAGAAGGCCCTCTCCCTTGTTGCCGTCCTCCGAGCTACCCTCAGAGTAGGCACCCGGAGGAGGACCTTTGATGTTGAGCGTAGTGTACGGGTAGGTTCATGTCGGGAGTATGGCAGTGTTGTAATCATTTCAAATTAATACAGAAAAAAGGGGGAGGGGACCACACAATTCCAGGGGTAGGGATGGGTGGGATGAGGGCAATCCTAGGCAGCTATACAAAAATGTCAATGAATATGAACATTAACAGAATTGAAAGGGTTCATAAAGTGCTGAACATCACATCAGATCATATAAGTGATTTTTAAGATACTGAAAGATAATTTTCAATGTAAAAAACAAACAATAATTACCTCATTTTTAGAAAGGCCATCATTAATTTCCTTTCCATTCCCCGTGTCATTAATATATCAGACACAAAATAGCCTCAAAGTATCCACAGTTGTACTACTGAATAAAATTGGCCCCATCTGATACATCAACGAAAAGCTTTTAGACAGATTGCATCCATGGGTAACTGTCTCCCCCCACCACCAGTGGGGCTAACAACAGTTGGAGAAATTTCAATCAAGAAAAAGTGCAGGAAGTGTTGAATTGCTGCCCCAATTAAATGTGGACTTCCTGTCCCGCAGCTGTCCCCTCCTCCTGCCAAAACCCCCTGAGAGATCTCACAGATCTTCCTGATTACATATTGGTTGATCCTTATTTGGAAATAAGATGTATCCAACTTGGTGGGAGTTACTTACAGGTCAACTCATATAGATTTGGGAACATGGCTTACAGGCCTATTGTCAAGGTCAGCCATGTCCATCATAAATAATGGCTTCCTAGAGAGGAGCGCTGTGTTAATGGCTCTTGGTCAGTCAGAAGGTTTGGCTGCAGTCCAGGTTGTGGTGTACATCCATCTCTAAGGTTTGAAATGTCAAGTTAAGATTTAGAGGTGAAACAATAGGCTTCTTGTGTGCCCTTATAAATAACAGCCGCAGGAAGGATAACCTGGCTTTCTAATCACAATTTAATATTAGGGATTTTTTGTTTTAGCTTTTTCACTCAGTCCTACAGTTGACTTTCTGTTAAACATTCCTCCTGACATTTTGCAAACTGGAACTTGTCATGTTTTAATCACCTCACTCCAGAAATTTCTTGAAGAATGATTTTTCAGCCTCTATTACAATGCCACTTTCATTCTGAATTAAAGTGAACTCTGTTAAAAATGAAAATAAAGAGTGGGCGTCTTGGAGCTCAAAGTCCACAAAAGTCAATGAGATATGTCAGAACTTGGTCTTCTGCCTGAAAGCTGCTTTGCAATCAATTACTTCAGGAAGGAATAATGCTGAGCTGCTTCTCCTCATAGTAACGTTTGATCACCACAATTCCCCCTTCCATCTCTTTGGCAGGTTCCTGAGTTCATGTCAGAAATGGTTCTAATGTGTTCTAGTACCTGAGACAGAAGATCCAAATGGTTATACCCGAGGTGGTTAAAAATATAGCAGCAAACTAATTAAGAAACAATTTAATGGTAACCCAAAACTTGTTGCCTGAGGTGTCTTCCTCTACTGTACTAATCAATATGTCTCTTCTCCCTTAACCGCTCAAATCACCTTCCCCAGTTGCAGGGGGAAACGGGGTTAAACATCCCCCCCCCCCTGCACTCAACATCTTCCCGACTGAAGCTGTTTGCATTTCAGTTTTTTTAAAAAAGAAAAAAAAATTCTGGCTGTCAGGATTTTAATACGTTTATTTTCATGTTACATATAGCTAACGGTGTCTATGCATATTTCTTATGTCTCACTGTTATTGTTGTTTTCTGATAAAAACACAGCCCTGGCCCTGCTGAAACATCTGCTTAACCAGAGATGCTGGTGGACAAAGAAGTCAAGTATCTACACTAAACTTCCCCAACCAGTTGCCCTCCAGATGTTTTAGACTACAGCTTGCATCCTTGGCTGTGTTGGCTGGGGCTAATGGGAGTTGAAGTCCAAAACATCTGGAGAGCAAGAGGCTGGGGAAAGCTGATATACACCATGGGCAAAAAGTTACCCTATTATATCATCTTGAATGCTCTGTAATAAAATGTATTGGTTCCCAGCCCCAAAGTCTCCTAGGAGTTAGACTGAAGAGTATTGCAAGTTGCTAAAGGTATTGCTAGGTACAATTTGTGCCATTATCCGTGAGTGGAAAGCTGGATAATGTAATGGCCAAAGTCAATAGTGTTCAATTATGTACGAACAAGAAAACATTACTGATTAAACATGACAAAGATATATAGGCAGGGAATTATAAGTAAAAAATAAAATACAATTTGCTTCTTAAAAATAAGTAATCATTAAGTAAAAAAACTCACTCTCATAGGGTGTTTAACTGGATGACACCAGTGGGGACAGCACAAAACAAAGTTTCAAAGTATTCTTAAGACTTTTGACTTCTGTTCAGTACATGTACAGTTGAAGACTACATCCGAAGGAGGTAGGAATAGGAATGCAGGTGAAGGCAAACTGATGGGTGGGGATTCCAGAACGTGTCCAATAGTTTTGACTCTGCATTGACACCGTATTGCAAGGCAGAGAAAGGACAATTCCAGTAACTAAGGGTGTAATCCTATGCATGTTTAAACAGAAAAAAAGTCCTGCAACTCCTAGCATTCCCCAACCTGCCATGCAGGTGAGAGGAAGTTTAATCATTCCCTCCTGATGCATGGTGGTCCCAAACTGAGAGCTTTTCTACACAAAACTGTTGATCTGCTGTACCTACTTTCAGTTTTATTGCATAATTGAGATCTAAACTCTACACAAAGAGCTTTTCCTTTCCAGCTTTTCAACTATATAACCTCTCGGTGGCACTGTGCTAGAGCAGAATAATGCAAATATACTAGTAGGAAAATACATTTCTTTCACGTTCAGAAATAATACTCCATTCTAAAAAAGTTTTTTAAAAAAGAAAAGAACCTCAGAAAGAGTGTAAAAAGAAAAGCAAAATTGAAGGGTCCCATCATCATCTAAAGAACCCAAGAATAACTGTGAAAAAGGAACAATGAGCCCATAATAAATGCCCTTGAAAAGCTCTGAGTCAGGGGATCATGTGCACTTACTCTAGAGTAAAAAGAAAATCATCCTCAGGTCCATGCTTCACAATTAGTGTAACATGTAGTTTAATCCTCAGAGAGAATGGGTTTGACAGATCTATCAATCCCCATTGCTTTAAAAAGAATTTAACAGTGTTCTCTGCACTTTGTCTTTTAAAAAAGCTGGACTGCTGCACCTTTCAGATTCTGCTATCTATCCCCTGTCTCTTAAACTGAGTTTTCTGTTTGTTTTACCTTTCAAAACCCGGGCATAATAAAACTGCATTATGTACTGGAAGACATGTTAAGTATCCAGGACACAACATTAAATATGTTCTTTAATAAAAGTCAAAAGGTGGCTATATAAAATGTTTTTGAAGCTAGATCCAAATGTAGAATAACAATCTTGTCTGTGCATCAAAGGATTAAAGCATAAAATGTTAGGGTCGATGTCTGTTTTTCTACCAAGCTGCTGTTCTGAAGATGTTCTTGTACCAAAACGTGGCATCGTCATAACCATCTAGTTATATTTATTAAAATTTCTCAGAAGCTGTTTCCGAAACCATAAAATAATAGATATATGCTCTTTTCCCAACTCAAAAGACCCAGAATGAAGAGGCTATTCTAACCGACCTGGTCAACCTTATATCGTTCCTTAAGATGTTTTAGTGGATAGGTAGATGAACTATTCCCATAAAATGAACAACTCAGTCATATGCATCCTTCCTCAGAAATAAGCCCCACTAAGTTCAATGGGACTTCCTCTGGGCTGTGTATATAGGACTGTAGCCTAAGTGAATGTGAAAAACTTTTATTGGGAGAAAATCCTATCTTAAATTTTGAAATTAAGGCTGAGGTAAAACAAGGTTTTAGTTTGTGAAAGAGTCTTCTGGCATTGGTTTTCACTTTTTTTCAGTATTTCTAGGAATCTGTTAAATTTGATTTCAGAATAAACAGGAAAAATAAAAAAACAGGTCCAATAATAATAAAAAAGGTTAATCGGTCTATGTAGAAGGCATTCTTATGTGCTAACTCTAAGGAGGCTGCTGCTACTATAACAGCATCGGGTAAACTTTGCCCACAGATTAAACTGGAGATATCTACAGATTGGTTGGGCCACATTTGTCCCAATGTTATTAACAGTTTACAAAACTGAAACTTATTCTATTTTAGAGAGGCTGTTATCAGATTGGACCTTAGCACATTTGAAAATTGGATGTATCATTTTGGGTAGGCCAGCAACAGCCCCCCTTTTTTATCCTGCTTGTGCTTTTATACTGCAGTTTCAATTATGTTTCCATACTGTCGTTTTATATTTTGAATGGTTTTTATGGTTTTAATTTTTGTAAACCACCCAGAGAGCTTCGGCTATTGGGTGGTATAGAAATGCAGTAAATAAATAAACATTATCATCGTTATTATTATTATTATTATTGCCAAGGATTATCTTCTGCTTTTCAAACAGGCAGATCAAGAATTAATAGCTACTTGTAAAGTTTCCAGATCAGCAAATCCCCCACATTTCTCATTGAGCAGCATAGTAATACACATAGTAACACGCGTAATTGGACCCAGTAGAGTCTGCTGGCTCTGATTTCGGTGGGCCTGTGAATCCATTCTGGGTTTCACTCAGAACCAGCCAGGACTCCAAAGGAGCTAAGCAAAGTGCCAAGCCTATTTTGTGTACAGGCTACAGCAGCGTGGAGAGCAACTTTAGACTTCTGGCTCACACACACAAGCTGAGCCAAGGGCTCCGGGGGAATCTGATGAGCCCAGAAAGGGCCAGATTTCCCTGCGACAGCCATCCCTAACTTGGAGATAGGGATGTCTATTGCTGGAAAATCCAATTCTGCTTTGACTCGATGGAATCCTGTGGCATGCTATGTACGACTTGCTTTGCACTTGCGAGCTGTTCCCCAAACTCCAGGAACTTCGTTGCAAATGTTTTTGAAAGGTTCGGCAAGTTGTGCAAATTTCTGAACAATTTACACAAATTACGGCTGAAGTAATTCGGCCATAATTTGCACCAATCTGGCTGTAATTCGAGCAAATTATGCAAAATGGCAGTTTGGCACAGGATCAGGTGGCCATGTGCATGCCTGATCCAATGCGTGCTGAGTTGGGAAAGCACAGGGATCCGTGGACTGTATCCAGGGAGTTGAGCTGAGCTGATTTCTTGCCAGGCCTTGAGCCCATGCTATCCCTAACAACCCCAAAATGGATTTCTCTGACATCCCTATGTGGAGATGCCCAGGATTGAACCAAAAACCTTCTGCAATCAACGGATATGTTCTTCCACTGAGTTACAGCCCTTCCAACTAGCCTGGACTTTCTCCCTGATAGTTTTGGGCAAGATCTACACCAAGCAGGATATAGCAGTATGACAGCAGTATATAAAAGGCAGGAGCCACACCAAGCAGGATATAGTGGTATATGGTATGTGTCAATGGGCCCCAGCAGTTGTCAGCACGCTTCAATACTGCTATAAAGCAGTAGTGTGGCTCCTGCGTTTTATATACCACTTCCAAACGGCTTTCACACTGCTATATCCTGCTTGGTGTAGACCTGGCCTTGGTCTCTTTTTCCCTTGTGAGGAACATTTCAACCACCACCACCATTTGCATCCTGAAATGCAAATGTAAGACATGTTTTAGTTGTTTAAGCACTCAATCTATGAACAGACCCTTGAGGCAAGTCCATCAATGTCTCCTTACATGGCATCTTGTTTTTATGAGCTGTTGTGTGTGGAGGTCAGCACAACTTTTGCTTGCTATAAGAAAGGGGCTCTTTGGGGATTTTAGACAGGATGTGTGGCAGAGCTGTATGATGTACGATAATGCAATTTTATTTGCACCACTGCAAACCAGTGAAAGCACTGGGATGGCTGTTTCCAGTCTGTTCCAGTGTTCCAGTAGCAATTAGCATCTTTATAGATGCCTTTAGCATGCAGCCATTGACTGACAGCCTAATTCACATTTTTATGTGATTGGCTGGCAGCTGCCTCCTAGGAGTAATGTGCGTTGGGACTATGTATTTTTATAGAGTGATCAATAATAAATCTCCCACATTCAACACTGATGTTTAGTTGAGGAAATTGACTGTGATTTCTGTGTCCTCAAGGGTTTTTTTTTTTTAAGGCTTAAAAATTTTGAAGAAAGTTGTTAAACTTTTGGGGGCTTTTCCTTCTGTGGGTATTGTCCATAAGAGGATTTCATACTTGAAAGGTTAGCTTGATTTATAGTGATACCTCTTATTTATGGAAGTGAATCTTCAAGAACTATTTGCATACCAATTACTTGTTTTTCTGTTTCTGAAAACTAATCCTGCTTCTATTTTTTAATACATCAGGCAGATGCAATCCAAAATCTCAGTTTGAGATTCTTAGACTCTTCTCTGTATAATTATCAAGGTCATTCTTCTTAGCCCATATAATACTCATAGTACTTTGAGTATTTAAGGAGTGTGTAATCTTGTCCCAGGATGATTTGATTTGTGGGTGGTGCATTTGCACTGCAGTCCTATACATATCTACTCAGAAGTAAGCTCCATTAAATTCATAAGCCCAGGAATGTGGGTACTGGTCTTAGAAGATGAGATAAACAAAATAGGTAGGGTGATATTGGGCAGAGTAAATATATACCAAATTAATAAATATCTTGCATTTTGTCACTTTCTCATGGAAAATCAAGACCTTCATAAAAGGTAGGATAAGGCAAAAACTTTGTTTAGTTTCTTTGTTTCTTTTCACAAGAACTCACAAAAGTTCACAAATTTCTTCATTAATGGAATCATAGGCACATGCAAGGGGTGTGCTGAGTGTACCCAGGCACACCCTAATGTCTCAAGCAATAAGCGCCAAATTGAAGGGGCCTTTGAGTAGGGATCCAGAGGGGGATCCACAATGCTGCAGAAACAGTCCTTCGGCTGCATCCGGCTGCTCCGCTGCTGCCGCCCCTGACAGTGCGCCCTTGCTCCCGGCAGCAGGAGCGGAAAAGAATCGCTCTGCCGGGAGTCTCTCTGCTGGGAGCCATGCTTCAAAGTGTTTAATAAATAAATGAATCAAAATAATGTTGTTGATGATTGGGTATTCAATAAATGTTCACCTTTTCAATAAATAATTCCCTGGGTGCACACCGTAATGCCATGTGCTGCACACACCAATGAATGGAATGGAGGGAACTTAAGATGTAAGAGGTAAAACGATGGGAGAATGCAATACAGACAGATTCACCTATCCAGGCAGAAGGCTTTGAGTGCTGAGGCCTTACAAGTCTGACTTTGAATCCCTATGTATTCGACAATGTTCGAGGTACTGAATTACAGTTACCACTGGGTTAGTTAGTTTTTTGTTTGTTTTTTGCAGGGGTGGTGGTGTAACAGGCTTCTCATCTTTAACAACTACACAGTAAGCAGGTACAGCATGTTCCTTTCCCAAGTGGAAATAGCGTGTATGTATTGGCTAGTGCAGATAGGTGAAAATTCCATTTGGTTCATTAAAAAAAAAAAAAACCTGATCAAAACTGACAGGTTAGTTAATAAATAGGATGGAAAGAAGTTCAGATTTTTTTAAAATCAAAATGGAAGAATGTGAAACTGACAAATTCATCCATTCCCTACTCAAGTGTCAGCAATGTTGGGTATGTTCAATTGACGGATCTGTATGCATGAAATTGTCATGACTAAGCAAAATCTCATGCCTGCCTGAGATTGGAGTTACAGTTACAGTATCTATGTGGGCAAGAAGAACAGATCAGGGCTAGAGATGTGTGGAACCCACCTGAGAAAAATCACCAAGAATCATAGAGATGTTTTCTGTACCCTGAATTTCCAAGAATATTGCAACTTACATCAAACCTTGTACGGATGCTTTGCCTGAACAGGAACCCACCCCCACCAGCTTAGCTGCAATTTCATGTTACGTGAAGTGCGATTACCTTGGAGGAGGAATAGCATTTCACTATCTCCATTTCTCAATCCACCCACACCCACTTTCCCAAACTACAGTTCAATAGTGCCACAGCAGTCTTGATTCATTTTTGCTATCAAGAAACTTTTCTTATAATGCTATATAACCAAAGCAATGCACAGTCCTAGAATGTTGATATTGGCTTCCAACAATACGTTAGGGAAAAGGACAATCATTTTTGTCCTTTCCTAGCATCCTCTTAATTTCCCTTTGTTCTTAATTGCTGTTACCTGACAATGAAACTTCAAAGACCAAGCCAATTAACTTCGCTTTCTAGCAGTCTACGTTTTTTGTGTGCCTGCCCCAAACACATTTCTTCCTACCAATACAAGAGAACAGATATTTCATTATATTAGAAGAGGGATGGGTTTAATTGTGTTGAAGGGGAAATTCTGCCAATTGCAATTTTTATTCTAATTCAGGGACAGGCAACCTGGTGCCTACCTTGCAGAGTTGTTATGAGGATAATATGGAGAGGAGGAAGACTACGTAAGCTGCCCTGGGTTCCTTGCAAGAGGGGGAAAAGGTGGGATATAAATGTAATGATAATATTAAAAAGGTAGCCAAGAAATATTTTACATAAAAAAATAAATTCTGAAATGTGTCCATTCTGCTTTGTAAGCAAGGATTGGGTTTATTTATTCTGCCTTATGCCACCCTGAAATGCACTTTTTTTTTAGAACTTTGAGGAAAATGCAGCTCTGATCACCTTGACGATAAGCATGGCCTTCAGTTGATCTTTGACAAAAATTCCAATGGTGTAGCTTTCAACTTCAGCTTTTTTCTTGATTACCTTTCACTTACGCTTGATTGCCCCAGTCCCGCTTGCAATATCTCAGTGGGCTAAGAGGACCTTTCTGCACACCACTGCTTAGGTCTCATGATTGCTTAAATTGGGTATCTTTTTCCAAGTCCACATGATTGCAGAGTATGATACTAGCAAGAAGTCTGTGAGAAAGCAAGTAACTACTGTGCAATAAGTGCCAGAAATGCACGTTTGGTTTTTGTCCGGAGCCAGAGAATTGAGTGGGAATGATGATCATGAACAAGATTATGGGCATGTCTGCACCAGCCATTTATCCCAGGGTCAGTTCGAGGTCGTCTCCGTGCATCCAAATGATGCACAGCTGATCCTGGGGTCAACCATGGACGACCTTTCAGTTTTCCTGGGATAACTGGGACTCCACTTGCCCAATTTTTCCCATGGACCCAGGAAACCCCCGAGGACAGTGGTCAGTATGGCATGGGCTCCCGGGTCCTCCCACCTCCCCGTGAGTAGCAGGGCTCTTCAAATGGGCACAGAGCTGTGCAGGGTGCCACCGTGCCCATTGGGGGGAGCAATTTCACCATCCCTGGGATGGCTGCCAGTGCTTTTTGGCACAGAGTTTTTTTGTTTGTTTTTTTCCCCTTAATTTTTGCAGAGGATCAGGGCCGTGCAATTGCATGACTGGCTCTTTGAAAAAAACACACACGCTGCACCGGAATGTCCCTCTTGACTTCCGGGACGTTGTGCTGGTTTGTGCACCCTGAGGGACGATCCTGGAAGCTGTAAAGCCCGAGATCCTCCCCCCACATCCCGGAAGGCCTGCAGATATAGATGAGCCCGATGAATGACAATTGGAAGGTATGTTGTGTGAATGCATATTAAAAAATAGAAACAAATTCCTTACATACCAAACCTGTATCCAGCCAGATCTACACCAAGCAGGATATGACACTTTGTAAACACTTTGAAAACTGTGTATGGAGTGTGTCCTGTGCCCCAACAGTTGTCACTCCTGTTATACACCGTTTTAAAGCAGTAGTGTAGATCTTGCCTATGGACTTGATTCTTGGTCGTTTAGCTTTTCCCACATAATTAGTTTCTGGTGTTAGAAATACATACCTGTTTTGCATGTCTTTTCTCAATGCAGTGATTCTGCTGGGAACATTTCTTCTTTTCTGGACACTCAAAAAGCCCACCTTTCATAGCTTGGGAAATGTAATTGGTCATCCACTAGAACAGCCATTCTAATTAGAAGTGACTTGTGCGAATACTGCATTTATCATCAGAGGCCCCACGATGCATTGCATCACCTTCTGCGGTCGGCTGGGGAAGCAGACAGGACCTTTTTTCTTACAGTGCCAGGGCTATGAAACCTCCCCAGGAAATTCCGCTTGGCTCCCTACCTTTGAAGCTTCAGATGAGCCATGAAGAGCATTGTGTTTTGCCTGGCTTCTCATGTGGATTGAATTTACAAAAGCAGCAACCATTTTCATAGGAACGTTGGAGGAGTCACTTCCCTGCACATTTAGCCGGATTCAATGTTAAAATATGGCATATACAGAAAAGACTACCCAAACTACTGCTGCAATGCCCCCACCAATATGGGTGTAATATGTCGTTCTTTAGTAGCTGACCTCTCTTGAACCACTCTACAAAACCTTAAGAAATGCATCGTTGATCACCCAGATGATCACTGGCTTTCAGTTGACTTCCAGGGTTAGTTGTCTGTGCTTCTATTTTCTGAGGTATTTTAAAATGAATTGTTGAAATACAGGTTGGTGTTGCTGCTGTGTGGGCTTAATTTGCTGCATTTTTCTTTTATAATTTTTAGATTGCTGTAGATTAGGAATTGTGTTGTGCCAGAAAGGTAATAAAAGCCCTATTGAACTTAGTGAAACATACTTCTGAGTAGACATGTATAGCTTAGCACAGTAAGGCTGTAATCCTATGCAGGTACCTGGGAGTAAGCCCCCTTGAGCACAGTCTGACATCTAAGTAAACATGCATAGGCTTGCAGTGTAAGAAAGAAGCAGTCTGCTAAATTTGCTCCAGAGAAGATGGTGTAGAGGTAAGTACCAGTGTGCCCCAGACACCTTTCTTGGTGGATGTCAAAGTGCCCTTCCACTTTTTAAAATGAATCAACACATTTTTGGCCTGGCAGTTTGGGATTGCTGTGAAATAGCTTTCTGCATGTGTGTTCAACTCAGCTGTTTCTTGAGTTGGGGCTCAGCCCTCCTAGTCAGTCTTTTGTGTAGGTTTCTTATCCTTTGCCATGCCTCCCATGGGAGCCATTTTGTGGTGGTACCCAGGACAATTGTTTAAAATTGCAAAATATGCCCAGGGATCAAAACCCCTGTGATAGTGGTGTGTGTGTGTGTGTGTGTGTGAGAGAGAGAGAGAGAGAGAGAAAGAGAGAGAGAGTGGGGTGTGTGTGTGTGTGTGTGTGTGATAATGGAATGTGTGAGGAACAAATAAGAGGTGAGACACAATTGTTGGGTGAACCTGGGCCATTTTAATGTAACACTTAACAGGGTCTGCAAGGGGACTTTGTAGCAAGCTAATGTTCTCTAGGCCTCTAGTCTGGCCTATCTCTGGGTGAGCCTAATCCTGGCCAAGGAAAAGATGGGCTATTGCTCCCACCCCTTCAGTTAAGCCTCACCTTATGGTGAAAGGGGGTCATTCTTGTGTCACCCACTCTTAGTGTCACCCAGTTCTGTCCTTACAGTTCTAGGCAGGAGACCCAAATTGCTCCAAAGGTGATCCTTTTCAAGCCCAAGAGGTCCCATAGCCCTGAGTGGCAAGCCTCAGCAATCATGGGTCACCCTGAAGGTTCCTCTGAGTGCTCACCGAGCCTGCTGCCTACCTAAAAACATCTCTCTCACACATTCTTGCCAAAAGTAACCGATTATCATAGTTTGCAGACCCCAATAATACAATCTCCAGAACCCTGAACACTCAGTGCATAGTAGGTGAAAAAATCTGCTTTCTCTTGCCAATATTCAAATAGGCAATCAATTCCTAATCTGCTCCCAGAAAGGGCAGCCCCTGTTTTCTAAGGTACACACCTCTATGAAGTTCTAAAACCCTCCTTTGCACTCAGATGTGTTTGAATGGGGTCCTGGTGAATGGATTGAATTTCCAAGGTGCTCTTAGCCATGACCATGAAGGAACGGCAGATCTCAGAGAGCATAACACCATAATGCCGTTGCATGCAGTCCTGTTGGCATGCGTGTACCAACATTACAAGCCAGGAGGAGCATTCTCAGAAGCAGATGCACTCTTTTTCCTGAGTGCTTGCCAGGGAAGCTTACAGATTCTGAGGCAGTTCTGTATTGAGAAGACTTTGCTGGGCCCATCCTGAATTGCCATCACACTGTTGACTAGGGGCACCTGGGAATTTATTTGTAGAAACTCTCAGATCTCTTTGTTTGTTCATTATGATGGGGTGGGGATGGTGACCCACCAATGATTCTCCATCTCTTAAAAAAAACACCCTCATTTGTTTGCTACGATACATGCTGTCTTATCTCTCTAATATGCACCAAACTGCTGCTGATTATCACAACTACCTTCTGGTAGTGCATTTAATTAGGGTCACACTTCTTTTAATTTCATGGGAGCTCACTTGCTAATTGCCTCTTTTTGATGAGGACAGACTTATTTGGGGGAACTGCTAAATGTTCCTTGGATGTTTTTAATAAAAGCTAATGAGCAATTGTCTATGTTATGACAACAAAAAGGCAGTGGTCCCTGCAAGCCACTTCTGTGTCTGAAATCATAGAACTGAAAGGACAGGTACACAGAACGAGGGCTCATTTAGATGAATAACTTAGAGGAGTTCTTTCTAAAGCTCTGACCTGAAGATAATTTTGAAAAAATAGGAATGAACTACTTGTGCAAGTGTAGGGTTCAGGATGTGCAAAGATTCTAGTCCCACTAAGATTTAAGAACATAAGAAAAGCTGTGCTGGATCAGACCAAGGGTCCATCTGGTCCAGTACTCTGTTCACACAGGGCCAACCAGCAGTCGACCAGGAACCCGCAAACAGGACATGGGTGCAACAGCACCCTCCTGCTCATGTTCCACAGAAACTGGTCTATATAGGCTTAATGCCTCTGATACTGGAGGTAGCACATAGCCATCAGGACTAGTAGCCATTGATAGCCTTCTCCTCCAGGAATTTATCCAACCCCCTTTTAAAGCCATCCAAATTGGTGGCCATCATCACGTCTTGTGGTAGGTTTGCTATTGCTAAGGCCCGTTCAAAACAATGGGACTGACATCACTACCAATGTTTTGATAGGGATTGAAGCAAATGTTTTTAAGAGAGTTGAAGACAGTTTGAAACATACACCACCTCCCTCTCACCACTTCTCTCAACTCTGGTCAATGTTTCTCAGGTTGCATGATGCAAAAGTCTGCACACAAGAGATTAAACTGTGGACGGGCCTGTAGCTCAGAGGCACCCGCTTTGCATGCAGAAAGTCCCATGTTCAATTCCCAGCATCTCCAGGTAGGACTAGGAAGGAACTTTGCCTGAAACCCTGGAAAGCCCTTGCCAGTCAGTGTTAACAAGACGGAGCTAGATTGACCAATGGTCTGGCTCAGTATTAGGCAGCTTCCTAGCTGTGCAATACCATGAGCAGCAATCCTTGGAAAACCCATAAACGTTCCTGAGCCAAACCAAGCACTTAGTAGGCATTGCTTGTCCTGTTCTAGCTCCACACAGGGCTTTTAGGGGTGACTAGGTTGCAGTGGAGGTACTGCCTGGACAGACTGGATCACATCTGGCACAGCCAAGGTCATGCCTGATGAGACCAGGCCTCTCAAGACCTTGGACAGATCACTAGCTGAAACTCACCTGCAAAGAGCAGTTGTCTGAGCAACATATGGAGACCTTGTGGAGCCTTCTGAAGGCTGGCAGGATAATTCTGCCCCATCTGAGGAACTGTCTACTTCTTAAAGGACCATTGTTCAATTCTGCAGCTGTTGGCTTCTACAGCGTGGAGGCAAGGAGGACTGCATTGGGAGGATGCCCTCTGGGTCCGAGGTAAAACCATGTCCTTTGGCCCGGAAGGCCCCAGAGTAGTAGTTGATGAAGCCTTCTACCCCTCTAGTCCTCCTCTGAGCCAGTGGATGTATCAAGGTCCGAGAACATGATACTGCCCTCTTGCCACCCACAAAGCCACCCTCACAACCCCTGGCATCCAAACACATTCCTTTTCCCCTGAGCAGGCGCAACAAGGGTGATGAGAGTGGCAAAAGGGTTTCCCCCTCCCTCTGCTTCATTTTCCTCCTCCCCTCTCCATCATGAGTAATGGTGGTGGACTCTGGCAGGGGGAGTTCATTCAAAGGCTCTTGTAGCTGCAGCAGTTTCATCCAGCAGTATCCCCAGCTCCTATTTCCTACTTGATAGATGCCCTACAACACAGCTCTGACAACTGGCAACTTAGCTTGCAGTCTTTGGGCTGAACTAAGCCTTCCTGTAATCACGCATAGCTGAGCTAGGTGTGATTGTTGCCTCTAATCTTTTGCAAGCACAAGTGACCCCAATTTGGATCAGGCGCATGGTGCTTCAGAAGAGGAGGGTTTAAACTTCTTCAGCTCCTCTTTTTGTCCTGAAATTCCTGGAATCGATGGAGACATTTTTCTTTTCTTTCCTTTTTTTGAACCCCTTATAAGGGAAGTGGGAAATGGAGAGGAAGGAGCTTAAACCCTCCTCTCCCAAAGCACCTTGGTCCTGATCCAAATTGGGATTGTGCATGTTTGCAAAAGAGTAGGAAAGATAATCACACATGGCTCAGGTTATGTGAGATTAAACAAACAACCCACTTCCCTGGCACTCTGGGAGTAAGTCCCAGTCAATGTGTGTGTGTGTGTGTGTGTGTGTGTGCGCGCTTATGTCTATGTGTAGTATTGCACAGTCAGTCATCACCAGTTTGACAGAAAATAGGTTTATAGCTCATGTGCAGAGGATATGATTTTCAGCATGCTAATGATGCCTAGGAAATATCGTTCCTGGGCAGGAAGCATTGTAGCATTCAAGGATATTGCCCTGATGTCATGGTAATTTTAAGCACAGACCAAATTCCTTGTATTAATTCATATTACTGCTGCAAAATCAAAGGGTTTAGTGCATTGCCCCCAACTTATTTCATAAACTTTTTTCCATGTCTTTTTTCTTTCCTTTTATCCAGCTTTATGCCGGAGATTTCACTTTTGGCACAGCCAGTTGTCACAGTTTAATGGGAACCGAGCAATCTTAAGGCTTCTTTAAACCCACATGATAAAGCACGGCTTCTTAGTTATAGAAAATTTAATTTTCTATCTCTTGGGAATGCAAACATGAGCTTGGCAGCAATGATGTCATGTCTAATCAATAGGCAGAAACAAAAACAAAAAAAAATGCTAATAAGAATGGGCATTATTTTAATTCCATAATTTTGCAGGGATGACTCACTCTTTACCCTTCAAGGCTGACTGAACCTTCACTTGCAGCAATGACCTTAGAAACCCAGATTCCTTCAGAGGTTTGCCAATGGATAAATGAATTCCTTGTTTTTGAGGTCTTGGGTACAATGATTTCTTTGATGGATTTGGTTCCCCATTATTATTGAAACTCTGTTTAAAAAGACATGCACAGTTCTGGCTCACAAAACCCACATGCTTTTACCTGATATTAAAGGCATAAGAGAAGGATCAGTGATGCAATGAGATGTTAGAGATTCCTTTACACTCACAGCCATCTATACCTATATGTGTTTCTCTGAAAGTTCCAGCAACAGGTTTTGTGTGCAAAAATCCTCACATTTCTTTCTCTGTACTTATATGTGGAATACTTTAAGGAGCCATTAACATTTTCAAGGGCAGGCAAAATAGTTAGCATGCGTGGAATCATGTCATTACCTTATGAACATTATGAAATGGAGTTAAAAAGACACAGAGGCAAACCAGGGGGGAAAAAGGTATGATGGAGCCCTAAGTCCACCTTTTTTCAAGAATATCATTGTGGGAGTTAGGGGTGTGCATGGACCTAAAAAATCGGATCGGAATCGGAACTGGAACTGATGCCTCAGATCAGATCAGATTGGATCGGAGGCTTTCCAGTTCAGTTCGGATCTGATCCCGATCCGAAAATCGGACGTCCGACTTTCGGATTGGAAGCCATTTTAGGTGTTTCCGCCATAGGCTTGCATTGGGGGAAAGAAAGCTTTCCCCCAATGCAAGCCTATGCGGAAAACATGGGGGCGGGTGAGTGGGGACCTAACTCCCCCCCTGTCCCTCCCCCCCACTCAAACTCCTTATCTGCTGGGGCTGTCCGCTGCCATCTGCGGTTCCCTTCTACTGAGAGGCTTTGTGGCCTACCTCTCAGTAGAGCGCCAGCTGATGAAGTCACCCAGTGTGATACTGAGAGGCAGGCCGCAAAGCCTGTTTCTCAGAAGAAGGGACCAGTGGATGGCAGTGGACGGCCCTGGCAGGTAAGTGGGGACCTCCCTCTCCCTCCCCTTCCCCCCCACTCAAGCTCCTTACCTGCCGGCGTCCTGTGCTGCCATCTGCTGATTCCGTACTGCTGATAAGCAGGCCTTGCAGCCTGTTTATCAGTAGTATGGAAGCAGCGGAAGGCAGCGGGGGATGCCGGCAGGTAACGGGGGACCTCCCCCTCCCTCCCCCCTCCCCCCACTCACACTCCTTAACTGCTGCCTCCTCACTGCCATCTGCTGCTTCAGTACTACTGAGAAACAGGCCTTGTGGCCTGTTCCACAGTAGAGCAAGGGTGCGCCGAGTGATGATGTCACCTGGCGCGCTGTTGCTCTGTTGTAGAACAGGTTACAAGGCCTGTTTCTCAGTAGTACTGAAGCAGAGGACGGCAGCGAGGAGGCAGCAGGTAAGGTGTGGGAGTGGGGGGAGGAGGTCCAAGGTCCGATCCTCCGATCTTTTCCGATCTGGATCGGGTCCTTTCAGATCGGATTGGATTAGATCGGATGATCCAGCTGCAGGGGATCAGAATCGGATAATTGTATCCAATTTTGTCTGGATCAGGTCTGGATCGTGGATCGGACCCAATCCACTGCACACCCCTAGTGGAAGTGCATTTAAAGCAGGGACAATGTGGCTGAAACTAGGGCTATGCACAGATTCAGATCCGGATCCTGACTCCGAAGTGGATTGGGGTGATTCAGACTTCCAAAAACCAGATCTGAATTGGATCAGGGGAGGTCCAAATCACTTAATGATAAGTTAACGTGTAAAATGAAAATAATGAGGGGAATGTCCAGGAAGAATGATTTTGAAAATATATGGAATCCATTATTGGAATATGTATTACATACATACATACATACATACTTTATTGTGTCTTAGCAAATTGCCATTATGCACACTTACAAAGGAGGGAAAAAAACACTCTATACAATTAAAACTCTGCTAGTAAACCAATAAGAGCTGGATCATTTTCCATACAATCTTTAAACTTTGTGGCACAAATATGTATTAAGATCGGAGAAGGGGCAAATACCTTCAAAAGATTCTTCACAATTTTGGAAGGATGTATAATTGAATAAAAGTAGGTCTCCTGGGGGGGGAGGGGAGCACGGGGCGTATGTAGGTTATGTATTGTATTGTATGTTGTTTATGTTGTATTATGTTGTTTTAAGTTGAAATAAAAATATTATTAAAATAAATAAATAAAAATAAAAAAAATAAAAAAAAAAATTAAAAAGGGGAGGTCCAAATCGATCCGGATCGATCCGGAGATTCGGACGCCATTTAAGTGTTTTCTCCATAGACTTGCAGTGGGGGAAAGAAAGGGCTATAACTTCTTTATTTTTCAAGATGCACACATGAAACTTGGGCACTTTGCAGATGGTTTGTAGGTACTCATGTGTGCCAAATTACAGACACAGAGGTGCAGGTGTTTACTCACAAGGAATTTTTACTTTAAAAGTTCAAAAATAGTGGGAGAAGAAAGGAAAAGGGGGGTTGTGATTGACAGCTTCATCTGTTTTAAAAAATTCCTTGTGAGCAAAAAGCCTAGTTTTCAGTAGAGTGACGACACGCCAGGTGATGACATCAACCAGAGCGTCATCGCTCTACTGAGAACTAGGCTGCAAAGCCTAGTTCTCAGTAGTCCAGAAGCAGCGGAGGGCAGCGGACGGCAGCGGGGAAGGCAGCAGGTAAGTGGGGACCCCTGGGGACCCTCCATCCCTTCCCCCCACTCATGCTCCTTACCTGCAGCCTTCCCTGCCGCCGGTCCATAGTACTGCTAAACAGGCTTTGTGGCCTGTTCGTCAGTACAGAGCTGTGGCAATTGATGACAACATCAGTCGGTGTAGCTCTGTACTGACGAACAGGCCAGAAAGCTTGTTTAGCAGTAGTATGGGTGGTGGTGACGGAGGCGGCGGGGGTAAGGAGCGTGAGTGGGGGGAGGGAGTGCAAGTGGGGTTGGGAGGGAGTGCCGGCCCAATGTTTTTCCCCATAGACTTGCATTGGGGGAAAGCTTTCTTTCCCCCAATGCAAGCCTATGGGGAAAAACACTGTAATTGGATCAGAACTTCTGATATTTATTGCATTTTGGATCCAATCAAATCTGGGTACCCCCTGATATGATCGGATAAAAAAAAAATTATATCGGAATTTCCAATGATGATACGATACGATAATTTCGGCCATGCACATCCCTATTTTTTATGCTTTTAGGGAGGATTTGCACTAATTTGCATTCATGAATGCACATTAGCACATTTGCAGATGTGCACAAGCATTCATTAGCACTAATGGGCATCTGTGCTAATGACCGTAGAATGATATTCTGGTTTTAAAAAATCAAATTCTGTCAATGAACGGATAACAGTATGAAAGATGGGTGACAATTGGTGAAACACATAACAGATTTAACAAAATTTGTGCATCTCTCCTTGTACACAATACACATGCAATGCATACACTCAGACACATCCAACCTCACACAGTCACATCATTTTGAAAATACCTCCTACAACACGAAATCAAGTTTTTTAAAGCCACCTTTTGCATCATGGAGCCCGATCATTGTGTGGAATGTGTGTGTGTACGTGTGCTTTTTTTGCAGGGAGATCACAGCATTCAGAGAAGGATGAGTTTGGCCTTTGCTCCCCAACAGTGATACTCCCTGAAAATGTCTGCCACATAGCAATTAGGCTTCTTTTAAAAAGCATGACTGCAGGTGGGGGCAGAGGGAAAGCCATGGACCAGAATGGGAGGCTCCAGGGGCCACATATAGGCTGTATGTGAGAGGTTCCCCACCCCCTGCTGTAGATGGTGGCCTGCTTTATGCTTGCAGACTTCACCTGTGATTTAGTTGGCATTGCAATCTTCCCTTTGATGAAAACCCCACGCAGTTCCCCCCCCCCCCCGCCAAGTTAATACTATGAGCAGCAGTTTTTTTTTCTTTTATAGGAAATTGAAGTTTCTGTTCACTCTAGCACAATGCGGGGATTTGATTCACAACTCAACAAGACATCACCCTTATATACAGTTACTCTTCAACATCTGTTTGAAAATACTTGATCCAACATCATTTTCCTATTTTATTTTCACTGATACTATTCACTCATTTGCCCTCTGCATGGAGATGGAAGAGGATCCCTGTTCCTGGCCCTGCCCTTCTGATCCCTATGCCTGCCCAGTGGGATCTCCTCCACCACTGTCTGGACCAGAGCAAGAGGTAGGTGAACAAGCAGGTTGCTTGATGAAGAGGAGGAGCAATTCCAAGGGGCTCATGTCAGTAAGTCTCTGCTGGGGCATGGAGCCTTGGCAGGTACCCAACTACGCCTACCCTTGATGCTTCTGAACTTTGGTGAAGGTGTGAAGAGATAGCCGGCTAGACTCATGTAGCCTCCTCCATGCAACTGGAATTCCCAGTTGCACAGTGCTCCCAATCATTTGGAGAAGTCTGCATGTGTATATATGGATCCCCTTTCAGATCTTTGCCAAACACACATTGGTTACTGGGGTGGAACCAGTTTAGGGCTTCACTGTGGGAACAAGAACAGGAGGTGAGGTCCCCTTTCCCTTGCATGCATTGACCTTGCACATAGAGGATTAATGAGTGTACAGGGATACTTAATTTCTCTATTGGAAACTCTGAAAGCAGTGACTGTACAGCAGGGGCAGCTAAACGTTAGATCATTAGAAGGTAGTGACAGATCTCCAGGTGATTTGCAATAGCTGAACAAAGTTTTCCGACTCCCAATCATTTAACAACAACAGCAACCAAACTCTTTTCCCCTCTACTAATTTAGGCTGCTGAAATCAAGGGAGCTTGGGGGAGAAGCAAGAGTAGATTTGTCTGCGAAAGGATTTATGTGTGATAATAATAACAATAATAATAATAATAATAATAGGATTCCAACAAAACATGAAAATCAATCACTCCACAGTAAAAACACAACTATGAATGCAATATAAAATCCACCTATCACAAATTCTAAAATCCAAACTCAACTCTATAAACATTTTCAAAGCCATCAACACCTATGCAATGTCCATCCTCACATACTCATTTAGAATCATACACTGGTCACACACTGAACTCAAAGAAATAAGCATATTCAAACGCACTGAACTCACAAAACACTGCATGCTCCATCCCAACTCATGCATTGAAAGAATAACAATTAGCAGGAAAGAAGAGGTCTGCTGGACATTAACAGAATTCATGCGAAACAGATAAAATCACTCAGAGAATTCTTCCACGCTAAAAACACCCCCATTCATAAAGCCATAGTAAAAGCAGACAAAAATTATACCCCACTCAACGTAGCACTACAAAATGAAGACCAAACACAACCACTTACACTAACAGAGAAAAAAGAAAAATGGGCACATAAAGCACTCCATGGGAAGCACTACAACATAATACAGAACCCACAAATAAACAAAGAACAATCATACGAATGGCTCAGGAAGGGTGAGCTATTTCCAGAAAAAGAAGGATTTCTAATAGCCATACAGGATCGAGTTGTAGCAACCAAGAACTACCGAATAGGGGTGTGCACGGACCCCCCGGATCGGATCGGGACCCGGATCGGGACCTCCAATTTTGTCCCGGACCGGTTCGGACAAAATCGGAGGCCCCCCGGACCGGATCGAGTCCGATCCCGACCCAAAAATCGTACATTTTTGGATCGGCCGCCATTTTTTTCCCCATAGACTTGCATTGCAATGCAAGTCTATGAGGAAAAAATGGCGGCGGGTGGGTAAGGGGGGGCCTAACTCCCTCCCCCCCCGGGGCCGTCCGCTGTGGACGGCCCCGGCAGGTAAACCCCCTCCCCCGCGCTCCCTACCCCCCCTGGGGCTGCCCGCTTCCATCCGCTGGCGCCCGCGGGCGCCAGCGGATAGAAGCGGACGGCTCCGGGGGGGGTAAGCCCCCTTCCCCGCCACTGCTTACCTTCTCGGCCCGTCCGGCGCCGGCGGCTACTACCAGCGGGCTCCGCGGCCTACTCTCGAGTAGCGCGCCGGGTGATGACATCACCCGGCGCGCCACCCTGGAGCAGGCCGCGGAGCCTGCTGGTAGTAGTAGGCGCCGGCGCCGGACGGGAGCCGCCGGGCCGGGCAGGTAAGGGCCCCCCTCCCCCCTCCCCCCTCCACGCGCCCCCTCCTCCCCTCCACGCACCCCCTCCTTACCTTCCCGGCCCGGCGGCTCCCGTCCGGCGCCGGCGCCTACTACTTCCAGCAGGCTCCGCGGCCTGCTCTAGAGTAGCGCGCCGGGTGATGACATCACCCGGCGTGCCACCCTAGAGCAGGCCGCGGAGCCTGCTGGGAGTAGTAGGCGCCGGCGCCGGACGGGAGCCGCCGGGCCGGGCAGGTAAGGGCCCCCCTCCCCCCTCCCCCCTCCGCGCGCCCCCTCCTCCCCTCCACGCACCCCCTCCTTACCTTCCCAGCCCGGTGGCTCCCGGCCGGCGCCGGCGCCTACTACTACCAGCAGGCTCCGCGGCCTGCTCTAGAGTAGCGCGCCAGGTGATGACATCACCCGGCGCGCCACCCTAGAGCAGGCCGCGGAGCCTGCTAGTAGTAGTAGGCGCCGGCGCCGGACGGGAGCCACCGGGCCGAGAAGGTAAGTGCCCCCCTCCTCCCCCCCCCCGCTGTCCACTTTCGTCGGCGGGCGCCCGCTGGCGCCCGCCAATGGAAGCGGCGGTGGGCGCCAGTGGGCGCCCGCCGATCCGCCGAACCGGTTCGGAGCTTTTTCGGACCGGTTCGGATTGGATCGGCCGATCCAGCTGCGGGATCGGAAATCGGATAATTTATCCGATTTCCCACTGGACCGGACTCGGATCGTGGATCGGGTCCGATCCAGTGCACATCCCTACTACCGAAGATACATCATAAAAGACAACAGTGTAACAACAGACCTATGTAGGAAATGCCATCAATTCCAAGAAACAATAGACCACGTAACAGGAGGATGCAAAGTTCTGGAGGAATGGACTATACAGACAGACACAAGACAGCTGCAAAAATAATTCACTAACAACTGGCCATCAAATTCAACCTCATCAAACAACCTACACCATACTATACATACTCACCCAAAACAATCTTGGATAATGCACATCATAAAATATACTGGGACAGAACAAGTCATATGGACAAGGCAATACCCTGCAACCAACCAGACATAACGGTCATAGAAAAAAAAGAAAAAAATGTACCTCATTAACATAGCAATACCTAATGACAAAAATATTATAGAAGAGGAAGAGAAAAAGAGAGGAAAATATACACCATTGGCCATGGAAGTCAAAGAACTATGGCAACAGGGACAGGTCACAATTATTCCATTAGTCACATCAAAAAACTATACAGAAAACCTTCAGAAACTGGGCCTAATGAAATACATCCACACCAACATTCAGAAGGCAGTCATAATTAGGGGTGTGCACGGACCCCCCGGATCGGATCGGGACCCGGATCGGGACCTCCAATTTTGTCCCGGACCGGTTCGGACAAAATCGGAGGCCCCCCGGACCGGATCGAGTCCGATCCCGACCCAAAAATCGTAAATTTTTGGATCGCCCGCCATTTTTTTCCCCATAGACTTGCATTGCAATGCAAGTCTATGAGGAAAAAATGGCGGCGGGTGGCTGAGGGGGGGCCTAACTCCCTCCCCGCCCCCGGGGCCGTCCGCTGTGGACGGCCCCGGCAGGTAAGCCCCCTCCCCCGCGCTCCCTACCCCCCCTGGGGCCGCCTGCTTCCATCCGCTGGCGCCCGCGGGCGCCAGCGGATAGAAGCGGACGGCTCCGGGGGGGGTAAGCCCCCTTCCCCGCCACTGCTTACCTTCTCGGCCCGTCCGCTCCCGTCCGGCGCTGGCGGCTACTACCAGCGGGTTCCGCGGCCTACTCTCGAGTAGCGCGCCGGGTGATGACATCACCCGGCGCGCCACCCTGGAGTAGGCCGCGGAGCCTGCTGGTAGTAGTAGGCGCCGGCGCCGGGACGGGAGCCGCCGGGACGGGAAGGTAAGGGCCCCCCTCCCCCCTCCGCGCGCCCCCTCCTCCCCTCCACGCACCCCCTGCTTACCTTCCCGGCCCGGCGGCTCCCGTCCGGCGCCGGCGCCTACTACTACCAGCAGGCTCCGCGGCCTGCTCTAGAGTAGCGCGCCGGGTGATGACATCACCCGGCGCGCCACCCTAGAGCAGGCCGCGGAGCCTGCTGGTAGTAGTAGGCGCCGGCGCCGGGACGGGAGCCGCCGGGACGGGAAGGTAAGGGCCCCCCTCCCCCCTCCGCGCGACCCCTCCGCGCGCCCCCTCCTCCCCTCCACGCACCCCCTGCTTACCTTCTCGGCCCGTCCGCTCCCGTCCGGGGCCGGCGGCTACCACCAGCAGGCTCCGCAGCCTGCTCTAGAGTAGCGCGCCGGGTGATGACATCACCCGGCGCGCCACCCTAGAGCAGGCCGCGGAGCCCGCTGGTAGTAGCTGCTAGTGCCGGACGGGAGCGGACGGGCCGAGAAGGTAAGCGCCCCCCTCCCCCCCCCGCTGTCCACTTTCATCGGTGGGCGCCCGCTGGCGCCCGCCAATGGAAGCGGCGGTGGGCGCCAGTGGGCGCCCGCCGATCCGCCGATCCGCCGAACCGGTTCGGAGCCTTTTCGGACCGGTTCGGATTGGATCGGCCGATCCAGCTGCGGGATCAGAAATCGGATAATTTATCCGATTTCCCACTGGACCGGACTCGGATCGTGGATCGGGTCCGATCCAGTGCACATCCCTAGTCATAATTGAAACATGCTCAATTGTCAGGAAATCCCTGAGTTAGTAAAAGACAACATGACTTGGCAAAGCCCCATCATGTCCATCCAAAAAAAATCGCTACAAGAGAGAAAGAGACATCATCCTCATCCTCATCCTCATCATCCTGGACTGACCATGTGCTCAGAAGCAACTTCTGCTGCAATTGTATATCTGCTTTCTTGAAATACTACTCTACTCCAATTGGTAGTCCCTGCTCCATTTGGTAGACCTTGGGGTTCTAGTGAGAAATAAAGTAGTTCCTATAAGTCTAAAATCTGCACAGCCCTGCTATATAACATTACATAGCATACTGTTAACACCAAGGGTTAAATCAATCACTTGTTCCGCAAGGGTGGCTTGATTTCATTTTTGCAGTATGCATTATGCTGTGTGAATATGTCTCTACACTCACACAATCAGTCTTTGGCGTGTGATGCTCATTGTACGCCCCCTTTCCTTCCATATCACATGCGCATGCTTATGAGAAGCGCAATTTTTGGAATCTTCACTATCCCATGCATCAGACCATAACCCACCATGATATTCCAGCCTATTGTGCCTCTGGTCTGACTTAATCCACTACTATTTGAGCCCATGCTGAGCTCCACTCAACCAAATCTGCATTTGTGCAGCAGAGTTAAGCTTGGCACAAGTGTGATCAACTCGCAAGCCAACCAAACTGAAGATGGAGGCAGAGTACAACTTCTCCATGCACAGAAAAACAGCCACCGTATGCTGAAGTTGTAATGTGAATTTGGTTCTCAGGAAGTGGTATCCAATCTGAAATATGAGCTGCTTTCCATTAAAGGTTTCTACACGGCCATTTAAAAAGCATGCCAAAAATAGGCAAAGTGATGGCCCTGCAGGTATTTAAAACTACAGTTCCTATTCTTCCTGGCCATTGGCCATAATGGCTAGGACATATGGGAGTTGTCATCCCGAACATCTGGAGGGCACCAGGTTGCATGCCGTGTGTTACTGTGTGCCACACGTATTTTATTATAGTTTTATCTATGTGCATATAATGAAGAGATTTCTTCATATTCCAAATACTGGCATAAATCAAAAGGCAATTATATTTGGTATTGCTTTAGGCTTAGTATCATTCCTATGGTATTTACATGTATAAACAACCATGTAATTATTTGAATTTTTCATGGCTTGCATTCTGTTTGACAACAATGGTATTATTATCGAAGAATTACATGAATTACATTATTTCCACATCAAGAAAACAAGTGTTTCCCTATCCCACCCCCGCATGAGAAATGCATGTTTTATGCATAGAAAATTGAGATAACCCCAATTCTTTATCGTTCTCCAGATAGCGATGTGTGTGCATGCATGCATGAATGCAGATGTAGTAGATGCCACAGCTATGGCCTGTCTCTTTTCCCAATCATTCAAACAATGAAACCTCTACTTGCATCACATTTAAGGCTCAGCATGATTGTGTAACTGAAAATCATGGTGGAAAAGGCATTTCCTCGCAAGACTAATTATGATTCATCATAACTTGTTTTTATAATAAAGACTTTGCCTATAACTTTAAGTGACCTGAAATAATAATAAAAAAAACAGGTAAAACTTTCAGTCTCCAGATGAAGAGCATTGAAGCAGGGCATTTAAAATGTGCAAAATAGTTAGATTTGATTTCTCAAGTCTGTATAGCACACAAAAGGGATAAAATTGGATGTAACTAGATATTACAATATACATGCTGTTCCTGGCAAAAACAGCAACCATCCAAACAGGTCTACTACAACTTACGAGGGTCTTGAGGTCATGACAGTCTGCATTTTCCTGCTGATCATAAGCAGCAGCCATCGATCTAGAACTAGGGATGTGTCAATCAACCAAAGTAGAGCTTGCCAAATTCCAACTCAATGCTTGTTCTCTTTGATGTCCATATTAGATCACGAGAGCTTTGGTTTTTTTTCCTTTTTGCATGAAAATCAGTGCATTTCCCCCATCCCCACCCCCAATGTTCACAATTAATTGCATGCATCTTTGAAATATACACCTTCTCCTGTTGATTGCAGAGTATTTGTGTTGCTTTCCCCCCCAAAAGGATATCTTTTTTATATGCACATTTTCCAAATGTACCCATGCTGTCGAACACAATTTTGGGGGTCCGTAAATCCCATTGCCAGCTCAGAAACGTAAGGTCTTCGACTGCAGATTGTGTCCAAGTCCATGTTTGTCCTGGAAGGTGTGAACTGGGTAAAGCCTGTTCAAAAATGAACTCAAGCAAATTTCTCATACATCCCTACCTAGAGCAGGGGCAGCGGAATACACAATGCCATGACACATTCACCAAAGAGGACTTTATTGTAACTGTGGAGAGAGCTGGGGACCTGAATTCCTGCCTGGCTCCTTCCACTCATGACAGTGTTGACAGTGCAAGGACAGTGCAAGGACAGTGTAAGCTTGACGCTGCTGCTTGCAACCAGGGCCATGTCTACACTTGCCAGATATCCTGGTGTCATCTCTAGGTCATTCCTGTGCATCCATATGATGCACAGGAGATCTCAGGATCAACCAGGGATGACCTAGAGACAGCCCCAGGATAACTGAAACCATGGATATACCAGTTTTTCCACGGTCCCGGTACGATCCCAAAGACCACAGCTTGTGTTGTGCAGCCTCCCAGGTCCTCAAATGGGAACAGGGCTGCATGGGGTGGCTCCATGCCCATGGGTATGGGGTGGGGGCAGCAGGTTTGCCATCCCTGGGATGATGTGGGGGTTGGGCGTGGGGGTTGTCAGGGGGGTTACTTACCTTTTTTACAGTGTGTGGCTCCTCTTAAAAATAAAATGGCACCCGTGATGTCCCTCTTCCCTTCCTGGATGTTGCGCAGCCATCTAGATGCTGGGGGGAGGATTGCGGAAGCAGGTAAGTCTGCAATCCTCCTCCTCCCTCCGTGTACACCCTTAAGTATAGCTGAGCCCCAGGACTCCTGGCTTATCTGGTTCATGACTGCATGGGCCTATGTAGCTGTGTTCACAGACCTTCCCTGTCAACCCAGGGAGATTGGAAGTGGAGGAAGTGAGACCACAACACGTCTCAGACTCCCTCCACCACGATTACAATAAAGCCATGTTACAGTGTATGTAGATGGTAACCTGAGGATGAGCAAATGTACTGTTTAGGGAATGGACCAATCTGTCAATTTAAGTCTCTCTCTGCTTCGACATCAATTTGTGAATTTTTCTTTTAAGTCTGCATGAAAAAGTGCACACATTTTCATGCTAATTTCTCCTAATATCTGTATCTCCTAGTATCTATTTTACTTACTAAATTTATATGCCGCCTTTCTCCCCAAAATTGCAGTTAAGTTTGCAATTGTGCATATCCAGAGTCTGCATCTTTGTTGCTTTCAGGTGACCAATGTCCAGATAGATAGATAGATAGATAGATAGATCCAAACACCATGTGAAAAGGAAACCTAAGAGTCCACAGTCAGAAAGAGCAATAGAAATGTAGTGAAGGACTATTGGAAAGATGCTGATGAAAGGTGTGGTTGGTTTCTTTGTGCTGGGAGGATTGTATTTAACTTTATATTTTATTTAGCAATTGATTGATATTGTTTGTTTTGTCTAGGCTTTAGCATTAAATTCCTTCAAGGAGACAGCTCCCCAATGTGGTTATCATTTCTTAGACTTGCGTTTTATAGCTTGTGTAAAATAAGTTTAGTACTCAGCCCAGTTCCTAGAGGACAGGTGCCTTGCTTTCAATCTCAGCAAAGTAGTGAATGGCTGAATAGGAATTTATGAGCTTGTTGGGAAAACCTGCACAGCCATCTATCTAGCACCTTTTGTGGGCATTATGCTTTACAGGGGTGGGGAAGGAGAAGAAAAAAGATGGATGACATAGAGAATGAGTTTCTCTTGTTTATCCACAGAAGCAGTACAGACAAATGTAGCTTCTCTGCAGAACGACTCTAGGAAGAAGCGTTACTTCTAGAAAGCTACTGTGTCAGAGTTAATTTTAATTTTTTTAACATCCCTAGTCACTTTGCATGTAAACTTTCCCTTCTTTATTTCTCCCGCTCCACCGCCCAATTTGCCTTAGAATTAACTTGCATTTTCGCATGTCCATTTACCATGGTGAGCAGGCTCTCTTTTGGTCTTCATGGCCCATTCTAATTTCAGTTGCGCTGCTAACACTTTTTATAATGTTCACCTTCACTGTGCCCTTCCACAAAATGCAACACACCTTAATCATGTCCCTTTCTTAACATTTTTAATGGCAATAAATCTGATTTTCCTATCTCCTTCTCATGCAGTACTTATAAGACCAGAGGCACTTCATCAATCTTTTCATAGTGTCTCTGTACGTTTTCCAAACCTTATTGTAACAAAGTACCTAGATTTATATGCACACTCTAGGTAGCTTCTCATTAACTTCCTATAAGCAGAGCCAAGATTATCTCATTTGATTTGCGGTATACTCTGATATTGCTACTTCAGTTTGTTGTATTAATCTGAATATTTTTCTTAATTGCTTGCAAATATTGACCTGATGATGGCAATGCTTTGGGGCAACAGGTAACAAGACAGGCATCTTAAGATAAGATTGTGCTTCTCCCCCCTGCCTTTCGAAAACCCCAGTGGGGCTTGTAACTGAACAAAGCCGATTCTGGTGTTCTCTAAATGAGCTATTTATAGCATGCTCATTTCTGGCCACTCCTGGATGTTTCCGGGTCAATTTAATGACGTTGTAATCAAACAGGAAGTCTCCCATAGTTCCCCCTCCCCTTATTCCATTTTAAAATGCATCACAGATAAATTGGATTAAACCCCTAACGGCATGAAATTGGCAGCATGTAAAGCTGGCATTGCGCTATGAACCTGCCGAGGAAGGACTTTGAACGGATGGAGAAGAGGGTAAAATGACTCTCTGCAGCAAAGGGAGGCAGATCCAATCCCTGTGTGTCTACTAAGAAGTTAGTCCCATTGTGTTCAATGGGGCATACTCCCAAGTAAGTGTGACAAGGGGCCCTGCCATCTTTAGTATATGGTCACTCTAGTATAGTGCCTGCACCTTTAACTGTTGTGATGAAGAGGGAATTTCACCAGGAACTAATTGCATACAAATGACACTGGCTGAAATTCCCTTTGCTCTACAACTGTTAAAGTTACATGAGCCCTGACCTGGATTTTATCTGGTCACCCTAGCACAGACACACACACTGCGTATTGGGGGTTAAAATGCCCTTTTCATGGGGCTGCTTTGGAAGACTCTTCAGAAAGAAGCTTCCGTTGACCCAGAATGCAGCACCTTGTGTGCTCATGTGAACACAACTGTGTGAGGATGGTCCAGCCATTTGACAAAATAGGCATGGATTACCAGTGTGCTTCTGGGTTCAGTTCAAAATGCTAGCTATCACCTATAAAGCCCTAAATGGCTTGGGTCCAAGGTACCTATTTTCTTACTGGCAACTGGGAATGTTTCAGAGCGAAGTGGGAGCCTCTATCTTCTGCCCTGAAAGGTCGCCAAGAAATATTCTTATTAAAGAAAGAAAGAAACAAAGAAAGAGCTGCTGCCATCAATTTCCTATGAATGCTTCTGGGCAGGTTCCTTGTCCTTTGTGATTAGCCATGCCAATCAATGGTAGCCATTTTATGGTTGTGCCCAAGGCAGATTCTCAAATTTCCAAATGTGTACATGGGCCTAAAAAGTCACCTACCCTCGATGGTGCTTTGAATGGTGTTTTGCCTTGAGCACTACTTTGGTAAATAGATTAAGTGGGAAGAAATAAAGAAAGAAATTCACAACTACACTAAGGATCATACCTAATGCTACATAAATGGTTGATAGTAGAGACGGATCAATTTATCAGTTTTGCTTTCTCCTACATTCAAATATTTAAAATCTCAAGTTATTTCTCTTCCAAATGTGAGGAACACTGTGAATTTTCATAAATCCTTATCAGAAATGAACTGAAATAAAATTTGCACCCATCTCCACCAGCCAATTTCAATACATAACAATTATTCCCAGCCTGAGAGAACATGTTATACTTGCCTGCCATGCAGCTGTTATAAAAAACGGCTTATCAGAAAAAAAGGGGCAGCCCTAATAAAGTACTAACATGGTTTAATACACAGGGATTCAACCCAGACTTTTAAGATCAAATCACTCAATGCCATAGGCCATAGGCCTGTTAGTTTCTGTTTCTACAGCATTCAATTATATATATTATATAGTATTATATTCAAGTTTTTTTTGGCCCAAACATGAGAAACTTTGCAAATTTGGATAAATTCTCATCCAAACTGAATTAAAACTAAATTCTGACCCATCGTTAGTAGAATGGTATTAGCAAGTCCAGAAGGCTCAATCCCACATCCTACAATGTGTAGAATCGACAGGCTGGAGAGGCAGCAAGAGGCAGCGACCGGGGAGGGGAGATTGTGTTCCCTTACCATTGTCTCTAAAGCTGTATCTCTTCTGCTCCTGCAACCACCTGCAATTACATGAAGGAAGAGAGCAGGAAGAGAAGAGACCAGGTGGCTCAATCAGTTTAGTGGGACAGCACCCTCTAGTGGGCATTTTATAGCAAAATCTCTCGTGCATATGGCAGGAAATCAAGACAAATAATATTATAGCTCAGAAGAGTCGCGTTTAATGTAGATTATTTTATAACAAAAAAATGGCGGAAGGAGTGGGAGATGAGTGGGAGACGCGTGTGAGGAACACGTTGTCGTCAAAATGACCTGTGAAGATCCATGAGTGGCCAGTCATGAGCGTGCTTTAAAATGCTCGTCTGAAGAAGCTCAAAATAATTAGTCTAGGGTGACCAGATAAAATCCAGGTCAGGGCTCATGTAACTTTAACAGTTGTCAAGAAAAGGGAATTTCAGCCAGTGTCATTTGTATGCAATTAGTTCCTGGTGAAATTCCCTCTTCATCACAACAGTTAAAGTTACAGGCGCTATACTAGAGTGACCATATACAAAAGAAGGCAGGGCCCCTGCAACTTTAACAGTTGTGATAAAGAGGGAATTTCACCTGGAACTCATTGCATACAAATGATACTGGCTGAAATTCCCTTTTCTTTGTAACTGTTAAAGTTACATGAGCCCTGACCTGGATTTTATCTGGTCACCCTAATCTAGTCTTAATTCAAGGTTCCTTCTCAGATTACAATTCTCAAAAATAATTGTTGGGAATGGAACTCTTTAGCTAATTTATTGTCGTTTTTCTTTTGTCAAGTGACCTGTCAAACCTTTCATAAACAATTGCTCATGCAATTTTGACCTTTGATATCCAAAAACAAATGAACAAACTAAGTTATAGAATTGGACATGTCCATGCAGTACATATCCTCTCATTTAAATCTATTATGTAACTGAGTGTGTAAATTGCAAGAGGTATCTTCAAGTGTTTAAAATGTTTGGGTAGTCAAAGTAAAATTCTGAGATTTTTCCAAGAGGTAACTCCTATCTGCACACTCCCCCAAATGAGTGTTTTGTGTGATCGAGATTCTAAATGGTAAGCATGAAAAGTAACCTGACATTTAAATACACAGTGTATTGATTACTAACCATCTTATTCCTGACTCCTAGATGAGCTATTATGTATGCCTACAGATGTTTCTGCTTTGAAACCACATCAAAGAAGCTGTGATAATGTATGCTAATTTCTTCACTAACCTCAGCTTCAAAAACCTTGAAGTTGGTGATGCTATTTCTGCATTGATAAGGTTTCTTTGGTCAGTATGTAGCAGCTTATAGTCAAATAGAAACATCCCAGATGTGTATGTAAAAGCAAATTTAACACTTATTTTCCACCATATTGCAGTGATGCTTTGAAACATTTCTATTCATCTTTCAGGTTGGTCACTAAAACTATCCAACACAATGGCTCAATTCGGACAACATAATTAACAACTGGTGTGGGGGAAACAATCGTCAGTTGTTTTGACTATCGTGTTATCCGAATGCTGCCATAGTCAACTCAGTGCTGATCCTAATCCACACCACGGTTGATTATTTATTACCATGTTGTGTGAGGAGTACACCCTAGATGAACAACTGTAAAGTTGTTTATTACCCCACCATTGACTATCGTGTCATCCGAATTGAGCCAATGTCTTCTCAATTCACTTCAACTTTGTTTCATCATCATCATCATCATCATCATCATCATCATCATCATCATCATCATCTTTCCTGTAGGTGCTTCATCAAAGGTTGCCAATCATCATCTTCACAAGCAAGAGACATATACCAGCATTCTGTGGGACCCATTTGTGTTTGAGCATCAGCTGTCCTGTTCTCTTAAATGAGTTCCAAAAATGCTCCACCCATAAAATGGGGCAAGAGCCTACTTTGAGAAAATTACTATTAATGAAACTAGCATGCACTGGAATCAATTTTGAAGTGCCCACAAAATTTTTACTTAAAACAAAACTGAACCAAATGTAGATTCCTTGAGAAGCACATCTAGATTTTCTGGATCCTTTTCAAATGGACTTCAAGCCTGGTTTGGGGAAAGAAACTGCCCTGCTCATTCTGTGGAATATTCTCTGCAGAAAGGGAAACAGGGGATGCATGACCTTGTTAATTCCCTTGGACCTCTGTGGTTTTGATACCATACCATGGAACATGTTATTCTAATGGTAGGCTATCTGAATTGGATATTGGAGGCACCACCTTATGATGGTTCCACTCTTATTCGGGTGGCTGTTTTCAGAGGTGGGTGCTGAGGATCCACTGCTTGACTCTGTTGCAGTTATGGTTAGGGGTCCCACAGGGCTCTATTCTTCTACCCATGCTGTTTTACAAATACAATAAACTTCTGGGAGTAGTCATCTAGAGAATTGGCTTGAGGTGTTACTGATGGATGACACCCAGCTTTATCAGTCTTTTCCATTTACTTTGGGTAAGGCTTAGCTAGCCTTGTGCAAGGGGTGGCACACAGATTCATACATATTGTTATATTAAAATGGTAGGTTCCATCATAGTTCTCATGCTTCTGCTTGGATAAGCAGTTGCATAAGCAGAAGAACATCTTTGGATTTAGTTTTGTTTTCCTTATACTACACTGTAGTGTGAGATATAAAACAGCCATGACCAGAAGAAGCCCCTACATGCAGAATGGTATAGTTGGATCAAACCCATTGACCCTAGCCAGACAACATATTAAGCCACAGTGGTTAAGCATTTTGAGCTAAACATTATGGCTACTGTGCAATATGGACCATGACTTAGTGTGTTGTGTGAACCATTCCTAACCATGGTGACTCTATAACCATGGCATAAACATGATCAATAACCATTTCCAGCTAAAAGGTTAATGGCCTAACCATGGCTTAACATTTAGTCTGAACAGGCCCACTGTCTTTTTCAGTAGACATTTCCCCATTCCATTGAATCTAGCATCTAAAGCAGTGGCCTTCATCTGGTCCAGACCCAAGAGCCACCTCAAACTCCAACTCCTTAAGCTGAAAATCTGGAGTGGAAAATATTCAGCACTGGCTTGCTTGTGTTCAAAGAACAGTGCTGTAACTTTCAGAACAAGGAGGACAAATAGAAAGAAAAATTGTCCAGGGGAAAAAAAATAGCAGGTGCAAATAGTGAGGATCATAAATAACTAAGTTTGGATTAAATTTTATTTTTTTAAGAAAAAGAAAAAGTGGAGGCTTATACCCAGCAATCCAAAGGATATCTGCATACTTTTGAAGATTGTGATATTAAACATAGCACTGCAGTCTTTTCTCTCTCCTGCATGTTAGGTCACACAAGTCCATGACATTGATTAGCAAATTAATTAGCAATGCCCCTTAAGCCCCAGGAGCTGGCCTCTTGTGTCCATTAACGTACAGGCTGAAAGAACAAACCTACTTACCTGCATGCAGAATGAATTGATATTCTTGCAAAGGCATTCAGTTCTTTGAACCCAGTTGTTTAATACCTCAAACTATCAGCAACGTTGATGGGAAATAATTGAGTTTTGTAACTGAAATTAAATAATGGAGTGCTTTCTGACTCTTCCCCTGAGGAACATGCACCAGATTGACATATATATATGAATAGGAGGCTCTTACAAAACTACAACATCTCCTTTTAGCAATAACTATGGTTTTCTGTCAATAAAGAACATAACTGCTATCTTTTAAAGCTGTTTTCTTCACTGCTGTGAACTACGGATGGGGGTGGGATTTCATCTGATCCATATTTTTAAACAAACAAACCTAATCCGCACTTTCTGGACTTGTATTTGTTTGTGGGGTTGAGGAGGTTGGCGCCGCCTCCCTCCTCAACCCCACACTTTCCCTCTCGCAGGCTAGCAGTGAGTAATCTCGACCCAACTGCTAGTCACCTTCCACCAGATCCTGCCCCTAGGTTGGCCTTGGACTAGCCATGGAATGATATTACACAGTGGAAACGCTGTGTTGATGTTGCTCCATTTGAAAAAGTTGGGGTAAATTCCTGTCTTTTTCCAATTGGACCATTGTGGGGATGGCCCATGGTGGCTGTGAAGCTGCACATGTGTTGTCTAAATGACAGGGCACAGATCCACAGCCACTGCAGGGCTTTCCCCGCATGTAGACTGCCCCTGGATTGCACTTCCTTTTTCTATGCAGTTTTCAGCTCAGGTTCAATGATTGCATAAAATGATATGCATATTAGGAAAAGTCGTGTACAAAAAGTGCATGTTGTAAAAAGTGTCATGCAGTTAAATAAAAAAATCACACCAAATAAAATAAATAATTTAATTGATCTTCACCCCACCTCCCAGTTCATCCTAAATCAAGAGTTCCTCTGCAATTACAATTAATTTGCAATGGCTGTGATCTGAAGTGAAAAAAATGTACAGAAAAGAGTGGTTGGTAAGTTTTACCACGAGCTTTTTCAACCCCACCCCAATGCAATTAAGCCTATGGGGCAGTGCAAGGGGGGGAGGCTTTCATTAGCACCAATGGGAGTTTTTTTCTTTTTCTCCTAAGCTTAATTGCCATGCATAAAGGGGGGGGTTATATCACTGTGTAACTGCTTTCATGTGGCAGCTGTCTTTTGCTACTTTCCCATATATATTTTTAAATCAATGGAATTTGCTCTGGGTAAGCAAGTAACTATATACGTCCCCCCAAGGGTTAGTTTCAATAAAATGCCATTATTTTGTTGTTCATTGCTTTGAAGTGGTGACAGAATAGTCTTGCAATAACGTTTTCGAAAGCAATGTAGTGCACTGTGCAGGCAGTATATTTGAATGCAGGACTCTAATAAAAGGTATTGGATAATGTAATATTTTATTGAGAGGCTTTTGTCTGTATAATTCTTTTCTGCATCATTGTGCCAAACATGAAACTGTACACTTTTATCAATCTACTCTAGATTTCATTCAATAACACATTTCTATTTTTCTGTTCCTTCAAACGGTAGTTTGCCCTCATACTCTGGAGCATTGCAGTGATGGAAAAATAATGCAAAAAAGGACAACTAAAATGACCAAAGGGCTGAAGCAAATCCCCCATGAGAAGAAGTTACAACATCTGGGACTGCTGAGCTTGGAAAAGGGGAGACAAGACAGAGGTGTACAAAATGCATGGTATGGAAAAAGAGGGTAGAGAGGCTTCCCCCCCCCCCCAATACTAGAACCTGGGGTCATGCCATGAAGATGATTGGGAGATTCTGAACAGATAAAAGGAAATGCTTCTTCACACAGCATATAGTTAAATTATGAAATTCACTACCACAAGATGGAGTGATGTCTACCAATTTGGCTGGCTTTAAAAGGGGATTAGACAAATGAATGGAGGAGAAGGCTACCAATGACTACTAGACCTGATAACTGTATGCTACCTCCAGTATCAGAGGCAGTATGCCTATGTACACCAGTTGCTGGGGTACATGGGTGGGAGGGTGCTATTGCATTCATGTCCTGCAAATAGGTTTTCTGTGGGGAGCTGGTTGGCCACTGTGTGAATACCATGCTGAACTGGGTGGACCTTGGTCTGATCCATCAAAGCTCTGCTTATGTTCTTAGTTTAAGAAGTGCTGTGCTGGATCAGACCAGAGGCCTATCTGGTCCAGCATTCTGTTCACACAGTGGCCAATCTGTTGCCTATGTAAAACTTACAAGTAGGATTTGAGTGGAATAGCATTCCTGAGATCTGTTTAGTTTTTTTGGAATTTGGATTCATATACAGAAGCCTTCAGGATAAAGTGAATAGAAAGCACACACACCATGTGGTCATCTTCCATGTGGAAGATGGAGAAAGACAAAGAAATCACTATTATCAGGCACAGTGACAAATGCATGATTGTGATTCATTCAATGGGTTCTAATAGTGTCCTTTTCTTTGTAGTTTATATCCTTGTGCTGAAGAGTAATGTTGCAGTGTTCAGAAGCGGAGACAGTGAAATGACTTTTTAGGAAGCCAGAAAAGATATCAAAGATATTATCCAGTATTTCATCCCTTTTACTGCTTGCTTCATTTTTCTTTGCAGCAATCAGCTGGCAGTACTTTCTGAAGGAGAACTATAAATGTCAATAAGGGCTTGTAATTCTACAGGCTCAAATGTCCAAGCTTGTGGACAGAAAATTTTAAATTGGGGGGGGGGCTGGTAATACTCCTGGAAGGAAGTATGTTGATCAGCTCAAGAATAAATGTATTGCCTTGACCAAATGGTTGTGTTAGACTGGTGCTCTCTGCTATGAAATTGAGATATGTTGCAAGATTCTATTTATTTAGTATATTTATATCTTGCCTTTCTTCCATCATGGAAGTCAAGAATGCATAATGGGGTTCCCAAGCAGTCTCCCATCCAGGCAATGACCAGACCTAGGTCAGCTTAGCTTCAGCAAAGTGGCTGCAGCATAAGCCCTCAGGCTATGGATGTATAACACTTAGGCCTGCTTCATATTGTGACATTCAGTTTCAGAAATTCCACCAATAAGTAAGGCCATAGCTCAAGGGTAGAACAGATGCTTGACATGCAGGAGGTGCCAGGTTCAATCCCTGACATCTCCAGGTAGGGTTAGGAAAGAATCTTGCCTGAAACCCTGGAGAGCCATTTGTTCATTCAGCTTTTATTGTTTATAGCCAATGGCTATTACAATATTAACACAGGAAACATATTAATAAAATGTTGAACAATCAATACGGTGGGGCAGTGGTAAGGACCTGAAAATACAAATAACAAAGTTTTTAAACATTTGTTTAAATTAAAACAGAACACCCCTTAACTTTTGCCACTGATATTGTTCAGAGGCCCTTTTTATCCTTGTTGCAACTAGCACAAACAGAGCTACTCTGCAGCTGACAAATTTGTCTGTGTCCGCCAGCAGCCATCTGATCTTAAGGTCATCTGGTAGGCCTTCTCACAAAGTCTGGAAAAGGAGGATAAACTTGACTCTAGGGGAGTTATATAGAGTACAGTATAAAATATGGTGCATTACATCTTCAATTTGGCCTGTTCCACATACTCCGAATCGATCTCCTGCTGGCTTTTTAGAAAATCTGCAAGCCAGATATTCAGTGGGCATCAGTTGGAATCTAAGTTGGGTAAAATCATGCCTTACAGGGGGAAAAAGGATTAATTCCTTCACATAAGTAGTCCTTTCATGATTTAGATTAATTCTGGCATACCAAATAGCAGACTTACAGTTCTTTATGTATTCAGACTCTCTTTCACCATGCTTGACATGCAGACGATACCAGGTTCAATCCCTGACTTCTCCATGTATGGTTATGAAATAATCCTGCCTGAAACCCTGGAGAGCTACTGCTCTGCTGTCGGTGGTGAGGGAAAGGCACTTAGTCCATGCTCAGAGTTTCTCCATAACTTAGCCGTAGTTTTGAAAACAGACTCCTCAGCTGAATCCTGGTGAAGTCTTGGCACAAATGAAGTTATGCCGTGGTAGTGACAACAAGAGCTTCTACATTAACAGGAGGAGGTAGAGGAGAGTTCCACAAAATAAAAACAAAACACCTGTTGTTAAGAAGAGTGGCTGAAGGGCAGAAAAATGAGGAAATATTGTTACATGGAGGGAACAGAATGGGGAAGGGGAATCTGTGGGTGTTCAGTGGTGAGAGAAAGGCCTTCTGCATCTACTCAGATGCACTATTTATTTCTCTGCTAAGATTGCTTGGTTTGTCACCATATTATCACACTGATAAGAGCCTGAGTGCAGTTTATGAGGGATTCCACTAATATTTTCAACTTCTATTAAGGCTTTTAAAGGCTTTCATCCTCCCTTGCCATGGCACACTGTTTGTAAACCTTTGTGCTGTTGTCCGTGTGGGAGAACATCTCCAATTCTCCAGGGTTCAGTAGAGCCTCCAGGGTTCAGTAGAGCCTTCCCCCCTCCTTCCCCATCATTGGCCAGCCGTTGTTGTGTTCATGGCGCTGAACATATAACAAATATGTTATATGTTATATTTTTAATGTTGTGTTGTTCTCTTGTTTTTAAAATTTTTAACTGTTGTGAATTTTTGTGTTTATATTGTTGTTCCCCGCCTCGATCCGGAGGGAGAGGCGGGTTACAAATAAATATTATTATTATTATTATTATGCATTTGTTTTGTAACAGATTAAAAACTAAGCCCATTCAGTTCATTTTTCATTTGTTATAAAGTGAATGCCATGAACAATGAATGGGTATTAATGAAGCTCATGCTTATGTTCCTATTTATACTCATTCATCACAAATTTGGGAGTTGGGACTCATCTTTCTCCATTCATAGCAGCTTTTCTCAATGGTATTCTAGGGCATTTGGGGCAGGGGCATTGTGGCCACCAGCAGGTGGGGGGCATTCGTGAGGGCCGCCATTTACCCCCAGAATGGCTCAGAAAGACACAACAGGTGGACATAAAATGGTGACAACCAGGAAGCTGCTACTGAAATTAGCTCTGTGAATGCTATACCCACAGTTGCAATTTTAATTTTAAAAAAAGTCTGTGAAAATTAATGTGATTTTAATGAATGAATGAACAACAAAAGAATTCACATGAAAATGTACAGCTCTCCTGATTTGACTCGGAAGCCAATTCAGAGCTTTCAAATTGTCCCTGGTTCGACTCGGGGTGCCTCGGCACTGCTCCAACCCACTTTGGATTCAATTCCAAATCCAAAGCAGGCTGGGTGTTGTGTGAGACTGACCAGGAGTCCATAGGACATGGCTTAGTACACTGCTAATGATGGATCAGAGCTAGGGACCTTCTTCTTTCGTAATTCTCTTTTAGGAAGAGAGTTTGGCATTTTTTTCAAGAGCATTATGGGCATTTTGTTGTTGTTCCTTTTTTAAATAGCCAGTTCCTTTAACTGCTGTATGAGATATCGGGAGTGTCATAGTTGATGCAAGCTGAGTATACTTCTTCTTCATTGATATTTAAAACATTGCAGCAAGTATTGTATAAGTGCCATTTTGTGGCAGAAAGACAGGGTACAAATAAAGTAAGTAAGTCAATGTTAGGCACTATACAACAAATAAACGATGTCGTAAGAGCATAAGAAGAGCCATGACAGATCAGGCCCAGAGTACATCTAGTCCAGCATCCTGCTCTCCCGGTGGCCAACTACAGTGGATTTCCTATAGGACATGAGTGCAATGGCACCCTCCCACCTGTGTTCCCCAGAAACCAGTCCTGCTTGTGTGCTCCCCATAGGCATCTGGTTGGAAACTGTGGGAAACGGGATGCTGAATCAGATAGAGTGGATGCTTTTCCTGTGGTTGGCCCTCTGAGCATGGCTTCCAGGGCATCTGTTTGAAGATGTTTTGGCATCTACACTTGGAAGGCCAAACATTCATTATAGGCCCTATGGAGAATCTCCGCAGCAGCCCTGACAATTGCCTGCCATGCTGGGAACTTCATGAGTGGCTAGTAGTAATCCAAAGCTTCCCCTGTGGGCTGTCCAAAGGTGGATTAAGTTCTTAACAGTAGGTGTGGATCCTACTGTTAAGTAGGGCTTGAGGGGATATGAGCTCTGTGCCCTCAAAAAATGCTTCAGATTATATTCTTGTTTAAATATAGTCCTCATTTAATGTTATCCAATGAATTTAGGCACATATAACACAAATAGTTAGGAGCCACACTGCCAACTTCCTTCTATTCAGTGGTGCAGATAACATGAGCCAAACACAAGCTGAGGGACGGGATATTTTAATCACGTTACCCTTGACTTGGAAGGGTACAAAGTGGGACTGACTGACATCCTCTCATGTTGAGCAGATTTTACATTTTGCATTATTCATTTGAACAAGCTTCGCTCTTATCTATTTTGGCAAGAATAAGCAAACATCTTCTACTGGCTGGGCTGTGATTAAGACCAAAACAGCTCCTTTCCCCTTTTTCATAACCATAAGGCAAACTTCTTATTATTGTTTTCAGCTTTCAGCTTTCACCTCAATTGAATAAAGTGGGATTAGTACAGCTTGGATTAGCATGATGCACATTTATTTTATTTATTAGTCAAGGTTCCCCCTTTCCTTCAAGGAGGCATGCATTTGTCTCCTGCTCCCTGCCTGTCCTTACCCTTAGAGCAACCTTGTGAGGTAGGTTAGGCTGAGATGGTGGCTGACCATGTCTGACTGGAGATCTGAATGTTGGTCACCCCAGTCCATCACTCTAACCACAACCTTTTGACTATCGTGAATCCTTTGCCATACTATACGCTTCTCCCCCTGTTGGAAACTTGCTCGGTTTTAACAATTGCCTTTCAACATCAGGAGCTGAATTAGGATCCTTAGGACTCTCTAGCTATGTATGCTGAAGAGATTTCGGAGTTGATTAAAATCACAGTTATTAATTATCTAGGCTGCAGTAAAGGATGGATCATCCTATTTCTAGTCCTTGTGTGTTTCGCATGTGTTCATTCATAAGTCTGAGCCTATCTACACGACTGCTTTAAAGCGGTTTATAACAGTTTAAAACCATTATTATGAACCATTTTAAAGCAGTAGTGTAGATAGGCTCTCTGTTCCATACTGTTTCTGCATCAATCTGCAATTTTGTAAAAGAAATAATAACAATGCATGAAAAGAGATATTATTATTTCTGAAGTATTTTTTCACAAAAGAGACATATTTGGTGCATGCATTTTACACTAAAGCACACCAATTCGTGTGCGTATTAATGTCAAAGATGCATTTTTGTATTATTCTGGATGTTTGTTTTGTTTTTAGCTGAAAACTGTATTACAAAATTTGAAGTGCAAGAACCAACAGATAACTGTATTCCAATTATTAGCCTATGAAATGAGAATTGGGATGATGCACTTACACATGTGGCCCAAACAAAATCTGTGAGCATCTCTGGCTCCATCCCTGAAGTCATTTATCTTGCAGTAGAGGAAGAGAAAAGTGAGATTTTTACTTCAAGAGATGTTGATCATAGTGGTTGCCAGGAAATTCTCCTTGCTTGAACAGAAATGAAGAGCTTGACACTGTGAAAGGACTGCTGCCCCACCAGTGAAAGAACATTTTCCCTTCTTCTAAAAGAATAATGTCAAACTGCAGGGTAGGCCAGTCAGTAAATGCAATTTGTGCCTCCAATTCTCAGGTGCATCATAAGATACACAGACGGTAACCTCTTGGAAAATGGGCCTCTAGCAAGAAATGTTGAACTGGAACAGTTTGGAAGATGAGAGCCTATCTACACTATTGCTTTAAAACAGTTTATAACCATTTTAAACTGGTTTAAACCATTTTAAACCATTTTAAAGCAGTAGTGTAGAGAGGCTCTATTATAAAACACTTTGAAAATGTTTTGAAAACTGGGCCCCAACAGTTCTCAAAACTGTTATAAACCATTTTAAACCATTTTAAAGCAGTAGTAAAGATAGGCTGAAAATAGAAGCTGTGACACTTTGTCGCTTAAGTTCAGCCTAGTGAGGGAAGATGTGAGACATTTGGATGAGGGCAGTGAAGGACAGCAAAGACAATGGAAGATTCACCATCACTTACTGTTCATGAAGAGACTGTTTTCAGTCCTCACTCTGGAGGTGTAAGGGAGAGGGAATCATAGGCTGCCAAGTGAATGACCTGACGCCGAAAAGATAACAGTGTTGGCGCCATTGGGGAGATCATTCCATAATTGGGGGGACACCACAGAGAAGGCCCTCTCCCTTGTTGCCATCCTCTGAGCTTCCCTTGGAGTAGGCACCCAGAGGAGGACCTTTGATGTTGAGCGTAGTGTATGGATAGGTTCATGTCGGGAGAGGCGTTCCATCAGGTACTGTGGTCCCAAACCGTGTAAGGCTTTATAGGTTAAAACCAGCACCTTAAATTGGGCTTGGAAACATACAGGCAGCCAATACGAGCTGGCCAAAATCGGTCTTATATGTTTGAACCTTCTGGTCCCTGTTACCAATCTGGCCACTGCATTTTGCACAAGCTGCAGCTTCTGAGCCATCTTCAAAGGCAGCCCCACATAGAGTGCATTGCAGTAATCTAATTTGGAGGTTACCAGAGCATAGACAATTGAAGCCAAGTTATCCCTGTCCAGATAGGGGCATAGCTGGGCCACCAACTAAAGTTGGTAGAAGGAACTCCGTGCCACCGAGGCCACCTGAGCCTCAAGTGACAGAGATGGTTCTAGGAGAACCCCCAAGATATGAACCTGCTCCTTCAGGGGGAGTGCAACCCCATCCAGAACAGGTTGAACACCCTCCATCCGGTCAGAGGAACCTCCCACTAACAGCATCTCAGTCTTGTCTGGATTGAGTTTCAGTTTATTAGCTCTCATCCAGTCCATTGTCGCAGCCAAGCAGCAGTTCAACACATTCACAGCCTCACCTGATGAAGATGAAAAGGAGAAGTAGAGTTGCGTGTCATCAGCGTATTGATGACAATGCACTCCAAAACTCTGGGTGACCACACCCAGTGGTTTCATGTAGATGTTGAACAGCATGGGAGACAAGACTGACCCCTGCGGAACCCCATACTGGAGAATCCATGGGGCCGAGCAATGTCCCCCACGCACCACCTTCTGGAGCTGTCTTGTCAATTAGGAGCGGAACTACTGCAATGCATGCCTCCCACTCCCAACTCAGCCAGTCGTGCCAGAAGGATACCATGGTTGAAGTTATTGAAAGCTGCTGAGAGATCAAGGAGAATCAACAGAGTCACACTCCCCCTGTCCTTCTGCCGACATAGGGCATCATACAGGGTAACCAAGGCTGTTTCCATGCCAAAACCAAGTCTGAAACCCAACTGAAATGGATCCAGATAATCAGTCTCATCCAAGAGTGTCTGGAACTGGCCAGCAACCACCCGCTCAAAGACCTTGCCCAGTAATGGAACATTTGCTACCGGCCTATAGTTATTAAGATTTTCTGGGTCCAGGGAAGCTTTCTTCAGGAGTGGTCTCACTACCGCCTCTTTCAGATGGTCTGGGACCAATCCCTCTTGTAGAGCCATTAATCACTTCCCTGGCCCAGCTGGCTGTTCCATTCCTGCTAGCTTTTATAAGCCAAGAGGGCAAGGATCCAATACAGAGGTGGTTGCATGAACCCGTCGAAGCATCTTGTTCACGTCTCAAGCTGTGCCAACTGAAACTCATCCAAGAAAACAGGACAAACCTGTGCTCTGGATACCTCACTAGATTCACCTGCTATAACACTGGAGTCTAAGTCCTGGCGGATGCCAAATATTTTATCCTGGAAATGCCTAGCAAATATATTACTGCAGGCCTCAGATGGTTCTACCATGTCCTTGGGGCCAGCATGTAAAAGCCCCTGGACAACTCTGAAAAGCTCCGCTGGGCGGCAGATTGATGATTTAATAGTGGCAGCAAAGTATTGTTTTTTTTGCTGCCCTCACTGCCCCTGAATACAGCTTACCATAGGCACTTACCAGTGTTTCATTGCATCCACTAGGAGCTTGTCTCCATCTGTACTCAAGCCATCTCCTGTTTTGTGTCATCAATCTCAGCTCCGGGGTATACCACGGAGCTGTACGAGCTCTACACAGGAGAGGGCGCTCAGGAGCAATCGTGTCAACCGCCCGGGTCATTTCTTCATTCCACAGATCACCCAGGGTTTCGACATGAGAGCCAGCCCTATCGGCAGTTGTAATAGAGAGCTCCTTCAGTCGGAGGGAAATTGTGTTCCCATACCATGGCTCTGCTTCCTGCTTCTCTTCCGCATTTGCAATGAGCTGTAATTACACAAGGAAGAGAGCAGCGACCACGTGGCCCATAGAATTCAATGGTTCAGCACCTGCTAGTGTACATGGCAGAAACCCCGACTAATACCAATATATCTCAGAAGAATATGATTTTCTGTGGTTTATTTTTTGTTGCTAAAACTGGGGAATAGAGTGGGAGACGCGCAAGAGTCTGACAGTGTCATCAAAATGACCCTCGAACATACGTGAGTGGCCAGTCATAAGCATGCTATAAAACGCTTGTTTGAAGAACCTGAGAAACCTTCCTAGACAATGACTGCCTAGGCAATGACTGCCCCACTGCAACAGAGGGAAACAACCTCCAAGTGAGAAAGGGCACCAAAAACAGTCTTTGAAGCCTAGAAGCCTGAAAGAGACAAAAAAAACCTTATCCACTCTCTGCACTTCAAGTGCTGGGACATACACAGGTAGGAGAAATTTGGGAATCAAGAGTAGCGTAGCCAGAAGAAGGTATCGGCAGAAGAGATTCTATCTACCTTCCGTGCAATTCTCCTGTTAGCTGTGTTCCAGCATATTGAATCACATTTCCCATTGTTCGCTCATAGGACATCTGCACTGTGTTCCCTGCCAATCACACACCTTTCTCTTATGTTAACCACCATGGGATGAAGTATCAAAGGCCATCTAATGCCAGGTCCCCCACTGAAGGTAGCAAGGCATGCACACCTGTTCGTCTGCAGAAATGGTTGTTTGCTCAATTTCATCTGTCTCTTAGAGCATTTGGCAAGGGGGTGAGCTAAACAGCAGATCTTTTCAGTTGAAATGCTTCACAAACCAGAGCAAATTGAATGTTTGCCTCCAGCAGATAACCTCTTATTGCTTGGTGTTCCAGGATTTTATGTGCAGAGGAAAGTGAAAGGGGGGGGGGGAATAACGCAGTCTTAAATATAGCTATCAGACTATTTCCCTAATATTGCACTCCTAACATTAGCTATTATCTATATCCATGTCTGTATCTAATTTATTCAAAGTGTTTTTTTTAAACTGCCCATCCATCTTATGAATACCAGGGCAATATTTCCCTAATACTGCACCCTTCACTTTAGCTATCAAAACATTTCCCATATATATATATATATATATATTTGCATATCACAGTCGATTTATTTTGTAGGAAATGTATCATTTGCACACAGACTTATTGCCCTGCTAAACTGGTGTTTTTCAGTGTTTTACCCATATAGTGCATGTAGTGCTGGATTTCTTCTCTAGTAAAGGCCACAAAAAAATTGATGAATTAGGACAAATCTTCATATACATCATCTATGATGGGGCAAAAAAATCACATCCTCGAGTCAAGTTCTTCCTCCGTAACATCTAGGAAAGGGTGCAGAACCTTAGACCCAGCGGCCAAATCTGCCCTTCAGAGGACCTCAGAAGACCATGCCCTCTTCTCTAGGCCCTACCCTCTTCCACCCACCAACTAATCTTTGGTGGTTCCCTGGCTTGTGTGCAGTTTTTTCCCATTCTAAAAGGATGAGATGCCTCTCTGAAGGCTTAATTACTGGTGGTAAGGGCTTTAAGAGAAAATATGCTGGTATTTTTGGCCATTCCTTTTTCTTTCATCCTTACCCATTACTAGAAGGTGGCTCCCAGAAGGTTCCCCAAAAATGGAATTCACCCCTGAATGTTCCTGACCTAGGAACATTCAACCATGACATGACAACATCTTGAGTTTCCCTACACCCATTCTACATAATCGGCTGCCGCTGGTGGGTGCCAAAACGTACAGTGTGGTACTATCATGCCATGAGGTGAGCATTCCTATATGTTTGGTGGCAGGGTGTGTGTTCAACATGGGGATGCCATTTTGGACAGCATCCCTGTGACACTATAGCACTGTTTTCGAACAAATGTAAACCTGGGCAAGGTGAAATGCTAACCAGAATCTGTTAGCTGACCTGGGTGTAATTCTACAAGAAAATCAATCAAAAGGTAACGATCCACATGAGAAGCATAATATATAGGCCAACTTCAACACAAGCCCATATCAAACTCACCCCTCCTTCACGCCATCCCAAATAACATCAAAAATGGCCTTTCAGTGCAGCCCAGAGATATGAGCCACTTTGGATCCAGTCACCACTGAAAGCTTAAGCTTTAAGGCTGCAATCCTAAATACACTTAAACCCCATTGAATTCAGTGGGTCTTATTTGTGGCTAGAGATGTCTAGTATCCTGCTGTGAAAGAGCTTCTGTCTTTATAGTTGCCTTGGGTTTGTTTCTGGAATGAGGAGGTGTTATAAATTGTAGATCAGGGTACTGATGCATCAGAAGAGCACTATGGAAAGCAATTTCCCTGTCTCAACTTGCTGTACATTTATCTACCTTTAGGTCTCTGACTCTAAACACATTTACCCTAAGGTAAGCCATAGTGAGATATATATCCTGGCAGAATACACTTTGGAGGCATCCCTGGCCCTTGAGACTTTGAGGAACATATATTTCCCAACGACAGAGTCCCCATCTTCATTCGGCTTTCCTCTTTTAATCTACACTGTGCTGCGTTTAATCAGGCTCTGCGAGGGTCTGTTCACCTCTCCTCTTGCGCCATGCTGCGCTCTCCCTCTGCAACACAGATATCTCCACACACACATGTTGTTTACACTCTCTGATTATGCAGCCACATCGTTGCAATTGATTAGGAGTCCATCAATATCACAGCAATTGGCAGGGACCCACTGAGTGCTAAACCATTGATTCACCTGCCGCGGGTATTCACACAGCTGGTTTCCTTTTAGCCCATTATTTCTGATGAAGCAAGGCAGAATGAAAATGGAAACTGTTTATTTGGCTTTTGGTGTATGTGTGTGTATTTATATTAAAAAGAAGAAAAGATCCAACTTTCTTAAGAGAAGAGGAGGCATTAATAAAAGCAGCCACAGACATGTGTTTAAACAGTCTGAGCATGTGATAAAATGACTGTCACAGGCCAAAATCAGCTAGTTTCTGGTTAGTTCTGAGCCATCCATTTTCTCTCTCCCCTTCCCCATTGCTACTTTACCAACCATATTACTGGAATGATCTGGATGCTTGTACAGACATCTAAGCATGTTCTTTGTACAATTGTGCACACCTATAAAAATCCGCATCAAAGGAATGTTATTTAAGTTGCAAAGGCAAGACCTCAGAAGCTAGGAAATGGCACTTAGTCCTTTAGCTATGCTTTCTGTGCACAAAGGCAGCTGCACACCAAACTCTGAGCAATCTAGATTAGTTGGACATATGTAGATGAATTAACACCAATAAGCCTATGCTTAGTGCACAAATTACTTTAATGCAAAATGGTCATGGACGTACAGTTTCTGATCATTGCCACCGCAAGTCCAGATAATGGGCAATATAAATGTGATTAGGCCATTTCCCCAACCATCAGAATCTCCAGAAGTAACCTTATCTCTTTAAAACATACACACACACACACACACACACACACACACACCCCTTTCCAATTATTGACTTTCTAAAAGTTGCTAGACAACTGTTTTGCCACGAATGAAACACTCACTCAGGCTCAGGTTCTCTATGGATGATTCAGTACCATGTTTCTCATGCACTTGTGGTGCATGCTTTGCCCTCAAAAGAGATGGCTTGCCACACTGGGCCAAATATCCAAATTCCACCACACTGTACTGTCATTACCTTTCAGGGGATTCTGATTTAGAATTAATAAATGTTTATTAACTGTGATGAAGCCATATTTTGTCTTATAACCCTGAGGTATCTATCTTGAGTAATGTGAAGGAGAGCATATTAAGGAATAAATAGAAGGTTTTTCTGGCACTTTTAATAACAGCAAGTCTGGAATATACTAGTTAATGAAAGATGGGTATAATACCAGGAAATAATAATAATAATGATAATAATAATAATAATAATAATAATAATAATGGTTAAATAAAGTTTCAGAAACTGTCAACAGAGTCAAGCTAAGCCCATGGGTGTACAGGTTCAGCCAGTTTATGTGAGGAATGGGACCATCTTTTAAGATATCTAAACCATGAGAATGCAAGTGTGAAATGTCGTATGAATGTATTAATATTGGGTAATGTCCAGTGTTGCCAATGCATTAATATTGGGTAATGTCCAGTGTTGCCAATGCAATAGTGGAACCCACCACCAGTGCATCAAGAAGCTAGCGCTTCCTAAAGCAACTGGAAATGAGCTGAAATGCTAATTTCTGAAGCAGAACAGGTCAGCAGAGTTTGGAGAAGGGAGCTCTGATGATCTGTCCTGTCCTGGAAACAAGCATTTTGGCTTGTTCCTGGGTTGCTCTAGGAAATGGCAGTGCATCCTGCAGGCATAATACATTCTGTGGTGGAGGAGCAGCAACATTGGATATTGCCTATAGATTTTGTGTGAGCAATGATATTGATTTATATGACTTTATTGTGGTTCTTAATACATAGGAAATATACATCACTAAATAACATTTTTTTTTAGGTTAGCTCTGTTCTACTGAGGCAGTATTGTTGCAATAATAATTCTGCTTGGTGTGACAATGAGTTCAGACATATGGCATCTGTCGGATTATGTCAGCAAATAACATATATTATTGGGTGGTTTGGATAAGACTCTAAGACTATAGAACTTACATTCAAAGGGATGGGGAGAATGTGCTTGCCTGCCTGCCTGCCTGCTTGCCTGCCTGCCTGCCCACCCACTAGGCATGCTTGTCCAACATAAAGGAGATATTGTAGCAGTACCTGTCACATTTTCAGACAATAGTTTCATTTGAAATATCTTGAATATGTAGCTACTGTGGGACAACAAAATGTGCATTAATATAAATCTGTGATATTGTATATTTAATATTAATATCATGGTTCCTTCCATGATGACAGTGTGTCGGATTTTATGAGACTATGGTGGAAAACACTATGGCCACAAAGTAAAACTGTGTATTTTCAGAATCAACATGCTTGACCTGAATTCTAATTCTGCCTAATTCAAGGAGCAGCTCAGACCTTTATGTCTTTGACAAATCTGAACAATTGATCATTATGGCCTGTATCAGCACATCAATAGTGATGTTCTTTTCCTTATCACTTATTATGGCCAAGTCAGCAATGGTCCATTTTCCTTGTTCCAAGCCAGATGTGGGCAACTTGTGGCCTTCCAGATATTTTGACCTGCAACTTCCAGTACAGTGAAAGGTGAGGAATGATGGGAGTTGTAGACTCAAACATCTGGAGCCCCACAAATTGCATGTTCTAAGCATCCATACTCTTCTCTTGCCTTACATTTAACTCTGTATATTATCTTTGTCTGTTAATTGCTCTGTCCAAAACTGAATGTGGGTTTCTCTATAAAATCAAACTATTGTCAGGATTAATAGAATAATTACCTCATTTGTTTTACACATGAGGCAGCTGCTAGGACAGCTCAATAAAACATTAGTCAGTTTTCCAACAGCTTCACATTGTCAATTCATATTTACTTGATCATCCATTACAACTTCCAAACCTTCCCTCAGGTATATTGCCTAGTGGCTGTTCCTCCATTTGATCATTTGATTCTCCTTTCCAATTTCAGTTTGCCTTTAGTGAACCTTTCATTGATCTCTCTCTCTCTCTCTCTCTCTCTCTCTGGCATATACCTTCACTTTTACAATACTTAACCTTGTCATCCAACAGTCTGGCTTTCTCAGGTTTTTTTTTTAGTTATATGCCGTCGTTTTTCTGATTCTACATTTCCCTGATTTTTTAGTGCAGTTTTCAATTTCAAAATTTACCAAAATGTGTATACAAATTTTTATTTTAACTTAAAATGTTTATCATAGAATTATAGAATAGTAGAGTTGGAAGAGACCTATAAGGCCATCAAGTCCAACCCCCTGCTCAATGCAGGAATCCACCTTAAAGCAGACCTGACTGATGGCTGTCCAGCTGCCTCTTGAATGCCTCTAGTGTGGGAGAGCCCACGACCTCCCTATATGTATATAAAACATGTGTGCTTTTTGTGTAGATTATTTTTAAAAATACCTGCAGATTAATGCAGAAACAAGATGGAATGGATTTACTAATGAACACACATGTGAAACTGACAGGGAGTGAAAACAGTCTGATCTATTCATTTATTTTTTATGTAATTAAACTATTTCTTGGCCGCCTTTCAGGGCAGAAGGTCTCCGAAGGCAGCATACAGCAATAAAGTTAGTATGATATTAAGAACAACAAAACAGTAAGGATAGAATAAGAATAGCAATAAATACAACAATTAAAACAGCAGTAAAACCAACAGTAAAAATAGCAACAGCAGCTAAAGTACTCCTATCAGGAGAAGGCCAGAGAAACATAATACGTTTTCAAGGACTTCTTAAAAGCCTGCAGTGTTGGAGCATGTAGGAACCCCAGTGGCAACTTATTCCAGAGATGTGGGGCCACTGATGAGAAGGCCATCTTGCTTGTGGTCACCCATCTAACTGCTCTCAGAGGTGAGCAAATGAGAAGGTCTTCTCTTGCTGATCTTAAAATGCCAAAAGGCCAATCCTAATAGGAAGATAATCACACTGTGTCAGAAGGACAATGAGGATGGTACAACATTATGTTCTCTGGGTTGGGCAATTTAAAATCTTGGTGTGAAAACAGAGAACACTCCTAACTAGATCTGGGTTTGGAACTGACAGGAAGGCCTTTGTAGATTGCTTTAATATGTGGGAAGGCTCATATGGGAGAATATGGCCCATCACATACCCTGTTATCTGTAAAGAGATTTAAAGATCATAAAAAGCACTTCAAAGTGGGCTAGGAGTTATTAAACTGTACCTGAGCTATACCACTTCAGAATGCAAATGTGGGCTTATTGTGGCACATGCCCTGGTTCAGAGGTTCTCTCAAGATATATTTCTAGTATAGATAATGTGAGGAAAGCCTACGGCTGTGGAGTCTGGCCCTTTTTGAGCTTGATGGACCCCCGGCAACCCCTGATTCATCTCATATTTGTGAGCCAAGCTGAGGAGTTTTCCCAAAATCTGAGTACTTTTTTGGTCCCCCCCCATATTCTATTTGTCCAATTTGCATCCACAATTCATGTAATTTCTCCATATTTCAGACACAAATTGCATAATTTACACAAATTTTGGTTGCAATTTGTGGAAATTACACTAATTATGCCTGAAAATTGTGTAAATCATGCAAATTGTGCCCCAAAATCGAGCATCTAGCGAAAATTGCAGGGTGGATGGTGTGCTCCGTCCACCCTGCATTAGATAGGCATTAACCTCCATGTTTGGGGCTGATGACTATTTCCATAGAATTGCGCCCTAAGCAGAGTCAAGTACCTTTGCTACTTCTCAATAATAATCAGTATCAAGCTTACCAGACCAAAAAAAAAGAAGAAAATATTGCCGTTCGTGTAGACAAGGAATTTGAAAAGAACGAAAAACAGCTCCTAAAGAAGGAGACAATTTCTCCGAAACGCGCAGAACACAATAAATCGTGCCTCCTCCCTCGTCGATAGGTATGTTTGTGTCATAAAAATATTTCCTTGATATCATCCTATCTTATGAGCTTGCTTTTTTTATTGCTTATCTTGTTGTATTTACAATCTGGGATAAGGTTTCTGTTTACTTATCTGCTACCTAATTGTTTTATGGCACCCTCTTTAACGATGCTAAGTGGAAGACCTTACTATACATTTAACATTGGCATCTCCTTATCTGCATTCTTTTCTTATCAGTAAAGGGTGCTAATGATCAGTCTCTAATGGCCTGGGACTGCTGTCACTCATCTGGCAAATCTCAGAGATAACGACACCTTTACTATTTGTGGGTCTGAAGGCCAAGCAGTGTTAAATTACCTTTTGGAATTTAATCCCAGAACTTTCTTGGAGGCATTTGATTATAGAATCAGAGAACAGGGGTACGAAGATGAAAATACAAAGATTTGCCTGCTGCCAATTCAGGTGTGTGAATACCTCCCTCACCACCACCCTCCAAAACCTCCTTCTGCAAAGAAAACTATATATTATTGAGAAGGGGTCGACCTGAAATGGCGGTTTTCTACGTGCATCAATTTATTTTAATTTTTAGATTATTCATTTCAATCATGCAGGCTTTAGATCTGCATTTTGAACAACCCAGAAAGAATTTTATCAGCTCAGGGAGATATCTGCAATTTCACAAGTGTTCGAAATTGTCTACACCTATGGACTTGATCACTGTATTCTCTTTACCAGCCCATAAGTCCTTATTGGCTCATATTCAATAGAATATTGAGTTTCCATTAAATGCATAACCACTTCACGGTTTGTACATAAAGAACTATCAACATTTATTGTTATGCTCCAACCCAAAACACACTTATTTTCCCCTAATCATGGTTATTTAGGACTGGGGTGTTAGATTTGGAAGCCCAAGGCCGGATCTACACATCATCCTCGATGCACCCTCCCTGCGCCACAAGCCACTTTGGAGCGCTGCACTTCCTCTAGTGTGGCTCAAGCCTCGGAGGCTCTGTTCACGCTCTCGCCGCCAATGCCGCCCTTTCATCCCGGCCGGTCCCAGGGAGGGAGGAGGGAGGGTTGTAAACAAAAGCTAGCAATTGGAAATCCCTCTCCCAATCGCTGGCTTTTGTTTACAACCCTCCCCCCTCCCTCCCCGGGACCGGCCTGGATGAAAGGGCGGCGGCCGCGGCGGCACAGGCGCGGGCAGAGCCTCCAAGGCTTGAGCCACACTAGGCGGGGTGAAGCGCTCCGAAGCAGCTTATGGTGCAGGGAGGGCGCATCAAGGACGACGTGTAGATACTGCCCAAGTTTGGAAAAGCCACTATTTTTTGACTGAATATTATAGGGATGTGTATTGTATCATTCCGATGTCCAATAACAAAACGATAATGGCGTTATCGGACATCTGATGAATGATACCGATATGATAGAAATCCCTCCGAAATTATCGGAACTGATTTTTTTTTAAAAGATCGTGGTTCTTTGAAAGCAGAACTGTTAGAACTAGAATGATCTTTTAAAAATTCCTATAAAATCAAGCGTTTGAGCAATTGCTCAGAATTTTTTTCACACATGACTAGCCAGAACCCATCTTCAATGGCCCACAAGTTTCAAGTTTTTATCTTTAAAAATGAAGAAGTTACAGTGGGGGGTGGGGCTTTTGGGGGACCCCCTATAACTTTTAAATTTGAAAAGACAGAGACATGAAACTTTTTGGACATTGCAGATTGGAACTTTAAAATAAAAAAGTTATGCACGCGTTTCCCCCAATGCAAGCCTATGGGGAAAAAAAGCAGACAACAAGATGTCAGCACGGAGGCTCCGTCAACCAGCTGTCTAAAAAGTTGCACTATGTTTAAAAATTCATATAAAATACAGGGTTGGAGGGATTGATCTGAAATTTGGCACAAATGTCTAGCACATGTTGCTACACATATTTGCCAAATTTCAGAACAATCCCTCCACCCCTGTATTTTATATGAATTTTTTAAACATCATGCACCTTTTTTGACAGATCTCTGAATGCACATGGCGAGCTGTCAGAAGTTAAACGATGTTTAAAAAAATCATATAAAATACACGGTTGGAGGGATTGTTCTGAAATTTAATACACATACTTAGGCATACCCCATAAGCACTGTGACCAGGTTTCAAGACTGTAACTTTTAAAATACTGAACTTTTAGGCCTTTCTGTCTCTATAGGGCAAAATAGGGATCTGAATTAAATATCGGATATCCGATAATTATCGGAAATCTGATACGATTCGATATGATTAACCTCCGATATAATCGGATCTGAATTTTTTTTTAAAGTGATTTCCGATAATGATACAATATGATAATTTTGGGCGTGCACACCCCTAGAATATTATCAGTATCCTAACTGAATGACATGACTTTCCACCTAACTGTGTAGGGGAGATATGGACCAACTCGGTAGAAAGGCAGGATATAAATTAAATAATAAATTAACAAGGAATAATAGAGTGGAGTTGTCACCAGCTTATGCGGCATTTAACTCAAAATCCCTGCATGATCGTACCCAGTAGATTCCTATAGATGATGAAAGGCACAGAAGATATTCTTTAAGGTAGGCCTTTAAATAACACATACCAGTTCTTTGCGCCCTTTAGACACTTTACATGTTCTCGCTGCTTTTTTCTCCCCAATACCATTTTTAATGGCATTACTTCAGTAAATTTCTGTTATTACATATTGTTAGATACATAAAGTCATGCCAAGATTTGCCTCTGCTACAGCCATCTGACATCTCACATTGTTCTCATGCCCTGAAGCACTGAGCAGACATTTCCTGTTTCTTTTTCTTTTTTCCATTTCTATCAAAGTTCCTAATTTAATACCGATCTGGCTGAGGCATTCTGGAGCACTTTCCTCTGACTTCCCCTCCCCCCGCCCCAGCCTTCCTCGGAAGCTTCTTTCCTTTCGTCTTTTTCATCTACTGATAATAGCCTTTCATTTTGTGTCCTTTATTTGCTTCTATTTGCTTCAAATCTTTAGCATCCTTTTATCCTAATCATCTATAATTTTCGCTATTATTTCTACTGTTAGAAATGGCTTTGGGGGGGAAATCTTTTCTTTATTATTCAGTCTTTTTTTTCATTACTATATTTCATATATATATATTTCCTAGTTTGGTTTAGTTCTGAACTTTAAAAAGTTCAACATATTGGGACCAATCCAGGTATTTATATCGTTTATATATCATTCATATTTACGTTTACAAATGATTCAAGGTGCTGTACATAGTCTGATCCCATTTTATCTTCACAACAGCCCCTTAAGGTAGGTTAGCTGAAAGATTAGTGACTGGCCTGAGTCCCTGAAGTCACCAAGAGAAGTTCATGGCTAAGGGCACAATCTTAAGCATGTTTAGATAGAAATGTGTCCTACAACTCCCAGAATTCCCCAGTCAGAATAGACATACATAGGATTGAGCCTTGTGACGTTTATTTGAACTACAACCATGCTAGAAATTCTTTATGCTTTTTTTCTGGCCAGTCACATGGAAGTTTGTGGTGAATTTGAGCCCTTCCAAAATTATGTGTGTGTGGGGGGGGGGGGGGAATCTCCGAAAGCTGTACAGGGCCAGAGCCTACCAGTTATTTTAACTGAACTACTTGTAGTTCTTGATCCAGCAAAGGGAAATATACACACAGCTCCGAAAGCTGGACACATGCATGGGCACCTGCCGTCTGCTCATAGGGGCAAGGGGGGGGGGTGCAACTGCTCCATCCCCCAGATTCCAGTCATGACATCATCCTCACAACAGAAACAGCAGCTGCTCATACTGTGCCTGCCCCATCAATCACTGCTTTCAGTTTCCAGTCAGGTGAGGCTCAGGACAGGACAGAAGGTCAGTAAACACAGGAGTGGGGGGATGCCCTTGAGTTCAACTAGCACTGCAGGAGCACCTCCTCGCAAGGCAAAGAGGTTGTAGCAGGCACAACTAGGCTCCTCCATGCCAAAGTAGCTCGATTTTGAGATCGGCACAGCACCTTATCTTGAGCACCCCTGCCCCATCTATCTCTACTCTCCAATTTCCCAGAACATGGGTGAGTCAAGGCCCAGCCGGGGAGGACAGTAAATTAAACTTGGGGTGTAGGGGGGGATAGGATTTCATTGAGCTCAGTTGAGAGTGGCTGCAATGTTAATGGTAGAATGCGGACCTGGAAAAGGTCGGCTTTCTGTTAGGCCCACCTAGGCAGCAATGTGGCCTGTCAGGCCGTCAGTTTGGTAGTGTCACAGCCAGAGCCACACCTTGACATAAGGGAAGCCATGTTTTGACCAACCTGAGGAAGGTCAGACAGCGGGCATTCAAAAGAAAGCAATTTTAAAAACTCTCTGTCTGTGTGGAGCACAAGATGACCCCCACCCCACCCCTTGCAAATAGGAAGTTAGTGGTTAGCTAGAAATTTCCGCTCTGATAAACAGCCATCTAGGGCTTTTGCTTAGCAAGGAATACTTTGCACATGCTCAGTTGTTTCATGTTTACGTGACCAGGACTTGCTAAAAACAGCTGTCACGCCCAGGCAGGGCAGAGTTGCACTTTGGAAAAAGAGTTGTGCTTTGGCTAAAGTGGGCCCTCCATCGTGATGTATTCTTTCTACCAAAATAAAAGTGTCTTTGAAACCTGGAAAGCATCTCTGTTGTGATTGGACCACGACAGTAGTCTGAGAGAGCACCTGTCTCGAAAAGCATCCCTCTCTGACTGCGTCTATGGAAATCACTGACTTCCTATTCTGTTCCACCACTCATGCATGGGCTCCTGGCTGAGTTTACTGTAATTCAAAGTGAACTAATGAGTTGTTTTCTAGCCCATAGGGGAGGTGAGTTGTGGTGCGGGGAGAACACAGGAACATGGCCCATCTGGGCAGTTGAGGAAGTCACTGCTTGTAAGGACAATCTGAAAGAGAATATAAAGGAATGAGAGAGATGGCTCTCACATTATGAGGATATAGGCTGACCAGATAAAATCCAGGTCAGGGCTCATGTAACTTTAACAGTCGTAGAGAAAAGGGCATTTTAGCCAGTGTCATTTGTATGCAATTAGTTCCTGGTGAAATTCCCTCTTCATCACAACAGTTAAAGTTGCAGGCACTATACTAGAATGATCATATACAAAAGAAGGCAGGGACCCTGCAACTTTAACTGTTGTGATGAAGAGGGAATTTCACCAGGAACTAATTGCATACAAATAACACTGACTGAAATTCCCTTTTCTCTACAACTGTTAAAGTTACATGAGCCCTGACCTGGATTTTATCTGGTCACCCTATGAGGATAGCCATCCCAACTTTCACCAGTGCTCCTTGACATCCACAGGAAGGGGCAAGGAGGGTCAATTGATCCCAGGGGATGAGCCTTTGGGCTCATCTACACCTAAGGTTGTAGAGAGAGGGAGGGGGTCTTACCTGCTTCCACGATCCTTCCCCAGTGTCTAGATGGCCATGTAACGTCCCAGGAGGCAAGAGGGACATTGCGGGTTCCATTTTTTTTCCTGAAGAGGGGCCGGTCATGCAATTGCGATAGTTTGAAACAGTGAGTAAAAAGAAATCCCCAGCGATATTGGGCCCCAACTCCCCTGACATCGCAAAGATAGCTAAAATGCTGCCCCACCCCTGAAGGGCATGGAACCTCCCCACACAGCTCCGTGTCCAGCCCTGCTATTCACGTGGAAGAAGGGACGACCCGGGAACAATGGCCACACTACCCACGCTCCTCGGATGGTCACGGGACTGCAGGAAAACCTGGATATCCCCAGTTCCAGTTATACCAGGGTCATCTCTAAGTCATCCTTGGTTGATCCCGGGATCCCCTGTGTGTCATATGGACACACAGGGATGACCTAGAGACGACCCTGCAATAAATGGCTGGTGTAGCCATTTTGGAGGGGGGAAGCAAGTCTCTAGCCCTTGTAGAATGCAAGATATGAGGAAAAATGTGCAGCCACTATTCTGCCTATTAATTTTGTGAGAAACTAACTTGTTCCCATCTTTTAGTGTTTTTACTCAATGAATGAAGTCACAGCAATGGTTAACACATCCATTATACAAGTGTGTTAGCCCTTCTGGGTATGTTAAGCCTTTTTAGGGTCTTCCCTGTTTGGAAGTAATTGCAGCCTCAAAAATAACAATTTAGACATCCAGGAGTATCCTGTAGCTGGCTTCAGGCAGTAGTGTGTCTACCTAAAAACAAAAGGTAGAAGCAAAAATAGGAGTCCACAATCTTTCAAACTTAAATTCTTGTTAATATTTTTTTCTGAGTTTATAAACATTTTTTAAATACCTTGACAAAATGTGCAATATAAACTTCTGTTGAGGAAAAATTCCAGAGTCTAAGCGGATTGGTGGAAAGTTTTAGAAGCCTGAAGGACAGATCAGCCAGCTGCAGGCAATAAGGTTGAGAGAGAGTTTTTTATGTACAGAACTGGAAAGGTCATCCTGATTATTGCCTAAGTGTCTAATATGATAAGATGATTAAGAAGGGCTGGGCTGATGTCTAAAGGTATAAAAGTGAGCCTTAGTCTAATGGCTAATGGTGGGTGTCAGACGTGAGTGACAGGCGTGTGTATTTGGACGTGGAGAGAAGTGTGGAGAGGACTGTACATATATGTGGTTATGTTTAAAGAGTCCTGGTGTCAGGTTGAAATGAATGGAAAGGTTTGTGCCCGAGGTGTTCTAAAGAATGGGTTGTTTGAGATGGAATCTCAAGAACGTGTAAACCAAATTGCAAATGTTCCAAGTCACAAAGATTGTCTCCATCTCCTGTACCGCAGGATGGGACATGTGAGTTTCAAAGTTCTTGGGAAAATGCCAGAGCATTGTAAGGGCATTGAACTTAATGAATGTAATAGGTTTCTTGACTGCAGAGTTTGCAAACAGTCAAAATCTAAGGTTTTGCCTATCAACAGGAAAAGTAATAGGAATACTCGTGAGTTGTTCAAACTGGTGCATATGGATCTGGTGGGTCCATTCAAACCCAGCGTAGGGGACGCTAGATTTGTTCTAGTGATACTGGATGATAAATCTCACTTCAGCTGGGTGTACATGCTTAAAAGAAAGTCAGAGGTTTTTCAAACGTTCACAAATTGGGTGATGTGGGCTGAGAAACGCTTTAAGAAGCAAGTTGTACAAATTCAAATGGATCGAGGTGGTGAGTTTACCAGTAATGAGTTTGCAAAGTGGTCAAAACGCGAAGGTGTAACTCATAGATTTTCTGACCCACATGCCCCGTGGCAAAATGGGGCGATTGAACGCAGGAATGGGCTGCTTCAAACGATCAAAGATTCCCTTCTTATCGATTCTGGGGCAGAATCAAATCTGTGGGCAGAAGCGTTCAGTACAGCAAATTACCTATTGAATAGAACTTGGTCAGAAGCGAGCGAAAGTGTACCTTTGCAGGAGTTGCATGGAAAGAAACCAAACCTTGCCCATTTAAGAGTTTGGGGAACTTTTGCTTTTGTTCATGTCCCGCAAAGCCAAAGGTTGAAAGCCCAGCAAAAATCTATCAAAGCTCGTTTCGTTGGTTACAGTGACAAATCGTGGTGATTTTATATCAATGGGAAGATTGTTATATCAAGGTCGGCTACCTTCGAGAAGCAAAATTGGGAAAGGGTTCACTCGAATCCAGAGGTGTTGCTGCATTTCTCTGAGAGTGAGAGAAATGAAGGGGTTAAACAGGAGGAAAGAGTTAAACAGGCGAAGTCAGAGCCTGTGACAGCCGAGTCTCCAAAGAAAGGGAGCGCGTCTCCACCTCCCATGGAGAGCAATGAAAAGGAGAAACCCCAGCGCCAGCAGCAGCCAAGTCCCTGTAAGAACAAACAAAGGTGTTCTGCCGGAGAGATTTGGGTTTGTAAGGGAAAAAGTATGTTTGGTTAAATACGAACCGGAGGTTCAGCAGCTGCTGGCAAAGGAAAAACGGGCATGAATTTCGGCCATAGAAGAGGAATGCAAAGTTGCCAGAAAGCAAGAAGGCAGTCAGCTGCCAGTGGGTCTATAAACATAAGCAGTTACAAAGTGGTGAAACTGATTATAAAGCAAGGTTGGTTGCTAAAGGGTTCCTTCAAGTAAAAGGAAAAGATTTTGATCAGGCTTTTGCACCTACATGTAAAGCAACAACACTAAGATTATTTTTTTAGCATAGCTGCTAAAGATAATATGTCTGTTAAGCATTATGATATTTAAACTGCTTACTTACATGCAGATCTCAAAGAGGAAATTTACATGGAAAAACCTCCAGGTTTTTGTAAAAATGATGGAGAAGTCTGGCTACTTCAAAAAGCAGTGTATGGGCTTAAACAATCAGCAAAGTGCTGGAATGATTGTGTAAATGCTGCTATGGTGGAAAGCTTAGACTTCCAAAGAGGTATTGCAGAACCATGTTTATATATAAGAGATGGGGATGATGGTTTCATAATAGCTTTATTGTATGTTGATGATTTTCTTCTGGCATCAAAGTCTATAAACTTGATTCAAAGTGTTGCAACAAGTTTTGAGAAGAGGTTCAAACTTAAGTCACTTGGAGAAGTGAGTAATTACCTGGGAGTAAAAGTCACAAAGAGAAATGGAAAATATTTCTTGGATCAGAAGCAGAAAATTGTGAGTCTGCTTGAGTTTTGTGGAATGCTTGAGTGTAACAGTGTTCAAAGTCCAATGTTGACAGACTTCAGATCTAACTTAGAAGGGGAAGATTTTGTTGACCCAGAATTATAGCAATCTGTAATTGGGAGTCTGTTGTACATAAGCCAGTGGACGCGAGCTGACATTGCATGCAGCGTGGGCATTCTAAGTCAACAAGTTGCAAAGCCAACTGTAGCTGCATGGTTAGGAGTAAAACGTGTGTTAAGATATTTAAAAGGAAGTTTAAATCTGTGTCTAACACTCTCATGTCTTGGAACCAAAATAGAAAGCGTTGTTGACAGTGATTGGGCTGGAAGCCCTACAGACCGGAAGTCCACAAGTGGCATGGCTATTCTGCTTGATAAATCATTGATATTTTGGAAAAGGAGGAAGCAAGACACCGTAGCAACTTCTACTTGTGAAGCGGAGTATGCATCTCTTTCGAGCGCCTGTGGAGAACTACAATTTTTTATACAATTGTTAAAAGATGTAAATATTGTTTGTACAATGCCAGTGAGTGTTTTTGATGACTCACAGTCTTGCATTGCATTGGCAAATGCTCAAATGTTTAGAGCTAGGACCAAACATGTGGCAATCAAGTATCTAAATGTTAAACAATATGTGGAAGATGGTTTAATTAAATTAATATATTGTGAGTCCAGCGAAAACGTGGCAGATATATTTGCAAAACCATTGATGGGAAATCAGCATGCCAAGTTAACTAAAATGTTAGGGTATGAATTGCTGAGCGAGGAAGAAAACTTTAGATCCACTTAGATCTTCAAATTTTGAAGGGGTGTTGAGGAAAAATTCCAGAGTCTAAGCGGATTGGTGGAAAGTTTTAGAAGCCTGAAGGACAGATCAGCCAGCTGCAGGCAATAAGGTTGAGAGAGAGTTTTTTATGTACAGAACTGGAAAGGTCATCCTGATTATTGCCTAAGTGTCTAATATGATAAGATGATTAAGAAGGGCTGGGCTGATGTCTAAAGGTATAAAAGTGAGCCTTAGTCTAATGGCTAATGGCGGGTGTCAGACGTGGGTGTCAGACGTGAGTGACAAGCGTGTGTATTTGGATGTGGAGAGAAGTGTGGAGAGGACTGTACATATATCTGGATGGAAATTGTTGTGCTGCTGTATATATTTGGATCACGAGTAAACCATCTGTATTATACACAAGATTTGGTGTGTGAGTATTTCTTCAGCTCCTGGAATTGCAACTAGACTGATTGCTAATACAAACGCTCGCAGCGTTTGCCCTCTTTTGCTTCCACACCTCAACAACTTCATCATCATTTTACCCATATTGCAGGAGGCAGAGCTGTGGCTGAGAAAGTGTGGATTACACAAGTCCTGCAAACAAAGTAGCACAGTGCTGTTATTCTTATTTTGTGGGGTGTGTGTGTGTGTGTTAAGAGTAGTGTATGGCAATTCTGCAGTTTAGTGCAGTGTTGTTGGTGTTTTAGAGGCTGTGAAATTGTTTGTAGCAGTTGTGCAATTTATTAAGGGTTAGAATGGGTTGTAGTGATACATAGCTTCAAGAGAACCTGCCATGTTTAGCTCTTGCCAGAGGCCCAGGTGGAACCTCTTCCTAACTCTCTCTTAGTGTTGGCCTTGGAGCTGAGACAGTGAGCCATGCGGATCCACAGTGTTTTCTCATCTAACGTAGAAATAAACAAACCTCTTGTGAAGGTACCTGATTCTATTGTGTGTTTTAGGGTGACCAGATAAAATCCAGGTCAGGGCTCATGTAACTTTAACAGTTGTAGAGAAAAGGGAATTGCAGCCAGAGTCATTTGTATGCAATTAGTTCCTGGTGAAATTCCCTCTTCATCACAACAGTTAAAGGTGCAGGCACGATACTAGAGTGACCAGATACAAAAGAAGGCATGTTGCTACACATATGTGCCAAATTTGAGATCGATCCCTCCAACCCTCGATTTTATATGAATTTATTAAAGATCATTTCATTTCTGACAGATCAGAATGACAGCTCACCACGTGTGTTCATTCAGACCTGTCAGAACGGAAACAATCTTTAAAAAATTCATATAAAATCGAGGGTTGGAGGGATCGATCTCATAAGCTCTGTGACCAAGTTTCAAGCTGCTATCTTTTAAAATACAGAAGTTATAGGTATATTTATATGGCAGTCCGATAAAACGATAAAATCGCCCGAAAATTATCGTCTCCGATGATCATCATAGGTTTTTGTGTCGTTATCATTATCGTACATTTTAACGATTTGATACACATCCCTACTCCAAATCATCTGAAGGCTGTTCTAGACAGCATTCATCAATGTTTTCAAGATGAAGGAGCTCATTCTAGAATGAGTCATGGGAAGATGTCACTCTTATGAGAAGGGCAGTGATGCCATAAAATATACAATATAATATTCTTAAAACAGCTGTAATGTGTTTGTGCATTTGGGTCCCCCCCCCCTATTATTCCTAGGTGCTTTCTTTTATTTCTCATTCCAAATAAAATTTAGTTGGAGTTCATGATGCTTCTTGAAAATAACACTCTTCTGCATTAGTGCAGTTCAATTCCCAAGACCTTCTACTTCTATGTGTAGGCTGCTAATTGTCATAGAATGAGATGCTCAGCAACAAAGAGCACACACAAGGAAACTGCACAGGTGGATTGTAGCAATGTGTGCTGTGAGTATGCATTACAACTACAAACTACTGTGCAGCTTTGCCCCTCCCCCCCCCCAAATCAGCAGACACGCATGGGCATGTGGAGCATTTCTTTGAGTGTGTACGGTGGCTATTTGTCCTCTTTTACAGAGGACATTTCTCTATTTGAAAGGCTGCTGGAGGACTGTCCTCTATTTTGAATGCATCCCCTATTTGAAGGCTGACCAGTCCAAATCCGATTTACAGATAAAAAACCATGAGAAGGGAGAACAGTGAGGGATTGTGAAGGTGCCCATCAACAGCACTTGGTCAGCAAACTGAGCAAGGCTCACAGGTCACCTGGTCATAGCCTTCCACTTCCATACTGGAGTGAGAAGTATTGTATTTCTATTTTAATTATAATTATTATTTCTAAATGTGCATCTATACATACGTTTATTTATTTATTGAATACATCTTTATTTCATTTTCATAACTTACATCATTCATACATCCTTTTAACATAATTAACTATTATTTACACCCTTCCCCCCTTCCTCCCTTTTGTTGGTTAGTTTCCTTCTGTTCTTATCATCTTTTCTTCCTACTTCCTCCCTATCTCTTCTTTCTTTTCAAGAATCCCATAACTTTTTGTAAGCTTCCGCGATATTATTCTTATTCGAATCTTTTCCCATATACTGTAATCTATATATGCATACCATTCCATTCTAAATGTATCCCTCTTCTTTTTTCCTCTATAAATTCAAAGATTCTGTGTTAATTTTTCATTCATTGCTATATTCCACAATTTCCCCCCCCCCCACACACACACATTAATTCCATTTACTAGCTATATCTGCTGCCTTGCTGCGGTCAGCATAAATCCAATCAATGTTTTATCCTTTACTCCACTATTTTCTTTAACAAACGTATTCATAAGAGCTAGTTCTGGTGTTCTACTAATTCTTTGACCAGTGACCTTTTCTATTTTTTGAAAGACCTTGGGGGAATCCACACAGTCCTTTGGAACGTTTTAAATTGTATTTTAAAACGTTCCAAATAGGTGCGTTCTAAAACGTCTTAGGCCACATTACTGAGTACTCACGTTACAGGAGAACAGTCTTCTGTCTTTAAAGCGGTGTGTGCGGTCACACGCTGTTCTGCCCTGTCTCTTTCTCTTTCGTTTTTCAATGAGGTTAGGTCAAGGCATTGTGGGGGTTGTAGTTCAGTTACACACTTCCTTCTTAGTTCCTCTGTCATTCCCTAGCAAGTATAGGGCTAAGAATTGTGGGTGTTGTAGTTCACTGGTCCACTTCCTCTTTCTTCCCCACCAATCAACTGCTCAGCATCTGGGCACCAGTAAAGGAAGCACTGCCCCCATGAAGTACAAACGGTAAGGAAGGACACATTATTTTACTTAAAACGATTTATTAAAAGTGAAACCGTTGTATATAACTGAAGGGAGTTTTAAAAAACATCAGATATACAACGTTATAGGGAGTGCGTCATGTGGCCCAAAGAGTTTTCATAACCCTTATAAAACATCAAAAAACTCGTGTGTAGATCCGCCCCTTATCCCAAAATTTCCTAACTCTGTAACATTCCCACTACACATGAAATTGTGTTCCATAATCTGTACATCCTCTCCAACATTCTTGTATCGCATTTCTGTTCATTTTTGCTACTTTCACTGGTGTCAGATACCATTTTTGTATCATTTTTAAGGAGGTTGTTTTGAATGGGAATTTTCAAATATACTTCTTATTTATTACATTCTTATCCTGCTTTTTTCCCTCCAAGGAACCCAAGGCGGTGTGCTTAATCCTCCTCCTCCATTTTATCCTTACATAAACAACCCTGTGAGGTAGGTTGGGCTGAGATTCTGTGACTGGTCCAAAGTCACCTTGTCGGTTTCCATGGCCAAGTGGGGACTAGAACCCGGATCTCCTGGCTCCCAGTCCAACACTCTAGCCACTATACCACACTGGCTCTCAGATAGCATATGGAAATCTTTTACAAATTGGTGTTCTCTTTTGTCCACTTTTTTGGTGATTCACAACTGGCAACACTAGTGGCTCTTCAGATCTTAATGAGCTACTACTCCTATCATCCTTGCCCTTTGCCAGGCTGGCAAGGGCTGATGGGACTTGTAGTCCAACAACATTTGGAGAGCCACAAGTTCCCTAGCATGACCTGAGAAGTAAGTACCACTAACTTCAATGAGAGTACTTCCTAGCAAGTGAATTTAGGATTGTGTTTAGATTCAGATAATATTATGCAGCAATAGTCACAAATATATTTTAAATATTCTACAGCAAACAGGGGCAGGCAAATGAGCGATGTTTAAGATCGCTAGGATTCTCTGAAGTCCACTTCACCACTTGCCTTGCACTTGATTCCTGTTCGCATTTGCGATCGCTGCTCACTCTGTGAGAATAGGAAAATTGCATGAATCGAGCAGTGATTGAATGTAAAATTTGCATACATTCCCATAAATTTGCACACAATTGTTAATTTGCACAACTTTCCTCCATAGATTAAGCAGGGCTGATTCAGTCCACAGGGGAAATTTGCACAACTTAGGAAATGTGCACAAAAGTGAACCGGGAAAGTTGCATGAATCAAATGCAGGCAAATGAATTTGCAGCCTTTTTCAGCAAAAAAAGCATGTACTTGTGTTCACGGTAGGGGCTTTGAATAGGACACACTCACAGGTTTTGTGAGCAACAACCACATTCTCATGCATCCCTGCAGCAAACCAAATCGAAATGCAAAGTTCTTGAAATTTGTACTAGATCACACTGTTGAAAATGGGTCTTCTTGAACAAATACACTTCCTTGGCACATTCAGTTTTGTAAAGGATCAGATCAAAGCCAACAACACACAACTCTTGAACTGCTGTTTACAGAATGAGGAATCTTCTCTGTATAGTTTCCAATATCATTCACATTCAAACCACAATTATTAATACACACCGAAGAGCTCCTGGATAGTTTCTCGCTGTAGTTGCTGCCAACAATCAGTCCTCAGTAGACAGTAATAAAGACAGATTACTTTGGACTTCACGACTGCATGGGGCTGCTTCTCCTAGTTTCCATAATGGATTGCTCTGCTATTTACAAATAAATATTCACTGCACAACAACATCCTTTATGTTGGATGCAAGGAAATGCTTCATAGTTTTTTAAAAAAAATCAGGTTTCTTGTGAATAAAATAGGCTTTGATGCTTAATTTTGCAGGCCCACAAGGGAGTCAGAATACTATAAGAGGGACCCTTTGGTTTTATTTTCATACCTATTTTAAAAGTATTTTCTGCCATTGTATCATTTGGTTGTCCAAAGGGGCTTACAATAATATCTATCTATCTATCTATCTATCTATCTATCTATCCCCAAATTGCCAAAATATTAAAATATAGCCACAATATTCCCAGAAAATAATATAACATCATAATCCCAGAAATTTCAGCAAAGAAATAATGATGATGGGTGAGCTTCCTGGACACAGATTGGATGATCTTGGAATATAAGGATATTGATGGGGTGGGTGAGCTGGGTAGGTGAGCTGGAGGAGAGGCAATGTGTAAGTCCACACCTTACAGTGACGGCATTGTCATGCCCTGCAGGGACCATGGGTGAGACCAGTTCATAGTTTATTATTAATTACATTTACATTTTTATACTGCCCGATAGCCAAGGCTCTCCGGGCAGTGCACAATTAAAACCATAAAAATACAGTAAGTATACAATAAATTTAAAATGTTAAAATCCAAGAGTGAAATATAAAATCCATCCAGGGAAAGCCTGTGTGAAGAGGTATGTTTTTAGGAGGCATTTAAAAGATATTACGTTTCCCGCCTCCCAAACCGCATGAGGGAGGGTTTTCCAGAGGGTGGGTGCTGCTGCCGAGAAGGCCCGCCACTGAGGTTCTTCGTGGTGACATTCCATTCATTTCAGAATGGCCAGTAGGACCTCCTCTGAAGATTCTGTCATCTGGGTGCAAACCAGAAGGCAAGTTTGCCACCAAAACCCATACATTTTTGAAGTTTATGATGGGGTTCACAAAAAATTACTATGCGGACGAAAAATGTGCATAAAATGCAAAGATTTGCAAAGATTTGCACAGAAAGCTCTGCATTTGCAAAAACGTGCACAAAATACTTTTTTCAACAAGACCAAGGGAGATGTACACATCTGCAAAAGTGTGCAGTTAAACATGTGCATTTGGGGGAAAATGCATACCTAAAATGCAGCATTTTAAACAATGTGCGTGAGAATGCATACAAATGTTCATGAAGACTCAAAGAACACACACAATCTTATGCGGAATTGGGTCAGAGCAAATCTAGTATCGGAAAAATGAGAACTTGAGTGAAACCGAGGTTGACAGATTCATCTAGTCACCTACCGAAAATTCTGACAGTTCTGTATAAGTACATTAAATTACATATATATATATATATATATATATATATATATATATAAACAATAATCTTCATTATATCGTAGCCAACACGATTCCAACCACTTGTTCTGGAAATGCAGGTATCTGAAGGAGGATTTCCCTGGTAAAGCTGCTTGCACAAACAGGTAAAACAACTTGTCAGTCACTTTAAGTCATATAAAGCCTGAATGCAAGCTACCGATTAAAATGTCCCTATAAAGCTATTAGCACTAAACAGTTAATAAAATAAAATAAAATAAAGGTTCCATCTCCAGTGATTCCTTATAGGTTGGCTTTTAATTTCAGGCTTGGTAAACCTGCTGACAGATGAAAACGGTAACACTGCTTCTTGTTAGTCACTTGGTATTTAAAAGTTGAAGAAACAATGTGCTTTAAACAAAATTATTTGACGTGGGAGGCAGATTGCAAACTGGCAAGCAGAAAGGGGACATTTAAGAGAGAATGATGCTTATTTGCCTTTTGTGGGAGAGAAATTACAATCTACCTCACTCTCATTCTGCAGGCAGCCCCCTACAGTTTGGCATCTTTCGGTAAGTGCCTAAGTGTTTGCGGGGAGCACAAAATTCCTCTTGCTTTACAAAATTGTCATCTTCCTGCCTCTCTCTCGAGCAAATGCAGAGCCATTAACAGCACACCTGCTTGAGAAATTGCCCATTACAATTCAACATGTTTTGGGTAAGGAGTCTCTGGCGCCTTCTTTATTTCAAAGGAAAGGCATGTTTGAGCAATACGAAAAATCTTCAGGCAACCCCCCACCCTTGTCACCACCAATAAAACAAAAAGCAACTGGGCTCTGATGGATATCATCTGTAAAGAGAGGTTTTTAAGTTGTACTAATGTTAACTAATCTTTTGTAAAACCACCCAAATGGCTATATGGCAGCAGGGATGTACAGATTTTGTAAAATCTGTTCTGTCTGCATTTTGTGGATTGTCAGTTGCATTTCGTTCCATTGTCCACTCAATGTTCAATCTGTAGTCAAGTTATGGTGCTTCGGCCTTTGAAAAAACCCATATCCCTTCTTCTCTTTCCCCTCAGCAAAAGCTCTAGTCCATCTCCTGGTTGCCTTTCAGCTGGACTCCTGCAGTCTTCTCCTTTCTGGTTTCCCCTGCTCTCACCTGGGTCCTCCCATGTTTATCCAACATTCCTTAAATCTCTACATTGGCTTTCTGTCTGTTCCTGGATCCAGCACAATGTCTTGCCCTTACCTTCAAAGCCTTCCATGACCTTGCTCCCCATCCTCTCGTTATCTCATATCCCTGCCTGTGAACTTTGCTCCTACAGCTCCACTGCCCTCCGCCACCCAATGGTCTCCTGTTCCTTCAAAAGACCCCACCCTTTCTCTATTGTTTGCCCCATATGCTTGGAACGCCCATCTTCCTTCAAGTTGCTCCTCAAAACTCACCTTTTAGATGAAGCCTTTGGGCACGGCCCCTTAGATCTCATGTCCTCTGCCAGTAACTAACCCTAAGCACCAGCAACAGAAGCAATTGCATGTGGCTTCCTTCTTTAGCCTCCTCTCCCCCTCTATCATTTCCCAATATGTCAAATTTTAGACTGTAGGCTCTTTGGGAATGTGTCCTCTTGAAGTGATCTGTATATATGAATGATGAAAACAAAAAACAGATGTAGAACAATTGTGTCACTACGGATGTCCACAGATGTTTGCTTCAATATGAAGGGTATATGCTTCAATATGAAGGTATAGAAAAATGGTATAAAGAAATATGGGACATGGCACTTAATGATAAGCTAACGTGTAAAATGAATATAAAGAGGGGAATGTCCAGTAAGAATGATTTTGGAGATATATGGAGTTTATTTTTGGAATATGTATTAAGAACGGGGAAGGGGCAAATGCCTTCAAAAGAGTCTTTACATTTTTGGAAAGAAGAATAATGTATAATTGAAGGTCTCCTGGGGGGAGGGGAGCACGGGGGTATGCGGTATGTATTGTATTTTATGTTGTTTAGGTTTATGTTGTATTATGTTATGTTGAAAAATAATAATAAAAAATAAAAATATATATATATGAAGGGTTGTAGTATAGAGCCCTTCAAACATAACATGGTTTTAAACTAGAAGACCATTGACTAAAACCCTTTTAAAAAATCAGATGAAATCACAAGCCTTCTTTCAAGTGCCTCAGTTATTTCAACATTTAACCACATTTCTCAATTTTATATGCAATTTTTGTCTTTCTTTTTTTTAAAGGTGATTTGTATTTTAGTATTGCTAAAATACAGAAGGCAGAGGCCTACTTGCTGTACTTAAAGCTTTATTGAGAACGAAACAAGATTTGCAGTGCTTACTGAGGCTCCTCCCTCATGACCTCTGTACTGGAGTTCAGCTTCCAGTCTTTGCAGGCCCCTGATAGGATGGAACTGCTATCTGTTATAACAACTAGCCTTTCATTTTCAGCAATACCTTCATTTAACTAAATCCCTTAAATATTTCCAGGGTGAAAAGGAGAGACAAAAACCCTTTCTACACCATAGGGGTGTAGAGGGAGGGAGCGAGGGCGATACCGGAAGTACCTAAGGCAGGATCTACACTGCTGTTTTAAAGTGCTTTAACGTGCTTTATAACAGTAGTGACAACTGTTGGGGCCCAGGACACACTCCAAAACAGTTGTCACTACTGTTATAAAGCACTTTAAAACAGCAGTGTAGATCCTGCCTAAAACACACTGTCGGCACACGGACCAGCTGGGGGCCATCCCAGGCAAACAGCCTGGTGTAGATACGGCCCAAGTCCCAGGATGTAAAAAATAGAGTTTGATTCCTTGGAGTAGCCCAATGAATTTTGGCCCTGTACCCTATATTTCCAGGCCTTCTTCAGGTTTTTTTTCAATGTAGTCTGCAGGGATCCCTGAAAAAATGTCTCCAAGAGTCTCAGGAACTCCCAACCCACCCAGAGCAGATTTGGGGGTGTATAGAAGACTGCAGAGGGGAGTTGAAACTCATTCCACCCTATGAGTCGCCTTCCCTCTCCAAAGTCTCAGCTGAAGATATTTTCCAGCCCTGGTATCTGCAATACTTTTAACTGCAGATGTCCAGGTAAAAGAATCATGTAAATTTTAATGCAAACATTTGCCCCCATTGTCAATCTTTCCTATTCTGATTCTGTTTTTTATAAGATTTTCCATCACAGCAGACACTTTTTGCATTACTCCGAGTAAGCTAGCAATTATTTCTGTCTGAGTTATTTTTCAGAATTTTTATTGTCACATTGAAGTTATTTATTTACTCTCCTAAATTCTTATCCTCCCCCTACACAGACTTGATGTGATGGTTGACCTTGAATCTGCCACTGACAGGAGTCTCTTGCCTGATTGTGATTTTTGTCACCCTCTGTTGAATCATGTTATGCGCTGCTCAGTTCTGATACGTAGTTCAATGTCTTTTCCTGCAGTATTATATATGGCATCAGAGTGTAGTATGTGAACTAAGACAATTGCAAAATGCACTAACCATGATAGAAGGGCTTTAAAAAGTCTCCTTCAAAATATCCTGCAAGAAGGTTTCCTGCCAGGGGGCAGCTATCCCTACTGTCCTGCTCATAATTGCTGAGTGGTAAAGGAATGGGTTGGATCTAAATGGAAGTTAGGAGGACAATTAGGAGCTCATCTATACTTGTAGGCCTTCCGGGATGGGGGGGGGAAGGATCTTGGGCTTTACAGCTTACGGGATTGTCCCCCAGGGTGCACACACCAGCACAACGTCCCAGAAGTCAAGAGGGACATTCCTGGTGCAGTGGGGATTTTTTTAAGAAGGGAGAGGTTTGCACAATTACGCAGGAGCGATCCTGCACCATAGGTAAGTTTTTTTGGGAGGAAGCCTCCAAATTCAGCACCCCAACATGCTGAGAGCCATCCCAGGGATGGCAAAAATGCTGCCTCCCACCCTGATGGGCACAGAGCCCCCCCCCCAGCTTCATGACCTTTGAAGAGCCCCGCTACTCAGGGGGAGGAGGGAGGACCCAGGATCCAGTGCCACAATGCCTGTGGTCCTTGAGATTGTCGCTGGACTGTGGGAAAAATTGGGATAAATGCAGTCCCAGTTATCCCAGGACAACTGAGAGGTCGTCCCTGGTTGATCCCATCATTTGGACACACAGGGACAAACTCCATAAACCCCAGGATAAATGTCTGGTGTAGACATGCCCTAGGTCTGGTTCATGCGATAGACTGTAAATGTGGCTTTCCATGTACAGAAGCCTCTAAGTGCCTGTAATAGCTGTCTATTCTAACAGCTGTCACAAGTACCCATGTATGGAAAGCCCCATATCAGTTTTCTCCTTATGATCTCAGCAAGAGGAAACTGCTGCTTGTCTGTCCACCCTCCCCTGCCTCTTGCACTAATTTATTGTTCCTAGTTCAGAAGAACAAAAAGTACAGTTATATTATTTATTGTTTCTGCTGTCAACCTGCAGTTGGAAAACCAATGCAGTTATATTAATATATTTGTTATTTTTTTTTTAAACAACCCAATACACAATGAACAGTATCCATAATTAGTAGGGATGTGCAACGGATTGGACCCGATCCACGATCTGGGCCCAATCCGGGCAAAATTGGAAACGATTCCGATTTCAAAAAATGGAGATTCGATTTTTTCTGATCCGACTTCCCCCCCCCCCCGATTTTGATCAGGAAAAATCAGAAAATCAGACCTCCATTTTTTGTGTTTTTGCCATAGGCTTGTATTAAGGGAAAGAAAGCTTTCCCCCAATGCAAGTCTATGGAGAAAACATGGCGGTGGGTGACTGGGGACCTCCTTCCCTCCCCCCACTTGCACTCCTTACCTGCTTCCTCCTCACTGCCATCTGCTACCACCTTCTGCCCCAATCTACTGAGAGACAGGCTTCGTGGTCTGTCTCTCAGTAGAGCGCCGGGTGATCACACGGCGCTCTACTGAGAGGCAGGCCGTGAAGCCTGTTTTTAAGTAGATTGGACCTGCAGGCGACAGCAGACAGAAGTGGATGGCCCCAGCAGGTAAGGAGCACGATTGGGGGAGGGGGAGGGCCCCACTTACCTGCCGGGGCGCCCGCTTCTGTCTGCTTCCATCTGCCATTCCAATCTACTGAGAAACAGGCTTTGCGGCCTAGTTCTCAGTAGAGCACCACGTGATGTCACCTGGTGCTCTACTGAGAACTAGGCTGCAAAGCCTGTTTCTCAGTAGATTGGAACAGCAGACCACAGCAGACAGAAGTGGGTGCCCCGGCAGGTAAGGAGCATGAGTGGGGGGGGGAGGGACAGGGAGGGAAGGAGGGGGAGTTAGGTCCCCTCACTCACCCCCATGTTTTCACCATAGGCTTGCATTGCGGGAAAGTTTTCTTTACCCCAATGTAAACCTATGGCGAAAACACCTAAAATGGCGTCCAATCTGAAAATTGGACGTCCGATTTTTGGATCGGAATCAGCTCTGAACTGAACCAGGAAGCATCCGATCTGAGGCTCTGGTTCTGATTCCGATCTGATTTTTTGGGTCCATGCACACCCCTAATAATTAGGTATATTAGAAAACAATCAAATTAGAGAATTCACAGGCATGGCACAACTCATATCCAAATAATACATTTCAGATTTAAAAGGCACAATCCTGGCACACACATCAGTGGTATCAACATATGGGTAGAATCAGGAAGTAAGATATTAGAAAACCAATTATTTAGAAACAGACTAATTTAAAGACAGGGGTTTATATATATATATATATATATATATATATAACAAAATGTGCAATTAAGCACAGATTTCACAAAGATGGCTAATACAAATTAAACATAATTGATTATTAGTGACATTCTCTGCCTTTCTCAAGTTCTTATTTAAATAAGCTTCATACTGCTATCATCAATGCCATTGTGTAATAGTGAGAAACTTGAAATTCAGCACTTAGGGGAATAACAAAAGGAATGAATTTGCATCAGTTTCAAGTTAAAAAATAATCAGCTCTCATGCTGTGCAGGAGACTTGGTTTTAAAAAATACGATGTAAGGAAATTCTATTTTAAGGTGTTAGCTCATTTCACAGTCTTATTAAGGCTACAATCCCAAGCACACTTACTAGGGAGTAAGCTCCACTGAAAGAAATGGGACTTACTTTTGGAACAGAGGAAACTGCATTAGACAAAGTCATGGATCCATCTAGTTCCGCTTTTAGAACATAGGATGCTGACTTTGTACCTGTCATTGCTCCATCTAGTTCAGTCTTGTCTTCACTGAATGGCTTTCCATTATTTCAAACAAGAGCTGTTCCCAGATGTACCTGGAACCGCAAGGGATTCAGACTGGGAACTTGTTCATACAAAGCATGTGCTCTACAATTGCACCACACAGTATGTAGAAAAGCTTACAGAAATACATTTTATGAGGAGGGCCTGCTACTGTTCAATATGTCGAAAGCAGGCTTTTGAGCTTCACTGTCATCAAGCTGGATGTTCAAGAAAAATGTGGGCTGGGGCAGAGGAGAAAAATCTATTCCTGTGATTAAGCATGATGTTGAGTTTGAAGATTCCCTCTCCAGCTGCAGGTTTAAGGTGAAGAAAGAACCAAGCAATTTAGTTGTGTTTGAAAACAGAATCAATAGGAATCAAAGAATCATAGAATAGTAGAGTTGGAAGGGGCTTATAAGGCCATCGAGTCCAACCCCCTGCTCAATGCAGGAATCCACTGTAAAGCATGCCTGACAGATGTTGTCCAGCTGCCTCTTGAATGCCTCTAGTGGGAAAGCCCACAACCTCCCTGGGTAATTGGCTCCATTGTCATACTGCTGTAAGGGTCAGGAAGTTTTTCCTGATGTCCAGCTGGAATCTGGTTTCCTGTAACTTGAACCCATTATTCTGTGTCCTACACTGTGGGATGATCGAGAAGAGATCCTGGCCTTCCTCTGTGTGACAACCTTTTAAATATTTGAAGAGTGCTATCATGTCGCCCCTCAGTCTTCTCTTTTCCAGACTAAACGTGCCCAGTTCTTTCAGTCTCTTCTCATAGGGCTTTGTTTCCAGACCCCTGAACATCCTCGTTGCTCTCCTCTGAACCCCCTACAGCTTGTCTGCATCCTTCTTGAAGTGTGGTGCCCAGAACTGGATGCAATACTCAAGATGATGCCTAACCAGTACCAAATAGAGGGGAACCAGTACCTTGCACAATTTGGAAGCTATACTTCTATTATGCAGCCCAAAATAGCATTTGCTTTTTTTTGCAGCCACATCACATTGTTGGCTCATATTAAGCTTGTGATCTACAATAATTCCAAGATCCTTCTCACTTGTACTGTTGCTGAGCCAAGTATCTCCCATCTTGTAACTGTGCATTTGGTTTCTTTTTCCTAGGTGTAGAACTTGGCATTTATCCCTATTAAATTGCATTCTGTTGTTTTCAGCCCAGCACTCCAGCTTATCAAGATCACTTTGAAGTTTGTTTCTGTCTTCCAGGGTATTAGCTATCCCACCCAATTTAGTGTTGTCTGCAAATTTGATAAGCATTCCCTGCACCTCCTCGTCCAAATCATTAATAAAAATGTTGAAGAACAGTGGTTTATGATTTATGTCTATCCAAGAAATAAGTATACAAGGATAAGAGCTAGAAGGAAGGACTACAAATTTTTGACAATGATTTTGAAACAGAAAAAGATTGTTTTCAGATGGGAAATACCTGAAGGACTGAGTTTGACTTTCGTTGGGGAAAGATATAAGCTGAACTCAGTGGAAAAAACAAGATATTTTATGGAGAAATATAAAAAAGAATTGGAAGAAATACAAGTTGATGAAAGGGACCCAAGAGAAGAAGGAGAAACGTCAGACATGCAAAATTTGCTGTTTATAAAGAATTTTATTGATACATAATAATAACCTAAATATGGATTAGAAATATTTATCATGGAATATAAATGGACTAAATTCACCACAAAAGAGGGAAAAAAAATCTTTTACCATCTAAAGAAGTTGAAATTGGACATTGTCTGTTTACAAGAAACTCATATTAGAAAAAAAAAGATATAAAATATCTGCATAATAAAGGCTTGGGAGAAGAATTTATATCTGTGAGCACAAAGAAAAAGTCAGGGGTGGCCTTGTATATTAAACCTCATCTAAAACCAGAATTAGTTATATCTGATGAACAAGGACGTTTTGTGGATGTAAAAACTATTGTAGATGGACTGGAAATTATGGTATTGGGTGTTTATGCGCCTAATGAACAAAAAGCAGAATTTTATGAACGACTGTTACATAGATTGGCGGACCTTTCAAGTGTCTCTTGGGTGTCTCTTGGGTGATTGTAATGGAGTGATATCACCACAAATTGATAAACATTTGGAGAAAGACAACAAAGGTCAACAGGGAAAGCTTCCAAAATGTTTTTTTGATCTGGTGGACAATTTGGGTCTGGTTGTTGTATGGAGACATAGAAATGGTGGCTCCAAGGAATATACTTATTTCTCGGATAGACGTAAATCTTTTTCAAGAATAGATATGATTTTGATGTCCAAGATGATACTTACAAAAGTAAAGAACATAGAGATTTTGTCAAAATCTTTTTTGGATCATAACTCAGTATTGATGGTTCTGAAAAAAAATAAGTACGTTCAGATGGAGATTAAATGAATCTTTACTACAAAATAAAGTGGTGTTGGAGGAAGGTTGAAAAAAATAAGGAATTTTTTGAGTTGAATTTGAATAAAGGTGTTAACCAAAGTACGGTCTGGGACAAAAGTAAAGCTTTTATAAGAGGATATTTTATAATAATAATAATATAATAATAATTTATTTATTACCCGCCTCTCCCTCCAGATCGAGGCGGGTAACACCATCAAACATAAAATACACAAAACTGATTAAAAGCACATAAAACCAATGCATCATTAAAATACCAGTAAAACACCAATAAAAACACCTAAAATTAATCTGTGTAGGCCTGCCGGAAGAGATCAATCTTTAAAGCTCTTTTAAATTCTTGAAGACTGGTAAATTGGTGGATCTCTCCCAGAAGAACAGTCAAATTAAGAGGGAAAGACAGGAGAAAATGAAAGCTATTATGGATGAGATTAAAGAGAAGGAAGAGGAGTGAAAGAACACACCAAGAAAAGTGGAGATTAACCACCAGATCAAGATATTGCAACAGCAACTGTCTATGTTGATGGTCAGAGAAATGGAACAGAAGTTAAATTTTGTAAAACAGAGAGAATTTGAAGGTGCAAATAAACCGGGAAAATGGTTAGCCTATAAACTGTCATCACCCGGCGCGCTAATCTAGAGCAGGCCGCGGAGCCCGCTGGTAGTAGCCGCCGGCGCCGGACGGGAGCGGACGGGCCGGGAAGGTAAGGGTCCCCCTCCTCCCCTCCGTGCGCCCCCTGCTTACCTTCCCGGCCTGTCCGCTCCTGTCCGGTGCCGGCGGCTACTACCAGCGGGCTCCGCGGCCTGCTCTAGAGTAGCGCGCCGGGTGATCCCGGCGCGCCACCCTGGAGCAGGCCGCGGAGCCCGCTGGTAGTAGCCGCCGGCGCCGGACGGGAGCAGACGGGCCGGAAAGGTAAGGGCCCACCTCCTCCCGCCCCCTCCTCCCCCCCGCTGTCCACTTTCATCGGCCGGCGCCCGCTGGCGCCCACCAATGGAAGCGGCGGTGGGCGCCAATGGGCGCCCGCCGATCCGCCGATCCGCCAAACCGGTTCGGAGCCTTTTTGGACCGGTTCGGATTGGATCGGCCGATCCAGCTGTCGGATCGGAAATCGGATAATTTATCCGATTTCCCACTGGACCGGACTCGGATCGTGGATCGGGTCCGATCCAGTGCACATCCCTACTGAAAATCTTAACTGGGACTTTTTGTTAAAAGTTTTGGAAGCAATGGACTTTGGGTCTAATTTACAACATGGGTGAAGTCAATTTATACTGAACAGAGTGCTCAGCTCATCATTAATGGAGATTTGTCAAAACCGTGTAAGATTGCAAGAAAGACTAGACAGGGCTGTCCAAATGTCACCTTTGTTATTTATCTTGGTGTTGAAAGTATTGAACAGAGCTGTAAGACAAGAAGAAAAAATTGGAGGAATAAAAATTAGAAAAGAATCCTATAAGTTAAGAGCTTTTGCAGATGATCTGGTGTTTACTTTAGAGGATCCACTGAGTGGAATTGAAACTTTAATGAATAAGTTGAATGAATTTGGTGTATTAGCAGGTTTAAGGTTAATAAACAAAAGACTAAGATACTTTCAAAAATATGAATAAGCAAGATCAACTAAAGGTGGCAGAAAAACAGGTTTTAAAGTAAAAAAGAAGGCTTGGGCATAAACTTGACAAATATGAATTGTATGTTGTTTCATAATAATTATGTTAAGGTCTGGAATGAAGTTAAACAAGATTTGACAAGATGGGATAAACTTGAAACGTCTTTGATGGGGAGAATTGCAACAATTAGGGTGAATGTTTTGCCAAGAATGTTGTATCTATTTCAGACAATACCTATTGTAACTTTTGAGTCATCATTCAAGCAATGGCAAAGAGAGATTTCTAAATTTATATGGCAATCCAAAAAACCAAAGGTGAAGTTTAAAACATTACAAGATGCCAAAGAGAGAGGAGGTTTGGGTTTGCTGGATTTGAGATTGTATTTCTCTGCCTGTTACTTGATGTGGATGAAGGAGTGGATGTTTATAAAAAATAGAAGATTACTGGAATTAGAGGGACGTGTTCTAAGATTTGGTTGGTATGGGTATCTGTGGCATGACAAAGCTAAAGTGAATGTACAATTTAACAATCATTATGTGAGACGAGCGATTTTGAGAATATGGATTAAACATAAACCCAGACTGTGTCAGAAAACACCATTATGGATTTCCTCACAGGAGGCTTTTTACAGAATAGAATTGGCAAGCACGAATAAATGGTTGACGTATAATGAGATTTTAGAAATAATAGGAGATGTTAAAATTAAATCAAGAGAGGAGTTACTGTGTGAAGGAAATGTTTGTCAGTGGTTCTCATATTTACAAATGATAGAAAGGTTTAAGATTTAAAAAAATTGGGGTTTTGAATGTACAAAATCTGAATTTGAGAAAGTCTTATGTACAAATGATGATCATGTTATTTCAAAGACATATAAACTTTGTTAAAGTATGAGACTGAAGATGAACAGATCAAAGATTCTATGATAAAGTGGGCTCAAAATTTTGGTTATAACATTACTATGGATCAGTGGGAGAATATGTGGTTGAGAGGCTTGAAATTTACATGATGTGCCAGATTGAAATATTGTTTTTACAAAATGATGTATAAATGGCATATATCGCCATCAAAATTGGCAAAAATGTATAAAGGGACAATGGGAAGGTGCTGGAAACGTGAAGAACAGGAAGGAACTTTTTATCATTTATGGTGGACATGTAAAAAAGCTAAATCCTTTTGGGTACAAATGCATAAGGTGATCCAAAATGTACTGAAGACTAAAATACAACTATGTCCAGAGTATTTTTTGTTGGGGATAATAGATGAACAGTTGATGCAAGGCTATGGAACTTTATTCTTATACATGATAACGGCAGCAAGATTAATATATGCCCAGAATTGGAAGACTGAGAGGGAACCAACAGAGGAGGAATGGCTGTTGAAAATTACAGAATTGGCGGAAATGGCAAAACTCACTGTGATAATAAGAGATAAAACCGAGGAATGGAAACCTTTGATAGATTTTTTTTAAAGGAGAGAGAAGGAAAGGACATATTTGTATGTGGATTCAGAGATGAAATTGGAAGAAAAACAATTGATAAAGATAGGGAAGTTGGGAAATTCACTCACTATTTTGTTTCATTTTTTATTAGTCTTATTGGGCTAAAACATTAAGAAAATGTAGGTATTTTTGTTTGTTGGAGAAATTCGGAAGTCCATTTTAATGTTGTATGTTGTATTGTTGTATTGTTTGTGTTTTATCTTTGTCTGAAAAATAAAAAGTTTAAAATCAAAAAACCTCCCGTGTGATGACATTCATAAATTGTTATGCGTTAATGTACCCTCCACAGTGCTATGGAAATGATATATGTCTCCATTGACCAGAGATGCATAACCTCAGGCCTGGAAGCCAAATTCCCCTCCCCCCCCGGGGTCCCAACCTTTGGGATTCCATAATTACCAAGCTTCTTCCCATGGCCACACCTGCTTTTCCCCAACCACTGATAGCTTGTTGGTTTCCTGACTTTTCTGCAGCCCCCCCCCCCCCGCCCTCATTCTACAGGGTTGAAATGCTTCTCCTAAGTCTTAGGTACTGTCTGGTACAGCTTCAAGCTAATCCATGAAAGCATGTTGTGTATTTTTGGCCCTGCCCTTCTGCCTTTATCCCTGCCCACCACTGCAATGCAGCTCCTGTGACTTTCTCCAAAATGGAAAGAGGTTCAACATCCCAGCCATAGATTGCCTATCTTCATAGACTCTGGGCTTTTATGCTCTTTTAACATAGCTACTTTACTTTATGTACCCTTGTTCTATATCACTGATCTTGTGCTCTGTCATTCCATCTCTTTTTCCCCAAAGAGCACGCACATCATTTTTTGTGGATGCCACTTTCTATTGGTTCTGCCAAATTTCCCACGTGCCTTGAAATGTGTTCTCTTTTGTGACAGCCAAATCAGACAAGCACGTGGGTTACTATTCTTCGTCTCCTTACTAGGGAAACCCCAGATGCATATTAGATAGTACTTATTAGCCTAATAAGCCTCTCTCCTTTTTTTGGTTTTTGTTCCTGTGCTGCCAACATCCTTTCAATCAATAGCCCTGAAAATGCTGGAGGCAATTAAGACTGGAGAGAATATTTTGAAAATGTTGTGATGTGGAAGGGATTCAGCAATAAAGCCGACTGTGCTGAGGTGTTTTATAAATTTGTATATGGCAGACTCAATTAGTGCCACATTAACAATAAATAAGTGTGCCAGGCAAGGATGGAAAAATATCAATAATCCACTGGCAGTCTCAGTGCTATGCTTTCAACACATATAGGCACCTTAATTAGAAGTTTGCCCATGTGCAAGCTCAACTCATTAACTGCCTCTTTACTGAAAAAGGAAAAATGAGCTGAGCTCCTTAATCTGACATTAATAAATTGCCAACATTTGGGGAGGTATCTGAATGCAAAATGGTGATGTTCATTATCAAAATTATGTTTTATGAGTTGGTCTTGCTCTGGCTCATTTAGTGAGATATTTTTATCCAGCGGAGGATACCATGCCAAGGGTGAGGAGCAGGGAGGGGGGAAACCCGAAAATCAAGAATAAGCTGAAAGATCCCCCGGTATCCCTCCAAAAATGCTCAGCTGATATGGAAACATACTGATACACGCAGCATCTAGAACTGGATTCTGAAAGTGTAACCATTACATAATACCATAAATATACAATATTACATAATACCATAAATACACAATTCCGTATGAATGCGTGCAATTGTAGTGTAATGATAGAAAAGTGAGCAATGAGCTGGGAAGACCTCAATTCAAATTTTACCTCAATCAAATACTTCTAGATGGCTCAGCTGTAAGCTAGCCTAACCTCCCCAGCCCTATCCTTAACTTACCATTTGCAATAGGAGAAATACAGATATTGTGCATGAGCTAGTATGGTGCAGTGGTTGGAGCATTGGACCAGGGCCTGTCACTATTTATTTAAGGCAGTATCCAACAAGCGCAACTGCTAATGTAAATTATGTTACGCCAACAGAAACTTTTCTTGGACAATGCCAATAGAGTTAGCTACCATGCCAATTTCTCAGGAAAATCAGCATGCCAGACAACACTACTGGTTTGCTTTAGAGTAGGCACTGCTAACTATTGTGCCCCATTGGATGCTGCTTTTATTTATTTGTATGCTGCTTTTAGGACAAAGTCCAGTTCACATAGTAAAAGATGTAAAAATAAAATACAATTTAAAACCAACCAGCCAACAAAAATTTAAAGCAGAATAAAACGTTCTGGAATTAGGAGTGAGCAGTGAAGTGGCCAAGTTTGCCAATGACACCAAATTATTAAAGGTTGTTAAAACACAAAGGGATTGTGAAGAGCTCCAAAGAGATCTCTCCAAGCTAGGAGAGTGATCATCCAAATGGCAGATGTTGTTCAATGTCCACCACAACCCAACCCCCCCACTTCAAGTATAAACTGATGGGATCTGAGCTGGCAGTGACCGAACAAGAAAGTGATCTTGGGGTTGTTGTGGACAGCTCAATGAAAATCTCAACTCAGTGTGCGGCAGCTGTAAAGAAGGCAAACTCCATGTTAGGCATTATAAGAAAATGAATTGATAATAAAACCTCCAGTATCATACTGCCTTTATACAAATCTATGGTGTGACCACACTTAGAATACTACTGTTCTGGTCACCAAACCTAAAAAAAAAGATATTATAGAGCTGGAAAAAGTGCAGAAATGGGCAACTAAAATGATTAAGGGGCTGGAGCATCTCCCCTATGAGGGAAGGTTACAACAGCTGGGATTGTTTAGCTTGGAAAAAAGGAGGCTAAGGGGAGACATGATAGAGGTGTACAAAATTGTGTGTGGTGTGGAGAATGTGGACAGGGAGACATTTTTCTCCTTCTCTCAAAATACTAGAACCCAGGGTCATCCCATGGAGCTGATTGGTGGGAGATTCAGGACAAATAAACAGAAGGGCTTCTCCACACAGCACATAGTTAAATTATGGAATTCACTACCACAAGATGTAGTGATGGCCACCATTTGGATGACTTTAAAAGGGGGTTGGATACATTCCTGGAGGAGAAGGCTATCAATGGCTACTAGCCCTGACAGTTATGCGCTACCTCCAGAATCCAAGGCAGTTGCTGGGGAACATGGGTGGGAAGGTGCTGTTGCACCATGACCTGTTTTGTTGCACCCTGGTCGACAGCTGTTTGGCCACTGTATGAACAGAGTGCTGGACTAGATGGACCCTTGGTCTGATCCAGCATGGCACTTCTTGTGTTCCTAACATCTTTTAGTCTGACCTACCTCCTAGGGTTGTTCTGAAGATAAAGTGGGAGATGGACAGCATGTGCACTGTCTTGAGTTCTTTGGAGGAAATTCAAGATGTGAATTGAATCAATACTTGTCCACCTTATATATAAGGGATCATGAGAACCTATGTGTGAAGACCATAGAATGTTCTATGTTTCAAGTGCTGGGAGTCACAGTGATGCTCAGGGCTTGGTTAGGATCAAATTCAGACTGGAACAAGAAAATTCCTCTGCTGTTGATCAAGCAGTATATTAGAGCTGGTTGGGACAGTGCGGGCTCCAGGTTTTGAGGCCCCTCGGGGGAAGGCACCCACAATGCCCCCCTATCTCAGTGCGTCTACCTTATCATCACCATTATCACCATCTGCTCTTGCTTCTCATCCTTTTCCCATTGCTACCACTTGCTTGCTTGACAGGTAGAGTGTCACTGACCAAGTCAGCAGTGGCATCTCCTGCTTCTCTTCTCACCACCGTTGACTGGATCAGAACGAGAGGCAGGTGGGACGATCCGGTTGCAAGGATGAAGAGGGGGAGCAATTCCAAGTGGCTCTTAAGAGTGGGCTCCAGCAGCATGTGGGTTCTTGGCAAATGGCCAAGCATACCTACCCATGATGCCAGCCCTGGGTTTGGATGCCAATGTAGTGGCAAATGAAAATGAATAATGTATCATCACCCCTGTGGAATCTACTAATCTGAATTACTGCCTCATCAAAAACAATCTTACTCAGTGACTTGAGTAAACATGCATGGATCACACTGTTTTGAATGGGACTTACTCCCAATTAAGTGTGCATAGGAGTCCAGCCTTAGGGGATCTAGTTTTCATACCGCCTAAAATCATGTCATTTTGGCTTTCTGTGTATCTCTGTCAATCCCCCTCCACCCCACTCCTATCCCCTGTAGAGAATATTGCAGACTTGGATGAATGAAAATCATGCATAGTTTAACCTGAACCATTTGAAATTGTGTAGCTAATAGGTACACCTCCAAAGTGCACTCAGGTGAGCTCAGTATTAACTTAATTAAAGATGAGCCTCATGGTCTGCAATTCGCTATGCACAACATTCATTAATGAAACTTAGATGTCACATATGCTGTTTATTAACTAATCAGCTTATGAATACATTTGATCACACCAGCACTGTGTTTCTATGCTAGTCTCGGTTAATGTATATGGTCCATTTAACTTGAAAACATTATTTCCCCTCCTTATAGTTCCAAAAGATTCCTGGTGCTATATACCCCATGGGGAGATACTGAAGCATGCCTTGAGAAATGATTCGACAAAATGAACAAATCAAAGTGATGGTGAAATCTTAAGTATCTGCTTCATAATGTGTGTGTTCATTCACGAGTTGTAAGAGAAACAGGCAAATGAAGATGAAATGCCAACTTGTGATAACACTTCATTATCCAATAACTATCAAATCAATGCATCTTTGTTAAATCAAATATGCTTTTTTTGCTTATTTTGTATTCAATTTACTTAAGTCATTTGTGTGTGAGGGACCAATGGGTTTACACCTTCTTGCAATGGTGTAAATTCATTGTAATCTCAATACAGCACCTGACGATCAAATATTAGGGATATATAGATATGGCCTGTCAGAAAGGAACTAAGTTTTAGAGTGGACTAAACAAATCCCATCTTGGCTAGAGGACAGTAAGTGAATGTGTTCACCCACAGCCTTTACACAGTGGGAAAACGGCATAGGGATGCTCATAGCTAGGGATGTGCATGGCTGAAATTATTGTATCGTATCATTATCGGAAAATAATTTGGATCTGATCATATTGGGGGGTACCCGGATTTGATTGGATTGGAAATCCGATAAATATTGGAAGTTCCGATACGATAACAGTGTTTTCCCCATAGGTTTGCATTGGGGGAAGGAAAGTTTTTCCCCAGTGCAAGTCTATGGGGAAAACACTGGACTGGCACCCCCTCCCTCCACTCGCTCTCCCTCCCCCCACTCCCGCTCCTTACCCACCGCCCCGCCCCATCGTCACCGCCTCCGTTGTCGTCGCCACCTCTGCAATCGCTGCTGCCGCCACCTCTGCTGCCTCCGCCACCCCCACCCTGTACTACTGCTAAACAGGCTTTCCGGACTGTTTGTCAATACAGAGAGGCATCAAGTGACTATGTCATCACTTGGCGCCTCTCTGTACTGACGAACAGGCCGCAAAGCCTGTTTATCAGTACTACGGACCAGCGGCGGCGCGGAAGGCTGCAGGCAAGGAGCACAAGTGGGGGGAGGGAGGGATACCCAGGGGTCCTCCCTTACCTGCGGCCTTCTGGGCTGCCGTCTGCTGTCCTCCCCGCAGCAGAGGACAGCGGACGGCAGCCCAGAAGGCCATAGGTAAGGAGAGCGAGGGGGAGGGAGGGTTCCTCCCTTACCTGCGGCCTTTCAGGCTGCCATCCACTGTCCTCCGCTGCTCCAGACTACTGAGAACTAGGCTTTGCGGCCTAATTCTGAGTAGAGTGACGACGCGCTGGGTAATGACATCACTCGGAGCGTCATCACTCTACTCAGAACTAAGCTGCAAAACCTACTTCTCCATAGTTTGGAGCAGCGGACGGCAGTGGGGAAGGCCCAGGTAAGGAGCACAAGGGGGGGAGGGAGGGACCACCTAAACTGGTGGTCCGATAATCTGATATGTCCGATAATTATCGGACATATGGATTTCGGATCGGATCAGATAGGGCCTCCTGGAATGTTTATCATTATCGTTAATCGGATGTCCGATAACGACCTTATTGGATTGTTATCGGACATCGGAATGACATGATACACATCCCCATTCTCAGCAGCTTGGTCATATATGCATGCCTAGATAGAAAATGATGATCCTAGACAGGCGAGCCACAACTGTAGAATAAAAAAACTATTATCCTAGGCTTGATTAACAAAGGAGGCATTCAACATTTTCTCGGATTTCAGGAGAGGTTTACAGTGTTTCCTGTATGGCGTCAAGGCTCTAAATCTGTAGGAGTACAGTGAGGAAATTTGGAATTTCATAATCTCCGGAGGTCTGATGCTCGCTGAGTATTGGGTGGGGACTTCTATGAGCTTCTTTAAATGAGTGTTTTATAGCACACTCATGACTGGCCACTCACGGATGTTTGCTGATCATTTTGATGACGTAGTGATCCTCCTGCACGTCTCCCGCTCCATTTCCCAGTATTAGCGGGTTAAAAAAAAAGCTCAGAAAACCTGACTCTTCTGGAAAACGTTGGTATTTATTGGTATTTCCTGCCATAAGCTCACTGTACCGCCTCCGCTGTCCTCCCCCGCATTTTGATAAAAAAAAAAATTAAAAACTTACCTTACCAGCGAGGAGTCGATGCTCCCAGCCACCCCTCCAGCTGCTCGAGGAAAAGCCGGCGAGGCAACCCTCATGTGTAGAGGGGCGTCTGGGAGTGCAAACGCACTTCGCGCCAGCTGCCGCCACCAATGTGACATATAACCAACGTTGTCAAGAGGGGACCTCTGATCTAATAGTGAATGAGGTGGCCAATCTGGCTTGCATTACCGAGACCTGGGTGGGAGAGCAGAGAGGAGTCAGTTTCTCATAGCTATGCCCACCGGGGTACTTGGTTCAGCATCAGGGTAGACTTGAGGGATGGGGATGGGGGGTTTCTGTGGTCTATAGGAACTCCACCCCCCTCTGTGAGCTCCCTGTCCATGTGACTACTGGTCTGGAGTGTTTATACCTTGTGTTGGGCCAACGGGACAGATTAGGAATTCTGTTGGAGTACTGACCACCCCGTTGCTCAACAGACTCCCTAGGTAAGCTGACAGAGGTGGTCTCGGGTGTACTTTTGAGGTTCCCCAGACTGTTGGTTCTGGGGGATGTCAACATTCATGCCAACGGCACTTTATCTGAGGTGGCTCAGAATTTCATGGTTTCCATGACCACCATGGGACTGTTCCAACATGCCACTGGCCCATGCATGTAGCGGGGCACACTGTAGACCTGATTTTTTCCACTGGACATGGAGATGGTGATCTGAAAGTGGGGGACTTTACATCAAACCCTCTGCCATAGTCAGATCACCACATGCTCAGGTTTAGACTTACAGCAGCTTTTCCCCTCTGCACGGGTTGGTAATCCATTAAGATGGTCCACCACCAGAGGCTAATGGATCCGGATGGTTTCCAGAAGGCTCTGGAGAGTTTTCTGGATGATAGGGCTGGCTTTCCTGTTGAAACCCTGGTTGATCTGGGGAATGCAAAAATGACCCGGGCGGTTGACACGATTGCTCCTGAGTGCCCTCTCCTGTGTAGAGCTCGTACGGCTCCGTGGTATACCCCAGAGCTGAGAGTGATGAAACAAAATACGAGACGGCTTGAGTACAGATAGAGATGAACTCCTGGGGGATGCAATCAAACACTGGTAAGTGCCTATCATAAGCTGTATTCAGGGGCAGTGAGGGCAGCAAAGAAACAATACTTTGCTGCCACTATTAAATCGTCAATCTTCCACCCAACGGAGCTTTTCAGAGTTGTCCAGGGGCTTCTACATGCTGGCCCCAAGGACATGGTAGAACCATCTGAGTTCTGCTGTAATATATTTGGTAGGCACTTCCAGGATAAAATCTTTGGCATCTGCCAGGACTTAGCCTCCAGTGTTATAGCAGGTGAATCTAGTGAGATATCCAGAGCACAGGCTTGTCCTGTTTTCTTGGATGAGTTTCAGTTAGCACAGCCCGATGACATGGACAAGGTGCTTGGACAGGTTCATGCAACCCCCTCTGTATTGGATCGTTGCCCCGTTGGCTAATAAAAGCTAGCAGGGATGGAACAGCTGGCTGGGCCAGGGAAGTGATTAATGCCTCTTTGCGAGAGGGAGTGGTCTGAGACCGTCTGAAAGAGATGGTAGTGACACCACTCCTGAGGAAAGCTTCCTTGGAACCAGAAAATCTTAATAACTATGGGCCAGTGGCAAATGTTCCATTCCTGGACAAGGTCCTTGAGCGGGTGGTTGTGAGACAGCTCCAGACACTCTTGGATGAGATTGATTATCTGGATCCATTTCAGTCAGGTTTCAGGCCTGGTTTTGGTACAGAAACAGCCTTGGTTGCCCTGTATGATGACCTATGCTGGGAGAGGGACAGGGGGAGTGTGACTCGTTGATTCTCCTCACTCTCTCAGTGGCTTTTGATACCATCGACCATAGTATCCTTCTGGCATGACTGGCTGAGTTGGGAGTGGGAGGCACTGCATTGCAGTGGTTCCGCTCCTACTTGACGGGTTAGCTCCAGAAGGTGGTGCTTGGGGGACATTGCTCGTCCCCATGGATTCTCCAGTATGGGGTTCCGCAGGGGTCAGTCTTGTCCCCCATGCTGTTCAACATCTACATGAAACATGCGTTGTCATCAGTACGCTGATGACACGCAGCTCTATTTCTCCTTTTCATCTTCATCAGGTAAGGCTGTTGATGTGCTGAACCAGTGCTTGGCTGCAACAATGGACTGGATGAGAGCTAATAAACTGAATCCAGAAAAGACTGAGATGCTGTTAGTGGGAGGTTCTTCTGACCAGATGGAGTGTGTTTAACCTGTTCTGGATGGGATTGAACTCCCTCTGAAGGAGCAGGTTCGCAGCTTGGGGATTCTCCTAGAACCATCTCTGTCACTTGAGGCTCAGGAGGCCTTGGTGGCACGGAGTGCCTTCTACCAACTTCGGTCGGTGGCCCACCTATGGCCCTATCTGGACAGGGATCGGCTTCAGTTGTCTATGCTCTGGTAACCTCCAAGTTAGATTACTGCAATGTGCTCCATGTGGGATTGCTTTTGAAGACGGTTCAGAAGCTGCAGCTTGTGCAAAATGCAGCGGCCAGATTGGCAATAGGGACCAGAAGGTTCAGACATATAAGACTGACTCTGGCCCACTTGCATTGGCTGCCTGTATGTTTCCGAGCCCAATTCAAGGTGCTGGTTTTAACCTATAAATCCTTACATGGCTTTGGGCCACAGTACCTGATGGTACGCCTCTCTCAACATGAACCTATCCATACACTATGGGTATGGGTAGGGTGCCTACTTCCGAGGGAAGCTTGGAGGACAGCAACAAGGGAGAGGGCCTTCTCTGTGTTGGCCCCCCAATTATGGAATGATCTCCCCGATGAGGCCTGCCTGGCACCAACACTTATTGTTTTGGCGCCAGGTCAAAACTTTTCTTTTCTCCCAGCTTTTGAACAGCTTAAGTTGAGGTTTTAACTGACTTTTTGGTCAGGCTTAAAAGTTTAAAATGTTTTAAATATCAGCTGTTTTATGTTTTATGGTTTTAAATTTGGTGTATTGACTTTTTAATGTTCAATCTTTTAATTTTTGTAAACTTCCCAGAGAGCTTTGGCTATGGGGCAGTATATAAATGTAATAAATTAATAATAAGAATAAGAATAAGAATAATACTGCAGTATTGCCTGTTCTCCTGGCAAAATCCACAAGGAATCTTCCCTCATATTTAAAAGGTAAAAGGAAAGTGAGAAGGTGGAAATGCCATGAAGGGCTCATGGAAGGGTAAGCCTACTATGAGTCAGACTTAAATGAAGAAAGAGGATAGACCCAATTTGAAATTGATGTCAGGAGACTATATCCCCGGGTTTCATTATCCAACACCCCCTCCCCTTTTCAGAGTCAGTATCATTCCTAGTCTCTGTAATAATTATCTTTTCTTTTTCATGTTATAACCTCCATCACAATGATAGAAGAGTCAACTAGTTTAAGAAATTTCAGGAGTGGCAGGATGTGTGTGGAACTATTATGGTGATTTTTATCTTGTGTCCTAGCTCCTCCCATTACTTCCCATGACTTTCCCTTGAACATTTCTTTTTTTTTAGAAAACAGGCTGTGAAAGGTCTTTATTTTGATTAATAGAATGCTCTCTCTAAGTGCTCTCTTGGTCAGGCATGACAATGTAACTTTGTCTTCATTTCTGTTTAATTTGAGTAATCAATTTTATGAACTACTTGTTTTCTCTTTTTGCAATTGGGCTGACAACCCCAAAACATTTGTTTTTCCTCAGAGAAATATCTTTTTTTTAAAGTATCCTTTGTTCAAAGCCATTTTTTTTAACAATTGAGAGAAACATCCTCCTTTTATGTTTTAATTTTATGGGACTTAAGTGTGTAATCCTATTCATGTTTAGAAAGAAAAAATCCAGAACTTCCAGCAGCCCACAGACTGCATGCTGGGAGTAGTAGGACTTTTTTTTTACCAATCTAAAAGTGCGTAGGATATCACCCATAATATACTTGTAATGGAACATAATAAAAGTACAGGTGCTTACAAGGTAGGTCATATTTCTCCCTGCAATATTAAATGCATTACTGTCTTGAAAACTGAAATTCCTAAGAGATCCAAATTTAATTTACATTACTTGTCTGGAGAACTTCCATATGACGTGACATTGATTCTTCAAGATTTTCCGTTTGAGAGAATAATTGAATCTAACTTCAGGATTACAATATGAGAAGAGCATTAGTGTCCCGATTCAGCAAAGGGTGAACAGGGCTCATGAATAGAAAAGGTGGCTAATAACTTCTGTGGTTACCATGGTTGGGCACCTACGTCTACGGATGTGCAAATCAGCAAAACTTGAGCTCACCAAAAGTTCTCTGAATTCTGTCTTGAAACTCATTCTGACTCAAGCCTGTATCAGTTTGGGAGCTTTGGTGGTGTATTTTTACATGAAAATTTGTTTTTTTGCATTAAACTATATATTTAAATGTGTAGTTCTAAATATATTTTCTCTTAAAATACACATTTCTAAATGTCTTTTCTCCCTCAAAACACACATTTTAAAACATATTTTGATGTGTTTTTGAGCTTTGAATTGCATTCTGATGTCTATGTGCTACCTCCAGTAATAGAGGGTGCTGTTTAGAGATGTGCATGGTCCCAAAAAATTGGATCGGGATCGGGATCAGGACTGGCATTGTGGCGTCAGATCGGACATCATCCGGATCTGATCGGATCTGATTCTGATCCGAAAATCGGCTGTCCGATTTTCAGATCGGACGCCATTTTAGGTGTTTTCACCATAGGCTTACATTGGGGGAAAGAAAGCTTTCCCCCAATGCAAGCCTATGGTGAAAACATGGGGGGGGGGTGAGTGGGGATCTCCACCTCCCTCCCTCCCACTCATGCTCCTTATCTGCTGGGGCTGCCCGCTTCCGTCCGCTGCCGCCTGCTGGTTCAATCTACTGAGAAACAGGCTTCGTGGCCTGCGTCTCAGTAGACCGCCAGGTGATGACATAATCACCTGGTGCTCTACTGAGAGGCAGGCTGTGAAGCTTGTTTCTCAGTAGATTGGGGCAGCAGCAAGGAGGCAGCTGATAAGGAGCGTGAGTGGGGGGAGGAAGGAAGGTCCCCAGTTACCTGCCACCATGTTTTCCCCATAGACTTGCATTGGGAGAGAGCTTTCTTTCTCCTAATGCAAGCCTATGGCAAAAACACAAAAAATGGAGGTCCGATTTTCCCCGATCAAAATTGGGGAGGGGGGGGAATCAGATCAGAAAAAATCAGACCTCCATTTTTTGAAATTGGAATCATTAATTAACGTTCTGAGTTTGGCCGGATCGAGCCCGGATCATGGATTGGGTCTGATCCATTGCACATCCCATTGCACACCATGTCCTGCTTGTGGGTCCCTGGTCAAAAGCTGGTTGGCCACTGTGTGAACAGAGTGCTGGAACCTTGGTCTGATCCAGCGTGGCTCTTCTTATGTTCTTAAAATATTCAAGAAGTACAAAATCCAAGGAATAATTGATCTGCAAATTTCTCCAGGAGGCAAGAAAATGAAATGATCAAATATCAAGTGGGAAATGCCAGTTTAAGCCTTCTCCTGATTTATTGATTTTGCCACTGGAGAGCCAGTATGGTATAGTGATTAGAGTGTTGGATTAGAACTCAGGAGATCCAATTTCTAGTTCCCACTCTGCCATGAAGTTCACTGGCTGACTTTGGGCCAGTCACCCACTCTCCGCCTCACCCACCTCACAGTGCTGTTGTGAGGATAAAATGGAGAGAAGGAGCATCATGGACTCTTTCGAGGAAAAGTCAGAATATAAATATAACAAATAAATAAATTTACTTTCTGAACTGCCCACATGTGTGGATGCATGTGGAAACAATACATTGTGATTGGTCATCCTTCAGCTTCTGTAGAAGCAAATCCATAAGAAATCATATCTGAGGAGCCTGGTTTTTTGGGGGGGGGGTTGTTGCTTTTTGAAGTGTTATAGTGGTTTTAAATGTACAGATTGTGTATATGTTGTATGTTTTTGCTGTTTTAATTTTTGTATATTGTTTTTAATTGTTTTTAATCCTATGTAAACCGCCCAGAGAGCTTCGGCTATGGGGCGATATACAAATGTAATAAATAAATAAATAAATAAATAAATTTAAGAAACTGGGCAAAATTTCTGTTGATACATTGCCATGCTTATTTTATTGTATAATGTATACCCATCCCTTCCATATGAATATGTTCCAGGTATTTAGAAATATTATCAGGGTAGCTATGTGTATGGACATGCTCACGGGATCATTTTTCAAAGTGGTCCAGGGATAGAAACATATCTTGTCAGAAGATTTAATTTTCAGGTAGTTAGCCTGTACTTGCTTACCTGGAAGTTAGTCCCATTGATCTGAGTGGGACTTACCTCTGAGTAGGCATACATAGTATTGCACTGTTATTAGCATAAGTCATTGCAAAGATACCCAAGCAGAATGTTTAGAAAGGATTGTGTGAGAAATTTCTTTCAGTTCATTTCTGAGCAGGATTTATCCAGTTGGCAACTTCCAGACTAAACACAGGTTTGAACGCAGTCTGTAATCAAAGTCAATACATTTCTGAGCTGGCAATGTGATTTGTGGATTTTTTTAAACAAATGCATTTGACAGCAGGCTACACTTGGAAAATGTGTATGAAAAAGGTGTACTCTTGAAAAATGCACACAAATACACTTTAATCAATGGGAGAAGACTGCATACATTTCAGAGGTGCATACATTTGGGAAACAATGCATGAAAACATGCACAAAGAATAAACAAAGCTTGCAATCTGATATGAACATGAGATTGAATAAGCTTCAACGTGGAATATATGGAATTTTGATGAACATGAGTTTTGCTTGTGCACATATCCCTAAGATTCTATACCCCTGAGGTCCCAGTTTCCAAAAATATGTCACCCGGTACTTATTATATTAAATAACAGTATACCATCATTATAAAGATATCTTGTATGGAAGTTTGTTTTGAAAGCTTGTTATCAGAATGTTCTAGATTTGTTTAATGTAGGGTGACCATATGGAAAGGAGGAGAGGGCTCCTGTATCTTTAACGGTTGCATAGAATTGGGAATTTCAGCAGGTGCCGTTTGTATACATGCAGCCCCTGGTGAAATTCCCTCTTCATCACAACAGTTACAGCTGCAGGAGCCCTGCCCTCTTTTGTATCTGGTCACTCTAGTATAGCTCCTGCAGCTTTAACTGTTGTGGTGAAGAAGGAACTTCACCAGGTGCTGCATGCATACAAATGACAGCTGTTGAAATTTTCTTTTCTGTTCCTTTTCACATGGTCACCCTAGTTTTATGTAACTTATATTTTACATGGTTTGGGCTGGATCTTTAAAAGACCAGCATTACAGGCAGGCACCAATCATTTTGAAACATTACTTTAAAAATCTCTAGGATTGTACTGAGAGATAGCTTTGAAGCCTCAGCACTTTATGGGTACATCAGTAAGTTTTTAAGGCATTGTTGCTCTCTCCAGAATGGAATTCAGGTTTGAATAGCTTTTATTGTGAAATCTGGATATCTCCCCCAGAAAGCACCATTGCTTCCAGACCAATGAATTGACAAATGTGATGGAATTATCTGTCTTACCGAGTATTGCAAACTAAAAACATTTTCACAACACCTAGAGTCGTTTCTAAACCAGCACAACCATAATTTCTCACCTGTTCAAAGCAATCACTGATATTCCTGAAATTAAATTCTGCAATCCCTATCGCCACAAACTGGATGCTTTAATTTACTGCTATTTTTATGAGAAATGTTTGCAATTGTAACTATGATTAGTACAAAACTGACTTCCTGCTCCTCTCTCATCTCCATGGACAATAACCACATAAGAAAAATAAAAGCCAAGACGGCCCAATGCTATTATTTTCTCAGAAATTCCAAAAGTGAAGAAAGATTCTTTTCCCCCAGATCAACAACTTGATCTGTCAAAGACATGAAACATCGGCAGAAGAAGCTCTTGATGTCCCAATCATTTATGATTTTTCCTATATTAAGTGAAGAATTATGCAGCAGGAGTGAATCCACTATGTCTTGTTTCATCAAAGCATGTGCTTTCCTGTTAAACACAGAGGTTGTATCTAGCAGGAACATAGCAACTTCCTAAATAATCCCTATATTTTACTGATGAACCACTTGATTTACAATTGGAGAGGAAACAACCAATGGCCTTAATTATATAAAAACACAGGCTAATCACATGTATTATATGGTATAGGATAAATGCTTTGCCTTTCAAGACAAAACTGGAAAAAAGAAGAAAGATTGGCTAAAGAGCTGCCACATACTCTACATGGCCCCACAGAAGTGGGGAGGAAGAGGTGCCATTTACTGGGGCACAGAGATTGGGGGAGCATGCTGCAACCCTACGATTCTCCCACTCTGTATTTTTGCTAGAAGGCTGTTTTTGCTCATCTAACTACAGCTCTGTGGAAGAGGGGGGAAGAATGCTGGGGCGAGCTGGGAATACCTCATATCCCCATTTTCCCAGTCTCTTCCCCTCCCTGTTCACAGAAATGCCCCCTTTCTGTTCTCTCCAAGGTCGCTTTCGCGAGCTCCAAGAGTCAGCCAGGACAGTTCTGTCCGCACCGGCTGTGAAGAGGAATGGGAAGGGGTGGGGAGCTTGGATCTGTGGCCCTGAGGTTGGAGTGCTGTCTCCAAGCTCGGATCAAGGAATCCAAGCTATCCTATGCCCCCACACCCTGGCACTGTCTAGGGACCATAGGATTGCTCTCTGTACTGTAGACCATGCTTGAGAATATTCAAGAAAATGTATTTCCTTATATTGTACCTATTGTGTAGATTTTGTTAGATTTGCAGGGGCTAAGCGGAGACAGTGGTAGAACAGAACAAGCAACATTTTGAACACTGAGTTGCTGGCCCAGGCCTTTTGCTGAAACCGAGAGGCCATGCTTGTGCAGTTAAACTTGACGTTTGAGAGGCAGACGGATTTGTGCTTCCCGATGTGACACGCTCTCTCAACAGCTATGACCATGTCTACACCTGCCAGAAATCCCGGAGTCATCTCTAGGTCATCCCTGTACATCCATATGATGCACAGGGGATCCCGGATCAATCAGGGACGACCTAGACACGACCCCGGGATAACTGAAACTGGGGATATCCCAGTTTTTCCATGGTCCTGGGATAAGCTTGAGGGCCGTGGCTGGTGTGGCATGGCATCCTGGGTCCTAAAACAGGCACAGAGCTGCATGGGGTAGCTCCGTGCCCATGGGGGGTGGGGTGGAGGCAGCAATTTCGCCATCCCTGGGAAGGCAGGGGTGCATTTTTTAAAAAAACTTATCTTTTACTTAGATCAGGGTCGTGCGGCTCTTCTACTTAAAAAAAAAATGGTGGCCGCAACGTCCCTCTTCCCTTCTGGGACATTGCAAGGCCACCTAAATGCTGAGGGAGGATTGCGGGAGCAGGAAAGTCTGCGATGCTCCCCTTCCCTCCCTCTACACCCTTAGGTGTAGATGAGCTTTATCAGTAATATATTTCTATATGTGTAGGCTTTCCAGTGGGAGGGGCATAGCACCCTAATAACCAGAGACATTGAAAATGAACCTGTACTAGGGATATGTAAATCAGCAAACCTGAGCTCCTCAAGGTTCTCCGAATTCAACCTCAACGCTCATTTCTTTTGCCGCTAGAATGACCTGCCGGGAGAGATCCGTCAACTCACCAGTCTTCAGGAATTTAAAAGATCTATAAAGACTGAGCTCTTCCGGCAGGCCTACTCAGATGAATTTTAAGTGTTTTATTGGAGTTTTATTGGTATTTTAATGATGTACTGGTTTTATGTGCTTTTAATCAGTTTTGTGTGTTTTGTGTTTGATATTGTTCCCCGCCTCGATCCAGAGGGAGAGGCAGGTAATAAATAAATATTATTATTATTATTATTATTATGTAATGTCAATATCCGATTGCGAGCTTTGCTTTTACTTTTCACATGAAATATCCATAAACAATTTTTTTAAAATGTACACATCAACTGTGTGCATTTTTTTTAAAAAAAATACACATATTCCCTCGCTGATTAAAGTGTACTTATGTGATTTTTTTTTAAAGTACACATCTTCCATGCATATTTTTTGTGTGTGAAATGTACACTTTTGTTTGTCCCACAAATCTCATCACAAGCTCTGAAATGCATGGACTTCAGCCACTGCTTGTGTTTGGCTCCACATTTGGTTCTGAGAGGTGTGAACTGGGTAAATTCTGGTCATAAATGAACAGAAGCCTAGTTCCCCCCACTGCCGCTGCAGCTGGTGGGGAGGCGAATTTGCGGGTGGGAAGGACCCGGATCTAAGCTGCATGTGGGCGGACGCACATGTAGCATAAAGCGTGGGTAGGGCCAAGCCTACAAAGGCAGGCCCCGCAGAAGCCCTGGCCTCTTTCGGTCACCGAAGCTGGGGTTTGGAACCCTCCGGTGGCTGGTTGTGTGGGAAAATTAGGAGATGGAATAGGGATTGGTGAGCACTCTGGCACCTTTATGGTGATTGGCAAATCCGGAGGCCTGCTCCTCAAGGGTTATGTGGCCCTCGTGCCAGGATATGGTTTGCCTTTGGGGACCTTCTTGTCTCATCTACTCGGTGTTCCATGGCACTGGGCAGGGATGACACTGGCAGGTCTCACCACACTTGCAATGGAGTGAGGCCTAAGAGAGGGGCTGGGTTTGACCCTGGCTCCTGACTTAGCAGAGTGGCTCACCCTTAATGGCAGGCTAGATGCCTGAGAAAAGGACCTAATAGATTCCCTTTTTAAGCATCCTGGATGCTTAAAAAGAGAGGTAATGAGAATTTTAATTAGAAGGTCAGATCTATTGTTTAGATGAACATATAAAGAAGACTCAGGGTCAAATCAAGGCTCACCATCAATGTTTCATCTAGTATGGCCCTAAATTCCAGTGAATTCAATGGAACAAGTTAATCAGGACTACCTTTAGTCTCATTACTTTAAATAGGACCTTATTACAACAACTAACAGCTGGATCATGTCCCAGATATATTGCAGTTTATAATAATACTAATTGGTCCTTTTATCTATTGGTACAACACAGAATTTTCCCCTGGTGCTACCAGCTGTAGTTTAACTAAGCTTTATTCCTTAGAATATTAAACCTCATGGTGTGTACTTATAAACAAGATTTTAGTAGGGTGGGTCTTTCCTCACTTCAGAGATTACAAATGCAGTTGCTGATCCATATGAGTTACGTGAAGCTCAGGTTGGAATACTATGAGCTGGGTTTCATTTCTAAAAATAGTGCTTCAGTGCTGAGGGATGTAAAAAAAACCTGGCATTGTCTTACTTCAAGGATTTTATTTATTTATTTATTTATTGAATTTATTGAAATTCTACCTCTCCGTGTTAACCACCTTTATGAAGACAATGTCACACACAAATACCATTAACAATGAACCTATCTACACACGCAGGATAAAACATTTTGGAAATGTTTTGAAAACTGTATATGGAGTGTGTCCTGGGCCCCAACAGTTCTCAAAACTGCTATAAACCATTTAAAACTGTTTTAAAGCAGTAGTGTAGATAGGCTCAATAATCCTAGATGCATAAATATATAATTATTATAACTGTCACAGCAGTGGCAACCATGTTAAGATCCATCAGCAAATTGAACATTCCGCAAAGTTACTGGGTAATTGGAGGGAGGGGTTGTTCTAACTTTTACAAAATCTAAACAGTTTATCAATCATTCTGAACTTTTTAGGTATCAGTAAGAATTGTTGATTTTACATATCCTGAAAATATCACCAACTGTGGTGAACATTTTAGGGACAAAGTGTTGTTTTGTAGCAGTTACAAAAACAAAAAAAGTTCCTCTGTTAAAAATGACTTTCACAAATGTATTGACGACCTTTTTATAGCCACAATGCCTGGAAGAAACAGAGACTTGCCACCTAAAATACTGAGAATAAAATACAGAGGCTTTTACTCGGAGCTTACCAAACAGAACTTTATAGGAGCCAGGAGTTCTACTGAAGGCAGTAAGTATAGTGGTTGGAACAATAATGCTGTGTCAGGCTTGACAGGAATCAACTGGAAGTTATGGTAGTCCCATATTTGTATGAGATGTTTGGGATGAACCAGGTGAACATCTGGCTGCCCTGATAGGAGCTGGGAGGACTCATTGAAAAGAAAATAAGGTACAGTGGTTAGAGTAACAGTACTAGAAGTGCCCGTCAGCAGAAATTCAACTTGGAAACGTAATAGTCCCATGTCTGTATGAGATTTCATTCTTCAGGCAAAAATGAAATCAGTGGATAAAATTTAAGATGTAAATAAACTCTTTCCTATTTTGTGTGTATGCGGTGGTGGTGGGGATCACATATAAAACTTTTTATTAATATATGGAACTATGCAGTCATATCTCTATGGGCACACAAGGAAACTAGTCTGGAGCTGATAATATCTGACAAAAGACTATCAAGAGCAAGAAATTTGTTGCCGTGACAGCTAACAGATTTTCATCCAGTTTTAATCTTCCTGCCCATCTCCTACCTTCCCCAGTTCCTGTTCCCTCCCCATCTGCTCTAGAGATTTGGTGGTCCCTCCGGAAGCATGAGGGGGTGACAATGGGGGCTGCAGAGGAAGAGGAAATCAGCAAAAATCGCTTCCTCCCCCTTTCCTGTGGGGATCATTTTGTGTGGAACTTTTCTCAGGAGATGCTCCCACCAGTGGAATGGAATACCCAATGACATAGAAGTATCAGTTCCACTGTTTCTTTCCTATTATCTGTGGTGTCTTTTTTCACTCTCATTCAACACCACTAATGATTCCCCATGTGTTATATATCGACTAGGTTCATCACCCGTGCAATGGGCTTGCTGTTAAATATCAAACTGAGGAGCATAAATCAGTACAGCCTTCCAAAAGAACAATCATGTTTTCCTATAACATTTACAAAAGGACATTCATAAGCTAACTCTCATCTTCTTGGTCCTTGCTTTCAAGGTTTCATATGAATTATGGAATAAACACTTAGCCACGTACTATTAGCTCTCAGGCTAGCTCAGGACTGGAAGAGTATTTAAAGGGGCATGAAAGCAAGTATGTTGTGAAAGGAAACACAATTTGTGGGGACCCAGGCCTTGTTTTGTTAGGAAGTACAACATAGGTCAGATTATGGACCAAATGTTTACATGACATTGAATACATCTTTGCATCCGCTGGGGTGGGAGATGATGATAGGGTCAGAGCAGGGGTGGAGGGGGGAATTTTAACCCTTTCCTCCCCTGTTGCAGTCCTGAGGAAAATCAATCTTTGGAAGTTGTTATAGGGTGGGGGAATACCTCATTATATCCAATTTATGTCTGTAATTTTGACCTAAACGTATGCAGAGTTCCTTATTTGCATCTGCAGGAAGCAATTATATGTTCATTTTTATAATTCCCTCTACACATTTCAACTTATCCTAAGGCAGGCACATGAAGGACATGGATGAAATGCCATGGACCATCCTGTTCATCCATTTCTTCATTTCCCCCCGCCTATAAACATCATCTTTTCCAAATGTTTTGCTTTTTGTTGTATCCAGGACTGATCAAAATGATGGAACCCAATCCGGAAAAATGTCTTGTCAAACTATGTCTATTGTCTGTATGCATATTCCTCTTGATATCAGCTGCATGAAATCCTTCCAACATTTAAGTGAAAGGTGGATCAAAATGACTCGGATCTCATCCAGATAACAGGAGCTGCCACACAACACATTACTCTGCTTTTATCTGCTTTTAAAAATGAACTCTAGCCCAATATGAATATGTTATTGGGCAAAGTACCAAAAAACAGCAAAGAGCATATTGTCATTCTCCTGCCCTGCAATGTCCATGGAAGGGAACGGAGCACCACAATCCAGAGAATCATCTGGATACCTTCACCTACCTTAAAATCTTCTTAAATGAGGTGATGCTTTATGAATGATTTGACTTGTCATACCTTGCCTGCCAAAATAGCCTGCTGTTTGGTATACTGGAGGAAGTACTGCAGAGGCACACGCTTTGATTACATCCAGATTAGGTTGCTGTAATGTGCTCTAGGTGGGGCTGCCCTTGAAGATGATTTGGAAACAGCAACTGGTACAGAATGCAGCATCTAGAACAGTTGTGGGAGCTAAACATCCATATCACTTTACTCCTATTCTGCATCATTTATATTGACTGCCTGGGCTCTTTTCAAGGTGCTGGCTGGCTATGGCCTTTAAAGCCGTAAAATGTTTGGAACCACCTTATTTGAAGGATTGCCTACACCTGAGCCTGCCCAAGCATTAGGATCAGCATCAGAGTCTCTACTGTCTGGCCCACCAGCAAGAACCATTAGGCTGGCAGTTATTAGAGATAAGGCTTTCTCAGTGGTAGCCCCAGACGTTTGGAACTCCCTCCCCAGAGAGATCCACATGGCTTTATAATTGCTGGCATCTATCTATATCTATCTATCTATCTATCTATCTATCTATCTATCATCTATCTAATCATCTTTTTAAAAAATAATCTGAAAACACATTTATTCCCATCTACTTCCATTGCTTAAAATCATTAGCTGTTCTCTGTGTGTGTGTGTGTGTGTGAGTGAGTGTGTGTTTAATTGATCCTGCTTGTTCATGATTTTGTAGCATTGTAAGCTTCCTTGTGAGTTGAGGGTTCATCCTGAAAGGCAGGCTAAAATCTTTTAAATTGATAAACAAATTTGGCAGAGACTTGAAAGTTTAAAAGCAAAGATTTCCCTGCCCCTCTTCATACTCTGGCTTGTTTTGCCAGTGGCCACATCATTTGAAAGAACTGGTAAGAAAGGGCCTATCTGCTTCCTTTAATCACCAGAAGAGTCACTAAGGCCCTTTCCAGACCAGGCATTTTACCTGGGACCACCCCCGGCTGGTCCTTGTGCACCGATGGTGTGTATTAGGTACTTCCGGGATCGCCCTCCCTCCCTCCCTCTACACCCTTATGGTGTAGAAAGGGCCTAAGATAGTGCTTCAAAGCCACAGCCGGTTCCGTGTTTGAGGGGCAAAGTGTCTTCTGGTGGGCCCTCTCCTCTGTCAATGGGCCCTGGTGGTCTTACCTTACTGCTGCAGCCAGGGGTGGTTAGCAGCACCACTCTGAGCACCACTGGGGAGGTGGTTCCAGCCACCATTTATAATAGGGATGTAGCGGGAGTCTGAGAGGGGGTGGAGTCTGATGAGCTCCACCCAACTCAGCCTCCCAGAACCCGCACGCCAAGCTGTCACCACTTACTGGATCCTTTCATGTCTTCCCATCCCCTTAGCAAGTCACCATTTTGCATAAAAATGGTGGCTCAGGGTTTTTCAGATATGTAAACTTATGAAAATGGTGGCTGTAAAGGGGCCAGCTATGCAACAGTGCATGCGTAAATGGCCCATTCACACCTGTAGTGTTGTGTAAATGGCCCCTTTATAGCCCCCATTTATGCAACATTACATTGCCAGGAAACTCCGAGCTGCAAAATGGCAGCTTGCTAAGAGGATAGCCACCATGCAGCACTCACCGGGATTGTCCAGCAGCTCACATGGTGTGATGAATGGGGACAGGTAACAGCAGTAGCTCGGTGAGTACCTGATGAGAATGGACACTGGTGATTACTTCCATCCCTAATTTATATTTCCCACAATGCCCCAGAGTGATGCTATGGTGGGTTTATTGGGGGAAAATTAAAATGGCAGCTAGACCCATCCGCCTGGTGCAGTTCAGAGTGCAAGGGCCATTTTTTTCTAAAGGTGGGTGTGGGGGCTAAGCCAGGTATCAGCAATGGAGCACCTGCTCATTTTGTTCTGTTGGGGGAAAGCAACCACTGTGTTTAAAAAAAAAAGTAGGCCAGGCCTCATGGTGATCAGGTGCATATGGAAAGCTTATCATGTGGTAATAGCTGCCACCATTTAGCATTTTCCTGTTATGTGGTTAATATCTTAGTCATACTTATGCCAGCACAATTATTTTTCATACCTTCATTCATTAAACAAGAAATGAGGAGAGAGAGAGAAAGAAAGAGAGAGAGAGAGAGAGAGAGAGAGAGAGAGAGAGAGAACTTGATGTTATATCCATTTTATATCCGAAAGCTTTGACAGGAATACACTTTACACTCATATGGGAAATAAAAATAGTTCAGCCAGATTGGAAGAGGCTTGTGTTGTTGTTGCTACTGAATATTCTGTTACAAGAAATAGTTGATTAGTTTTTTGCTGATGCACGATCTTTACACAAGAGAGGAGCCAATCACATGTGAAGTAATTTCTGGAGTTGTTCATAGTGAGCATGTTTCCTTCCCCTCCTCACTGAAGAATTCACCAGCCACAAGAAATAGGATGCTTGATTCTTTCATTTTCAGGTCTTTTATTTAGAATCTGTAAGCTCACTGGACCAAAGAATATATCTCTGCAGAACACTGTTATTGAAGCGCTTTGTCATTGAAGCATAAAATGCTGACATCGGGAAGTGTTATCCTTCTGATGGTTTCAAAGGTTTGGCCCATTGGTAAGCTCTCCATTTGTTCAGGTGACATGCATGGCACTCCCAATTTCTAAAGGGTTATGGGATAGAGACAGGGTGGAGGGTGGAGAGAAGTAAAGTGCACAGAAATCCAGCCTTTAGGTAACATATTCAACCACAGCACTGTGACTCTTCTTGCAAGCTGTAAGGCATACTTTACGATTGATGGATTGATTGCATTTCTATATTGCCTTTCTAGAACCTACCAAGGTGGTTTATACTAATAAAAAAAGAATGATAAAACAATACAAACACAATCACATTATACTGGTCATTCCAAAATGAATGGAATGTCACCATGAAGAATCTCAACAGGGGCCTTCTGTGTAGCAGCACCCATCATCTGGGAAAACCTCCCTCATAAGGTTCAGGAGGTGGAAAATGTAATATTCTTTAAAAGCCACCAGAGAACACATCTTTTCACATAGGCTTGCTCCCTGGGCTGCAACTGATGCTGGGTTTATTTCGGTTTTGCATGGTATTTTAAAACTTTTAAAGCTTTATATTATGTTTTGATTTGTTGTATTTTATGGTTTTAACCGTGAGCTGCCCAGAGAGCCTCGGCTATTGCTGTTTGAGAAAAACCAAACAAAAAACACAATTCCAAGCCGAATGCCTCCTAAAACTGAAATAACAAGTGAGATAGATATCCAGTGTGTCTGAAATTAACTTCACTTACTCCTACTTTTGTAGCTTTTGCTGTATTTTGTTGCTATAATCTGTGTGATACATTCTCCCCTTCCCTCAAATATCTTTTCTGACTGTATCCTCACTCAGCTGCAAGCTGCTGCTTAACAGAGCTTGCTGTCAGCTTGCTGGCTTTTTTACTTTTGAAGTTCAATGCTTTTTTGAAACATGTGTATGATCGTCACAAGTTTCTCTACTCTAACATTAGGGTGAGTGTTGTGGGAGGCGGACACTACTTCACCCATTCACACTTCTCAGTTATATACATTAGTTTCTCAAGGCTTGTGCGTTGGCACCACTTTTCACTAGGGGTGTGCACGGACCCCCCCGGATCGGATCAGGACCGGATCGGGACCTCCAATTTTGTTCTGGATAAGATCGGAACAAAATCGGAGGTCCTCCGGATCGGACCCGATCCCGATCTGAAAATCAGATGTCCGATATTTGGATCAGCCACCATTTTTCCCCATAGACTTGCATTGGGGGAAAGAAAGCTTTCCCCCAATGCAAGTCTATGGGGGAAAATGGCAGTGGGGAGTGAGTGGGGGCCTAACTCCCCCCTCCCTGTCCCTCCCCCCTCATGCTTCTTACCTGCAGGGGCCTTCTGCTCCTGTCCACTGGCGCCCGCGGGCGCCAGTGGACGGCAGCAGATGACCCTGGCAGATAAGCCCCCTCCTCCCCTTCGCGCTCCTTACTTGCTGGGGCCATCCGCTGCCATCCACTGGTGCCCGCGGGTGCCAGTGGATGGTAGTGGACAGCCCCAGCAGGCAAGTGGGAGCCCCCTCCCTCCTCCCCCTCATGATCCTCCTTACCTGCGGGCCCGTCCGCTGCCATCCGCTGCCACCATCATCACCTGGCGTTCTACTGAGAACTAGGTCATGAAGCCTAGTGCTCAGTAGATCTATGACAGGTGAAGGCAGCAGACGCCCCTGCAGGTAAGTGGGGGGCTCCCTGCTCCCCCCTCACGATCCTCTTTACTTGCCGGGCTGTCCGCTGACACCCGCTGGCACCCGTGGATGGCAGCGGACAGCCCCGGCAGGTAAGCCTCCCACTTGCACTCCTTACATGCCAGGGCCATCTGCTGTGGATGGCCTCGGCAGGTAAGCCCCCTCCTGGCATTCGTGCTCCTTACCTGCCGGGGCCATCCGTGAACGGCCCCGGCAGGTGAGGGGTGCGAGTGGGGTGAGGAGGTCCAATCCTCCAATCCAACACGATCCGGATTGGGTCCTTTTCGGATTGGATCGGATTGGATCAGCCGATCCAGGTGCTGGGGATCAGATCGGATAATTTTATCCGATTTCCCCTGGATCGGATCCAGATCATGGATTGGACCCGATCCATTGCACACCCCTTCTTTTCACACCCAGACTTTGAACTCCTGTCTTCTTCCTGCACAAATATGTGACTGCTTTGACTGACCTCTCCTTTCCCACATTTTGATCTGTGGACACCTCGCCTCTGTTGAACTCCAAGTGCCTGACTGCCCATCAAATCTACGACAGGAAAGGTGCCATGCTTGCCCAGCACTTCTTAGCTAAAAACTCAAGATCCTTTTGATGCCAAGGGCTGAAACTGTTCAAGGTGCAAGAATCCAAAAAAAGAGGTTTGACAACCTGAGTTTGATGGGTATGGCTCCAGTGTTTTTTGTTTTGTTTTTAAAATATAATTTTAAAACTTCGAACATTAAAAAAAAATGCTAAAAATCAACAGATAAACAGATCTGCTTCAAACTTGTCATGGCTAAAGCCCTACTTAAGAGCTATCAAAGTACCAAGTTCCATCTCTTTTTCTTTGAAAGATACATTTTTTTAAAATAATAATTTTAAAACCTCAAACTTTAAAAATACTCCTAAAAATCAACAGATGAACAGATCTGCTTGAAAATTGGCATGACTACAGCCCTATGTAAGAGCTATCAAAGTGCCAAGTTTTATCTCTTTTTCTTCAAAAAGGACATCTAAATAAAATCCTAAAAAACAATGAATGAACGGATCTGCTTCAAATTTGGCATGGCTAAAGCTCCACGGAAGAGTTATTAAAGTGCCAAGGTTCATCTCTTTTTATTTAAAAATGACATTTTTAAAATAATAATAATTTTATAGCCGCAAACTTAAATAAATTCCTAAAACTCAACGGATGAATGGATCTGCTTCAAATTTGGCATGGCTAAAGCCCTACTTCAGCTCTATCATGGTGCCAAGTTTCATCACTTTATCTTTAAAAATGATGGAGCTGTAAGCATTTTTGTTAATTCCCATTGACTATAAAGTAGAGCTGCCCTTTGGGTGGGGGGAGGATGGGAAAAATCTGGATTTTTCTTCAAATTTCATAATTTCCCTCCTGTCCTGGATTTGTTGCCAAAAATCCTGACAGAAATCCTTGGCAAGAAAGTACTTTCAAAATACTTTGGAACCTCACCATGGAAAACCATACCCATGTGTTCATTTCCCATAAACAAGACCTGCCCAAGATGCTTTGGTGCCTGAGGCGGAGCAGCAAATGGCAACCTCATCCCCAATTAGGAGGAACAGGTTTGAATCCTATGTTAGTCCTACTTAGAGTGAGAAGTGCGAATGGGTGAAGTAGTGTCTGCCACCCACAACACCCACCCTAACATTAGAGTAGAGTAAAAACAAAAAAGCCAGCCAGCCAGCTGGCAGCAAACCATGTTAAGTAGCAGCTTGCTGCGGTGTGAGGGTACAATCAGAAAAGATATTTGAGGGAAGGGGAAAATGTATCACACAGAGTATAGCAACAAAGTACAGCAAAAGCTACAAAAGTAGGAGTGAGTGAAGTTAATTTCAGATACATTGGACGTCTCACTTGTTATTTCAGTGATGTTAAAGTTTAGATGTTATGTAGAACAGATTTGTCTTAATTGTGTGCTGTAAAATCAGACATGTGACCAAGGCTATGTTCAAGTGGGCAACCCCCCATGGTGCTGGACATGCCCCCTGGGGGCAGACATGTTGGTGGAGGTGCCCCATTGGGGGCCAACCAAGTTGTCCTCCATTTTGGTTTCCAAAATATGGTCACCCTACATATACAGTTTTCAAACCATATACAGTTTTCAAATCATATCCTGCTTAGTGTAGATCAGTTCAGAGAGTTCCCAGTGAGTCTGGGCTGGCTGGGGTTTCTTCCCTCATTAGACAACAAAGGAAGATGCTGCCACAGCAAGGAGTTGAAGCCATTTGAGGTCTTATAAAGGTTGAAAAGGCCTGTCCTTCTGTGGGCCCTGCCATATGGAAATACCCCTTGCCTGACTTTGTAGTCTTAAGCTTCCTCAAGACTGAGAGAAGAGCTGTGAAATTTGGGACTCATTCTCCAAGGATGGGGTTAAGACTACATCTTCTGGCTGGGGGACACAGAGGAAGGACACAAAGGGTCCCCAAACCCCATCCTTATTTGAGTCCTTCTCCATGCCCTGTGAGGGTTGGGAGACATGATGGAAGATACCAAAGGAAGGGGAGGAAAATTGAGTCATAGGCTGAGGTAGTTAGTGAAGACCCTGAAATTATTTCAGAGGTTGTGTATTTTGGTTTAATTACAGTAGTATATTGGAACTTGACCTTTTCCCAAAGGCTTTACAGAAAAGGTGGATTTTGAGTAGGGCTGTGCACAGATCTGGATACAGATCCCAAATCCAGAACAGATTGGGCCAATCTGGACTTCCCGGTTCCCGTTCCAAACTGGGTCAGGGGAGGTCCAGATCATTCTGGATCAGATCGGGACCGTTCCAGATCAATTCGGATCAATCTGGAGATCCAGGCCCATTGGCCTTCCTCCCGCCACTCTCCCTCCTCTCCCCACTCACCCTCCACCATCCACGCTGCCATCTGCCACTGTCCTCTAGTGTCAGCTGTACTGAGAAGCAGGCCTCGCAGCCTGGTTTCTCAGTAGGGCGACGGTGCACCGGGTGATGACATTAGGGTCCCTTTCCCCCCTCTCCCCAGCAGTGTGGACGACAGAGGATGAGTGGGGATAGGGAGGAGAGGGGGGGAGAGCAGTGAGTCCTTTTTTCCATAGACTTGCAAGTCTATGGGGAAAAGGAGGGTCTCCGGATCTTGATCCAGAGGCTCGAATCTGGTTCCGGATCCAGTTCTGTACTGGATTGAGGGAGGTCCAGATCGGGCCAGAGTGGATTGGCCTGATCTGGATCACCCAATCTGGATCTCCAGGATCCGGATCCAGATCCAGTTTGGGGGGGCTGCACAGCCCTAGTTTTAAGAAGGGAAATAAAAGAGGTGACATTCTGGAAGGCAGTTTTAAGCACAAAAGGCAGGCAGGGAATGAGGAGGAAAGTTCTTCAAAGGCAGTGATGGTTCACATTTCCTTTTTTTTAAAGATAGCATACAAGTCTTCTCTACACACATTTTCTTAAAATAGATGATAGTTCTAATAATAACCATTCCTGGCCTTATGCTAACATCATGCACTTTTACATTTCCGTATCATAGCACATCCTATGACTAATACGTGTAAAGGAGTACTAGAAAGGGGCAAGAAAAAACAGATTCTCTCATTAACTATGTCTAAACCATGCAGAAAGACACTGGAGACTAGAGTTGTCCTTAAAAAAACTAGGGATGTGCACTGACCCCCCGGATCGGATCGGATAGCGGATCGGAATCGGACCTGGGGGGTCGGATCGGATCGGATCGGAGGCTGGTCGGATCGGATCGGACCAGATGTCCGATCCGGATCGGACGCCATTTTGAATGCTTTTTCCCATAGCCAAGTATTGTTTTACAAAAACGCCTATAACTTTTTCATTTTTAAAGATAGAAGGATGAAACTTGGGCACATTGTAGACTGGTTAGGGGTAGTTATCTGTGAGAAATTTCAGAAAGATTGGTGCATGCATTTTGTGGCAATTAATTTTTTAATAAATACCCAGGAATGCCTATAACTTTGTCATTTTTAAAGTTACACACATGAAACTTTGCCACATTGTAGGGGGTACCTTGGGACCTATGTGTGTGAAATTTCAGAAACGTAGGTGCTTGTCTTGTGTGGCAATTAATTTTTAGAAAAATGGGTAGTAGTGGGGTAAATACAGTTACGCCTCCCATTTTTTTATTTTTGAAGATACAAACAGGAAACTTGGGCACATTACAGGTACCACTTGCCTTGATATGTGTGTGAAATTTCAGAAACATTGGAGCTTTCCTTGTGTGGCAATTAATTTTTGAAACAATGAGGAAAGAAACACCTATAACTTTGTCATTTTTAAAGTTACACACATGAAACTTTGCCACATTGTAGGTGGTACCTTGGGACCTATGTGTGTGAAATTTCAGAAAAATAGGTGCTTGTCTTGTGTGGCAATTAATTTTTTAATAAATACCCAGGAATGCCTATAACTTTGTCATTTTTAAAGTTACACACATGAAACTTTGCCACATTGTAGGTGGTACCTTGGGACCCATGTGTGTGAAATTTCGGAAACGTAGGTGCTTGCCTTGTGTGGCAATTAATTTTTTAATAAATACCCAGGAATGCCTATAACTTTGTCATTTTTAAAGTTACACACATGAAACTTTGCCACATTGTAGGCGGTACCTTGGGACCTATGTGTGTGAAATTTCAGAAACGTAGGTGCTTGCCTTGTGTGGCAATTAATTTTAGAAAAATGGGTAGTGGTGGGGTAAATACAGTTACGCCTCCCACTTTTTTATTTTTGAAGATACAAACAGGAAACATGGGCACATTACAGGTACCACTTGGCTTGATATGTGTGTAAAATTTCAGACAGCTGGGTCCAGGCATGTGGTGGCAAGGTATTTTTGAAACAATGAGGAAAGAAACGCCTATAACTTTTTTATTTTAAAAGTTAGAAGTCTGAACATTGCTCACTTTGTAGATGGGTTAGGGGTAGATATGTGTCAGAAATTTCAGAATTATAGGTCCAGGCATTTGATGGCTATGGAATTTTTAAATTACATGTTTCAAAAAAATTTCTACAGAGGCCAGGTCTTCCCCTCCCGCTTCCCGCGAAGAAAAGGAAACACTCTCTCGTCTCGATCCCTTTGATCCTTGCTAGTAGTATCCATTACAGGGCTCGTGTTTCCTTTCCTACTTACACTTTTCAAGCAGAACGGCTGAGCCTAGCTGAGTTTTGCAGCCATGCGTGCAAGGAAGGATCACTCTGGTCTCGATCCCTTTGATTCTTGGTAGTATCCATTACAGGGCTCGTGTCTGCTTTCACTTTGTACTCAAGCAGACACGAGCCCTGTAATGGATACTACCAAGGATCAAAGGGATCGAGACCAGAGTGATCCTTCCTTGCACGCATGGCTGCAAAACTCAGCTAGGCTCAGCCGTTCTGCTTGAAAAGTGAAAGTAGGAAAGGAAACACGAGCCCTGTAATGGATACTACTAGCAAGGATCAAAGGGATCGAGACGAGAGAGTGTTTCCTTCTCTTCGCGGGAAGCGGGAGGGGAAGACCTGGCCTCTGTAGAAATTTTTTTGAAACATGTAATTTAAAAATTCCATAGCCATCAAATGCCTGGACCTATAATTCTGAAATTTCTGACACATATCTACCCCTAACCCATCTACAAAGTGAGCAATGTTCAGACTTCTAACTTTTAAAATAAAAAAGTTATAGGCGTTTCTTTCCTCATTGTTTCAAAAATACCTTGCCACCACATGCCTGGACCCAGCTGTCTGAAATTTTACACACATATCAAGCCAAGTGGTACCTGTAATGTGCCCATGTTTCCTGTTTGTATCTTCAAAAATAAAAAAGTGGGAGGTGTAACTGTATTTACCCCACCACTACCCATTTTTCTAAAATTAATTGCCACACAAGGCAAGCACCTACGTTTCCAAAATTTCACACACATAGGTCCCAAGGTACCGCCTACAATGTGGCAAAGTTTCATGTGTGTAACTTTAAAAATGACAAAGTTATAGGCATTCCTGGGTATTTATTAAAAAATTAATTGCCACACAAGGCAAGCACCTACGTTTCCGAAATTTCACACACATGGGTCCCAAGGTACCACCTACAATGTGGCAAAGTTTCATGTGTGTAACTTTAAAAATGACAAAGTTATAGGTGTTTCTTTCCTCATTGTTTCAAAAATTAATTGCCACACAAGGAAAGCTCCAATGTTTCTGAAATTTCACACACATATCAAGGCAAGTGGTACCTGTAATGTGCCCAAGTTTCCTGTTTGTATCTTCAAAAATAAAAAAATGGGAGGCGTAACTGTATTTACCCCACTACTACCCATTTTTCTAAAAATTAATTGCCACACAAGACAAGCACCTACGTTTCTGAAATTTCACACACATAGGTCCCAAGGTACCCCCTACAATGTGGCAAAGTTTCATGTGTGTAACTTTAAAAATGACAAAGTTATAGGCATTCCTGGGTATTTATTAAAAAATTAATTGCCACAAAATGCATGCACCAATCTTTCTGAAATTTCTCACAGATAACTACCCCTAACCAGTCTACAATGTGCCCAAGTTTCATCCTTCTATCTTTAAAAATGAAAAAGTTATAGGCGTTTTTGTAAAACAATACTTGGCTATGGGAAAAAGCATTCAAAATGGCGTCCGATCCGGATCGGACCTCATCGGATCGGATCGGATCGGATCGGAGGTTGTCCGGATCGGATCGGATCGGATCGGATTTTCCCGATTTTGGGTCGGATCGGATTCGGATCGTGGATCGGATCCGATCCGATGCACACCCCTAAAAAAAACAACACAAGAAGGGGTGAAAACTAATGAGGGGATTATCCAGTTTTAAGAGCAAAAGGCCATGCATCCACATGAGCGAGGAGCATTAAGATTATCCAAGTTAAAAGTAGCATAATAAAACCTCTTTTAACAACATTATTTCCATTCAAAATACTTGAATCCCACAGGCAAGGGAGTGGCAAGGGTAAAGGAAATTCAGTGCAAAGAATGAGAAATTTTAAATGAAATTCTCGCTGAATATTTTCCACTCTTTGCTCAAGCTGACAAGTAGGGTAGCCACATGTCCTCGATTTTTGCAGCGGACAATCCTCTATTTGAAAAGCTATCAGAGGACAGTCCTTGACTTGAAGGCATCCTCTATTTGACAGACTGTCCAGCTGAAGCTTAATTTAAAGAGAAAGGACCATAAGAAGGGAGGGCGAGCAGAGCTAGGCCTTAAAGCTGTCTGGCCATCATTATTATTTATTTTATTTATTTATCATTGCATTTATATCCTGCCAAGGACCCCAAGGCAGTGTACAGAATCCTCCTCCTGCTCTCCATTTTATCCTCACAACAATCCTGTGAGGTAGGCTGGGCCGAGAGACTGTGACTGGCCCAAAGTGGGTTTCCATGGCTAAGTGGGGACTATAAACTGGATCTCCTGGCTCCCAGACAAGATCTACACTACTGCTTTATAACAGTTTATAACGATAATGACAACTGTTGGGGCCCATGACACATGCCATATACCACTTTCAAAGTGTTATATCCTGCTTGGTGTAGATCTGGCCCCAATCCAACATTTTAGCCACTACACCATTAGCACCTGGGCAGCAGACTGAGCAAGGCACATAGGTCATCTTGTCACAGCCTTCTGCACTATGATGAGATATATTACATTTGTCTTTGCAGTACAGACAGTATTTCTCAATTTGTGTGTGTGTGTATATAAGTTAGCAGATGTACAGTTTATGAAAATCTCTATCCTCTTTTCTCCTCCTCCTCCTCCTCCTCCTCCTCCTCCTCCTCCTCTTCTCTTGGGGATGCATTTCATAATTTCTGGCCATGTGTAAATGGTCACCCCACTGACGAGTGTTAAGTGTTTAATCAATTATTTTTATATTCAAAAAGTTGAGACATGGTGATCTGAAGGCATCTACTGAGTAAGGATGTGGGCACTTTGTGATGAAGATATGCATTTTGTTTAATGTTTGAAAAATCCAGTTCCAGTGATTGTTACTGAGACTGAAAACTGAGATTTGATTGAATTTATTTTTACATTAATTACAGAAAGTAGTGCTGTGCCAAAATCTGTCCTCAAATATTCCAATAGTATTCTTCCCTCATGAAAGAGGCTTTTGTTTTCCTGCCTCAGGCCAGGTCTACACCAAGCAGGATCTAACACTATGAAAGCAGTTTGAAAAGTGTATATGGCATGTGTCCTGGACCCCAACAGTTGCCAGTGCGCTTCAATACCATTATAAAGCAGAAGTGCAGATCCTGCCATATTCCCAGTGTGCTTTAGAATTGCTTTCGGTGGTGTTTGTGAACTTACCTTAGCATTGTAACGTGTCCAAGGGATAGGGATGCACGGATTTTGTTCAATCCATTCCGTCCACGTTTCGCAGATGGTTACGCACCTTTTGTTCCATTGCCACTGTCATGGCCCAATCACAACGGAGACGCTTTCCAGGTTTCAAAGACACCTTTATTTTGGTAGAAAGGATACATCGCGACAGAGATCCCACCTTAACCAAAGCGCAACTCTCTAGCCAAAGTGCGACTCTACACCAAGAAGGATATGACACTTTGAAAGTGGTTTGAAAACTGTATATGGAGTGTGTCCTGGGCCCCAACAGTTGTCACTATTCTTATAACTGTTTTAAAGCAGGAGTGTAGATCTTGCCAAAGCCCTTTGGATCTGCATTCCAGAAATAGCAACTGTTTCAAAGTAGCCACTAAGAAAACATATATCATTCATCCCATTGAGGGTTTATTGCTTACATTATCTTTAAATCTTGGCTAGAAATGAAGCAAAGACCTGTACTGCCAAAAATACAAGCTTATCTCTTTCTCTCAGTTCTAGGCTCATTACATGGCCCACAGTTGCTGCCAGAGGTCCTAATTTATGGACTGAGTTCTTTGAAAGGTTGAAAAATGTAAGCTAAGTGACTAGGTAATGCTCATGCCTATAGGGCAACAGTATTAAAGAGCAAAGGCGATGTTTAAATGTACCCTTTGCCAATTACATTTTGCTGGATTTAGACATCATGTAAACCCTCTTCTCGACAAGTGGCCTCCATTTGTATTATGTGCAGTAACTGTAAATCCTAAACTAGGTGCCAGTGAGAACCTAATCAGGCCATTGTGCAACTGAAAGCCTTCAAATATGTATTTCTGTAGTTAGTCAGGACATATATACAAGTCAGATGAGACATGTAAGGTGTGGAGAAGAATAAAAACAATTCCACTTTCACTAAGTTTTCTGCCAAAATCGTAATTAAAAAAAAAAACCAAGAAGTATAAATAACACATCCTGTCAATCAGTAACAAATTCATTCTCTGTGTGTGGATCTTTATGTACCCAAAATGGTACCATCCATGCATAAGAGTGAGGTACCAGAAGTAAAATCATCATCATCATCATCATCATCATCATCATCATCATCATCAGAGAAGGGATATGGAATGGAAGAATATAATGGAGTATCATAGCTCAGTGTGCTAGACCACATACTTTGCATGCAGAAGATCCCAGGTTCGATCCCTGACTTCTTCAGATAAGGTGAGGAAAGATTCCTGCCTGAAACTTCAAGAGCCACTGCCAGATAGTGTTGACAATACTGGGCTATTGGATAGGCTGACCATATGAAAAGGAGGACAAGGCTCATGTAACCTGCCTTCTTTTGTATATGGTCACTCTAGTATACTGTCTGCACCTTTAACTGTTGTGATGAAGAGGGAATTTCCCCAGGGACTAATTGCTTACAAATGACACTGGCTGAAATTCCCTTTTCTCTACAACTGTTAAAGTTACATGAGCTCTGTCCTCCTTTTCATATGGTCAGCCTACTATTGGACCAATGGTCTGACTCAGTAGAAGACAGCTTCCTATGTTCCTAAGAAGGCCTGACTGGCTGGAACATTTAACCGGAGCATGTGTGCCACACTGTAACATTTTTTTGCAGACCTAAATTGTTACTATTTGTCTTCCCAATACGAGGATGCCGCTTCTAGATTAGAGTCTTCTGGAGAACTGTGCAATTATTGGGCCTCCCCTTTGCAGAGGCCATAAAAAACTCAGGATGTAAACAGACATTTAAATTAAATGGAAATCTGCATTTATATCAAGAAGGTAAATTCACAGCATTTCTCAATGTATCTGGATATAAATCTGCAAAGATTTGCCTTCAACCAGTAACAGGTTTGCAGCTCTTAATAATCTTCCTAGTTCAATTTTTAATGCAGATGTTGTTGTTCTGATAGTGTGGTCAATTATCCTCAACCTAATTTTATATCCTATAACATCCTTCCCCAACCTGGTATTCACCAGATGCAACTGTTGGCTGGGAAGTATATGAGTTGCAGTCCTACACATCTGGAGTGTTTGCACCTTTAATCGTGTACAAATAATATGGCCTTTACAGCTGCCATTTATGCAATGTGGGGAATATATTTCTCTATGCCTTCGACAACAGCGTCAGCTAAGGATAGTGTGTCTCTTCTGAATGAATGCCTGGAGGCAGTAATTGGCTGGATGAGGAAAAACGAACTGAAGCAGAATCCAGACAAGACAGTGGTGCTTACTGTCAAAGGCCCCAACCTGGGTTTGGAGGTGTGTCATAGGGTGACCAGATCGCCCGGGGTTTCCCGGTTCTAACCGGGAAAACTGAGGCGATCCGGGCCGACCGGGGAGCAGCGGGGACAAACGGGAAACGATGCCCACGCGGAAGAGGCAGGAGAGGGCCGATTATGGGCTCATGCCGCCGCCTCCATCGCCGAGCTCATGGAGCCGCCACCGCCCCGCCGGGCTCATGCAGCCGCTGCCGTCGAGCTCGTGCAACCACTGCTGCCACCGCCGAGCTTGTGTAACTGCTGCCGCTGCTGGACTCGTGCCGCCGGTGCCGGCACTGCAGGGCTCATGCCAGAGGCCGCGTGGAAGAGGCGGGAGAGGGCCGAATCCGGAAATGATTAAATTGGCCCTCTCCTGCCTCTTCTGTGTGGCCTCTGGCCTCCTCGGGGTTTGTCACGATGGCGAGGAGCCCGGATGCCTGCGCGGAAGAAGCGGGGGAGGCCGATTACATCACTTCCGGAATCGGCCCTCTTCCTCGCAGCCTCTGGCACGAGCCCTGCAGCGCTGGTAGCAGTGGCATGAGCCTGGCGGTGGTGGCGGCAGCACGAGCCTGGCAGCGGCAGCAGCACGAGCCCAGTGGTGGTGGCGGCGGTGGCGGCGGCACGAGCCCGGCGGCGGCAGAGGACTTGGTAGGTCCGGACTGGTTTTTTGGGGGGGGTGAGTGGCTTGTTGGGGGGGGGTTGTTTTGGGTTGGTGGTGGTGGTGGGAAACCAGGATTTTGGTTTCCAAACTCTGGTCACCCTATGTGTCAACCAGTTATGGATGGGGTTACACTCCCCCTGACAGCTGTGTTCGCAGCTTGGGGGTGCTCCTGATTCCGTCTCTCCAAATGACAGCTCAGGTAGATGCAACGGTCAGGAGTGCCTACTATCAGCTTTGGCTGATATGCCAGCTGCACCCCTTCCTAGAGTTGGAAGACTAAAAGACAGTAGTGCACGCGCTGGTAACTTCGAGGCTCGACTTCTGCAATGTGCTGTACATAGGGCTACCTCTGTGCCTAGTCCGGAAACTTCAACTAGTTCAAAATATGGCAGCCAGGTTGGTCACTGGTACATGTAGGGGTGACCATATCACACCAGCTTTAAAATCTCTCCACTGGCTGCCAATTAGTTTCTGGGCGAAGTACAAAGTGTTGGTCATTACCTTTAAAGCCCTACGTGTGGGTCTTGGTTACCTGCAGGATCACCTTCTCCCATACAATCTGTCCCGCACGCTCAGGTCCTCTGGGAAGAATTTACTACAGTCAGCCAAGACTAGGCTGACAACTGTTACCCAGAGGACCTTTTCTTCTGCCGCTCCCTGATTGTGGAATGATCTGCTGGGAGAGATCCGCCAACTCACCAGTCTTCAAGAATTTAAAAGAGTTATAAAGACTGATCTCATCTGGCAGGCCTACCCAGATGAATTTTAAGTGTTTTATTGGTATTTTATTGGTATTTTAATGATGTATTGGTTTTATGTGCTTTTAATCAGCTTTATGTATTTTGTATTAGATGTTGTTCCCCGCCTCGATCCAGAGGGAGAGGCGGGTAAAAACTATATTATTATTATTATTATTATTATTATTATTATTATTATTATTATGCAATGTCCAGTCCCTCCATGGTTGTGCAGAATGGAGGCTCCATACAAGGGCTGACAGCTGCAAGGTAGTTTATGTAATAAAGTTTATTTGTTTATGGCACAAAGGCCGTTACAATCATAGCACAATCATACATTTACAAATTGTAATGAGTCACCGAGCCGCAAAGTGCCATGGCCCAGAGAGCTGGCTCCAGGGGTGCCGACACGGGGGAGCCTACTGGACTCCTGGACCCAGCCAGGCATCCCCGACATCTCTAGCTCCATACAAAGTGTCTCCTGAAATGATACATATTGTAAGCTTCATAAATATAAGGTCCATCCAATGAAATACATCTACACTTAAAACAAATGATATATATACTCACAAGGGTAGTGGAACGACACAAACCATCTGGCCAATGGGAAAATGACCTCTTGTCTTAAGATTGATTTGACCAGCACCAACATCTAATGAAATCTAACCTGGTGCATCCTGAATTTGGCCCTTTCTACCCCATAGGGGTGTAGAGGGAGGGCAATCCCAGAAGTACCTAATACACATCATCAGCACATTGGTACCAGCCAGGGGCCATCCCAGGCAAACAGCCTGGTGTAGAAACGGCCTAAGAATCACACTTATTATACGCCTGAGAGTGTGGTATTATTTGCCAGCTGTGCAAATATAATGTTTTAATCCTTAGCAATTTAGTTTCATATTAATGCTTTGCAGAACAGCAAATTATGGATCTCAATAGACTGTGTGGATTAAATATCTTGGCTAAGAGAAGAAGGGAAAGCAAAACCAAGGCATTAGAATGCATCACTGTGACAGCAGGGCACTGTTTTGATTTAATAGCTTATTCTGCAGAGCCCCATTCAGCAGGTTTGCTGTACTTTACACATCTATTAGGAGTAAATATTTCACAACCTGCATTCCCAACTCCACCCCATGTTTTCAGCCACTGAATGTGTTGTCATATAAGTTCTGTATCAGGCACAGACAGTTCCCACCATGTACATCCGCAAAGGGGGTGAGTGTTCTGCCTTCTCCTGCCTTAAAATTTATCTTGGGGAAAGTGTAGACAATGGCGGCCGTGCACACTCCCAGACCCCAGAAGACCATGTGGTCTCAGGACCCCACCCCTGCCGCAGTGGAAAACAGGAATGTTTCATGCATAACAGCTGCAGAGGATATTGGACTTGTGGTTCCAGATCCAGTCCCTATCAAGATAGGACACTCTGTTGTAGACTAAGAGTTGCACCGGGCTATGACCTCTTTGATTATGCTCACAAGTATTCAAGTTCTTGTGATAGCCCTAGTTAATTTGCCTAAAATATGTTGACTGCTAGTCTGGAAGTTCAAGTCTAAGAGGTTCCAGGTCTGGGATTAAGAATAGGAAGCAGTGGACTAGGTACAGAAAGCTATAGCCTGAAGGCAGGATCCAGGCTAGGACCCAGTTCATGCATTTTGCCAGGAGCAATAGAGGCCACCCAGCTAACCTCTAGCGGAAGGGTGCAAAAAGTGTAGGCATCCCCCCACAGGCATCCCCCCACTCTATCTGACATCCCCAGAGGGAAAAAGACCTCAGAAAAAAGGAAAAACATTCTAGGAACACGGTCTATGGTTCTTGCCATAGAAACCTCATTCCTAGAACATCCCCACTGCATCCTAGGAAGGCTTCTGCTTGCTTCCTAGAATTCTCTAGACTGTTTCTAGGGTGTTTTCCTCCTTTTCACCTTTGATTTTTTTTTCTTGAAAATGTTCCAGGGAACAAAGTGTGGGATGGCAGGATCATTTAGAAAGAGACTGACTTTGAGGTAGGGATAGCCTTCATGGGGAAATCCTGTTCGCTTTTGGCTCAACTGATCCCCATGGCGTCACTGACCCAGTGTTCATTTGCAAGCCAAGCAGCAGTCAGTTCCCCAAACCCAGGAATTTTGCTGCCTTTTCAAAAAAAAAATCAGTGAGTTGTGATTTACACAAAACCATGGGTATAAATACTTACGGGAATCACAGTTTGTGCAAAATTGCAGCTTAAAATAGCACAGTTTTAGCAAAATTGCCAGTGTAAATGATCTAATTAGGCCATTTACACCTGCAGCTTTGCACAAATTGTGCTATTTACAGCCAGGATTTTGTGCAAATCTCGATTTTCATAACTATGTATACCCATGGGGGCGTGGCTATGATCGAGTCAGGGTAAAGTCGCAGATCTTCTGTCCTCCTTAAAAAAGCTATGAATTAAGCACTAATTCCTTATCGTAAAGACTAATAAAAGGCATGAAATATTGTCTGGAACTGAATAATTGCTGAAGGCGATCTGGAAACGAGCGAGAGCTGGCCGGAGGTTGTTTACTGATTGCTGCAGTAAAAGTGAAAGTGACTACGTGATTACGGAGAAGGAGAGTCGCCATTAATGAGGTAATTTATGGACTTATAATAACACAGCTTGCTTGACTTAAAGGATTAACAGGCATTATATATAGACTGGAAGTGAACAATCTTTGAAGGGGGATTTGAGAGTAGCAAGAAATTGCTGATTGTTGGCTGTTCCGGCTGTTCCCTTTGTTCCGGCTGGATGCAAAAGGGGTCTAAGGAGCGAGACGCCATTAGTGGATTGATTTATGGACTATAATCGGCAGATAGCCTGTTTATGGCACACTTGGAGGGAGTTTGAGAAGAAGTTAAGTTAACTCCCAGTGAATTGAAGTATTGGTTGCAACGTAGAGACATAAGTGAGAGGCCTCCAGGCAGAAGAGGGAGGAGGGAATTTTATGAAGAAGCAGAGACGGCAGAAGCCCTCTATTCCCACCCCCGCCTGGGTAAGACCTGTAAGAGAGAGAGGATCAGATCGATTGTGGCATAGGCTGACCCGAGTGGAAATGCCGGACAAGCAGACTGGGAAAAAATCTCCCGTTAAGGGCTCTGTTTCTTCAGAGCCAGCTGCAATTCCGAAGATACCCAGAGGAGGGCAGCCAGACCCAATGGATGAATTAAAGGATGACATAAAAAACATGCTTATTGGATTGGAACAACGTTTGGCGAAGCGCATTTCAGATACGCAGACCGAACTCATGGAGGGTTTAAAGCAAGTGGTGATGGATGTTGGAGTGCTCCAGGCAGATACTAAAGCTCTGGCGGGAGTTTGTAAGAAACAGGAAGTCCAGCTCTCTCAACATGAACTACGCCTTATCGCTATGGAGGATCGAGACAAACGGGCTAATATTCGCATTAGAAAATACCCAGAACAAGAAGGAGAGACTTTAAAAGATTTAAGAGATACTATTTTGACATGGATAAGAGAACAACTTCCAGATGAGGCCTGGGAGGAAGCTGATCTTGAACGGGCGCATAGAGTTGGTTCTAAGCGTAAAGGAGTGCTTCCAAGGGACATAATTGTTAAATTTGCAAATTATTATAAAAAAGAAAAATTTATGCAGGCAATCAGACGACAAGCTCAACCAAAGATTCAAGCAACAGCAATAGAAATTTATCAGGATTTATCGGCGCACACTGTCCAGTGGAGGAAGAGTGTCAAAATTTGTACAACAGCATTGAGGAAGAAATCGATAACCTACAACTGGGGATACCCAGTATTTTTGAGATTCTTCTGGCAAGAGAAGCAAGAAAGAATAACATCGTGCGAGCAGGGAATCGAGTTGTTGGAGAAGCTGGGCATAATTGATGCCAAGGATCTGGGAGAAATAGTCCAAGTGGAAGGAGCAGTTGGAGGTTCCAGAGATCAACTAGAAGGAGCGGTTGGAGGTTCCAGTCAATGAAAGGGATTAGAGGGGAAAAAAAAAAAAAAAAAAAAAAAAGGAGGGGAGGATCGGACTTTGCTCTGTGGGTTGGGCCGTGTTCCCCCCCCCTGAAGAGTTCTAAAATAATTGGGACCAGAGCCCAGATGACTGGTGAGGAGGGGGGCAAAAATGGGTGTGTGGGGGGGGAAGGGGGGGTATGTGTATCACTGACCGAGACCAATTTAATGATGTGGCTGGAAGTAAGAAATGGAGAATAGATTGAGATGTGCAACTCTAAATGTTAAGGGGCTAGGAACGGTGGTTAAAAGACGACGAATTGAAACATTGTTGAAAAGAAAAAAAATAGATATAATCTTTTTACAGGAAACCCATCAGATAAAGGAGGGGGCTAATGAGTTAAGAATGAGGGAAGTTGGAGTTTATGAAAAGTCATTTGGTACTTCTAAAGCAAGAGGTGTGGCAATAATAATATCGAAGAAATGTGGTGTTAATATTCAAAATATAAAGAAAGATAAGAATGGAAGGATCCTTATAATTCACTGTACGTTGGAAGAGGAAGAATTTGTGCTGATAAATGTCTATGCTCCAAATGGGAAACAAATTGATTTTATTAAAGAAGTATTTAATATGGTGGGAGATTTAGGGAAAAAGAATATTGTGATGGCTGGAGATTTTAATATGGTACTAGATAAAGGGAAAGATAGAGATAATATAATAAGAGATAGTAGAGGAGAGGGTAAGACAGAATTAGCTAAATTAATGGAGAGGAAAGAATTAATGGATGTATGGAGAGTTGTAAAAGGGCAAGAAAGAAAATATACATTTTACTCACCTAGATTTAAGAGCTATTCAAGGATTGATTATATTTTTATATCAAAGAATATGGTACCTAAATTAATAGATTGTGATATTGGAGTAATAAAGATCACAGACCATGCTTTAATGATGATGGATATTAAGTTAAAGAAGGATTATAAACAAGCAAAGAGATGGAGAATGGATGGAAGAATTTTTAAAAATAAAAACATAGTTGATAAATTAAAAAAGGAATTGCAGGAAATATGGCAGATAAATGAAAAAGGAGTTAATTCGCAAGGATTATTATGGGATACGATGAAAGCAGTAATAAGAGGGATCTGTATTAGGGAAATGTCCACACTTAAAAAGCAACAGGAAGTACTTAATAAAAAGGTTGAAGAAGAGATAAGGAGTCTAGAGGAGAGACTGAGACAGTCAAAAGATAAGCGATTATATGCCCTAATTCAGGCTAAAAAAAAAGGAATTGGAGAAAGAAGAAATAGAACAGGTCCAAAAGAATTTATTATATTTAAAGAGAGATTTTTTTGAATTTAGTAATAGAAATTCCAGATTGCTGGCTAGATCCACGCAGTCAGAGAAGGCTAAGAATATGATAGGGACAATAAGAGATAAGTTAGGGAATAGATGTAATGTAATGAAAGATAAATTAAGGATTTTTCAGGAATTTTATAAAGATTTATATACTTCAGAGGCGCTTTCACAAGAGAAGATTCGGGAATATGTAGAAAGGAATTGGAAAATAAGACTGGATGATCAAGATAGGGAGTGTATGGAAGCCTTGGTTACTGACAAAGAAATTGAGGGAATTATTGGAAAACTAAAAGGAGGTAAGTCTCCGGGGATTGATGGTCTGGGGCCGGAATTTTATAAAATATTTAAAGATATTTTAATACCAAGATTAAAAAAATTATTCAATAATATAATAGAAGGAGGAATGACCCCGCCATCGTGGGACCAGTCCCTGGTAGTATTAATACAGAAGCCAGGTAAGGACTTGACAGATCCAGCGTCATATAGACCAATATCTTTAATAAATCAGGATGCAAAAATATTTTCAGCAATTATGGCTAAAAGAATGGGTACATTTATATTTAAATATATTAAAAATGATCAATGCGGATTTATTTTAGGTAGGAAAATGCCGAATTTAATTGGGAGAGTTATAAATATAATAAATATTATAAAAAAAAGAAACTTAAAAGCAGGATTATTAGCTTTAGATATTTTCAAAGCCTTTGATTGCGTGGAATGGCCAGCGTTAAAAATAATATTAAAAACATTTGGGTTTGGACATAAATTTATGGGAGTGATAAATCAGATGTATAAAAATAATAAAGCGGAAATAATGGTTAATGATGGGTTAACGCAACAAATAATACTAGCCCGAGGAACTAGGCAAGGATGTCCACTTTCACAGATTTTATTTGCAATAGTTATAGAAATTTTAGCAAATGTAATTAGGGAAGATGAAATATTAAAGGGGATAGGGGGAAAAAATAAGATTAAAGTAAATATGTTTGCGGATGATACGTTATTGACAATAGAAGATCCCCTAGAAAGTGGGGAGATGATTCAGAAACATGTGAGGGAATTTGGGGAAATTACAGGATTACAAGTTAACTGGGGGAAGTCTGAAATGATGTTGTATAATTATAACAAGGAAGAGATGGAGAAATGTAAAGCTAAGTTAGGATTAAGATATAAAAATATAATACGATATTTAGGAGTTAATATAGATAAAGAATTAGAAAGAATAGAGGAACTTAATTTTGTAAGCTTAAGAAAAGAGGTAGGGGAGAAATTACAGATTTATAGAAAATTAAAACATTCTTGGTTTGGTAGAATAGCGGTTATTAAAATGAAGATATTACCTAAGGTTAATTTTTTGTTTAGAATGCTACCTATTAGAATTTCAGCAGCTGAGCTTAAAAATTGGCAAAATATGATTAATGCATATTGTAATGGGGATAAAAGAGCTAGGATAAATAAGGGGTTATGGTATAAGACTCAAAAGAAAGGAGGTTTAGGACTTCCTAATATTAAGAATTATTATATTGCTAATCAGTTAAGATATGTTATTCATGCTATTTTAGGGGAGCAAGATATGGATTGGCTGGAATCGCAAACAGTAGAGATAGAATGTAAATTGCGAAATATATTTTTTACCAAAATGCAGAAGAAAGAATGGAAGGTACTGGACAACCCATTATTGGAAAATATAATATCGATATGGAAGAAGTATAGGGGGAAGTTGATACCAGAAGATTCTCCGCTAGCCCCAGTTGTGGTAGTGGGAAACTTCCCAAGAGCATTAAAATCAGAGATGGAAGTGAGACTGAAAGAACAAGATATTCTTAAGCTAAGGAATTGGATGGGAAAGATGAAAGATAGTGAGCACATTAAAGAGTTGTTTAAAGGACAGAAGATAGCGTGGTTTAAGTCACTGCAACTGGTAAAATGGACAGAGGAATGGAGGAAAAAAAATAAGAAATGTAGAAATAATACCAGATTTGAAGATTTAATTGAACAAATAGAAAAAAAAGATGAAGCCAGAGCTAAAAAAGGACTCACTAGCGAGATATATAAAATTTTAATAGAGGGGGAATTTCAGGACTCACTTAACGTTATAAAAGAGGTATGGGAAGTAGATATTAGGGAAAAAATTAATGAAGATAATTGGGGGAGGATGTGGAATGTAAGAATGTTGAAATTATTGTCGATTAGAATTAAGGAGAATTATTATAAGACAGTTTGGAGATGGTATCTAACACCTGTAAGATTTCATCAGATTGATAAAAAAGTGTCTAAGAATTGTTGGAGGGGATGTCAGGAGGTTGGGACCTATTTTCATATGTGGTGGAGCTGTGAACAAATACAAAAATTCTGGGAAAAGGTTTTTAAAGAAATAAGTGATATAATTGGAAGTAAATTGGAATTAAACCCGAAGCTAGCTCTACTAGCAATATGGGATAGCAGTAATAAGCATATAATTAATAGAGAATTGGTAAACAACCTCCTGGCGCCCGTCAGAATAATGATTGCTAAAAATTGGAAAGGGCAACGAAGTTATAAAATAGAAGATTGGTATAAAGAAATTTGGGATATAGCATTGAATGATATGTTGACATGTAAAATGAAAATAATGAGGGGAATGTCCAGTAAGAGTGATTTTGGAGATATATGGAATCCCTTTTTGGAATATGTTTTAAGATCGGGAAAGGGACATTCGCCTTCAAAAGAATCATTAAAATTCTGGAAGGAAGATGAATGAATGGGAGTAGGTCTCGGGGGGGGTGCACGGGGGTAGTCGAGGGAGTTAGTTTGTTTATATATCATCATGTGTATGTTTGTTTGTTTTGTTGAAAAATGAATAAAAATTATACTAAAAAAATAAAATAAAATAACTATGTATAGCCATGATTTTGTGGAAATTGGAAAACCGCAAGCCAAGAAAGGAGAGTTGGCCGGACTTGTCACGTGATGAGTATGGTCAGCAAAAGGATGTGTGAACCAGAATCCAGGGGGCAGAGGTGCCCAAAATTCACTGAGCTCTACCCCCCCCACCCCAAATGGATTCCTCCAACATCCTTGCTTGGAGCCAGGAGAGGGAGCCAGGATTCCTGGATAGTTGGTGGTTTGAGAACAGAGGTTTCTGGCAGGAATGTTGGTTTTATTTCATGAAAATGGGTGCCAGGCCTCTGAAATGTTATTGGCCGGGAGTTGGATTTGAGTGAATGAGTAGTGTACGTGTGTGTGTGAGAGAGAGGGTGATCAAGTGGTGTGTGTTTATGAATGAGCAGTGTGTGTGTGGGGGGGAGCTGTACATTGTATGTGAGTTGCATATGTGTGTGTGTATGCATATGTGTGTCCATGCATGCACACATGTCTGGCTCCTGCTACCCCAGTAGATATCCAATGCAGTCCTCAGGACTGTAATGTTTGCGTACCTCTGCTCTAGTGTGAAACAGATTCTCTACATAAATAGTTGAGTACATGGAGGCCCATATGATAAAGGACTCACATGGAAGAGGGCCTGACTCCTTATATGGCATACAATCTGCATGGTGGAGGACAAATGCTCTGATTGCTCCTCCGCTATGCTGTGGAGCATAGCGGAGGAGTAGTCAAAGCTGAAATGGGATAGTTCCAGAAGCAGTGAGACTTTTATTTTTTTATATGTGTATACAGATCATTGCACTTCTGTCCTCCAAGAGTGGGGAGGGAGTTTCATGCCATGACATACACAGTAAATAAATAAACAAATGCTGAGCTTACTACTGCTACAGGAAGCTGGCAAAAATCCCAGAGGAGTGCATATTTGGCATGTTTGCGGCCATGGAAAAGAAGAATCCCCTAGAGGCATGGGGAATTGACTGACTATTGTAGAGACAAAGGCCGCAGCCGATAAAGGTCAGCCAGTGGAAACAGTCATGCAAATGCATGATGGGAAGTTTTTGAAATTGTACATGTGTACTTGAAACCAGAGCTAGTTGTATAGATGAGGAGTTGCCTCTGATTACATGTTCTGAGGCAAACAGAAGACAGGGCTTTAATAGCACCTTTAATAGTGTACCTTTAATAGTGCATGCACTGACTCTGTTGCAGTTTAGGCATATGTTGAAAACTTTTATTTGCCTTGGCATTTACTGATTTATAACACCTGTTATTATTTTTAGTTTATGGCCTACTGATTATGTTTCATAGTTGTACTTTGTTTTCACCATAATGTATATTTATATGGTAGTTTTATTGCTGCATGCCACCTGGATTTGTTGTACATGACAGAAGGTTTAGAAATATTTCAAATAAATAATAGGTGGTTTGAAGAGGGAATTTCAGCAGATCTAGCTTGCATGACAAGCAGCAATTCCCTCTTGTGGGCAGATGCTAGGTTGGGATCTGCAGGTAGAATTTCAATTCAGTTCCAGCTGATCAGCAGGGTTCTCAATTCCGAATGGGTTAACAACAGCAATAACGAAAAGCTGTATTTTCTTCCTAAATTAGGTTGATGAAATCCAGAAAGCTGAAGAGAACAACAGGTGTAGATTTGTGTGCAAGCTCCAGTTCTGGTAGTGAAAACAAATTCCTGGACTGAGCATGAGCTCAGGGGTACCTTTCTCCACAGCTTTATGCCTGCCTTTCTAGGGTGCCTCTACAAGAGGCATTTAAAGCTCTTTCAAGGCACATTAAAAAAATTACCTCTACAAGAATGGAGCACAAATCGGGCATAGAGGCGCGTTATCTCCCCGATTATGCGCATTATCGAATGCGCGTTAAATCCCAAGTTTTATTTTGCTCCGTCCGTTAAAGCGCATTTTGACTGTGTGAATAAGCGCTTATGCGCATTGACTACTTGTAAAGCGCATTTTGGACATCTGTTAATGCGCTTCGCCGCCTCTCGCCGCCTCTCGTGCAGAGGGATTAGGCGTAAATGCGCTTCTGCGATTATGCGCATAATCACCTAACCAGGCGCAAAAGCGAATCCTTGTAGAGGGGACCCTAGACTACTATTTTGATTCCAGTTGGTGGACTTCAGAGTTATTGGGGAAAACAAAGGAGGTCCTGTTGTAAGCCTGAATTCTGAACACCCTGTATATTAAAGGTTTAAGCGCTTTGTCATCTTTTGCACCTCGCCGCCCTTTCCAGGGACCCTAAGTTTGCCTCGCAAAGTTAATGCAGAGACTAGATGGCCCTTTGCAGGGCAGAAATGGTAGAACACAGCACAGCATCTTGTTGTTTGCAATTATATGCATGACTGCACCGGGATTGCATTTATTTATTTTTTTGCAGTGTTTTATCATTGTTTTAACATTGTCCATAGTGTGTGCATGATTAATATAGGGAGGAAGAAAGAAGCAAAGGAACCTTCTTTACCAGTTACAAGGGAATTGTAGCAGGAGATGACTATTTCCATCAACTCCTGCTTGTGGGCTTCTCAAGAGGCAGCTGGTTGGCCGCTGTGGAAAACAGGCTGCAGGTCTAAATAGCAACGCTCTTCTGTTTTTATATTCCTAAGTAGGGATATCAGAGGAATCCATTTGGGGGTGGGGATGGAGCTCACCCCTTGACTCTGACCCGACATCTGCCAGCTTTCACAAGCTTGCCACCCCCAGACTCCAACCCGACATACACAGTGATCTGAACAAAATTCAGAAAGGTTTATGAGGTGGAACCCATTTAGCACCAGATTAACCTCTCATTCTGAGGTCCCTTGAGATTTGCAGGGGAAGCTAGTAAGAAGAAAATAAGCTGCAAATAAACTGGATAGCAGTGAATGGGTCCTACTGGCTGGAATTATCTCCAACTACAACAGGAATTTGTTTTCTCAGCAGAGAGCTAAAACCAACTGAAGGCTTCTGTAGGTTGATGAAGCCTATAATGTGGCCAGCTCCACTGGCCCCGCCCACATTCAAGGTGCTGATTGGAATTTTAAAGGGCCGTTGCTTGCATTTGTAGCCTGAGACTTCTGTGAGGCTGGAAAAATGGAAGTTCTGCTGAAGACGCTTACTCTGAGCCAGAGGACAATGGCAGGGTTATGTGCTCTGAAAAGGAGCACCCTGAATAAAGCACTGATTGCGTTAACCCCAAAGTAATACCCTGTGCTCTTGTTCACATCAGAATCCTCTGCTGCACAATGGCATGACCCCAGATTGGGGTCATGACCCCAGTTTGAGGGTTGGGGTCATGAGACAATGGACTATGCCTAATATATTGGTTTTACTTCAGAAAGATAATCAGGCAATTTGTAACTCCAAAATCTGGAAGACTTTCAGCAGCTCCCCTAGTTTTCAGTGACCTTTATTCTAGGGTGACCAGATAAAATCCAGGTCAGGGCTTATGTAACTTTAACAGTTGTAGATAAAAGGGAATTTCAGCCAGTGTCATTTGTATGCAATTAGTTCCTGGTGAAATTCCCTCTTCATCACAACAGTTAAAGTTGCAGGGGCCCTGCCTTCTTTTGTATATGGTCACTCTAGTATAGTGCCTGCACCTTTAACTGTTGTGATGAAGAGGGAATTTCACCAGGAACTAATTGCATACAAATGACTCTGGCTGAAATTCCCTTTTCTCTACAACTGTTAAAGTTACATGAGCCCTGACCTGGATTTTATCTGGTCAGCCTACTTTATTCATTATGTACATTACACAGAACAGCACACAATTGTTAATGTTTTCCTGATGTGCAGTCCTATGCACACTCTCCTAGGAGTAATTCTCACTGAATATAATGGGACGTAATTCTGAGTAAACCTATATAGGATTATACCATTGTAGTGCATTCCAATACACAGCACTGCATTCAATGGGGCTTACTCCCAAATAAGTAAGTTTTGCTGTGTTCATTAGGACTTCTTGCCTCGTAAATGTGTTTAGGATTACAGTGTAGTCAGGTTATAGAGTCATGCAGAGCCTCAGGCCACTGAAAAATTCTTCTCAACACCCTTTTGACTTCTAAAAGGCATCCAGTTTATTACATTTCAAGAGCTAGTTTGAAGCCAACCAAAGATGTGAAACCATTGTTTTCCCTTGGTGAAGATGTTGTTGTATTTCTTGTATCCCCCCCCCCCCAGTTCTGTATTTCATGTCCTGATTCCTCAAAGAAGTTTTCAAAATAAGTATTATAAAATGTGCCTCCCTTAGTAATATTTTAGCACTGTTATTTCTTCCAAAGGTCAAATTGTTATCATAGCAATGAGCAGGAGAAAACAATATGTTCTTGTTCTCCTCCCTAATGGGTCTTCTATATTGTGGTCTCAGGCACTATTTTTCTTGTTTTACCATCGAAGGAAACAACCCTGAAATATTTGCCAAGCAAAGTCATAAAGCCAGGAAGACAGTGTTTGCTATGGTGGTATCTTCATCTTAAAGTGGATTTTGCCAAACAGCTGGGACAGTGGCTGAGATGGCCAAAAGCAACCATGAAGTGATATTTTGGGGACAGATTGCTCATGTGAATGTTGTGATATGCTATGTTGCGGACAAGTAGTGTTATAAAACCTCCTTCCCCACCCCACCCAGGGGGAAACCAATGAAACCAAGCAATGGTAAACTTTGTTACTGTGGTATATGAGACCTTTTACTTGCTTAGTAGGGGTGTGCAGAGCGGATCTGCCATGTCCCGAAATTTGGAGCAAAGCTCTGATAAGGCAATTATCTGCTCCAATTTTGGAGCCACTCTGTTTCTCTGCACCATCGGATTACCCATAGTAGCTCCATTTCATTTTCAGATAACAGCTCTATTTTAGCCTATGGGAGTTAACCAAAATGCTGACAGCTCTGTCATTTTTAAAGATAAAGAGATGAAACTTAGTGCTGTGATAGCTTTTAAGTAGGGCTTTAGCCATGCCAAGTTTGAAGCAGATCTGTTCATCTCTTGATTTTTAGGATTTTTTTTAAGTTTGAGGTTTAAAATTATTTTTTAAAAAAACTGCTGTCATTTTTAAAGATAAAGAGATGGAACTTGGCACCATGATAGCTCTTAAGTAGGGTTTTAGGCATGCCAAGTTAGAAGCAGTTCAGTTGATCCTTGATTTTTAGGATTTTTTTTTAAAATCCCCTCAAACCATCTCCCCATAAATACACCCACCCACCTCTGATTCTGCATTAATTCACTCCCACACATTTATGGAGGGAGCAATTATCTTTTACTTTGCTTTTTATAAACTGATGATGCACAACTGTGTGTGTGTTTATGGATGGGATGATTTGAGGGGAAAATGTTTTTTTTAAAAAAATTATAAAAATCAAGGGATAAAAGGATCTGCTTCAAACTTGGCATGCCTAAAGCACTATTTAAGAGCTAGCATGTTGCCAAGTTTCATCTCTTTAGTATTAAAAATGACAGAGATGTAAGCATGTTTGTTAATTCCCATAGGCACATCTCTGCTTTGTGGGTATTCAATGGTTTTGAAACTATCTCCTCTCCGTTCCATGATATCAGACCTCTACTGGACCTCGGTTGGACCTTCGGATTTGCAGAGCAGAGCACACATGCCTAATGCTTAGTCACCAAAGTTTAAAAATAGGTTTAGTTCTGTGCTTGGTTATCTTAGTTAAGAGCAGAGTGTTGTTCATTTGTGCACTGTCTCTGGAATGGAACAGGTTTCCCCTCCTCACTACCCTTGTTTCTTATAGTAAACAAGTGTTGCAATATTTGTTTTTCATCACTAGGTGTCAATATGATGCGGTTTGTCCCATTAACAGCACTAACAGTATTCTAGTTACTTCTACCTTATAAACCCGTCTTCTCCAACCTGGTACCTTCCAGTTGTCTTGGACTACAACTCCTAGAATCCCCAGCCAGCCATGCTGGCTGGAGGGTTCAGGGAATTATAGTCCAAGAAAACTAGACAAGGCTGTTCTATACACTTGTAGTCTAATACAACTAGAGAAGGGTGTCCAATACAACTGGGGAAGGCTGTTCTACACAGTCCCTTATTATTTTTCTATGATAGGAAGAAACCTTTCCTACTCCCTCAGGTCATACCTTGGGAATTTGATCCAACGAGACAATGCCTGCACCCTTATTGCTGATATAGGCCAGAATTAAAATATTTGTTGATTAATAACATGATGTTGAAGCACCATATAACCATATTCATTGTAAATTAGAAATGAGAGAATTGAGCTCTTTGTGTTGCACATCAATTAGCATGTGTTCACTCATATGTCCATTTCAACCCATTTATGCATTAATCTGTGTTGTTGTTTTTAAAATGCATGAAATGTGCATTTAACTGTGTATTTAAATACATATCTTAATATATGCTGTATCTCAATATATGCATTTCTAAACATACTTATTTCTCAAAATATGCCTTTTCAAATGCTTTTTTATGTGCTGCATAAGAACATTTGGGAACTGCATAAATTGATGGATAACTAAGTTCTGATACAGCAGGTGTGGATCAGATCAGTTCATATTAGAGTTACCAAAGATCAAATTCTCCATGCATCCTTACAGAAAATGTGTGTCTCCGTGTGTCAGTGCTGTAATTATGCATTTGTTCAGAATGCATAATCTGAGTAGGTTGAACAAAATTGAATTTGACTCTCTCTCTCTCTCTTTTTTCTTGGTATAATTACCCAATTCAAGCAACATTCTGCTATTTCAAAGCTCTGCTGGGCACTGGATGTTGAGTTAAGATTCAACCAAAGGTCAGAAATTCATGACCTAAATATTCTCCAGACATGTTTTGCTATCAACCACAATCTCCTATTGTGTCTCTGTCAGACAACTTACCAGTTCTGGTTTCATTTTGTCAAAGTAAACATACATTATTTTAATAGCAGCAGAATAGAACATTTTCTCACTTTTCTTTGTCTATTCTGTCTAAATACCCTTGATAACTGGGGTAGGGAAAAATGGATTATTTTTCAGGTTCTTCTCTTGTACGGCAAGGGACTGAGTCAACCAAATATTAATGGATTCAGATTTTAGTTATGTTTCTTTTTTCACATCTGTATCTACCTCTCCAAAGAGGAAGAGTAGATTACTCCCATGTAAGAATCTGAGTTTCTCTTTCTCTCTGTTGGTTCTCTTTCTCTCTGTTGGTTCATTAAATTTAATTGACTTCAATGGCGTGTTGGTCATGATTAAGTCTGGGCCAGAGCTAAGAGCAAATACTGAACAGAGGTGAAAGGGGAAGGAAAGAGCCTGACTGGGAGGACACCAATGGAAGAAAGGTAACCCAGTGGAGATGAATAGGTCATTGCTTGGTCTGAGGCTTAAGGGGCAGGAGGAATTCTGACTTTGAGGCCCAGTGAAGGCAAGGAAGGAGTGTCATGAACCACTGTCTATGTATCTGTTCCCCTAAAGAATATATACAAAGTAGTGCTCCATGCAACAACCTTGCTTGCAAGACTTGTCTATTCCAGGGGAGAGGGAGTCAGATAAATGGAGCCCTTTGCTGTAGAGCTGCTCCCAGGAAACCCCCATTGTGTGGAGCACCTACATACATCCAGCTGTTCACACAAAACATTGCAGATGTTCTGCACAAATGCACCAATGTCAGGGCAAGGGCAAATGGGATATGCAACCTCAAGGACAGGGCCTATGATGTGGACCCACTTCCCCTTATACCCATGCGTACTTGCTAATCGTAGATAACCCATGCAGAGGACTTTAGTTTCTCAGTGTTGGAGCCAATGTTGACCAAGACCAAAATTAGGCTGACCATATGAAAAGGAGGACAGGGCTCCTGTATCTTTAACAGTTGTAGAGAAAAGGGAATTTCAGCCAGTGCCATTTGTATGCAATTAGTTCCTGGTGAAATTCCCTCTTCATCACAACAGTTAAAATTGCAGGCACTATACTAGAATGACCAGATACAAAAGAAGGCAGGGCCCCTGCAACTTTAACTGTTGTGATGGAATTTCACCAGGAACAAATTGCATACAAATGACACTGGCTGAAATTCCCTTTTCTCTACAACTGTTAAAGTTACAGGAACCCTGTCCTCCTTTTCATATGGTCAGCCTACCAAAACCACTGAACAGATCCTTTTCAATATACTCTATTATTTCCTTTTTTCAGCCCTCGACAAAAGAAACTAGGGCTAGATCTATACTACTGCTTTATAGCAGTATTGAAATGCACTGATAACTATTGGAGCACATTACACATTCCATTCGTCACTTTCATAGTGTTATTTCCTGCTTTTTATTCCACATTATCCAAAATGCCGCAACAAATATCATTGGGTGTCCTACAAGGTATAAATGCACAAGAGGGGTATGGTGTTACCATGACAGGATCATAATGATTTGACACAAGGTGTAGATTTGGCTTAGGTATACTCTTTTTAAGATGAATATTCACCAGGGATTGAGGAGATTGCATTTTGATATGAATTTAGCAAATTCTGTTTCCCAAATCAATATGCAAACCTAAACTCAGTTGTTCTCTGGCATTTGCCCTTCTCTAAGTTTTGTAATTCAGTTTTTGGAACAACAAAAATGCACACAAAAACAGTCAAACAGACAGACATATTTACCCATTAAAGATATAGTATGACTGTCCGCCAACAAAGGCACTCATGGCAGCTAACAATAATAAAATGGAGATTAAAAACAAAATCTTAATTAAAGCATAACATAAAAACAAATCAATGAAAAATACCTTTAGAAATAAAACAATGAAAAATGCAATTAGAAATACACTGAGAGTCAGTGTGGTGTAGTATTTAGAGTGTTGGACTGGGACTTGGGAGATCCAGGTTCTAGTCCCCACTCAGCCATGAAGCCCACTGGGTGACTTTGAGCCTGACACTGACTCTCAGCCTAACCTACCTCACAGGGTTGTTATGAGGATAAAAATGGAGAAGAGGCGACTATGTAAGCCATCTTGGGTTCTTTGAAAAAGAAAAAAAAGCAAGATATAAATGTAACAACAACAACAACAATTCTGAACCAGTAAAAAACTGCCAGACTTGGCAAAGCTCGTCATGTCCATCTAGAAAAACCACCACAAGTAAGAGAAGAGATAACAACAGCAACAACAACAACAACAGCAACTGGAAAATAAAGGAAATGAACATGTTATGAAAGTGTACATATAATAATGAAATAAGTGTACAAAAATCATTATTGAATGGAAAACTACTCATAAAAATACATATATTAGAAGAGATACATACCAAAGTGTAAACAAATTTCCCCAAGGACGTACAAACACAAACTGATATAGAAGCAAGACAGAATGGACTGAAGGATGGAAAAATGAAAAAAACAAAAACAAAAAAAAACTAAAACCTGAAATTGACCAATGTGATCAGCCCCAATATCTGCAGGTGCTAGCAAGCTAGCCACTAGCACAGAGTTTGGTGGCAGGTTAGCCAAACTTTGGAAACTTTGACTTGGTTCCTAAGTTTCTCTTCTGTGAAAGGGCTCCTTCTGATCACAGGAAAGTTTCTGATCCAGTGGTGGAAAGGGTGGACACGATTCCCCTGCATCCTCTAGTGCCACCTATCATAATGATCCAGAGGGTCCACCAACTCCCCAGAGTAGTTTTTTGGGGGACACAAAGAGCTGCATCAGGGAATTGGAACTGGCAAAAAGTATCTCCCCCCACCCCCTGCCACCATTCCTCTAGCAGGAGCATCTTGCGACCGGAGTTCTGCTCATGGAAACCTAGGATCCAAGCCAATGACTTTAAAATATGCATTTTCCTACATTGAAGAATGGGCTTTCTGTGCCGTTTACACGATACAATACATTTCCACATTTTTTTCTTGTCCTGTGACCTTTTCTTAGCAAAACAATAAAATGTTCAGAATTTCAAAATGTGTGCAAGCTGCCCGCCCACCCCCCACACAGCCAAATCAATTCATTTGAGAGGTACAATTCCATCCTAGGTTACAAAGTCAGTACATAACAGAAATTAGCACACAAAGTGAAAAAAAAATGGGTGTATAAAACCCATTAAACAGGTGCAGGTGTGTACATGCATGCTATTAAAAAAAATTAAGCAAGAAGGATCTGTAAGAGAGGAGAAATGGATTTATATTTACCAAAGCTGCATGCGACATGTTTGGAATGGCCATGAAGGGCTTTATTGTGTTAACGCATTGACATTCACTTGCTTCACTTTTCAATATGCATTTGAGCGAGGCCAGCAAAAGGGGTCGCTTTCCATTCCCCTCCCACCTCTGGAAAAATCACACCACTGAGCCAGTGGGAAATTCAAAGTACTTCAAGCGTAACAGCCACTGAAGTTGTTGGAACATGAGATAGCAGCAAGCACAGCATTCCGCGTGCCACAGTCTTATTCATAACATGATTTTATCGCTGGATTGTTTGTGGAAGTTTGGCCTGAGGCAGCATGCCTCAGGGGGGACAAGAGAGGGGGGAAGGGATTTAGAGAAAAGGAAGGTAGTAGCAAAGATGGCAATGTTCTTAAAGCCTGAGGGATCTGAGTTTTATTCTTACTTGCTTCAAAGCCATTCACAATTCCAATAGAACCAGTAGATTTGCTTGATATGACATTGGTCTGTAATTAGGGTTACCATATGAAAAGGAGGACAGGGCTCCTGTATCTTTAACAGTTGTATAGAAAAGGGAATTTCAGCAGGTGTCATGTGTATGCAGGCAGCACCTGGTGAAATTCCTTCTTCATCACAATGGTAAAAGCTGCAGGAGCTATACTAGGGTGACCAGATACAAAAGAGGGATCAATTAAAGCTAAATGGCAGTGTACTTTTGAATAACACACAAAGGGACAAACAAGAGATGAATTGACTTCATGGCCTGCTTGAGGGCTTTCCAGATATGTCTAGCTAGCCACTGTTGATCTGATCCTGCAGATCAATCCTGAATGCCTGGACTTATGGCTCAACTCTGCATCCATTCTGTCAGTGGTCCAGCTCTGTGGAAGGCAGCTGCACGTTTACCCAAAGGACATGTACTCCATGGAACTGGATTTGGTCCTAGTATTACAGAATTAGTTGCTTCTCTCTGCATGACAGCAGAGGGAGGGGGGAGGGGGCTTAAGAATGAAGCATTTTGCTCCACACTGTAGTGTCCAAAGGACATTCGAAAGAATAAACACACCAAATCAGAATATGTGGGTAGGATTTACCAAGACATAATAATGGCTTCCTTTCCATATGGTCACCCTGGTCTGTATATGGAATTGGGCACAGGGTGTCGAAGCAAAAAATGTGTTGCAGAGGTCAAACCCTTTAATAATGTAAATCTGCTCTCAGAGGTAGCACCAGAGGCAGGAGAGGAAGCATACACACCCCTCCACATCAGCCATTCATCCTTCCATCACTGGGTCCCTGTGATAACCCAATTTTCACATGCAGATCACATGCAGATGTCTCATACCTCCCCAGGGATATTCAAGGGATTAATTTCAGTTCATTTTAAACCAGCTGTTATACAATTCACACCTCTTGGACTTCAATACAGACTCAAACTCAATTCGTGGCAGATGTCCACACATCTCCAAGATTGTGATGGGATCGGCAGGCCAAAGAAAAATGTGTTTCGAATACGTCTGCATTTGAAAAATATGCATGAGAAAGTGCATGCCTTTGAAAAATGCTAGGGATGTGCATCGGATCGGATCGGATCCATGATCCGAATCCGATCCGCCCCAAAATCGGAAGAAAATGATCTGATTTGATCTGATCCGACCCACCCTCCGACCCGATCTGACGAGGTCCGATCTGGATAGGAAAAAATTGGCAGATCGGATCGTTTTTAAGGGCGTTTTAAACTGACTTTGGGCTTTGAAAAATAATGTGCTGTAACTTTTTTGTTTCAAGAGGTATAAAGTTGAAACTTGCTGACATGGGATAGTACTTATGTCCCCTCATGTGCTGAAAGTTACAGAGAAATTGGTGGAAGACTTTAGTGGCAAACAAAGGTTTATGGCATTTTACATGGGACTTACAGCCAAGAAAGAGAATATGCTGTGTAACGTTTTTGTTTTAAGAGGTATAATGTTGAAACTCACTGACATGGGATAGTACTTATGTCCCCTCATGTGCTGAAAATTACAGAGAAACTGGTGGAAGACTTTACTGGCAAACTAAGGTTTAAACTTTATTATTTTAAACTTCCAGTAAGGGGGGGAAGGCTGTGTGTGTGTGTGTGTGTGTGTGTGTTTGACAGCTTGATCCACCAATTGTGCTTTAGACTACATGACTGAATCACCCAATCCTGTTAAGACTTTCTTCAGCCTCTAATTGCAATGCTGGAGGAGGGCTTAGTAGAAAACCCAGTATATATTATCAGTCTTACGCTTTTGTTTGTTTGGAGTGTTTGTTTGGAGCTGGTGGAGATTGTATTTTGAATTTGGAGGCGTTTGAGGAGTTTTTGGTCTTTTACTTCAGCTTTCCTCGTGCTCTCTCTCTCTTTTTCTTTCTTACCTTTCCTTTCTCTATTGTATAGCACGTTTGTTTGTTAGTTTGTCTGTTTGTCTTTAAAATATCTGTAGTTAGTCTTTGGGAGTGAGTGTGTTTGTTTTTATTTTTCTCTCTCTGAACCCCCCCCCCAAAAGTAACAAAAACTATTTCTATACTCTCTTTCTCTTTCTCTCTCTCTCTCTCTCTCTCTCTCTGTGTTGCTGGGCTGTGTAGCCTGCTGCTACATAGCAAACAGAAAAACTGTGAGCAAAGCACACATACTTATATAATATAATAAAACCAATAATAATAATGAAACGTGGCACACATAGGGGTACAGCTGCTGCTAAGGCAGCACTTGGGAGAGGCTGCTCTGGGCGCGGTGCTGCTGTTGCTGGGACCAGCAGAAGGCAGGCTTCCACACCCCCAGTTAAACTGAGGCGTCCTCCACTGGGGCAGCAGAAGCAGGCAGAGGCAACTCAAAGTAATGCCTGCAGGGCACTCTTTGAAGTTCCCCAGATAGGTGCTGGGAGCAGTAGTGGCCGTGAAGAAGGAGGAGCATCTCCAGCTCCTTCTTCGGTGAGTGAGCCTGTGACCCCGCTGACTGAACTTTTCCCAGATCTTGTGGGAGTCAGCGAGGTTCAGAGTGAGAAGGAGGACTCTGATGTGGGGCAAGAGGAAGAGCAGGCAGCACCAGAGACTCACTCTTCACAATCTGTCCTCTCTTCCACTCATTCCCCTGCTGCTACTGTGGTGACACCGCAGAGTGAAGGCGCCAGCGGGCCATCTGTGTCACCCCAGAAGCAACAGACAAGCAAGGTGTGGGACCACTTTGAGGTGGGAGTGGATTCCCACTTTGCTGTCTGTCGCCATTGCAAGATGGATGTGAGCAGGGGGAAAATGCCAGGCCACTTCACCAACAACAACCTCAGCTGCCACATGCAGAGGCACCACCAGTCTGTTTTGCTTGGGACCAAGGCGGGCACCTCACAGCAGACTGTTGTTAATAAGGGCAAGCAGAAGGCTCCTGCAAGTTCTGCCAGCTCTCGAGCTCTCATCCCCAAGAGGCTTCGCCAGGCCAGCATGGAAGAGATGGGGTGGGGGAAGTATGGAGCCACAAGGTGGCGTTTTCCAATGCCCAACCAGATCACCAATTGCATCGGTGAGATGGTGGCATTGGATGACCAGCCATTCAGCCTTGTCGAGAATGCAGGCTTCAAGAGGCTGATGGCTCTTGTGGTTCATTACTACAAGCTGCCGTGTCGCACCACCCTGAGCAGGCGTGTGGTGCCCTCCCTGTACTGGGCATGCAGGGAGTTAGTTCTGGGTCGTCTGTGCCAGGCAGAGGCACAGAAGGTGCACTTCACTTCGTACATCTGGTCCAGCGAATGAGGAGTGCACGCTTACCTGTCCCTGATGGCTCACTGGTGGGGAGCCTCAGGGCAGGAAGCACCCAGGACTTCTGGGACTGGGAAGGAGGGCTGCCGCTGGGCCCTCCTTCATACCACAGTCATGGACCAGTCCCACATGGTGGAGGAGATTACGGAGGCCATGAACCGCATGGTGGCAGGGTGGCTGGGCAGGCACCAGCACACCCGTGGTTACATGGTCACGGACGGGGAAGCCAACATGGTGAAGGCGGTGCGCGATGGCAGATTTGAGGGCATCCGCTGCATTGCGCATGTCTTCAACCTGGTAGTGAAGGATGGCCTTGGAGGCAGCAAGGCCCCTCTCCCTCCCCAATCCGTAACCTCCTAGAGAGCTGCAGGAAGGTGGCCGGGCATTTCCACCACAGCGTGAAGGGCAGTTGGTTGCTGTGGGAGAAGCAGCAGGAGCTGGGACTTCTGCAGCACCGTCTAGTGCAGGACGTGGCAACACATTGGAACTCCACCTACCACATGCTAGAGCGTATGGTGGAGCAACAGCGTGTTGTCCATGAGATGTTCAGGGTCGGGGACATTGGCATCCAGGCCCCACTGTCCAGGCAGCAGTGGGAGGCCATGTCCCAGCTTCTGGTGGTCCTCAAGCCATTCCTTGGACGCTGAGATGGTGGAGCAGCTGGTCTTCCTAAAGGTCAATCTGCCCCTGCTGGGATACCCCACCCTCATTCCCTCAGGGGAGTAATTGGCAGGCACCCCCCCATCCATTCCACACCTTTTGGCAGGCTCTGGCAGGCCCTTGATTTTTTAATTATGGTTTTTTGTTAATTTAATTTTCTATAATTTACTGGCTGTGCTTACAGCTCAGTAACTCAACTCTGAACGAAGGATCCCGAAGGGATCTAGTTTCTTCTCCTAGCCTCTTATATTGTGGGGATGCACAAGCATCTCACACATTCTATGTTGTTTGACTTGAACCAATGTGCTTGCACGTGTGCCTCTGAAATTGGCCTCTGATGACTCCCTCTAGGCCATCTGAAAAGTCCCACACTTCCATGTGCGTTTCTTGTAAAAGACCACATTATAGGCTCATGAGAACTTTGGATAAGAAGAAGGCTTATTTCCAAGGAACACATGTACCTCTGACTCTTAACGAAGGAACCGATAGGATTCCTCTTCCAGACTCCTACATTGAGTGGATGACAAAGCAGCATCCTACTGTTTCTGACTGTGTCTTTTGGACCTATGTGGCAGCCTTGCAGGGCCGTCACTGTGTGTTGCGTTTTTGGCTATATGATTGAAAAAATCTGCCCGCCCACCAGGTTGCCGCCATTGTGAAGGAGCCGGATCGCGTGGGCTGGACCCACGGTACTATTGCTTACTTGTGCAATGTGCAAGCGCCTGGCACTCTGCCTGCCTGCCTCTGCCTGCCCGCCCGCCCACCAGGTTGCCACCATTGTGAAGGAGCTGGATCGCGTGGGCTGGACCCACGGTTCTATTACTTACTTGTGCAATGTGCAAGCGCCTGGCACTCTGCCTGCCTGCCTCTGCCTGGAGGTGCCCGTGCCGCTGTGACTCTGCCTGGAGGCGCCTGACTGGAAGTGGTCCTCCTATCCACAGCGGCCGCACGACTAAGGTAAGTGTGTGCAGTCAACACAGGGTTGTCTGAGAGCTTACCTCCCAGTAAGCAAGCATGCAGCCCCATGTGCCTACTTGGGCGTGGGCACATGGGAACGGCCAGATGCCAGTCCTGGGTGGGAGGGAGCCAGTTGTGGGACATTTTACTGTCTGCTTTTTGTATCATGTTTATTTTACTGTTATAAATTGCAATGACTATTCGCTCGATGCAAATAAAATTTGATTTGATAATTATCTAATCTTTTTTTCCCTTCTTTTTCAGCCTACGGAACTCAGCACCTCAGCGCACAGCAGAACCGGGAATCCAAACTGACCATCTGCCCAAAGACACGGCCGCCAGCCTGGAGGTGGCCCATCGATCCACGTCGCCCGCACGACTGAGGTAAGGGGCTCTCTAAGAGCTGACCTCCCAGTAAGCAGGAAGGCAGCCCCGTGTGGTGTGCCTACTTGGGCATGGGCAATTGGGACTGGCTTCATGACAGTCCTAGGTGGGAAGGAGGTAGTTGTTAAAGTGTTTTTACATTCATTCTTTCCTTTCCCTTCTTCTTTTGCAGCCTATGGAACTCAACATTACAGTGCACAGCAGACCTGGGAATCCAAACTGAACATCTGCCCAAAGACACGGCCGCCTGGAACTGGCCCATCGATCCACGTTACCTGCACAACTAAGATAAGTGGCTCTCTAAGAGCTGACCTCCCAGCAAGCAGGAAGGCAGCCCTCCAAGGTGGGAGCTACTTGTTCAAGTAGTCCAATATTCATTCTTTATTTTTCCTTCTTCATTTTCAGCTTATGGAACTCTGTGCCACAGTGCCCAGGAGAGACGGGAATCCAGACCGCCCATCTGCTCATCACTGCCCGCCTCGAAGTAGCCCTCTTATCAACGATGCCCAAACGACTAAGGTAAGAGGCTATCTGAGAGCTTAGCTTACCTCCCAGTGAGCAGGCAGGCAGCCCCATGTGCCTACTTGGGCGTGGGCACACAGGAACGGCCAGATGCCAGTCCTAGGTGGGAGGGAGCCAGTTGTGAAAGAATTAAATGTCATTAATCTTTACTTTCCCTTCTTCTATTTCAGCCCAAGGAACTCTGCGCCACAGTGCCTGGGAGAGACAGGAATCCAGACTGCCCACCTGCCCATCACTGCCCGCCTGGAAGTGGCCCTCCTATTCATGATGCCCACATGACGAAGGTAAGTGTCAAGTAAACGGGGGGCACCTGCAACCTAATTGATGCGGGGCTGTCTGCAAGCTTACCTCTGAGTAAGCAGGCAGCCCCGTGTGCCTACTTGGGTGTGGGCACAGAGGAACGGCCAACAGGCTAGTCCTGGGTGGGAGGGAGCCAGTTGTTTAAGTATTTTATTATCTAATCTTTACTTCCCCTTCTTCTTTTTCAGCCTACAGAACTCTGCGCCTCAGTGCACAGCAGAACTGGGAATCCTAATTGACCGTCTGCCCAAAGAGCTGCCCGCCTGGAACTGGCCCATCAATCCACGTTGCCCACATGACTAAGGTAAGGGGCAGTCTGCAAGCTTACCTCTGAGAAAGCAGGCAGCCCCGTGTGCCTACTTGGGCGTGGGCACACGGGACTGCAACAAGACAGTCCTGGGTGGGAGGGAGCCAGTTGTTTAAGTATTAAATGTCATTAATCTTTACTTTCCCATCTTCTTTTGCAGCCCATGGAACTCTGCGCCACAGTGCCCGGGAGAGATGGGAATCCAGACTGCCCACCTGCCCATCACTGCCCGCCTGGAAGTGGCCCTCTTATCAACAACACCCTCACGACTACGGTAAGTGTTCTGTGAATGGGAGGGGCACCTTCCTAACTTAAGCAGGGCTGTCTGCCTGCTTACTTCCGAATAAGCAAGCAGCCCCGTGCGTCTAATGGTGAAGCATGGGCAATCAGGACTGGCAACGTGACAGTCCTAGGTGGGAAGGAGGTAGTGTAGTCTGATTTTCATTCCTTATTTTTCCCTTCTTCTTTTGCAGCCCATGGAACTCTGTGCCACAGGGCCCCGGAAAGGAGAGACTTTGCCCTTTGAATGTCTGCCTGCTGCTGCTGTGCTGCTGCTGCTGCCTTCCAGATCCTAGCACCTGCGAGGAGAGCCTGCTGCCTTCCTTGCACAAGCCATGGGACATGCCCACTGAGTCCCCAATGTTTGGACTTTGCCCTTTGAATGTCTGCCTGCCTGCTGCTGCTGCTGTGCTGCTGCTGCTTTCCAGATCCTAGCACCTGCGAGGAGAGCCCGCTGCCTTCCTCGCACAAGCCATGGGACTCGCCCACCAAGTCCCCAACGTTTGGACTTTGCCCATTGAATGTCTGCCTGCTGCTGCTGCTGCTGTCTTCCAGATCCTAGCACCTGCGAGGAGAGCCCACTGCCTTCCTTGCATAAGCCATGGGACTTGTGCTTCCCCCCAAGGGGAAGCCCCCACCCAGTCCCCAATGTTCGGACTTTGCCCATTGAATGTCTGCCTGCCTGCTGATGATGCTGCCTGCCTGATCCTAGCACCTGCGAGGAGAGCTCGCCACTCTCCTTGCACAAGCCATGGGACTTGGGGTTCTCCCTCAAGGTGAACCCCACCCAGTCCCCAACGGTCTGTTGCGTTCCGTTGCGTTCCGTTGCGTTACTGATTTCGCCCGTTGAATGCCTGCCTGCATGCCTGCTGTTGCTGATGTCTGCCACATCCAACCAGCGAGCCGAGTATAGCACGTCGCTCCACTTGCTGATGCTAAGGGAGGCTGGGTGTTCCCCTCAAATAGAATTCTACAGAGTCCCCAAAGTTCAATTACACGCCTGCCATGTGTCTGTGTGAAACAGGGGCGAATGTGTGCTCCTGACGGTTGTGGCGTTTGTAAGGACAGCATCTCATGAAAGAGCACTTTGCAATAGTCTTCCTTACTCCCAAGCCAGTTCCATTTCAGTGAGGGACATGCCCCTTTGTCTGATAATAGGGGGCAGAGCAACCGAGACCTGTTCGCTCCCCAAGTTTGGGTTCAATTCTGGGGATGGGATGTGCATTCAATGGGCAAACCCAACTTTCACTGCCATTTCAGTTAAACTGTGCCCATCTGTCTGCAAAAGAGAGTAAAGTACGGCAGCCCTTCAGTGCGCTCCCCAACTGGGGACATAGTCTACGTCGCTTACCTGCCAAACCAAAACCCCTTTTCACATGCTCCTGAGACACAAGAGTAAATTGAAAAAGGAGCAGATGATGATGAAAAAGTGACTTTTTCAACGGCTTACTTACAAGTAACCCCTGCACCCCTGTGTCTGCAATTCTGGGCACATGATTGGCAACATCCCATCTTCACTTGTACAAAGTTTCATGCTTCTATCTTAAAAAATAGCAAAGATACAGGCTTTTCTACCCTCCAAAATCAATTTTTAAGTGACTAAAAGGCATCCGATTCGAAAATCGGATATCCGATTTTCGGATCGGAATCGGATCCGATCTGGCCAACTTCCGATCTGATCCGATCTGACCCCCCAGGTCCGATCCCAATCCGCGATCCGATCTGATCCAGGGGGTCAGTGCACATCCCTAAAAAACGCACACAAACCCTTTAATCAATGGGGGGAAGATGCATGCTTTTCAAAAATGTGCACAACGGATGCAGACAAATGTGCACCAAAATATTCATGAACTTTAGCATGAATAACAAAGAAAACTCCCAATCTGATCTGGCCATAAGTTGGAACAGGTTTTGAGGTGGAATTTGGAGAACTCCTACTGACTTTAATTTTGCTGATCCACATATCCACTTTGCTCCTTCTGTACTCTCCCCAGTCTTCTTTGCTCGTGCCACCATTCTCTACATTACTTTATTTAAAAACTCTGTTTTGTTTATACAATGTCTCTTATATTTACCTTACATTTTATGTTTTTGTTTTTTTTAATGGCAAGCTTTCCTAGTACATGCTAGCTGCACCGTAGCTATAGATTTATCTGTAAACACAGCATCAGAGTGATATTATTTGGCACATAATTCTTTGATTACCTGTGCAAAAACTGAATGCAAAAGAATCAAGGTGCACGAAAAACAAGCCATTGTTGTAAGATCCCATTGAAGTGGGCTCTGTAGGTGGTTCTGCTCATTCTACATTCCGGCTTGACTTAATGCCTATGCCTCTTATCTCACTTGAAGCCTGAAATCAGCACAGGGTGAAAAAAAGATTTGTAATCAGTTCAGAATCAAGCTTCTGTGCAACGAAGAATGGAGCAGGCAGGTCAGATGCCAAGCACAGTTTAAGCTGGGAAACATCTGCTGATGATTGAGGCTTTAAAGGTCAGGAAGATTTTGGAAGTGTCTTCTGTAAAACACACACACACAAACACTGTACTCTTCCACTGTATCTTACAACAGGTTTCTTTCCAAGTGATCGATGAAAATTCGTATCAAAGGCTAAACTTTCACAGTGGAGATGTAGGTTGCTGCTTTGTTATTATGCTTGCTTTGGACACCTGCCTCTAAACTACTCCATGTTTGCGGAATAAGCCCTTGCAGAGCATAATAGGAATGTATGAGAAATCTGTTTCTGCTCATTATTTGATCAGGGTTTGCCCCTTCTGGACTGAACATGGACTGGGACACAGCCAGAATCTACACTACTGCTTTATAACAGTTTATCATGGTTTTGACAACTGTTTGGGCCTAGGGCACATCCCATGTACTATTTTCAAACCGTTTTCAAAGTATTACATCCTGCTTGGTACAGATCTGGCCACAATCTGCAGTCAAAGTCCTTACATTTCCGAGCTTACAATGTGATTCACGGACCAAAAGAAATGCATTTGGCAGCAGGTGTATATTTGAAAAGGCACACCCTAAAATGCACACTCCTGAAAATGTTTACTTTATTCAATGGAGAAGAATGTGTACATTTAAACGAAGCTCACAACTGATGTGTACATTTGGAAAAATAAGCACAAAAATGCACACAGATTTTCATGTGAAAACAAAAGCCAATGCTTGCCGTCTGATGCTGATTCAAATGAGAGTGATCTTCGAGATGGGATTTTGAGAACTTTAGCGAGCTCAGGTGTTGCTGATTTGCACATCCCTAAGCACAAATAACTGGGGGGAATTTCATTCAAATGCAACTATTCCCTAATATGGTACAGGCTGTATTCATCAGTTGAACACACTACTGTCTGTCAAGTGGAGCTGGCCCAGAAATTAGCCCACATACCATAGTATTATTATTATTATTATTATTATTATTATTATTATTATTATTATTTACATTTATATACCTCCCCAAAGCCTAATCTCTCTGGGCGGTTTACAAAGATTAAAAGTCTGAACATTAAAAATCAATATACAAAATTTAAAACCATAAAAACATAAAAAACAGCTAACATTTTAAACAATTTTAAACTCTCATCCAGACCAAAAACTCCATAAAAACTCAACATAAGCTGTTAAATGCCTGGGAGAAAAAAAAAGTCTTGACCTGGTGCTGAAAAGATAACAATGTTGGCGCCAGGCAAGCCTCATTGGGGAGATCGTTCCATAATTGGGAGGTCAGCACAGAAAATATCCTCTCCCTTGTTGCCGAATACAGAGAAGCACAGCTTACACAACTCAGGATCTTTTATTCAAGGTAGCCAAATCCCCATATAAGTAGTGATATTGGTGAAACTCGAAATCAGTTGAATCTGCTATGCTCTTATCTGTATCGAAGTTAGATGGCTATCTAGCGAACTTTGTTATTTAATTTGAGATTGCTTCTGTGCACCTGCATGGTTGGTATACGTTTTGCCTCAGTCCCTTTAGGCAGGCAGCACTGCGTTTAATCCCCATGTGTAGTGCCCTAGCATGGTTACATGTCCGTTCCTGGAAGGCTGTCTTCACAGATACCATTTCAAGCAACAGGCGTTTCCTGGAATTCCCATGTGACTACCCCATGTGATGTGCTCTGGTGTGGTCACATGACCATTCCAGGAAGTGCCTGCTGGAAGTGCTATCTTCCTATGAGTGTGCTTGCATAGCATTTGAAGGTCAGGGGAGGAGAAATGAAGCCTAGGGCAGCTGGCATTCAGACAAGGAGATCTATGCTTCAGTAGCAGTTTATATTAGGGGTGGGCAGAGCGGGTCTTCTCCACCCCAACATTTGGGCAGAACTCCATTGAGGCAATTATCTGTCCCAATTTCAGGAGCAGGTCCCTCTCTCTGCTCTGCTTGATAGTTTGATGAAAAACTGCCCCGTTTTTGGGAAGCAGGTATATTCTTGTCAATTGGAATTAACAGAAATGACCACAGCTCTCACATGGAAATTGGCACTGGGACAGATTTTAAAGAGGGCTTTAGGCTTGCCAAGCTTGGAGCCGATCCCTGCATGCAGTGATTTATTGGTCCGCTTTGTGTGTGCATATATCTATATATAATATAAGATCGTAGGATAATGGAAACCTTTTTTCTGAGATTGGACAGATGACCAAATTATGATTTCTGTTGGGGTAAGTTCACTCATCACTACTCATAGGTCAGATCCACACCAAGCAGGATGTAGCACTATGAAAGTGGAATGAAAGTGGTATATGGTATGTGCCATGGCCCCAACAGTTGTCAGTGTACTTCAATACCACTGTAAAGTAGTAGTGTGGCTCCTGCCCCTTATGTACTGCTGCTTTCATAATGCTATATCCTGCTTGGTGTGGATCTGGCCATAAACACTTTGGAGAGCAACAGAGATGAGGGCAGAGCTTTCCCAGGGTTTTGTTCAGAAAGTACAGCAAATTGGCTATGTAACAGTTAACTATGAAGACTGTCCCAGAGAAACTGGAGAGGGATTGGTGGCTGGCATGGGACTCCTGCCTCTGCTCCTGTCAAGGAGACTGCTAGAGGGTTGATAGGTGCCAATTGGGACTCTGGCAATCCACCATTTTGCATAAAATGATGGCTAGGCCTTTTCCATAAATCCCATGTTGTGCAAATGGCAGCCGTAAATAGGGCCATTTATGCAAAACTGCAGGCATGAATGATCTAATTAACACCAGCACATTTTACCTTAAACTGTTTACTGCAGTAACTAAGCCTCAGGAGAGGGATTTCAGCCTTTTGGAATGGGGGGAAATGCACAAAAGCTAGGAATTCACCAAATTATCAGTTGGAAGGAAAGGGTTTTGGGCCAAGGGAAGGACTGTGGCCTTCTGGGGATTCCTGAACTGCCTAATTGGGACCCCAAGTGAGCCAGATTTGGCACCCAGGACTGAGGTTCTGTATACAGTCTGTGGTCACTTCATTCCAGTACACAATTTCAACGAGAACTTCCAAATATATTTTGTCTTAGGTTGCTAGATTCCTACTAGACAAAATGTAGCCTTTTGCCAAGGTGCTTGTGAGGAGGTGCACAAAATGGCAGAAGAACTGTGTGCTCCAGAACTGGCTTGATTGCTTCCAGAATCCAAAGACACATTTACGTCAAATATGATCTCAGTGACAGCCATCATTCTTGCCAGTCTAAATGCATTGCCAGGATATTGCATGACCATATATGCTAGAGTTGAGATGATAGAGTAGAAGAAAATAAAGCCTTCAGGTTTGGCAAAGAAAGGGCATCATATTCTCATTTTTCTGCCATGTTTGCAGTGGCAATACATATATAATTACTCTTCTTAGGAAGTTAAGTGCAGCTGGTGAAAATTTTGCCTTGACATAGATGGTCCTTGCAGAGTTAGGGTAAAATGCACCTCTCCCCACAACCTTCAAGATTCTATTAAGTTCCAGGTAATACATATGCATCTATCAAAGTTTTATAATAACTGTTTTTCCCCCTTCAAATTCTGCTGAAATAGCGTGGAGGGTTTATAATGGCTACAGAGGACCTAGCTGACATTTTTTTTAATGAGCAGCTGACAAAAAATAACTAAAAAGAAATGAAAAATGCCTGCATAAACACTCAAAATATCAGTTGAATACCTAGGATGCAAAGGTTAAAAAGTAAAGTAAAATTGTATGAAATTGCCTGCATTGGCATGGAGTGAATATTGTCTGTGGTTATTTGAATCAAGCGCTATCGAGTTCGGATGACTTGTGGAATGGTACAAACTGCAATCTGATGCTATTTCTGAACTCTGCTTCCTTTTTGTGTGGCAAGAATAAATAAGCAAGATGGGGAAAATAGCCTTTCAGTGGATTTCTGTTCAAAAAGTAATTACTTCCCAGTTCCCAATCACATCTTCCAACCTACAGAGCAACTTGCCTCTCTAAAATTGTCTCCTTTACTAACTTGTGTGGTGGTGTGTGGAACACTGGCCCTTTTCTTCTCATGTATATACTGAATCAGAGCCAGCTCCGTGATCTTGAGAGTCCTTGGGCGAGACACCCTCAATGGGCCACTTCTTTCAGGGCGTCTAGCTTCTCACTGCTTTGCTACCAGCTGCTGTTGTTTCTGATCCTCTTTCTCATCAGAGAACCAGTGAACACATAGTCAGGGGTATCTGCTCCTCTTCCTTCTCACCACCACCATTGTTTGGGTCAGATGCAGGAAAGCAAGCAGGCTGCAATGGAGAAGAGGAGGAACAACAACTCTAGGGGACTCTTGTCACTGGTCTCCAGATGAGGTGTGGGCCCTTGGCAGGTGCCTGACCATGCCTACCTTTGATGCCAGCCCTGCACTGAATACAGGAAGGGAGAGGGGGACCAGGGATGCTGTCCTTGTCCCTAAGCTCCAGGCATCCAGTGGAAGGATTGGAGAAACCTGTACATGCTTAAGGTTTCTTTCAGAATGTCTGCTGCAAAAACAGATGTTGAAGGCAGAGCAAGCAGGGATGGTCCAATCTGTCCATTACAGTTTCAGTGAAGCCTTATCCAGGCATTAGGGGACAGTAAGCTAGGGATATACAAGGATTTCATTAATGCTTGCAAATCATGCAAAGATGCTATGATCGCAACCCCAAATGCAAATGTGAGTGAGAGGGCATGTTTACCGAAAATGCATGCAAATTCCTGAATGCATTTTTGCACTCAAAAAATGCTGCATTATTAAAATGCACTCTCTACACTTTATGCTACGGGGGGAAAGTGCACATTTTTGGTACTCTCTCTAAAAAAAAAACCCTGCACATTTTCCCCATTTGAAATGGTTGCTTTTCTCATTCACCCGAAATGAAAAAAGTATGCAAACAATCATGGGAACCGAGGGAAGATGAGCTTCACATTGGCTTTCAGAGAATCTGGGTGATGGTGAATCTGGGTGATGGGGCACATCCCCAGAGTAAACACATGAAAAGAGGGAGTGCGCTATCCCTGCCCCCACGAGTTTTGTTGCATCCTACGCATGGAATGTGACTTTGTGGGGACTGTGCACATGATCCAGTGGAAATTTCACACTGTACCAGATGTCTAGAGCAAGACAAAGAAGAATTAGTTGTTGCTTTTGGATGATGCACCAATTAGTACTTGGTTACATACAAATAAATTCTAATTGCTCTTCTATAACAGTTGAAGCATGAAATGCCTGTGCAGGCATACTGAACAGGAGTATTATCTGTGAGGGAACATATTAACCACTGAGCAATTAAGTAAATATTAGAAATCCTTTTTGGTTACATTCTTGAGAAACTGCAGTTCATGTCATTTGTGTTTGCTCAGCCAATTTAACACCAAAGCTAAAGATCGTGCATGAAGACATTTGGAATCCGTCCATCAATTGTGTGGGTGACAGAAGGAGGTACAAAAAAAGAGAAGAAACTAAAATGATCAGATGAGTTTTGAATGTCATTATAAATGTGTAAGAATAGGCCCAGTATTGGTTGTGGGGTTTTTTTTAATAATAAAAAATGATTGTAATATATACTGATGCATTGACCCTTGTTATCACAGTCCATAGATTTTATAAAGCCCATCTAACTCTAGAAGACATTCTAGCTTTCCTCTGATTTCTATTGTGCTAGGACGTTTTTTGTTTTCCTTCTTTGGCTGAGTTTCTTCAACTTGGCCAAGATTTAAAGCTCAAAACTATTCCAAATATTACATATTCACAGTAGGGATTCCCTCTCCTCCCTGTAGAAATTTCACTGGTCTTATGAAAGTCGGAATGTTTCCCTGAAAAACCTTCTGCCATGGCAAATCAGCATCCATGGAAGCTTATGCCATTATGAATGTGTTAGTCTTTAAGGTACCACAAAACTCCTTGTTGTTCTTGCTGCAATGTAATAATACAACTACCCCTCTGTAAATTATCATTCCAAAATACCCTTTATTTTTGAAATAAGTTAGTATGTATACCTAGGGATGTACGGATTTTGTAAAATCCATTGTTTGCATTTGCACCTTTCATTCCATCATCCACTCATTGACAGAATTGGATTTTTTTTTTCCAATTTCCAGAACTGTGCAACTTTGCATTTGTACAAATTTGCATTGGCAAAAATGTGCAAATTACCTCCATGTGCGTTTTCATGCTTTAGCCTATGGTGGAAATGTGCATTTTTGGTCGGGTTTTTTTAACTTCACATATTTTTTCTATGACTAAATTTGAGTAAAATTCCAGAAAGTAAACAAAGAAACACACACACACACACACACACACACACACAATCAGTTTGCAAATCTGTTTAACTTGGGGAAATCTGTGGGTCACATTAATAGAAATCCACACGCATTTGATTCCATTACAGATTTCTCCAACTTCCCATTTCACAGATAGGTTTTAAGCTTTTGACCTCCACACACCCCTCCCTATTGAATGTCTACAAAATATACATAAAATGGGGGCTGTGTCTACACCATGCAGTAATCCCGGGGTTGTCTCTAGGTCATCCCTGTGGATCCTGGGGTCAAACGGGGATGACCGGAGACTTTCCCTGGGAAAACTGCAACTGTGGATGTCCTGGTTTTTCTGCGGTCCCGGGACAACCCTGAGGACCACTGTCAGTGTGGTGCAGGCTCCCAGGTCCTCAAACAGGCACTGCGCTGTACAGGGTGGCTCCATGCCCATAGGGGTGGGGTGGGGATGGCAGCACCCAGTTCCCCATTTATTTATTTTTACTTACCTTACCTTTTACTTAAGGCAGTCCTTAAAAAAAAAGCACGTTATGCCGGAACATCCCTGTCGACTTCCGGGATGACCACGGGTGTATGGACACTGGGGGAGGATCGCAGAAGCCGGAAAGCCCAAGATCCTCTCCCACACCATCCCAGAAGGCTCATAGGTCTAGATGAGCCTGAGGTCTAGTTGACAGGGGAAACATGAGGAAAAGTAGACATTACCCAGCAAATTCTCTGAAGTATTAAGAGAGTGCAACTTTTCCCCCCACTCTGAAGAGCAGGAGCAAATATATTTGCATCACTCGAGCGTCAAGCAGTACTTCAAGCAGGGATAGAAACAAGTTCAGTAATCTTTGGGAGATCATAAATCATGTAGCTTTTTCCTTGATATCACATTGCACTATGTCTTGTCACACACTTATGCTTCTTTCCAAGACACTGCAATCAAGCCTAGCGAGTGACTGTAGTTGTCTTTGAGGCCAGAGACAAATTTTATTTCCATTGTACAGAACAGTATATGGCGGTTAGATAACGTGCCGGTGATGAATCTTCCCTCTTGAGTTCATAGTTTTGTTATCCATCAAGTCATGACAATAACCCCTTTATTTTTATTCCTTTTAAAAAACAAAACAAAGTAAACATTTGTGACTGTTTCACTGGTGGATCTTTGGTTTACAAATTGCTTTTGTGTGTGGCAAAAATGGAGCAATCAAACGTCTCACATATTAATAGCAAATTAGAAAATAGACATCCAGATGGCTTTATCCAGTCTAGGAACAGAGTAGTATGAAAAGTAAGTTGAATGAGCAAAACCCAAATTATTATTTTTCTTCCGTGTTTCTCCTGCAGATTTATTCAACTTCACACCCACCACCCCTGAAATACAGCAACACAGGTTTGAATTGGCAGTGAGCAAAAGATTCAGCTGCCTGTCTCTGAAATGGGAAGGTTGTGTTTGAAGTAAGGGAAGCTGGTGGATCCAATTTCATTGGCGCAGAGATTCCATTCAGGGTTTTAGTTACAACCAGCCAGAAGTCTAAAGGAGCTATCCAAGGTGCTGGACCTTATCCACAAACTGGGCCCAGCACCTTGGATAGCTCCTTTAGACTTCCAGCTGGTTGTAACTAAAACCCAGAATGGAATCTCCGTCCCACCAAAATCAAATCCATCAGTTCCGCCTACTTCAAACACAATCTTCCCATTTCAGAGACAGGCAGCTGAATCTTTTGCTCATTGCCAATTCAAACCTGTGATGCTGTATTTCAGGGGTGGTGGGTTAGACAGCGGCCATCTCCATTGGTTTGCAAAGGGGAAAGAAGGGGGGTACATCCAGGAAAATGGCAGGAGGGATTAAACCCTCAAATCCTCTGATAAAGCTCCTGTTGATACATATGTCCTTGGTGGGGGATGGGGTATTTCCTCATCCAGCTCTTTCTGTGCATGCACCCCTTCTTTTTCCCAGTGCAAGCAGATTGCATTGGTGCACCCGCAATGTTCATACAGAAAAGAATGCTACAGGAACAAGGGATGACATCCATCTTTCCCCCTGTAGGTGTAAACTCAGATGGAGATGGGCAATTCTGAAAGGATAGGAGCGGGCAAGGAAAGGGTTAAGCACCCTTCCATCTTGCTGCTTTCCCCTTTCTGATCAACTCCTGAGGCTGCTTTTTATTTAAACAGCAGAAGAACCTTACCTACAACTGTGTGTAATGTCTAGTGTGCCCTTTACTTAACACAAGTCAAGTGATTAGTCATTAATCAATAACAATTCCATTATCCTCTGCCATGATTCTAAAATGGATTATGTTTAGACTACACAACCTACACATAGAATTTATAATTTTAGGGCTGCACTTTAATCTTCTTCTTCTTCTTTATCCTAATATCTCTCCGTGCATATTATTAAGCAAGTTCATGCTTAAGTTAAGATTGCATTAATTGAGGTTGATTATTTTAAACAACACAGCCAAGCATTGCTAATTTGAGAGGGATAAAGGAGAAAAACATACAATGGTCTCCAAACAAATAAACTCCTACACATTGGCTTGAAAGTAGTATAGCTGTAAGGAATAATTAACATTTTCAAGAACAAAGGAAAATGGGCTTCATTTGCAAGGATTAACTAATTGTTTGGGTTCATTTTCTTTTCAGACCATTCACATTTCTGCATGTACAATTAGGCATACCTTTTATTTTCCAGTATAAATACATAAGGCAATTAATTGACTTTAGTAAGAAAAGGGAAAGCTTGACTACTTTCAGCCTTTTATGAAGATAATCAGCTATAATAGATAGTGATGCCTTAGGAAATATATAAAAGGATGTTGAGGGGGGAAAACAGGGGGGGGGATGAAAAATATCTGTTTCATCTGTGTTGCTTTTGTGAACACTGGTAATTCCAGAGCATTACCGTGTACTGCCATAAGCAGAAGTCACCAACACAAACAATTAATACTGAATCAAAAGCACATTCTCCCTGCAAGTACATGGTGTTCAATGTGCACAGAAAGAACAGCTCCAGTTAAAGACTGCAGTTCTACCCTTAAATTATACCTTTAGGAAATGTTAATGGATTTGAGCTGGGTTGCTAACATATTATCCCAACAAAACAGAAGGGAGGCACCCAAACTCAACAAAATGCAAAACAGAAAATGTGTTCTCAACGGTATCAAAAAGAAACTTCTTTATTTACACCCAACACATTTCACAGACAAAAGCTCTTTCATCAGGGCCAATTTTATAAAATGCAAAGGCTGAAAACAGGCTAAGCCAATTTATAAAGGTGGTTGCTACTGTTAGTTCACTTTTTAATACGAACCAATGTTGAGCTAATGCATGCACCACAATGCAATTAGGCTTTGGTTTTTGCATTACTCCAAATGTTGCGATGCGGTGCCCTAATCCTTAATTGGGCACAAAAATCCACACATTGGGGGACATACCTACAAAATTTAGGGAGAGATGCATACAAAAATGTGTACATTGGGGTGAAACACTTGTGAAAAAAAATATGACTTTAAATGTAATCTTCTTTTCTCTTTTTTCTTTTTTTTTAAAACACGTTTGCATACTGATGCAGAAACAGGATGGAAGGAAATTGTGCTTGAAATTATGTGTGTGTGTGTGTTACACAAAGCGAAACAGCCAAATTTGTCCACCTCTAAATAGCTCAAGACCACTAATTAAGAGAAAGAGTGAAAATGAAACTCACTGATCACTCTTCTTCATATGTCATGGGTGGGCATGTGAGACAGAGTACAACGGCATGAGACGAAGTTCAGTGACAGACTTGCACTGGTTTGTGGTCCAGATGTGTATCCAGACAGAGTTTTAAAGAGGGAGGGAAAGAGATGCAGTGTTGGCATTTCCGGGCTTTGTTGATCCATTCCATGGAATGTAGTAAGTCATATGGATGAATAAATAGCACAAAAATCTGTAGAAAGGGGACCCACTTCGTTGGTTTCTGGTGTTTTCATTATGCTTGGAAATCCAAGACACCAAACGTAGAAGGTTGCCATCTGGATACACTGAAGGACAGGGCTGGCACCACACTTATGGGTGCCTTTTGGCATGGTGTCACTAAAGGTCACCTTCCCTACTCCTCCCTGCATTCTACTACCAAGCTACAGCCCTGCCCCATCGCTACTACCTCATTCTCATTCTCTCTTTTTAAATATGAGATGACAGGGATTGAATTTGGGGGCTTTTGCTCATAGCATACATGCTCTCCGACTCCTGTTTTACACTATACCGCAATCCTATCTGATCTGATATCTTTTATTTGTATAACTGAGGTGAAAATTAAAAAGAGAGAGAATTGCTATAGCAATTATTAGGATCTGGGTGGTGCTCTAATATCTATCACTATCTAGTTTGTTTCAACCATCTTCAGGACATTTTTGTGTTTCTTTCCCATGGGCATTTAGCAGGTCATTTTCAATGTGTGTTAAAGTGAAATGTTGAATGAATTTTAGTTGTCATAGTCAATCATTTGGAGAATTAGATCAATAATATATAACTCCCAATAGCATAGTGTGCATGGAACATTCAGATCTTCAAATATGCTAAGATATGAGTATTCATTAAATTAAAGATCAAGGCTTGGATTTTCATAGCACGTATTTAATACATGATTATTTTGAAGTACCATAAAATTGTGTGATTGGTACCATTTCTAAAGGATACTATACAGATTAGCCATAACTTCCAGATCTGCTAACTGGTGGAACTTAGAATGTTTGGGAGAAGCCTTATGCTGGTGGAAAAGAGTTCCACTGGTGGGGAAGTCCTGCCTACCCTGGAGGGCCCATTTACACCCATGGAAAGCTCTGTGGGTGTCAATTTATCTGCTGGTAAGACCTGAAACAAGGTGTTCCAGGTAAAGCATGGGCAGCCTTGTTTCAGCTGGGTCCCAAGCCTCTCTATTCTCTGTGAGGCCCCAGGATTAGGGTGACTATCTTTGCCAGTGTAGATAATCAGGCTAATGCAACATACAGGATGGGGCAGGAATGGGGCGGGAATAAAAGGAACACCACTAGGAACAGTAAAACAGGTATGCCTTCTCCCCACAGCCTGCCCTGGCAAGCTGACCAGGGCTGTGCAAATGGTGAAGGATCTCCTCATTCTGTCTCCCCCTCTCCATCTCTTACGGTTGCTCTGAACCTCTCCAGCTGATTCTATCTAGCAGGAACAGTCCCTTTTTACTAATGTTGGTTCATGGGAAATCACTATGTTTCCCCTTTGGGTAAGATTTTGGTAAGGATATATGAAAATTTCATTTCACATCACAATCACTCAGAAATGCCCTGTTCACAATGCCAAATGTGAGTAGGAGCGCATGTTCTCCAAAAATATTTGCAAATACCTGAAAGTGCGTTTGCAAAATGTGAACATTAAAAAAATGTGTAACTTTAAATATGTACAACTTTAAAAAATGCACAATTTAAAGTAAGAGTTTTAAAAGTTGTTGTTTTTTTTAAAAAAATGCACACTTTAAAAATTACATTTTCATTGGGGGGGAAGTATGCAATTTTGAAAAATGTGCATTTTCTCTATTCTAACAAACCCCCAAAACAGGTCACAAATGTGAATGGGAGTGAACTGAACTGAGCTTTGAAATGGTTCTCCCATCCCTAGATTTTGGGGATGATACTTTTGGGGATGATACAGGGCCAATGCAGGACTCCTTTCTGAGAAACCATTCCAAGAAGTGTTTCAAGTAGGGATGTGCACTGGATCGGGTCCGATCCATGATCTGAATCCGATCCAGGGGAAATCGGATACAATTATCCGATTTCCAATCTCACCGCTGGATCGGCCAATCCAATCCGATCCAATCCGGAAAGGTTCCGATCCAGACTGGATGGATTGGCGGGCGCCTGCTGGCGCCCGCTGCCACTTCCATTGGTGGGCGCCAGCGGGTGCCCGCCTATGGAAGTGGACAGCGGGGGAGGGGGGCTTTCCTAGCAAGGCTGTCCGCTTCCATTGGCGGGCTCCAGCGGGCGCCCACCAATGGAAGCAGACAACGGGGGCAGGGGGCGGAGGACGGGAGCAGATAGCCACAAAAGGTAAGCAGGGGGCAGGGGTGAGGGGGGCCCGTGGCACGCTTACCTTCAGTGGCCATCCGCTCCCATCAGCCTCTGGCCGCTACTATGAGCAGGCTTCGTGGCCTGTCCCTAGGTAGCATGCCAGGTGATCATCACCTGATGATGATCAGGTGATGATCACCTGGTGTGCTACCTAGGGGCAAGCCGCGAAGCCTGCTTGCAGTAGCGGCCAGCGGCGGACGGGAGCGGACGGCCACGGAAGGTAAGCAGGGGGTGGGGGCTTACCCCCCCGGAGCCATCCGCTTCCATCCTCTGGCACCCGCAGGTGCCAGCGGATGGAAGTGGACGGCCCCGGGGGGTAAGGAGCGCAGGGGAGGGGGCTTACCTGCCAGGGCCATCCTCAGCAGATGGCCCCGGAAGGGGGGAGGAGGGAGTTAGGCCCCCTCACCCACCCGCCGCCATTTTTTCCTCATAGACTTGCATTGGGGGAAAGCTTTCTTTTCCCCAATGCAAGTCTATGGCGGGGGTGGGGGGGAAATGGCGGCCGACCCAGAAATCGGATGTCCAATTTTTGGATCGGGATTGGACATGATCCGGCCCGGGGGGGGGGCTCCGATTTTGTCCGATCCGATCCGGGACAAAATTGGAGGTCCCGATCCAGGTCCTGATCCGAGGGGTCCATGCACACCCCTAATTTCAAGCATCTTTAGGTGCATCTGGTGGAATCCCTGTCTTTTCTACTCTGAATGCCATGCTATTTTCTTTGCTAGATCAGTACTTCAGTTCCAAAGGTCTTGTGTTACCTTGGAGCCTATTGTTTGTACTTGGACTATCTTGTCTTTATGGTGTCATTGTCCGTCTTCTTTGCCATTACTACTAGCACGCTTAGCACACTGTGCCTATACTGCACCTGCTACACTGCTTACTGGTGTACCACTTTATATCTTGTTCATAGTTGCATAGGAAGGTGACCATATTCAATGTCATGTTCGAAGTCATAATGGATGGGTGGTAACCATGCAACTGCTGTGGACGGTATGTTTGCAACTGTTTCTGCTAGCGATGCTGGGAGGAATCAGAAATAACAGGCATGTAATACACAATTTTATTGTTGGTCATATTGATTTTATTACATGTCAGGCACTGGTACCCTGATATTCTTACAGCCATTACTTGATCATCCAGGACCAAAGCTGTGTCAAGGAACATTCTCAAGGTGTAAGCCTTGTTATTCAAGGAGAATATTGGTCCACCTGGCTTTCCTGTTGTCCAAAAGGCACCCTTTCCAGATGAGAAGGAAGACTAAGGGTCTGTCTATACACTCTGGTAGCTCTAAAGTGGTGCTGCTGCATCGATTATACAACACAGCATCACCTTGAAGCCCCCACAGAGCTTTCCAGAGAAGCTCCGCATTTTAAAAGTTGAGGATTTATCCCAGTTTTTCAGGACAGAGTGAGGTGAACATGGCCCTTTGTCTGTCTAACCTATCTCCATCCTCAATTAGCTCCATCCTCAATGTGAAGGCATGGTGGGGGGGATGGCAACCTCTGATGGCTCGCTGTCTGCCTTGGCAGAGGGCAGGAGGTGGGCCAGTGAGCCAAATGGCCACTAGGACACCCCACACTGCCTTTTGTGTGGGAGAGGATCCTGGAAATGATTGCTTGCTGTTTGGAGAATTCCTATAGAAGGAGGGGAAGCCAGGGAGGGATGGGGAGAGTGGCCGTAAACCCCATGCTCACTCCTTGGCATGGGGATTACTCATATCAACACCAGAGCAGTGAAATTGCAGAGTTTTTGGGGGGTGGGATGCGGTGATAATGAGGCAACCCCTACGTGTGTGTGTGTGTGTGTGTGTTGGTAGGGGTAGAGAGTGGACCATTGGAATGGGTTCCTGCTCTACGGCAGGAGCCACCCATTATCTGACAGTTAAAATCACTGCCATTGATGCCCCTAGAGATGCTCTTCATTCCAGCAGCCAATCAAGGGCCAGGGCATCAGGACTCATGATGGTCAATGTATAATGAATAGGACCATTCAGCCCTGCACTACGGTTTTGAAGTGGCACTGTGAGAATAGGAATGTTACAAATTATGAGTCAAAATTTAGAACCCTTGGTGGTAGTGGGGGGGGGGGGGTCACCTCTTGTTCTCAATCACAGAGAAAGGTTAGGGTCCCAAAAGCAATTTGAGTGGAGGAATTTGCACATTAGTCATTTTGCATTTATTTTTCTTTCAACATGGTTGGTGTGTTGAGTTACCAGTGGAGGCACATAGGATCCAGACATGGCTTGTACAAGCAATAGCACAGTAGCAGCTATCTTGCTGGGATCATAATATTGGGCTGCAATCCTACATCAAAATCCTAGTACTGCAGATAAGTTCTTACAAATGCCTTACAAATGATTGGTACCTATATAATATACACTCATAATAATGTCCTTCTAAGAGCCTTCTTATCCAACCAGATTTCAAATTCTTTCAGCTTAATAATTTCTGACATGAGATAAATGTCAGTCACTATTTTATTGGAATGTGTATATGCATGTGGATGTGTGTGGACATACCAGGTAGATAACTAGTTGCAACATTTGTTTGGGACCATGTACCAGAATGTCTCTTACTCACATGACTTATAAATTATAAGGAGAGTAATGACCAGCAATAGTAATATTTTGTTTCTGAATCAAGTGGTTATAAAGTAGAGATGTGCTGGAACAACTCCTGCCTTTGTTTCTTTGAGCATCCTGTGAAAAAGCAATGAACAGCTTAAGTTCCTGTTTTTGAATCATTTTTCTTGAACCAGTCAGTATTCCTTAAATAACTGTAATATTGAACAATTGTATGCACGGAAGAGGGAAAAATCAGGCTAGGGATGAATGAAATTAGAGAAAAAGAATTCCTTCTCTCTCTCTCTGTGAATTGTACAGTTAAAAGAATGTACAATAATTGTGAATGTTAGTTGTGACTCAATATCTTATCCCAAAACTGAATCTTTTGAAATGTGGATATACCGACATATGTTGAAGATACCATGGACTGACCGAATAACAAATGAGAATGTACTACGTAGGGTAAACAAACCAACATAATTAATAAATACCATCAAAAGAAGAAAATTGCAATAACTTGGTCATATTATTCAGGGAGAAAAATACACCATACTCCAACTTATTATACAAGGGGAAATTGAAGGAAAAGATCAGTAGGAAGAAGATGAACATCATTATTATTATTATTATTAATTGCATTTATATACTGCCCCATAGTCGAAGCGCTCTGGGCGGTTTACAAAAATCAAAAACACTGAACTTTGAAAAACCGATAAACAAAATTTAAAAAGCATAAAAAGCATAAAAACAGATTATAAATACAATATACATTTAAAACAACTATTCTGGGTCAAACAACAACAACAACAAAACCCTCAACATACGCTGTTAAATGCCTGGGAGAAGAGAAATGCCTGGCGCCAAAAAGTTAACAATGTTGGCTAAAGTACTCAAAGGAATGGTATAGCTGTACTTCTATACAAATATTCAGAGCAGTGGTGTCAAAACCAAAAATAGCTGTAATGATAGTTAACCTCCGATAGGAGAAGGCACCCGAAGAAGAAGAAGAAGAAGAAGAAGAAGAAGAAGAAGAAGAAGAAGAAGAATCTTATCCCATGACTATATTTCTAGAATGTCTTCGGCCAAATTTAATTTATGTCACTCCTGAATTCCTTTTCTACCCTTGAATATTCCTAGTGGTTGAGCAAACAGGATGGTAGGATTGCATACCTGTATAAGTTCCTCTAATAGGTGGTTGAGTGCCAACAGAACTAGAGCCAAAATAGGTCCTTGAGAAACACTAGGGAAATATCTGAATGCTTGGATGAACTCCAAGATATGCAGAAATAGAAAACAAAATGGCGCCCAAATATTTATTGATTTATGCAATCATATTTATTGGGTTCTTCTATTTTCAGGTTTGGTAAAATGAAAATATGAAACTATGACTGAAAAGGCTGGAACTAGTGTTCTCTTGATAATTTTGATTTCCAGGATAACTCTTCATTACCAGGGACACATGGTACTCATGGTACAGCTCTTGTGCTCTTTCAGAATTGCTGTGATGGAGTAGGGCCTGGCAAGCCAACAATGGCCCTGTTCAGATAACACGTTAAACTATGATGGTTAAGCATTTTGAGCTAAACAATGGGCCTGTTCAGATGACTCTTCAGGCCCTGTGGTTAGCGAAACTGTGGTTCTCTGGGGTTAGCACTAACCACAAGCTGTGCTGTCACACACAACACTGTAAGCCATGGTTCAAGCCACTAATCCTGCTGGAGATGGTCTGACTGTGGTTATTGAGTGAGCAGGGTTTAGCAAAACACATCGTACTAGACACCTTAAACTGTGCTGTTTAACAAAAAGCCTTAACCAGCAGGGTTTAAGGTGTCTTCTGAACAGGCCCATAGTATATAAAGACTTACTAAAACATAAAAAAATACAGAAATATTAAAGCAGTTTAATACAAGCATTTTTGCAACTATTTTCCAAACATTTACAAAAGTTTGTGCATTTGACCACTGTGTTTTGACACGGACATCTCATTGTACCACAAACCTTACAGTTACATACACATAAAAGATCACTTGGCAGGAAGTTCAAGAACTTTTTTGGTCATAGGACATCATTATCATTTTCCCAACTGCAATCACATGTGTCTACTTTTGGATGAACACTCTCTAAGAGGCACATACATCTTCTTACCAGGTAAAATGCTCTTGTGATATGCCCTCTTATAGAGCATGATGTGGAAGGAAGCTCACTGATTGGTACAGATATTTTATACTCACTGAAATACAGACTGTCAAAAGTGTCACATTTTGATTGAAGTTTCCAGATACAAGATACTTTTCCACTTCCTCAAAATGGCAGTTATCAGGTGTTTCCCCAAATTCGGTAAGGTATTTTGCTGGTTTGGCACTTAGAGTTCTAACCTTCATCCCAATTTGCTCATTTCGTCATCTCCTGTTAGTATATGAGCTTTTATGACCACTCTTGACATCTGTGGACCTAACTTTTTGAAGAGTTCATAAACTGGAATGGAGCGATGATTCTTCCCTGTTCCAAAACATACCCATAACTGAGATATACCTTTGGAAACGCAATTGCACCTAAATCAAAGAAGCAAGACGACATTAGTATTATTCGAAAGCACAACCCTCTCTGTACCATTGTGAACTGCCCAGTTTACATGTGGAACAATTCTAAGGTCAGCCTCTTCCAATGTATTCTTTAGTTGTTTAAGAACATGAGTCCCTTCTCTTGTGAACTGAATTGCAGGTTCCAACTTATCATCAATGACTGAACCACTAGATATCAGTGGACATTTAGCTTTTCCTGCTTCCTCTTGCACTCTTGTTCATGCTAATTTCTGCAGATTTGTCTCATTTAAGGTAGATGATCAGAATTTTTCAAGCTGACAGGTATTGGTGTATTGCTTTTGATTACAGCCAGATCTACTGTACCACTGGTAGATTCTCTTATCCTGCTGCATTCCTTTACTGACAGCTGCAAATAGCTGTCGAAAACAAAATGAAGTTCTTGAAGAGAACATACAGATGTTGATCCCTTGACTACATTGTTAACAACTTCTCCAAAGTTTTTCATTGCTGACATCTTAACCATTCTTACTTGGGACATAAAGTCACCTACAACAGTAGTTTTCAATGGCGAATTCAAAATCCTCAGGGGAGAGATGCTTTTTGAGCTAAGCTATGAGAATGTGTTTTGCTAGTTTCGTAGGTGCATTACCATCAAACGACATATTTGTTGACAGTACATCATGTTCCATAATTTTCTTTATTAAGTCTCCCCTTTCTTTTGTAATCTCCATATGTCTATGTGCTTGATCTATTACTTTCTTAGTTATAAGTTTGGGTATGGTAGGCTCTGGGATGCTTTTTCTAGCAAAAGATGGCAGCTTTACTTCAGAGATTATGTCTGACAGCTTTTCTTTTTTGATATAAATCTCTCCTGCCTGAGGTGCTGATACACATCTGAACAATGCCTTAAGACATCAAGAATTCTATCCTTTATAATATCATTCACATATTGTTTTGTTACAAAGCTGTGAAGCCGCACTGACTCAGTTACTTCATATGGATTTCCATGCTGTTGAATGAAATCTAGGAGACATGCAACATTTTCATCAAATTGCTCACCTTTTCCCCCAGAAGATCATGATGGGGTATGGTAACACATCAATCGACTAAATCAGAATGGGTAAACTCTCAAGACAAATTGCCTATCATCAAAACCTTGTGGTACACTAGCTTCCACTCAGCAACCTAATTACTTCTTCGCGTTTGCCCGACGATGCCTTTTGATCTTTTCTGGGACTTTTGAATGGCTTCCTCCAACTTCATATCAGGTGCTACAGAACTTAATCTCCCGTCTTTATCCTTCACAACAAAATGTCCTGCAATGAATTTTTGGTAAAGGGGTTCTCATATTCCAGTTTCTTTATTCTCTCCAGGTACCAACTGCTATACCGTAGGTAACTGATGCAGTAAAATTCATGAAAAATGGGAAGCATAGACTGCACAGATTAAATATGCAGATTCCTGTTACCATCACAATCATCATCAATTAAGTTTTTCACTAGGGAAACTACCTTGAGGAAGACTTCCTAGTTCTTACACAGTTCAGATTTCTCTCCACACCCTTTAACAAAAGCTTCAAACTTTGTTCTCAAATATTCAACCTTCCCACTTAGTGCATCAAACATTTTGTGAGCTTTTTTTTTCATTTTGGTCTCTTAGGTCAAGTACATTCTGCACCTTGAATAACTTTCACAAACACTGATTTGCACCAAAAAGCATCCCATTGTATTTGCATTACCTCTGATATTATTATCTTACCTTGGAAAGACCAAACTTAAGGAGTTCCATTCAGTACAGACTGAATAATTTTACTGCCCCAAAATTCTGCTTCAATAAGGGCATCATCCATGCCACTTCCACAGATATATTTTCCTGCACACCTTAATGCTACTTTTGTCATATGGAACATGACCATCATGGGATAAGATCAGTGAATACTTCTGGACTAGACAAAAAATGTCTGTTACAATATGAAAAAAACCCTTCATCACAGAAAACTGGAAGGACAGGCTGGTCTTAGTTGGACACAACATTTTGAATGTTTTTTAGAGCTGTATACAGTCTCATAGTCAGTAAGTTGATGTGGTATAACTTGACAATGGAACTGTATCCTTGGAGATTATGGCACAAATTCCACACAATGTAGGAACTTACTTTTTTTCTTCATTTGACAGACCACACCTAAAAAGCATTATGAAAAAATAATTTGTATATGCTTTTGCAACAACATCATCAGAAGACATGATATCCATATCATCTGAGACAATGAAGGCTTCTGGAAGACTAGGTCAAATGACTGGACTGTAGTCATTTTTCACCTTCTGACATGACATCTGGGAGGTGAAAGAAAAGTATGAATGGATCTTAGGTTTATGTTCCATGAAGTTGAATTCGCAAGATTTTGGGAATATAAGAAATGCTGCACATGGATTTCTGATTTGAGCTTCATTATCTTGTATAAGTTGTAAGCAGCTCGGTCCACAAAACTAACAGCATTCTCAGTGGTCTGAGTATTCATTAGCCAAACCACACCTTGCCACTTTCAAGCCTTCGGATGGTTCCCTGCATGTTTTTGCAGTTGGTTGGCACTACGGAAACTTTGTACGGGTCACGGGATGTCGAACTAGCACAATCCATAATAATTGTTTTTTTAAAAAGTTTCTCTGTAAAGACCAAATTGCCAAATAGGGGGTGAGGTGGCCTTTTGAACAGGGGTGAATTTTGTTATGTGAATAGAACTTCAGGGGATTGTCAAGAGTCATGAATGTTAATGTAGATTTCAAGGCACTTCCCAAGCTGACAGCTTCTGTTTTCTATTGACTGTGGCTTGCTGATAAAATGTAAATAATGCAGGAAATAACAAATAGCATAATAAACAATTACTGTCAATTCTGTAATTGCATAAGTGCTGGAAGCAATACTAGGGATACTTACATGCCTGGACTTTTAGAACACACACACATGTGCTTATCTTTTTGTGGGGTGCAGGCAAAGTTATTTATTTATTTATTTATTGCATTTTTATAGCACCCCATAGCCGAAGCTCTCTGGGCGGTTCACAAAAATTAAAACCATGAAATCATTTTAAAAATATAAAACAAGCCACAATCTAAAAACACAAAATAACATACAATATAAAAACACAACCAGAATAAAACCAAGCAGTAGGAATTAATACAGATTAAAATACAAATTTAAAACAGCAAGGATTAAAATTGAGTTAATTTAACTGTTAAAATACTGGGAGAATAAAAAGTTTTCGGCATTTGAACATGTTTGGATGTTTGTCTTTTAAATTTAGGTAGATTGTGGAGTGGTTTTTAGGAAGTGTTAATTATAATTACACATCTTTGAACTTCGTTCTTTCAGTCTATAGTTGATACCAGGAGACTTATTTTTCTAGTTTTCTCTTTTTTTCCCCTTGTTTGTTTTCCCAATGTTTTTATCTCAAAATTACAATTTATTTTGTTATGGGAATGCTATTGTGTTGTATCAATTCAAGAAATAATGGTCTCTCTCTAGGCTTTTTAGCTTTCTAGCTAAACATTCATTATTTAAATAAGCAAGTTTAAATAACATGTATTATCATCTGGAACTATATTCATGATTCAAAAACCTCCCAGCTGGGACCCAAATTTCTCACATTCAACTGAGTTGTTGTTGTTTTTTTAAATTGGGATTTATATGCTGTCAGTTGGAATATGGTAATAATTTTCTAAACTTTTTTTCAACAACTCTCACTTTGTAAAATCATCAGCTATTTTACAGCACCATCATAACTGCCACCAGAAATGTAATAGTATCTCCATTTGTTCATGCAAAACATATTCTTTTACATAATTTAACAAGTAGTGTATCAGGTCAAATGGCACTGTAAGAATCAACATTTCCTCTAATGGCCACTTGTGAATTATATCTCCTCCTTTCTGCATCACATGCAAAATATCAGTTGCTGCACATAACACTTCTCCGAGATCAAACCCAATTTTTCCATGCGTGGAGAGCCTGAGCCTATGCTATGCTTGCCATGGGGATGCCATGGGAAATAGCATCCCGTGGCACCTATGGTCCCAATCGAAATATAAGGATGATCTATCCAGTGGATGAGTGGACATCACATTCTACATGGGCTTCATGCCATCCTATCTCACATTCCTGGCGGTTAAAAGAAGGAGGGTGAAGGCTTTCCATTTGATGGAATGCATCCCTGAAGATGGGTAGAAATGAGACATTAAAGATGCTCTCACTTTGGATTCATGGAGGATAAAGAACTAGCAGTGGCTACTAGTCCTGTTGGCTATATATTACTTCTAATATTAGTGGAAGTATGTATACCAGTTGTTGGGGAACATTAGCAAGAGGGTGCTGTCACACTCATGTCTTCCTTGTGAGCTTCCTACAGGGCAACTGGTTGGCCATCGTTGAACAGAAAGCAAAGTAGATGGACCCTTGATCTGATCCAGCATCGCTCTCCTTAAGTTTTTATGGATTTACTTGGAAATGATCCAAATATCATCAGGAAGGATGCCCCATCCCACCATCCATTCCATCCCCAAAGCCCTCCCCACCGGCTATCTTAAAATACCCCTTCCTATACTTTACCTGGCAAGTGACGGCAGCAAGAGGAGCAGTGGCAGGGCTCAGGAGGAAGGGAGTTTGGCCTTTCTCTCCTTCACTCTTTCCCTCTCTGTTGATAGAGGGAGGGAAGGTACAAATCTCCTCCACTCCCTGTAAAGTAAAGAAAGAGATGGGGGAGGGTCTTTTAGGGGTGGAGGACTGGTATTGTGTGTAGATAGAGCTGGCTGAAATGGGGGGAACTTTCTAAAGGTATAGCATATTTATGAAATGAGAAGTAACTGTTAATATTTGCCCCAGGATATTTGGTTGTGAATTAGTACTGGTGAAAAAATGGAGGCTTTTTATGGGATATATCTGCATTTTTGTTACCTTTCTGAATTTAATACCCTCAGTTGTGGGCCTAATCCACACCAAGCAGGGTATAGCACTATGAAATCAGTCTATAAAAGGCAGGAGCCACACCAAGTAGGATATAGCTCTATGAAAGCAATATATGGCATGCATCATGGGCCCCAACAGTTGCCAGTGCACTTCAATGCCGCTATAAAGCAGTAGTGTGGCTCCTGCCTCTTATACACCACTTTCATACCACTATCATAGTGTTATATCCTGCTTGGTGTGAATTAGGCCCAGTTATAATGACTTTTATTGTGAGAGCTGCATATCCTGCTTGCTTGACTGATACATAGTCAATAGGGCCACTTCCATGAATAAAGCAAGGGGTTTTGGACACTATTCAGTAATTCTTTTCCTTCCACCATGATTTTTATATTTTTTGAAGGCCTGCATTTAGGCCAAAGTCTGAAGTTGAATCTAGGTAAAAAATTCGGTGATTCATATATATATATATTCATTAAACAAAAAAACCTACGGTTTACAAAAACAATGTTAAGGCTCTACAGTTTCCAACCAAGCATCAAAAAGCAGGGAAATTGGGAGTTAAGACTCCCAAGCCTTAACGCCACATCCTCCCTAAGGAGGCAGAAAGTGCAAGTGAAAATCTCATTCTCCCAAAGCAGATAAACCATGAGGACAGGATGGAGAATATGATATGCAGAGGTGACTGTGGGGTTGTGGAAAACTGATCACGAACAACTTAGGGCCACCAACTTCTCTTTTTTTTGTTTAGAGCAGCCCTTCCCCAACCTGGTGCCCTCCAAAGGTGTTGGATTACAACTCCCATCATTGCAAGTCAGTATGTCCCATGGTCAGGAATGCTGGGACTTGTCTTCTCAAAAGTCTAAATATGCAATTTGATCTGCAGAGGTGACTGTGGGGTTGTGGGAAATGATGATGAACAACTTAGGACCAGCTACTTCTCATTTCTTAGAGCATCTCCTTTTGTTGAGAGTTGCAACCCAACACATCTGACAGGCACCAGGTTGGGGAATGTTTTTCAAGAACAAGGGAGGGCAGAATGTAGATCTCCAGATGTTTTGGAATTCAACTTGTAAAAGCCCCTATCAGCATGGGCAGTTATCAGGAATGCCGCAAGTTGATGTCCAAATCATCAAGATAGATCTATTTTCTGCCCACATCTGTACTAAAGTATGATGTTTCCCAGCATTAAGATATGTGATCAATCAAGGAACTACAAAAGAGCTGCATCACTTTAAATAAACTGTCAAAACCAAATGAAACAACAATGAATGAATCTTGAATACCTAATCCAGATAGCCCTTCAGACATCAACATTAGTTTTCAACACATGGCATAGGATGTCTGTTTCTTGAATATCAGATAAAGGATTTCTCTTACTTGTTCAGCAGTGTGAGATCAAAGGCAGAGCTACCACCTAATACTTTCATGCGTAAGTATTAGTTTAAAATCTAGTATGAATTGATTTTTGTCTTCCCAATAACACATAACATGGGAGTTACAGTGCAACACATCTGGAGAGCACCAGGCTGGAGAAGGTTGACTCCTATACATGTCTTCTCAGAAGCCAGTGCCACTGAATTCACTAGGGCTTTCTCCCAAAAGGTATAGTATTGCAAACTAATCTCATCTGAAAGGTGTTCAAGACAGCCAAGCTAAACCTCTTCTGCTCCGCTGTTGCTGTGATGAGATTATGTATTGTGGAGGGATTGTGGGGAGTGAACTGTATATTTTTTATAAATACATTTTAAGAAAAAAACATTGGTTCTTTGAAAGGCAGGATATTGACCAAAAGTTGGAAGTGCCTGGCACATGCTCTGGTTCTAGATCTGTAATGAATAGTGCCCCTTTTGTTATCAAGAGTGCTGCTATATGTGAGATGTGTGTGAGAGAAAAGTATTGGGTAAGGGTATGACACAGCATTCCCCATCCTGCTGCCCTCCAGGTGTTTAAGATGATAAGTCCTAGCATTCCTGACCATGGGACATACTGACTTGCAATGATGGGAGTTGTAGTCCAACACCTTTGGAGGGCACCAGGTTGGGGAAGGGCTGCTCTAAACAAAAAAAGAGAAGTAGGTGGCCCTAAGTTGTTCGTGATCAGTTTTCCACAACCCCACAGTCACCTCTGCATATCATATTCTCCACCCTGTCCTCATGGTTTATCTGCTTTGGGAGAATGAGAATTTCACTTGCACTTTCTGCCTCCTTAGGGAGGATGTGGCGTTAAGGCTTGGGAGCCTTAACTCCCAATTTCCCTGCGTTTTGGTGCTTGGTTGGAAACTGTAGAGCCTTAACATTGTTTTTGTAAACCGTAGGTTTTTTGTTTAATGAATTTCATGGCTTTGTGTAACAGATGGCTGGATATTATACAGTTGACAACCAAGCCAGCATCAGCCAGGATGTTATACCATCTTGACATCCAATATAAAATCAAAGCTAGTGTTATGTGTTGAACTCACTTTTAACATTAATAAATCAACCAAAATGCTTGCATCTCCCTCATTTTTAAAGATAAAGAGATGAAAGCTGGCATCATGGTAGCTCTTAAGTAGGGATTTAGCCATGCCAAGTATGAAGCAGATCTGTTCATGCCTTGATATTTAGGAATTTTTTAAAGTTCAAACAGAAATCTCTTTGGGGTCCAGGACCTTGAGCAGTACAAGTTTAAAAAATGAAATTAAAGATAAAGAGATGAAACTTGGCACCATGGTAGCTCTGAAGTAGGGATTTAGCCATGCCAAGTTGGAAGCAGATCCGTTCATCCCTTGTTTTTTTAGAAATGTTGAAAACTTCAATTTAATTTTTTTAATTATCTAAAATGTTTACAATTCCATCATTTTTAAAGATAAAGGGATGAAACTTGACAGCATGGTAGCTCTTAAGTAGGGATTGAGCCATGCCAAGTTGGAAGCAGATCTGTTTATGCCTTGAGTTTTAGGATTTTTTTTAACTTCAAACCCAATACTCCTCTTTGGGGTCTAGGGCCTTGGGCAGTACATTAAAAAAAAAAGAAAGTAAAGATGAAGATATGAAACTTGGCACCATGGTACCTCTTAAGTAAGGCTTTAGCCATGCCAAGTTGAAAGCAGATTAGTTCATGCCTTGAATTTTAGAAAAACATTTGAAGTCAAACTTTTTTTAAAAATATCCTAAAAATTAAGGCACGAACCGATCTGCTTCCAACTTGGCATGGCTCAATTCTAGGGTGACCACTAAGGTGTGGCGTAGTGGCTAAAGTGTTGGACTGGGAGCTGGGAGATCTGGGTTCTGCTCCCCACTTAGCCATGGAAACCCATTGGGTGACTTTGGGCCAGTTGCAGACTCTCAGCCCAACCCATCACACAGGGTTGCTGTTGTGAGGATGAAATGGAGAGGAGGAGGATTATGTATGCCGCCTTGGGTTTCTTGGTGGAAAAAAGGTGGGATATAAATGCAATAATAAATAATTTTTAAAAAACTGTCAGGATTTCCCCAGATTTCTCCTGTTTTTTGTACTATCCTCAGTGTCAGGGGGGATTTTATGCAATAGTCAATAATGACCTGGAATTACACACTTTCCCTTTTAAGGCCACCATTAGCGTGGCAGGGGGGAATGACATGCTTTCTGGAGATGTGTCATTCTCTCCCACTGCTCCAATCAAGGCCTTAAAAGGGGAAAAAGTGTCATTCCCAGACATTATAGAAAAGGGCCTGATTGGAGCAGTGGGGTGGGGTGAGAATGACATGCTTTCCCCTCCTCCGCTCCAATTGGGGACTTTAAGGTGGCCCCAGAAAGCCATTTTCCTGCCCCCCCACTAGGTGTCCTCTTTTTTGATTTCCCAACTATGGTCACCCTACTCAGTTCTTGCACAGGCTGCATTTCCATCCCTAGATATTTACTCAAAAGTAAGACCCATTGAATTTTCTTGGTTCTTGGAAAGCAACACACTTGCTTTTAGATTTGCCAGTCTCAGCATTCTATGTGTGCTATGAATGCCTGCTCTGTCTGTCCCTATAGGTTCCTGCAAGGTCCAGCCAGGGGAAGCCAGTAAATTAAACCCAGGGGTGGAGGGTGGGATTCCCTCAAGTTCATCTGACAGCAGGTGCTATAGAACATGGATGTTCCAGGAGTGTTGAGGCTGGATTTCTGGCAGACCCAGCCAGGCAACTTTATGGCCTGTTAGTCCCTCCATTTGGTAGCCCGCAGAGCACCTGCCTCATAAGGCAAATGGCCACATGAGAAGTGTTATTATGGCCTGCTACTTTGTTTGTCTTTAGTAGTCTGTGGTCCAGATCTCTTCAGAAGGGGGAATAGTGTTTTGTGGTTGGGGTCAGTCTAAATTATCTCCAGGGATACCTTACTCAGTGCCTCTGATAGCAAAGAGATTGAGGATTTTCCCCAACTCTGTTACTCTAGAAGTTACTAGGCCTGTTGAAAATAGATTTTATAACATAAGCATGAAAACAGTGAATACCCCTTTTAACTTGTTAAACCAATGAAAACATGCCACACAAGAAGTCTTAAGATATGAATGGTTTATAATGAAAAGTAAATGCAAAAGAACATCAGATGCAGAAGTGAAATCTGAAACATTACTATTAGTAGTAGTAGTAGCCTGCATTTTGCCCAATGCTGGGCCTCAGGGCAGCCTTACAAAACTAAAACATATACAGCTAAAACCTATATATAGGAATATACAAAAGTTAAAAATATAATGAAATACTTTTCAATATTAAAGCGTTTAAAACACTTAAAATACATAACAATTTAAAAGTCAAAGGTATAGACAGAGGTCCAGATTATTTGTCAAAGGCCTACTGGAACAGAAAAGGGGTTGTCTGCCTCCAAAAACACATCAAGGAGGGAGCCAGTGTAGACTGCAAGGATTAGAAAGAAAATGCATGTGTACACTATGCAAAATACACGACAGCTCAACTGTTTCTAAACTTTATTAAAAAAAACCAGGTGACTAGGCTGAAACTAATGTTGTAGGCCCAGAAGCACTTTGAAAGGTTTCAACATTGTACTTAAAACTTTACACCAGCCGACACTAATTAAATGAAGTGTTTGAAGCTTTCAACTTTATAGCAGCATGGACCGAACTCTTAGAAAAGAGGGAAGGAGCACACTGTGTGTGTTTGGGATGGGGATGGGGATGGATAGAAAGGGATGTATAGCCACCTATTCCCAGGAGAGATCTGAAGATCAGGTTACCATGGATACAGAGGAACCACACCCTGCTTCACCAGGGAGCAAAAGAGCAAACTGGCCTTATGAAGATAGCCCAAAATACCCTCAGAGTCAAAGGAATGCATGTTCCAGAAGAGAAAAAAGAAACTCTTCTTATTCTTCACTCAAAAGGTCTGTGCTAGAGGCAGTGGCCATTTCATCCACCCACCCCACATTCTAAGGCAGGAGGGAGGGGGGAGAGCGACGCTACTGGGCGTGCCTCGCGCTATGAGGGAAGCATAGACTTGAATGAGAGGTAAAAATATTCCTTAAAAATCAACCAAAGGGAATTTAAAAAAAATGAAAAGCTTTCCACCAACTACAGTGAAGGAGGAAGAAGACTCCACCACTGGATTAATTAATAAGGTTCTAGAAATTATGCAAATCGTGAGCACAAAACTCGGAAACCGAAAGTCATTTGACAAAAGCAGGGAGACAGGTTTGTGTTCCTTTTCTACCTAAAACTGCTCTCCTTCCCTCAGTCTTTCACTAATCTTCTTGAAATTTTCAGGTAATGTAAAACAAACATTTCTTTTTGGCACCTGTAAATTTCAGAAAGGTTGGTGAAACATTTTCAATTTTATGGCTGTTAGAATGACCCCCCCCCCCAATTATCACTTTAACATGGCGGAATGTGTTTTTTACTGACGGCTCTTTATATATATATATATATATATATATATATATATTTGTCCTTCCCCTTCTACATTGCCCCATGCTCCAGTTCTTCTGCACCTCTTGAAATCCATGCCACAGGGAGGGAGCCCATATTGGGGAGATGGTTTGCAGCTCTTACTTGGGATGGTCCCATTATCAGGCTGCATTCATGGTGTTTAGAAGACATGATGCAAAGCACACTGATGGATGGAATCCAGGGACTGCTTCACAGATAGCACATTGCCTTCTCTCTAGACCTCAGGACGTGGCCTGATAGGTAAAGTCTACAGATGGATGAGAAATTTGTTCTGTTGATACCTTTCATGGATTTACCCAATTTAGACCTTTTCAGCCTTTCAGTGAACCAAGACAGCAGCTGCATACAGAAATATGCATTTTTGCAAATGTTGTGGTCATCCTGAATCATGGGCCAGCAACCTCATGAGTAATCTTTGGGAGGGCCACATGTTGACAATGAGTGTGGCTGAAGCCAGCAGACAGTGGGGTCAGAACCAAAAGTGGGTGGGTCACCCCTTTCTCTTTCTGCTACTCTCTCCCGCTTCCTTTCCATGCAATAGGCTGCCAGGGAAGGGACAGATTGCTCTTGCCAGAAGTGTGAATGGATGGTATGCAGAGAGCCTTTGAAATTAGGCTGAGGGCTGCATGAAATTAGAGGGGGGTGCATGAAATTAGGCCAAGGGCCGCATCTGGCCCTAGAGCTGCAGAATGTGCACCCCTGACCTAAAGGACTGAGCAGATGTTATACTCCTTATGATTAGATACACATAAAGGAGAAAAGTGAGATGGTGCCTGCTCACCTTGCATTTAACCTCAGCATGATTCCTGAAAGAGCCTATGTGCATACAGACAGTTTGCACCTGAAAGAGTCTATGGACATACAAAGATAGCCTCTTTCCAAAGTTATACTGAACACACAAAGGGGTGGTGCTAGTGGGGGGTCCCAGAGTAGGGTCCCATGCCCCCATCTACACACAGTCTAGTAACATCTGCATCAGTTTATCTTGAAATAGATAATGTTTTCTCACACATCCCTCTCTCCCTTGCCTGCATTCCATTCTATCAAATTAAAGAACAGGGTCTTGAGAAGGAGAAAAGATAAAGGCTACCAATCTTTTCCAGGAAGTTACTGTGGCTTGTTTCATCAGCCGGCCTGGCCCAGCCCAACCATTAGGTAGAATGAGGCAGCCACCTCAGGTGTCTAGTTTGGGGTGTCATGAAAGGGCAACAAACAGCTCGTTATTTCTATGAGCAATTTATTATTATCGCCTTTGCACTGACAAGGAGGTGTTTGTGGGATTCTCTTCCTCAGATGCGAAAATATCTTTGGCAAGTAACCATAGGTGCTATGCATTTTGGTGGGGGATGGGACACCATTTGCTGCTTTGCCCCAGGCAGCAAGATGTGGCCCAATCCATTGCAGCTGTAAGAAGTTCTTCAGAAACGATTTTAATTAAACCGAAGAATGCAGGGGAAGGGGGTGGGTATGTGGGTACAGGAAACGAAGTTCATAGATTGATTCCCAACTGCTAGGGGCTAACTGCCCTAGGAGCAGCTGCCTTGGAATTAAATATCTCTCTTTAAATTTTTGCAAAGCAACACATTTTGTTTGCAATTACTTCTCCCCCACCCCCTTGCACTTCATCACAGCTGCTTAGGGAAGCTGTAAAACCTCTACCCTGCAGTGGTACTAGAGCCGTAATTAACATTTTCTGGAACCTCTGCAAACCAGCTTTATGATCACCCTCGTTAAAGCCCAAACATGCCAATGCCTCACTCCTTAAATTAGCATTTAGTTCTAAAGTGCTGCAAATCAGCTCGTCGATCACCCCCCTCATCTAGGGAGCTAAATGGAAAGAAATTGCTGACAGTACAAAGCTAGAAACTACACTACCTCCCCCCCCCAATTACCCATAGACCCTCCATATGATTTTCATGACATTCACACCCCCTCCCCTTTGTCGGTTCTCTGCTTCTTTTCATGAACGTATATACAGTTACCGTTCCAAATGTAAAATACAGTAGTGTTGAGCCAAGGAAATTAAACAACCACATAACATGCAAAATTACAGAGTACATTGCTCTATAGGGAAAGCCTGTTTTTCAAGGCACTTGCATCTTCAGCTTCCGAGTGAAACATTTCATAATTAAAACGAACACTCGTGGTGTTAGTGTTCCATTCTGGGATCAACTGCAAAAATTCTTTTATTGTACAACAGCTACTATTTTAAAATATTGAGTTGCTTAACTTACATTTCCCGACTTCGGAGGTTTCCAGTCTGTAGAATCTCTGCTGAGCAGCCTTATCTGTAGCACCGACTCCTGTTAAGAAATGTCATGTGTTTTTAAGATTCTGTCATGTCTGAAAGGAAAGAATCTCAAGAAAACACAAATCCATCAAAATGGGGTTAATGACTTCACATAAAGTGCATTGAAGAGTACACTTCAAAAACCTTCAAATCTGAAGCAGTTAATTCTTGATTGTGCTGCATGAAGAGATGGATACACTCGGCAGACTTCCTGGGGAGTAAGCCCTCTTGAATGCATTGAGACTTATTCAGAGTAGGTATGCATAGCACTGCACTAATGTTACTGTACAATAGTTACAGAAATTGTCAGCTCTCTTACAATATAGCATGGTCCATTGGAGCATGTGATGTCTGGTTATTGGGGTACTGGCCTTCCAGTTTCCATGGAGAAATTTGTTTGTAGTGAATTGAAAACAAAAAAATGTGGACTGTTTAGCTCAGATGTGAAAGGCCTGCATGATGGGTTTTGTAGCCATCAAACCTGTGGGAGAGGGAGGCCTGCTGCCCGGGGGTGGGAGGAAGGGCCGCCTGCTGCTGCCTGCCGCCTGCCACCTGCCGCCTGCTGCTGCTGCTGCTGCTGCCATTACCATCACCGCTGCTCTTCCCCGAGGACTGCTGCCTGACTGCCACTCCCTGCAGGACCAGGCCCCAGGTACTGTGGACAATTACACCTGTCCCCCTTCCTTCCAGGGAGGGATATTTAAGCTGGCTGGCTGAGAGGGCTTGGGAAAACCATCAAACTTGCAGGAGAGGGAGGCCTGCTGCCTGGGGGGGGGGGGGGAAGGAAGGGCTGCCTGCTGGCTTTTTGTTTTCATCTTTGTTTGTTTTTGTTTTGTTTTGTTTCCCTTTCCCAAGACTTGAGCAATGTGCCTGGGAGGGAGGATACAGGGCCAAATGGGTGATCTGAGGGGTGTCCCATCAGTGTAGTGATGGGTAGAGGGAGATATGGCGTTGTATGAGGAGGACTTGCCAGGTAAGGGGAACGAGGCCCAGACAGTTAATGGCTGTGCCTTGTTCTGGTCCCCCTCACACCTACAGGCTTGTTGGTTGCCCTATCAGCCAGCCCTCAGGCTTCCAAGTGCTGCTTTTAAATGCCAGGTCAGTGCATAATAAGATCTCCCTCATCTACGACTTAATTGTGGATGAGGCAGCAGATCTGGCATGTATAACTGAGACCTGGGTGGGAGAGGAGGGAGGAGTTAGTCTCTCCCAGCTGTGCCCATCGGGGTACTTGGTTCAGCATCAGGGTAGACCTGAGGGCCGGGGAGGGGGGTTTGCTGTGGTCTATAGGAACTCCATCCCCCTCTGCAGGCTCCCTGTCCATGTGACTACTGGTCTAGAGTGTTTACACCTTGTGTTGGGCCAACGGAACAAAGCAGGAATTCTGTTGGTGTACTGCCCACCCCACTGCTCAACGGACTCCCTAGCTGAGCTGACAGAGGTGGTCTTGGGTGTACTGTTGAGGTCCCCCAGACTCCTGGTTCTGGGGGATGTCAACATTCACGCCGAGGACACTTTATCTGGGGCAGCTCAGGATTTCATGGTCTCCATGATAACCATGGGACTGTCCCAACATGCCATCAGCCCAACGCACGTAGCAGGGCATACTCTAGACTTGGTTTTTTTCAACTGGACATGAGATGGTGATCTGAAAGTGGGGGATTTTACATCAACCCCTGTGTCATGGTCAGATCATCACCTGCTGAGTTTCAGACTTACAGCGGCTTTTCCCCTCTGCAAGGGTGGGGGATCCATTAAGATGGTCCGCCCCAGAGGCTAATGGATCCAGATGGTTTCCAGAGGGCTCTGGGGAGTTTTCCGGCTGATAGGGCTGGCTCTCCTGTCGAAACCCTGGTTGATCTGTGGAAAGCAGAAATGAACCGGTCGGTTGACACGATTGCTCCGTGGTATACCCTGGAGCTGAGAGTGATGAAACAAAACAGGAGATGGCTTGAGGGCAGATGGAGATGAACTCCTGATGGATGCAATCAAACACTGGTAAGTGCCTATGGTAAGCTGTATTCAGGGGCAGTGAGGGCAGCAAAAAAACAATACTTTGCTGCCACTATTCAATCATCAACCTGCCGCCGAGTGGAGTTTTTCAGAATTGTCCAAGGGCTTTTACATGCCAGCCCCAAGGACATGGTAGAACCATCTGAGGACCACTGTAATACATTTGCTTGGCACATCCAGAATAAAATCTTTGGCATCCGTCAGGACTTAGACTCCAGTGTTATAGCAGGTGAATCTAGTGAGGTATCCAGAGCACAGGCTTGTCCTGTTTACTTGGATGAGTTTCAGTTGGTACAGCTCAAGGATGTGGACAAGGTGCTTGGACAGGTTCCTGCAACCACTTCCATATTGGATCCTTGCCCCTCTTGGCTAATAAAAGCTAGCACGGATGGAACAACTGTCTGGGTCAGGGAAGTGATTAATGCCTCTTTTTAAGAGGGAGTGGTCCCAGGCCTCCTGGAAGAGGCGGCAGTGAGACCACTCCTAAAGAAATCTTCCTTGGACCATGAAAATCTTAATAACTACAGGCCAGTAGCAAATGTTCCATTCCTGGGCAAGGTCTTGGAGTGGGTGGTTGCGAGCCAGCTCCAGGCACTCTCGGATGAGACCGATTATCTGGATCCATTTCAGTCGGGTTTCAGGCCTGGTTTTGGTACGGAAACAGCCTTGGTCGCCCTGTATGATGACCTATGTCGGGAGAAGGACAGGGGGAGTGTGACTCTGTTGATTCTCCTTGATCTCTCAGCAGCTTTCGATACTATCGACCATGGTATCCTTCTGGGACGACTGGCTGAGTTGGGAGTGGGAGGCACTGCATTGCAGTGGTTTCGCTCCTACTTGGCAGGTCGGCTCCAGAAGGTGGTGCTTGGGGAACATTGCTCGGCCCCGGATTCTCCAGTATGGGGTTCTGCAGGGGTCAGTCTTGTCCCCCATGCTGTTCAACATCTACATGAAACGGTTGAGTACAATCATCTGGAGTTTTGGAGTGCGTTGTCATCAATACGCTGATGACACGCAGCTCTATTTCTCCTTTTCATCTTCATCAGGTGAGGCTGTGGATGTGCTGAACCAGTGCCTGGCTGCGACAATGGACTGGATGAGGGCTAATAAACTGAAACTCAATCCAGACAAGACTGAGACGCTGTTAGTGGGTGGTTCTGCTGACTGGATGGAGGGTCTTCAGCCTGTTCTGGATGGGGTTGCACTCCCCTTGAAGGAGTGGGCTCGTAGCTTGGGGGTTCTCCTAGAACCATCTCTGTCACTTGAGGCTCAGGTTGCTTCAGTGGCATGGAGTGTCTTCTACCAACTTCGGTTGATGGTCCAGCTACATCCCTCTCTGGACAGGGATAACTTGGCTTCAGTTGTCCATGCTCTGGTAACCTCCAAGTTAGATTACTGCAATGCAGTCAATGTGGGGCTGCCTTTGAAGGTGGTTCGGAAGCTGCAGCTTGTGCACAACGCAGCGGCCAGATAGATAACTGGAACCAGAAAGTTCAAGGATATAAGACCTACTCTGGCCCGCTTGCATTGGCTGCCTGTATGTTTCTGAGCCCGATTCAAAGTGCTGGTTTTAACTTATAAAGCCTTACACGGCATGGGACCACAATACCTGATGGAACGCCTCTCCCGACATGAACCTACCTGTACACTATGTTCAATATCTAAGGTTCTCCTCCAAGTGCCTACTCCGAGGGAAGCTCGGAGGTTGGCAACAAAGAAGAGGGCCTTCTCTGTGGTGGCCCCCAAATTGTGGAACGATCTCCCCGATGAGGCCCACCTGACACCAACATTGTTATCTTTTTGGCGCCAGGTCAAGACTTTCCTCTTCTCTCAGGCATTTAGCAATATCTGATGAGCCTGGGTCTCTTTTTGTTTTTTAGGCTTATAGCTTTTTAAGTTATTATAGTGGTTTTAAATGTATTTGTATATTGTATGTTTTGCAGTTTTTATTTTTGTATATTGTTTTTAAATGTTTTAATCTGATGTAAACTGCCCAGGGAGTTATGGCTATGGGGCAGTATACAAATGCAATAAATAAATAATAAATTAATAATAGCAATGAAAGAAGAGTTCCCAAGGCCCGCCTGGCACCAATATTGTTATGTTTTCGGTGCCAGGTCAAGACTTTCCTCTTCTTTCAGGCATTTGGCAATATCTGAGAAGCCTGAGTTTGTTTTTGTAGCTTTTTTTGGGCTGTTGTAGCAGTTAAATGTATGTTTGTATTGTGTGTATGTTGTATGTTTTTGCTGTTTTAATTTTTGTATATTGTTTTTAATTATTTTAATCCTATGTAAACTGCCCGGAGAGCTTCGGCTATGGGGCGGTATACAAATGTAATAAATAAATAAATATTATAAAACCTGGTGCTGTTCTGAACCCTGCCCCCTCCTTTAAGGAACTCTTTCTCTCTCTGTAAAACAGGCTTTGCTTTTTCCACCTTTTTTTTTTTTTTGCAGGAAAGAGAGAATTTTGAATAATTTTCTATTTTCTATTTGGGTAGGAGTCAGGTTTTCCACATATCTTTTTAAATTTAGGAGGTGGCTGAGGGATTTTTTTAAAACTTTAAAATTCTCCATACACTTTCACCATCTTAAGACTTGTCACAGAGAAGCTTCTCCAGCTTGGCAGCTCTCTCATAGGCATTTAGGAAGAGGTTCTGGGCTGCAGAAGCTTCTGTGTAAAGAGGCTGCTACAGGTAAGAACAAATTGGACTTTTACAGCTATACAAAAACACTGTTCTTCCTTGGAGCAGCATTTAGCTCTTTGCAAAGAGATTTTCTGCAGAGAGGCATTCTCCTGCTAGGCTGCAAGCCTCTCTGCCAAGGGCTATGTACTGCTGAAAAGAAGAACTTTTTTTTCTTATTGGCAGCTGGGATTGCTGTGAAATAGGTTTCTGTCCATGCTGAAAACTGTGGGTTCAAAAGAGTTGTTTAGTGTGTTGGAGGCTCAGACTCCACCTCTGCCTTGTACTCAGTCTTTTGGACAGATTACTTGTCCTTTGCCATGCCTCTCATGACAACCATTTTGTGGTTGTGCCCAGGACACTTCCTCAAATTGAACAATGTGGCCCATGGCCCAAAACATTTGCTATCTCTGCACTAGAGCCACCTAAGGACTGAATTCTATTTCAGAGAATCTTTCGGAATTGCATTCCAGTGGTGGGCAGGGCAACAAAAATACCAGCATATTTTAGCTTAAAACTATTACTGCCAGTAACTAAGCCTTAGGAGAGGTATCTTAACCTTTTGGAATGGCGAAAAACAGCACAAAAGCCAGGAAATGACCAAATGATTGGGGATTATGGGACTGGAGGTGGGTCAGGGTAACAATCCTAAGAGAGCCAGATTTGCCCTGAGCTGAAGTGCTATACTCCTATCCAAGAGGAAGGCGGGCAAGGAGGGTTTTTTTCTGACTCCTTCTTTCCCCTGTAGCCCTTTCTGCCCTCTTAAAAGCTCCATCACAGGCTTGGTGGACCATTCTATTCATTGTGGGTGATGGTGGGAGGCTCCAGAGGGAATCAGCAAAGATGACTTCCCCTCCTTGCTCCATTGGGTGGGGGGCTCAACTGGATTACAGAGCCATTATATTCAAAGAAGGGAGACTCTGGATCCAACCTTATGAATTGTTTTGGTTCTGCTCTGATTCAAACATTTAATTTCATAGAATGACATAGTTTTATGCCGTGTTTTCTGCTATTTTATTTTTGGTCATTTTTGTTTATTTGTTTTAATATATTTTTTTGTATTATATGTGGGTGTTGTTGTTTTTAAAGAGTATGGTTAGGAGCCCCCATGAGTGTCTTTCTGATTGAACTGTGGGGGTGTAAATCTAAAAATAAAACACATAGTAACAGTGACTTGGCCAATTGCCTTGTACAGGACTGAAATGAACTGAAAAGTAAAACTCTTTTTATTCAAATGTAGTATACAGAACACCAACATAACTTTAGCTAGAATAATGTGGGTCTTTCCCCCAACGTCTACGAGTTGATCTTTGTTTCCATTGCCTTGGTGAAGCAAAATTATTGGGAGATATAAATTACATATTAAACTGCAACCTGGGGTTATTTTTTCTGTGCAGGTTTCTTTTATTTTATTCACCCATCTACAAGGAAAAATATATATCCATATTTAAGTGCGATAATAAATATCCTTTTCTCCAGCTCCTTCACCCACATAAAAATGCCCAGTGCTTATGTTGGTCTATGAGCAAAGCACATAACCTGGAGCATGCATGAGGGGTTATGGGATGAGAGCAAGGACGCTTGAGACTGTAACTTAGAGTCTAACAAGTGAGTGGAAATACATCATTCCAAACTCAGTGTTCTGTTTTTGTTTTGTTTCTTTCATGTATCCCTGAGGACATTTAATGACGCTTGTATAATTAGAATGACATTTGGAGCTGTTGTGTGCTATTGCAAAAGTCAGAGATGGTGCACTGACTTCAGATGTTCAATTCGATGTCATTTTGACAGACATGGCCATATTCCCATGCCTTTCCTTGTGGCTTGATGTCAATGGGTACAATAAGCCCATGGACCTGAGCTCCTTAATTACAAGCGTTCAATCCATGCATCAGTTTTTGTAAATGCACTGCCTGGGTCCCTCCAGATATGCACCACAAATGAGGCTTTGGGAGGGGGTCAGATTTGAATTCAGTCTGATTTGGAGGAGCCTCATCTTGAATTGGACATCTCCCAAATCTTTCCAAACCACCCCAATTTGGTTCAGGATTTGGCTATATCTGAAGCACACCCCTAACATATTCAAAGCCACAGATAACCTTATCTTCCGTTAATTTATCTAATCCCCCTTTCCTGCAGTCTAAATTCATGGCCTTCACTACATCTTCCAGTTGCAAATCCCATATTTTAACCGTGCCCTATGTGATTGATGACCCCCATATTCTAGTATTGTTGGGGGGGGGGGGAGACTTCTCTCTAGTCATTTTCTCCACACCATGGAATTTTTTTATAAACCTCTGTCATGTTCCCTGACACTGTAAACTTTTCTCAAAGGGGAAAAGTTGCTTCAGCCGACGTAAAGAGTATGGGAGTGAGCCAAAGGCACACAAAGATGCAGCAAACTACACACCTGAAATACAATCTGTTACATTTATTGTTATTTATGTATGTATATTTTCCCTCTGATTTAATGGCTGTTAGGCTTTTAGTATTATTCTGATGCTTTTATGATATTTTGTTAAGCCATCTTGAATGTTGATGATGGTCCACAGCTGCTATATAAACCTAACAGAGAGAGAGGGAGGGAGGGAGAAATGCTAACCACTAAAATTTAGGGATAACCTTCATTCCAAAGTTTGTTTGTTTTTAATGGATTTACCCAATTCATTCCACATGAGCCTATAACCAAGCCAAGGCAGAATTGCACACTGAAATCCACACACAACGTTCCAAAACCACGATGCAAAGTACTGGGGGTAGGGGATGTACATGAAATGTGTACATTAGAAAAACAAAATACACACACACAATATATGAGTTTTTGTTTATTTTTTCAAAAAGAAAATATCTCACAAAGTTATGGAGAAATGGGATAGAATGACCTTGTCCTTAAGGGAGGAATCCTATGTCCCCTAGACAGCATCCGGGAGGACATAGGGCTTTTCGGCTTTCTGGCTCCAACGCTCTGAGTTGGGAGCCAAGAAACTGTGCTCCCCACCCCTTCCCCCTTGCAGCCAGCCTGGAGTGAACCATGGTTGCTGCCTCTCTGCGCTTGGTAAACCAAGTTCAGAAAGGGCAGAAAGAGGGCATTCTGGGGGTGGGGGAAGGGAGGGGAGGAGAGTGTGGAAGCTGTTTTAGGGTGCCTCTACAAGAAGCATTTAAAGCTCTTTCAAGGCGCATTAAAAAAATTACCTCTACAGGAACGGAACGCAAATTGGGCGTAGAGGCGCGTTATCTCCCCGATTATGCGCATTATCAAATGCGCGTTAAATCGCGAGTTTTATTTTGCTCCGTCCGTTAAAGCGCATTTTGACTGTGTGAATAAACGCTTATGCGCATTAACTACTTGTAAAGTACATTTTGGACATCTGTTAATGCGCTTCGCCGCCTCTCGCCGCCTCTCGTGCAGAGGGATTAGGCGTAAATGCGCTTCTGCGATTATGCGCATAATCGCCTAACCAGGTCAAAAGCGAATCCTTGTAGAGGGGACCATAGACTGCTTCTTAAGCACCACATGGCCTTGGCCTCCCCCTCCCACTCCAAAGCCCCCAACCAAAATTGGCTGTCCAACCAAAACAAGTAGGGCAGACAGAGCACAGAGGAGAGGATGCCCACTGCCCTGCAGCTGCCCTAAATTGGATAGTTGTAAGTCCCCCAAGATCAGAGGCTTGCAAGCCAGATTCTCAGGGCGCAACCCACAGGATCGTACCCTCAAGATCTGATCATCTCAGTAAGAGAACAAAATTGACCGATCCATACATCCCCATTGAAGTCATTTTCTATGCACTCCTCTTGTTCAAACGTGACATATAGGGTGGGATAAGATGTTACCAGAAACAGGAACCATCCATCTGCTCCCCTTTCCCCCCAACCATTAACAATACATTAGGGAGAAAATAGCATACAAAAAAGAACATCTTTGGGGGAAATGCTTGCAAACATTGTGTACGTTGGGGAAAACCCACATACAAAAAGCATACACGGATTTTTGTGCATATGAAAATGTATACAAATGTTCATGCGGATATTTAAAAATACGCATCAAACACAACCTGGTGAGGAAATGGGATGGAATGAAGCTGCCCTTGAAAGAATGTGAACGTTGCAGAGAGCAAAACAGAGTCATCTATCCCAAATGGTATCATATGACTTGTTGGTGAGAGTGGAGGAAGAGATGCTGTTCGTCTGCTTTTGGGGGCAGCCACATAGCTCTTCTTATAGATGCTATTGTTACTAAACATAGATTAGCATGACTTGCTTAGGGTAGTAGTTGTAGCCACTGTTTTCTGAGCAACCAACTCCATGCTATGCAATCCATTGGGCCATGATCTCCCTCTTAAAACCATTTTGAACATTATAATCTAGTATCTAGCGAAAGACAAAACAATACATTCTGCGATGGGAAGCAAGAACTAATGAATATCTATGTTAATCTGATGAACTATATTTGTTTATATATATTTGCTATGCAACTGAACAGAAAAAAATGCACATTGGACGATGTAAAATCTGAATGTTAAAGACTGCTTTCGTTGATCTTTATTTCTGTTCATTTATCCCTTCATTTTGTGTGTGACTTAAAGCATGGACTAAATTGTTACTAGACGGATCAAAAAGAAACACAAGGTTGTGCAAATGTCATCACTGAATCTGATAAGGAGAATCTATCCTCCCTAGAGAAAAAGAACTAGAATAATGCCAATGATACATTATACTATGGGGTATATCTAAAACTTTAGATGTTCCACTAGATGGCGCTGTTTCTACCCATCTTTAGTAAGTTTATTCAGAGCTTCAAGATGCTGAATAATAAATGAATCAGAATGAAAAGTCTATTAAAGTGTAGTCACAAGGTGCATTACTAATATCAAACAAATTTATCTTGCTTAATATTAAAACAGTAAATATCAAAGGGATTATTGACGATTTTCTGCCTGTTATGAAAGTTGGAAAATAGCTGTCATGCTGACTAATGGCATCACATTATGACCATTTGGATGTGTATACCTGTTAAATGAGTCCCATGATTTTTGAGATTTGAAGGAAAATGTGGCTTGGTTTTAATTGTTGAACTCTTATAGTAGCATTTCCATGGCTGGGTCTCAGGCAGGAGGCTCAACTCTATAATGCACTATTTTTAGTGCTTGCATTTCTGTAAAACATTTAATCCCATGTATGCCATTTTTATTGTTTAATTGAGGTGTTAGCATTCCAGTGTATTGTTTAGCAGCCTGGCATATGTGTGTATTCTGAAATGTTTGGAAGAGGTATTCATTAATATATGGCAAGCCATCCTTAGGCATGCATATGTACAGTTGACAGATCAGGTGATGGTTGAATGGGTCAGATTTTCCATTCTAAAGGACTCTCCCATCCCAGTATCTGGCAGTTATTATCAGTCTACATACAAATTATTGTTTTATTGATTCTTGAGTTGATTGCCAATTATTTCACTTTATCACTGAATTTTGGGGAATGGTCATTTCACAGATGGCTGCCTGTTATGAACATCAATAAAATGATTAGTGATGAAACCAGTTTCAAACCATATAGGAGAAGCCATATCGGGACTGACAGCAAATCACTATGAAAGGTACTGCAATCCTGAATGGCAAAGAAATATTCTAGCTGGTAAAGCTTTTTCTATTATTGTGACAAGAAAAGTTGTACCTGCAGAATATCTCCTTGACATCTCACAGGTATTAAAGACACAGTAACGTTCTTTAGGTGAAGAGATGGTAACTATTTACAGCACAGATGAATATTTTTTATATTGCAATGTGTCAGGTTTGTTTGTTTGATTGTTTTACTATGCCTTGCACAAGTTTCCTTTTCGGTCCTTTGCTTGCAGTTTGACAGGACTGTTTATCCCTTGCTGGTTCATCATCATCATCATCACCATCAAGTCAAAAATACCCCCCCCCCCCATATTTTGGGAGATAGCCAGCAAAGGAATTCCTCTTACTTCATACATCTGTTGGTTCTCTGTAAAGCAAAGAAGAAAATCTAGCTCCCCATGCCTTTCTAACATACCTACTTAACACCTTTATGCTCTATTCAGGGCTTCTTTAAACGAGCGATTTATAGCATGCTCGTGACTGGCCACTCACGGAAGTTAGCGGGACATTTTGACGGCATCACGAGCCTCCTGCATGTCTCCTGCTCCTTCCCTCGGTTATTCTATTTAAAAATAAACCCTGGAAAACCCGATTCTTCAGAAATATGTCGTGATTTCCTTCTGTGTGAAGCTGAAGTTGCGCTACAAAACGCCCACCAAAGGATTCTTTCGTGAGCTTCTTTTGAAGCTTGGCGAGGCCCAATGAGGACTCAGTAGCCATCCACCCTCACTCCAGAAATTACGTATTCCCCCCCCCCATTGTGGAAATGGCAGCTGTAAAAGCTCTATTTACGCAAGGGGGGAAATAAACAATTTCCAGAGTCTCCATTGTGCGCAACGATGGTCCTATTTATGCAAGAGTAAAAGCATGAATTGGGTCCAGGGGGGCAGACAAAAGAGAATCTGTCAGACTCCCGGGCTCAGTTGGCCTCAACGCCCCTATTCAGAAGCCCATTGCTATCTTACATTTGATCATGTTAAATAAGCGGGCAGTTTATTTATTTATTTTTATTCTGCTCTTCAGATAAAAAGGCTCCCAGGGCAGCTTACATAATATTCATAAAAGCATGACATTCTCTGCCCATAGCTTATGAGCTAACCCCCATCCCCTTTCCCTAATCCTGATTGTAAGGATTTTTTTTTCCTACTAAAAGGCAAGCATTGACTTATCTGAGATATTCTTTTAACTTTGCCAATACTTTTCTGCTATGGTTTACAATTTGAAATGCATGCTTTGGGGGGAATGGAAGCTGCCCTTCTGTCTCCTATGTCCTTAGGTCTAGCATTAGAAATGGACTTTGACTCTTAGAACCCTGTAAACAATCTTAGCATTTTTTTTTCTTTTCTATTTTTCATTCCAAATTATCCTGATTTTCCAAGAATAGCCCTAGTTTGTCGTCACTTGTTGCTGCCTCTTAATTTCAGGTTTCTACACCTACCAAGATACATTCAAAACTTGATTAAAGGGTAATAGAGGACCCGTCATGTGCATAGTAACAGTGAGAAATGTGCCTACTAGTACCGAAAATGAGTGGGCTACCATCCATGTGTCCACTCATGTATGGTGCCCATATGAAAAGGAGAACAGGGCTCCTGTATCTTTAACAGTTGCATAGAAAAGGGAATTTCAGCAGGTGTAATTTGTAGGCATGTAGCACCTGGTGAAATTCCCTTTTCATCACAACAGTTAAAGCTGCAGGAGCCCTGCCCGCTTGACCAGATATAAGAGAGGGCAGGGCTCTTGCAGCTTTAACTGTTGTGATGAAGAGGGGATTTCACCAGGTGCTGCATATATACAAATAATACCTGCTGAAATCCCTTTTTCTAGGCAACTGTTAAAGATACAAGAGCTCTGTCCTCCTTTTCACATGGCCACCCTACATTCAAGTGCCCACATGAGTTGTCTCAGAGACTGAAAAAAACACAAGGGAATGGGCAGCAATAGGTAATAGATAACAATGACTAATCTGGCTGCCATATAGTCTAATTTCTGTTTCTGCAGCTAGTTTTATTTATTTATTATTTTTATTTATTTACAATATTTACCTACCACTCCCTATTCAGAATTTCGGAGCAGTGGACAAAATAAAATAGAATAAAAACAGAATAAAGCAAAACTTTCATAGCCATATTGCAAGAAGCCCTTTATGAAATTGGGAAAAATAACTATTCTATCTAAATCGTACACTCTTTTTTCTTCTTCAAATGATATGAAAGTGGAATCCTCATTTTCTGGAAGCTTGGATTCTTAGAGGATGCTTGAGTTTTTATTTTTTTAAAAAAACCCCATAAACCATCAATTTAAAGAAATAACATAGCATTACCTACCGAATCATGAGGATGTTTTCAGTGTTCAAAAAAATAAGGGGTCAAGATGTGCAAATGTTGTCCTCCAATATTCCTTTTAAGACTATTTTCAAAAGAGAAACAAATAAACGAAAGCAATGTGTTTGTGGAATGGGGAGTTTGAAGGGCACAAAGACTATTTTAATGATATTTGTGTATTGGCGGCGGATGGTTCGACATGATTTGCAGTCCAAGTATATATGTGAGTTGCTTGCATCCCTTTCATGGTATTTCATTGCCAGAAAGCCTGTGGCTTCTTGACAAGAATAATTTTAATGGCTGGAACACATGAGGACAATATAATATGTCATGCCTTATATGAGTTTGAAAATCTGATTGGCTATCCAGCCATATGAAATGTACAAGTTTTCTGACCCATAAACACACAAATTCCTTGCAGGTACTGGAACACTAATGCACTCATGAGAAAGAAGTGATGTCCCAATTGGGGAAGCCAGTGTAGAAGAAATTCTTGTATCTATGTGAGCACAAGGAAGGCATTATATTGTCAGGATAGAACAAAGGCTCGATATCAATGCTTAGGCCTTGAGAAGGAAATATTAAAGAAAAGAGGGTAGAATCTGTATATGTTGGATGTCTGTATTAAGGGAGGCATGGCAGTGCCTCCCTTGTTAAGGGCCGTCAGTATAAAACATGTTCCATCATGTTAAAGTGGGGGGGGGTCATTCTAACAGTCAAAAAATCCACAATGTTTCACCAATCTTTCTGAAATTTACAGGTGCCAGAAAGAAATGTTTGTTTTACATTACCTGAACATTTCAAGAAGATTGGTGAAAGATTGAGGGAAGGAGAGCAGTTTAAGTTAGAAAAGGAACACAAACCTTTTTCCCGGTTTTTTCAAATGATTTTAGGTTTGCGAGTATCTGTGCGCATGATTTCTGGAGGGATTGTAGAGTTACTAATTAATCCATTGATGGTATCTTCTTCTCCCTTCAGCCTAGTTGGTGGAATACTTTTCGTTTTTTGAAAATTCCCTACCGTTGATTTTTAAAGAATATTTATTCCTTTCCTTCAATCCATAGTGCAACGCATTCGCACACAGCACCACAGAGCTTATTATCAGAAGGGGGGAAACTGCCGCCTCTTTGCAAAGAGAATGTTCTTCCCTGCTCTGGCGAGGGAGGCAGCTTGGGGCAAAGGTCTATGTTTTGTTTTCAAGGTTCTGGATTGTTTCTGAAGTTGGGGGGGGGGTGTTTTTCTGAAGAGGAGGAAATCTGCAGCCTGTGATCTGAGGGATGTTCTGAATCTGCAACCTGATCTGATGGGTGTTTACTCTAAAGTAAGCCTCCACCCAAATTGAGATTTCCTTCCACTGGAGTGGCCTGGGGGAAAGAGAACTCCGGGGTGGGAGGGCACAAGAAGCTGTAAATCCAGGAAGTAAATGCTGCAGAAACGGAGGAGGGAAAGCACAATCTAAAATCCCTGCTTTGATAAGCAAACTGATCTGGTGGGTGTTTGTTTACTCTGAAGTAAGTATCCACCCAAATTGAGCCTGGGGGAAGGAAAACTGCAAGGGATGAGAACAGGGTGGGCGGGCACAAGTTAGTTTACTATATAGAAAGCAATTTTAATAAACAAAAAAACCCTCAAAAAATCTCAAATTGCTTTTCCACAAGGCACAGATGTGACTTTATATACACATCCAGTTTATGCTCATATGCATTTTTATTATTAGGACCAATGCTTTCCAACCTGTTTAGAAATTATTTGGAACTAGGTGTGAGCAATGAGGTTTGCCATGTTTGCTGATGACACCAAATTATTTAGGGTTGTTCAAACAAAGAGGGATTGTGATATCCTCCAAAAGGATCTCTCCATTTTGGAACACAGGGCATCAAGATGGCACATGTAGTTCTATCTAAGCAAGTGTACATTGGGGCAAAAAAATACCGCATCTTCCTATTCACTGTTTAGTTTAAAGTGTAAAGTGTCACATCTCCGAGAACTATTATTTCATAATGAGGGTTAGCAAACAATTCTACAGCATGGATTGGTGAGGCAGGGGTGGGAACTTGTTCCTGTATTCCAAAGCCTGCTTTTTAGTGTGCCTTTCTGAATATCACATCTTATTTTAATAGGGTTATTATGGCTGTGTGGATTCTTTGCTCCCACTCATCATCTTAAAGTCACTTTATTTTCTGTGGAATGGGAGAATGAGGGTCAATAGGAGTAGTTTTGTGTGGTTGTTATTCCTGTGCATCCTTTGTTACATACTGACCATGTTCAGATGACACGCTAGGCCACAGTGGTTAAGCATTTAGAGCTAAACACTATGGCTTAGTGTGTCATGTGAACCATGACTTAGTGTGTCTTGTGAACCATTCTTAACCATGGTGTCTAGATCACCATGGTTTAAACACACTTACTGGCCATTTGCTGCAAAAATATATATATTTTGTGAACATGAGAGTGAGGTTAATTGATACCACTAATCAATTTTCACAGCATTATCTCAAGTCCAGTAACATTTCTTTATCACAGAATCATAGAATAGTAGAGTTGGAAGGGGCCTATAAGGCCATCGAGTCCAACCCCCTGCTAAATGCAGGGAAGATGATGATTATATTGTACTGAAAATGCTGTTGTGTAATGTCAAGTGAAAAGCTAATACCCTGCAGGCAACATCACCCTTACTAATAGTGGTGATTAAAAACAGAAATTGAGCCAAAAATGGGAGCACTGAAAAACAGAGAGTTGTGTGGGCATATGGAGTGGGAGAGAGAAAGAGGGCAATTTCTGCTCCTTGCTTTTTGGGGGAATGAAAGCTGCCTTAAAGACTACCACTCTCCATCTCTGTGTTTGTTCCCTATGCTCTGTGTATATGTTCATAAATCAATGCATATTGCAAATATAATGGAAACCTAACCATGTTCTAACCTAACTATGTTCTAAATTGTTGTGGGAGGGAATTTGTATGGATTGACCATAAAACTTACACGGAGTTTTCCCGGTGACCCACTCTTCTAGCAGGCTGGTCTATAACGCTTTGTCTGGCCTACACTGGAAAGCAAAAGACACTGCACAAATCTGCTGCCAACAAAATGTCATATAGGAAATGGAGAGAAGTTGGCAGGAGGGAGATGTGTGTGCATATGTTTTAAAATGGGGGGGGAGGAATGACAGCAACTGAAGCAATGTCTCTAACGCCATGTTCTGATTCCTTCTTCAGTCACACTTCCATGAGTTTTCTGAGCTACCAAAATGCCCATTAGGTATTAGCATGTCTGCATTGATAGATTATTGAGTCATAATAGCGTGACTCATTAATATACTGAATTAATAGGTCCCATAAAACATAAATCTGCCTATGGGATTGCCAGTCAGCCTTCCTCTTTTGGAGTACAGTTGAACGCTTTTCACAAGACACAGAAACATCTCTTCCTAATGCACTTTCCAGCAGTGTTTTAAGCTCACAATATGCCTAGGATCTACAATGTGTAAGATACTGTACAACTTTATGGTGATCCTATGAAAAAGAGGACAGGACTTCTGTATCTTTAACAGTTGTATAGAAAAGAGAATTTCAGCAGGTGTAATTTCTATACATGCAGCATCTGGTGAAGTACCCTCTTCATCACAACAGTTAAAGCTGCAGGAGCCCTGCCCTCTGGACCACATACAAAAGAGGGCAGGGCTCCTGCAGCTTTAACTGTTGTTATGAACAGGGAATTTCACCAGGTGCTGCATGCATAAAAATAACACCTGCTAAAATTCTCTTTTCTATTCAACAGTTAAAAATACAGAAGTCCTGTCCTTTTTTTCCATATGGTCACCATATACAATTTAAATTTGTCAGATTTGTTAAGGAGATTATGACAATGCAATTTGATATTGCACACGAAACATATTGCACTGGGTGCAATCTGGTGCAGTTCATTCTGTCTACGCCAATAAACTTTAATGGCTTTCTTACAATGAAAGGTACAATCTTATGCACGTTTAGTAGGGGTGTGCACGGACCCCCCAGATTGGATCGGGACCCGGATTGGGACCTCCAATTTTGTCATGGATCAGTTCGGACAAAATCGGAGGCCCCCCGGACCGGATCGAGTACGATCCCGATCCAAAAATCGGAAATTTTTGGATCGGCCGCCATTTTCCCCCCCATAGACTTGCATTGCAATGCAAGTCTATGAGGAAAAAATGGCGGCGGGTGGGTGAGGGGGGGCCTAACTCCCTCCCCCCCCGGGGCCGTCCGCTGTGGATTGCCCCGGCAGGTAAGCCCCCTCCCCCGCGCTCCCTCCCCCCCCTGGGGCCGTCCGCTTCCATCCGCAGCTCCGGGGGGGGGTAAGCCCCCTTCCCCGCCACTGCTTACCTTCCGGCTGGCATCGCAGCTTCTGGGAGGATGGACGTGCCTCTGGGTGCTAAGGATCCTTATGTTGGGGCGGCAAGGGAGGCTATTCCTACAGGGAGCATGGCGGCTCCATTAGGATATCACCTTTTGACATCCACAAAGGAAAAGATTTTAAAGGGTGATTATATTGACGTGTTTTCCTTGCTCTTTCAGGAACCCGAGGACAAGGAGAAAGACAAATTGGCGGGAAAAGAATTTGAGAGAATGAAGAAGAAGAAGGTGGCCAAGACTTGGTCCAACTGGCTCCCGGGTTTCTTGATTTACATGGGGGTGGTGCAGCAGCGATTTCCCAATCGGGGCTGCATATTAACAAAATACCTGGATATGATCTATCGAGCCTTTTCCGAATACGAGGGCAGAGCCTGGCTCGCTTATGATGAGTCCTTCCGTCGAAGGACCGCCTTTGATCACTCCCTGCCGTGGGATGCCAAAGACCACAATCTCTGGCTTCAATTTATGATGCCAGCGTGGCCCAGAGACAGGGAAAGGGCTGATAGTGGGCATATTTTAGCTAAACATCAACCCGCCTCCAATCTTGCTGGGAGTGCGGGGCAGGGGGTTCAACCCCGCCTGCCTTGTTGGGAGTACAGTGTGAAGGGCAGCTAGCTGTACCCAGTCAATGTGCAGATATCGCCATGAATGCCCAATCTGTAACGGCCAACACCCAGCCTCCAGTTGCTCCAGAAACAGAGGGGGGGCGTGGTAAAGGTCGAGACCCACAAGGGGGCAGGAAGCCTGGAGGGCAGCAGCCGCTTCCCAAAGGGTCCCAGCCCTCTTAAGTTAGGGCTGTTGAGGCAATTGCTGGCGCTCTACCCGAAGCGCCAGGGTGTAATCTACTTAGAGTTAGGCTTTGCAGAAGGGTTTCGCATTCCTTTTAAAGGGTCACGCCAGGCAATTTTTGCTAGGAACCAGAAATCTATCAGTCTCATGGAACCATTAGTTCATGAGAAAATTGCTAAGGAGGTGGATTCAGGGAGGGTCCTTGGCCCTTTCGTTTCTCCTCCTATCCCAAATCTTAGGGTCTCTCCTTTGGGAATAGTTCCCAAAAAGACGCCTGGGGAATTCAGGTTGATATACAACCTGTCTTTCCCTAGAGGTGGATCTGTTAATGATTCCATTCCAGATCACCTTTGTTCCGTGCGTTACACCTCATTTGACGCAGCCGTATCAATGGTGCGTCGATGCGGTCAGGGAGCCTTGATGGGGAAATGTGACATCAAATCTGCATTTCGCATTTTGCCCATCAACCCTGACGATTCTGATCTACTGGGGTTTTGTTTTGACGGACAATTTTACGTGGATAGGGCACTACCAATGGGATGCTCCCTATCCTGTGCCATGTTCGAGACCTTCAGCTCCTTCTTGGAATGGGCCCTCCGTGAGAGAGCGGGGTCTCAGGATTGCATTCATTATTTGGTGACTTCCTGTTTGCGGGCCCATGTGACACCACACGCTGCACATTTCTCATGAGGATGTTTCACTGGCACAGGAGAAGACAGAGGGACCAGTGAATGATATCAAATTCCTGAGCATTTAGTTGGATTCCATACAACAATGTTGTCGGCTTCCTATGGATAAGATCATTGCCTTCCGGTGCAAATTGCTAGCAATTATTAATGCCTCAAAGGTAACCTGGCCCAGCTTCAGTCAACTCTGGGTCATCTTAATTTCTCATGACGGGTGGTCGCCCCCAGTCGTGCTTTTCTTAGACCCTTGTGTGCCGCCATGAAGGGCCTTAGGCATCCCCACCACAGGGTGCGGGTCACGAGGGCAATTCGGGAAGATCTCATCATGTGGCTTTGCTTCCTGGAGGAATACAATGGTGTTTCCTTTTGGAGACATGATCTCCTACTAGAAGCTAGATGCAAGTCCATTCAGCTGCATCTGGGGCTTTTGGTTTCGGTACTATCTGGCAGGATCGTTGGTGCTCTGAGCACTGGCCAGAAGAATGGCTCACCACTGATATATGCAGAGATCTCACATTTTTGGATTTTTTTCCAATATACGTGGCGGCACATCTTTGGGTCAATGAGATGCATGATTCAGTGGTACACTTCTGGTGTGATAATTTGGCTACAGTGCAGGTGATAAATACCTTGTCATCTCGGAGTCCCAGGGTCATGACCTTAGTCAGGGCCTTTACTTTACATTGCCTGCATAACAACATACTATTCAGAGCTTGGCACGTTCCAGGCCTTGAAAACCTCATTGTAGATGCTTTATCACGTCAGCAGGTCCAGAGGTTCTGGGAACTTGCACCCTGGGCACGGCCAATTCCAGAGGCGATGCCATCAACCCTTTGGGAAATTGGCAGGAGGAAGTAGAGCGGGCAACATGGCATTCTCTAGTGCCTAGCACACGTGGTGCTTATTCAAGGGCAGGTAGGGAGTTTCTTTCCTTCAGAGCCCACATGTAGCTTCAGCAGCAATGGCCGATCCCAGTGGAGCGCTTGCTGCAGTTTTGCATTGCTTCTAGGCGGAGAGGCCTATCCACAGGATCCATTGGAGGCAAATTGGCTGCCTTTTCTCTCCAAAATACGGGGCGTAGAGATACAATTGATTTTCGGTCCGTCGCATTTTACGGGGATGGAGCAGAGTAACCCCTCGCGTGCCAGATTCGCGTCAGCCATTATCCCCTGATATTCTGAGGGGTTTGTTGACTCAGTGGCCTTTACTTTGCCACTCTTCTTATGAGTCAGCCCTGTTTCATGCAGCGGCATTGACAGCGTTTTTCGGAGCGTTCAGAATATCAGAAGTAGTTGCCCTTTCCAAAATGATTCCTCAAAGCATGTCTTTTTATTTGATGACATTCAGGTCTCACCCCTGGGAGTTTCTTTACATCTTAGGTTTTCCAAAATGGACCAACAAGTAGGGGAAAAGTTGTTACCCTGTTTCCGGCACTGGTGTCTGAGCTGTGCCCGGTCAAAGCGTTAAATTGTTTTATGACACTCTGAGGCAATTGCAGTGGTTATTTGTTTTGCCACCTCGATGCATCGCCCTTGACGAGGTATCAGTTCTGGTCTATTGCTAAACAGGCTTTACAGTCTCTGGCATTTGGGGTGCACCAATTTGGCACTCACTCTTTCCGTATTGGTGCTGCTTCTACAGCGGCGTCCATTGGGTTTGCTGCAGAACAAATTCAGGCAGTGGGCAGATGGCAGTCCAGAGCGTACCAATCGTACGTCAGATAACCAGTTCATTCACTGGTGGCGTTGCATTCTAACAATTCCATGTTTAATTTTAGATTGCAGTGTGGGCTTCGCCCCAGTGCGTGTGATCATCTATGGGCACAGCATGAACTTCTGGGCCAGTCGGAGGGTTTCCAGATCCAGCTTTGGGACACAGCTTGGATTGAGCCATTACGCCAACATCCTGTGGCTTGGTAAATGCGGCATGTGTTGGGAGCGCCTCTTGCCCACCTTATTCCAGCGGCGTGTGGCCATTGTCCCCCCACAGGTCCTACTCATTCACTTGGGTGGAAATGATTTGGGTTTGCTTAGAGGCAAAGCCCTCATCATGCAAGTGATTGCCGATTTGGAAACAATTTGGCTGCGTTGGCCTGGTATTGTAATTATTTGGTCATGTTTGTTGCCTCAGCTCAATTGGAGAGAGGGCAATGACCAAGGGGCCATGGAAAGAGTGTGGAGGAAGAGTGCGGAAGAAAGTCAATAATCGAATATTCAAGGAACTAATTAAACACGGTGATTTTAGCATTCAACATCCTGCGATTGCGTTAATGCAGAGGGAGCTTTTCCGGCAGGACAGGGTCCATTTGTCAGACCCTGGTAACAATTTATTTTTGAAAGATCTGTAGTTGGGTTTGTGGGATGTTATTAGATCTAGGTGGGGGGGAGGGACTAATCAAGTGCATTGTTGCTCCCTGTGGAAGGGTTTGCGGACATCCAGAGTGTTTGTTAGGGTCGGTGAGCATTCACAGGCACTGTTGTGGTGATGGATAATGCCTGAGGCCCCTCAGCTGTGAGCTTTATGGCAGCAGCTGGAGGGATAAGGGTTACCTTTGAGGCTAACCTTTCTCACCCACTCGGAGCTAAATGGTGCGAGGAGGGGTCGACACCGGAAGGTCTCCCTACCCCAAAAGGAGCAAGCCTGGGGGGTGGCGTTTGGAATCACACCACCTCTCAGATGGTGAATGGCTCATCCATTGATGAGTAGGATGTCCACATAGGTTTCCCATACTGCAGATCTATAATAAAAGTAGCCCTGTTTTAAAATCAATTTTATTGTCTCGTCTCGTTATTTCACACCCTACATTCCGCAAGGGCCCCTTTTTGCACCCGGCACGCCTGGGTGCGAAAAGGAGGTTGCGGTGGGGGTGTGGTGACAGGCGAGACAGGGGAGCCACCCATTGGTGGGCTCCCCAGTGGTGCCACCGCAGCTGGGAGGGGACTGAGTATTTATTGTACTCACCCCACCCAGTGGCCTCTCTCCCTCTTTGCGGCTCCCTCCCTCCCTGTAGGCAGTGTGGGTTCGCTGGTTGCTCATTAGGAGGTCCAAATAGGATTTTTTTGCTCATAATCAGCTTTATGTTATGAGTCTTTTTGCCTACTTCACACTGTAAGACAGGTAAGGAGAGGTAATTAGGTTGATCTGGTTAATATTGTTTCGTTCACAATTTAATGGCAGGTTTTGTGGACATCCGGAGCATTTGTTAGGGTCGGTGAGCATTCACAGGCACTGTTGTGGTGATGGGTAATGCCTGAGGCCCCTCAGCTGTGAGCTTTACAGTGGCAGCTGGAGGGATAAGGGTTACCTTTGAGGCTAACCTTTCTCACCCACTCGGAGCTAAACGGCGCGAGGAGGGGTCGACACCGGAAGGTCTCCCTACCCCAAAAGGGGCAAGCCTGGGGGGTGGCGTTTGGAATCACGCCACCTCTCAGGTGGTGAATGGCTCACCCATTGATGAGTGGGATGTCCGCATAGGTTTCCCATACTGCAGATCTATAATAAAAGTGGCCCTGTTTTAAAATCAATTTTCTTGTCTTGTCTCGTTATTTCACACCCTACATTCCACAACCAACGTTAAGGCTCTACGGTTTCCAACCAAGCACCAAAAAGCAGGGAAATTGGGAGTTAAGGCTCCCAAGCCTTAACACCACATCCTCCCTAAGGAGGCAGAAAGTGCAAGTGAAATTCTCATTCTCCCAAAGCAGATAAACCATGAGGATAGGATGGAGAATATGATATGCAGAGATGACTGTGGGATTGTGGAAAACTGATCACGAACAACTTAGGGCCACCTACTTCTCTTTTTTTGTTTAGAGCAGCCCTTCCCCAACCTGGTGCCCTCCAAAGGTGTTGGACTACAACTCCCATCATTGCAAGTCAGCATGTTCCATGGTCAGGAATGCTGGGACTTGTCATCTCAAACACCTGGATATGCAATATGATATGCAGAGGTGACTGTGGGGTTGTGGGAAATGATGATGAACAACTTAGGACCACCTACTTCTCTTTTTTTAGAGCATCTCCTCATGTTGAGAGTTGCAATCCAACACATCTGATGGGCACCAGGTTGGGGAATGTTGTTCAAGAACAAGGGAAGGCAGAATGTAGATCTCCAGATGTTTTGGAATTCAACTCGTAAAAGCCCCTATAGCATGGGAAGTGAGTAGGAATGGTGCGAATTGATGTCCAAAACATCAAGGTGGATCTATTTTCTGCCCTTATCTGTTCTAAGGTATGATGCTTTCCAGCATTAAGATATGTGATCAATCAAGGAACTACAAAAGAGCTGCATCACTTTAAATAAACTGTCAAACCAAATGAAGTGACAATGAATGGATCTTGAATACCTAATCCAGATAGTCCTTAAGACGTCAACATTAGTTTTCAACACATGGCATAGGATGTCTGTTTATTAAATATGTATGATTTTGGGGGACTAACACAGAAGATTTCTATTATGTGTTCAGCAATGTGAGATCAAAGGTATAGCTACCACCTAATACTTTCATGTGTAAGTATGATTTTTAAATTAATGATCAAATGATTTTTGTCTTCCCCATAACATGGGAGTTAAAGTGCAACACATCTGGAGAGCAGCAGACTGGAGAAGGTTGGTTTACACTTGAATCCTATACATGGCTTCTCAGACATCAGTGCCACTGAATTCTCTATGGCTGTCGCGACTCTGGCTAACTCTCTAAAGTTCTTGCTCACGACTTCATGTACACTGATACACAACAATAACAGTGAGATTTCTTTTATTGTAATCACACGGAATTCAAAGCATAACGGTTTCATTTCTGCAAACACACACTTGAAGCTGAAGTCAGACTAGACAGCTTTCAGGTAGAACAGCTTAATGTGAACAGCACTCACTCAGGGGTAGACATTTAGAGATTAGCTCTAGTCCTTAGAGGTCAGGAGCGGCCACACTGCACTGGAATCCTCTGGAACGTAGAGACACACTCTCGGAAAGCCTCCAGACAGTAGGTAAGACTATCTTGAACTAAATCAGACTCAGCCTGTCGGGGAACGCTGAGCAGATCACCGAACCAAGACGTCAGGAAATGAACCTCTTCGACCTAGGGAGCCTTCCCAATTCACGTAGCTTTAGCTCTGAGGAAGGTCCTCTCACAGGTCCCACACACACAGAATTGTAGAACAGCAACAATGAGCTTCTGCCTCTCTCTGCCCGTAACTTTGGCTCCATGGAGAGAGACAGCAAGCTATAGAACACGAATCTAGAACAGTAATCTCAAGTCCAAATCTATGAAAAGCTACAGTGCACTTTTCATGGCATAGTTCTTTTAGAAGCAACAAGTCCACACAGCAATAGAACATGTACAGAGTGCATCACACAATTCCACATCAGAATAGTAACTCACAGCAGCAGCAGAGCAGCAAGAGGATAGACAAGATAATTCCTAGCAACGGAATTACTCTCAGGACCAAGGAAATATAGTGTGGAGGCTGGGCAAATTCTAAGCTACTTTGATAGACAGGGCTTCAGGCCTGTAATCTAAACTCACGTACCAACAGGGCGGCACGGTTCAACCTCTTCTGATGACGCCACAGTGTGAGGAAGATAGCCCCCACCTTTGCAAAGCATAGTTTAATTCCCAGAGAACGTTCAAGGCCTTCAGCCTACTATTTGAGATAAGCACATACCAGAAAGCAGAGATACATTTTCTCATGACAAATTGCCAAGTCTTCAGTCTACAATTCACAGGGCCAGCCCTGTGAATTGTCTACGAAGCACCTGACACCCAACACTATCCCCTCCCCAAAATGCCCCCCAACTTGGAAAACACTTACCCCTCCCCCCAGCTCTCTCCGGCGCGCAACGGAGACAGCTAAGGGAAAAGAGAAAAGCTTCCAAGCAGGGAGAAAAAACTTTCTACACAGAACATTTTGATTTAAGTTCTAAAAATCAACAATGACATTTTAAAAATATTTTGTACATGGTAAGAAACATTAAAAAGGCAGAATCAGAGCAAAACATGTGGTACATAATATAGAACAAAATCACTGTAGAAATGACAAGGCAGATAACAGCAAAATTTAAAGTTTCAAATCAAATGAACAGTGTCTTTAGCAAGGATGAGAAAAAAAAAAGAGTTCTAAATTTTCTGAAAAAAAAACGAAAGCTGATGACAGGTGGTTTTCTTTTTATTTTTTATTTTTACTCCCCCCCCTCTCTTCTCTTCTTTGAAGCGGCTTGTATTGGCGAGGAAAATGAAAGTACAATTCGCAGATAGATCTCAATTAGCAAAAAACGATGCGGTGGAGGGGTGTGTGTGAATTTTTCAGGCTGATCATAAATTTTCTTGCAGGAATGCAGGCAAAGGTTTGTAAAATCCAAGGAACAGGGAGATCTACTTACTCTTTTGAAGAATTTACACAGTCTCGGTGTTGAAGAGAATCACCTGCAGGTCTTTTTGAATTTGAGGGAGAACTCCAGCGGAAGATTTCTGGACACAGCAGGTCTTGGCTTTGTGGCTAGGAATTATACTGTCGCGACTCTGGCTAACTCTCTAAAGTTCTTGCTCACGACTTCATGTACACTGATACACAACAATAACAGTGAGATTTCTTTTATTGTAATCACACGGAATTCAAAGCATAACGGTTTCATTTCTGCAAACACACACTTGAAGCTGAAGTCAGACTAGACAGCTTTCAGGTAGAACAGCTTAATGTGAACAGCACTCACTCAGGGGTAGACATTTAGAGATTAGCTCTAGTCCTTAGAGGTCAGGAGCGGCCACACTGCACTGGAATCCTCTGGAACGTAGAGACACACTCTCGGAAAGCCTCCAGACAGTAGGTAAGACTATCTTGAACTAAATCAGACTCAGCCTGTCGGGGAACGCTGAGCAGATCACCGAACCAAGACGTCAGGAAATGAACCTCTTCGACCTAGGGAGCCTTCCCAATTCACGTAGCTTTAGCTCTGAGGAAGGTCCTCTCACAGGTCCCACACACACAGAATTGTAGAACAGCAACAATGAGCTTCTGCCTCTCTCTGCCCGTAACTTTGGCTCCATGGAGAGAGACAGCAAGCTATAGAACACGAATCTAGAACAGTAATCTCAAGTCCAAATCTATGAAAAGCTACAGTGCACTTTTCATGGCATAGTTCTTTTAGAAGCAACAAGTCCACACAGCAATAGAACATGTACAGAGTGCATCACACAATTCCACATCAGAATAGTAACTCACAGCAGCAGCAGAGCAGCAAGAGTATAGACGAGATAATTCCTAGCAACGGAATTACTCTCAAGACCAAGGAAATATAGTGTGGAGGCTGGGCAAATTCTAAGCTACTTTGATAGACAGGGCTTCAGGCCTGTAATCTAAACTCACGTACCAACAAGGCGGCACGGTTCAACCTCTTCTGATGACGCCACAGTGTGAGGAAGATAGCCCCCACCTTTGCAAAGCATAGTTTAATTCCCAGAGAACGTTCAAGGCCTTCAGCCTACTATTTGAGATAAGCACATACCAGAAAGCAGAGATACATTTTCTCATGACAAATTGCCAAGTCTTCAGTCTACAATTCACAGGGCCAGCCCTGTGAATTGTCTACGAAGCACCTGACACCCAACAATGGCTTACCCCCAAGTGGTACAGGATCGCAAACTAATCTCATCTGAAAGTAGTTCAAGACAGCCAAACTAAACCTTTTCTTCTCCTCTGTCGCTTTGATGAGATGATGTACTGTGGTGGGATTGTGGGGACTGAATAGTATATTTTGTATAAACACATTGGTTCTTTGAAGGGCAGGATATTGACCAAAAGTTGAAAGTGCCTGGCACATGCTCTGGTTCTACTTGTAACAAATAGTTCCCCTTTTGTTATCAGTCATGCTGCTATATGCAAGATGTGTGTCAGAGAAAAGTATTGGGAACCCTGTATTTGGTAAGGATATGGAACAGCATTCCCCCATCCTGCTATCCTCCAGATGTTTGAGATAACAAGTCCCAGCATTCCTGACCATGTGACATACTGACTTGCAATGATAGGAGTTGTAGTCCAACACCTTTGGAGGGCACCAGGTTGGGGAAGGGCTGTTCTAAACAAAAAAAAGAGAAGTAGGTGGCCCTAAGTTGTTCGTCATCAGTTTTCTACAACCCCACAGTCACCTCTGCATATCATATTCTCCATCCTGTCCTCATGGTTTATCTGCTTTGGGAGAATGAGAATTTCTTGTACTTTCTGCCTCCTTAGGGAGGATGAGGCATTAAGGCTTGTGAGCCTTAACTCCCAATTTCCCTGCTTTTTGATGCTTGGTTAGAAACTGTAGAGCCTTAACGTTGGTTTTGTAAACCGTAGGTTTTTTGTTTAATGAATATTCCCTTAAATCTACCTATACTGTTTAGCTGTTTCACATCTTTCACTTCTTAACCTGTAAATGTTTAAATAAAAGTCTCAAAAGACTTCAGTGGTGTCTCTTATGAATGATTCTGGAGCCATCATTAGGGATGTACAGATTTTTTTAAAATCAGTTCTTTCTGTCTTTCACAAATTGTCAGGTGCCTTTCATCCCGTTGTTCGCTCATTGGTGGAATTGTTTTTTTTTTCCAATTTCACAAATTTGTGCAAATTCTCATTTGTGCAAATTCTCATTTGCAAAAATGTGCGAATTCCCCCAAAATGCATGAATCCCATCCCCAAATGCACAATTTCATGCTTTTGCCTACAGGACACATGCACATTTTCAACTGGAGTTTTTAATTTTACTTATTTTTCTATAACTGAATTTGCATAAAATACTGGAAAGCAAGAACACCAGTCCACAGTCCATGTAATCTGTGCAGTTCAGTAAAAGCTTGTCTGCTGCAGAACCCGTGGGTCAGATTCATTGAAACCCAAATTCATCTGATTTCGTTTTGGATTTCCTCAACGTTGCTAGCCATCCCAATGTTAACAAATGCACAGAAACTTTATACCAGTTTAATTATCAAGTTTTCCTCCATAGAATCATGGAAAGGTTCGTTTGGGAATGGTGCTGAGAATTTGGTGTGACATATCCCTAGCATCCCTCACAGACTGACAATTCCCAGGGTCTCTGGGGGAAAGGAAATAATTATTAAATGAGATAGTTTTCTCAGGTGAAGATTTGTCTTACCTATGGAAAAGGTGTTCTGAACTAATTGCCTGCATATTTATTAAACATGTGCCATCCATTTACATATAAAATGGGGGTCTAGTTTTGAAAATAAAATGAATGAGGGAGGGAGGGAGGGTGAAATGCATCCTCTTGCACATTTTACTTTGCTGTGTTCAGCTTTAGTAAACAGTTGCCCTCAGTCTGAGAGAGAATTGAAATGGGGGGGGGGCATAAAGAAGCTGAGCATGGCAAGGTAAAATGGCCTCATTTCTGTGTACACTCCCAATTTATATGTTTTTGGGGCAGGACCTCTTTCAACTAAAGGGCTGAATTCCATTTTGAAGAATTATTCAGGGGCTGCATTCCAGTGGTGGGCAGGGCTGAAGGCAAAACCCCTCCCCCAACCAACACTTCCCCCACTGCAATACTAGCATATTTTAGCTTTATGTTCTTACTGCCAGTAACTAAGCCTGAGGAGAGCCATTTCATCCTTTTAGAATGGGGGAAACTACAGAAACTCTGGGAGCAGCACAAAAGCCAGGTAATTATTAAATGGTTAATCTTTGGAGGTAAGACGATAGGGCTAGGACCTAGATGTGTGGCTATCTAGGAAACCCTGGAAGGGTGGTTTTGGACCTCAAGGAAGGACAGATTTGTGCTATTCCTGTGGTTATTTACCCCTAGTGTGGTGTAGTTGCTTAAGTGTTGGACTGGGAGTTGGGAGATCCGAGTTCTAGTCCCTACTCAGCCATGGAAACCCACTGGATGGCTTTGGGCCAGTCACAGACTCTCAGCTCAACCTACCCCACAGGGTTGTTGTGAGGATAAAATGGAGAGGAGGATTATGTATGCCACCTTGGGTTTCTTGCAAGGAAAAAGGCAAGATATAAATGCAAATAATAATAATAAACAGGTGAATGTGTGTTTAATAATCATGTGCATGTTCAGTAGAAGCCTGAAGCCTACCTTTTGTAGGTGTGGAGAGTTGTCTATCCTTATGGAATGGGGACTGGAGTAAAACCAAATGCAAACCAGTGGATGCCATATCATTATTTATTTTTACCTTTACATATTTGAACCAAGAATAGTTCACTTTTTAACTTTTTTTTTAATATAGTCCAACTTCCAGTTAAGTGATTGTCACAAACATGGCTCACATACTTAGAACTGACCTGGGCATTTCTAATAGGGATGGACCAATCAGCTTTGCTTTCTCTCACATTCAAATTTTAATCTCAAGTTCTTCCCATCCTGTGTGGATAAAGAAATGTGCAATTTTTCATAAGCTTTCAAATAACGAACCCAAACGAATTTCTGACCCATCTGCACCGAACAAATTCAATCGGTCCAACTCTTCCCAGCTTGGAGGGGACCATGTTTTACCTGTTTGCTATGTCACTGCTAAAGGTGAGGAACCTATCAGAAAATAAAAGAGATGGATTGGCAACCCAAATTCAGTGCCACAAAAATGCCACAAGGATTCAAAGCCAGACTTTTAAGAGCCATGCATTCAAAGCTCTCTGCCTGGATGGATGAACCTGCCGATTCTGCCCTCCCCGCCTTCATTTTTTAAAAAACTCTAATCCATTCAGTCCATTTTACAAGGAAATGTGAGGATTTTGGTAAGTTATTTAAAAATGTACACAAACTGAATGAAAATCTTACCCATGAATTCAAAAGCCAAACTTCATCTTTTGCTTGAGCTCAAGAACCAGGTTGTTTTTGCTAAGCAGTAATTGAGCCCTATTTCCTCTGTGGGCTAAACAACCACCTAGCATAACTCATAATGAGCAGTAGTTTACAGAAATCCAATTAAGTGCTCAAGGTTGAAAGTATGGTTTTATAAATTTAATGACATAACTTGTCTGACACTGCAAACTGCAAAATTGCAGGCCAAAAAATAATCCCACTTTATTTAAACTATAAGTATTCTAAATTTTCATCTGATGGTGTGTGTTTTTCTTACACTGAAATTATGCAAACATCTAAGTTTTAATGAAACCTATAGTTCTCAGCAATTTATAACTAACAGTTCAATCCTATATGTGTTCAATGAGACTCAGGGGCTGTTTATATGGTTTAAAAGCCCTACGGTGGCTGCACGGTGGTGGTGCACAGTGTTGCTACATTGGTTATACGATGCAGCAACCACCTCACAGCCACCGTGGGGCTTTCCCGCAAAGCTGTGCATTGGAAACATCAGGGACTTGAGCCAACTTTTCCTGCTGGAGTGAGGTCATTATGACTCTTCCACCATCTGACCTCACCGGGGCATTCCCGGGTGGAAGTGACCTCTGTTTGTTTGCCGGAAGCCAGGAGAGGGGCAGTAGGCAGGCCCGGCTGCCTCCTTCAGTGAGGATTACTCACTGCCACCCCATAGCAGCAATACCACAGGGTTGGGCAGCAGAGTGGTGCCAACACAACACCATGAAGGCAGGTCTGACTCTCAGGTAAGTGGGTATATGATAGGGATGTGCACTGGATCGGACCCGATCCACGATCCGAGTCCGGTCCAGTGGGAAATCGGATAAATTATCCGATTTCCGATCCGACAGCTGGATCGGCCGATCCAATCCGAACCGGTCCGAAAAGGCTCCGAACCGGTTCGGCGGATCGGCGGATCGGCGGATCGGCGGATCGGCGGATCGGCGGATCGGCGGGCGCCCACTGGCGCCCACCGCCGCTTCCATTGGCGGGCGCCAGCAGGCGCCCGCCGATGAAAGTGGACAGCGGGGGGGGGGAGGAGGGGGGCGCTTACCTTTCCGGCCCGTCCGCTCCCGTCCGGCGCCGGCAGCTACTACCAGCGGGCTCCGCGGCCTGCTCCAGGGTGGCGTGCCGGGTGATGTCATCACCCGGGGCGCTACTCTAGAGCAGGCCTCAGAGCCCGCTGGTAGTAGCTGCCGGCGCCGGACGGGAGCGGATGGGCCGGGAAGGTAAGCAGGGGGTGCGTGGAGGGGAGGAGGGGGCACGGGGAGGGGGGAGGGGGGCCCTTACCTTTCCGGCCTGTCCACTCCCGTCCGGCGCCGGCGGCTACTACCAGCGGGCTCCGCGGCCTGCTCCAGGGTGGCGCGCCGGGTGATCACCCGGCGCGCTACTCGAGAGCAAGCCGCAAAGCCGGCTGGCGGTAGCCGCCGGCGCCGGATGGGAGCGAACGGCCCTAAAAGATAAGCAGTGGCGGGGAAGGGGGCTTACCCCCCCCGGAGCCGTCCACTTCTATCCGCTGGCGCCCGCGGGCGCCAGCGGATGGAAGCGGACGGCCCCAGGGGGGGTAGGGAGCGCTAGGGAGGGGGCTTACCTGCCGGGGCCGTCCACAGCGGATGGCCCCGGGGGGGAGGGAGTTAGGCCCCCCCTCACCCACCCGCCGCCATTTTTTCCTCATAGACTTGCATTGCAATGCAAGTCTATGGGGAAAAAAATGGCGGCCGATCCAAAAATTTCCGATTTTTGGATCAAGATCGTACTCGATCTGGTCCGGGGGGCCTCCGATTTTGTCCGAACTGATCCGTGACAAAATTGGAGGTCCCGATCTGGGTCCCGATCCGATCCGGGGGGTCCGTGCACACCCCTAGTATATGATACCTACTTAGCTGAGAGTAAGCTCCACTGAACTCAATGGGAATTCTGAGTGGTACCGTTTGATACCTTCATTAAAGTTACTCAGTTCATGGAGGATAAAGCTATCAATGGCTACCAGTCACTATGGAATATATTATGCCTATATACACCATTTGTTCGGGGACAGGAACAGGAATGTGCTATTGCTCTCATGTCTTAGTTGTGGGTTTCCCACAGGCAGCCTGTTGGCCATTGTGTGAACACTAGGCTGACCATCTGAAAAGGAGGACAGGGCTCATGTAACTTTAACAGTTGTAGAGAAAAGGGAATTTCAGCCAGGGTCATTTGTATGCAATTAGTTCCTGGTGAAATTTCCCTCTTCATCACAACAGTTAAAGGTGCAGGCACTATACTAGAGTGACCATATACAAAAGAAGGCAGGGCCCCTGCAACTTTAACAGTTGTGATGAAGAGGGAATTTCACCAGGAACTAATTGCATACAAATGACTCTGGCTGAAATTCCCTTTTCTCTACAACTATTAAAGTTACATGAGCCCTGTCCTGCTTTTCATATGGTCAGCCTAGTGAACACAGTACTGGACTAGATAGGCCTTTGGTCAGATCCAGCAGGGCTCTTCTTATCTAAGCTGACAATTTGACCAAATATTAATCCTTAAACAGAGCTGCTTGTTGTAGTTTTTTAAAATAATAATAATAATAATAATAATAATAATAATAATAATAAATACCAGAGGTGTTTCAGGGCAAGGGCTAAATTCCAAGCTGGGAAATGGGGGGGAGGGGAGATCCCATCTATGGGTGGGGCCAAGGGCATGTGGGTGTGGCCAAAAGCAGGATGGGTGGGGCCAAAATGTGATTCTTAGTTTACGCATACTTTGAAGTATGCAGGACAAGCTTCTGCATGACTACTCAGAAGTAAGCAGGGGTGCAGCACTTTCTATAGCATCCCCAAATGCCAAGCCACTGCAAGTCTATTCAGATGTAAGCATGAGCATAAGCAGCGTGTCTACTCACAAGTAAACATGGCATGCCTCTGTATGTCTTCTGGCAGGAAAAGTCTTTTATCTTTGATCAGAAGGCTCCTTTTTTCAGCACTGAGCAGGGAAAAATTCTCCTCTCTGATAAACTGCTGTTCAGAGATAAGAACTTTTCCCTGCTGGGAGTGGAGGCATAGTGTGGAAAACTCACCTGGGCCATGTCTAGCTTGAGGGCTGGAGATTCCCTATGCCTGTTTTAAATGGCTACATAGCCTTAATCCTCAGCACTGTTAGCTTTGCTGATGTCGTTTTAATAACAAAAATATTTCACATGATTTTTTCATTTCAACAAGGTACTTCAACTCATTATACTAATTCCGTTTCACCCTGGCTAACTTTACTTTACTAATGCATCCTTTCTGTAATTTTGGCAGATTTGTCTTATGGCAAAAATTTGAATAGTTTTATGAAGGATAATACAACACAAGCCTAATCAGAGCTAGCTTTGACCTTTTATAACTGCCTAACGGTGAGCATAATGAGAATAAACTGAGGTCTTCAGTCATATATCAAAAGCGTTCTAAGAATTCATTTGGAACAAGAAAATATTGAAAAAATGTAAGCATGACTGTACAGCTACTGTTATTAAATGACTGTACTCTAATGATAGGAAATTTGAACATTTTCATTTTCGCACTTATTCACCGAATTATGTTAATTTGCTTGAAAACTTTCAAAGTCTTTTCCCACAAAGAAATGTACAACATGAACATTTTATAGCCATTTTAATGGGTAGTTAGTTAGTAACCCATTAGAATACCCCATGTTCTACTGCTAATGGGTCTTTTATAGTACTAAGCACTCTCATATAATTTATATTCCCTTGCCCATATCCAGGAGAATAGTTGAAGCAGAAGTGCAACATGATCCCTATGTATGTTTACTCTGAAGCAAATCCCTCATTCAATAGGTCCTACTTCCCAGGAAGTATGTGTAGGAATGGCATTTGATAATACAATTGTATCCGGGGGTAGGTGGCCCATTTCATTTCTTTTGGCCTTTTTGGGGGGAACTTCTATAGCCATGAAAAACACACCTTTTCCTTCCCATTGCTCTCGATGGAAGGAAAACAATCTGCTCATCTGTTCAAACCCCTGCTCAGCATTGAAACTCACTGGCTGAATTCGGACGACACAATAAGCAACTGGGGGGTGGGGACAATCGTCAGTTGTATTGACTATCATGTCGTCGGAATGCTGCCATAGTCAACTCAGCACTGATCCTAAGCCACACCACAATTGATTATTTATTACCATGTTGTGTGGGGAGTACTAGGCTGACCATATGAAAAGGAGGACAGGGCTCATATAACTTTAACAGTTGTAGAGAAAAGGGAATTTCAGCCAGTGTCATTTGTATGCAATGAGTTCCTGGTGAAATTCCCTCTTCATCACAACAGTTAAAGTTGCAGGCACTATACTAGAGTGACCATATACAAAAGAAGGCAGGGCCCCTGCACCTTTAACTGTTGTGATGAAGAGGGAATTTCACCAGGAACTCATTGCATACAAATGACACTGGCTGAAATCCCCTTTTCTCTACAACTGTTGAAGTTACAGGAACCCTGTCCTCCTTTTCATATGGTCAGCCTAGGGAGTACCCCCTAGATGAACAACTGTAAAGTTGATTATTACCCCACCATTGACTATTGTGTTGTCCGAATTCAGCCACTGTGTGAACTTGGGCTAGTCACTGTCTCTCAGCCTAATTTACCTCACAGGGTTGTTGTGAGAAAAAAAAACATGTATGCTGCCTTGATCTTGTTGGAGAACAGGTGAAATATAAAGACAATAAATTAATAAATAAATGATAGAAAGACTAACAACGGAGTACTTTCACATATATATTTTAAGCTAAACATTTTGGCTTCTGCCCTTGTCAGTAACTCTGCTGTTAAAAACAGGCCTGTGCAGGAACACACACCCCAACCCACTTTGGAGGCCAGAAATGCCCCTTTCCAGCTACTATAGTTTGTAATATTAGATCCAGGAAAAGGCAGAGCCTCATCTTTCTTAAAAAATGGCAGCTCTCATGGAGGATGGACAACTGTCAGGCAGGAGTTTACAGGTCAGGCAAGTCCTGCAGACGGATGGGGATGACAGCTTGGCATCATTCTGGATTGGGCCAAAGTGGCCTGAAGCCTTTCTGGGTCACTTTGGCCCAATCTGGTCCCGATCGGCCCACTTTGACTTGGGATCTGGATCCAAAGTAGTGCACAGCCCTAATTAAAAACAGTTACTGACGAGGGCAGAAGCCAGAATGTTTAGCTTAAAATATATATTTTTAAATACTCTGTTGTTAGTCTTTCTATTTTTTTTATATACATTTTACCTTAAAATGTGGATCCAGAGCCTCCTTGTTGTTTTGCTGCTGTATCACCTTTCACCTCCCTCCCCCACTTTCTCTCTCACCCATATTTCTTTATATACTTATGCAACATATACAACAAAGACCACCTGCAGGGTTTGTGTGGGATACAGGAGGCCGGATGGTGGCATTAACACCCAGAAAAACTGAAAGTCTGGGGAAGAGAGCCTGCCTACCTACCTGCTCTTGCCATAACATTTCACTCTTTCTGCTGTCTGCCTCCTTGGGGGAGAGATGAGGAAGCCAGCTGTGAACCATATTACCATATAACCAGGTGAGAAGACCCTCTCCCTGAGAAACAGAAGTGCATTGAAGGCAGGTTGCTGGGCCCCCATGGAGTGCGGCAAGGCTAGCACCAGCAGCAACGGCTGGGGAGTTACGGTTCCCCTCCACTGCCAGCTCATTCTGATTTTGCTCTTCCTGTATTCTTGTTATGCATTTTTTTACACTCCTTCCTTTTTCCTCTATCTTCTCCCTTCATTCTTCCTCTCCCTGACTTCTCCCCACTATAAAATTGCTACATAAAATATAGCATTGCATATAATGGTTTCTATGATATTTGCATGTCTGCCTGTCCACATTCTTCTTCTGTACTGCATTCCTAACTTGGATGTTGCGTGGGGGTCTGATTAGCTTGCCTCTGGAATGAAATTTGATACATCTTACCCAGAATATGAGATCAAAAGAGAGAGAGAGGGGGAGAGAGAGAACCTGCACCTGCAAGCTATGATGCTCTTGAGAAGTTCCCTAGTTGCATTATTTCAGCTCCCAGCACTGGGAAGCAGCTGCCATGCAATCCATGTAGCTCCTAGGGGTGTGCAGAGTGAGTCTTCTCCACCCTGAAATTCTGGGCGGACACCCTCCCCCCAATTTTCAGTGCAGAGCACACACCCCTAGTGGTTACATCAAAAGGGAAGCAGGCAAACAAGGCAGAGAGCTCCAATCTTTTCTCCTGTGGCCAGGTAAGGAGGTGCTGCAAATAGGACAGGTGAACATGAAGCATGCAAGCAGGTAATTATTGAAGTTGTGAACACTACATAAGTGGAGATTAGTAGTAGATTTTCTCATGATTTATGACTTCATAGAAAATTGAGCCTAGGCCTGGAGAGAGGGGATATGATCAAAACTACCGTACAAAGAGAATAAAATGCAGATATTACATCTTATGATCTGTTTTGCTCCTCTTCCCTCCCCTTGCCTTCTCATTCCCTCCCTCAAAAGACACGATTAGCTCAAAATATTTGATTAGCTCAACCTCTTGAATGGGTTTTTTTTTTTTTAAAAAAGTTGTGTATGGGAAATTAAATCTAAGAGAAAAAAGCCTATTGGTAATAAGGAGTCTAAAATAAAATGGGGTGACAATGCATTACTTTTGATGCCATTTTGCAATGTGTCAATGGATATTTTTCACATCATTTATGGTGTAGCATTTTATCTGCTGAGAACAAATCAAGCTGTTTTGCTTAGCATATCTTGGTTTATTTGTCCAGCAGCAGGCTTATTGGCTGCAATGATTTTTGCTCTGCCATTTTGATGGTGATGAAAACCTAATTTGTTTTTTTCCCAGTTACTGATTGAGGATTTCAGCGGTTATCAATTATGTGTGTGTCATTCTTGGCTGACATTGCAGCTGTTATTTGAAATGGCACCGTTTCCCCTACAGTGGGTAATTTGCATTTGCTTCTTTACCAAAGCGGATAATGGAAGCCAATGGGCAAAAGATAACTAGAGGGTCCATTTTCTACATTTGTGCGTGTTTCATGGTGTAATGACAACTCCATTCATATGGTAAATAATTTTGCTTATATAGCCATGCTGCCTTGACTGATTGAGAGCTATTTTTGGTCTTATGAGAGGTATATCGCCAGTCTAAAGGCATAAAGAATGCCACCATTTTTGAGGTGAGTAATTTACAACTTTACATTTTATGTCTGGCTGTCCTATAAAGTGAAGATTGACCTTTTCTTTCTATATTCACATGCAGAATACACACATAATTGTGACTTGCTCTTTTGTGTGTGTGTTGGTGTGTGTGTGTGTTGGAATTGGAGTAAACTCTTTTTTTCTTTTCTTTTTTTGAAGCCATCTTTAAATAGATGCTGGTTTTGTCCTCCATAACAGAAGAGGTAAAGAAAATGTGCATTTTAAAACTTTCTAGCAAATTAAAACTAAAATCTCAGGGCCTTCTGCATGGAGGACCCTCTCCGAGAAATATTTTTTTCATATATATATTTTAAACAGCCAGCCTGGAAAAGATGTCTACAACTTGAAACTTGCACACTACATTGTGAATATTGGTTGGTTAAGATAAACTGTATGTGTATTCTCTCCATGTTAATGTTATTGTGACAGGCCTCCATGATGACCTGTTTTAAAAGAAGAAAAAATATGCCCATCTATCAGCAGTATCAGCTATACACATCTCAGCAGCCTCACTGAAGTTCAGTGGGGATTAGTCTCTAGTGAGTGTGTTTCACTGAAGCTTAACTGAAGTCAATTGGACTCAAGTCATAGCTTCTTTGGACTCAATTCAGAGCTGTACATATTTCTGTGTAGGAATGGGCTGTGTAAATTCCCCACCTTTCCTGTCTCTCCAGAGTGACAAAGGCTTGGACCTAAGTGTTCATTCCATGAAGAGAAAAACCAGCTAAAATTGCCTCCTTGCTTCAAGGCCAAGGGCTTTGAGTGCTTAGTTTTTAAAATCTGGCTTTGAATCTCTGACTGTGTTCGGACAACACAACAGTCAGTGGTGGGTTAATAGTCAAATCCATGATTGATTTTTGAGAGGGTACTCCCCACATGACATAATTATAATCAACTGTGGTGTGGATTAAGGCTAGCATCAAGTTGACTATTAGTCAACAGTGTGTTTGACTGACCCATCCCCCACCCCCTCTCAGTCTTCCTGCTGATATTCCATCAGCCATTGCGAGTTCTGCCGGCTGGACTAGAGTGGCAGTGGTTGCTTTGGTCGCTCTCTGGCCAGAAGATTCTGAAGTCACCGAAAATAACCAACTGTGTGTGACAAAATAGTCAATGGTGACCAACACATGACACAATAACCAATGGTTGTTCAAATAATCAACTCTGCACAGCATTGGTTATTTACATTGGTTATTTTGGCTGAATAACCAACTGTAGTGTGAAAAAGTCCTGACAGGTGACATAATAACCAGCCATTGACTATTTAACCCACCATTGACAATTTAACCCACCGTTGGTTATCGTGTTGTCCGAACTCATTCTCTGTATATTTCACCATGGTTTTTGGTATTGAATTAGGGCTATCCCCTCTATGTTCTGACAGGCCCCTCATTTTTAACAGCTACATGCCACGCAGGTATAATATAGACCTCTCCACAGCTGGAAATAGCTGTATCTATTGAATTGGGCTGGTGCAGATGGGTGAACTTTTGATAAGAATTTAGCAAAATTTGCCAATTTTTCCATACACAGGATGGAAGGAACTTTACATATTAAAAACAATCTGAATATGGCAGAAAGTGAAACAAACAGTTTATGTATTCATTTATTTAATTTCTTTCTCTACCACCATTATGGGATCAACTAAGGCAGAATGTGGGGTATCATACAAGGTCAGCAAATTGTAGTAGTAGTAGTAGTAGTAGTAGTAGTATCATGTTTGGTGCCATTTGAATTTTCTGCTTGAGGTATCAACACACCTGGCACAGCCTCTGGATACCAAAGGCAGAATATCCCACCTTCATGTATTGCTGCAAGGGCTCCTCTCTTTTACTTTTCAAAAATTGGGTTGTGGAATATGCTGCAGTACTGGAAAGGAAGAGTGCACAGCCTTAAAAGAAAAGCTAAAGTGGGGCATAGAATAGTGGAGGTATGGCTTTGGAGGACAGGATAATCTTGTTGCTGCTTGAGTTTTAAAAAAAGAATGAAATTCACGTACGCTGGAGTCTTACTCTGAATGCTTTGCTCTTAAAACTCTGGATTTGCCATCCCTGTGTATTGAACCATGATAATGCTTAATGGGGTTGCCACCTCTTTTTTATTCTGATAGGCTCCTTATCATTAACAGCTATATGGCAGGCAGGTGCATCATGGTCCTGCCCATACTGGGAATAGCTGTACCTGTTGAATTTGGCTGGTGCAGATGGGTGAGGATTTTGTTTCAGTTCTTTCTTTATAAGAATTTATCAAATTTCGCAGCTTTCTTCAGGTACAGGATAGAAAAAACTTCAGATGATGATGATGATGATGATGATGATGATGATAAAAAGTTGAATGCAGGGGAACCCCATACTGTAAGATGTGTCCATCCCTATTCACATCTTCCCTTCCTGGGAGATCCAAAATATCTCTCTGCATCAGGAGTTTGTACATGTCTGAGGTGGGAAAGATATGAAATACGATTTCCAGGTATGCTGTCATTGAAAAGGAAGAGGAAGTATGAGAAATGGGCACATCCTGTTTTCCCCACATAGCAAAATAATATCTAAAGTAGTACTGTGCCAAAAATGTTGTCCATTCCATTCTTGGCATTTCGTGGGGAGTGAGAAATGAAAACTTGGGCGAGTGAGAATTTCCAAGAATTTTCCCCTTGGAGAGGGAGACATGGTTTCCACATGCCCTTTTAAATGTAGCCAATTCTTGAGAGGGGTCTTTTTCTTTCTTATTCTTATCCAATGCTTATTGAAGAGGGAGAGGTCACATGGTCTCTAATAGGCATTCACTAAGAACTGCTGGGCTCCTCCAAATGTTGAGGGAAGGGGTGTTTTTTAAAAACAACAACACTAAAAATTGGAAGAAGGACCCTCAGCAATCAGCTACATTTAGAAAGATATGTGGAAACTTGTCCCCCTCCCCAAAGAGGAATTCTCCAAATTTTCCTCCTTTCCTATGAAAGAGGCAAAAAAACCAATGCCTCTTTTGCGGGGAGAGAGAAAGTTCCCAAAAATAGGGGGCAGGATTCGGCCCAGCACTAATCTAAAGCAGCTCCAGTAACAACTAAGCCTCATTACATTACTTTTGTGGGGGCTTATACTGGTAAATCATTCCTCCTAGATTGCACAGGATTCCACACATTCTTCACTTTCTCACTTCAAACAGGACTTAAGGCAGCTTCCCATGTAGCCGAATAATGGACACTTGCTTACCTTTCACACTTTGCAACTACATCCTTTTTACAGACATAGAGACTAATCTCCATGCTGGGGAAAATGGAAACGTCTGTGAAGCAGAACTCCACAATGCTGCAATTATATTTTCCATACCATACTCTCTGCGCCCCCCTTTTTTACTTTTCCTAAAGGCATTCTGTAATGATGCTGCTGCCTGGGCAATTATCACCATCTTTTTTTCATTTCATTTATTCTTCCCTTATTGTTACAGCCAGCTCATTGTGCCACATGGCTCCTATCCTCTCTCTCTCTCTCTCTCTCTCTCTCTCTCTTTCACCACCGAAGTCTCATAACAAACCTACAGTAACATTTACCTGAGAAAGTGTTGCAAAAACAAAGGAATGTATCATGCTGTTCATCATCATGCTGCTAACCAAAATAATTATCATCATAATAAAAAAGCCCTGCATATAAAAAAGGATGTCCCTGGAATATATTTCCATACACACAAGAAGGGTCAGGCAAAGAGTTAGTAGTTCTGGAGTTTTGTCCTCAGTGAAGGAGGGATCCCAAACGGCCAAGGGTTTTAAACATTTATCTAAAAATAAAAATTTAAAATATAGGTACTCAGCCATCCAAATTAGATTTAATTTTCTTATAATGTTCCTGTAAGTCTGCCAAGGTTTCAATTGGATGCCCGGATTCAATTTTGGTTTGAGGAATATGATATTATCCAGCCTAGGAAAAGTTGAGAGTTTTAAAAGTTTTATTTGCTTATCAAAATAACATGTCTATAACGTATTGCAAATACCCAGAAGCTATCCATCTAGTCCTGACATTTTTCACACCACAGTTGTAGCAGCTGAGGATGACGTGTAAGGCTTTTAAATATCAGAGAGAGATTTTTCAGAAACTTAATTGACTTCCCATTTGATTGATTTTCCCTGACTATACCTATCTACTTGCCTGCTTGATTAATCCAGCTGCACTGCGGTCATCATTAATTCTACAGTTTCTCACAATATTCTGTTTTAATGCCCTTTTTTTGCTGCTGGGTACCATTGCTCTTGTCTCTTCTTCTGGTCTGATGCTCCTGCATATAATCTTACATAAGAGAGAAGCAAATCAATGACAGAGGAAATAAGTGCCTTGGCAGAAACACAGGAGATGAATATGATGCCATTAGACAGGATATAATATGGCTGTGGTCTGGATGGTTCCTGCACTGCACAGGAGGGATGAAATACCACTGCATATGAGAGTGGAAAGTGGTTGTAGGATCCTTTAGGTATGTTCTCTGGCAAATGGGAAATAAAATTTGTTCGTTCTATTTGAAACAAGTATACCCCACATTTCTCCTCCGAAAAAGGATCACCTTTAAAACCAAAGTTTGGCCCACACCCTAGATACTCAAACTAGGGGCATCTATGAAGTTCTTTTACATTAGTGCTGCCCATCCACTGCTTCCATAGGATGTCCCTTTGTCCCATGCCCTTCAGGTAGAAGTAACTGATCTGGTACTTAGAGCCATCACCATGGCTACTAGTCCTGATGCCTATGTGCTACCTCCAGTATCAGAGGCAGTAAGCCTATATGCACCAGTTGCTGAGGAACATGGGTGGGAGGGTGCTGTTGCACCATGTTCTACTTGTGGTTCCCTAGTTGACAGCTGGTTGGCCACTGCGCGAACAGAGTGCTGGACTAGATGGACCCTTGGTCTGATCCAGCATGGCCCTTCTTATGTAGCCCAAGATTAGACAACATTAATAGAAGTCTTGTATGGCTACAGGATATCTGCACTCATCCCAGATTTATTATCTATTACATATCATTATTGTTAATCAATAAAAGTGTTATCCTTAGCCAAACATATTGCCTCATATCTTCATACCAGTGTCCTTATTCATCCATCCTTCTGGTTGTATGAAATTGTTAGGTAATCCCTAAACCATTCTTTAGGGTGACCAGATAAAATCCAGGTCAGGGCTCATGTAACTTTAACAGTTGTAGAGAAAAGGGAATTTCAGCCAGAGTCATTTGTATGCAATTAGTTCCTGGTGAAATTCCCTCTTCGTCACAACAGTTAAAGTTGCAGGAGCCCTGCCTTCTTTTGTATATGGTCACTCTAGTATAGTGCTTGCAACTTTAACAGTTGTGATGAAGAGGGAATTTCACCAGGAACTAATTGCATGCAAATGACACTGACTGAAATTCCCTTTTCTCTACAACTGTTAAAGTTACATGAGTCCTGACCTGGATTTTATCTGGTCAGCCTACCATTCTTAGAAGAGGTTTTGCTGTATAAATCCATTGTAAGCTTCCACATGGATGGGTCCAGTGAAAATGTCAATGCTGGCTCCCTGTAAACTCTGATTTCCAAAGCAGGAGTCAGCCACAGGAATGGGTGCCTCCTCCCTTCCCTTGTTGGCCTTAATTTTGGTTTAGCATTAGATCTGCCCCAATGCTAACCCAACGATTGGCCTCACGTCTTCGTTTCGGTGAGGGGACAACAGTGAACAAATAACTAATCAAATGAAATGCATCCTTTCCAGAATAAGATGAAAAGAAAGACATCCAACTGAATCCAACCCAGAAGCTGAAAGGCACATCTAGGATTGAGTAGCACAGAAGCAAAATGCAAACTATTGTGGAAGGGTCAAAAAGGATTTTTTTAAAAAAACCCAAAGCCATTTGACTCAACAAAATTCAATAGAAGAAGGTATGGCTGTAAGATATATTCCGACCTCAAGTTCTAAGTCAAAGAAAGGCCAAACAAGATGGATACAAGCTGCACATAAGTCAGAATTACATTCCATAATTGGGAAAATTGTGCACAATTCAACCACCTTAGTAGAACATATTTCTTAGAAATTAAGCAAAAAGGTTTCACAGAGGACATACAGAACAGCACTGTGGAATTGGTATTCTTATTTCATTTTTATTTTTTGCAAAAGAGATATAGGTTGGCAACATTTAATGGATGGATCACAGCAAGGGGCATATATATATATATATATATATATCATACATATTTTGAATTCTACAAATAAACAATTGTAAGACTGGCAATACTGAAATCAGATACTAAATATCTTCTGCAAGAAACTAGGTGGATTGATCGTTCAGGATTAGAATGGATTTTGCCACATTAAACAGATTCAGGATGCATCCATATACCTACTTACCTGGGGGTAAGCCAAATTTAATTCAATGAAACTTACTTCAGAGTAAGTAACATGATGCGTTTTGACAGTGCCAATCACGGAAGTGTCTACTTTTGGGATCACCCGTGCTGCGCGCGCTATACCCCGTGATGTAGAAAGGGCCAAAGTTCCTGAAAATATGGGAGCAGGGTTCGGCCCAGCACTAGTTTATATCATTGTGTGACAAGAAAGGATGCTCTAGCCCCACCCTTCTCTCTCATCACATTTGTCCTCCTCAACTCATAAAGGGCAATAGTCTGAAAAGAAGAGTCTACTATATCCATGGAGGTTCTCCACATGAGCCAGAACGTGGATATTATTATTATTATTATTATTATTATTATTAGCCAATACAGAAGGCCCTCTTCTTCAGATTTTCACCTGCCATGAACTGAGGACAACAAATATAACAAGGGTGAGGGGCAGGTGTGCTTCTCCTCCTCATGTATTGATTTTAATCTTTCTTTGAATGTCTGAATTATAAGGCTTTCATATTGGCTTCTTTCCAGTTTCAATGGGCCTCCTAATTCTGACATAGAAGACATGGGATGAAACACCCATTCATTCACGGAGCTCACTGAGTGGCCTTGGGCAGGTTGCTGTTTCCCATTCCCATCTTTCACATTTATTATGTAGATAAGGCAGATCAGGTGTACATTATGTTTAATTCCCAATTAATCGTGCAGTGGCCACGTAAGTGCATTTCAGCATACAGACTGCCCTCTCTTTCTCTTTCCTGGGGTAATGCAGGGCTACATTAAGAGCCCTGCTGTATATATCCTTGTTTGTTTGTTTATTAGGTTTGTATACCACCCAACTGGCAAATGCTCCTGGGGTGGTGTACAATCATAAACCATTTAATGAAAGGGTTACATTACCAGTACTCACATGGTAGCATCTGAATGAGCAATCAAGGTAACAACTAACACAATAACAAATTAAACCAATGCCCATTTTTGAGTATGTTTCGATTTTGCAAATTGTGTTTAATATGTATTTCTCTCTAACATTTATGCATATGTTCTGGTACTGTGATGCCTATCCTATGGCTTAAAAAAAACCCTCTATAAATTTTGCAGTGTGCGTATTGCAGTTTATTGGCTTGCCACAATCATTTGTTTGCCCTAATGAAGAGAGTATAAATCACTTATCCAAATTAGTTCTGGTGTGCAGCTATGCAATTCCTGGCCTACTTGCACTGGATAATTCTTGCTACCTGGTTATGTCTCACAAGGTAATCGATATTTATTTATTTATTTATTGCATTTTTATACCGCCCCATAGCCGAAGCTCTCTGGGCGGTTCACAAAAATTAAAACCATGAAATCATTTTAAAAATATAAAACAAGCCACAATCTAAAAACACAGAATAACATACAATATAAAAACACAACCAGAATAAAACCAAGCAACAGGAATTAATACAGATTAAAATACAAATTTAAAACAGCAAGGATTAAAATTGAGTTAATTTAACTGTTAAAATACTGGGAGAATAAAAAGGTCTTCACCTGGCGATGAAAAGAGTACAAAGTAGGCGCCAGGCGAACCTCTCTGGGGAGCTCATTCCACAGCCAGGGTGCCACAGCGGAGAAAGCCCTCCTCCTAGTGGCCACATACCAGGGCAACCTGCAATGATATAATCTATTGATTCAGTGCTTGCCTGCGTTCATGGCGTTTGTCATTATCTGTAATTTTAGGGGCAAATCTGTCATTAGATCTTGAATGGCAGCTATAATATACTCTCCTTGAGCACAAGGGTTTGTCTATTCTCAGCAGCTCAATCAATTTCTGTATCATCAACCAGACCCCAGCCTATTTCCATTTTGCTTATACCAGTACTTGAATTACAGATTCGGCTCTTTCCAGTTAACCTGGGCCTAATTGCCACCACCTTTTTGTAGTGAGGGTGCAGTTTTCAATTGATGGGTTTATAGAAGCATGGTGATATTGTGCAGGATCTATCCTCCATGCTTGTAGCAGCTGCATGTTCAAGAGATGATCCCCATAAGAGAAGAATGCAGAACCTCTTTCAGGTTTTGGAGAAGCCCCCAGTGACCACATTCCAGTGGTGGGCAGGTCAAAAAACCTCCCAACAAATACCAGCATACTTCTTAAAGCTCTTGCTGCCAATAACTAAGAATTAGGAGAAGCATTTCAGCCTTTTAGAATGGGGGAAAACTACATAAAAGCAATGAAACCATCAAAGTATCACTGGTTGGGGGAAAAGGGTGGGGCTAGGAGAAGGGGTGTGGCCATCTGGGGAACCCTGGAAGGCCAGATTTGGCCCCTAGGTCTGAGGTTCCCCATCCTTGCTGACAGTCTTTCCTCTCCTCTGCTAAACCCTAGATAGATACAATTTCATGGCAATGGTCATGGCCATTACATCCTATGGGAAACCTATGTGCCTCCTCCTAGGTCATAGGGGCTGTCTATACAGCTTATTTGTCGGTTATACGATGCAGCTGCCAATCCGCAGTCACCGCAGGGCAAATTGTTGAAGCTGTGCCATAAAAAAAGTCAGCGACTTACCCCAACTTTTCCCTTTGGAGCAAGATCATCACAGCCCTTTTGCCATGTGACTTTGCTTTAGCATCGAGCCGGGGGGGGGGGGTTAGGGTTAGGGTAGATGGTGACCGCTGACTGGTCACTGGCAGCTCGGGAAGAGGGGGCAGACTCCAATACCTGGATGGCCGGAAAACCCCATGCTCCCTGCTGGCATGGGGATTTCCCATCCTCACCCCGCAACAGCGATACCGCTGGTTTTTAGGGGGAAGGAGCAGCAAAGCAGTGCTGTGAAGACAGTGTCGGATGTCAAGTGTTTCATGGACAATTCACAAGGCTGGCAGGCCTTGTGAACTGTGAGTTGAAAGATTGGGAATTGTTGTGAGAAAGTCTGTGTCTTTGTAAGCTTATCTGTTGCTGTTTCTCAAGGGAGGCTTGCTAGCCAAGGCCTTGAGCTGGTGAGTTTCCTTGAGAACAAAAGAATGTTTGGAAAAGGTGGGGACAATCTTGCAAGCTGTCTCTCACATGGTGTCATCATCAAGAGGAGGTTGAACTGTGCCACCCTTTGGGCACATGAGTTTGGGTTACAGGTCTGAGGTCCTGTCTGTCAAGTGGCTTGGAATAGCCAGCCTCCAGGCTATAAGAGGAACGAGCAAAGGGCAGGACCTTTGCTAGGGATCTTCAGTTCTACGCTTGCCATGAAACTCCTCATGTTTGGGATTCTATGTTCGGAGATGTTAGATGCACTCCGTACATGCTCTGTTGCTATTTGGACTTGGAATTTCTAAGGACTATGCCATAGAAAGTGTTCTGAGGCTTTTCATAGACTTGGACTTGCAGTTACTGTTCTGGATCGTGTTCTATGGCCTGAGAGTGAGCTTTCCCTGGATGGAGCCAAAGTATGGGCAAGTTTCCTAGGTTGACCATTGCTGTTCTGGATTGTGTGTGTGACCTGAGAAAGAGCCTCCTCTCAGAGCCTTTGCTACAGGCATTGGGGTTCCTGGGTCGATGTTCATTTCCCTGGCATCTTGCCTACTTGGATCAACTCAGTGCTTACTGGCAGACTAGGTGTAGTTTGTACAAGATGTATACTGTCTCTGCCAGTCTTCAGGCACCCCTGTACTGAAGCTTTCCCTGGGGTTGTGGGCCTGTTCCTAATAGGTCAGCATGTTTCACGTCTGGTAATTGCTCATATAGGACTTGGTCTATCCCAACACTTCTCCCCCTGAGAGATTGCTGTTCTGGTTCGCATCAAGCAGTTTGAGCCTAAAGCTGTCTGGCCATCATCTGTTTTACGTGTATGTGTGCAGAAATGAAACCATTATGCTTGAATTCCATGTGATTTCACAAATAAAGGAGTCTTACCATTTGGAGTGTCTTGTCAGTTTGCCTAAGTTCATGAGCAGAAGCCTGGGGTTGAGCAAAGATCACGACAGACAGGTCCATACACTCCCACTGCCCTTATCTACTAGCAACAGTCCCTATTTTCTGGTTCCTGTTCCCAGTAATTCACAATCCCTATGTTTGTTTTCTGGGAAGTACTTCACTGGTAGAGAAGTGGGATGGAAAAGGGGGCTCCACTGAGCACCTTCTGCATATATAGTTGTATGCATAGGGTCCTGCTCATTGTTTTTCTCTTGTGTCAGATAAACATTTTGGATGCAAATGTAAGCATGTCTATTAGGGAGGAAACCCTACTGAAATCTGTGGCCCTTAAATCTGAGTAAACATGATTAGGGTTGCACTGTTAGCAATGTTCTGCTTGGGCCATAGGGGGAAAAATGAATTGTTCCCAGCAACCCTAATTTGTATTGTATTCTCCCAGTCTCTGCATAAATCTTTTTTGTAGTCATATTCAAATTATATAGATCAGTATTAAACTCTAGCAAGGAAATGACAAAGTGAAAACAGGCCAAATATTTATCTTGGATGCTAGTTGTACTCCAGCAGCTATTAGTTTATTTTGTCATATTTATTGTTTCGGTTTTTCATCTAACTATAATTCTTCCAACTTTGTTCCTCTCGTTCCACACCTATTTATTCTTCACTCACATTGTGGTATATAGTGCTGATTTCTTTCTTCAGTAAATAGAAAATGTCCTTTTGGTTTCAGACTTCAAATCTGTACTGCTCTTACAATTGGACAAAATACTAACTGATGCACTTCTCTGTATTTTTGTTCCAGCACAGCATTCCCCCCCTCCCCGTTATTCAGCATCACAATCGTATGAAATAATTTTCTAGTTGTATTAATTTTTTGCACCACTGGTGTGTTTCTCATTTGGTGTCTTCATTTATATATGTAAAAACGCTTCAATAAATACAACTTGAAATGTTTTGTTCAAATTGGGTTTTCCAAAAGTTAATAACGATGGCCCTTTCTGCTGCTGAATTTAATTTCAGTTCCACCTCTGTTTCTCTGTTGTTTACCTGGGTTTCTCCACAAGAACTTTAAAAAGTGGTTTTCTCTTGGCAATACATGTCAATATTTGACGTAATGTATTTTAATGCAATGATAATGATGATGATGACAATTAGCCTCCCCTTGATGGGGGCAGGAATTTGGGGGCTCAGAACACTAAAGGTCATGCTGTCTCATGCTGTCTATGAACTGACCTGTTTTGCCAAGCTAGACTCAACCAAAATAGTTAGCCACCGGGTCCCTAACCAGGGTTATTGCATCGTGTTGTCCTCTGCCAATGGGGGATATTCTTCAGCAGCAGTGATGAGTGCATGTGTGCCCGCCCTTTTCCAAAGGAAATTTTAAATGATTGGGGCGAGGCATGGTTTTACCCCAAAATGACGGGGTTTCCTGCATGTCTTGGAAGTGCCCCCTCTCCACCAGTAAGGACACACTCATGCCATTTGGCTGGCCAGTGCATTCACAAAGTAGGGTCTTCTTAGTGTCCAAATTATTATATAATTAATCCCTATATGATTCTCCATGATTTTATTTAATCCCTCTTAAAGTCACCCAGGTTGGTAGTCCCAGCGTTACTGATCAGCCATTTTAGGGGGTGTCAGAGGTAAAGTAGAGTAGGGATGCAGAACCCCAGAAAGCAAAGGATATGTGCATTAGTGTTTCCATCTCAGAATGCCTTTTTCTAAAACTTTTCTTTAATAATAATAATAATAATAATAATAATAATAATAATTTATCACCCGCCTCTCCCTCCGGATCGACGCGGGGAACAACATCAACATAAAATACACAAAAGTGATTAAAAGCACATAAAACCAATACATAATTAAAATACCAATAAAACACCAATAAAAACACTTAAAATTCATCTGGGTAGGCCTGCTGGAAGAGATCAATTTTTATAGCTGTTTTAAATTCTTGGAGATTGGTAAATTGGCGGATCTCTCCCGGCAGGTCATTCCACAATCTGGGAGCGGCAGAAGAGAAGATCCTCTGGGTCATGGTTAGTCTAGTTTTTGTTAGGGATGTGCACTGGATCGGACCCGATCCACGATCCGAGTCCGGTCCAGTGGGAAATCGGATAAATTATCCGATTTCCGATCCCGCAGCTGGATCGGCCGATCCAATCCGAACCGGTCCGAAAAAGCTCCGAACCGGTTCGGCGGATCGGCGGATCGGCGGGCGCCCACTGGAGCCCACCGCCGCTTCCATTGGCGGGCGCCAGCGGGCGCCCGCCGATGAAAGTGAACAGCGGGGGGGGAGGAGGGGGGCACTTACCTTCTCGGCCCGGTGGCTCCCGTCCGGCGCCGGCGCCTACTACTACTAGCAGGCTCCGCGGCCTGCTCTAGGGTGGCGCGCTGGGTGATGTCATCACCCGGCGCGCTACTCTAGAGCAGGCCGCGGAGCCTGCTGGTAGTAGTAGGCGCCGGCGCCGGACGGGAGCCACCGGGCCGGGAAGGTAAGGAGGGGGTGCGTGGAGGGGAGGAGGGGGCGCGCGGAGGGGGGAGGGGGGCCCTTACCTTTCCGGCCCGGCGGCTCCCGTCCGGCGCCGGCGCCTACTACTCCCAGCAGGCTCCGCGGCCTGCTCTAGGATGGCGCGCCGGGTGATGTCATCACCCGGCGCGCTACTCTAGAGCAGGCCGCGGAGCCTGCTGGAAGTAGTAGGCGCCGGCGCCGGACGGGAGCCGCCGGGCCGGAAAGGTAAGGAGGGGGTGCCTGGAGGGGAGGAGGGGGCGCGCGGAGGGGGGAGGGGGGAGGGGGGCCCTTACCTGCCCGGCCCGGCGGCTCCCGTCCGGCGCCGGCGCCTACTACTCCCAGCAGGCTCCACGGCCTGCTCTAGGATGGCGCGCCGGGTGATGTCATCACCCGGCGCGCTACTCTAGAGCAGGCCGCGGAGCCTGCTGGAAGTAGTAGGCGCCGGCGCCGGACGGGAGCCGCCGGGCCGGAAAGGTAAGGAGGGGGTGCGTGGAGGGGAGGAGGGGGCGCGCGGAGGGGGGAGGGGGGAGGGGGGCCCTTACCTGCCCGGCCCGGCGGCTCCCGTCTGGCGCCGGCGCCTACTACTCCCAGCAGGCTCCGCGGCCTGCTCTAGGATGGCGCGCCGGGTGATGTCATCACCCGGCGCGCTACTCTAGAGCAGGCCGCGGAGCCTGCTGGAAGTAGTAGGCGCCGGCGCCGGACGGGAGCCGCCGGGCCGGAAAGGTAAGGAGGGGGTGCGTGGAGGGGAGGAGGGGGCGCGCGGAGGGGGGAGGGGGGAGGGGGGCCCTTACCTGCCCGGCCCGGCGGCTCCCGTCCGGCGCCGGCGCCTACTACTACCAGCAGGCTCCGCGGCCTGCTCCAGGGTGGCGCGCCGGGTGATGTCATCACCCGGCGTGCTACTCGAGAGTAGGCCGCGGAGCCCGCTGGTAGTAGCCGCCGGCGCCGGATGGGCCGAGAAGGTAAGTGGCGGGGAAGGGGGCTTACCCCCCCCCCCGGAGCCGTCCGCTTCTATCCGCTGGCGCCCGCGGGCGCCAGCGGATGGAAGCGGGCGGCCCCAGGGGGGGTAGGGAGCGCGGGGGAGGGGGTTTACCTGCCGGGGCCGTCCACAGCGGACGGCCCCGGGGGGGGGAGGGAGTTAGGCCCCCCCTTACCCACCCGCCGCCATTTTTTCCTCATAGACTTGCATTGCAATGCAAGTCTATGGGGAAAAAAATGGCGGCCGATCCAAAAATGTACGATTTTTGGGTCGGGATCGGACTCGATCCGGTCCGGGGGGCCTCCGATTTTGTCTGAACCGGTCCGGGACAAAATTGGAGGTCCCGATCCGGGTCCCGATCCGATCCGGGGGGTCCGTGCACACCCCTAGTTTTTGTTGACTGAAGTAAATTCTTCCCAGAGGACCTGAGCGTGCGGGGTGGATTGTATGGGAGAAGGCAATCCCGCAGGTAACCTGGACCCAAACCATGTAGGGCTTTAAAGGTAATGACCAAAGGTAATGACCAAAAAAATGGAACAACTTTTTTTAAAAAAGACACCATTTTATTTGTTTTCTCTCCCTGAAGGTTCTATTGTGATTATGAGACCTAGGAACATTTAACAAACATATTTAAAAACTGAATTCCTCTTAAGTTTATTATATTTTACAACCCAATGCCAGAGGCATAAAATTGATGAGGTTTTTTACTGGGCCAACTGTTGAGTTGATTCTTTTTTAATTGGATCAGCACATTCCAAGTTAATTCTATTGCAACTCTGAGTAAGCAAAAGGTCATAAAGTTGAACCCTCAGGTTAACACAAAAGTTTACTGTAACTTTTAACTACTGTTTGGTACAATAACAGATTCTTGGGCTATTTATGTGGGAACAAAGTGACTGCCCGAGTTCTACAATGGAAGAGAACAACTTGGATCAAAACGAGGTTGCTCTTCACAGATGGAAGAACTGCTTCTGCAGATGAGAAAGAGCTGAAATTATCAAATAGATACAGCGGGGGGCGGGGAAGGGAGCAAGTTGCCCAGGAAATGGAAAGAGAACATTCATACTCGATGTGAAGGAAGGGGGAGAGAAAGAAGAGCTGGAATGAGGGAGTCGTGGCTGACAGTAGGAATGTACAGATTTTGTAAAATCTGTTTTGTCAATATTTCAGATGTTTTCAGGTGCCTTTTGTTCCATCGCCTGCTCATTGGTGAAAACAGATTTTTCAGTTTCCCAAATACACCCTTGCAAAAACAACACAAAACCCCAAATGCGCAAATCCACACACACACACACACACACACACGTAGTTCTTCAGGCTTTAGCCTATGGGGGAAATGCACAGTTTTGGTTTTTTTAAATTTTTTTACATATTTTTCTACAGCTAAATTTGTGTAAAATTCTGGAAAGTAGAAAATAATATGGTCAGTATGTCCTTGGAATCTTTGTGATTTGTGAAAAGCTGGTCTGCTGCAGTTCCGCAGGTGGGATTCATAGAAATCCAAACTCATTAGATTCTGTTGCGGGTTTCTCCAACATCCCTAACTGACAGGGAGGGAAGCTAAAGAGAGTATTCCTGAGACAATGAAGAAAACAGTTGAAGAAGTTGAGAATAAGCACCCGAGACAGCAAAAGAAGGAGGGTAAAAAATCTGTCAGAGAAAGAAGCAGCTGCTGTTAACAGAGGAAATGCCTGTTCATCGAAGTACCAGAGATGTGTGCTGTGTGACAGGCCTGACTGAAGCTGAAGGGGTTTGTGTTTTCTGAAGGGATATCTCCAGAGGTTGAGGGAAGGAGAGACAGAACTGCAACAGACTCACTGTGGTATAAGTGTTACTGCTTGTTGGAACTGTATTTATTTAAATGCTGCAAGCATTTGCTTATTCTGGTATCATTGATTTTATATATATATATATATATATATATATATATATATATATATTCATTTCTTTTTCTTTATCATCTGAATTCTGTATTTGCCCTTCCTTTGATTTTATAAATTTGTGTTAATCTTGCCTTGCTGTTTATATCTAATTACATTTTTAGGGACCTGAGGTCTGCAACAGGGACGTTGAGCCAGCGAGGGAATCATATTTACATTCATCCCCCACCCTCTATCCTGAAACCACCCCAGCCGTCTTCTGTACTGTTTAGAGGTCTGGATCAGAGTTTCAGGGGCCCGTGAGGAATAAGAGAATTAGGGAAACACTCCTCCTGCTAATGGGAGAATCCTGCCAACAGAACTCTACTCATGAGTTCTCCAGATCCAAGCTGCTGTCTTTTGTTGTCCACTGTCAATTGAACCATTCACCTCCAGCCAACTTATAATGTAGTTCATGTCCATACCGGCATTTTTTTTCATTTCTATTTTTTGGTGTGAATGTGGAAGTTTTAAGGGCTTGTTTTCATACTTAATTGCTCATTATGCTCCATTAACAGCCCCACCCCCAAACTGTGTGCATGCAGATCTGCTGGAGCTACATGGGCACAGTCCTGTCCAACAATTGGCAAGTGCCCCAGTTGGCATGGAAAAGGGAGCAGGGGGGACAAATCCAGTCCTTCTAATCCCAAGTAGCTGACTGGCTCTACTACTGATTTTTTCCACCTAACATTGACTAGGGGTCATTCATTCTATATGGGTCTTTATCCAGCTAGGATTGTATAACTAAAGGCTTCATACAGGGACTCATAGGAAAGGCAAGGAGAACATAAAAACTACAAGCCTTTTATGAGGGGTGGGGGTTATATCCAACAAGGTTGCATCCAATCCAACCATTTCAATGGGCCTACTGTAAGTAGGGCTACCATGGGATAAAACCCTTTGTTTCCATCCTTAGTAGAAAGCTCATGAGTGATGAACATGTGGTTGCACCATAGATATAGCTGCTGGAGCTGCTCACATGCAGAGTTCTGTTAGAAAATCATCAACGACAGTGACTAAAATCTTTGGAGAGGGTGGAGGTAAATGATAATGGTGCTGTCCGTAAGCATGCCTTGTTTTCCTTCTACTCCTGAACACTGACGTGCAGTGAAAACAAGGGCTCAGTATTTGTCAACTCATGCCCCGCAGAAGCGTACACCTTTTAAAGCAAACAGAAGAAAAGCACTTGACACTTTTGTTGATCTTGGCTTATGTCTGATCCTTATGGAGTCTGACGGCTTTCAGAGATGAAAACCCGCCTCGGGCAATGATGTCACATCTAGTCCTGACCACAGCTAGGCACAGCATCAGCATTTGGAATGGAAAATCTGTATTTTCTTTTTCTTGATGGGACAGGAGCCCCTAGAGAGTTCTGATGACAATCGTTGAAGGTGTCTGGTCCTGAATAAAAGGAAGCACTTCCAGCAGAACAGGATTGTTGAACTTGAACCAAGGGCTGAATTCTACTTCAGAGAAGGTCTCAGGGGGCCACATTGCACTGGTGGGCAGGGATGAAATTAAAAGGGGCAAGACCAAAAATGTCAGCATCTTTTAACTTAAGCTGAAATCTGTGGCTAAGCTTTTGGAGGGGTATTCCAACATTTGGAGGGGCATTCCAATAGTGGAGAAAAACCTGCACAGCCGTTGGGACCACCAAATGACCAGTGGTTAGGGGAAAGCAGTTGGGGCTATGAGAAGGAAGGATGGCCATCAGAGGGGCGGATCAGGACCTAAAATAGGCTGGATTTGGCCAAAGGTTCTGCACACCTGCAGTAGAAGTATGAAGTACTGAGAAACCGCTTAGAGATACATATGTTTAAGCAGTGAGTGGTATATAAATCTAATAAATCTAATAAATAAATAAATAAATAAACATAATATTAACTTCAGTGTAGAAACTCTGGGTTAAGCCTGGTTTAGTCAGCTCAGTGCTTTTGGAACAGTAGATTTGTTAGTAAAGAGATCCCAATGATATAGGGTGGGATAATAAATAAGTAAAGGTCCAATCAATATACATGGGGAATTATTTCATTGGTTTTGGTTGAACTCTAGCAAACCAATGCAGTGCTGGTAGCTGGCACTGGATAGGGGAGGTATTATATTATCATTTATCTCATCCTTCCTGCACGGAGCTGAGCATGACATGTCTGGGATTTTCCTATTTCATCTTTATAGTATCCCTGTAACTTAGAAGTGACTATGCATTATGCAACTCATTTGACACATAGCTGAATATTAGCTTTTTATTTTCTCTAGTATAAGCACGCACAATTCCAGTTGAGGTTTTGTTTATTTATTTATTTATTTATTTAATCAATCATATTTCTAAACCACCCAATAACCAATGTTCTCTTTATTGGCACTGTAATAATTAGGGATGTGCAACGGATCGGACCTGATCCATGATCTGGGCCCGATCCGGGCAAAATTGGAACGTTAATTAACGCTTCCGATTTCAAAAAATGGAGATCTGTTTTTTCCCAATCTGATTTCATTTTTCCTGATTCTGATTGGGAAAAATTGGAAAATCTACCTCATTTTTTTGTGTTTTCACCATAGGCTTGCATTAGGGTAAAGAAAGCTTTCCCCCAATGCAAGTCTATGGGGAAAACATGGTGGTGGGTGACTGGGGACCTCCTTTCCTCCACCCATTTGCACTCCTTACCTGCTGCCTCCTCGCTGCTGTCTGCTGCCGTCCGCTGCCCCAATCTACTGAGAAGCAGGTCCACGAAGCCTGTTTCTCAGCAGATTGGACCTGCGGGTGGCAGCGGACGGAAGTGGACGGCCCCGGCAGGTAAGGAGTGTGAATGGGGGGAGGGGGACCTGCCGGGGCCGCCCGCTTCTGTCTGCTACCGCCCACTGGTAGAAGGGACCAGCGGGCGGAAGTGGGCGGAAGCGGGCGGCCCCAGCAGGTAAGGAATGCGAGTGGGGGGAGGGAGGTGGAGGACCCCACTCACCCTCCCCCATGCTTTTGCCATAGGCAATGCAACCTTTCTTTCCCCCAATGTAAGCCAATTGCGAAAACACCTAAAACGGCATCTGATCTGAAAATCTGATGTCCGATTTTTGGATCAGAATCGGATCCAATGCCACAGTGCCGATCCCGATCCGATTTTTTGGGACTCTGCACATATTCACCTCTTCCAATATGTGGTGGTCCCAGTTCAAATCGGGGTTGTGCATGCTTACATAAATAAAAAGTTAACCTTTACCTACACACTAATGGATTAGCATAATATGTAGTTTGGTTGCTAGATTTGATTGGGGGTTGACAACATGCTAGCTAGAGAACTTCATAGTTAATGAGAAAAATGAATTCAGACTTCCCATGTCCAAACATAACACCATGATAACTCTCAAAAGTGACAATATCAGCCATCCTCAAATGTCAGTGAACAACAGAATCCTCTTGTCTGCATCTTCTTGGTATGGATACAGGGATTTTGAATTGATTGGGCTTTCACACAGTTTAGTCATTATCTGTTGAGTGGAAGCAAGAGAGGCAGGTTTGCTCCTCCACCACCCAAACAATGTTGCTGCCCAGTAAATGCCCTAAATGTTATAGAACGTCCAAGGATGCAGAGAAGCAAAATGGTGCAGTAGAAAGGCTTAAACTGTGTTGGCAAATGCCATTCATGCAGCGTGTTGTCATATTTTATTAATGCATTTATATTCCTCCACTCTGACTGCCTAATGACTCATGGTTGGAGCTATTAGGCAGAATAATTGTGAGAAATAATGAGATTTACAAACACTCTGAGTTGTTGCCTCTCTCTTTCCTCTGTGGAGCAGATAGCTGCTTATTTGCATAGCGATCATTCTGCTCTGCTTCCACATTCTTATGTATTAACTCAGAGTGTGCACTGACACAATATTTGGTTCAAACCCTTTTTGGCAATTTGGAAAACAGTCCAATTCAGCACAGAGGCTGTCTGCTTTAGCTAGGGCCTGACTCTGAATCTCTCATTTGGAAGTCAACAAATGGCTGAAATTTGCATGCACAGCAGTCTATTTAATAGGGAACTGCTGCTAACATTTGTATTGCTTTACATTTTGGGGGATAGTTGCCCCTTTTGAGGGTATTGAGCCTGTCAAGTTTCAAATGAATAGGTGCAGGGATCTTTGTGCAAGAGTAACCCTTACAGTTTGAGAGTTTGAAAAAAAAGTTATCCCCTTAACCTTTTTGTGGATATATATATATATATATATATATGAGTTGGACCTACATAAGAAATCTAGAAAATTTTAGAAGATGATTTTTGCAGAAGGTAAAGCTTTTTATTTGCAAGGAGGGGTAACATTCACTTCCCCCTTAATTCCTTCCATGATTGTTTTTATTATTATTCTGCAATTTGTATGAAAATGGCATATGCCATATGCAAGAAATCTGCAAAATTTTGGAAGGATAGGTGCAAAGCTAGAGATTTATGATGAATGGAAAACAGTGGCTGAATTCGGATGACACAATAAGCAACGGGGTGGGGAACAATAATCAGTTGTATTGACTATTGTGTCATCCAAATGCTGCCAGAGTCAACTCAGTGCTGATCCTAATCCACACCACAGTTGATTATTTATTACCATGTTGTGTGGGGAGTATCCCCTAGATGAACAACTGTAAAGCTGATTATTATCCCACCGTTGACTATCGTGTTGTCTGAATTCAGCCAGTGTCCTTTCTGTTTTCTCAATTGTTTCTGTTTCCGTTTCTCAATTGACATCAAACTCACAGAAAGTGCAATAGGACAGGATGGATGATAGGTATGGAGCATCCAGTGGCAGAATAACTTGAACATCCAGTGTTTTTCAAGTAGTCACCCAATGTTACACCTCCCTAAGTCCCACAGGTTCCACCAAACCTCTTTTAACATCCCTGCTCCTGGGAGGCAGAACTAGCAAAAAGCACTGAACTTTGAATTTAGACATGCAATTCAGGATGAACAACTCCCCCAATGTCCAGTCTGGGTGGGGTCCACTGTGGGTAAATCCAGGCCACCTGAGGTCCTGCGGATTTTCCCAGAGCCTTACCATATCTCTCAGCTTTCACAGGGCAGCTCTCTATTATAAATAGTGTGACCTGCAGATTCTGCAGAGGGCCAACTCCACTTGCCTCTGGGTCTGCTGGATTTCCTGCGGGGTAAAGCTCCTCCTTTGTAAACAGCACAATAGGCTAATGGTAGCTGCCATTAGCCTATGATGGAAAAAATACAGCTGTTAATTGCATAGTTTTCAGCACTTGCGGCAGTAAAGCACTTCCTTCTATGTAAGTTGTGGTATAAACGGCTGTAATTTACATAGAAGGAAGTGCTTTATGGCCAGAAATGCTATAAACTACACAATTTACGGCTGTAATTTTCACGCAGTAGACTAATGGGGGCTGCCATTAGCATATTGCACTGTTTAGAATGGAGGAGAGCCACCACGCATGAAATCCACTGAACTCGGAAGATGAGTGGAGCTGGTCCACCGCAGAATCTGCAGGTCAGATTCTTCTGAATCTGGCCTTTTTTTGAGTCTGCAGCAGATTTCTCCACCATCCCTACTTGAAATGTATTACTTCAATATCCCTCCCACAAAGTACCGCGATTGGAGAGTCCTAGGAAACACATTGGCTCAATTCGGACGACACGATAGTCAATGGTGGGTTGACTAACCCTAACCCTAACCCTAGGGGGTACTCCCCACAGAACACGGTAATAAATAATCAACTGTGGTGTGGATGAGGATCAGCGCTGAGTTGACTATGGCAGCATTCGGATGACACAATAGTCAAAACAACTGACGATTGTTTCCCCCACACCAGTTGTTTATTGTGTCGTCCGAATTGAGCCACTGACTATGATTGGAAGTTAGAGCTGCTAGTCAGAAAACTGCACTCCCTCTTCACTTTCTCCCTCTCCCCATCCTGGTATTTTCTTGATATGGAGAGTTTGGGAAGAAAAGTATCAAATTTTGAAGATATATTTGTCTGTGTTTCCATGTCCCTGCCACTCCAAATCCTAAATATGTGGGGTCAGTCTGCTTCAGAGGAGCCCCATTTCAATTCAGACATCTCCCAAATCTGTCTGAATCACCCAATTTGGTTCGAGAGTCAGGATTTGGCTCAACCTGAAGAACACTCTAGTATTTCTGTTCTATTGTTCCAATCAATGATAAAACCCTCTCTACAATATCATATAGCCTTCAGGTGACTCATCAGGATTAAAGATGATGTATGACTTCAAGTGAGGGGAGCATATGATATGAACTCACCTGCTCAAAGAATCTGCCCCCATTCCAAGTTAGTTTCAGCCCCCTTGGGTTCCCACCCTGCCTCTGCTACTAACAACTTTCCTGCCAGCACCACTACTTTCCCCAATCCAAAAAAAAAAACCACCCTTATCTTGGGGAAGGAGGGAGAAGTAATAGGCAGCAGAGTACTCTCTTCTAGATAGGACAGGTTTTTCAGGGATTCTCTTTAGCTATCAATCACACATTGCGAAATTTCCTGCTGGGGGATTACGAGGTTGTAATATTAATCACATTAATGTTTTTCTTTTAAAAAATAAAAATCCATTTTGGAAGGTACCTGATATCATAGCTATGGAAGAAGGGGAGTGAAAAGAAGATGCTATGCAGTCTGCACCTGAACAGTTTTATGTTTTGGATGAGGCTATGAGAAACATTCTTGGAGTGGTTACAGTGGTGTTGCTGTTGTCACTGGGTGGGGGGATTTATACTGTTTTGGGACCACTGGTGCCTACATGTGTGCCTCATGCCAGCTCAGTCTGGATGCTTACAAAAGCACACAAATCTCCAGTACTTGTTCCTCACAAGAAAACCATCCCTGTAAAGATGCATCTTTTGAAACACCAAATAAACCACTATTAACCGGAGCATCTATTAACCATCAACTTGGAAGATCAGGTACAGAAACAGCTGGCAACATCCTGGAATCTTCTGTATGTAATTTCAAATGGAACACAAGTCTAGGTTTCGAAATGCACCACAGTAGGGGTGTGACATTCATGTTACAATGTTTGATTCCAAATACATTATAACTGAGGTCAAAACATTTATGAACCTCAAATAGAACTAGAAACTTTAAATACATACATACATGTTAAAGTCGGCTGATTTGATAAAGGAAAGAAGGACTGAAATCAATTAAGACATCTTCCCCATTTGAAGACATAAACTGCTGAATACCATTGGTACATAACAGAATGTCGGTGTAGTCTGCCCTGGAGTGAGGCTTTGGGGCTCAAAGAAAGTCCCATAAAGAGACAAGGTGCCTTAGGCAAGCTTTAAGCAACAACAATGTGAATGATTAATTACTTTACTTCAGCAAAGTTGAAATTCTAAGGAAAACTAGTAGGCTTTATTTGCACAGGAAAAAGCAGAGCTGTATTTAAATAATTTGTTGAGTCTGAAAATGTTCAGAGTAGGGATAGATGAGTCCATTTCAATCTCTCTCAGTTTCTCATTCTTCCAGTCTTAAATTCAGTTTGTCCTGACTTTTGAGAATTAAAAAAAAATTGCATGAATATTTGCATGTATTTCTGTTTGAATTCCTCTTAATACATGCATTTTTCTATACAACTTTGCCTAATATACACATTCTTTGCAAGCAGCTGTCCTAATGTCATGCCTTTTGAAAGTAATTTCTCCTAATGTATAGAATGACAGCTTTGTTTCAGTTTGGTTTTGACAAGAATTTATCAAATTTGCACTTCCTAGACTCAAACACAATCTGCAGTTGAAGTCCATACATTTCTAAGCTGGCCATGTGATTCACAGACCAAAGCGAATGTGTTCAACAACAGGCATACATCTGAAAAATGGACATGAAAAAATGTGTGCCTTTGAAAAATGTGCACAGACACTTTTAATCAATGGGAAAATAATTTTCAAAGTGTACACACAATTGATGGAACATTTGGGGGGAAAAACACCTATGAAAATACACACAAGTTCTCATGCAAAATTAAAACAAAAACAAAATGACCAAAGATTGCAATCAGATATGTACATGAATCAAAAAGAGCTTTGACATGGAATTCAGAGAACTTTGATGATCTCTAGTTTTGCTGATTTGCACATACCTATTTCAAACTAGGGATGTATGAGTTTTGTGCCATCTGTGTTTCATGGATTGTCAGGATCTTTTTTTTTCTCCTGCCACCTGCTCATTGACAGAATCCAATATTTTAAATCAGAATTTCATTTTGCTTTTCCCAGTTTGCATTAATGCTAATGTGCATTAGCCCTGACGTACATTAGCACTAATGCGCAGGAGGGATGATAAGAACTAGTTCAAATCCTTCCCCCCACCCCCAGTGAAAAACTCATCACAAATCCACATAATCTGCAGGAGTTGGAAAAAGCTGGTCTTTTGCAGAATCCAGAGGTTGGATTATTGAAATCTAAACTCATTTGAAATCTGTTGCGGATTTCTCTGACATCCCTACTTCAAACCCAAGTCTTTTTACATCTGGTACAGAAGTGAGTGCTACCTTCATGCGTAAACCTAAGACAAAATATTCACCAGGGAAGCCAAAACAACGGCAGCTTAACCAGCTCCTGAGACTAACAGAGTGGAATGGCACATAAGGTAATCTAAGATGTGCATCTTTTAAGGTGACAATGTGCTTATTTCCGCTGAAACCATTCAAAACTCCTGTTTTCCTCCTGTTGCTTAAGCCAGTCACTCCCCACTGTGGCTGTCTCAGTGGATAAGACATAAAACATTCATGGTCGCAGGCTCTGCACACAGATCAAGTAGTACTCTCAACAACCTTTCTAAGGTCATGCAGTAGTCATCCAGTCAATTTGTGATTTGCAAATCGGTTGGCTGCTTCAAGAATGCAAACTCCCCCACCCCCCATCCTCTTCACTCTCCAGTGTGAATTTTTCCCTCACTTCCCAGGTTGGGCATGATTTCGTTTACACCAGATTATCTCTAAATCAGAGGTTGCAAACCCATTAAAATGGGAAAGCTGTTTTATCATTGGTTGTACCAAATAATGATACATAATGATGTTAACCCTGGTGAGCATCACTGCAGATATAATGCTAAACTACCACAAAAGCTGGCAAGGGAAGAAAAGGGAGAATTTGCATTGGGAAAGGCAGGAGGAGAGTGCATATTGCCAGCCCAGGTCAGGGGTCCTGATTTCTGAACTGCAATTTGCAGAGAGCAGGGATCACATCTGAATTGGGCCAAAAAGCAAGTCTTGCGTGATGGCCATTATACATACACATGCCCTCGGAATGACTGGGAATAATGAGCCAAAGGGAAAGGATACAGAGCTGAAAAGCAGTAATTGGATTAGCTGGACTAATTGCTAGTTAACCAAATGGATTTCTAAATTTGATTTCTTCATGATGTTATCTTCCAAAAGGAAGTGTTCTTGGTTCAGGCAATTTGGTGGAATCCATATGAAGTCAGTTGGTTTAAATACCATTGATGCCACTTGAATATTACTTCTCGGTAGACATGGGTCACTTAGCAAAAATTGAGCTTGTCGAGGTTCTATGAATTCCACCTCGAAGTTCATTGTGCCCCTCTTTGATTGTGAGCTTTTGGGGGTGCCCATATTGTTGTGTACATATCCCCAATGTACACAACCCATGTGCACGTTTTTGAAGTGTACATATTTTCTCATGCACATTTTTCAAATGTATGCATTTTGTTGTTGTGTGAATTGCATGGCGGGCTCAGGTTGTAGTTTGCTTTTGGTTCAGGGAGGTGCATAAATTCTGGTCATAACTGAAACTATTTATTTATTGGGAGGTTCACAAAAATTAAAACCACCAAATACAATTCAAGGTATAAAAAAACACAATATAAACCCACAATATAAAAGCACAATATAAAAGCACAACCAGGATAAAACCAAACAGCAATGCACAGATATATAGATTTGAAATACAGATTTGAAATAGCAAAGTTAAAAGACTAGGCCAGATCTACACCAAGCAGGATCTGACACTTTGAAAATAGGCTGAAAACTGTATATGGAGTGTGTCCTGGGCCCCAACAGTTGTCACTACTGTTATAAAGCAGTAGTGTAGATCCTGCCTAAGATGGTGAACTGTTAAAAACTAATTTCTCATCCATCCCTACCTCTAGGTTCCTCTCAACTTTATTAAAGTGCTACAGTTCTGTTAAGGTACAAATTCAAAGAAGGATTTGCCAGACCAAAGTTCAGTTTTAACAGATTGTTTTATTTGCTAGCAAGGCAGCAGGGGATTCAAAGTCACAACCTACTGCCCCGGGCTTTGGGTGGGGCAGCAATTTATACATTCTAACAAAAAAGGAAGCTGCAGAGGAAGCTTGCATCGGGGTTCGACACAACAGCAACCTGGTACTTTTCCACTTGTCATCTGGGGAACTTGGCACCTGCGCAGGATGTGGACAAGCTTAAAGACAAAATGGAAACGGTTACCCTCACAGTTCTAAGCTCTCACAAACAACAGATGATGCTACAAACCTGCCTCTGGAGCATACTACTCAGACTATTTACAAGAAGAAATGAGCCCTTACTTAAAAAATGAAAGCAAACCACATCTTGAAGCATTCTTTCATTTACAAAACAAGAATGCTAGGGAAAAGGGTAGACTAGAATCCTTCTCTCTGGCATCTACATGCAGGGGGGGGGGGAGATATTTCTGCATAGAGTAGATAAACCACCTGCAGTTTTAAGTGTCTAGGCCCTTAGACTCTAGGGGCATGGTTTACTACTTCAATTGATGTTTAGAACTAAGCTAGAGAGAATATGCCTAATAGGCTGCAAATTAAATTCAGCAAACTGCACCATTGCCAAGATATTAAAGTTCTCTAATGTCTGGATGCACCTTTAGAGACTTAGGGGCTTTCTGCTCCCCTTACTATTGTTGCAAGGTCATGGTAGATAGAGGAGGCAGCTTCTGTGACTGATCTATAGTATCAGGCTGATGGGATATAATCCTAGAGGACTCAAAGAAATGGCACTTAGTTGCAATTAAACATTTTTAAGCAGCATACACAGATGCAGCACAATCCAAGGTATGATTACTCTAAAGTAAGACCCATTGTGCTGAATGGGCTTCCTCCATCGTAAGCATCTTTAGAATTACAATCAGACAGTGCAATCATATACATTTTTACTGAAAAGTAAGTGGAATTAAGTTCAACCTGGTGTTCTCTAGATGTGATGGATGACAATACCACCATCTCCAACTATTGGTCATGCTGACTGGGGATGATAGGTATTGTAGTCCAACATGTCTGAAGTGCACCTGGCTGGGAAGACTGGACCATAAACACACTTATTGCTGTTTTGTTAAAAGTGATATTTGTAGAGTTGTTATTGTCCATTGTAGGTATGGACAATGGACATAGTAGAGCGATGTGTGTACTTTCCACCTTCTCCTGCTGAGTTTCGTTGGGAGTTTTTCCAATGCCTTCAAGACATACCCTGGAAACGTCCACAAATCATAACAGCTAGGACTGTGCACGGACCCCTGATCTGGATCTGGATTTGTCAGATCTTGACCTGCCCAATCTTGATCTGTATGATCCGGATCGATCCGGACACCATTTAACTTTTTTATTTTACAAGCTATCAAGTTGAAACCTAGTGGCATTGCAGATGGGGTGTAGTCATGTGTGTAAAATTTTAGAAAAAATAGGTGCATGTGTTTACTTGCAAGTAATTTTGGAAAAAAATGACCAGGAAGTACTTATAACTTTTTTATTTTAGAACATATTAAGTTGAAACTTGGGGACATTGCATATGGAGTGGAGGTACACATGTGTGGTAAATTTCAGAATCATTGGTGCATGTGTGTAGTGGCTATGAATTTTTAAAACACGAAAATGATCATTTTTCAAAAATTCATAGCCATTACCGGGCCTCAGCTTTCAGGAGCACGATCATTAAAAAATGCATAGAAAATCAAGGGTTTGAGCAATTGCTCTGATTTTTTTCCACAAATATCCAGCCAGATCCCATCTTCAATGTCCCACATGTTTCAAGTTTTTATCTTTAAAAATGAAGGAGTTACAGCAGGGGTGGGGCTTTTGGGGGACCCCCTATAACTTTTTAATTTGAAAAGATAGAGACATGAAACTTTTTGGACATTGCAGATTGGATCTTGCTAGTCCTGGCTCTCCAAATTTCATGTCATTATCATTTCAAATAAAAAAAAGGTATGCACGCATTTCCCTCCATGCAAGCCTATGGGGAAAAAAGCAGACAACAAAATGACACAATCTTTAATAAATTCATATAAAATCGAGGGTTAAAGGGATCGACCTCAAATTTCATACACATATGTGCCAAATTTCAGATCAGTCCCTCCACCCCTGTATTTTATATGCATTTTTTAAAGATCCTGCAACTTTTTGACAGGTCTGAATGAACGCACGTGGCGAACTGTCATTCTGACCTGTCAGAACTTAAACGATCATTAATAAATTCATATAAAATCGAGGGTTGGAGGGATTGATCCCAAATTTCATACACTTACTTAGGCATACCCCATAAGCACTGTGACCAAGTTTCAAACCTCTAACTTTGAAAATACAGAAGTTATAGGTTTATTTATATGGCAGTCCGGTAATCCCAAAAAAATCCTATATAATCGGGCTCAAAATTTTCGGATCGGATATTTATCGGAGGGTTTTCTATCGTATCATTATTGTTAATCAGATGTCCAATAATGACCTTATCATATCATTATTGGACATTTTAACGACACGATGCACATCCCTATTATGTACGCCGCCTTGGGTTCCTTGGAAGAAAAAACGGGGATATAAATGTAATATATAAATAAATAAATATGTCAGTTTTGCTTTATCCTGCATTTAACTTGTATTAATATGTTTGTCCCAGATATGGAGAACCTTGCAAATTCTGGTCAATTCTTATCAAAATTGAGCTGAAACAAAATTCTTTAATCAGGGCTAATGACTATTAGAAGTTGCCCTATCACTAATGTAGCCACTATAACCTCTAGTGAATAGTTCTGGGCATGTCTGAACCTAGAAATTACTGCAAGTAACACATGACCAAGCTGTGGTTCTTCCCTGAAGAGTAATAAGAGGCATGTTATTCCTACTTCTTGGAGAAAATGAGCTGAAGAGAGCATGAAAGATGACAGTCTTCAGGACTGTATATCGTAGATCACGCTGAGTGAGTGACTGAAATATAACGTCCAGGGTAGCTTTTACATATTTATTTCAAAACACCACTGGTTTAAATATCCTGTTCGATATGATCAAAGTTTGGACTATATACTGTATGCAGGAGATAGCCACAGACTTCCACCTAGAATGTCAAACAAATGATGTTCATACCTCTGCTTGGAGCAGAACTGTCATTCTGTCATTATTGTATTATCAAGTTTCTGATTAGATGCAGGGTTTCTGACTCGTATTTGATTCTGGAGGGGGAAAACTGATCTACTAATCTTATGAGAACAGCCTGTTCTCATAAGATTTACAATGTTTTCTGCTTCCAAATACCTTGACATATCATCAGAATTTGTTACTATATTTCAGGATTGCCATGCTGAACAGAACAAACTTTAAAAAACAACAATCTTTCACCTGGTGCAGGAGGTCAGGACAATGGCCACTCACCACTTGAGCCAACAGGTCTGGCTAAAAGTATAAGTAGAAACTGTAGCTAACCTGGCACCTACTTTGCAGTTTGCATTCCTTTCGTTGCCAGGTGAAGACCTTTTTATTTTCCCAGCATTTTAACAGCTAAATTAACCCAATTTTAACCCTTGCTGTTTTAAATTTGAATTTTAATCTGTATTAATCTCTGCTGCTTGGTTTTATCCTGGTTGTGTTTTCTATATTGTATGTTATTTTGTGTTTTTAGATCATTGTTTGTTTTATATTTTTAAAATGATTTCATGGTTTAAATTTTTGTGAACCGCTCAGAGAGCTTCGGCTATAGGGTGGTATAAAAATGCAGTCAATCAATCAAACAATCAATCAATGGCAGCTAGGATGCTGAAGGCAATCATGTTGAGGTAAACTTGAACATGGGCTCCTCTCAGTTAATTAAGCCTTCCCTGAAAAGAAGATAGTATATTTGTGTGGGGCTATACATCGGACTAGAATGTGCCACAGAACACGATCTGTCCTCCCACAGGCAAAGTTCTGGTCAATATCTCTCCTTCCCTCCAACTTCGCTCATACAAAAACTTGCTGTGTCCTAAATTGTGCAAAATAATAGTAATTAAAAATGTACACCTGCTTAGAATATTTGCAGTTGTGCTACCAGTTTATTTAATTTATATCCCGCTTTTCTGCCCAAAGCAGTTCCCAAGAGAGCCAACAATGATAGACTACAGATTAAAAACAACATCTTAATTGAAGCATAACAAGAAGGTCATTCTCTGGGTGCCTACTCTGAGAGACCCAGAAAATGGCAACAAGGGAGATGGCCTTCTCTTTGGTGCTATCTTTTCAGCTCCAGATTATTTTTTCCTCCTCTTTTCCCAGGCATTTAGCAAAATGTGGTAAACTTCATCAATCCTGGATCTGTTTATGCAGCTGGTTATAAAGTTGTTTATAGTTGTTTTTAAGTGCATGTTTCTGTGTACGTTGCATGTTTTTGTGGTTTTAAATTTTGTATTTTGTTTTTAATCTTATGTAAACCACCCAGAGAGCTGCGGCTATGGGGTGGTATAGAAATGTAAACAACAACAACAACAACAACAACAACAACAACAAATCCCTTAAAAACAAAAATAAAAACTTTACAGCGAACAGGAATAAACTCAATTAAAAAACAAACAGTTATATGAAGACATCTGGGAATCCTTATCTATCATGCATGCATGTGCATGGGCAACAGAAATGCTATAAACCTTATACAAGTGAATTTATTCTCCTTCAAAATCCCCACAGATTATTCCCCAGTGCTGCACTTTCCAAATGCACCTTGCATTTAAAATTGACAGCTTGGAGATGTATATAACTCACTTCAGAGATACTATTTCCAAGGGAATCTGCTTAGGATCTCTTGGCATATAAACGCTCACCACATTATGAGGGGCACAGCCATGCAAAAGCTAGATAGGTGATAGATAGATAGATAGATGCTTTGAACATTTCACAAAGCATTCAAACAAATTAGAGAAGTCCCTACTGATGGAAGTGAATCATGATCCGTGCATTTAGTCTGGAGAGCTAAAATGCTTTTAAAAAAAGTCACTCCACATGTGTGCATTAAACCCATTCTTTATCCACCCTTATCGAACCAAGATGCATCTCTGCAGCAGACACATTACCTTCCTACACAACTGTAAAGGATGATAAGGGAGAGCCCATAGCTGCTGCCATCGTTACCCGGTGCTATCTTGACTTAAATGTAGCACTGGCATATTGTTGCACGGAAGGAGGAACTTTTTATCTCCTTTCCTATGTCCCTAATAAATACTTCCTGAAATACCTCCACCCATTGACTACCCCATGTGCTTTCTGCAAGCTTAATTTGCTTGTCTGGACCCCTGCTGTACCCAATTAATGTGCCCATTAATGCCCCCCATCCTTGCTCTCTCTCTCTCTCATTTTATTATTTGCTAGATAGGCTGACTTATGAGGCCAAATAGCTTCCTGGCACCAATCACTACCCCATGGGAGCTGACATGAATTTATGTGTGTGGGTGTGTAGAGGCAGGACAGCCTGAGCTGGTAGAGGGTGGGGCTTTGGCACCAGATAGAGCTGATTCACAGATGCTTTACTTAGCTTTTTCCTCACTGCCCTTGGAGAGTGAAAATTAGGGATGTGTATCGTATCGTTAAAATCGCCGATAATGATACAATAAGGTCGTTATCATGCATGTTTTCAACGATGACGATACGATAGAAAATCCTACGATAATCATCGGGGACAATGATTTTATTTTGCCATATAAATATACCTATAACTTCTGTATTTTAAAAGTTAGAGGCTTGAAACTTGGTCACAGCGCCTCTGGGGTATGCCTAAGTATGTGTATGAAATTTGAGAGCGATCTCTCCAACCCTCGATTTTATATTAATTTTTTAAAGATCATTTCCGTTCTGACAGGTCTGGCGAGCTGTCATTCTGATCTGTCAGAACGGAAACGATCTTTAATAAATTCATTGTTGCTACACGAATGTGCCACATTTGAGATCGATCCCTCCAACCCTCGATTTTATATGAATTTATTAAAGATCGTTTCTGTTCTGACAGACCAGAATGAAAGCACATGGCGAGCTGTCATTCTGAACTGTCAGAACGGAAACGATCTTTAATAAATTAATATAAAATCGAGGGTTGGAGAGATCGATCTCAAATTTCATACACATACGTAGGCATATCCCAGAAGCACTGTGACCAAGTTTTAAGCCTCTAACTTTTAAAATACAGAAGTTATAGGCATTTTTTTCTTTCTGCCAAATGTATAGTTTTTTAACGATAATTATTGTGAAGACAATATGGATCTCCTATGATATGAATGAAGATGATAATTTTTTTGGTCCAAAATGATAACGATAAAAAACGATATTTTTGGCATGCACACCCCTAGTAAAAATGATGTACAATCCTGGGAGGGTGGGGAAACAAAGGCGCCAAACCGGAGCCCTCACACATGCAAGTGGTGAAGAGGAGACTCAGATGGGATGTGAGGGGATGTGAGCAGCCACAGCAAGAAACCTCTCCACAGTTTTTGTGGGGAGGGATGCCCCTCCCCCATATTAGTGCTATGGAATGGAACTATTTTATTTATTTATTTCTATGTAATCCCTTTCTTATCCATCTTTCAAGATCATAATCAAACAGGGACTCTGAAGCTGGTCTTAAAAAATTGGCAGGTTCATATAGGTGTAGTTGGCCCCTCAAATAACATAGACTTAATGTTAAAAACAGCACTTTGAATTAGGCCTGGAAACACACAAGCAACTAGTGTCAGTAGTACAGTATTTGATAATATGATCTGACCATCTAGTCCCCAGAAGGACTCAAGGGCTACAATCTGTACCAATTAACATCTGAGTCATCTTCAAAGGCAGACATTACAGTAATCTAGTAACTATGGCATGCATAACTAAGGCCAGGTCCATTTTCCCTAGATAGGGTCACAGTTGGTGTACCAACAAAAGTTGACATAAGGTCACTGCTGACTCATGTGTTTCCACAGACATTGATGAGTCCAAAATGACCTTCACCCTCCCAAAGGTACAAAGATGGTTCTTAAAGGGCAAGGCAACCTGTCTGATACCAACTGAATCCTTCTATTCAGATCAGTAGATTTCTCCACCCAAAGTACTTCCATCTTGTCTGGATTAAGTTTAAATTTATTCACCCTTGTGCAACCCAAAAATACCTCCAAGCTACCTATTTTAAAATCCCATGATCTCCCTGGGATCAGCAGGTGGAAAAACAGAGATAGAGCTGCATGTCACCTGCATATTGATAATACTGCAGCCCAAATGTCTGGATGATTTATCCCAATGACTTCATGTAGACATTAAATCACAGGGGGAGAAGATGGAACTATGAGCTACACAAGAGGCAAAAGGGACAGAAGCCCCACAGCACTATCTTCTCTTCAGGTTAACCAGCTAGGTAGGGCTAAAAACCAATGTAACACTGTTCCCCACTGTGGCGTTACCCCACAGTTCTGTCCCCTTAGGTACGTCTGGTTCAGTATGTTTAGAGAGTGTGGAATGTTGGACTGAGTGGGAGTGGCTGGTGATGCTGGAAAAGGGAGGGGGGAGGAGTATATCTGGTGTGAGGGAGGGGTTTGTCGGTTGGGTAGAGGGTGGTTAGGTTGAAGATAGATGTGTTTAGCTACGTGTTCTTGTCAGGAGTGTGTGAAGAGTAAATAAATATAAGATTTTAAGGATTTAGGATTATTATTGAGATTGCTAGAATTATTAGGAATAGGCAGGTTTTAAATTGAATTTGAAGGAACTAAGAACTGTAACCAACAATAAACATTTTCTTTTAGTTTTGCTACCACAAACCACGCATCAGCTTGGCTTTGTCACCTGCTCTATTAGTTCATAAGAAAACATATTACATTAAACCTTCAGCCCAGTATAGTCGCAGAAGAACCTTTTCAAAACCTCAGTACCTTTTCCCTCTGCTTATAAGGGACAAGTGGTGTTTCTTTTACCCTTCCCTAAGGTGTTTAAGTGGTGGTGCTTAATCTGAGAGGGTTGTGTGCATCTAAGCCTGGTGTTTGAGGCTGTGCGTCACACCCACCTCAACCCAGTGATGGGCTGTCACTTGTGTGCAATTATATTTGCTATGAGGTTGTTGTTGTTGTTGTTGTTTTTATCACATATGCTCTAGTCATGGACCCAATTACTTCATGGCCTTCAGCTCCTCAGATTACCAGGGAGCTCAACAAGTTCCACGAAGGAATAGAAGCAGCCATAATTCAAATGTATTTCATTGTTTCATGTGAAGCTACCTTGAGGAATCCTTTTGGATCAAAGGGCAGGGTAAAAATAAAAGAAATTAATTAAAATGTAATTCCACCAAGGGAGTTTTCGTCCGATCTTCAAATGCATACCGAAAACAAACTCTTCCCCAATCCACAAGTCCGTGTTAGATTAAAAAGTTGTTGCATTAATACCATTGTTATTTGGTAAACATCTGAGTTGTAAACACACCATTATCAATACCAACCTCCTGGGCAAAATTTGGTCTTATGTGGGTCATGCAAGGTAGGAAGGAACTTGAAAGACACCTCTGCAGATGGATCAATGCTGGCCAGAGTTTTACCACTTGGCAAATAGTTCTATTTCTTAGGAGAACTAGTACTGAGTGCTTGTTTGACCTACCTAGCAAATCCATCCTTCATTGGCTTGCCGCATGTGCACCACAACTGCAATACAAAGTGGTGGAATTTAATTTCCCCCCTTAATGATAATAGGACTGATCTAACTGCTGCCTTTCAAACAAATATCTGGGAAGTTTGGGGGTTAAAAGTGAGGGAAGTAGCAGCATTCCGTTTCCGATCGTCTGTGCGTACACAAATGTTAAGAGGTCAGGCAAAAGAATTTTAGCACTCAGGTGAAATCAAGAGTGCTGTAGCAGGAGCTAGAAGGTTGCAACAAAGTGCAGTGACATTTACAAAATCTGTTGATTGCCAGGGATGATTCGGTGCCCTGCTTTGTCAGAGGAGTAGACACTGTTTCTCTGTAGCTGCTGAGAAAGTGACTGTGCTCAGTGGGATAAGGTACAATAAAGGTTAGCTAAGCATCTAGGCTAGAAACATTAGAGACTTTAGAGGCTAATAAATGCTTGGCTGCCTTCAAACATACAAGCAAATATTTACAGTTGTTGTTGCTGCTATTGTTAAGGTGAGGAAACAATTCCATTAGGCAGTATCCTATACGTCGCAGGCTCAGGCTGTTTCTTTTGCATTAGTGGGGCCCACTATTAGTACTACAGGAAGCTAGTGCTTCCTAAAGCAGTCCTGGAAACAAGTAGAAATGCTCAGTTCTGGGACAGAAAGGGTCAGCAAAGCTCCTATGAACTCTGGTGACCTGACCCATTCCAAAAAATGAACATTTCTGCTCATTTCCAGGGTTGCTTCAGGATCCATGTCAGAGTTCTTTCTATGACCTGGAATCCCTGAGGAACTCCTTAAAGATCTTTGCCTCCTTAAAAGTCCCACCTTCCTTCTTTTTACCTTCCCCTTCCTAGTAATGTGGGCTTTAAGCTGCAGACCTGGGGTGAGCAACATCCCTTACACTTGTGGCTGAACACTACAGTAGTTTACTATTAAAGTAAAACAAGCAAATTTCAATAAAGATATTTAATCAACAGAGCTGAGTAATACTAAGGCTTTAAAAGAAAATAAAAGTCACAAAAACTCAAGTTCTTTACCCAAAGCTGCTTCTTTCTGTTCCTTCCATAAGCTCTGGACTTTCTCTGGCCCTGGTTTGTCTCCTGGCTATCTCTCTTACTCTTTTATACCCTCTGCACCCAAAACAGAAAGTAAAATCCCCACCTTGAGGAAATGAAACTTAAGCAGGGAATGAACCTTAACTGGAGAAATGAAACTATTGTCAGGGATAGAGTGACCACATGGAAAGGAGGACAGGGCTCCTGTATCTTTAACAGTTGTTTAGAAAAGGGAATTACAACAGGTGTCATTTGTATGTATGCAACACCTGGTGAAATTCCCTCTTCATCACCACAGTTAAAGCTGTAGGAGCCCTGCCCTCTTTTGTATCTGGTCACTCTAGTCAGGGATGCCCCCTCCCAACAGAAAACTCCAGGCCTCAAGGTTGATTACCTTGCCTCTGTAGGCCTCAAACCTTCACAGTCTGCTAGCTTCTTGTGGTGATACAGGTGGGTCCCACTAGTATATAGACAGGGTTGGATTGAAATTAATGAACACTTAACATCAAGACAGGCAAAATTCTTGACAAGAGAACAGAAATTCCCTAGGAAATTTCACTAATTTTATTCAAAATACCACCAATTTCCCTCTGTATCCCTACAATCTTGAGCAGACATTGCTCCCTTTGATAAAATTCAGTAGCAATTTAAAAATACACAATTATTTTCTCTTTTTTCTCAAAATTCCCACATCCATTATCCTAAAATGGACCTTCCAAATTCATCACAGATTCTATTTTAATCCACAGTATATAACTGTTGGGGAGCTTTTGGCTAGGAACTGACAAACAACAAAGTGTAACTCATTAGCCTAAAAAACTCAAGAAATCGTGGTACAGATAAATGACGGACTAATAGGGCTGAGGACAGGCAAAAATCCATCCAGTACATGCTTTGTTGATAGGATGTAGGTTTCTGGGTTTTGTTTTTCCAATTTAACTGTTGGAAACAATGTCTACCCCACACAGCTTTACTGGTGGATGGGGCGGCACCATCTGTCTTCTGTTTAATGTTATCCTCATTTAGGCACATAACATTATGCCATGACAAATTTTCAGCTTGATTATGATTAATGAGTTCTGCAGTATAAGGCAGTGGCATCAATTGCACATCTGCCTAGACATGTGCTGCAGATGGTATGTGGTGATCTAAGAGGCATGAATAACTGTGAGATGTTGAGCATTCATGTGCTTAGACAAAATGAAATTAGCCTTCTCAGTCCTTTCTTAGGCAATTAGTCCTGAACCTATTTCTCAAACAAGTTGGCCTTGGCAACAATCGCTAGGGTGACCAGATAAAATCCAGGTCAAGGCTCATGTAACTTTAACAGTTGTAGAGCAAAGGGAATTTCAGCCAGTGTCATTTGTATGCAATTAGTTCCTGGTGAAATTCCCGCTTCATCACAACAGTTAAAGTTGCAGGGGCCCTGCCTTCTTTTGTATATGGTCACTCTAGTATAGTGCCTGCAACTTTAACTGTTGTGATGAAGAGGGAATATCACCAGGAACTAATTGCATACAAATGACACTGGCTGAAATTCCCTTTTCTCTACAACTGTTAAAGTTACATGAGCCCTGACCTGGATTTTATCTGGTCACCCTAACAATCGTTAAATTAGAGAAATAGTTGAGTGAGTGACTGCTCTATTCATTCTGCACTGTGCCATGGATGGCAATAGAAGCTCACCTGTATCAGTGGCCAGAGAATCTCCACTCACCCTCTCAAAACAATAAAATCTACAGCAGCCTTCCCAACCTGGTGCCCTCCAGATGTGTTGAATTTTAATACCCATCAGCATGCTGGTAGGAGATTATGGAATTTGCTTCCAATATAGCTGGAGGTCACTAGGTTGGGGATGGCTGGTCAAAACCCTTAGGCTACTTTTCCACCACCTTAAGTGATTTCCATTCCTACAAGCACATGCGTCTTCATCTTAGGCCAGAGATGATGATGATATTTATTTATATCCCACCTTTTCCTCACTCCTGGGACTCAAGGCAGCTTTACAAATTAAAACATGTACAGTTAAAACAGACAGAGGTATACATTTTTTTAAAAAAATTAAACTTGCAAAAATATTGAAACATTTAAAACATTTAAAATATGAATTTTAAAAAATCCAATATATAAATAGTGCATAAAAAGAGGTCCAGATTAGTCCCCAAAGACCAGCCAGAATAAAAAAGGTTTAGCTGCCTCTGGAAACACACCAGGGAGGGAGGCAGTCTAGCTTCCCTGGGAAGGGAGTTCCAGAGCCCTGGGGCAGCCATCAAAAAGGCCCTCTCCCGCATTCCCACCAGGCGTGCCTGTGATGGTAGTGGGACCGAGAGAAGGGCCTCCAATGAAGATCTCAGAGGACGGGCAGGCTCGTAAGGGAGAATACGGTCTTTCAGATAACCTTGGCCTGAGCCATATAGGGCTTTATAGCACTTTGAATTATGCCCGGAAACAGACTGGAAGCCACTGAAGCAGTTTTAACAGGGGAGTTGTTTGCTCCCTGTAATCAGCCCTGGTCAACAAAAATGGCTTCAGCTCTTTGAACCAGCTGAAGTTTCCAAACACTTTCAAGGGAGCCCCGCGTAGAGTGTATAAAACTAGGGATGTGTACCGTATCGTTAAAATGTACGATAACAATACGATAAGGTCGTTATCGTGCATGTGTTTAATGATGACGATACGATAAAAAAACTTATGATAATCATCGGAGACGATAATTTTCTGGCGATTTTATTGTTTTATCGGACTGCCATATAAATATACCTATAACTTCTGTATTTTAAAAGTTATAGGCTTGAAACTTGGTTGCAGTGCTTATGGGGTATGCCTAAGTATGTGTATGAAATTTGAGATCGATCCCTCCAACCCTGGATTTTATGTGAATTTATTAAAGATCGTTTCAGTTCTGACAGATCAGAATGACAGCTTGCTACGTGTGTTCATTCAGACCTGTCAGAACAGAAATGATCTTTAAAAAATTCATATAAAATCAAGGGTTGGAGGGATTGATCTCAAATTTCACATACATACTTAGGCATACCCCATAAGCACTGTGACCAAGTTTCAAGCCTCTAATTTTTTAAATACATAAGTTATAGGCATTTTTTTCTTTAAAAATAGGGCTGAAAAGAATATCATTTTTTCATGATAATTATCGTGAAAACGATACTGTTCACCTACGATATGAATGAAGATAATAATTTTTTTGGTCCGAAATGACGATAATGATAAATGATATTTTTTGCCGTGCACACCCCTATATAAAACCAGCATCAAAAGGAAATATGTAACCCTCGGATAAAATCCTACTTAGAGTAGATCCATTTAAATGAATGGGAAGTCATGACTAACTGAAACCCATTCATTTCAGTGGGTCTACTCTACATAGGACTTGTGTTGGATTTTATGCCTTGTTAGCACAATCACACAATATGCTCCGTGTCTGAATTGTGAATTCCAGGCAGAATCGCATCACACATGTACACACACACACACACACACACACACACCCATTAGATGCACATAGAAGTTCTGTGAGTGCAGCTTTCATATTCACAGAAGGTAGAAAACCTGTGGCAGCAGGAAACTTGCATGCATGGAAGTAGGAAAGGCAACTCAATCATGCTGTTATTGAACTCATTTCATACACACCTTTATCTAAGAAATTTATTTATTTATTTCTATGCTGCCCAATAGCTGAAATAGAGGCCTTTTCCACACCAGGCATTTTGCCTGGGTTGGCCCCCAGCTGGTCCCTGTGCGCCGATGGTGTGGATTAGGTACTTCTGGGATCGCCCTCCCTACCCTTATTGTGTAGAAAGGGCCAGAGTTGCCAAGGGAGGTAGTACGTAACAAAAACAAACCCATGTTCAAAATCAAGCACACTGAAGCTATGCCTAAGGCGGGATGGGAGGATCAAGGCTGCTTGAGCTTCCTCAGCAGCTCCAAGTATCACTTCAGAGCTTGTTCCATCTCACTTTCATTTCCATTGGTGAATTTGAATGGGGAAAGTGTGATTTGTGGTGCCCCTTTTTAAAAAAATATGCTCTGAAATGTACACTTTCTCTCCATTGACTGAAGTGTAAAAATGATTTTTTAAAAAATGATTTTTTTTAATGCTATCACGAGCTCAGAAATGAGTGAGCTTTTTCTAAAGAAAGCACTCCTATTAGCATTCCGGGATATGAACAGGGCAATTTTTTTTATCATAATGAATTACAACAAAATTCTTGAACATCCATATCCATAAGACCTTGAAATCAATGGGAACATAACAGTGCTTAACTCTGACTGGATTGTACCTTTTGTTTCTACTGCATGGTTATCTTGCCTCCACAGATGTTCTCAGTGATGTATTTACAAGGTGCCTCCATTTTCTCTCTACCATGAGATATTAAAACATCAGTGGTTGGATCCAAAGGTGCCCTTCTGTTCATAAACCTTCCATGAGTGGAAGGCACCTTTGATCCATTGCTAACAGAAGGGGCGGCAGCTGATTTTGGATGATTTCCCCCTCCCCACTGTAAGGGATGGTCCACCAACCCCATGAAGCAGATAACTGGAGGATGTAAGTAGATGCAGGAGAGGGGGGAATTGGCAAAAAATGTTTCCTCCTTCCATTAGTGTTCACCAGGACTGCTTTTTCCATGAGACCTTTGGATACAACCCCTTAAATGTTTCATTCCCCTTATCACACAAATTAAACTTTTCTCTGTTAAAATTAATTAGAGCTGTGCACAAGTGGCCTCTCAAATTTCTCCTCCCTATTTGTGTGCGTAGTCAATTTCACCAAATTTCTCCAGGAGAAGGAGAAATTCTCCAACTATTTCTCACAGGTAGGCATCACCACTGGCAAGGCTTGTAGAACAGCTTCCCCCACTTGCGGGTTTTTGAGGTGTTGTTGTTGTTGTTTGCACTGCCAATGCAAGTGGCAATAGCATCAACTGTGTTTTCAGCCTGGCCCCCATTTTGCATCCTCCACAATGCCCCATATACTTAGCATCACTCCAGGGAATCACTCCAGGGAAATGCAGCTATCATAAAAAAACAATGGTGAAGAAAAAATGGAGAAAATTCTGAAAAGTGTCCTTTTATTTCTAGAAGGTAAGAAAAGAAAAATCTCAGGAATTTCCTGAAAGTTTTCGTTCCCCATGGAACAGGCTTCCAGTTTTCTTCCTCATTCTCAGGGCATTATACAATTTATTTTGAATGTGTGTTGGTGGTGTTTTTGACCGTTTTGCTAATCACTGCGAGGTGGCTGAGGGTATTGTCTATATTTTTCTTTCCATTACACATCTCACCATTGCTCTACAGTTTCCTGGGTTGTTTGCACTTCCTGATCTGAAAAGGCCCTAGGGGAGGAAGAACTCCATGATGTGTTCCCCTGGGCGGGAAGTGCAGGAAGCCAAGGAGGTGACAGGCTGTGAAAGAGGTGACTGTACAACGACAGGCAGGACACTCACACACACTCCTCAGTCATCTCATAATTAAGCTAAGCACAAGAATCCTGAACCAAACCCATGAGAATTTCTCCCAAATTTCTTCTCCTTTGAGTTTCTTTTCGAAAGCAATTTCTTTTCTATCAAATTGTATGAGAATGGTCAAAACTTTCAAGGGAGAAATTTTCAGCACAGCACTAGAATTAATATTTTGTCATTTTTATCCCACTGCATCGGATATGCTTAAGAGAGGGGGAAAGGACTCAGGGCAAAAGAAGAAAAAGAAAAAAAAATCTGTTATGCACCATTTGTTATCTTGAGAGAATAATTGCACAGTCATTCCTCTGAAGAACTTTGGCAGGTGTCTTTCTGCTTTCCTTTTTTCTTTCCTTGGCACTCTTCCTCGTAATGACAGCTTCCACCTAACATATAGTTAGCCTTACAGTAATCTCTTCATGTCACTTCTTTGTGGTTTAAGTTGGACAAGCAACGTGCTGTTTGAGTCAGAGCCATAAAAGCCCTTGTCGTATAAAGCAAGAACGGGACATCTTAAGTTTGCATTCAGGCAGTTAAAACACCAGCTGTTCCTGGCTGGAGGCAATGTATAGGCTATTTCTCCTTCAGTTGCAGTGCCCACCACTTCTTCGAAAGGCAGCTGGAGGAACGGCAGCCAATAATATAAATTTGAAGTCAGAGGAAAGATTAACAATGAAAATTTCCATGCCTGTGCCAGCAGACTCTGACAAGCCCCCCATGATTTAAAACGCCGCCCTGACACTTTTGATTATAATTAAATTCACAGACATATGGAAGCCAAATAGCTGGATGTCAGTTGATCAGTCTGGAAAGGAAGAGGGATTCCAAGCAACAAAGAAATAGAACTGGCTTTCCACTGAATGGTGGGAGCACCCTTGCTTTTGTTTCCAGCCTTTAACTAGGCTGACCATATGAAAAGGAGGACAGGGCTCATGTAACTTTAACAGTTGTAGAGAAAAGGGAATTTCAGCCCATGTCATTTGTATGCAATTAGTTCCTGGTGAAATTCCCTCTTCATCACAACAGTTAAAGTTGCAGGCACTATACCAGAGTGATCAGATACAAAAGAAGGCAGGGCCCCTGCAACTTTAAGTGTTGTGATGAAGAGGGAATTTCACCAGGTGCTGCATGCATACAAATGACACTGGCTGAAAATCCCTTTTCTATGCAACTGTTAAAGTTACATGAGCCCTGTCCTCCTTTTCATATGGTCAGCCTGCTTTAACTTTGATAACTTATCCAACAATACAGGCAGTCTTTCATGTCAAATGTCAGCCACTTGGTAGGGCATTCCCACAATATTTATTTCGTGCTTTGCCACCTTACGCAACAAACAATATTGGCCATCCAAAGGGATTGACATATTCATGCAGGTGCAGAATGATATTCTGTTGCTGTTGTTGTTTTAGACTTCCTTTCTCAAGAGAACCCTTTTCACGCTGAATTGTTTGCCGATGAATCACAGCAGACAATTATGCAAAGGATTCTGGGGCATATTTAAAAATGCATAATAGGGACCATACTAGCACTCGGGATGGGTGGATTCCCCCACGGCAGCACTCGGCTGGTGCTCACGGAGTTGGTGCTGCTGCTCACCCCCACTTGATGGGCAATGCAATCCCCTGGATGGCTTGGTGAGTGGACTGGAAGCACCCCACAGTCACCCACTCCTTGATACAAGCCACCATTTTTATGCAAGATGGAAGCCACACAGGGCCATTTCTGGGAGATTAGAAGGCCCATTTACACTCTAATGTTGTGGAAATGGCCCTAATTGATTGCCATTTTGTGCAAAATTAAATATATGAAAATAACAGAGAAATAAAAATGCCAGCGTGGAGGGAGAAAAATACAATTTCCTCAGCCTTGGGGAAATTACGTTTCTCTCTCTCTTCTCCTGTGCTGATGGGGGCCTAAAAGGCCCAATGAACAGGGCATTTAAGGCATCCATCGGGGGGGGGGGGGAATGCAATTTCCCCAAGGCTGGAGAAATTGTGTATTTTCCTCTCCATTCCAATGGCAGCTGCATTCGAGTGGAGGGGGAATTGGGGAAATTGCGTTCCCCCTGTGCCAGTTGTGGCTTTAAAGGCCCACTTAATCTTGCATTTGGATGGCCTTTAAGGCCACGATTGGTATGGGGAGGCAAAGAATGCTTTCTGGGGCTTCTGGAAAATGTGCAATTCCCCCGGCATGCTATTAGCATGGCCGGGGGAATCGTGCACTTTCCAGAGGCCCTGGAATGCAAGCGTTACCTCTCCCCCTCCCTGCGCCAATTGAGGCCTTAGGGCCTTTAAGGCCACAACTGGCACATGCGGGTGGAGGTGAACACTTCCCCATGCCATGCTGAGGGCCCGCAAAGTTCACACAGGCTCCTGAGCATTCACCAAGCCCAGCTCATGGCGAGCACCTCATGAGTTCTTCATTCCCTAATTCCAACATGGTTTTTACATGAAGTTTTACTTTTCTATCTTTCAATATGTATTTGCTAAATTTTATACGAAAGCTGCCTTAAAGACATTTTGCACAAAATGGAGGAATATAAAATACACTTTACATAAATAAATGTCTGTTTTGAAAATATTTTGAAATAAATTACTGACAAATTACCAGAGGGTCTGTATGTTGATAATGCTGAAAAATGTTCACAACAAACACTGAGCATTTTTGACTCAGCCCTACATTGAGGTGAGAATTCCTTAATTTATATTGGAAAAGCAATGTGGATTTTGCTGATGTTGTAGTGTCTGCATTTTTATTAACTCCGCAGAAAGTGTTAGTTGAGTACAGGTTGTTGAAATACCCTTTGGGGCCATTGCTCTAAATAGAGTGTCATTAGAACCAAAATCCAGGGTAATGCAACCTCAGCCATTCCATTTGCAAAGTTTTCAGGTTTTCCCTTATATCTTTCTAACATTCCTGCAAACAGGGTCTTTGAATTGTAGTATGATGTTTGTGTTAAAGTTGGGCAAGTATGAGAACCAAATGTATTATAAAGATAGACAAAAAGTCACTTGAATTTCAAGTCTGTGAAATATTAAGAGGCATATTCATGAGGAGTATCATCATCAGAATGACAGTCAGCCTATCTACACTACTGCTTTAAAAGGGTTTATAACAGTTTTAAACCGGTTATTAATGGTTATTAACTGGTTTAAAATGGTTATAAACCGGTTTAAAACAGTACCGTAGATAGGCTCAATATTTTAGGAGCGACGGTGGGGAGTGGGAAAAAGCCACAGGAAGAAAACCCAGTAATGACAAGAGGAGATGTAAAATATATGTGACTTAACAATAGTGGATAGCTGGTTACAGGTCTGAAGGAATTTGAGAGAGCTTGTACAAATGAATAGAGGAGCAGTTCTATAACAGTCATTCTGTGTGATGTAGCTGAAGAGTTCTCAAACTGGCCTGTAATTTGTATTCTGACAAAATCCATTGCTGCCAAATTTCATCATCAGAAGAATTTAGGTCAAAATTATTTAAATAAAAAAGATTTTTTAAAATATTCTTAATATGGTGCTTTAATCTTTTAATCTTTTTTACTATTTTACCTCTTATGTTCAGCTTTTTGGAAATTGTTTTAGATGTGGAGTGGTATACAAATGTTGTAAATAAACAAATAAAATAAGGGAGCAATCCCATGTCCCCTAGACAGCGTCTGGGGTGGGGGTGGGGGGGTGGACATAGGAATTTTTGATTTTCTGGATCTGAGGTCACAGACAGCGCTCCGAGCTGGGAGCCCGGAAACCATGCTCCCCATCCCTGCCTCCTCCTGCTTGCAGCCAGCGTGAACTGAACCACAGTGGCTGCCTTTCCACACTCTGTAATCTGAGCACAGAGAGGGCAAAAGGGGGGAGGGGAGGAGACTGCGGAAGCTGGTTCATCCAGCTTCTTAAACACTGCAGGGCCTTCCCCATCCTGCTTTGAATCCCCCAGTTAGACAGCCAAAACCAGCCATCTAGCCAAAAAAGCAGGGTGTAGAACATAGAGGAGAGCCTCCTTTTATTGGATACTAGTAAGTCCACAAGTACCCAGGGCACAATCCAGAAGTATTGAGCCATAAAATAAATAAAACATGCATTTTGTCACATAAGAATATAGTCCCCAAATTTTATGAAACCTCCCCCCAAACTGCAGTTTCCCTAATCACTCAGGATTTGTATTTCCATGATATCTTAACTCATTTGTTATCACATGTCCTCATCTATACATGTCTAATCATGCACATATACCAGAAAAATGCATGTTGGGATCTTTAAAAAAAAAGTCAAGGCTTAAAATGATGAAACATACAGCTTATTATAAAGAGGTAAAGACTAACAGCATTCAACAGCTGGAGAAGAAAGGGATAGGGAGAGCAATGTATGAGTATTTTGGAGGAACAGAAGGAGAGGCTGATTTTTACTACAGAGGTAGGAGGGCATAGGAGCCAGATAGACACATGAGAGGCCTAATTGGGTTAGAGATAGGGAACAATAACTTTGACTGCACTGATATAGTTAGCTACTTGAGTGGAAGAGAAAACGGGAGGGAGAGAGAGAGAGAGAGAGAGAGAGAGAGAGAGAGAGAGAGATTACCAATTCCAAGATGAAGGGGATAGATTGCAAGGAATAGGGACATAGGGATCTGCCTTAAACTGAGTCAGACCAGTGGTCCATCTAGCCCAGTACTGTTGACACTGATTATTTAAAACAGGATTTTTTTCCAGCTCTATCTAAATATGCTGGGGATTTTATTTTATTAGGAATCTGGAAGAGAGTAAATACACATATTCTGGGGGTTCCAATCCTACTGACCAGAAGGACAGAACCACTCCCATATTCCATGCTAATTAGGGTGACCAGATAAAATCCAGGTCAGGGCTCATGTAACTTTAACAGTTGTAGAGAAAAGGGAATTTCAGCCGGTGTCATTTATATGCAATTAGTTCCTGGTGAAATTCCCTCTTCATCACAACAGTTAAAGGTGCATGCACTATGCTAGAGTGACCATATACAAAAGAAGGCAGGGCCCCTGGTGTTTCACCAGGGACTAATTGCATACAAATGACACATGCTGAAATTCCCTTTTCTCTACAACTGTTAAAGTTACAGGAGCCCTGACCTGGATTTCATCTGGTCACCCTAATGCTAATGGAGGACAGCCATTAAATGACTAACCTCTGCTTGCTTGTACTGTCTCAAACAAAATGGAGTTTTGACTGGGCCTCTGCTTAGATATACCTTCTCACACACAATAGAGTTCTTGGAGTCAATAGTACTAGGGAGATAGACAAAATGGTGGCAAAGCTCAACCCCGGGGTAACATATTTTTATGCAAGATTATGCTTGTAACCTTGCTCAGTCCTGCGATACCATTAGCGACAGATACCAATCTGTCTTTAGCTATTTCCATAATTTGAAGGCATACAACCACAATGTAGGAATGTAATTAATAGTTCAAACTTTAACCAACTTAAATGATTAACTAAGAGAATCAGGCTGCAATTCAACAGAGTTTAAGGTGCGCTTCAGCTCATTGAAATCAATGTGCTTAAGCATGTCTGTGTGTTGGGTGCAGAGGCAACATATTTAAAGCAATTGTTTGGATAAGTTTAATCTCTTAAAATGTTAAGAACGTGGTAGGATCATTTCTGCTGAATTGCAATTTTACACGTGAAATCCTAAAGGTTCTCTCTAATCATTCTAGGCTTGATCATTGCTTTATGCACCACAAATCAGAGCACAATGAAGTGCTTAGACAGAGCAGTAAAGTAACATCACATTGGGAACTATAGCCTCTTAACCACCTTTAGAGTATATGTTTCCTTAGTGTCATCTAGCCACTTTTACTATAGTTTTTCAAAATGCTTTTCTATACAAAGTTATTCCTTTCTTCCACTGATTAGAAATCAGTGACCTACCTAGTCTTTGCCTAGAATATCTAATACATTATTAATCTGAAAACACATTAATTTACCTAGATACTATGAGAAGTTAGCGTAATCGATTTGGAGGCATCCAGATTCATAGATTTGGAGGTATCCAGATTTCTCATTCTATAACTTAGTAACTTCTTTCACATAAAGAATGTGAATGTTCAGTGATAGAGCATATGCTTTGCATGCAGAAGGTTCCAGGTTCAATCCCCAGCTTCTTCAGGTAGGACTAAGAAAGAATCTTACCTGAAACTGTGCAGAGCGCTTGCCAGTCATTGTGTAGTCAAGACTGAGCTAGAGGGATCAAGAGTTTGACTCAGTATAAGCCTTCCTAAAATGCAATCCAATCCTGTGCAATGAGAAAGTGTCTTAATACAAAAATATGCAAAAAAACCAAAAATGCAAATATATCTTGGCTGAATTAACAATAACTCAAGGGATGAGGAGGAGGAGAGAAGGGGTGGAACTTTTTGATGTACCATGCATCTCTCTCTCTTTCTCTCTCTGACCACCCTGTCAGGAGCACTCAGTTCTTTCAGTGCTTGACTTCAAGACCAACATTAAGATACACCTCCAACCTCTACCACCTTGTAGCATAGCAGAGAAGAGGGGTGAGGGACATGCATTTCTACTCAGGGCAATGTAGTTCAGTCTTCATCTTATAGCAAACTGAAGGGACTGCAGGACCATCCTGATGTTTGGGTGACCAACAGACCTCAATCCCCACATTTTAGTATTAGGACAAAGAAAAAAAAGTTCCTCCACTTACTCCACACCATTAATAATTGTATGATCAGGGAAGATTCCATTAGTCATGCCATTCTAATTTTTTTTAAAAAAAACAAACAAACCAAGTGCTTGAACGTTTCCTTTAATCATTTTAATTTCCCCCTTTTTTGTATTTTTTTTTTCAAACGTGAGGATATCCTTTTGGAGAAAGTTTGATCAAAATTGTCCTCAGTACAATTATAGACACACAGTAGCATTTACATAAATGCATTGCAAAGCTTGTCATTTTATTTTATTAAATCCCTAGCATGGCATTTCCCTATTTCACTGCTGCCACACACTGCACTGACGTTTTCATTGAGTTAATTCCAGAATCCATTTCCTGGATAGTCACAGCCAATTCACACCCCCAGTAACAGATATGTGAAGCTAGGATTTTTGTTTGTTTTTCTTTGTGCTCCAGCGAGGCGATTTATGTTCTTAAAATGATTGAAGCGCTAGAGAGAAAAGTGCAGTCTGCAACAGAATCTTAAGAACATAAGAAAATGAAAAGAGTCATGTTAGATCAGACTAAGGGTCCATCTAGTCCAGCATTCTGTTCACATAGTGGCCAATCAGATGCCTGTGGGAAACCCACAACCAGAACATGAGGGCAATAGCACCCTCCTGCTGGTGTGGCCCATACTGCTTCCAGTTCTGGAGATAGCATGTAGCCATCATGACTAGTAGCCTTATCTTCCATGAATAGCCTTATCCCCCATGATGATAATAGCCTTATTCTCCAGGAATATGTCCAATCCCCTTTTAACACCATCCCAATTGGTGGCTATCACTACATCTTTGAATTCCATAGTTTAACTATGTGCTGTGTGAAGATTAGAGGTGTGTGGAGCACATCTGCTCCACTCCAAAATTCGAAGTGGAGCTCCGATGAGGCGCTTCTCTGCTCCAATTTTTGGAGCCGCTCCATCGCTTCGCTTTGTCAGATTAACTGTCGAAGCTCTGCTCCATTTTCAGATAACCACTCATCGTAGTCTATGGAAAGCAACAAAAATGCTTACATCTCTGTCATTTTTAAAGACAAAGGAAGGAACATGGCACCATGCTAGCTCTTAGGTAGAGATTTAGGAGATCCATTCATGTCTTGATTTTTAGGAATGTTTAAAAGTTGGAATAACCACTCCATTATAGTCTACAGAAATTAACAAAAATGCTTACATCTCCATCATTTTTTAAAATAAAGAGAAGAGACTTGGCACCATGAAAGCTCTTAAGTAGGGATTTAGCCGTGCCAAGTTGGAAGCACATTCATTCATGCCTTGATTTTTTCAATTATCCAAAAACAGAACAGTTCTTCAACGGGGCTCCTCTCCACTCCGTGGGTATTCAACGGGTTTTTAACCAGCCCTTGTCTGTTCCTAAAACTCAAAGTTTCATTGAAGCTTTGCCAACGTCTCGAATTTTCAGAGCAGAGCACTCACCCCTAGTGAAGATGTACTTCCTTTTATCTGACCTGACTCCCCCACCATTCGGCTTCATGGAATGACCCCGGGTTCTAAGATTTTGTGTGTGTGTGTGTGTGTGTGTGTGTGTGTGAGAGAGAGAGAGAGAGAGAGAAATGTCTCCTATCCACTTTCTCTACACCATGCATACTTTTGTATACTTCTGTCATGTCTCCCCCACTTGCCTTTTGTCTAAGCTAAACAGTGCCAGATATTGCATCCTTTCCTCATAGGAGACTTGCTCCAGCCTTTAAATTGTTTTAGTTGCTCTTTTCTGTTGTGAGTCCTCTGGAACTTGGAAATGTAATAATTATTAATGACTATGACCATCAAAGATTTCCTGGTGGCAAGGCCAGCCCTGCCATACAATAAGGTGAAGAGTCTTGTTTCAGGTGGCATCATGGGGTGGGTAGAAAAGACAAAGGCAGGAATTAGAATCTGGATGGTGCAACAAATCTGGATGTTGTTCCTAGGCATCAAATGGCTTCTGCTTTCGGCAGCAGAATGTCTTGGACTGGCTTTGCATTGTACCCTTTTGCATTGATCTCAGCCCAGGATAAATGTTCATAGGTAATAAGTGTGGAGGCTGGCAGCTCTGATTTCAGTGGGGCTGTGATTTCATTCTGGGTTTCAGTCAGAGCCAGCCGGAACTTGAAAGGAGCAATCCACGCTGCTGAACCCATTTTGGGGGGATAGCGTTCAGACCCTTGGATCACTCCTTTAGAGTTCTGGCTTGCTGTGATGAAAACCTAGGATGAAATCACAGCCCCACTAAAATTGGAGCTACCAGCTTCAGCTTGGTAGAAACCTTCCACGTATGAACGGGCTGTGCTGGCTCTGAGTTCTCTCTCTTCAAAATTTAGCTCCTGTATTCCTACATCAAAGGAGCATGTGGTACTCCGCAAGGATAATGCAGAAATTTTCAAGACTTTAAATAATGTCAAAGGCTGTCTCTTTTTCCCTAGAAACTTAAAAAGTCCAAATCCAGAACTCCCAGTGCCTCCACTTCATCAGCCATTCCCACCACAAAGAAGTGTTTGTGTCACTGTGGCATGTTTGAAAACAAAACAAAACAAAAGATGCTCATCAAAGGTTTTAAGGGGAAATGGGATTTTCACACATGCATGATGGAAATGGCCACATATAAATATTTATGGCATCCTCATGCATGTAGTGATGAAGATAATGGCAGGGTTACAAGCAATCATCTGACCCACTGGTTATGCTGTTTGGCATGTCGATAAATGGGATTTACATAAATGGGGTGGCGTCGGGGCAGCGGTGCAGCGGTGGTATGTGGCGCGCCCCGCATTTGCACTCCTTCCCCCCCATCTACAGCGGAAGGAGAGCCACAGCGGGCTGTCATGCTGCCGCTGCGCCCGCCCAACAGAGCACGAGCAGCAGCTTTAGGAGCACCTGGGAGCATCCACCCCCCTCCTCCAAGGTAAGTTTTAGTTTTTTTGTTTTTTTTTTACAAGGGGGGAGGTCAGTGGAGGTGGGGCAGTGAGCTTATGGCTCGCTGGTCCCTTCCCTGCCCAGCCCATGGCGACCAATCAGTGGTCACCATAGACTGTGGCACACTTCCCAGAAGCTCCGGAGTAAGAGCGACACAGCAGATGCCATCATCGCCTCGCTCCAAGTTAAAACAGTCGGGATAAATGCCTGACTCTTTTAGAGGCAGAGCTTTGGGGCTTTGCCCCTAGATGGCTTCAGAGTGGCAGTAGTGTCATGTAAATCACCTGCCGCCACTCCAAAGCCACCGTGGGGAAAAGTGCCCGTCTAGAGGCACTCACCCCTAGTATACAAATTCTCACAGTCCAGGTCTAGTTATAAGTGTGAAGCTCCCCTCTCCCTGGAGAAATCCCTGTGCTCAACCATGCCCTCAAACCATTTATTTTGAATAAAATGCATTCAAAAGGCTTACTGAAATCAGTGGAACTAAAGCCAGGCTAACAGAGTTAGAACTTTGATTTAATTAATCTAATTACTGTATTTTGCATTTGTTTTGTGATTTTAATTGTGCATCATACGGTCCTTAAAGAAAAATGCTGTACACAGAGTATAATTAAAGACAATGCAGCGAAAAGCCAAGTATTTTTAAAACCCATTGATTTCATTGGAAACTACTTAAACATATTAATAATTTTCCCATTGGAATTAATACTTCTGGTGCAAGATTGGTTCACTATACCAAGAAATAGGGAATAGTGTTGGTAAGATTTCTTGTAAGACATTCCTAAATATGTGGACATGGACATAGTATGAAGAAAGGAAGATAAAAGGAAGGAAGAAGGAAGGAAGGAAGGATGATGATGGATGACTCTGGCCATGACTGATCCACAGTTAAGAAGTTTTTCAATGTCCCATAAATTATTTATTTTTATTTATTTATTTATTGCATTTTTATACCGCCTCATAGCCGAAGCTCTCTGGGCGGTTCACAAAAATTAAAACCATGAAATCATTTTAAAATATATAAAACAAGGCACAATCTAAAAACACAGAATAACATACAATATAAAAACACAACCAGAATAAAACCAAGCAGCAGGAATTAATACAGATTAAAATACAAATTTAAAACAGCAAGGATTAAAATTGAGTTAATTTAACTGTTAAAATACTGGGAGAATAAAAAGGTCTTCACCTGGCGACAAAAAGAGTACAAAGTAGGCGCCAGTTAAGCATCATGTGTTTTAATCTTTGCTGTTAAAATTAATGAGAATTTGAATTGCTTAATCTTGACTGGATCATGACCCAAGAGTGAAAGCTACCAAACATGTGCACCATGGGATCTTTTCAAAATATGCTAAAAAAAAAATTTTTTAAATGTTTCATGAAATTGACAAGGGGAGGCACAAGGATGGGAGGAGACCCAAACATCTGACCCAAGTGGACTTGGCTAGCACAGGATAATGGTAAGATTAGAACCTATATTGTGACAAATATGAAGAAAATATCAGACATTCAATGTAAATCATGACTATATGTACCAGGGATGAACAACTTGTGGGCCTCCAGAGGTTTTGTCCTACAACTCCCATGATCGGCTATGCTGGCTAGCAGGGCTGTGCTTCACCTTGGTGCTGAACCCAGAATCTGAACCAAAGTGCTTTGGGCAGATTGAGCCCAATGGTCAGCTGCTGCCTGGGCAGTGGCTGCTGTAGTTTATGACAGTAGACCTACAGCAGCCCGAAGCGGCTCTCCTGGAGGACTGGCAGCTCACCAGCATGCTCAGGGTATCCTCCCAACTCCTCCAGTACATGTGTTCTCCATCCTCATGGTTGCTCCATCTTCTTCTGTGTTCTCCTGTTTCTCTGGTCTGATCCATCTTCTTCTCTGCTCTCCTTTTTCTCTTTTCTGATGTGTTCCTGTATGTCATGTGTGGGCACTCACTTTCTGGGTTTGGGGGGCAAGCAGAAGGGGAGGGGAGTCCTATGGACTTCTGGTCAGTCTCATGCCCAGGAAACTGCAACAGCCAGCCTGCTTTGGTTTTGAAACTGAATCTGAAGTGGGCTGGGGTAATAATGAGGCACCCCAAGTCAAATTGGGGCCCATCTGGAACTCCAAATTGGCTTCTGAGGCAAATCGGGGGAGGGCACAGCTATACTTGTTTGGGTTAATGGAAGTTGTAGGACAAAACATCTGGAGGGCCACTAATTGTCCACACATGGCATACAGGAACATATCAGAAAAGAGAAAAAGGAGAGCCGAGAAGATGGATCAGACAAGAGAAAGAGAACACAGAAGATGGAGCAACCTTGGGGAAGGGGAACACATGTACTGGAGGAGTTGGGAGGACACCGGTATGTCTTACAATTCTTTATTGCACAGGTCAAACAACTACATCCCAATCCAATGGGATGTGCATGCTTCCCTTTATTTATATTTTTAAATTCTAGCCAATCAGCTGTTTGTCAGAACAGGAGGAGTAAAAGACACTGATTCCAGCCTCTGCTCCTTTTCCCCAACAGCCAATTATATTTCTTTTCAAAATGGGGTTTTAGGTATGCAGCCCCAGTTGATCAATTAGACAGGTGATCTGCAGTTGTGCATCATGCAATTCTGCATCAATTGGACATAGACATCCAGAAACCTGCTTCTCAAAGCCAGAGCCATAACTGGATTGGGGAGCTAATATTGGGGTGGGGGAGGAAGAGGGAGAGATAGTTGTGATATGGCCGACTATTTTGTTATATCTTTGAATCAATGCAAAACCAGGAGAGTCACATTTTGGGCAAGAGGAGGAAAGCAAATGTTATGCATAGTCTTCTGGGGGAGACAGATAGGAGAACTTCTCTAGCAACGCAGTAGGAAAAGTATCATCAGGTACATCTGTATATCTGCCCAACAATTCCACTGTGAGCAAAATTGGATAAAGGTTGACCATTGTGTGCGTGCGTGCGTGCAATCTAGTCTTAAATAAAACACAGCAAACTGCTTCCAAAAAGGATTGGAGAAAGCAATCCCTCCCTATGAGAGGAATGAGAAAACTGGCTTCTCCGTTATACCTGCAGATACTGAATTGAGAGCAGAGATACTTGAATTTGATGCCTGGGCATGCAGTGTGCTGCTCCTTTGCAGGAGAACTCTGTGATAATAGTTAAGGAATAAAGTTGATTATTACAGCTTTTAATGGTGATAGGTGGCTGACAGGAAAGTTGAGAAACAAGATGGCTCCCTGTTGAAGTTAATACTGAGCAATATAATGTGTCAGCACAATGTCAGCGGGGGGAGCTTAAAGTAATAGAAAGGAAGGCAGATGTCCCTATTCATCCATGATTTGCTAGGGTGGGGGAGCCCATCATCCTCACCTGCATCCATTTGGGTTTGAAGCATCTGCTGTTCCCAGTTTTGAGTTTTCCTGAAATTGTTCTTTAAAAATATCACTGTGAGATCTGAGACAGTTTCTCATTACTGAGCTCTGCATGATATTCAGATGAAGACTGGACTGAACGATTTGGAAAAATGGAAAATATGATTTAGTTCTGATCTCATAGATCTCATAGATCTCATAAAAAACAGTGGCGAGTATTCAAGTAATGATTGGGGCACATAAATTATCATACTTCATATGACTATAAACAATAGGCGGTGGTCTTGTTTTGGAAAGCTTCAATTTTGTCTCAAAACATTGTTTTCTTTCTGAATATAGATGAGCTCAAGAAAGCAATCAAGAGCAAAGGCTTTTTGGATGGTGTTCCCCCAAATGGCTATTTCTCTTTTATAAATAAATAAATAAATAAATAAAGGCATGTGTGTATCCAGTTTGAGTCAAGGCAACATTATCCCAAACCCAAAGGAGACATTGGACCAGTCTGCATAAGTTTATATAATGAATATTACTGCTTATTTAAAATTGTTTTAGCTGTTTATATTGTTTAAATTTTTTTGTGTTAATTTTTTTTTAGATTGTTGTGATCATGTTTTGTATGTCAATGTATTTTTTATGAGAGAGCTCCGACTATGGGGTGGTATGCAAATGAAATTTTATGAAATAAATATTTATTTATTTATTCCATAAATAGGGACACGTTTATTTAACAAAAATTGCCGGTTTAGTGCAGAATCTGCAGGTCAGATTCATTTGATTCTGTGTAGGATTTCTCAGACATCCCTAAGCACTGGTGATGCCATTGTCCAGGCCCAGAATATGGCATGCACCAAATTACACATTGAGGAGGTGGCAATGTGACATGAATGCCCTAACCAACTCCTGAGATGACAGGGAATTGATGATCTGGATGGTGGCCTGATGGTTACACCAAAAATGTATGATGGAGTTGGCAGGAGATCTGCCCAAAGATGCACCTCCACATCAATGAGGAAAAACACAAGGAACATAATATTCCTAGTCATTCCTGATTCAAACCAGCTGAGCAGGCCACTCTTTACCATACCATCTGTTCCACAAAAGAACCTCAAACCCCACAGCACCAGAGGCATCAAAATGGACTTGCAACTTAGCTTCCAGGACAAGACCAGCCATCCAAAAAGAAACCCAAATTTTAAAAAGAAACCCTTGAATGGAGGAAGAGCAGTTCAACTCATTATATAGAAATGTATACATAAATGTCAAAAATAAATCTAACAATGGAATTAGGAGAATCTGCTTAGACTACAATCCTATGTACATTCACCAGGGAATAAACCATATTGTGCTTGCTTCTGAATAAACATACTCAGGATCGAACTGTTAAGAACTTTCCCTTTGGCTGCCTCTACAAGAGAGGTTTAAAGCTCTTTCAAGGCGCTTTAAAAAATTTACCTCTACAAGGAGGGAGCGCAAATCGGGCGTAGAGGCGCGCTATCCCTCCGATTGTGCGCATTATCGAATGCGCGTTAAATAGCGAGTTTTATTTTGCGGCAGGATGTGCTGCTGCTGCTGCTCGCTCCCCCGCTCGGCTCCTGGCTTTCCTAGCCGGCTCCTCTGGCTCCGTCTTTTGCCTTCCTCTCCCGCCCACGTCCCTCGGCAGACAGCAGGGGGAGACCCCGGCCGGCCTTGGCCAGCCCCTCCTTCTCTCCCTCCGGCGGGGGAGGGCGAAGCAGCCAGGCACGCAGGCAGGCAATGGAGCGGAGCGCTGAGGCTGCAGCCAGCGCGCGCGGGAGAGCTTCGCGTGGCCGAAGAAGGGGGTGCCCTGCTGCCGCCCCCCTCTCCCCGCCGCCGCCCCCGCCGGGAAGGAGACGCTCCCCGTCCAGCAGTGACAACTCCTCCCGGCTCCCCTGAGCGCCTCCCCCACCCCCAGTTTCTTGCCTTTGCGGAGAGAAAGGCCGGCGGAGGACTCTCGCTGCCCCCTCCGCTGCTCCCCGGCCGAGATTGGCTCCTGCCTCTGGGGGTCTTGCCTCCCCCCTCCCCTCCCCTCTCCCTGCCTGCCTCTCATGCAGAGGTATTAGGGGTAAATGCGCTTCAGGGATGAAGCGCATAATCACTTAACCAGGCGCAAAAGCGAATACTTGTGGAGGGGGCCTTTGATTCATTTTGGCCCCATTCAGCATCCCTTTAAATCATAACTCAACCATGTTTTTATTCATGGTTTTATCCACTTTGGATATTTTGAGTTAGGCTGTGGTGAAATGCAAACTGGTGGAGTGGAGACCTATGGAAAAATGAAATCACACAACTGGTTCACCATGAAGTCAAGAGGATAGGTTTCAATGTACGCCAAATGAGCCAAATACGGTAAAACGGTTTGGCCTGTGACTCAGGGACACTGTGGAAATGGAAAGATCATTTATTTCAGTTGCTGTTCAAACTGTTCTAATTGGGGGACAATACAAACGGACACTTGCAAAATTCAGTCAATAGGAATGTCATGTTGAGTATTTAGTTTGGCTGTTCTTATGAAATGAATTATAAATCTACAGATAAGAATAACTACAGGACTAGGAATAACTACAGGACTAGGAATACAGTATGCATGCTATTCATTGCTCCACATGTTGTTTGGTCAGATTTTTAAGCAAACTCATCTGATTGTCACTTCTTGGGTAACTACTTGGATTGGAAGGCAGCTATTCTTTAGTTCTTGCACTTCCTCAGATTTTGTGACACAGTCCTCAACAAAAAAGTTTCTTACAAAAAAGTGTATTTAAACGTTGAAACACATACAAAAATATGTACTTTGTGGGAAAATACATTAAAAATAATACAAATTCTTGTGTGGTCATTTTTTTAAAAAAAACATATTGATGCAGAAGCATCCAGGACACTGATCTCCTCAGAGGATGGAACTCCTGAGTCTCCACTTCCTGAGGACCTAGTTCTTCAGGAAGGCCCCAGGGACCAGCTTCCTTGTGTTTGGAGAATTCAAAATGCCATCCTTGGATTCTGAAGACACCACTATGCTGCAGCCACATATCAGGCCCTTTAAGGTAAAAAGCCTCTGTTTATAGGGAGGTGAAGCTAACCAGCCTAAAGGAAGCCAGAATCATTCTTAAAGCTCAGACACAATCTGCTGCTTGTTGGAGCAACATTCAGGCAAGCTTGTCTGGCTTCCAGCCCCATCACTTGGAGCTCTCTGTGGTGCTGTTCTATTCCTGTTTCAACATTTCTGGGAAACCTGATTCCTCCTTGATAATTAGGTCCCCCACCCCAAGCCTCTGGCCACAGGAAATGAGGCTGGATAGAAAAGTCTGAACTGTATGCATTTATTGAAAAATGAAAAGTGCTCTGCATGCAAATTATCTTCATTTCACTCCAACCAGCAAGATAAAACGTTTAATCTAAAAAAACCTAATAATCACAAAACAAGAATTCATCACCATAACTCATTTCCTTGGCGTGAGTTAGGAATTAAAAAATAAACACCAGAGGTAACTGTTTGTTAGAATCCTGCCGGCTTTTGAAACCATCCTAAAAGGATCATAATTTAACAGCTGAGCAACTGTAATATCCCCTTATTGATGAATTAGATGTAAACGTAGTGAGTGTGTTGATGGATGAGAATCTTCATACTGTGTTAGATCATCGAGACACAAGTGTTTTCCTTGAGTGCTACAAGCTTCTATCTTACGCACACCTAACTGGGTGTAAGACCCATTGAACTCATTGACTTGGATTCTAATCTTGCTTCTATGAAAGAACAGATGTGAAGGTAATTGTCCACCTCCTCATCCCCTCTGCAGCCTGCTGTGCCCCTGAAACCATGCTCCTGGGCTGTGGCCCTTGGTAAGGATGTGGAATATGATGCAGTGGTGGGGCTGCAAATGGAAGAGAGTTAGTGGAGGACCAGCTTAGGATCCAAGCCAATGATACTTCTGTCTGAATGGACATTCATAGGATTGTGTGAAAATGTCAGATGTAGTGGCAGGTCAGTATTACGATATCTGAAAATGTTTGGATCAAATCAATATAGAAAACTCTGACCTAGGAAGTCGCATGTGTGGCTAAGGCGTGGCATGCTGTAGTAAGAACATTTTCAGAGAGCGGGCAAGATGGGCAAGAGAAAATCAGAACTCAGCTTCTATGGGGATTCATCCCATTCCTATAGAATACTGCAGTTTGAACCTCATATTATGGATGAAGAAATGTAAACAAAGATATTAAAATGAACCAATTCATGAGTTATGAGGCACTCCCCAGACACCTTTCTAATAAAACATCATTTCCACAGCATCAAATGGTTACTTTTATGGATGTTTGTCACTGGGAAATCCAGTAGGGGTGTGCACGGACCCCCCGGATTGGATCGGGACCTGGATCGGGACCTCCAATTTTGTCACGGATCGGTTCGGACAAAATCGGAGGCTCCCCGGACCGGATCGAGTATGATCCTGATCCAAAAATTGGAAATTTTTGGATCGGCTGCCATTTTTTTCCCCATAGACTTGCATTGCAATGCAAGTCTATGAGGAAAAAATGGCGGCGGGTGGGTGAGGGGGGGCCTAACTCCCTCCCCCCCCAGGGCCGTCCACTGTGGACAGCCCCGGCAGGTAAGCCCCCTCCCCCGCGCTCCCTCCCCCCCCCTGGGGCCGTCCGCTTCCATCCACTGGCGCCCGCGGGCGCCAGCGGATAGAAGCAGATGGCTCCGGGGGGGGTAAGCCCCCTTCCCCGCCACTGCTTACCTTTTAGGGCCGTTCGCTCCCGTCTGGCGCTGGCGGCTACCACCAGCCGGCTTTGCGGCTTGCTCTCGAGTAGCGTGCCGGGTGATCACCCAGCGCGCCACCCTGGAGTAGGCCGCGGAGCCCGCTGGAAGTAGCCACCGGTGCCGGACGGGAGCGGACGGGCCGGGAAGGTAAGGGCCCCCCTCCTCCCCTCCGTGCGCCCCCTCCTCCCCTCCGCGCGCCCCCTGCTTACCTTCCCGGCCCGTCCGCTCCCGTCCGGCGCCGGCGGCTACTACCAGCGGGCTCCGCGGCCTGCTGTAGAGTAGCGCGCCGGGTGATGACATCACCCGGCGTGCCACCCTGGAGTAGGCTGCAGAGCCTGCTGGTAGTAGCCGCCGGCGCCGGACGGGAGCGGACAGGCCGGGAAGGTAAGGGCCCCCCTCCTCCCCTCCGCACGCCCCCTGCTTACCTTCCCAGCCAGTCCGCTCCCATTTGGCGCCGGCGGCTACTACCAGCGGGCTCCGCGGCCTGCTCTAGAGTAGCGCGCCGGGTGATGACATCACCCGGCGCGCCACCCTGGAGCAGGCTGCGGAGCCCACTGGTAGTAGCTGCCGGCGCCGGACGGGAGCGGACGGGCGGAAAGGTAAGGGCCCCCCTCCTCCCCCCCCGCTGTCCACTTTCATCGGCGGGCGCCCGCTGGTGCCCACCAATGGAAGCGGCGGTGGGCACCAGTGGGCGCCCGCCGATCCGCCGATCCGCCGAACCGGTTCGGAGCCTTTTCGGACCAGTTCGGATTGGATCGGCCGATCCAGCTGTCGGATCGGAAATTGGATAATTTATCCGATTTCCCACTGGATCGGACTCGGATCGTGGATCGGGTCCGATCCAGTGCACATCCCTAAAATCCAGTTCTTTATTGACTTGATGGAGTTCCATGGGGTATTTGACTTGACCTGCATCTGCAAGTTGAACTGCAGGCTTTTCCCCAAATTCTGGGAACTTTTTATGCATTTTCTTTTCCGCAGGCTCTACAATTAGAGCCAATCTACACCATCGCTTGAAACGTTTTAAATTGCTTTATTTCATGTTTTTAAGTACTCTGTTTTAAAATGTGTTAGGCCACATTGTGTAGTACTTACATTTTCGTAGATCATTTTCCCTGACTTTAATTCATTTTGTTAGGTCTCACGTTCTCCTGTATGAGTTTTTTTTCTGTTTCGTTTCTTCCTCAGACAGTCTTTTCCACTACCACTTCCTCCTAACCCTTACTTCCTTTCCCTTGATGAAATGAAAGCACCGCCCACACTTGAGTGATCGAATACAAGCTGGTAGCTAGCAGCTCCTCACATACGGTAAGAAAAGACACACTACTTAAAACGATATATAAAAATAAAAAAGTAATATAAACTGTTAGCTCGTTATAATTAAACACTACTATAAACGGTTACAGTTACAGCATCATGTGGCCAAATGAGTGCTCGTAACCTTTTCTTAATGTAACAAACCTCAAGGGTAGGTTCAGCCTTAGTGCAAATTGTTTGGAAATTTGCTCAAGTTGCAGTACCTGTGGAAAAAAATGTGCAAAATGTGAACTGGCCCAATGCACTGCCGATCAAGTTGGGCACTGAGGCAGGAACTGGAATGAAGTCCAGGTGACTGAACCTAGGAAAAGCCATTGAATTCCAACCCCTCTTCCCAAAAGGATGTCTCTGACATCCCTAGTTCTTTTCAGTTACAACTAGTGATGGGTGAACTTATCCCAGGTGAATTTATTATTTCCTCAGATAATAATGAACTCACCCATGTAAACTCGGATGAGAATTCTCCCTTAAAATGAACTCTTGTTCCATTTAAATGAGCTTTTGCTCATGCACAATGTCAAAGTGCATCATGGGAGTTTTAATCTGGACGTGCATGCGCATCAACATGTTATGTACTCCTTTCCTAACTAGTTGTTTTCGCATAGCCTCTCACAGAAAAACTCCATCCACCAGCAGCCATAAGAAAAGTACATTTTTATATACCACACAAAGGTAATTTATGAACAATGATTATCTAAATCCGATCTGATGAGAGTAAGAGATGTGTGTGACATTATTACAGTTTACCAAAAAGACAAAAGAGTTACACAACGAACTCAGCGCATACTCAGAAATAGTTTTGTTTAGATACAGTTTGCACATGTTCAGAAGCTCGCAATGAATTCTGAACTTAATAGGAAATTTGTGAAACACCAGTCCAGGCTCATTCAAAAGAATTATGAATAGGCAAAGTTTGACCAGTGAGCAGACTAATTACAAAATCGGGTGGCATCAGTAATTGTAATGATAGTTTTTGTAAATATACTCAAGAATAGAGAAGCAAGACAAAATTATTAGTTCTGGAAGTTTAGGGAATGAGAAGTGTAAAAATGTGGTCATTTTCATGCAGAGTATATTAAGGTGACACTTTGTCAATGTTTTGGTAAAATGAACATTGTGGTATCATGTGTAGATATGCTATGAATTTAGGTTTATATATGTGCATTAATGTTATGACTCCGTTAAGCAGATCTAGAGTGAGGGTTCTATGAGTGACAGGAGATATGATGAATTTGCATTTGTGAGATAATTGGCTGAGTGAGTGGGAGGGGTAAAATGGTGTGATATAAAAACAGGGAGCTGCACTTGCATAGTTTAGATAGGGAAGAGTTTAATTAGGTAACAGATAGGGAAAAGTTTGGATAGGGCTTGTGAAGCAATAGATAGGGAAGAGTTAGTGTTTAGGATTTATGTGTACAGGATTAAAGTAGTAATTAAGTGTACATGTATGAGAGAGGATATATAAGCATTTAAAGGGTCTTTTCAACTGTTTAACACTTTAACGCTAAATAATCAATATTTCTATGTTTTATATAATCCTATGCCTGTGGCTCATGGCTACAAAAGGAAAAAGTAATAAATATAGGTCAGAATAAAAGCCAGTGTGTCCTCACTTCTCACAAAGTGAAGGGGTTGGACATGAGGACCATTTCCTGTGGCACTGTTACTGCGTGTGTGGTGGAAGGTGTTGCCTGCTATGGAAAGGCCATAATGAAAAGTTATTTTCACTGGTAAATAGGCAGGAACGCCAGACACGTCATCCCACGTTACTGATTCACTTGGCTGCGAACAAGATCTCATAGTCTCATATTTGCTTTACTTCTCTTCCTTTCATTCCCTTCATAATTTAGTTTTTAGTTATGCAAAAAAAAAAAAAAATCCAACAACATTGGCGCCTGGCTGCAACAATCGACTGGATGAGATCTAATAAACTGAAACTCAATCTGGACAAGACTGAGATGCTGTTAGTGGGTGGTTCTGCTGACCGGATGGAGGGTCTTCAACCTGTTCTGGATGGGGTTGCACTCCACCTGAAGGAGTAGGTTCATAGCTTGGGGGTCTCCTAGAACCATCTCTGTCACTTGAGGCTCAGGTGGCCTTGGTAGCACAAAGTGCCTTCTACCAACTTCGGTTGATGGCCCAGCTACACCCCTAGCTGGACAGGGATAACCTGGCTTCAGTTGTCTATGCTCTGGTAACCTCCAAGTTAGATTGCTGCAATGCACTCTACGTGGGGCTGCCTTTGAAGATGGTTTGGAAGCTGCAGCTTGTGCAGAATGCAACGGCCAGATTGGTAACAGGGACCAGAAGGTTTGAGCATATAAGGCCTACTCTGGCCCGCTTGCATTGGTTGCCTGTATGTTTCCGAGCCCGACTCAAGGTGCTGGTTTTAACTTATAAAGCCTTACACAGCTTGGGACCACAATACCTGATGGAATGCCTTTCCCAACATAAACCTACCCAGACATTACATTCAACATCTAAGGTCCTCCTCTGAGTGCCTACTCCGAGGGAAGCTCGAAGGTTGGCAACAAGGGAGAGGGCCTTCTCTGCGGTGGCTCCCAAATTGTGGAACGATCTTCCCGACGAGGCCTGCCTGGCACCAACGTTGTTATCTTTTTGGTGCCAGGTCAAGACTTTCCTCTTCTCTCAGGCATTTAGCAATATCTGATGAGCCTGGGTCTGTTTTTGTTTTTAGGCTTATAGTTTTTAAGTTATTATAGTGATTTGAAATGTATGTGCATACCGCAAGGTGCCATCCTATCCCCAATGCTGTTTAACATTTATATGAAACCGTTGGGAGAGATCATCCGGAGGCATGGGGCGGGGTGCTATCAGTATGCTGATGACACCCAAATATATTTCTCTATGCCTTCGACAACAGCATCAGCTAAGGATAGTGTGTCTCCTCTGGATGAATGCTTGGAGGCGGTAATGGGCTGGATGAGGAAAAACAAACTGAAGTTGAATCCAGACAAGACGGAGGTGCTTGCTGTCAAAGGCTGCAACCTGGGTTTGGAGGTGTGTCAACCGGTTCTGGATGGGGTTACACTCCCCCTGAAAGACTGTGTTCGCAGCTTGGGGGTGCTCCTGGATCCGTCGCTCCAAATGACAGCCCAGATAGATGCGACAGCCAGGAGTGCCTACTATCAGCTTCGGCTGATACGCCAGCTACGCCCCTTCCTAGAGTTGGGAGACCTAAAGATGGTAATGCACGCGCTGGTAACTTCGAGGCTCGACTTCTGCAATGCACTGTACATAGGGCTACCTTTGTGCCTAGTCCGGAAACTTCAACTAGTTCAAAATATGGCAGCCAGGTTGGTCACCGGTACATCTAGGGGTGACCATATTACGCCAGCTTTAAAATCGCTCCATTGGCTGCCAATTAGTTTCCGGGCAAAGTATAAATTGTTGGTTATTACCTTTAAAGCCCTACATGGTTTGGGTCCAGGTTACCTGCGGGATCGCCTTCTCCCATACAATCCGCCGTGCACGCTCAGGTCCTCTGGGAAGAACTTACTGCAGTCGGCCAAGACTAGGCTGACAACCGTTACCCAGAGGACCTTCTCTTCTGCCACTCCCAGACTGTGGAATGACCTGCCGGAGGAGACTCGTTAACTTAACAGTCTTTTAGAATTTAAGAAAGCTATAAAGACTGTTCTCTTCTGGCAGGCATATCCAGTGGAATTTTAGAATGTTTTAAGGGTGTTTTTAGGATGTTTTAGGATTTTTTATGCAGTTTTAATAATATGTGTTATGTTTTAATCAGTTTTATGTATTTTATCATGTTGTTGTTCCCCGCCTCGATCCAGATGGAGAGGCGGGTAAGAAATAAATTGTTGTTATTATTATTATTATTATTATTATTATTATTATATATTGTATGTTTTTGCAGTTTCAATTTTTGTATACTGTTTTTAAATGTTTTAATCTTATGTAAACTGCCCAGAGAACTTCGGCTATGGAGCGGTATACAAATGTAAATAATAGTAATAATAATAATAATAATAATAATAATAACAATACCCCCTTAAGTGTATCAGTAGCTTCAATTGATTACACACATTCTGGTTTTCACCCTCTTCACTGTGCCAAGTAATAATAAAAAAAATACATCTTCCACATAACATTAGCAAGTCTATTGATACGCTTAAATGTTCTCCACTTGCTTGGCAAATTTGGATGGCTTATTAGTATCATTCCATTAGAGTTGGAGCGAAGCTAACTCAAAACAACTACGGCAATGTGAATGTGTTATTCACTTTGGCTATGTGGATCAAAATTGGCTTACTCAACTACATCCGTCATAAATCTCAACTACACTGTTCATCAGTTTTCATGCTCAAGCTGTTGCTGAATATGGATAACAGCACTCTTGATCTTAAGTGCTCTATCACATAACAGGTTTTTAATCCACAAAATAGTATTAAGTGTGCATGTAATCTTGCACTTAAGCATTTTCTCACATCATACGAAGAACAGCCCTACTGGATCAGACCAAAGGCCTGCCCAGTGCAGTGTTCTGCTCCCCACAGTAGCCAAAAAAAAAATGCCTTTGGGAAGCCTTACCATGCTGCCTCATTACACTGTGATGTTGTGGAAGCTACTACCATGTTTGCTTTAGCAGCAGGTATTGGTGGGTGAAAGAACTGTCTGGCAGTATCAGCGTAGTAGTATGTCAGGATATGGTGCTTCAACTTTGCTTTTCCATTTCAATGAAAGATACTTCATGGGTAGCATCCAATGGTGTAATTCTGCAAACTCAAATTGTGCTAGCAAACCTCTGCTGAATCTTTCTGTTGTGGAAGGGGTTGCCTGTTACACCTGCGCAAGCAGTTGTGCAAGTAGAAAGTGCAACTGGTTGCACAAGCTTAATGAGCAACTGCTTGGGCAACCTCACTTGGGCAAACGTAATTTTCATTGGATTCTCCTTTAGCACATAGTTTGGACCCTAGTTTCTGCTAGTGCAATGTCCTTTGCACTAACAGAATGACACAATTGGATACTGCCCATTATTTGTTTGTTTGTTTGTTTGCTTGCTTGCTTGATTTGTACCTGCCTTTCTACCAGGAAAATGTTGCACAAGGCAGTTTATAATTATAGGAACAAAAACATTTTGAAAATAAAACTTAATTTTGAATAAACCAAATTTATTAAAACACAATTTCATTAGAAACACAATTAAAAGCAAAACAATGGAATAAAAATAGCACCCAACCCAACAAACCACCTTATCCACCAAAGGCTTGTTTGAATCAGAATTTCTTTGCCTGAGCAGAGTCTGAACTAACCTAACCTCTCTCTGATACTGATTGCTACTTATTGTCATGGGTACCACGAAGCCTGTCAGTTCGTCTGGCAGAAATATGTATATGCCTGTTTTGTTACCAACCTGACTATGAAACCCTGACAACTGTTAATAATTGCGCTTTCCAGAGTATGCTAATCCTTTCTTCTTGAAGTGCACATATTTCAAGGATTGTACTTCTGGCTTTTGTCCCCCCCCCCCCCCCCCAAATTTTAAACCTAAGCTTTCATGTCAACGCTCTGGTTAACTATGCTAATAAGATTTCCATGATGAAATTTATTTCCTCAAGTCACCGTCAATTGATTTAGTTTACACTAAGCTTCCTGTTCACTGGAAGATTCAAAGCGTTCTGGAGATAGCCCTCTTGATCCAGAACAGATTATGATCTTTCAACTGTACAGAGTTTCTTCTCTGGATTAGGAAGAAATTGTACATTACCCAAGTCATGAGGGCAATGGACCACTTGTGTCACCAAGATTCCATGGTTACAGGTAGGGGTGTGCACGCCCGAAATTATCATATCGTATCGTTATCGGAAATCACTTTTTTTTTAAAAAAAATCAGATTTGATTATATCGGAGGTTAATCATATCGAATCGTATCGGATTTCCGATAATTATCGAAAATCCGATATTTATTTCGGAACCCTATTTGCCCTATAGAGTTGCTTTTTGAGACAGAAAGGCCTATAACTCCTGTAATTTCAAAGTTACAGCCTTGAAACTCGGTCACAGTGCTTATGGGATATGCCTAAGTATGTGTATGAAATTTCAGAACACTCTTTCCAACCGTGTATTTTATATGATTTTTTAAAACATCGTTTAACTTCTGACTGCTCAGAATGACAGCTTGCCATGTGCATTCAGAGATTTGTCAAGAAAGATGCACAATGTTTTTAAAAAATCATATAAAAGATGGGGGTGGAGGGATTGTTCTGAAATTTGGCACAAATGTGTCCTGGTGTTTTCTTGCCCGAGTCTAATCTCTTAGCGCTGCATTGCCAAGATAGCAGGCAGTTATATGGTCACCCTATAGAACTATAAAAGTGATATAAAAGTGGTATATAAAAGGCAGGAGCCACACTACTGCTTTATAGTGGTATTGAAGTGCCCTGACAACTGTTGGGGCCCATAGACACGTATGATATACCACTTTCATACCGCTTTCATAGTGCTATATCCTGCTTGGTGTAGATCTGGCCATAGTCTCACAGTGAGAGCATCTATATGTAGCAAAACTAGGTTTATTTAAACTAACTAACTAAATAAATATGACAAGTAGTTTATTGTATCATTCTGGAATTGTGATTCCAGTCATCTCTTAGCGTTTGGCATTTAAATTTTCTTTCAAATACCAATGCGCAAAATTATGCTTATTTATGTTTCAGATGGGTTCCGCTGGGTGGCAACATCATAGATTTTGTCTTGCAAAATTTGCTTGACCAGCGTATCAAACATAACCTGTTGTTTTCTGAAGCTGAAGAACAGGAATGTGTTGCTGTGTAAGTAGAATGTTTAGATGACCAAAATGGAAATTATACACAGGAGACGGAAGCAATAGCACTGCTGAATTGGTTTTAAACACCTGCTCTCAGTGTTTAAAATTCTATACCCCCCCACCAAAAAAAACCACCTCACCAATAGCACTATGAATGGGTTTAGTAATCATATAAGCTACATTTTAATTGCAGTTCTCACAAGGTGGCCTGCTTTTTTTTTGAAGTGTTTTATCATATAGTGACTCATTCATGATAATCTTTTTACCTCCTATGAGCTGTAGTACTCAACGGGAAAAGCTCACACATTATGCAGTTATCATCTTGCACATGTGTTGTGTTAATAGAAAGGTTGGCATTTCACATTCCAGATGGGTAGACAAAGAGATTTTAGTGATATCCAGCAAGGTGCAAATCCTCACTCTTAGATGCGCTCAAGGTAAATTGGGAGTGTAATTTAAGAGCATCTGTTGTGATTTAGGTGAATACAACATAACAATTACAGCAATGCTAGCAAATATATTTTTGACTTTTACATACATATCTAGTATACAGACTCACTCCATTGTGTATAACAATATTCACTCAGTCTGGATCTCGATAGTATGGTGGGTGCATGGATGCCCTGAGTCTCTTAGTCCTTTCCCTGCCATAACAAATACAATCATGAACTGATATGATATTGCCAAATCAGCATTTCCTTGCTCCACTTCACTGGCTGTTGCTTGCAGAGGTGGGAAAATGAAGAGCTCAATAGACATTATGTCACACATTTTGTATTGCTAGACAGGGCTGGGAAGAGGGGAAAAGATGTGTGGCTGCTGTCTTTGGCTACAGTCACAAATTCCCTCCATGTGTAGAACCAATCAGCTATTCAGAGATATGTCTGATCCTGAGAAATCATTCCCTGTGGCCTACAACATGGAGACACACTGCCTTCTGCCTTTTCTAAATACACGCTCCCAGAGATATACTAGCATCCCTAATGCTTTAACAGCATATCTGATGCATCCTGCTATGTTCAAAATCACGAATTATTTAATAGGTAGACAAATCATCTGGATGTTAGAGTATCATTAGGGAGTAGAGAACTGGTGGCATTTGAGTCAGTTGTGAAACATACTCCAGTAGCAGTTTGGGTCAGGTATTTCCAGATTCATATCCTACTTTGCAAGGCTGCCAGGACATTTCTCCGCTCACTGTGACAGAAGGCAACCTGTGGCCAGGAACAGAACTGCAAGTCTAAGTACTCAATCCAGATCAAGTAATGACTTCATTCAATGCTGCTGATTCAGCCAGGTGCCATCCATGCCCTCATAAAAGACAGGTCCTGCAATACCCTTTTGGTCTAATCAATTTCCCAGGATCAACTTTCTGGACCTTGGACGCACAGGCACAGCATCCTAACTTGAGTGGCTTCATTTACATTCTCCTTATGAAGGAAACGTTGCCTGTTGCACCATCTCAAACACTACCTCGTGTCTGCTGACACATTAAGCCCATTGAGAACAGAACCTGCAACGTCTGAGGAAATTCCTGAATGATGTGATGAGGTTTTCGTATGGTGTTTCTGTGTGCAGCCTAAAGAATGTATCACTAGTAAAAAGTAAACGGATAATAAATATTATTATTATTATTATTATTATTATTATTATTTCGCTTTTTTAAAATTTTAACTGTTGTTATTTTTATGTTTATATTGTTGTTGTTCCCCGCCTCGATCCAGAGGGAGAGGCGGGTTACAAATAAATATTATTATTATTATTATTATTATTATTATTATTATTATTATAGAAATAACTAGATATACAGAATGTTGCATTTTGTGACCATATATGAGGAATCTAGAAATTAGGGATGTAGATCAGATTTGGGCCAAATTGGGCCCCTTAAGACCATTTTTAGTGCTTCCCAAGGTGAAGTGCACTTCCCTACAAAGTGACCAGAACTGAAGCTGGACCCAGATGAGGGTTTATTCACAATTTGGCTTTGGAAAGCCAGGCAATGCATCTTCTCCTTCCTCTTTGTTTATCTATGAGATTCATATACCACCCAACTGGCAGTATATCATGGCATATTGTAATGATCTGTTAATGAAGGAGGGAAATTAGGGCAATTCATGGAGGGGGGGACTTACCAACTCTTTGACAAACAGTAAACCACTTCTGTACAGTCCAAAGCCATTATAGTAATTATAGTAAATGCCAAAATTCCAACCCATGACTGTACACTTTGAATCGTTTTTTACAATCTTCCATGTATTAAATTTTAAACTACAATATACTGGAGATGAGCATGTTAATTTCTAAACTGATGTTTGTCTCTTTAGATGTTTCTGAAGCTGAAAATATAGGTTGCAGCAGCTCTGAAACACATAGCAAAGGCTTAAAATCAAAGCCTTAGTTTTGGTATTTTCATTGAAACTCTCCTCTCTGACATAGTGCCATTCTGAAGGTGTGTCATGGGAAAATCCTGATCAAAAACTGAAAGGAATGTCTCATACACCCCCAATCCAATGTTAAGGCACAGTCCCAACAGAATTGCTTGCCGGCAAAGAAATTCATGGCCAGGAAGATTGCCATGTTCAGTCTCAGTGTGTTCCAGATCATGCCTGGCCTGTACTAATTCATGTTTATAGACTGCTTAGCCTTAATTGGTTTTTGTTTGTGCAGATTTTAAAAGATCAAAAGTGCCACATAACCCTTATTTATGAAACATTTTTCTTGCCTTTTAAAAATGTAACCTTTGTCACAGTTCTGTTTTTATTGAATAATTAATTGTGCTTAGCATCTGATGCATTTTTGGTCCTAGACTGTGTCAGCAGCGTGGCAGTTTAAAAAGACTTAAAGGGTAAACTCTCTAACTGTATGATTTTCATTAGCATAAATGTACTTTAAAAAAAAAAATGTGGCCAGCATCTGAAATGCCGCTGTGTTACCAGCTGAAATCTGCTTAGCATTTGTATTATCACTATAATGTGTCAAGGGCCAATCATTGGTTATCTGAACAATCCTCGATAAAAGTGGTTGGAGGCCCTGGAGCAGTTTCAACAACAGGGCCTGCTTCCTCCCAAATGAACACATGATGATGATTTATTTATTTGTAATTCAGGGAATTAAAATGTGTTCGCACTTCAGTTCTTTATCGTAGAAATGAGCCTAACGCAATCCAGGGTTAGTGGCCCAGAACACTCAAGTGTCACTTTCTCGCCTTAATGGTCAGCATCCCACCCACCCCTACACACCCACTGGATGGAGTTGCAAGAGAGGGGTGGTGGCGATAGAGTGACTCCCAAGCTGTCTGTCGGAAGAAGCTCTAGCAGAAATGTATCTTTTTTCTCACTCCAACTGAAGACCAAAAAGATGAGGTTGCATATTTATAGAACCTTTCCTGCGAAGCTGACATGGTAGTATGACCTGGGTTAGGATATGGGGCAGCAGTGAAACAAGGTCAACCATTAATTAGCATAACAGACATTTGCTCCTAGGAAAGGAAGTTGAGGGTCTGTGCGAAACTAAGGTCACACATAGATTTTCAGGCCATATGCAGTTTCTACAATTTAGCCAGTGGCATTCCTAACTCTGTGACAAAAATAAAGCAGATTATCTGCCGGGCGATAGGAAAAGGTAAGAATGAGACATAGTCCTGCTCAAGGGTTGAGTTGGTGTGGGCATCTAACACTTTGCTGGGGGTGGGGACAATTAAGTGATGAATTAGATTAACCTCTACTGTGACCTAATATATGAGTTGTATTTGGGGGCTGAATATCCAAACTAGCCATTGGCAGAAAATAACAAGATGGGGTGGAATGGTGGCGGTGGTGGTGGTGGTGGAGGAGGAAATGACATCTACTGCACTATTTTAAATCATTGTATAGGGTAGTTGGAGGAATCCATTTTGGGGGTGGAGTTTGGCATTTTATTTATTTTTTGTCAGCTCGGGTCCCTTGTGGATTTCTGCGATCACTCGACTGGGCACATACCAAGTTGGGCAAGCTCACAGTTTCCATTTCTTTAAATTATTTGTGCAAATCCCAATTTGTGCAAATCAGAACTTGTGCAGATTAGAATTTTCACTAATTCACAGCTGGGAACTGTGAAGGACATGGGATTTCGAAGAACCTTGCCTCTCAGGGGTGGAGGGAATTAGATGAGCTCAGTTGTTGTTATTGTTCGGGGCTGGTTATCTTGCCTGGTACCAGCCCGGGAGAAACAGGTGCTCTGGCTAACGAGCTCCCAACGACTTTCAGCTGAAAGGAATTAGGGAGGACTGGTTTCCCAAGCTTACAAGGGGGAGGGCCCGCCTGAGAGGAGGATAGAAAAAACGAAGGTCTAAGGCTGTAGTTTCATCTCTCTTCCGGCCAAGGCACGGCGAAGAGGTGATCTCCGTCCGGCCGGATTCAGCCGGGTGTTAGATAGATTTTTATTGTTTTACAAGCCTGCTCGGTTTGGGGTTGCTTAGCACTTTTAAGAGTGTGCCTGATTGATTGGGGACCCAATTGTTTTATGACTTGTGTCTATTTGTGCTGCTACTACCATTCCTACCTCATTCCTTTCTCGCACCCCCTCCCTTTTCCAATAACCTTTCCCTGCTTTAGCTCTTAGCTGTGTATAAGGAGGTGTGTTTTGACCAAGGCCTTAACTTAGAATAGTGTGTAAATAAACTTGCTTTGTTCCTTAAATTCTGTGTGGTTATTTCCAGCGTTGGCTCAAGCCAGCTTTGGCTGGGGAACCGGGTGGCGGGACGGGAATTACCTGCCACGGCAAGAGGACAGTTGTTTACATTCTCTTGACAGGAACATTTACAGAAATCGCAATTTCTGCAAAACTGTGGCTGAGAATCCTGCAATTTGTGCAAAATTGCAGGCATAAGTTGTTCTTTACGCCTGCATTTTTATGCAGATTGCATTACTTCTGGCTGTGATTTGTGCAAACTGCAATTACCAGAAAATTGCAAATCATAGCTCATGGACAAAAAAGAAAAAGACAGGAGCTCTCACCAGGTGCCTTCAGACCTTCTAGCAGCTTATCCTGCATGCATGCTGGGATCGGGCAACCGGCAGGAGTCTGGCGAGCAGAGCACAAACAGGACCCAGGGGAATTTGCCCATCCCTAATTTAACAACTCTGAAGCCACATATGATTCTTTCAGGATTTGGTGTGCTTCTTTGTTTTAGGAAAATGTGGTCAGGAGAAGGCTGTGAAATTGATTGCAGCAATGGCATTGGGGGAGCAGTGATTCATTTGGACCATAGCTCAGTCACATAGTAGATGCTCTGTATGCAATAGGCCCCAGTTTAATGTCTGGTATTTCCAAGAAGAGCTGGGGAAGACCTCTTGTCTGAAACCCTGCAGAGTCTCTTATAGCCAGTGTAGAGACTAGGCAGTAATGAGCTAGACAGACCAACAATCTGTCATGTTATAAGGCATCTTTTCTTTCAGTTTGGGGCGTGTGGGGATTGCTATCAAAATTTTCTTACAGATAGGACTCCTTCACATAAAGGTATTTGACAAGGCTATATTTTAGCTCCATTCCTTTTTAATTTCTATATTAATGATATAGATCCGGAGGGAGAGGCGGATTATAAATAAATATATTATTATTATTATTATTATTATTATTATTATTATTATAGTTCCAGCTTTGCATAATCAAAGCTTTCATATATCTAATATTCTGGATAAGCTGTAAACATATTTCTCAATATTAATGATAGGAATGTATTTTCAACATCTCTAGTTGGCATGACAAGATTACTGAGACAGTTCAGTGTTTTCTGTGCAGAAAACAATTTAGTTGTAAAGGGCGCAATCATATGCATGTTTAGACAGAAAAAAAAAATCCTACAATGCCCAGCATTCCCCATCCAGCCATACTAGGATTTTTTCCTATCAATTTTTCTGTCTAATCTTGCATAGGATTGCACACTAACAATGATAAATGCAAAGTCGTAGTTTTGGATGAGGGGAAAAAACCCTCTGCACAAGTGGCACATTGATTCTAAAGAAATAGAGCAGGTAAAATTATAGCGCTAGTTTGGAAGAGTCATTTCCATTTCAGGTTCTAGGACCTTCAAATGATTAAAATGGAATCAAACTCAGTTGCTTGTATAAACACCTTAAACAGACTCCTGCATTTTAGGTATCAGGGAACATTATCCTCAATTTTAAATGTTTTAAAATCAGTGGTGGTTCCAATGTTAATATTTGGTGCAGAAATGTGGGTTTTTGCAAATACAACCATAATTGAACAAATTTAAAACAATTTTCTGTGCAAGGTCTTAGGGGTGCTAAAATCTATTCCTGTTTGTTTAGTCAGAGTAGAGTTGGATGTTGAAGCAACCTCTGGCATAATACATGTCAGGAAGACTAATTATTGGTGTAGAATAAATCAAATAAGTGAAGACAGGCTCCCTAAGATTTGCCTTGAAGAAGGAACAAACGGTACTAGCCCTGCAGTATGGATTTTCTGTGCAGGAGCTGAAACCATATGGAAAGGTAACCAGAAACAGCTTCAAACAAGAATTCCCTCTCTATAAGAGCACAAATGGCTAAGGAGGAGGGCCTTCTCTGCTGTGGCACCCCGGCTGTGGAATGAGCTCCCTAGAGAAGTTCACCTGGCACCTACATTATACTCCTTTCGGCACCAGGTGAAGACCTTCTTATTCTCACAGTATTTTAACAGTTTATTATCATAGTCTTTTAACTCTGCTGTTTTAAACCTGTATTTTAAATTTGTATTTTAAATCTGCATTGCTATGCAGTTTTACCCTGGTTGTGCTTTTATGTTGTATTTTTATATAATGTTCTCATACTGTTTTATACTTTGAGTCGTGTTGATGGTTTTAACTTTTGTGAACCGCCCAGAGAGCTTCAGTTATTGGGTGGTATATAAATGTAATAAATACATAAATACATAAATAAATAAACAAACACGGTGAGCTCCTCCCCTTGCTGCTATCTTTTGTTTCATGCTACTATTCAGTCACACTAAACTGAAATCTTGGATTTCTTCATTGGTTTCTGTGGACAGCTATCATTGCTGCCATAGGAACCCCACACATACTCCAGATTGAAAATGAACCATCAATTCCTTTCTCCAGAAAAGAGGTGTGTTACTCTACACTTAAATGCCAGTCAAACCTGTGAATTGACTCACTGGCTAAAAGAAGCACATGGATACAAGAGCCTGCAGACCTCTGCCCACCTTTGAGGTCACATGGCTCCTTCCATCCCCTCACAAGTAGAGGGATAACATGCACAGCTCCCCTTTTCTATCCAACTATGCTCTCTGCATGATTTAGAACATGCTACAGAACTGATTCTTCAACTCACGAAGGACTGGGATGAGCTACATGACCTTAGGAGTGATGTAATACCTGCATAGTGCTACTAAAACTCAGGAATTCTCATGTATTTCTCATGAAACTATTGGACAGAATAGTAGCTGCAGTTTTTGCCTTCTCTCTGAGGTTCTAGAAGGGAGTGAGAAGGAGGAGAAGGAGGAGGAGGAGGAGGAATGCTCTAAATGGGAATCAAGTGGCAGGTTGGATTTCTAGTACTTTTCCATCTGCATCAGGATAGGGATTATGAGAATTTCAGTTCAGTTCACAATTTATTAGAATTAGTCCCATTCGAAACTCCAAATGCAAATGGGTATGCATTATTTTTTTAGAAGAAGCTCACACATTCCCAAACTTGCAGTCAAATTAGAAAAATGTATTTTTTATGTGCACTTTGTGTGCATGCTTTAGTGAATGGCAGGGGGAGTGCACACTTTTGTGTATGGAATTGCACACTTCCTATTTGAATAAAAAGTGGGGGGGACAAGTTTCTCAGTCAGAGGAAGACTTCCATCTGAGGAAGCTCCTTTGATGGAAGAAGGAAATCTTTGGTTCCAACTTAATATTTGTAATAACTCATGAATAATACTTCCAAATGCATGTCCAACTGATGTCTTTTCCACTAACTGCCCCCTCACATTGAAAATTGAATTACTTGACAATATTCAGAATTGTATACATCAGAAAGTTAATAAATTTCTGTATGTGTCTGCAAGTATTAATAAAAGCTCACTGTAGGTGTGCTTCCGTAGGCAAGATGATTGCTGAAACTATTGATGTGATGTGAGAGAGTTCTTGATTCAGAGTACACAGAGGGCTTTTCTTTCATAAGGGTATGTGGCATATTGCTGAGCCATGTGCTTATATTGCTAATACCTTGCTGACAAATGCTGAGGTATATGAGCTTCATGTACACTGCTCTGAATATATTGCCAGAATTTCCAATGTTGGATTTGTTTACTTTTGAACTATGGCCAAGGAGGAAGATGTCTGTTGAAACCCCCCTGACAGTTTTATTCATGAATGTGTTAGGAATTACATCGATTGAATTTGAGGGAATTATAATTATAATTTGAAGAACTAAACTCATTTTTTAAAACTAAATTATAAACCAAGGGTGAGCAACCTCTGTCAGCCTGAGGCCTGATTCAATTTTAGAGAAGCTCCAGAGCGTGGTCATGGACAAAAAGGGTAGGGCCAAAAATATAATCTGCCCCACGCAAACAAGTTGCACCTTTAAGCTCATTAGGAGAGGCATTTCCCTCTTTTAGAATGGGGAAACAAGGGCACACAGGCTGGGAAACCACCAAAGAAAGGGGTGGGGCCATGAGGAAAGGGGGTGGGGTCAGGAGAGGGGGCATGACTATTTGGGAAACCCCAAAGGATTAGATTTTGTCACCAGGGCTGCTCACCCCAGCCATAAGCTCTGTTTTAGCATTGATCTGCCATTTTCCTGGTATATTTTGGGGGGGTTGGATGAGGACTCAGAATTCGTAATTTTGATGACTGGCAATTATACACTGCTTCACTGTATGCCAAATTTGGCATAGTCTCATTCACTTCACATTCTCAAAGCACCAGTTTGGTACCGGCAACCTAGACCCAAGTCACTTTGAGTTGGCTACTACCAGCAGCTGCATAAGAAACCTGTCACAATTTGCCCATCAAAATGACCCTGTTCAGATGACACACTAAGCCAAGGTGGTTAAGCATTTTCAGCTAAACATGATGGCTTAGCATGCCATGTGAACCACGATGTAGTGTGATGTGTGAACCATTCCTAACCACACTGGCTACATAAACACAATTTAAACACACTTACTAACCATTTGCTGCAAAAGGATAAGTGGCCTAAATATGACTTAGTGTGTTGTCTGAACACGGTTGAAGTTCACTTTTAGGCCTGTGTGTTAGATGTGATCAACATCGAGTGTGCAAGAAACAGCCTGACATAAGTAGGCTGACCATCTGAAAAGGAGGACAGGGATCATATAACTTTAACAGTTGTAGAGAAAAGGGAATTTCAGCAGGTGTCATTTGTATGCAATTAGTTCCTGGTGAAATTCCCTCTTCATCACAACAGTTAAAGGTGCAGGCACTATACTAGAGTGACCATATACAAAAGAAGGCAGGGCTCTGCAACTTTACTGTTGTGATGATGAGGGAATATCACCAGGAACTAATTGCATACAAATGACACTGATTGAAATTCCCTTTTCTCTACAACTGTTAAAGTTATATGAGCCCTGTCCTCCTTTTCAGATGGTCAGCCTAGTCATAAGGGAGGAGTGCAGCTGATAATCAGACAGTTAATCAGTTAGAGACATGTTTGTACAATGTTCTTAATTTTGATTGGTCAATATCTCTTTAACCTGAAGATTCTAAGGCTTGCTTCCTGGTTCTAACTGCTCTCTCTCTCTCTCTCTGACAGCTCTCTTATCTACACTACTGCTTTAAAACGGTTTATAACAGTTTTAAACCGTTTAATAACCGTTATTAACTGGTTTAAAACTGTTATAAACCATTTTAAAGCAGTAGTGTCGATAGGCTCTCTATGACAGTTGCGTTCTGTAATGACAGTTGGTAAGAAGTCTTCAAGAAGACTTGATAATAGTTTATCTCTCCACTCCTATTCTATCTATTAATGTTTCAGTTTTGTTCTAAGTATAAACAGATTCATTTTTTGTTCTCTACTATTAAATAATTGTCTCTAGCATTGTAATTTAAGAACACACAAATTCTGACTTCCGCTAACACTGTGATTAAGATGGAATGAAATACTCTGTGTAACATAGGACTGCCACTCAAAATGGCATCCCTCGTCGTCATAATATTCCTCCATGTCATGACATCTTCATATGTTCATTCCTTCCCCGCCGTTCCACATTATTGACTGCCACTAGCAGCGATGGGAAATGAACAACTTGTAAGGGATCACACAATTTGCCCATCAAAATGGCACTAAGTATGGGGTTCTGTTATCCCTTTTGATTGGAAATAGAGAGGTGGGGTTGGAATAAGCCCCCCATTATTTATGGAGTCATTCTACTCAAGAAAGTGGGATGCACTGTAGTGTTGCATAAAACATGCATGCCCATTAAAAATTTCAATGGTGTCATATCTTATAAGCCATAGCCTCTGGAAATGCTAAATATTTTAACGTCTGGCATAAGTAAATACTCAGCAGTCTGACCTTGAGATACTTATGGCCTTATTGACAACCTGTCAGGTGCCATATTTTTTTAGACCCTATGTCTCTACTGCTTAGTTTCCTGCTATAGATTTTCTGTAGGATAATTTAACTTTTAAAGCCCTGTCACTTTCTAGTCATACAATGGTCAGACCTTTCTCAGTTATCCATGTTCATACACACTTGGATTTCCTTTCCCTGAGATTATAACTATTGGTATTACATTCTGTTGTAACTTCAACATCTCGAATAGAGAAAGTTGGGGGTGCCAGTTTGAACTCTGGTGATCCCCTCCCCAAACAAATTAATTCAGACACGATACTTGAGGGAGCGATTCTCCCTATATCTGTCTGCCCAAGACCTGAGATCTGCCGGAGGAGCCCTTCTCCGTGCCTCACCAACGTGAGATATACGCTATGGTGGGACACGGGAGAGGACTTTCTATGTTGTTCACCCCAGCTGTGGAATGTCCTCCCACTGGAGGCCCAACTGGCACTGAGACTGGCTTCATTTTGGCGCCACGTTGAGACATGTCTTTTTAACAAAGCCTTTGATTGCTAAATCCACCAGCCTGCAAACTGTCCTGTTTTAACTGGAATTTACTGTTTTAAAAATGTCATATTGGTTTTAACATATTAATGGTTTAATTTGTTTTAGTATTGTATATTTATTGTTCTATTTTATATGTATGATTTTATCTGTATGCTGCCCTGAGATAAATAAATACCATAGAGTTTTTGCTTCAATCCCCATGAACAAAATGCCCCCATATTTTTTACCTGTGAATGCCATGCTGAATTTTGGGGAGGATTGGTATTATTATTTGGTTTACAAAAATTAAAAACAGTGAACATTAAAAAAGATATACAAAATTAAAAAACCATAAAAAGCATAAAAACAGATTATAAATACAATATCCATTTAAAACAACAATTCTGGCATAAATATTATTATTACATTATTGGTATATTATTATTACATCCATTGTGTGCTCCCTGATTGCCTGGACTAGCAATCCCAACTCAGGTGCCAACTCAGGGCAAGAAGTGTGGGATATCCCCCCCCCCCAGTTGATTCTTATGGATATTAATGATGCCAGCTCCAAGCTGGCATAGATCTGGGGCCTCATAGGAGGATGAAAAGGCTTTAGAGCAAGGATCCCCAACCTTTCCTAGGTCAGTAAGTACATTTGGGACTTTGAGAGATTGTTGTGGGTGCTCTCATAAAATGGCTGGTGAGTGGGTTGCCCATTCATAAAATGGCTACCATGATGAGACCAACCAGTGGCAATATACTCATTTCCCAGAAGGCAAACTAAGGGGGGGAAAGCAACTTCTCCGAGAACCTAAATACAAGGAAGAGGTGAGCTCCAAAACACAAAACCACTCATTTGAATCCAAATAAAGATGGGCCTGGAGGCCGGCCCTTGACTTTGCAGGAAGCCAGCTTCCAACTTAACCTTATTAAAATAAATAAATATCAAATAAAAGCAGGGAGCCTGGCCAATGTGAAGAACGGTTTCCACAGGCACATTATTACCCATGTGCACTATGTTGGAGACTCTAGCTTTCGATCCAGAGGATTCAAGGCCCTCTCTCACCTGCCCCTGATGTGTCCTTGGAATGCCAATTTTGGGGGCATATTACTGGCAGAAACACTGTCAGTGGTAGATCTACACACACAAAGTGTTCTTCAGGCATAACTGGAACCTCTTGAATGGATCTCCCACCCACTCCTCTGGCAGAGAGGCACCTCTGCTCTACCATAACCCTCTCCAGCCAGTGGATTGCTGGTGGAGCAATCAGGATTGCTCTCTAAGCGGGAATCTCTGAGATTTAAACAAAAGTAGAAAAATAAAATGGCACTGGAACATGGTGTGGAAAATGTTTGAATGGAAAGGGGTGTGTTTGTATTTTGAAAGGAGAGCAATACCTCCCAGCCCATTTTTCATGCTGAGAATTTCCTCACATGATATCATTCAGTCTAGCCTTAGTTATACTGCCTCTTTAGCACCACAAGTGACATTTTGGCCCCAAATCCCTATGGCTCTTTGCTGCCATTGTTATTTATTTATTTATTGACTGTACTCTTAAACTGCCCAATAATCTGACTTCTCTGGAAGGTGTACGATGCCTTAAAGATGGTATGAACATTTAAACGAAAATAAAAACACAGCAGAATAAAAATCAAGATTAAACCAGACATGAGTAATAAAACCACTACAGCTTCATAAAAGAAATTACAATGGCACCAGAATAGTGTACTAAAATCACTAGAAACAGTTCTTAAAATGACTGGGGAAATACAAAGTTCTTCACCAGGTTCCAGAAAGATCACAAATGTAGGTGCAAGGCAACCTTCTCTGGGAACAACAATCCATAAACAGGGTGCCACCACTATGCAACAGATCTAAATAAGTTCAGATCTCTATGATTCCAACCTTCAGATTCCACAGCAGACCAGGTTTTTCTGAATTGCATGGATTTGGGGACAGTTTTGCTTTTTATTTATTTTTATCCTCCCTGGATCCCCTGGACTTTAATAACTACAGGCCAGTATCAAATCTTCCATTTTTGGGCAAGGTGATCGAGAGGGCGGTTGCCTTCCAACTGCAAGCAGTTTTGGATGATACAGATTTTCTAGACCCATTTCAAACTGGCTTCAGGGCAGGATATGGAGTTGCTATGGTCGCCTTAGTGGATGATCTACGCTTAAGTATTGACAGGGGGAGTGTGTCCCTGTTGGTACTCCTGGACCTCAGTGGCTTTCGATACCATCGACCATGGTATCCTTCTGCAACGCATGAGGGAATTGGGACTCGGGGGCACTGTGCTTCAGTGGTTCCGGTCCTACCTCTCGGGCAGGTTCCAGATGGTGATGCTTGGGGATAGTTGCTCTTCAAAGAAAGAGCTGCTATGTGGTGTACCACAAGGTCCCATCTAATCCCCAATGCTGTTTAACATCTACATGAAACCGCTGGGAGAGATCATCCGGAGGCATGGGGCGGGGTGCTATCAATACGCTGATGACACCCAAATATATTTCTCTATGCCTTTGACAGCAGCGTCAGCTAAGGGTAGTGTGTCTCCTCTGAATGAATGCTTGGAGGCTTGGAGACACACACAAAACACACTGAAGCTGAATCAGACAAGACGGAGGTGCTTACTGTCAAGGGCCACAACCTGGGTTTGGAGGTGTGTCAACCAGTTCTGGATGGGGTTACACTCCCCCTGAAAGGCTGTGTTCGCAGCTTGGGGTTGCTCCTGGATCCATTGCTCCAAATGACAGCCCAGATAGATGCGACGGCCAGGAGTGCCTACTATCAGCTTCGGCTGATATGCCAGCTGCTCCCCTTCCTAGAGTTGGAAGACCTAAAATCAGTAGTGCATGCGCTGGTAACTTCAAGGCTCGACTTCTGCAATGCGCTGTACATAGGGCTATCTCTGTGCCTAGTCCGGAAACTTCAACTAGTTCAAAATATGGCAGCCAGGTTGGTCACCAGTACATCTAGGGGTGACCACATTACAGCAGTTTTAAAATCTCTTCACTGGCTGCCAATCAGTTTCCCGGCGAAGTACAAAGTGTTGGTTATTACCTTTAAAGCCCTACATGGTTTGGGTCCAGGTTACCTACGGGATCGCCTTCTCCCATACAATCCGCCCCGCACGCTCAGGTCCTTTGGGAAGAATTTACTACAGTCAATAAGAACTAGACTGACAACCGTTACCCAGAGGACCTTCTCTTCTGCCGCTCCCAGATTGTGGAATGACCTGCCAGGAGAGATTCGCCAACTCACCAGTCTTCAGGAATTTAAAAGATCTATAAAGACTGATCTCTTCCGGCAAGCTTACCCAGATGAATTTTAAAATGTTTTATTGGTGTTTTATTGGTATTTTAATGATGTATTGGTTTTATGTGCTTTTAATCAGTTTTGTATTTTATGTTTAATGCTGTTGCCCACCTCGATCCGTTGGGAGAGGCGAGTAATAAATAAATAAATAAATATATTATTATTTATTTATTTATTTATTTTTTAAACTTTGGGGGAGGATTTGCCCAATTGCATTTATTTCCAAATGTTCATTTGTACAAGCATGCACTATTGCTAATGCCCATTAACTTGTGCAACTTCACATTTGCAGACAAGCAACATTCTCAAACAAAAATGTAATTGTCAACAAGCAGGTAACGGAACAAAAAACTGCCTGACATTCTGTGAAACAGAGATGGAACGGATTTAACAAAATCTGCTGAAAAGCCCTCTCTCTTGCAGCCACCTGCCTTGCCTCATTGTTACAAATACAGCTGCCCTGTTGGCAATAATCTGTCTCATAAGAACATAAGGAGTGCCATGCTGGATCAGACCAAGGGTCCATTTACTTCAGCAGTGACCAGGGACCAACAAAGCAGGCCACAAGTACAATGGCACCCTCCCAACCATGTTCCCCAGCCACTGGTGCATATAGGCTTACTGCCTCAGATACTGGAGTTACACATTGCCATAGCCATCAGGACTAGTAGCCATCGATAGCCTTCTCCTCCAGGAAGTTGTCCAATCACCTTTTAAAACCATCCAAACTGAGGGCCATCACCACATCTTGTGGTAGTGAATTCCAAAGTTTAACTATGCACTGTGTGAAGTACTTCCTTTTATCTATCCTGGATCTTCCACCAATCAGCTTGATGGAATGACCCTGAGTTCTAATATTATGGGAGAAAAATGTCTCCCTATCCACATTATCTACATCATGCATAAGTTTGTACACCTCTATCATGTCTCCCCTTATCCTCTTTTTTTCCCAAGCTAAACAATCCCAATTGTTGTAAACTTCTCTCATAGGGGAGATGCTCCAGTCCATTGATCATTTTAGTTGCCCTTTTCTGCACTCCCCCCTGCTCTATAATATCTTTTTTTAGAGCCTATCCACATTGCCCTTAAAACAACTTATATTCTGTTTAAAAACATGGTTTTGAAGTTGTTTCTATACGTGGTAGGACACACTGAGCAGTACTTACGTTTTATAGTGACTGCTTCCGCCGTCCTCAAAGTGTTCACTGGTGTATTACAGGGTTAATTCCTTGACTCATCTTCTTTTGGTTTTGTTTTGCAGGCTGCTTGACCCACCCACTTCTGTCTCCTCAAGCAGCCTGCAAAACAGAAACCAAAGAAGAAGAGTCAAGGAATTAACCCTGTAATACACCAGTGAACACTTTGAGGACGGAGGAAGCAGTCACTATGAAATGTAAGTGTGTCCTACCACATAATGAAACAACTTAAAAAACCACGTTTTTAAACAGAATATAAGTCATTTTAAGGGCAATGTGGATAGGCTCTTAGTTGCTTAACTTTCTCTCCACCTTTGACATGGGCTGCACTTTGCATGGGATTCCCCGATCAATTATTTTCCTGTCCACTGATCTCCCCGGATTTTCCCATGTGAGGAGAACTGTGACCAAAATAGGGCTGTGTGTACCCAAAGGTGTATGTAGCAGAGAGACTGGATTGGGCCCTTGGTGGTGAATTAATTATAGCTTTCTAATGAAAAACATACTGTGCATTATATGGAGGAGGAGACGTTCAATTTCACAAAGATTAATGGCCTCAAATTAAACTAGATCTGGCATATGTAGCACAGTTGAAATCTGTTTCAGGAATTCTAAAAGCTTTGGTGCCCATGTGGCCTATTTTACAGAGGACAGTCTTCTATTTGAAGAGCTGTCAGAGGACAGTCCTCTGTTTGAAGTGCTGGCTAATCCAAGTCTGGTTTGCAAATAAAGAACCATAGTAAGGGAGAGCAAGCAAGTTGCCCATCAATAGTTAGTTAGCACTTGTTAGTTAGCTGGCTGTAGTGTTCCCCACTATGGTGAAATGTACTTTGTACATATATTTAAATTTTAATAATTATTTCTAAATTTGCATCTATACACATGAATCAACAAATGACAATGTTATGTAAATCTGTGTCCCCTTTTAGGTGATGCATTTCCTCTCTTTTGATGATGCATAAGTGGTCACCCAAATCAGGGATGTATGAGAATTTCATTTGTTCTTTGAAAATGTTTGCAAATTATCATGAACATGATTGCATTAGAAAAATGCATATTTTTAAACCAAACAAACAGTTTGGAATTGTACAATTTAAAAATGGCAATTTCATGCTTTAGTCTATGGGGTTAGTTATGCAACTTTGGAAAATACACAGTATTTCCATGCAATTTCCCCAGTAGATCACATTTGATTTGCACAATTTTCCTGCATGCACAAATAAAATAGAGATCAATACATGACCGTGTTAAATGAGATGAGATGTTTGGAGCTGATGTTTGGAGAGTCTGGCAAAATGCAAGCATTCCCTTTTTTCACCCATCCCTAACCCAAATTCGCTCCTAAAATCAAAGTTCCAAATGCTAAAAATGTGTTTTTATTTATTTAATTGATCAATTTATAGACCACTTAATTATAACTAAAAAGGCAACTCAAAACAATTTTATTTCAGCCTTCAAGATTCCAAATTCAAAACCAATGTACATTTTTTTCTTGGAATGGTTGCAAACCTTCACATTGTGCAATTGGCTTTCATGTTGTTTGAATACATTTTTTGTTAACATCCTTTTCTTCCATTCATTCCAAATTTGGCAACCTGTCTCTTTCAATATGATGCCTTACTATTAGTCTATGGCTTGAGTAATTAGGCCCTGTGTAGCTTTTTATTCGATAATAGCTCCAATTATGGCCTTGTGCTGGCATCTGAAAGTTTACTTCTGATGATATGAGCTAGTTTGCCTGTGCTGTTGTGGCTAATAGGCTCAGATGGCTGAGTAAATTTTCTGGGCTTGATGAGGCATGCTGTGACAAAAATTGAGTATCCAAATTTAATTAAAGTAGTAGATTAAAAATGTCCCCATTCAGATTCCATTGTCTCGAAAATCCTGTTTGTGCAACTAATCTGATCAAGTTAAGGCCTGTTGATACCAGAAGGAGAGATTTGGCTTGTAGACATGAACTTATCACAAAATGTAGGGTCATGTGTGGTAGACAATGTGGAATCCGGACACATGGTGTGTTTGTTCTAAATAATACTGATGTGATATGTGGCAAAAAAAAATCTGAGGGTTGAGTGTAACATTGTATATGTAGTTCCCCATCACTAATATGCAGAAACTGTATATGAAGTTCTGTATTTTATTTCTGTACTGTCTGCCCTTAATAAACATGGCTTGGTGCATAAAGAAACAGGGGGAAGGTGAGATCTTTGAACCATTACTGCGACAGGCAACCATAGAGAAAAATGTGCTGCATCCCATGTGAATTACAGTACCATGCAAGAACAATAGAGTGCCAAGCGGTCACAGAATTCCTGTAGTCCATTCCTTAGAGGACTCAACTAAGGCTGGACAAAAAACATTGAAAATTTATCTTTCGACCATTTGGTGGGTGGACCCTTGGAAGCAAAATGACCCCCCCCCCCGAATGAATTACATTTCTCTTACATCCCAAGGAGTGGGATTTGCCGCTTACCTTACCTAACTTTACATGGTGTTTGAAGGTTTTCAGTGTGTGGGGAGGGGGGTCTCTTGCTTTATAAAATTTCCTTTAAGAAGTCCTACATTGCTCTCAGCAGCACAAATTCTCTCTCTGCAATGTCACACTTCCTGGAATGCCTTGGGTTTCACACCATGGCGTATTACATCCTATTGTTCCCATGGCATTCTGGGAAGTGTGGCTGGTGGAAAGCTGCAGAGAGAGCCACAAGCCTCTATGTGCCCTGTATGGGTTTTTATAAATAAAATAACAAAGCGGGGGGGGGGGGAATGGGAAACATTTGGCCACCTCATAAGTTTAGGCTGACCAGATAAAATCCAGGTCAGGGCTCATGTAACTTTAACAGTTGTCAAGAAAAGGGAATTTCAGCCAGTGTCATTTGTATGCAATTAGTTCCTGGTGAAATTCCCTCTTCATCACACAGTTAAAGGTGCAGGCACTATACTAGAGTGACCATATACCAAAGAAGGCAGGGCCCCTGCAACTTTAACTGTTGTGATGAAGAGGGAATTTCACCAGGAACTAATTGCATACAAATGACACTGGCTGAAATTTCCTTTGCTCTACAACTGTTAAAGTTACATGAGCCCTGACCTGGATTTTATCTGGTCACCCTACATAAGTCTGAATAGGTTGTGTAGCCCCCTCCCCCAATGAAAACAAAGCTCAATAAATCAGTAGAAAAATGGCCTCCTAGGTTTTCAGGTTGAGAACGTGTTGGACATTTTGAGCAGCCTTAGAATCAACACTCCGCCTGTGTGTCATTCACATTGCAAATGAGTAAAGTCATCATGTGAAAATCACATGAAAATGCATGAAAATGAGGTTTAGACCTGAGTAACGTGCAAAGGATTGTACTTTTAAGCACACATTTAACTCTTATATTGAAATCAATGGGACTTAAAGTGTTTCATCCCAACGAAATGGACAGTGTCCATAAAAGCTTATGCCCAAATAAATTTGTTAGCCTTTAAGGTACCAAAAGTCACTATTGGGTTTGTTTGTTTGTTTTCTGCACAAGAAACCTCTTTCAAAAATCTTTCTCTTGTGATTGTACTTTTAAAAAGCATCAACACTACCTTAATCAGAATACTGTTAACATTTCCTTTATCATTTTGATGTTTGAATTTGATTAATCGGATGCATGCAGAAGAATCAAGTTCCATTTGTAATCTTGGCGCCAGGATGCCTTCCCCAAGAGTTGTTTCTTTGTTACCACTTCTAATGAAATGAAAGTTGCTTTGCTTGGCAAGATACCTAAAAAAACATCCTTGCTGATTTAAAAGTTACACACATGAAACTTTGCCACATTGTAGGTGGTACCTTGGGACCTATGTGTGTGAAATTTCAGAAACATAGATGCTTGCCTTGTGTGGCAATTAATTTTAGAAAAATGGGTAGTAGTGGGGTAAATACAGTTATGCCTCCCACTTTTTTTAAAAAAAAGATACAAACAGGAAACTTGGGCACATTACAGGTAACACATGGCTTGATATGTGTGTGAAATTTCAGAAACATAGGTGCTTGCCTTGTGTGGCAATTAATTTTTGAAACAATGAGAAAAGAAATGCCTATAACTTTTTTATTTTAAAAGTTAGAAGTTTGAAAGTTGCTCACTTTGTAGATGGATTAGGGGTAGTTGTCTGTCAGAAATTTCAGAATGATAGGTCCAGGCATTTGGTGGCTACGAATTTTTTAGATTAAAAGTTATAAAAGTTTTTCCACAGAAGCTTGGGCTGTCAATTGCACCCCCCCCTCCCCCGCCTCCCCCTCTCTTTTTTATCTGTCAAAACTCCGTGTTGTTGTAAAGGCAACGTTGGGGACTGGCTGGGAGCTTCCCTTGGGGAAAAGCACAAGTCCCATAGCTTGGTCGAGAAGGGCGGCGCGCGCTCCTTGCAGGTAGGATCTTCAAGACAGCAGCATCAGCAGCATCAGCATCAGGCAGACATTCAAATGGCAAAATCCAACATTGGGGACTGGCTGGGAGCTTCCCCTTGGAGGCAGCTCTGTCTCCCACCTACCCACCCATCGCAGGTGGAGAAGAAGGGGACGCGCACGGAGGAGCTGAGCACGGAGGGGAAGGAGGCAGCTTCCTGATTTACTTCTCTGTAGCAACTGCTCTGTGCAGAGAAACGGACGTTCGTGGGGAGGGGGGTTTAAAGGGATTCATTGCATAGCACTTCCCCACTGAGAAACCATACTTGCCCATAGGGATTCATTGGACAGCACTTGCCCATAGGGATTCATTGCATAGCACTTGCCCATAGGGATTCATTGGAAAGCACTTGCCCATAGGGATTCATTGCATAGCACCTTCCCATAGAGAAATCATACTTGAAAGATCAGGAAACAATTAAGTTAAGGAATTGGATGGAAAGAATGAAAGGTAATGAGCAAATCAAAGAGATATTAAAAGGACAAAAGATAGCCTGGTTCAAATGTTTACAATTGGGAAAATGGACTCAGGAATGGAAAATGAAAATTAAGAACTGCAGAAACAACACAAGATTTGAAGATTTAATTGAACTAAAAGGAAGAAAAGAAGAAATTAGAAATAAGAAATAAGAAAGGATTGACTAGTGAGATATATGAAATATTGATAGACGATGATCTTCAGGACTCTACTAAAGCTATAAAAACGAACTGGGAAGAAGATGTAAAGGAAAAAAATAATGACTATAACTGGGAGAGGTTGTGGAATGCAAGAATGTTAAAGCTGTTGTCGATTAGAATTAAGGAGAATTTTTATAAGACAATGTGGAGATGGTATCTAACACCTGTAAGATTTCAGCAAGTGCTAGGCAATGAATCCCTATGGGAAAGTATGGTTTCTCAGTGGGGAAGTGCTATGCAATGAATCCCTTTAAACCCCCCTCCCCACGAACGTCCGTTTCTCTGCCCAGAGCAGTTGCTACAGAGAAGTAAATCAGGAAGCTGCCTCCTTCCCCTCCGTGCTCAGCTCCTCCGTGCGCACCCCCTTCTTCTCCGCCTGCGATGGGTGGGTAGGTGGGAGACAGAGCTGCCTCCAAGGGGAAGCTCCCACCCAGTCTCCAATGTTGAACTTTGCCATTTGAATGTCTGCCTGATGCTGATGCTGCTGATGCTGCTGTCTTGAAGATCCTACCTGCGAGGAGCGCGCGCCGCCCTTCTCGACCAAGCTATGGGACTTGTGCTTTTCCCCAAGGGGAAGCTCCCAGCCAGTCCCCAACGTTGCCTTTACAACAACACGGAGTTTTGACAGATAAAAAAGGGAGGGGGAGGCGGGGGAAGGGGGGCGCAATTGACAGCCCAAGCCTCTGTGGAAAAACTTTTATAACTTTTAATCTAAAAAATTCGTAGCCACCAAATGCCTGGACCTATCATTCTGAAATTTCTGACAGACAACTACCCCTAATCCATCTACAAAGTGAGCAACTTTCAAACTTCTAACTTTTAAAATAAAAAAGTTATAGGCATTTCTTTCCTCATTGTTTCAAAAATTAATTGCCACACAAGGCAAGCACCTATGTTTCTGAAATTTCACACACATATCAAGCCATGTGTTACCTGTAATATGCCCAAGTTTCCTGTTTGTATCTTTTTTAAAAAAAAAAAGTGGGAGGCATAACTGTATTTACCCCACTACTACCCATTTTTCTAAAATTAATTGCCACACAAGACAAGCATCTATGTTTCTGAAATTTCACACACATAGGTCCCAAGGTACCACCTACAATGTGGCAAAGTTTCATGTGTGTAACTTTAAAAATGACAAAGTTATAGGTGTTTCTTTCCTCATTGTTTCAAAAATTAATTGCCACACAAGGCAAGCACCTATGTTTCTGAAATTTCACACACATATCAAGCCAAGTGTTACCTGTAATGTGCCCAAGTTTCCTGTTTGTATCTTTAAAAATAAAAAAGTGGGAGGCATAACTGTATTTACCCCACTACTACCCATTTTTCTAAAATTAATTGCCACAAAAGGGAAGCACCTATGTTTCTGAAATTTCACACACATAGGTCCCAAGGTACCACCTACAATGTGGCAAAGTCTCATATGCGTAACTTTAAAAATGACAAAGTTATAGGCATTCCTGCTTATTTATAAAAAATTAATTGCCACAAAACGCATGCACCAATCTTTCTGACATTTCTCACAGATAACTATCCCTAACCAGTCTACAATGTCCCCATGTTTCATCCTTCTATCATTAAAAATGAAAAGGTTATAGGCGTTTTTGTAAAACAATACTTTGCTATGGGAAAAAGCATTCAAAATGGCGTCCGATCCGGATCGGACATCCGATCCGCGGATCTGGATCGGGTCCGATCCGATTCGACCATCCTCCGATCCGATCCGATCTGATCTAACCCCCCAGGTCCGATTCCGATCCGCTATCCGATCCGATCCGGGGGGTCAGTGCACATCCCTAGTCGTAACCTTGTTCGTCATCTCCAGTCACAATGCAAAAACAGCGGCCGGGACTGCTGGGGCTGTTGCTGGCTCTGCAGCATTTATGGACCATAAAATGTACAGTGTCATAAAAAGATAAGTACTTTTGACTGAATCCTAATTTAAAACTATTCCAGAGTGATTCTGGGTGTTGGTCACCTAGAGACATCTCTAAATTTGTGTTACAAAAAAATAGTTACTTTCACCCCAAAGTCTTTAATACAGCTTTTCCCAACCTGAATCCAGATGTTCTAGACTACAACTCCCATCAGCCCCATATAGCACAGCCAGTGGTCAGAGATGGTGGGAGTTGTAGTCAACAACATCTGGAGGCACCCAGGTTGGGAAAGGCTGCTGTAGTAAATTCACATCCACTTTGCAAAACAGTTTCAGTTGCTTAAGAACTTCCCTGACATGAGATATCTTACATGGGAATGTCCTCACAGCTGCAGCTTCAATCCTCCTCTGAAACTGTGTTCAAAATGCTCTTGGCACAGACAGGCCAGGCAGCATTTGCAATGGAAATGCCTGTAATTTGTTCATGCACCCTCTTACAATCAATTCATGGCATTGGTCCTGGACAAAGGCATAAGCCAATGTGTGGGAATATTAAATTAATTACCCTTTTCACCAGGACAAGAAACTTTTAGAACAACAAACAACCATGCTGCAGGCATGTGGCACCTCTGCTGTGCCACCTGTATGTAAGAAATTAGCATAGATGATTTTTCATTAGTGGCACACTTGCATTTTTTTGGGGTTCCCTATGAATACTAAGAAAGGGGGCTCTGTTAAGATTATTTTATTTACATTAGTATTTATTAGAATTAGTATTTATTTATTGCCAGGTTTTCCCCCCCAGTCTACAAGAACCACTCCTCATTCAGCTTTCAGGTAAAATAAAGAGCTCACACACCACCATTCCCCTCAGCTACCTCTGTACAGTAAGATAAGCAACAAAATTCTCAGATTAGCACCAAAACACAGTAAGATAAGATCTGCAATTCTCAAAATCCCCACAAAAGATGCAGAAATGAAGAGGTTGTGAAAGACCAAGTGGAGGTTTTTTTTGGGCATGGCAGTAGTATTTATAGAGCTCTGTCAACGTACATGGCATTTTCCGAAGTAACTTAAGTAAAAACTTAAAATAAAAAGACGGTCCTTCCCTGCCCCAAGAATATTCCAATTTAATTGTGACAGGAAAGGAGACAATAAAGGGAGAAGTATACAGAGAATTTTAAAAGGATAGGTTTCAAGGAGACTGAATTGCACTGTACCTGGACTAGTGCTTGTACAGGCTATCTTGGCAATTGTTATTATGCCTAATCAATCCCAATTCTAGCAAAATGTAATTTTTAGTAGGGGTGTGCACGGACCCCCCGGATCGGATCGGGACCCGGATCGGGACCTCCAATTTTGTCACGGATCGGTTCGGACAAAATCGGAGGCCCCCCGGACCGGATCGAGTCCAATCCCGACCCAAAAATCGGAAATTTTTGGATCGGCCGCCATTTTTTTCCCCATAGACTTGCATTGCAATGCAAGTCTATGAGAAAAAAATGGCGGCGGGTGGCTGAGGGGGGGCCTAACTCCCTCCCCCCTGGGGCCGTCCGCTGTGGACGGCCCCGGCAGGTAAGCCCCCTCCCCCGCGCTCCCTACCCCCCCTGGGGCCATTCGCTTCCATCCGCTGGCACCCGCGGGCGCCAGCGGATAGAAGCGGACGGCTCCGGGGGGGGTAAGCCCCCTTCCCCGCCACTGCTTACCTTCTCGGCCCATCCGCTCCCGTCCGGCGCCGGCGACTACTACCAGCAGGCTCCGCGGCCTACTCCAGGGTGGCACGCCAGGTGATGTCATCACCCGGCGCGCTACCCTAGAGCAGCCGCGGAGCCTGCTGGTAGTAGTAGTCGCCGGTGCCGGACGGGAGCGGCCGGGCAGGTAAGGGCCCCCCTCCCCCCCTCCACGCGCCCCCTCCTCCCCTCCACGCACCCCCTGCTTACTTTCTCGGCCCGTCCGCTCCCGTCCGGCGCCGGCGACTACTACCAGCAGGCTCCGCGGCCTGCTCTAGAGTAGCACGCCGGGTGATGACATCACCCGGCGCGCCACCCTGGAGCAGGCCGCGGAGCCCGCTGGTAGTAGCTGCTAGTGCCGGACGGGAGCGGATGGGCCGAGAAGGTAAGCGCCCCCCTCCTCCCCCCCCGCTGTCCACTTTCATCGGCGGGCGCCCACTGGCGCCCGCCAATGGAAGCGGCGGTGGGCGCCAGTGGGCGCCCGCCGATCCGCCGATCCGCCGAACCGGTTCGGAGCCTTTTCGGACCGGTTCGGATTGGATCGGCCGATCCAGCTGCGGGATCGGAAATCGGATAATTTATCCGATTTCCCACTGGACCGGACTCGGATCGTGGATCGGGTCCGATCCAGTGCACATCCCTAATTTTTAGGGGTCTGCAACGGATCGGGTCTGATCCACAATCCGGACTCGATCCAGGGGAAATCGGATAAAATTATATGATCTGATCCCCAGCACCTGGATCAGCCGATCCAATCCGAAAAGGACCCGATTCGGATCATATTGGATCAGAGGATCGGAGGATCAGACCCCCTCCCCCCAGCAGGTAAGGAGGAGCGCGAGGGGGAGGCTTACTTGCCGGGGCCATCTACTGCCATCTGCGGGCGCCCGTGGGTGCCAGTGGACGGCAGCAGATGGGCCCAGCAGGTAAGGAGGAGCATGAGGTGGGAGGAGGGAGGGGGCCCACTTACCTGCCAGGGCGTCCTCTTCCTTCACCTGCCGTAGATCTACTGAAAACTAGGCTTCGCAGCCTAGTTCTCAGTAGAATGCTAGGTGATGTCATCACCTGGCGCTCTAAAGAGGACTAGGCCGCGAAGCCTAGTTCTCAGTAGATCTATGGCAGGTGAAGGAAGAGGACGCCCTGGCAGCGGATGGAAGCGGACAGGCCTGGCAGGTAAGGAGGACCACGAGGGGGGAGGGAACACTTACCTGCCGGGGCATCCTCTTCCTTCACCTGCCGTAGATCTACTGAGAACTAGGCTTTGCGGCCTAGTTCTCAGTAGAGTGCCAGGTGATGATATCATCCCCTGGCGCTCTACTAAGGATTAGGCCACAAAGCCTAGTTCTCAGTAGATCTATGGCAGGTGAAGGAAGAGGGCACCCTGGCAGGTAAGGCGGAGTGCAAGGGGGGAGCTTACCTGCTGGGGCCATCCACTGCCATCTGCGGGTGCCCGCAGGTGCCTGCGGACAGCAACGGACAGCCCTGGCAAGTAAGAAGCACAAGGGGGAGGAGGGGGCTTACCTGCCGGGACTGTCCACTACCGTTTGCTGGCGCCCGTGAGTGCCAGCGGATGGCAGCGGACGGCCCTGGCAGGTAAGAAGTGTGAGGGGGGAGGGACAGGGAGGGGGGAGTTAGGCCCCCACTCACCCCCTCACCGCCATTTTTCTCCATAGACTTGCATTGGGGGAAAGCTTTCTTTCCCCCCAATGCAAGTCTGTAGGGAAAAATGGCAGCCGATCCGAAAATCAGACTTCTGATTTTCGGATCGGGATCAGGTCCAATCTGATCCAGGGGACCTCCGATTTTGTTCCAATCTGATCCGGAACAAAATTGGAGGTCCCGATCCGGGTCCTGATCGGATTCGGGGGGTTCGTGTACATCCCTAGTAATTTTTCCCTATTCCCAGCAGACTAATCCAAATTATTTTGTCTTCTTTAAAATAATAATAATAATAATAATAATAATAATAATAATAATAATAGATTGAAGAATATTGATTTACCAAAAATATCTTTGAGAAACAGTTCCTGTTTGGGGGAAGGAGAATACGAGAAATACAGGGCAACATCCAACATTGTGTAAGTAGACTTCTCTTCAGGTAAAATAACTTCTCTTCCCTCTTCTATCCCTGTCCTTGCTGCGTCCCCCGCCCCCCACAAATCTGTTCCCCATGAAAAAGGCAACTTGGCAGAATTTTCTCCAAATATTGTTTACCACATTATTATTATTTAATGTATGGGGTGGGTGACTTTAGGTCAGGGACATTGTGGAGGATACAAAATGGCCAGCAGGCTGCCAACACAGTTGCTGCTTCGGACAAAGGCCACTGCTAATGGTGAGCCCCATTTCAGAGAAACTGCAGGAGAATTTCTCTTTCTCTGGAGAAAGTCAGGGGAATTGTCCTTCCAATTCCTATGCCTATAGGCAGGGTGGATAATTTCATGACATCATTTGCATCCAGTTCTAATGGTTTATCCCACCATTGTTTCTCAGTGGCTAGACCTGCTATCCAGCAGTAGGTAGATCAGATGTCTCATTAACATCTTTTCACCTGCAGCTGAAGCCCTCAGTTCTTTCCCTTGATTCCTTTTTTCCCTCCAACCCTTAATTAGTTGCACATTTATTTATTTATTTATTTATTACATCTGTATACTGCCCGTCAGCCAAAGCTTTCTGGGCAGTGCACAATTAAAAACCGTAACAAATAACAATATAAATTTAAACATTAAAAAGTGAAAAAGGCAAGGTAAAATGAGCTACATTAAAAACCAGGGAAAGCCAGTGTAAAAAGGCTTTTTAAATGCCTCAGGAGGCGTTTAAAAGATGTAACATTTTCTGCCTCCCAAACCGCACGAGGTAAGGTTTTCCAGAGGGTGGGTGCCACTACAGAGAAGGCCCGCCACTGAGGTTCTTCATGGCGGCATTCTGTTCATGGTACAATCATGCTACAATCAACTCACAGCCCCCCCCCCCCACTGTTGTATTTCCCTTAAAAAACATACTTCATTTGTTTTTATTTTTTATTTGTTATTGTGTTTTAAATAGTTAAAAACACTTCAGTAAGCTCATGTTTGACTGATTTGCACATACCTAAATATAAAATAAAATGTTACACTTTTGATCAAAAAATTTCAAGGTGCTTTAAGGCCCCTATCTGCAGCGGATGGGAGAAACACAATTTCCCCAAGGCTGGGGGAAATGCATATTTCCCCTTGTTGTGTCAATAGCGGCCACCAGGCAAATCCGTTGCAGCCCAGGAGGGCCAGACGTGGGGCCTCACGAGGAGGATTTTCGTCCCATCGCTATGCTATGGATATTTTCGAGCGTTGGCTGCAACACTATGCAAACTATGCAGCTACCTCACATCAAATGCCATGACCACAATATTAAACCCTTTACCACTGTTGCAAGGCAGTTATGCTCCTTATATTGTGGCTTTTTCATTCATTTCCAGACAGGGTTCAGTGCACTTAATCCCACTGAAACCAATGGGCAGGGGTCTGTGGGTTTGTGGCCATAACAGATATTCTAGTCATGTACTCGTGGGAACTAGAGACGATGGAGTTCACAGCAGATCACCCAGCCATATTCATCGCCATGGGGCAGCTCTCATGGGGCAGCTCTCCAGATTTTGAAAAGATGCAGGAAAATTACAGCCATAAATGGTTATTTTATGCCATTTGTGGCCATAAATGCAGCCATAAATGGCTACAATTTGCATAAAAGTAAGTGTTTTACAGTCACAACTAGCGTGAAATATATCATTTACAGCTGTAATTTTCCCACGATACATTAATGGTGGCTGCCATTAGTATATCACATCTTTTCGAACTCTGGAGAGCCGCCCCATGGGAACTCTGGTGAATGAGGAGGTGAATGTGGCTGGTCTGCTGCGAACTCCAGTATCTCTAGTTCCCAGTGCCATGAGTACATGATTAGAATATCTGTTATGGCCATAATCCCACAGACTCATGTGGCCACCTATCACTTCTATTAAAAAAGCAGAAAGCCATTCCCTGAACACCAGCGGAAGTGTCATGACTCCAGGGAAACCCGCAGTGCTCCATGTAACCTGGATTTCCCCATGGTAGACCCCCAACCCCAGACCAGATGTTGGCAGTTCACCCATCTCTACTGGAAACACCAAAGAATGCTTAGTTCCCCCCTCTTTTTACCTTGAATGTTCATACTGCACCTAAAGATTCAAAAGCAAGCATTTGAGTGACACTTACGGAAACGTGGGATTGCATCAAGCAACTAACATTTTTTTAAAAACTGTGCATGAAGAAGGAGGGCCACTTGCTTTCCATTCAAAACTCTGTTATGATTCACTTTAATGTCTGATAATCTAACATGTGGTGTCTAAAACACACCTGGAGCTGTCAGTCATTTCCCAGCCAGATGAAAAAGAAGACACATTATGGACGTGACCTCATCCATCTCCCTCTGCTCACGCTATAAAAATGTCAACATCGTTATCGGCATTTCTTTCTTTCTTTATTATTAGTTTCTAATTTGAAAATAATATGACTGTTCTCCTCCCCCGCGGTGTTAAAGGGGCAACAAGAGGGAGTTGGCGGCACTGGAATAAAATAACAATTAGCAAGTTCCAGTGAATGCAAACAGCAGCTTGCTTCAAGGAACCATATAAACATTCATGATTATGCACAAATCCTGCTGTTTTATCCTGCAAAAAAAGAGAGAAGAGGTGGAGTGGCAGGGAATTTTAATCTCTTGGTATTTCACATGCCTTAGCCTTTGAAGAAAGAAACACTTTATGACTCTTCATGTTGCTTCTCTTTTTAAAGCTAGAATGCTTTTAAAAAAAATAAATTTTGTATGAACATTAACTAAACTTAAACCTATAGCTCCATTTGCCTGGCAAATCCCCCGCAACTGCAACCTACAGAATCATCTATATGTGTCACAGGATCTGTTTAATTTCAACTAAAATTGCATGAGAGATAAAAGAAAAGACATCCATAGGCTGGCAATGAATATTTCATCTCAAAAATTTTGTATTTTAGAAGAATGGAGATACATTAAATATTGACAAAACCAATCATTAAAAACTAATGTTCTTTCTGCTTGGAATGAAAGTTTGGTGGTAAAGAATCATTGCATAGAAAAAGGCAGGCCTTGTTTGGAAGATTATAAGCAATTTTTAAATGTTCTAATTGGTGCATTAATTTCCACGGCATGGTCAAAAAGCATGGAGTGACATGTCATTCAGCCTACTCACGGCTGTACACATAATTTCATAGGAAGGCAATAGTAAAAACAACAAGAGCACGTTCAGACAAGAAATGGATGACATGTGCATTAAGTGAAAGGTTATGTTCAGACAACACAATAGTCAATGGTGGGTTAATAGTCAACTCCTCGGTTGATTATCAAGGGTGTACTCCCCACATGACGTGATTATAATCAACCGTGGTGTGGATTAAGGCCAGCATCGAGTTGACAGTCAATGGTGTGTTTGATTGACACATCCCCCCTCCCACCCCAGTCCTCCTGCTGGTATCCCATCAGCCATTCAGAGTTCTGCCAGCTGGACTAGAGCAGCAGTCTCCACTTTGGTCACTCTTGCCAGGTAACTTTGTAGTCACCGAAAATAGCCAAGTGTGTGCAACAAAATAATCAACAGTGCCTGACAGACTGACACAATAACCAACAATTGTTTAAATAATCAACTCTGCACAGCATTGTTGATTTGCATTGGTTATTTCAGCTGAATACCCAGCAGTGGTGTAAAAAAGTCCGAACACATGACACAATACCCGACCGTTGATTACTTAACCCACCGTTGACTATTTTACCCACCCTTGGCTATTGTGTCATCCGAACCCAGTCAAAGACTTGGACATACATATTTCACAATTTTTCGAGGTGGATTTCTTGGACCTGATAGTCACAGCTGACAAGAAGGCAGTGGGCAGATAGTTCATGTCCTTAGTCCACAGTGATATACACCATTCCACAATCCTGAGTGCTATCCCAGATAGCTATCATAACTTTTAGACTGGACTATCCATAAATATCATTTTTATTCCACTTTTTTTTGGGAGGGGGGATGAATTCTCTGGGTAAATCAGTTGATACAGCTTGAGGATGTTGACAAGGTGTTTGGACAGGTTCATGCACCCACCTCTGTATTGGATCCTTGCCCCTCTTGGCTAATAAAAACTAGTAGGGATGGGACAGCCAGCTGGGCCAGAGAAGTGATTAATGCCTCTATGTGAGAGGGAGTGTTCCCAGGCCGTCTGAAAGAGACAGTAGTGAGACCACTCCTGAAGAAATTTTCCCTGGACCTGGAAAATCTTAATAGCTATAGGCCGGTGGCAAATGTTCCATTCCTGGGCAAGGTCCTTGAGTGAGTGGTGCTCCCCAAAAATGCTCCAGAGGGCATCTCAACCCTCCAGAGCAGATTGGGGGGGGGCACAAAGTGGGCAGCAAGGAAGAGGGGGAAATCTGTTCAGCCAGCAGTTTCCATCTCGCTGGCACCCTTTTGCTATTTGGGTTGAAGAAAATCCTATAAAAATGTAAGTATAATACAGCCAACAGATGATATCTATGTATTATGGGAAATATGCACAGTGATTAGAGGAGAAGTAACCATGCCATGAAGCCAGTACAATGAACTCTGGCCTCACACCAATACACATTTGCAATATATGCAATTGCATCCATAAGTCTAAAATAGGGTGACCAGATAAAATCCAGGTCAGGGCTCATGTAACTTTAACAGTTGTAGAGAAAAGGGAATTTCAGCAGGTGTCATTTGTATGCAATTAGTTCCTGGTGAAATTCCCTCTTCATCATAATAATAATAATAATAATAATAATAATAATAATAATATTTATTTGTAGCCCGCCTCTCCCTCCGGATCGAGGCGGGACAGTTAAAGTTGCAGGCACTATACTAGAGTGACCCTATACAAAAGAAGGCAGGGCCCCTGCAACTTTAACAGTTGTGATGAATAGGGAATATCACCAGGAACTAATTGCATACAAATGACACTGGCTGAAATTCCCTTTTCTCTACAACTGTTAAAGTTACATGAGCCCTGACCTGGATTTTATCTGGTCACCCTAGTCTAAAATCTGTTTCTCAAATGAGAGCCATGAAAATCAAATGAGAACCACCATTGGCTCCTCATGCCTTCCAGATTAACATTTCCAGAGTTTCAGAATGGTTGCATATGCAATTTCCCACAGTTTCCACAGGTAGCTGCCTGACATGAGGGCATGTACATGTTGATCAATAAAACACAGCACAAAAATAACATGTTGATGCAACTGCATGCTCACACCAGGGCTTGGATCCAGTGCTGCCTACCCACCAGCAGAATGGAAACTTCTGGCGGTACAGATGCTCCTCCTCCTCCGGACCCCAGTGTGTCCCCCCCAAATCTGTTCTGAGCAATGGGGGAACTTCCAGAGCAGATTTAGGGGACAGATGGGCCTGCATCAGGGAGAGCAAACGGATGTCCCATTTAGTGCTGGGTCGAATCCTGCCCCCTAGTTTTGGGAACTTTCCCTCTCCCTGCGAAATTAGACCATTTACATCTCAATGTTGCATAAAATGGCACTATTTATGACTGCCATTTTCTGCAAAATGGCAATTTATGTAAATAGCTTATCTGCCATTTTGCACAAAATGGTGGCTCATGGAACAGCATGCCGAAGAGGGTCAAGTGGCCAGTGGGAATCCATTGAGCAGCAGATGAGTTTAGCCATCTTTAATTGGCACCATCTAGAAAGATTAAACTGTGGAAACTTTTGGATAGCCTATAATCCTAATCAAATTGTTATCAGTTATGGATAATGACTTTAGGGCTACATGTTTAACTTTTTTTTAAACAGCTTTATGACATCCATTTTTGTAAATGGCTGCTTTATGGCTCCATTTGCATAAAAGGGCCTTTACATAAAAGAATGAGCCACCATTTTTACCCAAAATGGCAGCTTGAAGGACCAGCAGGGACCACAACATTTGTCCAACTTGGCACGTGCTAAGTCCTGCAGGCATGGGGGTGTGCAGATTGGAGCCTGGGAGGCCGAGTCTGGGAGTGCACCGGATTCCTCCCCCTCAGATTCCTGCAACATCCCTAGTCTTTTTCCCTCTCCAAAATGTCTCTGTTGTTTCCCAGAAGTGGCCCAGCCAACATGTTGTTGATTTAGCGATAGCACATTTTCTGTGTAGAGCTTTAATGCTTTAGATGCTGTTAATCAAAACAGAATAATATTGCAAGCATTTCAAAATGTGCAGTTTGAGCATAATTGGGGTTTTTTTTGGGGGGGGGGCTAAATTTTGCTATGCAAATACTTTATTCACATTATGAAAGACATAAAGTTACAACACTGTTCAGAAAGTAAGCAGCCAATAATACTTATTTTTCTTAGCGTTGTTGTTTTATTCTCCATCTTTTCAGTGCTTTTGCAGATGCGTTCAGACGGGTAGGCAACGTGGTCTCCATGGACACCAATATGCCATGGGCCCCACTTTAAGAACATAAGAAGAGTCATACTGGATCAGACCAAGGGTCCACCCAGTCCAGCATTCTATTCACACAGTGGCCAGCCAGCTTCAAAAATAATAACACATTTTCTCACTGGCAGCTGGGATTGCTGTGAAAGGTTTCTGTGGATGATAAAAACTGTATTTCATGGAAACGTTTAGTGTGTTGGGCCCCAGACTTACTCTGCCTGGAGCTCCAGACCCATCTCTGCCTTGTACTCAGTTCTTTTGGGTAGGTTGCTTATCTACCCTTCTTCAGGCCACACACCCTGTTCCTGGACCATACCTCATTTCCATAGCCTACACATCCCTGACTGGCCCTTGTCTAGGTTACTGATGTTATTTATTCCTTCTTGCTCTGTCCTTCATCTACAAAGTTTTCCACAGATTTAAACCCATAGATGTACATCTGGAAACCATCCAAGCACCAAGAAAATATATCTGAGTTCAGTTCTTCCGTTTGTGTAGTCAGGCGAATAGGCATTTTCCTGCTGTTTCACTATTGTTGTTGTTAGGATTTCTGTGCCAGGGAATTGGTACATATTTGCCACAATGGCTCACTAAAATGGGTTCCCCAATGCTTTGCTCATTTCTTCTTCCTGGGGCAGCCTAGTACACCACATAAAAAGCTGTTCCTGAAGGTTGAGGGGCATGGGGTGTGAGACTGAAGCAGGCAGGTGGAAAAGGCAAAAAGAAAAGTGAGCATGCATTGCACAAGCAAAGTGCTTTCCACTCATACCATGACACTTTTGGTTCCAAGCTTATGTCCATAAACAAAGAAATATTGTATGTGCTAATAGTGAACTCAAGTGGAGTGTGCCACCAGGATTGCAATCAAAATGGGGTTACTGAAAAACAAGAGGGAGGGAATACTCCAAGGAATGACAAAGTTGGCAGAAGTAGAAAAAATATTTAGGGGATAAACATCCCAAGATCCCACCCACTCACTCAACAGCCCAATGAAGAATAACCGTAGCCAATGGCCACAGAATGCTGAGTGACCAGGGGCAAGGGTTGTAATGGAAAACCATGGGCAAGGAGGGATGGATCTGAGTATTGCAGAAAATGGCAAAGCTGGCTGGTATAGCGATTCACACAGCAACATTGTGTTACAGGTCCTATTTATATCTGTTGTTTTAAATATACAAGGACTTATGCTGAGCTCATTTTTTAAAAAAAAAAATATGGGATTTCTATAGATAAGCAGAACATTCACAATTGTCTTTTTTTAGGGAAGTCCCATTTTTGTATCCAATTGTTTATGGGGTGATGATCTTTGCTACAATGCTATTCCCACTTACCTGAGAGTAAGCCCCACTGAACTCAATGAAACTGACTTCTGAGTAGATATGTATAGGGTTGCGATTGAATCACCTTCAGCACAATCCTAGACTTATCTACTCAGAAGCACCGTTGATGTCCATAAGGCTTACTCCCAGGTATGTGGGGATACGATTGCAGCCCTTGAAACATGTTCATGATCAAGCCAAAGATGCTGTTTCGGCTGAGGTATTATCACACTGCTTTCCATGAAGCTGGTTCAAAGCAATTATGCAAATAAGCCGCCTTTTTGTCATAATCATTATTTCAGCCCAATGTTTACAATAGTACAATCTGTAATTGCATCAAAAGTAATGTCTTCTGATTTTTCCCATTCTGCAGTTTCTCATTTTGGATTGGTACTTCCATGCATGTCTTAAATAAGGGAGTTCAAGTGTGCATTGAAGTCCATGCATGTATGAGTCACAGAAAATATGCTACTGCAGCAATTGGCCAAGTAATGCTCAGTGAGCTCCCAGACACCTTTCTTGGAGCCTGCCAAGGTGCCCTACCTCTCCCCACCCCATTTTTTTTTAAAAAATAACATTTTCTTAGCAACAGCTGTGATTGCTGTGAAATGTTGGTGCTGGAAACGGGGGGTTCAAAGAAGCAGCTTAGTGTGTTCGGAGTTCAGATTCCACTTTTGCCTTGTATACAGTCTTTTGGGAAGATTGTGAGCATCTCTACATTAAGGGAAATTGCATTGTTTACCCCGGTGTTTTGTGTTTCCTGATTCTTTGGCATGATTGTTATGGGTGGCATTACACATGAGGAGAGGAGCGACAAGGGGTTTGAACTGAATTCTTCCCCTCTGTTCAGTTCCATTGTGTTCTATTGAGACAGCACCATCTGGTATTGGAAGATCCTGCTGACTCCCATCTATTACCACTTTAAAAGTGGTTCTTTTTATCCCAGGATTTCTGGTGGATTCCATGGGAGATATCCTGGTTGTTGATGATGTCATGAAATTGGCACAAAAACCTCTGTGAGTGGCCAATCATGAGTCTGCAATAAACCACTCATTTAGAGGAGCCCTACTTGTCCTTTGCCATGCCTCTCATGGCAGCCATTTTGTGGTGATGCCCCAGGACAGTTTCTCAAATTGCCCAATGGGCCCATTGCCCCCAAAAGGTTGCCTACCCCTGTGCTATTGCCTCTGGGTACCTGGTACGAATATGATAACTATATGAATGGAAGTATATCACAATCTTCCAAAACAACAAAGAGTCTTGTGGCACCTTAAAAACGAAAAGAATTATTCTGGCATAATCTTCCATGGACACTGCCCACCTCACTGGACACGTGAAGTGCAGACTAACATAGCTAGCCCTCCGGAAATTGTTACCTCTCCAGAATGTCCCAGTGCATTACATCCCAATGGATTTTTGCTTTCACAAGATTTATTCCATTTGGCAATGACAGAATATTCCTTCTTTCTTGCTTCCAGTTGGTACCCACTGGAAAGAAGCCCAAAACAGACTAAATGTGTCACACCTGATGGTTTCACTTTATTACTAACAAGTGAAGCCCAGCAATATTTCATTGCAGATGAAGTCATGACCAGCTCTGCCTTGGAGCCAGGTGAAACAACCTTCCTATGGTGACACTATGAGAACTGGGATAGATGAAATCAGGAATTGTGGTCTGAATGATGCAAGAAGACCTTTTAAGGCGTTAGCTCCAGCGAGAGTGGCTGAAACACCATTTGGACTTCTCTTCAGGAAGCAAAATCTCTTGGGACAACCTTGGATGAAGAGACAGAGTAAAGAGTGGAGAGAGACTTCATCTTCCAACCTTTATTCTGTCTGTTTCTCCATCACCACCACAGTGTCTAAACTGAGACCCTTTCTGCACCAGCCATTCTTCGAGGGGCTGTCCCTGCCTGCTCGCGGAGAGTTTGCATGACACACAGAGCTTCCCGCAAGCAGGCAGGGACCAGCCCTTCATTTTCTTGGTAATTCAGGGAACACTATTATCCCGGTTTGTTCCCTGCTCCTGGGAGGGCAGTGAGATGGGCAGCTGGTATGGCTGCCCATTCCAGGTGTGGCCGCCCATCCCAGGTGCAGCCGCACTTACCTGCAAGTAAGCGCAGCTGCACCAATGACCACGGAACTGCACTGCGTGGCTCCAAGGCCATCAGGAGGGGGGGACAGTGAAATCACAAACTAACCATTTGCGCACGAGCACTCATGCGTACCTCTGCGGATCTTTTTTTTTAAAAAAAAATTGCCGGCGTGACTTGTGGCAGCCCAGGAGAAGCCCGGGCTGCCGCATTGTGGTTTAGCCTCATTGCACTGAACCCGGAAGTGGCTACTTCCAGGTTTCCCTGCTTCCCGCCCTCTCCGTCCCTATGGCGCAGAAAGCACCTGAGTGGCAGGGTATAGTTAGGAGAAAGCAACAGGTCTAACTTCTCATCACTCTTATAGAAGGGAGAGGACATCAAGGGCAGAGGAAAACCAAAATGCAGTTGTTCTGTCATTATAGAACTGCAATTGCTAGTTTTTTTAAAAAAAAAACTTGAAGGGGGAGAGCCCAGATCCTTAAGTGCAGAAATGACTCGTTACAACTGTGCCAGCAGCCTCCACAGAGACAACCCACAGAGTGGCAGCAGCTGCCATCTTGCACACTCCATGACCCTTGGCAAGCCACTTCCTCTGAATCACTTCCAGTGAGACCCAGAAGATGCTGCTGCTGCAAATCTGCTTGATCCTGAAATGCCCCAGTGCAGGGAGGTGTACAGTTAGGGCGGAAACTTACACATCACCCAGGAAAAGGAACGTACCACCGATAATGAGGGTACAAAGAGGGCACAGATCTGCATGTAATTTCCACCTGCCAATTTATATGATATATGCAAATTTAGAAATAATTTAAATAAAAATATAGTACATCTCACCTTATTGGAGAAGGCTGTGACCTGGTAACCTGTGGGCCTTACTCAGTCTGCTCTCCAGGTACTTCAATGGGCCATTTAAAGCCCTTTGCTCTCCCTTCTTATGGTTCTTTATGTTTATCTTCAAATACACACCTTCAAATAGAGGACTGTCCTCTGACTGCTCTTCAAATGGAGAATTGTCTTCTGTAAAGTAAGACATATATTGCGGTGGTGGCCAATTTCTGTGTAGTATTTAATAATAATAATAATAATAATAATAATAATAATAATAATAATATTTATTTGTAGCCCACCTCTCCCTTCGGATCGAGGCGGGGAACAGCAACAATATAAAACACAAAAATCACAACAGTTAAAATTTTAAAAGCAAGAGAAAAATACAACATTAAAAACATCTTAAAATTCATCTGGATAGGCCTGTCGGAAGAGGACAGTCTTCATGACTCTCTTAAATTCATGAAGACTGTCAATTTGTCTAACCTCCTCCGACAGACCATTTCATAGTCTGGGAGCGATGGAAGTGAAGGTCCTCTGGGTAACACCCGCCAGCCTAGTTCTGGCTGGCTTGAGTAAATTCTTCCCAGAGGACCTAAGTGTGTGGGGCGGATTGTATGGGAGAAGGCGATCCCGCAGGTACCCTGGACCCAAACCATGTAGTGCTTTAAAGATAATAACCAACACTTTATACTTCGCCCGGAAACTGATTGGTGCTGTCCATCTGCTGTCTATCTGCCAGCAGAGCAGAAACAGGTTCCCCCTCCTCCTGCATCCCCTCAAATCCCCCCAAATATGCTCCAGAGGATTGGGGGACACTCTGGAGCAGATTTGGAGATCGGGGGGGTGCAGGGATCAGGAGGGTAAGGGAAAGTCCCATTGCATAAGAGGACATCTGCTTTGTGATGCTGGATGGAGCCTTCTCTACTTCAAAGATAAGGTAGACAAAGGGATCCATGGAGCTTTGTTTCAGCTAGGAGAGGTTAGCGAGGCAACTCCTCCATTCCCTCTTAACCAATGCCAATATTATCTCTCTACAAACAGTGCCTTACTTACTCCACACTGCAGTGATGAACATGCATGTGTGAACATGCCCTGTAAGAATGATCTTTGACTGAATAGCAAACTAACACTTTCAGATCCCATCCCTGCTATATGCTATTCTTCCCTAATGTATTCAAGCCGACTCATCTGTAGGCAGTGTTTCATTCATGTGTGCCTATTGTGGGTTCACATAGCCACAATAGTGAGATGAAGGACTGTCAGAAATTAAGTTGCAATCCTATACATACTGACATGGGACTAAGTCCCATTGACCTCAATAGGAGTTACATTTGAGTAGGCATGCTTAGAAATGTGTTGTTAATTCATTAAGCAAATGGCTTTGATGGTTTTTTATTTTATTTTTAAAAAATACCAGTGTGGAACACAGTTCATATTTAAAATTGTCACTTCGTATAATTCAAGTCTGTGGAAAGTTTTTTTGGGGAAAATGCACCCAGGTAAAACTGGAAAGGGAAAGCCACAATTTCAGAAACTGAGCTTCAGGGGAAGAATGCAAAAACTCAAAATACCAAACCTTCTGTGTTACGTCCCCCACCCACACCAAGTTTGAAAGAAATGTGCTTTCCAAGTAAACAACACATTTTGAAAAGAACAGCGCTAATTGCTTCACTGAGAATTCTTTCTTTTCAAAGTTTACATTTATTTTAGGAATTGATCAAACTTTTCAGGAACTTTTGCAATATGACAATAATGAAATGAAACATCCACGAACAGGGAATTATCACCATTTCTAGCTAGACTTGGCTGTCTAGGCTGTTTTGCTGCGCACTAAAACAAAAACAAGCCAAAACAAATACAATCAAAGATGCTGTATTGAATTTGGCTTCAGAAGAATGGTGGGCAGTCAGGTGTGAATTTACCCAGAGCCATATGCAGTATTTAATGCAGTGATTAGCATTAAGTACACCGATTTGTTAGATGTGATGTGATAGGGCTGGGCTGGTCATCCAGTTTAAACTGCCAGGAGAAAAACACAGCCTTCACCCAGAAGGAGATAGCGGGTGACTTTCTCTCTTGCCAGCAAAGAACATTTCTCACAGTATCCTTACCTGCTAGAAGGTAAAGGCCATGCAGGACAGTGCAAAGAAATACTGTGCATTGTCTGTTAGTACTAAAAAAATCATTGACATTCGTTGTATAATATATGGATACCGCTATGAAAACCAACTCTAAATTCATATTAGTAGCAAAAAAGTTGAATGTCACTACTAACTGTTGAAACCAATTCTAATTGCCAACTTTTCTGCTAAAGGGAAATGCATATGCTTAACAGTATGTAGAACTGTGAAAAGTTCACACCATGCTCTTCCGCAAATATCCACTACAGATGCTCACAGAGAGATTTTGATATCGAGAAAGAACGAAGAGCTCAGTTGTGACTCCAGACAATAAGCCACCCAACTTTTCTTCTATATTCTCTCAAATAATTAATAGTTAAGCTATCATAAGCTTTTGGAGCATTCTTAATATTGTTATGCTCGGTCCACTTCACCGATTGGTGAGACGTTCTAGGCGTGCAGCGCTTTCCCAGATTTGATTTCCTTTGGAATAAGGTCACTAGAGGCTTATCAGCTTTGGTATTATTTGAATCTTGATTCTCCTCCCTCCCACACATCGCCACTATCATCACAGCAGGAACCCAAAATGGCTCTTGGGTAAGCAGAAAATCTAGTAACAATAGACACAACTAAGTACAGGGGCAGCTCAGCAGAAGGATTGGTTGCTGCACTTGGCTCCTCCCTCTCTGTCCCTGGACCATGAAAAGCCCTGCAGTGCTTACTAGCTAGGCCACAGAGAATGCAACTGCCCTTACTCAGAAGCTCAAGTGACATTAGGATGTATGAATTTTGTTAAATCCATTCCATCTGTGTTTTGTGGACTGTCACGTGTGCAGGGCCATGTCGGGGGGGGGCAGGGGGGCCAGTTGGCCCTGGGCCCACGGTTTTGAGGGGGTACTCTGACGAGGAGGTCCCCCCCAGCTTACGCTACTGCTTCTGTAGTGTAAGCGGCCCATTGAGAAGTGAGGAGCCCACCTTGTGGAAACAGCACAGAAGCCATCCGTCATGAATACCACGGTCAGACTACAAACTCCAGAGGGCCATGGCTCATGCGGGGCAGGGATATATGTGCCTTGAGGTGTTGTAGAACAGGTTTAATATGAAGGTGTTATATAGAACAGGCATGTTGGTGGGCACATTGTCCTCCTTTTTTGAAATGGGGGGGCACACACTTCCCATCTGGCCAGCTCTGCACGGCCCTGCAGATGTGTTTTGTTTGGCCATTGAAGCAATCAGATTTGTTTTAACCAGAATTGTGTTCTACTTGTGTTGATTCACATTAGTGCTAATTTGCATTAACAAATGCACACCGCCACTTTTGTGAAACGACACATTGACGTCAATGTATACTTGTGCAAATGCACATTTGCGCTTATGCGAATTAGCACAACTCCTCTCCCCTCAAGAAAAGTAACAAATCAGCCTGCAAGTCTACAGAATTTACATGACTCAGAAAATGCTGGTCTGCTTCAGAACCCACAGGTCAAATTCATAGAAATCCTAGCTCATTTGAATCTGTTGCAGATTTCTTTGGCATCCCATTCTGTGGGATAGATAGATTGCTCCTGAATCCCTCCCCCTTTCTGCCCCTGGATAGTGACCCTGTGGTCCTAGGAAGGAGGGAGGGAGGCTGTACCAATCCAGAGCAATGCCATCTCTCAGATGGGGTGGAAGCAGTCTCAGTTACTGTGTTGCACAGAGAATTTCCTTCTGCTTATATTTTGATAAGAATTTATAAAAATGTAATAAATAAATAAATAAGAATTTACCAAATGTGCGCTTCTCAAATCAATATGTGAAAAATCAGAGCACAGTAATCCTTTGGCATTCACACTTTTCAGAATGTTCCAGTACAGTTCTCCAAAAAGGGGGGGGGGAGATGTGCATATTAGGGGAAATTGTACACAAAAATGCATATATTAGAGTGGGAGAACTATTTTTAAAAAGCATTACATAAGAAAAGCACTTGCAAAAAATGTTTATATTAGGCAAAAAAATAGTACAAAAATGCATCTATTAGGAGAAATGACATGAAAATGCATATAGATTTTGTGTAGAGGTGTTTCTGTAAAAAAAAAAAAAAAAGTGTCACAACCTGATGCAAAAATGCGAAGAAATGAACTAAGAGAAACTAAAATAGAGAGATTTCTCTGTCCCTACTGTAAGGTATTATTTCATGTTAGCTGCCTTGGAGATCCTTCTGGATCAAAAAGTGGGATATAATTCAAATCAAGAAAATAAATGATTTGGCTTAGAAAAGTTGTAAAATCTCCTTTCTTAGTGTTTGGAAGGAAAAGTTGGATCAAGATCGGATGGTGATATTTTTGGAAGGGCAAATGCCACGTTAAGAACGATGAGCGACAGTGGACTTTTGGATTCAAATGCTTTAAGTGGTTTCCCACCTCCTTCCTCCATCCTTTGCCATCTCACGTTGATTTGTGTGGCAACAAAGCATAGAAAGTATTAGTTGGCTAAACTATTGTGCGCAGCAGATTGGGCTAAATTTATAATAGCACAATAAGCAGTAAATTGTTTCTCACTTTTGAGCATGATGAGCCTTTTCCTTTATATCGTTCTCTGGTAACAATAATCATGCTGACACAACTGACTCGCATGTATTTCTGGGTAGTGCTTTGTATAGAAACAGAAGTTTATAATGAGTTATTTCTGCTTTGACTAGCATCGCCACACTACAGTTGTTTCATGATGAGGCTTTGAAAGAGAAGTTTTTCTGTGCAGTACAGAGAGGGAAAAGGAGAGTAAAATTTTATGTTAGCTCTGTCTCTTGGGAAAGTGCAAATGTTTTCATGCACCCCAGCTTTGAGAACCTGCAAACCAATGTAGATACATGGCACATTTGGCCAGCATCACCATTATTCCCAACCAGAACCACAAATTCCCCTTTCCCCAGTCACACGGGGATGGGGTGAGAATTTAAAGTAGGGATGCTTGAATTATTGCAAGCAGAATTGAGGTGGGCACAGCCTGCCTTGAGCAAGCCCTCCATCTTGATTGTATTCATGCCTTCAGTGCTCCGCAGTCTGCTATCCTGACCCCCTTCCCAAAGAATAATGAAAATGCCTTCACCTTGGAGAAGGGGATGGTGTAGCAGCTGCTAGACTTGATCCTTGCACATCTTTTTCCACTGTAGAATCATAGTCTAAAAGCTATTATGGATCACAAAGGAGGGATGTCTTTCCCTACTGGTAGTCCTCTTCTTTACACCCACCCCCCAATTACTGATAGGCTGCCATCACAAGCAGATCTTTGCTTGAATGTCTTAGCCAGCCCAGCTTAGGGAGATCTGAGCCCTCCTTACACAGACCCGTCCCTTCTGCTCAGCTCTAGAAAAAGGTGAAAAGGTGGGGGGTTTGCTTTGGGGCCCAGAAACACAGGCCTTAACAATAACAACAACAACAACAACAACAACAACAACAACAATAATAAAAAACAACAGTTAAAATCCAAAGATGTTGTACAAGTGAAGGTTTGAAGACTCCATCACACCTATATTGCCCCCCTGGTTTGCCTCCACGTTTTTTTACCTCCGTTTCATAAGCACACCAAGGGCTCCATCTCACATGGTTTCTTTGACATGGTTTTTTATTGTTTGCTCTTCCACTCCACTCCACCCCGACCCTTCTCTTTCCTCCTCCAGTTCATTGGTCGTGGTACTTTGTTGGGCTCTTTCCCTCCCTAATGATTTACTGATTTAAGGTTTCATCTGGGCTCCCATTTCTGCAGGCAATGGCGGGGGGGGGGGGGATTGGAACACTAAAAAGTCTATTCATCTGACTAACAAGTCCGTACGATGGTGTGCTGGAGGAGGAGAACCGCCCCACCCTGACCTTTCTTCAGCAAGACTCCATTAGCACACACCTCAACAAGGAAAAAGTGAGAGGGGAAAATAATCCAGACTTTCCCTGCACCAAAATAAAATGCAACAAGCGGGGGGAAGGGGCGAGATGAATGCAGGACAGGGACGATGTCATGTGGGTACCATGCTGCAAAACCACATACCAGGCATGGTGAGTGTATGATAAATCGCTGGTGTGGTGGAGCTCTTAGTGAGAAATTCACTTTTTAAAATAATAGAGCCAAATTTTCAAGATACTTGGAAATACAGGGAAAAAGGGGAAGGAGTAAACCTGGGGTCCCATTCTGCCTCCTCCACAAATCCCTATATCTATCTAGTGCCATTCTGGGACATTGTGTGTGGGGAGGGGAGGCGGCCGCCACAAAAACAATGGTGCAGAATGTTTGGGGTGGGGAAAAGCTGCAAAGTGGCCTTCTCTTTCTAAGAGGTTCAGCGGATGAGCGTTTCATCGCACACTCGCTACTGCTCACCTACGGATGTGCGTGCGTCCTTTAGATGACAATGTCCGCTTCCCGCTCCTTCTGCTTGTTCTTCTGTTGCAAAATAGGCCCCTTTTAATCCAACTTTTTTTTCTTTTTCTTTTTAAAAAGGAATGTGCCGCGATCTTCTGCTGTGTTGCAGGACAAGCGGCATGATAAAAACAGTCTTTGAATGGGCCATGTGGTCTTTGTTTACTTCCTCTTTCCCCTCCCAGAAGAATGAGGAAGTGTGGAGAAGCGACTGTAAGGGAACATGATTTTCCCAATGTGATGACACTCTTAGGGGGTTAAAAAGAAGAAAATCTAATAACCTTTGCCAAAGAAAACCCAGTCTGTAATGCTGATACTTATAAATATAATACTGTTCCTCCCCTGAAAGCTGTGTAGAAGATATTTGGATGGGGAGGGAGATTTGTGTCCAAATCTCTGGAAAAGGTGGAAATAGGGTTGTGCCAAAAAGTATCCTCCAGATTCCCATCTTTTCTTCCCCCATCAGAGTAGGGATGGATGAGAAAATGGATTCAATCAGTTTTGGATCACGATTATTCATTTTGCACTTTCCCTACTGAACACAGACTCATATTCGAGCTAGAACTTCAAAATGCCTACACTGCCTCGATGGCTCTTTCACAGATAAGACAGGATAAAATTGTTAATAATAAATAAATAAATAAATAAATGCATACATACATACATACTCAGGTACTATAGCCATGGAAAACGTAAATAGTTTATAAGTATGACATGTGTTTTTTTCGCCCCAGATTCTGAGCCATTCCTGCCAAATCATTAATGCACAAAGCCTTTCCTTCCAAGCTGAATATAAAAAGAAACATGCGAATGATTATGCCAATGGCAAGGACAACAGAATCTTTTTATAGAGAGTTATGAGATTGGGATTTGGACAAAAAAGGGTTACCAGAGCTAGTACTAGTGCTGGGGATTTTCCTGATGGCACATGTATTGTTATAGAAACAACAGGTTAATAGCCAGGATAGTCAAGTGATGCGTTTCTATGGGAACAAATATGACCCAAGCAAGCTAGGTGATGGTTGGAGGAGATGACACATCTTTATCCTCCTGCATCTAGCTGGGGAGGCTAGAGGGGGAAGGCGTGTGAAAAAGAACAATAGACTACAAGCATCTTTAAATGAATGTTTTATAGCATGCACATTACTGGCCACTCACAGATGTTCGTGGGTCAGCCTCCTGGGCGTCTCCAGCTCCATTTTCTGGTTTTAGCACTAAAAATAAACCCTCAGGAAACCCAACTATTCTGGGACATATCATATTTGTCAGGTTTTCCTGCTGCGTGCAGGCAAAGTTGCCCTATAAAATGCCACTAGAGGGTGCTGTCCCATTCAACTGCATTGAGGCTGTACAAGCTACATGGTCGCTGCTCTCTTCCTCGTGTAATTTCACCTCATTGCAGAAGCGGAAGAGAAGCAGGAAGCAAAGCCATGTAAAGGAACATGATTCCCCCCACCCCATCCGAAGGAGCTCTACAGTTGGAAGAGTCAAACAAGGACGTAGAGTGCTGACTCTGGGCTCTGTAAGCTAATAGCATTTGGGGGGGGGGGGGTGCTGGCTGCCTCTTCCTAGAGGTGTGATGTGGGAGCAATGGACTTTTGCTATCTGTTGGAATGTTTATGCTATACCTCTACCTACACTGAAGCTTTCTGCTTAGAAATAAAATCAAATATGGAAAATTCCATAAGTCTCCAATAACCCCCTACCAAAGAAAATGTTTCTTGGGTAATTCTTGAACCCTCAGAACTTCTCACCACTCATCACAATATAAACTGGTGCTATTGCTGTCCTGCCAGAAGAATTTGATACATGAACATTCAAATATCAGCCATTAAGATCATTTTGTAGTTTTCACATGTTTCATTTTGAAACTGGAACACTTCCAGATTTGACAAATCCTATATGGCTGAGAGTGAAAGGCAGAAAAACTTTCGGAGATGAAATTAAATTTGCCTTTGGGGAAAACCAGAGACATTGAGATTTTTCCAGGGATTCGTGGGAAGTGCAAAGGTGACACAACCTCATTAATTTGTTCAATCAGTTCAGATTCTAAAACTCATTATAGTTTGCATGCATTTCGAGAACAAGCAACCACTTAAGAGTTCCATAACATGCCACAGCTTCATGGGGATGCTTTCATCCCTGTCGTGAACCTTTACTTAAAACATTATGTGCAGCAGCTCTCTACATAATTAGCACCCGGCAATACATTTTACAAAGTAATCATATCTCACAGAAAGGCAACTTTGGGGGTGGGGGGAGACAGCATGTGCTTTTGTTAGCTTCCTACCACTGAATTTCTGCTGTGGTTTCAACATACTAAGAACTCTCGAGCAAGGATGGGAAGAAGGTAGATCTACAGGTGTTTGGGGCTTCTGGAGTTGAAGTCTGGTACATCTGGAGATCTACCTTCTGCCTGGCTCTGGTGTAGAGGAAGTGTTCAAGAGGTTCATCAGACGAGCATTTTATCGTACGCTCGCTACTTCCCACTTATGGATGTACACGCGTCCTTAAGACGTCATCGTCTGCCTCCCGCAGGCCTTCTGCTCGTTTTTCCATTGCAAAACAGACCCCTTTTAATCGGACTTTTTAAAAAATGGAATGTGCTGCGATCTCCTGCTGCAGGCAGGAAAAGCAGCATGATAAAAATGGCCTCTGAATGGGCCACGGGCTCTTTGTTTACTTCCTTTTCCCCCTCTGGGCAGAAGAAGAAGTAATGAGGGTCAAAAGTGGGGATGGAGAAGCGATGGTAAGGAAATGCAATTTCCCCCGTGTGATGATGCTCCATCTCTCTCTCTCTCTCTCTCTCTCTCTCTCTCTCTCTCTCTCTGTGTGTGTGTGTGTGTGTGTAATATGGAGCATGCCAACAGAAACGGACCCAAAATGAGACCACCGAGAAACAAGAGGGAGGTATCAGAACGTTCAAGGAAATCCCAAGATTTGCAGAAGTATAAAACAGTTAAAACAACCACCGAGCGGGAAACACCCCCACCCCACCCAAAGAAACAGCCCAAGGAGGACCAAGCAGCAGGCTCGACAGCCATTGAATATAGATTGGCAGAGGAGAAAAGTGATTGGAAAATTGGGCTAGTATTGGGCTACCCTGCTTGACCCTTCAACACATAAGGGTAATCTGGAGGAGGACATGGCTGGCTCAGGGTAACTTTGAACAGGAACACTCCAGATAAGAGGTGAGACAATACACTGCAATATTTTGTTACAGGTCCCACCTGTTTGTTATAATACTGAGATTTCTTGTAGCAAGAGAATTTAATAGCAGCAGTTGTGGACATAACAGACAGTCTTCAACTTAGAAAAGCTGAATGCAGATTTCAGAGCAGGCATGGAATCTGGGTTTTCTTGCAAAGCAATTTACCTGAGGGCTGCTCACAGTAATGGGAGATAAGAATGTCAACAACTATACACTAAAAGGGAAAAAGGCATTTATGTATGGTCTATCCCTTTTAAGTGGATAGAGAACGGAAATGGAGGATAAGAAATAGATTGCCCTATTAGTACCCTGTTACTCATAAATAATTTGAGAACAAGAAGGGCATATTGAGCAGGTCAAGCTTGCAGATAGTACAAAAAACAAAACAACCAGGGTGGTAAAATGTGAAAGATACTGCAAAAGGCTCCAGAAGGGCAGTAGAATAACCAATGAGAGACAGAGAAGCAATGTAGATTGAAGCAAATCATCTTTACTGCCTATACATGCTGATGGGTTCCAGGTTTCAGAGAACCATTTGCATTCTAGTGGCTACTTAAAATTCACCACATGACTGCTCTATCAGCTCAGAAATTCAGAGGAATAATAGCGTGGTTGGTGGTAATGCCATCTCACCACATGGCCATAAGCTACAGATGAGCAGAGGTGGCACATCTACCATGCCAGAAATTGTCATTTGAAGGCATAAGGTGCTCAAAGTATTGGTCATTAATAGTAATGACAGTGCTGAGCATTCATCTCTCCTGCTATTAAGTACTCAGAGCCCTGCACATATATTATCTCAGCAGTCCTTACACTAAATGTGTAACCTTGGCTAGCTCAGAGTCTACACTGTTCCTTGGAGCCTTATAAACAGTGCTAAGCTGAAAGGGAGAGCTGTCTGTTCAAAGTGGGGAATGGATAAAACGGGGGGATGCTTAACGGTTCATGGGTTGGAATGAAGCTTAGCAGGTGGCAGCAGCCATTTTGTTCTTGTTTCTTCTGTATCTGTTGGAAGCCACCATATTATTCCATCAGAATGCCAAAGAATGTAGTGTTCTTGTGGGGAGGGGGAGAGTAGCTAATGACAGCTATTACAGAGTTTTATTCAATCTTCATAGAGCACATAATTAAACAATGGAATTCACTGTCAAGTTAATGATGGCCACCAATCTGGATGGCTTTAAAGGGGGGTTGGATAAATTCCTGGAGGAGAATGCTATCAATGGCTACTGGTCCTGATGGCTATGTGCTACCTTCAGTATCAGAGGCAGTAAACCTATGTATACCAGTTTCTGGGGAACATGGGCAGGAGGGTGACAGCTGGGCAACAGCTTGTTAGCCACTGTATGAACAGAGTGTTGGACTAGAAGGGCCCTTGGTCTGATCCTGCATGGCTCTTCTTTATGTTCTTAAATATTAAGAAAGTTAAAGAAAAATGGATAAATTTCCCCATATCCCACCTTTTGCAATAAAATAAAATAAATTGCTGCTTTCAAATGGGATAGCAAATATTTAAAGGTCAGCCTTTGGGGTCATTTATGTAGTTCCTTGTATAAAATCCAAGGCTTAGACAAAAATAGATGACATTTTGATGGAACAGTCAAAAGAACATTGAAAAAATGAAAGTGAAAATGGAAGTACTGATTTTACCCAGCCTTGGTTTTGTCTTTTTCAGTTACTGAAACTGGAAATGAGCACCATCCACCACTAACACATGAATTCCCAATTGTCCTGGACTTCAGATGTCCCCTCCCTACAAAAGAGTAGGAGATACTCTTCCCTGCTCTTGTCAAGCAAGCACACACCCCATCTGCAAACAAGAAACTCCCCCCTCCTGCCCCAACTGCTGTAGTCATTTGAAGGAAAGGCAATGCCCCACATTTATTTATTTATTGCACTTCTATACCACCCAATAGCTGAAGCTCTCTGGGCGGTTCACAAAAGTTAAAACCATCAAATGCCATTCAAAGTATAAAACAAACAACAGTATAAAAACACAATATAAAAGTACAATATAAAAGCACAACCAGGATAAAACTGAGCAGCAATGCAGATTTAAAATACAGATTTAAAGCAGCAAAGTTAAAAGACTAAGACTGTGGAATGACCTGCCGGAGGAGACTCGTAAACTTAACAGTGTTTTAGAATTTAAGAAAGCTATAAAGACTGTTCCCTTCTGGCAGGCATATCCAGTGGAATTTTAGAATGTTTTTAGAATGTTTTTAGGATGTTTTAGGATGTTTTAATGCAGTTTTAATAATGTGTGTCATGTTTTGGTTCGTTTTATGTATTTTACCATATTGTTGTTCCCCACCTTGATCCAAACGGAGAGGCGGGTAAGAAATAATAATAATAATAATAATAATAATAATTAATAATATAAATACTGGGAAAATAAGAAGTTCTTCACCTGGCGTTAAAGAGAGTATAATGTTAGTGCCAGGTGAACCTCTCTAGGGAACTCATTCCACAGCCAGGGTGCAACAGCAGAGAAGGTCCTCCTAGTGGTAGCCACCTGTCTCAGTTCCTTTGGCAGGGGCTCATGCAGAAGGACCCCTGAAGATGATCTTAGGTCCAGGCAGGTACATACGGGAGGAGGTGTTCTTTCAGATAACCTGGCCCCAAGCCATTTAGGACTTTGAATGTTAATACCAGCACTTGAAATTGGGCTTGGACCTAGACAGCAGCCAGTGAAGCTGAAAAAGGACTAGCATTGGCCAGCCCGTTAACAGTCTTGCTGCCCTGTTTTGTACCAGCTGAAGTTTCCAGACTGTTTTCAAAGGCAGCCCCATGTATAATGCATTGCAGTAATCCAGACGAGAGGTTATCAGAGCATGGAGAACTGCAGCTAGACTATCTCTGTCCAGATAAAGGCACAGTTGGTATATCAGCCTAAGCTGATAAAAGGTGCTCCTTGCCACTGAGTCCACCTGCACCTCAAGTGACAGTTCTGGATCCAAAAGCAACCCCAAACTACAAAACCAATCCTTTAGGGGGAGTACACCTCCTCCAGAACAGGTTGAACATCACCTAGCTAGACAGACAAACCACCCACTAACAGTACCTCCATCTTGACTGGATTGAATCTGGCCTGGTTCGGATGACACAATAATCAACGGAGGGGGAGGGAAACAATTGTCAGTGGTGTTGCTTATTGTGTCGTGTGGAAAGCAACACACAGTGCACACACAACTGACAGTATGCTATTTTGGGCAATTAAACAACGGAGAAAAACAATGGGCTTGCACGTTGTTTATCCCGAAATCTGTTGTTTAAAGTATCGTGTGGAGGGAACACCCCTCTCTCTGTGTATTATTCCACTCGGTCATAGAGTTAGCCGGCCGGAGCAGCTAAAAAAACCCGGCTGCTCCAATATGGCTGGAGGACTGAGGGAGGAGAGGGAGGAGACACAGCGGCCCAGAAGGACGCCGGGACTTTCAGCCGCGCGACGGGGGAGGGGCAACATGTGTGGTGGGCGCCGCAAAAATAACGCACCGTGCGTATGCTATTCTTCCCTCCGTTGCCTAAAGTGTTATCTGAACTCAGCCTCTCTGTTAGTTGTCCGTCATCCAGTCCATTACCGTGCCCTGGCACTGATTCAGGACAAGTGAAAAGAAGGGAGAAACAGGTTCTCAGGATGCAAAGGATTTATTGACACAAAGCCTAACACATTTTGGCCTGTGTCTTTTCGAAGGCCTTCACCAGGGGTTGTCAGAAGAAGTCTGCAGATTTTCTTCCAACACTAACTGGACTGCATAAAGTTAACCATCAGCCTATAATTGTTAACATCCTCAGTGTCCAGATTAGGCTTTTTCAGGAGTGTTCGGATTATCACCTCTTTTAAAGATGTGGGCACCACTCCCTCTCTCAGGGAGGAACTGGAAACTGGAAATAAAAATAAGGCTTCAACCCCACATGTCCTTATTCCAAAGTTAATTCCATCAAAACAAATAAGCCCGACATCAGGGAGGAAAATGTGAATTAATTTGAGTTAATTCACATTAATGGCAGCATTAAGGTGAATTAAAGAGAAATAATTTCTGAAAGAGGGTCAGTTCAGAAATCTAAACGTTTGGGACAAAATCTGCCCAAATGTCTTAGCTCATTTTCTACCCTCCCTCCTGCCTCTGTCAATAGTTTTTCCTTATACCACCACTGGCAATCAGTCCATCTCCCCTCTTTTACAGCATACTTTTAGCCTCTGACTGTCTGCTCAGGTCACCAGCTTTTGAACTGACCCCACTGCTCACCTTTTAACAGTACTTTGGTCTGCTGTGAGAGCAGCTGAATGTTTTGCTCCATTTCCTGAGAAGCTTCATTTACTCTGATTTCTTCATATGAAACATCTGTTAAAGGCACAGGAGAGATCCAGGCGACTTTCTCTCTACACACACAGGTATTTAACAATCCTAATCTCCCCTATAAATCAGCACACATTTTGCATATTTGACAGGGCTCATCAGACTAAAAAAAGTTGCAATTCCTCACCCTCCTCTCATTATGTAGTAGAACCAAGGACCAGGATAGGATTTTAAAAAGGAGGGCTGGGTATGTGATTTGAAAAGTAAAACCGAAAGGTATTTTGGAAGGTGGGGTGCGATCGGGTGGGGTGGATGGGAGGAATTGAAGACTAGTTTAGTGTCTTGATCACTCTGTAGGTAGGCTGGGCAGGTGTACACTTTTACAGAAGACAGTCCTCTATTTGAAGGGTTGCCAAAGGACTGTCTCCTATTTGGAAAGCATCTATTTGAAGGACTGTCCTGTCCTGTCCTAGTCCTGTTCAAAGAGAAAGAGCCATAAGAACTGTTGCCCATCAACACTGAGCACAGATCACCTGGTCACAGTCTTCTGCATTATGGTGAGATATGCTGTATTTCCACTTAAATTATATTATTATTATTATTATTATTATTAATTATTATTATTATTATTATTATTAATAATTATTTCTATACCAAAGCTCTCTGGGAGGTTTACATCAGTTTGTAAGATAAAATATAGCATAAAAATGTAAATATACAACACTTAAAACAATTAAGACAACTTAAAATAGTTTCAGTAGAATACTAGACCTGTTTAGATGGCTGGCATAAGTGCCCACTCATGTGCCATTAAATGCTTGGGAGTATAGGACAGTCTTAATCTGGCACCAAAAAGATGACAATGTTGGCATCAGGTGGGCCTGAGTGGGGAGCTCATTCCATAGCAGGGGGCCACCACTGAAAAGGCCCTCTCCCTTAGTATAATTGAAATTATACTAACAATTTCTAAATTTGCATCTGTATTTATGTAGTGGGTGGGTCTGCTGACCAGATGGAGGGTCTTCAGCCTGTTCTGGATGGGGTTGCACTCCCCCTGAAGGAGCGGGTTCATAGCTTGGGGATTCTCCTAGAACCATCTCTGTCACTTGAGGCGCAGGTGGCCTTGGTGGCACGGAGTTCCTTCTACCAACTTCAGTTGGTGGCCCAGCTACGCCCCTATCTGGACAGGGATAACCTGGCTTCAGTTGTCTACGCTCTGGTAATCTCCAAGTTGGATTACTGCAATGCGCTCTACATGGGGCTGCCTTTGAAGATGGTTCAGAAGCTGCAGCTTGTTCAAAATGCAGCAGCCAGATTGATAACAGGAACCAGAAGGTTCAAGCATATAAGATCTACTCTGGCTCGCTTGCATTGGCTGCCTATACGTTTCCAAGCCTGATTCTAGGTGCTGGTTCTAACCTATAAAGCCTTACACGGCTTGGGACCACAATACCTGATGGAACGCCTCTCCCGACTTGAACCTACCCGTACACTACGATCCACATCTAAGGTCCTCCTCCGGTTGCCTACTCTGAGGGAAGCACGGAGGGTGGCAACAAGGGAGAGGGCCTTTTCAGAGGTTGCCCCCCCCCAATTATGGAATGATCTCCCTGACGAGGCTCGCCTAGCGCCAACATTGTTATCTTTTCGGCGCCAGGTCAAGACTTTCCTCTTCTCCCAGACATTTAATAGCGTATGTTGAGGGTTTTGTTGTTGTGGTTGTGGTTTGACCGAGAATAGTTGTTTTTAAATGATATTGTATTTATAACATGTTTGTATGCTTTTTATGGTTTTAAATTTTGTATATTGGTTTTTTAATGCTCAATGTTTTTAATTTTTGTAAACCACCCAGAAAGCTTTGGCTATGGGGCGGTATATAAATGGAATAAATACTACTACTACTACTACTAATAATAATAATAATAATAATATGGAAACTTCATGCAACTCTGGTTTGCCTTTTGTTCTCTTTGTAGGTGATGCATTTCTTCATTGTTTTGGCAATCCATGAATGGCCGCTCCACCTGTAGGGTCTACTCACATCTCACCATTCCCCCCTCCCTCCCATGGTGATTAGCTTTCTACTGTACTATTCATATGCAAAGGCACCTCTGTTTTCCATCTCCACCTGAGATGGATTCAGTTGATCTTCCCATGTCCCACCAAATTCCCCAATCAACTGATAACAATGACAAAAAAAAAAAGCTCTGCAGCTTCTGGTTTTGAAGTGTCTTCCTGCTTAAAAATGGCATTCTCAATTGCCCTGCTTCCCTTGGTGCAAGACAAACACAGACCTGGTTCACACAACCACAGGATGGTTTATAAACCATCACAGCTTTCAGCATGGTGAAATTAGAATAGGAGGGGGTGAGGCCAGCATGCACAGGAGCATTGGGACAGGGCTGGTGCATGTGCGCTCACATTTCCACGCCCCTAAGCCCTCACATGTAAGGCTGAATGTCTGCATACAGCATCGATCTTTGCACGTTCTGATGTATATGACCTAACCTGATCCATATCTCTTGGACTGATGTCAGGATCAGGATGTTGCTAGCCATCCGATTCTGCATTTCTCTCAAAAATATATTCTCAAAGGAATATTTTGAGAAGAAAAATACCTCTATGTGTTTTCATGTGGATTTTCATGAGGATTAAAAAAACAGATGGAATGCGGAAAATGGATGGAATTGGCTGATGAGTGGACACTCATGAGCAAAAATGATGCTTACTTCAGAAGCCTGTGCAGAAGAGGTGATTGCAGAGAAAGTGTACAGGAAGTACAAGAGGCAGAAAAGAGCCTCCAGCAATGTTTAAAATGAAGGAGGAAGGCATCCAGGCATTGGTCTTTGGTGCAAGAACAGGCTTGTGTCATACATACACAACAGCCTACCTCTTTGATCTGTGAAATGTTGGAGGGTATGAATTTGGTGGCAGTCAAAGACAGGATCTCAACCTTGCTGGACCACCTGCGGTGCCAGATCATCTCAGCCAGATCATGACTGTTTGCTCTGCAAACTGCAGTACTGACTTCTTGTCTTTAAACAAGATGGTTTGCAAGATGTGTTTGGTAGAATCTTGATTTTTTCTTTTCTTTTGCACTTTAAAAAGTGACAAGATAGTTTATATCATTCATAGTCTTTGTGCCACAAGCATCAGAAAAAAGAAAAAGAAGAAGACGAAAAAAGGGCAGGGGACCAACCATGTCAGCCAAACAAACTTAGGCATGTGATATAGCCTGACTTGTTACTTGGAGCAATATGAGTGTTCAGAATTTACAGCTTTTCCAGCAGATACCACAAAACAATAAATAAATAACCCCCATTCCCACTTGTATCCTTAACTCACAACCATATTTGCTTTTCCTCATAAGCCTGTCAATATAAGTTATTTGGCGGAACAATTTATCTGAACTGAAAACAGGCTTACCTGCCAGCAGCAAACAACATTTCTTTTCCAATCTATTTATCCAAATTAAAGTTTGATTCTGTGACTGTCATGGTAAGCTGATAACTGCAGGCTGCTGCATTTTGCACATTCTTAAATAAATGTGTGTCTCTTTGCTCGGTGCCTGCTTCTGGGAGGAATAATGGCATTTCTGTTTATTTTTCAGCTGGTTAATTTCTGATTATTCTCTCTCTCTCTCTCTCCCCTGCTACTACCACTCCCATAACCTTTCTTTTATTCAGATTCATGGTTCCATCTTAAGTAGAAGCTTTTCAACAATATAATTTAATGCCTTGATTATAATTTAAGAGATAAAAGCCAGGCTTTGACAAGCTCTTATGGGGGTGCGTGAGGAAGATAAAAGAAAAATGGCTGCCGCCAGAGCCAGAAATCTAGTGCTTTATCATGTCCACAAGGGGCACATTCTACCTGACAAAGAAGTGTCAGTTGTTGCTATGATTGCATTGATTACTTGAAAGTATGACTCAGCATCTACTTGTCTTGTTAGCTGACCGTACTCAAGGGATCTCCTCTGCCCCTTTTCTGTCACTGTGGCAGTATGGTATGCACAACTGGATCACCTGAACTATAAAGCTCAAAATTCCTTGAGTTTTAAGAAAGATCTCGTGAGGATAAAATTGTGGCCAATTTCACCACTAAATATGGTGCCACCCAATTTGAGAAGTGCAGTTGGCGCAGGTTCCCAGGAGGGTCCAGGGTAAAAGATGTGGACTGGGAGACAAAAAGGGTATTTCATGTTTAAAAATCCAACAGCCCTCCTTCTCTTCTGCTGTGGATGGGCCATTGGATAGAATTGGGGAAGTGGCCACAGGTTCACAGTTAGTTTGAAGACTGGGGAGTCCCATATGTGACAATGTGATAAAATGAGTGCCAATTTTTGAGCACACTTCCAGCACTGCAGCAGTAAGCCATTCTCTCTCTCTCTCTCTCTCTCTCTCTCTCTCTCTCAGCCTCAGTCTCCCCATCTGTAATATGGGATATACTAATGCTAAGTTACCTTACAACTCTTTCAGCAAATTCAGTTTGAGAGAAGTCCTCGGGGGCCGCATTTCAGTGGTGGGTGAGCGCAAATGCAAAGGAAGCAGGGCCAATGTACCCCAGATACCACCGTGTTGCAGCTTAAATCTCCTGCTGCCAGTAACTAAGCCTTAGGAGAGGTATTTCAACCTTTTAGAATGGGGAAAAAACTGCAAAACCTGAGAAACCACTAAACTGACTGGCAGTCAGAGGAAAGGGAAATGGGACATGGTCATCTGGAAAACTCTGGCAGGCTGGATTAGGACCCCAGGTGGCCCAGGTCTGGCTGGGGTTCAACACATCTGCCTTACAATAGCCGTCCCCAATCTGGTACACTCCAGATGATTTAAACTTCAACCCCCATCAGCCCCAGCCTGCATGGCCAATGATCAGCAATGGTAGGAATTGTAGTTCAAAGCATCTTGAGAGCACCAGGATGGGGAAGGCTGTCTTACGGAGTTGTCGCAAGGATTACAACCAGACAATGCATGTGAAGCATTTTGAACACTTGAAAGTGCCGTACGGATGTTAATTATTATTAATAATATAATTTTCTAAGTACAAATCTGCTTATATTACTATCAAAATATTTCAAAAAGAGAAAAATTCTGCATGGGCCCTTAATTTCATCATACACAACTATATCCATCTACAATTGATTTCAGTCTGAACAGAGTTCCTTCTTACTCCCACAGAAGAGAGGCAGTCTCTTGTCTTCGCTATCTCTGATACTTGGGAGTTAATTGGTAGCTGGCCTATATGTGGATTTCTGAGCAATATGAAGTATAATTGAATTTTGAACAACGAGTTGTATTGATACACTTTGCTGTCAATCTAGAACGGGGTGGTTCCACTTGCACATACATTACTTTCTGCTTCATGAATAGCTTTTCTTATTTCTAAAATATAAACATTATTATTATTATTATTATTATTATGATGATGATGATGACGATGTTTATTTATATTACCTTTTCCCAACTACTGGGATTCAAGGCAGCTTTACAAATTAAAACATGTACAATTAAAACAGATAGAGGAGTACAAAAAATAATAATAATAAATTAAACATGCAACAATATTAAAACATTTACAACATTTACAAATTTTTAAAAATGCAATATATAAATAGTGCATAAACAGAGGTCCAGACTACTCCCCAAAGGCCAGCCGGAACAAAAAAGTTTTAGCCTGCTTCCAGAAGCATAGCAAAGAGGGAGCCAGTCTAGCTTCCTTGGGAAGGGAGTTCTGGAACCCTGAGGCAGCCACTGAGAAAGCCTTCTCCCGCGTTCCCACCAGCAGTGCCTGTAAAGGTGGCGGGACTGAGAGAAAGCCCTCCCCTGAAGATCTCAAAGCATGGGCAGGCTCATAAGAGAGAATACGGTCTTTCAGATAACCTGGACCCGAACTGTATAGGGCTTTATAGGGGTGCCTCTTCACGAGAGGTTTAATGCTCTTTGAAGTCTCATTAAAAAATTTACCTCCACACCAGCGGAGCGCAAATGGGGCGTAGAGGCGCGTTATCTCTCCGATTATGCGCATTATCGAATGCACGTTAAATCGCGAGTTTTATTTTGCTCCGTCCGTTAAAGCGCATTTTGACTGTGTGAATATGCGCTTATGCGCATTAACTACTTGTAAACCGCATTTTGGATATCCGTTAATGTGCTTCGCCGCCTCTCGCCGCTTCTCGTGCAGAGGGATTAGTTGTAAATGCGCTTCTGCGATTATGCGCATAATCGGCTAACCAGGCGCAAAAGCGAATCCTTGTAGAGGGGACCTAGGTCAAAGCCAGCACTTTGAATTGTGCCCAGAAACAGACTGGAAGCCAGTGGAGCTGTTTTAACAGGGGAGTTGTAGGCTCCCTGTAGCCAGTCCCAGTGAACAATCTGGCTGCAGCTCTTTGAACCAGCTGAAGTTTCTGAACACTCTTTAAAAGCAGCATTACAATAATCCAATCGGGATGTAACTAAAGTCCCCTCTAGAAGAATTTGGTTTGGCGCCTGGTTGCCCGATTATTCGCATCTTCACAGAAGCGCATTTACTCCTAATACCAATTCACGAGAGGCGGTGAAGCGCATTATGGGCTATATGAAACATGCTTTAAAGTTGTTTACATGCGGAGAATCACATGTTTACATGACCATAAGGCACTTTAATTCCCGCGGCAAATTAAAACTCGCTATTTAACACACATTCGAAAATGCGAATAATTGGGGATAAAAAGCGCCTTGACCCCCAATTTGCACTCCGCTCTTGTAGAGGTAAATTTTTTAATGCACCTTGAAAGAGCTTTAAATCGCTCTTGTAGAGGCACCCTAAGGCATGTGTCACTGTGGCCAGGTCTGACATCGCTAGGAATGGCTGCAGCTGGTGCACTAGCTTTAACTGTGCAAATGCACTCCTGGCCACCGCTGAAACCTAGGCATCCAGGTTTAGGGCTGAATCCAGAAACATAACTGCTGTGATTGTATCAAAGTGGTATTCATATATGTTATGCAAGCTTGTGAACTTTGAAACTCTCTCTCTCTCCCTCTCTTTCTCATAATTTCTTGTTAATTTTTATAGACACTACATAAATTCCATGAGTCTTTCATGATTGATACAACAGAATGCTGTAATACAACCATCTCTTCAGCAGGACTGTGTATTTAGAAGATAGAACACAAAGGATTGGAATTGAATTCATAGATGAGGTGGGTAGAATGTAAATTGTGATTGACTGGTAGATCTCTGGTTGATTTGCAATAGATGAGCCTGGCTTTGCTGACTCCCAATTAGGAGGGTCCTAAATTAGGCTGCTGAAAACAAGAAAGCTGGGGGTGGGGGAACTATACTAGAGTGACCAGATACAAAAGAAGGCAGGGTTCCTGCAGCTTTAACTGTTGTGATGAAGAGGGAATTTCACCAGGTGCTGCAGGCATACAAATGACACCTGCTGAAATTCCCTTTTCTCTACAACTGTTAAAGTTACATGAGCCCTGTCCTCCTTTTCATATGGCCACCCTAATATTAACTTATTAGAGGACATTGAAGAGAAAGGGGGAAAGTAGGCATGAGGGAACTTTGCAGATTCTTCCCTCCCTCCCTCCTTCCCTCCTTCCCTCCCTCCCTCTCTCTCTCTCTCTCTCTCTTTTGTCTGTTAATTCTCAAAGCTGCACATCTTATTGAAGGAAATGTCCTTTGAAGGCAATGCAGTGGGTTAAAGCACATGTTGGCTGCATTGTTTTCTGTTTTGAAGTCCCAATTCACACCTTTTCTTTTCTTTCTTCCCCCACCCTCTGAGAATTATAGCAAAAGCCCTTGAATGTGATCTTCAGAGGCTCAGCCTGTTCACCTGCCTATATCTTCTTGTTCTCTTTGTAGTTTGTCATTCGCGTATGTTTAGAACTCCACTAACAGACTAATCTTGAAGGAAAGTCGCCCACACTGACTTTTCCATGCGAGTTTAATGCTGTTACTTTAGAAAAGTTAGCAGCCAGCCGTTCAGGTTTTAAAAATCTACTGCTGGATCTCCTCGTGAGATAACAGCTTTGCACTTTGAAAAATGTCCCGCATTCTCTCGTTTATGAAAATTCTCATCAGTTGCACCAGGCTGGACACTAAATTATGGTCAGGTCCAGGGGTGGCATCAAGGATAGGGATGGTTAGGCCCTGCCAAAGACTCGTAGCTCAGCAGGGGCTCACTGGAGTTGCACCTGAGAGCCTATCTACACACGCAGGATAAAACACTTTGAAAATGTTTTGAAAACTGTATATGGAGTGTGTCCTGGGCCCCAATAGTTCTTAAAACCTATCTACACTACTGCTTTAAAATTGTTTAAAACAGTTTAAAACAGTTTTGAGAACTGTTGGGGTCCAGGACACACTCCATATGCAGTTTTCAAAACGTTTTCAAAGTGTTTTATCCTGCGTGTGTAGATAGGCTGAGTCTCTCTCTGGCCCAGACAATGATGGTGGTGAAAAGGAGGTGCAGAAGGCACCACTGTCTACTTGCTCCCTGGCTCCCTGCCTGTCAAACAAGCAAGTGGTAGCACTGCTGAGAAAGAGAATGAGGAGCAAGAGTAGGCTGACCATATGAAAAGGAGGACAAGGCTCATGTAACTTTAACAGTTGTAGAGAAAAGGGAATTTCAGCCAGTGTCATTTGTATGCATGCAGCACCTGGTGAAATTCCCTCTTCATCACAACAATTAAAGTTGCAGGGACTATACTAGAGTGACCAGATACAAAAGAAGGCAGGGCTCCTGCAACTTTAACTGTTGTAATGAAGAGGGAATTTCGCCAGGTATGAATTGCATACAAATGACACTGACTGAAATTCCCTTTTCTCTACAACTGTTAAAGTTACATGAGCCCTGTCCTCCTTTTCATATGGTCAGCCTAAGCAAGAGCTGCTGGTGAAAATGGTGGTAAGAAGGCAGACTCACAGAGGGAGGTGGACCATTGAGGATCTCTTGCCCAAAGGCCCTCTGAAACCTGGAGCCGGGACTGGCCAGGTCAGTATGACTGCAAGCCTGGACAAGCAGGCCCTAACAGGTAGGGATTCATGGTGGTGAATAGGAAGGCTTGTACATGAGGAAGAGTGAAAAGGGATCATAATAAAACTCACCAGCTACTCTTTCTATGTGCATGTTTTCACACCTGTTCACAGCAATTACAAACTAATTGTAATTGAAGAGAAACTACTGATTTAGGGCATCATCAGACAAGTGTTTTATCGCACGCTCATTACTGCCTACTTCATGTTTTTTCTCACATCCTCTTGATGATGACATCCACCTCCCACTTCTTCTGCTCATTTTCCCTTCGCAGGACAAAACCCTGTAAATCCAACTTATTTTTTAAAAGTGGAACTTGCCGGCATTTCCTGTTGTGTGCAGGGAAAGCAGCGCAATAAAAATGCCCACTGAATGGGCCATGTGGTTGTTTCTGCTTCCTCTTTCTTTCCCCGTGTAAAGAAATCACAGCTGTTGTGGGACAGCAGCAGCAGGAGGCCATAGCGACGGCAGGGAAACTTAATTCCCCCCGCCTCCATCTGATGATGCTTTTAGGATGATCTGGGGGCAGTGTGTAAATTAGTGTGATTTGGATGGGCAATTAATTGGTTGGCTTTGCCTTGTGTGAAATTTAAATAAATCTTGGTAATGATTTCTAAGATCATTACCAAGATTTATTTAAATTTATTACCAAGATTTATTTAAATTCTAAGATTTCTAGCATAGGTATGTTTTATGCAGATTTGCATCCTATTGGCCTGGGCCTTGAACCTTTTGCAATGCCACTAGGTTTAAAAGCTTGAAAAGTCTATCAGTGGTTATTAGGCATTATAGCTAAGTTGGGGTGACCAGATAAAATCCAGGTCAGGGCTCATGTAACTTTAACAGTTGTAGAGAAAAGGGAATTTCAGCCAGAGTCATTTGTATGCAATTAGTTCCTGATGAAATTCCCTCTTCATCACAACAGTTAAAGGTGCAGGCACTATACTAGAGTGACCATATACAAAAGAAGGCAGGGCTCCTGCAACTTTAACTGTTGTGATGAAGAGGGAATTTCACCAGGAACTAATTGCATACAAATGACACTGGCTGAAATTCCCTTTTCTCTACAGCTGTTAAAGTTACATGAGCCCTGACCTGGATTTTATCTGGTCACCCTAAGCTAAGTGGATGTATTGAAACTATGTGTGTATGAATATGACAAGTTGGGGAGAACAACAGACATTGACCCATCACTTTTATTGCCGGCTTCTGTTTCCTAAAGCACCTGGCTGGCAGCTGCTTGAAACAGAATACTGGATTAGGTGGATCCTGTGTTTCCTCTCACAAGGCTGTTCTTACATCTTTGCCCTGTCTTAAGCCATCAGACAGAGAGGAAGCAGCAGTCAGACAGGGCTCCATAATGCTGAGATACAACTTCAATCTCCCTCCCTGCTGCTCCCAGCCACCACTACAAGCTAGCCGTAGTCCTCCCTTATGCTTAAATCCAGGTCCATGAGCTGCTGAGCTTTGTAACTAAGACCCCCTCTACAAGAATTCGGTTTGACGCCTGGTTCTCCGACTATGCGCATCTTCTCGGAAGCGCTTTATGGTAAATGACTGTACGCAGGAGGTAATTGAGCGCACAACTGGTGGCCTTACCGGTTGTTTGAAATGTGCTTTAGAAGTAGTTAATGCGGAGAATCGCTTGTTTACATAGTCAAAATGTGCTTTAACGGGCCACAGCAAAATAAAACTCGCTATTTAACGCGCATTCGATAATGCGCATAATCGAATAGATAACGCGCCTCAGCTCCCGATTTGCGCTCTGCTCATGTAGAGGTAAAAATTTTAATGAGACTTGAAAGAGCTTTAAACCTCTTGTGTAGAGGCAGCCTAAGAATCTACTAGGGCCTGAGTTCTGTCTGTGTTCTTTCCTCCTCCCGCCTAATCCTTTTTTCCTTTCGTGTCATGCCTTTTAGATTGTAGGTCTGGAGGACGGGACCATGGTGTTTATCCAATGTTAGTCTAACATTTTTTAAAAGTGTTTTTAATTGTTGCAGGGTTTTATTGTTTTAAATTGGTGTACACCGCCTTGATGGCTTTTTCGCACATAAGGCAGTATTTAAAGGTGGATAATAAGTGTTTTAAATCCCGTTCATTTTGATGGGTCTACTCTAAGTAAGACTGACATTGCATACAGCTTTATTATTTGTGATCTAGATCTCTAGAAAATGGGTTTAGGATTGCAGCTTAATGCCACTCAAGTTAAAAAAAATGAAAGGCAGAGCTGAATAATTTGCATTCTTCTGCAAATCTAGGACTGGTACTCAAAAGCTTTTTTATTATTATTTTGGCCAATATTTAAAGCAATTACTTCACATTAATATAATACAGTTAGTACACTTTTAGTAAAGATTATTCTTCAGTGCTGCTTGTGTTTATGTTTATGTGTTGCACATTTCCTATTTCATTGTTTCTAAGATTTTCCTTCTGAAATCAGTTATTACAAAAAATGCCATCTGAATTTGTAAACTCAGTGATTTAGACGTCGTTAATGGGCACAACTGAGTTTAATAGTTTTACATAAATAATTTATTCTAGCAAATAGTCCTCTTTTAAAAAAATTTAAATTCAACCAACATCTGTGACTATTTATTTATTTATTTATTTATTACATTTGTATACCGCCCCATAGCCGAAGCTCTCTGGGCGGTTTACATAGGATTAAAAACAATTAAAAACAATATACAAAAATTAAAACAGCAAAAACATACAACATACACACAATCTGTACATTTAAAAACCACTTCAACACTTCAAAAAAAAAACAAAACAAACAAAAAAAAAAAAAACAAAAAAAAACAAAAAAAACCTACAAAAACAAAACAAAACAGACCCAGGCTCCTCAGATATTGCCAAATGCCTGAGAGAAGAGGAAAGTCTTGACCTGGCGCCGAAAAGATAACAATGTTGGCGCCAGGCGGGCCTCGACAGGGAGATCGTTCCACAATTGGGGAGCCACCACAGAGAAGGCCCTCTCTCTTGTTGCCGACCTCCGAGCTTCCCTCGGAGGAGGCACTCGGAGGAGGGCCTTAGATGTTGAACGTAGTGTTCGGGTAGGTTCATGTCGGGAAAGGCGTTCCATCAGGTATTGTGGTCCCAAGCCGTGTAAGGCTTTATAGGTTAAAACCAGCACCTTGAACCGGGCTCGGAAACATACAGGCAGCCAATGCAAGCGGGCCAGAGTAGGTCTTATATGTTCGAACCTACTGGTTCCAGTTATCAATCTGGCCGCTGCATTTTGCACAAGCTGCAGCTTCCGAACCACCTTCAAAGGCAGCCCCACGTAGAGTGCATTGCAGTAATCTAACTTGGAGGTTACCAGAGCATGGACAACTGAAGCCAGGTTATCCCTGTCCAGATAGGGACGTAGCTGGGCCACCAACCGAAGTTGGTAGAAGGCACTCCGTGCCACTGAGGCCACCTGCGCCTCAAGTGACAGAGATGGTTCTAGGAGAACCCCCAAGCTACGAACCCGCTCCTTCAAGGGGAGTGCAACCCCATCCAGAACAGGTTGAACACCCTCCATCCGGTCAGCGGAACCACCCACCAACAGCGTCTCAGTCTTGTCTGGATTGAGTTTCAGTTTATTAGCCCTCATCCAGTCCATTGTCGCAGCCAGGCACTGGTTCAGCACATCCACAGCCTCGCCTGATGAAGATGAAAAGGAGAAATAGAGCTGCGTGTCATCAGCATACTGATGACAACGCACTCCAAAACTCCGGATGACTGCACTCAACGGTTTCATGTAGATATTGAACAGCATGGGGGACAAAACTGACCCCTGCGGAACCCCATACTGGAGAATCCACGGGGCCGAGCAATGTTCCCCAAGCACCACCTTCTGGAGCCGACCCACCAAGTAGGAGCGGAACCACTGCAATGCAGTGCCTCCCACTCCCAACTCAGCCAGTCGTGCCAGAAGGATACCATGGTCGATGGTATCGAAAGCCGCTGAGAGATCAAGGAGAATCAACAGAGTCACACTCCCCCTGTCTTTCTCCCGACATAGGTCATCATACAGGGCGACCAAGGCTGTTTCCGTACCAAAACCAGGCCTGAAACCCGACTGAAATGGATCCAGATAATCAGTCTCATCCAAGAGTGCCTGGAGCTGGCTCGCAACCACCCGCTCCAGGACCTTGCCCAAGACTAGACTGTAATTTCTTCTAATTCAATAATTATTTTGAGGGCTTTCAATCAATTTTGCTGGGAAGGATCTTAAGCCACAAGAACAAAGTATGTAACAAAGAAATTTCAAGCTGGAATTAAGTCTAGGGGATGGTGATGCTTATGACATTTCTACCAGCAAAGGAGTAATAATGGTTATACAGTGATAAATGCCTGCCTAATGTCCTGGGGTGGGTGGGGGAGAGTAATAATTTGCCTTAATATTGATCTGAAATGCAAATATGCTGCCCTTTTTTTGCTCACAAAAAATCAAATAGAACTAAACTGGCTCATACCTTCATTGAACTATGACAGAAGAACAGACCTAAAAACACTTAGTGTGGATCTAATTGCAGCTTGGTAAGAACAAAGGAGATGCCTGAAGGTTACCTTCCACTCACCTTTGGGCTGCCCCCATCTTGATTTAGGATTAGAAAGCTAACTAGCTCCTACTGCTCCCAGCCTCCTTCCCAACGGAGCAGTGGTGGCTGATGGCCAGTATGGTTGGTAGAGGAGAGCCAAGAGGTCATGAAAGGTGGAGCCACGGATTTGCGAGAGTATTGCCCAGTCCCAGGCAGAGATGCAATATAACACTAAATTCATTCATTAAGACTGCAATTCTATAAAGACTTACCTGGGAGTATTCTCTGTTTAATTCAGTAAGGCTTACTTCAAAGTAGACATGCCTGGGATTGCACACTAAATTCAGTCAGGTGGAATACTTTTTTGTTTTAAATCAAAAACAAAAACACAAAAGTTATCTTTAAATAAATTGGACAGGAAATAGCAAGCAAGGCACAGCAAAGGAACCCTAACCCTTTTTTAAAAAATCTGCAAAAATATCTGCATGAAATAATACGGATGCATATTTACACATAAGACACGACATAGAGAACATCTCCGTTCCTATGGGGTGGTAATATGTGCAGTGAAGAAGCTTTCTTCTCTGCATACATTGCATCTGCAAATTCACATCCAGCAGAACTGTTCAGGATGGTGAGGGGTCTAACCTGGGCACCTTCCCCCCTGAATCCGACCTTAGAGCCTTCTGTAGTTCGCTGTGATGCCCTTAACGATCATTTCACAGATAAAATCTCTCGGATAAGAGCCGACTTAGATGCCGTCATTATAGCAGAGGCTGACAATGGAGTGTCTAGCGACATTGTGAGTAGGATTACACTGGATCAGTTTCAGTTGGTGAGTACCGAGCACGTGGACAAGCTGCTTGGACGAGTGAGGAAGAAGACTTGCCCTCTCGATCCCTGTCCTTCTTGGCTGTTCGCCCAGGGAGGAGATGCAGTTAGATCACAATTACAATATATTATTAATGCATCTCTCAGGGAGGGGAGTTTTCCATCATGTTTAAAAGAAGCGGTGGTATGGCCACTTCTAACAAAGCCCTCTCTGGACCCCCTGGACCTTAATAACTATAGGCCAGTATCAAATCTTCCATTTTTGGGAAAGGTGATCAAGAGGGCGGTTGCCTTCCAACTCCAATTTGGGATGACACTGATTTTCTAGACCCATTTCAAACCGGCTTCAGGGCAGGATACGGAGTTGAGACCGCTTTCGTTGCCTTAGTGGATGATCTGCGCCTGAGCATTGACAGGGGGAGTGTGTCCCTGTTAGTACTCCTGGACCTCTCAGCGGCTTTCGTTACCATCGACCATGGAATCCTCCGGGAGCGGGGCATCGGGGGCACTGTGCTTCAGTGATTCTGGTCCTACCTCTCGGGCAGGTTCCAGATGGTGATGCTTGGGGACAGCTGCTCTTCAAAGAAGGAGCTGCTATGTGGTGTACCACAAGGTGCTATCCTTTCCCAATGCTGTTTATAGGGATGTGCACTGACCTCCCGGATCGGATTGGATTGCGGAGTGGAATCGGACCTGGTGGACCGGATTGGATCAGAGGTTGGGTGGATCGGATCTGATTTCAATCCGAAAATCGGATGTCCGATTTTCAGATCGGACGTCATTTTGAATGCATTTCCCCATAGCCTAGTATTGTGTTACAAAAACACCTATAACTATTTCATTTTTAAAGATAGAAGGATGAAACTTGGGCACTTTGTAGATGGGTTAGGGGTAGTTATCTGTGAGAAACTTCAGAAAGATTGGTGCAGGCATTTTGTGGCAATTAATTTTTAATAAATAACCAGGAATGCCTATAACGTTTTCATTTTTAATGTTCCACACATGAAACTTTGCCACATTGCAGGGGGTACATTGGTACTCATGTGTGTGAAATTTCAGAAACATAGGTGCTTGCCTTGTGTGGCAATTAATTTTAGAAAAATGGGTAGTAGTGGGGTAAATACAGTTATGCCTTCAACTTTTTTATTTTTAAAGATACAAACAGGAAACCTGGGAACTTTGCAGGTACCACATTGCTTGATATGTGTGTGAAATTTCAGAAAGATAGGTCCAGGCATGTAGTGGCAAGGTATTTTTGAAACAATGAGGAAAGAAACACCTATAACTTTTTTATTTTAAAAGTTAGAAGTCTGAAAGTTGCTCACTTTGTAGATGGATTAGGGGTAGTTACCTGTGAGAAATTTCAGAATGATAGGTCCAGGCATTTGATGGCTATGGATTTTTTAGGTTAAAAGTTACAAAAGTTTTTCCACAGAGGCTTGGGCTGTCAATTGCACCCCTTTCCCCCTCCCTCTTTTATCTGTCAAAACTCCGTGTTGTTGTCACTTTTAATCTAAAAAAATCGTAGCCACAAAATGCCTGCACCAATCTTTCTGAAATTTCTGACAGATAACTACCCCTAACCCATCTACAAAGTGCCCAAGTTTCATCCTTCTATCTTTAAAAATGAAAAAGTTATAGGCGTTTTTGTAACACAATACTAGGCTATGGGGAAAAGCATTCAAAATGGCGTCCGATTTTCCGATTTTTTTCTGATCCGGATTGGGTCCCTTCAGATCGGATCGGATCAGATCGGATGGTTGGTGGATCAGATCGGATCATTTTTATCTGATTTTTTGGGCAGATTGGATTCGGATCGTGGATCCGATCCAATCCGCTGCACATCCCTAGCTGTTTAACATTGATATGAAACCACTGGGAGAGATCATGGGGTGGGGTGCTATCAGTATGCTGATGACACCCAAATATATTTATGCCTTCGACAGCATCGTCAGCTAAGGATAGTGTGTCTCCTCTGAATGAATGCTTGGAGGCGGTAATGGGCTGGGTGAGGAAAAACAAACTGAAGCTGAATCCAGACAAGACAGAGGTGCTTACTGTCAAAGGCCCCAACCGGGGTTTGGAGGTGTATCAATCAGTTCTGGATGGGGTTACACTCCCCCTGAAAGACTGTGTTCGCAGCTTGGGGATGCTCCTGGATCCGTTGCCCCAAATGACAGCCCAGATAGACGCGCCAGCCAGGAGTGCCTACAATCAGCTTTGGCTGATAGGCCAGCTGCGTCCCTTCCTAGAGTTGGAAGACCTAAAGACGGGAGTGCACGTGCTGGTAACTCCAAGGGTTGACTTCTGCAATGCGCTATACATAGGGCTACCTTTGTGCATAGTCCGGAAACTTCAACTAGTTCAAAATATGGCAGCAAGGATGGTCACCAGTATACCTAGGGGTGACCACATTACACCAATTTTAAAATCACTTCATTGGCTGCCAATCAGTTTCCGGGTGAAGTATAAAGTGTTGGTTATTACCTTTAAAGCCCTACATGGTTTGGGTCCAGGTTACCTGCGGGATCGCCTTCTCCCATATAATCTGCCCCACACACTCAGGTCCTCTGGGAAGAACTTACTTCAATCAGCCAGAACTAAGCTGATGAGTGTTACCCAGAGGACCTTCTCTTCTGCCGGTCCCAGACTGTGGAATGGCTTGCCGGAGGAGATTCGACAAATTTGCAGCCTTCATGAATTTAAGAGAGCCATGAAGACTGCTCTCTTCCAGCAGGCCTACCCGGTTGAATTTTAAGACGTTTTTAATGATGGATTAGTTTTTATTTGTTTTAATATTTAATCTATTTTGTGGTACTTGTGTTTTATATTTGTTGTTGTTCCCCACCTCAATCCGGAGGGAGAGGCAGGTTATAAATAAATAAATAAATAAAATATTATTATTATTATTATTATTATTATTAAAAGTAAATACATGCATATATTGTATTTGGGATACTGCTACATTTGATTCCTGGGCCTGGCACAAGCAACTCTCAGATTTACTGGGACTTTTTGCTTCAAGTAAAAAACAAAAACCTCTATTTTTCCAGAGATTTCTTTACAAAATTAAGAAAGGAAAGATTTTTGTTGTGTTTTTCCAAAGCTGTGTAGGTGAAGAGCTTTTCTATATTCATAATATGTGACATGAAAGAGGCAGAACCAATCATGAGACACCTCTTTCCTTGCATCACATAAAGGCATTTTAGGAAGTGGGATTGACAGGAAGTGGTGTGGATATTTCTCTACAGCTTGGTCATTTTATAGCTGAGTAAGGTAAGAAATTTGGGGAAATATCCACAGGCCAAGAAAACCATAAAAAATAAACCAGCCTCCATTTTTACAGTGGGAAATTATTTCTTGAGAAACTTGGGGATAGGGGGAGAAATTTCAGCCCAGCCTTAGATATGATCTGTATCCTTTCTTTCAGTGAGTCCAATAGTCTCTGCAGTGAGGAGAAAAGTTGTTTGACATGAGACAAAACGCTTCCGTGCTTCTTGGAAAGTAGTTAGCAGATAACCGAAACAGACATCTCGAGTATCTAAATGTAGGAGCAGACAAGAATGCATTAAAATTGCACTTGTTTTTTAATACGTTTTGATAGAGCATTTTGAAGATTCTTACCTTTTTGAGATGGTTGAAGCTGAAAGCAAAATACACACTGCAAAAGTATTTGTCAACAAATGCTTCATAATTCCTAGAAACCTCTTCTGTTCATACAGAATACTAATTAACAAGAATAAAGCCTCATGGACCTGAAGAGATTCGAAATACCTGGGAAGAAATACCTGTGAGCATATGCTTGTCATTTAGGCATTCAGTCTTAATTACCTTCAGTTTCCTCAGCAATATCTGTTCAGGTAAGTTTTCAGTGTCTACTTCCTATGTATAGCTTGTCGATAATCTGGAAATAGCCTAATTTCCACATGATTTAGGCAGGATATCTAAATGTAGCATGGTGTCAAGATGGGGCCCTGGCTCCCTGGTTTGGTTTCAGATTCTGAGTCAGACTTGGAGGCAGAGTTTGAGGAAGCTCAGTCAAGACAGAGAGTGGGGGAGGAAATTTCCCAAGACTCTCCTGGAGTAAAGGAGCAATGAAATCTCCCCATGAGCTTATTGAACAAGAGGGTCAGTCCAGTGGACCGTCTTCCTCCCTCCCCCTGCTTGTGGATTGCACAGTGAGTCTCTTTTGGCTCACCTTTCTATGGTAAGATATACTGCATTTCCATTGAAATTATACTAATTTTCTACAAATATGCATCTATACATATAGACTAGCATAGGCACCCCCAATCTGATGCCCTCCATATGTAGGCTGACCAGATAAAATCCAGGTCAGAGCTCATGTAACTTTAACAGTTGTAGAGAAAAGGAAATTTCAGCCAGTGTCATTTGTATGCAATTAGTTCCTGGTGATATTCCCTCTTCATCACAACAGTTAAAGGTTCAGACACTACACTAGAGTGACCAGATACAAAAGAAGGCAGGGCCCCTGCAACTTTAACTGTTGTGATGAAGAGGGAATTTCACCAGGAACTAATTGCATACAAATGACACTGGCTGAAATTTCCTTTTCTCTACAACTGTTATTTTCTATATTTTGGGTAATGTTCGAGCGGCCATTCTAATTCTGCATGCACCAAGCAAGTTCATTCCTCAGTGGGCTGTTTTGCAAATAAGGATGTGTGGATTTTGTAAAATCCTTTCCCTCTGCATTCCGTGGATTGTCAGGTGCTTTTGGTTCTGCCATCCACTCCTGGACAGAATCAGATTTTTTTCCCAGTTTCCCCAAATTACACAAATTCACACTGGCAAAAAAGCACAAATCCCCACAAAATGTATATTTTTCATGCTTTAGCCTATGGGGGAAATGTACAGTTTGGCTGATTATTATTATTATTATTATTATTATTATTAATTCTTATTATTTTTCTACAACTAAATTTGTGTAAAATTCCAGAAAGTTAAAAAAAACAAACTGTCCATGGAAATCCGAACTCATCTGATTCCACTGCAGATTCTCCAACATCTCTATTTGCAAGGTCCCAGAATTTGTTTTCATTTCTTCCAAAATACATTTTGCACTTCTGCAAACCTCAGGCTTCCAGCAAGCCTGTAGATTCCTCCCTCTTGCAAATTGATGGTGCTGTTCGGGTCTACATAAACAATGGCACGCAGGCCTGAGCATCGGGAACAGGGGAAATTATAGCAATTGTAGCATGATGATGTGTCATTTCTGAAGCAGCAGCCTGCTTTTAGAGGTTATTTAGTAATATATTTTCAAAGAAACCTTAAGCCACAACTCTCCTTCTCTTTTAGATGCATCACTCTAAGCCACTTTATATAAACATGTCCCTTCTGGGCAATTCAACTAAAATTCTTAAATAGCACTCAAGGAAGTGTGTGTGTGTGTGTGTGTATGTGTATGTTGAAATTCATAAAGTTTTCTGAAATACAATATTTTGAATCCGTGAAATTTGAATCATGGCAAAGTATCTGTCAATGAAATTCTATTTAAATGCCCTTCCAGACTTTCTGTTGCATTTACACCAGCAGAATAGCATGCTGGTGGAATCCATGCAATTCAGGAAAAGCTGGTCCATGGCGGAATCCACAGGTGAAATTCACACACACACACACAATTACAGATACCCTGCCCTATACACTACACCTTCCCTATCTCCATCCATTTCTCATCCTCTCTGTAATGTTTGTGTGGTGCTAAATGTAGACAACATGGAGCAAAGATTAGAATGAAACACAATCTTAACCTAAAGAGTGATTCAGATTAATCTAAGCAGCTAGTACAGCCATTGCAAGGCTTTCTTTAATCTAACAGGCCCCAGTAGATGTACAGCATTTTGTCAAATTACTGTTTCATTAATACAAGTGTCCCAGGTACCAGAATATCTCTAAATTATGAATGGAATCCCTCCACATTTTGCTCTATCTTGTCCTATTTTTGGTCTTACCTAACAAAATGATGCTTGTGATAGTGGGACAATTGATGATTTTTTTGTGGGAGGAGACGAACAGGAGGGAAGTTTAATACCTGGGATGGATGAATCTGTCAAAGTCCGTGTCTCATTTTCCAGTCTTAAGTTTGGTTTGTCCTGAACTTTGGGGATTTTTCTAATCTTGAACATGGTTCTGAACCATCTTCAAAGGCAGCCCTACATACAGCACAGTACAGTAGTCCAGTCCATTTTAGGCTTCTCCTAAACTCTTTACATTTGGTTCACATTTTGTTTTAGGCAAAATTATGGTGGGCTTTCTAAGATTTGCAATAAGATTAAAATGCTGAATAGTTGCTAGAATGCTATAACTCCCCTGGGTAGAACCATTGTGACTTACTATGTGCTTACCAGGTTATGATTTTTTTTTTAAAAAAATACCTAGCCATATTGTTGTCCAGTTCATTGAATGGGAAGGGGACAGACAGTTGGATTTATTTTAAATGGGAGGGGCAGTATATCATCAAATTGCTGTTTGGTAACCTCTACACACACACACCCCAGTAATTATTAGGCGTATGCATCTGCTTTGGATAAAGACTGTAAACTGAACTGGCAATTGATACATTTGTAAAGCTCTCCATAAAAAGACAACATGCCAGACTGAGGCTGTGGGGATGAGGGGAGAGGAGGAGGTATCCTTTTGTGTTTGTCAGCTGTAGCTTCCAACCATAGAATGACTTTTCCAGGGCTCTCCAATCACAGTGCTTTGGGAAGGGATGCTGAAGTGACATGTCAGAAGATATTCCAGTGTTTTCAGTGCTCTTTTGCAAGTTGATTCTCCTAGGGGCAGCAACATTTAAAGTGTTGTGATATTATTGGTATTTGTGTTTTGCATATATGACCTTCTTATGACAATCCAGACTAATTCTTTCCAGGCATTCAATCGCTTGCATCCTAATTCTTCTTTCACAATGTGTTTCAGGATAGGTTTTGGCTCTATCCAGAAGCATTTTTGCACAGCCAAGGCTAGGGCACCAACTGTTCCCATTCCGGGAGATGTCTTATCTGGCCAAGCCTTAGTTACATCTCATTTGGACTATTATATTGTTCTACATGGTGTTGCCTTTGAAGAGTTCATGGGAGCTTTAGCTGGTTCAGAATGCTTCATCCAGACTATTGACCAAGGCTGGTTATAGGAAACTCACCCATGTTACGACAATTTCCAATCCACTTCTGGGCACAATTGAAAATGCTGGTTATGACCTACAAACTCCCACACAAATTGGGACTAGATTATCTGAAAGACTGTGTTATCAGATACGAGCCTACCCAGCTTTAAACATTTTTGGGAGATGCCCTTTTTTCTGTTCCACAAAGTGCATTTGCCAAGACTCAAGAGAGGGCCTTCTAGGTGGTTGCTCCCAAGAACTCCTTACCAAGGGAAGCCCCTCTTGCCCCCTCTCTGATGACCTTCCACCAGCAAGCAAATATTTTATTTAGACAGGCCTTGGGCCTCATTAGCAAATTTAAAGCCAACTGTAAAAGTTGTAGTATCTGTGCAAATTTCTGTTTTTATTTGTTTTATTGATTTTAGTTATATTTTACCTACCTTCTTTATGGATTGATAATTATTTTGTAGTTTATTTTTTATTTTATTGTTGTTAGCCATCTTGAGCACCATTTGGTGGAAAGGCAGATACAAATTTAACAAGCAAATCAATAGATATTTATTATTGATGTGGTTTGTGTCTGTCTTGAGTGTCAGTTATTAGATCAGTCATTTCCCTTTATCCACCTACCTCCACACGTAACCCCAATCCTGGCCCTAGTTCCATTTGATTTGTTTCAGTGTTAAATATTTGTAAGTCTGCTTGTCCCTGAGTAATTGTATAGTATCTGTCTGTACATGTAACACATTAAAAAAGAAAAGAAAAGCCAGCATCCCTCTTGATGCATCTGGGAGGCATAAGACTGACAGCTGAATCAGCATTTGAACTGATGGTAAGTGCATTTGGCATTCAAATTTGCAAAGCTAGTGTCGTGACTCTGGCTAACTCTCTAAAGTTCTTGCTCACGACTTCAGGTACACTGATACACAACAATAACAGTGAGATTTCTTTTATTGTAATCACACGGAGATTCAAAGCATAACGGTTTCATTTCTGCAAACACACACTTGAAGCTGAAGACGGACCACACAGCTTTCAGGTAGAACGGCTTAATGAGAACAGCACTCACTCAGGGACTGACATTTAGAGATTAACTCTAGTCCTTAGAGGGCAGGAGCGGCCACGCTGCACTGGAATCCTCTGGAACATAGAGAGACTCTAGGATTAGGCCTCCTAACAGTAGTATAACGGTCAACTGGCAACTAAATCTTCACTCAGCCTGTCAGGGAACGCTGAGCTGACCACGGAAGCCAGAAGCCAGGAAATAAACCTCTTCGACCTAGGGAGCCTTCCCAATTCACGTAGCTTTAGCTCTGAGGAAGGTCCTCTCACAGGTCTCACACACACACGAGTTTCAGAACAGCAACGATCAGCTTCTGCCTCCCTCTGCCCGTAACTTTGGCTCCATGGAGGGAGACAGCAAGCTATAGAACACGAATCCAGAACAGTAATCTCAAGTCCAAATCTATGAAAAGCCACAGTGCACTTCTCATGGCAGAGTTCTTTAGAAGTAATAAGTCCAAACATCAACAGAACATGTATAGAGTGCATCTCACAATTCTAAATCAGAATAGTAACTCACAGCAGTAGCAGAGCAGCAAGAGGATAGACGAGATAATTCCTAGCAACGGAATTACTCTCAGGACCAAGGCAATATAGTGTGGAGGCTGGGCAAATTCTAAGCTACTTTGATAGACAGGGCTTCAGGCCTGTAATCTAAACTCACGTACCAACAGGGCGGCACGGTTCAACCTCTTCTGATGACGCCACAGTGTGAGGAAGATAGCCCCCACCTTTGCAAAGCATAGTTTAATTCCCAGAGAACGTTCAAGGCCTTCGGCCTACCATTTGAGATAAGCACATACCAGAGAAGCAGAGATACATTTTCTCATGACAAATTGCCAAGTCTTCAGTCCACAATTCACAGGGCCAGCCCTGTGAATTGTCTACGAAGTATCTGACACCTAACAGCTAGGAGGAACCTATGTTCACACTGTGGCTTGGCGGGGAGGACCAGCTGTGAGTTCTGTTTTTATATTACATCTGTCTTCCTCTCCCCCCCCAACCTGCCACCCCGTGCTTTGAATTGTGTATATGTGTCAAGGGTGCAACCTAGTTGCAGAGTGCCCCTTTGACCAGACAATCTAATTATAAGCGTAGTCTTGTTTTATTTTTATTTCTGCTGAGACAACAGACAGAAATGGATGCAATTTGTCATGAGTTTAAATGCTGTGCTGGAAATTACATTCAGGACAACCAGTACTTCGGGATATCAAAGCAAATGCATTAAAACATGTACACACGCACGCACAATCCAAGTATGCCAGAGTTGTTATTTCTCTTTACTATATTTAGTATTCCTCCAAGGCATATTTACCTACAGCAGGGGCAGGCTAGCTAGTGCTCTCCAGATGGTTTGGACTACAAGTCCCATTAGCCCCAACCAGCATGATTATGGGAGATGTAGTCCAAAAGAAGTGAAGGGCACCAGATTGCCTACTCATGACCTGCAGAATTAAACTAGTTTAATAGTAATCACCTTCTCTTTCCATAGGAAATTATTTGCAACTGTAGTCTATGAGCGGCGTAATGGTCTAAAGACTTTAATTCTCTATAGCTTTGCCAGGTGACACTTTTCAGGAATTGGGGGCAGGGAGGAGGGACTCATGCCAGTTCAACTGATATCAAACCACAATGCAGGCTATTTTTTCTGTAGCATAGATCTCCAGGAGACATTGCTGACTCATAGATCAAAGGAACAAGATGCCAAAAATAACCTACATCTGGGTCAGTTCTATATATTGCACATCCTAGACAAAATGCGGAGAAGTAAAATCTGCATAGGTAAAAGGGGAGAGAGCTCAATGCACAGCTTGGGCTTCACCTTTAATTCTTTGTTGTAGCATTTTGCAGTGCTGAAAAGGCAAGCCATTGCTGAAGCTTAAAACAGCAGCTTGTCTCACTGGCAACTACTGTAGGGAGAAAATAATCATAATAATCACCATCATCATATATTTAGTTAGTTCTTACCCACCTCTCCCTCTGGATCGAGGCGGGGAACAACATTAAATACAAAACAGCATAAAATAAATAAAACTGATTAAAACCGTATAAAACTAATGAATTATTAAAAACATATAAAACTAATACATTATTAAAATAACAATGAGACGTCTTAAAATTCAACTAGGTAGGCCTGCCAGAAGAGATTAGTCTTGATGGCTTTCTTAAAGTCAGGAAGACTGTTAAGTTCACGAATCTCTTCCGGCAGACCATTCCACAGTCTGGGAGCGGCAGAAGGAGATGAAACTATAGCTGTGTTCACCCGTATCTCCCCTATACTATGCATGCCTATCACTTCCCTCCTTTATCTGTGTTATCTAGACCATTCACTTCATCAAAACAAAAAAATAACAAATTTATCCTGCACACTTTTGATGAAAAGGGAGAACATTTAGAGCAGAAATATAAAACATTTTACCTTCACTAATTCATATAATGTTAACTTCCTCTGTTTTGCTCTTGTTTGGAAGCTCTAAGTATGAAACAGTTTTAATTTTACCTCCAAATGCAATAATTAGATTTTATCAAAATGAGCCATGAGTAATGGAATAAGGTAACAAGGGGATAGATAATAGCATTTTTGTTGCTAATTATGCTTTAGAAATTATACAGACACTTGAAAATACCCTGCTTGCAGGGGAGGAGCACTTTGCTGTGTCAATTCCTCTTATTTTTTAAAAAAGCATCATCATTCGAAAAATGCCTCCAGGCTTCTTTTTTAAACCTACTGCTTTCAAGTTGTAATTAAGACATACACATAAATCACACTGGAAGTACAGCTATCCTTGGATTCACCCATTCAAGGAACCATCTATAGTAATTAAGAAATATTTATATTCTTTTGTCAAATCCTACACTGATCAGGCATCACTTTAAGGCAAAACTACAGTGATAGACCACTGCTAGGCAAATCTGTGGTCCTCCAGATGTTGAACTCCAACTCCTATCAGCCCCAAGTACCATGGCCAATGGTAAGGGGCAGATGGAAAGTTTAGCCAGATAAGATCTGGAGGGCCACAGATTTCCCTACCCTATAATAGACACAATCATCAATGAACTCACAATATCATAAAATATGTTAATGTTAAAGACAAAATGCAGAATCTATGAATCTCTGGAGTAGTTGTTGGTTGTTTTTACAGGTAAGAGGATCTAAAATATAGTGTGCTTTAATTGACCCCTCCCCCTCCTTAGTTCAAGCCTAAAACATGAATGGGTAGCAGAGATCAATCCTGCACAGATGCTGCTTAAATCCAATTGAAGTTCCTGGAAGAAAATCAGCGTGCACAGGATTGCAGCCAAAAATATTGGCCACAATCCAGCATTGACTGAAGTGCACTTAAGCCCTCTGAATGTAATGGGCCTAAGCGTGCCCAATTCTGGTGTTAGTTTGTAGCTGTAAGCTGTGAGGCATTTAAAAATAAACAAATCTGAAATTCCACAAAACAAAAAGGTTTCCAAATGCTTATCAGTGTTACCTGAAATCCTGTGCCTGCCTCCCCCGCCCCACCCCCAGTCATAAACAATTTGCGAAGAAATTTATCTCAGTGATGCAGTTGGCACAGCAGCAAAACAGAGCAGAGGGCAGGTTCCCGGGAGGGTCCAGGGGGTGGATGTGCCCTCAGACCCCTGCAGAGCTGCCCACTCCTGTTGTAAAAGGTGTGGACTGGGAGACAAAAAGGGTGTTTCATGTGTAAAAATCCAACAGCCCTCCTTCTCTTCTGCTGTGGATGGGACATTGGATAGAATTGGGGATGTGGTCACAGGTTCAAAGTTAGTGTGAAGACTGGGGAGTCCCATATGTGACAATGTGATAAAATGAGTGCCGATTTGTGAGCATACTTCCAGCACTGCAGCAGTAAGCCATTCTCTCTCTCTCTCTCTCTCTCTCTCTGCCTCAGTCTCCCCATCTGTAATATGGGGTATACTAATGCTAAATTATCTTACAACTCTTTCAGCAAATTCAGTTTGAGAGAAGTCCTCGGGGGCCGCATTCCAGTGGTGGGTGAGCGCAAATGCAAAGGAAGCAGGGCCAATGTACCCCAGATACCAGCGTGTTGCAGTTTAAATTTCCTGCTGCCAGTAACTAAGCCTTAGGAGAGGTATTTCAACCTTTTAGAATGGGGAAAAACTGCAAAACCTGAGAAACCACTAAACTGACTGGCAGTCGGAGGAAAGGGAAATGGGACATGGTCATCTGGAAAACTCTGGCAGGCTGGATTAGGACCCCAGGTGGCCCAGGTCTGGCTGGGGTTCAAGACATCTGCCTTACAATAGCCATCCCCAATCTGGTACACTCCAGATGATTTGAACTTCAACCCCCATCAGCCCCAGCCTGCATGGCCAATGATCAGCAATGGTAGGAATTGTAGTCCAAAGTATCTTGAGGGCACCAGGTTGGGGAAGGCCGCCTTACGGAGTTGTCGCAAGGATTACAACCAGACAATGCATGTGAAGCATTTTGAACACTTGAAAGTGCCGTAAGGATGTGATTATTTTTCCTGCATCTTTGCTGGATCCACATATGGAAGCTGGGCAAGAAAAGTATGTCCTGTCTATATCACATGCAAGGCCCAATGAGAAATCACGAATGCCAGCAGCTCTTGTTGCCGTGCTCAGGGAGGGACAGGGAGGCAGGGCCCAGTGGATACGGTGGAGGCTGCTGGCTCCAGAGCGATCCCTATCCCCAAAATAGCATTAACATTTTGTATAGCTCCATTAGAGTTCTGGCTGGTTCTAACTGAAACCCAGAATGCATTCACAGCCCCATCGAAATCAGACTCGCCAGCCTTTACTCCCTGAATATTGTCCCCTGCCTGCTCTGTGGGAATTACTGTCCAGCCCAAGTCTGGCTTAAAGATAAGGACTCATAAGAAGGAAGAAGAAACAGGGAGGATCCTTGAAGTGGTCCATCAACTGGGAGCACCAGGATTGCTGACTGAGCAGCAGGTACACAGGTGACCTGACCACAGCCTTCCCCACTATAGGAGATGAATTTTGTATTCATATTTAAATTATAGTAATTGTTTCTAAATTTGCAACTATACATATAAATTAGCAGATGCAAAATGCATGCAAATCTGAGCTCTTTTGGGGGAGGGGGTTGATGTGTTTTCTTTGGGGGGGGGTGATGTGTAAGTGGCCACCCTACTGCCCCCATGTCCTCAGTGCTGAAATAGCTGAAATTCTTCCTCTCAGAAGCTGATGCTCAGATTGGTAATGAAGAGGTGCTGAGGCCTTTATGTTTAATAAAGTGATATGAAACAAAAAGGTCAGGAATGATGTTATCCATGCCGCAATGTATTGATCCCAGCTTTTAGAAATAAGCTATAATAGTATTTATTAAAGATTTAATAAAGGACAGGCTATCAACAGATGTAGATCTATCTACAACAGGGGAAATGAGAGTTCACTGCTGAGGCTAAATAAGGAATCAAACTCAAAGCTAATTTTCAGAATGCTGCTGGGGCCCTTTGGTGAATTGATGGGCTGTAAAGAGCAAAAGGAAACTGAGAGTCCCTTTCTCTGAACTGTAATGGAATTTGAGCATTTATAATTGCGGTAACATTTTCAATGGCTGCCATAGTGGATCTCAGCTGGTATGCATTATTATACTTAGGCAGTGGAATTCTTCCTAGGCAAGGCTTTGGCAATGCCAGCGCTGAAGATCCCTGGACAAAAGGTCTGCATATCTGTTGATGGATGAATAAATTCACTGGGTCATTTGCCAGGCAATCACCACTGAAAAGGTGCCATGTGGAGGCAACATCAACGTATGAAGGTCCATGAAGTCCAGTATTCCATTCCAACCAGCTGTCTGTGGGAAACCCCCAAGTAGGATGTGAGTTCAATAGCACCCTCCTGGTCCCCCCCCCCCAGCAATTGGTGTATGTAGGAATATTGCCTCTGATACTGTAGGTAGCATATAGCCATCATAGTGGCTATATGTATAGATAGTCTTTAGGTGAACAGGCTTGGTGTTTTGTCTGATGCTGAGAAGTATGTATCTATTAGAACATCTAAATGCCTTGCCAATGTTCTACAAATACGTGCTATAAAGTTTAAATGCTGTATGGAAAATTATTCAACTCTTAATGGTCCATTAGTAGAGTTTTAAATTGTATAGTGTTTTTTTGCTGTAATCGTGTATAACGGTTATTCGCTAAGACGCAATAAACTATGTTTGGTTTGGGGTCAGATTTGATGGGGTTCTGGTCAAGGTGTCTCCCTTCCCTCTCCAGTATCCTCTTGCTAGCTTACAAGAGGGTAAATGGGGATGGGCTTCAGCATCAGCGAGTGCTGCAGAGCTCCAGCCTTCTGGAGTGCTTCTGTGAATAGAAGCACTGAGTCAGGCAGTTGGAGCCACTGCAGCCTCCTACTTATCCGAAATGCCTCTGGGTAACCACCTCCAACATGCCAATCTTGTTGGTGCCCAAACTCCTGAGAAAGTTTGCTAACTTCAGTGACACCCTTAAAAATCATTATCATACTTTACCCCAAGTAAAATCTTACAAACATTCCTTGAATTTCACTTTAGAGCCATTTTTGGACTCAGAAATTGGCAATTGAGGCCAATTAATATTTTAATGTAATTATCTGAGCTGTTTCCTCTCACTCTTGGTCAAGTCTACCAGTTGGCTAAACTTTTATTGTTAAATTTTCTCACTTAATCATGTCGGGGAGATGCAAACGTTTCTGTGTATTTCATTAACTGAGAAAGCCAATTTGGCAGCAATAGATGTTATTCTAGATCTCCAATTAAGTTGCTAATGATGTCAGCTGCAGTGAGTAAACAGAGTTACAATTGGACTGATGGTCTGATTTGCTATAGCTGTGCCAGCATTTATGTTTTGCTTGAATATAATAAAATACCCTTACTAGGCAGCACAATAGTTATACTTTGATAAAGAAAAGGATGAAAAGATGGTATTGAGAGATATTTGAAGTCATGAGTATTATCTCTCTTCTATTATTTTCTGTATGGAATTTTCTATCATAGTCTGGTGTGTGGACACCTCAGATAGTAATATTGTTTTAGAAGAAAAAAAAAACGGGAAATCTTTTAAGTTCCTGAACATTATTTTTCTCTCAAGTGGAACAGTTGCAAATTAACTGTGCAAGGAGCTCTGTATACATTCAGAATTCTAAAGGGCAGATGCATTTCAATACTCTTTATACTCCCCATCCCCTATAAATACACTACAGTAAATCTTTACACTTACATTATTCGTAAACCCTTGTGTGTGTGTGTGTGAGAGAGAGAAATATACCTCTAATCTCTCTCTCTCTCTCTCTTTCCCTCTTTCTGCTCCTTGTCTCTGTCCCATATATGAGGATTCTCAGAAAGTGAATTTCAATATCCTTTATATGTTTTCCCTAAGACGTCAAGAGCTATGTGTGCTAGCTGCCATTATGAACTATTCATGTATCATTTGCAGCTAGAGATAAATGAAGGTGACTTTCAAAAAGTCAAATATATGATCTATCTCAGGGGTGGGCAACATGCAACCTGCACACTGCATGGAGCCCTCCACTGTCGTTTTTGCACCCCCTGCTTCCCACTGCCGCTGTTAAATTTGCCTGTGAACCTATCTACACTACTGCTTTAAAACGGTTTATAGCCGTTTTAAACCTGTTAATAACCATTATTAACCGGTTTAAAACTGTCATAAACCGTTTTAAAGCAGTAGCATAGGTAGGCTCACTTTTAAATTTGCCACTGCAAAACAAACACCTGTAATTCTTCAAGAAAACAAGGTGCCCAGAATCCTCTTGGGAGCACAATACTGATTGTAAACAAGGTGCAAGCTCCACGTGTGCCTTGTTTTCTTGAGAAATCGCTGCTTTTTTCTGCTGCTGCCACTGCAGTGGCAAATTCAGTTGCAGCAGTGGAGGATAGTGAGTTCCAGGAAGGGGGGAATGCACCTTCCAACCCCCCCCCCCAGAAGTTGTCCACCCCTAGTCTATCTACTCCAGTGCTATCTACCTGAGCAGGTAGCTAAGTAGGCAGGATGGATCATCAGCCTGACTCTATATAAGGTAGCTTCATGTGTCTGAACTGACAAGGGATATGGCTTATAATATTAATTCACCTTGATCCCCTGAAGACTAAATCTCCCGGTTTATTATGCCCATTTTAAGCCTTTAATATTTTTTTTTACTATAAACATTTTCCTGGGTATAATCTGGTTTTACTTCATTTTGAAAATCACTCCCTCGCGTTCGACTACCGTAAGCTGATTTCTGCCTTCTCTTTGCACTCATATTGATTTAAGCCCAGAATTAGTCTTTCGTCACATCTACAAAGACATGTCATTTACCATAGCAAATTACACCAGACCCAGGAGTCTGGGATTACACAAGTTACCACACTTCTTATTGAAAAGCCTTAATACAATGCATTATTTCTGGCTAGGAATACAGATAACCGATCCCTTTCTTTGTCTAATTGTTGAACTAATGCAGACAACAAACAAACAAACAAACAGTATGATGTGCCCATGCCACAGCCCCAATCCACCCCTTTGATCCTCTCGCAACATCAGAGCAGAGAGGTACATAATGAGTACAAAAGCACCCTGAAGATAAGCCACTGTGAGTTGGTTGTTGACTCGATAACCCACATTACTCCCGACAGATGATCAGGTGCACTGCAATTTGCCATTGGTTGTTTCCAGCTACTCTCAACAAATAGCCCAGGCACCTTTACAGCAGAAATCCACATTTCCTCATTCCTATGTTAGCATCCTTTCTGTAATTAGTTTGCTGGGGTTGCCAGCTCATGAGGAAACCCCTCTTCCCACATCAGATTGCCAACTGCATATAATTTTCTACGCCCTTATGAATGCGGTAACTTTAAAAACAACAACCAGAGACTTGGGCATGTGCTCAGAAGCACAAGACCACCTGCTTGCTATTTAATCCAGGCTACTGATATCCCCCTCTTGTTAATGCCCTTGTCAATTTCATCCTGCCCTTCAGTGCTAACACCTTTTGTTTTAAAGGGTGCTTCAGGTAGTACTGAAGTAATTACAAAGCTCCTTCTGTTGCAGCCACCAGCTGCTGTCAGCTACCCCTATTTTTATGCTTGTTACTTCCCTGTACTGGTCTCCATTGTTAGGTGATCAGTAAAAATATGCAGCTCAAGCAGAGCAGGGAGTGAGTGGGATCAGTAAAGATCAATCAATCAACATTTTATTAGGCAACCTAAAATAGGTTTTAGCCAAAATCATAAAAAATAAACAATACAATACATAGCAGAAAAGCAATTTTCAAGGCAGAACAGGGAGTGAGGGGGAATAGTAAAGATATGCAAATTTCAAGGCAGAGCAGTAAAGCAAAAATTATGCAAATTCCGTAGCTGTGGACTTTTAAATATGTACACTTGTGCATGACCATTATTTTTTAAAGGTGTGAACAGGTTCAGGACATTTTCCTTTCCCCCTTTTTTCTCAATCTTTAGGCGGACAAGGCAGAGAGCACTGTCAACGGATGAGGGAGGACGGCCAAAGCAGTACTGAGATTGTGAGCAGCAACAGAGGTTTTTGCCACTCTTACCAGGTTGCTCTCTAGCTGTTCCAAACAACCCATGATAAAGTTGCAATTCCAGGTTTAGATGTCACAACAAGCCACCCTGAAATCAAGCCTCTCTGAACAACCCAGTAAGAAACCATGGGTTCTCAGGGTGGCATATTTGCGGAAAGCAACCCATGTTGAAAAATATCCTCTGGGGTCGTATGTCACAACAAGCTACCCTGAAACAACCCACAGTGACAACCCATTGTGGCTTATCATGAACGTTCCCATGGTTGTTGGAAAGAGGATTCCAAGGTCAAATCTCTTCTCCTTCTGCCCTTGGAGGGAGAGAGCTGAACACTTCTGTATTCTGAAGGACACAGTCCCAGAGGCCATGAGATTACAGTATATCTCAAGGGTCTAAAATTACCTGGCGGCACCAACTAAGAACGAATAGGAAGAACGCCAAGACTGGGATAGCTGTCAATTTGGAGGAGGAAGGGAGGAGCGGATTCAACTTTGTAGTACGTGGTTCTTTGTCTGCAGAGCATTTGATACCGAAGAAGTGTCTTGTCAGATTCATTCATCTTACACATGGGAGGGGGAGATCCACAAGTCATAAAGAAAAGGAAAAAATGCACATTAGATTCCCTTGGAAGACTTTGTCTCATGGTTAATTTATGGCGGTCCCGTTTTTGAAGTCTTTGCCTCTCAAGGAGGCCTTCACATCAAAGGAGAGCCATTCCCATCCATGCTGCAGTTTAACACGAGACACTGCTCTGATTTTACAGCCTGTTCTCAAAAACATCGGAAAAGCAAGGACAGACCAATTTTTGCAGGCTTCGTTTTTAAAAATAAAAGTGGGGCAGAGGAGAAAAGGATAAAGAAGATTTTGGATATTTTGATACCACCCTGTGGTCAGTGAGAACCTCCTAAAGAGTGAACGAGGACATTTTTTTTAAAAAAAAATGTGAATCTATATGTTTTCTCCAAAGAATCATATAAAGTGTGAAATGTTTTTTTCTACACTGGTGATCTCAAACATAATTTAGAAGAACATTTGCCTGGGAGTATATAATGCCCATCTGCCTCTGTTGTTTGTCAACTCCCTTCAGTAATATCTGTGTCTTACAATTTGCATACGGAGGATTTGTTTGGTCCTTAAAGAAATTGAGCCGGCAGCGGCATTCATGAGATTCGGAACGTGTAAATATTTTAGGATATTTGCTATTAGGGGGCTAAGATGGGATATATTCCATGCATATCCATGGAGTTTATCCAGTATACGTACCGAGTGAATAGGGAAGTACGTGCATCCATATGTGCATAGATTTAAACTACAATAACAGATTTAAAACAACACAACTAAAAGACTAAAATGACTGGGAAAAATCAGAAGTTCAAAACAGACAAAAATTACTTTGGATTTCTAAGAATCTGAGCTGTGGAATCTGCTGCGGACCATCCTCCCCAGGCTGTGTGGAGTCCATGGACTTTCAGATTTATTTATTTTTAACTTGGTCCTGCCCTGGGAGCTATACAAATCTATACAAATTCATTTGATGGAAAATATTTATTTATTTATTAAATATATATGTTCAAAATGGGGAAGGGATAAAACGGGGGGATGCTTAACAGTTCATGGGTTGAAATGGAGCTTAGCAGGTGGCAGCAGCCATTTTGTTCTTGTTTCTTCTGTAGCTGTTAGAAGCCACCATATTATTCCATCAGAATGCCTCAGAATGTTCATCTGGGGAGGAGGGAAGTGGCTAATGACAGCTAAGAAGAGCTCTATTACAGAGTTTTATTCAGAGCCAATCTACACTATTGCTTTAAAACAGTTTAAAATGGTTTGTAACAGTTTTGAGAACTGTTGGGGCCCAGGACACACTCCATATATAGTTTTCAAAATGTTTTCAAAATGTTTTATCCTGTGTATGTAGATAGGCTCTCTATCTTCATACAGCACATAATTAAACAATGGAATTCACTGTCAAGTTAATGATGGCCACCAATCTGGATGGCTTTAAAGGGGGTTGGATAAATTACTGGAGGAGCAGGCTACCAATGACTACTGGTCCTGATGGCTATGTGCTACCTCCAGTATCAGAGGCAGTAAGCCTATGTATACCAGTTTCTGGGGAACATGGGCAGGAGGGTGACAGCTGGGCAACAGCTGGTTGGCCACTGTATGAACAGAATGTTGGACTAGATGGACCCTGGGTCTGATCCTGCATGGCTCTTCTTATGTACTTAAATATTAAGAAAGTTAAAGAAAAAAATGGATAACTTGCCGAAAATCTCCTCTTTTGCAATAAAATAAATTGCTGCCTTCAAATGGGATAGCACATATTTAAAGGTCAGCCTTTGGGGTCATTTATGCAGTTCCGTGTATAAAATCCAAGGCTTAGACAAAAATAGATGACATTTTGATGGAACAGTCAAAAGAACATTGAAAAAATAAAGGTGAAAATGGAAGTACTGATTTTACCCAGCCATGATTTTGTCTTTTTCAGTTATTGAAACTGGAAAAGAGAAGGTCCTCCTCCTGGTAGCCACCTGTCTCAGTTCCTTTGGCAAGGGCTCATGGGGAAGGACCCCTAAAGATGATCTTAGGTCCGGGCAGGTACATATGGGAGGAGGTGTTCCTTCAGATCACCTGGTCTCAAGCCATTTACGACTTTGAATGTTAATACCAGCACTTGAAATTGGGCTTGGACCTGGACCGGCAGCCAGTGAAGCTGGAAAAGGATTGGCGTTATATGATCTTGTTGGCCAGCCCCTGTTAACAGTCTTGCTGCCCTATTTTGTACCAGCTGAAGTTTCCAGACTGTTTTCGAAGGCAGACCTGCATATAACGCAAGGACCCCTGAAGATGATTTTAGGGTCTGGACAGGCACATATGGGAGGAGGCGTTCCTTCAGATAATATACACGTTTCTGCTGAGACATATGCCATGCTGGAAAACATATGTGAGGAAAAGTCAAATAAAATGGGGGACAACATGCTAAATGTTACATACTAATATAAATTACATAAATCCTTGCAAACTTTCTTGTGATATTATTTGTGTACTTTTCTGCATAACCGGGGGGGGGGGGGAGGTGAAATCGAATCTATCTATGAATGAATACTGGAACGTACAACACTGCAAAATCCATGAAACACAGACGGAATGAATTTTACACAATCCATACATCGCTAAATGTAGGTGCTAGGTGAGCCTCTTTGGGAAGCTCATTCCATAGCTGGGTGCCACAGCAAAAAATGCCTCTTCCTGGTAGCCATCCACCTCACTTCCTTTGGAGATGGACCACTAAAGCTGATCCTAGTATCTCGGCAGATACATATGGGAGGTGTTGATCCTTCAGATAACCTGGCCTCAAGTAGTTTTTATAGCTTTAAATGTTAATACCAGGACTTTGAATCGGGCCCAGACAGGGTGCTGCTGGAAGATACTGGTGGAATGTGAACTCATTGGCCAGTCCCCATTAACAATCTCACTGTCCTGTTTTGGACGAGCTGAAGTTTCTGGACCATTTTCCAAGGTAACCCCACATAGCGGGGGAAATACGGAAGGGGAAAGGGTGTGATCCAGAAGCCAGGGCAGACCCACACCCAAGTGCTTTTGGGGGCTCATGAGCACTCAGGACAGGTCTGTTGCAGCACTGGGCATGTCCACCTGAGTCCGTGAGGGCTGGACCTAAGGCCATCCACTGCCCTCGCGGACTTGGGTGGAATTTGCAACAATCCTAAACCCACATATAATGCATTCAAAGCCCAGTTCAGCTAACTCCCATTTTCATTTGGGCCTGCTTTTCAGTTCATTCAGACATTTCTGTGTGCATTTTTTTAAAGTACATAATTCCCCTGTCCATTCACTAAGGCATGAAAATATGCCTTCCCCCCTTCTTCTTTTTAAGGTGCATTTCAAAAAAAAAAATTAAAAAAAAGAAAAATACATATTTTCCAAACACGATCACAAGATCAGGAATGTGGAAACATTTTTTGAAAAAAATGTGCCTAAATCCCTACTAACCACTCCTTGTATTAAGCCACCACCTTGGGAAGGAAGTTTACCCACATGTGCAAATTGGCTGACAGTTTGGAGCTTTCATCTTTCTCTTAGCAAGATCCATAGTTTGGCCCAAGGGCTCATCATATATGATCAAAGCTGTTATGTTATTATTCTGAGGTCTGTGCTTTGTTTCCTCTCAGTTACCGTCACAACTTTCGACATGGAGGAGCTGGTTCCATTAAAGGAATAAATCGGATTGGTCTCCCCACTCCTCTTAAGGAGACTTGGGCGCATGACTTAAGCCCTAGCCTAGCACTGGGCCTGGTAGGCCTACCATATACCCAGGTCACAGGAAAGTGTGTTGTGTTGGGTCCAAGATTCCTGCTTCCCCATCCTATGTCACCCAACTTAAAGGCTGGGTTGATGGTATTAACCAGTAGTTGGGCTGCCTGATGACTGAATCTATGGCCCCATGCCCATCCAAATAGTTGTGCCTGATTTTAACCCACTCAGGTTTGTGTGTCATTTGTTACCTCCCCTCCCCCACTTTTCTGATTCTGTACTGCCAGTACAATCAGCCTTCTATGCGTGTGATCAGTAGTCTGTATGTTTCCAGTGGGAGTAAGCATCTAGCTCCATAGCTGCATCTAGCCTATTGACTGGGCTGGATACTTTTGTTGCTAGGGATGGATGGAATCACCTGTGCCATGTGAGCTTCTTTTGAGGCTCGGCTAGCATCCAATGACATCACAAGCCCATACACCCTCCTCTGCAGCCTCTATTGGGTGCAACAATGGAGTCTCCAGAAATTAAGTATTTTCCCTGTTACGTTAACTGGCCTTTACGGCTGTCATTTATTTATTTATTTATTTCATCTTTATACTGCCCATCAGCCGAAGCTCTCTGGGCAGTGCACAGTTAAAAACCATAAGAACAGCAATATAAATTTAAACACCAAAAAGTTAAAAAGGCAGTATAAAACGAGCAATGGAGAAAATATGTAATTTCCAGAACCTCCATTGTTGCACATAATGGAGGCTCTGGACATGAGTGGATGGCTGTCGAGCCTTGTCGGGTTGCACAGGCATTCAAAGTGCAGGCCCGTGAATGCAGCACAGGTGCCCAGCCAGGCACCTGCGACATTCTGGTTTCTTGCAAACAGGGATCTGTTTCCACATTTGGGCCACATGTGATAAGTTGCCAGCAGTTGCATGTGGATAAGGGCCAGCGTCAGTGCCATGGACCAGCAATGTCTTATTTTACAAGTGGAAGAGGAAACAGGCAACAGCAATGTGCTTGCACTGCTTTTTACCCTGCCCTTCCTAATAATAATAATAATAATAATAATAATAATAATAACAACCACCCCTACCATGCCAAACATATACTTTCTTTAAAACAAAAACAAAAAACACCAACCTGGACAGCAGAAAGGCAAATAATTTGAATGAAACTAATTTATTTATTCATTCAAACGGGTATGCATCAGGGGTGATAAAATAATTAGACCTGGGAAATTACTGCACTTCAAAGTTGAAATTTTCTCATGCAGAAATCCTTATGGCCAACTGTCTGTTAGGCAATTTGAGAAAGGCCTGTATATTTCCCCTGGTAGAAAAAGAAATTACAGATTCAAAAGTGCATACAGGGAACTGTAGAACCAAAGTATAGATAATGTATGTTAGTATTTCCAGTGCTACTGCAAGGTCACTCCAAGGAGGAAAGCATATTAAAAAAAAACTGCTGAATCAGGAAATTATATATTTTGATTGAGAACATTGTATGGGTCCCCTCCTACTGCCTATTTACCACCGAACTGATTGAAATAAATAAATAAATAAATAAAAATGTATCCATTATAAACCCACATTGTGCTGGCTAGTTCTTCTTGCTTTCACCTTAGTAACTATCCAATCAACTTAAGAGTTAATACTGAGCCTTCCTTTTTAGGTAGATGGGCCACTGTGCAGATTGAAATATGTGCTTACAATGATCAATGGAATTTTTATTGGATTATTTTGAAACAATATTCAAAGTGAAAATTATTATTGGATCACTTTGACAATTTGCACAACTGTAGACCTTATCAGGTAGAGCATGAATGCCAAATTTTACAATACTGACCCAACCAGTAAAATTTGAAAGCAGTACAAACTTGAGGCATATAATGGCAGGACTTGTTTGTTTGTTTGTTTGTTTTGTGACTTACCTTAACTGAAGGGGCACTCCTACACTTTGATCAACATCTGAGGCCCTCTGAGAAAGGTGCAGTTGAGTGCAACATCGGGGAGGGCCTTCTTAGCCCCCTCCCAATTGTGGAATGCTCTCCCCAATTATGTCCATCTGACACCAAAATTGTCATCTTTTCGGTACCAGGTTAAGACTTTGCTCTACTTATTTAGTTGCTTTATCAGGACTTGGCATTTTATTGTTTCTAGCTTTGTTTTAAATTATTGTATGCTTTAATTCCTGTTATAAAACACCTTGAGTCCTTTTCTGAGAAAGGCATATAATAAATTTAATAATAATAATAATAATAATAATAATAATAATAATAATATCAACTTAGGTGCATAGAAAAAGGGTAATATATGAATTGGTTCTCACACAACCTGGGGTAGTAAGACGGAATCAACATATAGCAGCTGTGTTTTGTCTAGTGTTTCAAGAATTTGAATAGCTGTATTTTGGCCAGGATGAGCAAAGTGCAAAGTGAGTGAGATACTTAATTGGACAGGTTGGTCTTCTGCACATAGAAGTATTGCCCACATTCTGGAAAAGAGAAAGCAATTAGAAATAATTGAGAAGAACAAACTGGTTCAATTACTGAACAAGCGACTGAAGATAATAAACTGAAACTTGAATGTATTTACTTGCTCAAAGCTGATTGTATGTATTCCAACTTACTTGTGCTGTTTAATTAACTAATTTATTAACAGGTTGTAAAGAATAGGGAGCTTTGATTGAGCTGATGTAACACTGAGTTGATGTGATACATAAATGAATATTAATATCACCTTTTCCTAATGTAATGAGCAAGTGTTGACAGAGCTCCAAATGTAGCTGTAATTACAACTGAAACCCTACGATATTTGGGAGGGCTGTACTTTGTTTAAACTTATGTCAGCTCTACACATTTGGATCTCCCTTGCAATAGGGATTTGGAACTCTGCTTACTTGCAAGTAGGGATGTGTATCTTATCATTAAAATGTACGATAACGATACGATAAGGTCGTTATCGTGCATGTGCTTAACTATGACATTATGATAGATAAACTTACGATAATCAGTGGAGACTATAATTTTTGGGCGATTTTATTGTTTTATTGGACTACCATATAAATATACTCGGGATGTGCACTGGATCGGATCGGATCCACGATCCCAATCCGATCCAGGGGGAAACTGGATAAAATTATCTGATTTATCAGATTTCCGATTTCACCACTGGATCGGCCGATCTAATCCGAGCCAATCCAGAAAGGTTCCGATCCAGATCGGATGGATCTGCGGATCGGCGGGAACCCGCTGGCGCCCACTGCCGCTTCCATTGGCGGGTGCCAGTGGGCGTCCGCCGATGGAAGCAGACAGCGGGGGAGGGACTTCCCTAGCGGGGCTGTCGGCTTCCATCTGCGGGTGCCAGCGGGTGCCTGCCGATGGAAGCGGACAACGGGGGCAGGGGGTGGTGGACAGGAGCAGACGGGCAGGAAAGGTAAGCAGGGGGCAAGGGGGAGGGGGGCATGCAGCGTGGTTACCTTCCGTGGCCGTCCGCTCCCGTCTGCCGCTGGCCGCTACTGCGAGCGGTCTTCGCAGCCTGCTCCTGGGTAGCATGCCAGGTGATGACATCACATGGCGTGCTACTCAGGAGGAGGCCGCAAAGCCCACTCGCAGTAGTGGCCAGCGGCGGACGGGAGCGGACGGCCACGGAAGGTAAGCAGGGGGAGGGGGAGGGGGCTTACCCCCCCGGGGCCATCCGCTTCCATCCGCTGGGCCCCGGGGGGAGGGAGTTAGGCCCCCCTCACCCTCCCGCTGCCATTTTTTCCTCATAGACTTGCATTGGGGGAAAGCTTTCTTTCCCCCAATTCAAGTCTATGGGGCGGGGGGAGGGGGAATGGCGGCCGATCCAAAAATCGTAAGTTCTGATTTTTGGATCAGGATCGGACCTGATCCGATCCGGGGGGGGGCTCTGATTTTGTCTGATCTGATCTGGGACAAAATTGGAGGTCCTGATCTGGGTCCCGATCCGATCCAGGGGGTCCATGCACACCCCTAAAATGTACCTATAACTTCTGTATTTTAAAAGCCAGAGGCTTGAAACTTGGTCACAGTGCTTATGGGGTATGCCTAAGTATGTGTATGAAATTTGAGATCGATCTCTCCAACCATCGATTGTATATGGATTTTTTAAAGATCATTCCCGTTCTGACAGGTCTGAATGAACGCAGGTGGCGAGCTGTCATTCTGATCTGTCAGAAATGAAACTATCTTTAATAAATTCATATAAAATCAAGGGTTGGAGGGATTGATCTCAAATTTGGCACATATGTGTAGCAACATGCACTCGATACTACTATAGAGTAGTAATGTAGATTTTATTTATTTATTTACTAAGAGGAAGTGAGGCAGGAGGGTACCAGGAGGAGGGCCTTCTCTGTTGTGGCACCCCGGCTGTGGAATGAGCTCCCTAGAGAGATTCGCCTGGCACCTACACCATACTCATTTAGATGCCAGGTGAAGACCTTTTTATTTTCTCAATATTTTAACAGTTTATCAGTTTAATTTTTAACTTTGCTGTTTTAACTTTGTATTTTAAATCTGAATTTCTGCATTGCTGCTTGGTTTTATCCTGCTTGTGCTTATATTGTATTTTTATGCCATTTTTTATACTGTTGCTGTTTTATATTTTTAATAATTGTCATGGTTTTAACTTTTGTAAACTGCCCAGAGAACTTCGGCTATTGGGCAGTATAGAAATGCAATAAATAAATAAATAAATAAACACTTATATCCTGCCCTATATCACAAGGATCTCAGGGCGGCGTACAGATAAAATCGTACATATAAAATAGAATAAATATACAATTCTAAAACAAATTAAACCATTAATATATTAAAACCAATACAAAATTTTAGAACAGTAAAATCCAATTAAAACAAGACAGTGTGCAGGCTGGTGGATTTAGCCATCAAAGGCTTTATTAGACAGACATGTATTAACCTGGTGCCAGTCAGACCTCCGAGGGGAGGGCATTCCACAACCTGAGTGCCACAACAGAGAAACCCCTCTCCCATGTTCCACCATAGCATATATATCACATTGATGGAGCATGGAGAAGGAAGCCTCTGTGGAAAAACTTTTGTAACTTTTAATCTAAAAAATTCATAGCCACCAAATGCCTGGACCTATCTTTCTGAAATCTCACACACATATCAACCAAAGTGGTACATGTAATGTGCCCAAGTTTCCTGTTTGTATCTTTAAAAATAAAAAGTTGAAGGCATAACTGTATTTACCCCACTGCTACCCATTTTTCTAAAATTAATTGCCACACAAGGCAAGCACCTATGTTTCTGAAATTTCACACACATGGATCCCAACATACCACCAGCAATGTAGCAAAGTTTCATGATACAGGCATTCCTGGTTTGTTATTAAAAAATTAATTGCTACAAAATGTGTGCACCAATCTTTCTGACATTTCTCACAGAGAACAACCCCTAAGCCATCTACAAAGTGCCCAAGTTTCATCCTTCTTTCTTTACAAATGAAAAAGTTATAGATGTTTTTGTAACACAATACTAGGCTATGGGGAAAAGCATTCAAAACGGTGTCTGATTTTTCGATTTTTTCTGATCCGGATTGGGTCTCTTCAGATCGGATCAGATAGGATTGTATGGCTAATTGGATCGGATCAGATCAGATCATTTTTATCCGATCATTGGGAGGATCAGAACTGGATCGTGGATTGGATCCAATCCGCTGCACAGCCCTACTTTTTTTCTGTCTAAGCATGCATAGGTTTTCATCCTAAGAGTAACACTGAAGAAGCCAAGAAGTCTTGCATACAGGGACACTGTGAACAGCTCTCTGTGTTAATTCTTTGAAAACATTCTCTATTCACAAGTACATAGACACTATACCCTACCTCCAAACCTCACAAAAAGAGAGAGGGGAGGAAGAACTATTGACACAGAGGATTGATGTACAAGGGGTGTTTTTTTTAAAAAAAATAGTTCATGGTTATTTGAAGTAAAGGGGACATAGTTGGGGGGGGGGGGAGATTTTAGTCTGACATCCCTTAAATTGAGTTTGTGCTTGTTTCAATAAAGGAACCTTCTTTTTGAAAGGTTTCAGGAAAAAGAATTAATCCATACTTCTTTTGTTTTACCATCTATCTCTTTGCAATTAATGAGGAAGTTAAACTATTTAACTTAACTTTAAATTGAATCCATCTACTGTCTGTAATTCGGACAGGGGGCTTTTATCAGATGGTTTCATAGCCAATCTATGAAGTTTTGACTTCAATCAGAATATTGCTTACTGCCCTTAAAATCCCACCCTATTGCAAACAGCATCTTTGCTGCCGGCTTGAACACATTTTATGGTTATCAACATGATTGTGAAATAAAATGTCATTGTGGGAACAACAATATGAACTTACATTGCTTAGGCAGGGTGAGATGGATTATTGATTTTATATAAGATTCTAGCAGCAATTTATTTGCCCTTTTTTATCACCAGCCTCAGATTCTTGTGTGTAAATTCTTTCATGGGCCCAGCCTCCCCATTCGTCACTGGCATCAATCACACAGGCTTCCATCAAAGTGAAGATCCCCAATTAATTTTTATTCCTCTCCTGATTTTGAAGGAAGTATATTTTCCATTTTAATACCTTTTTTTCATGAGGAAGATCGAAGTTGGATCTATTCTGAAGTGTTATTAGTCCATGAAATGAGGGTTTTAAGTGAAGAAAGGCCATAGCAAGATTCACAATCAAACCCAAAGGGTGGTATCCAATGGGTTCTATTCAAAGTTAGTCTGATTTAAGTCTCATTCATTCCAATGGGTCTACTCTAAACAGGACTAACATTGGATGCAACCTGTTGTAACTATTGCAGTTAACATCACTGAAAGTAATGTAAACATCGTCTCCCATTTAAACACATCTCATCGTCAGAAAAGTCTCTGATTTGGAATAACTACAATATAAAGCCCCAAACTTTCAGCATTTGGGTTGAAAAAGAGGAAAGGCAGAGAGCAATCTCTTAGGATGTAAGAGAGATGGGGAAATAAACTGTATTCACACCTCATCTTTTGCCAGGATGAAAATGGGAAATAGAGTATACTGACCAGCATATGATAAAGTTGTATTTAAATGAGCCTTCTGGCAGGGATTAAGTGATCCCATCTCACTGCATGCTGTTGGCCAAGCTGCGCGGCAGTTGAAACTCACATCCGCCAGTGCTGTTCTGTCTGCACAACCCAAGTTGCTCCATGTGACACAGGCCAGGCAGGATATAACACTATGAAAGCAATTTGAAATTGGTACATGGAATGTGACATGGGCCCCCACAGTTGTCAGTGCACTTCAATACCAGTAAGAAGCAGTAGTGTAGATCCTGCCACATTTTACCTCCTTCTTTCCCCCTGCCCCAGGAGATTTTAGTGAACCTCCAACAGTTAAAACTCCCATGTAAATCTCTGTAATCTCTGTACCTAGGTTTGTGCTCAGAAATGAAAAATCCCCAAACAGGATGGACCTTTTAGAACATCCATGTGGCATGGAACAACCAGTAGGGGGACCATATGAAAGGGAGGACAGGGCTCCCGTACCTTTGAGAGTTGAATGGAAAAGGGAATTTCAGCCGGTGTCATTTGGATCTGGTCACTCTATTATAGCTCCTGCAGCTTTTTTTTTTTTTTTTAGTATAATTTTTATTCATTTTTCAACAAAACAAACAAACATACACATGATGATATATAAACAAACTAACTCCCTCGACTACCCCCATGCACCCCCCCCCCCGAGACCTACTCCCATTCATTCATCTTCCTTCCAGAATTTTAATGATTCTTTTGAAGGCGACTGTCCCTTTCCCGATCTTAAAACATATTCCAAAAAGGGATTCCATATATCTCCAAAATCACTCTTACTGGACATTCCCCTCATTATTTTCATTTTACATGTCAACATATCATTCAATGCTATATCCCAAATTTCTTTATACCAATCTTCTATTTTATAACTTCGTTGCCCTTTCCAATTTTTAGCAATCATTATTCTAACGGGCGCCAGGAGGTTGTTTACCAATTCTCTATTAATTATATGCTTATTACTGCTATCCCATATTGCTAGTAGAGCTAGCTTCGGGTTTAATTCCAATTTACTTCCAATTATATCACTTATTTCTTTAAAAACCTTTTCCCAGAATTTTTGTATTTGTTCACAGCTCCACCACATATGAAAATAGGTCCCAACCTCCTGACATCCCCTCCAACAATTCTTAGACACTTTTTTATCAATCTGATGAAATCTTACAGGTGTTAGATACCATCTCCAAACTGTCTTATAATAATTCTCCTTAATTCTAATCGACAATAATTTCAACATTCTTACATTCCACATCCTCCCCCAATTATCTTCATTAATTTTTTCCCTAATATCTACTTCCCATACCTCTTTTATAACGTTAAGTGAGTCCTGAAATTCCCCCTCTATTAAAATTTTATATATCTCGCTAGTGAGTCCTTTTTTAGCTCTGGCTTCATCTTTTTTTTCTATTTGTTCAATTAAATCTTCAAATCTGGTATTATTTCTACATTTCTTATTTTTTTTCCTCCATTCCTCTGTCCATTTTACCAGTTGCAGTGACTTAAACCACGCTATCTTCTGTCCTTTAAACAACTCTTTAATATGCTCACTATCTTTCATCTTTCCCATCCAATTCCTTAGCTTAAGAATATCTTGTTCTTTCAGTCTCACTTCCATCTCTGATTTTAATGCTCTTGGGAAGTTTCCCACTACCACAACTGGGGCTAGCGGAGAATCTTCTGGTATCAACTTCCCCCTATACTTCTTCCATATCGATATTATATTTTCCAATAATGGGTTGTCCAGTACCTTCCATTCTTTCTTCTGCATTTTGGTAAAAAATATATTTCGCAATTTACATTCTATCTCTACTGTTTGCGATTCCAGCCAATCCATATCTTGCTCCCCTAAAATAGCATGAATAACATATCTTAACTGATTAGCAATATAATAATTCTTAACATTAGGAAGTCCTAAACCTCCTTTCTTTTGAGTCTTATACCATAACCCCTTATTTATCCTAGCTCTTTTATCCCCATTACAATATGCATTAATCATATTTTGCCAATTTTTAAGCTCAGCTGCTGAAATTCTAATAGGTAGCATTCTAAACAAAAAATTAACCTTAGGTAATATCTTCATTTTAATAACCGCTATTCTACCAAACCAAGAATGTTTTAATTTTCTATAAATCTGTAATTTCTCCCCTACCTCTTTTCTTAAGCTTACAAAATTAAGTTCCTCTATTCTTTCTAATTCTTTATCTATATTAACTCCTAAATATCGTATTATATTTTTATGTCTTAATCCTAACTTAGCTTTACATTTCTCCATCTCTTCCTTGTTATAATTATACAACATCATTTCAGACTTCCCCCAGTTAACTTGTAATCCTGTAATTTCCCCAAATTCCCTCACATGTTTCTGAATCGTCTCCCCACTTTCTAGGGGATCTTCTATTGTCAATAACGTATCATCCGCAAACATATTTACTTTAATCTTATTTTTTCCCCCTATCCCCTTTAATATTTCATCTTCCCTAATTACATTTGCTAAAATTTCTATAACTATTGCAAATAAAATCGGTGAAAGTGGACATCCTTGCCTAGTTCCTCGGGCTAGTATTATTTGTTGCGTTAACCCATCATTAACCATTATTTCCGCTGTATTATTTTTATACATCTGATTTATCACTCCCATAAATTTATGTCCAAACCCAAATGTTTTTAATATTATTTTTAACGCTGGCCATTCCACGCAATCAAAGGCTTTGAAAATATCTAAAGCTAATAATCCTGCTTTTAAGTTTCTTTTTTTTATAATATTTATTATATTTATAACTCTCCCAATTAAATTCGGCATTTTCCTACCTAAAATAAATCCGCATTGATCATTTTTAATATATTTAAATATAAATGTACCCATTCTTTTAGCCATAATTGCTGAAAATATTTTTGCATCCTGATTTATTAAAGATATTGGTCTATATGACGCTGGATCTGTCAAGTCCTTACCTGGCTTCTGTATTAATACTACCAGGGACTGGTCCCACGATGGCGGGGTCATTCCTCCTTCTATTATATTATTAAATAATTTTTTTAATCTTGGTATTAAAATATCTTTAAATATTTTATAAAATTCCGGCCCCAGACCATCAATCCCCGGAGACTTACCTCCTTTTAGTTTTCCAATAATTCCCTCAATTTCTTTGTCAGTAACCAAGGCTTCCATACACTCCCTATCTTGATCATCCAGTCTTATTTTCCAATTCCTTTCTACATATTCCCGAATCTTCTCTTGTGAAAGCGCCTCTGAAGTATATAAATCTTTATAAAATTCCTGAAAAATCCTTAATTTATCTTTCATTACATTACATCTATTCCCTAACTTATCTCTTATTGTCCCTATCATATTCTTAGCCTTCTCTGACTGCGTGGATCTAGCCAGCAATCTGGAATTTCTATTACTAAATTCAAAAAAATCTCTCTTTAAATATAATAAATTCTTTTGGACCTGTTCTATTTCTTCTTTCTCCAATTCCTTTTTTTTAGCCTGAATTAGGGCATATAATCGCTTATCTTTTGACTGTCTCAGTCTCTCCTCTAGACTCCTTATCTCTTCTTCAACCTTTTTATTAAGTACTTCCTGTTGCTTTTTAAGTGTGGACATTTCCCTAATACAGATCCCTCTTATTACTGCTTTCATCGTATCCCATAATAATCCTTGCGAATTAACTCCTTTTTCATTTATCTGCCATATTTCCTGCAGTTCCTTTTTTAATTTATCAACTATGTTTTTATTTTTAAAAATTCTTCCGTCCATTCTCCATCTCTTTGCTTGTTTATAATCCTTCTTTAACTTGATATCCATCATCATTAAAGCATGGTCTGTGATCTTTATTACTCCAATATCACAATCTATTAATTTAGGTACCATATTCTTTGATATAAAAATATAATCAATCCTTGAATAGCTCTTAAATCTAGGTGAGTAAAATGTATATTTTCTTTCTTGCCCTTTTACAACTCTCCATACATCCATTAATTCTTTCCTCTCCATTAATTTAGCTAATTCTGTCTTACCCTCTCCTCTACTATCTCTTATTATATTATCTCTATCTTTCCCTTTATCTAGTACCATATTAAAATCTCCAGCCATCACAATATTCTTTTTCCCTAAATCTCCCACCATATTAAATACTTCTTTAATAAAATCAATTTGTTTCCCATTTGGAGCATAGACATTTATCAGCACAAATTCTTCCTCTTCCAACGTACAGTGAATTATAAGGATCCTTCCATTCTTATCTTTCTTTATATTTTGAATATTAACACCACATTTCTTCGATATTATTATTGCCACACCTCTTGCTTTAGAAGTACCTGCAGCTTGAACTGTTGGGATGAAGAGGGAGGTTCACCAGGTGCCGCATAGATACAAATGACACCTGTTGAAATTCCCTTTTCTATGCAACTGTTAAAGGTACAGGACCCCTGCCCTCCTTTTCATATGGTCAGTCTAACACCCTCACAAGCACCAATCCTTGTCATAAACCTACGAAGCAGCATTGTTATTACTGACTGCCTTGTCACTTGTCCATTAGTTTGTCTGGGCTAGTGCTGTCAACACCAACACAAAGATTTCAAGTTTTCATGCACAGGCCTTTCCCAGCATTGATTAGAGCATTTTGACTAGAGAAGCTAGGCTCAGTGCATGCGCACTATCACTTTGTTAGAGCCCCTTGCCTTAAAAGAGCAATGCCCTCAGCCAGGAATGCCACATTGCCTGAGATCTTGGGACTGAGCATGGCAAGCTGACATTTTCAGTCTCATGAAACTGTCAGATCAACTTTCCGGAAGTTGTTGAAGACCTATTAGCAAGGTCTTCAGTGGGTAATTTTAACTTGCTCTTTTCATCAGTCTCTAGACTTTAATTTCTTAAACATATCTTTGATGCCTACTGTTGTGTTTTATATTATGGAATTTAATTGTTTAATTATTTATTTGTTGCAAGCCATCCAGGACTCATCAGAGATAAGGAGCGATGTAAATGTTTTTAAATCAATAAACAAAGGAAAATAAAAGAAACACGATGCGTCCTCGATACGTATAAAACATTTGCAGGGGGTTTTAGCAACAATCATGTGTGCATTATTAAAAGAGAGAGGGGGTTCCTCTAGACGGACAGTTTCCATCGACATGTCTTCGCACTGGCAGCACTTGCGTTACATGAGGCAGCTGCCAATGTGAAGATATCTAGGGGCAAAGGCCCTCTGCCGCGAACTGAAATATTCAGCCATTTAACGTGACTTTTTTAGTTTGCAGCAGTCCTCCCTAGGCTGACCATATGAAAAGGAGGACAGGGCCCACATAACTTTAACAGTTGTAGAGAAAAGGGAATTTCAGCCAGTGTCATTTGTATGCAATTAGTTCCTGGTGAAATTCCCTCTTCATCACAACAGTTAAAGGTGCAGGCACTATACTAGAGTGACCATATACAAAAGAAGGCAAGGTCCCTGCAACTTTAACTGCTGTGATTAAGGGCCGATCTACACACGAGGTTTGTAACGTTTCATAAGGGTAATGAAAACTCTTTGGGCCACATGACGCACTCCCTTTAACGATGTATACCTGAGGTTTTTTAAAACTCACTTCAGCAATATACAACGTTTTTTACTTTTAATAAATCGTTTTAAGTAAAATAATGTGTCCTTCCTTACTGTTTGTGATTTGTGTGGGCCGTGCTTCATTGACCGGAGCCCAAATGCTTAGCAGTTGATTGGTGGGGAAGAAAGAGGAAGTGGATGAGTGAACTACAACACCCACAATGCCTTGCCCTATAGTCATTGAAAGCTAGACTGAAGATTTTTTTCTCCTGTAACGTGAGTACTCGTTAATGTGGCCTAAGACGTTTTAGAACGTAGCTATTTGGAACGTTTTAAAATACAATTTAAAATGTTCCAAGGTACTGTGTAGATAGGCCCGAAGAGGGAATTTCACCAGGTACTAATTGCATACAAATGACACTGGCTGAAATTCCCTTTTCTCTACAACTGTTAAAGTTACATGAGCCCTGTCCTCCTTTTCATATGGTCAGCCTAGTCCTCCCCCCATTAAAAGTGTTAAAAGTTTTTTAAAAAACTGACTCGCCTCTGCTGTCCCCCCCACATTTTGTAAAAAAAAAATTAAAAGCTTACCTGGGAGTAGGGGAGCCAAGGCTCCCAGTCTTCCCTCCAGCTACCGCCGCACCACCGAATGCTTGGAAGTGCGGGCAGCAACAAAGGAAACAGTGCTATCATGCCCCTTATGTCAGCACTGGTGTAAGGGGCATAAATGCACCGCACGACGCCGGGGAGGCGCCAGGGTGCAGCGCTCCCAGCGTCGTGAAGAGGGGGCTGGGGAGAAAGATTCCAGTGAACTGAAAGCTCCCACAAATTGCACATGCTCCAATTTCAGATAAAAATTCTTCAATCTTAGTTAGAAATCAGGAGAACGTGAGTCACACAGCAGAATGAACCCACAGAACAATAAAAGGAATGGATGGGGGGAAGTTCTGTGAGAGCTTTGAACTGGCTGGGATTCGGACTGAGTGCGTCTTTCTACTGTGTAAAACCAGCTTCAGGGAGGCCTTCAGAAAGCAAGTCACTCTTGCTGCACTTTGGGAGACTAGCTCTATGGCACATATTTGGTAAAAGAAAATGTGGGAGGTTTTCTCAAAAGAAGCCAGCAACTAACGGGCAAGCAGAGAAAGGGTGGTTTTGTTCTCCTACCATGGTGAGTTCCTTGCTTTGAAATTCTGTCTCTTGCATTGATGTCTATAAGGCAGGAAATGGCTTCCCCATACAGGCCTGTTTGCCTTTACAAGAATTAAACGTGTTGTTTTTTCTTCTCTTCTTATTCTGTTAATAACTTTTAAAAATGAGGAGTCCCCCCCCCTTCCCCCCACCTCCAAATAAAGCTCAGGCAAATTATATGAGGAGTTTTTTTCCTCTCCCCTGCCACACACACTTTTATTTTTTTTAAAAAAATTAGACAATGGGCCTGTTCAGACAACCTGCTAAACCATAGTTAAGCTGCTAACCTTTGTGCAGCAAATGGTTAGTGAGTCTGTTTAAACTGTTGTTATGTAGCCATCATGGTTTAGCGCATCAACTGAACAGGGTCGTCATGGTTTTTCCACAACTTTCTACTGAGTATACACAGGGCCGATTTTGAGGGGGAACTCTGACAAGGAGGTCCCCCCTAGCTTACGCTACTGCTTCTGTAGCGTAAGCAGCCCATCGAGAAGCGAGGAGCCCCCCTTGTGGAAACAGTGCAGGAGCCATCCGTCGTGAAATTCTGAATGTGAAGAAGTGATGTCTTACATCTTGAATAAAAGTGCTTCCCGATACCTTTTTAAATAAATCATTCTAGTTCATATATGTATTTAGCACTGAATCAGTATCACTGATTAAAAATATATTTAATGAACAGTTTGAAATGGGGGGGGCACACACTTCCCATCTAGCCTGGGCATATTACCAGCTCTGCATGGCCCTGACACCATGAAAATAAATGCTTTATAGGGGTGGGGGGAATAAAACTTCACCAGCACATCTTCCTACCTCAGAACTTTTCTAATGCTGGCTGTTAAAAGCATAGCTTATTCCATACAAGCAGAATCTTCTTAGTGGAAACTCTGGGAGGCTTAATATATGAAACTTGCAAGATTGAGGTTTTCTCCCCTCCTGCCCTGCGCACATCCCGTCACATTGATCAGAAGCAGACATTACAGAATATTTCATCAGAGATTTAGGTGTGAAATTGACCTGTCTGCTTGCATTTGGGTGGTCAGCCTGCTGCTCCGAACGGCGCGTGTTATAAGTATTTTTGAACCTTGTTTGAGAGGGAATGCAAAAGGAATATGAAATTCTGGAAGACGGGATGACAGAAGCACACAAACGGCATGATGCCTACTGCCTTACAAATGAATGGGAGACGGTCCCCATAGACTGGCAGCCTTCCCCTCTTCCTCCCTGCCTGTGGTTCTTGTGCCAGGTGTAAAACACACACCTATTAATGCTAATGGGAAACCATTTTGCTCCACATTTGCAGCATCCTACTCCTCTCCAGCACCTGGTAAACAGATGGGGTATACAAGAATTTTGCTTTTGTTCTCACATCGTGCAAACATGTCCTTTTAAAAAAAAGGTTGAGACGATTTCCTGAAAATTGTGTATTTTTGAAAATGCGCATTTTGAAATGTGCGTTCTTATTTTTTAAAAAAAGTTTTTCACACTTTAGTCAAAAAGGGGAATGCAGGTCCGAGGACGGGCAGCATTTTGTCCAAATCCAAGGAAGAGGTAGAGTTAATGCTGAGCCAAAGAACATCATCAGGTGAGCAATTTATAGCACGCTCGTTACAGGGCACTCACAGATTTTCATGAGTCTCTCTCATGACACTGTACACCTCCTGCGCACCTCCCACTGGTTTCCGCTCCTTCTGCCATTTTTCTCGTAGTACAGTAGTCCAAACAAAATGTGACTCTTCTGAGTTATAATGAAATTATCCACCATCTCCTGCCATGTGCTATAAAACACCCACTAGAGGGCGCTGTTCCACTACACTGAATGCATCACGTGGTCGCGGCTTGTGTCCCCTTCCTCTTCTGTGTGATTCTTCTCCTTGCTATAGCGGAAGAGCAGCAGAAAGCAAGAGCGACGGTAAGGAAATGCAATTTCCCCCCATCTGATGATCTCCAAAATCTTGTCCTCTGATTTCCTGAAAGCTTACTCCTTCCCATGAAAGAGACTTCAGATGTTCTGCTTAATTCTCAGGCTGTTTCGTCATATATTTTTGTGGTGTTTATGAGCTCGTCTAATCACTGCAAGTTGGCCGAGAAAGCTGTGTGTGATCATCTTTGGGTTACACATCACTCCGTTCCTTTTCAGCCTCCCAGTCTGCCTGTACATCCTGATCTGAAAAAAGCCCTCTTGGGAGGAATTGTCTCATCCGTCTTGCCCTGGGCTTTAACTGAAGCATCGGAACTCAAGGAGGTTACCAGTTGCTAGAAAGATGTTTGTAAAAAATAATAATTAAAAAAATAACACATGCACACACGCCACAGCCACCTCCTAAGTAAGTTAAGCACAATCATAGCAGGGTAGAGTTGGAAGGGGCCTATAAGGCCAACCCCCTGCTCAATGCAGGAATCCACCTTAAAGCATACCTGACAGATGGTTGTCCAGTTGCCTCTTGACTGCCTCTAGTGTGGGAGAGCCCACCACCTCCCTAGGTAATTGGTTCCATTGCGGTACTGCTTTAACAGTCAGGAAGTTTTTCTTGATGTCCAGCCGGAATCTGGCTTCCTGTAACTTGAGCCCATTATTCCGCATCCTGCATTCTGGGTTGATCAAGAAGAGATCCTGCCCTCCTACATGTGACAACCTTTCAAGTATTTGAAGAATGCTATCATGTCTCCCCTCAATCTTCTCTTCTCCAGGCTAAACATGCCCAGTTCTTTCAATCTCTCCTCACAGGGCTTTGTTTCCGGACCACTGATCATCCCTGTTTCCTAGGGGTGTCAAAGAAATCCATCTGGGGGAGGTCAAGCTCGCCAAGCTCTCAGCAGCTCACCCCCCTAACTCCGGTTTGCTTATCTGTATTGAGTTGGGCCAGCTCGTGAATTTTGGAGGATGTATTTTTTCTCAAAAAGTGGCACTTACGCAAATTGCAACCTCAATTTGCAGAAGTTATGCAAGTTTTGGGCTTAATTTGCATAACATGTAGAAACTGCAATATGCTTAATTCACACAAATTCTAGCTGCAATGTGGGTAAATGCCAATTTTAAGGGATGCCATAAAAGTTTCTGGATTTTATAAAAAAGCCCCAACCCTTTTCTTCTGGACCTTAAAAAATGAACTAGCTGCCCTGATTTTTCTCTTCTAGCAAACACATTATTTATTTTAAAAAACTTTCACTTCTTGTTCTGTCTGAAACTTATGGTGTCTGTCCCTGTAGGTGACCTTAGTTTATGAGCACAAATGAGACACCATGCAGAGCCTCACACAAAGTTGCCTTCTACAATGGAAAATATAGTTTGATCCTTGCTTCTTCTGGTACCTTGTGCATCATTTCCCATTTCTTGTCTACATGTGGGGAAGATAGATCGGCTGTCCTGCAATAGAAAGCCTATCTACACTACTGCTTTTAAAGCAGTAGTGTAGATAGGCTCGGAGAATACTTCATCCCAGGTGCTATGTTGATTAGATCTAATAAGCATGACCAAAATGTGACATCTAGACACTCCTTGGCTGTGTTCATAGTGTGTAATTCAAACAAATGGAGCCCAATTTTCTTGTCACTTGCATTGATCCAGCCCCTCTTAACATTGAAAGGATGTGCAATCTGCCTGAGGAAAAATGAGAGAATTGCCTGCATTATGTGAAGCAGGTGGTGGTGGGGGAACCCACGGCACACAAGAGACATTGGATTGTTTTGAACAAATGAGACCCTTTCATTATAGTCAAAGTTGCTTTGATGGATGATGGAGGCCGAGTCTCATTGTCTTTTCTTGAAATCTAGCATAGAAGGGCTTTTTAAAAATGTCTGTCACAAGCCACCAGTTAAACAATCTCGATATCCCTATACCTGTCCCTTAAAACTGACAGCTTGTCTCTCTGTGAATTTGATATACAGATTTACACACTAAAAGTTACTGCAGTTCAGGAGGCACTCTGATTAATTAAGGTGTCTCCTCAAGTATAAGTATTCTTTGTGTGTACAACTGTATGTGCAGACAACTCATTTGTCAGGGAATGGTGGAGGCAATGCCCCACTACCATTGGTATGTGGAGTTAGCCTGCATAGCCCCATGGTTCCCTTCACAGTTTCTGTGTGTGTGTGTGTGTGTGTGTGTGCGTGTGCGTGTGTGTGTGTGTGTGTGTGTGTACCGTAAAGGCCAGAGGTTCTCTTTATTGGAGATTAATGGCACTTTGTCCCAATGTATAGGACCATATTTAAAACTAAAGAAGATGACCATGATATTCACAATACCCTAAAGCCAGGAAGAAACATATTATCTAGGCTATTTTTATAAATCAGTCTTTGACCCTTTGTTACAACTGTTTTTAAGATTCCTCCTCCGCACCAAAGCCAATACAAAGGCCAATAGGTAAAACAGGAATTTTGCATTCTGGGGTATATAATCACCACTGCTTGTGCTGCTCTGGCACCATTTTCTCAACCCTAAAATGACCAGCATCATTCTGGGGCATTTGGAAGAGGACAAATGTGGCCACAACAAAAATATGGCTTATTGTCCCAGCTTAAAGTAAGGGGTGAATTTCATCGCATAGCCTCCCCATGAAAATCAGAGGACTGGCCTCCAAATTCAGGCAGTGATACTTGGAGGCCATTTCTGTACAGTCCTACCACTATGTTGATAACTAGCCAAAAATCACTTAAACTAGGGTGACCAGATAAAATCCAGGTCAGGGCTCATGTAACTTTAACAGTTGTAGAGAAAAGGGAATTTCAGCCAGTGTCATTTGTATGCAATTAGTTCCTGGTAATATTCCATCTTCATCACAACTGCTAAAGTTGCAGGGGCCCTGCCTTCTTTTGTATATGGTCACTCTAGTATAGTGTCTGCATCTTTAACTGTTGTGATGAAGAGGGAATATCACCAGGAACTGATTGCATACAAATGACACTGGCTGAAATTCCCTTTTCTCTACAACTGTTAAAGTTACATGAGCCCTGACCTGGATTTTATCTGGTCAGCCTAACTTAAACCACCCAGAAAGGAATGTGTGTGTTAGGCCCTTTCCGCACCATAGGGGCGGACAGGGCTGGAAGCTGCCGAACCTGGAAGTGAGCACTTCCGGGTCCGGCGTGATGAGGCTGCGCTGCAACGCGACAGCCAGGGCTTCTCTCGGACTGTCAGAAGTCACAGCGGCCATTTTTTGGACGACCCATGGAGCTGTGCACAAGCGCTCCTCTGCAAAACTAAATTTAAAAAAACAAACCATGGTGCGCCACTGGCCCTCCCCCCCCCCCCACTAACCTAGACATGGCAATTTCGCTGTCCCCCACCCGATGGCCTTGGAGCCACAAGGTGCCATCGGTGCAGCCACACTTACTCCCGGGTAAATGCGGCTGTGCCCGGGATGGGCAGCCACACTAGCCGCCCATCTCGCTGCCCTGCCGGGATTAGGGAACAAACCGGGATAAAAGAGTTCCCTGAACTCCCAGGAATATGGATGGCTGGGCCTTGCCTGCTTGCGGGATGCCCTGTGTGTCATACGGACTCTCCGCGAGCAGGCAGGGGCAGCCACAAGGAAAATGGCTGGTGCGGAAAGGGCAGAGAGTTTTACTGCATTTGTTATTTTATTGTTGTTCAAAAATTTTCATCCAGGCAATGTACCATCACTTTGAGAGCACTTCTAGGGGGAAAGGCAAACAAAATTTTACTTCTATATTCAATCTTTATTTGGTCATTTTGATTTAACTGAAGAAGTCAAATTGCTGGTACTGATAACCATCTCTCTCTCTCCCCCCCCCCCTCTCTGTATATCTCTATCTAGATGGATGGATGGATGGATAGATATGATCAGTGTGATATCTCATTCATGGATTGTTTATTTTGCTATACCATCTTTATTGTTCCATATTTTAGGCAGCAGAGAGCTCTCGAATTACCTGGGAGATATGTCTGAGAATAGAGATAGTCGTTGAAAAGAATATTTCTTGTATCCCAGTAGGAGCTGGTATTTTGATCAAAATTAGTTCTTATTTACATTTTTCAGTACATTTAAGCATGTATTATATATGCTCTTGGAACCATCATGTTAATGTGGCAAACCCAGCCATTGTGTGAAGCCATTGCATGGCTTTTGGCAGAAGATCTTTGGGACAGGGAATTGGATTGATAGCCCCTTCCCTCCCTTTCCTCTCCCTTTAGTCAAGCTTCTTACCTGTTGGGCTGGGGAGTGGGCATGTGGTAGGAGAAATTTTGGGGCAGGTGGCTGAAGCTACTGCCTGGGACACTGCACTTTCTCACATGGGGGGTGTCACTAATTTGCAGTAGTGCAGATCCTCCCATACAATGTGGGGAAAAATGGTCTTCTCATCCACAGAATCCCCATGACTTGAAAAAGGCCAGTCTGCTGCGGAATGCGCAAGTTGGATTCATAGAAACCTGAACTCATTTGAATGCACTGTGGATTTCTCCAACCTCCCTACAGGTGTGCTCATGTTGGTTTTCATTGCGCTCTTCCTACAAACATCATCAGCAAGAGATGAAAGGATCTTTCTCTCCCCCCCCCCCCTAATTTAATCACTATAGTCTGTTTATGGTCATAGTGGAGGTGGGGACGGCGGCAAAGGAACAATTTTACATATATCATAAAAAATATGTCTCAAGTTTCAAATTGCTTATTAAACTCTAATTACATTTAACACTGGTTTTTTAATTTATTTATTTAAGTTAAGTTTTATGAAATGAAGTAAAAGGACCTTAGGGTTTTAGCAAGTAATACAACTGTCACATGTTAAGGCTAAGTATTTCAAGTGGAAAATTAATTCAGATTAGTTACATTTAAGAGGTTTTTGCCCTTTTTTACTAAGTTGTATTATTCATTGCAAAATTAAATTCATTACCATAGTATATAGCCTGTTCATCTACTGACGTTTGTCTACATGAGTATTCATTAGCAATGAGCATGTCTGGGGTGGGGGGTGGTAACCATAAAGGGTAAAAGCCAGTTTATGGTTCAAAGACACACTAAACCTTAGAAATTCCCTCTTCATCACAGCAGTTTAAACTGCAGGAGCTATACTAGAGTGACCAAATATAAAAGAGGGCAGGGCGCCTGCAACTTTAACTGTTGTGATGAATAGGGAATTTCACCAGGTGATGGTGCATGCATATAAATGACACCTGCTGAAATTCCCTGTTATGTACAACTGTTAAAGATACAGGAGCCCTGCCCAACTTTTCATATGGTCAGCCTACCTTAGGGACATGGGGATGGATACATGAGGTATTTGCAAGTGTGACAGATAATGGATTGTGGGGTGTGTGTGTGTGTGTGTGTGTGTGAGAGAGAGAGAGAGAGAAGATCTACACTACAGCTTTATAATGGTTTATAACAGTATCAACAACTGTTGGGGCCCATGACACCTTCCATGTACCATTTTAAAACCACTTTCAAAATGTTATATCCTGCTTGGTGTAAATCTGGCCAGAGAAAGAGAGAGAGATGGGGCAAGAGAATTAGTTGGATGGAAGTGTAGGAGAGAAGAGTTTTCTTTCTGTGAAATAGATTTTAGTTGGCGCTGGAAACTGTGGGTTTGGTGAGTTGGGACTCAAGACACCACTTTTGCTTCTACCTGATTTTTTGGATAGGCTATTTGTCCTTTGTAAACAGCCACGTCTCCCATTGCAGCCATTTGATTATGGTGCCCAGGACAGGTTCTCAAATTGCTAAATGTGCCCATAGGTCCAACAAGATTGCCTACACCTGCACTAGGACAGACTGTGAAATAGTTTAAATTCTAGAGGGAGGACAGAATATATACTGCATTGCTAGTGGTATTCAAGTTCAGCTCATGGGATTTGCATGCTTTTGTCATGCAGTGTGCCTAACTGCATGGCAACCAGAATCCCAGACAAGGCTAGCCTAAGCACATAGATTGCTCTTACTTAGGGTGACCATATGGAAAGGAGGACAGGGCTCTTGTATCTTTAACAGTTAATAATAATAATAATAATATATTTATTTATTACCCGCCTCTCCCAACGGATCGAGGCGGGGAATATGTGCTTTTAATACAAAACTGATTAAAAGCACATAAAACCAATACATCATTAAAATATCAATAAAACATCAATAAAACACTTTAAAATTCATCTGGGTAGGCCTGCCGGAAGAGATCAGTCTTTATAGATCTTTTAAATTCCTGAAGACTGGTGAGCTGGCGAATCTCTCCCAGCAGGTCATTCCACAATCTGGGAGCGGCAGAAGAGAAGGTCCTCTGGGTAATGGTTGTCAGTCTAGTTCTTTTTAACTGTAGTAAATTCTTCCCAGAGGACCTGAGCGTGTGGGGCAGATTGTATGGGAGAAGGCGATCCCGTAGGTAACCTGGACCCAAACCATGTAGGGCTTTAAAGGTAATAACCAACACTTTGTACTTCGCCCGGAAACTGATTGGCAGCCAGTGAAGACATTTTAAAACTGGTGTAATGTGGTCACCCCTAGATGTACCGGTGACCAACCTGGCTGCCATATTTTGAACTAGTTGAAGTTTCCGGATTAGGCACAGAGCTAGCCCTATGTACAGCGCATTGCAGAAGTCGAGCCTCGAAGTTACCAACGCGTGCACTACTGATTTTAGGTCTTCCAACTCTAGGAAGGGGCGCAGCTGGCGTATCAGCCGAAGCTGATAGTAGGCACTCCTGGCTGTCGCATCTATCTGAGCTGTCATTTGGAGCGATGGATCCAGGAGCACCCCCAAGCTGCGAACACAGCCTTTCAGGGGGAGTGTAACCCCATCCAGAACTGGTTGACACACCTCCAACCCCAGGTTGTGGCCCTTGACAGTAAGCACCTCCGTCTTGTCTGGATTCAGCTTCAGTTTGTTTTTCCTCATCCAGCCCATTGTATAGAAAAGGGAATTTCAGCAGGTGTCATTTGTATGCATGCAGCACCTGGTGAAATTCCCTCTTCATCACAACAGTTCAAGCTGCAGGAGCTATACTAGAGTGACCAGATACAAAAGAGCGCAGGGCTCCTGCAGCTTGAACTGTTGTGATGAAGAGGGGATTTCACCAGGTGCTGCCTGCATACAAATGACATCTGCTGAAATTCCCTTTTCTATACTATTGTTAAAGATACAAGAGTCCTGTACTCCTTTTCATATGGTCACCGTATCACAGCCTCTTTGTAGTTTTTGAAATACATGTAGTGGTGATTATCTGATATATCCCTCAAACAACCTTTTAGACAGATAAAAGGAAGCACTTCTTCACACAGCACATAGTTAAACTATGGAATTCACTACCACAAAATGCGGTAATGGCCACCAATTTGGATGGCTTTAGAAGGGGGTTGGATAAATTCGTGAAGGAGAAGGCTATCAATGGCTACTAGTCCTGATGGTTATGTGCTACCTCCAGTATCAGAGGCAGTAAGCCTGTATACACTAGTTGCTGGCGAACATGGGTGGGAGGATGCTGTTGCACCCGTGTCCTGCTTGTGGGTCCCTGGTCAACAGCTAGTTGGCCACTATCTGAACACAGCGCTGGACCAAATGGACCCTCAGTCTGAGCCAGCAGGGTTCTTCTTAAGTTCTTAACTTCCTAGTCACAATTTGCCTCCTTCCCTTCCCAGCTCTTTGAATGCCATTTGTCACACAGATTATATCTGTGTATGCCTAATGAGTGGATAATGCTCTAAACATCCAGGCATCCAGAATTTTGCAACTGCATCTGTGAATATTTTGAACAAATATTTGTAGTTGGCAATTACAGAAACTGATTCTAATTGCTGATGGGTTCATGATTAGATTTGTTCTTTCTTAAACATTAATTACCATTTTTCCCCTAGCCTTCACGTGTTTGTTTTTAAACTCAAAGGTAAGGAAATAAACTTCTTGCAGCAAGAGACTCCTAATAAACACTCATTGGTGCTAGAGTCCTATGATGGTTTGCTTCTCCAAAAGGAGGCATTTCATGTTCTAAGAGGTGCAGCCCAGAATACCTTACAAGGTCATTGGGAATTCTGGGACACCACTTTCTGATTTCTTGCATATCTACCTATGGCCAAGAAATGCATCCCAGTATCTTCCACGCCACTGTCAGGGCTCCTGGGCTAATTTCTTGGACCATATACTGCTTCATTGGCAGCTCAAGAAATATTGCTGCTCTGGTAATCGCCATAGCCCAGTGCTAGAAGAAATAGTTTACATGCTGAGGGATCATGATGCATTTTCCAGCATTTTCACTTAAAAGGAACTCCAGTGGGAAGGCCAGAAAATCCTCTACTTTTGGAGAACCACCAATCATCAGAGGAGACAATGTTGGGCTAGATCAAGGGAGGGGGAACTGCAGCCCTCTAGATGTTGTTGGGCTACCATCACCTTCCATCATCCCTGACCATTGGAAATGATTACTGTTGCTGGTGGGAGTTGGAGTCCAACACCAACTGGAGGATCACAGGTTTCCCAACCCTGGGTTAGATGGACCAGAAGTCATACTCTGTATAACCAAAAGATGACAGGAACACTTCCCTCCCCCCCCCCCAATTTGTTTAAAACAAAAGTCCCAGCCTTATCAGGGAACAGTTGAGGAAGAAAATCAAGTACCCCAATTTGTAAGTCAAGAGAAAAGATGCCAGCTTCCCCGCTCTTACATTTCTTTTGGTTTACTATTCTAGGTCTCCTCTTCTTCCTCATCCTCGATACATTTTCTGATTCAGGAAAGGTAGATTCACATGCTCACTTTGGTTTGCACATGAATCTGAAACAGCCCTGCAGATTTGCCAATGGTTCAGTTACCTTCTTATGGATGCACTGTCTCTGAAGTAAGAACCTATATGCCTGGGAAGCTGGACAGAGGCAGCCAACTGCTATTAGTTTCCATATGGGGCAGCAACTAACAGGGAAGGGCCATAAGACACTTTCAGACAAGGGAAATATTCTCCAGTCATTTTTAATAGCTGTACTTTATAGATGCCATGAAATAGATGCTTCAGGTCTTTGTGGTGGTGTTCAGAGAATGCTTCCCAAACCTTCTGATCCAGCACTGTACAGAAATTGTCCCTGAAAGCCATAGTGTGTAGATTAGACTATATTTTCAATCATCTGCCTGTTCTCCTTGCTCTATTTATTACTTCTTCCATTTTCATCAGGTGTGTGCTAAATGTATTTTATTTATTAAAAGCACCTGCAGTTTTGAGTGCTCTGCAATCATTTTCCAGTACTGTTAAATGTACCTGTCCCAAAAGAAATTTCTCTTTTTTCCTTTCCCCAGTACAGCAACATTTATGTCAACGTATCGCTTGCAGACAAATTGCTCATCACAGATGCTACACCTTGCACTGACCACTGAAGCAGATTGCAAAGGGCAGGGGTAGATAATTTGGCAGCTTCCAGGGATTTTGCCCTACAATTCTCATCAGTCCCAGACAGCATGACCCATGCTCAGGGATTATGGGAGTTGTGGCCCAAAGCATCTGGAGGGCACCAGGTTGCATATCCTTGGGCGGAGGGCAACCCACAACTCTCGCCCTATAGTTCGAAACACTGTTTGCATAGTATAGCATGTACTAATTATGTTTCTTGCTCTCCTTCCAACCCCAAGTCCCTTTCTATTGAGAAGGTGATTTTCAGGCTTATCTTATTTTCTGCCCTCGCTCTTACATCCCGTTTCTACTAATCGTTTAAATATAATCCGTGTACATTAAAAGCATGTAATGCAATACCCCCTTAGAGCATAATCCTGTTAAAATAAAATGAATATAAATGGAGAAGCAGATTGCCCCATGTGGATCCCTACATTTGAGCCCCAACTTTTCCCTTTTTGTATAGCATGCTCTGTACATGAAAGGAGGAGACTGTTGCTGTAAGATACTTTGTAGCTTTATAGACATGGGAGGATGCAGAGAGTCCGTCAGTGCAATCAAAGACTGGGGTGTTGTTAGTTCCAATTGATGAGAAATTAGTTTGATTCACATATGAATGTGAACTTACCAAATTTGGAATTTCCAAACCTGAAGATGATTGGAATGCAGTGACGGCAATAAACAGTGATTGGTTTTATCTCAATTTTATTATTGTTAGCTCCCATGAGCATCATTTTGGTGGGAAGGTGGGGTACAAATGTAATAAATATTCACACTTTTCTTAATTTTGTGATGCAGTTCTCAAATCAGAAACTGCATTAAATTGTGTATAATATGGGACACAAAAAGGTTTATATTGGGGAAAATCATTGCAAACTCTGTATATATTAGAAAAAGTGTTTTAAAATGTGCATATGATAAGATGTGTAAATTTTAGGGATGTGTAAATCAGCAAACCTGAGCTTGCAGTAGTGCCCTGAATTTCATCTCAAAACTTGTTCTGACTCTAGTATATATCAGATTGCACCCTTTGCATTTTTTCTTTTTGCATGAAAATCCATTTGTGTTTGTTCAAATATACGCATCAATTGTGCAAATTTTGAAATTAATGCTTTCTTCCCCATGATTAAAGTGTATTTGTGCACATTTATGAAACATGCTTATTTTGAAATGTAGGCGTTGTTAAAATTTACGCATGCTGTTGAACGCATTGGGGGGGTGTCTGCAAAGCTCATTGTAAGATGAAAATGTGCTAGGAATGGAAATGCTGTCTGCGTTTGGCGTGATGGAGCCCTGTGGTGCCCCTGACACAGCGCACATTCACGAACTGAGTGGCAGCACAGTTCCTAAAACTCGAGAAATGTCTGCCTTTTAAAAATATTTTTCATGAATTGTGTTATTTACAGCCACGGTGTTGTGTAAATCACAATTTCTGTAAATACTTATACCAGCAATTTTGTGTGAAAACCATGTGCTTGCTTGATTCATCACATGACGAGTCGGGCAAGCTCAGGCATGCATGAGCCAGACCCTGGGTGCTAAGCAGGCAAAAACCTGAGGAGCTCTACCCTCCAAACAGATTTGTCTGTCATCCCTAAAATGTAAAGGCTTCAACTTTAGATTGCATCCAATTCCATATTCAGTCCAGAAGGTGCAAACTAAATTCTAATCAAAAACAAACTGAAACAAATTTCATATATCGCTACTCTTAATTATTTGCAAAGTGTTGTGCCCAAACCTGGAGATACCATGTTTATTTGTACATAAGAACTGCCTGATCCTGAGATCCGAAACCTCCTTTCAAACTAGAGCTGAATAATGGAGTATGGGAAAGCTCGTATTCAAATAGACATGGTATTGCTCAGTGTAGACTTTGCATGACACTTAAGCATGAAGAGATAGTTAGGTGAAAGGCGGGGGACCAGTGCCATGCATGTAGTTTGGACAAAGCAGTCTATTTTCAGTTCATGTCAGTCTGTTCCGTTCCGTTTTGAGATCAAACCAATCTTTTAAAGATATACACATGCCTGAAAATTTGCATTATTTTTGAACACTCAAAATGAGCATTTTTGTACAATTCCCCCCTAAAATATATGCTTTGAATGCTGTGACATTTGTCTATAGCTGAATGTAATAAAATCTCTCAGCAATTCAGAATAAGATTCAGAAATGGCCTGGATGAGTGTCAACAAACAGAAGCTTAATCCTGACAAGGCAGTTGACCTGTGGATCAGTGGTTCCATAGATCAGGGAGATGGTATTCAGCCACTTCTGGATGGTGTTCCATTTCCCATGAAGGAGAAGTTTCTCCTACTGGGGGTGCTCCTCAATCCAGTTATATTTTACAGCATAGATTGCCTTTCACCAGCTTTACCTGCATGCCAGCTGAGACCTCTTCTGAACAGCAATAATCCGGCCTCAGCTATCCGTACCCATCCTGACATGATTACTGCCATAATAACATCCTGCCTGGATTACTGCAATTTAAAATATTTACAGATAGCCTCTGAAAACAATTCAAAAGCTTAAGCTAGTGCAAAATGCAGTGACCAGCGGTTTGACTGGCACTGCTCAGACGGATTGCACCTCACCAGTCTTAAAAGACCTTCCACTGGCTGCCTATTCACTTCATAGAATCATAGAATAGTAGACTTGGGTCCCCTCTACAAGGATTCGCTTTTGCGTCCGGTTAGGCGATTATGCGCATAATCGCTGAAGCGCATTTACACCTAATACCTCTGCACGAGAGGCGGCGAGAGGCGGCGAAGCGCATTAACGGATGACCCAAATGCGCTTTACAAGTAGTTAATGCGCATAAGCACTTGTTCACATAGTCAAAATGCGCTTTAATGGCCTGGAGCAAAATAAAACTCGCGATTTAATGCGCATTTGATAATGCGCATAATCGGAGAGATAACGCGCCTCTACGCCCGATTTGTGCTCTGTTCTTGTAGAGGTAAATTTTTTTAAGCGCCTTGAAAGAGCTTTAAACCTCTCTTGTAGAGGCAGCCTTGGAAGAGGACTATAAGGTCAACGAGCCCAACCCCCTGCTGAATGCAGGAATCCACCTTAAAGCATACCTGACAGATGGCTGTCCAGCTGTCCAGCTGCTTCTTGAATGCCCCTAGTGTGGGAGAACCCACAACCTCCTTAGGTAATTAGTTCCATTGTCATGCTGCTCTAATAGTCAGGAAGCTTTTTCCTGATGTCCAGCTGGAGTCTGGCTTCCTGTAACTTGAGTGCAGGACACACATTATTCTGTGTCTTGCGCTCTGGGATGATCGAGAAGAGATCCTGGCCCTCCTCTGAGTGACAACCTGAAGAGAAATTCAGAGGACAATTTCACTGAATTTCTCTAGTGGGAGGAGAAATTCTCCAACAGTTTCTCAAAAGTAGGCAGGGGTTGTAGCATAGCTTACTTCTCTTTTCCTAAGGTGTTTTGGGGGTGGAGGAGCGGGGAGGGAAGCCACAACAGAAGTAACTGTGATGTCCCATACCTAGCAGGTATGCTCATTCCAGAACTTCGTGGGGGAAGAGAGGAAATGTGGCCACTATATAAAATTAACTGAAGTGTGGGAAGCTGAGGAAACTAAAAGATGCCAGAGAGAGGAAAGACAGGGCACCTCATAAATAAGGTAAGCACAAGTACCCTGAACCCAAAACATGAGAATTTCTCTGAAATTTCTTCTTTGAAATTCTTCTTGAAAGCAATTAATTTTTTTTATCAAATTGAATGAGAATGGTTGGGGGGGGGGAAATGTGGGAGATATTTTCAGCACAGCATGACTTAGAACAGTAGGTAAATGTAACAAAAGGAGGTGGACCCCCTCTGCCCCTCCTTCACAATGCAAACACATCCTGTGAGACTGTGAGGGCCTTCAATATCCAAAACTTTCCTCATTCCTTACCCATATAATGCAAATTATGCTGTGTCACATGCAGAGCTGAGGGTAGGAGAAAACTATTCCAAAGATGTCCCTACTGCAGGACAGGGAATATGTTTAATAAAACAAACCCAGATTGCTCCAGCTGGTGAGATGTATCACATGGAACAGTGGAATGATAAAAACTACCCAGAGGTGCCATCCAAAGTGACCTGGAAGTGTGTGTGTGTGGGGGGGAATCCTTCTTTGTACCAAATGATTCTATGCAAATTCAACCCATCCCTTACTTCGATTCCTCAGAGGGCAAGTTCTTCAATAAATTTATCATCAAACATACACCCCTTTCTATTTTATTTCCAGATATACAATAGAGTACAAGCCAGAGAAAGGCCATTTAGTCCTCACTGAAATAAATATGATTTAGGTGCTCGCTTGAGTCCTTTGTTTCCTGGCCCCAACAAAAAACAAATTGGATCTTATCATCTCAAATAGATCTAAAATAAAACTAGTTGATGGATGAAAACATTTCAGTGTAGCAGGGACCATCTATGTTGATTTTGAATCTAAAGGTAGTACATTGTTGTCTATCATTAACAAACACCTCTCTACTGCAAAACAAACCTGTTTTCTGTCATGTTCATAGTTCTTATGAAGTAGACCTATATAACAAAGCATTAAGGTTATCTTTAATCATCTTAGTTATTAAAAATTTGAAGCAATTTACTTTTAGTTTGTATGCTTATAGCTGCACATTAATTTGCTGATATTTTTTAAAAATGCTTTTGTTTACGAAACAGTTCAATGTCTTAGGCTGCAATTGTATGCTCTCTTACCTGGGAGTATATACCCCACTGAACAAAATGGGTTTTAGTTTTGAGGAGACATGTATAAGATTGCAGTATGAATTAATGAAGTAGTCAAAAATAATTTTCCTTTGTACGGGAAGAAGACCTCGCGGGGCGCTCACCCCACGAGTTTGTTAAGCGCTGCTCGGATGGCCCTGTTCCAGGAGCTGGCCAGGCCAAGCACACTTTCCAGGGCCTCCGGAAAGTGCAATTCCCCCAACACACCATTAGCATATGCAGGGGAATTGTGCACTTTCCGGAAGCCCCAGAAAGTGTGCTTTGCCTCCCTCCCTCCCCCATGCCAATCGTGGCCTTAAAGCCCTTTTAATTTAAGAGGACCCTTAAGGCCACAATTGGCACCGCGGTGGGGGGAATGCGATTTCTCCAAGGCTGGGAAAATCACGTATTTTCCCCGTCCACTCTAATGGCAGTCTTGGTGAAATTATGTTTCTCCCCACCCCATGGGGGCATTAATGGTCCTGTTAATAGGGCCTTTAAGGCCCCTATCAGCATGGAGGGGAGAGAAATTCAATTTCACCAAGGCTGGGGAAATTGCATATTTTTTCCATCCACTCCAGCCAGGGTGAGGGTATTTTACCCCCCTGCGTTAATGACCATTAATGCAGCAGGGGGAAAGGACAAAGGGAGCGCACAGGTCCCCATTGTCCTTTGCAGGTATGGGGTGAAAATCCACTTGGCACGTCCATCAGTGCCTGGGAGGGCTGGACGCAGGGGCATCCGCTGCCCTCAAGGGCCCTGGTGAATTTTCACCCTATCACTGTTCCTTTAAATATGTCTCAAAATGCTCAATGCTGATTCAACCCTTGCCCAAAATTCTTTGGAATAACATCAATTTGATGGTTAGATTGAGAAGAAGAGTGATAGAAAAAAAAATAATTCCACCCTGTAAAGAGACTTTGTGCTATAAATTTTCCATTTCGAACAGTTATGCCACAGTGTACTATTATAATCTCTGAGAAAAGAAGATTATAATGAAAATGCTGACACAGTTCTAGCGGTACTATTGCTTGCAACATTGTAATATTCAAACAGGATGATAATCCTTCACTGACCTTGACATGTTGATCATCTTCAGCAGTTCTGTTGTTCTCCCTGTAAAAATCTGACAGATTGCAATAAGAAATCAACTTCATACATCAAGACTGTATTGAATACAAGTTTTGATATAGAACACAAACCTCATTACATGCTGCATACAAAACAGTGTTCGAGGAAATTCCTAGTCCATAAAAATGGATGGGATGTGGACAATGCAATACTATGATGTTGTCTAGGGTGACCATATGAAAAAGAGGACAGGGGGTCATGCATCTTTAACAGTTGTATAAAAAAGGGAGTGCTTGTGAAGCTGAGGTGCTAGTGAACACACTTAGGCAGTTCTGCATAAAACCTGGCAAAGATGACCATCCCTCTATATCACTACTTTGCTTTTGTATTCCCAATATGAAAAAAAAAACATCCTTGAATCTTCCAGCACATCTCATTAGTCATGTAAAGTAATCTTCCAAAAAGAAAAGAAAAAGAAATCAACAAAGGAGAGGCTGCTGTGAATACTATAATCCCTAAGAGCTAGTTCTGCAGAAGCTTTAATTAAATATATTTACATACAATAAAATATTGTAAATACTAGCGCTGTGCCGAAAATTTCTCCTACAAAAATTTTGACCATTCTAATTCAATTCAATAGAAAAGAAATTCCTTTCAAAACGAAAGGAGAAGAAACGCCGGATAAATTCTTATGGGTTTGGTTCAGGGTTATTGTGCTTATCTTACTTACGAGATGACTGCGGAGTGTGTGTGAGCGTCCTGTCCTTCACTGTACAATCATCTCTCTGACTGTAGCCTCCTTGGCTTCCCACATTTCCTCCCCAGGGGAAGACATCATGAAGTTTATTCCCCCCATAGGGCCTTTTCAGATCAGGAAGTGCAGGCAACCCATGAAACTATAGAGCAATGGTGAGATGTGTAATAGAAAGAAAAATATAGACAGTACCCTCAGCCACCTCACAGTGATTAGTTAAGGTCAAAAACACCTCCAACACACATTCAAAATAAAACAAACTGCCCTGAAAATGAGGTAGAAAAATGGAAGTCCCTTTCATTGTGAAAGAAAACTTACAGGAAATTCCTGAGATTTTTTTTTTCTCACCTTCTAGAAATAAAAAGACATTTCCAGAATTTTCTCCACATTTTCTTCATTATTTTTTGTGGTGCTTGCATTTTCTCTCCTCAGTGTCTTGGAGTGATGCTTGGTATATGGGCATTGTAGAGGATGCAAAATGCGAGCCAGGCTGCCAACAGAGTTGATGCTGTTGCCACTTGGAGTAGTAGTGCAAAAAAGCCCGAAACACGTTGCTAATGGTGATGTCTACCTGCGAGAAATTGTTGGAGAATTTCTCCTCCCCCTGGAGAAATACAGTGAAATTATCCCCCCCCCCCCCATTTCTCTGCCCACAAAAAGAGTGGAGAATTTTGAGAGGCCACTTGAGCACAGCTCTGATATTTACATACAATGGTTTGAAGTCTGAAGAAAAGAGGCTCCTCGTTGGTTGAACTTTTGCCTATGACGATGCATAGGGTGACCAGATAAAATCTAGGTCAGGGCTCATGTAACTTTAACAGTTGTAGAGAAAAGGGAATTTCAGCCAGTATCATTTGTATGCAATTAGTTCCTGGTGAAATTCCCTCTTCATCACAACAGTTAAAACTGCAGGGGCCCTGCCTTCTTTTGTATATGGTCACTCTAGTATAGTGCCTGCACCTTTAACTGTTGTGATGAAGAGGGAATTTCACCAGGAACTAATTGCATACAAATGACACTGGCTGAAATTCCCTTTTCTCTACAACTGTTAAAGTTACATGAGCCCTGACCTGGATTTTATCTGGTCAGCCTAACGATGCATGATACACTATGCAAAAGCAGTCAAATGTAAAAGCTTCAACAACATATTGAAGCTTCTGCAAGGATGGTCAATCTTTTTGTCCTTGAAGGCTGCATGTGGTAGTGGGTTGAGGGCAGGTTGGATCAAGGCCATGCAGCTCTGGGGCTAGCTGTCTGCGATGGACCCCCTCCTCTACCCCCAATACTTGTGCACACACAATATTTGTACAGAGAGAGAGAGAGAGAGAACAATGTACAGTACTAATGCAAAAACATTGTTCAATACATATTTTCGTGGAAATCATCCTCCATGGTTTCCTGGAAACAAAAGACTAATATATAACCCATGATAGAGAACTGAACTACAAACACAGATTTCCGCTTTGACAGTATACAGTACACTGACACAGAAAACATACACAGATCTCAAAAGGTCTCTTTCTCTCTCTCTCTCTCTCTCTCTCTCACACACACACACACACACACACACTCAAGAAAGAGACATGGACGTATTCAGACACAACAGCCAAGCAGCACATACACACATGCAGAGCACAGTTTGCTGCCTGACAAGGAACAGCAAATGCCTCCCATTCCTCACTGTGTGATCCGGACCAGTCACTGCCTCTCAACCCAACGTATCTCACAAGATTATTGTGAGGGTAAAAAAAGGGAGATGTTTAGTTCTTGGAGGAAAAGCAAAAATAAATGAATAAAAGATGATAAAATCTACAAAGTAAATAATTCTATACTACAAAAGCATAATTGTCTTACAATTACACTATGTTCATAATAAGTCTCCCTAGCATGTAAAATGGCCATCTGTCATTGCTTTACCAAGTGCACTCATTTGTATACATGTACAGTAGAGACAAGATGAATCCAGTGCCCCACTTAGATATATATTATATAGCCTCTCAAGCATGAGCTGAAAGACTGAGAGCATCATCACATGGGAGAAAATCACGTTTCCTTACCGTCGCTTCGCCACCCCTGCTTTTGTCCCTCATTACTTCCTCTTCTGCCCGGAGGGGAAAGAGGAATTAAACAAAGACCACATGGCCCATTCAGAGACCATTTTAATCACGTTGCTATTCCTGCACACAGCAGAGCCTCGGCAATGGGGCGGTATACAAATGTAATAAAATAAAGAAATTATATATATATATATATATATATATATATATATATTTATAAAGTCAGACTAAAAGGGGTCTGTCTTGCAACAGAAAAATGAGCAGAAGGAGCGGGAAACATGCAGGAGCCGGACGATGATGTCTAAGGGATGTGCACACATCCGTAAGTGGGCAGTAGTGAGCGTGCGATAAAACGCTCGCCTGATGAACCTCTGACACCAATTCTCATAACTCATATTAAACATTCAAATCTGGAAAAAAAAATGCTTCTCATATGTCCCACCCACATGCCCTCATCTTCTGCACGAACACCAATTTAAATAAATTTCATGAACAGCAAAATCAACAAAGTGTGTTTTGAAACCTTAAAGACCTGCAAATTTATTCCAGCATAAATTTGGCGTATAACCCACTTCATCAGATGCATGGAGTATTATGGGGATGTTCAGGTTTATATACTATACATATGATGGTGGGGGTGAGATGAGTAATTATTTCTGGTGCAGTCTAACTTGTTTCCCAAACTTGAATGTGTGTAACTGATATTCAACATATCAAGAGAGAATACAAAGGCTTTAAAGGACAAGACCCTACTCAGTGATAGATCTACAAATCTTTACCAAGTGCTTTGTCCTTCAAGATTAATGTATGGGTGGTGGTCCCTGAAACTTCTACCAAGCCAGATGGTACAATTATGGTATTAAAGAAAAAAAATATTGCTCTTATAGTCTAAGAGAATAACAAGCTTTAGCTAAGATGAGGCAGATCACAAACATTCCTAAATGCACACAAGTTTTAATCGCTAAAGGTACAATGAAAATAGTAGCAAGCATTTTGTTAACATAGTAAAACCTAGGTTCCTCTCAATCTAACAGTAAATATCAAAGATTCATATTTATTTATTCATTGCATTTTTGTACCACCCAATAGCCAAAGCTCTCTGGGCAGCTTACAAAAATTAAAACCGTAAAAACCATTCCAAATATAAAACAACAACAGTATAAAAATACAATATAAGAACACAAGCAGGATAAAACCAAGAAGCAATGCAAAAATTAATACCAAGTTAAAATACAGATTTAAAACAGCAAAGTTAAAAATTAAACTAATAAACTGTTAAAATACTGAGAAAATAAAAAAAGTCTTCACTGATGTCTAAAAGAGTATAATGTCAGTGCTAGGTGAACCTCTCTAGGGAGCTCATTCCACAGCCAGGGTTCCACAGCAGAGAAGGCCCTCCTCCTGGTAGCCACCTTCCTCTCTTCATTTGGCAGGGGCTCATGGAGAAGGACCCCTGAAGTTGATCTTAGGGTCTGAGCAGGTACATATGGGAGGAGGCGTTCCTTTAGATAACCTAGCCGCAAGTCATTTAGGGCTTTGAATGTTAATACTAGCACTTTGAATCGGTCCCGGACTTGATGAGGGCCAACAAACTGAGGCTCAATCCAGATAAGACGGTGGTACTGTTTGTGGGTGGTTCGTCTGTCCGGCTAGGTGATGTTCACCCTGTTCTGGATGGTGTTGCACTCCCCCTAATGGATCGGATTTGTAGTTTAGGGGTGCTCCTGGATCCAGAACTGTCACTTGAGGCAAAGGTGAACTCAGTGGCAAGAAGCACCTTTTATCAACTTTGGCTGATATACCAACTGCACCCGTGAAGCTGGAAAAGGACTGGTGTAATATGGTCTTGTTGTCCAGTCCCCGTTAATAGTCTGGCTGCCCTATTTTGTACCAGTTGAAGTTTCCGGACCATTTTCAAAGGCAGCTCCACATATTATGCATTGCAGTAATCCAGACGAGAGGTTGTCAGAGCATGGATAACTGTAGCTAGGCTATCTCTGTCCAAATAAGGACGCAGTTGGTATATCAGCCTAAGTTAAAAAGGCGCTCCTTGCCACTAAGTTCACCTTTACCTCAAGTGACAGTTCTGGATCCAGGAGCACCCCCAAACTACGAATCCGATCCTTTAGGGGAGGTGCAACCCTATCCAGAACAGGATGAATATCACCTAGCTGGACAGATGAACCACCCACAAACAGTACCGCCATTTTATCTGAATTTAGTCTCAGTTTGTTGGCCCTCATCCAGTCCATTACCATGCCCAGGCACCGATTCAGAACAGGCACTGCCTCACCTGGGTTTGATGAAAAGGAGAGGTAGAGCTGGATGTCATCCTCATATTGATGACACCTAAACCCACATCTCCAGATAACCTCTCCCAGCAGTTTCATGTAAATGTTGAACAGTATAGGGGATAATATAGAGCCCTGTGGGACCCCATGGCGTAGGTGCCATGGCACAGAGCAATAATCCCCCAGCACCACCTTCTGGAATCAGCCATCGAGGTAGGAGCGGAACCACTGTAACACATTGCCTCCAACTCCCAGCCCAGACAGCCTATCCAGAAGAATACCATGGTCGATGGTATCGAAAGCCGCTGAGAGGTCCAAGAGAATCAACAGGGTCGCACTCCCCCTGTCCCTCTCCTGGCAAAGGTCATCCCACAGGGTGACCAAGGCAGTTTCCATTCCAAAACTAGGCCTGAAGCCCGATTGGTGAGTGAAGCCAGCTTAAACCAGTTTAAGCACATGTGGTGATGTTCTCGTTTTCCCAGGATCTCTCTCTCAAACAGATCAAACCCTCGCCTTTTATAACCTGCATGAGGCTGATGACCTTATCTTTAGTTTCAGATCTGGTCATACCATTATTCCCATTTTCCTCAGTGTAGCCAGGTATGCCACTTACATCAGTAACACCCAGAGGGAGATATCCTTGCTAAGCTGAGCTATGTGCTGCTTCCAGCACTTGACCAATCCATTCATGGCAGCTTCCCTCCATTTCCAAGAATATAGTCCATTCCTCATAGTTATCTCACAACACAAACACATGGAATGAGTCATGCCTGCAAGAGACAATACATTCTTATCAATTCTACACACTACAATTCATATGCTGCTACAGGGGGAATTGTAAACAGTGAGGTCAAAAGGAAATTAAATGCAGAAAATATTTATTGAAGGAAATGAAGGAAAATATATATTTTTTCTTTTCATTAAATACTTCACATCCCCCCCCCCCACCTGACTGCACTTCCCTAAAATAAAAACTCAAACCACTAGCAGATAGATAACTATACTTCAGCGATGTCAGACATTGGTCTCCCTCCCAGCAACATGGGTATACCAGCCACGGACTACTCTGCAGTGCTAATATAACCCATAGTCAGCCAAAGTGACACTGCTCCCCACAATAAATGTATAATGGCATTTAGTTATAAATGCTGTTTAAAGAAGCAATTTATTTATGTATGTATTGCACAAAATAAGGCCTGAACTAGAAAGAACATGAATTCCTGTCATTCTGCTAGCCATTGTTTGGGGCTGGCTATGCTATAGCCCAATCACAGCTACGCCAACATTCTAGATTTCCCATTTGTTTGGGGCTAGATGGTAATGACTATGGGTAGACCACCCGCAAAAGAGTGTGTGTGTCAAAATGAACCTTCAAGTCCCTTCCACATACAATTCTTTACCCTATATTTAGCTCTACGGCCAAATGTTGATCATAGTTGCGACGTCACTCATTGGCTAAACGCAGTGAAAGGTGGTAGCAGGCGCATTTCTTGTAAAACAATTGGGCAGAATGGTTGTCTATATTTCTTACAAAATGACTGGAATGTGCCTGAATGTTTTGCCTCATACCTTGGGTTCTACAAGAGCTAGAAACTTGCACTTTTTTTAATTTGAAAGCTGGGAACCTGGCGAGGTAGCCGGCTCCCTCAAATCATGGGCCAGGGTACTCTGTCTGTGTTTGGGGGTGACATGCCAGATGTGGGTGTAGCTAGAGATGGCAAGGGGCAGAGCCCAGGATCCCCTTCACTCCTCTCTTCTTCACACACAACAACACACAGAGAGCCTCCCCCCAATTCAGTGACTCCCTCTCTCTCTCTCTCACACACACACACACACACACACACACGCAGACACACACATACACAGTGTACAGTGGACTAAAGTGCCCCTTTTCCTTCCTTTCCCTGGAAGGGCACAGAAGTAGTCATAAGCAGCAGCAGTTGTGGCAGGGAGGAAGGACTGAGGAGGCACTAGGGAACTGGTTTGATGCAGGGAAGACTCAAAGGCTGCAGGTTTGTCACGTGTTTTAGAGCAAAGACGAAAAACCCCAAGCCCCGAGATGCCTAGTTCCCACATCTATATAACTATTCGGATGATAATTCCTTCCTCATGAAAATTTTGTTTTATTTTGAAATGAAGTTAAAAAATAAAGGCAACAAAAAGAAGAGAAATATACATAATAATATAATGAGATCACTAAAGAAACGAAGTGATTCGCTATTCGTAATTCTTAGTCTATTACTAATACTCTTGTGGAACATCTACAGTAAAAGTACCTAAGCAGGAGCTCACTGTTTAATGAAAGAATGAAAATACAAATTATACAGCATGTGTAAGGGGGGGGGGTGCGTGACAAAAAACGGTGTCCTCTTTACTAAAACCTATCAGGTACAGGACTGCCAGATTTTTCATTGACCATTGCAGCTATAACTTGAACAGTAATTTGAAGTGCAAACATAACTGGCTGATAATAAGGTCTAGTTCCACACTACAAAAAGCTTCACCTACTGAATTCTATACATCCTTTTAAAGGTGCAAGAGCAGGCCAGGTTGTTATTTTGGGGGTCAGTTGGCAACCCTAGCCATACATTCTGCCACCCATCTTCAACGTATTTACTATGTGCACAACTATATATCAGCATGATATTGTTATACCCACGAGCTCAAGCTCACCACCATCCTGCTCAATGTCACCACCATCAAAACACCACCTTCCTGTTGCACATTTTTTCCCTTGCTCAGTTCTGTACCAGACAAGGCCGTTGCACATCTAATCAAGCCAGGTGGGGTTTCCATGACAACTCTGCAGATGGGCTGATCATAACGATATCTTTTTCTTTAGTGGAGGAATCCAAGCAGTTAATGAAGCAAGAGAAGTGGCATCTAGAAAAGGAAGTGAATATTATGCTGTAAAATCTGTTCAAGGAAATGAGATGAAATGTTCACCACAAGAGGCAGAACAGGCCCTGGTTAGTTAATCACAGTTTCTGACTGGGTGGGATCCCCGGTGAAGATAAGTTCGGGGAAGCAATAGACTCAGTAGTGAGCTTCATTGTGCAAATTCAGGGGATGAAATAATAACAGTAACAGTTCTGGGAGAGAGAGAAATCCAACAAGATCTCGATATAAAATTCTTGGCAATACTTATTAAATTGACGAAGATAAAAATTATGGTGATTAAATACTATTACTAATTTACTGCTGCTTGTGGTGGCACTGCTGTTACTACTACAATTACATTTGATACCACTTTGCCACAAAGACCCAGGTATTCTTTTACTAGCAAACATAAAATATAAACAAAAAATAAGCACGTATAAGAGCCGAATAAAAACACTGCATGAAACGAAGGTACTGGGCAGTATCTAGCTGTGCCATTTTGCTAGTGGAAACTAGATTCTAAACTATGCTCAGTAAGAGAATCCAACTAAAGTTACATTTGCGGGAGCAGTTACACAAAATGTTGTGTAAGTGGTTGTGCATTAAGCTGTTGTGTGACCAATAGCGCATGATGCTTGAACAAGCTGTTGTGCAACCAGTGGTTCTTTATGCTTGCGCAATGCATTGTGGAACTTTACTCTTGCACAATCCAGGGATGGACAGATTACTTTCGTCTGTGCTGCTTGTCAGACCCCCGCTGGTGGCAGCATGACCCTGCTCGCTGTGTGCGCCAAGACACCAGGTGTTCCATGGGCACCCAGTGAGTGGCCTTCTGCTTCCTCACCGAGCCACCATTGTGCAGAATGGGGCAAGTGTGGCAGTCTGCATACTCCATTCTGGGGGGATGAGCTGGCGAGAAATCACTGAGCTTCAAGCCCAAAAGGACGTCCATGACATGCCTAGCACACGGCATTGTGCATTACGCTTGTGCAACCAGTTGTGCAAGTGGTTACACAATGGACTCAGCAGAGCTCCACTGGCGCTATTTGAGTTCGCAGAATGACGACATTGGATACTGCCCCTTGATTCACCCAGTTAACATCATGAGTGTCATCAGACGAGCGTTTTATCACACACTTGTTTCTCCCCACTTATGGTTGTTCACGGGTCCTTTTGACGACGACATTTCCTGCTCCTTCTTGCCTTCTTTCCGTCACAAAATAGACCCCTTTAAATCTGATTTGTGTGTGTGTGTGTTTTGAAACGAAAAGTGTCACCATTTCCTGCTATGTGCAGGAAAAGCAGAGCAATACAAACGGCCACTGAATGGGCCACATGTTTACCTCCTCTTTCTTACCCTGTGTAAAGAAAGAGAAGTATCATGGGACTTAAGCGGGGGTGAAGTGACGGTAAGGAGATGTGATTTCCCCCTCCCCCCAGTCTGATGACGCTCCATGTCTACTTTGACTCTAAAACTGCTCTCCTATATATCCTTACTAGGGAACAACCCTCTTTCACTCACTTCCAAGTAAACATACACAGAATTTAACTCAGAGTTTGTTCGTTTTATGTTGTTGAGCGCATATCAGGCTGAGAAGTAGCTGTTTACCTAACTGAAACTTACCATGACCTGCTGACTTCATGTAACATGTTGATCTAGAAAAAGAAATGAAGTACTAGCAATGATGTCTTTATCCCTGGCTGAACTCATCAATGCACCAGTGCTTGAGGGGAAATATGAATGTTACATTTCCTTCTTTCAATGCCAGAATAGAGATTGTGCCTATCTCTATGTCACCTTCAGGCTACCCCCAGAGACTGCTGGAAGAAAATCACTTATTGTTTTGTTGTTGTTTGTTTGTTTTTTAAAGGCAAGGGGTGCCTTGTGCCCTGAGCATAGGTGTGCACAGCACACTTTATTAAGGTGTGCACCCAGGGAATTTAAAATATATATATATTGAAAGGAAAACATTTATTGAATACTCAATCATACAGGACATTATTTTTATTCATTTATTTATTAAACACTGTAGATACTACTGTCCTGCTCCATGTTCAGCTTGCATGACCATGAGAGGGCAGTTGCAGGTGGGGGGGATGAGGAGACACTCCTCAAGCTCCAACATTGGCAGGGCTTTGTGGTGGCACTGGTTGAAGGAGGGGCTTACGAGGGCAGCTGGAGGACTGTTCCCGCTGTGTCTGGATCCCCTCTGGATCCCTACTCAATGGGCCCCTCAATTTGATGCTTATTGCTTGAGACATTAGGGTGTGCCTGGGCACACCCAGCACACACTTTGCGCACGCCTATGGCCCTGAGTAGATACAGCATGAATTTAACTTGTGCACATAACCTTAGTAGCTTACCCAATTTCATGCAAGAATCCATAGAGGACAATGGAGACCTTTAGCAAGAAACGATACCCAATGCAAGAAATCACCTCTTCTTTCATAGTAAAGGGTTTTTATGTGATTTCTTTTCATGTGTGAGCTTTGGAGGTGTGGGGGAAAAGAAATTCATGACCTACAGCATATTGAAATGAATGGAAATTTGCAAAGCTTTTCAGAGATGCTAGGACCAAAAATCATTCTATGTACCTTCCAACACAGTGGTTGGGGGTGTACCTTATGCTTTGTTTAGATGCAATGATAACTTGTAGAACAGTTTCTGAAATCTCAAATATCCCAGTATCCCAAGCTTGCTTTGGCATGAAGAAAGAAATCCTTTATGTGAATTCATTAAATTAATTGTAGTTCAATTAATCAGTCTCTCTTTCCTCTGCCTCAGCACAAAAACAATGCTATCAGTAGCTATATCAGTGCATTAGTGTTCCCTTGCTGCTACCAGCTCTTTAATTAAAGCAGGACTTATTGTGCTGGTTTGCAGATAATGCTAACTCATAGTTTATTTAACTCATGGTTTGTTGCCCTACCCATGGTTTCTCTAGCAGCTGACTGAAAAGCAGTGTTATCTTTTCTCAGTCCCTGGGTTCTGGTTCCCTCCTCCTTCACCCACTCCCCCCCTATATCCCAAATACCTTTATGGCAGTGTAATGCTGGCACGTAGAGTGACTGGTTGTTGTTTTTACCTCTCTTGTCTGCCACCATTGCAGCTTGGCAAAATGACCCATGAACAACCCACAGTTCTGGGTTCACAAAAGCCATGGGTTAAACAATCCTAGGTTGTTTGGGCCAAACACACCATGGCTTGTTAGTGTGGCTGCATTCACACATCACAACTCAGAATCCAAGAACCATACCATTGGTTAGTGTTATGTGCAAACCAGGCCATTCATTCTACCACCCCATCCCAAAATTTTCCAGTTTATCAGAATTATTAACATAATTATTCCTCTGTCCTACTTTTTTTTCTAAAATAAACCCCCATAAAATTCAATTAAGTAAAATAAATGGCTATTTCAGAATGATGTGCTGCACATAACCTTTTTTCTTTCAAATTCTAAAATGCCTGTCTATAACGGATGACAAAGTCTTTGTAGGCCGGGGAACTCACTGAAGACACTGACAATCCACTCTGCAATAGCAATCACTGTTAGGGTTACCCATCTAGCTCCAATCATATCTAGTTATCAGTGGTTGTGAGTGGAGATGCACATTCAGATGTGTTCCCTTATGCACATCCCTTTGAAAGTAATGCAACATGGCTAGATCCATTCAGAATCACATCCCAATTCAGCAAGTCAAACCTATGCAGGAGCATGTTTCCATATATGGATCTCCTTATCTGAATCGGACCTCAAGGCAGAAGCTGAATAAGCACTTACTCCAGCTTTTCATGATACAAAGTACCTCAAAACTGTGATCAGAGTCTACATGCAGTTCATTTATTTAAATGGCAAACTTATTGTGTCTATCATGGTTTTTTTAGGGGAAAAGAGAAACTACATTACTATTCAAGTTACAGCTGACAGGTTGCTGTGGTTGAGGTTGCTATTAAATTGTATCTCATATTCTTAGGCCAACAAACTATAAAATTCCACAACCGTAAAAACATAATCAAATCAACAGCACCAATTAAAGCAATAAAGCAAGAAAACATTGTATAAAATAAATTTTAAAAATACTGCCTTCATTCTGCCTCCACCAGAATGAAGGCCTTCGTAAACTCAACTTAATCTACTTCAATATCAGAAAATTCTATATTAATGGACACCTGATGAGTTCAGCTGTACTTTCTATGGGAGTATCCAATGCTAGTCCTGTATAGAGTAGACCCATTGAAATGAATGGGACTGAAGATAGCCATGACTAACTTCAGTTCCATTCATTTCACTGGGTCTACTCTATGCGGAATTAACATTGGATACTACCCCACATGTGCTCCAAAGGGAACTTTCATCACATATCAGAACACAAAAGGGAGGAGAAGGAGAGGGAATGAAAGAGAATGTCTCATGTCATAGACCATATATATCATAGGTGTTGAATCTTTCAGCCTGAGGGCCAAATTCTATTCCAGAGAAGCTCTCAGGGCCGCATCCCAGTGGTGGTGGTGGTGGTGGGGGGTGGCCAGAGGCAAAAGGAGCAGGGCCAAAAAACCAAAGATGCTAGGCTATTTTAGCATAAAGCTCTTACTGCCAGTAACTAAGTCTTAGGAGAGGCATTTCAACCTTTTAAAATTGGGGGGAAACTACGCAAAATCTGGAAACCACCAAATGATTGGTGGTTGGGGAAAGAGGGTGGGGTCATGGGAATGGTCTGTGACTCAATGGGGAACCTTGGAGGGATGAACTGGGGGCCCAGGAAGGCCAGCTTTGCTCCTACCCCGATGTTAAACATCTGACAGAATCACACAACCAGATACAATGTGACCTGGCTAAGATCAACTATGCTAGTTTTAAATGTATATATATATATATATATATATATACACACACACACAATTAGTGACCTTTAAAGTGGAAGAAAATGATCTTCTGCCACCTACCTTGTGTCAAATCATTACGATCCCATCATGGTGACGCTATAACCCTCTTGTGCATTTATACTTCATAGGACACACATTGACATTTGTTGCAGCATTTTGGATAATGTGGAATAAAAAGCAGGAAATACCACTATGAAAGCGGTTTTCTGCTTCCCACAGGGCCTGTGAGTTCCATTAGGGCTGGAGAGAGACTGAGGGGCTCCTGGATTTTATATTTTTAAACATGGGGGGAGAAGCTGCTTTTGCTGTCCCAGCAGCCCTGAAATCTTGCTTCGCATCTAGTGAAGCTATTCTAATTATGACTGCATAACCCTTCCTAAACTCCATCTTAAGGATGTTATAAATTAGGCTGACCAGATAAAATCCAGGTCAGGGTTCATGTAACTTTAACAGTTGTAGAGAAAAGGGAATTTCAGGCAGTGTCATTTGTATGCAATTAGTTCCTGATGATATTCCCTCTTCATCACAACAGTTAAAGTTGCAGGCACTATACTAGAGTGACCATATACAAAAGAAGGCAAGGCCCCTGGATTTTATCTGGTCACCCTATTATAAATGGATTTTGAGACAACAACATAATGGCCAGTTCCTTCTCCCCACATCTTTGTTTTGCTTAAGGTCCATCCTGATGAAGAATTCTGGGCAACTTGAAAGCTTGCTGATTCTCTTTGACATTTTGGTTGGTCCTGATAAAACCGTTACCATTCTGTGGCTTTTGAACCCCGATGTGCTTGGCTGTTTGACTGTGTGCCAGAGTAAGTGGGTGATTATAATCTTTGCAGAAATACCTGAATGACAAGGACATGGAACTAAGATAATAATAAAGAAGCATTTGGAATCATGCGCTAAGTCCACAGAGTTAAAATAATTGTGTCCAATGGTTCAGCTCTGACCTCAGACCCACTACAGTGCAACTCCTGAGAGGATTTTATGGAATTATAACATTTTCTTCTTTGAGCACACTGTGCCTCAATGCCTCCCACAGTAAATCAAATGCTGCCTTTCCCGGTTCTAATAGATGTTTCCACACATGAAAAACAGAGCTGCAATTTTGTTGACATATCTGAGTTTCAACCACTGACATCAAGACTTTTCCCCCCCTGAAGCTGGCTAATAACCACTGAGGTTTGGTTGCAGATTGAGAAGGGAGGATTTTTAAAAATTTAATTTAATTTTTTGCCATTTCTATGGCTTTCTGTAAAACCAAGGACATTTAAGGGCAGCAAGCTTTCATCAAGTGGTCATGCGGCCTTTATGTTTCTAACTCTGCTGACTTTGACAACTGCACATGTGTTAGAAGAACAAAAACATGCTTGAAGTTTTGCCTCTTCCAGTAAATTGAAGTGGAGATCTCAGGCTGCTTCCATAAGTTCTACTAAGAGCAGTTTTAGGGCTGCCCTGTCATCTGAAGCTGAGATATTGTGGCGATCTACACTGCTGCATGAAACGTTGCAAAACGTAATTTACAACGGTGTACAAATCACAGCATTGTATTACACGTTAGGGCACAGTACTGTCTTGGAACAGTAAAGAGCTTACTTTTTGCAGTCCTTCAAGCGGTTCCCGCGGTCACACCAAGTGTTCCTCGCGTCTCTTCTTGCATCGTTTCTTCCGTAACTGTCTAAAGCCCACCCACTTCCTTCAAAGCACTTCCTCCTTTCCTTAGCTGCCAATTTAGCTCTTAAAGCAAAGGCGCATGCTCAGAAATTATCTTTGTGACTACAAAACGGTGAGGTAGGACACATTATTTTACAAACAACGAGTTTTCTTAGAAAAAATACGTATTAACTCTGTAAGACATGAAGCAAAATGAAACTTATATACAACCGTTCAGTATGTGCATCATGTGCCCCAAAGAGTCTTCACAATCCTTTTTTAATGTTTTCAACCTACAGTGTAGATTGCCTCATTGGGACTCAGCGAGCAGGGTCTTGTATTAGTTGCGGGATGCCCAGAAGCCAACAACAATAATTCCATTAGCTAGGAAACAAATTTCACTATGCAGACATTGTCCATCTAGCTGAAACCCAGAAGAAAAAAGGTCAAATCCTAACTTTGGGTGTACACATGCCATATCAGAACATGCAGATTTATAATTTCTATTTTTTACATTGCAAATTATATAACAGTATGAGCTAGGGATGTCCAGATTTTAAGAAATCCATCCCAAGTGTATTTTGTGGATTGTGTGGTCTCGTTCATTCCAGCATCTGTTCACAGATGGATTTGATTCTCCCCTACCCCCTGGTATGCAGAAAAATACACAAATTCCATAAGGGGGTTCACAACAATTTATGTAATTTAAATTAGCATGTAACATTTAGCATGTTGCCCACCATTCCATTCAACATTTCCCCATGTATATACTTTGGCGTCACATTCCAGTGGTGGGTGGGGCCAATGGGGAAAAGGGGCAGGGCCAAAGCCAAATCTACCTGCTTATTGTAGCTTGAAGCTCTTAAGGCCAGTAACAAAGCCTTAGGAAAGGAATTTCAACCTTTTAGAACTGGGAGAAGGCTGCACAATAGCCAGGAAACTAACAAACAATTGGTGGTCTGGGGAAAGGGCATGGAGTCAGGGGAAAGGGGAATGGCCATTTGGAGAACCCTGGAGGGCCAGACTGGGGGCTCAGGAGGGCCGGATTTGGCTAATGCACCTGAGGTTCTACACCTCTGCTCTAAATTGTTCTTTCGCTCCACCCCTACCCATCAGGTTCTATCAGGCTGACCATATGAAAAGGAGGACAGGGCTCATGTAACTTTAACAGTTGTAGAGAAAAGGGAATTTCAGCCAGTGTCATTTGTATGCAATTCATACCTGGTGAAATTCCCTCTTCAGTTAAAGCTGCAGGGGCCCTGCCCTCTTTTGTATATGGTCACTCTAGTATAGTGCATGCAACTTTAATTGCTTTGATGAAGAGGGGATTTTACCAGATACTAATTGCATACAAATGATGCCTGCTGAAATTCTCTTTTCTCTGCAACTGTTAAAGTTACATGAGCCCTGTCCTCCTTTTCATATGGTCAGCCTAGGTTCTATGTTGTCATTGTTTCTAAATTTCCAACTCTTCCCACCCAGTAAATGTCCAATCCTAGGGCTCTACATTTGGCTTCATCAAGCTGTTAACTCAGTTATCAACTCATCCAAAGTATTTTCTCTGCTCCAGGCAGATATCAGCCAGTTAGGTGTTTTTGTTTTGTTTTTTATCCAGCAAAACTAATAGATTCAGCAATTCTTGCTCAGCTTACCCCATAAGGCCCACACCTCTTCTCTCACACAACAATCAAAACTTGCCAGAGGAGGCTTTTCTTCAATTTGTTAATTTTTTAACAAGGTCACAGAGGAAGATGAGAAAGTCCATTCAAAAGAGTTTAAGGAAAAAGGTAATAAGCAATGGTCTGGGATGAGCTGCAGATATCTAAGCATACTGCCCTCTCTTTTCCATAGTTCTGCCATCTTCCTGTTGACTGAAATTTTCCTCCCATCATTTGGTGGTCCCTCCTACACATCCCATTCAACTCCTGATTTGCCAGATTCTATAGCCTGCTCTGTTTCTGTTTCCTGGCAAACCCTAGCTTTATCCAATGGCCTCGACCATGGATCCAGTATTCTTTAAATCAAAAGTTGGCAATCACAGACCATCAAATAATTAGGTTGGGTTGGAGCTCTTTAAACTATTTACTGTAAGAAAATCCATCAAGCCTTTTTATTTCTGAACAAATTGATCCTGCCTTTTGTAAAAATTTAAGTGGTTTAGCCATAAACATGTTCTGGTCATAAAACGGTTACCCTTTGCATAATTCCTGTAATTTTGGGTATCTGGTTTGTGTATCTAACCCATTTTAGTTAAATGGAGCATTGTATTTCAGCAAAGGATTTGCCCTCGACTTCAGCAACGTCAAGAATACAACCAGACATAATTGGCTTCCGAAGACAGCAACAAATATTATGGTAATGAAGGACAAACAGAGATTACGCCGACATGCACACAAATAAAGAATTGTTGACAAGATGCTTAAGGTGTTTGCGAAGTTATAGGCAGCTATTTATAGGAGGAAATTAGCAAATAAAAAGCAATGTTTTTTTTGTTGTTGTTGGGGATTTAAAAAAAAGAATGTAGCTGGTCCTGACACTGAGGAAATTCATATTAAAGTAGAACAAGCGAGTATTGTGTACAGAGAACAAATGAAATGTGCATCTGCGCATAATGTATCACATTACTGATGCAAGTTGCCCTGTATTCACAGGTTTTATTGTATGGCTTAGAAATTCCTTGTTATTATTTTTTTATTATTTTGTTAATCCTCTTTATTTTGGTAGAAGATAAATGTTCGTAAAACTGGTGCTGGGCCAAATCCTGCCTCCTATTGTCCGGAACTTACTTTCTCCCTGCGAAAGAAGCATCGTTTTTTCTGCCTCTTTCGTAGGAAGGGGGGGAAATTAGGATAATTTTCTCCTTGAGGAGAGGGCCAGGGTTTCCACATACCTTTTGAATGAATGAACATTTTATTTGTCTCTGGCACAAAAGCCGCTACAACTGCAACGTTAAAACAAAAGCTCTCTGTGATAACCAACATACTTACAAACTCATAGGGAGAGAATACATATAAGGGAGCCAGACTGAGAGAAAAGGCTGAGGTTTATACTGTTAAAAAATAATGCAAACCCTAATATCAAATCAAAGAAAGTTATAGCACGTGGTCCCCTCTGCAATCTACACCTGATTTCTTTAGGAAATTTTGGCAGATTTTTTGAGTTGCTGCGGCAAACGTTGTGACCTTGATGGTAATTGCTTTACTATGATCTGCTAACAGATCACAGATAATATCAGCAGTGGGCCAACCCACTCTTGTTCTCCAAAGCTCTCCCAGGAAACGATTCCTAATATCTTTATACAAGGAGCAGCGTAACAAGTAATGTATGACATCTTACATACCTTTTTGAAGTGTAGCTGGTGGCTGACGGAACTTCTTCCTATATTTTAGTTTTTCAAAGAAATACCCCTCTTCTCTTGGCATTTTGGTGGGCCCAGCAGTTCTTAGTGAATGCCTATTGGGGACCGTGTGATCTCATCCTCTCCAATAAGCATTTAGGAAGAACTCCTGGCCATGTCTACACCATCCATTTATCCCGGGGTCAGCTCGAGGTCATCCCTGTGCATCCAAATGATGCACAGGGGATACCGGGAACAACCGGGGATGACCTCTCACTTTCCCCAGGGTAACTGCAACTGCATTTTTCCCACTTTTCCCCACGGTCCCAGGACAGCCCCAAGGACTGCAGGCATGTGACACCTGCTTCCGGGGTCATCCCTTCTTCCCCGCAAGTAGTGGGGCTCTGCCACCGGGCATGGAGCTCTGTGAGGGGGCTCCGTGCCCATCAGGGAGTGAGGAGGGAGCTGTTTTGCCGTTGCAGGGATGGCTTTTTTTTTTTCAAGACTTACCTTTGGGCGCACGATCATGCTCACATTGCTGCGCAAAGTCTCCTTCAAAAAACCAAAACAAAAAAAAACAGCACGGGATATCCCTCTTTCCTTCCTGGATGTCACGCTGGCATTTGGATGCTGGGGGATGATCCTGGAAACAGGAAATCCCGGGATCCTCCCCCCTCCCTCCTGGAAGGCTTATAGATGTAGATGAGCCCCTGGTCTCCTGAAAATGGTTTTAAAAAATTTAAAGAAAGAAAGAAGACCCCTCAACAACTGGCTACATTTAAAAATGTATGTGGAATCCTGTCCCCCTCCGCAAGGAGAAATTTCTCCAAAATTCTCACCTCTCCCAGCCTCTTTCGCCTGAGTTTTAATTCCCCCCCCCCTTCACGGAATGCCAAAAATGGAGTGGTCAACATTTTTGACACAGCACTACTAAAAGCTATAGCTGTGTGCAAATGGCTGCTCAAAATTCTGCAAAATGGCCTTTTATTTCTACAGGGTAGGAAAAGATAAATCTCAGGACTGCCCTAAGAAAAATATATTCTGAGAAACTTTGGCTCATCTCTAGTTGGCATTCTTTGGGGTTCAGCACTTTCCCTAGGGTCTTCCAAATGTTGCGTTTCTGAGAGGAGATTTTGGATACTTCCTGTCGTTAATGCAGGGGATGATAATACCCCTCCTTCCTTGCAAGCCCTGTAGTAAGTGTGAGGGGACAGTGTTGTGTCCACCTTCAGAGAATCAGTGGAAGTTTTCTTCCCCCATGAAAGAGGCATCTATTGTTCTGTCTCATTCTCAGGGTGTTTTATAATTTACTTTTGTGATGTATATTTGAGTTTCCTAATCAATGTGAGCGGACTGAAGGGGTTGTGTGTGTGTTTTCTTTCTATTGCACATCTCCCCATTGCTGTGCAGCTGCTTGCCTTCCTGATCTAAAAAGGCCCTATGGGAGGAATTACCTCACAATGTCTTCCCCTGGGCTTTGAAGTGCAAGAAGCTGTGGATGCTACAGGCTGCCAGAGAGATAAAAGACAAGATACATGGGCCACATTTCTTGTCCAACACCTAAGTAAGGTAAACTCGAGAAAGCCAAACTAAATCCATGAGAAATTCTCCAGAATTTCTTCACCATTTAATTTCTTTTCGAAAGCAATTTATTTTCTATCAAATTGAAAGAGAATGGCCCCAAACATGTGGGAGAAATGTTTGGCACAACACTACTAAAATGCTTCATAGTGCCTAAAGACGGCATGTGAATATTTGATTGGACCTATATTTAGTCTGAAAGAAATTGGCAAGTGAAAATCAGTTGGTAAAAATGAGATAAGACAGACAATTCTTTTAGGCAATTCACATTTCGTTAACAGAAACTGCCTTTTCTGTATAGATTTCTAAATAATTAAAGCATCCACCTCAATACATAAAATATTTAGAAATCTGTTTCAATAGCCTTAATTCAGGAAACAGCTGCTCAAAGGTTTAATTGCATTGGAGATTTTAATAGCTCTGGATGTGTAAACCTTACAAATAAAGATTTTATTTTTTACAAAAAGTATTCCAGGAGGAATGTATGTTCAGATAACTTTGTTATCCAGCCATAAAAGAGTCAGAATCTATTTCAGGTGCCACCAGAGATAGTGGTCATGCTTCTCTGTGATAGTTCCAACTGAGGGGAAAATGCAGTGTAATATTTTATTCATGTCATGACATTACTTCGTAACAGTTCTTTAAAAAGATGTCATTGGACCTAAGTATAGTTTAGGCTCTACAGGTTTTATTATCATTGTGGATGCCAATGAAATTCATCCAATGCATATAAATTCCTTTGAACATTTGAAATGTGCTACATAAAAATTACAAATGCTTTTTACTGGGGCCAAAGTAGATGTGACGGGAAATTCCTGATTGGCTTACAGAGTATCTTGTGCTTTAATTCAATGTAGCTGCACAGGGGCTGCTAGTGTTATTGAGGGATAGATACCGGGCACCTTTATTTGTACTGGGGAAAGGATTTTATGTACACACACACTCACACAAGCATGTGCTACCCCTTCTCCCACCCCAAGCAGCTATAAGCACACTAAAAAAATCATGACATTTGACTAGGGTGACCAGATAAAATCCAGGTCAGGGCTCATGTAACTTTAACAGTTGCAGGGAAAAGGGAATTTCAGCCAGAGTCATTTGTATGCAATTAGTTCCTGGTGAAATTCCCCCTTCATCGCAACAGTTAAAGCTGCAGGCACTATACTAGAGTGACCATATACAAAAGAAGGCAGGGCCCCTGCAACTTTAACTGTTGTGATGAAGAGGGAATTTCACCAGGAACTAATTGCATACAAATGACACTGGCTGAAATTCCCTTTTCTCTACAACTGTTAAAGTTACATGAGCCTTGACCTGGATTTTATCTAGTCACCCTAAAGTGACCTCTGTACCCCAACATACACACACACAAACACACACACACACCAGGCTGCCCTGAAAATTAGCTGAGCTACTTCCTGAAAAAAGGGGACTTTTTTTCTGAGGGCCAAAACAGGCATTCATTTAAATGTCTGTCTAGCAGCTACTTCTTTTTTCATTTCAACTCTAGAGCAGGGGCAGGGGCCCTGATCCAGATTTGGGGAGGCAGGCAGACTTTTAAGATCTAGCTTGGGGCCCCTGTACTTAAACTAAAGTAAAAAATGAAAATAAAGCATAGCTGCTATACACACATTTAAAGTAATGTCTGTTTTGGCTCTGGGATAATCCAGATTCAGGCTTCTCCACCTTTATGACTTTGCTACCTCAAACTTCATAAAGCCTGAACCTCCTTTCCATCCATGTTCCCATCACCTTTCTACTCACTGATCCCCCACCTATTGTTCTAGCATGGGCAGTAGAAGGCATTCTGGGGTGGCAGTGGGCTTGAGGGAGTCCTGGAACCTAGGGGGTCATGGGAGGAGGAGCAAGGGGAGAACCACCCCACCAGAAGCCTCCCTCACTGCCAGAGATTCTGGAGAGTCTGCATACCCAGATACTGCAGCAACAGGACTAAAGGTCTCCACACCCGTTGCCTGGGTTCTTGTCTGGCTCACACCCCATCACTAACAAAAGCAGGGGAGATGGCACACCAGGCAGGAGCTTCAGGGCTGCTGTCCACTTATCTCCACATGGCACTCCCTAGGAGGAGTGGCACCACTGGGATATGGGCACATGCCTGGACAATACCTGGCTGAGAATCAGGAAGAGGTGGAGCCTCCAGCTCCTAGGTGAGCTCTCAGACTGAACTCAGGCACTGCTGAAGCAACAGCTTCCTCTCATCTCTTGAGCATGACCTGCCATGAACTGAGGAAATGGACAACGGGAAGTCAAATCTCTCTCCGCTCTTTGTCTCTCTCTAGAAACAGCAGTGCTAAAGCAAGGGTGTAACATTTGGTCTTCACAGGATTGCTTTTTGAAGTGACCCAATGGGTACATTCCTGTGTCCCTGAACTGTGTTTCCTGAGTATGATTTTTTAAAAAAACTCTCTTATAATCTCCTGAAAATGCCAAATGCTATTTGGAATTGATTTTCAAATAAGAGTTATTCCACATGAGAAAATAAAAACACAATTTCAAGTGGACTGTGCACCACACAGCAGGATTGTACAACAAAATAGGTCAGGCTCCGTGGCAGTGTTGATTAATACACACACTATGAGTGTGTACTGAGCCATGGAGTGTGGCAGAAGTATACAGGACGTATATTAATCCAGCTATAATGGGGCAAGGGACATATGGGAAATTTGTTTTTGTTCATTTTTTATCACAATTTACACATTTTGCACCTCCTGGACCAAACATGGACCAGGATGCAATCTGCAGTCAAGCTTGCAATGTGATTCACGGACAAAAAAAATGTGTACATTTGAAAAATGCACATGAAAAAATGCATGCTTTTGAGAAATGCACACAAATATACATTATTATTATTATTATTATTATTATTATTGCACTTTTATCCCACCCTTTAGCCAAAAAAGGTTCTCAAGGCGGCTTACAAAAATAATTCTTAAGACAGTCCCTGCCCACAGGCTTACAATCTAAACAACATGAAACAAAAGGAAAGGAGGTTGGGAGGGAGGAGGAAAAAAAGCAAATTTAGGCACTAGATTCTTAGCTGCTTTAACCAATGGGAGAAGAATGCGTACATTTTAAAGATGTGCACAATTGATGCATACATTTTGGAAAAAATGTACAAGAAAATATTCACAGATTTTCACATGAAAAGTGGGGGGAAGCTTGAGTTTTGCTGATTTGCACATCCTTACTTGGGGCACCCTGTTACTGCCGTATAGTGAATAGATTTTAATATGGAGATGTTATTTATGTTTATTTTGAATAATGACATATTCCCCCACCCCTATGTGCAAAAAATGCTTCTGTGTTCATGAAGGCACACAGTCCTTTATGCATGTCGAAAGGCATTAACGGGTCCCTTTTGGGCACGGGACACTGCCAATTCTGTTCCGCAAGCAGGACCCATTGCTTGCTCAGTGAGATTTAACACTTCTTTTAGGAACCAGAGAAAATGCTCATGTCTGGAATGAGGCAGTTAGCAGAGCTCACATAAGAGAGCTCTGTCAACCTGTCCTGATCCAGAAACAAGTATTTCCACTTGTTTTGGGGCTTCCTAAAGGAAGCACAAAATCCTTGTTGTACAAATGGTGGGCTCTATTTGCAGAACACAGTCGGCAGTGCCCACCCATCCCTGCTTGCGGAACAGAAGCAGAAGTGGGCCCCACTTGTAGAGGGGCCCACTTGGGTACTGTCCACTGTGTACATTGAATGAGTGGGGGGGGGGGAAGAGGCAGCATCATAAGTCCAAAGGCAACATATGTGTATCATTTATTTTATTTATTTATTACATTTATATCCCACCTTTTTTCCTCCAAGGAACCCAAGGCGGTGTACATAATGCTCCTCCTCCTCCTCTCCATTTTATCCTCACAACAACAACCCTGTGAGGTAGGTTGGGCTGAGAGTCTGTGACTGGCCCAAAGTCACCCAGCAAGCTTCCATGGCCACGTGGGGACTAGAACCCAGATCTCCCGACTCCCAGTCCAACACGCTAGCCACTGCACCATTCTAGCTCCCTTTATCATGTGGTGTATGAACAATTCTGTTAAAAGCAGGCATGAGGAGATTCAAATGGATTATTGAAATGGTATTGTTGTGAGATACCTTCCTGGTTGCTTAGCATAAGCTTCGTTTGTGTGGCAATTGAACCAGAAATTGCCCAAGCTCTTTCCCAAACACATCAGAATAAATTCAGATCATTTTCTGAACCAATCTGAAGCTTGGAAAAGGACCCACCACCACACTCTCACCACTAACCTCCCCCACTCCCCAAAGCACCATTAATTTTAATGGGTCTACTTTAATAGAGACTCTAATAGAAAATTAATGAGAGACATTCGTCTACCCTAAGTATGACTAAGTCTGGATTCATCCTCCTCCCACCCTTCTATAGATGAACCCACCCAACTCCTTGGGTGAAGTGATTATTTTTTATCCTTCACCAAGGAAGTCCAGCCAAAGGCTGAGTAAGTCATGCTCCTGATGCTTTCTAATCTTGTCAGGATCTCCTTGTCTTTGTGCTACATGTTAAATTGCAAAAGTTACATTCTAGCCTGTATTTAGGTGCTTTCCTGCTTGAGATTGCTTTTCCAAGTGATTTTTTCAGCAGCTGCAGATTTAAAGTTACAGTTTGTAAACATGGTCCATTTCTGACCCTGTATGATGTATAGTGGTCTCTTTGGTCAGGTTGCCATGAGGGTGGTGGGGAAAGTGTGCTGACCTTTGTCATGTTCACACTTGAAGCAAAAGAGTCAGGTGAGTTTTAATAGGAATGTGCCACGGATCGGGTCCGATCCACAATCTGGACCCAATCCGGGCAAAATCGGATGAACTTATCTGATCCTGATCCTGATCATCTGGACTGTCCAATCCGATCCAAAAGGACCCGATCCGGATCGGAAAAAATTGGAGGATTGGACTTCCTCCCCCCTCCCCCTCACAATAGAGTGAGGGCGCGCCGGGTGATGTCATCACTCGGTGCACCCTCGCTCTACTGTGGAACAGGCCACAAGGCCTGTTTCTCAATAGTACTGAAGCAGTGGGCGGCAGTGGACAGCAGCAAGGAGGCAGTAGGTAAGCAGTGTGAGTGGGGGGAGGGGGGAGGGAGGTGGAGGTCCCCCATTACCTGCCAGCATCTCACACTGCCATCTACTGCTTCCATGCTACTGAGAACCAGGCCGCAAGGCCTGCTTATCAGTAGTATGGAAGCAGTGGATGGCAGCATGGGATGCCAGCAGGTAAGGAGTGCAAGTGGGGGGGAGGTGGAGGGAGAGGAAGGTCCCGTAATCACCTGGCGCTCTACTGAGAGGCAGGTCACAAAGCCTGTTTCTCAGTAGAAGGGACCAGTGGGTGGCAACAGACAGAAGTGGACGGCCCCAGCAGGTAAGGAGTGTGAATGGGGGGGAGGACAGGGAGGGGGGAATTAGGTCCCCACTCACCCGCCCCCATGTTTTCCATATAGGCTTGCATTCAGGGAAAGCTTTCTTTCCCCCAATGCAATCCTATGGCGAAAACACCTAAAATGGCGTCTGATCCGAAAATCGGACATCCGATTTTTGGATAGACATTGGATCGGATCCGATTCAGAAAGCCTCTGATCCGATCCGATCCAAAGCATCGATTCCGATCCGTTTTTTTTTTACTGTGCACATCCCTAATTTTTAATGGCTCCACGTCCAGAGATGGAGGTTAAAGAGCACAAAATGGCACCCTTTTAGTGTTGCCTTTACTTACAAGTTTCAGGCTAGCCTCAGCCCAAGAGGACAGCAATGGTGGGGAAAAGAAGGGAATATGAGATCTAGGACTCAGAACTTGGCTATTTAGAAACATTAAAGGAAACAACACTGAAAGCCCTCATAAATCCTGCAATGCTGTTCCTATAAGATGTGAAGCAAATTATTCTGACCCAGCACAAATGCATATTCACAACTCATTAAATATAGCCCAGAATAAATCTTGAGCCCTTGAAATAGAAGTGCAATACAAAATCCATGGAGGCAATAAGCAAACATAAAAATAGTTTATGTATACATTAATGGCACTCATTGATTAGCCTTCCAGGCAAGTCCACAGGCATATATCATCTTATCATAAATACAGACATTACATTTTGCTATGAAATTTCAAATATACCAGGCACAAGGCAATACGAGTACCTAACAGACAAAACCAAAAACACATTGAAATGAATGGTCATGGCATGAGAGTATTATGCTGTCCCAAAGAATCTGATGATAGTAAATGGCCTTTGAAAAATAAATGTGCAATGGAACATACTCCTATGTAAGTGTGTATTGGATTGCAGCTGGGCAGAACAGTCCTAACTTGGGAGGGGAGTGGCAGGGAGATCAAAAGGTGGTGGACTTGCCTCTTCCAAAGCCCTGCTTGGCTTGCACTATTTTGGGTTTCCCCCTCCTTTTCAGGGCTTTTGTTTCTCTTTGGTAATTTCCCTCCCTTTGATTTCAATGGAAGATAATTTATGTATGTCACTTCCATAGAATCTGAGGATTCTATGGATCCAAATATTTTATTTATTTATTATTTATTATTGCATTTATATCCCACTTTTTTCCTCCAAGGAACCCAAAGTGGTGTACATAATCCCTCACCTCTCCATGTTTTTCACACAACAACAACCCTGTGAGGTAGGTTGGGCTGAGAGTCTGTGACTGGCCCAAAGTCACCCAGTGGGTTTCCATGGGTGAGTGGGGACTAGAACTTGGATCTCCCAGCTCCCAGTCCAACACTTTAGCCACTACACCACACTGGCACACAAATATCCCCCCCAATTCACCCACAGCATACCTGAAATGTCCCCTTTTGCCTCTTCTGACAATGGTGCTCTGAAGTCAGAGAGGCAAGGACAGTGGAGGTTTCCAGAGAAGCTGGGTGGGGGCATCCAAGGGTGGACCTCTGTCCTCAATGTTAGTGATGGAGATCCAAACTATTCCTGTGGTCCCTGGGACTCCCTCCATAGGATTGCACCCTTAACGTATTGCTAAGCTCAAAGTGTTTTCAACAGTGACGAATTTGGTAAAGGAGAAACGTTTAGTCAATTCTCTTGATTTTACTGCTCCAGTCAAGAGATTCAGCTACATTTTAATATATAGACAGAAGGACCAGGTTAATATGCACAACGGAATATATGCACGGATCTTTTCATTCACTCCGATGAAATGAATGGAAATGGCCTTTTAGGTGATGAAGCGAGATTGGATCATGTCTTTTGGATTTAGCACATAATTTTACATTTAGTACAACATTTTATAAGGATATAATAAATGGCTAGTTTGCATTTCATTGAAACTGAAGTGTTTTCAAAGCAATTATGTGCTGTCATAGTTATGTGGTCTTTCCTATGAAAGCATAATACTTCTTTTTAATAAAATTAGGAGATCTTTGCAAAGTCTGTTCATGTCTCTTTCCAGGAGTTTCTGACACATTTCAATGAGAAACCTGTTTTTTCACCTCCAGTGTTCTTCTCACGTATTGTGACTACTTAGTTTCCTGCTTTTACATCTTTCACAGAGCTGTGTGCAAATGGCCTCAAAATTCTCTATCCTACTTGTGGGCAGAGAAATTTCATGAAATTTCTTCAAGGAGAGGAGAAAATTTCCAACGTTTTTCAGGGATGAGTCTCACCATTAACATTGGCAGCACACATCTTTTTTTCTCCTAAGTTTTTAAATGTATTATTGCTACTGTTTCATGTGGTAGCAGCAGCAACAGTACTGGCAGCCTGGCCACTATTTTGCATCCTCCACGATATCCCAGTCTTACCATTGTTCCAGGGCATTGTGCGGGCAAATACCAGCCAGCTCCCAAAACACTGGAGAATATTTCAAGAAAATTCTTCAAACTGACCTTCTTTTTTAAAAGAAGTGGGGCTAGAAAAAGAAAAATCTCAGATGCTAAAAGAGCTGCACTGATTACCTATTCAATTCAGTAACCAATCCAATGTGTTGATGCTTAACTTTAAAGCCCTAAAGCCAATCTCACCCTAAAACCAAAAGCATTTGATCATTTCCCAGCTTTGGTGCAGTTTTTTTCCCATTCGCAAAGTTTGACGTGACTCTCCTAAGGCTTTGTTACTGGCACAAAGCTAAAATACGCTGGCATTTTTGGTCATGCCCCCTTTGATTTCAGCCTTCTCCAAAAGTGAATTTGTCCCTACAGCTCCAAAAGGTTCAACACCTCTGGTTTTAAATGAAATGGTTTGGGATCCAAATACCTGAAGGAGTGCTTCTCCCTATACTAAGTTGCCTGTGCCTGAAGATCTGCACTTGAGCCTCTTCACCAAGTCCCTTTTCCAGAAGAGGTATATTACATGGCAACAAGTGACAGAGCCTTTTCAGTGGTGGTGCCCTGACTCTGGAATACCCTCTCCATAGACATACAATTAGCTGCAACATTGCAATCCATTCAGCACCAGGGCTAGCTCTACGCTGCTGCTTTATAGCATTATTGAAGTGCACTGATAACTGTTGAGGCCCATGAGACGTTCCATATACCACTTTCATAGTATGACATTCTGCTTTTTTCCCCACAGTGTCCAAAACGTACCACAACAAATGTAATTGTATGTCATACAAGGTATAAATGCGCAAGAGGGTTATAGTGTTACCATGATGGGATCGTAATGATTTGACACAAGGTACAGACCTGACTCAGGTTAAAATCTCTTTATTTGTCCAGCTGCTTTTTGAAAATATTATTATTATTATTATTATTATTATTATTATTATTATTATTATATTAGCTAGTGACCAAGCTCTGCCAAAACTGAAGCAGTCCTTGAACAGGAGGATGGCATGTTTCTTGTAACATCTGCTTGTATAGGAAATCCTCAGATTGTGAGAGAGTAAGTGATAAGGGTTAGTAGGCAGGGGCAACAGTGTCTACTCTACTGCTTTAAAATGGTTTATAACAGTAGTGACAACTGTTGGGGCCCAGGAAACACTCCATATACCATCAAAGTGTCATATCTTGCTTGGTGTAGATCTGGCCTATGTCATCTCCATAGAGTTCATAATAGGAGGTGAAAAGGATGAGAGATGTGTTCATTCAGTGCACTTCCTGAGCAGTCTATAGTTCCCTTGTTACTGGTGCAATCTTTAGCAGAGATATAGGCTCAGTTCGGATGACATATTAAGCAACGGAGGGGTAAATAACGTACTGACCATGCGTTAGGCAGGAGGAGCTCCACAGACAACATGCTGCAGCCAGCGCTGCTCGGAACCGGCAAACGCCCTGACTGCAAGGAACTTGCGGTGGCCATTTTGGTTGCAGCCTCTCCTCCGTGTATCCCCCAGCCATATCCCAGCATGCACCGTGAGTTCTGCAGGCTGCATAGAGCTGCCAGGTGTTTTCGGCTGCTCTAGGCAGCAGAACTCTATTCCGAAATGGAATAGTCCACGGAGAGAGGGGGGGCAGAATTCGGACGACACTTTAAACAACGGGACTTCGGGCTTAACAACGTGCAAGCCCATTGTTTTGCTCCGTTGTTTAAAGTGCCTGATTAATGTACTGTCAGTTGTGTGTGCATTGTGTGTTGCCCTCCAGATGACACAATAAGCAACACAACTGACAATTCTTCCCCCCCTCCTCCATTGCCTAATGTGTCGTCCCAACTGAGCCAGAGACTGAGCTATGAGTTGCACACCAGCCACCATCCTTACAATTGCATAATGTTGTGAAGAGGAGGTTTAAAAATATGCTTTCCTTTTTCTTTTCTTTTCTTCCTTTCTTTTTTTGCAAAGAGAAACAAATTGGATTTGGAAAATAAACCAGCAAATGTATTTCTGGGTTATATATGTTGTTGTCATCACTTACAGTTTAATATCCCATTATTCTGAAAGCCTATGAATCTCAGCCCACTCTTATGAATTGCCTTCTGTTCACAGACACCCACCCAACCCACCCACGAATAAGCAAAATAGAGGTGGTCTTTCAAGCCTCATGAAGATTTAGATTAGCTTTGTGGTGAAGAGCTGAGAAATAATGGCACCCTTAGCCAATCTCTCATCTCTAAAGATGTGGATGAAAGTCTATGGAAGCAATAGATGTCAGCCCTGAGAGAAAACCTTCAGGAGCTTCACAAAAGCTAAGTCAAAATCTCAAAAGGTCACTCTAAAGAAAGAAGCATTCTGGCAAAAGCCACGCTGTTACTCAAAGCATTCAACTGTCAGCCCCACCACAGTGGTAAATCACTGCTGGCCAGCTCCATTAAGGTGCTCAAAAAGTGTAGCATTATCGGGAGACTGAGGGTTTCTTTAGATTAAGGGGAAATTGTGTTTCCTTACTGAGGTTTTGCTTCCTGCTTCACTTTGCGCAATTCTAATGGGGCTGCATTACACGGCCGGAGAGGGGCGATCACGTGTTCTATAATGGAACACTTCCCCTGCTCTTGCTGCCCATAGACCTGAATTCAGCTTTGCAACTTCTCCTGTACATGGTAGGAAATCCTGAGATATTTCAGCCGAATTGGACTATCACACTTTTTCTTAAAAAACAAACAAACCAGTGGAATTACCAGGGGAAGGCTTTGGAGATGTGCAGTAGGTTGCTGACATTATCAAAGGACCTGTGAACTTCTGTGAGTAGCCAGTCATGAGGCTAGTCGCTCATGTGAAGAAGCCCTGATTCATTGGCATGTTTGGGTTTCAGCACAATTACAGTGCAATAGTATTTATGTCTTATCAGAAGTAAATCCCATGGTGCTCAGCGGGGCTTACTCTGAAGTAACTGGTTCCTTTTAACTGTAAGCACATTTTGAATAGACACAAGATAGTGATTAGAATACTCCAATGCTAGCATATGAGAGAGCTAGTGGTAGTGGCTAAAAGGGTGAGCTGTGGATCAGAAATAGGGTGGCTATGTGTCCTGCTTTACAGAGGATTGTTCTCAGTTTGAAGGGCTGCCCAGTTCAGGTCTCATTTAAACATAAGACTCAGGGCCTTGAAGTTGCCCATCAACAGTTAGCACCTGGGAAGCAGGCTCAGCGGGCATACAAGTTACCTGGTCAAAGCCTTCCATGATTGTTTAACAAAAGCAGCAACAATTTGATTTCTCACTTCCCCCCCCCCCCCCGCCCTAAATTATACTGCTTGCGATGACCAGGAAGTCAGGGCAGACCTGAGTCTGACCACTCTTGAAGGCTCAAGAACAGTTGGAAGTTGCCCCATCCTAGCGCCAGCTGGGTCCACCTGGACCTGTGGGGGCCTGACGTGGGAGCATCCACTGCTCTGGTGGGCCAAGGCCAGTTTTCAATACAATGTTAGATGTAACTAAGGCATGTGTCATCGTGGCCAGTTCAGACAGCTCTAGGAATAGGCGCAGCTGGTGCACTAGCTTTAACTGTGCAAACACACTCCTGTCCACCATTGAAACCTAGGTGTCCAGGCTCAGGGCAGAATCCTGAAGTACACCCAAGCTGCAGACCTGTGTCTTCAGGGGGAGTGTGACCCCATCCAGCACAAGCTGAATCTACCTTTTGACTGACCAGGAGCACCTCTGTCTTGTCTGGATTAAGCTTCAATTTGTTTGCCCTCATCCAGTTCGTTTGCTGTCGACAGACTCCAGTTTAGCACCAAAACAGCTTCCTTGGATTTGGGTGGCAAGGAGAAGTAGAGTTGGGTGTCATCAGCATACTGGTGGCTCCAAACCCCAAAACTCCGGACAACCTCTCCCAATGGTTTCTTGTATCTATTGGCCTGTGGGGGAACTCCACAGGCCAATGGCCAAAAAGTCGAACAGAAGTCCCTCAGCACCATCTTCATGGTCCACCCCTCCTGGAAGGAATGGAGCCACTGTAAAACAGATTTTCCAAGTCCCATCCCAGCGAGGCAGCCCAGAAGGATACCTTGTCTTATTGGGCAGAATATAGCAAGCAAGTAGGCCTCTTGAGCCTTTAATATGTGCTCAAAGTGATTTAAAGGCAATATGGACAGTCTGAAAAATCTTACCACCTCATTTCTCTATAAAAAAAAAAAAAAATGTGGGATAATAACTGAAGTTCTGTTCAGGGCTATTGGCTAGGGGTGTGTGCGCCAAAAAATATCATCGTTTATCGTTATCATCATTTTGGACCAAAAAAAATATTGTCTTCATTCATATCGTAGGTGAACCGTATAGTCTTCACGATAATTATCGTAAAAAAATAAGATTTTTTGCATCCCTATTTTTAAAGAAAAAATGCCTATAACTTCTGTATTTTAAAAGTTAGAGGCTTGAAACTTGGTCACAAGTGCTTATGGGATATGCCTAGGTATGTGTATGAAATCTGAGATCGATCCCTCCAACCCTCGATTTTATATGAATTTATTAAAGATCGTTTCAGTTCTGACAGATCAGAATGACAGCTTGCCACGTGCATTCATTCAGACCTGTCAGAATGGAAATGATCTTTACAAAATTCATATAAAATCGAGGGTTGGAGGGATCGATCTCAAATTTCATACACATACTTAGGCACCATAAGCACTGTGACCAAGTTTCAAGCCTCTTACTTTTAAAACACAGAAGTTATAGATATATTTATATGGCAGTCCGATAAAACGATAAAATCGCCTGAAAATTATCGTCTCCGATGATTATCGTAGGTTTTTGTATCGTATCATCATCGTTAAACACATGCACAACTACCCTATTGTATCATTATCGTACATTTTAACGATACGATACACATCCCTACTATTGGCTATTGCAGCTCAGAGGTCCAGTTAAAAAGCTTAAGAGTTTCAAAACCTTGAATCAACATGACCAAAGGCCAAATCATGAAAGGAGGCCTCTCTTTCAAGCAGCAGGTAGTTTGTGGTTTTATTCTTAGAGTATTGATCATGCACCATGGTTCATCTAAAATTCAGAAGCATATTTGAATCTTTTTGCTACAGAGCTAGCCAAAAAAATAGAAAAAAAGAACCCAATGTGCCAAGATCCGTTGAAAATCTGCTTTCCCCCTGTTTTTGGAACTGTAGTTAGCTTCTGAAACGGATTCGTCACTGATGTAAACATTTTGACAGGAAAGGGCTTGGTGGTGACTGCAGTGCAAAACTATCCGAGAATAAATGTAGTGTGACTCGTAACATAAGATACAATTTTCTTTGCATAGAAGCAAAAAAATGAAGTGATGACAGAGTTCAGAAAAACCTATTCTCTTCCTGAAATTGCATTCTGACCTTGTCATTCAGTAGAAGTCTTTCAAAAAGTTAAACTTGACAGTCTGGGAAAGTTCCATAGACTTTGGTCTGTCAACTGACAACAGCAGTTGTGTAGTTTCCCATTTCTTCTTCACTTTCTTTATATCCACAAAACTGCTCAACAGGGGACTCTCTGTTCCCAGAGCTGACACATGCCATGTTACAGTGCCGCCCTTGTCAAGTTGGAACAGGTATTTCTGGCAGGGTCAGCTCCCGGTTTGAGAAGACCTTGGCAAAGTGCTTTGTGATAGCAAGCTGCCAGCTGTGTGCTCACATGGCGGTGGCAGCAATGGCTGCTGGCCATTTTGATTACCCACGATGTCCCTGCTGTAACATCACTCCAGGGTAATGTGGGGAAATGAACTGGATGCTCAGTGCTGCCACTGCTACCAGGTCAGCCCATAGTCAGCAGCCCAGGGCACGTGTCAAAACCTGGGAACCCTGCTTCAGGGCTGAGGCCTGTTAGCTACCCAAGCAGACTGGGGCTGATGCCACACTGAAGCCTTACTTTTCAAAAGATCTACAAACAGGTGCCGTTGACACACAACCGTTGAAAAAATGACTGAAAGTCACCATGTAAGCAACATAGAATTATATTTCACAATAGTAAATACTTTTATCACATGTATGACTGTTATTTAAATTCCCTGGATGTATAATACAAACACCAATATAACACATTCAAGATCACCTGCTGTTGATTACATCAATTAAGCCAATAATCACCAAACAATATCATACTAACAAGCTTAACCCCTTGTGTGTAGAACAAGGATAAATCAGTATGTGCCGATGGGGTTAGCACTCCTAATGCAACAAATGTATCTAAGCTAATTATCACAAATCAATAAATCCCAATAGGGTTATCATTCTTGATATAACAAATATGTCTAAACTAATTATCACACAACAGGAATCCGGATTGTTAATCCCGTTTCAAGAAATCCTCTTCTTCAGGTAGCATTATGCTTAATTGTCTGAAAAGGAACAAACAGGGGCTTGACAATGTTCAACAAAGATATACAGTAAAACAAGACTCAGTTTATTTTTCAGAACATTATAAGTGCTATACATCAAACTCACCACCGTATGTATACAAACACGGAGGATTTATAGGAGGCAAACCACTCTCATATTTATAATTAGGGCATGTCCTTCATTTCAAAAGAACATAAGATAGTCTAGTTGAGCAATTTAGGCTTAGGGCCAATACACATGTAAATTCAACCAGGATGTTTATTATAAGGGTTTACTTGTCAAGTGGCCAAAATGAGCTGCAGTTCCCTGTCAAGTGTACACTCCATGGCAAACCTGGGTTTGCTACTACATAATGTATGAAACAGCCCTTAGTGCCCAGTTTCCATATATAATCACCATGTCCCCAGGCATTCGTATGAATAAGTTTCATTCACATGACTTCCTTTGAACATAGTAACTGAATGAAAATACATACATGTCAACACCTGTCTCTTCTGAGCAGAACACATTCAAGTGCAGACACACACATAGGATTATACTTTGGGGCATTTCCTTGTTCAAACAATTATATTTATGATAAAATACCAAAGGCAGAATCTACCTCATGGTGGATGCACACATCTGGAAATGCGATCCACCATAGGCAGATTTTCCCAATGTCCGTTGTGAACCTGACAGTTGGGTGTATTGGCAGCACAGACAAGTTAGTGAAATCATATTGCTAGTCTTTTTAGAATCTACTGTCACAGCTTATGTGCCATGCAAATGAGATATCAACAAAACACAACATAAATGTTTTAGTCCCAATTTATAATGTTATACCGCTTCGGCTATTGGGCGGTATAAAAATGCTTTACATAAATAAAGTAGCCGTACTTTTTTTCACACCTGGCCGAATCCTATGCTTGTTTATCCCAATGTAAATCTGATAAGGTGAAGTGGGTTTACTCCCAAGTAATTGTGCACAGGACGGCAGCATTAATCAAGGATTTTCTATATCTTTTTTGCATTTGTTTATATCCTAACCTTCCTCAAGGTGGCATTAAATCTAATACCAAACCTGTGAAGAGGGTTAGGCTGATCGATAATGATTTGTCAGGGCCAAACTATGGAGCTAAATAGCAGGGCACCAGCAGGTTTCCCACATCCAAAACCAATACTCTAGCCTCTGCACTGCATACTATCCATGCTTGTAACTGGAATGTAAACAATGCTAGAATAGGCATTCAAAATGGCTATTTTCCACTTTAGATCCCATCTGAATAACCTTCAGAAGTGGCATATTTCAGATTAAGAGGCATTTTTGGAGTGGCTTTAGATGTTACCCAATTCACAGAGCCTCAGAGTGTTTCATTCAGTTGGTTGCATGTGCAAAGAAATTCACCACTTTGTGTGTGTGTGTGTGGGGGGGGAATCTTCTGTGTAAAAAACATAGAGTCACAAGATATACATGTAGCTATTTGCACCTATTATTATTGTTATTATTATTAAACAGTATTTATATACTGCTCAATTATCTAACACAGATTTCAGAGCGGTGAACATTGGTATAAACAGTAAAAGAAACATGAGTAAAAAGCATATTAAAATTGTTCAATTTAAAAACAAAGGAACCAGAAAAACAGTGGCTAGTTAGTTGAGGAAGGCTTCTCAAAACAGAGTTGTTTTCAAAAGGTGCTGTAAGCACCCTAGTGTTGGTGCCTGCCTGACCTCCAAGGGCAGAGAGTTCCACAGAGAAGGGGCCACCATACTAAAGACTCTTCTCCTGGTGGATTCCAGCCAGACCATAGGTCCATGTGGAATCACCAGGAGCATGCCCTCTAATGACCTGAGTGACCAGGCAGCTTGGTAAGAGAGAACATGCTCTCTCAGGTATCCTGGTTCCAAGTTTGTAGGGCTTTGTACACTAGTACCAAAACCTTATACCTGGCCTGGGAGCAAATAGGGAGCTAGTGCACTTCCCTCAGCAAAGAAGTTAGATGATGAAAAGGGTCAGCTCCCAACAACAGCAGAGCTGCTGCATTCTGCACCAGCTTCTGGAGCAGCCTTAACAGCAGCCCCACATACAGTGCATGGCAGTAATCCAGTCACGAAGTTCCTAACACCTGTATCACTGTGTCCAAGCTATCCCTGTCCAGGGGAAACATAGTTGGTGAGCCATCCTAAGCTGGTAAAAGGCATTCTGAGCTGCCATGATCACTTGGGCCTCCAGTGACAGTGATGGGTCTAGGAGTACCCGAAAACTATGAACCTGATGTTTCAGAAGGAGTGCAACCCCATCCAGAACAGGCAATCAGCCTATCTCCTGGATTTGGGAAACACTCACCCACAGGGCTTCTGTCTTGCCAGGATTCAGCCTCAGGTTATTGGCTCTCATCCAGCCCATTACTGAGTTTAAGCACTGATCTAGGACTTGCACAACCTCTCCTGTTTCAGATGTCACAGGGAGATGTGGGAAACACATGCGCATCATTGACAATTGCCGTTGCTCACTGTTCTGCTGCTCTATCAGACTTTTAACGGTGTCCCACCAATTTCCATCCCCTCACTGATGTTCTTCTCCCCAAATACACACACATGCATAGCCAACTCCCAACCTGTGTGAAGCATTATGAGATATCTACCAAACCACCACCTATGGAAGTGTATAAGTGTGTATGAGAGAGGGAGCAATTGAAAGAGACTTCTATTTGCAATTATTTTCTCAAATTGTGCATGGAATTTTTCAAAATATCTTTAATCTTAAATATCTTTTAACTTCAAGCCTTCCAAAACCAAAACAAACAAACAAAACAAAACAAAACAACCCCCCCCCCCATGCAGCCTATGTGGATGGTAATCTATATTAGAGGGATCAATGTGAGGATACTCAGAGATCCGTGACTGAAAGTGAATTCCCTGGAACCTCTGCACAATACACTAGGTGCAGAGATAGGATAGGAGAGGTAATACTGGAGCTCAGCATTCCATAATGCAAGATAAAATTTAAAGTAAAGTTGCGTCTCTGTCTCTGTCTCTCTCTCTCTCTCTCCTAATAGCAAAATAAGAAAACATGAAAAATACTTTTGGGACTTTAAATCCTGCTGAGTTTTGCGGATCCCTTTACCCCCATGTTTCCTCCCACCATTTGAAGGAAGCAGAATCTAGCTATCTAGCTATCTGAAACCAAAAAATATATTCTCCTCATCTCATCATGGAGATAGGTCTCTGTAAGAAGAAGGAGAAGGAAAGGGAGAAGGTAAAATGGCTTCAGATTATTTCCTGTTAAATTTTACCTGGACAAGATATGGTGAGTTTTAACTTTAGAGAGGAGAGAGAAAAAAGAAAACGTTAGCATATGGAGATATCTTGCTCTCTGCAGAGATACCTTTTTCCTCTTGTGTCGACATCAGTGTTCATCCCAGAGGCCGATACAGCTTGCTCCTTGTACTTTACTTGGGATGCTCTGGGGGATTATGTAGAGGAGTCCATGATTGTGGCAAACAATTCTCCTTCCTCCTTTGAACATTAGTACTTTCCCAGTAATGGTTTGAAGATACAATTGCTGCATTTTGCCCAGAATACCCCCCAAGTGACTTGATATTGCCCTTGGCATTTTACAAAGCTCACCAAGCTTGTGCTGCTTCTGTATGCTAGCCAACTTTCTAATGCCTCTTCATTTCTGTAAGTGTTCCTATGGTGCAAGCTATGTCAGGTAGATTTAGTCAGTCACATCAATTCCCATGGAATGGGGCTTTTGAGGACATCACATGGTGGGATTCCAGTGGACGTAGCAGCCTGTTTAAAGGGGATCAAACATCTAGGGGCAAGTAAATCACAAATATGTCTTGGTCATTCCAGAGGGAGTTTGTTGCCACAGAGACGACACATTGCTGCGTTGCTGTCAGATGTGAGTCTGCAGGATGCCACAGCAAGGCCTCTCCTGAAGATTGTAGTGGTTTAACAGGTCTATATAGGCAAAGATGAACTTTCTGGAGATGTAGCCTAAAATGGGAACTATGTTAGTACATGACTGAATATTAATTTCAATTATCCATTCATATTTTTTTAAAAAAAACAATTTAAGCTACTCAGTTATATTAACTGGACGTAAATAGCTGGTGTAGTGGCTTTGCAATCAGAAAAATCTTATTGTACAATATTGGGAATTTTCTGAAGTCACAGAAGAATCAGTACAGAGACTAACACAGGACTTAGAGAGAAGGGTGTATGCCATATGATTTACAGTAGCTGACAATAAACTCAAGAGGACTTTTGACTTCGACTTGAGTAGGGGAAAAGATCATACTGTCTTGTTTGCTGTGCTTTCACCTCTGAGAATTAAAAATAGTCCATAAGATGTTTTGGAAAGTCAGTATATGGCGAGAGAGAAAAGAGATATGTTTGGGCTGAAACCGTCTATGACAAGTTCTAGCCTAGAGTGAATTTCTACAGCAGAGTTATAAACTCCAGCAGGAAGGGGGTTATAATGGAAATACTGACAGGCATTTAACTATAGCATTGCCTAGGAGGGCTGTTGTAATAATTGGATTTGGGGAGGGAATGCAAAGCTAAATTTACAGATTCTTTCTGCCTGAGGGGTAGTCATTCATTCCTGTCTGAAACAGCTACAACACAAAAATGTGGCATCATTTCTGAGGAGGGCAGAGAAAAGGGAAGGGGAGAGACATTTAAAAAATGGTTCCTTCTGTACAGCACTCAGGAAACAACAATTACTTGAGATATTAAGTGACGCTTGAGGTTCATGAGATATCGGAAACAACATTGAGGAGATGTAGGCAGGAGATCTTAATCTGTTGTTTTAAGTAATGTTGTGTAAAAAGTCTGATGGCTCTGTCACCTGAGATTCCCAATGAATAAATCATTGGAGTGATAAATTAAAAAAAACACAATACCCAACAACCACCAAGCACATTAAACTTGAGGTGTAACATGTAAAGCCTTAACAAGTTATCCTTTGGTAGAATGTTATGCTTCTAACCAATTAAAACAGCCCCCCCCCCACACACACACAAACATGCATATATACTGACTTTTTTGAGTTGACAAAGCACAAAATCACTTTGACGTCTTGTCCAAATGAAACAAATTCCTAGATTCTATCATGGAGATAGGTGAGGGGAATTCATCAAGAAATTAAGCTCAATAGATTGATGGCATTTCACATGATAACAACTCAGGCCAGATCTACACCAAGCAGGGTATAGGGCTTTTCTACACCAGGCGTTGCACCTGGGATGGCCCCTGGCTGGTCCCTGTGAGTCCAAATGATGCACAGGGACTCCCAGGGGTGGGGGCACGGTATTTTCCAGCTATAAGAAAAACCTGGAAAATCCTGAATCTTCCATGGTCCCGGGAACTTCCTGGGACTGCGGAAGATGAGGCCACCCGTCCCAGGTGCTGCTGCGCTTACTTGCGAGTAAGCGTGGCAACACAAATGGGCATGGAGCACACCGTCCGGCTACGTGCCCATCAGGGAAGGGGGTGGCACCAGTTTCGCCACCCCCGGGAGGGCAGGGAAGGGGGTGGGGGCCCGATCACACACATTTTTTTTTTTTTTAAGAAACTTATCTTTTATGGAGAAGCATTCCTGCACTCTTCCCGGGTTAAAAATAATAATAATAATGGCTGGCGCGACATGCAATGACACAGGAAGAAGCCGGGTCGTCACACTTCCTGGTGTGGCTTAACGCGACAATCCTGGAAGCAGGCACTTTCAGGATCGCCGTCCCTCCTGCCCTCTACACCCGTCTGGTGTAGAAAGAGCCATAACAGTATGAAAGCAGTATGAAAGCAGTATATATAAAAGGCAAGAGCCACACCAAGCAGTATATAGTGGTATATGGTATGTGTCAATGGCCCCCAACAGTTGTCAGTGCACTTCAATACCGCTATAAAGCAGTATTGTGGCTCCTGCCTTTTATACACCACTTTCATACCACTTTATGCTGCTTGGTGTATATCTGGCCTAAGACTTGCAGTGGTGCATTTGTGCCTCAGAAAATCCCTAATCACCTCAGAGCATTCTCAAATATAGTTGTCTATCAGAAGACATCCATTGTGGTATCTCATGACTTAAGTATCTTTCCTGTTCACTGGGAAGGCCTAGTTGACCCTCAAGAAAAGCTTTTCTACATTTATCTTTGGTTCAACACTGTCATTTGGCATGGGCTGCTTTAAGAGCAGAATAGGAAATGTTTTCTATATGTATTTCCTGAAACTAATGCCAGAATTTGAAAAACTGTGTGGGAAGTTGTTTTTGAAAACATCTCAATTTTCAGATGTTTTCCTCCTCCTCCTCCTTCTTCTGCTTCTTCTTCTTCCTCAGTGGGGGGAGCATTTATTTTAACTATATTTTAACTCAACATCAAAGGTCCCCCTCCGGGTGCCTACTCTGAGGGAAGCAACAAGGGAGAGAGCCTTCTCTGTGGTGGCCCCCCAATTATGGAATGATCTCCCTGATGAGGCCCGCCTGGCGCCAACACTGTTATCTTTTCGGCGCCAGGTCAAAACTTTTCTTTTCTTCCAGGCATTTTAACAGCTCAAATTGAGGTTTTGATTGACAGTGTGGCCAGGCTTAACAGTTTAAAATGTTTTAAATGTCAGTTGTTTTATATTTATGGTTTTAAATTTTGTATATTGTCTTTTTAGTGTTCAATCTTTTAATTTTTGTAAACTGCCCAGAGAGCTTCGGCTATGAGATGGTATATAAATAATAATAATAATAATAATAATAATAATAATAATATGATGCTTCTAATTTTATACTCCTACACACACACTTCTTTGAATGGTATAGAATTCCAGGAGCACTTATCCAGGTTCTGTTTCCTTTGGAAGGAGGCCATTGGAAGCTTATTGGCATTTTGAAATATTTTTTGTTGATTTAGAAATATCCAGGTTGAACATAGGAGAGGGCACAGTTTACACCCTTCAACAGCCAGCCAATGCCCACTGCTCGCTAGGCAGACAGTCCATAATATTCCCTAGCAGCACCCCCATCACCAGACTTTGGGGGTGCGCTATCGAATCTCAAGTGAGCTTGGAACCTGTCTACTTGTCATAGGTGGATGCTTCCCAGGGTTCCATTTCTCTACAGTTTTCAGCCATGTATTTCATGCTGCTGAAAGCAATCAAAGAAACCTCTTAGAGATTCAGCTAGGAGACTGTGGAAGGTGTTCCCCGTCTGTCAAGGAGCATCGTAACTGCTTACAAAAGTTGGCTCTCAACAGGTCACTAACAGTAACTGCAAGTGATTCTGACTTCATTGGCTGACAAAAACATGTATAAAATATAGTGGGGCTGTCAATTACCATGGAAAGGGAAAGCTCCAGTGGATGAATATTTGATTTCTTTATCCAGAAATAAATTCCACTATCCTTTATTCCCTGGGATGGGAGAATCAGCAAAGTTCTCTGCCTCAAAATATCTTTCGTTTCATTCCAGTTTCCGAATGAAAGCAGGGGGCGTTGGGTAGGGGGATGTTTTTTGTTTGAATGGGGAAAATGCACATTATGGGTGCACATTTTTTAGAATTACTTTTGTGTACTTTTCCTCTATTGACTGAAGTGTGACAGACAATGTGTTGTTGTTTTTCAAAATGCACATTTTAAAGTTTGCATTTTGTTATTGAATGCATTTTGTAAATGTAATCACAACCTCGGGAATATGCAAGCTTTTCCTGGAAAAATTCATGGTCATGTTCAGAGGTGTGAACAAGGCACATTCAATTTTTTTAAAAATGATTCAAACAAAATTTACATCCATCCCTATCTATTCAACGTCTTCTCCAAAGTAGGGTGGCCATATGAAAAGGAGGACAGGGCTCCTGTATCTTTAACAGTTGTATTGAAAGGGGAATTTTAGCAGATGTTATTTGTATGCATGCAGCACCTGGTGAAATTCCCTCTCCATTACAACAGTTAAAGCTGCAGAAGCCCTGCCCTCAATTGTATCTGATCACTCTAGTACAGCTCCTGCAGCTTTAACTGTTGTGATGAAGAGGGGATTTCACAAGGTGCTGCATGCATTCAAATGACACCTGCTGAAATTCCCTTTTCTATACAACTGTTAAAGATAGAGGAGCCTGTCCTCCTTTTTATATGGTCACCGTACCCAAAAGTCTATCAGGGATATCTCGTAGAGGTTTATTTTTACAGGCCATGGAACATGGTGCGTTCACAGTAATCTTGGGACTTAGCTTCTGACCACTGGGCATCTTCCGCGGTTGCTGTAGTTACAGATCACATTGGCACTCAGTGTGCTGTAAATGCCCCCACTTTTTATTTGTATTTACTTATTTATTACATTTGTATACCCCAATAGCTGAAGCTCTCTGGGGTATTCACTACAATTAAAATCATACAACGTGATATGATGCAAGGTCAGCATTTTACACTCACTCACTCACTCAGTCACGAACACACGTGCAGACTTTTTATGAAGTTAATTAGTGGGCTCGTTTAAAGCTTCTGTTTACAGTGTTTACGGACTGCAAAGTAACTCCTTTGATCATTGCTGCCATGCTATGGAGAGCTTTTTTTTTTTTAGCTTTTTTTTTTAGTGCAAATTTAACAAAACAACTGAAAACAAATCTTGAAAAAAGGAACAAACATGCATAGGAATGTCGTTTCGTTTTCGTCAGATACACCATTCATAAAAAAAGGGAGAGAATTATGCATAAGTTTCAAGAAAAGCAGACCAAATGTTCATATATTTATCCACTCGCAAATGGTGTCTCTATATACCACTCATTCAAATGTTGATAGCGTTTGTTTATTTGTTTATTTATTTATTTATTACATTTATATGCCACCCAATAGCCGAAGCTCTCTGGGTGGTTCACAAATATTAAAACCATCAACAAAACAGTATAAAAACACAATAGAAAAATACAATATAAAAACACAACCAAAGTAAAAAAAAACTATGCAGCAACGCAGATTTAAAGTACAGATTTAAAACAGCGGAGTTAAAAGACTATGATGATAAACTGTTAAAATATTGTGAAAATAAGAAGGTCTTCACCTGGCGTCGAAAGGAGTGTAATGTTGGTGCTAGGCAATCCTCTCTAGGGAGCTCATTCCACAGCCGGAGTGCCACAGCAGAGAAGGCCCTCCTCCTAGCGTTGTTAAGTCCTCAGTCCTTTGCATTATGGGAGGGGAACATTTATCCTTCCAGTGTAATAATATCAGTCTGTTAGTTGTCATAAGGGCATTAGTGCAAGTTTATGCTAAATTCTCGTACATCCCTAAAAGAATCCTAATTATGTCAATGAGTCGACAATGGAAGGAAACACAGATGGAATGGAGTTTATATTCCCTAGGGTGGGGCTAGACATTTGGGTTGGGTGGGGGCTAGACCTACTTTGATACTTCCCTAGGGTGTGAAATTCATATGAGACATTCCCTGGCCAGGGGGTTGGTGGATAGAGAAATGGTGTTTGAACACATGGAGGAAACATTCTAAAAGGGGCTTATAAGCTAGGAGGAAAAGTTCTAAAAATGTAGGCTGACCAAATGAAAAGGAGGACAGGGCTCATGTAACTTTAACAGTTGTAGAGGAAAGGGAATTTCAGCCAGTGTCATTTGTATGCAATTAGTTCCTGGTGAAATTCCCTCTTCATCACAACAGTTAAAGTTGCAGGGCCCCTGCCTTCTTTTGTATATGGTCACTCTGGTATAGTGCATGCACCTTTAACTGTTGTGATGAAGAGGGAATTTCACCAGGGACTAATTGTATACAAATGACACTGGCTGAAATTCCCTTTTCTCTACAACTGTTAAAGTTACATGAGCCCTGTCCTCCTTTTCATATGGTCAGCCTAAAAAAGGGGCTTATAGGCTAGGAGGAAAAATTCTAAAAAGGGCTTATGGGTTATTTGCTCAGATATTCTCTCCAGTAAAGCTGACTCTTTTTTTGTGTACATTACTAGAAAAAAAACTCATAGGAAAGGGGCAGGAAGGAAATTGTTTAAATGGGGAGGCTTCATTTCATTATTTATGATTTACTTTGAAAATTGAGGTCATTGATCCAGTGTAGTAACTTAAGTACTGGCCAGAGAATTTTGAGCGATCTCTTTCCTGCTGTTGACATTTTGTGTCATTTCTTTCCCCCTTGTACAGATTTTATTACATTATTTCTGTCCTGCAGCCAATTTTTGGTTAATGTTCTGAGCCATGGGACCTTTGAAGGGAAGGGAATGACTGATAAAAGAGGTGGGTTTGTGTGTGTGGTTTGAGAATGTGCACAAAATAAATATTGAAGTAATGGGAGTTGGGGTTAGAATAAACACACGCACTGCAGAAATGGATTGCACATGTTCTTTTCAGGGATTGTAGCAGAGGTACAGTAAAGTGAGAAATACATGTTCTATTTGACATGAGACTACTACTGAAAGCAACATCCCTGTCTCATGGCACCCCTTTCCCCTGAATTTAGGCATGTCTATGGAACTCAGAATGGATTGGTTCATAAGTCACATCTAGGAGGTTTGTAGTTCCCAGATATGTAAGAGTTCAGATCTCAATCTGAAGAAGTGCGAATTTAGGGTGACTGAATTTTGGTTTGCGCATTGTTTCAAAAATGTGGAATTAGGTCAATTTGCATTGAAATGGATTTCAAACACCTTTCTCCCCCATCCGTAATGAAATGGCCTGAAGGCTCAGTAACTTCCTTCACTTTCTTTTACTAACTGCCTCAACGAGCTAAAACGCACTGCTCCCATAGTGCATGTTCCAATTGACGTTGCAAACCCCAGGGGGAGCAATGGCTCATGATGTTGTGCCTTACTTCCCAAGGGCATTGAATAGGAGTGCGGGGGGGGGGGGGCGATGGCTGTCCCCATAGTTCTATGAAGGCAGCCATTTTTTTCTGTATGATGTCCCAGGAAGGGATAACATGTCATTCTGTCTTATTGCTCCCAGGGGGATTTGTGGTCTCTCGGTTGCAATGCGCACAGTGTGCACCTCACTTTCTAGTTGTTCCATGTGACCAGTATCTGTGAAAATTCAAAGGTTAATGAGCCCTCAGACCACTTCATTATGGAATTTAGGGCCAGTCCAACTTCAGAAGTGGGCCACTGTTCAAGCCACACATTGATTGGGGAGATGCAGATCAGGTGAGACTGCTTCAGAAATTAGACCCAATCCTGCATCCCTCATCAGGACACAGGATGAGTAATCCTGTAGGTTACAGATGAGAAGTGGGAATGGGGATGACCTGGGCCAAGTGTAACATGTCAGCTCTAATTAGGAAAGGAATTGAAAATAAAAATGCCAGTGCCAATATCATACTGCTCTTATACAAATCTATTCTGCGACCACACTTGGAATACTGTGTACAGTTCTGGTCACCGCACCTAAAAAAGGATACTGCTGAGGTATAAAAGATGCAGAAAGGGGCAACCAAAATGATCAAAGGGCTAGAACAATTCCCATATGAGGACAGGTTACAAGGTCTGGGACTACTTAGCTTATAAAAAAGATGAGTAAGAGGCAACATGATGGAGATGTTTTTTATGCATGATGTGGAGAAAGTAGATAGGGAGTATTTTTCTCCCTCTCTCATAATACTAGAAACCGGGGTCATCCCATGAAGCTGATTGGTGGGAGTTTCATGACAGATAAAATTTAAGTACTTTTTTACACAGCACATAGTTCAACTTATGGAATACACTACTACAAGATATAGTGATGGCCAACAATTTGGCTGATTTAAAGGGGATTAGACAAATTCATGGAGGGAAAAGCTATTAATGGTTACTAGTTCTCATGGCTATAACCTACCCCCAGAATTAGAGGTAGAATGCCTATGTCTGGGGAACATGAGTGAGAGATTGCTATTGCACTTACATCCGACTTGTAGTTTTCCCACAGGCATAATTGGTTGGCCACTGTGTGAACAGAATGCTGGACTAGATGGACTCTTGTTCTGTTCCACTACGGTTCTTCTTATGTTCTTAGTTTCATTCTGAGACCTTTGATGCAGTCTATTGTCATAAATGCCCAAGCTATTTTATGTTTTATATCTCTTTCTGAGACAACGGATTTAGCTTTGTTTGAGTCTAATATTTTAGCCTACTGAAACACATTTGTGTTGTTCAGTGATATCCTTTTGAGCCTGGGTGCTCGAGCCTAGTTTCAGAACTGATAAATGAGCCCATTTCAATACATGAACCCCTCATCAATAATACTGTATGCAATCTACATTGCAACAGATGGGTGCATTTTGTTCCCTTAATATTTTATGGCAGGGAAGTAATGAAATTTGTGAGCTGTGACTCTGCCTTGTGTAAAGGAAAAACAGTGCAGGAAATTATTTACAGAAGTACCATTTAAACAGCTCTCGCAGAGTGGAGTTGCAGAGACAGAAGGTATTTTTTAGCTTACGTGTGGGTGAGACATACCCTTGTGTGGCTCTTTCCCCTGGTAGTTTGAGGGTGTTTTGTTTTAAATGAAAAGCAGCCTTGGGTATATGCAAGTCTGACAGGAAGAATGGCAGGAAGAGGGACTGCTTCAAGGTTTTCTTCTTGCTACTTGCCTGGTCAAAATCATTTCCCAAGCTAATTTTCTTTCCATGACAGAGTAAGATGTGGTCACCCAGTATCTCCCATCCCCTGCACCATTGGTGGAAAACCAGCCTGAAGAACATCAGAAGTGCCTTGCTGCATAAGACCGAGGGTCTATCTAGTCCAGCACTCTGTTCACAAAGTGGCCAACCAGCTGTTGACCAGGCACCAACAAAGCGAGACACAATGCAACAGCACCCTCCCACCCATGTTCCCCAGTAACTGCCGCATACAGGCTTACTGCCATGGACACTGGAGGTAGCACATAGCCATCAGGTCTTGATAGCCTTCTCCTCCAGGTTTTTTTCCCAACCCCCTTTTAAAGCCATCCAAATTAGTGGCCATCAATACATTTTGTGGTAGTGAATTCCATAGCTTTACTATGTGCTGTGTGAAGAAGTACTTCCTTTTATTTGTCCTGAAGGCTAGGGATGTTAAGATTGTATTAAATCCACTCCACATGAGGTCTGCAGATTGGGTAAAGTCTTCCGGTCTGCCATTCACAAATCTGTGGGCCAGTCGTTTTTCCCCCATCAGAAGAATACAGAACTAATTTCAATTTAGTTGTGGGGGGGGGGGGAGGATGGACAGTATTCTGCTTACCAGTAGTAACATAGTGAGCAGTGTGTGTGTGTGTGTGTGTGTGTGTGTATGTGTTTAGAATGAAGTCTCCTGTGTTGGGGCAGTTCCTATATCCATAAAAGGACTTGAGGTCCTTTCTTGTGCATTCTCCTAAGTTTGTTCCTGGGAGATTGCCTGAGCATCTTTCAAAGATGGATGAAAAGGGCTCTTTCCTTGAAAGATGCAGGCAGTCTCCAAGTCATCAAACTTAGGGGAATGCCCATGAAAGGACCCCATGTCCTTTATGGATATAGGAAGTGCACCAACACAGGAGATATCATATTAAAAAACATATGTGCGCACACACACACACTGGTCACTATGTTACTGCTAGTAAGCACACTGCCCTCAACTAAATTTCGGAAATGGGAAATTGGGGGTGGGGTAGTAGCATGTCTATGGAATCTGCTTGACCTGCAGATGACAGTACTGTGTGGAATTCACATACCGGACTGCAAGAAAACCAGACTCATCTGTCCATTGCAGATTTCTCCACCATCCCTACTGGTTTAGCAGCTGCTTGGAATGGGAGAGAAATCCATTCAATTCACATTTGTATGTGTACTTCTCTAACTTTGCACTTTGCAACATAATATTCCAATATATTTGGAAAACAGCTTGCAAAGAAATGTGTATATTAGGCAAATGCCTATAAAAATGCATGTATTCGAAGAAATATGTACAAAAATGCTTGTGAATTTTCACGCAAACTTTTTTCTTTTTTTTAAAAAAAAAAGATTTTTTTTCATAGTTTGAAATGAGCTGAAGTTGAGAAATTCACAAAGTTTGAGATGAACTAAACTTAAGAAAAATGAGAAAATGAGAAATCAAAATGGACAGCTTTATAAAACCGTAAGCATCCTGGCAGTTTTCTGTTCCCAATCACAGATTCCCAAAGCTGCTTTAAAAAGAAGAAAGAGAAAAAAAACAAACACAGACTTGTATGTCGCATCTACTTTGGCTCATGCATGCTTATGTGTCTGTGTGCCGAGGATTCTGCTTTGGCTTTCACTGAGGCCTCAGTGGAACGTGTTTTTTAGGTAGAGTACTTTGGTGAGTATGGCAACATATTGCAATTAGTCTCATAACAATAATATTTATTGCTATACTAGAGATGAAATGGTCCATGGAAGGGTAATTGGGATTTACTGAAACACTGAACTGGATAATCTAAGCTTGCCTGAATAAAAACAAAAGGAAAGGAAAGGAACAAAACATCTAAAATATTAGCATTTTTACTGTGTTGGATTTCAGTTTATTGGTGACACACATCACTTGGTCACTGTATCTCCTGTTTCTTTCTGCTGCTGAATCTCTTACTTGCTAGAAGTCCGTAAGAAGGAGCAGCAGCAGCTATAACTGAAATTGCTAAAACACACACACATTTATTGGGTTTAGCAACAGACACATTGTTTTTGTTACTAAGGCTGCAATCCCGAATGCACATATGGTGGTAAATCCCATTCAACTTCATAGGGCTTACTTTTGAGTAGACATGCATAGGATTTCTATGGTTTTTTTTTAGATGGAAATTGAGAGAGAGAGAGAGAGAGAGAGAGAGAGAGAATCTGCATTTTTTCTGGCTTATCAAAGGGTTAGACATTTTACAATGGAAGCATACAGTTTTGATGCTGTTGTTTTTTTAAAAAAAATCAAGGACATAGTCCTCTGGCTTTTTAGTAGATTTCATTGACCAAAAGGAAATGCTTCTCCTTCCATTTCACATGTATCATAGTGTCCTGAATGCACATTTCACTATGTCCTATCAAAACTACCTTTAATGACATTTTAATGTTTTTAATACCTGTTCTTTTCCTCATGTGGGGATGGGTCTGCTCCCTTATGGGTGGCTTCCATACCATATTGGTAAATTCTAACATTCCATGTCACATCAGTCAGTCTAGTCATAAAGATACTCACATGGGAGGTACTCACTCAGGAAAGATATATGATACAGAATGTCGGATACACAGCAGCAACCAATTCAAAAGGTAAGATTTGAACCAGGCCTTAGAAAAGAATAACGGACAAAGTAGATATGGAGCCTATCTACACTACTGCTTTAAAACGGTTTAAAACAGTTTTAAATGGTTTGTAACAGTTTTGAGAACTGTTGAGACCCAGGACACACTCCATATAGTTTTCCAAAAAAAAATTCAAAGTGTTTTATTCGGCGTGTGTAGATAGGCTTATGATGTTAAAAATGTATAAGCACTTAACATGCCTGATTCTTGATCTTGTTCTTTAAATAGAAGTGCAGTGATCAGGATTAGTACTGTGGTGCACAGGGAGTTGAACCTATGCCCCAGGCTATGATCCCAATGAATCTCTCCTCCTGCCCTCCAAAACTGCTATTAGCTAGGACAGTGCACCACTTTGACTCCAGATTTGAATCCTGAACCAAAGCAAGGTGATTCAGACCAATCCATTCTGAATCCACGTCAGGTTCAGACTGGTCCATATCAGCCCGAAGCAGATTGGATAGATCTGAAGTGGTTCACAGCGCTTTGGACCAATCTGAACAATTTGCAGCCAGCAGCTCTTCAATGGGGGCAGCCATTTTTTCCAAAGATGGGGACTTTGTCTTGTCATAGATCTAATGTTGTGCAGAATGGCAGCCATAAAGGGCCATTTCTGGAAATGGGTTGCCAAACTGGCTTTGGGGTGAGTATGGAAGGATAGGGTTAGGGTAGCCATGACAACCCTTGGCCTCGTGCCTGGCTTTCCTGGATCCAGAGTGGGCCGGGTCAGGCCCGATTTGGGCCAAGGCAAATCAGGGCTGTTTTGGAAGCTCTGAATTGGCCTCCAAGGCAGGTTGGGGGGTCCTTGCATAGCCCTACACTAAGCCCTGGAAGTTCATATTAGTACCATGGGTAATGTCAGCTTGGGGGACGGTGATTTCCATTGGTGTCCTAGCTTGGAGGGAGAGAGTTGAAGAACCACAGTTCCAATCCTGATCACCTCTTGCCCACGGCAACTATTTAAAGAATTATAATCATGCACATTGAATACTTATATACATTGCACCAGGTTTGGCCCAGAGGAGAAAGCAAGAGCAAAAAAGGGCTCATAGCTCCCTGGTAGACTTCATTCTTCCACTGCATGCATAACATCCCAGTTTCAATTATTCCCTAGTATATCTTCCTGGCTAAAGAAAGGGATGATGGGAGTTTCAGTCCACATCATTTGGAGGACTTCAGGTTGGGGAAGGCTGAACTAAGTCTTCAATCCTATATATACAAACCAGGGAGTTAGTCCCACTGAACTCAATGGGACTACAAAGTAGGATTGCACTGTGAGAGTCTCACTTAGTAAACAGTAGCTTCATATAATCTTCTTAAAGGAGAGCAGTGGGTGACCAAGCTAAAGTGATGAGAGAGGAGTGCCTCTTTTTTGTCCATACACTATCCACTATCCAGAAATGGGCAGAAGTAATACAGTACAGAAAGTTTACTGCAGACGTAAACTAAGAAACAGTGTTTGTTCTTTACTAGCGGATATAAGAAGTGGAGTTTCTCATGACCAGGAAATAGCAGTGGTGGAAAGGGGAAGTTTCAATGATGTGGAACACATCTTTGTTTGATTCCAAGCATCCTACATCTACAAGATGCAGATTTATGGAGAACACAAAACAGGAAGAGGCAGTCCTCACACTAAGACAAAACACACAGTAGTGGATCCCGGATGTGTGTATGGATGTGTTTAACCACTATGGTAAACTATATATCAATATGCTACAATCATGGAAAACTTATTAATATGTTGATAAACAGTATGGCTTACTAGACAATCATGTGTAATATTATACAGTGTTATTTATTAATGCAATTGAACACTTGGCAAAAGTACACAGTAACAGTACACACATGAACACACAAGTATGCCCATACACTGATGCACACACGGGTGAAACTGACACACACAGAGGCACACACAAAAATGTACATACACTGATGTACACACAGGTGAACAGACGGTTATACCGGTTTGTATTGAGCCAATTCAAAATTCTTCTTCAGTGACTGTGCAATATGTCATTTATATCAATAATAATTATGCAACAGATTTTAGAAAAGATTCAATGTTAAAGCTTAACATATAGTATAGATTTAACAATGTCCAATATGCCAACAAACTTAACATATAGCAAAGTTATATCAAGGTTTCATTGTCCATATTTCAATCTGGATTTTAGTAATAGTAATAGTAATAGTCAAAATGATTGATTCAATTTAAAGTAAATGAATTCAATATGAAGTTATACATGGCAGCTATCCCCCATTAACCTAATACTTGGGAGTAGAAGTTTGGATTAAGGAAAGACTGAAAAGTCAATTTTATCATTTAGACCCCTGGGGCTCAGAGATTTGAGCTTATGTATCCAAAAAGCCTCTCTTCTGGTTAACACCTCACTAATATTAATCCGATGATAAGGTTTGTTTGTGATGTGTTCAATAGCAAAAACTCCAAAGAATCTGGTGGGTGAGTGTGTGATACAAAATGGGCTGTCAAAGGAGCTTCCATGATCCTGTTCCGAATGCGACTTTTGTGTTCCGTTATTCTGGTCCGTAAGGGGCGAGTTGTTTGTCCTACATAAATCTTGTGGCAAGGACATCTGATAGCTCTTCGTAGAACTCCCAATTTGGGCGCTCAATTAGTCCATTCGGACTTTATATGTGAAAACACACTTGCACCACTATCTACAGGACATCATAAATGTAGTCATTGTTCCTGCTGCAAACAATCAGCACAGATCCAACATTTTCAAAACCCAGTGGACAATTATAGATACCAACTTAGGAATTTTACTTCCTGCTCCACATCTAATGTAGTGTATAGTATCAGATGTCCTTGCCACAAGATTTATGTAGGACAAACAACTCACCCTGTTGGACAAAGATTTATGTAGGACAAACAACTCGCATACTGTTTATCAACATATTAATAAGTTTTCCATGATTGTAGCATAATGATATATAGTTTACCATAGTGGTTAAACACATCCATACACACATCAGGGATCCACTACTGTGGATTTTATGGAGAAGACAATGCACATTTATCCCAGAACATCCAGGGAACATCTCAGGTCAACATCTACGAATTTCAATTTTTTCTTTCTGAAAATCTTTCTGAGGCTGTTTTTGTGGCAAGTAACAACACACTCAAATACATTATACATTAAATACATACTCTATGCATTAAGAGTATAACAAGGGTGTTTTTAGAGGGGGGAAAGTGCCTTCTGAAATGTGGTGGCATTGCCTCACTCTTCACAAACGTGCTGTATATTGCTCCTCACAATTACTCATGGATCTTCCTCCTGACTCATATTCATTAAAATCCTGAAGATGTGTGATCTCGTCCCAACCTGGTACAATGGGGCCACCAGAGAGGAGATAAAAGCCGGTGATTTTACAGCAGAATCTTCTGCTCAACTGGATCTGAAACAAGGAAGTACCCTGTTCCCCACTGACAGTTTGTCAGAATCAAACTCTGAATGTAAAATCATTTCTAGAAATGATTATTAAAGAGCAGCCAAGAATCTGAATCTAAGATATGACTGGGCTTTAAATGCTACAAATCACAATCCACAATGCCCCAAGTGAGCTCAGCTAATGCAGCTCACAAAAATGTGTCTATGCGCGCATCTATCTATCTATCGGTATATATCTTGCTCACAACAGTTTATTGTCAAGGAAATTATTATGTGTGTCAGAGGTTCACTATTAGGTCTCCACTTTGGCACCAATTAAAAGGAAAGATGGTATATGAGAGGAGGAAGCTCTTGTTTAAATGTGAATGCTAGCAGAGGCAATCAGCAAAAGCGGCAGAGAAACTGATGAATACATATACAGGGAAGGAAAATCGATTTTGAGCCAAGGCACAGTGCGCAGAACTTGAAAGCTCTCCCCCCTCCCCTCCAATCTAAAAAAAAAATCTTATTTAATAGACTGAAATGTACTTAAAATTTGTAGAAATAATTCTAATAGAAAGTGAGCTTTAAAAGCAAAGGTCAGTGGGGCTGATTGCTTTTCTTATTAGACACCACTGTCAACGGACTAAATCAGATGCTTCTACGTTAACATGCCCCCACTACCACGACAACCACCATTCACAGGTTTTATCCAACAGAAGGAGCTATGCAGATGTGTACCATGAAATCAACATGGCTTCCTACAGATTAGGGCTCTGTATGGATTTTTGTCTCATTGTAAATTGCCATGTCACAACAGCAAACAATTTCACATGCAATGATCACTACAAGTACAGGTGACAATTTGCTTCATGCAGCAATTCATTCCTAGTCTTCAGATCTCCAGCGCTACTAAATTATTGTCAGTGATAGGTGTTGAGAAGCGCCATCTCCAGGAAAAAAAATGCATGAAATATAAGGGATATGAATGACTGCTGCTTCTGATAAAGAGATATACTTTAGATTCTAAAAGCAACAGGCATAGAACATTCTTTGGAATGCTTCTTTAATAATAAGGGGGGACGTTTTCACAAAACCTTCTTGAAGTTCACCTCTTCTTTTTGGTGGACTTTGCATCTGATGTTTCCCTTTTCTTTGTGTCTTATATACAAAAAAGAGGCCATCACATTGGAGTTTAAAGAATGTTATGGAAGAAGAAATCTGTGGTACTGAGGCAGATAAAATAGAAAGAAACGTGAATGTTTCTTCCTCTCTCATAATGAAGTTAGCTTATTTGAGGGAAGGTTCAAGCAAAATGTAGCACTTATGGAAATTCAGTGTCAAAAGATGTGATCGTGGTGATGCCAATAAACTCAGATGGCTTTAAATTAATGGAGAACAGAAGAACCAATGTACCTCCATGTTTAAAGGCGGCATTCCTTGGCTTATCAGATAGTGGATAGAAGGCATCCCTGGATCACTCTGGGTGATTCAGTGTCACCTTTTAACTATGTCATTTCACAATGAGGGGGAGAAATTAGCGACCTGCATTCACCAAAGATGTATGACAAAGGGCAGCACATATCATGAAGATCACACTAGCAAGCTGTGAGACCATTGTGTAATGCGCAACCAGAAGGGTAGGCCGAAACAGAAACATCAGGGGACAAAGCTCTCCGTTAAGGTCTGGTGTCCATAGTGGCAGCAGCAGTAGGTCCAGCATGGAAAGACTAAGTGGCAGAGGACTTTACAAGGCAATAAAATGTTAATTCAATATTGGAACTTCAGCTCTGCCGTTCTATAATGCTATGAGGACTATAATGCATTAGTCCCTAAATATCACACCCCCATTTGTGGGCCTTACATTTGCATGTGTGGTGGGGTGCATGCCAAAAATTCCCTTTTACCTTTTGCAATGTAGATCAGAGCAACTCCATTGATTTCTTTCTTTCTTTTTAACTTTTCTTTTCTTTTTTTGCTACTGCCTGTGATGCCACCAACAGTGGTCTCAATATGGCTCTGCTCTTTGTCAGCAACCATTACCTTCATCCTCAAATGACTCAGAAAATAAACCTTATGGTGGATGCTAAAGAAAAATGCCAGCCTCACGGGTTTATTTGGGAGACAGATCATAATTCACATACAATCTTAATTAAAGACAAGTATTACATAAATATTGTCGGGAGCTGCTGGTGCTAGAACCAGGGATTTCACCCCTCCCCTGGTGTCTTGTGAAGCTGCACCATGTGGGGAACCGCCAGGACTTTAGGCTACAGCAGAGGTCAGCATTGTGGTACACCGGCACCTGCCAAGATCCCTGAGTGCACCCACGGTCACCACACATTTCCCTGCCTCTATTAAAGCCAATGAAGCAGGATGGCTACACTGACTTTAACAGAGGTGGGATAAAGGATGCATTGCATAAAAACAGCTTCAGGGGGTGTGAAGAAAATGAGGTAAACCTGAAGTAAAAGTATAATTGTTGAGTTTTATTTCAACCACTGGAGGTCTGAAGAGGTTAACTGCAAAAAGAAAAATCACCATTCTGATTCTACAGTAGTGGCTTATCGAATGAACTGCAATTTTAAAACATGTTATCGCATGGGATCAGGTTGCCATTTTGCAACCTGGAGACCTTCCTTTGACTTCTCAATCCTCACCCCTGACCCAACCCCAATGCATTGGGAGGCAAGACAGTCAAGAGTGTCTACTGCCCATTTCTCCCCTCTTCTGGTTGCCTAGCACTGCTCTGCTCCTCGCCAGCCTGCCCCAGAACTCAAAATATAATGAATAGCAGGTGCAGGGGGGATGGACATCATAAATGAAGGCGCAATCTGTTCAGAGAAGCCATGACTGGCTCATCTCCACTTGTATCTGAGGATTTAATGATATGGTACAAGGCCAAACTCTGGGATGTGACTCAGCAGGCCTAGCATGGGAAAGTTTGGGGATGAGCTGTGAAATACAAAATATTGGAAGGAATGATGCAAACTGTGAAAAGTGGAAGACACATAAATAGGAAGAGGCACAATATAAGCTGAACAACATGGTGTTATAGTGCCAGGCTGACAAGAGAATTAAAAGATAACTGGATAATTAAAAGATAGCAAATGGTAAGTGGATGTGCTTTAATCTGAGTACCGTAATTAAACTTTGTGTGCGCTTCAGTATGAATGCATTCCAAACTACTCCAATATGCTTTCTTGTTTAATACTGCAAGGGACCAAAAAAAGTCTGTTGTTTTGACTGCCTGGGCAAAGGGACGTATTCCATCCTATCCTGTGTACTGCTGCTCAGTGGAAGCCAGGGCATTCCAGCATCAGGTGGCCATTTGGATGTGTTTATAGAGGACAACCCTCTATTTTGATTATTGTCCTCTATTTGAAAGAGTGTCCAGTCCAAGCCTGACTTAAAGACAAATGACCCTTAGAAGGAAGAGCTATGCCTTGAAGCTGCCCATCAAAAGCATCGGGAGAGCAGACTTAGCAAGGCATGCCAGTCACAATCTTCCACACTATGGTTGAGATGTACTGCATTTCTATTAAAATTATAATATTTATTACAAATTCTGCATCTATACATATAAATTAGCACATGTAATCTTAATGTCCTATTTTGTCCTCTTTGGGGGGGGGGGAGTAAGGGATGCATTTCCTCTTTGTTGGCAAAACTTAAGTGGTCACCCTAGATTTTTCCTTCATCACAATGGTGTCCTCAGGTGATGTGCTTCATCTGTTCCCATAACAGTGAATGACATTCGTTATAGGAATGAAAGAAACATGCCTCCCTCACTTGAGGTAAGGGCTGAAAAAATGTTATCCCTGTCCTCGTGAGCAGGTATTCTTGGGAACAGTAGGGTTTTGCTCCTTGTCTAACAGACTTGCCAACCACAGCTCATTTACATTGTTGCATAGAACTCAATGGGAGCCATTGAGAAATGAGCTCAGTGCCCCATTCCTATCTGAGCATTCCTGCCTTATAAGTTATGGGAAATGAGGAACTGGCTCTGAGGCCAAACTGGATATAACTTTGGGAGATCGGGGATTGTTGTGTTGTTTTATTTATGGTGAGTCATTTAAGTTTGGGATTTTTGGTAAACTGCCTTAGATGGCCTCAGACAGGTGGTATAGAAATGCGATGACTGAATGAATGAAGAAGTAAATGTTTGTTTCTTTGCTTGTCTGTTCAAAGTAAAAACAGTGGTTGGGCAAAAAGAATCAGATCCAGATCATGGGTGTTTAATTTTTTTCCCAAGACATTTTTTCTGATCTAATTAAAAACTGTTATTTATCTTTGCAGAGTAAAACAAACAGATGCCAAGTTCTTTCAGTTATCTAAGTGCCATATGTATGTTTCAAATAGCCGGTTTAGAAGAGCAATTCTATGGGTGGCCCTTGGCTGCTTTCACTAGTTTTTTTTTAAAAAAACAAACAAACCAGGGTAGACCAATCACAGACCTCCCAGCGTCATTTCCAGCTTGGCCCTAAGTACCAAAATACTCACACAAACCGGTGGGCATGGTTGTGGTTGTGATAGATTGGGAGGAAGGAAGAGTTTGAGTGATTTCTAGATGAGGCTTTTATCACACCATTGCCCTGTCTCGTTCACAGGTGATTTGCAATAGATTGGCATGGATCTCTGTAACATATGCCTGCTATTGTAATGTATGTACTTATATTGCTAAGTGTAACCTGGGCCACATCTATACGACGTCGCTTTGGCGCCTCGATATCCAAAAGCCCACATTTGTGCTCCTCCAGAGTAGTACACACTAAAAGAAGCGCCAATGTGGGCTTTAGAACTTCATGGGGTGCAGCTGCCCCTAATGCCCCATTGCTGCACCCTCCATCTTCGCCTGGACAATTTTGCCAGTGCAGAGTCAAACCGCCACCCCCTCACATCCCAGTGTGCCCATGCATAGGAAGAGCAGGTTCCTCATTTCCTCACCCCCCATTTATCTTTAACTGCACAATTTTGCAGATACAGGGAGGCACGGAGATGGACCACCACCTCCCCCACTGTCCTGGCGAGCCCTCCGATATGTATATTTATTTATTACTGGAAGCTCTGCAAGGTCTGTGGAGGCATGGAAGCAGAAAGCGGCCCCCTCCTCCCCCTTCCTCCTGTCCAGCCATGGTAACCAATTAGGGCTCGCTATTGGCTGGGACACACCTGCGGCGCAACACTGGAGCAAGGCAACAGACAGCAAATCCACATCTGTGCCTTGCTGGGAGGAAAAAGTCATGGTAAGTAGCCAACTTTTTAAAAGCGCATCTTTGGGGGTTTGCCCCTAAATGGCTTCAGGATGATGGCTGTATCGTGTGCCTGAAATGCTGCTACTGCGTATTTACAGTGGGGCATACAAGCCGTCTAGAGGTACCCCTGGGTAAGGGAGAGTTAATAGTATGCTATGCTAGGGAGTGAGTGAAAGGTGGGAGGGGCTTGTGTGTGAGAGGATTCTGAGGTTATATAAAGGGAGTTAGTCAGAGGGACAGGGCTTAGGGATTGAAGCAGCAGCCGTTACTAAATCTATTTCCTTTCCTTCCTTACAGTCTCCAACCCCCAACTGTTTAACAATAGCCATTTATAGGTCTAAATTAAACTGTTAGAATCCCTGTAGATAGATTTCTACTTGGGTAGCAGGTCACCCCAGCGTATGGCTCATGTGGTTCTGTTGGTAGTAAGTAGCCTTATCCCCTAAGCCACCATTTTGCATTTGGCTCCAGACCTTGGAGATCTAGTAACAACAACAACAATCCAGGATAGATCCTGCAACACTGAAGACTGCCCTACCCTGTTCGAGGCTCAAATCTGAACTATCTAGACAGAGGGGCGGGGGGTGTATGGAGGGCCCTCCCCACTTTTCCTCTATGAGCCCTGCACTGTAACTGCATGCTCTGCTCCTGACACAGCTCTTGCATATTCTCTTTGGAAATAATTGAGATGATATTGAATAGCAATGCTTGAGGAATTTGATTTGTGTGAATTCCAGCAGAAACTAACCTGATCTACATTTTGCAGACTAATGTGCAAATTGGAACATAAGAACTTTTGTACAGATGTTTGTTTTTTAAGGAAAAAAAATCTATCAACGTGGAACTGAAATGGAACAAATGCATGAGTGAGCACATGTAACGACTAGCCTGATTCATGTGGATGCCTAGAAGGGCTACATCATTACCTGTAGGATAGCACTATCTTGACAAGGAGGAATGAACGTGAACGCACCAGGCACTGACCCCAGCTTGATTATTCGATTTCCCTGGCAAAGGGAAGAGTGTGAGATAGTGGAGATTATGACAGGATATGGGGGTAGCAGGATGATACAAGGAAAGTGGGTGGAATCTGTAATGTGGCATTATTCTAAAATGTTGGGGTGGGATGTTACAGAACTGCATGATTATGAAAAAGTAGAAAAGGAAAGGATATGATTTATGAAACTCTCAGTTATTATCCTTCAAAAATTTTGTGAAGGAAAAAATAACAAGTTTGTTCTGTCTCTCCCTTTCTCCCCCCTCTTTCTGGCAACAACTGAGTTCATGTTGCAACTAAAAGTAGAGAACAAGTCTTTGCATACCAATGTGGGAGAAGATACAGAAAGGGGGAAATAAAATATTTATCACAATTGGTTCATGGGTACTGAGCCACAAGACAATATCAGATGTCCTTGTAAACAACGTACGAATAGCTCAGAGGAATGATAGAGGTTCTTGGGGGAAGATGATGCATTGAAGCAAACTTCTTTTCTCAGGTGTTGATAATAATGCAAGAATGGAAGTCAATATCTAAGTACAGTGATGGAGTTGGGGGGGGGGGGGAGTCCAGTTGCTTTATTACAAACTCAGGTAGTGAGTGAACTTTCTCTGCTATTGGCCCTGAGATATGTGATTCTCTTCTGCTGCTTGTTCTGTGCCATACATACATACATACATACATCTATTCAATCTAGTTCAATTTCAGTTAAGGCAGGACCAAGGTCCAAGCTACCTATTATGGGATGTGTCAATACCATGATCCCACATCTCCTACCCCCCCCACACACACACATTGAAAAAATGCAATTAAAAATGTGTGCAAGATGTCATCATATTAGGATTTCCATGTTCCATTTTATTGGCTACCTCATAATATGATGACGTCACATCACTTTTTTAAAAAAATGACATATTAATAGGGAGATGAAGGGAGAGGTTTGACCTAGTGAAAAACATGCATTGATGGTATCATGTTGTTTGTGTCTGACAGCAAAATTTCTTAGATTTTTTTTTGTTTAGAATATTTATAAGATTCCTTTTTCCCCCTCACAGCCCTAGAAAATGAAGGCCCTTTTGCAGAATTTTCCCACCACTTTTTGTGACAACTACCATTCCCACCTGCATGCCTGGGATAATGCCAGATATGGGACATTGTGGAGGATGGGAAATGGTGGCCAGGTTGCCAATGCAATTGCTGTTGCTGCCACTTGAAATGGCACAATACACCTTAAAAATATATGAAAAAGGGAAGAAGATGTGCTATTGTCACTGCTAATGGTGGGCCCCACCCCTGAAAACTGTTGGCAAATTTCTCCTCCCTCTGGAGAAATGTTGTGAAATGGTCCCCACAAATTCTCTGTTAAGAAATAAGGTTGAGATGAAAATTTCAACAGGCTATTTGTGCACAGCTCTAGCCTAAACTCTAATGTTCCTTGTCAGGTGAAACTGTGGAAGTGCTGAATTAATTGGTGTTTGGAACTGGTAACGGATTGAATAAGGGCCAATGGACAGCAGGTCAATCCCTACAAGATGAAAGGGCTATAGGTTGATGATTCTCAGAACCAGGAAGATGATATTCTGTCAGTTCTGAACAGAGTTGTGCTGCCCTGAAGAAGCAGGTTCACAGCTTGTGTGTATGTGTGGGTGGTTGGGTCTCCTACATTCAGCAGCATCACTAGCCCTATTCAGATGTTCCATTTGTGGTTATCTTCAACACATGAGGAGACAGAGCACTCTAGCCATTGCCCTTCGCTCATGTAGGGTAACTCTCTGAAGAAAAAAAAATCTCCTGTATCTGTGGATGCTCCCCAAGTGAGCCTGTGGCATATCTACATTCTGGTTCATGCAGAGAGCCTACCCTATTGATAGAGGTTCACCTCTTCAGCCTTCCATAAGTGGATGGTGACAAATGCAATGAAGGAGAGAGGCGGGGCTGGAGCATTCCCTCTCCTCCCTCATTGGCAGCATTCGGACAACATTTTAGACAACTGAGGGGGGAAGTTGTGTTGCTTATTGTGTCGTGTGTCAGGCGGGCGACACACAACGCACACACAACTGATGGTACGTCATTAAACAACTGGGAAAAACAACGGGCTGCTCCGTAGTTTATCGGAGCCCCATTGCTAATTATGAGGCCGGGACTTTCAGCCACGCAACGGGGGGAGGGGCAACGTGTCACGTGTCGGGCACTCCGAAAATAACCTACCGGCCATTGCCTCTTCCCACCTCCATTGCCTAAAATGTTGTCCGAATGCTGCCATTGAGTATAACCCCGAACAGAACACCTGAATGGGGATTACTATTAGTGCCGTGCCAAATCCTGCCTCCGATTTTTGAGAATTTTTTCTGTCCCTGCAAAAGAGGCATTGTTTTTTCTCCCTCTTTCACAGGGAGGGGGAGAATTTTAGAGAATTTTCTCCTTAGAGAGGGGGGGCAGGGTTTCCACATACATTTTTAAAATGTAGCTGGTTGCTGAGGGATCTTCTTTCTATTTTTTTTTATTATTTAAAACACCCACATAGCGTTTGGAGGAGCCCAGCAGTTCCTCCTGAATGCCTATGGAAGACCATGTGACCTTGGCCCCTCCAATAGGCATCTAGTAAGAGCTCTTGGGCTCCTAGAAGTGCCAGAGGTGTTTTAAAAAAATTTAAACTAGCAAAAAAGACCCTTCAACAACTGCCTAGCTTAAAAAGGAAAGCCTGTCCTCTCCCAAAGGAGAAAATTCTCCAAAATTCTCACACCTCCCAGCCTCTTTCTCCAGAGTTTTTTTCCCCCAGTCCCCATGAAGTGCTGAAAATGGATTGATTGAAATTTTCAGGACAGCACTAGTTACTAGAGGCACGATTGGCCTCAGTGGCAGGGGGTGCCTTTTATTAGCTCTGGTTGGTGCACCAGCTGCGGCCTCTCCTGACAGGGGTAGTTATTTATCCTGATTGGATTACTTTAGCATGTTATAGGTGGGCCTGCCTTTGAAGAAAGTTCAGTAGCTACAACTAGTGCAGGATGCAGCTGCTCTGATTCTATCTTGGACAGCTCACTTGGATGTTTTCTCCCAGATTTTAACAGCTTTGCTGGTTCCCTGTTTACTTCCAAGCCGAATTTGAGTGTTGGTGCTAGGGCTGTCATGAAATGCCTTTCCCCGATTTGCAGCGCTGTTCTCAGGGTGGTAAATAGGGCTACCCCAGAAGCAGCCAAGAAAACAATGGAGATAAGATGAAGGATTTATAGCCAGGACTAAAGAAAATATGGGCCTGGAAACCACACCAAGACACATGACATAGTGTTTCCTTCTTAGAAGCAGAATAAACAGGGTATGGCCTCAGATGCTGGGACAGTTTCACCGGGAAGAAACCTGGCTTTGGGCTGCAGCCGCATCTGGACTTTGAGGGTGCCTCACCTCAGCATGCTGTGACTTGGGCCGTTTCTACACTGGCCATTTTTGCGGGACCATCCCTGGGTTGTCCCTGTGCGTTCACATGATGCACAGGGACCCCCAGGGGTGGGGAGACAGGCACGGGTTTTCCCCGGGATAAGGGATCCTTGGGAAAACCTGATTCTTCCTGTGCTCCTGGGAATGTCCCAAGACCATGGGAGGTGTGGGCGCCCATCCCGCCTGGTGCCCACTTACTCATGAATAAGCGGGCACCAGAAATCGGCACAGAGCCACGCCCTGCAGCTCTGTGCCCGTCAAGGTAGGGGGGAAGCAAGTCCGCCATCCCCAGGATTGTTGGGGGGGGGCAATTTCGGGGGTTATTATTATTATTATTAAAAAACCTTACCTTTTCATTGCAGTGCAAGTGCACTCTTCTCAGATCCTTCGGGGCGGGGAAATGGTGGGGGCGCGACTGTGCGACGGCCCAGGAGGAAGCTGGTTCATCGCACTTCCTAATATGTATAGAGGGGGAAGATCTTGGAAGCAAGTACATCCAGGATTGTCCCCCTCCCTCCCTCTATACCAGTAGGTGTTGAAAGGCCCCAGGGACCAATCTACACCAAGCAGGATATGGCACTGTGAAAGTTGTATGAAAGCGGTATATAAAAGGCAGGAGCCACTCTACTGCTTTATAGCGGTATTGAAGTGTTCTGACAACTATTGGGGCCCATTGACACATACCATATACCGCTTTCATGCCACTTTCATAGTGCTATATGCTGCTTGCTGTGGCTCCTTCCTTTTATATCCCACTTTCATCCCACTTTCATAGGACCTTTCTATACCACGGGGTGTACAGTGAGTGAGGGACGGCGATCCCTGAAGCACCTGCTTCCGAGACCATTGTCTTCAGTCTTCACGAAGGAAGTGGAAGTTATGCTTACTCCCGTGTGTGACGTGCTCGGGGCACTCACCATTTTGTTTTCCCTGGGACCCAAGCCTTGCATACAAGCACTACATACACTCTGGTAAAAAAAAAAAATCCAAAAAAATCCCTGTGCGCTCGCCTCTCCTCCCTGCCCTACTGGGGGTGGCGAAACTGGTGCCACCCCCTCCCCTGATGGGCATGAAGCTGCGCGGTGCAGCTGTATGGCCATTTCTGCTGCTGCACTTACTCACGAGTAAGCATAGCAGTAGCCTGGATGGGTGGCCACATCTTCCACGGTCTGGGGAAATTCCTGGGACTGTGGAAAAATCAGGATTTGCCAGGGATCGAACAGGGACCAGCAGGGGGTGATACCAGGCCAAAGGCCTGGTGTAGAAATGGCCATAGTGCTATATCCTGCTTGGTGTACATCTGGTCTTGTTTTCTTCTCCTCTCACCACTGCCAAACTGGGCTGCTGAGTCAGGGTCCTTTCATCTGTCTTGGATCTAGCATTAGGTGTCTCACTTCCTCCTGGCTCTTGCTGGTAGACTCTTCAATAATAAACTCAGCTTAGACAATGGAGCACCACCTTCTGCAGTAGGCAAGCTAGGCTGAAGGATCTAGGCTAAAGGGGGAAATGGCAACTTATGAGACTCTTCCCCATTCCAATGTAAAAGTAGGGCCATTTTTATTTGCTTTTATTCCCTAAAAGTATGGTCCTTGAAGATTGGTTCAAGTCCACTGATCAGACAAAAAGAGAATTTAGAGGAGGATTCAGCTCTCTCTTTTTTCTCTTCACCCTTGCAACACTGTGATATGACAAGCTCCACCAGTTTAAAGCCCCCCTTCTACAGAACTACAAAAGGAACCAGAGTCGTCTCTTCTTTTACATCAGGCAGGCCTAGTAATGAAGTATATAAATAATAATATTCAAAATGAGTGCTGGAAGTTCAGCAGGAATATTAAAAAACGATGACAATGCTTTGCCCTACCTATTAATTTATTAGTCACAAGAAAAATACTGGGTTTTAAAAACGTTGCATTCATTGTCTCCCCGTTACAGAACAGGAGCTCTTGTTTTAGCCCCCATAGGCAGAACTGGAAAAGGGGGAGAAACAGCAGCAGAAGAAGCATCTATACCAGTGGTGGGGAATCTCTCATAGCCTGAGGGCCAAATTCAATTTTAGAGAAGATTTCAGGGCCACATTCCAGAAGTGTCTGTGGCTAAAGGCCAAAGGCAAAAAGGGTAGGGCCAAAATTACTTTAACATCCCCTCCCCTTCAAAAATAACCAGGAGCATATTGTAGCTTAATGCTGTTGCTCCCAGCAACTTTGTCTCAGGAGAGGCATTTCAGCCTGTTAAAATGGGATTGTGGACTACACAAAAGCTGAGAAACCACCAAACAAACAATGGTTGTGTGTAAAGGGGTGGGGCCAGGAAAAAAGTGGGCAAAGGCATCTAGGGAACTTTGGAGGGTGAGATTGGGACCCCAGGATGGCTGGATTTTGTCCATCATCCGAGGTGCACCACCCTTCTTCTACACCAAACAACTTTCAGTCAAGATCAATAAGGAACTGGACAGATGACTACAAACAAACCAAAGAAAATGACAATATTAAGGATGGAAACTCATGTTATAAAGAAACAGAGTCACCAGCAAAAATGCCAATCCCATCTTAATTTCTCCCCTTGTAGCTTTAAGCTACAATTTGCTAGCATTGTTTTTGTATTTTCTGTACACAAGCCTGTGTTCCAATCCACATATTAGTCTGGGAAGTATGAATTAGACCAGTTCAGTTAAAATGAGCACCAAACAAATTTCTCCACAATCCATAGTTTTCAGGTTGACAATATTTCATAAGAAATCCACCTACATTTTCTAGGGGTGGGCGAACTCACAATAGCTGGCCCCACATGCCACACACCAGTTGCCCAGTGAGTGGCACATGGTTGCCCACTCTGCCATCAAGCTGCCCTTTTGCCTAAAAGGGCAGATCAGCCTTTTTCGTAAAGTGCCATTTACGCCTGCAATGTTGTGTAAATGGCCACTTTACGGCCGCTATTTGCATAAATGGCCCTGTATTAAAAAGGAAAAAGATAAGAAAAGGCTGAGCTGCCATTTTTAGGCAAAATGGCGGGTTGATGAGGAGTGAGTGAGCAACCTCATGCTACTTACTGGGCGGTTCCGCAAAGGAGCAGGAGGCCACACAGTTGTCTGACTCAATGCACGTGAAGTCAAGCAAATGTGGGGATCCGGGAGGCCGAGCCAGCCAGAAATCACCGAACCAGCCAGAAAATTCCCACACTTCGAACCTCAACTGGATGCCCACACCATCCCTATTACTGATATTTTCCTTGGGGGAATGTTAGATTTGAATCACATACACAAGTTTCACATACATTATTTAAACTCCTGAACATATTATGCTTTTCTTGCCCAATTACTGGTGGCAACCTTTGCAATTCACCTTCCAAAAGAAGAAAATGAAAAATAATGATCAGTGCAGAGATTAATTAGCAAATGATTAGAAGTAACTTTTGTGTATGATCTGCAATCATGGCTCATTCCCCCCCAACCCCAATCTTTGCTCATTTAATTATTGTTTGCATAGCACCATGCCAGACTCAATGACTGTGATATGTTTTGTTAGTCACACTTTGTTGTAAGCTCTCAGGCCCATCTACTGCTTCCGATGTAATGAAAAAGAGAATTTGACTGAGCAAGGGAAATTCAATGCTGACACTTGGATTTTGTTTTGGCTCTCCTGTCCTTTGTTTGTTTGTTTGTTGTTGTTTTTGCTTGCTAGAAAGATAAGGAAAAGAAAAGAATTTCTATCATCTCTACAAATGCATTTACGGCTGTTCTAACATCTGTCTCACACTTCCCTGATGCCAGCAAACATCTGTTCTTGTCAGTATTAGCTGCTGATTGTGTGCAATCTCTATCGCAGCCCTAAGACTTCCTTGCTCTGCTCAGGAAAACAGAGAGGTGTTGGAACTTTTAATATTATCGTTTTGCTAAAAAAATATAGAGATGCTTAGTTTCTAGAATTAGGAGTGCTGGTACTTACACCATTCTGAAAGTCTCCTGTCTTTAAATTGGAAGTCCTCTTCTCTAGTCTGCAAACTGAGTAAGAAGATATTATTTGTATTTTATTTATTACATTTCTATACCGCCCAATAGCTCTCTGGGCAGTTCACAACCATTCAAATTATAAAATAGAAAAGTTTAAAATTACAGTATAAAACCAAAAGGAAAAAAAAAAACCCAAAATGAAACCTAGCAAAGGTTTAAAGCAAAGGCGTATTTAAAAAAACAACAGAAACCGAAAGGCATCCCATCCCGCCCTGCACTTCTCCGCTTGTATTTAACAAAATAGCATTAAGATATTCCTGATAGCTGGGGTTCTTGCCCTAGCTTTTGGAATGTAACACTCTTTAGAGTTTAGGAAGGTGTAATACTTTTTGGAATAAAGTGAGAAGAGGCAGAGAAATTGTTTGGAACCAGGTTTTGTAATTTGAATACAGAGCGTCACCAGAGCGTTTTGTAGCCCTCACAAATTTTCATGGGTCCAATTCCTGGTGCTATCCATCTCCCATGCATCTCCCACTCCTTCTGATCATTGTCCCATCTCGAAAAAAGACCCAGCAAAATCTGAATTTTTTCCCCTCTAGCGAAACATGACATCATTTTCTGCTGTGTGCAGGAAAAGCAGAAACCCTGCCCACTGAATGGGCCATGTGGTCCTTGTTTACATCCTCTTACTACTGCCTCCTCCTCCATCTGAAGAAAGAGGAAATGTTCATCCCTATTGGGGGACAGAAGCACAATTCAAAGTGATAGGCGGGAAACACAACCCCCCCCCCTCCGCATCAGAAGCTGCTCACAGAAAGGAGACAGAAAGTGACAGGAAGAAAGAGATGTGTACTGACTGAGGAACAGGGACTCTGTCTGGGAATTTAATGCAAGGTTGGCAGTTCTGTTACGTCTTGAAGGACAGCCTGCCTGCTTCCAATATGCTTTCCTTGTATATTTGTAAATGGTACGAATATTACATATTACATTGGTCTCCAGTGCACTTTCTCCTTCAAAAGGAAGCCACAGCCTGTAGCGCTGCCCTTAGAATTTCCTGCTGCTTGGGGAAAAGGGGAGAGTGTATAACAAGATTATTCTGCCTAACGAAGGCAAGTCTTGCATTCAAAATGACTTCCACAGCTTTTGAGGGAGTCAATGCTGTCAACTGCCTGCCAGGTGTTTACACGCAGCCCAGGAAAGCGAACATCCTTACAACACTTGGAGTCAACTCTGAGGATTTCCCTTGCTCTTTAGCAATGAATGTTTCTGAGGTGGTCTTCATATTTATACATGGGTGTACTGCAAAGAAATGTGAGGTTGTTCACGACTCTCTTGTTTTTCTCACCGGGCATATGTTTGAAAGGCCGGTGTTTCCAACATGTATTCTCAGGAACCAGAGCTTCTTTGGAGGTTTATTAGGAGTCCCTCCATGAGAGCACAGGGTTTCCTGAAAGATACCTGTCCCACCAATTCAAACTTCCTGGAAATGCAGAGCCACAGAAAGGTGTAGGTTGCTAGAGTGGCGAAGTTGGCCACCAAGACTGAACAGGGTAGTCACATGTATGCCTTTAAGCACATGGGGCTCCGGATCAAGATGTGCTCATTATTGGTAATGGCTGCTTAGAACAATCCTGTTTGTCGTTTGGTTACTACAGACATTTTTTTTTAACTTTCCACACCTCTCCCATTCTCCTATCAAGATTCATCAATCCAAAGTTCAAACTGGGAAGCAAGCATTGGGCTTGCTGTCCCGCCAGGGTTCTTCATTCTATCATGTTATCTGTCTCCTATGAAACTGAAAACAGTGCTACTCTGAAGGAGGGAGGGATCAATCTGTCAATTTCAGGCCCTTTCCATACCAGGCAAAATGCTTGGGATGCCCCCCGGCTGCTCCCTGTGAGTCCAAATGCCACACAGGGAGTCCCAGGGGTGGGGGGGTTGCACCTGGGATTTTTTTGCATTAAGAGAAACCAGAAAAATCCAGATCCTTCCGCAGTTCTTCCCAGGACCGTGGAAGAATGTGCCTGCCCATTCCGGGCACAGCCGCGCTTATGCACAAGTAGGAGCGGCTGCAAACTTGGCAAGAAGCCACACTGCATGGCTCCGTGCCCAGCAAGAGAGAAGGTGGCGCCAGTTTCGCCACTCCCGGGGGGGGCAGGGAGGAGGGGCGCACGGGCAGGTTTTTTGTTTTTTAAAAAAGACTCACCATTTTCAGAGGAGCACTCGTGCGCTCTTCTCTGGGGAGGGGTAAATGGCGGACATGATATGTGACGACCCGGGAGGAGCCGGGTCATTGCCCAGGTGATGAAGATTGGGTGCGCCGACCCCGGAAGTAGCTGCTTCCGGGACCCCCGCCCTGAGCCCTCTCCACTCTTAAGTTTGGTTCATCTCAAATGTTGAGTAATTCTCCAGTCTCAAATTTAATTAATCCCAAATGTTGAGATAAAAAAAATACAAGTCACCTGAAAATTCGTAAGTATTGTTGTGCATGCTTCTCCTAATATATGCATTTTCGTATACAATTTTTCCTGACATACACATATTTTGTAAGTGGTTTTCCTAATATAATGCATGTTTGAGCATCATTTTATATAAATATACACATATTGCTATGCATATTATTTTTATTGGGGAACTCCATTGCAAAATTTGGAAAAGCATGCATTTCAGAGCCTTACTGAGTTTTGGTTCACTTAGCGGGTTGAAACTGCTAAATTAGATACTTTTGCACGAAAATGTAAACTCAACACATTTAGACCCCATCCTTACTCTGTGGGCAGGACTTTGGGATAGAGGTTCAGGGTCCCACTCAGTAAAATGAGCAGGAGCCCCTCCAAATACAGCAGGGTTGGCTTACCACATTTTGAAGTAAGTAAGTGAAGCAATACACATTACAATCTAAAGATTGGGCGGGGTGTTTGAAATTAAATCCAGAATATAAAATTGCCTGCACCACTGCTTGAAAACAGTCTTCAAAATTGCCTGTTAGACCTTAAGGGAACACAATGTATTTCTTGTGGAAAGTGTACTGTAGAAAATCTTCTTAGGATCTAGATTTTGTTTTTTATTAACACTCCAAAAAGCTCATATATGCCTCAGATGAACTTCTAAACTTTGTCTGACTAGTCTAATAAACTCTTATGAGTATTCTACAGCTTTCCGTGTTAGTGATCTAGTTTTATCTTTATGTCAGATGCGATGAGAAAGGCAGGGTGAAGGATACTAATGGGATGGGAAATGATAGCTTTTACATTTTCTGAGTCATTTTCTGGTGTATAATTCTGATGCCATTTGCCATACAAGCCACATAAAAAAAACTGGTTCCTAATATATTTGGATAACTCAGCACAATATATAGCAGCTCCAACCTCTTCTATTCATGACAGGTCATGATGAGAAACTTGATTAGGGTTTCATTACATGTTGTAATGAACAGCTCCTACCTTTTTGAACCGCTGTACTCCACTATAGCCCTTGGATGTAGGTACTTGTAGTAATACATTCCTTGAGAAGTCACCTCTCACAAGCACTGCCTCAGTTTATCTATGCCATTTGCTTTCAAGTGTATTGACACAAAAGGCTTCTCCGCATTTAGCATAAATCCCGCAGCCTTACCGGGACTTTGTCTTCCAAAGTCTTCACGGGTTTAACGATCAACACAATACACGTGCTCCCCCCCTTATTTTTGCCAGTTCCTTCCCATATGTTTCAATTATACTGCCAGCAGATGGTGCTGTTTTATTGTGTGATTTCTATTTATTACAGCATTTTCAGGGTTTTTTCAAATGACTGATTCCCCCTTGAAAACAGTGGGACAGGCATCACAGGTTGACGACGTCATGAAAAGGGCCCGCAAACATCCATGAGTGACGGATCACGAGCATGCAATAAATCGCTCATGTGGAGAGGCTCGAAAGCTAAGGCCAGAACCCAGCTTGTATCTGCTGCCTTTTTGCTGCATAGCAGTAAATTGAAGAAAAGCTGCATTTTCCTGTTATTTTTCCTAATGTTTGCATACAAGTTTGCCTAATATGCACTCTCTCTTTTTTTCAATGCTGTTTTGTAACCCTAGAACATTTTAGCATGCAAAGCATGGGTTTTGTATTTGAGCCACGGCTTGGAAGATAATGTCCTGGAATTGGAATTAGATGGACTGCATGACAAGTGATATTCATAAGTGGTATTATTTCCAAAAGCCAAAGGAATTAATTTTGGTCAAGCCACCCTGATCTAATGTGTTTTTTTCATTATATTTCTATGAAGTGTTTATTTATTTATTTTAAAAAAATACAGAATGAAAACCTTTTATACAGTTACAATGAGGTGATCACTGTGGTATTTAAGTAGCTGTGTAAATGTCTTCCACAGGCTGGAGAGTTTGTTTTTATTGAGTTTATACTAGTAAGTATGTACAGTTGGGATGGACCAATCTGGCCATATTGGCCAGTATCCAATCATGCCATTCTGCAAACTCAAATAGTGCTAGTGGAGCTCCACTGAATCATTCTGTTGTGCAGGCGCTTGTACATTATACTTGCACAAGCAGTTGCACAAGTGTAATGTACAGTTGGTTGCACAACTGTTGTGCAAGCGTAATGCATCACAGGTTTTACCACCGGTTGTACAAGCATAATAAACAACTGCTTGTGGAATCACTTGTGCAATCATGCTTGCACAAATGTAACTTTAGTTGGCTTCTTCTCTTGCACATAGTTCAGAGCCTAGTTTCTGCTAGTGCAACATCATTTGCACTAGTGAAATGACACTGTTGCATACTACCCTTTGCTTTCTCCCTCATTCAAATTTTTAAAGTCTCAAGTTCTTTCCATATCAAGTATGAAGAAATGTGTGAATTTTGGTACATTCTTATAAAAAATTAACCATTATGAAGTTCTCATCCATCTCCACTGGCCAAATTGAATAGGTACTTGTTAGAGGACCACGATGTACCTGCCTGCCAAATAGTTGTTAAAGAGGAGGAGACTCTCAGGAAAAAAAGAAATGGCAACCCTAATCAAGCACTAATATGGTTGATGTCAGGGCCTAGTCCAACTATAGCACTGCAGTAGGTTTTATAGTTTATAGGCAGAAACTGATCAGAAATGGTCCGGAATGGTTTAGAACCCAGTTCAGTAGTGAGAAGCTCAGGGCCGAAGAGTATGACTAGTTACTCAGGTAATGGCAAGAGGAAAAAGGGCTGGTTTGGGCCCAATTACCCTGTGGAATGTCAAAATAAGTATGAGCTTATCTCTGTTAGTGTTCTCAGAGAAAAGAAGGGGACATTAAGTAGGGTGACCAGATGGAAAGGAGGACAGGGAATTTCAGCAGGTATCATTTGTATACATGCAGCATATGGTGGAATTCTCTCTTCATCACAACAGTTAAAGCTGCAGGAGCCCTGCCGTCTTTTGTATCTGGTTTACATAGACCCTGAATTCATGTTTGTGATGGATAGTTCATCTTCGTCCTTGCTGGCTTGGACTGATCATGACTTTTGGATTTTTCTTTGCCTTGACACAGGTAGTATGGAGATACCAAAGGAGAACATATGGTTGAACGAAATATGTAGTCTTCTTTTGGATTTTCTCTTGAAACTTTGTTTCGACTCTTGGATTTTGTAGGCCTTGACATATTTGATGTGGAGATACCAACAAAGAATTCAAGGTTGGTCTAAATCTCTGCATATGTGGCTATATCTAGGTTTTTCTCTAGAAACCTTGTCTTTAACTGCCTGAAATGGTTTATGCCACTTATCATTTGAGCCCTTTCAGAACCACAGAGATTGCAACAGGGGAGCCAATGTTGCATTAATCTCTGACACAGTTATTATTATCAGCCTTTGACTGTTCTTTGAAGTAAATAATGAGCATATAGCTAATTTCCATCAGCTATATGATTTCTGGAGAGATGCGAACGTTAAGTTTTTACGGTGAGAGCTAAGAAGTTCATCTGTGGAACTAGATTTTGTAACCAATAAAAGTTCTCACTGTTTCTGGTAGGGGTGTGCATGCCAAAAAAATATCGTCGTTTATCGTTATTGTCATTTTGGACCAAACAAATTATCGTCTTCATTCATATCGTAGGTGAACCATATCGTCTTCACAATAATTATCGTGAAAAAAATATTTTTTTTGCAGCCCTATTTTTAAAGAAAAAAATGCCTATAACTTCTGTATTTTAAAAGTTAAAGGCTTGAGTTAAAGTTAAAGGCTAAGTACGTGTATGAAATTTGAGATCGATCCCTCCAACCCTTGATTTTATATGAATTTATTAAAGATCATTTTAGTTCTGACAGGTCTGCATGAACGCACATGGCAAGCTGTCATTCTGATCTGTCAGAATGGAAACGATCTTTAATAAATTCATATAAAATCGAGGGTTGGAGGGATCGATCTCAAATTTCACACACATGTCTAGCAATATGTGCTACACATATGTGCCAAAAAATTTATGAAAAAAATGAACTCAAACTAAATTTTCACCCAGACATATTTGTATGTGTTGCAGTGTATGGTTCAGTGCCCTGGAAGGAGCAGCAACAGTCAGGTACACATAAATACATTTATTGATTTTACATCTTTATAATTATAAATCTATAAAGGAAAAAAAGTCTCAATGCTATGACAACAGATTATTGATTCCATTTATATCCTGCCTTTTTTCAAGAGAACTCGAGGCAGTATAAGAAGATTACTAAGAAATTTCCTATTCAGACACTGGCCAGATGCAGACCTAGGTTCGCAGCATCAAGTGCCTTCAAAAAATAGCCCTGGACCATCATAGATTGCTGTGTGTTGCCAGCCACTATTACCCATGCATTGTCCTAAACCTGTTCCATTGACCAATGCCCTTTCTACACCATAGGGGTGTAGAGGGCGTGGAGCAGGGGATCCCAGAAGTAGCTACTTCCGGGTTCGTTGCTCCAGTGCACATGTGTAATGTGAAGACCTTTGCTGCTCCCAGGCCATTGCGCCATTGTGGCTGCCATTTTTTATAAGGTCCAGAGAACAGCGCTCCTGCGCTCCAATGAAACATAAGTAAAAGAAAAAAGCGACAAAATCACACCCCCCCCCGCCATCCTAGGGATGGTAGGCTTCCTTTTCCCCCTCCCCTGATGGTCTCGGAGCCATACAGCACGGCTCTGAGCTCATTTCTCTGCTGTGCTTCCTCGCATGTAAGCACGGCATCACCCGGGACAGGTGGGCACATCTCGGGACTGCGGAAGATTTGGGATTTTTCAGGTTTCCCTTAAACCTAGAAAATCCCGTAGCCAACCCCCCTCCCCCGGGACTCCCTGTGCATCATTTGGACTCACAGGGAGTACCCAGGGGCAATCCAAGGCAATACACCTGGTGTGGAAAGGGCCCAAGACACAGACAAGACAATAAATGTGCAGTGCAACACACACATCTCACTCTCTTAAATCTTGAAGGTAACCATGATGTGGCAAGTAGGACTGTTGCAGTATCATTATGCCTGTTGCGTAGCACATTGTACGGGATCATCAAACGCTAAGCTACAATAGCCATGTTCAAGCATTCATTTGGGTATCAAAGACACACACATCAAGCTCTCAATGATCAAGGGTCCCATTTGCACAGAGCCCAGGCACACTCTCCCAGAACTGCACAGGTTTCTGCATGCATGATCCAGGCACTGGAACATAGGGGTGAGCGAACTCACCTGCTCCTGCCTTGGCAGAGACTCGACCATCACCGCTGTCCAACCCAACACTTACTGGGCTATGTGAGCCTCTTCTGAGGGTTGGCTTGGCCTGGCCTAGCAAGTACTCGGCAGCTGCCAGTCCTGGCTACCAAAATTGCACACTCTGCCCTGCTATGTCAATGGCAACTGTAAAGGCCCCATTAATGCAAGTGTCATCCACCCATCAATGGAATCAGACTTTTTTGTGTGTTGTTTCTGAATTTGTGCACACATACATATGCAGACATGTGGATTTGCGGATGTGGAGACATGTGGATTTGCGTAAATGCACATTTTTTACACTTTAGCCTATGGGGGAAATGCACATTTGGCCATTCCCCCCCCCTTTTTTCTTTTCTTTATTTCTCTTTTCTTTCTTTTTTTTTAGCATATTTTTCTATGATAAAATTTGCACAAAATTCGTGAAGGTTAAAAAAAAAAGTTCTGCAAGTCTATGGAATCATAAAAATCCAATCTCATTTGGTTCCATTGCGGATTTCTCCAACATCCTGACCTCTTTCAGCCTGAGGGCTGGATTCAATTTCAGAGAAGCTGTTGGAGAGGCACATTGCACTAGTGGGCAGGGCCAAAGGCAAAGGGATTGGGGCCAACAATACAAAACATACCAGCATATTGTAGCGTAAATCTCTTACTGCTAATAACGAAGTCTTCGGAGAAACGTCTCAACCTTTTAGAAGGGGAGAAAATACACAGACGCCAAGTGAGTGGTGGTTGGCAGAAAGGGGATGGAGCTACAGAAACCCCAGAGGCCTGGATAAGGACCCCAGGAGGAATGGATTGGCCCCCAAGCCTGTGTTTCCGCATCCCTGACATTGTGTGTGCAATTGGACAAGCCTTTGATATTCCTCCATGTGATAGAAGGAGGGGTTGGCCCATGTTGACCCCAATGATTTGTGGTTTGAGAGGCCTATTGTGAAAGAAATGTGGGATTGTTTTTGTTTTCAAAACAGGAAAATGTGTTTCAAAACAGGATGTGACAATAGTTTGCCCCATTGAGCAAACTATTGTCACCTCCTGATGCTGCCCTGTACGTTTTGCTGAGCTAGACTTCATCCCAGATTAGCACTCCAAGGAGTTACTATGTTTCTTGGTTTATTTGTCACTCTTGTCCTTGAGTTTAAGGCATGCAAATTAATGGCTTTTAAGAAACAATCCTGGGTGTCTTGATTCATTACTTGTTGATGATACTTGTACATTAATGAGTCTTCAGGAAAGCTCTGGGAAATGCTACTATATTGAACATGAATGTGTTACATTAATCTCCTAATGGTGAAGTCACACATCATCCCTCACAGGGTTACAGCAAATTCTTGTTTGGGCACTGAAGATTGGAAGACCTAACGATTTGCAGTGCACTATTTTTCATTAGTCATGGGGAAATTTAATCTGCACACTAATGGCCTGATTATGGAACCTTGCTCATTCGTTGGACACCAACCATAATTATTGACATCTGCTCTGTCTGTTACTGAGGAAAGTAACACTACTACAATGAATTTAGAGAGAGAACACAGCAATAACATAAATCTGTACTTCTGCTACTGGCAAGCTAATTCCATTAGCAGGTGTGAGAAAATTTGTTCATGGTACAACTCATCAAACCACAGATACCTGGGAATTAATTATCCTCCTCTTATTGAGATATGCCAAAGCCCAGTTATATTATTATTATCTTGGTTACGCACATTTGATTTACATCGCTAGTGTAGTGCGTGTAGCTCTATGTAAATGATATATCCAAATGCATTTTGATATCTGATTTATTGAAACTAGGATCCAAAACAAAACTATTTTAGGCCCAGATGTTTGACCTTTTTCTTTGAACATTAGACTTCCATTCTATATTACAAATAAGGATGGACATATCTGCCCATTTAGGGTTCCCTCGGTTTCTCATTTTTCAATTGTTAAGTTAGGTTCATTTCAAACTTTGAGAATTTCTCCAGTCTTGTCTTGAATGTTGAGATTAATAAATTTAAAATTATAAGTGTTATCGTGCACGTATCTCCAAATACATGCATGTTTGTATGACTTTTACCCAATATATACATTTCTAGCCAGCATTTTTCTAATATAATGCATTTTTAACCTTACTTTTCCTACTATATGCATTTTTGCATGCACAGTTTGATTGAACTCCATTGCAAAAGTCAAAGAAGTATGAATTTCGGCTAACTGACTTTCAGGTCACATAGCGGTCCGAAAGTGCAAAATTAGGTAAGTTCACATTAAAATGAAAACTGAATACATTTGTCCCCCATCCCTAATTGTAAACCAAAAGACTCCCTCAGTTTTAAAACTCATGTGCCTTGAGGGAAAGGCTGCTATTTGAGAAATGCAAGCTCTGTGTGGGGATGCTTGAGGATTTCAATCTTTGTGAATTCAGATATATGAAATGACCTGACCCAAACCTTTCAGACTAATATGCAGATGGGAATGTAGTCATCTACTTAGGCTGACCATCTGAAAAGGAGGACAGGGCTCATATAACTTTAACAGTTGTAGAGAAAAGGGAATTTCAGCCGGTGTCATTTGTATGCAATTAGTTCCTGGTGAAATTCCCTCTTCATCACAACTGTTAAAGTTGCAGGCACCATACTAGAGTGACCATATACAAAAGAAGGCAGGGCTCTGCAACTTTAACTGTTGTGATGAAGAGGGAATATCACCAGAAACTAATTGCATACAAATGACACTGGCTGAAATTCCCTTTTCTCTACAACTGTTAAAGTTATATGAGCCTTGTCCTCCTTTTCAGATGGTCAGCCTACATCTACTGCATTTCATACTTTTCCCAACCTTGGAGCATTGTCCTTGCACCATTATTATTATTATTATTATTATTATTATTATTATTATTATATTTATGAGTTGACCTATAGCTGAATCTCACAGTGCAACATACTCAACAAAAGAAAAAAAACAATACAACCAATGATAAAACTTTTACTTTAAAAGCAGCATAAAAAACAGCATTTAAAGGAGATAAATAACTGGACAGTTAAAAACAGGTAAGATGATTTTAAAATTCAGCATTACAAATATTAAAATATATCAAAGTGCTCGTTTAAATGTGTTTCGATTAAAAAATACACATTTAAAATATTTTGATAGAAAATACACCTGTAAACCATATTTACATACAGATTCTGAGAGGTGGTGGTTGCAGGCTTTCTTTATATATATATATATATATATATATATATATGCAGATGAATGCAGAAATGAAATAGAATGGAATAAAATTTGCCACAATGGCCTGGAATGGAAATGGATTCACTCATCATAGCTCCATGACCCTGGGGTGGGTGTGGGACCACTTTTTTTCACTCTTTGGACTTAAGCCTAAATATCTCAGATGTTCTCCGAGCTTGTTGGATGGTTATTGCTTTATTGCTTTGGTACTTAGACATCCATAGCTTAATGCCATCATTACTGTTCCACAGAGTTGTTCCATATAGAATTCAACTAAATTCGTAATGATCTTGCTGATTGTGGGCAATTTGCAACTGAAACGTTCTGCAGGACCTTCTGCTGCTTCATCAACAATGGTTGTAGGTGGAACAGCAGCCGACAGTGTGAATGGAGGCATCCTGATGGCTCCACAAATGCAAGCATGCGAGTACTGAAGCCTGAGTGAAACAAGATGCTACAAGGCAAAGAGAGAGAATGCAGCATTCCCATGCTCCTAACTAGGTCTTGCTTCAGGCTCCAGGGGAGTGATGTATACCATCCTGACAGAATTCCTCAAGGTGATGAAGCACTCGCCCAGAAGTCTGCTGTTTGGAGAAACGGACTCCTTTAATAGAGTACCCTTGAGTGAGAAACTTTTTATAGGCTTTCTTCCTTCAAGCTGACTCGAGTGTGTGTGTGTGTGTGTGTGTAAGTTTATAGCTTGTGTCCTGTCGCAGAAAGAAGAGTGAGAATTCTTCAAGAGAAAAACAAAGTTCTGGTTTCATCTGCCCAACAAACATTTGGTTGTAATCTGGATAATCTGGATTTTGGGGGCGGGCGGGGGGGCCTTTTGTTGCTTCTCAATAGCAGTTGTGGTATATTCTGAAATGCAGATGTTCTTCATGACAGTCTCCGTAGTCACATGCCGAAGAAGAGAGAGAAAATGCAAGCAGCTGTGTTGATCCATATCAATTAACCAGTTCTAGCAGTTTTCATGTCTACCTGGAGCAGGTCTTTTGTAAAGCTAATGAGTCTTAATTGCTAATTCAAGACCAAGCCACCCCAAAATATTTTGTTGTGATAGGGAGAGCTCACAATTAGGAAGGTCAAGGAAGTTCAAGAGGGGGATGGAGTCCAGTGAACTCTCCCCGCATACGCCTGGCTTCCTGGACCCCACTTGCCAAGTCACAGCCACTTACTGGACCCATTTGCCAGGTGCTTGCATAGTCCATGACTGCTCAGGGGTTGCCAGCCCCCTGAGTGAGCTGCCATTTTTCATAAAAATGGTGGCTTGGAGATTTCCAGGAATTTAATGTTGCATAAATGATGTCCATAAAAGCAACTTTACAGGAGTGAATGAACCATCCATGCCTATTGTGTTGTGTAAATGGACCTTTTATGAACACCATTTACATAATATTAGATTTCCAGAAATTCTGAGCCACCATTTTTATGTGAAATGTCATCTCATTAAGGGGACGGGTAGCCCTGCAGCCAGGGTGACCAGATCGCCAGGGGTTTCCCGGTCCTAACTGGGAAAACTGGGGCAATCCGGGCCAACCGGGCCCTGGGGGCAAACCTCTGGGAAAACGGTCGGCTGGATCTGGAGTGCTCCCCCTCCTCCCTGTTCAAAGCACCGCCGCGCCAAGCCCCTCACAGGTGACACTCACCTGGGCTCATGTCGCTCGCTCGTGCCACCGCCACTGCTGCCCCTCGTTGCCTCACAGGAGTAAGTGAGGGCACCTAGCTCACGTGTCTCATCGTTCCCCCCCCAAACCAGCCCTGGAGCCGGTGCACTTGGGGCGGCGCTGAGGAAACTTCCCCCTGGGCGGGTGAGGCAGACTGTCGCCTGCCTCACACTTCCCCCAGCCCCTCCCCCGGGCGATCCGGGGCTTCTTCTTGGCCAGAGTGACAGTGCAGGACTAGAAACTGCTCAGCTCGGCCTGGAGGAAGCGCCGTCGCTCTGGCCGAGAAGAAGCCCCAAATTGACAGGGGGAGGGGCTGCAGGAAGTGTGCTGAGGAGGGGCGACAGTCTGCCTCGCCCGCCCAGGGGGAAGTTTCCTCAGCGCTGCCGCAAGCGCGCCGGCTCCAGGGCTGGTTTGGGGGGGGACACGATGGGACACCTGAGCTTGGCGCCCTCACTTCCTCCTGCGAGGCGACGCAGGGCAGCAGCAGCGGCGGCACGAGCAAGCGACATGAGCCCATGTAAGTGTTGCCCGCGAGGGGCTTGATGCCCGGTGCTTTGAACAGGGAGGAGGGGGAGCAAGCGAGCGCTGGCTGGGGTGGGAGCTTTTTGCTCCTTGGGCAGCCTGATGCCCCGCTCTAAAAGATGATGTAGGGCTCCAGATACCATCATCCCCAAGGATTATGGGGGTTGTAGTCCAACACTAACTGGGGCGGTTTGGGCATGTTGCTGGGGATGATGGGACTTGAAGTCCCAACACAATCTCATGGGCGCTGCACGCCCCCTTTGGGCGGCCATTTTGGACCTGGATTTTGGTTTCCAAAATCTGGTCACCCTACCCTGCAGCACTTCTCAGATGCTCACTGGGCTGTCCAGACGGTGACATGGTGAGTTGAGGGTGGGCAACAGTGCCAGCTTGTTGAGCACCTGGCAAAACTGAACAAAGATTAATCTGTCCATCCCTACTCACAACCAGATATTGTTGCTGGGGAAATTCTCAAGTTCCTCCGACCTTCTGGCTTCCTGAGCAAATGTCCTGACCTCTACATTCTAACTGAACATTTGACTTCGAAAGTATTACATTTTGGGATGAAACTGAGGCCAGATCTATATCAAGCAGGATATACTGGTATGAAAGCGGTATATAAGAGGCAGGAGCCACTCTACTTCTTCATAGCAGTATTGAAGTGCAGTGACAACTGTTGGGGCCCATTGACACATGCCATATACCGCTATATCCTGCTTGGTATGGCTCCTGCCTTTTAGATACTGCTTTCATACTGCTATATCCTGCTTGGTGTAGATCTGGCCTGAGTCGCACACATAAAAATGTTTAACCCCATACTATCCTACAACCAAATGAATTAACAAATCCAAGGAGATGTTTGTTCCTTCATAGCATGTAATCTAAATCCCACTGTGTAACTTTGTTTTATTTATTTATTTATTTATTTATTTATTTCATTTCTAGCCCGCCTCTCCATCCAGATCGAGGCGGGGAACAACACCAAATATAAATATAAAACAATAAAATAGATAAACCGTTAAAACAGATAAAAACAAATACATTATTAAAAATTATTTGATTGATACCTGCACATAGGAATAGTTATAGTTTTTATCAACTGAGTAGCATTAGTTCATAATGGGCCTGACATATTTTCCCAGCCGTGATGTTCATTGTGGTCACGTAATGTGAGTATAGTGAAAGCCATTACTGTAGCACCACCTTTCACAGCCATTACTGTAGCACCTATCAGAGAGGCACTTATTTTAATTGCCAAGTTTAGCTATAACTTTTATTGTGAAACCTTGAGCACACTTGCCCTCTTTGACAGATATATGCCCATTTCATGGCTGTCTCATAATTGGGAGTGAGGAGGAACAATTTTGTGCTTAGTCACAGCCTCTGACTTTAGGAAGGCATAGAAAATCTGCCCAGCTCTGAACCACCTGCTTCTCAAAGCACTGTGCTGCTATGAACATGTGTAAAATTTGCTTGGTCTGTTTTCTTGTGTTTTAATGTTCATTTGTTCGTTGTTGTGCAGGATCATGCCAATGGCTTTCTTCCAGCAAACACATCTGTTGCAAGGAAACTGGATATTTCTAACATTTGGAGAAATTTACTTTTAGTCAAAGTGTGAAGTTTGGCTGGCAGGCTGCATAGACTCTGGTTGTGCAAACATCATAGATACCTAGTACTGGCTAGTTCCCAGGCTTTTCTCCTCCTCCTCCTCCTCTTCCTCTTCCTCCTCCTCCTCCTCCTCCTCCTCCTCCTCCTTCTCCTCCGCCTCCTCCCTTTCCTCTTCTCACATACATACTATTTTATGGATTGTTTTAAAATTATTGTTTTACACTTGTTTTACACTTATGTAGGGGGGTTTCTCTTTTCTCCTTTAGGGGTGAAATACTTGTAACTACGCAATCCTCAAACATGCTCTTGTAACATTTTAAAAGAGGTGTTTTTGTTTTTTTAAATGAAACTCCAACAAAACCATCCGCGCTAGGTTACCTTTCTCCAATTCCCTCTGTAGCATGGCTATCTCACCTGTGGCATAACAATCAGCACTCATTGTATGGGGGCAGGAATTTGTGTGAGTAGAACTGACACAGATCCAGGACTTGGCAGTGGGGTGGGGGTGTGCCTCAGAAGAAGTTCCCTCAACCCAGTGAGTGGGGGTGAATGGTGGGGGGTGATGGGGTGAGTGTCCACTGAGTCAGATGTGGGTGAGTTCACCCACCCATAGCAGAAGCCTGGCTTAAGGGGGAGTCTGGGGATGTGTCTTCTTCTGAGGACAAGGTTTGCAATCCTGAGCAGAGAATAGTCTTTAGGAGGAAATGGGGGAACATGTACACTGTCTTGTCCAACCCAGCTCCACACCCCACCCCAATATGAATGTTCACTGAAGGTTTTCTTGTCCCATAACAGCCTGAGAAGCTGCCAGTGGTGCAAACCATAGGCTGTCATCACAGCTGCAGGTCCTGCCATCAGTGACTCCAACTTTTCCACCCCGGCAGTGTGTGTGGTGCTAATGCTGATGCATGAAGACTTTCTATCAAAAGCCATCTCAGTCATGTTCAGCTAATGCATGATGACAGCATGACATTAGGGGGATGGCGACGTAAGATGAGACCCTGACAACCTCACAGAACTGCAGAAATGTTTGTAGTTTTATGAGGCTTGACAATAGCCCATTAACTTTTAAACAGGAAGTTTCCCTGTTCACATTTTCTCTCTGGAGAACAAATTCTCCTAACTTGAACTGTGTTCCTATATATACTCCTAGGATGTTTGCACCCTGTACTCCAACATTGGAACTTAGGCCGAAAGCAGATATCATAATATAAAAAGGAAACACATGGTTTCCCTGAACAGGCTATCAGTTCTTTTGTGTTGTTGTATTTATTGATGAATATAGGGATTTCTATCCCATTTTCCACCTCCAAACTGGATGTGCTTGAAGTGGCTACATTTGTCTCTAATAGGATGTTGGAGAAAACTGCAATGGAATCAATGGAATTCAGATTTCTATTAATCTGACCTGCAGATTCTGCAGTGGACTTGCAGACCGTTTTTAGAATTTCTGGAAGTTTATACAAATTTAGCCATAGAAAAAGCTGTGATTAAAAAAATGGCTGAAAATGCACATTTCCCCAAACATTAAAGTGAGAAAATATGGAGGGGGGGGTTGCACATTTTTGCAAGTGCAAATTTGTGCAACTCCGAATTGGATGATGGAACGAAACGTGCCTAAAAATCTGCAAAATGCTGATGAAATGGATTTAACACAATGTGTACATCCCTAGTCTCTAACATAACCAGTTAATTGAATGCTGGTGTATTATTCTTGCCCATCACTGCTCACTGCCCTGACCCATTAGTGTGGTGGCTGCTGCTGCTGCCTCCTCCTCTACCTGGGGAGCAAAGTGGATTGCAACTGGGTGTCTGAGATGGGAGGTAGTTCTGCCATTCTCATCTCAGAGAGAGAAGAAGCAGCAGTAGCAAGTGGGACATTGAGCATCAGAGAGGGAGAAAAAATGCAGGAGTGGATCAATTGGGTTTTTTACTGACCCAGGTCACTGTTGTATTTGTTCCCTCATACCCTAACTCAGGGGTGCAGCACCTCAGGCCCATGGATCAAATCCTGCCCACCTGGGATCCCCATCTGGACCTCCAGGGTTCCCAAGGTGGCCACGCCCCCTTTTCCTGGCATCACCCCCTTTCCTCTGACCACCAGTCATTGCCCACAAGTGGTTTTCCCGCTTGTGGGCAATGTTTCTCCCCCATTCTAAAAGATTGAAATGCCTCTCCCAAGGCTCAGTTACTGGCTGTAATAGCTTTAAGCTAAAATATACTGCAGGAATGATGCAGACAAGCTGAAGGGGCTTCAGAGAAGGGCAATAAGGATGATTAGGGGTCTGGAAACAAAGCCCTATGAGGAGAGACTGAAAGAACTGGGTATGTTTAGCCTGGAGAAGAGAAGACTGAGGGGAGATATGATAGCACTCTTCTAATACTTGAAAGATTGACAGACAGAGGAGGGCCAGGATCTCTTCTCAATCAACCCAGAATGCAGGACACAGAATAATGGGCTAAGTTACAGGAAGCCAGATTCCGGCTGGACATCAGGAAAAACTTCCTGAGTGTTAGAGCAGTACGACAATGGAACCAATTACCCAGGGAGGTTGTGGGCTCTCCCACCCTAGAGGCATTCAAGATGCAGCTGGACAGCCATCAGTCAGGTATGCTTTAAGGTGGATTCCTGCATTGAGCAGGGGGTTGGACTCAATGGCATTATAAACCCCTTCCAGCTCTACTATTCTATGATTCTATGATTTTGCCTGTGCCCCTTTTTGCATCTGGCCTCACCCACCATTGGAATGTGGCCCCTGGGAGCTTCTCGAAAACTGAATTCAGCTCTTGGGCTAAAAAAAGGTTCAACATCCCTGCCCTAAGTGTACACTTTAGCACATCCTAACTTCAAGTGACCTCGAAGCCCATTGAGAACATACATAAGGCACTACACACTAGGGCTGTGCACAGATGCCTCAACCCACTATGGAGGCCAATTAGGAGCTTCTCAATCAGCCCCAATCCACCTCGGACCACTTCCGATCCAGTCCAGCACAGCGTGTGTCTGGATCCGAAGCAGGATTCGGACATCCGAATCATTTGGATGTGTCCGGGTTCTTTGGCACCTGCCGAGCAGCTGCCTCTGCTTATACTCTTGGACATGCCCATCAGCGCACAAGCTGCCAGCCGAGCCATGCAGTTCCCACCCACCCTTGGATCCAAAGTGAAAGGTGCACAGCTCTACTATATACTACTAGCCCTGATGGTTATGTGCTCCCTCCTGTATCCGAGGCAGTATGCCTATGTGCATCAATTGCAGGGGAAAATGGTCCCTGGTCAACAGCTGGTTGGCCACTGTGTGAACAAATTGCTGGACTAGATGGACCCTTGGTCTGATCCAGCATGGCACTTCTTATGTTCTTATACTTCTTCTGGCATTACATCTGTCTTCAGCCTAATTTCAAAATTGTGTTTCGGATTACAGCCTTGGCATTCTGAGCAAGTTTATAATGAAGGTTGGAATAGTTGTCATTAACATTGATTTTGTGCAAAAGGGGGGGAAAAAACTGAAAAGGTCTGCAATTTTAGAGATGCATTATTTATTGTTTATTGTTAAGTATTGTTCCTGTTTAAACTATTCATTGATCCCTGTGCCTATTTCAACACAGCAAGCAATAAATAACACAGGCAAACATCCCAGAATATATTTATATGTAATTTTTAAAGATTGTGCATGGTCAATTATAAAAACTGATTGATTTCGGGTACTTTATTTATGTGTAATGTGACCCTCCCCTATGTATATAATTAGCAAATATTAAAAGCCCAGTTTCTACACATAACAACCATTACTTTCCTTACTGTCTCTTGAAAACTTCCACCTCCCCTGAACAAGGGTGAGTCTCCTTGAGCACCAATAAAAAACAAATGAGGAGAGGTGCATTCTGTTTGTTTCTTAACCCTTTCATTTCTTGTTGCTGTGGAAATTATTCAGGGATGGCTTGTTGCAGGGACGAAAGGCAGATGAATGCAGAGCAATATGACACACTTGGCATCCACTACAGACAGTCCGGATGGCTTATATCATTAATAATGTAGAGCTGACACTTAAAAAGAGACAAACAGCAAGGGAACACATCACTTTCAGAAAGAGGTCTAAAAGAAGAAATGGATTTGCATGAAGTTTGCATGTGCTAATTTATACGTACAGATGCAAAATTTAAAAATACTCACTATAATTTAAATAGAAATGAAACACATCTCACCATAGTGGGGAAGGGTGGGTTCAGGTGAGGTCTGTGTCTGCTCAGCCTGTTGATCATGGTCTGACTATGAATGGACAACTCCAAGGCCCATGCTCCAGCAACATCCAAACATATTACCCAATCGGACTAATCGGAATTAATGACTGGTTAATTAAACGCAGGATAGCTCTCAAGGATTAATCTTCAAAGATCTGAATGGGATGCTGGCCATGTGACTCCCACCGATGCTAGAAAATGAGAATGCTAAATCTTCCAGCCTGTTGAACGTACTTTTTATTTCTCAGTGTCTGCTTAGACATTTCAACAAGTATGCATTGAAGAGGATCCTGTAGCTCTTTACTGGAAACATGTCTTTAGCTTTTTTTTTTCTTTTTTCTGCATTTATAACATTATTAAATTTATTCCTGAAAACTAGGGGTGTACAAATTAGTCTATATCTGGTTCATGCCAATTTCACATGTACTGAATTATAAGTCTATTCCATTTCCATTTCATTCTGCAATTTTTTTTTTAAACCACAGGAAAGTTTGTATTTTCATATGCAACTTTCTGCAACAAACACATGCTGGACACATACTTAATATAATGTTGTTGTTGTTGTTGTTTTTACATAACTTTACATACATATTTTACATACATATACAAGTTTTGTATACAACATTCCCTAATATACATACTTTTGTGCATTATTTTAAAGATGAGAACTGTATCACAAAATTCAGAAAAGTGCAGAATCTGAAAGATAACTGTGTTCTTTTCCACATATTAGCCCAGGAAATGTGAATTAAGTTGGATCACTTCAAATCATGAATCAAATGAAATTTTCCAGCATCCCTACCTGAAACTGCTGTAAAGGCTATGGGCTCAACTACACCTAAGGGGAGGGAGGGAGGGAAGGAGGGAGGGGGGAGGATCGCGGACTTCCCTGCTTCCACTATCCCCCCCCCCCCAGCATCTAGATAGCCATGTGACATCCCGGAAGGGAAGAGGGACATTGCGGCCACCATTTTTTTAAGAAGAGGAGCCGCGCAGAAAAATGAAAACATGTGCCCAACCACCACCACCCGCCAACCCAGGGATGGCAAAATTGTTTCCCCCCACCCTCCATGGGCACAGAGCCTCCCTGTACAGCTCTGTGCCCACTTTGAAGGCCATGCTACTCGTGAGGAGGCAGGAGTGGCAGACACACCTCCCATGGTCCTTGGGATAGTCCAGGGACTGCGAGGAAAATTGGAATAACTGGAGAACCAGTTATCCTGGGAAAATGGAGGGATCGTCCCTGCCTGCCCCTGGGACCCCCTATGCATTATTTGGATGCACAGGGACGATCCAGGGACTAACCTGGGAAAAAAGCATGGTGTAGGCATGGCCTTTCTCTTCTAGATCTGCAGGATGGTTGAAAATGACCAGCACCATAATCCATTAAACAAAAAATGGGGCAGGGTTACTGTGTACGTACACAAGCGTTTCACTTTATTCCATTCACCTCAATGGATGGTGCTGCAGCAGTAGCAGCAGTAATAGTGTTACAGTAGTGTTCATCACAGCATGATGGGATTTTTGTTGTTGTTGACGTTGTCGTCCTCATGTAGCTTTTCTCCCAAATCCATGACAATGTGCAGCTGATTATATGAAAAAAGAAAGTAGGGATGGGACCATATCTAGATTTCTTGAAACTTAGCAAGATACAGTGTCTTGGGATATACTACTCTGGAGAGCATTTGCTTTGCAGTGTGAATGTTTCTAAGTGCTAAGTGGTTGAGAGGGAAATGGTATTTTGTTATACTTTGAACAATAAAAAGTGCTGCTCCACTCCCTGAAGAGTAGGGAATTTTTTTTTAACGCTGACTCCTTTTTTTTTATGGGTCAGATTGTTTTTCTTGCCACTGCCTCTCAAGATGTACGCTACATACAATAGGACTTTCATCTGTTTGCCAAACTACTCTATATTCCTCAAATTACCTAGAGCCTTGCTTATGCCTGGGAATGTTTGGTTCACCTTTTCACCCACTGCTTGTATAATTCAGATAGAATTATAGTAAGCTACCGTCCTCGATTCCTCTTGGAGACAGAAAAAGCAGAGAAGAGAAGATTCGGAATGATAGGAGGCTGAGCAGACATTCCTGTTTATCCCTGGAGGGTCTGTGTAGCAGGGACAGCTTCTCGATGTCTCTGACACTGAAGGGAAGATGTTGTTATGACCTTCCATGGGTTGAGCTCCTTGATGCATATGGCAGTCCTTAACCCATTGTTTGTCCAATAACTGGCAAAGTCCATTGAATACTACTGCTGCCTTGTTTAATAGTAGGGCTATTGATTACCTGTGCACATTTTAATTGATTGAATCAGCATACATTTGCATCTGGATAGGAGAACAGCCCTTGTCAGGCATATCTATGGGAGTTTGGGCTTGCTAGCCCCTTTCCCAATTTCACGCTGCCCAGTACACCCACCCCACTGATGTTTATATGTTCGGTATAACATCTGAAAAGGAACGCAATTGGGTTCCCAATCACTTAGAGCCTACATACATAGACTCCTTTTTTCAGACATTGTTTGAAATACATGCTTGTCGAGGAGAGGAACTAGTAGGCAGGGTCCCAATCCACTCGCCACCACCCTGTATCCATGTGGAGGCAAACATTTAAAAATATAAGGACATAAGAAGAGCCATGTTGGATCAGACCATGGATCCATCTAGTCCAGCACTCTGTTCACACAGTGGCCGAACAGCTTTTGATCAGGGAATCATAATCAGGACATTATTATTATTATTATTATTATTATTATTATTATTATTATTTCTTACCTGCCTCTCCCTCTGGATCGAGGCGGGGTACAACAACCAATATAAAATACCTATATGTGTATATATATATATTATACACACTAATTAAAAACATATAAAATGAATATATTATTAAAAGAATCTTAAAATTCAACTAGATAAACCTGCCGGAAGAGTTCAGTCTTTAAGGCTTTCTTAAATTCCAGGACACTGTTAAATTGGTGAATCTCTTCTGGCAGGCCATTCCACAGTCTGGGAGTGGCAGAAGAGAAAGTCCTCTGGGTAACAGTTGTCAGCCTAGTTTTTGCTGACTGTAGTAAATTCTTCCCAGAGGACCTAAGAGTATGCAGGGCAGATTGTATGGAAGAAGGCGATCCCACAGGTAACTTGGACCAAAACCATGTAGAGCTTTAAAGATAATAACCAACACTTATACCCAGGAACTAATTGGCAGCCAGTGGAGTAATTTTAAAGCTGCTGTAATATGGTCAACTCTAGGTGTACCAGTGACCAACTTGGCTGCCATATTTTGAACTAGTTGAAGTTTCCGAACTAGACACAGAGGTAGCCCTATGTACAGCGCATTGCAGAAGTTGAGCCTCGAAGTTACCAGTGCGTGCACTACCACCTTTAGGTCTTCCAACACTAGGAAGCTGATAGTAGGCACCCCTGGCCATCACATCTATCTGGGCTGTCATCTGGAGCGAAAGATCCAGGAGCACCCCCAAGCTGCAAATCCAGCCTTTCATGGGGAGTGTAACCCCATCCAGAACTGGTTGACACACCTCCAAACCCAGGTTGTGGCCTTTGACAGAAAGCACTTCAGTCTTGTCTGGATTCAGCTTCAGTTTGTTTTTCCTCATCCAGCCCATTACCACCTCCAAGCATTCAGAGGAGACACACTATCCTTAGCTGACGCTGTTGTCAAAGGCATAGAGAAAAATATTTGAGTGTCATCAGCATACTGATAGCACCCCGCCCCATGCCTCCGGATGATCTCTCCCAGCGGTTTCATGTATATGTTAAACAGCATTGGGGATAGGATGGCACCTTGTGGTACACCACACAACAGCTCCTTCTTTGAGGAGCAGCTATCCCCAAGCATCACCATCTGCAACTTGCCCGAGAGGTAGGACTAGAACCACTGAAGCACAGTGCCCCCGATTCCCAATCCCCTCAGGCATTCCAGAAGGATACCATGGTCTATGGTATTGAAAGCAACTGAGAGATCCAGAAGTACCAACAGGGACACACTCCCCCTGTCAATACTCAGGCGTAGATCATCGACTAAGGTGACCATAGCAGCCTCAATTCTGAATCCCACTCTGAAGCTGGTTTGAAATGGGTCTAGAAAATCTGCATCATCCAAAACTGCTTGGAGTTGGAAGGCAACTGCCCTCTCAATCACCTTGTTAAGAAACAGAAAATTTGATACTGGCCTTTTTAGGGGGGGGCTTTTTTAGAAGCAGACATACTACCGCTTCTTTTAAACATGTTGGAAAACTCCCCTCCCTGAGAGATGTATTAATAATATGTTGTAATTGTAGTCTAATTGCATCTCCTCCCTGGGTGACCAGCCAAGAAGGACAGGGATCAAGAGGGCAAGTTGTCCTCCCCACTCATCCAAGCAGCTTGTCCACGTCCTCGGTACTCACCAACTGAAACTGATCCAGTGTAATTCTACTCATGGAATTGCTGGATACTCCATTGTCAGCCTCTGCTATGATGATGGCATCTAAATCAGCTCTTATCCGGGAGATTTTATCTGTGAAATGATCATTAAAGGCATCACAGCGAACTACCGAAGGCTCAAAGATCAGGTTCGGGGGGAAGGTGTCTGTGTTAGGCCTTTCACCACCCTGAACAGTTCTGCTGGATGCAAATTCGCAAACACAATGCATGCAGAGAAGAAAGCTTTCTTCGCTGCACGTATTGCTACCCCATAGGAACGAAGTATTTCTTGTCGGATATAAGTCGAGTTTTCCACCATAGGCGCTCCAGTCATCCTTCCTACTTCAACTCCCTCAGATCTCCCTCAGGGTGCCCGATTACAAGCTTGTCAGAGAGGACGTTTGGGGGAGATCATGTTGATAGCCTTAGTTAGGTCTTGATTTCATCTATTGACCAGGGCTTCTACAGGATCATCAATGATACCAGCCATAGAACCCTCTAAGGCTTTCTGGAATCCAAGAGGATCCATTGGTCCGCTACCCCTGTAGGGGTGCGTGGCAGCTGTGATACTAACCCTGACCAGAAAATGGTCTGTCCATGACAATGCAGAGGTATTTATCACCTTCGCCCACAGATCTGTCTGTTCGGAACTGAAAACAGCCTCGAGGGTGTGACCTGCTGAATGTGTGGGTCTAGAGACCAGTTGGGATAGGCCCATGTTTGTCATGGATGCCATGAACTTCTGAACTGCACCTGACAAACTGGCATTGAATGGGAAGTTGAAGTCACCCAGGACCAAAAGCCTGGACGACTCCAACACTAGCTCCAAGACCAGTTCTGTGAGCTCAGCAAGGGAGTCTGATAGGCAGTGGGGTGACCAGTACACTAACAGAATCCCGAGTCTATCCCTGGTCTTCAGACTCAGGTACACACACTTGATGTGATTCAGTTGCTGGACAGGAAGTCTGGTCAGGTTAAGATTGTCTTTGTAGACTACAGCTACTCCGCCCCCCTACCCACTTTCCCTCACCTGCTCTCTAACACAGTATCCAGCTGGGAGGGCCTGGGCCCATGTTGGGCCACTGTCATCTTGCAGCCTGTTCTCTGTAAAGCATGCCAGGTCAGCCTCCTCATCTGTAAGGAGGTCATAGATGATATTTGTTTTGTTTTTAACTGACCTGGCATTGCATAGGAGCAAGGAGAGGTTCTGTGGTTGGCCTGGTTTGTTCTCCAAGGTCTCCAGGGTAACAGGGTAACTAGACAGTAAGATAGGTGTTAATTATTTATGTCTCCTTCCCCTGCAATGACATTTTGTCTTGCTATTGCCATAGCTCCCTCTGCTCTGCACAACACATATTGCTGCTCCATTTCCCTTACACAGTAGGCTCAGCTGGGCTACCAGCCACCCTTGAACTTCTCAGAGGAGTGGGGTGGAGGTGGAGTCCTGGACAAGCCACTCTCCTCCTCCTCCTCCCCTGCAGGTGTTGACAGTCTCTCCAGGAGTGCCTGACAGTGGCAAGCCTCAGAGTAAACAGTCCAGCAAAGCTGGCAAGTAGGCTGGCAAGCAAAGCTTGGAAGGCGAGAAGGCACTCTTGTCAGCAGGTAAGCCACAGGTTGAGGCAGTTGTTCACCAACAACTGATGTATACAGGCTTACTGCCTCTAATACTGGAGGTTGCACTCAGCCATCAGGACTAGTAGCCATTGATTGCTTTCTCCTCCAATAATTTATCCAATCCCCTTTTAGAGCCATCCAAATTGGTGGCATTCACTACATCTTGTGGTGGTGAATTCCATAATTTAACTTTGCACTGTATGAAGAAATACTTCCTTTTTTCTGTCCTGAAACTCCCACCAATCAGCTTCATGAGATGACCCCAGGTTCTAGAATTATGGGAGAGGGAAAAAAAATGTCTCCCTATCCACATTCTCCACACCATGCATAATTATGTACACCTCTATCATGTTTCCCTTCAGCCTCCTTTTTTTCAAGCAGAACAATCCCAGCTGCTGAAACTTTCTTTCATAGGGGAGATGCTCCAGTCCCTTCAACATTTTAGTTGCCCTTTTCTGCACTTTTCCCAGCCCTACAGGTGTGTTGACCAAAACTGTACATAGTATTTTGAGTGTGGTTGCACCATAGATTTGTATAAAGGCAATATGATACTGGCAGTTTTATTCTTGATTCCTTTAATTATACCTAACATGTAGTTTGCCTTTGTTACAGTGGACCGCTGTCAACCACAACCCCAAGTCCTCTTTCTTAGTCGGTCACTGCCAGCTGGGCTAACAAATTGGTCTTTTAAAACAGGCATTCTTACTTAGTTTTTAGATGATGCCTGCACATCTCACAGGAGGCAATGCATTATATCTAGGGTGACCAGATAAAATCTAGGTCAGGGCTCATGTAACTTTAACAGTTGTAGAGAAACGGGAATTTCAGCCAGTGTCATTTGTATGCAATTAGTTCCTGGTGAAATCCCCTCTTCATCACAACAGCCAGAGTGACCATATACAAAAGAAAGCAGGGCCCCTGCAACTTTGTGATGAAGAGGGAATTTCACCAGGAACTAATTGCATACAAATGACACTGGCTGAAATTCCCTTTTCTCTACAACTGTTAAAGCTACATGAGCCCTGACCTGGATTTTATCTGGTCAGCCTAATTATATCCATCTCTGGCCATCTGCCAGTGGATTGGATTCCCCTTCCCTGCAGTCCTGTATAGGCCTTCCAAACCTGCTCCAGAGGATTGTGGGATTCTCTGGAGCAGATCTGGAGTGTGTGCAAGAGGCTTTGGAATTGAGGAGAGAAAGGGGAAGCCCCATTGAATGAGTGGATATCCTCTCTCATGATATTAGATTTAACCCATTGTGGCATATAAGAGAAATGGAAGAACATCTCTTTTAAAATGGCAATTACCAATCCTATTTTGTTTTGCCTGTAAGTACTTGCATGAATAATAAGTATTGTTTTAAAAAGAAATCTGCTGTTTGATTAATTGTTGGGGGGGCAAATATGTTTCATTTATTGAAAGTTTTTGATTGAAGAAGAAAACTGATTAAACCACTCAAGAATAAAGCCCTATTGAAAAGTTCATACTTATACAGTAGCACTGAAAGCTAGTCATAGTGCAGGGGGAAGAACATTCTTACCATAACTATGAGTCATGATGGCTATTTGCTAGCCCCCAGATTAGAGGCAGCGTGCCTCCAAATACTGTTTGTTGGGAAACAACACTGTCCTCATATCTTGCTTGTGGTCTTCCCAAAAAAAGCATCTGGTTCTCAACTACTGGAAACAGCCTGCTTGACTCGATAGGCCTTCAATCAGATCCAGCAGGACTCTTTTCGTGTTCCTATGTATGAAATTCAGTCTGTAGTATTACATTCATGTGATGGTACATCAAACCTGGGAAAGACCTATAAGAATCCCCTGGAAATATCTGATAGTACTCATGTTAATAACCTTCAACGTTTCACAGATGAAAATAGGAACACTGGTATATATGTTATGTGGTATATATGTTAGAACAGGTGGCTACCAGGAGGAGGGCCTTCTCAGCTGTTGCACCCCTGCTGTGGAATGAGCTCCCTAGAGAGGTTCGCCTAGCACCTACATTATACTCCTTTAGATGCCAGGTGACCTTTTTTATTTTCTCAACATTTTAACAGTTCATAAATTTAATTTGTAACCTTGCTGGTTAAATTTGTATTTTAAATCTGTATTAATTTCTGCATGGCTGCTTGGTTTTATCCTGATTGTGCTTTTATCCTGTATTTTATATTATGTTTTTATACAGTTGTTTGTTGTATATTTTTAATGGTTTTCATGGTTTTAATTTTCGTAAACCCCCCAGAGAGCTTTGGCTATTGGGCGGTATAGAAATGCAATAAATAAACTAATATGTATTCTCCTATCACTAACTAAGTTCCTCTTCCTCACCACATTTCCTATCTACGTGTTGTGCACCGGATTTATTTATTTTGCACTAGCCTGGTCTTCACTGGCTTCTGAAGGACAATGTTTAAGTGAACCAATAGTAACATGTTTTTTAAAAAAACAAAACTGCACACCTTACGAAGGTGAATTAGGAATTTTAATCTCACAATTGTTCTGGTGATTATTAAATCATCTTATAGTACAGAGCAGCTACAACACATTCATCAATCCTTACTATCTGCATAGGCAGTTATGTAAGGATGTGCAAATCAACAAAACCCAAATTTATCAAGGTTCTCCAAATTCCATTTCAAAGCTCATTTTGGCTCAAGTCCATATCAGATTGTGAGCTTTGTTTCTTTCTTTTGGCATATTTTCATGTGCATTTTGGGCATATTTTCTTGTGCATTTTTTGAAATGTATACATCAATAGTGCACATCTTTGAAATGTACGCATTCTTCTCCCATTAATTAAAATGTGATTGAGCACATTTTTTAAAAAAAGACGTACACATTTTTTTTCATGTGCATTTTCCAAATATACCCATGCTGTCGAACACAATTTTTGGTTCCACATTTTACATTGCAAGGTCGGATTTCGACTGCAGATTTCTTACGAATCCATGTTAGACCTGAAAGTTGTGAACTGGGTAAAATCCTGATCAAAATGAACTGAAATGAAGTTTTCATACATCTATGCTTATGGGGCATATGTAGAAGGAAATCAGTAAGCTGTCATTTTGCACTTATGTGCATGCATACATTTTGCATGCACATGAAACATAGGAAGTTGTCTTATACCAGGTCATGTTATTAGTTCACTCAGATAGGCACAGGTGGCTGTCCAGGGTCTCAGGCAGAAAGCCCTTCCACACTCTTTGCTATCTCAGCTTCTGCAGATATGGTGCCCACTGGATATCTTGCATGACAATTTCCATCATTCCTCAAAGTTGGCCAGGCTGGATGGGGCTGATGGGGGCTTAAGTCTCAAAGTTGAGAATGCAGATTGGAGAAGGCTGGAGATGGTAGGGATTGAACCTAGGACCTTCTGCATGCAACACATGGGCTGCCCCACTGGGTTTGGACCCCCTTCATTTGAACTAGAGTTGAGATCAGATCCCCTCCTGACACACTCAGATATTTAGAAACTTGAGTGGGAGGGATCAAACCTGATGAACTATAGGTCACATGTTAGCACACTAGTACCATTTTAACAAAGCATCCTCAATATCTCCACCAAAGGTAAAATACAGACAAAATGGGGACGAGGGATGGAAAGCATAAAATAGGGTCTGAGGCTGGTAAAGACAGGTAGCTAGAGTATATAGAGGTCATTTGTCTCAGTACAAGGCAGCTCCAAGTCCTTACCTAAACAATGTGGCTTGGCTGTTTCTAATCCAAAGGGCATAATTACTTACAGGTACATTGTCCTAGATTAGATAGATAGATAGATAGATAGATAGATAGATAGATAGAGATAGATGCTTGTTTGTAAATATTTTTGTCTGACAAAATGTGATCACAGTGACATATTGCTGAACCAGGACATACAGCACAAAACTGAGTGCATCACTGAGAGCTGCCTGTAAATAAATCTGTGTGCTACATAATATAGCTGCATGATTCAAGGTGGAAAGGTCTGTGGTTTAACTGTCTAAAATGCAGCGGTGACCATTTTTTATGCTTTCTGAATGGTGAATGATAAGAAAACAAAGGAACAGTGGATGCCTTTCATAAGAATAAGGTTTTCTTTGCTGAGTCAGACCAAAAGTCAAGGTTGTTTAGCATTCGTATCCAGCAATTAGATGAAATTACGCTCCTTCTCAAGACTCAGTGTGTGTCTACATTAAGGGGAAAACCCCGCATCCTTACCGGGATTTCTTCTTCTGGAGTCTTTCCACATTTGCAGCTGGCTCCTTTAGACAGCGACCATATGATTTTGAATTGAAAACTTCTTCTCTTGGTAATGCTATTCTGTTAAATGAAACAGCACCATCTCCTGACAGAATTATAGTGCTATGCCAGCTTTAAATGCTGGGGAAATCTTGCGATAATTTAAATACTGCATTATCTCCATTTGGTGTTTTTTGTTTTTGTTTTTAAATGAGATTATCAGGGAAAAGCAAGGGAGACATCCTGGAGGTTGACGGTGTCATGTAAAGGTCCTACAAACATCTGTGAGTGGCCAATTATGAGCATGCAATTACTCATGTAGAGAAGCTGCATGGTTCAAAGTGGAGAGGCAGTGTGGTGTAGTGGCTTGAGTGTTTGACTGGAAGTCAGGAGTTCTGGGTTTTAGTCCCTACTCAGCCAAGGAAGCTCACTGGGTGACTTTGGGCCAGTCACAGGCTCTCACCCTTACATGGGTGTTTTTGTGAGGATAAAATGGAGAGGATGAGGATTATGTACACTGCCTTGAGTTCCTTGTAGAAGTATGGCAGGATAGAAATGCAATAAATAAATAAAATGTGTTCTTATTTCATTTTTTATGTTATGTTTTAACTAAGATTTTGTTTTAATTTGATTTTTCTTGTTAGCTGCCTTGAGTGACATTCTTTGGTAGAAAGGTGGGATATCAATAAAATAAATAAATGAAGAAATGGCAGCCCAATATATGACCCTGTGAGGTCATAAGCAGACCACGAACCATGTGCTGCAGTCAGGCAAAGTGAATTAACAGTGAACTGTCCCTTTAAGTACAGTACATCCCCCTCCACCTTAGCTTAGACTAGTAAAAACCCTGATGCAGGCCTGTGTTTTAGACCCCTGCCAGTTAACAAACCTGTTATATTATCAATGTTTGTGTGGAACTTGGATTATTTGCCAAGGTTCTGTAGTTAACACCAAGGTCTCCTCTATACCCCCAGCATTTGGGAATTAGGTGCATAATGCTTTGGAGTGGCTCTTAGTACTGCACAGCAAGTTCTCAAAATAAAATTTTCCTCCCAATTTTCTTTGAAAGAGCATCAGAAAATAGGGGGCAAACCCCTCTTTTGTGTTTTTGGAGGTACAAATATCAAAATGGAGGGGGAATCACCACTGCTCCTCCAAATTCCTTCCTGCCAATGCCCCCTGAAACATTCGTGATGTAACATCATGACACATTATTCTGGAGAAGAAAAATGGTGACCACTGACCAGTGCCAGTGAGAAGCCCACTGATTATTTTTGAGGCTCTGCCATTAAAAATTGCATCTACCCTCCTAGGGGGGAGAATCCCTGGGCCATGGAAGTTGGAAGGCTGCATTTTTGTTTAGCCCTATAAATGTGGAAATCCCATTTATCTCTCATGTGTAGCAATCCTTGGTAGACTTCTCCTCCATGAATAATTTGTCTGATTCCTTTTAGCCATCTTAGCTAGTGGTAATAGCCACATCATGCAGTAGTGAATTCCATAAATAAATTATGAAATTGTTTGAAGAAGTACTTCCTTTTGTCTGCCCTGAATCTATTCCAAATTAACTTCGTTGGGTGACCTTTCATTCATGGACTGTAAGGAGGGGGAAAATATCTATCCATTCTCTTCCCACTCTTCATTTCGCAAACCTCAGTTGGTAACAATTGCACATGGAAGACCATGTTAGTTTTCCCGCTCGCGGGTGAGGGTGAGTTATTGCAGCCTGTTTGCTGGAAGTAAACGATCTCTCCAGGATAGTGTAGATTTTTCTTATATCACAAGAGGGGGAACTTCACACAAATGAACAAGCTTTCTCATTTTTAAACACAAATGGAAGTGACCAATCATGCAGGAAGATGTCATGCCAAACAAAAAGATGAAAATAAGTGATTGTATGTCTGAAGCATCTGAAAAAATGTTTTGCATAAAATCAGCATCTCCAGCATCATGTGGTATTTTCAGTCTGTGCAATTATAGTCCATTTCTGATTTGGCGTTGGCTGTTCCTGCTTATTCCATATATATATATATGTATGTATGTGTGTGTGTGTGTGTGTGTGTGTATTAGCTAGAAATTCTGCATTTCATTCTCAATACTTCATGTTTACAGAATATCTTTTTGAGCCTAATAATAGAAGAGGATATATAAGTGAACACACACACACACACACAGAGAGAGAGAGAGAGGGAGAGAGAGAGGGAGAGAGAGAGTCATGTTCAGATCCTCTGCTACTATGACTTTCTCTCTCTCTCTCTCTCATTCTGTTTTTAACTTTTACTTCTGTTAATAACAACAGAAATAGCAGGTATTATTTGCATTCCTACAGATAATACAAAGTATTTATATTATTTCTCCAAACTGAGCATGTTCCAGTTTCCACAGGCAGATAGAAGGCACTCAGAAAGTCCTGAATGACTCAAGGTTACACTGAGAAATAACTTGGCATGTGTATTATTTGTTTGATTGGAGGATGTTTAGCACTAGTGAGGCTCTCTGTACAATGTTAGGATGGACAATCAGCAGTTTAAAATAAGGAGCTATGATGAGCACACATTCAGTACCATGGACAGCAGCATAGTTAGTAAGCATACTGAGTACAGAACAATGATGTGCCATCACTTGGCATATTATAAAAAAAAATGATGGTGAGTGTTAGCCTGCCTGGCAATATATGAAAAAGTACCTGGGGAAAAGATGTGCACAAATGGGCCTTTGTACAGTAAATAAATGTGGGGGGTGGGAATGTACAAGTAACTGGATCTCTGGAATAAAGTGTGAGACTGCTTGGATATTTTTTTATCTATTTATTTTTAAAATTTTATTTATACCTCACTTTTCTACCAAAAGTGGCACTCCAAGTAGACCTTCAGAATCAATTAAATTGATTAAAACAATACATTAAAATACAATGAAAATGTAATAATTATAGAAAAAAATATTATTAAAAACAGCACCCAACCCACCAGACCCATTTAAAAACAAAAGGCCTTCTTAACTAAAGTGGTCTAAAGTGAGAGAAAACCTCCCTTCATTGGGAGGAACTTCCATAGACTGGCCAACAAAAAGGCCCTCTCTTGGATTGCCAGCAGATGTGCTTCAGAAAGTGGCAGTCTCAAAAGAAGAGTGTCTCCAGAAGATCTTAACAATCAGCAGGCTCATATGGGAGAAGGCGGTCTTTCAGGTAGCTGGTCACAAGCCATGTAGGGCTTTATAGGTCATAATCAGGACTTTGAATTCTGCCTGAAACAGACTGGTAGGCAGTGAAGCTGTTGTAACAAGGGAGTCATGTGTTCCTTGTAACCAGCCCTTCAATGGGAGTGTAATCCCATCCAGCAGAGGATGAATCCCTATTCCTTGATCTGCCTTTTGACTGACCAAAAGCACCTCTGCCTTGTTTGGATCAAGCTTCATTCCTCCCTTCTCATCCAGTCTATTACTAACATCAGGCACCAGTTTAGAACCAGAACAGCTTCCTTGGATTTAGATGGAAAGGAGAGATAGAGTTGGGTGTCATCCTTCCTTTTCACATCTCTTCTCCACTGCAATCACCTGAACCCCTAAGAATACACTGGAGCATTGGAAGACTCTTCACAATGGGATGGGATGCCGGAGGCTACAGTGGAATTCAGAGAGGCCACCTTGCACAAGCAGATGTGCCTTTTTACTCAAGTAGAACTGCATGCACTAATTTTTATGGATATGTGCCCTGAATATGCAATGTCACTGTTTGATGAGGGAAAATAATATGAAGAAATAATAAGAGAAGTTGCAAACCTGTCTGATTAATGACCATGTCAAAGTGTTAATGCATTTATTTCAGTTCTTCCTAAGGGTAATTATCCCACTTTGGCTAGTTGTTTCCACATGTAATTTATGGTCTGACTCACTGGAATGGAGAAAGCAAAGATGATTGGCAACTATGCCACTTCATCTTTATACATCTAATTGTCATTCTTTTACATGTAACAGACTAATTGGAGAATTAGTCTCCTTTCTTTCTTTTTCCTTTTCTCCTTCTCCTCCTCTTCCTCCTCTTCCTCTTCCTTTTTTAAATTCAAAATGTTATTATTTTCATAAATACGCAGGACAAGTGAGGGGAGGCATGATGGATGTGTACAAAATTATGGATGATAATAATTATGTGGAGAAAGTAGATAGGGAGACATTTTCTCCCTTCCCATATTTCTAGAACCTGGGGTCATCCCATGAAGCTGATTCGTGGGAGTTTCAGGAAAGATAAAAGGAAGTACTTCTACTTTACATAGTTACACTATGGAATTTGCTATCACAAGATGTAGTGATGGCCACACATTTGGATGGCTGTAAAAGACAAATTCATGGAAGATCAGGCTATTAAAGATGACTAGTCCTGATGTTACCTGCTGTGGGAATGTGAGTGGGAAAGTGCTATTATACCCATGTACTACTCTTTGGTTTCCATTACGGTATCTGGATGGCCACTTTGTTAACAGAATGATGGAGGGGTAGGCCTTTGGTCTGATCCAGCAGGCCTCTTCTTATGTTCTTAACTTAGGAAATGTTCACATATTAACATTTGTTCATAAAATTGGGACATTCCATAGTTCATGTTCAAGGTCCAGTGGTATTCAATGAATACCACTGGACCTTGGAAGTTCCAGTCCATGGTGTAAAGGAAACAGATAGACTGTGCTGAAGGAGAAGATGGGTGAAGTAGTAAAAGTAGTTCACAAAGCAAAGCATGAGTTTTAGCAGGAGTTTTTTAGAATGACAAAGGACCTTGGCTCGACCGCCTGGGGAGAGATTAACAACCAAGGACGAAGCACCAGGAAGACCAGTTCTTATCTAGGAGGCAGTAAAAACTAAGGCCGAAAGAAGGGAGATGTGAAAGATAGAATTGCAGCTGGTGCCAGGGAAGGGAGGGGGGAACCCCAGGAGGAAGAATAAGGCTGAGGCTCTCCAGAGGGTGGGTGCTTTTCGTTGGGAGTTCAAAAGAAAGCCAGGTCCTGCTGGGCAAGGACGGTATTAGCTATTCTCACCTTTTATGTTATGCATGCTGGGTTTTGTTGTAGATTTAATATTCTTAGACTGCTTAACCTGCTCTTAGTCTAATAAAGTCGTATATCTCAATCAATTTGAGTCTTTTGTTTGAATTCCGGGGTTCCGTGTGTGTCCCAGGCAAGGGGAACGTTGGGCCTTGCCTTACACATGGAACCTCCCTTTCTTCATGTATGTGATCAGTTTTATTACGCTTCACCTCCCCCAGCCACACTCATTAGGTACACCAACTTCAGCTTCCCAGAGATCTTGGATTGAAAGTTGAGTTGATATTGATTCCATAAATTTCTCAATTCCATCATGTTACATCTAGTATCTCTATCAGTTGTCTAGCCAATTTAAAACTTAAAGCTAAAAACCTATATAGCAGGTATGTGCACAGAATTCAGTGGAGGTCTGAAGCTCAAACCAAATCAAACACTTGGTGATTCTCAAGGTGAAGTAGGCTTCCCTCCACAACAATCAGAAGTGAAACTGGACCTGCCAAAGCTTCATTACCAACTTGGGCTTCAGTGATGCAAACATTCTGTCTTCTCTCCAAACAGTGTCTCTTAGTTTCATTTCTTCAAGTGCTGACCATGAGCTGGGGGGAGGAGGGAGATTGGTTGAAGGACTGACAGATCCACCTTCTAATCCTAGAGCATATTTTACTAGAGGCTCTCCAATCACTGTGCTTTGGGAGAGGACAAGGATGGGCCTCTGAGATTGGCATTTTCCTAATGCTACCAGGCTTCATTGGGGGGGGGGGGTGTTAAACTGGCTTTCAGTCATTATAACTCCTACACCTATTCTTCAGAAACATTTCCAGTTTTTTAAAAATTATTTATTTATTTATTTATTTGGCTTGGGGACATATGTGCTGTTTTCACATTGCCCAAAAGAGTGGGGAAGGGAAGCAAATTGCTTCCCTCAAATTTGAAGATTCTCCTTCCACATGAACTGCAGGTTCCTTGTTTAAAGGCATGTGTATTCCGTCTGACATATTCAGAACAAAGGTTCACAAGGAACACAAGGGGACAAGCATGTCCTGGGGGTTTCTTTGGGGGGGGGGATACCCTTCAAAATGTCAATGCAGCTTTTGCACAACCCCACTGCAGCTATCATTCTGAAATTTGGCAGGCTCAATCCCTCAAAAGTACTACCCTGGCACGTTTATCGAATTCTGCTAAGAAACAAAAATGTTATCAGTATTTTCCTTTTTTTAAAAAATAAAATAAAATAAAATATGAAGGCATTTAGCTCAAAAAGCCTGACTGGACTTTAGATAGATAGATAGATGATAGATAGACAGACAGACAGACAGACAGACAGACAGATGATAGATAGATTGATAGAGATAGATAGATAGATAGATAGATAGATAGATAGATAGATAGATAGATAGATAGAATTGGCAGTGATTCCCTACTAATGGGCTACTACACCTGCAAACATTATCCAATTCTGATAATTTCTGAAGAGAAAATGGTTGTAGCTATTTTTTAATCTCCCATGATGCTCAATGGGAGAGTCAGACTTCTGAATCTCAGCTCAGGTTCAATCCCTGAGTTCAAATGGGCAGGCTATTTTCTGAAGTGCTAAATCAGGGCCTGGGTTGAATCTTGGGGACAGAGCACACTATATAGATTAATGCAGGAGCTGCTTTGTTTTTCTAGTGAGAAAACCACTAGTATTGGGATAGGACATTGAGCCTTTTTAATTTAATGAAGAACTGCTTGTGTAAGCAAATGCCTTGTGAACAAGATACATGCTTTTCCATCATAGACAGAATGGAATATGCTTTAGTCAAGACAGACATCTGTGTAGTGCTGACTATTGTATATTTTCACTGGCATACAAAAGGAGTGCAGAAATTATTCAAGTAATTCAGCTGAAGGCTAAAGGAACCTAATTAGAATTTTTCAGTCCCACAAGGGCATAAAATAGTACTTGCAAACAGCTCTTTAAAAATTAATTTCTTTGGGAGACAACGCTTTTCTTAGTTTTGTAAATCCCCAACCACATCCAGTGAATATATAGCAAAGTGAAAGCCTTACATTAGCATTGTGGGCCTCTAAAGCTTGTGCTACACTCACAATGCCGCTCATTCATCACTGTTTAAGGAAGAACAGAGTCCCAGCGCTGCTGAAGACAGCATGGGATTTGCTGTTGAATTCAATAAACAGCGGTGACAGGTCTCCTAAGGCTCAGATCCCGGGAGAGGGGCCTATGAGCTCCAAGACTGGTAGCTGTCACAGCATGGACTGGAGGCCAACAAAACGTGTTGATTTTTTTTTAATGTTATCGGAACTATCTCCTTCAAATTGGTCTCCAATGAAAGCATATTACTCTGAGATGGAGTCTGAAATAAGTCTGGGGATCCTATCACTAGGTGCAGGACTGGCCCAGACATTTTGCTGCCTGGAGTGAAGGACAAGATGGTCGCATGCCCCCTTGTCATTCCAAGTACAGCTGCCAACCAGACTGAAGGTCTGTCTGTTTGTGTATTTTTTTTTGTTTATTTACTTATTTATTTATTTAGCTCTGAATGTGTCTTACTCAGAGGTAAGACCCAATGAGTCTAACGTGGCTTGTGCCTGGGTAAGTGGGTATAGTATTGCAACCTCAACTGGCTAAAAGGGGGGAAATGCTTTACTTGTGGCAGGGGTTAGACTAGGTGACCTTCCAGGACCCTTCCAACTTTAACATTCTATGTGGTAGCCACTTGGGTACTCCTAGCATGGAATAGTAGCTTCCATTGCATAGACTCCATGTGTCTGTTTCAGTGTACAGAACAAATCTGGGACTTGGATCCACCACACTGCCACGGGCAGCCACCCAGCTCCAAGACAGCTGTGAAGCTGGAACTAAGCACAGCATAACATACCAAACTGTACTGCCTAAATAATGTGATGACCTGTCTTGGAGGATGCTCGCCTGTTGCTGCTGCTGTACCCACCCCCCCAATCGCCAGGATGCATGAGCCTCTTCTGAGGCTTGGTCCGGTGAGTGCTTGGCAGCTGCCCATGCTGGCTGCTGTAATTGCACACTCCCCTCCATGTTAATTGCGGCCACCATTAACACGGGGGTGGTTCACGGACCCATTTGGGCGCTTGCAGCATCCCTAGCTATGGGTGTGACCCTTAACCAATGCGATTTCCCAGCATTTTGAAGCTTGAGTGAACATGGAAAACCCTTAACACAGCCTGTTAAACTGAAAGGGCTTTGTTTATTACAGTTATGATATATTTTAACATATTTATGCAGTCAGCCTATTACACAAGTTCTCTTCTTTTAATATTGGCCGTGAGCCATTGTACACTGGAGGGCAACGTGCTAGTTTAGGGAGCGCAGGACCAGCTGCGTGGCACATACAACTCTACCCTCTGCCATCTTCCCATTGCCCACTCACTGCTCTGCATGTCTCCCGCTTATGAAGCACTCAAATATAGCTTCAATGCAACAGCAGAAGCACTAGGGGGCATAACAATGCCTACAAAGCCTGCTGGAGCATGGAAAATTGGGGCTCTCTGTCTCTCTGCCTGCTTACTTAGTCAGGGGGCTTTCCCAATATTCACATGTTGGAAGAAGGAAACGAGGTGAGGTAGACAGCCAATAAAGGCCAGCAACAAGCTGCTGGGGCGCCAGCTCCAAGGAGGCGTGATCCTAATTCGGACTAGTCAATGGTCTCAGGAAGAATGTTGGGAAGCTGCCACCCCTACCATCTGACCATCTGCTGCTTGAGGAAGCCAAGTCACTCTACGTAAGGGTAGGGCAGGCCCTGATTAAATGATTAGTGGATGGCTTTCTATGGCAAAATCCCTTTCGAGCAAGATTTCATTTACGATTTAAAAGTTTGGTTTAGTATGTATGCATGGCTTAGTCATTACATTGACATATGGTATAACTCCCATACTGGGGGGCGGGATAGTTCACATTTTCCAAGTGTTGTTATTTGTTAAGGATTATGCTTCTTGACAATCTATTATGACTCAAAAGTATAGAGTTTTGCATGTAATTTTGCCGGCGGAGGTGTTGCTCAAAATGCCGTGCCATTGATAAAAGAAATAGCAACTAGTATGGGATTAATCAGAGCCTTCTGAGGCTGTGAAATGGACTCCCCAGTGAGACAGAGAATTAGAGCTGTGCACAAATGGCTTCTCAGATTTCTCCACTCTATTTGTGGACCCAGAAATTGGGTGAACCATGTCAATGATTTTCTCCAGGGAGAGGAGAAATTCTCTAACAGTTTCTCACAGGTTGGGCTCACCACTAGCAGTAGTTGTACACAACTTCTTTCTTTCTTTCTTTCTTTCTTTCTTTCTTTCTTTCTCTAAGAGGTGTTTTTTCTTCTTTTTTTGCATCACTTCAGGAAGTGGCAACAGCAGCAACTGTATTGGCAGCCAGACCCACATTTTGCATCCACCATAGCATCATTCCAAGGCAATGCAGGAGATGAAGAGAGGGAAGGTGCCCACCACCTTAAAAAATGTGAAGAAAAATTGGATAAAATTCTGCAAAGTGGCCTTTTATTTCTAGGCGGTAAGAAATGAAAAATCTCAGGACAATTATATTGAAATAAAGCCCTGCTTATTAAGACCAAAGTTAAGGCTATCTCATGTTGGCTCAAGCTTTACAAAGCCAGGATATTGGAAGCTAAGGCTGATGCCTTAACTGATGTGCCTTGTGATCAGTAACGACGTTGTGCAATGTCACAAAATGTGCTTGCTTACAATTTACCCTCCATGCACCCACACTTTTGCTCAATCGTTCAGGCCCAAATTCACATGGGAAGGACAGGGCAAAGATGCCGAGTGTTGTCCTGGCCCTATATGAAGCATCTGAGCCTTGCTAGAGGAATCCTCCTGTGAGTTGACCGAGGCCAGTTTGTTGTTTACATCGCTAGCTGGCAGGGTGGATTAAACAGTGAGAGGAGCCCTCTTCTAACAGTAAGGCTAGAGGCCTCATAAGGCAATGCAGGACCAGGACAATGTGAGGCATCTTTGCTTACCAAATGGTATGGAGGATAAGTTGTAAGCAAACTGCCGGTGTAACTCTTGTAACTTGGAAGTAATCTTCTCCCTATAACTAGCTATGGTCAAAAGCCTAGTTTCTGTGCAGTTTCTGAGGAGTTATCAATGGGAGCCCACATAGACCACATTGCAGTAATCCACACAATATGTAACTCAGGCAGGTGTCACCATCAGACACCTCAAAGAACGTGGGTGGCGCACTAGCCTCAGTCTACTGGGGCAGACCATCCTAATGGGTTCTCAACCCCTGCAGAGGCTCAGAGGTCCAGCAAGTCTAAATCTTTCCAGGTAATGATATGATTATGACAGGAGTGGGCAGCAGGCAGCCCGCAGGCTGCATGAGGGCTCCCGTCCTCAGGTGCCACCTCTGCTAAATTCAGTGGTGTGGTGGTGACAGGCGTGTAGCCCATGGGAGGGGGGATACAGGGGGCTGAATGTTGTCCCCCACAGTCTCCAAAGTTACACAACACTATGACAACAGAACTATTGAAAGCTTCATTACACCCAGATTGACATCATCCCACCACCACCCACACACATCAGATTGAGAATGTGCCCCACTCAGTGAGTGGAATCATAAACTGCTTGGGAGAAAGCCATGGTTGGCATGAAGGTCCTGAAATCCTGAGTCACTCCCGAAAGAGCGGTCTCACTGTGACTGTTGAAACCCCCCTAGGATGCTCCATATATTGGCAGTGGCTGGAAAGTAGAATCCTTATTCTTTCCCATGCACCAATAGAATCCTTATTCTGTCCTGCACATCCACTTTCAGGAACACACACTCTAAAGTGTATGATGGCTGGATGGACACTTGCTCATAGAGATGGACTCATCATGACTGACTACTGCAACTCAGGAGGACAAAGTTGAGAGAGGTTAACTTCTAAGCTTTGCTCAACCAGTTCTGTGTTAATACAAGTCAGGGCAGTTTCTTCATCCATGATTAAGTTCTGAGTGGCTGTTTTTCCCCCCAGCGTTCAACAGCAGAACTTTCTACCCAGAGGAGGTGGTAGCAAGATCCTGCTATGAGACTTGGTCTGGTAAGAGGGACAACCTACACACAGCCAGACTCCCTTCCCTTGTAATGGCCTGGCTACCTCCTACAACTATATACCTTCAAACTGTAAAATGGCTGTGCCCCTATTACCCCTATGTCCCCTCCCTCTCGGAAAGCACATCCCTCCCACAGCAAAACCTACACAATAACAGATCCAGGCAAGCAATCTCCCCACCCCAGAAGATATTGAAACCATTATATCAAATGAAAAATCCCTAGATCTTGGATTTCCCACAAGATAATACTACAGTGGATCACCATAATGCCCTCTGGGCCTCCAAAAGGGGAAAACCTCTTTGGTATCATCTGTTTGGAGATGACCCACTGTCAGCCACCACTTCCCTAGATGGACCTGAAAGAAATATTCAACCACACTGTGTTGCCAGTGTGTCTGTTGATGTTGTTACATTTTGTTTCTACAACTGTGGTTGTGCTGTTGATGCTATTGCTGGCTGAGCATAGGATCATGCCTATGTTACAGCAGTGTTAGCCCTGATATACTGGCTGCTCAACATCCTGGGCACTATAAAGTTGCCCTTTTGCATACTCTTATGTGTATTTTTTCCCCTTGCAGTAACATTGAGAAGCATGCAAAGAAGAAACTTCTCTGTTCGCTGTTCTTGAGTAATCCCAGAGTCATTTTGAATTCATGCTAGGAAAGCACTGTGAGATTTGCCTCTAAGATCATGAGCTAAAGCTCAGCCTCAGGTTTCATGCAAGTCATGTTGCTGTACAAACACTATCCACAGGGTGTAAGAATATATATATATAGTTCCAACAGTTGGTACTAGAAACTATTCTACCATTAGGGGCAACATCCCTGGGCACCAGTAACACAAGCAGCTTTTTTTAAGGCTATATTTATCACAGATTATATGATTACAGGAAAAACAAGAACAATTTTGATATTTTGATATATCATTTTAGCATGTTTGCATCACAATGAAGTTGATGTAACCCTTTTTTGGGGGGGCACAAAATATTTTGAGTGTACTTATTGTTCTTGGGGGGAAAGGGGGAATGAATGCTTTGTATTTATTTCTTATTTGACACTGCTGCCATCCAGCTTTCCCATGGGTACAGGAAAGCTTTGCAGAGAAATGAGCTGGATCTTTCTTTGTTCTGGTTTATTATGTCACTGAAGACTGAACTTGGAATGCCAGCGATAGCCTAAAGCTGTTAAACTACCTTGTGACCATTATGCCAATTGCTTTTCATCTTAGCCAAGTTCAAATAGATCACTTCACAGATCACTTCACAGTTTTTTTTAGTTATCCCAATCATACCCTATTAGAGGTTAAGGCAAAAAAGCATTGTTATTCCTTATTTAATGATGGAGAATTGTAGGGTACAGGGAATAAGCCTATGGCTTATTTTTCATCTGGTACACTTAAACCTAAGACAATTTAAGGCTGATTTATACATGCACAATGATCTCCTAATAAGACTTCGTGGGATGACCGACAGCTGAATTTTGTGAACTCCTTCTATGGAGCAGTTCAGTATTTGAAGTAACGTGACCACGTGGCTTGTGGAAGGAGATGCATAAAATCATTGCATCATGAAGAGGCATACATATACTCAGCTTAAGTCCAATTAGCTTCCAACCTCTAACCTTCTTCTTCAGAACTCTAATACCAGAACTCCAAATACCACCACGAAGATAAAGACATACGGGCAGCTCAAATCCCATTGAATTCAATGGGGAAAAATTAGCTCCAAACCTCTCACCTTCTTCTTCAGAGAACTCTAATACCAGAGCTCCGAAGTACCATTTTGTGGTACTTGATGCTATTGTAAGGCATCAATGCCTTTTAGATGGATGTGGGACTAACCCCCACTAGTATAGTTGTTCTGCTTTAGCTTTGATGCTATTTGTCACTGTGAGTCTTTAAGATTATTGTATTTATATCCTACTCTTTTTTTAAGGAGCTTGTGGTGTGTACATGTTCATTCCCCATAACAACCCTGTGATGTAGGTTGGGTTGGGAATGCTTTGTGGTTAAGCCCATCTGTTGAATTTTTCAACAGGTAACAGAAGGAAAGAATAGCTCACTAGACCATTTCTCTTAGAAAAAAATGAAATTCATTTTAGAATGTATGCTAAGGACAAAGCAATAGAAGACAAATGGGTGGTGTTATCTAGTAATGTTTTCCCATTAGCTAGGTGGTATAAAATCTGGATGATGCATTGAAAGCAGGGCCTAATCTACATCATGTAGGATATTGCATTATGAAAGTGGTATGAAAGTGGTATATAAAAGGCAGGAGCCACACCAAGCAGAATATATGGGTGTGAAAGCAGTATGAAAGCTATATGTGTCAATGGGCCCCAACAGTTGTCAGTGCACTTCAATACTGCTATAAAGCAATAGTGTGGTTCCTGCCTTTTCTATACTACATTCATACCACTTTCATAGTGCAATATCCTGCTTGGTGTAGATTAGGCATAGGTAGAGTGACCAGACGTCCGGATCCCCCTGGACATGTCAGGGAAAAGGGGCCAAATTTGAGTCCGGGGGGGAAATTTTAAAATATCCCCCAAAGTCCGGAAAAATTGGGCCTCTCCCGTGCCATCTGGGCCTTGTTCTTGGCTAGCGCGGTTGCGCTGGCCAAGAACAAGGCCCAGATCGGCCGGGGAAGAGGCCGGAACGACGCGCGCCCGCACTTCCGGGTGCGCGTCGTTCCGGCCTCCCCCCCCCCCATCCGGGCCTTGTTCTTGGCTAGCGCGATTGCACTGGCCAAGAACAAGGCCCAGATCGGCCGGGGAAGAGGCTGGAACGATGCACACCCGCACTTCCGGGTGTGCGTTGTTCCACCCTCCCCCCCCCCCATCCGGGCCTGCCAAAAACAAGGCCCAGATCGGCCGGGGAAGAGGCTGGAACGACGCACACCCGCACTTCCGGGTGTGCGTCGTTCTAGCCCCTTCCCCGGGCCGATCAGGGGCTTTTTACAGCAGAAGCAGCAGCAGGGCCCGGGCTGCTGCGATGAGAGCGGCAACGGCAGAGGAGGAGGAGGAGGAGAAGAAGAAGAAGAAGAAGAAGAAGAAGACAGACGGAGGAAGAGAAGAAGACAGACAGAGGAGGAGAAGAAGACAGACGGAGGAGGAGGAGAAGACGGACGGATGGAGGAGGAGGAGGAGGAGGAGGAGGAGGAAGAGAAGACCCGAGGAAGAGAACCGGTGGCGGTGGCAGCAGCAGCGGAGAATTGGTGGTGGAGAAGCAGCAGAGGAGGACGCTGAAGCAGTGGGGCATGAAGAGAGAAGCGGCAGCGGAGGAGGTAAAGCAGCGGCGGTGCTTGTGGCTCACCTTGCACCTGCCTGGGCCAGTTAGGGCGCCTCCTCCCCATTTTTATGAGCACATGGCGATTTGGTTGCTCTTTGTTCAGCTCCCCTCCGTTTTCAGCCTCCGCGTGAACTGCATGCGGCTCGCCCAAACTTGCTCCCGCCTGGGCCTCCAGCCAGCGCCGCCTGCCCCGTCCTCCTCCTCGTCTTCCACAGCCGCGCCTTGATTCAGCCGCTGCTCGGGCTTCTTCCCGGCGCTCGGGCCTCCAGCCAGCATGTGAGTTATTACGGCCGCTGCCTGGGTTCGCTTCCACCTGGGCCGACGTGGTCCCTCCCTGTTTGCTTAGCCAGGGCCTGGCCAGTGGGGCTGCTGAGGCGGCTGATGGTATTTTATTTTCCTGCTCCCTAGACCTAGAGAGAGGGGGGCTTTACACTGAGGGTGCCTCATCCCCTCCAACCACCAGGTAATACGGTTTGGCTTCAACTGACTTTTTTAACCTAGTGCGCTACCTCAACTTAATCTCCCCCCTTTTTAAAATAGAAGGACTGGCACGTTCCTCTTCTCTGCGCCCACCTGGGAATTGCTGCTCCTGTGTGCGCCTGTGTGTGTGGTGTGTGTGTGTTAAAGTAGTGCAGGCCAAATGAACTGTCTCTAGCTGCAATCTAAGTCTAGTGGGGTGTTGGGGGGTAGATTGGATTTTATCTCTGGCTGCAATGATGAAATAAGTTGTTACTGATTTTCTATCCATTCTTTGGGTACTGATTTTGATGAATTAGAGCCTATCTACACACGCAGGATAAAACACTTTGGAAACGTTTTGAAAACTGTCTGTGGAGCGTGTCCTGGGCCCCAACAGTTCTCAAAACTGTTATAAACCATTTTAAACCATTTAAAACTGTTTTATAGCAGTAGTGTAGATAGACTCTTAATTGGGTGAATGTGTGTAGAGAGTGGGTTGCCTTGGGTGAGTTTAAAAACTATTATCAGTTTTGCCATGGGTGAGTATGTTGGTGTGTGGTGGATTTGTATTCTATTTTTAGCCATTATGATTATGATTATGATTATTTTGCCTTGGATGAGTGTGGGGTGGATTTTTATTCTCCCCCCCCCCCCGGTTAAGTGTGTGTGGGGAGTTTTTTTTAAAATTGTCTTGGGGAAGGGTGGGGTTTCCCCCCACTTTGGGTGGGTATGCAGGGGTATGTAGATTTTATTTTTTATTGCCTTTGGTGACCGTGTGTGAGGTGTGTGTGGATGATGATGATTTTTTTTAAAAAAATGTGGCTCCAAAACTGCTTCTGTGCTGATGCAGGTGATGATGATGATTATACTACATGCGAAGGAATATATGTACTCACAACTTTCAGCTCGGTTCCAGACATTTCTTTTCTGTATGGCTTTGAGATTGTGATTATGATTATTTTACAATGTGGCTTTGTGGATTCCTCTCTCCCCCCAACCTGGTGAAATTCCCTCTTCATCACAACAATTAAAGTTGCAGGAGCCCTGTCCTCTTTTGTATCTGGTCATTCTGGGAATTGTTCTGTCCCAGCAAGATAATATGTGAGTGCATAGTGTGTCTTGTCTGAATGTGTCTGGATCTCCTAGGCTCTGAAAGCATCTTTCTGGAGAGCACCTGCTGGTTGCATGATCCATGAGGCCAGGTTCTGTGAGTGCACAGTTGTCCTTGACAGAAGGGGCTTGCACTTGCTAGAGAAAGATGCACAGATGTTAAGTGGCTGCAATCCTATATTCATGTATCTGGGAGTAAGCTTCATTGAAATCAATGGGACCTGTTTCTGAGGTTTTTTTGGCCAGTTTTCTTTGGGTCCCTGATTGGAATTTCTGTTCTCTGCACACTGAGGCAGTGTAAATTCAGGAGATATTTGGATAAAAGGAGGGAAGCTGTTAGTCCATTTTGTTCCATGGCTTTTGTTTGCAGGGGGATAGTATTTTATATTCTTTCTGAATGCTAGTTTGTTGTACTCGGTTTTTCTGCACTTATTCAGTGGTAGCAGTATGCTGAATCTGTAAGTATGGATTTGAGAAAGGTGATGGGGAAAGAGTGTTAAATGTTAGGGAAGTTGAGACTATGGTCATCCAGTGAAGGATTTGTAGTCAAAAAAGATACCTGAGGGAAGGGGAGACTGTATCACACAGAGTATGGCAAAAGCTTCAAAGTACAGCAAAAGCTACAAATGTCTTTGAATGTCTCACTTGTTCTTTATTTCAGTGATTTTAACATTAAGATGTTATGTAGTACAAGTTTGTTTAATTATGTGCTGTGAAATCAGACGTGTGACCAAGGCCATATTTGGGTGGGCACGCCCCCTTGGAGGGGCGGCCATGTTGTCCTCCTTTTTGGTTTCCAAAATATGGTCACCCTAGGCATAGGTATACAGATCCCAGCAGTAGTGTTGCTAATTGTCCACATTTCCACTGAGGATGAACAGGGGACCAGAATGGCCCTTCATGTGGATGCATTCTAATAGTACAGCTAATCCAGCAAAAAGGTCCCTGCAGACACAATCATTTTCTCTATGCCTAAGGTTTCTTTCACCCACTGCACATCAACAAGCCAGTTTTTCCACTGTGTGTGCATCCTATTGATGGGGAATCTCAGCCAATCTCTGACAAATATACCTGTATGATCACCGTGTCTGTTCGTCACATGTACACACTACATGTTTAGGTACATGCTTTATTTACTTTTATTTATTTATTATTTAATATATTTCTTAGCTACCTTTCAAGACTGTAGTCTTCCCAAACTGGGTTACAAAGTAAAATTCAGTGTCAAATTATAAAAAGCACTTTAAATTTAAATGTTGAAATGAGTCAATTAAAACGAAATACGATTTTATAGTAATTACTGTCAGTTCTTTTCAATGAAAAGCCAAGAGATAACAAGGATGTTTTTAAAGCCTGTTTAAAAAATCAGCCATAGATGGAGCCACCAATGAGAAGTGCTTTCTCTCCTGTGCTTACTTATGTTAGCGGCAGGCCTGGACCAGGGCCTCGAAAAATTACAATATTCCTGGAGATGCCAGGAATTGAATCTGGGATCTTCTTCATGCAAAGCATGTGTTCTGCCAGTGACCTATGGTTCCTTCCCATGGGTGAACACTTTAAAAAAAGTAATGTGCCAACATCCATTTAACTGGGGGTTAAAGGCCACATAAAAGCCATCTGGTAGGAAAAAAAATGTGAAGCTAGTCTCTCAATCATCTGCTCACCTTTATTAATTTCTAAGATTAAATCCTGGCTCTTGGACTGGAAGCTGTTAAAAAAGTACTCTCTGTGCCTGTCTCCAGCTAAACAAAAGCAGCAGTTGCAGAATTCAGTCAGGGAGGGGAGTCAGCTCAATGATGGAGCACATACTTTGTATGCAGAAGACCCTCGTAGGATGGGCGAACTTACCCATGCCTGCCTCGCACCATGCTCACTGATATTCGCCAGCCATTTTTGGCATGTGATGCGAATCTCAGTGTAGTCAGCTACCAGCTGCCCATTCCCTTAGTGAGCTGCCATTTCTCTGCAAAACGGGAGCTCATGTTTTTCCATAAATTTAATGTTGCATAAATGGTGGCTGTAAAGGGGCCATCTACACAACAGTATAGCATAAATGGACCATTTACGTCTGTAATGTTGTCTTGATAGCCCCTTTACAACCGCCATTTATGCAACATTAAATTTAAAGGAAAACACAAGCCGTCATTTCTAAGCAAAATGGCGGATCAGCAAGGGAGTTAGTGGCTGCCGGACATTCGCAGACCGCACCACCCTCGGCCAGTGGGGGTCTGGTAAATGTGGGTGGTTTGGCGAACGAGGTCCAGGAGGCCAAGCAAGGGGAGTATGCTGAACTCCACCCCCTTCTTGGACTCCTTTGACATCCCTAGTCCTTAGTTTAATCCCTAGCATCTCCAGATTGGACTGGGAAAGAACCCTGTATGAGCCTTGAAGACCCTCTGTCACTCGGTATAGAGAATTTAACAAACAAAAAAACTTTCAGTTTAACATCTTTTAAGGGCTTTCCATGTTCACTCAACTTCCAAAATGCCAGGAAATTACAGCTGTTGAGGATCACACTCTTAACAGATGTGTTATTTAAGCAATATGCATGCATATGTTATGGTATCCTATGCAGTGGTTAGTTCCAGCTTCACCGCTACCTTGGAGATGGATGGCTATCAGTGGCAGAGTGGTAGATTTAAGTCTGTTCACTATTTATTTAAGAACACTGTTATAACCTTATACATGTTAACTTTCCTAAGTAAATCTGAGTTCCAGTTACCCTTTTCTTACCTCCACCCCATTTTACTCTCCCTGAATGACCTGAAGGATGAGACCTGAAGTTCTTTGTCTAGTCAGGAACTGAATGGAAGGATACAGGATTAAGAAAGCAAAATCTCTGAGTTGTCTCTCAAGCTTCTGGAGAGTAACAACCTTTAACTAGCAGATTGATTCAGCTTCCCTTGAAGTGTTCCTTCTGGTCAGGGACTTGACAACCAGGACCCAGCAAAGAAGAAATCACTCAGTTGCCTCCTCCCAAGACTTCTTGTTCCTTGAGGCCAACTGCCTTCCTCTATAAATCTGTCCAAAAGGTTTCCTGGAGAACTGCCTCTGGAGTCTTCTTTTCCTCACTAGCTCTCACAGCTTCTGCCTTAACTGATCTCAACATCTCTTCTTCTTAAGTCTCTTACCCAGTCTTGCTGCGGCTTCCATCTTCCTCAGGGTCTTCTCTGTCCAGTATATAAACTGAAAGGATTAACTGTGGTCCTTGCTATCCCACTGTGTTCCACTCACCACTGCAGGCACAGATAGGAGTCTCTGAGCCCAGAGAAGGGCATGAGTTCTCCTTTCTTCTGTGCTGACTTCAGAAGCACTTGGAAAGCAGTTGACATCTTTAATCAGATTGTCACAACCACAATGGCTCTTTAAAAAACTGATTATAGTTTTAGTAAGCATACCAGCACTGTAGAATGTTTAAGGGATCTTCACCCACCAGTGTGGTATCACTTGATTTAAAGCAAATCCAGCCCAATTTGATTAGGGAAAAACCTCTCGCCATTTTGTTGGGTCCCAAATTGTATCGTAATGATAGCTGTTCCAAGAAAATGAAACCAACATATTCAATACTGTGTGGTGTGTGTGTTTTTAGAAAGTATTTCCCCTTGTCACCATACAACAGAAAATCTTTCATCATTACATTCTTGTTTCTAACCAAGATGCATCATTTCATCCTTTTTTATATTTTCCCCACATGCATGTACTTTTTATGGCATTTTGCTTCCACATATTGCCCAGAAGCCTGACATGACTGTCACTCATCTGGAAAAACTGGTAAAAGAAGAGAGTTTTCAAAGGAGTGGAGGAAGAGATTTCAGTGTCAGTTTGTATGTATGTTAGCTAGCGAGTAAGACAGTTCGATTGAACACAGTCATGCATTCCAACTTTAGTTGCTCTTTTGAAGAGATTTACATTTTATTACAAGTACAAGTAGGTAGGTGGAGATACACATTTCAATGTGCAAACCACTGAAAGCAACATAGTCTGGATATCCAAATTCAGTAAATTATACCAATGAGGATTTGGATGTGCATCGGAGTTCTGTCTGTGATTTCTGATCCAAAACTGATCCACATGAGGTAGCCTTCTTAAGTGTGTTAGGGAAGGAGGAAAAATTAGTTTGTTTTGCATTTTAATGTGCACTTTCCTAATTTCACCCTTTTGAACCACTCTGTGAACTGAAATTAAGTTATCCTTCAAAATGTAGACTTCTCCAATTTTTTCAACATTTGCAAAAAAAAAAAAGTTTATGTGAGAAAAAATATATTAAAAAGGATATTAATTGCAAAAAATGTGTATGTTAGGCAAAATTGTTTACAAAAATTTCCTGCCAAGAAGACAATCAAATCTTAATGTAAAATGTCCTTATTCTGACCATCAATAGAGGATCAAGGGTTGGGTTGTACATCGGATTCAGGTAAAGCCAGAGCAGATGTGGGTCATTGGTTTATTTTTTGCTCTGGAGGAGAACTGGGCATCCCTCTAAAGCCAACAGGACCAAAGCTGTTGCATGTAAATACAAGAGAGAAGGAGAAAATGTTAGGTGTCTTTTCAGATCCTCAGGCTGCAAAATTCTAAAAGTTGCAGGCATCATACATTTTAAAACAATAAGAGCATGAAAATAGAAAAGAAGGGCATCCCAAACACCAAGAAAAACACTTTCAGTCATTCCATGCTGATATGCCAAATCATTGCATAATTCTAGATTCATCTATCACTGGTCCTCACAGCACCTCCAATTTTTTGGTTTATACAGGCCAGGCTAGCCTAATGCTGGTGACTGGCACTGACAATAAGCAACATTTATCTTCTTTGTTGAAGATAAATCTTCAGTTGTTTGTAAGTTGGCATTATTTTTTATGAGCAATCTGTTTAATTGCTTTTTTCTTATCTTCTCCCCACTTCTACTTGGATCATCATCAAGATTACAAGAAAAATCCCCAACATTAATTAAACGTTCTGTAAGATCACAAGCTTTATGGAAAAGGCACGCCTGCTCTGTTTTGTGACGTCTTCACAGGTTTGATGTTTGCATTCAATCTTACCTACACACACACACATGCACACATAATATACAACACACGGTGGTGTTTCTTAGAATTCCATACCACGTTTATTTTTAACAAAAATGTCAGGCAAATCCAAACAGCACACTGATTTGTTCCTTTCTAATTCTGGGAGAAATGACTGTGATCTTTAAAAATGCAAGAAATAAATATCCATCTATTTCTTGTATCACCTACTGTTATGCTAAAAGCAGCTCAATTTCCTGTAAACTGTGAACAAAACCCGTTCATTAGCATTTTGATGAAATAAGAGGGAGAAGTAAAAGTATCTAATTGTATCTCGGTGAATAGCGAGGAAACAGAATCCGTATGCTCAAGATTAATGCAGGGCAAGGTCTCTACCTCTTCATGTATATTAGTCCATATATCTTTTGTTGCAATGTTTTAAATTAGTTTCAAGACCTAGAGTGTAAAGCATTTATTTTTATAATTAATTTTAAATGAGTGTTAAGTAGCTCCCTCCAGCACCAAATGGTGATGTGTCAACTTCCCCGAGACCTTGCAATTCCTTCTCTGTAAACCCCCAGCTAAGGAAATTACTAAATTACATTTAAATCCCACAGTATTTGACTAAACATGGTGGGAGGGATAAGTAACTGGCTGTATAGACATCCAATAGAGTGCACCATGGTTTCCCAGCCAACCCCTAATGTATCTCTTGTTCCCATGGATGCACTTTTTAACCCTTTTCTCTCACCCCAAACCCCTGTTCTGAGTGGCAATGAAAGGATCTCTGAGTTTTCTGCCAATGCATCTCATCTGCTCATGCGTGCTGCCTGCATCTTGGAGTCTGTGGCTGAAGTCTATAAGAGCAGGAGAGCTCTGCAAAAGCTGGGTTTGGAGGTGTGTCAACCAGTTCTGGATGGGGTTACACTCCCCCTGAAAGACTGTGTTCGCAACTTGGGGGTGCTCCTGGATCCGTCACTCCAAATCACAGCCCAGATAGATGCGACGGCCAGGAGTGCCTACTATCAGCTTCGGCTGATATGTCAGCTGCACCCCTTCCTAGAGTTGGAAAACCTAAAGATGGTAGTGCACACGCTGGTAACTTCGAGGGTCGACTTCTGCAATATGCTGTACATAGGGCTACCTCTGTGCCTAGTCCGGAAACTTCAACTAGTTCAAAATATGGCAGCCAGGTTGGTCACTGGTACACCTAGAGGTGACCATATTACACCAGCTTTAAAATCACTTCACTGGCTGCCAATTAGTTTCTGGGTGAATTATAAAGTGTTGGTTATTATCTTCAAAGCCCTACATGGTTTGGGTCCAGGTTACCTGTGGGATCGCCTTCTCCTGTATATTCCGCCCCGCACACTCAGGTCCTCTGGGAAGAATTTACTACAGTCGGCCAAAACCAGGCTGACAAGTGTTACCCAGAGGACCTTCTCTTCTGCCGCTCCCAGACTGTGGGATGGCCTGCCCGGAGAGATTCGACAACTTAGCAGTCTTCTTGAATTTAAGAGAGTCGTGAAGACTGATCTCTTCCGGCAGGCCTGCCCAGATGAATTTTTAAGAGTTATATTGGTGTTATATTGGTATTTTAATAATGTATTAGTTTTATGAACTTTTAATCAGTTTTATGTATTTTATATTTGTTGTTGTTCTCCGCCTCAATCCAGAGGGAGAGGCAGGTAAGAAATAAATAAAATTATTATTATTATTATTATTATTATTATTATGCTATTAGGGAGGATCACACCCATGCATTGGAAAAATGCATGGGGGGGCATGGGGCCACACAGGCTAGCCTCACCCCCACTAGGATGTCCATATGGAAATTAGAATCCTGAATGATCATGTTTTAAAATTGTGCATGAAAACTACATGAGTACAGCAGGTCCCATGCTGCATATGATTCACCCGGCGGGGGCACCACCATCATCATTTCAAATTTATTTACCACTTTCCACAAGAATACCAAAACAGCAAAAATAAAATACAATGGCATCAAAACAACAATAAACATAACAATAAAAACAACACAATACAAATGGATCAGCAATAAAATCACACACTCTACTGTGTGCTACAAACCATAGTTGTCTGGGTCACACATCCCAGAAAGCCTTCATGGAGAGATGAGTTTTAAGAAAACATCTGAACAACTGTGGGGGCCTGTCTAATGTCAATTGGTAAAGTCTTCTAGAGGGTGAGTGCTGCAACACTAAATACTCTACTGAGAATTCTACTGAAGTTCACAGGCGCATCCTGAAGAACATCCTCAGAAGTGCATTCTCTGATCATCACAGACATTGGGCAGGGATATAATTGATGAGGTGGTCACTAAGGTAACCTGCTTCCAAGTTGTATAGGGCTTTATGTATTAACAACATCTTGAACTTGGCAGAGTGGAGTACTCACCTCAGGCAGCAGATGCTAAGCAGTGTGGAATGGCAGTGAGGTGTTAGAGGACAGAGCTGGTTATGCCACAGCCTGCCCTGTTGCCCAGAAGCAAGCCTGTTGCCTTCAGGTGTGATAAAGGACATACATAGGATGGGGAGGGGCAGCATCTTTGGGTATTTAAACAATATAAAAACTATGTATTTATGCAAAGAGAATCTCATCATCATTTTTAAGCCAATTGATATGTTCTGTAGTTTTTAAGTAGTCAATTTATCATAATCCAGAGATTTTGCTGGAAAAATGTAAACCTGCATTTTAAATGCTTTGGTTTTAAAACACATGTTATCTATCAGGTTTTTGAACTCTTTTGTACGATTATCATGGATTTACATGTAGAGAACTTGAACATCACTTTTAGAAGCGAGATCCAGACACCCCCTAGTGGGTCAGCCATTGCAGGTTCAGCGGGTGCCCAGGACAGCTGGGCATGAGGCCGGCCAGGAGTCCATTGCACTCCCCACTCCTCTCTCCTCCTCCTCCTCCTCCTCCCCTCCAATGGCCCACATCGGTTCAGATTCAGGGTTCAGCCTGAGGAGGTACACAGCCCTAATTCTATAATCATGTGAGGGAATGCCCTTTGATAGGGCATTTAGGTTCTTGTAGGTAGAATTTATTCTAAGAGGGGGAAGCAAATCTTCCAGTCAGGACTCAGTGCTCTATGTGGAGTCAAAATCCTTGTCTACCTTTGCTAATGATGACTACTGTTTCTCCCCCTTCTTTTCTCTCCCTTGGGTTTTCTGAATAATGCTGGATATCCAGATCTGTGCCTTACTACTGCTTCCTATGTTTGCAAATGGGACATAACTTTCATTTACTGCTTTCTGCAGGATATGCTGTGTAAACTTTTCCATGTATTCCATTTCTTAACCTAAAGAAACTGTCCGCCACAGCTTCTTCCTGCCATTCTGGAGCCTGAAAATGGTAGATTTGAAATAAGCTGGGCTTTCTTTCTTTCTTTCTTTCTTTCTTTCTTTCTTTCTTTCAAACATTTCTATACCACCCTTCATCACATGAGATTCCAAGGCAGTGTATAAGGGTGTGCACTGGATCGGGTCCGATCCACGATCCGGATCCGATCCAGGGGAAATCGGATACAACTATCCGATTTCCGATCACCCCGCTGGATCGTTCGATCCAATCCGATCTGATCCGGAAAGGACCCGATCCAGATTGGAATGGATCGGAGGATTGGCGGGCGCCCGCTGCCACGCACTGCCGCTTCCGTTGGCGAATGCCAGCGGGCGCCTGCCGATGGAAGCAGACAGCGGCGGGGGGCTTCCCTGGTGGGGCTGTCTGCTTCCATCAGACAGCCCGGCCAGGTGAAGATCACGGGGGGGAGGAGGGAGGGAGGGAGGGAGGGAGACCAACTTACCTTCTGGGGACATCCGCTCCCCTCCGCTGCTGGCTGCTACTGCGAGCAGGCTTTGCGGCCTGCCCCTAGGTAGCGCGCCAGGTGATGTCATCACCTGGCGCTCTACTCAGGAGGAGGCCATGAAGCTTGCTCGCAGTAGCGGCCAGTGGCGGAGGGGAGCGGATGGCCCTGGCAGGTAAGTAGGGGGAAGGGGAGGGGGCTTACCCCCCCAGAGCCGTCCACTTCTATCCGCTGGTGCCCGCGGGCGCCAGCAGATTAAAGCGGATGGCCCCGGGGGGTAAGGAGCATGGGGGAGGGGCCTTACCTGCCTGGGCCGTCCACAGCGGATGGCCCTGGGAGGTAAGAACCGCGAGAGGGGAGGAGGGAGTTAGGCCCCCCCTCACCCATCCGCCACCATTTTTTCCCCATAGACTTGCATTGGGGGAAAGCTTTCTTTCCCTCAATGCATGTCTATGGGGAAAACAAAAATGGCGGCCGATCCAAAAATCAGATGTCCGATTTTTGGATCGGGAGCAGATCCGATCTGATCCGAGGGACCTCTGATTTTATCCTGAATGATCCAGGACAATCTTGGAGGTCCCGATCCGGGTCCTGATACGATCCGGGGGGTCCATGCACACCCCTGTAAATAATGGCTTATTGCAACACCTGATACTATACAATAAAACAAGCAGCAAACCATCATAGTAAGAGAGAACAAAAATAAAATTACAATGGCAGACTGAGAGGTTATCTATATGTTTTTCTGGCTAAATAGATACATCATAACCTGGCACCAAATAGATTGTAAATTAAGTACAAGGGGCTCCTCTTTAGTGATGGTTTTTCACAGCCAGGGTGTCACCACAGAGAACTCCCTGTACTTTGTAATTACATAGTGCACTTCTGATGAGGAAAGTGCTTGAAACAGGACCTCAGTGGAAGATCCTAAGACACAGGTACGGGAAGTGATATTCCATCGAATACTATGATGCCTTGCTACAGAAGCACCATTTACACCCACCATCCTGCACCATTTTCTGTTTTACAACTTCCAGCCAGAGACACACATTTCAGCGTACACTGAAAGTTCACATGTTGCTTTTTGGACAATAATTGCTTCAAAAGGTATTGTCTAAGGCTTAGTTACTGGCAGCAAGAGCTTCAAGCTAAAATATAGCCGTATTTTGGGCACCACCCCTTTGCCTTTGGCTCCACCCACCACTGGAATGTGGCCCATCACCAAAATGGAATTCACCCCTTGGCTTGAAAGAGGTTCTGCACCTCTGCTATACATGTAAGAGAACATCCCTGTTCATGTGTTGAAGACGAATGTGCAGATGGAAGTGCAGGGATGAACACACTAGCCTTGGCCCCAACGTCCTCCCCCGTGTTGTCTCTACCTCCTTGCACTAGCGTTTTTCCTGAACCTGGGGAGAAGTCTAAGCATGTCCAGCTAAACAGGCAAAGAATTCATCTTCCAACCTTCCCACTCAATGCAGGAAGGACAGTGTGAAGCCAGAAGGAAGAGGCAATTGGGCCAGGGGAGGTATAGGCAATCCCATGTATTCTCAGAATGCCTAAGGGAATAATGTCTGAATAGGAGTTAGGCTGACCCTCTGAAAAGGAGGACAGGGCTCATGTAACTTTAACAGTTGTAGAGAAAAGGGAATTTCAGCCAGTGTCATTTGTATGCAATTAGTTCCTGGTGAAATTCCCTCTTCATCACAACAGTTAAAGTTGCAGGGGCCCTGCCTTCTTTTGTATATGGTCACTCTAGTATAGTGCCTGCAACTTTAACTGTTGTGATGAAGAGGGAATTTCACCAGGAACTAAATGCATACAAATGACACTGGCTGAAATTCTCTTTTCTCTACAACTGTTAAAGTTACATGAGCCCTGTCCTCCTTTTCATATGGTCAGCCTAGGAGTAGTTATTCAATGACCCTGTTCAGATGACATGCTAAGCCACAGTGATTAAGCATTTTGAGCTAAACATGATGGCTTAATGTGTCCTGTGAACCATTCCTAACCATGGTGGCTACATAACCATGGTTTAAATATGCTCAGTAACAATTTGCTACGGAAGGGTTCGTGGCCTAACCATGGCTTAGCATGTCATCTGAGCAGGGTGATAGAGTTGCAGTTCACCAGCCTCTCAGTGCATATTGTAGACACCACACAGCTTCTGACATAAAGCCCAGACGAAACCATACTGCTTACACCAGGGACTCCCAAATTGTTTGTGACCTTAGCACATTGAATGGAACATCAAAGCAATTGGGGCACCTAGGAGTTCTGGAGTTATAGAAATACATTTACATAAAACTAGCTGTGAGGTGACTGCATTCAGATAAACTCCAATAAAGGCCCTTACTCACACGTCTTTGTTCATCGGTGGCTTCATGTATGAAAGAACTTTCACAGGGTGAGCATCACCAACAGAAGTTTCATATCTTATTCAACACAAAAACAATTCAGTGGCAGCAGTTCACCTATCCTGCTGTGAGCTCACAAAAGTACTCCAAGTTTCATCCTGAACCTCGTTCCAACTTGAGTCCATATCAGATTGCAAGTTTGGGATTTTTTTTTCTTTTCACATGAAAATCTGTGCATTTTTTCATGCGTATATTTTGAAATCAGTTCTGTGCATCTTTGAAATGCATGCATTCTTATCCCATTGATTAAAGCATACCTGTGTGCATTTTTCAAAGGTACGCATTTTTATGTGCATTTTTCAAATGTACACATACTGTCGAACACTTTGTTGTTGTTGTTTTTTAGTCTATGAATCACATTGCAAGCTCAGAAATATACAGATTTCAACCACAGATTGCATCCAAGCCTGTGTTCAGCCCAGAAGGTGTGAACTGGGTAACACCTGATCAAAACCCAACTGAAATGAATTTCTCATGCATCCCTAACTGTGACATAACTTCATCACCATGGAACTGCGCTTCAAAATACTAAAAATCAAAGTCTCATCCAAATGGGGTATTTATTTATTAAAGGGAAGTTTGCAGTTGAATTATTTTGACCCATTTTATGTCTTCTTCCAAACTTGGAATGGTATTCTAATCAAATCGATAAGCTCTTTAAACATTTTAGAATACTAATTTAATTGAAACAGATTTTAGTGGAATATTCTTGCTAAAATGGATTGCCTGATTAATTGTGTACTGATTCATGCGTGCATATTCTTATATGGCTGGCAGTGATTTTTTTTAAGTGGAGGTTGAAATCAACAGTATACAGTGAGCATGGGTGCCTCCAGGAAAACCACTTGACCATTTTTCATCTTTTGGAAAATCCATACATATCCACACAATGCACGCATGCAAGAGCACGCACACAGGGTTATTGGCCAAATCTCTTCCTTGTATAGGCTACAGAGACCTGGCGCATAAAATAAAACCAGAAGCAGTCGGAAAGAATCGCTCCTTTGGGAGGGTAATAAAAAGTTTCAAACTATAAATTACAATAAAAGGCAAAAAGATATACACCTAGAAGGAATCAGTTCTCCTTCCCAATCATATTTTGACCCAAATAACACAGCCTTAATAGGTTCATACCTTTTGGCAAATATATATAAAAAAGGGCTGTTGGTGATCAATGCTTCTTCTTTAAGAAAAGAGCAAGGAAACAGCAGAGCAGAATGGAGAAACGTTACACTCGCTATTGAGGAAATGTACACAGTTTTGTGAATTGAAGGTCTAATAGAGCAGCCAAGGTTTTACTTGTGTGTTTGTCATAGAACTTCTATTGGCAATCATTCTCTCTCTCTCTCTCTCTCTCTCTCTCTCTCTCTCTCTCTCTGCCCCCACCCCCCTGATGCTTTCAAAGAATGTATTTCTGGTTTCTGTGAATGTGACTTAGCCTTTGGGAAGAAAAAATCCTTTCTACCAGGTGGTTGTTAAAGAGAATGAAGCCCTCTTCAGGCATTCTACTTGGGTGTAGACTCCATGAGGGCAGGAAGGGGGAAGGGCGCATCCGTTGGAGGCAAGCATCCTCAGCAGGGAGTTTTCTTTACTCATGGAGCATCATCCGACAAGCATTTTATAGCACACTTGTTGCTGGGCGCTCATGGATTTTCGCAGGTCCATTTCACAATGCCACCTCCCTCCCCTTCCACTCATTTTCCTGGCACAACACCCACCCACTTTGGACAATCTGGCTTTTTTCAGCTGTAGCGAAATGTACCACCATTTCCTGCTGTGTGCAGGAGAGGCAGCAGGATAAAATGTCCACTGAATAGACCATGTGGTCATTGCTACTTCCTCTTTCTTCCCCATGTGAAGAAAGAGGAAGCTGCTCGCCCCTATTGTGGGACCGAAAAACAATAGTAGGAAAATGAGATTCCCCCTGTCTGCTTATTCTCATGGAGGTCCCACGTGTGATTCAAAAGCTTGAAAAACATAAGGTTATTTTAAAGCCCTTTACCAATTGATAACGTTCTTTGCACTGGATTTGCTTCACATCCAAATCTGTCAGTCCTGTTATTTTAAATGGCAGCAGTCTTCTGATTTAGAGCCAAATTAGTCATTTGCTAATTGTGCAAATGACCTTTTGTGCTAACTGCAAACATAGGGGGACCAAAATATAGTGGGACCCTGGTGTGGGGGAGTAGTGGGATTTAACCCTCCCTCCCTCTGATCCTGATCCAGATTGTGGGTGGGGGAGGCATGCCTGCTGTTTGCATCAGAAGAAAAGCTGTAATTGCAGTATTAAAGTTTCCTATCCCCCGTAGCAGGGTCCTGATCCAGACTGTGCATGCGTGCATATGCCTGGCAATTTAGTTTACAAAAAAAAAAAAAAAAACCAGTCAGGCAATTAGCAGTTGTGTGAATTGCCTCTTATCTAGCTTGGCTTTTGAAGCTGGGAAAAAAAATAAGTTTTCTTTGATAACATGCACTTCTAACATATTCTAAAAGTCTCTTGCCATGATATACTGTAGTTAGGAAGAGAACTAGAGAATGGGGTACACAGATGCAAAAAAAAAAACCCAACAGAGGTGGTTGAGTTCAATTAGATAAATATGAATGAGTTTAAATAGAGTGGTAATTCAACTTCCATCTGATGTACCAAAACACAATTTATTTAATTTTAGGAATACATTTTGCCCCCCCCCCAACATCTTTAAGACAATTGCTCTATCTAAATTCAATTTAGAAAATCTGAAGTACGCCAGAGCTAATAGAGCATTTCTGTTAATCCGAAGAATAGTAACTGGCTCATTCAACTCTTATCACAATTAAGTTGTGCCTGTTGTGTTTTGTACTTGGAAACCAGAGTTTCCACCTTTTCGTGGGGCAGGGGGGGATGGCCTTGGTGTGTGAGTGACAGGAGGAAATTCAGGAGATCCAACTTCTCTCATGTAGTTGCAGAGATGGGGGAAAGCAAAAAGCCCCCCCCCCAAACAAACTTAAATGAACAAGAAGGAAGAGAGGGCTGGAAGAATGAGATGGGAGTGCCATAGGCCAGCTGGAAGATGTCATGCTGGAGGCCAGGAGGGCTGCTCCACCCCCCAAATAGGTTCCTCTTACATCCCCATTTGGTGGAAGCAGCCAGAGAAATGGAGGCTTCTTCCTGTTGGCAGCAGAAAAGATCACAGGAAGGGGAGAGAAAGTGGACACACTCATTTGCCTGATTTCCCTTCCACTTACGAAACAGGAGTTTGCTGGTCCATGACACAGCCTTTGGGCTGATTTCATAGGCTGAAGAACCTGAGATCTAGTTCTTACTGAGGTAATGAATCTGTGTTTAGGTTATACCACTTCTAGACCAGTGGAGAGAGCAGCTCACATGGTTAGATGCTCCTCCATACGATAGAACAAAATAAAATCCCTCCATGTAGAAAACCAGTATGTCAGCCTAGAACCCCTCCCCCTGAAATCTAGTTTTCCTTATACAGGGATTTTTTAATTATTGTTTTGGTATGAAGTAGTCAATCAAGTGAGCATCAGATTGGAGGAAACTGTCCTAGGGTTAACCCCTGCCATTTGGGGGGGGGGGGAACCAATTGCATATTTTCCCCTTGAGTGCTGGTCCTTGTGTAGCCAAAGTGACACCATCCATGGGCAAGAGGGAGGTATCAGCAGGCTTGAAGGAACCTAAGGGAGAAACCCAAGTCCTGGTGGAGGGTCCCCAAAACAGATAAATAAGGACTGAGCATGAGTGTGTCAACATAATGCCTAGTGTCTATTGGTGTGGGGATGGAAAATGGAGGGGGTGGAATGGAAAATCCTGGAAAAGGGCATAGCTTACTTGTATCCCTGTACAGGAACACTCCATGCTGGTCCCATTTCTAATGTCTTTGTTTGCAAGCATAATCTGTCTATATCTCTTTTGTTGTTCTGTGCTGATTTGTCTGTCCGTACCTTGGTTTCCATTAGTGTTGGACCAAGAATTTCGACCATTCCATTTTCAGCATTTTTTGAGGGGTGGGGGGAATAAAAACTTGGGTGAAAGAGGGTGAGAAAGGTGAGAATTTCAGAGAATTTTCTCCTTGGAGAGGGGGACAGGGTTTCCACATACCTTTTTAAATGTAGCCAGTTGTTGAGGGGGTCTTTTTTATTTTTTTAATTTTTTTTAGAACACCCCAGCATTTTTAGGAGCCCAGGAGTTCTTCCTGAATGCTTATTGCAGAGAGCAAGGTCACATGGTCTCCAATATGCATTCGCTAAGAACTGCTGGGCTCCTCCAAATGCCATGGGAAGGGGGTTGTTGTTGTTTTTAATCTAAAAAATAGGAAGAAGCCCCATCAGTAACCGGCTACACTTTAAAAAGTTTTTTTTGGAAACCCTGGCTCTCTCCCCAAGGAGAAAATTCTCCACATTTTCCCCTCTCCCTGCAAAAGAGCCAGAAAAAAACATTGCCTCTTTCACAGGGAGAGAAAAAGTTCCTGAAAATAGGGGGCAGGATTCAGCCCAGCACTAGTTCCCAACGTACTTTGCATGTCTGACAAAAACCATCTATGCAGGTAACATTCACATCTACTTTTATCTGTCATCTGTTCTTTCTCAACATAACTGCTGCTGGTGTCAAGTTGGAGCAAATTATAACCAGGGAACAAATGAGCGCTGTGGACTTCACTTTTTGAACCACAGAAGTGAATGATAGCCGTGTCCAATTTACAAGGTTTTCTGCACACGCTGGAGCTGTGGTGGATTGAAGTGGAGGCATTTGCAACTCTAAACTAGTAGTGTTTTCAGTGAAGTAATGACATGTTATTAGAAGCCTATCCTTTTTCAAAGATAGTCAGGGCAGATGCAGGGCAGATGTGTGTGACAGATGTCTCCAGCTGGCTCTAGCTGGCAGTTATCAGCTCGTGCACATGTGCCCTACGTGTTGTTATGAAAAGGAGGAGGAAGCAAAACATGTCAGAATTCAGAAGCCGTCGCATGAGATAAAAGGGATAACTTGCATATCCCAGAATTCCTGCTGGGTTGCTGCTGCAGGTCAGTAGGTAGCTATCATCATTATATCCCCATGGATTCATATATTTTGAAAATACCCTGCCCAGTCCAAAAGGGCTGCTTTTTCACGAAACAGTGAGAAATGAAAGAAACAGAAATAAAGCAAAAACAGTTTTGGCTGCCAGAAACGTCAGACTGAGGTTTTGGTCAACAGCCTTGCTAAATAACATTCTGTCCTATTACTAGTAGGGATGTGCACTGACCCCCCGGATCGGATCGGATAGCGGATAGGAATAGGACCTGGGGGGTCGGATCGGAGGCTGGTCGGATCGGATCGGACCAGATGTCCGATCCGGATCGGACGCCATTTTGAATGCTTTTTCTCATAGCCAAGTATTGTTTTACAAAAACGCCTATAACTTTTTCATTTTTAAAGATAGAAGGATGAAACTTGGGCTCATTGTAGACTGGTTAGGGATAGTTATCTGTGAGAAATTTCAGAAAGATTGGTGCATGCGTTTTGTGGCAATTAATTTTTTAATAAATACCCAGGAATGCTTATAACTTTGTCATTTTTAAAGTTACAAACATGAAACTTTGCCACATTGTAGGAGGTACCTTGGGACCTATGTGTGTGAAATTTCAGAAACATAGGTGCTTGCCTTGTGTGGCAATTAATTTTAGAATAATGGGTAGTAGTGGGGTAAATACAGTTACGCCTCCCATTTTTTTATTTTTAAAGATACAAACAGGAAACCTGGGCACATTACAGGTACCACTTGCCTTGATATGTGAGTGACATTTCAGAAACATTGGAGCTTGCCTTGTGTGGCAATTAAGTTTTGAAACAATGAGGAAAGAAACACCTATAACTTTGTCATTTTTAAAGTTACACACATGAAACTTTGCCACATTGTAGGTGGTACCTTGGGACCTATGTGTGTGAAATTTCAAAAACGTAGGTGCTTGCCTTGTATGGCAATTAATTTTGGAAAAATGGGTAGTAGTGGGGTAAATACAGTTACGCCTCCCATTTTTTTATTTTTTAAGATACAAACAGGAAACATGGGCACATTACAGGGAACACTTCACTTGATATGTGTGTAAAATTTCAGAAACATTGGAGCTTGCCTTGTGTGGCAATTAATTTTTGAAACAATGAGGAAAGAAACGCCTATAACCTTTTTATTTTAAAAGTTAGAAGTCTGAACATTGCTCACTTTGTAGATGGGTTAGGGGTAGATATGTGTCAGAAATTTCAGAATGATAGGTCCAGGCATTTGATGGCTATGGAATTTTTAGATAAAATGTTTCAAAAAATTTTCCACAGAGGCCCGGTCTTCCCCTCTTCCCCCTCCCGCTTCCCGCGAAGAAAAGGAAACACTCTCTCGTCTCGATCCCTTTGATCCTGTTGCTAGTATCCATTACAGGGCTCGTGTCTGCTTTCACTTTTTACTCAAGCAGAACGGCTGAGCCTAGCTGAGTTTTGCAGCCATGCGTGCAAGGAAGGATCTCTCTCATCTCGATCCCTTTGATCCTGTTGCTAGTATCCATTACAGGGCTCGTGTCTGCTTTCACTTTTTACTCAAGCAGAACGGCTGAACCTAGCTCAGTTTTGCAGCCATGCGTGCAAGGAAGGATCACTCTCTCTCGATCTCTTTGATCCTTTGTTCCTCCCCTTCTCCTCCCCCTCGCCGGCGTTGTGTGTGCGCCCCGCCGGTGCCCTCGCGTGCGGGCCGGTTCCTGGGCAGCAGAGGCTCTGCCTGGCTGCTGTGAGGCTCCTGAAGGGCTTGCCTAATGCGGGCTGTTGTGCTCCGCTGGGCCGCGGGGGTAGGTTGATGATGAAGAGGATGATGGGGAGGGCGTTCAATGGCCCCTCCGCTCACCAACTGACAGCGCGTGCTCCGCTCCAGACACCCGGCCTCGGCAGCCAGGAGGATACGCTGCCAAGCCCGCCGCCGCCGCCCGCGCGCGCACACACACCACCCGTCCATTATCATTTGGGCAGCCCTAATTAAGGAGCGCTCAAAAAATGGCAAAACCCCCTCTCCTTTTTTCTTAATTCCTTGCAGCTCCCACGATTTAACCCTTTCCTATCAGCTACAATTAATTAATAGTAGGATGACCAGTACCAGGAGACTGGTGTGTACAAATGTTTTTTTTTTTTAGGCTTGAGATCATAAAGAGGCAAATATTCTACCTACCGTATTGGAAGCAGTATGTATTATTACTTTTTTAAAAAATGTAATTAGTAGGATGACCATATGAAAAGGAATACAGGGCTTTAACAGTGGAATAGAAAAGGGAATTTCAGCAGGTGTCATTTGTATCCATGCTGCACCTGGTGAAATTCCCTCTTCATCACAAAAGTTAAAATTGCAGGAGCTCTGCTCTCTTTTGTATCTGGTCACTCTAGTATAGCTCCTGCAGCTTTAACTGTCATATGGTCACCCTTGTTTCCCAGCATACTGCTTCCAATACGGTAGGTAGAATATTTGCCTCTTTATGATCTCAAGCCTAAAAAAAAAAAAACATTTGTACACACCAGTCTCCTGGTACTGGTCATCCTACTATTAATTAATTGTAGCTGATAGGAAAGGGTTAAATCGTGGGAGCTGCAAGGAATTAAGAAAAAAGGAGAGGGGGTTTTGCCATTTTTTGAGCGCTCCTTAATTAGGGCTGCCCAAATGATAATGGACGGGTGGTGTGTGTGCGCGCGCGGGCGGCGGCGGCGGGCTTGGCAGCGTATCCTCCTGGCTGCCGAGGCCGGGTGTCTGGAGCGGAGCACGCGCTGTCAGTTGGTGAGCGGAGGGGCCATTGAACGCCCTCCCCATCATCCTCTTCATCATCAACCTACCCCCGCGGCCCAGCGGAGCACAACAGCCCGCATTAGGCAAGCCCTTCAGGAGCCTCACAGCAGCCAGGCAGAGCCTCTGCTGCCCAGGAACCGGCCCGCACGCGAGGGCACCGGCGGGGCGCACACACAACGCCGGCGAGGGGGAGGAGAAGGGGAGGAACAAAGGATCAAAGAGATCAAGAGAGAGTGATCCTTCCTTGCACGCATGGCTGCAAAACTGAGCTAGGTTCAGCCGTTCTGCTTGAGTAAAAAGTGAAAGCAGACACGAGCCCTGTAATGGATACTAGCAACAGGATCAAAGGGATCGAGATGAGAGAGATCCTTCCTTGCACGCATGGCTGCAAAACTCAGCTAGGCTCAGCCGTTCTGCTTGAGTAAAAAGTGAAAGCAGACACGAGCCCTGTAATGGATACTAGCAACAGGATCAAAGGGATCGAGACGAGAGAGTGTTTCCTTTTCTTCGCGGGAAGCGGGAGGGGGAAGAGGGGAAGACCGGGCCTCTGTGGAAAATTTTTTGAAACATTTTATCTAAAAATTCCATAGCCATCAAATGCCTGGACCTATCATTCTGAAATTTCTGACACGTATCTACCCCTAACCCATCTACAAAGTGAGCAATGTTCAGACTTCTAACTTTTAAAATAAAAAGGTTATAGGCGTTTCTTTCCTCATTGTTTCAAAAATTAATTGCCACACAAGGCAAGCTCCAATTTTCTGAAATTTTACACACATATCAAGTGAAGTGTTCCCTGTAATGTGCCCATGTTTCCTGTTTGTATCTTAAAAAATAAAAAAATGGGAGGCGTAACTGTATTTACCCCACTACTACCCATTTTTCCAAAATTAATTGCCATACAAGGCAAACACCTACGTTTTTGAAATTTCACACACATAGGTCCCAAGGTACCACCTACAATGTGGCAAAGTTTCATGTGTGTAACTTTAAAAATGACAAAGTTATAGGCATTCCTGCGTATTTATTAAAAAATTAATTGCCACAAAATGCATGCACCAATCTTTCTGAAATTTCTCACAGATAACTATCCCTAACCAGTCTACAATGTGCCCAAGTTTCCTGTTTGTATCTTCAAAAATAAAAATGTGGGAGGCATAACTGCATTTCTCAGTGGGAAAGTGCAATGCAATGATTCCCTATGGGAAAGTGCTTTCCAATGATTCCCTATGGACAAGTACTCTCCAATGAATCCCTATGGGCAAGTGCTGTCCAATGAATCCCTCATTGTTTCAAAAATTAATTGCCACACCAGGCAAGCACCAATGTTTCTGAAATTTTACACACATATCAAGTGAAGTGTTCCCTGTAATGTGCCCAAGTTTCCCGTTTGTATCTTCAAAACTAAAAGAATGGGAGGCATAACTGTATTTACCCCACTACTACCCATTTTTCTAAAATTAATTGCCACACAAGGCAAGCACCTATGTTTCTGAAATTTCACACACATAGGTCCCAAGGTACCACCTACAATGTGGCAAAGTTTCATGTGTGTAACTTTAAAAATGACAAAGTTATAGGTGTTTCTTTCCTCATTGTTTCAAAACTTAATTGCCACACAAGGCAAGCTCCAATGTTTCTGAAATTTCACTCACATATCAAGGCAAGTGGTACCTGTAATGTGCCCAGGTTTCCTATTTGTATCTTTAAAAATAAAAAAATGGGAGGTGTAACTGTATTTACCCCACTACTACCCATTTTTCTAAAATTAATTGCCACACAAGGCAAGCACCTATGTTTCTGAAATTTCACACACATAGGTCCCAAGGTACCTCCTACAATGTGGCAAAGTTTCATGTTTGTAACTTTAAAAATGACAAAGTTATAAGCATTCCTGGGTATTTATTAAAAAATTAATTGCCACAAAACGCATGCACCAATCTTTCTGAAATTTCTCACAGATAACTATCCCTAACCAGTCTACAATGTGCCCAAGTTTCATCCTTTTATCTTTAAAAATGAAAAAGTTATAGGCGTTTTTGTAAAACAATACTTGGCTATGGGAAAAAGCATTCAAAATGGCGTCCGATCCGGATCGGACCTCGTCGGATCGGATCGGATCGGAGGTTGGTCGGGTCGGATCGGATTTTCCCGATTTTGGGTCGGATCGGATTCGGATCGTGGATCGGATCGGATCCGATGCACACCCCTAATTACTAGCCTGAAAAAAAAAAACAGGTTTGAGCAGCTCTCATGCAAAACATGTCAATTTACAAACTAGGCAGATGATGAGGCATGGCATCAATAATCGATCACTCTTCTGTGGTGTAATTGACAAAGCAGCCAGAGATTTCACAATCGAACAGCCATTTTAATTTCTTTGCTGAAGATGGAGCAAAATATTAGTGGATTTAGATTTCTGGTCATGCTCTCAATGTAACTCAAACTTATCATGTGAAATTAGGTGCACCTTTTTGTGGAGCAGCAAGGAGAAACATCAAATTTGACTAAATTCTAAAGAGAGCCTGGTAATGCTGCCACCAGGTTGCAGCCTAAAAGAATTACCCTTACCTTTCACAAACACAGGTGAGCCAAATAGTCATTCACCTGTACACTCAGGTATGGATGAAAGGATCAGCAGTGCTTGAACTCACTTAGATCCTCCAAGTTCCACTTTGAATCTTGGAGTACCTCACACCTGTTTCTGATTGTTATGTAGGGATGTCCATTGCTAGGAAATCTGGCCCTTTCGGGGCTCACCAGATTTTCACAGTGCCCCCAATTTGGCTTGCATTTGTGGGCTGAGTCCAGTGTTTTTCCAAAAATATGGAACTTTGGGAAATGTGTATTCAAGTAAAATAGAAATGTGTGTGTGTGAATAGAAATTTGCCTAATTTGCACCGATTTCAGCTATTTGCATAATTTACCCAAGTTACGGCTGCAGTTTGCGCAAATTACTTACATTGTGGCTGCAATTTGCACACATTTCTATTTGCACCAATAAAATTTTAAAAATGGAAACCTCTGAACTGGACTGATTCAATGCAGATTGGGTTGGACTTGCTCACAGGAAATGAAAGCTTGCTGAGCTCCACCACCAGACAGATTTCTTTGAGATCCCTCTTGTGATGTTTTACATTTCATTCCAATAGTAAGTGCACATTGTGATAAGCATTTTTAAAAGTGTGCACCCAAATGGATACTTCGCACACACACATACATGCACACACACACACACAAACTAAAGCATGAAAAATGCGAAATAAAACTAGGAAAATGTACGCAAATGTACGCATACAGTATGCATTTCTCTAAAGTACACATTTTGTGAACAAAGGCTCAGGAAAATGCAACCTTTTTCTGAAAAGTATGCTCCCGTTCAGGTTCAGGCTTGCAAATGGGGCAAATTGTAGCTAAAATATGAATCAAAATGATTTTAGAGAGACTTAAGAATTCTGGCATGTGTGTTTTTTTTACCCTCGAATGGCACCCATTGTGTACATTAGAAGAAATAAACTTCCATGGCTGGTTTCTCAAAAAATTGAGATAAGCCAAGGTGAACAAATGTATTTTTAAGGAATATATAAAAGGACAGCATGAGAGAGAGAATCTGTTTGGAGCATATTCCAGTAATAGGGAGTTACATGGGGGAAAGAATGTGCATTGGGAATGTGCCTTGGGCTCAACAGAGATGAATATCTGCAGAACAAAGGATCCAAGAAGGAGCACATATAAAAAGATAAATATAGAGAAACTAGCCTTCCCCTTCAGCTGTACAGTCTCATTCTGGATTCTGTTTCTTGGCTCATGTGAGAGTGCGAAGGAATGTTGGGAACCAAGCATCACACTGTGTGTTATGTGAAATGTGTAACTTGTAGCTCCATTTGTTGGTTCATATTCTGTTTAAAAGTCAGCACAAGGGGCCTGATCTAGCACAGTGCATGGAAAGAAGATATTTAAGCCTGCTTCCCTGCACACAACTCTAGCCACTGGGGTACATATCCTCAGCTAGTTGTCTAGCATGCATGGTTCCCTTCCCTGATAGAGCACTGAGGCAGATTGTCAGATTATTTTGAAAATTCCACTAGAACATGCCATTTGGAGCCAGCATTAATGTGAGCAAAATACTAAGACTGATCAGGGATTTTTCAGTGCCCCAATGTTTTCAGAGAGACTTAAGAATTCTGGTTTGTTTGGTGTTTTGTTTTGTTTTACCCCCAAAGCCATTCATTGTGTACATTAGAAGAAGTAACTTCCAAGTCTGATTCCTTGAAAAATGAACACACTTCAAGGACTGTGTTCCATTTTATTGCACAACATTTCCGATCAAACTAGTTTAGTCACAGCTTTCGTAACAGTTTTGAAGATAGGATGTCATCTTAAAGTAACAACCATGTAGGAATGATTCTCAGTCATAAATGCTTTATTAAACAGAATATAACGTGCTGCGATCCTGGTGAACTTCTATTTCCGATATCAGTGCTGGAACAATTTTTTTAGGGAAAGAAATGTCCAATCCATTTACAGTAAGTTTGTGACTTTTCTTCCATTCCATCTTAAGACTCTCACCATGCTGCCTTCATGACTTCGAGTCTGTGTTATCTTTTCTCCTGCCCCCACACACTGCTTCTTGTAACATCTTCCCAATGAAGAGATCTCAAGATCACAAAAGCTTGCCAACAGTTTTGCACATATTTGTATTGCCCGACCATGAATTTTTTTTTGGGGGGGGGGGTTCCCCTAGGGACCAGCAAAGGTTACTTAGTTTGATTTTACATGTTCAGTCTTTTTTAAAAACTCTTACTTAATAATCATTTGCAGAAATTCAGAATGGTAAAAATGCATCAAAAAGTGTAGGAAATTAGAATTCACATATCCTGCTCTTCCTTAGGGAAGCTCAGGGTAGCAACACACAAGGAAATCCCAGCATTTGTTTCTTCCTACCTCTGACAAAGATGTGTTCAGTTCTAATGAGGTAACAGCTTGCACACCCTTACACCATTGCTGCCTCAGGCCATGTCTAAATGCAATAATAGGATTTGGCCCATCCACAGATACTGTTCCACTTGATGTAGTCTGACTAATTCAAGCTTAAATACACATGGGTCTTTGAGGATGAACTCTTCGTTTAATCTTGTTTGCAAATTTGCTGCAGTGCCATTTATAAAGCAATAATAGGCGGGAAGTACAAAACTGCTTCTTATATAATACAGTTTGCTCATGTCTGGATGGTTCCCTGGAGATAAACAGTGTTGGGAATCCCAGAAGGTAATTTTTAATAGCTATTTGAAGCCCAGACAGCATAATATGTTTTTGCAAAAGTAAGCCAGCTCTTCTTCCATCCTTCCCTTTTGGTATTCAGTCAAAAACTTCAGAGATGAAACACATCACAGTTCATATGGAAAATTGCTTATGGCTTGTATGTAGCTTCCCCAGACATTTTTTAAAAATATACTCAATATCAAAAGTCTAAAAAAAATCCAGTTTAATTTGGGGCCCTGGTAGCTTGGGTAACTTTTCCTTTATTAAACAAACAAACAAACAAAACACATTTCAGGCTTTTCCAATCAGAGCGTAAGCTAAAAAAATAAAAAACAAACAATTTTTCAAAAGTCTTGACATTCTTAGAAAGTAATTTGGAAATTTTTAGCATCATCATCATCATCATCATACCAGTTATTTGCAATATACAGTGTTTCACAGTGATTTTATACCTTAATGCAAATAATCCCTTTTCACTTTCAGAATCCCTAGGCTTTGGAGTTTGTATGTTACTTACATTTTTAAAAAATTCCAGGCAATTCTGTATCTGCCATCTCAACTTTTGCCTGCTTCAGCAAACTAAAGGTAAATTCTACCTAATTCTCTCTTTTTCTAAATCCCTTTCTACACCACAGGGCCTTCCGAGATGCGGGGGGGAACCCGGGATTTCCTGCTTCCGGGATCATGCCCCAGCATACACATGCCAGCACAATGTCCCAGAAGGCAAGAGGGACATTGTGGGCACCTTTTATTTATTTTTACCGAAGAGGGGCTGATCATGCAATTGTGAGGCCTCGATCGTGTGCAAAACTGTGAGTTAAAAAAACACCCTGCCGATATTGCTCCCTGCCATTGCAGGGGTGGCAAAAATGCTGCCCCCCACCGCTGAAGGGCACGGAGTCTCCCTGCGCAGCTCCGTGCCCCTTTCGGAAGCCGTGTTTACACGCGGGGAAGAAGGGACAACCCAGGAGTGGTGGCCACACCGCCCGCACTCCTTGGAATGGTCGGGAAATCCACAGTCCCAGATATCCCAGGGAAAGTCCCTGGTCATCCCTGGTTGCTCCCGGGATCCCCCGTGCATCATTTGGATGCCCATGGATGACCCCGGGGAGAAAAAACATGGTGTAGACATGGCCTAAGAGAGCAAAATGCAGTAGATTTAGGTGGATAGTAGACAATTGGAAGGAATGGAGCAGAGTCTTTCAAATTGTTCCTATTCAGAATGTAGTTGTATGCTTTATTTATTCCAGATTCAGCTCATATTTTATCAAGTTTTTAATGTCCAGAATTATTGCAAACAAACAAAGTTTCTCCTCATTACCATATCAGTGGTGCAACAATGGTCCTTCAGATCTTTCACAAAGAATCTTGGAAGGGTCACTTGATCTCTGTTTGCATGAACTGGTTCTGCTGAAACATTTTGCACCAGCTGAGATCTGTCTGCGTTGATTAATCTATGGCTAACGATCACTTGCAAAGGACATTGGATGCTGTAGTGCAGAAGTATGAATGAGCTTGCATGAATTTCCCCCCAAAACACTTGCAAGTCTCCTGTTTGCCCAAGAAAAATAAGAATGGATTAGGACCCTTTGAGCAGCAAAACCCTTTGGAGATGAGAGTTCAGTGGCCCACTGGGATATTTGAGAGGGTCTAATTCCCCTGGCCATCTGCCAGCCAGATCCCCAAATTCTCCATTCCATGCTGCTCCATCTCAGTCTCCACAGATGGGAATATTTACCCAGGGGATCCGGATGGTGTAACTGGTGGTAATGTTACCGCAGCCCTTTCCTGGATGAGAGAGGGCAGGATTGATCAAACTTGTAGTTCAAACCTGCACATTACCAGGCAGAAGAAGAAGCTGCATCTCTAATACGCTGCATGCATCTCCTTCAGTTCCATATTTTTGCACATAGCACATTCTTGAAATGTAAGTAAGTATGGGAATTCTTTTGGTGATATCCCTACTATAATATAATAATGAGAAGAATGAGAAGAAGAAGAATGAGAAGAAGAAGAAGAAGAAGAAGAAGAAGAAGAAGAAGAAGAAGAAGAAGAACCAGGCCAGCCCTGAAGTTCATCCCATCTGCTCCTTTCTGGATGGTGGTGCTGGCTAGCCAGCAGTGTTGTATAGGCTCAGTCTTTGCATGAATTAATATGTAACTAAATCTTTCCATAAAATGAATAATCTTTAGCCTCGACTTGAGACTTAAATGTAACCTTGCAGTGTGCAGTTTTATTGTTAAGCCTCATTACAAAGAAATATTTTGCAGCAGCAGCAGTTCCTCTAACCTATTCTTAATTACAAGATTTATTACGTTTATTTTAATAACTGAGTTTCCTGCTGAAGGTACATTCACTGATATTAGGATTACTATTGGCTTTGCCAAAGAGGGTTCCAATAAAGCTTGTGATGTTTTAATAAATCAATCGGTTATATTAATTAATCAAAAAAACATTTGATTGACTACAAAGTTGCCTCTAGGGTTTGTTTGAATTAAGGATGGGCAAATCTGCCAAGCTGGATTTCACATTGAAATGCAAACCAAACAAATTTCTCACCCATGCCTAGTCTGGATCCAACTGTAGGCAGCAGGCACCATCACAGGAGAGGTACCCCCTACTCCATTACAGAAAACATACTTCTTCTCAGAAGCTGCCTGCTGACATTCAAGCATCACTGAAAAATAAAATATGTCATTTTCTTCCTTCGTACTGTTTTATTCACATGTGAATTTATGCAGATCCAATGGACTGATCAATCAACCCACTGAAACTCATATGATGAATCAACTAAATGCACAATCCTATAGGTTGTACTCCCAATAAACACAGGGCACCAAGTTGAGAGCCCTCTACCTATCCTATGCCCTGCCAGCAAGAGCCAAGCAGTGTGAGAGGAGGATAGAGGCAATTTCACCTCTGTCCCTCTGCTGACAATGAAAAAAAAAACAGCTAGATGGGTCTCTAAGCCCATCTAGCTGACTGACCTAATGGTAAGTGGGAAGGAGATTGGAGAGCCCAAAGGATATTGTGTACCATGGCGTCTCCCCTCCCTTCTCCCAACATGTCTTCTTTTCTCTTCTCTGACCCCCCCCTTTTTCTTTTATTTTTTACAAAGGTCACAACTGCGACCTCATAAAAGATGCTTTCTGGGGTGGTTCATGAGGGGAGGGGATGGAAGAGGGAATTTCCACAATTAAATCTCCAGTTCCATGTTTGCAGCTCATACACATACAGAGAAGTTTATGCAATTTCCTATGGCACTCCAGACTTTGTGTAGTGGGCATAAGATTGCTTTCCATTTTTTAAAAAAAGAAAAATCTAATACCAAAGCTATTTTTTTTTGGTTTAAAAACTGTGTGTTAGACTTAGGAAGGGTTGCGGTAGGTGCAGGTTCTCCCTGCAGTGATTGCTAGAGTTACATGTGCCAAATTGCACCCTATCGTGGAGTTATTAAGTGTGCTAGCATACTTTGGCAGGGTGTCATGCATTAGCCATTGTCTGAGATATGATAACACTACAATAATATGAGGGGCATTCATAATACCTGTGTGCATCAATATTGCAAGGAATACACATGATGGTTGAATTCGGACGACACATTAAGCAACGGAGGGGTAGGGAAACAACCGTCAGTAGAGTTGCTTATTGTGTTGTGTGGAAGGTAACATGTCACTCACAAACTACTGGCAGTATGCTATTCTGCCCAAATAAGCAACTGAGAAAAACAACTGGCTTGCAAGTTGTTTAGCTTGAAGCCAGTTGTTTAAAGTGTTGTGTGGAGGGGTGAGTGTGTTAATGGTGTGTTGTGAGTGGGTTAAAATACAAGCCCATAGAGGCAGGCAGCAAGAGCGACCAAAGTGGCGGCTGCCACTCTGCTACATCTGGTGCAACCTGCAGAGGCTCCTGGGATTGAACTGGGAGGACTGAGGGAGGAGGGAGAGTGGGGAAAGGGGCGGGCACTGTGTCAGTCAAATGTTGGATTGACTATTAGTCCACTCAACACCAGCCCCAACCACCCACAGTTGTGTAGGAATATGTCATGTGGGGAGCAACCACAAAATAACCAACTGTGAGTTGGCTACTCAACCCACCATTGACTAACGTGTTGTCCAAATGCAGCCATAGTTTCACATTGTAATTGTTACCAAATTTCTTCCACATCAGGCTAGCAAAACCCCTTTTCACCAAGCTGAAAGTTGACCACCATCCATATATGGTGGTCTGCTAGGCATTTGACGATACCTCTGCTTTAATGGTTCCAGGCAGACAGTGAAAATGAGATGTGTATTGAGTCCCTAGTGTCCACCATTTGTGACTAATGAACTATGCTTGGCTTGGTAGGCCGCAGTTTGTTCAGGCTATCCCCAGGGCAATAGCAAGCTTGCAATTGTCTGTCTTTGGGTTTGCCCAATTTCAAGATTGTGAAAGTAGTACACGGACCAGAAATCCAGTAGTATGTGGACAAGCGGTACATGTAATGGAAGCAATTGCCCTGAGTGGCTCCAAAAAATACTGCTGCAATCGTATAATGGCATATACATACACTTCCATATTGCTCCATGAACCTGAATATGTTTGAATGAAAGAATGGGTATTTTTTATTATAACATGGAGGGCAGTGGTGGAACCACCACAGCTATCAACTGTTGGTATGGTGATTTGTTATAATAGACATAAGTGCCCCCCTCAGTCTTTGCTTAGAAAATGGATGGTCACTGTGAAAATAAATTAACATGGCATGTGAAATGAGGATTAGTGGGAAGAATCTGACTTTTTCAGCATTCAGTTGTAAATCACCCACTCATGAAACATCAAAGCAAAGAGTTCTAATCCATGACTTTGGATACTGAGAGAGTGACAGTCCTTTTCAGTATCAGTCATACACAAAACTAAACCTCCAGAGTTCAAAGGCAATGCTGGATGCTCAGGGTGGCAAGGAACTGTGCCCCCCCCCATGCTCTTAGAACTGCCTCTAAAATGTATGAAATATTCTAGTGAGCAAATTGTATCATTTGAAGATTCACTCATTACACCCATTACTTATAGAACTATAAATGATGTTGTAGACCTACAACTATAGAAGTTCCAGAACTACAACTTGTGCATTCAGTTTGGGCAAGTTAGATCTTAAAATAAATGGCATGATCCAGTCTATGGGATAAACCTACTCAAAGATAAACCTCACTGAGTTCAATGGGACTTATGCCCAGTTAATGCATATAGGATTACAGGTGTAAGCATTTTTGCATATTTATCTATCCATCTAATTTTCTACCTGACGAGGAGCTTAAACAAGATTTCAGTTCAAAAATTTGAGATGTGGAATGGAAATTCAAAGTATGTGTATCCAAGTGAGAATGCCCCCTCTAATTTCTCCTGCCCCCTTTTTCATTTTGCTTTAGTCTGAATACATTGATATACAAATCCTGAATTTGAATACATAAACTTTGGTTTTTGAGAAGTGACTCTTTCCTACAAAATTCATTTCAGAATACATTTGAAACTGCAGCTCAGTTTGCATTTTAATTTATTACCTGAAGCATAAGTTATTTTTTTCTGTTTCTGCAGAGAGATCCCCCTTTCCTTCCTTCCTATTAATTTTTTAATCAGTTTGCTATATAGTGTGAAATCTATCGAGCACGATTCAGCCACAATTGTGCATTTTCAAGTCCCATTGGTTCCAATGGGAGATAATTAAACACGAGCTGGCTGAAATAAATGGGACTCAGAAGCACATTATTTTGGCTGGATCCTGGCTACAATGTCCCACCCCTTTCAGCATCACAGCCCAATGGTTTCCACAGCAGCATAGCAAGTGGACAGAGACGCTCTTGTTGCTCTGTCTCAGTTGTCTTGAAAAATAAGTTTTTGAAAGGCATCAAATTGCAAATACATCAAATTGCAAAGGCAAAATATTTCTGGGGCTCTTGAGTTTTCTTTCTTTCTGTCAGCCTGGGTATCAAATGAAGCTACTGTGTGAAAGGTCATCAGTCAGTTTATAGGAAGTATGTGAAATAAAATGCATTAGAGTGAAGGATGATGCATTGTCAATTCCCATTCTTGGGTTTTCTCTTTGGGTGACATTTTGTAGCAATCATCACCACTTGTAAGCTGTAATCAAGCACACTGTCTGTCGTCGGGCACTTAAAGACCAGGAACGCCACTGGAAGCGCACAAAAAGCCAGTCACAAAATTTCTATGGTATATACAAATAAGCCACACACAAAATGTTTATCCCCCCCCCCCCCCATATCAAATACTGAAGGGAAACCCTTTAAATTTCAGCAGGGATATGATCTCCGCATTTTTGCTTCTGGAAAAACATTTATTGCCTTTCCCTTTCAATCCATATGGATTCACACATTGTCAAAAGCAACATGAACCTGCCAAGCTGTAGTAATGAGGAGGAGTCAGGAAATATTGATCTATGAGTGGCATTCCAGTGACTGTTCTTAACATTCAACCCATACCCATAATAACAATAAGAGAATAATGTTCAGGTTAAAAATGGAAAATCATCAGTAAATCCTACAAGCCCTGTAAAGGAGTCCCTTCTTCACTTGTCTCTGAAAGGCTAATAGAAAAGGATAAAAAATGCACCCCTCTAGAGAGGAGCCCAACAATCCCAGTGTCATTTATTTCTGTGATTGGCTATGACATGAACCAGCCTTGTTTCATTCCCATTCCGTTGAGGTGCAAGATCATATCCAGAGCCATTATTTTCCTATTAATCTTTAGGAAAACATTGCTAACTAAACCCACAAGTGCACTGCCCAAGCCAAAGTTAAGATTCCGAGCGGAATCAGTCCAGATCAGAAGTGGGGCTGGATTGGTTCGAAGCACCCCAAAATGGGTCGAATTGATCCAAATCGCTTCGGGGTGCTTTGGACCGATCTGGGCACTGGGATGACTATACCGATATGTTGGAAGCTGCAGATTGATGACTTACTCAGTGATTTTCACCCAAAATGGAAAGTTAGGACCACTTCACATATTACACAGTTTAGGTGTATACCTATGGTTGTGTGTGTATTTTATTTCAGTGCACACATAAGTGTGGATATAGCAAACGGGTGTTTGAAAAACATGGGTATTATTTGTAGGGCTGTGCACCGCCCCTTTAAACTGCTTCAGTGGCCGATTCAGATTTTTCAAATCAGCCCCAACTTTCAGCCGCCTCCTGCCCAGCTGCCACTACTACCACCACAGTAACCACCTGCATGAGAAGAGGAAAAGGGAATGCCCTCCTCCTCCTCCTCTCATGCTGGCTACTGCAGGAGCAGCAGCTGGCAGGGCAGGGCAGGAGGAGGAGAGACTAGCCACCGGGATGAGAGGAGGAGAAAGGAGCACCCTTTTCCTCCACTTCCTGCCTCACTGGTGCTAATGCCGTCACAGTAACTGGGATGAGAGGAACAGAAGGGAACAGCACTCCATTCTCGTCCTCTCATCCCACTGCCCGGATTGGTCCAAAGCACCCCAAAGAGATTTGGATCAATCCGACCCACTTTGGGCTCTTTGAACCAAACCAGCCCCACTTCTGATCTGGACCAATTCGATCCAAAGCAGTTTGGAATTCGGATCTGGATCTGAAGTGGTGCACAGCCCTAATTATTTGATTCACTTCTCAGAAAGTCAGGATTGGCTGCAGTTTGCTGTTAAGTGTGCACTTGGTGGCAAACCCAGGTTGTGGCTGCATCATGTGTGAAACAGCCCTTGGAACAGGATAGTAACTGAGACTCTCAACCCAGTCTATCCATCTCCCAACTGTGATATTGCTGTTGCATGGGCAGGGCAACTATTCACTGTGTGTAAACTCACATTGGAGTCCATAGCATGTGATCAAATTGATGCCTTCCATATCTGCAACTCTACAGACAACCAAAGCATTCCAGGTACATTGGGAGAATGGATCCACTGTTCCTCCGCCCACAAGCACACAAGGCTTAGCACATATAGAAGAAGACGTTGTTCCAGTTTCCTCCAGTTATGAATTAAGATTGCATCCCACTTAAGTAAGCTGACGCCCCATTAATTTGTATGCTGGACTTCAGCTTCAGTAAAGGAAGCCTTACGCAAATGATCTTGATACAGAGTTGCTGCTCACAAGATATTGTGTTATGCAGGAACAGAATAGAACTTGTGCTGGTAATTACATTTTACAAAACTATACCAAATTAGCATGCTTGATTGTCTGGAAAGGTGTTTGATATGAAGTGATTGCTGCTATACTGCAGGGTCGCTGCAGTGTCACAAATAATTCTGAAAATACAGTGCTATAAGGATAGAGGCCAGAGACAGTGGCCTGTCTCAGACGACACGCTAATCAACGGGGGGAGGTGGAAATAATCGTTGGTTGTGTTGACTATCATCAACATTTACAAGAATGCCATTTGAGTGGATGATCTCTGCTAAGGTTTGGTGGAAGCCAATGAACCATCTCACTTTACCAACAATTCTGTTCTTCAGAATTTACCCTGGGAGCTTTAGAGAGTTTGGCCAGATGTACACCAATCAGGATTTAGCACTATGAAAGTGGTATGAAAGCAGTATATGGAGGCAGGATCTACACTACTGCTTTATAGTGGTATGGAAGTGCACTGGCAAATATTGGGGCCCATGACATATGCCATATATCACTTTCATACCACTTTCATAGTGTTATATTCTGCTTGGTGTAGATGTGTCATGGGCCCCAACAGTTGTCATTGCACTTCAATACCACTATAAAGCAGTAGTGTAGGAGCTTCATCAGCCGGGGGAATCAGATTTCCCTACTGTCGCTTCTCCGCCCCTGCTTTCGTTGCTTGATACTTCCTCTTTCAAAAGAGGATGCAAATGACATGCACATGACCTATTCAGTGGGCTGTTCCGATCGCACTGCTTCTTCTGCACACAGCAGGAGATAGCAGCAACTTCGTTTTTTAAAAATATATCAGACTTTCTAGGAGTTTTTTTTTTTATGGTGCGAGGAAGGCCAGAAGGGGCTGGAGCCACATGGGAGGCAGACGACGTCATGAGAGGGGCCCACGAGAATCCATGAGTGCCCAGTAACGAGCGTGCAATAAAACACTCATCTGATGGAGCTCTAGATCCTGCCTTTATCAGCATAATGGTGAACTGTGTCCTGTACTAATTGGGAAGATGATGATGATGATGATGATGATGATGTTGATGATGATGATGATGATGATTAATGCCTGCAGTGTGTGTGTGTGTGTGTGTGTAAAAATTCCAGAACAAGGTCTTTGAACAGGGGGAAATGTAGCTATTGGGGCTGGACAGCATTAGTACTAGATGATGATTAATATTGTTAAACAAACAGATAACTGGAAGATGACAAGATATTCATAGATGCTTACAAGTGTATTATATTCATTCCAAAGGCTCTGCATAAAGAGTTTATAGTGTATAAAAGCAAGGATGTTAAGGGATTTTAATGCTCAGTTAAGAAGGGTAGTATTATTTATGGCACCATCTATCAGGAATAGCTCTAGTACCTTCCATATTGACATTTCTCTTGTATATCAGTTTAAATATGGCAGCTGAGCTAAAAAGATCCTTAGTTACAAGATCCTAGAGAGGCTGGAAGAATGTGATGATTATTTTTATTTTAGAATTCTTATATGAAATTACTAGAGTCTCGCCTCTTAAACAAATGTGCTCATAAGAACTTTTCTTTCTTACCATAATTTGCATGTCTCCAAATGTTGCAAGACAATTCTCTGCACTTAAGATGTATCAAAAGCACGTATTTTAAACATATATGGTTAAAGAAAAAAACACAGTTAACTATGTATTTGGTGTGCTGGAAATGGAACAGATTATATATAGAAACATGTAAGAGGGAAACGGATTGGAAATTGACAGGTTCATCCATCCCTACCTGTAATTAGTTGCAACCTGTGCATAACCAAGCTTGAGCCAACTATTCTCTTGTTGTGATGGAGAGGCAGGTAATAGCTGCAGGCTTCTTACATGGAACCCTGCCTTGTGAGGGCCCATCCCATTCATTTCAGTGAAGAGGCCAATCTGTGAATGCAAATGAATACACAGCTAGGGCTCAATGTGAATGGAAACACCTGTGCCTGAACAAATGGCTCAATAAGTATGAATATGTTCCAATAAATGCTTTAAGCATTTCAGGTATTATTTCTCACAGAATTTTTTTTCCCCTCAGACTTCAAAAAATGTGAAGAATTTAAATGTTGTAAATGTCATGTCTTCTAAATTTCATACCTTGGCTTGGATCTAAAGATCCAGCTATGTGAAGATACTCACCAATTTTCCCCATCTATGGCCTTTCATGCATTCTGAAAAGCTCATTATCTAATTGTTATTTATTTATTTATTATTGCATTTATATCCCGCCTTTTTTCCTCCAAGGAACACAAGGCGGCATACATAATAATCTATGGCCCTACAGGCATTCTGAAAAGTACAGCCACATATTTAGGGTACAATCCTATGTGTGTTTAGGCACAGAAAAGGCCTACAAAACTCCCAGCATGCTTCTGCCAGCCATGCTGGCAGTGAATTGAGTCTTTAGAATACTTTTCCCCCCAAAACAAACTGTTACCAGGACATAATTTGGAAAGAAAGGGGGAAAAAAACCTTTGTCAACATGATGACAGGTGGTTTGGGAGAAGAGACTCTATTTCAAGGGTCGATTTACATGTCCATGGCATTTAACATGATGATTGCAAGTGAAACCATCACATTTTGAAATATCCATCATGGCCAGGCTTGCACAGCACCAAAGAAATTAAATCAAAACACGCAGAGGTGTTGAAGGCGGAGGCAGAACCGTCCAACCTCTTTGCTGAAAATCCGTTCCTTCTTTCCCCTGTGAGTTGCAGAGACTGCTGCAGATGTCTGTGACACAGTAATTTTGAGGATGGGGATTTCATAACAACCAGGACAGAGCCAGTTGGTTCTTCCCTCTCCTGTAAACAGGAATAACACGACACTTTGGGCCCTGCAGCATCAGAACACCATATAGGCCATCCAAGTCAAGTTGGTCATCAAGAACAATACCAATACCAAATCACATGTTATGTTGAACACATTTTTTTAAAGTGCTTAATGTGGCTATTTTTATTGTAAAGGAAATGCAGCCACATGAAGCACTAATCTGGACTGTGCTTCCAATCTGGATTGGGTACCCTTGTATCAGGATCAAGCCTGTCCTCCCTAGTGTGGGGGAAGGGGTTTGAGGAGGTCAATCAGACTCACAATCTGGAGGAGGAGGAGGAGGAGGAGGAGGAGGAGGAGGAGGAGGAGGAGGAGGAGGAGGACTAGAAATTTACCAGCCCAGATAGGAAGCAAGGAAGGAGATCCTCCAAGACTCATCAGGAGTCATGGGGAAATCTTCCAGGAAGCTTATCGGAGAGAATGCCAACAACTCCGAGCCCATCCTCCCCAGCTGTTTGGGAACTCAGACACTGTTGGAGGGGAAGGGGACTTTGGAGTTAACAGATCCCAGAGTCTGCCACAGAATCAAGTGAGCAGAATTGTGAGCAGGTGAGAGGCAGTTTACCAAGCTAGCCACTCACCAAAGACTTCTCGAGAAAAAACCTCCCTGAGCTAAAATAGTTCTTGGACTGCATGGGAAACTCTCCCTTTTAGTTGAAAGGGCAACTGCCTGGCTTCGTTAGCCTAATTAAGATTAGGAGAAAACTCCTAGCATTCTCACTTCCTTCAGGTGTGAAGTGATGTTTATTCACTGACTAAAGCTTCATGGATTACACAGCAAACTTCTTTATTGTCTAGCATCTCAGCAGGAGGGCTTGGAATCACGACACCTTACAGATTTCCCATCAGAATCCAGGCTTCCATTTCCCACCCAAGGGTGCTGATTACAGCTACAGGGGCAAATAGCAGCCAGGAGTAATTTTCAACATGAAACCATTGCAGGCTACCAACCGGAACATGTCTCCATGTGGTTGACTTTCCTTCCAAATGAAGATGGCCATCTTAAACATGCTTTTTAAATGGTATGTTTAGTTTGGCCCTAAATATTAAGCACAGCACAGCGAAGGTTGGGCACTTCAAAATGTCATTGCTATAAATGGGAAAGATTCAGGCCTGGGCTTGACTCGCCTGTTGAAATGAATGGGGCCTAAAGGTGTCCTACTTTGGCTAGAGATTATGTAATAGTTTTCTTGAAACTCGTTCGTAATAAGTAAGTGCCTCAGAGTTCAATGGAATGTGCTTCACCATAACCTTGCAGCACAATTCTATGGTTATTCAAACATTTACTCACTTCCAAGTAAGTGTCCATGGCTTTTCTACCTTGGCTACAACATGAAGGACACTATTATATTACCAGAAGATTAAGAATTGCACAGAAATATGTCTTTTGAAGGAAAGCAGGCAAAGACGTAACTCTCTCTTGGCAATGCTTTGCACCATTGCGTAAAGTTACCATAGAAATGGGATGGTAATAGCATCCTAATGATATGAGGTTCCCGGGGACTGGATATCGTATTACTGAAAGTGAAGCCATGCTTCAAAAATGGTAAAATGCCAAAAGCACTTCTTTAGGTCCTCCCCGACACTGTTTGTAGATCTCTCTGACAGCATGATCGGGAATGCATCGTCTTTGCCGCTTTGAAGTGTTAATGCCACCCTCTTTCATTTATGCCATTAAAAATAAATGTTGTTGAAGGTTAAAACCTTTTGTGATATTTGACTTGAAAAAAAATGTTTTGCAATGGAGAAAGTGTTTCTGTAATTACTTAAATGGGAAAAGCTAATTTTGCATATATTTTCATCATGAGCAGCATAAACATGCAATGTTTTATCAATCATAGGAAAATACATTTAAAATGAACTACGTATCCATGCTAAATATACTAAGGGCACAATGCTCTGCAGAAAGAAGCCCTGCAACTGCCAGCATTCCCCAGCTAGGACTTTTTCTATCTGAACATGCATTGGATTGCATCCTAAAGGACAAATATAAATAAATGTTAGGGTTGCCATAGAGTCTTATCCAACGGTGGCTTATTCATAGCAAAAAACATTTCCACTCACTTAAGATGGGGCATCCAATTTTCACTAATCCCTTCTACCTTCTGCAACCTTCCTCTTTTTCCATTTTTACTCTAGAGTAGGCACAGGGAGAGCAATCCAGACCTTAAAAGCCCCCCCTACCCACACACATACTAAAGCCTTGATCCAGAGTGGGGCCCTGTGTAATAAAAATAAAATGAAAATAGACGGAGCTGCTAGATATGGATTTTTATTAACCTAGGTCATGTGTTGATTATCTGCCTTGCTCTTTCCATTTTGAGATTTTAAAATTATTTTAATTGATTATTGAATGACGATGGTTTGATTGTGCTTTGGATATTGTTAACCAGCTTCTGTGGAAAGGTGGGATATAAATTACTATAATTGAATGTGTGTTGGTGGTGTTTTTGACCTTAACTAATCACTGTGAGATGGTTGAGTGTGCTGTCTATATTTTTCTTTCTATTACATGTTTCAGCATTGCTCTACAGTCTCCCAGGCTGCCTGCACTTCCTAATCTGAAAAAATCCTACATTTATGATGTCTTTCCCTGGGCGGGAAGTGCAGGAAGCCAAGGAGGTGACAGGCTGTGAAAGAGGTGACTGTACAACGACAGGCAGGACACTCACACACACTCCTCAGCCATCTCATAAGTAAGGTAAGCGGCAGAACCCTGAACCAAGTCCATGAGAATTTCTCCAAAATTTCTTCTCCTTTGAATTTCTTTTCAAAAGCAATTTCTTTTCTATCACATTGAATGAGAATGATCAAACTTTTTCTAGGAGAAAATTTTGGCACAGCACTAGAGTAAATACTATTGTTTGCTTGTCTCCTTAAAACATTGTTATAAAGTATCTCTACATTAAGGAAAAGCCCTGGCCCTTGCCAGTTTTTGTATTCTGGGGCCTTTCCGAATTCAGTACAGGCTTCTTCAGACGTGACAACATGATTTGTAATTGAAACCTTCCCTCCGGGCATTGTTCCATAAAGCTCAATGAGACATCACAATTTGTGATAATTAATCCCATTGTTATTTTAGAGACTGGATTATCTCTGGGGCAGAGGGTTAAGCAAGATTTCTAGGGGAAGGCGGGAGAGACATCCTGGAGGTTGATGGCATCATGTAATGGACCCACAAGTGTAGTCAAGAGCTCATTACATTCGGACAAATTGGATTTCACGTGTTCAATGTCCTTCATAATTATAAAAAACTAACCCTCAGTTTGAAAGTTGGACCTGTTTATTGTCTCATTTTGGCTGGAAAATGCTTTCTTATTTGCTTTTGCACTGTCCGCTAGCTCAGAGATTTGTTTTAACATTAGCTCGTTTAACATAAGTTCATTTGGCTGTTTGTTCTGTCCAAGTGGCTGTATTTCCTCTAGTGTTGCCTTGGACTTGGCAAGTGTCAATTCTGAAGCAAGATTGACAAGAGATAAATTCTCTTCATAGTCTAGGGTGTTACCTTTAAGGTCCACAGACCAATCTAAGGCTCTTTCCGCACCAGCCATTTTTCCCAGGGATGCCCCTGCTTGCTCACGGAGAGTCCACATGATGCACAGAGCATCCTGCAAGCAGGCAGGGGCCAGCCCTCCATTTTCCCAGGAGTTCAGGGAATGCTATTATCCCGGTTTGTTCCCTGCTCCTGGGAGGGCAGCAAGATGGGCGGCTGGTATGGCCGCCCATCCTGGGCACAGCAGCTCTTACCCATGAGTAAGTGCAGCTGCACCGATGGCCATGGAGCCACACCACGCAGCTCCAAGGCCATCAGGAGGGGGGACAGTGAAATCACCATCCCCAGGATGGCAGGGGGACGGGGGCTGGATTGCACAGAACCCGGAAGCAATTCTGGGTTTTCCCGCTTCCCGTTCTCTCCGCCCCTATGGTGCGGAAAGGGCCTAAGACAGGATTTGGGGTATGTGAAAACCCCGCTCCCATCTTTTTGTTTTCAGCCCTAGGTGTAGAAAACTGTAATTTTCAACTGGCCTTTCTTTCTATTTAATGAGGAATGCCCAGAAGTGGGTGAAATCCCCAAAGTTTTATATGCAGTTCTGGTGAGCAACATTTATTTGCCAGTTTATATGCAATCCTGGGAAAAGTAAAATACTGACTCCCAGAGAGCAATTTCCACAGGAATGCATAGAGATTGTATTAATACCTCAGGCTTGCCCCGATTCACAGCTCTCTCTTGAGGGTTTCACTGAACTCTTCTCCCTTCTCCTATCAAGGCCTTATCTCTTCCTTTTCTGTATTCATTGCACTTTTTAGATCTCCTCCCCCCCTTCTTTTCTCTGTTATAAGTACTGCTGGGCCAAATCCTGCCCCCTATTTTCAGGAACTTTCTCCCTACAAAAGAGGCATTGTTTTTTCTGCCTCTTTCGCAGGGAAGGGGGAAATTCAGAGAATTCCACATACCTTTTCAAAGTGTAGCCGGTTGCTGAGGGGGCTTCTTATTTTTTTAGTTTTTCAAAACACACACACACCACTTAACTTGGTGTTTGGAGGAGCCCAGCAGTTCTAAGTGAATGCTGTTATATACCCTGTGATCTCACCCTATCCAATAAGCACTCAGGAAGAACTCCTGGGATCCTGCGAGTGCCTGCCAGGGGTGTTTTGAAAAATAATAATAATAACAATTTATTTCTTACCCGCCTCTCTGTCTGGATTGAGGTGGGGAACAACAACATGGTAAAATACATAAAACTGATTAAAACATGATACATATTATTAAAACTGCATTAAAACATCCTAAAACATCCTAAAAACATCCTTAAAACATTCTAAAATTCCACTGGATATGCCTGCCAAAAAAGAAAAAGAAAGAAAGAAGACTCCTCAACAACTGGCTACAGTTAAAAAGGTATGTGGAAACCCTGTCCCCACCCCAAAGAGAAAATTCTCCAAAATTCTCAACCTCTCCCAACCTCTTTCGCCTGAGTTTTTGTTTCCCCCCCAGCCCCCACGAAATGCCAAAAATGGAATGGTCAAAATTGTTGGCCTGGCATAATCCGGAGTGAATAGAAAGATAAGAAGAAGGCTGATAGCCACCAATGATTATTTAGGAAAAAGGGGGGGGGGGAACCAGTTCTAAGGATTCCCATTTTAAAAACAATGTAAAAAGAAGATAATAGGCAACAGAAGTCTACGATAGTTCAAAAAATATATTCTTAGCCAGAACACCATTGTTTGGTTTATTAGTTAACAACATCTCTGTGGGGCTCTTACCAGACACACCTTATCACGACGCCATTTTTCTCCTCCACCAACACTTGGTGAGATCGGATACTGTGGAAGATTCTTCAGACTTTGAGACAGTGTATACAGACTTGCCACAGTATGTAACGACGTGAAATAGAGACCACTGGCTTTGAAGAAGCCACTAGATGTGCATAGCCTCCTGTATGACGCTAAGTGCACTCTTGGTATTGCACTTGGCATGCCGCCAAGGCACTTCCTCTGGCAGCCCCACCTTCAATACCTGGTGGGCCAGAACTGAAACAAACACAGGCCCAGGCTGAGGCACAAAGTCCACAGGTGCAGCTGGACAGGCAGCTCCTTCCCCTCAAACTCTTCCAACAGGGACTGGCCAACATTACGCCAGTCTTTTTCCATCTTCACTGGCTGCCGGTCCAGATCCGGGCCCGATCCAAAGTGCTGGTATTAACATTCAAAGCCTTAAACAGCTTGGGGCCAATACAAGAAAGCTATAAAGACTAATCTCTTCCGGCAGCCATATCCAGTGGAATTTTAGGATGCTTTTAGAATGTTTTTAGGATGTTTTATTGCTATTTTAATAATGTGTACCATGTTTTTAATCAGTTTTATGTATTTTATCATATTTTATATTTACTGTTCTTCCCCACCTCGATCCAAATGGAGAGGCGGGTAAGAAATATTATTATTATTATTATTATTATTAATATTATTATTATCATCATCCTCCCTGCCTGGACCCTAAGGTCATCCTCAGGAGTCCTTTTTCATGAGCCCCTGCCAAAGGAAGTGAGGCAGGTGGCTACCAGAAGGAGGGCCTTCTCTGCTGTGGCATCCCGGCTGTGGAATGAACTCCCTAGAGAGGTTTGCCTGGCACACCTACATTATACTCTTTTAGATGCCAGGTGAAGAAGTCCTTTTTATTTTCTCAGTATTTTAACAGTTGACCAGTTATATTTTTAACTTGCTGTTTTAAATTTGTGTTTAAATTTGTATTATTTTCTGCATTGATGCTTGGTTTTGTCCTGGTAGTGCTCTTATATTGTATTTTATACTGTGTTTTTATACTGTTGTATTTTTTTATATTTTGAATTGGTTGCCATGGTTTTAATTTTTGTAAACCGCCCAGAGAGCTTCTTCTATTGGGCGGCATAGAAATGCAATCAATCAATCAATCAAAGCACCTTCCCCCCTAATGGACCCATAAACTTCCATGAGTTTATGAGCGTGTAATGAATTGCTCATGTAGAGAAGCTCATAGTTTTCATAACCAGTAACTACAATAGAACATTCTGAAGAATTGCCATTCCTAGGATGAGGTTCTATGTGATTTCATGCACTTTTCTTGGGAGGAAACCCCACAGGGGAAGGACAGTAGCTCTCTGGTACAGCACATCCCTGGGACTCTCCAAGTAGGATTAGGGAATGTTCCTGCCTGGAACCCTGATTCAGTATAAGGCAGCTTTCTATGTCCCTAACTTAGTGGTCCTTCCTCCAGCAAGAGCATGCATAAGAATATGGACTGCTGAAGTCTCTATGTATGCAGCAAGAAAACTGGCTGTTAATATGTGTTGCAAGCTACCTTTATTTAGGTAACTGTTACCTTGGGCTATAAATAAAGTAGTATATGATGCTTTCAATTATGAAAATTGATTAGCAAATATGGTTCATTTATTTCCCAGGGAAGAAAAGAAATCTGTATAGATTTCCGTTGTTTTTCAATTATGCCAGAGAAAAGTAACCCTGGTTGAGCTACTGAAGTAACAGTGACTTTGTTGCTTTTGACTTCTTTTTCTTGCCTGAATACTATCCACAACATGTTTCTGCCAAATGCTGTATTCCACCTCAGAATGTAATTAATAGATAATTCTAGCTATTTTTCACAATCTATTTGGGTAGGGTAAAAGAAAGAAAAAAATGTTCTCTTTGAATGTTGTATATAGTGCAGCATCTTTTAAAGTAGAAATCTTCCTTGAATGGATTTATAAGAAAATTGGAAGTCATTGCCATATTATGGCCCACTGTGTGTGACAATAGTATAAGCATTACATCAGCCGTTCCTAACTTGAGTCGCTCTAGATGTTTTGCCTCCAACTCCCATCATCACTGACCATTGGCCATGCTGGCTTTGGGTGATGGTAATTGGAGGCAAAAACATCTGGAGGAAGCCAGGTTGGAGAAGGCTGCAGTAGACTGGTAATCAAACATATCAGCCTACATCAACCTGGTGCCCTACACATGTTTTGGACTTCAGGTCCCATCAGCCTCAGCCATCATGACCAATACATCTGGAAGGCACCATGTTGGAGGGCAGTGGAATATACTGCAGTACCAACACTGTGCAAATTGTGCCAGCGTTTAGCAAGTTTTCATTTTCCATGTATCCTTCACATACGCTCTGACCATGAGGACTAGGAGTCCTTGCCAAAAAGTTCCAATAGGGGGAGAACAACAAGAGATGTGGGAAGGTTTCCAGTCTGAGCTCAATGTCAGAAAATGGCTTTCCTTGCCAGGAAATTGGTGAGAAGAAGAAAAAAACATACATTATTATTTTATTTCTTTATTGCTCATGGTGTTTTTTCTAGACAGACATGACAGGCTGGGCCAAATCATTCTGTCTTTACAGATTCAGGAATTTTCTGACAATTGAGCATGTTTTAATTATGCCTGCTTTCTGGATGTTGGTGTGAATGTATTTTGGTAAGTCCAGTTTCTGAAGGTTTTCTGTATAGTTTGTTGATATGATGCCGGTGGCTGATGTGACTAATGGAATAATTGTGACTTTTTCCTGTTGCCATAGTTCTTTGATGTCCATGGCCAGTGGTGTATATTTTTCTTTCTTTTCCTCTTCCTTTTCGACAACATTTTTGTCATTCAGTATTGCTATGTTGATGAGGTATGTGGTTTTTTGTTTCTTTGGTTTTGTTTTGTTTTTGTCTATGACCATTTTGTCTGTTTGGTTGCAAGGTATTGTCTTGTCAATATTACTTGTTCTGTTCCAGTATATTTTATGATCTGTATTTTTCAAGATTGTTTCAGGTGAGTATGTATAGTATGGTGTAGGTTGTTTGATAAAGTTGAATTTGATGGCCAGTTGTCGATTAATTATTTTTGCAGCTGTATTGTGCCTGTCCGTATAGTCCATTCCTGACAGAATTTTACATCCTCCTGTTATGTGGTCTATTGTTTCTTGGAATTGATGGCATTGCCTGCATAGGTCTGTTCTTACACTGTTATCTTTTATGATGTATTTTTTGTAGTTGTTGGTTGCTGTAACTTGATCCTTATAGCTATTAGGAATCCTTACATTTCTGGGAATTATTATTATCTCAGATTTATGTAGGAAATGTCATCAGTTCCAAGAAACAATAGATCCTGTAACAGGAGGATGTAAAATTCTGGCAGGAATGGACTATAGGGACAGTCACAATACAGCTGGAAAAATTATTATTATTATTATTATTAAAATCATCATCATCATCATACAAATGTTTGTTAGAGGTTATCTTTCCTAAACAGTGTCCACAAATTATCAACTGTGGTAAGGAAACCTTTCTTTCTTTCTTTCTTTCTTTCTTTCTTTCTTTCTTTATTACATAGCCCCATAGCCGAAGCTCTCTCCCAATGAATACAATTAGAAATTGAATTTCTCTGTCCCAAGGGGCAGCTGAAATGCTTGAAGGTTGCAGTTGTGTTCTGTCTGACAAACCATATTTCCCCCCTTCTGACTGTTAAGAAAAAAATATTTCTGGGGGGAAAAAACAATTCTCTCTTCCATCACTTTGTTTCCTCTATAACCAATAGCTGTTGTTGCCTGTGGATCGTGAGAGCTACGGACCTGGAAGTGACACTTCATCCGTCCTCACTTTAGAGCTCAGTAGCAGCCTGGAGCAGGAGCTGCTGGGAGGAGTGACAGATAAAGGGAGAAGGGCAATAGGTCAGTGCGTCATGAGTGAAGCCAGAGCTAGCTCATACTGGACAAGAAAGCTCTGTGAAAGGAAAAGAAGATAAGGCAAACCAATAAAGGACAGTCTAGACAGTTAGGGTATAGACACATCTCAGAGAGGCTTCACCTGGTTTAACTCTTTTCAGGAATGATGGGACCTGTGGTTCTGTGGGAGAGGAATAGGCATCGCTGGCATGAAGCACCTTCATCAAACTACAGTCCCCCATGATTCTTGAGGGAGGAGTTATTCTTTGGGCCATGGGAAGAGCATCTGCTTTGCATTCAAGATGTCCTTCTCCTTCTCCCATAATACCAGAACCCAGGGTACATCCCATGAAGCTGATTGGTGGGAGATTCAGAACAGATAAAAGGAATTATTTCTTCCCACAGTGCAAAGTTAAACTATAGAATTCACTAGCACAAGATGTGGTGATGGCCACCAGTTTGGATGGCTTTAAAAGGCAGTTGGATACATTACTGGAAAAGAAGGCTATCAATGGCTACTAGTCCTGATGGCTATGTGCTACCTCAGTATCAGAGGCAGCAAACCTGTATACACCAGTTGCTGGGGAACATGGGTGGAAGGTGCTGTTGCATCATGTCCTGCTTTGTTGGTCTCTGTGTGGACAGAATGCTGGTCTAAATGGACCATTGGTCTGATCCAGCATGGCTCTTCTTATGTTCTTCATTCCTGGCATCTCTTAGTAGGCCTGGGAAAGACACTGGTCTGAAACTTCTGTCAGTTGGTGTAAATCAGCTTTCCCCAACTGCTGCCATCTCAGATGTTTTGGAATTTGCAATTCCCATCATCCACAGCCAGCATGGCCAATCTTGAAGGCACTAGGTTAGGAAAGACCAGAGTAAACAATCCTGAGCCACATGAGCTAGTAGTAGTGTGATTCATTAGAAGGCAACGTCCTATGTTCCTAAGTCACGTTCCTTAAACTGATATAAAACCGATGTATATTTGTAGTGTATTTGCCTTTAGTGCTTGGTTCACTTTCCCTATCAGATTAGACTGGAAGAGAGAACAGGGAGCAATAGCAATAAGCAAATACCTCCCATAAGGCTGCAATCATATGTACATTTATCTGAGGACTAAATTCCATCGAACACCAAGGGGCTTTTGTCTGAATAAATATGCACAGAATTCTGCCACACTTCTCCAAAGGGAGAAGTATACCTACAATCTTTCACCCTGAACTTGTTTAAAGTTTTCCCACTTGATGGCATTCCTTTGGAGATCATCTTTTATCTCACTTCCCCTACCAACTTGCCATCTTCCTACAGTAAACTTAAACAAGTTATCTATCCCATGGATAATTTAAAATGTGTATAATACAAGAAATGGTTACTGTACTGTAGCAGTGCTACAGCAGCTGGGCCTGACAGTGTTGATTCCGTTACTTTGGTGGAAGGAATATATCTATATATCTATATCTATATATCCTCACAGCTCTAATGCCATCCCATCCTTGTCAAGCCTCTGTCCTGCTTGACTTGAAATAGATTCATTAAACAAAAAACCTACACTTTATAAAACAACGTTAAGGCTCTACCGTTTCCAACCAAGCACCAAAAAGCAGGGAAATTGGGAGTTAAGGCTCACAAGCCTTAACACCACATCCTCCCTAAGGACGCTGAAATTGCAAGTGAAATTCTCATTCTCCCGAAGCAGATAAACCATGAGGACACGATGGAGAATATGATATGCAGAGGTGACTGTGGGGTTGTGGAAAACTGATCACGAACAAGTTAGGGCTACCTACTTCTCTCTCTTTTTTGTTTTAGAGCAGCCCTTCCCCAACCTGGTGCCCTCCAACTCTCATCATTGCAACTCCCAGTTCTGACATTAATGGCTGGATACGGAGGAGGGACAGTGACACACAGCAGCAGTACTTGTCAGGCTGAGCAGCCCTCAGAAGTAAGCTCTAATGACCCTGTTCAGACAACATGCTAAGCCACAATGGTTAAGCATTTTGAGCTAAACATTATGGCTTAGTGTGTCATGCGAAACATGACTTAGTGTGTCATATGAACCATTCCTAACCATGATGGCTACATAACCATGGTTTAAACACACTCACTAACCATTTGCTGCAAAAGGGGTAGCAGCCTAACCATGGCTTAGCATGTTGTCTGAACTGGCCCATTGAGTTCAATGGGACTTAACTCCCAGGTCAGAGTGTGTAGAACAACTTCAGCAATGTATGATTAACTCAAACTGCCCACCATAAAGTAACATGTGTCTTCTATTTTCAAAATAGTGTAAAATGCAGTATTGGTACTTTTCTTGAATTATCTTTCGATCCTTTCTTTGGTTAACTTCCTCATTTTACAATTACATAACTATCCAAAGAGCCTGTGGTAAAATTATATGGTGCATTTCAAAGTTATGAGAATGATGAAGCTTTAAAATGCAAAATAGATTAGAAACTTAAATTGAACTAATCTGGAGGAGAGGGGAATCTAGAAGGGGAAACTACCCTTGTTCAAACATTATATATTTTTGATGTCTTTATCTCCCAACAAAGATAATAAATACCTAGATACATACACAAAAAGGGAAGCCTTTTCTTCCATACAGTAAGCCTTGAAAAGCTGCATCAATAGTTTTGTAGCAAGATATGTGATATAACACTTGTCATCTTGATATTCTGTTCCTTTTAAGCCAAAATAAAGAGGATGTTCTTATCTTAAAGCACCCTTGGAAGAAGACTTTCACAAATTTATCAGACTAATTTCTATTGTGATTTAACTTCATCTATATTTCTCTTATCTGCATCCAGATTTTCAGTTTGACTCTGCTGAATGCAATTGAACCATTCTTGAGACAATGTACCACCCAGCCGCAGTATCTTCTTTTTTGTGGGATATGCCCCCCAGGTTGCACAACTGTTCTTCCCATGTGTCTCCATACCAAAAGCAAGTTGTGCAGCAGTTCCTCATAGGACACAAGAAGAGTTGTACACCCTCACCCACCTCCACCACCCAAGGCCACTGCTGCACTAGGCAAGCCACTACTGTGAAGGGCTAACGCCAAATTGAAGGAGAACTTGACAAAGTTCCCTCCACAGGTTCCACCTAATTTGGTACACCCCCTCCTCAGCTGTGGGTTTCCCTGATGATAGTGATGAGCAGCCATAAGCCACCATTTAAAATTTCCCACAGTGCCCCTGAAAGCCTGAGATAGTGCCACTCTGATACATGGCGAGGAATTTAAAATGGCAGCCTGCAGCTACCCAAGGCAGGCATCAGCACTGGCACCCTATCAGCTACCCAAATGTGTCTATTGCTGTGCCAGCTTGTCCCAACGTAGGCATTTTACCTCACGCGCAGGCCCTTGCATATTTCTGAAGGGAAGTGCATTAGTTTCAGAAATGAATGCGAAACTAAACAAATGACCCCACAGTAGTTTTACGTTAGCTTCAACGTGAAAATAATGTGGAAACTGAAACTGGCATGAGAAATTAATGTGCCATCTTTTGTTTAGTTTCTCAAATCAGTATCACATAGGAGGCATTGCATCTCAACTGGATACATCCCTGGAATTCCAGGTTTAATGTCCAAAGGGCGAGGGGCCACCGAAGCTGAAAAGACGTACTAATTCTCTAATCTGAAGCAGAGAAACGTTTGTTTAATGTCAGCAACAAATCTCCAACAATCCGATAGGAAGCTTTTTGAGATGAGGCTTTTTATTGTGTGCTCCTCACTCTTCACTTGTAGTTGTTTATGGATGCTTTTGATGACATTGTGACCCTGCACTTTCAGTTTTTGAGAGGGAGAATGCTGTATTTTGGGGCATCATAAAGTGTAGCACAAGTCCCCACAAGTGTAGTTGCATTATTCCACTATATCTCATGAGCACCTGGAAGTCATGTAGTAGAAAATATGGGAAGGCAGGAAAGGAAAATAACTTCATTCTTATTCTGTAATAAAACCAGAAGTAGAAACAGTGGGTTAAATAGCCTTGTCTAGAAAAGCTCAGTTGCTCGGTCTACTATTATCCCATTCTAAATCCTCCAATCATAGTGAACAAAGAGAGGGGTAATTTCTAGAGTTGCCAGGTCAGCCAATCTCTCCACTGCAGTGTTACCTTTTCTAAAACACTAGCAGTTACAGTCATTTATTTTATTTATTACATTTATATTCTGCCTTTTTTCCTCCAAGGAACCCAAGGCAGCACACATAATCCTCCTCCTTTCTATTTTATCCTCACAACAACAACCCTGTGAGGTAGGTTGGGCTGAGAGGCTGTGACTGGCCCAAAGTCACCCAGTGGGTTTCCATGGCTGAATGGGGACTAGAACTCGGATCTCCTGACTCCCAATCCAACACTCTAGCCACTATGCCACACTAGCTCCTGTGCGCTCCTTCTTTAAAACGGAGACCATCTGTCTGAAACTTGTCAATTCAGATCCTGTGGAGGGGTAGTAGAACGTATGAACATTTCATGCCATTTAAATAGAAAACATCATAGACAAGGCAGAGGAGACAATTCAGGGTTGGGTCTCTATTGAAAGTAACAGGGAACCTTTAGGATGGCACTTATTGGAATATAAACTAGGATTTCTTTCTGTCAAGATGGGGCTCAGGCTCTGTGGTTTCTGCTTGGAGGCAGAATTAGAAGGGACCCAGGCAAGAGAGAGAATGGGAGAGAAAATTCCCCCAAACTTTCCAGGAGTCCGGAAGGAATCTTCCCAGGAGCTTATTGAACAGGAGGCCCAGGTTCAGAGATTGTCTTCCCTCTCCTCACCCCCAGGAACTCTGCTTTGTTGGAGGGGGAGGGAGCATCAGAATGGATATCTCCCAGAGTTTACTGCAGGGTGAAGTAGGCGATGTTGAAAAGAAATGGGAGGCAGTCTGCCAGACAGGCCACATGGCAGAGGTTGCAGCTTGAAGAGGAGTCTGGTAAAGGCATTTGGCAACATAGTGGTGGGATTCAATGAGATCCAGTGACCATTACAAGAGTTGACCAGAGCTATAAGATCTGTATAGTGTGAACTGGGGGATCTGTGGAGATCCACAGCAGTGACACAAATAGAGTTCTAAAACATCACAGGTATTAGCCATAGCTGAGAGATAAGAAAGAATCCAGGGCTATTGAGCAGAATACTGTGGACAGTGTTTGTTGGTCAGAGTAAAGACCAAGACGTTCTGACAGGAATCTCAGAACTGAGAGTAAGACACACCAGGTCTCAGGGGAGACAATAACACGAAAATTAACAAGAAAAGAAAGTAAAAACAATTTACCTCAGAAAATGGCAGAAATTTTAGCATTAAGAAGAGATGCTCTAATTGAAAAGTACAATACTTTAAATACTGCTTATGAAAAGATGAACGCAGAAGAATCAACATTAATATTAATCAAACACCAAGTATATTACCCTATGGAGTGGGTATATGATAAAAATCCAGTCACCAGTAACCCTGCTTACATAGAAATCCTAAAAGAAGAGCATGAGATTAAACTGTTAGAATTACAATACTGGAGAGAACAGTATTTAATTGACTTTCAAGACAGAGAAGAACAAAGAAAAGCTAAGGCAGACAAATTACAAAGAGAACTAAAAGAAAAAGAGAGATCCCATGAATTGAAATTAGCCAAAATTAAACTTGAAATAGAAAAGTTTGAAGCAGATAAAATTTTGCAGGAAAAAGAAGATAGAAAAAGCTAAAATCAAGACTATAAAGGTATCCAAAATAACACCCAGAGATTTTGTAGCATTTAACCCAAGAGAAGATCCTGAGGTGTTTTTGACCACTGTTGAGAAGACTAATGAGAGTTGGGATATACCTCAAAAAGAGTTTGTGGAGTACATTCCTAGCTTGGTGGGAAGAGAGCAGGCTGAGGTATACCACAGTTTCTCTTCAGAAACACCACCAAGACAGGCCTAGAACAAGGAACTAGTCAAGCTAAGGAGTTGAGAGACTCAGTTTCCGAGGGGGAGTGGGGGAGGAACTTGCTCCTAAGGCAGAGACACCACAAGAATTGCAGGCAGACACCAGCCTAGAGCCTGTTAGAAAGCAAATACAGTGTTCTGTGACACCCAGTGTTGACACAGTTAAAGGACAACTAGTGTGGGAGAGTGAAATCTTGTGCCAAATAGAAGAGCCTAACAACTCCCACAAGTCTAGAGAAACCAATGAGTTCAAGTATACCAGTGATGCAGAAGATCACAGCCCTATTAGAAACATGCCATGCAGAACAAATAGCAAAGAGCTGGAAACCAGAAAGAAGATAACTTTGTGCAGAAGCCTAACTGTAAGTGCTCCTGACTTCATCCAGTTCTTATGGGGTGCTACTGATGCAGCAGAGGCCAAATTTGGAGCAGTGCTGCAAGGAAAGGACTGACTATCCTATTGCCTTTCCAAGTGGAGGGCCAACCAGCAGTAGGAAAGCCTATCCATCCAGCCAGAGAGCATGTTTGGCTGTTACTTGGATGCAGACCCAGTTGAGACCCTGTGTGAGGAGGAGGAGAACAGTGATTTGGCGAAAGACTGAGAGAAGCACAGCCACCATGTTGTAGTGGCGGTCATGGATTCTGCAAGAGTTCCAGGTCGAGTACCAGTACATGAGAGGCAAAGATTGTGTAATTGCAGATAGACTTTCCAGGTGCAGCGGGGATGAGATCAGCGACACTGACAAGCCCGGGTGAGAAGAAAGAAGAAAGATAGCTTTCCAGAGTGTTCCGATGAGGCAAAGACTTTGTGAGTGCCCAAGAACACAACCCATTGCATTTTGAACTTTGTGCGTGCCCCAGAGCACAGACTTTGGAACACTGAACTTTGCACATGTTCAAGGACACATTCCCATAGACTTTAGATGATGTGTATGCCACTTAAGACCAAAGAGGCATACTCTGCTTCAATTTAAGGAGGGGGAAATATGATGTTCTACTGTTTAGAGATGTGAATGTGTTGCAAAAGTTATTGTTTGGAGTTGCAGGTCTGGGTGAGTATGGAATGAGTAGTAAGTGAGTGCTGATTGGTTAGTTGTTTGGAGTGCCTGGATTGGTGGTGTGTGTGAGAGTGGGAGGAGCTGGAGAGTGAATGAGATATATATGTCAGACAGAGGGAGAGCTGACAGGGGGTTGTTTTGGGATGAATTGAGTAGGAGGTTTGATTGTGGGTTGAGCAGAGAGGAGAGAGAGAGAGAGAGAGAGAGAATCTAGTGAGGTATTTGATTGATTGATATTGTGAGAAGAAACAGTTTAGCTTTAAGAACAATTTGAAATATATAAGCATTATATTTGAAACCGCTACACTAATGAACTAAAGAAACCAATAAGCTTACTGTGCACGCAATACACTGATGTTATTAAATCTTGTTAATTTGAACAAACTGGTGTGGTCATTTAAGGTGTACCTGAGGAAGGTACTGGTGGCAGCGGGAACATAGATGCTTGTCTGAGGCCAAGTTGCTGGGCTGAGGAGCTGTGAGGCCTAATAGTAAAGGTGGGACAGGGGCAGCAGTGGCAAGGGACTAGGATAAGGTGTCACAGGCACAGCAGGAAACCATCCATTTAGTTGATTGGCAACTGCCCTGCTTTGTTTGGCTAATTAAGCTTAGAGGATAGCTCCTAGCCTTCACAGTCGCTTCAGGTGTGAAGAAGTGGTTGTTTTTTTGTTTTTTTTACTGAATAAAGACTTTGAGGATTGCATAGCAAATCTCTTTGTTGTCTCACTTTTATTTCGGTGGGAGGGCTTAGAATCACAACACCTTAGTTCAACCTCTCTGCAATTTGTCAGGTTTTATGACATGGATGAGGAGTAGAAAGCCTGCATACCTCTTGCAATTTGGCTGGAAAACAGCAGCCAAACACTGGCAGTATTTTCACTGAAATCAATGTAAAAATTATAACAGTGAAACTAAAATGCAGGTGATAGCAATGATGATGGAGCTAAACTAATGCAAATGAAACTAATGTGAGACTAAATGAAGGATATGTGAATCGAGCTTACCAAAGTTCTCCAAATTCCACCTTGAAGCTCATTCTGAATTGAATCCATATCAGATTGTGAGCATTAGGGGTATGCACTGGATCGGGTCCAATCCACAATCTGGAGACGATCCAGGGGAAATTGGATACAATTATCTGATTTCCGATCACCCCTCTGGATCGTCCGATCTTTCCCGAATCGGTACAGAAGGACATGATCCGGTTTGGAAAAAATCAGAGGATCGACGGGCACCCACTGGTGCCCGCTGATGGAAGCAGACAGCCCCACCAGGTAAGAATCGCGGCGGGGCTTACCTGCCGGGGTCATCCGCAATGGATGGCCCCGCCAAGTAAGAAGCACGAGGGGGGAGCTAGGCATATACTCACCCACCCGCCGCCATGTTTTCCCCATAGACATGCATTGGGGAAAGTTTTCTTTCCCCCAATGCAAGTCTATGGGGAAAACAAAAATGGCGGCCAATCCAAAAATCGGACATCCGATTTTCGGATCGGAATCGGGCCCGATCAGGTCCGATCCAGGGGGCCTCTGATTTTGTCCGATCTAATCCGGGACAAAAGTGGAGGTCCCGATCTGGGTCCCAATCCGATCCGGGGGGTCCCTGCACATCCCTAGTGAGCATTTTTTTTCTTATCGCATGAAAATCCATGCATATTTTAAAAATGTACATATCAATTGTGCACAATATGGACACATTCCTCTCTGATTGATTCAACCATATTTATGCACATTTTAAAATATACACATTTTTTCATGCACTTTTTTCAAATGTCTGCATTCTGTAGAATGCATTTTCTTTGGCCCACTCATCACATTGCAATGTTTGGACTTTTATCACAGATTGCGTCCAAGTCCATGTTCGGTCCAGAATGTGTAAACTGGGTAAATCCTGGTAAAAAAAAATGAACTGAAATGAATGTCTCATACATCCCTAAATAACAGTGACTTTTAAAAAAACTAAATGAAAAAAAGTGTTCAACTGCACATCTGTATCTGGCAGCCTGTTCTTTCTCATGGCTCCAACATACAACTCAGCCAAAGAAGGAGCTGGATCAAACATGGGAGGAGAGATTGCCAGATCATCTTAGGTGAAACATGAAAGGACTTCTGTTTGAGATACCCATACACAATGGACTACACCATCGAGCCAATCACTGAACCATGACTAAGACTATAAACCACCAACTCTAAATGTGCTAGGAATGTGCATGGCCAAGCAAGTATGCCACAGAGTTTAAAAGGTGTTTAGATGAAATGAAGATCTATTCTTTCCCTTTATTATTATTATTATTATTTAAAACATTTCATGGCTGACTTTCAACTGTCTTACAACAATAAAATACATAAAAACAGTTAAAACTAGGGATGTGCACTGGATCGGACCCGATCCACGATCCGAGTCCGGTCCAGTGGGAAATCGGATAAATTATCCGATTTCCGATCCGACAGCTGGATCGGCCGATCCAATCCGAACCGGTCCGAAAAGGCTCCGAACCGGTTCGGCGGATCGGCGGGCGCCCACTGGCGCCCACCGCTGCTTCCATTGGTGGGCGCCAGCGGGCGCCCGCCGATGAAAGTGGACAGCGGGGGGGGAGGAGGGGGCGGGAGGAGGGGGGCCCTTACCTTTCTGGCCCGTCCACTCCCGTCCGGCGCCGGCGGCTACTACCAGCGGGCTCCGCGGCCTGCTCCAGGGTGGCGCGCCGGGTGATGTCATCACCCGGCGCACTACTCGAGAGCAGGCCGCGGAGCCCGCTGGTAGTAGCCGCCGGCGCCTGACGGGAGCGGACGGGCCAGGAAGGTAAGCAGGGGTGCGTGGAGGGGAGGAGGGGGCGCGCCGAGGGGGGGAGGGAGGCCCTTACCTTTCCGGCCCGTCCGCTCCCGTCCGGCGCCGGCGGCTACTACCAGCGGGCTCCGCGGCTTGCTCCAGGGTGGCGCGCCGGGTGATCACCCGGCGCGCTACTCGAGAGCTAGCCGCAAAGCCGGCTGGCGGTAGCCGCCAGCGCCGGACGGGAGCGAACGGCCCTAAAAGGTAAGCAGTGGCGGGGAAGGGGGCTTACCCCCCCCGGAGCCGTCCGCTTCTATCCGCTGGCGCCCGCGGGCGCCAGCGGATGGAAGCGGACGGCCCCAGGGGGGGTAGGGAGCACGGGGGAGGGGGCTTACCTGCCGGGGCCGTCCACAGCGGACGGCCCCGGGGGGGAGGGAGTTAGGCCCCCCCTCACCCACCCGCCGCCATTTTTTCCTCATAAACTTGCATTGCATTTCTGATCTTAAAGTGTGGGCAGGCTGATATGGGTGAAGGCAGTTCTTCAAGTAACTTGGTCCCAAACCGTTTAGAGTTTTAAAGGTCAAAACCAGCACTTTGGACTCGGAAACACACCTGTAACCAATGCAGCTGGTGCAGTATAGACGTTATGTGATCAAATTGCCTTTCATCTGAAATACCTCATAAATTGGAAACTGCTTGGCATATGACCTCCTGACATTAAAAAAAGCGACAGTGTGCTATTTGTAAAGCAATATTTTGCAAACATTCATTTATTAAGATTTCTCATTATCTCTAATATTAACAATAAATCACAATAGAAAGGAAGGCTGAAAATTATAACTAAAATTAAAACAAAAGCTTTCAAAGTTTTGAAGAACAGATATATAATCCCATGTAGTGATATATGACTATTGGAAAGGGGAGAAAAGACTTCTAATAATTAAATTGTATTCCTCTGAGAATTATTGAATATCTGTTTCTTTCTCCTTTTTTCAATTAGCTAAGTAGGAAGAAAAGGAACAAGATTAAAAAAAAGATAAAACAAAATAAGCGGTAAGAAGGAGTGATTGGGTAAATGTTTTTGTGTGCTGGTTGGGAAAGAAGTCAGATTACCAGATCATAGCAATTTTTAGTTGTGGGAATGGACGGCGAGAATAAAGAGACGACACGATAAATTGGATTTAAACATGGCCACATTTATTAACATATCAAGGTAGATGGAGGCCTAAGCGGGCATCCTGTCTTTGGCCAACGTCTTGGCCATAATTGGGATCGGGCGAGCCATTCATATCCTGGTAGGTATTGCTGGTGCGTCGACACCTCCCAGGATTCCCCATTTGGGGTAGGTAGGCCTTCCTATGTCACCTCCCCTCAGGTTGCACAACTCAGAGTGGGTTAATAAGGTTGGCCTCAGAAGTAACCCTTATCCCCACACCTGGTGCCGCGGGACTCCCAGGTGAGAGCCTCAGGTGTCACCAATCACCACAACAGTGCCTAAGAATGCTCACCAAAACCTGTACTTGCTCCCGATGCCTGCACACCTGCCACAGGGTGCGAAAAGCCACTCGCTTATTCGCTTCCACCCCACCTAAACCTAATAGCCTCCATCACACCTTTATGCAGATCTTATAAATTAAATCATTTCCAGTGTCTGTTGTCCGACAGGTGGATGCTGTCCTGTCTACAAAGCTCCCTCCATGTGCTAATAATCACTGGGTGTTTAATACTAAAGTCCCCAGAACTATTCAATTGATTAAATATTTTGCTATTTACTCTCCTCCCAGCCTTCTCCAAGGCTCTATGGTCATCGCCAGCCCTCTAATTTATTCTGGGCAGAATGCAAGACCAAATCCCCGTTTGAGCAATTCTTGTAGATCTTGCCTTTGACCTGTTGCTGGGCTTGCTCCTTGCCACCTGGAAAGAAGTCAGATTACCAGATCATAGCAATTTTTAGTTGTTGGAAGTATTGTTGTAACCAAAATACTCCAGAGAGGAATCCCATTTAGCTACCAAGACCCTAAAGTTATCATCTGAGGTCCTCCTCCAGCTGACCCCACCAGTGAGGTGAAATAGGTGGCAACTAAGGAGAAGGCCTTTTCAGTGGTGGCACCCCATCTGTGGAATGCTTTCCCCAGAGAAGCTCCCCTGGCACCTACTCTGTGGTCTTTTCAGCACCAGGTAAAGATCTTTCTATTCTTCCAGGCATTTTAAGAACTGTTTTTATTCCTTTTGGATGTTAGCATTCTTGTATTTTGCTGCTGGTTCTACCTTGGTTTTATTTGCTGCAGTGTTTTAACTTCATATTATATATTTATTTATTATTTGTATATAACCTTGTTTGCTCAAAAGCCATCAAGGCAATGAACCACAATTTAAAACCTTAAGAATTTTTATTATTATTATTTATTCGACCCCACAATGCCTCTTTAATAGGGGTTTGTCTAACTTGCATAATTTTTGGAGATGTACTGCACCTAATGCTTCTTTTATTCATATGTTTTGGCAATGCCCAATAGTTGCCCCCTTTTGGGAGGAGGCTATAATAGGGATAAACTTTGTACTGAAACAGTCTTTAACATGAAAGGATATTAATAGCCTCCTAAACTGCCTACCAGTTTCTTGGAAGTTAATGCATGGTCAGCGCAAATGGATTTTCAGAGCCCTTATGACAGCTAAAAGGCTTATATCATTAAACAAAAAACCTACGGTTTACAAAAACAATGTTAAGGCTCTCCAGATTCCAACCAAGCACCAAAAAGCAGGGAAATTGGGAGTTAAGGCTCACAAGCCTTAATGCCACATCCTCCCTAAGGAGGCAGAAAGTGCAAGTGAAATTCTCATTCTCCCAAAGCAGATAAACCATGAGGACAGGGTGGAGAATGTAGAGCCTTAACATTGTTTTTGTAAACCGTAAGTTTTTTGTTTAATGAATTTCATGGCTTTGTGTAATGGATGACTGGATATTATACAGTTGACAACCAACATCTTGACATATTGGATGTCAAGATGTTATACCATCTTGACATCCAATATAAAATCAAAGCTAGTGTTATGTGTTGAACTCACTTTTAACATTAATAAATCAACCAAAATGCTTGCATCTCCCTCATTTTTAAAGATAAAGAGATGAAACCTGGCATCATGGTAGCTCTTAAGTAGGGATATAGCTATGCCAAGTATGAAGCAGATCCGTTCACGCCTTGATTTTTAGGAATTTTTTAAAGTTCAAACAGAAATCTCTTTGGGGTCCAGGACCTTGAGCAGCACAAGTTTAAAAAATGAAATTAAAGATAAAGAGATGAAACTTGGCACCATGGTAGCTCTGAAGTAGGGATTTAGCCATGCCAAGTTGGAAGCAGATCCGTTCATCCCTTGATTTTTAGAAATGTTTAAAACTTCAATTTAATTTTTTTAATTAACTAAAATGCTTACAATTCCATCATTTTTAAAGATAAAGGGATGAAACTTGACAGCATGGTAGCTCTGAAGTAGGGATTGAGCCATGCCAAGTTGGAAGCAGATCTGTTTATGCCTTGAGTTTTAGGAATTTTTAAAACTTCAAACCCAATACTCCTCTTTGGGGTCTAGGGCCTTGAGCAGTACATTAAAAAAAAAGAAAGTAAAGATGAAGAGATGAAACTTGGCACCATGGTACCTCTTAAGTAAGGCTTTAGCCATGCCAAGTTGAAAGTAGATTGGTTCATGCCTTGAATTTTAGAAAAAAAAATTGAAGTCAAACTTTTTTTTAAAAAATCCTAAAAATCAAGGCACGAACCGATCTGCTTCCAACTTGGCATGGCTCAATTCTAGGGTGACCACTAGGGTGTGGCTTAGTGGCTAAAGTGTTGGACTGGGAGCTGGGAGATCTGGGTTCTACGCCCCATTTAGCCATGGAAACCCATTGGGTGACTTTGGGCCAGTTGCAGACTCTCAGCCCAACCCATCACACAGGGTTGCTGTTGTGAGGATAAAATGGAGAGGAGGAGAATTATGTATGCCGCCTTGGATTTCTTGGTGGAAAAAAGGTGGGATATAAATGCAATAATAAATAATAAAAAAAAAACTGTCAGGATTTCCCCAGATTTCTCCTGGGTTTTGTTCTATCCTCGGTGTCAGGGGGGATTTTATGCAATAGTCTATAATGACCTGGAATTACACACTTTCCCTTTTAAGGCCACCATTAGCATGGCAGGGGGGAATGACATGCTTTCTGGAGGTGTGTCATTCTCTCCCACTGCTCCAATCAAGGCCTTAAAAGGGAAAAACATGTAATTCCGAGGCATTATAGAAAAGGGCCTGATTGGAGCAGTGGGGTGGGGTGAGAATGACATGCTTTCCACTCCTCCGCTCCAATTGGGGACTTTAAGGTGGCCCCAGAACACCATTTTCCTGCCCCCCCACTAGGTGTCCTCCTTTTTGGTTTCCTAAATATGGTCACCCTACTCAGTTCTTGCACAGGCTGCATTTCCATCCCTAGATATGTACTCAAAAGTAAGACCCATTGAATTTCCTTGGTTCTTGAAAAGCAACACACTTGCTGTTAGATTTGCCATCTCAGCATTCTATGTGTGCTATGAATGCCTGCTCTGTCTGTCCCTATAGTTTCCTGCAAGGTCCAGCCAGGGGAAGCCAGTAAATTAAACCCAGGGGTGGAGGGTGGGATTCCCTCAGGTTCATCTGACAGCAGGTGCTATAGAACATGGACCTTCCAGGAGTGTTGAGGCTGGATTTCTGGCAGACCCAGCCAGGCAACTTTATGGCCTGTTAGTCCCTCCATTTGGTAGCCTGCAGAGCACCTGCCTCATAAGGAAAATGGCCACATGAGAACTGTTATTATGGCCTGCTACTTTGTTTGTCTTTAGTAGTCTGTGGTCCAGATCACTTCAGAAGAGGGAATAGTGTTTTGTGGTTGGGGTCAGTCTAAATTATCTCCAGGGGTACCTTACTCAGTGCCTCTGATAGCAAAGAGATTGAAGATTTTCCCCAACTCTGTTACTCTTGAAGTTACTAGGCCTGTTGAAAATAGATTTTATAACATAAGCATGAAAACAGTGAATACCCCTTTTAACTTGTTAAACCAATGAAAACATGCCACACAAGAAGTCTTAAGATATGAATGGTTTAGAAAGAAAAGTAAATGCAAAAGAACATCAGATGCAGAAGTGAAATCTGAAATATTACTAGTAGTAGTAGTAGTAGTAGTATCCTGCCTTTTGCCCAATGCTGGGCCTCAGGGCAGCCTTACAAAACTAAAACATATACAGCTAAAACCTACAAATAGGAATATACTAGGCTGACCATATGAAAAGGAGGACAGGGCTCATGTAACTTTAACAGTTGTAGAGAAAAGTGGATTTCAGCCAGTGTCATTTGTATGCAATTAATTCCTGGTGAAATTTCCTCTTCATCACAACAGTTAAAGTTGCAGGGGCCCTGCCTTCTTTTGTATATGGTCACTCTAGTATAGTGCCTGCAACTTTAACTGTTGTGATGAAGAGGGAATTTCACCAGGGACTAATTGCATACAAATGACACTGGCTGAAATTCCCTTTTCTCTACAACTGTTAAAGTTACATGAGCCCTGTCCTCCTTTTCATAGGGTCAGCCTAAATATACAAAAGTTAAAAATATAATTAAATACTTTTCAATATTAAAGCATTTTAAACATTTTAAATACATAACAATTTAAAAGTCAAAGGTATAGACAGAGGTCCAGATTATTTGCCAAAGGCCTGCTGGAACAAAAAAGGGGTTGTCTGCATCCAAAAACACATCAAGGAGGGAGCCAGTGTAGACTGCAAGAATTAGAAAGAAAATCCATGTGTTTACACTATGCAAAATAAACGACAGCTCAACTGTTTCTAAACCTTATTAGAAAAACAGGGTGACTAGGCCAAAACCAACGTTGTAGGCCCAGAAGCACTTTGAAAGGTTTCAATGTCGTACTTAAAACTTAACACCGGCCCAAACTAATTAAATGAAGTGTTTGAAGCTTTCAACTTTATAGCAGTATGGACCAAAGTCTTAGAAAAGAGGGAAGGAGCACTGTGTGTTTATGGGGTGGGGGGGATAGAAAGAAAGGTATAGCCACCTATTCCCAGGAGAGACCTGAAGGTCAGGTTACCATGGATCCAGAGGAACCACACCTGGCTTCACCAGGGAGCAAAAGAGCAAACTGGCCTTATGAAGATAGCCCAAAATACTCTCAGAGCCAAAGGAATGCATGTTCCAGAAGAGAAAAGAGAAACTCTTCTTCTTCACTCAAAAGGTCTGCGCTAGAGGCAGCGGCCATTTCACTCACCCACCCCACATTCTAAGGCAGGAGGGAGGGGGGAGAGTGACGCTACTGAGCATGTGTCGCTATGAGGGAAGATGGCTGCCTCATTGACTTGAATGAGAGGTTAAAATAGTCCTTAAAAGTCAACCGAAGGGAATTTTAAAAAAACGAAAAGCTTTCCACCAACTACAGTCAAGGAGGAAGAAACCCCCACCACTGGATTAATTAATAAGGCTCTAGAAATTATGCAAATTGTGAGCACAAAACTCGCAACCCGGAAGTAATTTTACAAAAGCAGGGAGACTGGTTTGTATTCCTTTTCTACCTTCAACTGCTCTCCTTCCCTCAATCTTTCACCAATCTTCTTGAAATGTTCAGGTAATGTAAAACAAACATTTCTTTCTGGCACCTGTAAATTTCAGAAAGGTTGGTGAAACATTTTCGATTTTATGGCTGTTAGAATGACCCCCCCCAATTATCACTTTAACATGGCAGAATGTGTTTTTTACTGACGGCCCTTAACAATGGAGGCACGGCTGTGCCTCCATTAATTATTATGTTGGAAGGATAAATGTTTACTTCCCATAATGCAATGGACTTAGGACTTAACAATGTAATCAACATTTGAATGAGTGTTATATAGACCCCCTTTGCAAGTGGATAAATTCAAGAATATTTGGTCCGCTTTTCTTGAAACCTATGCATAACTCCCTGTTCTGTTTCATTATTTTCTGTTCTGTTTTCTTAAATTCACAATAAAGGGGGGGGGGGAGATTTTTTTTTTAAAAAAAAAATTGCAAACCACAAAATATCAAAACACCTACATAATTGAAAAAGGTACTTTTTCAAAAATAATAATAACAATAATAACTGTCTTCACTCCCTTTCTAAAACCCTAGAGAGTGAGGCCCAATCATAGTTTTTGAACAAAACATAGTTTGGGAGGAACACGAGAGGAAGCCCATTCACACATCCCTGACAAATGGGCCTCTGTATGGGTAATGGCGTTCTCCAGGTAAATTCATCATGAAACAGGCAGACCCTTAGAGAGCCAGGTCTGAAGCTGTTCAGGACTTTAAAGGTTAAAAAACCAACACCAACTGCTCTTTCAGGGTAGGTTTACTATGTAACATGGTTTTGATGCTAGTTTAATCTTCTTTTTATTATGTGCTGCTTTTATTCCTCGTATCATGGTTTGCATTTATATTTTTAACGCATTGCACACTGCATGGAGAACCTGGGTTATTGGTCAATGTAAAGGTACTATAAAGAAATCATATGCCATTACTTTCATGCCACCGCTTCCTTTTTACGTATTAGAGATGAGCACTTGAATTTTTCTTCCCTTCCCCCACACTTTCATTTCATCTTTTCTTTTATTTCTGGCAGTCCCATTTGTTTCATTTTACATTCGTTATCGTTGCTTGAGTTTTGTTTCTCTTTCATTAATATTTCATTTGCTTTCCATGCCTCATTCATTTTTGCTCATATTTGGCTTCCAATGGAGAACCGGCCTGCCTGCTGAGGCCTCTTATTTTTCAGTTTTCCATCTAAATGGCATGAAATTGTCCGGCATTGAACGACTCCCTTACTTCCATTAGATCTGCCAAGTTTGAGACATATTGGACAAAGTGTCCTCATTTATAAGCAATTATAAAGGGCTGAAATCCTCCAAGTATCCCATTGCTTAATGCTTCACATTGGATAGTTTTCATATCTTGTCACTTTCAGAGCATTCCACCATTCTGCTTCCCCACAGAATGTTCCCTAAATATATTAATTTGTTTCAATTGTCTTTTTTTCTCAGTTTCATGAATTTCACATGCCCATGCGCTGCCTTATTATGAGAAATGAACTGGAGAAATGGAATAAAAAGTTTTCCATTTGGTTTCCCCATTTGTTTCTATGTTTTCCTTTGATTTTCATATAAATGAATCAGAAATAACAGGAAGTGCATTTGATTTATTTTTAAATTTGTTTTTTGAAACACCAATGGCTCTTGAGATGTCAATTCTAGGAATTCTGCTGCCCTTATCAATGTCAAGTGGCAAATGGGATTTCCAAGTGAGCAAGAACAGTTGCTTAGCAGCTAAGGCAACACACTGAGTCTAAGCCACATGCATTGGATAGGCTGCTGTTTTTGAAAATGTAGATTCAGTATAGACAAAAGGAAGGACTTCATGATGCAATGCATAATGAATTCAAGCAATTCACTTCCCCCAAAATGTGGAGATGGTGATTACAGTTCTTTAAAAAATTTTTTTAAAAAAATCATTCTCCCTTGACAACATTCTGTGTTGTTGTTGTTATTTTATAACCTATATTTTTTCCTCTTTCAAGGAACCCAAGGTGGCCAGGTGGGGACTGGAATCCAGCTCTCCTGAGACCCACAGTCCAACACTCTAAACACTAGACCACAATATATTAATAGCCATTTGTAACTTTTGAAGCTCATAATGACATGGCCCATACCAACTTTACCTCAGTCTCCTGCATCTAATTATATCCACTTACTTTCACCACTGATCCCACCTAAAAAGAATTATTCGTACGTATTCATAATAATTAATGATGTCTAATTCCAATGCTATATATAAAGGACTTTAGAATATATTTCAAAATATCCCCCCCCCCCCCAAAATGACTCAAGCTGCCTTGGAGACTGAATTGGAAAAGACAGGACAGAAATATTTTAAATAAATTTAACCCTCCCCATCTGCTCAATTATCACAGACCTTATTTCTAGGAATGTGTATCGTGTTGTTGAAATGTACGATAACGATACAATAGGGTCATTATCGTGCATGTGTTTAATGATGACGATACGGTAGAAAAACCTACGATAATCATCGGAGATGATAATTTTCAGGCAATTTTATCGTTTTATCGGACTGTCATATAAATATATCTATAACTTCTATATTTTAAAAGTTAGAGGCTTGAAACTTGGTCACAGTGCTTATGGGGTATGCCTAAGTATGTGTATGAAATATGAGATCGATCCCTTCCACCCTCAATTTTATATGGTTTTTTAAAAGATCATTTCCATTCTGACAGGTCTGAATGAATGCACGTGGCGAGCTGTCATTCTGATCTGTCAGAACTGAAATGATCTTTAATAAATTCATATAAAATCGAGGGTTGGAGGAATCGATCTCAAATTTGGCACATATGTGTAGCAATGTAGATAATTTTTTTGGCATGCACACCCCTACTAATTACAGACATGATCCAACTAAAATGTGGCATTTAACTCCTATTTATTTCAACCACACATTTAACTTTCCCACTGAAATCAATGGAGTTGAACCATAGTTAATTTTGAGTGCAAAAAACCTTGTAACATTTTCTTCATTTGCTCCCTGCTAATATTTTCCAAATGAATAAATCCCAAGTAAACATTGTTTTTGTTGTTTTAAAATAATAAAGATACAACAGGCAAAGGGCTGCATTGACTACCCTGAAGCAGGACTGGCTTAAGGCATATTCCTGCCGGAGGCAAACGTTAAGACGATGTTTCCCCACAAACGTGCCTGTTTTCCATGAACAGAACTCAACTGGACTAGCAGTTGAATTGTGTTTCAATGCTGGCAAGGGGACAGCATCTTTCTGTGCACCTGAGGGAAGCAGGCTAGTTGAGGGGGTGTATGGAAGACTGTGTAGCACACACAGGTCTGTCCTCCAACGCTTAGTCACTACTTCCCAATCCCCAGAATCTCTACCTCACTCTGCAAAATGGTAGGGTCACCTCTGAGAGCCAGTCCAAAAATGATTGGACATGTATTGCAAACAAGTCTTTTTTGTTCTCATACTGTAACTCTATGGTATTTATAAGTCATTGTATCAAACTCATTGTATCTTCCCCCCTCCAAACTATACACTCTGTTCTGTTGCCTTAATCTTGGCTCATACATTACCTTCTAATCCTTTCATCTTTCAGGCTACCTCCATTGCTTTTCCCCACCCCCACAAACTTATGAAAGTTCTTTTTATGCGGAAAGTATCAAAACAGCCCCACCCTCCTCCAGTCCTCCTTCCATTAATAAGAAGATCAAAGAGAAACTAATAAGAAATTAATAGCCCTATAAAATACATTCAGGTACAAGGCTTCCCTTTCATGAAAACTAGGAATGTAGGAAGCCGATTTGTAATGAGTCAGACCTTTGGCAGTGCCTCTACAGAGAGGGGTCTTTCCCAGCTTTCCCTAAAGAAACCAGGATTTGAACCTGGGACCTTTTGCATACAAAGTAGATGCTCTAACACTGAGCTGTGCCCCCTCATATTTCTTCTCCATTTAAGAACCTTATATATTGATTGCCCAGAAAACTATTTTCTGACTTGATATAGCAGTTGTTGATTATTTCCACTGCCTGGAAAAAAAACCCCATCTAATATGGATCTAAATTGATTTTTTTTTGTTGCTGCTAGTTGTTATTCTCTCTCCATAAGCTCTCTGAATCATTCTCAATGCTCTACGCAGTCCATAGTATTGGTATGTCTTTCCTATAGAAGATCACCAATGTGTGGACATTAAATACTTCTACATTATCATGATAGTACTAACTCAACCCCTACAAAGCTTAAAAGTTGTTTAGCTTCTCCTCCTAGATGTAGTGTGCGCAAAAGGCCTCCCAGAATTCTCCACCCTATTTATGGGCAGAGAAATTAGTGGTAGGGAGGGACCATAAGGATGGGAGAATCAGCCAGTTCTCTGAGTTCCACCTCAACGCTCATTCCCGTTCCTGATTGCAGAGTTGTCCTTGTTGTGATTCAAATGGGAAAAGGGCACATTTAGATGCACATATTTTTTTCAAGTGCACACCCACGGGCATTCATTCCTCCTATTGACTAAAGCATGACAGTGTGTTTCCCCCCCCCCCCCCAATGCACATGTTTAAAGTGTGCTTTTTTCTAAAGTACATATTTTGAAGATACAACTGCAGGTTTGGGAATATGCAAGCTTTGGGCTCATGTTCATTTCAGGAGTGCGAATGTTCTGGTACTAAACAAATGGAAATGAAATTCTTGTACATCTTACCGAATGTACCGCTTCACCAAATTTTTCGAGAGGGACGAGGAATTCTCCATCAGTTTCTTGAGTGCGGCAGGATCTGCACTACTGCTTTATAATAGTTTATAACGATTGTGACTACTGATTGGTCCAAGGACACATTATATATACCATTTTCAAACAGTTTTCAAAGTCTTATATATGGTTGGTGTAGATCTGGCCAGGGGCTCACCATTAGCAGTGGTTTTAGCACAGCTTCATCTTTTTTTCCCTGAGGCTTTTCCTTTTTTGCACGGCCACCATTTTGGTGTTTTTTACCTTACCTTGCCTTTGCAAGCTGGCTAAAGGTGCTGTCTGTGTTCTTAGGCTAGATCTATATTATTGATTTATAGCAGTATTGAAGTGCACTGATAACTGTTGGGACTCAATCCACATCCCATATACCGCTTTCACGTGTTGTTTCCTGCTTTTTATTCCACATTTGACACTAGATTTAGATCTGGCCTTATTTTCTATTACACATCTCTCCATCACTCTGCAGCCTCCTTGACTGCCTGTGCTTCCTGATCTGAAAAAAACCAATGGGGGAGGAGTTACCTCATGATGTCTTCCCTTCTTCTGGTCCTTGGGTAGTCTGGAAGCTGCTAGATATATGATTGCACACTGAAAGAGACAATACTCACAATACTCCATGGCCACCTCATGAGGTAAACATAAGAACCTTGAACCCCACCTATGAGAATGTCTCCAAGATCTTCTTCTCCTTTGAACATTTTTCGAATGCAATTTCTTTACAATCAGATGGATTGAAAATGATTGGAAAAAAAGTGGGAGACATTTTGGCACAGCACTAATCCTACATACTACTAATACTAATAGCGAACTCATTCTCTGAGTCCTTCTGTGGATCCTTCTGAAGTCAACCTGGCACCACCCACACATAAAAGGAGTTAAGGTACAGCGGGAACCTGAAGGGGTTGGCCTTGCAGGTAAAAGTACATTACTTTCAGGAGATTTCCCTTTGCAAAACTCTGAATGTAAACACCTTTAAAGCGCATTTCATAATAATATTAATAATAATAACAATAATATTTATTTATCACCCGCCTCTCCCCACGGATTGAGGCGGGAAACAACACCAAACACAAAATACAAAAACTGATTAAAAGCAGATAAAACCAGTACATCATTAAAATACCAATAAAACACCAATAAAACACTTTAAAATTCATCTAGGTAGGCCTGTCAGAAGAGATCAGTCTTTATAGATCTTTTAAATTCCTGAAGACTAGTCAGTTGGCGAATCTCTCCCAGCAGTTCATTCCACAATCTGGGAGCGGCAGAAGAGAAGGTCCTCTGGGTAACAGTTGTCAGTCTAGTTCTTGTTGACTGTAATAAATTCTTCCCAGAGGACCTGAGCGTGCGGGGCAGATTGTATGGGAGAAGGCGATCCCGTAGGTAACCTGGACCCAAACCATGTAGGGCTTTAAAGGTAATAACCAACACTTTGTACTTCACCCGGAAACTGATTGGCAGCCAGTGAAGAGATTTTAAAACTGGTGTAATGTGGTCACCCTTAGATGTACCAGTGACCAACCTGGCTGCCATATTTTGAACTAGTTGAAGTTTCCGGACTAGGCACAGAGCTAGCCCTATGTACAGCGCATTGCAGAAGTCGAGCCTCAAAGTTACCAGCACGTGCACTACTGATTTTAGGTCTTCCAACTCTAGGAAGGGGTGCAGCTGGCATATCAGCTGAAGCTGATAGTAGGCACTCCTGGCCGTCGCATCTATCTGAGCTGTCATTTGGAGCAACAGATCCAGGAGCACCCCCAAGCTGCGAACACAGTCTTTCAGGGGGAGTGTAACCCCATCCAGAACCGGTTGACACACCTCCAAACCTAGGTTGTGGCCCTTGACAGTAAGCACCTCCGTCTTGTCTGGATTCAGCTTCAGTTTGTTTTTCCTCATCCAGCCGATTACCGCCTCCAAGCATTCATTCAGAAGAGACACACTATCCTTAGCTGATGTTGTTATCGAAGGCATAGAGAAATATATTTGGGTGTCATCAGCATACTGATAGCACCCCGCCCCATGCCTCCGGATGATCTCTCCCAACGGTTTCATATAAATGTTAAACAGCATTGGGGAAAGGATGGCACCTTGCGGTACGCCACACAGCAGCTCCTTCTTTGCAGAGCAGCTATCCCCAAGCATCACCATCTGGAACCTGCCCGAGAGGTAGGACTAGAACCACTGAAGCACAGTGCCCCCGATTCCCAATCCCCTCAGGCATTCCAGAAGGATACCATGGTTGATGGTATCGAATGCCGCTGAGAGGTCCAGAAGTGCCAACAAGGACACACTCCCCCTGTCAATATTCAGACGTAGATCATCCACTAAGGCGACTATAGCAGTCTCAACTCCGTATCCTGCCCTGAAGCCAGTTTGAAATGGGTCTAGAAAATCAGTGTCATCCAAGACTACTTAGAGTTGAAAGGCAACCGCCCTCTCGATCACCTTGCCCAAGAATGGAAGGTTTGATACCGGTCTGTAGTTATTAAAGTCCAGGGGATCCAGGGAGGGCTTCTTTAGAAGCGGTCGTACCACCGCTTCTTTTAAACATGATGAAAAACTCCCATCCCTGAGAGATGCATTAATATATTGTAATTGCGATCTAACTGCATCTGCTCCCTGGACGACCAGCCATGAAGGACAGGGATCGAGAGGGCAAGTCGTCCTCCTCACTCGTCCAAGCAGCTTGTCCACGTCCTCAGTACTCACCAACTGAAACTGATCCAGTGTAATTCTACTCGTGGAGTCGCTGGACACTCCATCGTCAGCCTCTGCTATAACGACGGCATCTAAGTCGGCTCTTATACGAGAGATTTTACCTGTGAAATGATAGTTAAAGGCATCACAGCGAACTGCCGAAGGCTCTAAAATCGGATTCAGGGGGGAAGGTGCCCGGGTTAGACCCCTGACCACCCTGAACAGTTCTGCTGGATGCGAATTCGCAGACGCAATGCGCGCAGAGAAGAAAACTTTCTTCGCTGCACGTATTGCCACCCCATAGGAATGAAGATGTTCTCTATGCCGTGTCTTGTCGGATAGAAGTCGAGTTTTCCGCCATCGGCGCTCCAGTCGTCGTCCTTTCCGCTTCAGCTTCCTGAGGTATTCCGTATACCAGGGCGCCCTGTTAGAAGCGGGTCGGAGAGTACGTTTGGGGGCGATCGTGTCGATAGCCCTAGTTAGGTCCTGTTTCCCTCTATCGACCAGGGCTTCTACAGGATCGTCGACGATACCAGCCATAAAACCCTCCAAGGCTTTCTGGAATCCAGAAGGATCCATCAGCCTTCGAGGGCGGACCATCTTAATAGGTCCACCACCCCTGCAGGGGCGGGTGGTAGCCGTGACACTAACCTTAACCAGAAAATGGTCTGTCCATGACAACACGGAGGTATTCGTTACCTCTGCCCACAGATCCGTCTGTTCGGAACTGAAAACAGCATCGAGGGTATGACCCGCTGAATGTGTGGGTCCAGAGACCAATTGGGATAGGCCCATGGTTGTCATGGATGCCATGAACTCCCGAGCTCCACCTGACAAACCAGTCTCGAACGGGATGTTGAAGTTGCCCAGGACCAAGAGCCTGGGCGAATCCAACACCAGCTCCAAGACCAGTTCCGTGAGCTCGGCCAGGGAGTCTGATAGGCAGCTGGGTGGCCGGTACACTAAGAGAATCCCTAGTCTATCCCTGGTCTTCAGAATCAGGTACACACACTCGATGTGATTCAGTTCACGAACAGGAAGTCTGGTCAGGTTAAGATTAACCCTATAGACCACAGCTACTCCGCCCCCCTGCCCACTTTCCCTCACCTGCTCACTAACAAAGTACCAAGCTGGGAGGGCCTGCGCCCATGTCAGGCCACTGTCATCTCCCAGCCAGGTCTCTGTGAAGCATGCCAGGTCAGCCTCCTATTCTGAAAGAAGGTCATGGATGATATTTGTTTTATTTTTAACCGACCTGACATTACATAGGAGCAAGGAGAGGTTCTGTGGGTGGCCTGGTTCATTCTCCAAGTTCCCCGGGTTAGCAGAGCAATCGGAAGGTAAGACGGATGTTAGATATCTATCTCTCCTTCCCCTGTAACAGCACATCACCCTGCCAACGCCATATCTCCCTTTGCCCTGCACAACACAAATTGCTGCTCCCCTACACATTGTGGTCAGCTGGAAGGGTGGGGTGCAGGTGGCTCTCCTCTCTTAGTGCTCTTCATCCACGGCTGCAGTTTTGGTCCAACGGCTTCTTTCCCTCGGCTGAGAGTCTCAGGCCAAGAGCCCTTTTGCTCTCGCCCACAGGCTCGTGCTCACAGGCTCACGCCTTCAGCAGCCTGAAGGCTGAAATACCTGTGGAGATGGGCGGGTCAAACAAACACTCCTCAGGCTCAGCCAGCAGCACAGCACTCCCAGCCAACGATTGTCTTTGTAGACCACAGCTACTCCACCCCCCCGCCCACTTTCCCTCACCTGCTCACTAACACAGTACCCAGCTGGGAGAGCCTGAGCCCATGTCGGCCCACTATCATCTCCCAGCCGGTAATGCGCTTTTCCGCCTCTCATGTAAAGGTATTGGGGGTAAATGTGCTTATCCGTAAATGCACATAATCTGGCAACCGGGTGTCAAAGCGAAATCCTGTAGAGGGGACCATAGAAGGCTCAGGGGTAGCCCAGGTTTGTAGCTGTCAAAAAAAACCAAACCCATCCACTTTAGACAAAACCCTAAGGTGGTGGTGCTGGGGACCTCAAAACAACCCAGTGAGGACTCAGACTGCTTAGTGGCCATGAACTACTAAGAGAGAGAAAACAAACGAAAATCAGTTGTGGAAGAGGAGTGGTGGTGCAATAGAATGGAATATTATGGAAGATGTATATAATGTTCCAGAAGATTGAACATAATGTGAGGAAGAGAACATAGCATGATATAACAGGGGAGGTTTAGAAAAAGTAATTGCCACTCACTCAAGAAATGTCTGTCATGTATTTCCCTCAGCTTGAAATGCATATAGCAAACATTACTTCACTGGATTTCTGTCAGGAGGACATATTTTTCTGTTATTGTCTTATGGTAAAGTGTAGAGGAGGAATTTTCCCATCTTCAAAATATTTTAAGAGTAACTAATAATTTTGAAATGCATACAATTACAATTCCATGGGTGTAAATATACATTTTTTTTGGCAGAGCTCTGCAAATAAGGAATCAACAGCCATTTTTGAGAAGCTGACAGTAAAGTTACTAATATCAGTATATTTTCTCATTGTATCAGTATATTTTCTCACTAACAATGAAGTTTACAACAAATTGCAGATTGCTGTTCAATCTTACAGCAGAATTTAAATTTTTTGATACATTTTTACCCATGATCTGAATCTTTCTACCAAAAATGCCTATCCAGGAATCTTTCAACTCATCCTAAGCCAAATAGTGGGGAACAAATGATGAGGTCTCCAAGATCAGAAGAAGGCTTTAGAGAACTTGTGGGGGGGGGCACCCCATGAGTTCACTGAGCCCTGCTCCAAGAAGCCGGCCATTCAGGTGTGGCTGGGGGAATTGCGCACTTTCTGGAAGCCTTGGAAAGCACACTTTGCCTCCCCCCTTGAATTAAGAGGTCCTTTAAGGTCCCAATTGGTGCGTGGGGGGGGGAAGGTAAAACTGTGCAATTCCCCCAGCCCTCTAATGGCATGACCAGGGGAATTGTGGTCGGGAAAAATATGCGTGGGAATATGGACAGATTTTTATGCAAAAAGAAAGACAAAATCAAAACCAAGCTCACAACCTGATACAGACTGGTGTCAGAACAAGTTTTGAGATGGAATTCAGAGAACTTTGGGTATGTCTACACCAGCCCTATATACCAGGATAGTCCCTGGATCGTCCCTGAGCATCCAAATGATGCACAGGGGATCCTGGAGACAATCCAGGACAACCAAGGACTTTCCCCAGGATATAGGGAACCACAAAAAACCCAATTTTTCCACAGTCCTGGGACCATCCCTGTAAGTAGTGGGTCACTTAAAATGGGCATGGAGCTGTACGGAGGCAGTCCGTGCTCATTGGTGGTGGAGAGTGGGAAGCGAGTTCGGGTTTCGTTTGTTTGTTTGTTCTTACCTCTTGTGGAGGAGCACAGTTGCGCTCCTTCTCCGGCTTCGGGGAAAAATGGTGGTGGAAGGTTGTCGCACAATGATGTAGATGGTGGGGAAGGATCATGGAAGCAGGTAAGTCTGCGATCCTCCCCCTACCTCCCTCTACAACTGTAGGTGCAGATGAGCCCTTTGTTGAGCTCGGGTTTTGCTTATTTGCACATCCCTAGTAAATCACATCCTAAGTCCAATACTTTCTAACCCTGAATCTCTTTGTTAACTGGGTGTCTGAACCATAGAACTTGAGAGGTGTGAAAGATTGAAGTTGAGACCAAAGCAGGTATTGATTCCATTGCAGAGCTACACGTGGCCTTTCCACAGAGCAAAACAGTTTACACTGGGCTGGGGGAGGTATGACCCTCCAGATATTGTTGGAGTGCTCTGCTGAGATGGGCTGATGGGAATTACACTTCAGCAACAACTGGACGGTCACATTTTCACCATCTCTGGTTTACATGCATGTAAAAAATGGATAGTGATTCAGTCCATTTTTTCCCCATTCTTTCAAGCAAAAAGAGCCTGTGTTTGTCAGATGTCCCTCTGGATCGTCTGGTAAAGTAAACTGGAGCTAATTGCAGTCATAAAAGGCATCCAAGGCTACAGAGGCTCACAAAAGAATTTTGGAATTCAAAGTGTTCAGAATGTACACCAGTGCTCCAGTAGTCATTTAGTCTAGAAATTATGTAAAGAAAAAACCCGAGTGGTCTTGTGCAGATAGCGTGGTTAATCCATAATTTAAAGCAGGCATTGCAAACTGTTGTCCAGAGGGATAAAATCACCATAAGGTCAAGCTCTAAAGTGGGACATGATCCAAATGTTAAATGAAATTGTAGACCTTCAGATTAGCATAAAATCATAGCAGACAGCATGAGGAATTGAAAAGGAAAAAAACTTTACCATTTGTCTTAAAAGACTGCTTATTGTTAATAATAATAATAATAATAATAATAATAATAATAATAATAATTCTAAACCACCCAATAGCCAAAGCTATTGGGTGGTTTAGACATCCGCAGTAATCACACAACATAATATAAAAAAACGAACATACAAAATTTTAAAACAATTTGAACAGCAACAGTGAGATACTGGGACCTGATAAAGGAACAAAGGTTAAAAACCCACCATATGCCATCAAATGCATGGCTCCTTCCCTCTTGCTAACCCCTGCTATTTGTGGGGATGAGGGAAGAAGCTGGGACGGGTGCCCACACTGCCCGCGGTGCTTGGGATCGTCCAGAGACTGCAGGGAAAATCGGGATAACTGGGCAACCAGTTATCCCGCAAAACTGCAGAGGACATCCCTGCATGCTTCTGGGATCCCATTGCATTATTTGGATGCACAGGGAAGACCCCAGGAAAAATCCCCACTGTAGACATTGTCTTAGTGTTGAATTTAAGTTCCGACTTTTTTTTCTGATAGGCTCCTCATCTTTAACAGCTCTATGGTAGGCAGGCACATTATTTAAAGGTCAAAAGTCCTGTTTTTGACCTTTAAAGCCTTAAATGGTGTGGGGCCAAATTACTTGATGGGCCACCTTCGTCCATATCAGCCTGCCTGCACTTTAAGACCAGAACAGAACTTTTGAGGGTAGATAAGTTGGTGGTCACATGAGAGAGGGCCTTTTCTGCAGTGGCCCCACACTCTGGAATAGGCTGCAATTGGGGTCTTTGCAGGTTTTTAAGAAGGCCCTGAAGATGTAGTTCTTTCCCCTGATTATGTTTTACCAGACTGGGTTATAGCTGCTACTGTGGTTTTGTGGAACTTTTGCAGCTTGTATTAGGGATGTGCACTGACCCCCCGGATCAGATCGGATAGCGGATCGGAATCGGACCTGGGGGGTCGGATCAGATCGGATCGGACTGGATGTCCGATCCGGATCGGACGCCATTTTGAATGCTTTTTCCCATAGCCAAGTATTGTTTTACAAAAGCGCCTATAACTTTTTCATTTTTAAAGATAGAAGGATGAAACTTGGGCACATTGTAGACTGGTTAGGGATAGTTATCTGTGAGAAATTTCAAAAAGATTGGTGCATGCATTTTGTGGCAATAATTTTTTTAATAAATACCCAGGAATGCCTATAACTTTGTCATTTTTAAAGTTACACACATGAAACTTTGCCACATTGTAGGTGGTACCTTGGGACCTACGTGTGAAATTACAAAAACGTAGGTGCTTGCCTTTTATGGCAATTAATTTTAGAAAAATGGGTAGTAGTGGGGTAAATACAGTTACGCCTCCCATTTTTTTATTTTTAAAGATACAAACAGGAAACATGGGCACATTACAGGGAACACTTCGCTTGATATGTGTGTAAAATTTCAGAAATCTGGGTCCAGGCATGTGGTGGCAAGGTATTTTTGAAACAATGAGGAAAGGAACGCCTATAACTTTTTTATTTTAAAAGTTAGAAGTCTGAAAGTTGCTCACTTTGTAGATGGGTTAGGGGTAGATATGTGTCAGAAATTTCAGAATTATAGGTCCAGGCATTTGATGGCTATGGAATTTTTAGATTAAAAGTTTAAAAAGTTTTTCCACAGAGGCTTGGTTTCCCCCGTCTCCCACTCCCGCCTCCCACGAAGAAAAAGGAAACACTCTCTCTCGATCTCTTTGATCCTTGCATGCATGGCTGCAACTGAGCTAGTATCCATTACAAAAGGAGAAACAAAGTAACTACATTAAAGCACTTGGCTCGTGTCTGCTTTGATACTTTCACTTTTTACTCAAGCAGAATGGCTGAGCCTAGGATCACTCTCTCTCGATCGCTAGGATCGTTACAGGAGAAATTTTCTACAGTCTTCAAAGTGGTGTGTGCAGACACCTTGCCACCACATGCCTGGACCCAGCTTTCTGAAATTTTACACACATATCAAGCAAAGTGTTCCCTGTAATGTGCCCATGTTTCCTGTTTGTATCTTTAAAAATAAAAAAATGGGAGGCGTAACTGTATTTACCCCACTACTACCCATTTTTCTAAAATTAATTGCCATACAAGGCAAGCTCCAATGTTTCTGAAATTTCACACACATATCAAGCCAAGTGGTACCTGTAATGTGCCCAAGTTTCCTGTTTGTATCTTTAAAAATAAAAAAATGGGAGGCATAACTGTATTTACCCCACTACTTCCCATTTTTCTAAAAATTAATTGCCACACAAGACAAGCACCTACGTTTCTGAAATTTCACACACATAGGTCCCAAGGTACCACCTACAATGTGGCAAAGTTTCATGTGTGTAACTTTAAAAATGACAAAGTTATAGGCATTCCTGGGTATTTATTAAAAAATTAATTGCCACAAAACGCATGCACCAATCTTTCTGAAATTTCTCACAGATAACTATCCCTAAGTAGTCTTCAATGTGCCCAAGTTTCATCCTTCTATCTTTAAAAATGAAAAAGTTATTGGCATTTTTGTAAAACAATACTTGGCTATGGGAAAAAGCATTCAAAATGGCGTCCGATCCGGATCGGACCTCGGCGGATCGGATCGGATCGGAGGTTGATCAGATCGGATCGGATTTTCCTGATTTTGGGGTGGATCAGATTCAGATCGTGGATCGGATCCGATCCGATGCAGACCCCTAGCTTGTATTATCATGTTCATTTTCTATTATAAATTTTCGTTATGATCTGCATTTTAATGTTGCATGCCACTTTGGGAGGCCTCCTGCCCTGAAGGGCAGCCTATAAAACTTTTAAATAAATAGATATGGTCATCTCCATGCTGGGAATAGGTGTATGTACTGAATTTGGCTAATAGGTATGAATTTTCTATCAGATGGGTGAGAATTTTGTTTCAATTTGTTTGTGGTCAGAATTTACCAAAATTCAAGAGAGAAAGAACCTGAGATTTTAAAAATCCAAATGCAGGAGGAAGTGAAAGAGATTTGCCCATCCCTAGTATGTCAAATACTGATCCTTCTTTTGTTCACTGCTGCAGAATCTGTTTCAGATATGGAGCAGTATACAATTTTTGCAAATAAATAAACCTGAGATATACTATCTGTAAAGTATGTGCCTTATCACTGAGCTGTAGCCACTGCCTTCCCTCTCCAGGATACCATAAATTTGCACATTGGAGGTCAGTGGAGTGGAGTCCCTTTTGCCCACGGCTGTGTCTGCTTAGGTCAAAGAGACTTGGACAAGTTATTGACAGCTCCTGCATTTCAGCACACATTCACATTTTACAGACTGACTAAAAATGAATTTGTGTGCTTCTGAGTCCCGGAGAACACGAGGGCCTCTCCTGTGAACTCAGGTTAACCACGAAAACTGTCTCCAGATTAAAAGTGTTTGGTGTTATGTATTATACCTACCCAGCGTGGAATGCTGTAAATGAAATGCATTAGACACTGTGAAGGCAAAGTCTAATAAAACATGTCAAGTTTGGTTATTTAATCCTACCTCTTGATTTCTAAGTGTGTCTGCATGTTTGTGTATGTAATAGGATGTGAGAGAAGTAATAAATCCCTGATCGATTACACAGTAATAACCATAATCACATTTTAAGCGAACAGGTATTGTAATTTATCTCCCCTCCCATCTCGCTGCCCCCATTTGCGATAACATCCTATGTTTCTAATGGCTATTCAAGAGCCTTATAGTCCCAGTGCAAATACTCCATGCTGTGGTTAGGCAGTAAGAAATGCTACTGAAGAAATGGGCTGTTCACCGCAAACCACTTAGCTCCTGGTAGCCAAACTGAATTCAGTGGGACTGCTGTGGGATTTTCTGTGCAAGAACTGAAGACATGATGAACGAAGAGTAAATAAAAATGTCTCTGAACGGAAGTATCTTAACATCCATAATTAGCATGTATGGTAGGCTGACCATCTGAAAAGGACAGGGCTCAGGTAACGTTAACAGTTGTAGAAAAGAGGGAATTTCAGCCAGTGTAATTTGTATGCAATTAGTTCCTGGTGAAATTCCCTCTTCATCACAACAGTTAAAGCTGCAGGGGCCCTGCCTTCTTTTGTATATGGTCACTCTAGTATAGTGCCTGCAACTTTAATTGCTTTGATGAAGAGGTGATTTCACCAGGAACTAATTGCATACAAATGACACAGGCTGAAATTCCCTTTTCTCTGCAACTGTTAAAGTTACATGAGCCCTGTCTTCCTTTTCATATGGTCAGCCTAATGTATGGCTGTTAACCGAAATGTCTAAGGCCACACAGGAATGTGTTCATTTCTTTTTAGTCCCAGTAGGTGAAGCTCCAAGTTTGATGGGTCCCTCTTGTCAAAGTGCAACTGGCTGCATTGGTAAAGTGATCCCCTGGCTACCATTTTAAATTTCCTCCAATGCCCTGGAATGAATTATAACACTGGGCCCCTAAAAAGGAGCCACTTTTATTTATTTCCCATGATGCCCTGGATTGACATGCTGAGCACTCCTGGAGTGGGCCTAAGAAGACTATCCTTTTGTACCTTGGATAGGAACCAAAAAACAGGGCCACCTCCAACAATGAGTTGTTTCAATTTGAAATTAGTTGCTGGGTTCAATTTTTGTTTGTTTGTTTGAATGTGTTGAGTGGCCTCTTTCTAAAATGAAGACCTTCAGGACCACGACATATGTGCCAAGTGAACACCCAACAGAGAACATTTCCAACCTACTGATGAGTAAGACAGCCTTCAATTCTGCCACTGCGACGTCCACTAAGCGCGGTTGCTTTACTTTTGAATTGTTTGCTTCCTGGTCAGTAGTATTTACTTCCACTGGTTAGGGGGAATTGCTTCTGCCTTTATTTGTGGGGAGTGAGCTCAGATGGCACAGCACTCACTTACTATGTAAGAGGTAGGTAGAATGATGCTCATGTTCTCCAACTGAGCCTCTACCAGGGGCTCTGAGTTCAAACACATGCTTTGCACCCAGGGAGTTTCAGCATCAATCCTTGGCATCTTCAATAAAATAGGAACAGACAGCAGGTGATGCAAGAGACCTCAGCCTGAGCCCTTGGGGAGCAGCTGCTAAACGAAATAGACCATCTGGTTGTTGTTGTTGTTATCTTCATTTCTATACTGCCCCATAGCTGAAGCTTTCTGGGCAGTTTACAAAAGATTAAAATATTAAACATTAAAAATTAATATACAAAATTTAAAACCATAAAAACATAAAACAGATAGCATACAAGTACAACATACATTTAAAAACAACTTTGAGCGCTCAGCCAAACTTCAAGATAGATCTGGGATTGATTAAAAACTCAACATATGCTGCTAAATGCCTGGGAGAAGAGAAAAGTCTTGACCTGGTGCCAAAAAGATAACAATGTTGGCGCCAGGTGAGCCTCGTCAGGGGGACCATTCCATAACTGGGGGGCCACCATTGAGAAGGCCCTCTCCCTTGTTGCCATCCTCTGAGCTTCCCTTGGAGTAGGCACATGGAGGAGGACCTTAGATGTTGAGTATAGTGTATGGGTAGGTTCATGTCGGGAGAGACGTTTCATCAGGTGTTGTAAGAAATAAATTGTTATTATTATTATTATTATTATTATTATGAAAAGCTTTATAGATTAAAACCAGCTCCATGGTATAAGGCACCTTCTTTTGTCTTTTGTTTACATCTGTTACTCCAGGGCTGGACAACACACGGCCGGCTTGCAACCCCTGCCCCTCTTTCCCACTGCAATAACATAATGCCTTACAGAGTAATTCCTAAACTCGGACATGCTGGCTGTTGGGAGAGGTAAAATGGGATGGAGGTTCCCTCTTTCTGGCAAAGAGGGCAGGTGCTCTCCACTCCGGTGGGCCAATTTTGCTCACAGTGTTGTGCTGGCAGTGTTTCAACTCATGGTAGCAAGCATAAGTCCCCCAAATGGGGGTATCCCAGGGGCAGAGTAGGCAGACAGGTCAGATCCACTGACTCGCCCCCTGGATCTAAAGCTGCTCCATTTCCTGGATCAGGGTCCTCAGCTACACCTGTGTAGCTGATCGCTTCCAGTGTGTAAGGGGCATTTAAAATATATTTTTTAAATCCATCAAGCTGAAAAGCATGACAAACCCCCTTCTACCCCAGCTGACACAAGGTAGCAGGGCGTGGGGAGACGCAGTAAGTCCATTGCTTTGCTCCTCCCTCACCCCACTTAGGATTGAATTTTTATTGAGTTTCACAGGTAAAATAGACAGATCTCTGCCATGATACCCTTACAATCTGAGACAAATAATAGAGAAATCAGCAGAGGGAATTTGGACGAAAGTAGGGTACAGAGGAACGCATGCAGGTGAAGGCAGCTTGGTGTGTTTTCCATGTTAATGTTTCAGGCTTTTTAAACAATTACCTTAAATGTATTTGACTGAAGGAATACCACCGACTGTGAATGTTGTAGGAGAACATTCGGTGCCAGGTTTAAACTTCCCTCTTCTTTCAGGCGTTTGGCAGCATACACTGAGCTTAAATTAATTCTTGGATCATCTTGGCTGATGGTTAAACAACTTGTTTTAGATATACGTTGTCTGTGGTTTTATGTAAATGCTTGTATTTTGTAGAATGTGTTTTTAATGGTTCTTAATTTTTGTCAACAGCCCAGAGAACTTCGGCTATGGGGGAGGGGGTAAAAATGTAATAAATGAAATGAAACGAAAATGAAACTTTCAACTGGATTTGCTTGGAGAAGTCATTCATTTTCTGGCAAAATGAAGCCTGTAGCGCTCTTCACTTTAAGCACCTTTCCAAGCTTATGTTGCTGAATATCTTTAATTGAACATCAGCAGAACTTCTTTCCAACCAGAATGGAGCTCTGAGGTGTAAGAGATTTGATGGGTCAGACTTCAATAAATGGGCAAAAGGTGTTTGTCAAAACTTTTTCGTTGGGACGAGAATGGATTCTTATGAATATGGTTCACATTATTATTATGGGGTTTTTTTATTATTAAAAAACGAAACTAAAAAAGGCTGTAAGCATTTGTTCCTTTCTTGCCCCAAAGAGGAGAAAGTCTTTTATTATTTAAAAGCTTTAGAAATAACATCAAAACGTACAAAATCTGGAGTTCCCAGAGAGCTCCAAGGCATTGATTGTATTTCCTTTTTAAGGTGATGTGCAGTGAAAAATAATTTAAAGCTGGAACTAGGCCATTTCTATAGAGAGAGAACACTGGGACATACTTAAGTTCCACTGACTTTAAAAGGAAGCAGTTAAGCATGATCTTAACACTTCCTCAGAAATTAATGACTTAGATCTGCTTAACATAGGCTTGCATGCATCCTCCTTTTTGGGAGTTGTGTGATGGAGGGCGAAATCCTAAATAGCTATGTTGCTTTGGAACAGTGATCAAGATGCATTTTAACTGGCACTCCACATCTTTAGCAAAAGAGTATAACTAGTTCGTCTAGTTGGTAAGACAGGACTTTTCATAATGTCGTCTATCTCCAGTTGGATCCATAAATCTTAGAGTAATTGGATAAGCAAGATATTGGGGGATTTATAGTTTCTGAAAAGACCTTTCCCCACCCTGCTCGCTGGGGCGAGGAGAGGAGATTGCGGGCGAGGATGGGGTGAGGTGACGTGGGGGGCCACCATAGGTTGGCCCAGGGTGGTGCCACCGGAGATAGGAGGGGTCTGTGGCTATTTAAGGGGACCAGGACCCCTCCAAATCTCCAACGGGTGCGGCGCAGCTCCCTCCCGCCCTCCCCTGTTGTCAGTGTGGGTTCGCCGGTCGTCCTTTGGAGGCCAAGTAGGAATTTTTTGCTCACAATCCATTAAGGTGGTGAGTTTTTTCACCTACTTCACACTGCAAAAGCAGGATGGGTGATAACTAGGTTAATCTGGCTATTTGGTCGCTTTATTGGCGGTAGGAGCGGGCATTTGTTATGTTTTTAATGGTGAGCATTCACGGGCACTATTCAAGTGATTGGTAACGCCTGTGGCCAACCACTGAGAGCCCTGCGGCATCAGTTGGGGGGACAAGGCTTACCTTTGGGGCCAACCCGTCTCGTCTACTCGGAGCCCTGCGGCACGAGGGGAGATGACACTGGAAGGCCACCCCACCTCAGATTGGGGAAGCTCGGGGGGCGGCGAAAAAGCAGGCGCCACTTCCCGGGCTGTGAATGTCTCGCCCGACCCCTTCAATGGCCTGGTTGGCCATGCAAAATGCCCGCTTAGGTTACCTCCCCCCTTTGCTTGATTTTCTAGTAAATAAATAAAGTGGCCCTTGTTTAAATCCCAACTCTGTGTCGCCTCTTCATTTCTCATCCTTCGCTCCGCAAGCCTCTAGCACCTCCCTATCAAATAATATAGCAGACCAAATGGCCGCATTTCACACAAAGTAAGAATCAAACTGTGCACCAGCCAGGAAAAATCAGGAAATTCAGCATCTGCTCTGGTTAGTAAATAGCTGCACTCTTCCAGGCATCATCAGCTAGTTGGAATTTTCCCTTTCTTTGGGTCACATTTTCACATTACCGTATTTGATCAAAGCTGCTTGTACAAAAATACACAGGAGGAACTCTCACAATGTAAATACTATGAACAAACAAACAAACAAACACCTAGTACATTAATTGCCAAATTCTACTGATACTAGAAATTCATACAATTATAACTGGATAATGTGTACACTTTTTAAATTAATATGCCCTATGGGTTACACAATATGAGAGATAATTCTGTTATATATCACATAAACATTTCAAAAGAATTCAAAAGAAAGCATGACCCCAATTACTTCTGCTTGTAGCCTTAAGATTATTGAAAAGAAGAAATAAGGAAATGTTCTGCAGGCAGCAGGATGGGGCAGACGAACCTGGAATCCAGAGGTGCAGAACATCAGGCACAGGAAGCAAATACAGCCTTTCTGGGGTCCCAATCCATCCTCCAGGATTTCCCAAATGGCTATGACCCCTTCCCCTGGTCCCAAATCTTCCCCACAAGGATCAATTTTTGGGTGGCTTGCTGGCTCCCTGCCCCATTCTAAAAAGTTGAAACGGTTCTCCTAAGACTCAGAGCCTATCTACACTACTGCTTTAAAATGGTTTATGACAGCTTTAAACCAGCCCCACCCCTTTTGCCTTCAGCCCCGCCCACCACTGGAATATGGCCACAAAGAGCTTCTCTGAAATGGAATTTGGCCCTCAGCCTAAAAAAAATTTGTTAGCTCCTTGTTGTTCTACAAACCTTGGGGCTCTGTTGCAAGCTGGCTCCTGCCAGCCGGTCACATCCATCTCCAGGGCACTCCATTCCATTTCCATTCCCTCACAATCTGTCAGCATTGTGTGTCCACTGAGTAGGCTGACCATCTGAAAAGGAGGACAGGGCTCATATAACTTTAACAGTTGTAGAGAAAAGGGAATTTCAGCCAGTGTCATTTGTATGCAATTAGTTCCTGGTGAAATTCCCTCTTCATCACAACTGTTAAAGGTGCAGGCACTATACTAGAGTGACCATATGCAAAAGAAGGCAGGGCCCCTGCAACTTTAACAGTTGTGATGAAGAGGGAATATCACCAGGAACTAATTGCATGCAAATGACACTGATTGAAATTCCCTTTTCTCTACAACTGTTAAAGTTATATGAGCCCTGTCCTCCTTTTCAGATGGTCAGCCTACTACTGAGCATGCTAAGTCCTCATTGGGCTATTTGGTGGGGGAGTCCCAAAATAGTTTCCCCCTCTTTTTTTAAGAACATAAGAAGAGCCATGCTGGATCAGACCAACAATCATATACAGCAAATTAAATGCAGATTATTTTGCCTATGGCCTATAGAATAACTAGGGATATTATCCAACATAGAGCTTGATGTGCTGAAGCCCACTGAAATCAATGAACCTAACAGCAGAATCTGATGCATGTCTACTCAAAAGAAAGCCCGATTGCTCTCAATGAGGCTTACTTACAGGTAAGTAGGCATAGGATTAAGAACATGAGAGCCATGCTGGATCAGACCAAGGGTCCATCTAGTCCAGCACTCTGTTCACACACTGGCCAACCAGCTATTGACCTGAAACCTACAAGCAGGACATGGTGTAACAGCACCCTCCTGCCCATGTTCCCCTGCAACTGATGTTTACAGGTTTACTGCCTCTGATACTTGAGGTAGCACATAGCGATCAGGACTAGTAGTCATTGATTGCCTTCTCCTTCAGAAATTTATCCAACCCCCTTTTAAAGCCATCCAAGTTGATGGCCATCACTACATCTTGTGGTAGTGAATCCCATAGTTTGACTATGTGCTGTGTGAAGAAGTGCTTCCTTTTCTCTGTCCAGAATCTCCACTAATCAGTTTCATTGGATGACCCCAGGTTCTCGTATTATGAGAGAGGGAGAACAATGTCTCACTATCCACATTCTCTGCACCATGCACACCATTTCCTAAACATTTTTTTGTACTTGCACAAACCTTAGAGTTATTGATTGATTAAATTGATTGATTGATATTTAGATCTCACCCATCATCACAAGGACCCCAGTGGGACTAACAACACATATATAAAAAGAATATGAGGTCCATAGATGTGGGAATCACATTTCCTTACCGTCGCTTCCCACCCCACCCCCCGCTACTGTCCCACAATACTTTGTTTACACAGGGAAGAAAGAGGAAATAAACAATGACTATGGTCCATTCAGGGGGCATTTTTATCCCAATGCTTCTCCTGCACGCAGAAGGAAATGGCGGGATATTTCACTACAGTTGAAAAAGTCAGATTTTCCAGGGGGGGGTGGGGTTGTGACAGGAAAATGAGCAGAAGGGGAAGCAGACAGCATTGTCAAAATGACCTGTGAAAAACTGTGAGTGGCCAGCAATGAGTGTGTGATAAAACGCTCACCTGATGATGCACTATGACCCATGAACACCATTAAAATCATCACTCTAAAATTACAAATACAAAATAGGATATAATAAAACCATCACTACAACACCAGAAAGCAGATAAAATGTGTGCCTATACCCCAAAAGCTTGTACAAAGAAATATGTCTTTAATGGGCATCTGACAGACAAGAGTGTGGAGGGCAGCCACATCTCTAGTGGAAGGTGTTCCACAATAGTAGGTCCCCCCCACAAGCTTGTAGATACCTCCCTCTTGTGTGTGGCTGCTGACATTGTTTTGTCAACATTAGAATCCACATCGGGAGAATGAGTGTGTTTCTTGTAAACAGGATCCCACCTTCACCTTTCAGAAACAAGCTGTCTCTAGCTTCAGGCTGGAGTGTGGCACCTGTTCTAAAACCCTTCCAATCTGTCCCATGTTGAATCACACCTCTGAGCTCAAGGCATTTACTATCAAAAGAATAAATACTGTAACGCTAACTTTACGTTTTGCCTATTGGAGTGTAAACAATAACATCTCCTGTGTGTATTAATGAAAGAGAATTATATACTGAGAGGCAAAATTAAATATTTTTACATGGATTCTTGTAAGCAGGCAGTTGGAGAACTGTCTTTCAGGCAATGAGATAGTCAGATTTCTTCCCTCCCTAAAGCAAACGGTGTGGGGAAAGCAATGGCAACACAATGAAGCCAACATAATCGCTGAGCCTGTTGAGAGAACAGATTACTCAGTAATGCCTTTTACCTGTAAAACTTTGAGCCTGTTGGCTCATTAGCTAGACGCTTGAGTTGTCTTAGAATACCTAGTGAGATCAACTAGGCTTTTATCCCTTCCAGCTAATATTTAGCTGTTATTGGCCTTCCAAAATAGCCGCCAGGATGAAATCGGTGACTTTATTCTCCTGCCTCTCTGCCCACTTGATCTTAAAATGGATGCTGAGAAGCAAGTCCTTTGAGTCAGAATGCTCTGGAAAAGGAAGAAAAAGGACTGCGTTCTCAATAGGCAAAGGAGGTTTTCAAATTGAATAATGGACAATATTTTTCATTATCATAGTTTCATCTTATAGGTATATTGTACGTCAGCCTTCTCTAGCCCAGTGCCCCTCAAATGTGTTTGACTACAATTCCCATCATCCCCCAGCCAGCATAGCTGGCTCAGGGATATGGGAGTTGTGGTCTAACACATCGGGAGAGTGCTAGTTTAGAGAAAACTGCAGTACATCTTTACATATCTAATGCATATCTGAAATAGCAGAACCACCCACTGGTGCAAGAGGCACAATTTTCAGTATTGTGTCCGAGACAAATTTTTACTAATTTCAGGGACATGATAAGAATGGAAATGTGATGGTAAAAGATGCAATTGTATTTCATTCAGGGTACTTTTTGGGCCTGGTTAGTGGTAGCAGTAAATAGTAGTAGGGATGTACAGATTGTGTAAAATCTGTTCCGTCTGTGTTTTGTGGATTGTGCAGCGTTGTTCATACCAGCCTCCATTCACATACGGATTCTGTTATGCAGAAAAATATGTAAACAATTCTGTAAGAAAGTTTGCAACGATGTTAGTATGAAACACTCAGCGTAACATTCCCCTTTCCATTTGACTTCTCCCCACATATATTTTCCATCGTGGCATATGTCTCAGCGGAAACTTGCATATTTTCCTGCTAATGAATTTGCGTAAGTTTTGAGAAAGTAAAAAATAAATAAATCCAGAAGCCCGTGGGCTCTGCGTGGCCTGGGGAGGCCAGTCCGCAGGTCGGATTCTTAGAAATCCAAACTCATTTTAGTCCATGTCAAATTTCTACAACATCCCTAAGTAGTAGTAGTAGTAGTAGTAGTAGTGGTAAATCAATCTGTAGACCAGTTGATTAATTGTAAAAAGACATCTTGCAGTGATTTAGAATGTAAAACAATTAAAATACATAACTTTCACAGATACTATACAGATTCATTCATCTTGACCTCTCTGCTTTCTTTTATTCAGCAAACAACTTTCAATTTAACATGTTGTGCTGTTAAGGTAGGGGGACCATATGGAAAGGAGGACAGGGCTCCTGTACCTTTAACAGATGTATAGAAAAGGGTGTCAGGAATTTCAGCAGGTGTCATTTATATGCATGCAGCACCTGGTGAAATTCCCTCTTCATCACAGCAGTTACAAAAGACACCTGCTGAAATTCCCTTTTCTCTACAAACTGTTAAAGATACAGGAGCCTTGTCCTCCTTTCCATATGGTCACCCTAGTTAAGGGCTTTCTAGGTTCACTCAAGCTCCAAAATACCAGGAAGTTACAGCTGTTAAAGGCCACACCCTTAACAGACAGGTTTAGGCAATACAGATTGGGACCCTAGTATGGGAGTAAGCAGGCTTTTAAAATTGGGCCTCCTGCACTTACTCTAGAGTAAAACTGAGAAGAAGAAAAAGACATAGGTGCTGGATACAGGTTTACAGTTTTGGCCGTAAGAAATTGGTCTTTAATTTATTGCCAACTAGCAAACCCTGCAGTCCACGAAGAATTTACTTTAACCCTGTCTAAAAACCTGATTAAAGTAAAGCCCCAGGGAATAAGATTTTGAAACTAACTCATGTCATTGCAAAGTTCTGATCTCTTCAGAAATATTTACCATAATATTTGTGTTTTTTTCCTTTGAGAACTTAGCCTCTGATTTGTAATAGCATAATTCATCTTCATTTGATTCACCTTTGCTTAGTTACTTTTTTGATTTGCCTTAATTAGTTTAATTTCCTTAATTCAATGAAATTGATCTGCCTAATTTACCTTTACAAATTTACCTTTACAAATTTAATGGTGAAATGGACACTAGGAAAAGAAATGCAAATCTTAACAACAACAACAACAACAAAAGATGCAGAAATGTTAACCACTTCAGGTTCCCACTCATTTGATGGAATCAGTCAAGTATCAGGTATGTGACCTTGAATACGTGGATTCAAATTTTACTTTCTTGAAGCTTCATTTCATGCCATCTGGATTTGAGACACTCCTGTCTGCAAATTCTCAGTTGTGATATCTGAAATCATTACATCTCAATTACCCGTGGAATGCATTTAAATGAGTTGTCATGATGGGACTTGCAAATAAGAGATGCAGTCCAGCATATAATCATGCTTAAGTGCCATTCATCAGCACAATGGGAGGCTGGTGGCTCAGATGCCAGTGGGCCTTTGAATCTGCTCTGGGTTTCAGTCAGAACCAGCCAGAACTCTAAAGGAGTTATCCAAACTAGGTTCAGCACAATGAGGAGCACGTTTAGAGTTCTGACTGCTTCTGAGTTAAACCCAGAGTGGATTCACAGCCCCACTGATATTGGAGCTTCCAGCCTCCATGTGCTATCTAGGGGCTTCCCTATATGCTGTATATACTCTGCCATAGCTGTGTAGTTGTGCTCCATTGTTTATATGATGCAGCTGCCAACTCGCAGCCACATCATGCTATTCCCCATGAACCTGCGCATTTTCAATGTGTCGTTTTACCGTGACTTTTTACTTTGCTCCGATGTTACCGCAGTTGTTTTTGCATGTGTCAGTGGTGAATTAAGAGGGTGGGCATCGTTAGGGGGCAGATCCCAGTGTAGGATAGGCATGGGAATACAGGGCAGGGGGGCAAGCTTCAGGTGAGTGTTTAGTAATGGCCACCATGTTGACATTAAAGTCTCATTCTGGAATGAAAGTAAAGACAGTTATTATGTATAGTGCGTCGTTCAATGAACTGTAGCAATGCAGGTGCATAGCTACAGGCTTTCAAAATTACAATGTTGCAAAGAGTTGCCAGAAAACAAACCCCAAGAAAGTTTTGGCAGTTTTCACTTGATATTTGCTGCCCATTACAACCGTGTGACAATGATGCTGTCAGTTTCCTGGCTGGATAGCCTGCCTCCGCTCCTGCCATGTAACCCAATTGATGCCGCTTTGCAGCAGCAATGTTGAAAGTTTTTTGGGGAATCAGTAGGTAAAGCGGCACTGTATAGACAACCCTAGGGAGGGAAGTAGATGAATCACACACAGAATTTATTTTTATTTATTTATTTAAAAATTTCTTAGTCACCTTTCAGGGCAGAAGCCCTCCCAAGGCAGCTTACAATCATACATAAAACAATATAAACATTAAAAGCAATAAAAGCATAGACAGTATCAGTTCAAAACAATAAAAGCTAACAGTAAAAACTAGGAGTGTGCATCGAATCTGATCCGATCCACGATCCGGAGCCGATCCGACTGAAATCGGATATCCGATTCCGATCCTGGCTACTGGATTGTCCGATCTGATCCGAACTGGTCCAAAAGGACCCGATCCGGTTCAGATTAGATCGGAGGATCAGTCCGCCTCCTCCCCCTTGCGCTCCTTACCTGCCAGGGCCGTCCGCTGCCGTCCGCTGCCCCCTTCTACTGAGAAACAGGCTTCACGGCCTAGTTCTCAGTAGAGCGCCGGGTGATGATCACCCGATGCTCTACTGAGAACTAGGCTGCGAAGCCTGTTTCTCAATAGATTGCAGCAGCGGACAGAAGGGGGCGCCTCGGCAGGTAAGGAGCGTGAGGGGGGAGGAGGACGAGGGCCCCACTTACCTGCTGGGGCGCCCGCTTCTGTCCACTGCTGCGCTCTATTGAGAAACAGGCTTCGTGGCCTGCCTCTCAGTAGTGCGCCGAGTGATGACATCATCACCTGGAGCGCTACTAAGAAGCAGGCTGCGAAGCCTGTTTCTCAGTAGATCGGAGCAGCAGACGGCAGCGGATGGCCCCAGCAGGTAAGGAGCATGAGTGGGAGGGAGGGACAGGGAAGGGGGAGTTAGGCCCCTACTCACCCACCCACCTCCATGTTTTCCGTATAGGCTTGTATTAGGGAAAAGCTTTTTTTCCCCCAATGCAAGCCTATGGCAAAAACACCAAAAATGGCGGCGATCCAAAAATTGGACGTCTGATTTTCAGATCGGGATCTAGGACAACATCGGAGGTCCCGATCTGGGTCCTGATCCAATCCGGGGGGTCTGTGCAAATCTAACAATAAAAACAACAAGGGCAGTAGCAGCAAAATGGTATTCATTTATGAGAAGGCCATAGTAAAATAAAATGGTTTTAAGGCCTTCTTAAAAGCTCGTAAGGATGGTGCATGGCGGACCACCGGTGGGAGTTTGTTCCACAGGTGTGAGGCTACTGCTGAGAAGGCCCTCTCCCATATGGAGACCCATCTAATTTCTCTCACTGGTGGGCAGGTGAGAAGGGCCTCTCTTTTTGATCTTAAAGTGTGGGCAGGCTGATATGGGTTTTAGAGGTCCTTTGGCATAGTGCCTTCTGGTGCCCTCTCTAGTTTATGTCTTCTTCCCCCCCACACACATACACACACCTCATGCCTCAGTAGCAGCACTCCCATAAGCACCACTACAGCTTGGAGCTGCCTTACAAATCTCCTACAATGCCCAAGAGCCAAAGTAGGGGTAGGATGACTATGTGCCCTCTTTTACAGAGGACAGTCCTCTGTTTGAAGGGCTGTCAGAGGATAGGTCTCTGTTTTGAAGGCATCCTCTGTTTGTAAGGGTGTCCAATCCAAGGCCAGTTTAAATATAAAGAATCACCGGAAAGAAGAGCTGGGCCCAGAAATTGCCCCTCAACAGTTAGCACCTAGACAGCAGACTGAACCAGCAGGCACACAGGTCCCTTGGTCTCAGGCTTCCCCACTATGCTGAGATGGACTTCATTTAACTTTAAGTTATACTTATTATTTCTAAAATTGCATCCATACCTACAAATGAGTATAAATTTTATGCAATCAGGTGTCCTCTTTTGTCCTCTGTTTTGGTGATTCACAAATGCTACTTTAGGAAAGCAGAAGGGGAATTGGGATCTATTGGTAGATTTTAGGATGATTTGCAGTAGAGCATCTAGATGGCAGCAACAACAAAAACACCTGAATTAGGCTGCTGAAATGAAGAAAGGTTGCAGTAAGGGACCAGAAGAACAAAATGCTTTTACATTCAGTTCTCATTTAAAAACAAGTTCCTCATCCGAGCTGCATTTTTGTTGCTGGCCACTTTGACCTCTTTACTGGAATAAAATTGATTCTGTGTATTTCTGCTCCCCCGGCACCACTATTTTGCACCTGGCTCCGTTAGTAGACCTTGGGATTCCTGTAAAAAGCAACAACACCCAAAGTAGATCATGTAATTCTGAAGTCCCCTGGTATTGTGTTTCTCTGGGGCATTGTGTGGGAAATTTAAGTGGCAGGCCCCACTGAGATAGCTCTCTGAGGTGGAGGGACTCAAGACTTAAGGGGGAGCAATGTTATGGGGAAGCAATGTTGCAATTTCTTGTCTTTCATTCTCTATGGGAGATCCAGGGCAGGTTGCACTTGCTCAGTGGAAACAGAAAGGCACTCTGCATGTACTCAGGAGTACTTTTATGATATTTCTACTAGCTAGTAGAAATAATTGTTGGCTACCAAGCCAAGATGCAATTTGTTGACTTCTGGTAATATTGTTATAGATATTATTATGAGGTAAATGCATATATTATCAAGCGTTCTTAAGATATCACTGTGTTTTTGTTGCTGGCAACCTTGGCCTCTTTTCCTGAAATTTCTTTGCTGACCCACTACTACTGAAATCTGAAATAATGCCTCTGCCATTCCTTTCAGCTAGATGTCAGCACATAATACGAAGAGCATTTTTTAAAAAATGTAGGCACGCAACATTCAACCACATTATGTTTATCAGATGCAAACATCTTCTACTGTAGTTGGCAGAGCTCCAATTTAAGTGAAAGAGGTTTACCAAATGTGCAAGGCCTGCCAAGTTTCAGCCCTCATACATTAAAAAGGATGTTGTGCTTTTACAAGCAGTGGTTCAAGACAGTCAGGTGGCAGATGCAGGGAATGGAGTCGAGGTTTTGGAGGACACAGCTGTATGTAATGTGACTTTGTGCCTCCCAAGTTAGCTCCTGGACTTCAGATGCAGTGGAGTCTATTGTGGGATGCGGGGTGGCGCCATCTTGTGCTTCACCTCAGGTGTCAAAATGTCTTGGGATGGCCCTGAAGACAATATGAGTGTCAACTAGGGATGTATGTGAAATTTATTTCAGTCCATTTTTGATCAGGATTTACCCAATTCACACCTTCCAGATCAGACACAGACTTGAACGCTATCTGTGGCTGAAGTTCCTACATTTCTGAGCTTGCAATGTAATTAACAGACCCCAAAAATGCATTTGCAAGCATGCGCACATTTGAAAAATCCACATGAAAAATCTGTCGTTCTGAAAAATGTCCACAAATATGAATTAACCAATGGGAGAAGCACATCTTTGAAATGCTTCAGAAGTACGCATTTTTTGTGTGCATTTTTCACCTGCATTTGAAAAAAAATGCCCGAAAATATGCACAGATTTTCATATGAAAAGAGGGGAAAAAAACAAAGCTCACAATGTGATACAGACTCAGGTCGAAATAAGCTTCAAAACGAGTTCCGGAGAATTTTGGCAAGCTTAATTTTGCTGATTCCCACATCCTTAGTGCCAACCTGAAGGAGAGAAAAAAAACACCCTGCATTGTTCCCTTGATAATAGTAACAATGTTTTTACCCCATGGACATATTTTGAGGATAAATCCATCACTTAACGCAAGGTGCTCCAATGAGGGCTCTCTACGTAAATGGAATTTGGCGATATTTTCACAGAGCTATCCCTCGAGTCTCATACTGTATTACCTCAGTAACAGGATAACTAGGATATTATTAAGACAATATTAAGACAAAATACAACATATTTTACATTTAATTTCTTGCCTCTGAAGCCTGTTCATTGCAACATTTGACATGGTGTTGAGTCTCTCTGAAACCATTCAAGTGGCTGACAACAGCTCAGTTCAGTGATGCATTTTTATTAGAAATAAGCAAGGCTTCATATCATATGTAGAGAAAGGTGGGGAGGGTTTTCTTTTTTTTGTCAGCCAATCTGTAACGCAGAAACGTTGCTACAGCTGCAGAGAAAAACGAGAGAGAAAAAACCAAACATTCAATAGTCAGCAATTGCTACTGAGAATGGACATTTTGAATGTCTGCAGGTTTGTTTGTTTTTATTAAAAAAAAAAATTGTAGCCTTTTTGCAAATCTCAGCTGGAATGCAGAAACCTGGTTTGCCTTGTGCTGAGATTGATCAGTTACATTATCATCAGGAGCATCAGGGAGAGTTTGTAACTTGAGATGAAACTGTGGCGTGTTCAGGGATCTTGCCTGGAATTCAGGTATCAAGAAGGGGCAGATTATGAAGAGAAAGAAACAAAAGCATTGGGAAGGTAAACAGAGGCTGAGGAGCCTTTAGGGACGTGTTGCTGGCAACTGCAAGACAGCAAAAGAGAGCAAGGCGAAACAAAATGATATATGGTCAATGGGATGAGGAATAACAGGTACAGCTATCAGCATATGCTTAGATTGGCTTGCCTGTTTTTAATATGCAACCATACTTCTTGCTGAAAAGTGTTTTTGTCTGTTCGTTGGTTTGTTTGTTTGCTTGCTTGCTTGATTTTTGCTAAATGGTAGGTTTGTTTTCTCATAAGTAAGACCCACAAAGTTCTATATTCTAGAGAAAATGGGGGAAACGAGAGCCCAATTGCATGTGGTGCAGCAAAGATGTTTAGCCTCTTTCAGCCCGAAAGCTGAATGTAATTTCGAAGAAGCTCTTTGGGGATGCCGTCCTGTGGTAACGGGACTGAAGGCAAAAGGGGTGAGGCCAACAGCAAAAGGGGAAGGGCCAAAATACGCAAAATTTCAATACGTTTTAGCTTAAAGCTCTTCCTGCCAGTAATGAAGCCTTGGGAGAGGCATTTCAAGCTTGTAGAGTGTGAAAACTAGGGCGGTGCACTCGCCTTGGAGGCCACTTTGGAGCCTCCAAAACACACCCAGTTTGACTCAGGATGCATTCTGCGGGTCGCTGCAACTCGGCAGCAAAGCCGAGGCAAGATTCAGCTCCCCACCACCAAGCCTTGCAGGTTCATAGATACTGCCGCATGGTCAGCACACAGGAAAGCCGGGGGCAGGCCAACCGGGAGTCCATTGGACTTCCCTGCTCTCCACACCACCTCCACACCAACCCCATGCCCCCCGATGCACCACCTGGACTTACCTGCAAACGCATCCTCCTCCTGAGAGCTAGGACCCGATTTAAAGTAATTGTGGGGGCTCTTTACTTTTAGTATATCTATGGCTGCAAACTATGGTGGCCATAAAGGGCCATTTCCCCCTTTTCGGACACCATATTTTGTGGCCATAGAAATACTTGAGGTCCAGAGATAACTTTAAATTGTAGCCTGGCTCTTAGGAGAAAGACAGGTTTACAGGTAAGACCCAGTGGTGGCAACAGCAGGAGGTCGGAAGGTCAGGGAGAGTGAGGAGGGAGATGGAAGTGAGTCCAGTGAGTCCAATGGACTCACCTGGATTCACAGCCAACCTTGTGCCGGCTTTCCCATGCAGGCAGGCAAGTATAGGAGAGCAGCCATGCACCACCCCAAATCAGCCTGAGGCACCCCGAGGCTTTGGTGCCAATCTGCTTCAGCCTTCAGCCGACCTGGTGTCACTCCAGATTCAGGCCTAGACAGGCTGAATTGGCCTGCCTCGCCTCAAGTTCGGGGTTTCAGGCCCAAGGCAGTGCACAGCCCTAGTGAAAACAAGAACTACATATAGGGTGACCAGTTAAAATCCAGGTCAGGGCTCCTGTAACTTTAACAGTTGTAGAGGAAAGGGAATTTCAGCAGGTGTCATTTGTATGCAATTAGTTCCTGGTGAAATTCCCTCTTCATCACAACAGTTAAAGTTGCAGGCACTATACTAGAGTGACCATATACAAAAGAAGGCAGGGCCCCTGCAACTTTAACTGTTGTGATGAAGAGGGAATTTCACCAGGAACTAATTGCATACAAATGACACTGGCTGAAATTCTCTTTTCTCTACAACTGGTAAAATTTCATGAGCCTTGACCTGGATTTTATCTGGTCGCCCTAACTACATGCAAAAGCCAAGAAACCAACAAATGATTGGCAGTTGGGGGAAAGGGGTGGAGCCCAGGCGAAGGAGGCATGGCAATCTTGGGAAATCTGAAGTGCCTGACACAGGCAGGGCAGATTTTGTTCACAGACCTGAGCCTCAATAGGACTGTCTTACAGAAAACAAGATGATAGATTGAGGAGGTAGAATTCTGGCCTGTACCAATTCTTTGGGGATAGGAGGCAGGGATATTATCTTGACTGCTACCCAGAGTAAACAGCATATAGTCAAATAGAACATTTGAGAAAAGGATTCAATATATTCCCGGCTCTGATTGTGAATGGATTCTTATATGAAAGACCTGCTCCCCCACCTGTGTAAGGTTCATATAATGATGTCACAGTATCAGAAAGTGCTTCTATGCATTTATTTATCCCTCTATAAGAAAAGGTGACTTACATCAAAGGGTTCATGTCACTGGTTGGGGGCTAGATTAGGTTGCACGCATGGTCTTACTCGACTCTACAGCCTGCCACATTCACATGCAGATGTACACACTGGTTCACCCTGTACTTCATGACTTACAGCTTAGTGTGTGAAATGAGATCCCACTGAGCCAAAAGTGGCAGCAGCAATTCTCTCAATACCTGCCGGTTGGTGGGATCCATTATTTTCACAATGTAGCATCGTTTGGAGCGGGGGGGGGGGTTGTAGGGGGAGAACTGTGGCTGCCAGATGCAGCCCATGCCCCAAATTTGGCCCCACTCTTGAAAAATCACCCAAATTACTCCTCCCACACTTCTACCATCGCTAAGCATCCCAACAGGGCTCATTTTGACTCGGCACTAGCCTGACTCCATTGGAGTGCATTTTGTTTGAGACGACATTATGTGCTATGAAAATTCTGCTTGTGGTGATTGATCCGTGAAGGTTCATGTCCTCCACCAAAGGGAAGGAGATCCTGATGTTGGAGAAATGTGCAACAGATTCAAATGAGTTTGGAGTTCTATGAACTTGACCTGCGGATTCAGCAATGGAAGAGACTTTTTTCTTCTCTCTCTTTTTTTTGTAACAAAAAAATCATCATATAAACAAATATTCTGATTCTGTCAATTCTGGGCCTCAGAACAAAAGGCACCTGACATGAAAACAAAAGAGTCATGCTGGATGAGACCAAGGGTACATCTTGTCCAGCATTTTGCTCACACCGTGGCCACCTAGTTACCCATGGGAGGCCCACAAGCACCCTCCCACCCATGTTCCCCAGCAACTGGTGACCTACTGCCTGTGATTACTGGAGGCAGCATAGAGGCATCATGACTAAACCATTGATAGCCTTCTCCTCCAAAAATTTCTCCAATCCCCTTTTAAAGCCATCCAAATTGGTGGCCAACACTACATCTTGTCTGTCCCGAACCTCCACCAATCAGCTTCATGGATTGGCCCTGGGTTACAGTTTGATGCCTAGCCACTTTCACCACACCATGCATAATTTTGTACATCTCTATCCTGTCCCCCTTTACTTACCTTTTTGTCCAAGCTCAACAATCCCAGCTGACAATCCATGATGGAACAGATTTAACAAACTCCATGCCGGGGGGGGGGGGGGGGGAATCTGGATGTAGCCTGCAGAGCCTTCTAAGCGGCAGCCATCTGGCTTGAGAAAAGCCTTCCATTGGCATCAATGGGAAGCTTTCTTCAAGTGTACATTGCTGCACAGAGGAAACTGGGGGATACATTTGGGGATGGAAAGGCTAACCCTCCCTGTGACCCCTCGCTCCCGCAAAAATAGATTTTGAGCCAACTGAAGGCTTTTTTCAAGCCTGATTGCAATGGAGGGGAGGAGTCGTTTCTGGGAAAGGAAGGGTTAACCCCCCCCCTATACTTCAACTCACACGTAATTATCTTCGCCCACTGCAATTTATCTGTGTGTGTGAGTGTTATGTGTGGATGTTATGAATGCATGTTAGGAGGCGAGTGGGGCAGGGCAGGGCACATGCAAGCTAGAGTCTACCCTGCATAGGTTTCTTCCCTTTCCCCTCCATTCCCTTTCTGGGAATAGCAAAGGTCTAATTGGTGGGCTGGACAGCCACCATTTTGAATCTTTCTCCCTGGTGCCACTCAGAATTGTGTTTTAGTTTCCGTCCCTCTCCAGGTGCACAGCTGCTTCCCCCACGCAATCGTAATTGCTTCTCTCCCCACTGACACACCTTTGAAACCCCAGCCTCCACTCTTGGCCTCACCCTGAGAAGATATTCCTTCCAAATACCTCCCAGTCAACAAGCTCCTGACACTTGATTCCAAAGAAAGGTATATCTTTTTAAGAACAGGTAGGTTTGCTTTGTAAATCAATCGAGCCTTTAAATATACCTTTAATAGGGTGGGGAAAGGCAGAGGGCAATTTCAAGTTTCCATTTTACTTCCTTCGGCTGCTGTTTCCTTCCCTCTGTGGGGCTGCCTAAATTCTCCCTGCAATCACTCAAGTGCCCAATTATGCCCAGTCTGTTTCCGGGCAAAATTCAAAGTGCTGGTTATGATCTATAAAGCCCTTTACAGTTTGAGTCCAGGTTATCTGAAAGAACATATTCTCCCTTATGAGCCTGCCCATGCTCTGAGATCTTCAGGGAAGGCTGTTCTCTCAGTCCTGACACCTTTACAGGCATGGGTGGTGGGAACGTGGGAGAGTGCCTTCTCAGTGGCTGCCCCAGGGTTCTGGAACTCCCTTCCCAAGGAAGCTAGACTGGCTTCCTTTTTGCTATGCTTCTGGAGGCAGGCAAAAACCTTTTTTGTTCTTGCAGGCCTTTGGGGATTAGTCTCGATCTCTGCTTATGCATTGTTTATGCACTGAAGATAGAGAGATAGAGATAGAGAGATAGAGATAGAGATATAATTTAAAAGGTTTTAAAGATTTTACTATTGTAGCATGTTTAATTATATATTTTGTATTTCTCTGTTTATATGTTTTAATTATACATGTTTTAATCTGTAAAGCCACCTTGAGCCCCAGTATTGGGAAAAGGCAGGATATAAATAAATATAATTTAATATAATAATAATAATAATAATAATAATAATAATGTGGATGGTCTATCAGAGCTCCCATTCAACAAGGGAAAGTTGGGGGTGGAGCCAGAGCATGCAGGATCATTGAGGGTGTGGTTGCTGCACATGGCCCTGATCTCCACCATGGGTACAATGTCATAACGTCTGAAAAGGGCTTATGTGTTGTTTTACATAGGGTTACACAGAGCTGATATGGATTAAGTCCAGTTTTTATTAACATAGGGATTGCCGAAGTGATGATCTCTGTTTGTTTGCTTGTTTGTTGTTTGCATGTCCTGGCTCTGATTTCTTTCCTCCAGATCTGGCTGCCTTCCAAGTCATTCACAGCTTCAAACATTCACACAATGCAGGCGAGCGTTTGCCTCCCAGCCTCTGAACACAATAACTGCCAGGTCATGGACATTTAACCTTGAGTGTGTTACTTTTCATGGTATTGAGCTGTTTGCCTGTTATCTTGTATTCCATTAATGTGCTATTAAACGAAATAATGATTTTTAAAAGAACAGGGAGGGTTGGGGTGGGGGAAAGACGAACAAGGAATAAAAGGGACGTGCTGTTCGGAAAGCGGGTCTTGGAACAGTTTTCACTCCTACTTATGAAGCATTCTGAAAAGCTCTGTTTAATTCCTGCAGATGCGAACAATTCTCTAAGAAGAAGCAATTTGTTCTAAGGTCGCCACCAGACCCCCAAAACTCCTTAGCTGGAACACTTCACAAGCAAAGGCACCATTTTAGGTTTCAGTGGTGGGTGGAACCAAAACAACATTTTGGTAAACGGAGTGGCAAGATTCTCAGTAAGGTTTTAAGGCCATTCTTCCATGTATTCAAGATTAAATTGCACAGGTGGAACATATTTTAATAGCATGTATTGTTGTGGTTCCCTTTTTGTAATATCTGTAGTAGCTAACAATATTATCAACACAGGTTCCACTCTACTTCTTTTTTATAAAAAAAGCGAAGGTATTTGTGCCTTTGTCATCTACGCCTGCGACCCCAGCCCTTTTCTGTTGTTCATAACTTTTGTTGGCCCGAGCCTAGAACCAAAAACTGGCCACATGTGGCCTAAAACAAAGGCAGGAGGAACGTAGACTCGGATCTAATTTGAGCAATTTTCAGTAGTTAATAGGCAAGAGTTTCTGACTAGCTTTCTATAGCACGAGCTGGCCTTACCATGCAGCAGTGTGAAGCAGCCTGCTTCAGATGGCACCATGAGGGAGGGTAGATAAAGGCAGGAAACAGTCCTATCTACACTACTGCTTTAAAACGGTTTATAACAGTTTTAAACCGGTTAATAACCAGTTTTAAACTGTTATAACTGGTTTTAAAACAGTAGTGTAGATAAGCTCAGTGTCTGAATGGTGCAGCAAAACTTTTTAAAGAGCCTTACAAAGCAGGAGAACAATTGAGCTTTGCTTCAGGGATAAAGACATATTGGGTTGGCATTGGTTATAGTAACAATTAAAAGCAAACCTACCCACCCCCGCAATAAACCATCGGGCTGCTCTACAAAGAATGTGCAGGAGAAAACTAGCAGACATTTGTATAAAACCAGAGCTCAATCCTGGGCTGAGCATGTGCTCAAGGACACTCTGCTCCTTCGTTCTAAATGTATAGCCACCTCTGAGGATCAGTAATTGCTTCAGACCTAGAGGCTGACTTCACAGCGCCAAGTTGCCACTGCTCTGCTGACAAACCCTGCCAGCAAACTTCATGGTATCACTGCTGTAGAGTGGCAGCAAATAATCCCCACTGGGGAAGGCAGCGCAGTCTTTCCAGCAGCCATTAAGCTCACTGGACTCACCCCCTCCCACAGCTTCCAGTGACCAATGGGAGGTCACCTTCCACCCGGGAATGCCCCTGGCACAGAGCCAGAGCATGGACAGATTGCAGAAGAGCCACGCTGACCTCACTTGGGCAGGATAAGTCAGGATATGTCCCTGACTTTTTTGCTGCTCATCTTCGGCTCTTTGCCCCATGATGGCTCCGAATTGGTGGCTGTGTCATATAACCAGTGCAGCACAGATTTGGAGCCACCCAGGGGCAAAGACAACATTTAGACAGCCTCCTAGCTGCAGTTGGTGGACCTTGGGACTCCAGTAATAAACAAAGCAAACCCCACATGCCTGAAGTGTGCCCACCCCTGTTCTCAAAGGGGGGGAAGAATTATGGTCTTTCCAAAACAACCCCCATGTTCACAGATCCTTCACCAACGCCATTTGGCTAGTGTGATTAATATACAAAGTGCTTTAGAGTAGCATTAGCAAAACAAGACTGCCCTAAGGAGTGTGCAATTGGAATTTCGATAGTGGAGAACTGTGAGGAAGGAAGGGTGAGGTAAAGTCACATACGGCAGTAGGAGGAGTAAAAGAATTAGATGCTGGAAGTGTGCAAATGTGGTTATCTGTACTTAGATTATGTTTCATTCAGAAAGGAGGAGTAAAGAGTTTAAATAATAATAATAATAATAATAATAATAATAATTTTATTTATTTCTAACCCGCCTCTCCCTCCGGATCGAGGCAGGGAACAACAATGAATATTAAGCTAGGAACATAGGGAGCTGCCTTATACTGAATCAGAACATTGATCCTTATAGATTAATATTGTCCACAATGACTGGCAGTGGTCCCCAGGGTTTCAGGCAGGATTTTGTCATGGAGATGCCAGGGAGTGAACCTGGGACCTTCTACATGCTCAGCATGGCCTCTACCTCTGAGCTGTGGCCCCTCCCAAGCATCAACTCCTCTCCTGAGACTGCCTGCATATCATATATACCAATAACAATCTCGATTCACTTGCCTGCTGTTCTTTATATAGTCAAAACCGCACCACTCATTCACAAGAAGGAGGCATCAGCAGGCTTGGGGGAAGCCCAAGGTTGACAGAAGTACACAAGCATGCCTTGACTGTACGTGAGTATGGTGACTGGCTGTTGGAGGCAGGGGGAAATGGAACAGCAGGGGTGGAATGGAGTATCTTGGACGAAGGCAATCTTCCAGCCAGACGACAGTCATGAATGGGAGAATTCCACACTGCCAGATTTTGTTGCAGGTCCCACTTGTGGATATCGGCCACCACACATGTTTGTTCACTTTCCGTTTCCTTTCTGCTTCATGATTTATCTGAAACCTCCCTGGATTGTCTCCCTACCCCAAGTACAAAGTCAATATCAACAGACCACTGCTGCTTAAATTATTCACACGCCCGTTGCATGTGAGCTGCAGCAAAGCCACCATCGCTGCGATCATCTCATTCATTGGTCCCTGCTGAATCTATTCATGAAAATTGTGTGTGGGGGGGAGACGAGGATATTCTCACCAATTCCGGGTCTTGAGGACCAAAACAAAGATGAGGAAAATTTCACAAAATGTTGAAGAGCGAGCAAAGCCTCTGTTTCTGAACGTCCACCATACTAAGCTGGGACTGTTTGTAATCCTAAGGGATTCTAGGCTCAGCCTGGTTCTTTACAGGTTGTGGGTCCATTGCAGCAGGCTCATTTAATGAAATCTTATTTAAAGGGGCTGGTGGGAAGATGTTACTCGCTGATCTGGATAAGTATCAATGGCATTTTTTTTCTGTTTCCACTGCAGTTAAGCAAAGTGATTTTTTGCTTGTCATCTATGATTCCAAGGCCATATAAACATAGCAGAGAAATGGGCCACAATCCAGGTAAAGTTAGGACACAATCCTACGCATGTTTAGACAGAGGACAAGTCCTAAAACTCCCAGTGTTCCCTAGCCAGCACTTTTAAAGGGGTAGGGCTTAAGCCTGTGCTGAACTCCCCCTGTTGGTTATTTACATCTTTGAAATGTACAAGTAAGATATCCGCCTAAACATGTAAAAATGTGACTGGGTCAAACACAGGACTGCAAACATGTATACGATGCAGGCATAGTCATCATTGCTGGTTGCACATACACTTGGATTGCTTCCACATGATCCCTTTTCTCCACAATTGTTTACCTCACTTCATTTCCTCACTTTTAACAGAACATACACCTGAGATGTTGCATTACACTGTTTGCTGAGATGCCCCCTTTTTTTTGCTGAGATGTGGGGATGGTTGGGCTCAGAGCTCTTTGGAGCAAATTTTGGGATGCGATCCTCAGTTCCATGTAGGGATGAATGGATCTGTCAAATCCATTTTGTTTATTTATTTAAAAAATTCTTGGCTGCCTTTCAGGACAGAAGTCCTCACAAGGCAGCTTACAACAATATAACACATAAAAACAGTTAAAATATTAAAAGCAATAAAAATATAAACATGATATCATAGAAATTAAAACAACAAATGTCAACAATTAAAACGAACAGCGGCAACAACAATGACAAGAACAGCAAAAACAGTAATCGTATCATGAGAAGGCAACAGTAAAATAATATATCTTCAAGGCCTTCTTAAAAGCCTACAAGGATGGTGCATGGAAGATCTCTGATGGGAGTTTGTTCCAAAGGTGTGGGGCCACTGCAGAGTGTCCTCCTTTTCCCTCCTCAAAGTCCATTCCATGCCGGTTCTGTGTGGATATTTGTGGGGGGGGGGGTATGAAAAAAAATCCAGGTGTGTTTTTGTGTGCATTTTTCAAATGGATGCATTAATGGTCACATTAATGGACGCATTAATGGACACATTAATGGATGCATGGCCCCACTGACTAAAGTGTGTGTGTAGATTTTAGAAACCTTTGCAATGTTTTCATGTGTTTCTCAAACGTGCACATGTTGTTGAACATTTCTTTCCTTTGCAGATTGCATTGTGAGCCTGGAAAGGTAGAGAATTTTAACAACAAATGGTGTCTGTTTCTGCCTCCAGGAGGTGCAGATGTGGTAAATTCATTAAAACCTGTTTTAAAAAATCCTTTGACGGAGCTAATTTCTCACACATCCCTATTTTCAGTGCCAACTAGTCAAGCATAGATTGGCCATGAATTTCTGCACTGTCTGGCCCTGCCATTTCTTGCTTGTATTGACACAATGTCCTGAAATGGGGTCCCTTCTGCCATTCTAAACAACTAGCAGTGTGGCAACATTTTTCAAAACTTCAAGGCCCTTGGTGCACTCCTACACAAATGTGTAATGCACACATAAATAATGTTTCAATTCTCTTGGTGTGTTGCTGTGCAACTGCCATTCAGAAACAAATAAACCACAACAATGCCTCTAAGGAGAGGGTGGATGATTACGGGTGGGTACTTTCACAGGTTGATATACTGAGGCCAAAAACAGTGTATACACAGCATCTCTCTGTGTGGGCTAACTTGGAATAAAACTTGTGAAGATTTGATTTGAACAAAACGTCTTTGTATAGTACCACAGTTATATAAACCCCTCCTACCTCTCTGTCTCTCTCTGTCTCTCTCTGTCTCTGTCTCTCTGTCTCTGTCTCTCTGTCTCTCTCTCTCTCTCTCATCATTTATTTGTCTGCATCCAATATGCTAGTAAGCAAATATAGAAATGAGAGAAATAAAAATTGGAGGGAAAATTCAAAGAAGGTTTAAATTGACAGAATGCATGCGTACAAGACAGTGACTTGTTTTGAGAGAATCATGGAATATGGGTTATGCTTCTACGTGCTTGGTTTGAATCATTCAGAACACATTGGATTGGATCCAGATGGAGTCATATTTACAGTAGAACTACTGAAATCAATGGGACTTAAGTTAGTAACGGCCTCATAATTGTAACAGGTCTACCCTAAGTATGACTACATCTGGATCCAGCCCATTGCATATGTTTACAGCACAAGATCAAACTAGTGAGAGAAAATAAATAAACTTTGCACAAGCAATTGGCAGAAAAGATTCCATTAAAATAGTATTTCCTCTTTTCCTAGCTATAATAGTTTCCCTTTTCCCCAGCAGTATTTTTCAGAAATACGTTAGCATGGAGAGCAGTTTTAAAACTCTCTTTGAGCTATAGCTTCCCCTTGAAGGTGGTGTGGCTAATGACAATCAAATAGTAATGTAGGTTCAAACCCCTTTTGCACACTTTTTAAACACTATTTTTAGAGAAGAGGCAGCAAAATCTTTAGTGTGTTTTCCTCCCTGGGCTTTATATCTTCATTTAGGGAAATCCATGGTTGCTTCAACTATTCTGTATTCTGAAATTAACAAAAAGAAAAAAAGAAAGAAAGAATACCTGGATAATATGATGCAGGATATTAACATATCTTTAGAGGATCATAGAGGAATCTCTTCCTAAAGTATCACATTGTAAAATTGGATTCAACAGTTGGTTTTCAAGAGTTGATTCTGTTAGGAAGAATCTCAATTTCTCAGCTGTGGGGGCAATAAGCACCCTACCCCCATGCCTGGGAGGTTGTTTTTTCCCCTACCCTCCTTCTATTCCAAAGAGAAGACTTTTCCCTCTTGAAGTCAATGTCAAACCAGGAATAAATTGGACCACCACTAGTTGGACACCTTTCCCATGGCAAGGCATGCATCACAGGATGGACAGTTGGTTTAACCATCTAAGGTTTTTGTAGTTATTATATTATTACTTTGTACTGTTTTTTAAAGAGAGAAAGCAACTTGAGCTTTTTCATAATATATTCCAGGTAGATAAGGGAAAAAATAGGGATCTCATTATTTCAGCCAGCCAGATATAATACTTTCAGATCTGATTTTAATAGAATTTCAACACTGGCACTATGATGCAAATATCGGGACCACACTACCTGACAGAACACCTTTTCCGACATGAATCTACCCATACACTATGCCCAACATCTAAGGTCCTCCTCCAGCTGCCTACTCCAAGGGAAGCTTGGAAGACAGTAACAAAGGAGAGGTCCTTCTCTGTGGTTGCCCCCGAATTGTGGAATGATCTTCCTGACAAGGCCCACCTGGTGCCAACATTGCTCTTTTCCCAGGCATTTAGCACTATGTGATGAGCTTAACCGAATCTGGAACTGTTTTTCAGTTCGGTTGACAGTTTATAGTTGTTTCTAGCTGTTTTTAGATGTATGCTTTTGTGTATACTGTATGTTTTTATGATTTAAAATTTTGTATATCAATTTAAATTGTTTTAATCTTATGTAAACTGCCCGGAGAGCTTCAAGTTGGATATTTCTAAATGTGGGGAATTAATGATAAATGTGTGTGTGTGTGCGAATTTGTTCTAGATTTTTACCATTATCTTTAACAAATATACACTGCCCCTTAAAATTGGCTGTTTTGTTTTGGCTATGTTTCACAGCTGAGGCAAATTCCTTTTGAGGTGAGGAGAATCAGATTGCTGCCATTTCATTTTTGTATTGTTTTTTCAGAAAGTCCTATAATAAAATGGCAGCCTCCTTTGCCACTCATTATAGAACATTATAGAAATTGAATAACTACAGAAACACACATACATTTACAGAGTGGGTGGATTGTTTGCCCAGCAGCTCATTTTATTCCAGAGGTGCAATGAGGTGCAATGTTAAAGACCCCTCCAAAAAAATGGGCAGTGACTGAATCACAGTAGTTAAAAATATAAACTCACAGTGTACTATTCCATGCAACTCCATTTTTAAACCTCGGGCTTGTCTATATGGCCTATTTACCCCCATCGTGGCCGTGCAGTGGCGCTCCGTTATTTATATGACGCAGCTGCCAACTTGCAGCCACATCGGGCTTTCCCCCCACCCCCGAAATTGCACTTTTTTGCAGTGTCGTTTTACCACGACTTTTTCAGTTGCTCCAAGGTCACCATGTTGTCTCTCTGTCTGTCAGTGGTGGCCTCGGTTTCAGTTAAGGAAGTGGGTGCAGCTAGAAGTGGGTCGAAGTAAGTGCAGGAACGCAGGGCAGGGGGAAGTCTTGAAAATACCCCTTATGGTGTAAAGGGTCATAAAGATTTCCAGAAATAATATTTATATAGCAATTACAAGATCAAAGGGTATGTGCAGGTGGTGAAAGAGCCAGGCTGCATTTTTTTCCGGGGCCAGTTTCTTTCTAAGCCTCCTTCCTCTCCATGCAGTCATCCCTCCTGGCCCTACTCCTGGTCTTCTTTCACACCAATGAATCCTGTCTGTTAAGCAGTTAAAACCCTGGGTTGCCAAGGAAAGGTGTGGGTGTGGGGAGTCCTTTCACAGCTGCAGTAAATTTACGGGGGTGAGAAAGCTGCGCTACGGTTTTTTCCTGGGCTGGATAGCCAGTGCTCACTCCTACACGTAACTCTGTCGCTGCTGCTTCGCAGAAGAAATGATGTTGAGTTCTGAGGGAACCAGGAGGCAGAGTGGCGGCGTCATGCAGACACAGCCCTGAATGACTAGGAAAAGCATGTCCTGTGTTTCTTTTTCTTTGTTTTTCTTTTCTTGCAAAACCCTCAAAGATGCATTATTTGAAAGAAAACCCAAAGATGTAAAAAGAGCTCCATGTTGGGCTGGGTGGGGTGCACAAAATTGCTGTGCACTTTCCTGCAATCTGCCTCGTACAAATATCCTGTCCATTCCTCTCACTCCTTTCCTCTTGTATATTGCCAGGTGAGACTTTTTAACAGGCCGGCAGTCAATTGTGCAAAGTTTGAGCCTAACTTGCTTTTGCAAGAAAGGATGAATAGAATTTGATACCTCAAGATGCATGCACTATGTTTGCAGGTGGAAAATGGCTTATGTGAGCCTACTGGAGAATAATGTATATGAGACTACAGAAACACCATGTGTTTACTTCACTATTCATGACAGACATAGCTTACTCTATGATTTACAGCTGCCAGAAACAATCTTGGTAGTAAATTAAGCCAAATGACAACAAATGCAATTGCCACATTGGACAAAACCAATGACCTCTCTCTAAACAAGTTTTTTATCTGTCTCAGTATCTCACAGTAGATGCTGTGGGAACAAGATACTTCACCTACATGACACACTACTTGCTGCTTTCAGCTCTAAAGCTGACGTGCACAAACCTTTGAGTCACAAGGGCCAGATGTGATGCTGGCTTTGGGGCTGGGGGGGGGGCGCACATGCATGCATACACACACACACACACACACAAACGCCAGATCTACACCAAGCAGGATATAGCAGTACGAAAGCGGTATATAAAAGGCAGGAGCCACAGAACTGCTTTATAGCGGTACTGAAGTGCACTGACAACTGCTGGGGCCCATAGACACATAACATATACTGCTATATCCTGCTTGGTGTGGCTCCTGCCTTTTATATGCCACATTCATACTGCTTTCATACTGCTATATTCTGCTTGGTGTAGATCTGGCCACAGGGAGAGAGGGGGGCACACTCAGAAATAGAGCATATAAAAAGAAATATAAAACTGAGAAAATGTAATTTCCATATCCTACCTCTAGATAGGGATGGATGAATCTGTCAATGTTGCTTTCTCTCAATTGCTTATTTTTCCAGTCTTAAATATAGTTTTGCCTGAACTTTAAGAATATTTTTAAGTTCTCATGCCAGTACATAAGCATTTTGCGCACATTTCTCCTAATATATTTATTTGGAATGTCTTTTTGCCTGATATATGCATTTCCCAAATATAAATCATTTTTGAACATTGTTACCATCAATAAAGGCATTTTGTCCACATTTTTTTTATTAGAAGACTCTATTGAAAAATGTGAACATGTGAAAAATTTCCAAGGATAACTGAGTTTCGGTTTGCATAGCAGTCCGAACATGCAAAATTAGATAAATTCACATTGAAATGCAAACTGACAGAATTTCTTCCCCTATCTCTAGATGTTGTCAGTAGTTATGCCAACAAATCTGAATTTGTAATTTCACTTAATGCCACTAGCTTCACCCTGTGCATACAGCTCATAGAACTATATGCACAGTTGTATAGGGCTCCCTACAAGTCTCAGTGGAGCTCCTGAAGCCAACTTCAACAAACCCTGGAATGAGGAGGTGTTTCTTCTTGGTGAGCATGACTCCTCAGCAAAGGAGATTGCATTGCAGCAGCTAAATTAGGCTCCCCCGCCCCGCAAAGAACTGAAAAACAACCTGGAGTAGATATGTTTAGGGTAGAGTCTAACCTCAAGTTCTGAATGGCACTTGCATGCATTTTTCCCTTTTCCCCTCCATTCCCTTTGTGGGAATAGTCCAGGGCCTCATCTGCACCAAGCAGGATATTGCACTATGGAAGCAGTATGAAAGCAGTATATAAAAGGTAGGTGCCACACTACTGCTTTATAGTGGTATTGAAGTGCACATACCATATACATACCATTGACACATACCATATACTGCTTTCATAGTGCAATATCCTGCTTGGTGTAGATGAGGCCCAAGTCTCACTGGTGAGCTGGGGTGGGCTGGTAATGCCATTCTGAATCTCTCTCTCTCTCTCTCTCTCTCTCTCTCTCTCTCTCTCTCACTCACTCACTCATGCTGCTCAGAATTGTGTTTTGCTTTCTCTCCCTCTCCCTGTGAATAGCTGCTTCCTCCAAGCAATTGCGTTTGCTGGCCTCCGACAACTGTTCCAAAAGGATGCCATGGCAATTGGGTTGCTTAAGGAAAGAGGGCAAGATTGTGTCTCTTAGAGTGGTGTAGTGGTTCACAGGATCAAAATGCTCAGTTCACAGCATCAACACGCATCTGCCATTCTCTTCAGACTTCCCTTTGAGCTTAATCTATTGCAATGCAAAGCATTGGGGGGGGGGCTGGTCTTGAATGGATAATCAAGAACCAGTAGCTTTACAAAAGATATATATTATATAATACTGAGAGAGAGAGAGAGAGAGAGAGAGAGAGAGAGAGAGAGAGAGATGGATCAGCACAACTGCTTGGATTTTTGGACTCTCCTTGGGGATGTGACTATGGGAACCATGAGGATGATGCCTGCACTTCAGATCTGACCACGACACACTGGACTAGCCTATTAAACCCTGGTTTTGAAAACAAAGGATGTGCTGTGCTTGACCAGGGAAATGAGAACAGTGTTTAATTTTCAGAAATTGGCCCTGCAGGGGACACAAGCTAATGGGGAAGAGAGCCATCTGTGCTATTTGTTCTTCCCCTTAATTCTGTAGTAAAGACAGGCTAACGTCCTGGGCGGAAAGGGAAAAAGAGACTGTATATGTCAGGGAACACATTGATTATTCTTCTTCCTGGCTAGTAGAAAAGCAATTTGGCTACTAAATTCAGACATAATTGGTGGACCCCTGACAAGGGCAGATAATAGTAATAGTTCCAAATAAATACATCATATGTATACATCCAAAGAAGCACACCATTTCATTGCCACGGAGGTTAGCTTAGTCATCACAGCATGTCTTTCCTGTGTTCATGAATGGACATTGCAAGAGCCATGTTATTGAACTATCTTTGTCATGTAAATCAGCCAGTCTCCCTTTCCACTAGGATGCCAATCATAGGTATTAAACATAGTCTGGATTTCCCCACATTTCCCCTTTCCAAGCCATGGACAAAGAAAATCACGACTTGGCCCAGGGAAAAGAAGCATTTCCAAGAAGTAAAATCTGCCTCGTAGGTTAATGTCGCTTACACCATGTCAATTGATTGCTACAACGAAAAAGTGGATCCAAAAGAAATTGCAAGTCAGCTGTTATTCCCTTCCCATTGTTACACATAGACCTAGGGCTAAACTCTGTAACTCTGGACAGCAAAACAGTGCTGGTTATAAATTATCCAACTTTCTCAGATAATCACCTGCATCCCAGAAGGAGCTGTTCCTTCCTTATAATACTCAGAAATACACCTTTGAATAATGGTGCAGGGGGGAAAAATCATGCTTTTCATGCTACAGTATGCAGAAAGGCTTTGATTAGATCAATGCCTAGCACAGCTTTAAAGAGGTTTTACAGCGCAAACCTTTGCATGTCTTCTCAGAAGCCCCATTGAGTGCCCTTTGCATATTATCACCAGTGGCGTAGTGGTAAATTTGGCAATGGAGGTGCTCACATAGTCATATCCCCAAGGAAAGTCCAAAATCGCAGACAGCAGCATTGATCCATATAACTAAACCAGTTCTAGAAGTTTTTTTCACCTGCCATGGGTAAGTCTTTTATAAAGCTAAAGGGTCTTAATTGCCCATTCAAGACCAAGCCACCCCAAAATACATCGCATTACAAGAGGGAAAAATATAGTGTTGTTGGGAAAATTCCCTTTCCCCCAATTACTGTGTGAGGATTGCAGCTAAGCTCAGAGGGAACAGGGAAATCAGAGGAAGGTGACATCAGCATCCCTGCCAATATAAAAGTGCTGGCACTTGGTTCCTGTGAGCCCTGGTTCCACTACACCACTGATGGGCACAGCAATTAGGAACCGATTTTCCATGAGTTCATCCCACAGCATTGCAAAACCATTTAGAGTCCCACAACCACAAGGATGGGACCTTGTAAAATAAAGTCAACATCTCATTGGGAGGGATATTGTGCTCAGGAGCCCTGAAATTGGTCCTGCTGATATGGCTGGGAATCTTTAGAGGGACAGGCAACCTCCAGATGTTTTAGACTACAACTCCCAGAATCCCAGACCATAGACCATGCTAACTGAGGCTGATAGGAGTTGTAGTCCAAAACATCTGGAAGGCACCAACGCATCTGGAAACCCATGGGAAAAAAGCCTCTCATGACTCAGCAGTAACTGTTAATGTTTGTTCGTAGTATTCATGGCTGCGATGTTGCACCTGCCCTCCAGTGTTGGATGGATGGATCCAGAGACTGCTAAGATTATTTCTAAAACCTGTTGGCTTGGATCCTGAGATCCCATGGGGAGAACTCTGCTCACAGGGTCCTCCCACTGGAGGAAGAGGGAGTAAACACTTGTCACTTCTCTGCCTGCAGTTCCCTGAAATCCTGCTCCAGAGGGTTGGGAAACTCTCTGGAGCATGGGAGGTGGCATGGGGATGGAAGAATTGTCTCAGCTCCTTTTATCAGCAGGAGTAAAGCCATTCCATTCATGGAATAGCTAGTCTGGATCTCAGCCTTGATTTGTTTCCGCATTTCCCAAATAAGATTATTTCCATTGTAATCCTGACTTTCCTCAACTGGACTTTTGGAAGGCAACAAAGTGATGCCACACACAGAGAACAATTATTGTCACACAACATGATTGGCCTCTCTAGAAGACACTCACCTGTATATCAAGCCTGCTAGCATAGACATTTCCCTCCATACCAAAATAATCACCGAGTATATATAAAAATGTGACGTTCAAGTGATCCTTAGATTGCTGTCCACCTCCTGCTGAATAATTATTAATTGCTTACTCAGATAAGTAGCAGCCTCAGTCAGTATTTACAAGATCAGGCCCAAAATAGATTTTGCTGTGTTGTCGTGCTCTAGAACAAGCAATGTCAGAAGCTTTTCTGTGTTTCTTTTCCCTCCAAACCCTTTCTGTTTACCAGTTCCTGTGTGTCCGCCAGGAAAGTTATGTTGTAAACAAAGATTATCATAGTCTACGCTGATCTATCAGCTCCCCTATTGATCTAAACAGGACTGCAACTATCATTATGAGCTTGGGTATTCTCTGACATGAAGTCAAAAACATTGAATTTCTCCCTATATGTTGAAAGGTAGGGTGACCAGATAAAATCCAGGTCAGGGCTCACGTAACTTTAACAGTTGTAGAGAAAAGGGAATTTCATCCAGTGTCATTTGTATGCAATTAGTTCCTGGTGAAATTCTCTCTTCATCACAACAATTAAAGTTGCAGGCACTATACTAGAGTGACCATATACAACAGAAGGCAGGGCCCCTGCATCTTTAACTGTTGTGATGAAGAGGGAAATTCACCAGGGACTAATTGCATTCAAATGACACTGGCTGAAATCCCCTTTTCTCTACAACTGTTAAAGTTACATGAGCCCTGCCCTGGATTTTATCTGGTCACCCTATTGAAAGGGAACATATCAATTTCAAGTATATTAGGGTGTACTTCATGGACCCAAGAAGATGCAAAAAAGTAGTCAGTGCAAAGAAACAAACAGATGTTGTTGAAACCAGTCCTTTCTAGATGGGAGCCTACAAGAATCCTCCATGGCTTCCCATCTTGGTTCAGCTAAAAAGGTAGGCTTGACGTTTGTCCAGATTCCAAGCACATTAAAACTACCACAAAGCCTGGAAGCAGGATTCTTGGAGCAGACTTCTAAATATCACATACATCTATTCGGAAGCTGAGAATTAATGTAGTTTGTTAGCAACCCATTTTAGTAATAACTGGGTTTAATCATTCATGATGCTATCAAATGGGAGAATGTCTTCATCTTGCCCAAAGATCCAGAATATCCAAAACAGGGCTCAAAGTTGACGTTTTTCCCTGACACTGCTGCTCCTATTCCTGTTCCCTTTCCTTATTTAGAGCAGAGGTGCATGACCCCATCAGGATGAAGGCCAAATTCCATTTTGGAGAATCTCTCAGGGGGCTACATTCCATTGATTGGATGGGTCTCAAGGCAAATGAGATGGGGCCCAAAAAAACCCAAATTACCAGCATATTTTAAAGCTCCTACTGCCAGTAACAAAGGCAGGATCTACACGACTGCTTTGTAACAGTTTATAATGGTTTTGACAACTATTCAGGCCCAGGACACATTACATATATGGTTTTCAAACTATTTTCAGAGTGTTATATCCTGCTTGGTGGAAATCTGGCCAAAATCTTGAGAGACGTTTCAACCTTGTAGAATGGGGAAAATTGCAGAAAAGCTAGGAAGCCACCAAACACTTAGTGTTTGGGAGAAAGCTGGGGAAAGACCCATAGCCTTCTGGGGAATGGCTGGACTTCGACTCATGGAGGAATATATTTGGCCCCCGACCTCAAGTTCTGCACCACTGATTTAATGCCCCATCCCTCCCTCATTGTGGAAGAAACAGGGATTCCAAAAGGTGGCTTTCAGTTACTCCTAGCAAGAGCAACCCCCCCCCCCAAAAGTATATTTTCGATTCATTTGTTGCCTGAAAATGCCTTTGCCATGCTCTTAGAAGTTCAATATTCTGTCATGCTATAAAACAGCCTTTCCCAACCTTGAGGTCTCTAGATGTTATGGACTTCAACTCCCATCAGCCCCAGCAAGCAGGGCCAATTGTCAATTTGTAGTCCAAATCATTTGGAGGACACCAGTTTGGAGGAAGGTTGCTCTAGAATCCCCACGATTTACTGTGCAATTTTATACATGCCTATTGAGATGTAAGCCCCATTGAGATCCATGGGTCTGCCTCCCAGGTGAGTGGGTATAGGGCTGCAACCTTAGCTACATTTCAGCATCACATTAAATACAGAATCCAGGGCTTGAGGACCTGCCCTTCATCTTCTCAGCCCTGGATTTTTCTTGAAAAACCCTTCATTGGAATGAGGTCAAGTGAGTCTTCTTCTGGCTTTTGGGTCAATCACAAGATTTGAAAATATAACAACCTAATAATAGGAAGTGACAGGTTATACCCTAGAGGCAGAGCACATGCTTTGCATGCAAAAGGTCCCTGGCATCTCCAGGTAGGACTAGGAAAAAAGAGTCCTATCTGAAACCCTGGAGAGCCATTGTCAGTTTCTAGAGACAAACATTTCTTAACCTTGTGTCCTGCAGATATGTTGAATTATGACTCCTATCTTTCCAAGTCAGTGTGACCAATCATGCTGACTGGCAATTAGGAATGTGCATGCCAGAAAATATCGTACTTTATCGTTATCATAATTTCGGACCAAAAAAATTATCATCTCCAATAATATCGTAGGTGAACCATATCATCTTCACGATAATTATTGGAAATACGATATTTAATTTGCAGCCCCATTGTGCCGTATAGAGCTAATTTTTAAAGAAAAAATGCCTATAACTTCTGTATTTTCAAAGTTAGAGGCTTGAAACTTGGTCACAGTGCTTATGGGGTATGCCTAAGTATGTGTATGAAATTTGAGATCGATCCCTCCAACCCTCGATTTTATATGAATTTATTAAAGATCATTTAAGTTCCGACAGGTCAAAAGTTGCACGATCTTTCAAAAATTCATATAAAATACAAGGGTGGAGGGATTGATCTGAAAGTTGGCACATATATGTAGCAACATGTGCTAGACGTGTATGAAATTTGAGATCGATCCCTCCAACCCTCGATTTTATATGAATTTATTAAAGATCATGCAACTTTTTGACAGGTCTGAATGAACACACGTGGCGAGCTGTCATTCTGACCTGTCAGAACTTCAACAATCTTTAATAAATTCATATAAAATCAAGGGTTGGAAGAATCGATCTCAAATTTCATACACATACTTAGGCATACCCCATAAGCTCTGTGACCAAGCTTCAAGCCTCTAACTTTGAAAATACAGAAGCTATAGGTTTATTTATATGGCAGTCTGATAATCCAATATAATTGGGCTGAAAATTATCGTCCCCGATAATTATCGTAGGAAGTTGTATCGTATCGTTAATGTTAATCGTATGCACGATAAAGAGCATATCGTATCATTATCGTCCATTTTAACGATACGATATACAACCCTACTGTCAATTATAGGAGTTGAAGCCCAACACTTCAGGAGGACACCAGGTTGGGTAAGGCTGGTGTAATCAGGAGCTAGATGAACCAATGGATCTGGTTTAGGATAAAACAGCTTCCTACATTCTTAACCAGATTGCCCTTACTTCCTGTCATCCTTCTTTGTGAGTGACCTCCCTATGCACATTGTTTACAAGAAGTCATCAAACATAAAAGAAATAATATTTGATTGAATCTGCACTTGGTATTATTCTTGAACTACTGGCCTAACCAATAGCCCGTTTCTTTGTCGTATCTTGTCTCTTGTCAATTAAATCTTAATCTCCTAAATGATTTACAAAGCCAGGTTATCCCTCTTACCCAGACATGATAAATACCCATTGCATGAAGAGCATAACCTTTATACCTTCATTCCCGTTGCTCTACATCTAACAATAAAGCCCAATTCTTAGTGTGTGACTCAAAAATTGCCAATTTCACACTTGATTTTCCACTTGCTCTACTTGACAGCTTTCATGCTTCTTGCCTGTCTTCATATGCAGTGGAAAATGGGAATGATTTTGGACCAAACCATCAATAACACCGTGGTATGCATGTATGTGGTGTGAGTGTGCAAAATAGATATATCTGCAGTACTATCAGGATCTGTATCTCACTTTAGCTTGATTAGATTAGCCTTCTGGATCAGTGATTCTCAGATTTTTCCAGTACAGTGACCTTCTCCTAGAATGGTTAAACAGGAATACCTGGGATCATCTTCCAAACTTTTCATAATAGAAATAGGAGGTTGTGACCATAATGTATATGGTTGTGAGAGGGTTTTCTGAAGCCATCATCAAACAATAGAATAAATATAATAAAAGTCACAGCAGCATCAAAAATAGCATAAATCTTAAACTCTAGGGATGTCACAAGATCAAAATAATTTAAGATTAAAAACAAAATTATACGTTAAATGAGCTGGAAAAATAATAATAAAAAAGCCTTCAGCTGGTATCCAAAATACCAGTGAGTAAACACTAAGTGAACCTCTCTCAGGAGCACATTTCATACCTGAGATGCCACCTGTTTAAAGACCCTGTCTCACCTCATTTGGTGGAAGTACCCGGAAGAGGCCTCCAGAGAAGAGCTTAGGGTCTGAGTAGGTATATATGGAGCATGCAATCCTTTACATAATCTGTTCCCAAGACATTTAGGATTTAAAAGATCAAAACTAGCGCTTTGAATTGGGACCAGAAGCAGACTGGAAGCTAGTACAGACAACAAAGTACTGGCATAATGTGATCATACCTGTACCTGTTAACAATCTTGCTGCCTTATTCTGGATGAACTGAACCTTCCGGGCTGTTTTCAAAGGCAGCCCCACATACAAATTCTTGCAGTAGTTCAACTAAGAGGGTAACAGGACAAGGGTATTGCTCAGGGATGAGAAAGGAAAAAGTGAATAAGAGGGAACCCTTACAGTCTTCATTGACTGATAAAAACAATTGAAGAAGAATTAAGCTCAGTGGGACTTGCTTCTCAGTAAATGTGCATGGGATCACACTGCAAGTCTATTTCAGATGCATAGCAATGGTTTGGATCTGTATAACAAAAGTAACATATCTGCTTTTGCAGATAAGTCTCTTAAACATGCAGTGCAGGGAGGGGGGGAGAGAGACAAAAGCACCTTCAGAAATAAAGGGAAGAACTGTGCATATTCCTAACTTGAAGCCTACCACCACCACCATGCCACATGCAGAAAGGAGAGACAGAGAAGTTGTGACAGAGAAGGATGCACTGGTTTCACTTTGCCATACCCAGCTAGCGAAAGCCTATCGAAGGCCTTGCCCCATGTTGCCAGGCCTCATTCTGGCTGGATCCACATTGCAACCCACCCACCCTTGCTTGGTATACAAGGTTACCCCAGCTAGTCATCCTATTTGAGATCATAAAGACTTTTTTGTTTTCATGCTAGCTGGATTGGCCAAGGGGCTGGCCTGTTGTTAGAGTATTACCTTAGAGATGTCTGACAATAAGTGTTAATAATATTACATACAATTGTCACAACTCTGGCATGTTTGGAACTGGAGGGAGAGATTGAAGCCCATAAGGAAATCAAAATTCAAAATTATGAGCACTGGTGGAGAGGGTTGGTGAGCTGGGAACCACCCCACAGGTGTCGGGTAGCTGATGAGAAAGGACAACCTATGCCAACCTACTGAGACCCCAACTAGGGCCACACCAAAGTAAGAGGCTCAAGCATGAGCAAAATGCCTGAGGGACAAAATATGGTAGGCCAGCCAGGCCAGCTCCCCAGATGAGCTACAGTAATAGTTTCACTTCCTCAAATCCTCCCTGCACCCCCCAACCTCTTTATTATCCCTGTAATCAAAGAAAATTTGTGGTCAAGTTGTAATCCAAGACTGGGTTCCACCTCTACCTTCTTGAGTACAACTTCAGAACAACATTCTAAAGTTTCCAAGAATCCTCTGAAATTTCATGTGAATGGAGTGTAGAGGTACCTCTCTCTTCTTCATCCTGTCCTCTCCTAGTTGCCACTCTGTAGATGTGCTCTGACATGGTCATAAAAAGTGAAGGAGACACTTGCCAGCACAGAAGCTCATAAGGGACTCAGAGCCAGCTGCCAGCCCAAATCCTCCATCTAAATAATGCTGTCCAGTCCAGGGACTCAGATTCTCACAGAGGTGTTGCCAGGCATGGAGCCATGGGGCGTCAGACCTGAATCTATTTCCCATAGTCCTGGATTTGTTCCTGAGTCCTAAGTATCCATTGGTGCCCATCTTCTTCTTCGGGTGCCTTCTCCTCATGGAAGTTAGCTATCTTTGCAGCTATTTTTGTTTTTGACGCTGCTTTTCTGAATATTTGTATAGAGGTACAGCTATACCATTCCCTCGAGTTCTTTAGCCATGATGTTCGTCTTCTTCCCACTGATCTTTTCCCTTCAATTCTCCCTTGTATAATAAGTTGGAGTATAGTGTATTTTTCTTTTCGACCAAGATATTGCAATTTTCTTCTTTTGATGGGATTTATTAATTCTGTTGGTTTGTTTACCCTACATAGTATGTCCCCATTTGGTATCCAGTCATTCCATGGCATCTTCAACATACATCACTATATCCACATTTCAAAAGATTTGATTTTGCTCGAATTGTTTTTCTCAAGTGCCCAAGCCACCACTCCATACAATAATATTGAAAACACGTAGCATCTTACCATCCAAGTAAGAAGTGTAAGATTAAGACATAGCAGCTGTTTCATTTTGACAAATGCCCCTGGTGCCCATGGAAGGTGTTTTTTCTCAGCTGAATTGCCATGCAGGGGGCAACTTTTGGGGCTGGGGGTGGGGTTGCATCTGGGGAAGGAAGAGTTAAGCCCCTCTCCACATATTGCAATGACACCCACCTCACACCTGCATGGCAATTAAACTTGGGGGGGGGACATTTCCATTTGCGCCTATAGGAGGGTTTCCCTCCCCATTGAAGCTGCTCTTCAATGGGGAGGGAAATTCCAAGTAATCACAGCTGGGAAGGGGTTACCCTCCCTTCCCTGTGCACTGTGCTTCACCCATATCTCCCCACTCCACATGGCAATTAAGCTGAGGGGAAAAAAACCTTCCATTGATACCAATGGAAAGATTGGGCCCTGAATCTTTGAAGTGCCTAGCAATGCCCCTGTATTAACAGTTGAGAAAGGAAAGCATTATCCAAAAGTCAGCTGTGAATCAGCAGAGAACTGTCTGAATGACTGTGTAGAGGATTTAAGTAAATTAAGATAAAAATCAATCAGTCAAACATATTGAAAAGGGAAGAGCTACCAGTGTGAATGCCTTTAAATGTTTTCCAATGTTTAAACAGTTCTTGAAAGTGCAACATTACCAAATGTCTTCTTCTGTACTGCCAACTTTCTACAATCAGCTGGGTGATGACATGTCTCTTTCAGCAGATCTGGAAACAGATTTTCTTATTAGGAACATTCATCATATTCAGTTGGCAATTCAGAATTGAAACCATTAAGGGCAGGGAGTTATCGCTACATAATGGTGCCATGAATATGCAGCTCCTTTGTACTATCATGGATTTAAGCATTTTGTGAATGAATGGTATTGATTGAAAAAAGTTCCTTATCTTCATTTCTGAAAGATCTGCTGAGTGTGTGGATTTTACCTTATGTGTCTTTAGAAGACTTGCTATTGAATTTGCAAATGCCAATGTTTGGAGACCTGACTATGGACATTTATTGAAAAGTGGCATTTTACTATGTCATTTTTCAGTAAACGATGCACAGCGCATAGTTAAATTATGGAATTCACTACAAGATGTAGTGATGGTCATTAATTTGGATAGCTTTAAAAGGGGGTTGGATAAATTCCTAGAGGAGAAGGCTATCAATGGCTATTAGTCCTGATGGTTATGTGCTACCTCCAGTATCTGAGGCAGATACTGGAAGTAGCAGTATCTACCTGCTGAGGAACATGGATTGAAGGGTGCTGTTGCACCATGTCATGCTTTGTTGGTGCCTGGTCGACAGCACTTGGCCACTGTGTAGCCATTCAGCAATTCAGTTCAACCTTGGAAGATCTTATTTTGGCCAAAATGTGACACATAAATTTATGAATGATTGAATGAATGAATGAATGAATGAAGTTGTAGAGAAGTTTAGACAAGATCCTGCCAAAGTTAGCCACATTTAAGGAAATTGAATTAATTTAATACAAAATTGGGTTATGGCGGGGGTTTCCTCCAGCAAAATGGGTATGAACTCAAACCTAAAATTCCTTGCTTGCCTTGAGCTGAATACTTAAACAAAAACAATTCACCAGATGCAAAAAGTAGGTCCAGAGCCTCGTCAGACGAGTGTTTTATAGCATGCTCATTACTGGCCATTCACGTATGTTAGCGGATCCTTTTGACAACGACGTTCGCCATCTGTGCGTCTCCTGCTTCTTTTGTCAGTTTTAGGATCACAAAATAAACCAGTTTTAATCTGATTCTTCTGAGGTTGCTCTATAAAATGCCCACTAGAGGCCGCCGTCCCCTTGAACTCTACAGGCCACGTGGTCATTGGGCTCTTATCCATGGAAAGTGATGGTTTCCAAAGCAGATGAGAACCAGCAAGAGAGCCCGTGGTAAGGAAATGTGATTTCCTGCGATTCCCCACCACCACCACATCTGATGAGCCACCCTGTAAGGAAAAGCTTAGATTGTGAGAAAGGGCATTTCTCTTCTTCAGAGTTCAAAAACATACTATATATCCCAGATAACCATTGGAAAAGAGAGAGACAAAATAATAATAATAATAATAATAATAATAATAACTATTTCTTACCCACCTCTCTGCTTGGATCAAGGCGGGGAACAACAGTAAATATAAAATATGATAAAATACATAAAACTGATTAAAAACGTGGCACACATTATTAAAATGGCAATAAAACATCATAAAAACATCCTAAAAACATTCTAAAAAGGGATGTGGATTTGGGAGTTCTTCCATCTCCAGCATTTATTTGATTCCTAGTACAAGTTGCTGTTCTCAAGGGGAAGGAACTAAAACTTTGGCAACCAATGTGACAACACAAAGTTAACATTTCTCCCTGAAGACCCATTTTTTGAGTTCAGGAGAATTTGAAAAATCATGGGATACCTTAGAGGCAAAACTGGGGTTTGTTATGGCCTGGGCTTTCTTTGGCCAGCTCTAGCATGTTGCTCTTATGCTGCACAAATGCTGAAGCAGAGACTTCAAACAAATGAACACGTTGAAACCCCTGCTTCCCTGAGAACGCTTCCCACCCCAATTGGACAACTTCTCTGGGTGCAGACATTGAAAAGTACTGAATAATATTTGCTGAACAGTGTTTCATTGAGGCGTTTAGAGGTTCAGCTGTGAAGGCACTACAGTCTCTGTTATTTACAGCAATCCTTACAACCCTATATGGCTTGGGTCCAGGTTATCTGAAAGACCGTATTCTCCCATATGAACCTGCCCATCCCCTGAGACTTTCTGGGGAGGCCTCAGTCCCACTAACATCACAGACATGCGTGATGAGTAGGGTGACCATCTGCCCGGATTTGTCCGGACATGCCCGGAAAATGGGGAACAAATCCGCATCCGGGGGGGGGGGAAACTGTTTTGGGGGGCCAAATCCGAAAATTTAGCCCCCCAAAAGTAGGGTGACGAGATGGCCCTGGGGCGATCCGGGCCAACCGGGGGGCGGCGGGGGCAAACTGGAGCGGCGGGGGGTCACACGGCAGTGGCAGGAGGCGGGCGGGCGGTGCGAGGCGGGCAGCGCAAGGCACTTACTTGCTGGGGCGTCTGCTTCCCTCCAGTGCTTGGAATCTACTGAGAAACAGGCTTCGCGGCCTGTCCCTCAGTAGTGCGCCGGGTGATGACATCATCACCCGGCGCGCTACTGAGAGACAGGCCAGGAAGCCTGTTTCTCAGTAGATTCCGAGCACCGGAGGGAAGTGGACGCCCCAGCAGGTAAGGAGCGCGAGGCGGGCAGTCGGGGTGAGCGGCACGAGGCGGGCGGGCAGCGTGGGGTGAGTGGGGCGGGCGGGGCAGGGGGGCGGCGCGGGGCGGGGCGAGCGGCTGGGCGGCGCGGGGCGGGTGCGCGGTGGGGGGGTTGTTTTGGGTGGGTGGGGTGGTGGTGGGGACCGGGATTTTGATTCTCAAAATCTGGTCACCCTAGTGATGAGTATGCAGGACAGGGCCATCTCAGTGGCTGCTCCAAGGCTTTGGAATTCCCTTCCCAGGGAAGTTAGACTGGCTCCCTCTGAGTTACATTTTCAGAGGCAGGCAAAACCATTTTTGTACTGACAGGCTTTTGGAAATACTCTGGACCTGTGTTAATGTGTCGAATTTTATTTTATATTTATTTATTTTTTAAAAAATACTGTTTTAAAATTTTAAAAAAATTAAAAAATTTACAGTGAGTTTAATTCTATTTTAACTTTTGTAAATTTATATTTATATGTTTTAATTGTACATGTTTTAATCTTGTAAACCACCTTGAGTCCCAGTACTGGGGAAAAGGTGGGATATAAATAATAATAATAATAATAATAATAATAATAATACACAGTATTCTTTCAGGGGTATAACACACACAGAGTGAGAGAATGGACAAGCAAAGGGGTTGGGTTGGGTCTGCTGTTCAATATGAAAGCCACGAATATTATTTGTCATTTCCTCTTCCTCTCCCCACCTTTGACATCCTCCTATTCAAAATCTTGTTTTGGTAATAACCTGATGAATGATGATTGAAAGAACCATGAGTTGCTTTAAAAAGGGGGGGAAGCACTATGCACCTGACTACAAATATATAAAAACAACAATTTTATGTAGCACCAATTATTTGCCAGTATACTGCCTGTTTTATTAGAAGTGACTTGAGTGCAAAGAAGCCGCTTTTGTGCTTGGATAAAGCAGACTTCTGAAAGGAACAGAGGAGGCTGCTGGTGTTACCATGTTGGTGGTTTCTCAGAATCTCTTACCCAAACACTCATTCCCTGAGGAGGGAAATAAGGGCACCCTGATGGTTACTTTGTGGCTGCTGCTAGCCTGAATTGCTTCAGTTGTGCAGTGTGAAGTGAAATGCAATTAGGCCAATAAAAAACTCAAACCCACTTACCTAGGGGAACCATTTATGAATTGTCAAAAAAGAAGAAATGCATCACCAAAAGCAAAGGGCCAAAGAAGATCCCGATTTGCGTACAGTTTCTGCTCATTTATGTGTATAAATTCAAATTTAGTAATAATTGTTATAATTTAAATAGGAATGCAGTATATCTCACTATAGTGTAAAGATTGTCTTCTTCCCAGTGATGACCTAACTCTGCTTCTGGTCTGGCCCTTGTTTCAGTTTCCACTTGCTGCTCCACAGGTGTTTGCATTTGTGATGCATGGCAGTGAGTACACTATTGGTCAGTTTTCGCTGCAGTCAAGAGCTTTTCCCCAGGAAAATAAATAAATTGGTCAGTGTCCAACTACACTGTACAGTGTATCCTGACTTCCTGAAGGATATGCCTACCATTAGCTGCCCTGCCCACACTCCCACCAACTACAGAATTTTATAGCCCACTGTCTTGACTTTTCTTCTTAAAAACCTCAGCCATTCTAGGCCAGGGATGGACAGCTTGTGGCCCTCCCTATTAGGGATGTGTATCATAACGTTAGAATTAATGATAACAATATGACATGCTCTTTATCATGCACATGAGTTACGATAACGATACGATAGAAAAACCTACGATAATCATCGGAGACGATAATTTTCGGGCGATTTTATCGTTTTATAGGACCGCCATATAAATATACCTATAACTTCTGTATTTCAAAAGTTAGAGGCTTGAGACTTGGTCACAGTGCTTCTGGGGTATGCCTAAGTATGTGTATGAATTTGAGATCGATCCCTCCAACCCTCGATTTTATATGAATTTATTAAAGATCGTTTCTGTTCTGACAGATCAGAATGACAGCTCGCCAGACCTGTCAGAACAGAAACGATCTTTAAAAAAATCATATAAAATCGAGGGTTGGAGGGATCGATCTCAAATTCATACACATACTTAGACATACCCCAGAAGCACTGTGACCAAGTTTCAAGCCTCTAACATTTAAAATACAGAAGTTACAGGCATTTTTTCTTTCTGCCAAAAATATCATTTTATAATGATAATTATCATGAAGATGATACGGATCAACTACGATATGAATGAAGACAATATTATTTTTGGTCCGAAATGACGATAACGACAAAAAATGATTTTTTTGGCATGCACACCCCTACTCCCTATAATTCCTATCCGCTCTAGCCAGCATAGCCAATGATGAGGAATGATGGGAGTTGTAGGCCAAACATCTGGAATTGTCCACTCCTACTCTAGACTTTCCTCCTAGGACCGTACTCCAAGTGTCAATCATTTGAAATTCCCTTTCTGAACCTTTTTGAGCTCCAGGATATTTTTGAGGTGGGTTGCCCAGAATTGTCCACACAGAGTATACAAAATGTGGCTGTAGCATAGATTTATATAATGGCATTTATACTTGCTGTTCTTTGCTCTGTGAAGAGACAAAATAATAGAAATAGCTAAAATGAACTAAAATTATGTTTTTCTGTTCCTGCTATGCTAGTTGAGGTAGAAGAGAATATTTAGGAGCTAAGATTCATTCTGTCCACTCAGGTGTCAAATGTGACTGTCAAAGTCCTGGAGGGTGCGGCATTAGTGCATATAAACTGCAGCCTTTTTTTCATTCTTTTTTCTCAAGTTAAATATTTATTGTGAGTTCAACTGTTAGGAAGTGTGATACAATTGTAAAGCTTTTACATTAATACTTCTCTATAAAATGCCTTGTGGAAGTGCCTTGTGTTTTTTTTCTTTCCCTTTTTTTGCTGTGAGTTTGCTGTGGGTGAAGAGGAACCTTACTCTCAGGTCTCTTAACACAAACTGTTTAGTGAATTGTTTAATGCGAGTAAATGTTATTATTGGTACTGGATATTGTTAACTGGCCTACTGGTATGTCTTGTGCTTATTTACATCTTAATATGTTTTAAATGAACAGCAATAGAGTTATAACGTTGCATTGTAATGGATTATAATGATGGTTATTGTGTTTGTTTTTTGCAAACTGCTTTGAGCACCATGTATTGAGGAAAATGGAGTATACAAATAAATTGACTATGATTATTCGGTACAATAATACAGTAATTCTGTATTGGTTCAAAGCTGCTGAACCAATTAATAAACTTCTTTTTAATGGCGGGGGTGGTGGAATTCCTCCCTTATTTGTGCAAGTGCTTCTTTTCACAAAATACACTGGCACCAAAGTATCCCAAAACCCTTACTTCTGTATTCCCAATTCTCTAGACCTGAGCGATGTAGCCCCATGCAACACATCTTGATATAAGAGATCTCTGTTCATGCCCTAAAAAATTTTTAGGAAAATATTCCTGGGGCTGTGATTGGTTCCTGAATTAGCTGGAATCCTGTCCTTGGTTGTGGCTTTCTAGTCATGCTGTCTGCTGAGGGCCTGAAAGCTGAGAGAGGCATTTTTGGTTTGGTTTTGTTGTTGGTGAAAGTCCTTTTAATAAAAAGAACAGCAACTCCTCAGTCACCTTATCGGCGCTCCGCAAGCAGCAGTACTGGAAAGCTCCCCAAGGGAGGAAGTTCTGGTTAACTAGGTTGACCATATGAAAAGGAGGACAGGGGTCCTGTATCGTTTAGTCCTATGGGGGGCTTCACAGGAAGCACGAGCAACCAAAGAGTCTGCAAGGATAAAATGGGATAAAAACTGTAAAATAAAGAGCATGTATATGTATGCACACACACACACACATTCACACACTCCTCAGCCACGTCCTTTCAGTTAGGCAAATGCTGAAGCCCTGCATAAGTGAGACATGTCTCCGAAATTCTCATTCCTTCCCACAGTTTTTGGGTGCAAATCCTTTTTGCTCACCCTGCCCACCCCCCTCCACGAATGGTTGAAAATAAGTAGATGAACAAATCTGACACAATGTAGGCTGACCATATGAAAAGGAGGACAGGGCTCCTGTAACTTTAACAGTTGTAGAGAAAAGGGGATTTCAGCCAGTGTCATTTGTATGCAATTAGTTCCTGGTGATATTCCCTCTTCATCACAACAGTTAAAGGTGCAGGCACTATACTAGAGTGACAATATACAAAAGAAGGCAGGGCCCCTGCAACTTTAACTGTTGTGATGAAGAGGAAATTTCACCAGGAACTAACTGCATACAAATGACACCGGCTGAAATCCCCTTTTCTCTACAACTGTTAAAGTTACAGGAGCCCTGTCCTCCTTTTCATATGGTCAGCCTAACACAATGGGTCTTTATTATTATTATTATTATTATTATTATTATTATTATTATTCCACCTCCTCCTCCTCAATTTTTTATCCTTCTGTCGCAGGACAGGATATATGGTCATCCCAATTTATTCTCACAGCAACGCTTTGAGGTAAATGAGACTGACCCAAAGTCACCCTATGGGCATTGTAGCTGAGTGGGGATTTGAGCTGTGATCTCTCCAGCCCAAATCCAGTGCCCCATCCACGATGCAGTACGAGCTCTAAGCTGAACCGCCCACTGGCTCTGTTAACTTGACAGAGAATTTAATATTCTTCCGTTATCATCTGTGGGAGAAAAAGCACAGTACACAAACCATCAGAGGACAGAGCACTGCGGAATTTGAAGGCAAGCCTGTCAGAAAGTTGTTAGGCATATCACATTCTGCTTTTATTGATGGAGACATGCCATGGCTTAGGTGGTCTGTCAATGCCAAAATATAGCTTGTGATAAGCCTTTCATTTCACTGAGTCATTCTGCAAGCCACCCAACACAGTTAATACTTTCAGCAAAACATGCCATACAAACTGAGCAAATAAGAGTCTGAACTTTATACAAAGCCTGATTGGACAAAAGAATAGCAGTCATTTGGATCCAGCATCTGGAACTTATAACTGATTTACATCAGCTGTTTTTCTTATCCATATTCAGCTTTTAATACTGACATAAGCTGCTAGCCTACAACTTTGGAACTCTTATTAAACTGTACATTACCTTCTAGTAAATATGCTTAGGTTTGCAGCCTTGAAGTGCAAACCTATGCATGTTTAATTCCATGGGATTATTATTATTATTATTATTATTATTATTATTTGTGGGGTTCTACCTAATCTGTCAGTTTCACTTTTTAGCATATTCATTTGTTTTTAAATATCAACTTCTTTCTGTCCTGAATATGAAGAACTGCATGAATTTTGGCAAATTCTTATTTGAAAAAAAATTTTTTTTGAAACAACCCATCTGCACACGCCAAAGCCAATCTGCAGTTCCACTATTCCCAACATGGAGAGGGCCGTGTTGTAACCTCCCTGACATAGAGCTGTTGAAGATGATGAGAGGTGGCAACCCTAATTAAGTGCTAACATGGTTGAATACACATGAATTCAAAGCCAGACTCTTAAGAGCAGAGCACTCAAAGCCCTGGATCTGGGTGGATGCATCTGTCAATTTTGCTTCCTCCCACATTCATTTTTTTAAAATCTCAAATACTTGTTGTTCTGAATATGGATAACTTTGCAAATTTTGGTAAAGTCTTATAACAACCAAACCGAAACAAAATGCTCACCCCCCCCCCCGTTTTGCCACACATACGAAGCCACACAAGTTCACATGGACCTCAGTAAATACTAGGCTGACCATATGAAAAGGAGGACAAGGCTCATGTAACTTTAACAGTTGTAGGGAAAAGAGAATTTCAGCCAGAGTCATTTGTATGCAATTAGTTCCAGGTGAAATTCCCTCTTCATCACAACAGTTAAAGTTGCAGGCACTATACTAGAGTGACCACATACAAAAGAAGGCAGGGCCCCTGCAACTTTAACAGTTGTGATGAAGAGGGAATTTCACCAGGAACTAACTGCATACAAATGACACTGGCTGAAATTCCCTTTTCTCTACAACTGTTAAAGTTACATGAGCCCTGTCCTCCTTTTCATATGGTCAGCCTAACAAACACCCCATCTGCAATCATATAGATGACTAGTGAAAAGCGTATGTTGCCATGGATGCTATTAATCCTGTTCCTTTCCCACTTTATCGCCCCTCAGTCCCCTCACCACAGAGGGGCTCATGAATAATGTAAATATAGCTCATGCGTAGTGAACCCCCCCTCTGAAAATTGCATGCAGAGCCCTGATTGGCCAACTCCATCCCCTTCCCCCTCCCTGATGGTGGCAACAGCTAACTGCACTGCACTGGTTGACCAAACCACTGGTGGATGGACTGAACCGCATGTCTGTAGCGGAGGGAATTAATTGCTATTAAAGCTTGAGCTTTGAACTTTTTTGAACATTCAAAATTTTCTGCATGTCTACACTGCTCAAGTTTCAGCCTGGTAGATCTCAAGTAATAAGCCTTACACTACTGTATTCTGATATAGATCCTAACACGATTGCTTCTTTGCCATTTTTTTTTATCAGTGTTTGTGTACATAGGTAAGATGGCAGGGGAAAGGCACAAAGGAACTGAAACTTAAGGCAATTTGCTCATGCACAAGGCTCAGTACAAAATGTGGAAATGGAAGAAAATGAGAAAATTCCTAACGCATGGATTCCATTTTTGAACTAACACCAGATAATTTAGAATAGAACAATCTAGGGAGAAATTTGGAGGAGAAGAATTTTGGAAACTTCTCTGCTTCAGGTTAGGGATGGGTGAGAGGTTTTTTGGATGATGATGATGATGGTGGTGGTGATGATGATGATGATGATTTAGAGAAGATTGCCAAAATTAGCTTCAGAAAGGCATGGAAAGAATGTAATGTTTTAAAAACTCAAAAATGGGAGGAGCTGAAAGGGGCAGTTTTGTTCATCCCTACTTAACTGCATGCTTAGAAGACATCAGAGTAGAAGCCAGTCTGACCACCACGGCAAAGGGTCTGCCCCTCAGCCCCACCAACTGCGCTGTGGCCGCCATAGAGCTCAGGGCAGGACCTCTGAAGATTATCATAACTGATGGGTAAGTTCACATGGGAGGAGGCCAGCCTTCAAATAACAGTATCCCCAAACATTTAGGGCTTTACTAAGTAATAACCACTTTGAAGTGGGCCCAGAAACAAACTGGAAATCAATTTCAACAACACATAAGAACATAAGAGCCATGGAGGATCAGACCAAGGATCCATCTCATCCAGCATTCTATTCGCACTGTGGCTGACTAGCTGACCAAGGGAAACCCAAAAACAGGACATGGTGCAACAGCACCCTCCCACCCATATTCCCCAGCAACTAGTGTGCATAGGCATACTGCCTCTGACCCTGGAGGCTGCATATAGCCAATAGGACTAGTAGCTATCAATAGCCTTAACTTCCAGGAATTGATATAACCCCCTTTTACAGCCTTCCACATTGGTGGCCATCACAACATCTTATGGTAATAAATTCTACAGTTTAACTATGTGCTGTGTGAAGAAGCACCTCCTTTTTTCTGTCTTGAATCTCCCACCAATAAGATTCATGGGATGATCACTGTGATATTGACAGACAGGCGAGCAAGGCTGGATCCTGTAGCATCACAAACCTGCAGAACCAATCCTTTAAAAGTAATGCTCCCCTGTCCAGTATAGGTTGTACTTCTGATAGCTGGTCAGCATTCCTAGTGACTGAAAATACTTCCTTCATGTCTGGACTAAGCCTCAGCATCTTAGCCCATGTCCAATCCATCACTGTGTCCTGACAATGGTTCCAGATCTCCACAAACCCCTTGGCCCAAGCTGAAAAGAAGAGATAAAGCTATAAGCATAGTGTAGGGGTCTCAGTATGGAAGTTGATTTTTTTTCTTATTGATTTATTTAATCCATTTCTTAGCCACCTTTCAATACTATAGACTTCTCCCCATCATAATCAATCTGGGGAAGGCCAAGACCATGTTCATCAATTTAGGTAGGGAGATGACTGGGTAGTCGGATGGGTAGTAGATCAACAGAATCCCAGTCCTGTCTTGATGACCCACCACTCAGTGTAGACCTCCACAGTGGATGGACTCCTAGACTCCATCATGATGCCGCCTCACTGTCCACCAGCTGCCTGCTATTGTACTTGGCTATGTATAGGGACATAACTGGATTAAACTGACCCTCACTGAAACTCCCTCCTTTTCTTTTCTACATGAGCAAAAAGTCAACATGTTGAGCTGGAAAACACACACACACACACACACACCTGATGGCCCCAAGAAATTTGCGCATTAGAAAGATCTATAGACACTGTGCTATCATTCTTCATATTCGTTTTCTTTCAGATTTTGGTCTGCTCTTTGGCGAAATAGAAAGCTTGTCCTGAAATCTATGGAGGCAGCGATGCTCATGGTAGAGAGAACATGCATGCATGCATGCAAAAAAATAAAGAAATAAAAAATACGACAAGCCAAACCAGTGCCAAGTGGACCTAGGATAGAGGGGGAAATCTAATTGGGCCTCTTTTTGCCCGAAACCTAGCCCACAGCCTGTTCATTTAAATCTGCCAAGTTAACAGAGCAGTCTATACAGGATGTAAACTGTGCTGCCCTTGTAATTAATGCACCTTTGCCAGCTATTTTTCTTCGTTACATACTGTTTAAACCAAGGCAACAACAGAGAACAGAAAACAAATGACTATAAAAACATTCATTTGCAAGCATTCCTGTGTATGCTACATTGTACAACTATAGCGTGGTCACTGTGTGGTTGGGATGATATATTGAATTCATTCTAAAACACATTCGCAACATCCAAGAGAGATGGAAGATACAAAGAATGTAATCCGAGGATCACATTAAGCATATTTTAGTGCAACTGCGCTCAGCGATAAAATACAACAGTTGATGTATTTAAATACTGCCTTTTCTTAAACACCCTTTGACAAAGCCCAAGAACATAATCTTCCAAAGTAGCAAGCCACACATAATTTAATATTGAAAGACACAGCAAGCATTAATGTTTCTTTTGTTGTTGTCATTATTATTATTTTCTGAATTGATGTGATAGGATCACAAAAAGTCAGAAATGGAAGAGGGGATAAAAGATGAGAGCGAATGCCTTGGAATCTTACAACACATGTTCATCAAGGCCTCTCTCAAGAGTGTAGTTTGGGTTTTCTCACCTTAAACCAGAAGGTTGGTCAACACACATGCAAATCCATGCATATTAAACATCCAATCGATCAGGATCTTAGCTGAGGTGTTGGCCTCTTTGTCATTTGAAATTCATCAGGTAGCAGTTTCCGAGCAGTGTGGAGGAAAGACGCTCACACAAGGATTATCTAACTGGGAAAAGTGTTAATAAAGCAAGCACGCTTTCTGCATTCTTAAGCACTGCAGGTTTATCAGCAGCGCTAGAGATCATTAAGGAGAAATAGTTCAAATACACGTTCTAATTGTTATGGGGAAGGCTGGAAGAGGGAATGATAAGTGAAAGCAAAAGCAAGTAAACAGGTTTCTAAGGATCAGGAAACTAAAGGAAAATGCCAGAAAGTCTAGAGACTCATTTATAGCAAAAAAGTATTGCACTAAACAGCTGCTTTGCTCATATGCTGAACACTGGAAATTCCAGTCCATCTGGGAATTCTATCTGATTCTGAGACCACTATTGGAAAAATCCTGTGAAAACGTGGGTCCTTAATCCTGTGGATTCAGGCAACTACGTTTTCCTCTGTAGAAAGTGAAAAAAAAGGAGAAACGGCTTTTCAGGATGCAAATAATTTAATTTCGAGAAAGCCCAGCATGTTTCGGCCTGTACTTTATTCAAAAGCCTTCCTCAGAGGGTTGAGAACCTGTTTCTCCTTTTGTCTGACCTGGCTTCGATGCTCTCTTCCCTTTCTTTTTGGTCCTCTGTAGAAAGTGACATAACTACCGATTTGGAGAGAAATTCCACTTTATATATTGGAGTTTATATATTGGAGCCATTTCATGGATTACGCAGATGCAAACTGAGGTTTGCCACTCAGGCCAAATTTGTCATTAAACCATTGACATAGGGTGTTTTAGGTAAATAGCAGGTGCAGGAGTCCTGATTCAGAGTGGAATGCAAGCAAGGGGCTTTAAAATCTCATAGTCCCACTCAAGCTCCACACCTGCTATTTTCATTGGAAAGAAAACTCCCATTTGAATCAATGGAAGCTTTCCGTCCAATAGCAAGCATGGAGTGTGGGGTGTAGCCATATTAGGATTGCACCAAAGTGTTGCACCCCCACACCTTTTTTTTTAATTGTGTGAGTGTCTAATTTACCACTCAGTGTGCAGTCAGTGGGGAGCTTCAGCCAACCACAGTTCCTTGTGGGTGTACCAAAATGATACATGACTTGGACCCCCTCTACAAGAATTCGGTTTGACGCCTGGTTCTCCAATTATGCGCATCTTCTCGGAAGCGCTTTATGGTAAATGTGACTGTACGCGGGAGGTAATTGAGCGCACAACTGGTGGCCTTACCGGTTGTTTGAAATGCGCTTTAGAACTAGTTAATGCAGAGAATCGCTTGTTTACATAGTCAAAATGCGCTTTAACAAGCTGCAGCAAAAGAAAACTCACTATTAAATGCGCATTCGATAATGCGCATAATCAAATAGATAACGCGCCTCACCTCCCGATTTGCGCTCCGCTCATGTAGAGGTAAAAAATTTAATGAGACTTGAAAGAGCTTTAAACCTCTCGTGTAGAGGCAGCCTTGGACTCATTCATATCTGTCCTTTTCATATGTACACCTAAAAAAATGGTAATAGGTAGGATCCAGACTTAGCCATACTTACAGTCAGCCCATTGAAATCAATTAGACTTAAGGCATGTCTAATTTAAATCCTATTGATTTCAATGGGTCTGCTCTAAGCTTGACTCAGGATTAATCGCCCTTTTGCTACAGAAGAGGGATGCTTCTGAATGTTCCCCACTTCCACAATTGGCACTCACAGGGCACGTGCGACTGACCTTTACTGCAGTTACAAGAGTGCCATTGTTGGAGCTTATGTGCCTCGTTACAGCGCTTCCACATGTGTATTGGTAGAAGTGGGTGGGGCTAGGCAGATGGCTACAGGTTGGATTTTTTTTATTGGCTCATGAGGGATGTGCATGAGTGCAGTCCCACAGCAACACACGGGCGGAGCATGGGAATGCCATCGAACATGCACTCCTGCGCAGAGATGTGTTGTATTAAAACACACACACACTTGTAATAAAACATGCTGATACCCATCCAAAACATGTGAAGGAAATAGCAGACAGGTCCACTCCTGCACACCTCCAATACCCATGCACATGCCCCATCACAGCTGACTGGCTGTTCGCTGAGCCCAGAACTAGCAGCAAGCAGCAACAACCTTGCAAGGGGGGGGCACACCACAAACGTTCTTCAGACTGGAAGCAGGAGAGCCAAAAAAAATGCAACAACAGCAGTCAGGGATATTCTGGGAAAACTGAGAGGTGGTGCCAAGATCACCGTGGGAGCAGGTGAATGTCATGCGCCCCGTTAGTGATGACTGCAATACAATCCTGCAATAAACGGCTGTTATAGACTCCCCCTAAGTCTGGATCCAACCTAATACATGAAATGTCCCTCCATAGTCATGTTGTAATGCACCCTTTCCCAACCTGGTGGCCTCCATCATAGCTGGGACTCATGAGAATTGTAGTCCAAAACATATGGAGGGCACCATTTTCAGGAAGGCTGCTCTAATGAAATGACTTCAGTATCTGAAGTATACATGGGGTAGATCAGAAATATGAAGACAGTGGTATCAATATGTCTTCCAAGTGTCCTTTTCAGGGTTGGCCTTCCAATTAGGTAAAATGAGGCAGCCGCCTGAGGCAGCAGATGCTGGGGTAGGCATAGGGGCAGTTGGAGGACAGAGCTGTGTATGCCACATGATTTATCCTGCACCCAATACACTAGCCAGCTGTTCTCAGGTGCAGTGGAGGACATGGTCTTGCTGCCAGTATTAAGTAAGAGCTTCTCTGCATGAGTGATTTATCGCATGCTTATGATTGGCCAGTCACAGATGTTTGTGGGTCCTTTACACAATGTTGTCAACCTCTGGGACATCTTCTGCACTTTCCCTTTGTAATCTCGCTTTTTTTAAAAAAAACAGAGATAATGCAGTATTTAAATTTATTGCTGGATGTTCCCAGTATGGGCTAATCTACACATAGAGACCTTTCACAAGGGAGGAGAGATGATCGCAAGGGTTACCTGCTTCCATGGTTGTTGCTTGCAGGGCACATGCTAGTGAGGTGTCCCACAATTATGGGAGAGTCATTCTGGGGTGAAGGTTTTTTGTTTTGCGGGGGGGTTACGAGTCCTGAGGCAGGCGCGAGAGCACAATTGTGATCCTGAGCAAAGCTGTGATTTTAAAAAAACAACACTCGGCATTGAAACATGCCAATAACCATCAGGACCATGGTGAACATGCACTCCCCACACTCCCAATACCCATGGACTTGCCCCACACAGCCGGTTGCCTGTTTCCTGAGCCCCGCTGAACCCCGCTACTCATGGCAAAATGGAACAGCTTCACGAAGGGGGGAGCACACCGGGCATGCCTTTCCGGACTGTTGTGAAAGAGGGGGGAAAGCCTCAACAGATCCAGTCACTGATATCCCAGGAAAGCAGAGTGGTCATCCCAAGATCACAGCGGGATCAGCTGTGCGTCATGTTGCCCAGTATGAATGATCTTGATATAATCCCTGAATAAACAGCTGGTGTGGAAAAGCCCCACGTAAAGCCAGTGTAGTGTTATAATTGCACAACAAGATGGCATTGTTTCATTGAACATAATACTGGGGGAGGGGGGGTTCAATTCAGAATCACGTGGTCAGCGTCTAAAGTAGCCAGTCGTAAAGGCAGAGACTCCAGAAGAAGAAATCCCAGTGAGGATGTGGTTTTTTCCCCTCATAATGTAGAGATGTCCTGAAATTCTGCTACAAGGCCAAACAGCTTCTGTATGTGGAATGAAGGTGGGCCACCATTTTGTCCTTTGCATCAAAATGTCTTCAGCTGGCCCTGTATCCACAGGATGTTGTAGCTGTCCTTGTTAGGGTGTGTCAAGGAGGGATTGGTTTTCCTATTTCCTCTGCCACTCATTCCCTTTATCTGAGGAATACTGGTGGGATGACTCGACAGATATTAGTCTTCCCTGCTCTCCTGCCCTAAAAACACAAATGTCATTTGGTTGCCGGAAGACTTTACCACGACAACGCTCCCCTTTGCTTCGTGCTGAGCCGCTCAGAGGTATCGATTCGGCCTGTGTCGTGAGTCATGCAAAAGTGTTTCATCAGCAGTGAAACTTGACCTTACTTTCCAAGCGGTGACCTTGCAACTGTAACATATTCCCATCTGACCATGAAGCTTGGTTCTTGTTGTTCACTCCTGAAAAGGTTCTTGGCAGAGTTCAGCTCGTTTTTTTCTCCTTTGTCTTTGCCCTGTGTTCAGAAGGTGGGAAGCACAATTGCTCATTGGTTTGAATAGCAGTAAGTATACAGGATTTGCCCGGCTTCCCCACCACTACTACATAAACACTCACTCACACACAGAGTGGCAAATTGCCTTTACATTGACACTGGTAGTTCATTAAAGGTTTTACCTCTGTCAGAAGTGACTTTTATTTGAGATTTGCTCTCCTTGGCCTTGTACTCATAGGATTCCTTGGCCAATCTTTTTTCAAAAGGAGATTATTTCTTTGCCACATTGGCTCCTGGACACAAGCCACAATCTTCTCTCTCAAGCGGATTCTTCTGATTTTATTTCATTTCATCATTTATCCAAATATGGAATGCATCCCCATCCTGAAGGGTCAGTGAGGGCAAGGAAAGGCTAAGTAAACAAACAGTTTTGGTCTCCTCAAAAGCTAGCCTAATAAATGGCCTCACGAAACCTTGTTTTTTTAAAAAAAAAAAAAGTGGCTGCAGGGGAGGCAGTTCTTTAATTGATTAATGTGTTCTTTATGGTATTTGCTGCAGATTGGTTTTTGAAAATATATATTTTATTGTAACTGGTTTGTTTAAGTTTGCTGTTGTTGTTTTGTTGTCTTTCGTTTTGTTTCTGTTAATTCTGAGCTCAGGTTATTCTTTCATTATGCAATTTCAAATAAATTATCAGTTAATTTCTGTTAAAATAGTTGTTCAATGTGATTTTATATTTCATGGATCGAGGCGGGAAACAACAATAAATGCAAATAATATAAAATACATAAAACATATAAAAACGAATACATTATTAAAATATCAATAAAACCGTTAAAATTCAATTGGGTAGGCCTGTCAGAAGAGATCAGTCTTTATGGCTTTCTTAAATTCCGAAAGACTGATAAGTTGGCGAATCTCTCCCGGCAGGCCATGCCACAATCTGGGAGCGGCAGAAGAGAAGGTCCTCTGGGTAACACTCATCAGCCTAGTTTTGGCTGACTGTAGTAAATTCTTCCCAGAGGACCTGAGTGTGCGAGGTGGATTGTTTGGGAGAAGGAAATCCCACTGGTAACTTGGACCCAAACCATGTAGGGCTTTAAAGGTAATGACCAACACGTTGTACTTCGCCCGAAAAGTAATTGGCAGCCAGTGGAGTAATTTTAAAGCTAGTGTAATATGGTCACCCTTAGGTGTACTGGTGACCAACTAGGCTGCCATATTTTGAACTAGTTGAAGTTTCCGAACTAGGCACAGAAGTAGCCCTATGTACAGCGCATTGCAGAAGTCAAGTCTCGAAGCTTCGGCTATGGGGCGGTATACAAATGTAATAAATAAATAAATAAATACCAGCACGTGCACTACCGTCTAGGAAGGGGTGCAGCTGGCATATCAGCCGCAGCTGATAGAAGGCACTCCTGGCCGTCATATCTTATCTGAGCTGTGATTTGGAGCGACAGTTCTAGGAGCACCCCCAAGCTGCGAACACAGTCTTTCAGGGGGAGTGTAACCCCATCCAGAACTGGTTGATACACCTCCAAACCCAGGTTGGGGCCTTTGACAATAAGCACCTCTGTCTTGTCTGGATTCAGCTTCAGTTTGTTTTTCCTCATCCAGCCCATTACCACCTCCAAGCATTCATTCAGAGGAGACACATTATCCTTAGCTGACGCTGTTGTCGAAGGCATAGAGAAATATATTTGGGTGTCATCAACATACTGATAGCACCCTGCCCCATGCCTCTGGATGATCTCTCCCAGCGGTTTCATGTAGATGTTAAACAGCATATGGGATAGGATGGTGTCTTGTGGTACGCCATACAACAGCTCCTTCTTTGAGGAGCAACTATCCTCAAGCATCACCATCTGGAATCTGCCTGAGAGGTGGGACTGGAACCACTGAAACGTTCCAGAAGGATACCATGTTCGTTGGTATTAAAAGCCACTGAGAAATCCAGAAGTACCAGCAGGAACACATTCCCCATCAATACTCAAGAGTAGATAATCCACTAAGGTGACCATAGCAGTCTCAACTCCGTATACCTGCCCTGAAATTGGTTTGAAATGGGTCTAGAAAATCTGTATCATCCAAAACTGCTTGGAGTTGGAAGGCAACTGCCCTCTTGATCACCTTGCCCAGAAAAAGAAGATTTGATACTGGTCTGTAGATAATAAGGTCCAGAGGGCCCAGGGAGAGCTTTTTTTAGAAGTGTCTGTACCACCGCTTCTTTAAACATGATGGAAAACTCCCCTCCCTGAGAGATGCATTAATAATAAGTTGTAGTCTAGTTGCATCTCCTCCTTGGGCGACCAGCCAAGAAGGACAGGGATTGAGAGGGCAAGTTGCCCTCCTCACTCATCCAAGCAGCTTGTCCATGTCCTAGGTACTCACCAACTGAAACTGATCTAGTGTAATTCTACTCACGGAGTTGCTGGACACTCCATTGTCATCCTCTGCTATAATGGCAGCATCTAAGTCGGCTCTTATCCAAGGGATTTTATCTGTGATATGATCGTTAAAGGCATCACAGCAAACTACCAAAGGCTCTAAAATCAGGTTCAGGGGGGAAGGTACCTGGATTAAACCCCTCACCACCCTGAACAGTTCTGCTGGATGTGAATTCACAGATGCAATGCGTGCAGAGAAGAAAGCTTTCTTCGCTGCACATATAGCCACCCCATAGGAATGGAGATGTTCTCTATGTCATGTCTTGTCAGATAGAAGTCGAGTTTTCCGCCATCAGTGCTCCAGTCATTGTCCTTCCTGCTTCAACTCCCTGAGAACTTCTGCATACCAAGATGCCCTGTTTGAAGTGGGTTGGAGAGGACGTTTGGGGACAATCGTGTCGATAGCCCTATTTAGGTCTTGATTTCATGTATTGACCAGGGTTTCTACAGGATCATCGATGATACCATCCATAGAATCATCTAAGGCTTCCTGGAATCCAAGAGGATCCATCAGCCTTCGAGGGCGGACCATCTTAATAGGTCCACCACCACTTCAGGAGCAAGTGGTAGCCATGATACTAACCCTGACCAGAAAATGGTCTGTCCATGACAATGGAGAGGTATTTATCACCTCTGCCCACAGATCCATCTGTTTGGAACTGAAAGCAGCATTGAGGGTGTGATCTGCTGAACGTACAGGTCCAAAGACCAATTGGGATAGGCCCATGTTTGTCATCGACACCCTGAACTCCTGAGCTGCACCTGACAAACCGGCCTCGAATGGGATGTTGAAGTCGCCCACGACTAAAAGCCTGGGCAACGCCAGCACCAGCTCCGAGACCAGTTCCATGAGCTCAGCCAGGGTGTCTGATAGGCAGCGGGGGGGCCGGTACACTACCAGAATCCCTAGACTATCCCTGGTCTTCAGACTCAGGTATACACACTCGATGTGATTCAATTCCCGGGCAGGAAGTCTGGTCAGGTTAAGGTTATCTTTGTAGACCACAGCTACTCTGCCCCCTGCCCACTTTCCCTCACCTGTTCACTAACACAATACCCAGATGGGAGGTACTGGGCCCATGTCGGGCCACTGTCATCTCCCAGCCAGGTCTCTGTGAAGCATGCCAGGTCGGCCTCCTCATCTGTAAGAAGATCATAGATAATATTCATGTTATTTTTAACTGACTTGGCGCTGCATAGGAGCAAGGAGAGATTCTGTGGGTGGCCTGGTTTGTTCTCCAAGATCCCCGAGGTAGTAGGGCAACTGGAAGGTAAGATGGATGTTAAATATCTATCTTTCCTTCCCCTTTGCCCTGTTATTGTCTTGAATGGTGGTTGAGGAGCAGATACAATAAATAAATAAATAAATAAATTTAAATGGAGTGAAATCTTCTCTTTGATTTAAATATGGATCTGAAAGTCAAGCCTTTCAGTTAAAAAAAAACTAAAAAAAATCTTTCATCTCTGCATTTCAGCTTGAAATCTTTTCTAGCTCGGTAGTGACCCAAAAGCTTTTATAATCCAGCAGATGTTTTCTGGCCTCTGGGAAATCAGTTTGTGTTCAAATCCAGATACTAGCAGGCATGTACCACATCTCAACAGTAATTCTTGTTAACTCAGCAGTCAGGCTGATCTGGGGACTTTGATCTTGCAGTGTGATGAATGTGAATAGGAGTTGGGAGGAATCAGAGCTTCAAGTAAGTCTAATCTGGCTTCTTCTTCAAATCTCATCCCAAGACCAGAAGTGTTGGAGGCAAGAAGTGAAAGCAAGAAGAGAACAGAGCTATATGAATCACATATTGGCTGGGTTCACTCAAGATGCTAACCCACCCAGGATGGGTTGTTGTTGAACTATTGGCTATTGTGTTGTCTGAACACAGCACATATAGTCTCCTTCCTTCTCTGTATAGGCTTGCAAGTGCCTGAAAGTGTCAGCCAGTCCACTCTAGGAAGGCACAGGAGTAGCTAACAAAATAATACACCAACCATACAATTTGATTTGAACCCTGGCTTGCTTCATAAAATGGCCTGTGTTGGTTTAGATTAATTCACAAACTGCTCACTCAGGTACCAAACCTGAGTCAAGATTCAGAGATCCGAGGCTTCCTGCCTCCCATTGGCTATGATGGAAAATTGAACAAAAACAAAAAACTATTACTTCTTTTTCCATTGGTCAGAAATGGATGACATTTGCAGGCATACTGTTCCCATAGGTGGGGATTACGCCTGCCAAATTTCATAAAAATAGTTGCAGAGGTCTTTGTGCTGGGGCCTGTAAACTTGCAGGACACTCTGCACTTAGCCCTCTTGGGCCTTGGCGAATTCGCCCAGTGGATTTCTGCCCCATGGTTCCTTGGTTGACAATGGGGGTGCATGTCCAGTTGGATGCGGGGGAAATTGCGCAATTTCGCCAGCCTTCGGGAAATTGCATTAGCACCCCCACACACACACACACACTGATTGGGGTCTTAAAGGCCCTAAGACTTTCCTGCCCCCCTGCACCCATTGGGGCCTAACAGGGCCTCTTACCACAAGCATTAAGAGACCCTTTCGGGCCCCAATGGGTGCAAGGGGGAGCACGCTTTCTGAACCTCCGGAAAATGCGCAGATTCCGCTATTTCACATTCCTATTCTCTTCTGCCCCTTTCTCCCCCTTCAGTGTTTTAGCGAAATGACACTAAAAGACACTATTTGCAGAAGACATACATTCTTCATGTTTCTAAAACATGATTTGGTAATGAAGCCTTGTTCGGCTTCATCTTCAGTTGTGGTGGCTTCAGAGGGAAGGGCAGGCCCTTTTCCTTAGGAAGCAGAACCAGACCAATGAGGCTCAATTCTGCTTGGGCTTCATCTAAATCCAATGCACATCTCCAGTAGCTAAGGGATGGCTCAAGTGAATAGATGAGTAGAATAGATCTTGACCGGTGCGGAATCCTGCAACACCTTAAAAGTCTGTTATTGCATGCCCTTGCAACTTGGCACCCTTCCTATATCTTTTTATCCGCAGCCCTCAAAGCCGAGGACCAGAGTGACTACAAGTGGTTTATTTTAAATTGTTGTTTAATGTGATTTAATATTTAATTTGATTTTATGAAGCTGTTATTGATGTTGAAAGGTATTGCTTTTAAATCACCTTGAAAAGACTATGGACTTGAAAGGTGGCTAAGAGGGTCCACGGTGTCTCAAAATTACCAAGGCTCAAAAGGAACTTTTAAAAATATTATTTGAGTGTCCACAACACTAGCAGCTGTTAAAACAACAACAACACCCCTTTCTGGTTGTCATGTAACATACGCCAGCTTTTTCTAAACTGGTGTCTGTTTATTTACCAGAAATATGCACTTCTTGCCTCTTTTCAGAGAGATGCTGCTAAATATTTATTTGTATCAGCCAGTGCTTGAACATTGAGGTGCCTGCAGGTATTAATGTTAACACCAGGATCAGCCTGCCCCAACCTCACACCCTCCAGATGTTGTTGGGCTGCAACTCCCATCATCCACCGATAGCATGACCTGTGTGTGTGTGTGTGTGTTGGCTGGGGGTGATGGGAATTATAGTCCAATCTGCCTGGGGGGTGTAAGGTTGGGGATGGCTACACAAGATGATAAAGAATTGTTTCTGTTTTTTTTAATTGTCATCGCAAGATGCTGATGCTGTCCTGGAGGTATGGATGTGGGAGACATCGGCAGAATCCATTTACAGGAAGCACGATGGAAGTGTGCTGAAATGCACCTCGCTCTGAAGAGCAGAAGCATTATGCATTCTACTTTCCCTAGACTTGAAATTGCACATTATTACGTCCAAAGCTGCCATGAATTGGAATAACAGAGGAAAAAATGTGGAATTAAATATCCAGTTGGGTTAGAATGGGACTGAAAAGTAGATGATTATACATCTTTTGTGGAAGGTGATTCATTCTCAACGCTTTCACCAGTAGTGGATAACTGTGGAGTCTGAATGTCTGGGAACTAACCAAAGCTGAAAATACTATGGAGAATGTATTATCCATAAAAATAAATATAGTTACAATAGCCGTTATACAGTACTTTTAGAGTATTCAAAATCTTTGCATAGATTGTCTCACTGCCCTGTGGCAAGGAACAGGCAAGGTAGGCAGGCAGGAAAAGAACTCAAAGCCTGGTCCAGTTGGCCTGTCCCCCACCTTCCCTCTCCCCACCTCCCAAACACACACGGGGCCATCAACTATTGCCCACACTGTTGGAAAGCTCCAAATGAATTCTCTTATTTTGATTTTATTGTCATATTTTTATTTTACTTGGAAGCAGCCTTGAAGGATTTTTATCCTGAAGGCAGGATATACATAATTAAAATAAATTATATCTCAGTAATCATTAAACCAACCCTTTAATCTAGGTCGGCATCATTATCTCCATATTGGTGAGAAATTACGCACTTAAGGTTGAGAGAATAGTTCATTTATCATTCATTTATGTACTGCATTTCTATACTGCCCAATAGCTGAAGCTCTCTGGGCAGTTCTTTGGACTATATGGGGTTTTTCTACATAAAGCATTTATCGTGTACTCATCATTCCCTTCTTATGTTTCTTTACATGTTCTTTAAATGATGTTGTGTCCCTGCAGTTTTGCTTCTGTGTCTAACAAGTACTTTTAGCGAGGTTTTTTAAAGCAAGGAAATGTGGCATTTAATTGTAAAAGCCAAAGAAATCATTTTTTTCACTTGTGTATTTGCACTATTCTGCTATGCCACAGTGCCACCTAGAGGTCATGTAGCAGGAAAGCAAGAAAGGAAACACTTCAATTCTGCGAGGAAACCTAAAGTAGAAACAGAGAATTAACAACCTCATGTAGAAAAGCTCATGGAGCATTCATTCACCAATGAGTGGATTCAAACCAAGGACTTCTCATCTCATAATTCCTACACACATACCACAGACCTATTTATGTCTACTCAGAAGTACATTCTATTGAGTTCAATGGGACTTATTTCCAGGTAACTGTATATAGGATCACAGCTTTAGCCTCTGCACTTCATAGGCATATGTGAACTGATCATTTCTCTCCATTTTTGATAAGAATTACTTAAATTCTCAAATGTCTTCATACTCAGGATGGAAATAACTTGAGATTTAAATATTCAGATGCAAGAGAAAATGAAACTGATAGATCCAGACTCAGAGCTTTAAGCTCCTGTGTATGGTTTTCTCCATGCTGGGAATAGCTGTACCTATTGAATTTAGCCAGTGCAGATGGGTGAGAATTTTGTTTCAGTTTGCTTTTGATAAGAACGTACACAAAGTTGCATTTTTCTTCATACTTCAAAAAGATGGAAAGAACTTGAATTTTTTTTAAAAGGAAAATGAATAGCAGAGAAAGCAAAACTGACAGAATCATCCATCCCGAACACTACATCAGCCCTCGTTTACTGTGTTCAGTGATGTGCTCTTTATCAAGGCTAAAAGCGCATAGTGTCATTCTCATCACAGAAGTTTAAGGTATCTCAAAAAATTGGGGGGAGGATCAAGCATGATCTAAGGGCTGTATGGATTCTAAGGCCTAGCTCTATCACTGCAGGACATGTTGGTGATTTCTGTACCGCATTGTAGGTTGGATCCAGAGCAGCCTTCTCCAACCTAGTGCCCTCCATAGGTGTTGGACAACAACTCTTATCATTCCCAGACCTGGGACATGGCTGAGAATAATAGGAGTTCCAGTGTAAAACATATTAAGGAAACTAGGTTGGGAAAGGCTGATCCGCAGCTTGCTCCTCCCAGCAGGAGAACTCCCTGATCTACGGGCAGTGAAAAGGGAGGGGGAGGCCATTTTGACCCGTTTCCCCCTATTCCGGTACATCCCAGAGCTATTCCCATGCTTTTCCAGAAGATCTCCCAACCTTTCAGTTTTTGGGGTGGGGGCGCATAGGAACTGTGGGGAGGGTGTAGAATCAGCACACACACAAAATCACCTCCTGCCATGTTTCACCAGATGAAATACCCTCGATCAAAACCCTTCCATGGACAGAATCAATGCAGATCTAACCAAATGGGCACAATGTGTTCCAAATGTCTTTCTCCACTCAATAGCTCTATACATGTGGCTTTAATATCTCTAAGTGTCTGAGAACCCCTAGACTTATTATTATTGGATTAATTTATTTATACCCTATCTTTCCATTAAAAAAAATGGCTCTCAAAGTGGATACTAATAAAATATATCTTTAAAGGAAAAGGAAAACATTGTTTGATTGTATTGTGGCGGCTTATGGATTTAAACAAGAAAGTTGCTGCTCTTCTTGCTGCTGTTAGTGTCGTTGTTACAAGTAAAACATAACATAAAAAGGAATAAATTAAAAATACAATTAAAACACAACAATAAAAGAAATCGACAGCACAAATCAATTTTAAAGAACGCTTCAGCAGCAGACCAGCTTATGCGCCAAAGGCTTGTCTGAATAAAAATGTCTTTCCTGCCAGTTGTTGACAGACCAAAGAGAGAGGCCAACTTAGCTCCCCTTGGCAGAGAGTTCCCAAGCTTGAGAGCAGCCACAAAGAAAGCCCTCCCTTGGATCCTCACCCAACATGTTTCTGATGGCAGCAATGCCAAGTGAAAGGCGTCCCCTGAAAAGCTGAGAACAAAGGCAGGCTCCCATGGGAGAAAGCGGTCTTTCAGCTAGCCTGGTCCCAATTCCTATAAGGCTTTACAGGGCATCACCGATAATTTACTTATTTATTTATTTATTTATTTATTTATTTACAATATTTATAATCCACACCCCATCTCAAAGATTTTGGAGCAGTGAGCAACAA